>CANTUT010000008.1:5000-2687500 GCA_947687605.1 Reutealis trisperma
TGTTGATGTAAAATAGAGGATGAAAGAGCAGGATCGCATGCATTTGTATCCTGCGATGGAAGTATATTATTAAATAGTAGAAGAGATATCCAAGAATCAAAGATACTTATCCAAAAATCATTCAAAGAATTGGAATTATTTTTATGTTGATCTTTGAACGAGAATTTGGTTTCATCAAAAACCACATGACATGAAATGATAATTTTTGTGTAGATGGATGAAAACATTTGTACCCTTTGTGTTGATCACTATAACCAATAAAAACACATGATATTGTCTTCAGATCAAACTTATTTTTTCGTGTGTCCCAAGTATATGGAAAACATTTTCAACCAAAAGTCCTTAGAAAAGAATACTATGGATGAACTCCATGCATTTTAAGGTACGGTGTATCAGAATTAAGGGCACTTGATGGTAAGCGATTAAGAAGAAAAACAGCTGTTTTAAAGGCTTCTATCCATAAATATAAAGCAGCACCACTATGAAATAACATTGCCATACCTAGCTCGTGAATTATTCTATGACGACGCTCGACCATACCTGACTATTCTGGAGTGTGCGGACACGAAATTTGATGAATAATTCCCTGTGCTTGAAAATGAGAAAGAAGTCTGGAGTTGATAAATTCTCCACCTCCATCAGAATGAAATATTTTTATTTTTTTGCCAAATTGCCGAGAAACATATTGTTCAAAGGCCAAATATGTATCAACAAAATCAGACTTCTTTCTTAACGATATTATCCAAGTATAGCGGGAAAAATCATCAATAATGCAAGCATAGTAGTGAAAATTGTTAAGAGATGCAATTAGGGATGGTCCCTATAAATCACAATGTATTTTATCAAAAATAGACAGACTTTTATTATCTGAAGAACAGAAAGGCAATTTACTAAGCTTGGCTAACTGACAACTATCACAAAAAGATGGTGACTTATTAGATCCTCAAACTTCAATCAACCCTTGCTGTTGTAACAGTTGGAGAGTGGAGTTTTGAGGATGTCCCAACTACTGATGCCATAAGTCAGCAATACTGGACTTAAACCTACATGAAAAATGTAATTCATGGGGGCTAGAGAGAACATAAAGATCACCCTTGCGTTGTCCTATCATCACTGTGCGACCTGTCTCCCTTTCCTTAATACAAAAATCCACGTTAGAAAATTCACAATTCATAGGGTAATGATTAGTAAGGTGACTAATAGACAACAAATTTTGATTCAAGTTAGGTACATATAAAACATTTTTTAGTGGAAGACTTTGAGTGCGACTTTTAATTTTAGCATCACTAATAGATTTTATGCCTAACAGTGTTCCATTTTCGATTAAAACTGAATCATTACTAAAGTGTGGACGTGTGTTCTTTAACATACCTGCGTTACCTGTCATGTGCTGAGAAGCACTTGTGTCGGATGTCCATTCAGTATCAAAAATGCTGTTATTAAGGGTGAGAGCCGCTAATGCCTTTCGAATTTCATAGGGTGATTGCACATGTTTAGATAGATGCCAACATATCTTTGCAACATGTCCCATAACACCACAGATTTGGCAAGTTTCATTTCAATACATTTCTCTTTCGATTGGTGTCATTCGATGTTGTCCAGGTGGAGGCGGCCTCCGATTGCTAATATTATGCTTGTTGTTAGGACTGGTTTGCTCACCAGGGCTGTTGTTCCCTGGATTATTGAAGCATGGGTTGTGCGCTTGAAAGCCATGGCCATTTGAATTGAAATTGTTATGTATCCTGCGATAGCCAAATTGCCGTTTTTGCCCATAAAAGGCAAGTTGATGTGTTGAGGTATTGGTTATAAACCAATTCTGACGTAGTTCATATCCTTGTAACAAGGATACCAATTCAGTGTAGGAGGGATGTGGTGGTTTTAACATAGTAGTGGTGAAAGATTCATACTTTGGACCTAGAGTTGTAAGTAGAGAAAAAACTTTAACCTTGTCTGCAACTGGGCTTCCTATGGCTGCAAGGTTATCGCATATCCCTTTGAAATTGCAGATATGTTCGCCAATGGTGGTGTTATCATCTTTGCTGAGGTATGTCAATTGTTGATGGAAAGTGAATTCTCTTTCTTGGGAATCTTGAGCATAAGCTTCTTTCAAGGTATCCCAAACTGATTTTGCTGTGTCTTGGCCTATGGCAAGACCAAGAGCTTCTTCAGAAAGAGTGCCAATTATCCATCCACGAAGGAGTTGGTCTGATTTTCTCCATGCTGTGATTTTTTTCATTGCTGATGTAGATTCATCTGTGGCATCATTGTTGGTGATTAGTTTACTGGGTTCTTATGTTTCATCGGTGAGATGGCCGACTAAATCTTAACTTTCTGCAAAAGGCAAGACCTGTTCACGCCATAAGGGATAGTGGTCTTGTTTGAGTTTGAGAGTAACAAAATTGCTAACATTATGAGAGATGGATGCCATTTATTGTGTATATTTGGCTCACAAATGCTCTGATACTATAAAGAAAATTAGAACAAGAAGAAGATCTTTTATTCAATATTAACGTGAGCCATATTACACTGACAAATTAACACCATATAAATATTATAAGTGATAGCTATGGCTAATAGAAAAGATAAACATGGAAAGCTGAATTATAGCAACTGAATACAATCCATAAGAGATTGAAATTATCCCTCTGATTGTGATTGAATTGAACCCAATCTTCCTATTAACCAATCATATCTCTAGTAGTTATGTGAGAGGATTATGTGCATCCTTATCTCTCCTAAGATGGAAACTACCTTATCTCTCCAAATCACAATCCTCATCATGCTCCAATTCCTTAATTTGTGAGGTGGGCTGCTGTAATGTTGTAATATATATTTTGTTTATCATTAACATATAAATATTAAATATATGATATTACTTAAAATTTAGTTTAATTCCAATTCAACTTTTAATCCGTAATTCTTTATTTTTGCATACTCAAAAGTTGAACCAAGTATGCAAACCATGATTAATTTATACGTTTGAGTGTCTTTTTCACATTTGGCAAAAAAAAAAGTGTCTTTTGCATTACCCTTTTCAAATATTTTTGATGAAGTTGCTAAACTAGTCTTTTTTTTTTTTTCCTAACTACGTTCAAATGGTAAAGAAATTTTCTCTATGTTAGGAGCATGCACAAAATAAGAGACCATATTAATTAGGTTCAAATTGTAATTCCTTTTTCTAATTATAGAATTCAACTGGCAGTTACTTTCTCTAATTAGAGATCCAAATGGTAAAGAAATTTTCTCTCTGTTTGATGTAAAGACAAGATAGAAAATCATGTTAATCAGTTCTAAATGAAAATTTCTATTTCTATTAAATCTAAATGGCAAGGGACATTTCTCTTTGTTAACGAAGGAATAAGATAGGAGACCATATTAATCATATTTAATTCAAAATTTCTTTTTCTAATTAGGTCCAAATGGTAAGGAAACTTTTTCTCTCATTAATTAGATGTAACGGCAAGTCAAAAAATCATGTTAATCCAACTGGCAATTTTTTTTCTAGTTAAGTCCAAATGACAATTTCATTTTCTAATTTAGTCTAGATGGTAATTTGTGTTTCTAATTAGGTCCAAATAGGAACGACATTTTCTCTTTGTTAGGTGTATAGAAAAGACTGGAGACCATGTTAATCAAGTCAATAATGCAATTCATTTTTCTATTTAAATCCATATGTGGTAATTTCTTTTTTTAATTAGGTTAAAATAATAATGAAATTTTCTCTCTGTTAGGTGTATGGAAAAGACATGGATCCATTTTAATTAATCAAGATGGCAATTTCTTTTTCTAATTAAGTCGATATGGCAGTTTGTTTTCTAATTAGGTGTATGGATAAGACAAAGGACCTTCTTAATCAATTGCACATGGCAAGGCATTTTTCTCTTTATTAAGTGTATGAGTAAGAGATGGGGCCATGTTAATGAGATTTAGATGACAATTTCCTTTACTAATTGGTTTCAAATGGCAATCTCTTTTTCTAATTTGATCCAAATGACTAAAGGAATTTTCTCTCTATTAGTTATAAGGATAAGATATGAGACCATGTTAATATGGTGCAAATGGCAATTTCTTTTTCTAATTGGATTTAAATGATAAGGAAATTCTCTCTATTAAGTGTAAGGATAATATATGGAATCATGTTATTTAGGTCTAAATTGCAATGCCTTTCTTTAATGAGATCCAAATAGTAAGGGGATTTTCTCTTCATAAGGGGGCAGGGACAAAGTTGAGACATTGCCTACTCAAAAGGTAGTTATTGGGGCAAAAAAAAAATCCCTTCAATTATACTTGCAAAATTTGGATTAGAATTGCTAAAGTGTATTTTATAGACCGTAATGACGTCCAATGTAATATATGAATTTCTAATATAAATTTATATTAAAAATTTATTTGACTACATTACATTACATCTTATTATAGCCTAGCAAACATCCTTATAATTTCTCTTTTTATTTATAAAAACATATGTATGCTGACATTTATGACAAACAAAATTCTTTAATTAATTATAAAAGCTCAATCTCAACAGCAAATTAAACCATCTCAGGAGCAAACTAAACCTATAAAATGCTATAAAGCTGCAACAATTAGTGCTATTTCATTAATTAAACCTACTTTTCTAAGCTTGAACATGCATGTTAATGAGGCCTTCTTGCAATATTTTATTCACACAAGTTATACATCCAGCCAATAAAGAAGAAAATTGAGATAACAAGATATATATAACAATAGTATATGGTTCCTAGAATCAAGGGTGCAATATCTTTTCAAATTGTAAATCCATTCAAATTAATTTGCACAAATTATGTTACCTGTAAATCTTTAGAATAGGAAACTCTATTGTATCTTTGTTGTATATATGTGTGCTCCTTGATTAATAGAAATAAATCAATTCCTTCCATCTCTCAATCTATTATGGTATCAAAGCAACAAGTTCTTCACAATCCTCTCTTCTTTCTTGTTCTTTCTTCACCATGTCTGCTAACAACACAAATTCTACTCCCACCATTTGCAATACCAATGATTCTCAAAATACACTAATCACCATCATTGTGGCTACTCAAACACCTTTAAAACTCACAACCTCTAATTATTTATCCTAGAAACTTTAGTTTGAAACCCTCTTTATTGGGTATGATCTTTAAGGCTTCATCGATGGATCCAAACCATGCCCATCTCCCATTGTTACAAACAACAAACATCACTTTTAGTAATCCTACTCATAGTCTTTGGGTTAGAAAAGATAAACCAATCATTAATGCTATAATTGGCTCCATCACTCCTACCTTAATCCCATTCATAGCAAATTCCAAAACTTCCAAAGATGCTTGGGACACTCTAGCTAAAACTTATGCCACTTAACTCCCTCAAGAGGATGTATCAAGCAAGTCAAGAACCAAATTAAGCAAATGACCAAAGGGATTGACACAATAACTGAGTTTTTATAAAAGGTGAAAGCAAGAGTTGATGAGTTGGCATTCCTTGGATCTCCCTTTGATAATGAAGATCTCACAGACAAAATACTTGAAGCTCTTGGTGATGACTCCCAAGAATTGGTGCGAGTTGTACAAGCAAGGGACACTACCATTACATTTGAAGAGTTACATGAAAAACTCCTCAATTTTGAAGCATCTTTGGTTGGACACCAACCCCAAGTAGCCTTTCTTATTACTACTAATGTATCTCAAACTGGAGATCCAACAATGGAAATTTCAACAACAATTCCTCTTCCTCAAACTGCAATGTAGGTTCATCACAGACATCTAATTCTGGACAACGCACGCAATGTCCATACTTGGGTTTCTGTCACCTTTGTTCATTTCAAGGGTATACAGCTAGGAAATGCTCATCTTACAAGCTGTAGCCTCTTAATAACATAACCAATCCTCCATGGCAACCCAAGGAAAATTATGCTTCCAACTCATCCAACAATTCTTCATGGCTACTTGACAACAGAGCTTCACACCATGTCACCTCTGATTTGGAAAATCTTTCCACTCATACTCCTTATAATGGCAATGATGATATGATGATAGGCGATGATTGTTTATGTTCTTAACATGAAAAGAAATTTGATTTCAATTTCTAAATTTTGCAAATCGAATAATGCTACTATTGAACTCTCACATGATTCTTTTTTATGAAGGAACTCAACACAGAGGTAACAATACTTAAAGGCCAAACTAGAGATGGTGTATATGAGTGGCCAAAATCTAGTCCTCTTCTTGCTTTCTCAAATGTCAAGGCATCAACTTATGAGTGGCACAGTAGATTAGGCCATCCATCAGTGTCTATTTTAAAGCATGTTCTTTCTAAAAATAACTTGAATGTTTCCCCCTCTTTTTCAAATAATAAGTCATGTAATGCACGTTTATGCAATAAAAGTCACAAGCTTTCTTTTTCTAACTCTACTATTACCTCATCTTAGTATATGAAGTGTATAATTGCATCTATTTTGATCTTGAGTCATAATACCAAATCCATTGCATATCAATTCATTCAAAAAAAATTTTAAAATTTCTACTTTTCAAAATTCGCGGTTGCGAAATTTAAATTTATGGCCATTGCTGATCAGTCTTTAAAGTCTCGCTTGCAATTGCTAAATCGCGGACGCAATTTTTGAATTTTTCAAAAATAGCAGTCGTGACTAAGTAATCGCGGTCACGACTCAGTGTCTAGCAACATTCAAAACTAACCGTTTTTCAACAGACAAATTTGCATTTAATTAAAAAACTAGCCATTTTTCACCTATTTTTTTGCCTATAAATACCCCACTATTGTAGTTTTACATTTTTTCTAACACATCAAAGCTTTCCTACTTAAAATTCTACTATCTCAAACTCTCTTCTAATTTTTCTCTCTTTCAAGCTTTATTATTCTTCCTCTTTTCAAATACTTCTCCATCAATGGCTTCTAGGAGACCATCTAGAAAAAAGAAAGAAGTGCAAACCTCCCAATCACCCTCTCCTCTTGAACTTATGAGGGGGATCACTCAAGAGGAGAAACAAAATTTCCTTAGAATTCAAGACGAAACCATTCTACCCACCAAATTACCAAGCCTTGTTTGTCTTAAAACCTTGGGTATTGAGGATAGCATTATTGGCTGCCTCAAAAATCTAGAGTGGGGGAAATTTATTTTTATTGATGATGAGGGGTACAATGAATTAACTAGAAATTTCTTGCCACCCTAGTTGTATACAAAAAGCTTCATCCTATCCGTGGCCATTATGCCATCGACTTTTGATTCTTTGGCAAACTCTATGAGCTTACATTACAAGATCTTGCTAATATCTTTTGCCTTCAAACCGAAGGCGCCTACACCATAAATGATTTTACCCTTGAACTCAACCCTTTTTGGACTAAAATATCTATAGAGCCTAAATTTGATCCAAAATCCTCACTTGCCAAACATATCAAAACACTTTCCATTTAGGTTCTTCATAGGATTGTCACCCTCACCATAAATGCTAGAGGAGATGGCAATGAGAAAGTCTCTTAAACAGATCTTTTCTTTCTTTATGGTCTTGTAGGAAAGAGCATTCAAACAACTCGATTCCTTATTGATCAATTCCTCCAGCTCTTCTCCACCAAAAAAGGTGTAATTCTTCTCTCTTCTCATATCACCACAATAGCCAAACATGTTAGGGCTCTTACTTCACCCAACAAAACTATTCTCGAAAAACTAATTAAAAAACCCCTTACAGATTTCCAATACGTGATCAATGCCAAGGCATTGAGAGAAAAAGAAGGGAAATATGAATATATTTTTGGAGATATTAGGATCCAAGAAAGAACAAGGAAGAGATCAAGAATAGTGAGTGGTGAACCTAGTCAAACTCAAGAAGAAGAACCCCAAGTTGCTCCCATTGTCCCTCCATCTCAACCTCAAGATAAAACCAATAGACTTCTTCATAAAGTCTTGAGGATACTTTCCCTTTTAGACCATATTCACCAAGACATATTTGATGTGCAAGGTCATATGGGTCCCCCTCAATGTAACTTACAATAATAGGAATTTAGTGAAGAAGAGGTGGAGACACATGAGGAGGCCCCTCATGAAGAAGAAAAGGCCCCTCATCAAGAAGAAGAGGAACCCAAAGATGGAAGAGATGCTTCTTAAATTAAAAAAAAAAAAAAATTCTCTTCTCTTTGTTTTCTTTATCTTACTTTGTTTCAAATTTTTCCTTATGTTTTTATACATTCTAATGTGGCATTATCCAACTTCAAATTAATGCAATTATGAATTTTCTCAATTTTGATCTTGTGTGCCTAAGAATTGCTATTCTATTTTCTCTTTATGCAAAGTTCTTTATTCAAAATCATTCTTTTTTATATTGCCAAAGGAGGAGAAATATAGAAATAGAACTTAAAATATAGAAAAAATATAGAAATTCATTGTTATATAACATTATGATATATTCTTTCAAACAATCATATACTTTTCAAATTGTTCTCATGCTTTATTTTTTGCTATGTATTGCATATATTGAGGGGGAACATTCTAAATTAAAAGTTACTTTATATTTAAGTTCAATTTGATTGTCAAAATCAAAAAGGGGGAGATTGTTGACCTAAGTCATTTCAAAACTTAGTCAATCTCTATTTTGATCTTGTCAATCAAATTAAAGCTATCTAATGTGTACTTTAAGCTTTTATTTTGCAAATTATAACATATTTGATAGATTGAATTTCAAGTATGCTTGAAATCTCCCAAAAGACATTGGTTGGCTTCTAAGTCGCGCCCAACACAGCCTAATCATGATCGCGATCACTAAATCGTGAACGCGACCATTATATTGCGACCAAGATGAATAGAAGGTAATATAGTTCAATTTTCAGCTTCAAGACACAGAATGATCGCGATCACACCTGACCACAAAATTCATATAAAAATCTAAGCTTCTAATGGATAGTTGAAGAACCAACGAGAAGATGCCACATGTTATCTCACCATTGTGGATTATGAAGATCACGATCGTGAAATATTAGTCTCGACGACGAAAATTAAGTTGTGACCACAAAAAAGGCTTAGTGACCGTGACCCAGCTCTAACAGAGCATTTAATGTAAGATTTTGTGGTTGTTGTGGGGATCCTTTTTGGTATCTCTTTATAACAGGAATTTAGAGGGAAAAAGCTATAAATACCCCTTTCAAAAACCCTCATAATGATCCAATAACTTTCATTTAAGCCAAACTCTTGCAATTTTAATTCTCAAAGTCTTTACCTTTAATTGTTATTATTTGATTGTTGTAAGAGCATTGATAGCTCAAAGGGTTGAGTGTTAGCATTGAAAACACTTAGTATTAGGTTGAGAGTGAGCTATTAAAAAACTCTTGTATAGGTTTGAGTGTGAGCCTAAGGGAAACACTTAAAAGGGTTATGTGTGAGCCATTAAAACACATTGTAAGTTTAGAGTGAGCTTGAAACTCCCTTGTAAGTATCAATTAGCAGTAGAATACTCAATTGAGATTAGGGGAGTGGACGTAGGGTTTTTTAATACCCGAACCACTATAAAATTGATTATGTTTATTCTTCTTCCCTATCTCTTTCTATCTAATTTTTAATTTTCCACTAATTCAATCCACTTCTTGGTGCATAAGGGCAAACACCTCTGTTTCATCTGCCACTTTGGTATCACTCCAATCAACAAACTCGTATCTGACTCTCAAACAGAAAACCAAGACCCTCATCTTGAGTCTCTACCCCCTCATATCTCTCTAGTCACCAAGACCATGGAACTTCTCAATTACAGTGATCAAATTCACTTGACCATCACCAACCATCATCTAGCTTGTGACATCTTGAGACAAGTCTAAAAAAAATCCTGAAAAATCTAAGAAATGCCAAACTTTGAACTCTGGCACTACTAGAGTTACCACTGGATCATAACCAAGCCATAACATTGAACTTCCTAAAAGTGGGATACAACTCCTTTTTAGTAACACCAGAATAGAAAACACGGCCACCATATTCTGAAACCTGAAGCAAGCCCTTACAAAAATCTCAATCCCCTTAATCTTCTCGTAAAGCCACCATGGCAACTTTCCTATATCAACCTAAGTTGAGTTTCTCAACCTTGTCAAGTTTCTCAATCCATAAATGTATGGCTCTATGGATGCAAAAGTCACATAAAAAAAACTACATTCATAAAGTAAATGCGTGAATCCATCCCTAAGCATCCATGCAATCATCCATTATAGGCATCATCATAAATCATACATGACATAGAAGTTAAACAAAATGTCCATGAATTCTGAAACATGTATACATAAACATGCATCATCTATGCACCAGCACCAATGTAACTATTTGCAATCATGCACCATCATGCATAAGCCGAGCCCATAGCTCACTAACACCTACTAAAGTTAAATAGTGCCTTTTTGAAGCTAGATGATTCTTTTTCAGATTTAATCGATGAAGTGTGACTTTCAAAGTCTCTTTAATCCTGACAAAGTTCCTTCAAGCCTTCCAAAAGGCCTAACCCCTCACACTTAAAAGCTTAAGTTTCCTCAAAGCAACCAAAATTTTTTTTAGAATCACTCAAGCCGACTCGCCATAGGCCGAGGCTCTCCTACTAAGATCTTTTCAGAATTTGTCGAGCTTATACTGAAATCTTTTCAAAATCTCTTGAGCCGAATCACCATAAGCCGAGGCTTTCCCTTTTCTAAAATCTCTTAAGCTGACTCATCATAGGTCGAGGCTCTCCTTTCACTAAATTATCTTTTCCAAAATCCTTTTCCACCCATAAGTATCTAGAAACATTCACTTAGACATCCATGTGATTCTTTTTTCATCTTTTTTATCCAAATCCATCAATTTCACCCATAAATATCTAGAAACAATCACCTAGACATCTATATGATTCCACTTTCCACATCTTTTACCCAAACCCATCAATTCACCCAAAAATATCTAGCTATCAGTCTAGATATCCCTTTGGTCCATTTATCGCTTCCATTTATTAGCCACATTTTCCACCCATAAATGTTTAGGAACGATTGCTTAAACATCCCTGTGGTTTTTTTTTTTATCACTTTCCTTTTTCAAACTTGTCTTTTATCCAAACATATCCAAATACCAACCCAAATATCATTTTGGTTTTTTACACCATCCCAACTCATAGATTCACTATCATCAGAATTACCTAACAGACAAGACAATTCTGATGAGGGGCCAATTATGAACCTTTCATTTTATACCCTCATCATTCAGCTACACCTTAGCTCTTGCTAAGTTTAACACACAATGCAAAGCCATTGCGGTAGTCCCACTAGCAAGTTAGTGGGTGAGAGTTTGGGGGCAGCGACCTAAAAATAAAATTTTTTAGCCTTCAATTACATTGCTATCAGATATCCAAATTTTCTAAATTCCAAACCAACCAATCTCTAAAAAAAAAAAGGAAAAAAAAAAGCTAGAGCCATAGTCTGAGTGGATCCACGCTAGTGGCTGCACTGGTCTGATGCGGATTTGAACATCATCTGTATGGATCTGCGCCTCTTTTGCATGGAGCCCTATCTTTTGTACAGCCTCCTGCACTAAAAATGACCTAATTTCCTCTTTCAACCCAATTTTTAACCCCTTTTTAGCCTTATCCTTTTAGTCTTTTCACTTTTTCAATTTCTAACCTACTCTCATCCACTTTTCCTATAAATATCCCTTTACACTTCTCATTTCTCTTCACCCCTTGAGTTAGAGTTGATAGCTATCATCTAATTTTTTTCTTTTTCTTCCTCCAACCACTCTCTAGTTAATTAATTAATCTAATTTATTAATTATCTCACCCCTAACCAAGTTAATTAATCTTTTTAATTAACTAAAACTCTTTTTTTAAAATTAATCACTCAATTAATTAATTAATCTTTTTAATCAATTACTTAATCTTTCTTTTTTTCAAAATCAAGTTAATCCCTTTTTTAAATCCATTCTTCATCCAAATTAATTAATTAATCATTTTAATTAATTAATCAATCCTTTTCATCACATTAATTAGTTAGTTAATCATTTTAATTAATTAATCTCCAATCAATCCAATCATTCAGTCTCGATAAAATGGAATTTCGATCCAATAAAACTCTCCACCCTCCAAAAGCAAAGGTATCAAGATTTTCTTCTCACCCACAAATCCAAATCAAATCAATCAATCAAATAAACCCCCTAAACCCCTCCACTTAATCATAGGATGAACTACGTGGATTTTGATTTTCATTCAATGGAGTATGTAGGCACGTTTGGAATCTAAATCTAAACCTCAAATTCAAATCCCAATCAATCTTCTTTCCCCCCCTTTTTAATTAATTTATGTAATTAGTTTAACTTGTGGATGTTTTACTTTTTTCCATGTTCATGCATTAATCATAATATTATAATTTTCATATAATATTTGTCATCCATAAAATTAATTTTCAAAGTCAAAATTTAACTTAAGAGCCAAATTTAGATTATTTAAAAATTAAAAATCTAGTCCCTAAACATAACCTAGTTTGATGCTAGTGATTTTATCCTTGAGCAAATTAATTAAAAAATTAATGAATTGGAGTCAATTGAGTTTTTCCTTAATTTTCTCATTTAAAAATAAATTAGGGTGGCAACTCCCAAAATCATTTTCAAAATCAACCAATCCGAACTCGAAGATTCCATTGTGAGTCTAAACCCGAATAAGCATTCTGATTTCCTCTAGCGGATCGGTCGATGCTTAGGTAAGGCCTCACACACACCTTACTTTTGAAAGGCTAAAATCAAAGTTTTGGGTGGAGATAAAGAAGCTGCAAGATGCCATTTGAAAGCTCACTCAATGAGCTAAAACTTTATAACCCTTACTTTGGAAAGGCTAAAATCAAAGATTCAGGAAGAGTTACAGAAGCTGCAAGATACTAACTGAAAGCTGACTCAACAAGCTAAAACTTTATAACTCTACTTGACCTAGTTAGGCTCATTTTATGATAAAAATTAGAGATAAAGCAAAGGGTAGCTAGATGTATAAGTTTGTACTTTCTATATTGTACATTTTTCTTTATGTAATCGAAAACCAAACTCCCTGAAACTCATCATTTGCTTTGTATTCATAATAAGCTTTATATGGGTATCTTGTATGTCTCGTAAATCATCTAGAATAAGGTTTAATAACTGCTTGATATTTCCACAGTTCCTCGCTGCAGCCTGTTGGGTGACAATATTAACTTGAGATGGCTGAAATCAATGACCTGAGTGAATTTATGTGAGATGCAAGATACCATTAGAAAGCTAATTAGTGCCCAATAGGGAACAACTAGCTTTAAAATTGGATGGCTTCATTTTCATTGGAAAAAATTATCATTAATCAGAGGATAACTAGCCTTACCTATCCAGCATTGCCAGTTGTACTTTTTGTTTATGATTACTCTTTATTTTTAAAGTTTTTAAGTACTCTATAGGATCACAACTCAATTTAAATGCCATAAAATCCCAAGGATGAAAAGAAATCTAAATTTGGCTCAGACCCTCGAGACCAAAATTTTCTTAGGTAAACCCCATTTGATTCGGACCCGTCTACCTTTTATTGATCATTATTTTATGTATGCTTTTTTTTTTTGAAAAATTTGAGCTCTAATTGGCATCACAATTTTAATACAATGCCTTACTTTCCCTCAAGCGCTAAGAACCCAAATCTCACTTGGACTTACTAGACCCAAATTTTCGTGTGTACACTTTGGTTTTGATATGTGTACCCTTTGGTTTTGATACTCACCGTACTTTTCATTGATGATACATTTACACATTATTTTAAAGATTTTTGCACTATGGCTAGGATCATTATTTAATTACAATGCTTTAGAGTCCCTAGGATACAAACTCGAACCACCAAGACCTTAATTTTCATAGGTATACCTCTTTGGTATTCTAGACCCAGTTCATTTTTTATTCTGATAAGTTTATCCATCATTTTGAAAATTTCTAAGCTCTAGCAAGG
Organism: Reutealis trisperma; assembly: GCA_947687605.1. Taxonomy (NCBI): domain Eukaryota; kingdom Viridiplantae; phylum Streptophyta; class Magnoliopsida; order Malpighiales; family Euphorbiaceae; genus Reutealis; species Reutealis trisperma. Next base: position 18,950 of record CANTUT010000008.1, read on the forward strand.
ATCACGGTTTAGCCACAATGCCTTAGCATACTAGAGATGTTATAAAAAGCTCAAATTTCACTTAAACAATGAGCTAAATTTTCATGGGTGTGGTCTTTAGTTATCAAGAGTTGCACTTTTTTAGATGTCCTATTTTGCATTATTTTGTAAATTTTCAAGTTCTAATGATCATAACTTAGGGGTTGTTTAGCTTTCTAAATAAGATTCTCATAGCTATCTCATGCATCTCATAACTCTTCAAATATAAAGCCTAGCAGCCGTTGGAAATTTTTGATGAATCCTCATTGTTGCATGTCCAATGACACACTTGACCTTTAGAAGGCCAAAATTAAAGATCTGAGAGGCATTACGGGAGTAGTAAGATGCCATTGGAAAGCTTACATAGTGCTCTATAGCATGCAACCAGGTGAAACTTGGGTTGCACCATTTTTAGGGGTAAAAATAGTTGTTAAGCAGAGGAAAATTAGAGTTACCTATCTGTATTTTCTATATTTTGCAAATTTTGAAAGGAAAATGAACGTGAAATGCCTTGAAAATATAGCAACTATTTAGATCTCTAAATAACTTTTTCTGTGGTATCTTGCATGTCTCATAAGTCCTCCCAACCCAAAAATTCTAACAGGCTCTAGACACAACCCTGCTAATGCATGATTGACGGAACCTTACCTTTATGAAGTTTAAAATTAACATTTGGGCAGACTAATAAGAGCCACAAGATGTTGGAAAGCTTACATAGCAAACTATGAGTGACTTGGTACAGCATGATTGGGCTCATTTTTAGGGGAAAATTATATTATAAACCAAAGAAAGGCTTCATTTATTAGTTCATGCTTCTGTATTTTCCACTTTTCTTAACAAAATAAACATCAAAATACAATAAAAACTTTATAAGTGTTTAGCTCTATTAATGAGCTTTCTATAGATATCTCATCTATCTCATGACTCATTTGAGATGGGGTTTAACAGCTGCTAGAAATTTTGACAAATCCTCACCACTACCTGTCTAGCCTCTATCTTACTTTCAGAGGGCTGAAATCAAAGATCCAAGTGGAGTTATAGGAGCCATAAGATACCATTAGAAAATTTACTCAACAAACTATGACTTTGTGACTTTATAGGACCTAATTGGTTCATTTTATGATATAAATTAGAGGTAAATAAAGGGTAGCAGGATATATCGATTCGTACTTTCTATATTTTACGTTTGTATTTACATAATCAGAATCAAAACTCCCTAAAACTCATCAGTTGCTTTGCCTTCATATTAAGCTTTATGTAGGTATCTCATGTGTCCCATACCTCATTCGAGATAAGGTTTAATAGCTTATTCATATTTCAAGGAATCCTTGTTGTAGCCTGCAAGTCGATAACATTAAATTTAAACAGCATAATTAAATATCCGAGTGGATTTATGAGAGATGCAAGATACTATTGGAAAGTTTGCTCAGTGTCCTATAGGATAAAATTGGTTGGCTTTGTTTCATTGAAAAAATTGTCATTAAATAGAGGAAACTAGCCTTACCTATCAAGCTTTGCTAGTTGTACTTTTTATTTATAGTAAGATTACTCTTTATTTTTAAAATTTTTAAGTTCTTTATAGGATTACAACTTAATTTAAATACCATAGAATCCCTAAGATGTAAAGAAACCCAAAGCCAGTTTGGATCCTCAGGAGCAAAATTTTTGTACCCTTTGGATTTCAGACCTGTCATACATTTTATTAATCATTATTTTATGCATGTTTTTTTGAAAATTTTGAGCTTCAATTAGCATCACAATTTTAATACAATGCCTTACTATCCCTCGGGAGTTAAAAACCTAAATCTTGCTCGAACCTAAATTTTCATAGGTATACACTTTGGTTTCAACAATCGTCGTACTTTTCATTGATGATATGTTCATGCTTTATTTTGAAGACTTTTGCACTGTAGCTAGGATCACTATTTAATTACAATGCTATAGAGTTCATAGGACGCAATGAAATTTAAGTCTCGCTTTGATCCCCGAGACCCAAATTTTCATAAGTATACCCATTTAGTTTTTTAGACCTAGTTCACCATTTGTTAAGGATAAGCTCATCCATCATTTTGAAAAAGTTTAAGCTTTAACAAGGATCGTGGTTTAGCCATAGTGCCCTGGCATACCAAAGATGCTATAAGAAGCTCAGATTTCTCTTGGACAAGGAGGCAAATTTTCATAAGTGTGGTCATTGGTTATCAAGAGTTGCACTTTTCTGGATGTTCTCTTTTGCATTATTTTGTAAATTTTCAAGTTCTAATGATCATAACTTAGGGTTGTTTGGCTCTCTAAATAAGCTTTCCATAGTTATCTCATAACTCTTCCAGGATAAGGTCCAGTGGCTATTGGAAATTTTTGACGAATCCTCATTGCTACATGTTCGATGACACATTTGACCTTCAGAAGGCCAAAATTGGTGATTCAAGTGGCATTACTAGAGTCACAGGATAGCATTGGAAAGTTTACTCAATTCTCTATAGCATACAAAAGGTGAAACTTGGATTGTGCCATTTTTAGAGGTAAAAATAGCCATTAAACAAAGGAAAATTGGAGTTACTTATCTATATTTTTGTGTTTTGCAAATTTTGAAATGAAAATGAAAAAGAAATGCCCATAAAATGTAGCATTTATTTATCTCTTTGATTAACCTTTCCATGGCTATCTCACACTTCTCATAACTCCTTCTGGATAAGGTTTAATAGCCTCCAAAAATTCTAGCATGCTCTAGACACACCCTTGCCAATGCATTATCGATGACACCTTATGTTCAAAAGGTCCAAAATAAAGATCTAAGTAGAGTTATAAGAGATGTAAGATATTGTTGAAAAGCTTACTCAATGAGCTATAACCTAGTGACTTGGTACTACATTATTGGGTTCATTTTAGGAAAAAATCATATCACAAAGCAGAGAAGGCTTGATTTATCAGTTCATACTTTTTGTATTTTCCACTTTTCTCAATAAAATAGGCATCGAAACACAATAAAAACTCTACCGTTGTTATGTAGGTATCTCGTGTGTCTCATAACTCAAGTGGGATAAGGTTTAATAGTTATTTGATAATTTCGTGAATCCTCGTTGCAACCTATCAAGCAACAATATTAACTTCAAATGCCTGAAATCAAAGATTAGTGTGGATTTACAAAAGATGAAAGATATTGTCGGAAAGCTTACTCATTGCCCTATAGGATATAGCTAGCTTTAATATTGGTTAGCTTCATTTTCATTGGAAAAAATTATTGTTAAGTAGAGGATAATTAGCCTTACCTATTCAGCATTGCTAGTTGTACTTTTTGTTTATGATAAGATTACTCTTTATTTTTAAATTTTTTAAGTTCTCTATAAGATCACAACTTAGTTTAAATGCTATGGAATCCCTTGGATGCAAAGAAACCTAAATATGGCTTGGACCCTCGAGATCAAAATTTTCGTAGGTAAACCCCTTTGGATTTCAGACTCATCATACATTTTAATGATCATTATTTTATGCATATATTTTTTGAAAATTTTGAGCTCTAGCCAGCGTCATAGTTTTAATATAAGGCTTTACTATTCCTCGGGCACTAAGAACCTGCACTTCGCTCAGACTTACTGGACCCAAATTTTCATAAGTGTACCTATTTGGTTTTGGCACTCATTAAACTTTTGTTAATGATATGTTTATGCATTATTTTTAAGATTTTTATGTTGTAGCTATGATCATTGTTTAATTACAATGCTCTAAAGTCCTTAGGATGCAAAAAATAAAAACCGAGTATTGCTTGGACCCTCAAGACCCAAATTCTCACAGGTATATCCCTTTAGTTTTCTAAACCTAATTCACTTTCTATTGATAATAAGCTTATCTATCATTTTGAAAAATTTTAAGCTCTAGCAAGGATCACGATTTAGCCAAAGTGCCATAGCATACCAGAGATGCTATAAGAAGTTCAAATTTTGCTTAGACAAGGAGGCAAATTTTCATAGGTGTGGTCTTTAGTTATCAAGAGTTGCACTTTTCTAGATGTCCTCTTTTGCATTATTTTGTAAATTTTCAAGTTCTAACGATCTTAACTTAGGGATTGTTTATCTTTCTAAATAAGCTTTCGTAGTTATCTCATACGTCTCACAACTCTTCTAGGATAAGGTCAAGTGCCCATTGGAAATTTTTGATGAATCCTTATTGCTACATGTTTGACGACATACCTAACCTTCAAAAGGCCAAAATTAAATATCTGAGTCGCATTACAAGAGCCGCAAGATACCATTTGAAAACTTACTCGGTGCTCTTCAATAGGCAACCAAGGTGAAACATAGGTTGCACCATTTTTAGGAGAAGAAATAGCCATTAAGCAAAGAAAATTTGAGTTACTTGTCTGTATTTATCTGTATTTTTTGTATTTTGCAAATTTCAAAATGAAAATGAAAATGAAATGCCTTGAAAATGTAGTAGCTATTTAGCTCTCTAAATAATCTTTCTATGGGTATCTCACATGTCTCATAGCTCCCCTGTATGAGGTTTAATAGCCTCTAAAAATTTTGGCACACTCTAGCCATACCCTTATCGATGCATGATCAGCAGCACTTTACCTTTAGAATGTCCAAAATGAAGGTTGGGGCAGAGTTATAGGAGCCGCAGGTATGGTTGGAAAGCTTACTCAGAGAATTATGACGTAGCGACTTGGTAAGACATGATGGGGCTCATTTTTAGAGGAAAAAAAAAGATCATAAAGCAAAGAAAGACTTGATTTATTGTTTCGTACTTTCTATATTTTCCACTTTTCTCAAAAAAAGGCATCAAAACAAAATAAAAACTCTGTGGTTGTTTAGCTCTCTAAATTAGCTTTTTATAGATATATCATCTATCTCATAACTCATCCAAGTTAGGGTTTAGCAGTTGCTGGAATTTTGAAAACTCCTTACTGTTGCCTGTCTGGCACATACCTTAATGTCAAAAGGTTGAAATAAAATATCCGGGTAGAGTTATGAGAGTCACAAGATACTATCATAAAGGTTACCCAACAAACTGTGACTCTATGACTTTGCAAAACCTAGTTGGGCTCATTTTATGATAAAAATTAGAGGTAAAGCAGAGGTCAGCTAGATGTATCAATTCATACTTTTTGTATTTTACATTTTTCTTTATGTAATTGAAATCGAAACTCCCTAAAACTCATCAGTTGCATTGCATTCATAATAAGCTGCATATAGGTATCTTATATGTCACATAATTCATCCCAGATAAGGTTTAATAGTTGCTTGAAATTTCCACGAATCATCGCTATAGCCTATCAGGCAAAAACATTAACTTCAGAGAGTTGAAATCAAAGTTTGGATGGATTTATAAGAGATGCAAGAAAACATTGAAAAGCTTACTCAGTGCCCTACTGGGTATAGCTAGCTTTAAAATTGGTTGGCTTCTTTTTAATTGAAAAAATTACCATTAAGCATAGGATAACTAGCCTTATCTGTCTGGCATTGCCACTAGTACTTTTTATTTATGATAAGATTGCTCTTTATTTTTAAAGTTTTTAAGTTCTCTATAGGATCACAAGTTACTTTAAATGCCATAGAATCCCTATGATGCAAAGAAACCCAAATTCGGCTCGGATGCTCGGGACCAAAATTTTCGTAGGTAAACCTCTTTGGATTTCAAACCTGTCATACATTTTATTGATCATTATTTTATGATTTTTTTTTGAAAATTTTGAGCTCTAGTTGGCATCACAATTTTAATACAATGCCTTACTATCCCTCAGGCACTAAGAACACAAATCTCGCTCGGACCTACTGGACCTAAATTTTGATAGGTGTACCCTCTTAATTTTGAACCTCATCATATTTTTCTTTGATGATTCATTTATACATTATTTTGAGGATTTTTATGTTGTATCTAAGATCACTATGTAATTACAATGCTCTAGAGTCATTGAGATGCAAAGAAACTTAAGTCCTGCTTAGACCCCGAGACCCAAATTTCCATAGATATACCCCCTTTGGTTTTCTAAACCGTGTTTACTTTTTGTTGACAATGAGTTTATCCATCATTTTGAAAATTTTTAAGATATAGCAAGGATCACAGTTTAGCCACAATGCCCTAGCATACCAGAGATGCTATAAGAACTTAAATTTTACTTAGACAAAGAGGTAAATTTCCATTGGTGTTGTTTTTAGTTATCGATACTTGCACTTTTCTAAATGTCCTCTTTTGCATTATTTTGTAAATTTTCAAGTTCTGACGATCATAACTTAGGAGCTGTTTAGCTTTCTAAATAAGCTTTTCGTAATTATCTCATGCGTCTCACACTCTTCCAGGATAAGGTCAAGCACCCATTGGAAATTTGCAATGAATCCTCATTGCCACATGTTTGACGACATATTTCACCTTCAAAAGGCCAAAATTAAATATCTGAATGGCGTTATAGGAGCCACAGGATACCTTTTGAAAGCTTACTCAGTGCTCTTTAGCAGGCAACTAAGATGAAACCTGGGTTGCACCATTTTCAGGAGAAAAATTAGCTATTAAGCAGAGAAAATTGGAGTCACTATCTATATTTATTTGTTTTTTTTGTATTTTGCAAATTTTAAAATGAAAATGAAATGCCCTAAAAATGTAGCAGTGATTTAGCTCTCTAAATAACCTTTCCATAGGTATCTCGCACATCTCATAACTCCCCCGTATAAGGTTTAACAACCTCTAAAAATTCTAGCATGTTCTAGACATATCCTCGCTAATGCATGATTGGTGGCATTACCTTTAAAAGGTCCAAAATGAAGATTTGGGCAAAGCTACAAGATACAAATAGAAAGCTTACTTAGAGAACTATGACATAAAGACTTGTTATGACATGATTGGGCTCATTTTTAGGGAAAAAATCATATCACAAAGCAGAGAAAGGCTTGATTGATTGGTTCATACTTTTTGTATTTTCACTTTTCTCAACAAAATAGGCATCAAAACACAATAAAAACTCTGCTAGACAAGGAGGCAAATTTTCTTAGGTATGGTCTTTGGTTATCAAGAGTTACACTTTTCTGGATGTCGTCTTTTGCATTATGTTGAAAATTTTAAGTTTTAATGATCATAACTTAGAGGTTGTTTAGCCCTCTGAATAAGTTTTTCATTGCTATCTCATCTATCTCACAACTCTTCCAGGATAAGGTCAAGTGGCCATTGAAAATTTCTGATGAATCCTTGTTGCATGTTTGACCACACACCCAACCTTCAGAAAGGCCAAAATTAAAGATCCAGGTGGTACTACGGGAGTTGTAAAATAACACAGGAAAGCTTACTCAGTGCTCTACAATGTACAACTGGGTGAAACTTAAGTTGTATTATTGTTAGCGACAAAAATAGCCATTAACCAAAGGAAAATTTAAGTTAACTATCTATATTTATCTATATTTTCTATATTTTGCAAATTTTTTAATGAAAACAAAAATGAATTGCCTTGAAAATCAACACCTGTTTAGCTCTCTAAATTAGCTTTATGTGGATAAATCGAATGTCTTATAACTCCACCTAGATAAGGTTTAATAGCCTCTAAAAATTCTAGCACGATCTAGAGACACCATTGTCGATGTATAACAAGCAGCACTTTACATTCAGAAGGTCTAAAAGGAAAATCTGAGTAGAGTTACGGGAGCCACAAGACACTGTTAGAAAGCTTACTCAGCAAACTATGACTTAGTGACTTAGCACAATAAGATTGGGCTCATTTTATGAGAAAAGTCAGACATAAAGTAGAGAAAGGCTTGATTAATTAGTTCATACTTTCTGTATTTTCCACTTTTCTCAACAAAATAGGCACCAAAACCATAACAAAAACTCTACGGTTGGTTAGCTTTCTGAATTAACTTTATACATATCTCATCTATCTAATAACTCATCCAAGATCCGGTTTAGTAGCCGTTGAAAATTTTGACAAACCCTAGTCACTGCCATTCAGGCGCACACCTTACTTTCTAAAGGCTGAAATTAAAGATTCGAGTGGAGTTATGGGAGATGCAATATACTATCAAAAAGCTTACTTAGCAAACTACAACTTTATAACTTTTTTAGACCTACTTGGATTTGTTTTAAGATTAAAATTAGAGGTAAAGTAGAGGGCACCTAAATTTATTAGTTCATACTTTCTATATTTTATATTTTTCTCTACATAATCGAAATCAAAACTCTCCAAAAACTCATTGGTTGCTTTGCATTCAAAATAAGTTTTTCATAGGTATCTTTTCTGTCTCATAACTTATCCGAGATAAAGTTTAACAATAGCTATATATTTCGATGAATCCTCGTTGTTGCCTGTCAGGTAACAACCTTAACTTTACAAGACTAAAATTAGAGATCTTGGTGAATTTATGGGACATGCAAATACTGTTGCAACTCTATGCCATACAGTGTACAACTAGCTTTAAAACTTGTTAGCTTCATTTTCATGGGAAATAATTATCATTAAACAAAGGATAACTAAACTTACTTATCCGGCATTGCCAGTTGTACTTTTTGTTTGTGATTAGTTTACTCATTATTTTTAAAGTTGTAAGTTCTCTATAAAATTGCAACTTAATTTCAATGCTATAAAATATCTAGGATGCAAAAAACTCCAAATCCGACTCGGACCATCAGGATCAAAATTTTCATAAGTAAACCCTTTGGTTTTTGGATCCATCGTACATTTTATTGATAATTAGTTTATGCATATTTTTTGAAACAAAGGATAACTAAACTTACTTATCCGGCATTGCCAGTTGTACTTTTTGTTTGTGATTAGTTTACTCATTATTTTTAAAGTTTTAAGTTCTTTATAAAATTGCAACTTAATTTCAATGCTATAAAGTATCTAGGATGCAAAAAACTCCAAATCCGACTCGGACCATCAGGATCAAAATTTTCATAAGTAAACCCTTTGGTTTTTGGATCCATCGTACATTTTATTGATAATTAGTTTATGCATATTTTTTGAAAGTTTTGAGCTGTAGTTGGCATCACGGTTTTAACACAATGCCTAACTATCCCTCGAGTGCTAAGAATCTGAATCTCACTTGGACCTGCTGGACCCAAATTTTCATAAATATACCCCTTTGATTTTGAGACTCGTCGTACTTTTCATTAATGACCTATTTATGCATTATTTTGAAGATTTTTATGCTATAACTAGGATCATTGTTTAATTACAATCCTCTAGAGTCCCTAAGCTGCAAAGAAATCTAAATCATGTTCGGACCCTCATACCTAAATTTTTATATGTATACCCCTTTAGTTTTTTAGACCTAGTTTATTTTTTGTTGATGATCAGCTTATCCATCATTTTGAAAATTTTTAAGCTATAGCAAGGATCATGTTTAGCCACAATGCTCTAACATACCAGAAATGCCAAGAAACTCAAATTTTGCTTGGACAAAAAGGCAAATTTTCATAGATATAGTTTTTAGTTATTGCGAATTGCGCTTTTTTAGATGTCGTCTTTTGCATTATTTTGAAATTTTTTAAGTTTTAACGATCATAGTATTTCTATTTTGTACATTCATTCATTTTAACATGACTATTCTTATTTCTACAAAAAAAAAAAAAAAAGATTATTGTTATTTGAATTAAATTAATAATAGAGGGAAACTTAATAGTAAATTACCCGTATATTAATTTTTGCAGCAATGCTTAAACACAGGATTGATTTTCATACCAATTAAATTCATTTAAGGGAGATTTACACGAAATATATAAAAGAGAGATATATATTAAATTTATCACATTATAAATGACCATGAGATATTTATGTAATTTACTATACATATACAAAATCATTATACATGACTTGCGCTTTCACATGATAATTTAAAAGAAAAAGAACGCATTTTAATAAACAAGTTTTAAGGTCATGTTTCATCATAGAACTCATAAATCATATTAATCTCTTTTTTTTTTTTTAAGAAAATAAGAATGAGAGGTATAAAAATGTATCCCACATGTTAAGAAAAAAAAATATCTTATTTATCACACACACCATGCGTATAATCACCACACATACTGAAAAAAAAAAACCTCGTCGTCATCATCATCATCATCATCACATACACATGTATGTGGCTCTCTGTGTGTTTATGTTAAAGCTTAGGATCTTATGAATATGATAATATTTCACTGATTTCCTATTGTAATAAGTAAAAATTAAACGTTCAATTTTTTTAAAGTATTATTTTATTTATGAGTTGTTTACTGCTAAATTAATTTGATTTAATTGTTGACTTTTAGCCATTTTGGCTATAAATTCCAAATCCCACATCGGTAAGATGTGGGAAATAGAAGGCTTGTTTAGGTTATAAAAGGAGCTTCCATTTCTTTTTGTAAATCATTCCACAATTGTCTTCCTTCCTATTTAGACAATTTGTATTCTTTCTCTCTCTTTTGTAATATTTATTCAATTAGTGAAATATTATTTTGGTAGTATACAAGGACGTTAGTAAAATTGGCCGAAACTCATTAAAATTCTAGTATTTTTTTATGTTATTTTATGTCTATTTAATAGCTATTATCAAGTATAGTTGTTAAAAATTATTGTCCTATTAAAATTACTTGTCTTGGTAAAATTTTATCTAAAGAGTGTGGTTTTTAAGTGGAACTGTTATGACCCCACCATTCTTTCCTAGGAATTTACCTTGGGGTGATTTTTAGTACAATCGTTTTCACTCTAGTCACCTGGATAATAGTTCTCTAGGTGAATTTTGTTATTATTGGTGGAAATTAATCCAAATTCCACAACAATTGGTATCAAAACTCTTGGTTTATTTTAGTATACTCTGTGGTTGCGGCTTAGGCTAATCTTCCACATCAGAAAAAAATTTCCTTGGGCTAATTGGCATTCCGCATTGATAGCTATTAAATAGAATTTGGAGCAGAAATGACAGACAATACAAAATTATCCACATCAATGTCAACAGCTTCTTCATCTTCAATTTTGGCAAGAAATGCTGTGACAAATGCTAGATTTACAGTGGAGATTTTTTATGGCACCGGTCATTTCGGCATGTGGCAAAGTGAGGTTCTAGATGCCCTTTTTCAGCAGGGTCTAGATATTGCCATTGAAGGAGAGAAACTAGATGATGTTGAAGAGAAAGAATGGAAGATGATCAATAGATTGGCATGTGGTACAATTCGATCGTGTCTTTCTAGAGAGCAGAAGTATGTATTTTCGAAAGAAACTTCTGCAAATAAATTATGGAAGGCACTAGAGGAGAAGTTCTTGAAGAAAAGTAGTCAGAACAAGCTCTATATGAAAAAGAGATTGTTCCGCTTCAATTATGTACCCGGTACCACTATGAATGATCACATTACTAGCTTTAATCAACTGGTTACTGATTTGATGAATATGGACGTGACTTTTAATGATGAAGATCTAGCTCTGATGTTGGTGGGATTGCTTCCTGATGAGTTTGAGTACCTTGAAACTACTCTATTTCATGAGAAGGTTGTTGTGTCTCTCAATGAAGTAACTACTGCCTTGTATAGTTATGAATTGAGAAAGAAAGAGAAGCAAGAAAATACAAGTGTAGAAGCAGAAGCTCTTATTGTTAGAGGCCATTCGAAGAGTCAGAATAAAGGAAGGAGAGGGAGATCAAAGTCAAAATCTAGACTGAGTAAAGATGAATGTGCCTTTTATCGAGGAAAGGGACAATGGAAGAAAGATTATCCCAAGCTAAAGATTGTCCCCAGCTAAAGAATCAAATGTAGCTGAGTATGATGAAGCAGATTCAGACTTCTCATTTACTGCTACACCATTAACCAGTTGTTCAAGTTCATGGTTGTTAGATTCAGCTTGTAGCCACCATATGACCCCAAATAGAGAATGGTTCTTTGATTTTAAAGAACTAAAAGGTGGAGTTGTCTACACAGCAAATAATTTCCCTCTTGACATATATGGGATTGGTTCAATTTGCTTGAGGAATCAGGATGGATCAATCAGAACCTTAACAGGTATTCATTATGTGCCGAATTTAATGAGAAATCTCATCTTTGTGGGAATCTTAGAGTCAAAAGGTTTAGAAGTAAGAGCAAAGGATGGGATAATGAGGATTATCTCTGGTGTACTTGTGATAATGAAGGGAATTCGAAAAAGAAACAATGTGTGTTACTTTCTGGGTAGTATAATTGTTGGGACAGCAGTAGTAACAGCTTCTATTAATGATCAGGAGTCAGAAGCAACCAGGTTATGGCATATGCGTTTGGGGTATGCTGGAGAAAAATCCTTGAAATTACTAACAAATCATGGATTATTAAAAGGAGCACAGGCTTGCAAATTGAATTTTTGAAAGCATTGCATCAAAGGGAAGAAGACAAGGGTGAAATTTGGAACAGCGATCCATGATACTGAGGGTATTTTGGATTATGTTCATTCAGATGTATGGGGGCCTTCCAAGACAACTTCTTTGGGAGGAAAACACTATTATGTTACCTTTGTTGATGATTTTTCCTGGAGAGTTTGGGTGTACACGATGAAGACGAAGGATGAGGTGTTGGAAATTTTCCTTAAATGGAAAAAGCTGATAGAGACTCAAACAAGTAGAAAAGTCAAACGTCTATGTACAGATAATGGTGGAGAGTTAAAAAATGATCCATTTTTGAAAGTCTGTGAAGATGAAGGTATTGTCAGGCACTTCACCGTCAGAAATACACCACAACAAAATGGGGTGACTGAGCGTATGAACTGGACATTGCTGGAGAAGGTTCGGTGCATGTTGTCCAATGCTGGGTTGGGCAAAGAATTTTGGGCTGAGGCTTTGGTATATGCTTGTCACCTTGTCAACCGTTTACCATTAACTGCTATTGGTGGTAAGACACCATTGGAGAAATGGTTTGGAAAACCTGCTACAAATTATGATTCCTTACATGTGTTTGGTTCCACTGCATATTATCATGTTAAGGAGTCAAAGTTGGATCCAACAGCAAAGAAGGCAATCTTTATGGGGATCACATCTAGTGTAAAAGGCTATCGTCTTTGGTGTCCAAGGACAAAGAAAGTAATCTTCAGCAGGGATGTTACCTTTGATGAATCTGCCATGTTGAGAAAGGTAACTGATGAACAGACAGATGGTACTCCACAGAAGGTGGAGGGTACTTCCAAACAGGTGGAGTTTGATGGTAACAGAATTGTTTTAACCAACAAAGAAACTGATGATGACTCTTCTATGGTAGAAGAAGAGTCAAATGAAGAAGAGGTTCAGACCCGAGAATCTCCACAGCAACATGAATCAATTGCACTGAGAAAGGGAAAGAGGACCATTAGACAATTTGCTCGTTATGCTGATATGGTCTCTTCTGCATCACCAATTGCAATTGATGATATTCCTACCACTTTTAATGAAGCAGTTCAAAGTTCAGAACATAAAAAATGGAGGATCGCCATGAATGAAGAAATGCAGTCCCTTCAAAAGAATTAGACATAGAAACTAGCTAGTCTTCCGAAGGGAAAGAAGGTAATTGGGTGCAAATAGGTATATGCAAAGAAAGATGGATTTCCTGACAAGAATAATGTTCACTACAAAGCAAGATTGGTGGCTAAAGGCTACGCTCAAACAGAGGGAGTTGATTATAATGAAGTATTTTCTCCAATTGTAAAGCATTCCTCCATCAAAATTTTGTTGGCTTTTGTAGCACAGTTGGATTTAGAACTAGTTCAGATGGATGTAAAAACTGCATTTTTACATGGAGACTTGGATGAGGAAATGTACATGACTCAGCTAGATGGATTCAAAGTTGCTGGAAAGGAAAAGATGGTGTGTAAATTGGAAAAATCGTTGTATGGATTGAAGCAATCTCCAAGGCAGTGGTACAAACGATTTGATAAGTTTATGATAGGGCAGAAGTATACGAGAAGCAAATATGATCATTGTGTGTACTTACGCAAGCTACAAGATGGATCCTATATATATCTTCTTCTTTATGTTGATGATATGTTGATAGCTTCCAGGAGTCAGACAGAAATTGAGAAATTAAAGACTCAATTGAACAGGGAGTTTGAGATGAAGGATCTCGGTAAAGCAAAGAAGATTCTCGGTATGGAGATTTCAAGAGATAGGAAATTGAGGAGGCTTTGTTTGTCTCAGAAAGAATATCTGAGGAAGGTACTAAAATGTTTTGGCATGAATGAGAAGTCAAAACCAGTTAGTACACCACTTGCTCCTCATTTCAAGCTTAGTGCATCCATGTCACCAAAGAATGATGCAAAACGAAATACATGTCAAAAGTACCGTATGCAAGTGTTGTTGGTAGCTTGATGTATGCAATGGTGTGTACGAGGCCTGATATTTCACAAGTAGTTGGGGTTGTAAGCAGGTATATGCATGATCCTGGAAAGGCGCATTGGCAAGCTGTGAAATGGATTCTATGGTATATTTTGAACACCGTAGATATTGGTTTGGTATTTCAACAGGACAAGCAAGAAGGTCAATGTGTAGTTGGGTATTGTGATTCTGACTATGCAGGTGATTTGGACAAGTGTCGATCAACTACTGGTTATGTGTTTACTTTTGCAAAGGCACCAATTAGTTGGAAGTCCACTTTACAATCAACAGTGGCTTTATCTACTACAGAGACAGAGTATATGACAGTTACAGAGGCTGTGAAGGAGGCAATTTGGCTTCAAGGGTTGCTTGATAAACTGGGAATAGAACAAAAGCACATCAAAGTGCATTGTGACAGTCAGAGTGCTATTCATTTAGCAAAAAATCAGGTTTATCATGCAAGGACGAAGCACATTAATGTTCGATATCACTTTGTACGGGAGATCCTAGAAGAAGGTGGACTCATAATCCAGAAGATTCGGACCACTGAGAATCCTGCTGATATGTTGACAAAAGTAGTAACAGCTATCAAGTTCCAACATTGTTTGGACTTGATTAATGTTATCAGAAATTGAAGTTTGGCACTTCAAAGTGCATTAGAAGACACTATTGAAGATTGAGAAAATTTGGTTGGGATTTGGAAATTCGCCAAGGTGGAGATTTGTTGACTTTTAGCCATTTTGGCTATAAATTCCAAATCCCACATCGGTAAGATGTGGGAAATGGAAGGCTTGTTTAGATTATAAAAGGAGCTTCCATTTCCTTTTGTAAATCATCCCACAATTGGCTTCTTTCTTATTTAGACAATTTGTATTCTTTCTCTCTCTTTTGTAATATTTTTTCAATTAGTGAAATATTATTTTGGTAGTGTCCGAGGACGTAGGCAAAATTGGCTGAACCTCATTAAAATTCTAGTTTTTTTTTTATGTTATTTTATATCTATTTAATAGCTATTATCAGGTATTGTTGTTGAAAATTATTGTCCTATTAAAATTACTTGTCTTAGTAAAATTCTGTCTAAGGAGTATGGTTTTTAAGTGGTACCATTGTGACCCCACCATTCTTTCCTGGGAATTTACCTTGGAGTGATTTTTAGTACAATTGTTTTCACTCTAGTCACCTGAATAATAGTTCTCTAGGTGAATTTTGTTATTATTGGTGAAAATTAACCTGAATTCCACAACATTAATTATGTTTTTGTCTTTATATAGATTGGTTGAAAATTGTTGAATTTTATTAATTTTTACTTATATTTTAAAATAAAAAAATATATTATTTAGTCTTTCAGATTTGACCTAATTAACGAATTAGGCATTCTATTTGGCTAAACTAATTAAAAAGTCCCTGAGATTTCCATCCGTCAAAACAAATAGTCATTCCATCTATTTTTTGTTCATTTTTACCATTAAATAAAATAAAAAAATAATTTTTAATGTAGTATCAGCAATATTTATGCCTAAAATACCCTTTGCATGTTGTGTGAAAAGGATTTATAACTCAAAAGCTATATTTAGTTCATGAAATAGCCAATGAATAGATAGCTATTCTATATAGAATAATTATTTTAAACTTCTATTCAAATTTTAGACAAGAATATTAATTTCATAGAATGGCAATTTCACAATTTTTATAAAATATATATTTCACAAAAAATTAAAGAATTGGTATTGTTTATGCTATGAAATAGAGTATTTTCATTTTTATCCTTAAAAAATATAATCAAGCTCAAATTCACTACTATCGCTTTGTTTTTTTTTTTTTTATTTTCATTTTTTTATTTTTTTAAATTTTAAGTCAAATGAAAATTTTATTCATTATGAATTTAAATTATTTCTTAAATAAAATTTGGTAAAATTATATTTAATTTATTATTAATAGTAAAATTAATTTATAAGGATATTATGATTATTTATATGATGAATAGAATAATTATTTTATATTATGAACTAAATTATAAAATTAGAATAATTATTTTATTCCTACTCTATTTTGTTTCTCAATAATAATTTTTATATTTTTTATATATTTTATTATGCGAACCAAACATAACTTAAAGGTTTTCTCCTCTCTAATCTCCTCTCTTTACTTGTTCCCTCTTTTTTTTTTCCCTCTCTTGTAATTCTCTCCCTTATCTCTGAAGAAGCTGAAACTATTATGTTGAGGTTCTGGTTTACGAGGTAATTTTACTAACACTGTAGTACCAAAATTTTTCCTTTTGATTTTACATTGAAATTTTCCCTAGTACATCCTAATCGAGAAAATTTGATTTGCATATTTTTCATGCTCAAATGGAACTGATATTTTTCAACTTTGCGACTTTGGCAAGCGAGTTGGAATTCGGATTTCTGAGTCCACTAAGAACTGTATTAGTATCGTGTGGACAATACATGTGGTTCTTTTATCGGATGGTGCAAGCTAGCTAATAAATTTTGGTCCACTTCCACTGTAGAAACAATCCAGTCTGAACCTACTATTCGAGTTATGTCTTCAATGCTTATAGGTTTAAGATGATTTGATTTTAGGTTGTGGGTTTGGAGTTTTTTGTTAATAGTGATTTTTGGGACTTTTTGGTAAATAAAGATGTGATCACTATGACCTATATTGGGTAGTTTTATAGCAAAGGCAAAAGTTTTAAAGCTTTAATGGTGGGTTGTCTGACTATTACAAATGTAGGTATTAATGTAAGTCTAAGTGTTTAATTAATGAAAGTAAAGTATATGTACCTTTGTTTAAATTGAAAGAGTAAAATGCAGTGGTGATCACTAAACTATCGCCTGTCTTATATTTTAGTTATTAAATTTTAATTTCTTATAATTTAATCATTAAATTTTAATTCTTTTCACTGACAGATTATTAAACCAATTCTAATGAAAAAATCAACGAAAATCTGATGTGGCTTGTTATGTAGGATGATATATCATTTTCAAATGATGATTGAACTAGACAAATCAGCTAGAGTACTAAAGTTAAAAAAAATTAAACTTTTAACTAATTAGAAATTAAAAAAAAAAACCAAAAAATAAATCATTTCATATCAGATCATTCTTTCTCCACTCCATAAGTCTATTCTTTGTTCTCAAACACAAAAATTTCTATCTACTTTTTTTTCCCAAAAGCAAAATTTTCTATGTTTTTCTCTTTTTTTGGAAAAATTACTTTATTACCAATAAATGCTGTATACAAATAAATCACCTCAAAACTTAGCTGCACCAACAAAAAACTCAAAAAAAAAAATGCATCTTCAAAGCTTAGAACCCGCTGACAAAACCCACTTTCTCAGGAATTCTTTCAAATTTTCCTGGAAAAATTTCTAGGTTTTTCTTAAGCACTGACAAAACCCATCTTCAAAGCTTGGAACCGCTGCTGCCAAGCCAATCTTGGCGTAACCATCTATATATTTATTAAATCAGTTTCTAAGAGGAGGAGAAGCAATGTGACATTGGGGTCACAGTGTTTGATAGCAGCAAACAGGGTTTTAAATAACGGTTTTATATATCGTATCAGTATCAAAATCAGTGTAACATAATCGGATTGAATAAACTACCGTTATCGTGAATTTTCAAAAATAATTAGCAAACTGATATAATTCAACAAGAAATGTAATGTAACATTCAAAATATAATACATTAAATTAATAAACACTTAAATAAATATAATTATGCCTAGAACAATCAAATTAAATAAATAATAACAATAAATTAAATTCAAATTACATAATTAATAATAATAAATTAGTCTTATTTTATTAATTCATGATGGAAAAAACACCTTATTCAAGAAAAATAAGATGATAAAAAAAATCACTCCCTATTCCATATAAATAAAGCAAAATTAAAAAATAAATAAATACATCATAATATTAATTAACTAATCGCCATCAAAAAGAGTATTGAGAAGAATTTGGATTATATTGTCTTCTATTAAATTCATTTAGATTTTATACAAAGCCATTATTTAAATTTTTTAAAATAAATATATAAAAACAAAACATAATCAAATAATAAAAATCAATCAATAATTTATACGCACAAATAAAAATTTTATACAAAAAATAAATTTTATAAAAATTATCAATAATGTTTTAAATATATTGAAATTTAAATAATGTAAAAAACAATATACCAATAATTTACATTAATAAAATATAACAAATATAAAATAATAGTCTTTTAAATAATATATTTATAATTTACATTAATAAAATAAAAAATAAAAAATATAATAATAATATTTTTTTATTGATATGTCATGTCCGTATCCCTAAATAACAATTGTATCAGTATGTATCAGGTAATTCATTATCTATTTAGGAATAGTTCATATTAGTATAAGTGTAATAGATAAATAACATATCGAACTCTTAAAAAATCCACACGAAACGGCTAATACGTTACTTAAAACCATGGCAGCAAAGGGAAGTGTTGATGGGTGGAAATGATGTGTGAAGTGGTGAAGGGAAGAGATGAGATGGTTTGCAATGAGAAAGGTTTTATAGAGAGGGAAAGAGATTTGAGGTGGTGGAGAGTGAGAGAAAAAGAGGAGGGAGAAGAGAGGATAGAAGAGAGGTGGCAATGATGGTGGACGAAGATCTTGGCTTATTGAACCCAGATTTGGGAGTTTAATTTTATTTTTTATTTTAATTTCTAATTTCTAATTAGTTAAAAATTTAATTTTTTAAATTTTAATACTCAAACTGATGTAACTAGCTGAGTCTATGTTTGAAGGTGACAAGTCATCCTACATAGCATGTCACTTTAGATTTTAGATGATTTTTTCATGGAAATTACTTAGTGATCTATCTATAAAAAAAAATTAAAATTTAGTGATTAAATTATAAGAAAGTAAAATTTAATGGTTAAATTATAAGGAATTAAAGTTTAGTGGCTAAAACAGAAAATAGGAGATAGTTAATTAGTGATCCCAGCCAAATTAAAATTAAAGTGTTGATTTAATTTGATGATATTTCATTCCATTTATTTTGCCAAAATTGATTGACAATGTGACTGTTTAATATTTATGTTGAACCCTTATATGGCACTATTCCAAATTATTATACTGGGAAAAATATTGAATAATAATATATTATTGTACTTAATTAATTAATTAATTATAATACTATAAAAATTAATTGGTTTAAAAAAATACACTTGTAAAATCTATGAAACTCATTACTGGATCATGAGTTACTGAATACTTGGCTTGGTGAATAAATTTTTAACAGATTTTAAGAAAAAAGTTTATTGTGCGACTCAATCTGACCTATAGATCGGTTTTTAAATTTTTCGATTGAACTGACTAGGTCGAATCGAGTCTGGCAACTATATATGATAAAAATACAAGAAAATCTGGTTTTCATAGATTGGTTGAAAACATTTGAATTTTATTAATTTTTTTTCTTAGAAAAATAAACTCCATTGTGGTTTTTATCCAACTTATATGGGCTTTGTTCCCTACTTGCCCATGTAAATTTCAAATTTCCATATCCTTATCCTATTCATTTTGTCATGGACTCTACTTGTATATAAATAAAGGAAATCCTCTATTTATTGGAGGCCCACCTCCTTAGCTCCAATGCTACCTTTAACTTTACTAAAACAGGATAAAGTAGCAAAAGAAAATTTAATTCGTAGCAAACCATGAGCACCAACGCGAAATCCCACTACTTCTTCCTCCTCATCTCCGCCGTCCTCCACCTCTCAACCAACACTTTTGCCATTGGTGTCAACTACGGCACTCTTGGCAACAACCTTCCAACACCATCTCAAGTTGCAAACTTCTTAAAAACTCAAACAATAATTGATAGCATCAAGATTTTCGATACGAATCCAGATGTCCTCCGGGCCTTTGCCAACACCGGCATTACTGTGACGGTGACTGTTGGCAATGGCGATATTCCTGCACTTTCAAATATTAACAATGCTCGCAAATGGGTTGCTGACAATATTTCACCATTTTATTTGCGGACAAAGATTAATCGGATCGTAGTTGGAAATGAAATTTTAGCTACTGCAAACAAAGTATGGATTTCTAATCTTGTTCCTGCCATGAGAAGTATTCATAATGCTCTTCTTCTTGCTGGAATCAGAGGCATTCAGGTAATTTTTAGCAATTTATTATATATATATGTGTGTGTGTGTGTCCGCGGCGTGTTGATTTTCATTTTCTAGCTTGCATCAAATTTATATACTAAAGAAAGAAGAAATTTTAATTTTTAAGTTACTAAAATAACAAATCTTCAAAAAAAAAAAAAAAGAAAAGAAAAGTTACTGAAATAACAAAAAAAATTATTTTAACAGGAAAGATGATATTGATTAGTTAATTTTTATTTTCATTTAATTATTTATGTTAATAATCATGCCCTTTTTTTTTTTTTTTTTGAGAATAATTATCCATATTACTTTATGATATTTTGAAAACCTTATTGGTTGGACCCATAAGTTTGGGAATCAAACCATTAATTAGTTTGGTTCAGTTATCAATTTAATTGTTCACCTTAAAATTAAATTACTTTTTGACGCCAAAGGAGATAGTTTTATTAAGCTATCGAAGATGCAGCCAAATAAAATACTCTTCAAGAAAAGGAAGAATCACAAACGAAACAAAGGGACGAGCATAGAAAAGAGCCATTCTAGCTAACTTATGAGCCGGACCGTTCGCTCATCTCTCCACAAACTGAATATAAAACTCTCTATTTTGTTTAAGCAAATAACATTTAGAAATAATACTCCCAAACTTAGACAAACCCATTTCCTTCTTTGCAAAAGCATTAACAACTCCCTTGGCATCAGGCTCAATATCAACTCCCTTAAATTTAAACTACTAAAAATTATTTTAAAATTTTTTAATATTATTTTTTTATAGTTCAATGTTGAATCCAGTTTTAAAAATATTGCATGTCAATTCATATTTTATTAATTATAATTATATATGAGAGAAATTAGTTAGTGGGTTAAAATGGATCTTTAAAATGTTACTTATTAGTACTCTAAACATGCTTTTTAATAAAATCATATTTAAAAATAATTTTAATTATTCAAGATTTGTAAGTATTTCTTAAATATAGCCAAGTTTACATCTTTGTTTTAAATTGTACTTATTAATCATTATTAATAAAAAATTACTTTTATTTAAAAATAATTAATTGATTGATTGATTCTTCTTCCCAATTTTAACTAGGTCACAACACCTCACTCTCTTGGCATACTTTCAATCTCCGAGCCACCAAGTGTAGGCCGGTTCAGGCGTGGGTTCGACCAAGTCATATTTGCTCCAATGCTTCAATTTCTACGGGAAACCAAATCACCTTTCATGGTTAACCCATACCCATATTTTGGCTACTCTCCCCAAATGGCAAATTATGCTCTATTCAGGCGCAATAAAGGCATATATGATAAATTCACTGGCATTACTTACTATAACATGTATGATGCAATGTTGGATGCTGTTTATTCAGCTATGAAAAGACTAGGTTACAGTGATGTGGGTATTGTGGTTGGTGAGACCGGTTGGCCCTCGCTTTGTGACCCAGGCCAATCGGCTTGTAGTGTAGAAAATGCGGCTTGGTTCAATGGGAATTTGGTTAGACGTGACCAACAAAGAAAAGGTACACCTTTGATGCCGAACCGGCGGTTCGAGACATATATTTTCTCCTTGTTCAATGAAAATCTTAAACCTGGTCCGATTGCAGAGCAGAATTTCGGTTTATTTACACCGGATTTTAGCCCGGTTTACAATATTGGGCTTACGCGCAATGGACTACAGGTTAGTAATTAATGGTTAGCTATTCTCAAGTTTTACTTTAATTTTGCCTAAATCATATTTGGTACTTAAGTACATATTGGATTTCCCCAAAAAAAAAAAAAAATTGAATATCAGAAGATCTTACTTCCCAATTTCTGGTTTTATAACTTATTTTGTTGTTAGATTGGATCTTGTTCTCCATTTTTTATATGTTATCTCAATTTTTTAAATGAAGCATATATACATTAATTAATTAAAGAATCACTTCAAACAAGATTTGGCAGAAACTGTCGTCATGCTAGCTAGTATTTAATTACTAAAATCTACATCTATTGAAATGTTTGGTCACATGCACGGCACAATAGATTATTCATTACATTATAATAAAATAAATTTACTTTTTGATTTATTTATTAATTAAAGTTCGATTTTTTGAAATTAGATTATACTAAATAAATAAAAAAATTCATATACACAGCCGATTGGTCCAAGGCCGGCAGGGGGGAAGAGATGGTGTGTGCCAAAGGCAGAAGCGAGTGATAAAGCATTGCAAGCCAATATAAACTATGTGTGCAGCCAGGGTGTGGATTGTAGGCCGATACAGGCCGGTGGAGCCTGTTTTGATCCTAACAATGTCAGGTCTCATGCTTCTTTTATTATGAACTCTTACTATCAAACCCATGGTCGTAAGGATTTCACTTGTGATTTTGCTCACACCGGTGTGCTTACTTCTGTTGACCCAAGTAAGTCAAAATTATTTTCTATATTTAATTATTGTTTATCTAGATTAATCACTTTAATAGCATTATTATTAAATACTAATGAATTACATAACAATTATTCATAGAGTAGTTTTACTTTATTTTTCTTATTTTTTAGTGTAACATTCACTTTTGTGCATTTGTATTTTGGTGATTTTTTAACAGGTCATGGCACGTGCAGATACATTTGAGATTGAGTTGTATATGAAGATGAATTCATATTTATTTAGTAATTTAAATCGATAAAACTTTGAATTTGAATTTGTAATTTCAAATGAAATTTTAGCTTTTTATTATTACTTTAATTTAGAAAATCTAAGGCATTAAGGTAGTTCCTGTTTTTTTAAAGATGTAGAGTGACATGTGGTTCGATTATTTCATGGTTTTGAAACCCAAACCAGTTAACTCAATTGAAAAAGTTAAACACAATTTACAGATCAATTTGAATTACCTATAAATTTGATGTCTTCCATAACAAATGTTAACAATATTAAATACCCGTTGCTTTGGCATATAACGGGCGTAAAAAATGTACAACACCTGTTGTAATGTGTAATATTTATTATTTAATATATAAATAATAAATATATGATATTATTTAAAATTTTAATTTAATTTCAATTGAATTTTTTTGTTGCTTCTGTATTTACCATTTTAAAGAGTGAACTGGCTTTCAAAATGCAGGTCTATTCTTATTCTCCATTTTACTACAGTAATTGGAATTTTCACAGATTTAATAACAATTGGTAAAGTGAAAGATTGTCGGTTATTCTTGACTAAAAGTCTAGGCATAAATTGCCTAATTTTCTTTAGAATTGCTTTACTGTAAAAATTTAGATTCCCAATAATAAAAAGGAAAAGGAACGCGCTTGTAAGCATCAATCATCAAAATCGCGTCCATGTATAATACCGTGTCGGCTTACGCGTTTGTTTATAGTTTGTAAAGAACCTAAAAAAAAAAGGCAAAAATAGAAAGCCCGGTGTTGACGAGTTAAAGCAATAGTCCAAGTTGAGGTTGTAGCTTTCACACTTAATTACCAAATAAAATGAAACTCCGACCATCATAACAATGTAATTATTGATATAGTCAAGTAAAAATCCTATCTCGAGTATATAAGTTAACAATCCGAAAAGTTTATAAAATAAAAGAATTAGAGATATTCAAGAAATGTGCTTGGAAAATTATTAATATGATATTTAAGTCAGTAAAAAATAATAATTAAGAGAATTAAAATTTCTAAAAAAATTAGGAGTTATTATCTCAATAATGAAGAAAAAAAGATTATTTATAAGAATATTTGGTAATAAGAACTCTTGCAGAAATTATATTCCCCACTTATAGTAGCATATTTAGAGATAAATTTAGAGACTAATTATCGTGAAGCATATAGATTATGAATTGTATTTATAGATGAAAGTAGAATTTACATTAGTTATAATATTTATATGTTGATGAAACTTTATACGATTTTAAATGATATCTCTCAGTAATTCATATTGTGCTCGCTAGATGTGTAAGAATTATCATTAACATGGTTATAGTGTTCACACTTAATTACCAAGTTGAGGTTGTAATGTTCACAATTAATTGTCGGCGGTAATCATTTGATCGGCATTATGCTTCTTTGTACTTTGTTCAATGTTGGCAGCCTCAAGCAATGGGATATTGGGCTCAAATGTGGGCTTGGTAGGATTTTAGTTCTAAGTGTTGTACTCTACATAACGTAGTTGTATAAATAAATATTATGTTTGTTAATATGATTTTTTAGTAATCATCAATAGTATTTAATCATGTAAAAAAAAAATTATGAGAGTATCTAATATTAATCCTTGTTTTGTGATTATTTGAGCATCTTATTATAATGGATCTATACTACGCTTCATATTAATAATAATTATTTATCATTTTTACTGAAAAAAATTGAAAAGTTATAATTTTTGGAGTAATAAAATTGTGCTTGTTTGCATAATGATTTGCACTTTCATGCCAAAAAGTAAGAATTTTAACTTCTCGTACCTTATAATAAATAACTTATATGAAAGAAACATGTAAGTTAAATTTTTCAAGAGAAGGAAAGCGTAAAAAGCAATAAAAAAGAAAAAATACTCCATTCAACTTTAAAAATGTTCTTAATTTTTATTGTGTTTCAATGCCAATATTAGGAGTATATTAACAACTAAAAATCATATTTCCCAGCAATTTAAAAATTAACCATACATACTTAACACAATTTTTCGAGAATGTACACTTGTGAGGGAGATACATTTTCTAAAATATCAACATTTTATGCCAAAAGGGACCTCAACTTTGAGTATCAATAATAAACTAAATAAAGATAAACATATAAAAATACCTAGCAATTCTGTAATCTTATAAACTTAGGAGAGATGTTGAGTGAACTAAAGCACAATATACTTGGGGATTAAAATCCTCTCATATTCAATTTGAATATAACATGTTATGTTTATAATCTCAACCTTTAATTTTAAATTAAACGGTTGAAATTTTATTAAAAATTTAAATTTTATAAAAGTCGAATAGTTCAACTATACTTAGAGTGTTGCTCCATTATTCGAGTTATTTGTACCAAAAGTTGAATTTTTCTCTTTCAAGTTTTCCAATTATGAGTTGAAATTTATTTTTATTTTTTCTTTCAAATTAAGTAAATCTCTTTTTAATATTTAAAATTTTAAAATAGATAAATAAAATATTAACAAACATTTTAAAATTAAAATAACTTTTTATAAATACCTTAACTTATCATTTCAATTAATGTGACATCATTATATTGAAAAATATTTTATATAATATGTTTTAAAAAAATATATGATAAATAAAATAATAACACATTAATTGAGATAAAAATATTGAATTATATAATATTTTTCTTTCTAAAATTACATCGTGATTCAATAGATAAAAATTAAAATATATATATATATATATATATATATATATATATATATATATATATATATATATATATAATTTTTTGAATCCAATATTTTCATTTTTTTAATAAAAATTATTATCCCTGAAATAATTTAAATATTTCAATTAAAATATTCATGATTAATTTCAATGAAAATTTTATTGATCTCTCTGCGGAAATAAGATGGACTTTCTCGTACTCGGTTTCTAGTTTTAGCATTCAATACGAAAGAAAAACATCATCAAATCGTCCTGACATCTGTCTTTTTTTTTAATGTCTTATGGTGGGCTTCTAATTCGACTCCATTTTGACCATAAGCACAATCTGTAACCGCCACGTATCACACTTCCAGATTTGAACAATAGACAGGGACCACTACCTTCTCCGCCGTTTCGTGTTGAACTTGTTCACGCTGCCGCAACTAAATAAATATCCTCAAACAAAAAACATTTTAAATTTTAATAGATAATATTTTTTTTTTTTAAATTATAGTATATAATAAAATATCAATTACAAAAATCAAATATATATATATATATCAGTACATTTTTTTTTTATGCAAATTTGAAAATAAAATATCAACCGATAACTCTTAATATTATAATCCCATTTTTAGTCGATTGAAATTAAACATTAAAATAAATAAAGTAAAAAATAATTTTTATCTATACTATACTATGACTATAAGCTTATATCATGTATTAAATCAATCAGTAATAAGAAATTTTAATAAATATAATTTTTTATTTATTTTTTATCTAGTTAAAAAATATCAATTTTTTTTATTTTATATATTTTTATTTTATTGGATTCATATATACATATACTGTAAGTAAAAAAACATTTTCTGACTTAAATTTTTCTGACTTACTGTATTATATATATTTTGGATTCAAAAAATTAACCAAAAAAAAATAATAGGTTAAATTTTAGGTTTTTTTTTCCATCTTTGTACTATTCCAGGGTGCCGTGATAAAAGGCCAATTCAAAATATTCAACTCCAACCAGCTGGTTTCTATTCATCTTACTTATTCTATGGATAGACAAAACCTAAAGCAAAATATTCTGGTTTTTATACATTTCTCACCTTAATTAGCTCTTTAATTTCATTTTTTTTCTTATCAAAATTAGCTGTCTCTATTGACAAGTATACTTTCCTATATTCCTATCTCAATACTTTAACCCTTTCTATATTCACTATATATATATTTAATATTTCCCACACCTCTCTTCATGTCCAAATTCCTCAATCATGACCACCACCACTAAAACCATAACAACCGCTCTCCTCCTCCTCTATTCCACCGTACTCCACCTCTCCACCACCGTCTCCGCCCTTGGCGTAAACTATGGAACATTAGCCAATAACCTCCCACCACCATCCCAAGTAGCCAACTTCCTCAAAACACAAACAATAATAAACAGCATAAAAATCTTCGACACAAATCCTGACATTCTCAAAGCATTTGCAAACACAAACATTTCCGTTACTGTTACCGTCGGAAATGGCGACATTCCAACTCTTGCAAACGCACGTGCAGCCCGCCGGTGGGTTGCCGACAATATAAAACCTTATTATCCACAAACCCGAATCCACCACATCGCCGTCGGTAATGAAATATTAATGTCCGGCGTTCGAGATTGGATTTACAATCTTGTTCCTTGCATGAAAGCTTTACACCATGCCCTTGTTCTTGAAAAAATTTACAGTATTAAAGTTTCAACACCACACACGCTTGGAATTCTCCATAACTCTGTTCCACCAAGTAATGCCCGGATCCGACCCGGTTACCAAAAATCAATATTTGCACCCATGCTTGCTTTTCTACGTGAAACCAAATCACCTCTAATGGTTAACCCGTACCCGTATTTCAGTTACGCTCCGAAAGTTTCGAAATACATTCTTTTTCAACCGAACCGGGGAATCCATGATAGATTTACAGGTATTACTTATACGAATATGTTTGATGCGATGATGGACGCGGTTTATTCAGCTATCAAAGCGATGGGTTATCCGGATTTGGAAATTATGATTGCTGAAACGGGTTGGCCGTCGGCCGGTGACCCGAATCAGCCGGCTTGTACGGTGGAGAATGCGGTGGCATATAATGGGAATTTGATTAAACATGTGACTTCTGGAAAGGGGACTCCTTTGATGCCTAATAGGAAATTTGAGACATATATTTTTGCTCTGTTTAATGAAAATTTGAAACCTGGTACTGCTGCTGAGAGAAATTGGGGTTTGTTCAGACCGGATTTCAGCCCGGTGTATAATGTTGGGATCTTGCGTAATCAGCAGGTATGTTATATTATGCTCATAATTCTCTTTTATTTTTTCTAAATATTGAAAATTTACTTTTTTTTACATTTTGTTTATCAGAACAACACATCCAATCCCACAACACCAAAACCAAGCACACCAACACCATCAACAGGAGGCAAGAAATGGTGTGTACCAAAACCAGAAGCTAATGATCAACAATTACAAGGAAATATAGAGTATGTATGCAGCCAGGGTGTTGATTGTAAGCCTATTCAAGCTGGTGGTGTTTGCTTTGATCCTAACAACGTAAGATCACATGCTTCATTTGTAATGAATTCCTTCTATCAGACCCATGGCCGCAATGATTTCAACTGTGATTTTTCTCACACTGGTGTCCTCACCACTTCTGACCCAAGTAAGTTTAAATTTTTCCTCAACGTTCACGACATAAATTGATTGATTTGTGGATTATATATATATATATATATATATATATATATGCGCTATCTTTTTAAAAATAATATCGATACTACTTAATCAAAATTTACTGCCTGAAATTTTACTTACTAATATACAACGAGAGTTTCTCTTTCCTTATTTATAATTTTCTTGTTTGTGCAGGTCATGGGGTTTGTAAATACATTTGAGATCAATTCTTGTGTTGACAGGGGACATGACACCCTAACCTCCAAAATACAATATTTTTATTTTTATTTTTTGGTGTACGATCATTAAAAATTAATTTAATTATATATGCTACTTGATTATAAATTATAATATAAACATTTTGATTCTTAAATTTTTTTTTTGGCACCGTCACTGTTGATTATATATATATGCATATATATATATATATATATATAACAAAAATTAATGGAAATTTATGCATGTAACTTGTTTATCTACTCATTTTTTGTTGTAAATAATTTATGCATGCAATGAAGCTGCCTGTAATTGACATGAAAATTAATGCACTGTTTACCCCATAGAAGAGCTTAATTGTCGCCTCAGCACATATAGACAAAAATTATACTACATATGATGTGATGATACCTCCAAAGCTTACAAATATTATTTATTTAGCAGCCGTGATGTTGGAAATTAATTCAATTTTTTATTTTTGTCATTAATTTTTCAAGTGATTGAATTAAATATTTGTTAGAATGTAACTTAATATTTGGCTAGCCATAAAGTCCAAATAATAATTAAATAGTTAATTAATCTTGAACGTTTATTTAGTTATGTGATGGACATATCAAATTAAGTTATAACAATTATAAATTGGTCGTCCCTTTACCCATTAGGGTTTATACATACACATATATTAATATAAAAGTTATTCCATCAATTAAACTGTCGTGAATAAAAAAGTCAAGAGAGAGAAATTGTGATAATTATATATTCAAGATTCTTAATTAAATAATTATTAGGACAAATTAATTATTTTCCATAAAATTTTACATGTAGCATGAGAGTATGGTTTTTAAACATATAATTTCTCTGTTTATGTTCATAAAATATTTTATTATTATTTTCTTCTGAATTTTGACAAAAACAACTTGACGAATGTTTATTAAAAAAAAAAGGTTGAGAATCGGCGGCCAAATTATGAAGTTCACGTTTTGGTGATCACGGATGTTATAACACATAATTTGGTGGCCACGGGTTATGAAGTTCACGATTCGGTGGGATACAAGTTTTATTTGGTGGCCATTGAAATTTGTAGAAGTTATTATATTTAAAGAATAACGAAATAATGGCATAATGATGTTATATATGAAGTTATGATGTTCGAAATTTATAATGATGTTATTGAAATTCATGTTTCGGTGAGTTATTCATGTTGAGGCCCTGCCTATATTTATATATATAATAGCATGTTATTGTATGTATATATCAAGAATAATGAAATTTTATTTGATGACATTTATATATGAAGTTTTAGCATTATTATTTTATGCATATCATTAAAATAAAGTTTTAATTTATATATAAATTTTGTGAATATTATTTATTAATCACTAAAGTGGCTAAACTATGATGATAACATATATAAATTAATTAATTACCCATAATATTTAATGAAATGTCTGCGGGTAAATAAAGTTAATAATAAATTAATGTTTAATATTTCATAACCTTCTAATTCACTCAAATGTGGGTTTAATTATTGTATAAAAAATTAAACATAATGAGAGTAAATTAATATTTTGGTCAATATATTTATACATTTTATGTATAATGTGAGCATTTTATGTATAATTTTGCAGCTAATTCTTAATTCTTATTAAAAATTATTTATTATTTGCTCAACATAAATTTTTTAAAGGTTTGTCACATATATTAAAATTATTTGCAATAAATTCATAGCAATTTTGTTGAGAAAATGGTGCAAATATCATTTTTAAAAAGTGAATTTATGCATTTCAAATCTAAATAAATTTCTTATATTCTTGATTTTGTGTTTATTATTTATAGTTGGTTTTTATAGTGTAATTAATCTTTTTCATTTTTATATATTTTAATCTTGTTCATTTTTATATATTTTTTCTAACACGTGATCAATGCTCAAAAATGGACCAATTATTTATCATGAGTTGTTAGAATTGACCAGAAAGATATTTGGTAATTTAATGTACAGATTTATAAGACATATTTAAAATAATAATTAAAACTTAAAATTTAAAATAAAATAATAGTGTAGGATATATAAATAACATTTTTATATATTTTATAATATTGTTTTATTTTAAAATCAATTTCATTTTATTTTTATTTATAATTAAACTTATGTGTGAGTGAAATATGAACTAAATTTATTTATAAGTTAAAATTTTAAATTGTTAACAGGAATGGCAATCGAGCTAGGCAGACGGATTTTGAGATTTCCATTTTTGCTATATTAATGGTCGGAGCAACGCGGAACAGGGTAAATCATATTCAAACAAAAGTGGATTGCCTATATTTTTATAATTTTGTTGATGTTAAAACTTCATATATATATACACACACGTTATATATATATATATATATATATATATATATATATGTATGTATGTATGTATCCATACATACATATACATATACATATACATATACATACATATATACATATATATATATATATATATATATATATATATATATTGAGGCGGAAATCATAGGTGGGGTGAGATTTCCCTCCAGGTTTGGAGTAGAGCCAAATTTCTATTAGGATAGATTGAATTTTGCCACTGTATAAATTAACTTTCCATTTTTGCAATTCACTTTTCCCATTAGTTTTATTTTTGGGAAAATTTCAAAAATAACCAAAAAAAGGCAAAAAATGTCATTTTCACTGTGCTCATGAAAAAATTTACAAAAATACTGTCTAAACTTCAAAAAATAACATTTTATTAGGTTATATGTTTAGCATATTTTTTAAATTTGTTTACAAAAAAAAAAACTCAAAAAATAATAAAAAATAAAAAGATATTAATTTATATTATATGAATGTATGCCAACAACTTTATATACAAATTGCAAATTTGTAAAAGATAAAAAGATATAATAATAGTAAATGGTATACGTATACCAAAATTCGGTCTACATTAAATATATATTTGGTATCTGCAACTACTTTATATATACACAAATTGCAAATTTGGAAAAGTAAAAAGATAAACTAATAGTTAATAATATATGTATACAAAAATTTAGTATGTGTTTGCTATTTGCAACTACTTTAGATATATACATATTGCAAATTTACAGACTTAAAAAGATAAACTAATAGTAAATGGTATATGTATACTAGAATTTTGTATACATTAAGTATATGCAACTACTTTAATGTATACATATTGCAATTTTGAAAAAATTAAAAAGATAAACTAATAGTAAATAGTATATGTATACCAAAATTTAGTATATGCTAAATACATGTTTGGTATCTGCAACTATTTTATATATATACCTAAAAGAATAGACCTAGAGAATGGTATATTTTTGGTATATGTTTTGTATGTATATGGTATACATTACATATATAATAGGTAAATGTCTAGTATATGTTTGATATTTAGTATATATTTGCTATAATTGGTATAACATTTGATATATTATTTTGTATATATTTGGAATATTAAACTCAAATAAATAAATTTATCTATTTATTTAATCTGAAATAAAATTCAATAAATTTATTTCATCTCAAAATTAATACTCAATTCTTGAGCATAATTATTTGATCTCAAATTAATACTCAAATAAACTTAAGATTAAATAGTTTAAATTCAAATTTGAATTAATAAATTACTACTTAAATAATATATTTTTTAAAAATATATTTAAAATTAGATATTCGATCAAATTAATTCAAAAATTATTATAATTTTTG
Source organism: Reutealis trisperma (assembly GCA_947687605.1). Classification (NCBI taxonomy): domain Eukaryota; kingdom Viridiplantae; phylum Streptophyta; class Magnoliopsida; order Malpighiales; family Euphorbiaceae; genus Reutealis; species Reutealis trisperma. The sequence continues at coordinate 51,355 of CANTUT010000008.1, forward strand.
AATTGAGTTGAGTTTGTTATTCAAATTATTTGAGATCAACTAATAACACCCCAACATCAAAATAAAATAAAATAAAATGAATAAGTTAAAAACCCAATTTTTTTTTTTTTGCACAAAAAAAAAATTCAAGTTTTGCACTTTTCTATTGAAACTAGCTAACCAAGTTTGATAGGATGGATTGCCTTTGTCTCTAGGTTTATTATAATAATATGCCCACACGCTACACCATCAACTTTATTGATATAAAAATATATGTTCAGTAGGTGGGAAAGTATCAGTTTAAGAGAAATACAATGTAAAAAAGTAATAATGACCTAGAAAAAATAACTAATATGTATTTTGTATACATTTGATATATATTTCATAGACAATACATCTAAGAGAATAATTGAAGGGTTATTCTCCATAGGTTCATTTGTGCAATATAACAAGTGGAAAAAATTGAAAAAAAAAATAATGACCCAGAAAAAAAGATAGTGCAACAATATTATTACTAGTAACTAGTAGATCTTTTCACTACTAATGTATTATTATTATTATTAATTAATTAATTAAATATAATGTATATACCTTAAAAAAAAATGAATGCCCTTTTTTTAATTAAAAAAAAAGAAATACAGTATAAAAAAGTATGTATGAAGTTTTGACTAATATTTGCTCATTGAATATATTTGGGAGCTCAAAAGAGACAAAAAATAAAACAAACTTACTACTTTTTTCATCATTTACTGCATCACTAAAACAACGACTGTCCAAATTAACAAAACAAGAAGCTAACGTAAAAAAAAAAAATAGAAAAAGTACGATATAAAAGAAATAGACAAGAGACAAAAATGTATAAAAAAATAAAATAATAGTGTAAATGATATTTTTGCTCAAAAAACAGTGTATAATGTAATTTCCTCTTTATTTTTTTCTTGAAAGCCTCTGTTTTAAAATTATATTATATATATAGAGAGAGAAAAGATCTACTAACACAAATGTAAAACTACAAGTTTTACATAATTTTTTAGCCATTGATTTATGTCAAATCTAATGGCTAATACCGATTTATAATTAGATAATCCTACAATCTCTCTCCTAATTATAAGATAGTATACCTTCCTTTTATAAAATATTCCTTTCTAATGTTGCATATCTACCCATTTATTATTATTATTATTATTATTATTATTATTATTATTACAATTAAAAAACACACATATTCCTCAACTATTTTAACCTTCCTACGATTTCCCTTTTTAATTCTTATTAATATGCATGTTAATTGTTTTTTAACATATGAAAATCTGGTTCCTTCAAAACTGGATCTCCTTCAACAATGCAGCTCTTCCATATAAGTATGGATTTGATAATATAACTCAGAATTTTCGAAATCTAGTACTGCTGATTTTCTTGCTCTTGGGATCATATGATGGTAGCTCATCATCAGGATATATATTAAGGATAGCTTCACATTTTACTCCGAAAATTAAATACTTCATAAATGGCTTGGCCATCTTGCAAATCAATCACTCTTTCATTGCCTAAATGCAACGCTTATCACAATAAAAAATTTTGTTGACGATAATTATCAAAAATTGTGTAACAAATTCCAATTCTAACATACATGAGGCCAATTTTCTTTGTGAAACATATTTGAACTTAAATTAATAGGCCACAAATACAAAAAGATAAATTAAACCATTTTGCATAAACAATAAGAAGAGTTCACTTGAACTAAAAATAAAAATATATCCACTTTGGACTTCTTGAAGTTTATATATAAGACTAAAATCAGTACTACTAGACTTCTTGAAGTTTATATATAAGACTAAAATCAATACTACTGTATAATATCATAAATCTAATAGTAAGTGGCTATTAAAAAAAGGAACATCTACATCAGATCAAAAGAAAAGTTTTTCCACTATGACAGTCTCTTCGTAACTATTTTACTACTCCAAGAATTCATTCTTTCGAAAGCAACAATTTTCAGCTTCATAAGAAGAGACTTGAAAAAGTTCACCAAAATTATAATATTTAGTTTAAGTCAAATCAAAATCTTACTGAAAATAAAAACATTTAACAAAGTGTATTACCATTTACTTAGTCTTCTTAGTGAGCATCCACTGGATTCTTCTTTTGCTTGCAACTGCGCATGTTGTGACCATACCCGCCACAACAGTGGCATGATCTTTTTATAGTCGATGCACAAGCTAATGAATCTCAAGACCACCTTTGAATCCTGCACTCGGAGACTCTTAGCTTCCTGACCTTGAGTATGTGCTATATGGGGATCGCCAATGTACGATATAATATGTGGATTAGCAGGTTGAACATCTCTCAAGTGATCATACAAGCAAACATAATTATTTAAATATTAGTTAGGGGTCTTATCGTTATTGTTGTCCTTACAAGGAAGCAATTGGGTTTCCATTGCATTTGCTTTCTTAACCATTTGATCTAATTCATTAATGATGAATTTTTATCTCTTCAGATTTTCCAGCTAGATGAGACAATTGAGTCGTGTATCGACATACATGTATACTATGTAAAGCACTTACTACCATATGGTGCCCATCTGACAAAATAAGAGAGAATTTCTGAAATATTTTTCTTTCTTATTCCGCTAAAAGTTTTACAATATATAGACATCAAGAATAATCAAATCCCTTAAACTTAGGGCCTAATATAGCAAGAATAATCAAATCCCTTAAACCTAGGCCTAATATAGGAAGAAATACAACAGTAATGAATATCTAAGAGAAGTAATCAAAGGATAATTCAACACACAACCTAACTATATAGCTATACAAAAACGCTAAAAAATGAAATAAGAATATAATTTCATTGATATCCTCCTTCAAATTGATGCGGGTAAGTTTATCAGCATCAATTTGATGCTGATAGGCTTACCCGCATCAATTTGCTACCTAGAAACTTGTGTCGCTAGCGAGTCAAAGCTTTTGTAAAGACATCAGCTATTTGAGGATCAATAGCAAGATGAGGAAGAGTGATAACCCCGCAAGTAAAGGCCTCCCAAACGTAATGACAATCTACCTCTATGTGTTTTGTATGTTCATGATATATTGGATTAGCAGCTATCTGAATGGCACTAGTATTATCACTATGAAGCGGAATATGATCAGTTTGAGGAAATCCAAGTCCGGAAAGAAGGCCACATAACCACAAAAATTTAGAACAAGCTGTAGACATGGCTCTATAATTAGCCTCCATGGAAGATTTAGAGACACAGTCTTGCTTCTTACACTTCCAAGAAATTAAGGCTTCTCCAAGAAAGATGCTCTAGCCTATTGTACATTTCCTAGTATTCGGGCATCCAGTCCAATCTACATCATTATACACAGTCAAATGAAGAGAATATCTTGCTGGAAAGAACAACCCACGAGTAGGTGACCCAATTAAGTATCGAATAATGCGGTGAACAAAGTCAAAATGAAGGTGTCGAGGTGATTGCATAAATTTGCTAACTGTATGGATAACATATGAGATATTAAGCATTACAATTGTTAGGTAGATAAGACTACCAACAAGCCGCGTATACAAAAAAAGGATTAGGTAGAAGCTCGCCTTCATCTTTTCAGTATTTCACATTCAGTCCATTAGTGTATCAACAACAACAACATCCTTTATAAACCAACTAATTCAATGAGATCTTGGATATATTTATGTTGATTCAAGAATAAACCGTGGTCTAAAGAGTGAACCTCTAGCTCCAAAAAATAAGTGAGATGCCCAAGATCTTTCATTTGAAAAGTACCATGTAGCATATTTTGAAGCTTAGTGATCAGCCCCTTGTCATTACCTGTAATGACAATATCATCAACATATACTAAGAGAAAAACCATACTAGTGGTTGTCTTAAGAAAGAAGAGAGATGAATCATATTGACTTTGTGTGAAAGAGAAGTTTAGAAGAGTGCTGTGAAACTTCTCAAACCAAGCTCTAAGTGCTTGCTTTAACCTATACAAAGATCGCCTCAGCTTGCATACCTCATGAGGAGAAGTCATTGACATACCAGCTGGAAGTTTCATGTAAATTTGTTCTTTAAAGTCCCCATTTAAGAAGGCATTGTTTACATCCATTTGATGTAAAGGCCAAGACTTAGAAGATGCAATAGCTAGAAGGGTTCTGACCGTGGTCATCTTAGCAACTGGAGCAAATGTTTCTTTATAGTCGAGGCCATATTATTGTTTATTTCCAAGAGCAACCAATCGAGCTTTATATCTATCTAAAGAGCCATCAGACTTGAGTTTCATAGTATAAACCCACTTACTTCTGATTGGCTTAACATTTGGAGGACAAGAAACAATATCCAAAGTATAGTTTTCCTCAAGTGCTTGAAGTTCTGCGTCCATTGCTTGTTGCCAACACTCATGTTCCATAGCTTGTTTATAACAAATGGGAACACAAATAAAAGACAAAGTGGCAGTCATAGCCATAGGGATTGAAAAACCATACCTATCAGGAGGTTTGTGAGTTCTAGAGCTTCTCCGAAAAGGAGGTGGATCACTAGCAATGGGTAGAACAAGATCAGATGCCATAGGAAGATCCGAAGGAACCTTAATGAGACCTGTAAGAGGATCAGATGTAGGAGGAGTGCGTCTATGATAAACAAAATCAAGTTTAAATCTTTGAATTGGTGTTTGAGTGTCGAGGAAGTGTGGCAAAACAGATAGAGAAGGGGATTCTAAAGGCTGTTGTGTGTTAAAGAATGGTTGATTTTAAAAAAAAAATTACATTCCTAGAGACATGTGTGCGACGTGCATGAGGATCATATCAAAGAATCCCTTTTTGGGTTCTAGCATATCCTAAAAAAGCACACTTGACAGATTAGGCAGTAAGTTTATTTCTCTCATATACAGGAAGGTCAACAAAACACACACATCCAAAAATATGAAGATTGAAATAATTTGGTGCATGCCCAAACAAGCAAAAATAGGGAGAATCATTATTCAAAATTGGAGATGGTAATATGTTGATCAAATAAACAACAGTAAATAAAGTTTCACACCAAAAATAAGGAGGAACACAAGATTCAATTAAAAAGGTTCGAACAATATCAAAAAGGTGACTATTCTTTCTTTCAGCCACACCATTTTGTTGTGAAGTGAAAGGACAAGAATGTTGTGATATAATCCCATGACTTTGAAGAAAGAATTGAAATTTGTTTGACATGTGTTCATCACCTGAATCATATTGCTAGATTTTGATTTTGGTAGAAAATTGTGTCTCAACTAATGCAAGAAAGACTATAAACACAGAGAAAATCTCACTTTTAGACCGAAGAAAGTATATCCAAGTCAAGCGAGTGAAATCATCGATAAATGTAACAAAGTATTTGTAATGTTCATGAGAAATTACAGATGCAATACCCCATACATCAATATGTATGAGTTCAAAAGGTTTGATGGTGTGGGTTTTATGCAATGGAAAGGGAAGAGTTTTGCTTTTACCAAGTTTGCAAGATGCACAATCATTATCAGAAAAAGTCAAATTTTTGTTCCTAAGTAAACCAGATTTGAGCAAGACGCGAAGTACATGAGAATTAGGGTGCCCTAAACGCCTATGCCACAATTGATTATCACATTGAACAACATTAGAAGCAATATAAGTTAACACCGGGGAGGGGGGATAGAAGCAAAAGAAAGAGATGTCCCACTTTAGGTCCCTTTGCGATCATCTTCTCGGACACTTGATCTTACACAACACAACTAGAATTTGAAAATTAAAAAGTACAATTGTTGTCAACTAATTGGCCAATAGATATAAGATTAGTGGACAGCTTAGGAGACACAAAAACAGTATTTAAAGAGGCTGAAATATCACCAACAGCCATGATAGGTAAGGAATTACTATCGACTATATGAATTTGAAGATCTCCTTTATATTCTTGGACATTAGTAAGAGGTAAGGCAATATTGGTCATATGATTTGAAGCAGCAAAATCAAAATACTAGGTTTTAGGAGCAAAATATTTATTACCTGAAATACCTAAAGCAGAAAAGGCTGAAATAATCATTTGCTGGACTATTTTAGGAGTAACATAAGACTGACTAGGACCAGAAACATAAGGAGCAGAAGATATGGCAATAGGACTAGAAGCACTTAAAGAACCAATTGAGACATTATAGGCAGTTTCAGATTTCTTTAGAGGCCAAGTGAGATAGTCTGATGATATGCCCTGTTTTCTTACAATAATTGCAGAATTTCTTAGTATAATTAGTGGCAATATGTCCATATCTTTTGCAATTGTAGCACTAAATGTTAGTCATATCTTTGCCTCTGTTAGACTTCTTTTGAGCAGCGTAGGCAATAGGAATTAGAGTAGAATTTTGAGCTTTCTGCTCTATGATAACCCGTGCAATGAGCCATTGTTCTTCCCTGAGAAGCTCCCCTAAAAAAATATCCAGTAAAGGAAATGGATCACTATTCATTAGGTTGGACCTAATTCATTTAAACTCCCCTATTAACTTCATTAAAAACTGATCACATTTGCTGGTTTCATGCACACTTTGGATAGCAATGAGTCCTTCGAGAGGTACACTTGCACACACAATATCAGTGTACTTAGCCCAAAGATTCCTAAAGGAAGAATAAAATTCTTGAATTGACATACTGCCTTGAATGAGTTGACCCAACTCGAGTTCCAATTGAAACCTTTGTGTTGTGTTGTTTTGGTTGTAAACTTTCTTTAAGTAACCCCACATTTCTCTAGAGGTTTTACAAGGCCTAAGATTAAGAAGTATGGAAGGTTCCACACTACTAAGAATCCAAGACATAATCTAAGCATCCTTCACTTCCCATTTCACATATTTTCCCTCTCATTCTCGCTGTCAGGTGCAAGATTCGTCCCATCAATATGACACTATAATTCATTTTCCTTTACAAAGATTTGAAATTGAGATGCCTAAGCAGAATAGTTCTTAGCATTAAATCAAAAAAGAAAATGTTCAGGTCATTCTAAGGACATGATTCAACCAAAAACAAGAACTAAGAGATCAGGCAAAAAATAGAATATAAGAACACGAATAACCAAGAATAGATCACTAAGATCTCGGAGCAAGACAAGTAACCAGAGAATAGATGAAATGATTTCAAAATTTTGGCTCTATACCATGACAAAATAAGAGAGAATTTCTAAAATATTTTTCTGTCTTATTCCACTAAAAGTTTTACAATATATAGATATCAAGAATAATCAGATCCCTTAAACCTAGGGCCTAATATAGCAAGAATAGTCAAATCCCTTAAACCTAGACCTAATATAGCAAGAATAATCAGATCTCTTAAACCTAGGCCTAATATAGGAAAAAATATAGCAGGGATTATATCAGGGGTATATAGCAATAATGAATATCTAAGAGAGGTAATCAAGGGATATTCAACACATAACTATATAGCTATACAAAAATGCTAAAGAAGGAAAGAAGAATATAATTTCATTGATACTATCCTCATTAGTTTACACACTATCACTGATATGATCAAGACCCTTATTTGCTTTCTTAGTCCAACATTTAAAAATGTAGTTACTGGGATTTCTACAATATTTTTGAATTGAAAGACAAACAATAAATGCCTACATAGAATTATACTCATAAACTTTAAAAGCTGATATTGACAATCACGAATTTTTTAATCCAAATCCAAAGAAATAATTAAAACATCTTGAGAATCAAAAGAAGTTGTTACTTTACATTGATAATAAGAACCATTTTTTTCAATTTTCTCCTTTGTAAAATGATTGCTTTTCACCAACTCTTCTTGGAAAATGTTCAAAATATTTCTTGCATAAATGGAGGCTGCATGTTGTTCTATCTTGGATCTAAGTTTCAATACATGTAACTTATTTCTTGAATCATAATCTTCTCTTCTTTTTTAAAAAACGACTATCCATAGCTTTGTCATATTTTTTCACAAACTCTTGCAATATTGTATTTGAATGCAAAAATGCATCAAAAAAGGCATTAATGCTTTCATTTCTCTAAGTTCTATTCATTCCACCAAAAGAGATACTTCTATTATATCTAGTAATTCGATCTCCCAATCGAGCCAGTCCTTTTTAAAATTATCTATAGTATGTGGTTTCTATATGCAATTCTTTAATTCATGCTTGAAACTTAATTTTTCATAATACACATGTGAAAGTTTTCCAGTAAACTTTTATGTGATATGCTAGAGACACAACCGATGACGAGCGAATGGAAATATCTTTTTCACTGCTACTCCAATAGCTAAATCTTGCTCTGTGATAATAGATATATATAGGTTATTTCTCATACATTACTTAAAGCATGTTTCAAATAACCAAAAAAAAGATTCTTCTTATTCATCTTGCAATAAAGCACAACCAAACAAAATTGATTGATAATTATGATTTTATCCAGTAAATGGTGCAAATGGCATGCTATATTTATTAGTTTTGTAGGTGGTATCACAAGTAATGTCTCCAAAACGTTGATAAGCTAATCGCGGTTGAGCATCAAACCAAAAAAAAAAATTTCACCATACGAGCATTATCATTACATTGAATTGCATAAAAAAAATTGATTTTTTGCTTGTTTTCTTTTACAATAACTTAAAACAACTTGAGTATCTCTAATATCTAAATTCTTCTTTCTGAGATTTCTAATTAGAAAATTGCCCATCGATACTTGTAAATATTGATGCAACTTTTCTTGTTAGAATTCCTACTTCATCAAATTTTTCAATCAAATTGTTTATAACCGTAGACATTTGTTTGTGGCATCTAAGATAGGTTACACTCCTTGGACTAACCATGACATGATTATGAGCATTGTTAAAGGATTTCACCATTCAATTTTTACAATTTTTTTTTCCTTTAACACTTTCAGCATTGCTCCACATCCAATTCTTAAGGTTGAATATCTTTTTCTAAGTTTTCTTCCCTCATTCTTACTTTCTTCTTTATAATGACCCATTATGCAACATAAATACTATTAAAGTCCATGGGTCAAAATATACGTAAACTTGTAAGTGAGCAAGTATTGAAACCTACTTACACAAAATCAATTGGTTTATACTAGATCTAACGCTCATTTATTTATAAAAATTTTCAGCAACATCAAGAGAGTCAAATTACATTCCTACATAAGGTCTAGATTTAGTTTCGCTTATCTCTCCATATTGAACAAGGAGAGAATCTTGACCAAGTTAAGTATCTTCTAAAGACATATTTTCAATGTCCACATTATTAGAATTGGGATCAATATGGTGAAAAACAATAAAATATAGTGAATTAATACATTAAAAATTCATAAAAGAAACTATATGAGATTATCATTTATTTATGGCTTATTAACAATTTAGTTACTCCAATGATGGTAGCAAATTTAATTAATAAGACAATAGAAATTGTAAAACTAAACATAAAATAAACTTATAGAAACCACCCAATTTATTAGTATAAATTTTTTAATCTTAACTAATTAAATTCATGTTTAAAAAACATATCGAATTTTGGTTCTCTCAATTGATTATGAAAACAGAAAATCATATATATTACATATGTACAATAAGTAAAGAACAAACGAAACAGAAAAATAGCTAAACACACAACTAACCAAAAGAGATGATGAATCATTGTCTACCATATCAATGTTGTCGTTTAGTGAAATAGTTTGAGTTGTATTGAGATCAATTGTAATAAAAGTGGGAGCTGTCATATTATGGATTTAGTGGCTACTAATTAAATCAACAAAATGAGAGATCAATTTTTACTTGAAGCTTTATGTCGTTTTATGCAGGTTATGCACCTGCACCTAGTTGCAAGGAAGAGTTGCATTGCTGGAGGAGATTTAGCTTTAAAGAAACTAGAGTTTAATATGTCAAAAGACAATGAACATGCATGTTAAGAAGAATTAAAAAGAAAAATCATGGGAGGGTTAAAACAGTTATGAAATATGTGTTTTTTTAATTGTTTACTAAATAATAATAATAATAATAACAAACGGGTAGATATGCAATATGAAAAAGGAATATTTTTAAAAGGAAGATATACTATGTTATAATTAGGGGAGAGATTGTAAGATTATTTAATTGTAAATATATTATTAGCCATTAAATTTGACACAAATTAATGGCTAAAAAATTGTATAAAACTTATATATATATATATATATATATATATATATATATATATATATATATATATATATATATATATATATATATATATATATATATATATATATATATATATATATATATATATATATATATCTTCTTAGAATGTATTGATTTAACCCCATAAGCGGGACCACCACCCCATAGCATGTTGCCTCCAGAAGCAGAACCCCGCATTTTTTCTAGAAAATCTTCTAATTGTTTCAGAGCAACTAGAAAGAGATTTTTTAACCAAACGAGGCAATCCACATCGATGTAATGAAAGTAAGGGGCCTACGACAATGACAGAACGCCCTGAATAATCAACCCGTTTGCCAAGCATTGTCTCACGAAATCTTATATATATATATAAACTTTTATTTTTAAAATTTTTTAAATTATATAAAAATAATAATACTATTATTTCAACAAAATGATAGATTACGAACCCTACAGCTTGGGTTGTAAATAAGTAAAATTATTGATGAGTTATTTAAATTTGATTAGTAAAATATTCAATTTCATCGAGTTGAAGTCAAACCGAAATAATTTGAATAATAAATCAAGTCAAGTTCATACACTATAATACTCAATTTAAGTAGATTATAAATATAATCCAATTTTAAAATTTTAATATAGTTTCTATTGTGTTTAATATTATTATCATAATTTATTAATTTGATTTCAAGTTCAAATTCATTTGAATTTGAATTTTAATATTAATAAATAGTTAATTTATTTTTTAATGAAAATGAAATCTAATTTAGTCAAATTTAAATATCTCGAATATCCTCTCTAACTGAGTTTGACTTCTAAAACAAAAATTTGATTGAATTTAAGTCGAATTTTGAGTTTTGAATTTTTTAATTGAGTTAAATTCAGGTTTAATACAATTTTAATTCAACTTAATTTAATTAAAGCATCGCACCTTCACACATTGATTGGATGAATAGTTGAAATTTAGTTTTGTATATTCAAATTTACAACTATTAATTGAGATTATTGATAAATTTAGTGCTTAAAGCAATATTTTAAAATTCAGTAATTAATATTTTAAAATTACAATTAAAATATTAAAAATTAAAATCTTCAATTATGACTGTTTATTTCTTTAATCAGTAACCACCAAGGGTTAACTGTATCACTCCGTCAGCTCCTTGATGAAGCAGAGCAGTCAAACAGGATCTCTATCAAGTTTTATTACCCACCGACTAGCGAGAATTTCCTCGTCCCATCATACCATACGATTAATGGTCCCGCGTGGGCGTGGCAGCTCACCCGTTTTGGAAGGAGCGGGTTTAAAATAATTTTATTTATCCTCTAAATTTTTATTTTTATTTTTCTATAGAAATTAAAAGAAAGCAAAAAAAGATAAATAACATATTGTTGAACTTTTAAAATGTAATTATTTTTAAAAAAAAATAAAATCTCTAAAATGAGAATTATTGTGGAATGGAATGTACTCATAGAGGGAGTAATAAGAAATTGGAGGGCCTATAGTGATAAAAACAGATAAAAATGTTAAAATGTTGATATTGAATTGATAAATATTAAAATTTTAAATGTAAAGGTATAGTTTGATTAGTTTTTTTCATTTTTATTAAAAATGTAAAGGGTGGAGATTTCATATCCGAGTTTTTTAAATTATAAAGTTGTTATTAATTTAGTAAGAGATATTTAAAAAAGATTGTTATTCTATTTGTGTAATTTTTTGTTATTTCGTCCAATTAAAAAAAATAATTAATTTTCTAAATAAAATTAAAAACAAAATTTAGATAAGGGTTGAAAAGTTTTGAGTTTGAGTTCCATCATAACTAAACTTATAAAAAGATAGTAATAATAATAATAATAAAGATGAGATGTATTTTTTTTATTATACATGCCAAATAACAAATATATTGAGTAAAATTGGTGAACCTTCGATAATAATTTATTTCATATTGAAATTGAAAATTGGATATTTGAAAAGCTTTTTTTTTCTAGTTTATTATAAAATAAATCAAATTTATTTTAAATAATAATAATAATAATAAGTAAAAATGGTGAATCATGTATAATAATTTATTTCATATTGAAAATGAAAATTGAATAATTGAAAAGCATTTTTTTTGGAGTTTTATATAAAATTTACTATTATTATAATAATAATATTTAATACAATACATTCTTATTTTTTTTTTATAAACTGAATTATAAAATAAAATAGAAAAAATAAATTAGTTTAATAAATAAAATGTGGTAAATATGTACATTGGCCAGAGATATTTGTGTACTGCAGTCATTGTAGTTGGTAAAGTCAACCGCTGTTGATGGTTCCAGCTAGCATTCTAAACCCTTCAAAATTAATTTTTAGGTTCTGCAGCTTAAATTTCAAATCCAAAATCCAAATTCAATGGTCTGTATATTATTCCTTTGATTAGCTTTAAATTTATTGTGTGAGAAATTAAGAAATTAGTTTTCAGATTATCTGCTAAATGATGGAAGTTGAGAATGTTATTGCTATTAATGTTCAAACTAGTAGTCCTTCACAGAAACTAAATCCAGATGGAGATGATTCAAGCTTGCCTCAGGCTGAGAGTAAGCTAGGTCTATTCGGAGTCATTTTCTTGCATATTTATTCTTACAGGTGGATACAGTCACTTCCTAGCCGGAAATCAATGTCCCGGCCACTGTCATCTCAGGTATCGAGTAGTGATCCGTCGGAGCTAGAGCTTCCGTTGACTGCTCAGGAGTCATCACCGGAAAGTCCATCCAGCGTCGATTGTAACACAGAGGAAAGAATTAGCAACGTAAACCAGTCCGCTACTGCTTCTCCTGATTCTTTTTATTCCTGCAACACTAACATTGGCGATCCACGGAGCTCCACCCACAAGGTTTAAGCTCAAAAACCCCCAAATTAATTATGTTTTTCTCAAAAAGGAGTTTGTTATTTTTTTAATATTAATATTAATTAAGAAATGATTTTTCTCTATCATGGAATATCACTAATTAAGTTTTGTGGGACTTACTTTAATTATAAATATTAAAAAATATTTTTAAAAGAAAAATGAAAAAAAAATTATATTAAAAATGAAAAAAAAATTCTTAAATCTCATATCTCATTGGTCACACAAAATTTTCTACATTTTTTAAAATAAACCAAATAAATTCAAAAATATGAAATTTAATAATTAAATTTTACATTTTTTGAGATTTAATAATTTTTTTAAGTTAAAAATTTTGAGATTTAATAATTTTTTTAAGTTATTAATAGTGGAACGTGGCTTTTAAGTTAAAAATTTTGAGATTTAATAATTTTTTTAATTTTTTAAAAATTTTTCCTTTTTATCTTAAAAATATTTTTAATTTTTGTAATTAATTAAAATTAAATTTGGATTCGAAAAGTGCCTCATGGAATTTCATTTGAAAGAAAAATATTTTCTTAATTTGTGATATATTCTAAAAGGTCAAATGCAAATGGTATTAGTAAACTTAATACTTAAATGTCGAATGAAGCAAATTATAATGATTTAAGTGTTTGAGAATAAATCACATGTCTCTCTCAAAATAATAATAATAATAATAATAATAATAATAAACCATAAGATAGTTTTTTGTATTATTCCTTTTTTTGTAGTATATTTCCTAATGGAGTATTATATAATTATATAAGAATTATATTTAATATCATCAAATTATAAAAATTATTTACTGTTATATAATTATATACTTATTATATGTAATAAAAAATAAAAAATATTTATATTAATAAATTAAATGATTATTATATAACAATATAATTATTATAAAATTTTATTAATTTGAATTTTTTTAAACAATAAAATTAAAATTATATTTATTATATTATATTATATTATATATGCAAGAGCATTTTAGTCATTTTTAATAAATTTAATAGAAAAAGTTCAAAAATTAGATCGAATGACAAAATAATCTCACATAAATAAAGTTAAAGGACTAATTAATTAATTTCTCAAATTTTTTCATATTTTTAATTAGCAAACAAGTTTTATTTTTATATTTAAAAAAATATTTATGATAGAAAAGAAAACCATTGCTAAATTAGAAAACCATTACTAAATTATTTTGGTATTAATTATAAGTAAACTAGTCCTGAACCAACACTCTGGTAATTTATATTTTTTTAAAATACTTTTATATTTAAATATTATTTTTAATAATTTTAAATATTAATATAAAATATTCACTATTTATTATTTATAAACTAATTAAAAAATAATAAAAATATATTAATTTATTGATCTTTATATATTTTAATTGAAACCTATAGAAATACAATGAGTTGGGGAAAAAAAATAATAAACTGACTTCGTATAAATTTAGTTTTTAACTTTGTTACTTGACACATGGGGAAAATTTTTCTAAAGGATTCTCAAACTCAGTTATTATTATTATTATTATTAGATTAATTTTTTGGTAATTAATAATGCTGGTGCTTGTTTTAAGGTTTTGGAGTGGACCTTTGCTATTGGCAACCTAACTGTGGAGATAGCAACCATAGTGTTGGACGAAATATCTTCGCAGCATAACTCTGTTATTCTGCCAATATGTGTAGGAATGGCTTATCTAGGTGTGGTTATTTGCATATTTGAGCTCGTCCATAAGGGCATTAAGGAAAGGGCTATTTGGAGGTGGAGAAGCACCATACCTTGGTTCTATCTTCCATCAGAAAATAGCCTTAATAATATTCCTTTTGGTTCCTACACAGATATTGTTGGACTGGTTTGTACCTTTGCTCAGTCAATTCTTACCACTTCTAGTTATTGTGTGTTCCTCAAAACTGGTAACAATCCATTCAAAATATCCATTTGGGCTGCCATTTTTGCCTTCTGTCAATTGTTTAGACACCATTTATGCAAACTTATGTGCAATAATTCAATTTAATTGAATTTGTTAATAGAATTTAATTCAATTTCTGATAGAATTTAATTATGTACAATAATTGAAAAGTAGAAAAATTATTACTTCAAAATTTATTCTAAACAGATAAATTCTGTCATTAGTTGAATTGAATTCTTGCAACATTTGAGTTTACATAGAAGTTGGAGAAATGAATTAGATAAAATATTCATTAATTAAGAGTATAAATCATCTGTGCGTGTAATTCAATATCTTTATCTTCAGTAAATTAGATTCCGAATAAGCCTTAAAATTTGAAACTTTACAATTTTGAGAATGAAATTAGTAGCACTAGTTATAGTTCAATATTTTTAATTCTATGAAACCAAATTATCAATAATTTATTTTATCATTTTTAAGATCTATTATAGAATAGCAAATTGCCTTGTGTCCTTTCTTGTTTGTAATTTTTGTTTTATATAATGCTGGATATGCTGCATTCTTATGCTTAGTACTAATAATTGTTACAGTTTAGAAAAAATTTTATGGCCGTACCCAATTGGTATATTCAAATCCACAATTATGAATCAAACATAATTTAATTTATGGTTACATTTATTTTTTTTTTCAGGAGATATTATATACATTGTATATACCATTACAAATGTCAATTATATAAGTTAATTAGATGCGATCTGATTAATCTTTTTATCTTTTTTTAAAAAATGAGAAGTTTGAGTTTTCCTTAATTATTTTTATCGTTTTTAAAAGAGTGAGAAGTTGGAGTCACCAATTTAGTAAGAAATGTTAAAGAAAAAATTACTCTCTTATGTAATTTACTATATTTTTATGGAGTGTTCCCTTCCCTAGTACCAAAAAAAAAAAAAAGTCTGAGTATACAGTTGACAACCATTACAATCCATTTTGAGCTGGAAACAAAGTCAAACTATTCTTCTCTTACTAAGACAAGCTTCAAAACCGAGACCTCTTGGTCCCCTCTTACAAACTCAGACTTCTTGCTTACATTTAATTATTTCTTTAGCTATCAAGAAGAAAGACATTGAGATAAGAGTAAAGTAGACTTAGCTATCTTCAATATGAAAATTATATGTGAGAGGGAAAAAGGGTGTTAGTATTTTTATATGGTATCCCAAAAACAAATATACATATTCATAATAAATTTTTAAAATACCAATTTATAGTTAATATAATCTATAAAAATACCAATTTGTAGTTAATATAGTTTATAAAATATTACTACTATGAGAATATTTAAGAATTTTTCTTGGATATATAAATTAGACTTAATTATACTGGATATATATCATTTCTAATGTGAAAATTATATGTCGGAGTAGAAGGAGCGTTGACGTCTTTACATTAAGCAAAACAATGAGGAAATTTGTGTTCGACTTTGCTTACTAAAATACTATTAAGCTGATTGGGGAAAGTCACTGTGATAATTAGGAAAATATTTAGGCTAAATAAAATATGATTGAAAAGTTATAAAAGTTTAATTTGTGATTATACCCATTTGTGAGCTGAGTCGTACGTGGACTTTAATTTATAAAGAAAAGTGCTACTTGAACGGGCTGAATTTTTGAAATTTATCATTTTAAATTTAGGTCTAACCAATGAATAAATCTAATTGTGATTCATGTTAATTATGTAGAGAGAGGATCCTTAGTTATATTTTCTTTTAATCTGAAATTATTGCCTTTCTGGAAGATTTTAGAACAGAATGCCAACTGCAGCCACTAGAAGATCCATGCATTTTATATCTATCTACATTCCACGGATTAGTTGGCTTGACAATGGATTGAAGCTGCTTCTTGTATTAAGGTTTTGAAGTGAATTTTTGATATTGCTATTGTCAACGTTATTATTGAACTTTTACTATAGATAGTTTTGGGCCAGCTGTTACAATAGCACATCTATTTATTTCTCCCAACAACGTGTAAAGAGATTTCTTTTCTAGCTCTGCTTAATGATTTGCATCTTTGAGCTTGTGTAGCATATTGAGAGGGAAAGAGCTATTTGGAGGTTGATGAGTCTGAAATCATTTCATGTTTATAATGGTGAGCTTCACGAAAGGTAGGACCTGCATACAAAGAGAAAATGAGAGTCAAGAGCTCTCGGAGGCTGACATCCGAGAGAGTTTCCGATATCCAAGTCAATGAGTCATTTAAAAGAATTTTTACTAAAAAGAGAGTATATAGAGAGAGGTTTTTTTTATTTTCATTTTACCTTTGTTCTTTTTATATATAGTGGAAAATGAAAACCCCTTGTAGAAGTTATTTTTATCCCTCATCAGAGGTGAAGGGGCACATTGCCCTGGTTCTATTATCTTCCTTTTGATGTTGGATTGTTGTCAAGCAATAGTTCGATGATCAAGTATTTATTTTGTAATGTATGAGATTTTAATATTTGAATTTTGACATCTCCTTTTCCCATTAAAAAATGTCTTATAAAAAAGGTCAATTAGTATTTATTTCTTAAAATTTAATTTAATTCACATGTCATACCTTTGTTTTGAAAACCGAACTAATATTTATTTAATATTTTATTCCATCAACTAGGTAATTATTCTGTTATTTTTTTTTAATTTAAATAGTGATTTACTATTTAGACCTTTTGAGAGTAGCAATAAGAAGGGAAATGAGATAAAAATAAAAACTCTCTTTTTTGGAAGTTTAATAACTCTGAAAAAACAGAAGAAAACTAAAGAATTAGTTATCCATGAAATCCCATCCTACTTCTCCTTCAGAATTTCTCTTATTTATTACGGAATATAACTTTTTTATTACTAATTATAATAATTTTTTAATATCTTTTCTTATATCCTTTAAACACCCAAACAGAAAACGTTTACTAATCCTCCCTTTCTTTTCTTTTTATCCCATGGAATAAAAATTATTTTTTTCTTTCTCATGTATAATGAACTCTCGAATTGAGCCTTAGTATCTTAGATTTGTTAAAATATATGTTATGATTAGTGAATTATATATATATTTAACATTGGATATTAATTAGTAATCATTTAAATTTTAAGGGTTAAAGAATAATTAATTTATATTTGAGCTTATCAAATAAAAAAAAAATTTAACGGAAGAACTAATTAACAAAATATCATGAGATCTATTAATCATTGACTGAAGGAAGGGGACCAAGTAGGGCCATGGCCCTCCGAACCTCAAAAAATAAAAAAATAAAAAATTTAGTGTAAAATTATTAAAATTGGACTATATATTATAATTAGTCCTCTTATTTTATGTAAAAAATTTTATACCATTTTCATATAAATTATGCTATAAAAAATTTGGACACTTTAAAAAAAAATTTCTAATTCTGACACTGCTATTAATTCAATTTTTATAATAAAAATTTTGATTTGTGAATTAAGACAAAATTCAAAAGCTAAATAATAGTAGTTAACTCTTTGGCAAATAATAATAATAATAATAATAGTAGTTAACTTTAAAAAAATTATAATATTAATGTTGGTTGGTTCTGGCTTTGGACAGTGCATTAGCCAGAACTAATTATTGTGGTAAAAATTCAATTAAATTATCTATTTGACATGCGATTTTCACTTACTGTTAGCATAGTTATTAAATCCGAACTGAATATCAATCCGGTTTATAAGTTAAGTCAATAAGTCAATGGTTTAATCATTAAGTTAATGGTTAAATTAGTTGGTCAATATAATTAATTAAATATAAAATTTATAATTTTAGATAATAAAATAAATACAAAATGTTAAAAAATTTAAAAGTACATAAATTTTCACTCAAAAATAAAAATTAATAAACTAGATATTTTAATTTATAAATATAAAAAAATACATAAAATAAGCACATTAGATGTTTTATATATTTTTAAACTTTTATATCAATAAATCATATTATGAACTAAAAAACAAGGAAATTGAGATTTAATAATTTTAATCTTTACATTTTTATTAAAATGTGCAAATAAGTTTAAATATTTCATTATTTATCGATTTAAGAATTAAATATAATTAAATTATTAAATTTTAGGGATTAAAATTAATTTAATATTAAAAGTTAAAATAAAATGAAAATTTTTTAACTTTTACTCTACATAATGAAAATGCAAAATAATTAAAAAAAATCTTCAAAAATGAAAATAAAAGTATATATTATAATAATTTATTTAAATAAAAGCAAGTTATAGTAAAGAAATAAAAGAAAAATGAAATTGTGAGGCCATCATATTACTTGCCAAATCACTAGTTTAACCGTACAAATCGTATAATTTTTTATAGATTAATTACAAATTTAGTCTAATAATAAATTTAGACCGATTCCGTATCCAAGTCACTAGATCATCAGGTTGACCTACGGATTTAATAACTAGACTGTTAGTATTGTGTTCTAAAATTTTTCAGGGAATTCGAACAAAGCTAGAGTTAATGTCTCAAGTTTAATTGAATCCGGACAGAGACTTTGTACCCTCAAATATTGTCTTTTAGTATAACAATGCGTAGTCAGTTTCATACATTGTGTTTATTCTTAAAAAAAATTAGATTAGTCTTTGAATCCATCGAAACTTATGGTATAAAATGTTAAAAGATATAAAAATTCTTCACTATTTTTTACTCTTTAAAAATTTTCATATTCCAGAAAAAAAAAATGCATCCTTAAATTATTATTATTATTAATTTTTTATATTTCATAAACATTATTAACTCCAAAAAATCAATTATTATCAATAACATGGGGTTTAAAAACTAATATGATTAATGATGTGCGTAGTAAACCTGCTTGCTATGGTTAAATCCTGACGGTGGTGAATTTAGTTTCTTAATTTTTGGGGAGAAATATAATTTTTTTTAAAAAAAAAATTTAAGAGAGAGAATCATCTTTGAAAATATTTAAATCACTTTTCAATACATAATAAGAATTTTTAAAGGACTCTTAGCGAACAAGGGTGACACTTGCCCAACAATCTGTTGCTGACAGGGTTAAAATATGTTAATTAAGAAATGGATGAAAGGGCAAATAGATTTCCAGGTGAATTGGGATTTTGGGCTACGCATTGACCCATTACAACATTTTAAGTCCAGTGGATGTGAATATTGTCAAAACCCATTTGGAAAATGACTTGGAGAAGTATGATCAAGTCACATCTCTTTAATTTTCAACATGTATATCTAAATTTCATTGTGATGACGCCACACACATTCATCAATGGTGTACATTAGCCAAGTTGTTTGCAAATGGCTTGATATTTGCATCCATAAAAAAATTATTCATATTTACTTCATTTTATAAATAAATTAAATTTGAGCCTGATTTTAAAATTCAATGAATAAATAAACCGATTTTGAATAAAGTTAAATTTAACTTAATTATACTTATAAATAACTCGATTATAAGCTCATTAATAAGTTTATGAACAATTCGATTAATATGCTTGTGACCAGCTTGATGATGATGATGATGATGATGATGATTATTATTATTATTATTATTATTATTATTGCTATTATTATTATTATTATTAACTTGATAATTTTGACATTTCAAAAAATATATTTTAAAATTGTTATAAATTTTTTGGTAATTCAATTTGACTCCGTTTTGAAAATCGAACCAGACTGGACCGTCAGACCGATTAAATAGGGAACTGGCCATTGACCCGATTCAGTTACTTAAAAATCATATTTGTCAAAATGATGTTGTTTTTAACATAAAAATTAAAAATTAAAAAATAAAAAGAGCTTATCAGACTGACGAACCAAATTGGTCGAACAGTGAACCAATCAGGAGACTAATTCGGTTTTAAAAATATTGATTTGATTTAAATATATATACTCCAAATTACATAATTTAATATTTCTTTACTATATAATTTAATATTCTAATCTTTAAAATTTTTTGTTAATTAATATCTTTGTGATACTTGTAATGTTTAATTTTATTATTGAATTTTTCATTAATTAGATTTTTTTTTTTATGTTTGTTTTAAGTATTTTTGTTATAGTTATTTTATTAAAAATAAATATTTAGAAAGTGGAATATTTTGATATATAAGTTATAAACAAATTTTAAAACGAGACAAGTTTAAGCTCGAATTTGATTCAATTATAATTTATTAAAAAACCGAGCTCAATTGAAGTTCAAGCTCAGCTTGAGTTTAATTGAGCTGAAATTGAATATGATTTTTAAGCTCAATCCAAACTTGAGTTCAAACTCGAGTTATATATATATATATATATATATACACTAAACTGAGTATGAATAAGTTAAAACTCGACTGTACTCGACTTGATTATATCCTTATATTCACCTATTCATTCATATTATTTCTTCAATGTAATTGATCATAGTATTTCTTTAAGAAGTTGAATTCCTTCTTTACAAAAATTTATCAAGTAACAAAACATAACACTAATCATGACCGGGGGAATTTTTTAATGCAATTGTTATTGATCGGTGCAAGATCAAGATAAGGAGATATGAGCTGGATTTTCCGGATTGGGCCTTGTGAAGTACATCTGCAAAGGAGAAAAGAAGAGTCATGAGAGAATCAGGCCTTTCACCTGGCAAAAATCATCCGATGGTTAAGTTAGTATGGATACAATATCAATTACCAGGAAGAAGGTGTTTCTTCTTGAGTTTCAGAGTATTTTTAGTGAGAGAATGGAAGTAAAAGAGTGTATAGTTCCATCTACCTTAATTCCACATGGTTCCCTCTTTTTTGTATGGTTTTATATGAGGTAAAGCTAACATTTCTTTGTGAGAGGGCAGTGTCTTCTGTCTTTCAATCTCTTTGACTGATCATGGTAGGTGTAGAGATAATGGGCGCATGTCCCATGTCCTATTCTCAGAAATGTCTAGCGAGGATAATGTTAAGATATAGGGCAAGTTGTATGAGGAGTTGTCTCTACATCAATTGATATGACGTTTGTGCCATAAGCTTTGGACCTAACTTGCTCAGCTAGTTACTTGTGAGTAACCATAGGCATACGCAGGCCTGGAGGCCATTCTTTTAGGATCATTGGAGGTCTGGAACAATTATGGGCCTTTAATCTTAGGAGCCCATATATGACATAAAAACCATATTTTTCCCTCATCAATTATATTAACACATAATGCATTCTCAACTCGCAAATACATAGAATTTACTTGAAATCATAAAGATAGATAGATTGTATATATAATAATTATAAGTGAGGAAGCATTACATCAAATATTTAGAATAATTTCATTATACAGCTAATTATCCGATTGATCCTTCTTTTTAGAATAGTCCTTCAAAACAAGATATAAAATTTTTAATTTTTAATTTTGAAAAGCTATAGAATAGGAAATATGGCAATTATGGTATGTCCCTATTATATCTGTATCGTAATGCAGAAAATTAGAAATTTAAATTTAAATTCTAATATTTTTTTTTTCAAAGAAATTCTAATAATGTATAAAAAATCCTAATTTTATGATGTGTGAGTTTAACTAGCGTGACAAAGTAAAGAGATTGTAAAGAAAAATTAGATATGAAGTAAGTTCAGATACAGATAAACATGATGATTATTATGCAAACCTAACGTGCCTTAGCTAAGAGAACAACAGCCAACCTGTTTTTGTCTTAGTGCAATTATTTGAATCATTAAGATCCATTAACTAATTATGTTTGCACTAATTGATGTTTGATATAAGATTTCCTTTCAAGATTATGGTTAAAATTCATTGTGACCACGTCCAAAAATTAACAGGGAAAGCTAACCTTACACTCTTGTTAAACAAGTTGCATATCTGCATTAGCAACCAAATGGAACTATCATAAAGATAAAATTTGTAACTCTTAATAAAGATTTTTAGAGAAATTAAGATTGAAAGGTTTAAATAATTGGATACATGTCTCAAATTATAGGAATCGAATATGGGTCTATAGTTTATTCTACTTGAATTCCTGGATTTAAATCCTTAGACTCGGATTTAGGGTAAAATCCATTGTCTCGATATATAAAATATTTATGGATTTCTACCCAATATATATATATATATATATATATATATATATATATATATGGATTTGAATGTTAATGAATTATCCATTAAAAAAAAACAAAAAAAAAACTTAGTTTTTTATTTTTTTTCAAATATTTTAAACTTAAATTTAGATGTAAAATTCAAAATTTAATGTTTGAAATTCTAATTTAATTAATTTATCATTGCAAACAAGCAATTTATCACTTTGCTATAATAATCCAAGCATTCCCAAGAAGAATGTTCATGTGGAGTTGCTTTCTTCTTCTTATTCTCCTTTTTATTATTTTTTTTAGCAGGGTATCAGAAGAAATCGAACTTGAGTCTATTGTCCAAACTATATATGTACTTATTTTATACCTTGGTATGCTATTCTTCTTTGTATTATTATTTCTTCAGTGTTAATGTATTAATTCACTCATATTGCCTATTGTCTTAATGCAGCCAATGGAGCCCATTCAGCATTACCCTTTAATTTCATTTTCTGTGCAATGATTAAAAAAAAGATAAATAATGTCCTTACAATTGTCCAAAATTTACAAGAATTTCTATTTATTTATTTTAAAACATTTTTAAAATTTTTATTATTTTATTTAAAATGATTTCAGAAGAGATCTTATGCTTTGTTATAGCAGTTGCTATTTTGACATTGACCCAGATAATTATTGGTAGATTTTATGTCAATTAGGAAGATATAAACGTAAACCTCATGCTTAATTATCAATGAGCTTTTATTAATCCTAAGCTAATTTGTTGAGCTACCTACTTATCTATCAATTCTGGTAAATGAAATTGATAGAAATCAAAACAATTGAAACACAAACACTAATTAATTAATCCTTTATTCTTCTTGTCCAATTGAACTTGGCATGGACTTTTTGTTCATGTAGTAATTATGATCAACAAAAGCATAGGAAATGAAATTTTTAGAATTTGGTTCACAGTCACATCTCTAATAGATGCTACTCACATATATATATATATATATATATATAAGAAAATATGATATCAATCAGAAAATATAATATCAATCAATCTTATTAGATATCATTTGAATATCATTTTTACCTATTATTTATATATATCAAAATCTTTTAAAAGGAAAAGAAAACTAATATTTAAATCCAACTAGATGTACTATATATTTCAACTTAATCTTTTTAGAAAAATTGAAATTCAAAATTTTACTTATTACTTGAGATAATCTAATTAAGATTCATTTATTACTTAATCTAATTAAGATTCATTTATTTCAGTTAATATTAAAAATTTAGGTAAATTATTTATTAATATGGAATTTGAACTTGAGCTAATTTAAGCATTAATGAAACTGATAAGTCATTTAAGTCGAATAATCTAAATTCGACTAAATTTGTTGGTGAGTTTAATCTTAATTTTATTAAAATTGAGTGAAATTCAAATGTTTGGCTTGTCAAAACAAAAGTAATTTACAAATAATTTGAGTAATTTACAACCAATTTAATCAAATGGCTTCCATATGTGAGTAATTTACAACCAATTTAATCAAATGGCCTTCATATGTGAATATATATGTGTATATATTGTACTTGAGACAAAGGTTTTATGTTAGGCCCCATTGGAACAGTTATAATGTTTTAAGACTTTAGTTGGTCTCCTCTCAATGCCTTTGGAATTCCCTTTCCCATGACATGATTAAAGGCATTGGTGCCTTTGGAAGGAAACAACTTTAGTGAGAAGACTTTATGGGTTGTCAAAATGAGGTAAGCCAGCCTTATCCCTCTCTTTCTGCCTCTCCTCTACAAATACAACACAAACAATCAAAGATAACCACTTCTTTTTTATTATTTTTCTTTAAGAATAAAATATAATTATCAACTTTCTTCTTCTAAACAATCTCCACCAAACATTGTTAATGGGTCCAGTTCCAGTCATGGATAATTTGATCAGTCTTAAAATTTTTGGTTTGGAGTTCTTATCATGCAAATTAACAAGTTGTATATATAAACAAAACATTTGAATCTCTCCACTTAATCAATATAATTCAAGTTTTTCTTTTTAATTTGACTATGATTGAAATTTGAATATGAAGCATTTAGTTTTAGGTGTTCATGGTTTAATTTGGTCAATTTAGAGCAAATATTTCTAACAAATCTAATAAAATCGATTTTTAAATACTTCAACCCTTAACCAAATTAAATAATACTAAAAAATATCCAAACTAAAATTATTTAGACTTGGTTTGATAATTGGTTTAATCGGTTTGACAAAAATAATAAATAAAAAAAGTTTAAAGAAATCATAGAAATTTAACAAATAATAAAATAAAATCATATTACAAGATAACAATCAACCTTATCAATACTATAAAATATACAAATTTTTGGTCGTGTACTTGAAATTTTATATCATAATAATAAAAAAATGAGAATGAAAAATTCTCTAAGAAATTAGTAGCATCAAAGTAACAACATAAAATCCTCCAAAACATAGAAATCAATAAATAGATTTAACTTCTAGAAAATTTAAAGCATAATTCACATATTAATAAAGTATATATCTAAATATGACATAATTTTATTATATTATTGGTTTGATTTGATTTAATTGGATTTTCATTTTCTTAAACCAAATATTCAGTTTGTAAAAATTTTAAAACTATAACTAACCATAAAACCACTTAAACCACGATTTTTGGTTTGGATAATTGAATTTTTTTTTTTTTTTTGGAGTATGAAAAGGGGAAATCGAACCCGAATCTATTACTCAGCTTGTATATCCACTACCATTAGGCTATATTTTAGTGTACATTTGGATAATTGGATTGAATTATAACAATTCGATTAGTTAATTTAGTTAATTTTTATACAACCCTATAAATTTATATATGATTTTAATATTATTAAATTATAATTTTTTAAAATTTAGTTACATATTAAAATTTTGCATAAGTTAAATAATGAAAATTACTATTCGAAATAACTGGGTGTAATTATGATTAATTTGTGTGGGAAACAAACTATCTTCTTGAATAAGGTTATTTTTCCACTATGAGTTTGCAATAATGTGGTCCCAGTCCTCTGTTAATGATCATATATGCCAATTTCAGAAGGCAATTATCATTTAGCAGCCCAAGATCCCTTACAGGCACATGTTATACTTTTGAAATCTGTTATAAAACTATAGGCCTTTTGGCTTCAGATTTTATGAGGGGTTTTGTGATTCAACAATGCTAAAATCTACTGTTAACTATTCAGTTGGAAGAGAAATATATATATATATATATATATATATATATATATATATATATATAATGAAAATTTCATGGATTGAAATATATTATATAGCTGGAGTAATCATTTTCTTTAATATTTTTTATTAAATTAATGATAATTTCTTATAATTTGAAAAATTTGAATTTAAAATTTTTCGCTTTTTATATTTTAAAAAAAAAATAAGAAGATTAATCAGATTATACATTAGTAAAACCTTTTATTTTATTGGAGTTTAATAATTATTAAACTTTGTAATGAGTGTGATCTTATTAGTAAGTTGGGATACAATTAACATTAATATAATTTATCAAAAATTAAAGTAATTTGTAATGTAAAATAAAATTTGAAGATGGATTCAATTGGTAAATTGATTCTTTTTTTCAATTTATTGACTAGGATTCATTCATAAAACTATACTACAAATGAATTTATTTTTTATTTATGAATTTTTTAATTTCAATATAGATAATTTGCTTTTGATTGAATAAAAAAATAAATTTATTACTTAAAAAAATTGTAATATACATGCATGGTATGATTTATTTATTTATTATTATCGTCTAGTAGTAAACAAAAATAATTACTCGGAAGAAATAGAGGAATATAGACGCTGGTCTTTTCTTTTATTTATTCATTTTGCGTAGGCAAGGGTACATGTCTCCATTGATATACATTCATCAAGCATCATGTGTAAAGGTACCCATACCAGAAAAGCTAAGAAAAAGTGGCCACATTAAGAAATACATCATCAAAATATGAGAGCACTCAAGAACTCCAACTTTTTTTTTTTTTCTTTTTAGCATTAAATAAAAAATTTAATATTAATAATATTTAAATTTTAATGATATTTAAATTTTACATTTATTTCTTAAATAATTTAATCTTATTATTAGACTAAAACACTAATTAAACGAGAACTCTAGCTTACTTCCATTTAAAAACCTACTTTTAATTACATTAATTAGTTAATTAATTAATTAATAAATACCATGATACACTTCAAGATTAAAATAATAACATAAAAAATTAAGTTCATCTCAAAAAAAAAAAAAAAAGAAAAAAAAAACCTAAAAATTAAGAAAAATCAAACTGACGTAAATTGGTGTAACCTCTTCATCAATCATCATCTAAATAAAGCCTCCTTACATTTAATAAATAGAAGGAATGGCATATATATGCATAACAAACATTGAAAATGATAACTTAAAATAAAGAACAAATTTATATAAAGTGGTTACTCTTCCTTTTGACTGTAATATCTCAATCACCAAAAGAAAAAATACTTAATTATATAATATAATAATAAAAATTATTAAAAAAAAACCCAAATATATAATTAATCATGAAAAGCCTTGGTTTGGTTGGGCATCACAGACAACCAGATTAAACCCACCAAAGCTATCAAAATTCCAAACCATACCCACCAAGAAAAGCCATGGGAGAAAAAGAGAAGAAGCGAAATAATAGTAATAAGAAGCAAAAATATCAACACCCAAATGACCAAAACACAAAACCCACATCAGATTTTTCTTTCAAGCCAAGTTCAGAGGTGAAAGGTCTTCGTTTTGGTGGGCAATTTATTGTAAAATCTTTCACTATCCGGCGAGCAAGGCCGCTTGAGCTTTTAAAGGTTCTTGCTTATCCACCTACAAATAAAAACAACAGTAGCAATAGCAAAATACCTTTTCCTTCAACAACAGCTTTCTTGCCTACAAATTTCACTATCTTAGCCCACCAAGCTTGGCATACTCTAACACTTGGTCTTGGCACCAAGAAATCTAAAATTTTAGTTTTTGTTTTTGAATCTGAGTCTTTGAAATTGGGTGTTGATAGAATTTGGCCGCCAGAAATTCCTCTTGGGGAAGTGAACAAGAAGTTAATTAGAGGCTTAAATGGGTATGAAATGGCAAGATTTAAGTTCAGAAAAGGGTGTATTACTTTTTATGTTTATGCTGTTAGAAGAATCGGGAATTTGGGTTTTTCTTGTGCAGAGGATTTAAGAACAATCTTGCAATCTGTTGTTTCTCTTAATGATTTCTTGGATCACACTGCTATGCTTGCTATGCCTCACCAAAGAAGTATCAATTATCAAGCTCAAGCTTCTGCAGTTGCTATGGCTCATTAGTCATTTTAATTTTATTTTTTTTTAAATTTTTTTCTTTAATTAACATTATCATTTTAGGCCTTTTTTTTTTTTATTAATCTTTTGGTTGATTTTATTTTTCTTGTTAAATTTTTTTTTTTTTCTAATGATGGGTTGGTGGGGGTTATTGGTTTATTTGTTGGGGCATATTTGTGTAAGTTTTTTTTTTTTTTTTCAATTTTAAAAAAATATATATATTCTAATATGAATAAATTTGGAGTTTCTTAATTTCACAGTGAATTTTCTGTTCTTATCTGCAACTTGTTTTATTCTTACTGTCTTCATCTGTAAGTTGCTTACTGGAAATTCTGCAAATGGAAAGGTATGCAGTACTTACTGTATTTAGTATTATTGTATACATATAACTAATTAAAATATTGATGAAGAATATTCTACTGCCTGATAATCAATGCTAAGATTTAAATTTTGTTTTCTAAATAATTTATAAATATTGTTAATATATTTATACCCGCAGTTGAATCCTGCCTTCTCTTAATCACCTTTGACATTATGTTTTAGTTCATAGTCTCCTTTTTGCATAATATATTATATTAAATTTGGATGTTCATGACTTTGTTTGATCTTAATATCAGAATTTCAATATGGGCTGCGCAGTTTGTCCAAAAATTTCCTCACTCCAACACTGTTGTTTTCTTGTAAATTGTGTTAAGATCTGACCCGTGAACCCTAAATGTTGAAATTGGAATTGAACTTAGAACACGGTACTGTTTTTGTATTATAATAATACTTGTGAGTTGTCATCTTGTCAAACGTTTTCTTCATAATTTGAAAGATTATTTTTCCATATGACCTATCCCAAGAAAAGTACATAGCAGAAGGGCTTGTCTAAACATTCAAATTTATGGTAAGACTATAACAGTCAGCTTGATACACAGGAATGTTTAATTAATAATTAATTCAGTGTATTAATAAATAATATTATATTTGATATATATTATTTAAATTGAATTTAATAATAAATTAATAAGATATAATTTTTCATGTCTTTAGTAATCCCTATTTAATGAAATTATTAATTTTATTATTTATAATATTTTATTTTTTAAAATGATTTCGCTTTTTATTCAATTTACTAATCTATCATACTATATATAAGATTATAAGAATAGAATTACTTAATATTATAGATTAAATTTTTTGTACCAATTAAAGTTTAAAATAAATAATTTTATGATTTAACTAAATCTAGAATTTAAATTAATCTTAAATATTATAAATTTGTATATCAAACAGACTGTAAGAGTTTAAACTATAATTTATATATACGTATATATAGGTAAATTTAGCTTCTATTAAAATTCAAATTTGAAATATTTTAATTAATTTGAAGATCACTTGAGTACCATTGAATGAAAAGATCATTGATAAAATAGTTTATGTTTTTTATCTTGCTTATTTTATCGAAATTTTTAAAGAGAAAAGACGATTAAGATTAAAAATCTTGATTTATACAATAGAGTATTGAATTACAAGAGAGAGAGAGAGAGAGATTAATGAAAGGCAGAAAAAAAAAAGGTTGAGTGGCATGATGCAAAGCAGAAGTTGGGGTAGGGTTAAGTTAAGTGGCAATTTCTCCAGCTCTAATAAAGCTTTATGGTCTAGAAAAGTGAAGAAAAAGAAAAAATCTTTTTCTTTATCACATTCCTTGTTTGTGGCTTTAATCATGGCTTGAGAAGGTCCCATCTTCAACAACCTTTCTCACAAGAATCATGGATATGTCTCTTTAATTAATCTCCTTCTGCTATATGTATACAAACTTGAATAAAGAATATATTGTTCTGTATGTACAGCAATTTACCATTGCTTTGTGTGGGTTGGATTAATCATGAGTACCCATAGAATATATTTGGGTTTTTCCATTATTTATTATAAGTTGTCATATATAATTAATATATGTGGTATTGGTATATCTATTTACAGAAAAGCTTATTTTCTAGTCTTATTTGTAATTTCTTTTTAACTTCTTTTAAAGGAAAGCTAAAGATTATGTGAACTATTTTTATTATTGTTTGGTTTTGGAGTTCTCTAGTTGTATTTATACAAATAATTTGGTTGCAAGTTTATTAATGTTGAGTTATTATTTTTAATATCTTACTGTTTCTTTAATATTAATTTATAATTTTATTAACAATATTTGACTAAGTAAAATTATTGGTTAGAGTCTTAATACAAGCTTAATGAATTAAAAATATTTTCAATATTATTTTTATGATGTCAAATTATTTTGATTGATTACTGATAAATTTTGTCATTGTTTAATTGTAATTATTTTTAATAAATTTATCCAAATTATTAAGATTATTGGAATTATTATTATTCTTGGAGGTGATTAATTATTTTAATAAATTTATCAAAATTATTAAGATTATTGGAATTATTATTCTTGAAGGTCATCGTTATTATTAATGTTGATCAGTTGTTAATCCTTTCTTGTGTTTGATTATTTTGTTTTATACAAACAAGTTTATCAATATTTCTGTCAACTTATTATTCTACAAACCATGTCTATATAATAAAAGAGTTCTGGCCAATGCAATTGCAGATTAAATTTTTTTTTAAAAGGATAATTTTGTCTTTTCGCAACATTTGATTTACCTTCTTGCCGCTACATTCTATACTTTCCCTCTTTAAATGCTGTTTGAGTAAGGGCGCAATTGTCTTCACATTAAATCGCAATTACTTCTAGGCTTTTCTTTACCAGCTTTTTTCATGTGAAACGACGTCATTTCGCAAAGGGTTTTTTAGTCTTTGCACAAATAGATACAATGAATACTAGTGGTCTAGTTTTTCTATTCTTTTCTTTTTTTTTTCTCTCCTAGGCGCTTCTCTCTTTTTTCACTTCTGGTTTTTTTTCCTCTTTTTTCTTATTTTCTAGGAAAACTCTCTTCTTATTTTTATATTTTGCTTTAATTTTGGATTTTCCTAATATATTGTATGGAAACTCTCAAAAGATCGCGTTTTCATGTTTCAGAAACATTTTCTAATTGGAAACTTGAGGAAACTTATTTGAAATTTTTCGAGCACATTTTTGTAATTTGAAAAGTTAAAAACTCATTTCTATAAACAGAAACTTGTTTTAAAATTGAAAAAAAAATTGTCTTGCCCAAATTAAAACCTAAATAAAAATATTCACTCCTAATTTCATTTTTCCTTATATATAATAATAATAATAATAATAATAATAATAATAATAATAATAATAATTGTTATTATTATTATTATTATTATTATTATATTAATTAATTAATTAATATATATATATATATATATATATATATATATATATATATATTTATATAAATTATTATTATTTTTAGTATATATTTATATATACATTTATAAATTAATATTTATAAATATATTAATAATATATATTAAAATTATTAAATATATATTTATAAACTTTTTTTGTATATATATATATATATATATATATATATATATATATATATATATAGTTATAAATACTCCTTTTTTTTTA
The DNA here is from genome assembly GCA_947687605.1 of Reutealis trisperma. Classification (NCBI taxonomy): domain Eukaryota; kingdom Viridiplantae; phylum Streptophyta; class Magnoliopsida; order Malpighiales; family Euphorbiaceae; genus Reutealis; species Reutealis trisperma. Next base: position 83,260 of record CANTUT010000008.1, read on the forward strand.
TATTTACGTATTTCTCCCATATTTTATGTTCTATATTTTTAAAAATTATTATTTTCATTTTCTATTTCCATTTCCATGCAACCTGACTTAATAGCACACAATGTTTATCATAATCTCGCTAGAACATGGTAAAAAACAAAGGCTTTCACACATTTTTTTTATTTTCATTTTTCTGATTTTTTTGTTTAATTTTCATTTGCTAATCTATTTTGTCTTTCTTTTTTTAGTTCTTCATATTATTTTTTTTCAAATTTTATTGTTGTTTTATAATTTTTCTGTTGAAATTTTTTGAATCAATGTGTTCTGTAGTTTTAGGGTTTCTTTATTTGTTTATTTCACGTAATTTTTCCTTTTATTTCCTTTGAAGAATTATTGATAATGGTATTGGATTCTTCCAATGTTAGGATGGGATTCAATAAATTTTGCAACTTAGGTGACTGATATTAGCTAATTTCAATTTGATTAGCTCTTTCATTGACTTTATGGTTGTAATTTCTAGATATTCTTTTCAATTTATGGTAGCTATATTATGTGTATATCTGAAATACTTTTGATGGGTATTTGTGAATGAATATTGCTTAAGAAAGGACGCTGTTTTGGACCATTGTATAGCGTATACGCGTGATATACTTTGTGAAGGCAATTCGTTAATGGATATTGCTTAAGAAAGGAGGTTGTTTTTAACCATTCAATTATGCATATATGCATTATGCTTCGATAGGTATTTGCAAATGAATATTACTTAAGAGAGTATTTTATTTTTAAAGTTTAAGACCCTTTAGATCGTATGTTATTCTATCCTTTTGTAGTTAGTTAGCTTTGCCTGTTGATTCATCAATTAGAATCAAGATTCAAGCTTTCTCATTAGTTCTATATGGGTTTGTACTTTACTTCAAAAATAGATATATTCAGTGATCCTCACCATCGTGTAATTGTAATTGTAATTAAACTTACTTCTCATTCAAATTTTTGCTTTATAATTTGCTAAATGTAATGTGATTTTTTGTGCTTTCTTGTTCAGATTGGGCAACTAATGTTCTGTTTGGTTGTTGAGAAAAGTTAGGGTAGAAAAATAAACAAATACTCTCTTTAATTCTATATGTATTACTGATGGTTTTAATAAGGATTTAATTAAAGTTAAGTAGATCATTTAAAAAAAAATCATATTTTAGTATTTTGCAAAGTGACATGCGGTCAATTTTGTATTTTAATATGAAAGTAGTGAAAAGAGAATCAGATTATGACTCATTTACAAGTTTTTATATCCAACCTATTTTTCCAATGAAAATAATATCTAATTATAGTAATTTCTTTTTTAAAGCTATTTTTTTAATATTTCATTGATTTCTTCTAAATTTTAATTATGATATGTTGTTGTGTTATTGTTAATGATTTATATATATAATTTTTTTTATCATTTTTTTTCTAATTTTTAGATTCATGGGAATGAGATTTATACCTAACAAAAGTGTTGTTTATGTGTTAAGAAGTAGTTGATTTAGGGATTTATTTTTTATTAGATTCTTATTGTTTAAGCTGTTTTTATATTGCTTTACAAGGCATTTGGCAAAATTGTTGCTCTAGAAGAAATTTGGAAGAAGTAAAATTATAGCTAAGAAGTAATTTTAGCAACATGAAATGATAATTTTTAATTAATTGCATGTTTTTTTTTTCTTTATATATATATATATATATATATATATATATATATATATATATATATATATATATATATATAAAGAAAAAAGAAAAAGCATGCAATTAATTAATTAAGATAAGCTTATTTGTCAAATTTCATCATCATAACACCATCTCAAATTAATTTTTCAAAATATATACACAGGACAAGAATCTTGACTTAATAACCATGAAATGTAACAGTTAAAGTAAATAATTAGTTGGGTTAGATCACATCAATTAAAGCTTGATTTACACTTATATTTGTCGGAGTAATTCTTGAGAAGTTAATTTTTATAAATATACAAATTGAGTGTGTAATGCGTCTTTAATTTAATTTTTTTTTAAGAGTTAAATTTAATCTTAATTAATATATAAATTGATTTCAAAAATATTTTTATCAATTAAAAACGCTTGATTTACACGTACGGAAAATCCTAATTAAAGATTATATATATAAAAGAGTTTTTAATAGTTACGATTTTATAGTAAGGATAATAAAATTTTGTGTAAATATTAAATAATTATATATTTTTCAAGCCAATAAATGAATTAAAATCAATCAACTTTGTGTAAGTATTAAATGAATGAAATTTTTCAAACTAATAAATGATAATCATAAATATTATTGAAAAAATAAAGATGAATTAAAACTAGATTTTAATTTAACAGTTAAAAGAATAATAACTATATATAAATAAATATTATAACAACTATTAAAATTACACCCCTATATATATATATTCAACAAATCATTAAAATCAGTCAAAATTAGGTGAATGAGGAGGAATGAGATTTGACTTTAATTTCCGGCATTTGTCAACTACGAAACAAACAAACAAACGGTCAAAATGATAATACATGGAGCAATTATGTCTGCCAAACCCGGTTTTTAACTTTTTCATTAAAAATAATAATAAAGAATGAGAATTGTGAAGGAAAAGAGTTTAATAAATTTAAAAAAAAAAAAGTTCAATAAATCTATAATAATAAGAAAAATTCCTGATTTTGGCCTATTGACACACAAATAAATGGTTCAATTTTAATTAGATTCATAAAAGATAATAATTACTTAAAAATTAAAGGAATAGTTGGAGTCCCATCCATGTTTACTTTCTTGTCAGAAAATATATACATATATCTTGAAACTCCATTGTCTTCAAACCGGTAAAAACAAAATATTAAGATGAAAAGCTGAATCACAGTCTAATCAAGTTATTTCAAATATTAAATAATAAATATTACACATTATATTTTTTTTTTTTGGGTCAAAAAAATTAACATTTATTATTGAATCATATTAACAGAAATATCTACGTACAAGATATGCAAAAACTTAAGAGGCTTTTTCATAACTCAATTGGATGGTAAACACTCATCTGTTAGTTGGGATGCAGCCCAATCTACTGTACTATTACACATTCTCCTTACCCATGCTACATTAAAAAAATTAAAGGAGTCTTTAAGGTCTACTACAATAGAAAGCTAGGCCTTAATCTCAGTAGGCACCTTCTCATATTGACTCTTGTAAGCATCAAGTAATACTTGATAATCCGTTTCAAAAATATAGTCCTTCCATCCTTTATTTGAAGCAACCAAAACGCTAAATTTCAATCCTTTGGCTTTAGCTGCAAGAGGTGACAAGGAAAGTCTTTTCACAATTGCTCCATCTATTATTCGTCCAAAAATATTTCTATAGATGAGAGCAAGAGCAGCTGCTCCTGTTTCTTGATCAAAGCCAGCATCAAAATTCACCTTATATCTTCCTATTGGTGGAAGATTGCACTTGCCATATACGTCACTATGAGTATTTACCAACTTGGAATATAGATTTTTGGCTCTCCAAGATTTGAAACATTGCATTGCCATTGTCTGAATGGTCCTTCGAGGATCTAGCAACTTTCTTTGGAAGCACCACAAATTTCTTTGCTTCCAAATTTGCCAACAAAGGAAAGCTGCTTAGTTCACTAAAGCGATGTTGTTTGCTGACATCATTGCTCCCATGATATTACCTCACCAGACTGTAAAAGATGATATAGATTGAGTATTAAAATGAATTCCCAGATTGCTTCCAAATCAAGAAGCTCTGGCATGTTAACAGGTTAATAAAATATGTTCAATAGATTCAATTTCAACATTGCAAATATCACAAATAGAATTGTCCACTATTTTCCTGACTTTCAGTTGTTCCTTTGAAGGAAGGGCATTTTTACATGCTCTCCATAGGAAGATGGAAATTTTGGTTAGGATATTTATACTCCATAAATTTTTCCAATGGGATCTAGGAAGAACATGTGAAGAAGATGGTTCATTTCTGCCAGCTTCCTTCTCCTCCTTCGCTTTCATCATTTGATAGACATGCTTTACTACATATTTTCTTTGTTTGTGAGAGTTCCAAACCCAAGTATCTACAGCATTTTAAGCCTCTAATAGGAACTCTTAATACTACTTAAACCTCTCTTGGTGACAACCATTGATGAAGTATATTGGACTTTATATATTGTTAACGCTTTATTGCGATAGGTACTAAATTTATAGGCGACACAGATTGATTTGTAGACTAATTTTAGTTTTTCTAGTTAAATCAATCGAATCGGTTTGAGTTTCAAAATATAGGAAAATATAACACATAATATTTATTAAGTTTTTAATATAGATTTTGAAGAGCCAATCTTAAAAGCCGGTTTGTTAAGGTTGAAGAGTATATTTCTATATTTATTACTTGATATATTTGCATTTAATCAATGTGGGATATATTCTTAAAAGCCCCTCAAGTACCAATTGAGCGAAGACAATTTTTGATTAAGCTCAGTTGACAGTTTCAAATTTATGATGTGGACTGAGTTGATATAATTGCAAGCCCAATATGGGCGAAAAAATATATTTGAAAGCCCATCACCGAGCGAAAAATAATTAAATAAAACCCTCCACAAATCAATAATTGAAATACTCTCCACATGTCAAGAAGAATTGAAAGAAACCACAATGAGACTAGAATGAAAATTAAATCAAATCCAAAATATACTGAAAATGGAGAGATAAATTGAAATTCTAGTTCAAATTATGATGTAAGGGTGTAACGATCGGTTAAGCTCTAATACTATATTAATTTTTTATGAATAGGGAAGGAAGACATAGGAGAGTGTTAAGAATTCAACACACACAACATATATTGATATATTTGGTACTATCATAACCTAAATGACTATAACTAGCCAATTAAATGATAAACTCTTACCACATATTAACTACTTATATTACTCATTTCCAATCAATATGGGAATAAGATTACTCTTAATATATTAATTTTTTATGAATAAGGAAAGAAGACAAATATAAAAGAGTGTTAAGAACACAACGCATACAACACATATTGATATATTGGAAACTATTATAACCTAAATGATTTAAACTAGCCAATTAGATGAGCCAATTAGATGATAAATTTTCACCATATATTAATCACTTATATTACTCATTCCAAATTAATGTAGAATTATTCTTAATATGTTAGTCATTTATATTACTCATTTTCAATTAATGTGGGATTACTTTTAGCACTCCCTTTCAAGTGACAATTGGGAATGAATATTCAATTGTCATTTGGACTATAATTGAATCAGCAGGGACTGGATATCCAGCTTAAGAAACTAGGAAAGAAGTTTAAACAATCCCCTTGAAACATAGTAGCAACACTGGACCAGATTACTAGGACTAGACATCCAGACGGAAAATAAAAAAATTAAGAAACCGGGCAAAACCTGATATAATACAATATTAATTTTTTAATATATATTTGGAAGAACAAACTTTAAAAGCTAGCTTATTATAGTTAAAATTTTAATTTCATATTAATCACTTGATATATTTATATTTAACCAATGTGAAATATATTTTTAACAATATTAAATAAATAAAAAATATATAAAAATTTTACAAGTGAATGTTGAACTTTTAATTTTGTATAAATGAATTTCAACACTTTATATTTCTACATTATCATTTTGCTACTTTCTAAACTAATATTCATATAAACAAAACCAAAAGTGGAATATATAAAAAAAAAAAAAACAAAAAACAAAAACAAAACCAGAAAATAGGAGAGGACAAACATTCACGATGCCGTTTTAGCCTCAGAAGTGGAGGAGATTAACCAAGCACGACGCCGTTTTAGCCACAGAAGTGGAAGAGCAATCGCATGCATGAAGCCGTTTAGTCCTAGACGTGCAAGAGGTCCAGCAAGAACGACGTCGTTTTAACCGATACAGATTTAGAAAACTAACGCCCACCGTGGGGCTCGAACCCACGACCACAAGGTTAAGAGCCTTGCGCTCTACCGACTGAGCTAGACGGGCTCCGTTGGTGAGTTCTTACGTATACCAATAAATAAACAGAGCATGCTTAAATGATGGATTTAATTATCTTGTTTTGTACGTACAAAATTCTGAGTTTCGTATTTATTTATGTTACATTGGCAGGGAAGGTCGAGACGAGGCAAAAAAAAAAAAACGAAAATGGGGTTCCTATGGATTGTTGCAGAGCTTCTTGTAGCCTTGGTAACAGTAATAGCTTCTGCAATAATCTATGAAGCCTACAAGCGAAGACACAACAACACGTATTTCCTCTTCCTGTTAAAAAATCGCTAATTTCATTGTCATTTTTAAACTGATAATTATTATGTTGTTTCTGCTAATTTTACTTATTTTGATTGCTGTTTTGATAGGCACGTTGATGCTCCTGCTATATTTGAAGATCCGAATTCGTTGAAACAGGTGATTAGAAATTAATTGAAAATTGCTAATTAGCTTCATTGACCTAATTTTATTTGTTAAGTTTCGTTTGATTGCTGAGAAAGTGTGAGAAAATCGTATTTTCAAAAAATTGTCCAATCATTTCTAAGAACAGCTATGAGTGATTGTTATAATTGCTTCATTTAATAGTATCATGTCATATCCAGGTTCCGTGCCCTCATATCCATGATCCGGCAGAGAAGTATATATCTTTGATTATACCTGCATTCAATGAAGAACATAGGCTTCCTGGAGCACTTGATGAAACCATGAAGTAGGTTGAAGCATATTAATTTTTAGTCTATTTTAGCCTTCCTTTTTGTTTCCATTTGGAGTACGTTGAGACAGAATTAAGGGGTTTTTGAGTGTTATAATTTAGGTCCATTGCATTGCCAATAAAAAGGAAAAACTGAGAAATTTTACTTACCCGTTATGTTTGCGTGAATGATAATAATATACTCATGGTAAACATGTGCAAGAAATAAAATTGCCTCTTAACATAATCACCAAATAGGAACCTGGTGACTGGGCATCTTATTTGTGGCATGGAGTTGTAATGCAAAGTTCAATATTGTAAGACCACAAAGTCTTTCAAATGCTGTTTGCATTATATAGTTCTTGTTTTGTTATGGTATGTTATATAGATGGGGGTTGGAAGATGAGAAATTTCTTTTTCACATGTTGCCTCTAAAGTTATTAATTTGATTGAAGTCATTAATTTGATTGATGACTGGTGTAAAGAGAATTACAATGTTAGAGCATGATTCCTATATCTTTGCTTTGTAGTTACCTTCAACAACGTGCAGCAAAGGATAAATCATTTACTTATGAGGTATATCTTATTCTTCTAATTTTGTGGATCACATGAGTTAATTTTCACTGCAAATGGTGACTGACTGTGACATAATTGCAAGCATAAGATTACAGCTACTTAATTGACTATTGTGATGCTTAATTAACATTTTTTTCCTTTCCAGCTTTTTGCTTCAATATTATGGTGTATGGGAAAGAAGTGAATTTACCTAAGAAGTGCTGAATGTAGATTTTCAATTCCAAGATTTCCTATGTTAGGATCAATAAAATTGTGTGTTTAATCAGGAAAGCTAATTGAATTTCATATCTATCATGTGAAATTTTCCTGGTATAGGACATTGATGTAAGTGTTTGAGCTGTAGCTTTGGCCCATATTCCATATACCTGACTCTGGGTTTTTTAACAGTTGACTCTGCATTCAGTGCCCTAACCTCCTATACAAACTATTTTTTTTGACACTCTTTTGTCATGCGAGATTAGTTGATACTTGAAAGCCTTTTGCAGTGATTGCTAAACATTGATACGATAACAATTGTCACTACTCACTAGCTTTTCTTTTTGGACATCTTCTGCTACTGGGCTGCTTGGAATCTGCTTTCAGTTTTTTTGTGCTTTTTTTACCATAAAATAGAGAAGCCTCGTGTATATGTACTACATTTTTAGCAAAGATTTTCCTTTGTGAAAGCATTGTGCTTCTTTGGATATATACTGTTGCTCACTTCAACTCAGCGATCTTTCAATATGCTAGCTTAGATTTATACTTTCGTGGTATCAAAACCTAAGAAATATTTATTAGGCTGAAAACCATTTAACTAGGATCGCTGTAATTCAAACATGCTCGTGTCTAAGGATGCTTGTGATTATGCTGTTATATGTATGGGTTAAATATTCTTTCATATGAAAGCACTTACCATGAAATTTTTTTTTTTTGCCTGTTATGTTGTTACTGTTATGCATGATTGAGGAAGTGGTGGATGCGCTTTTGTATGTGTCATTTTTCTTCAGCTGTACATTTTTTTAATGGATGAGTTCTTAAACAGGTGGTGATTATTGATGATGGAAGTGCTGATGCAACAAAAAGAGTAGCATTTGGATTTGTGAAAAAGTATACAGTGGACAATGTAAGGGTTATCCTTCTTGGCAGAAATCATGGCAAAGGAGAAGCTATTCGAAAAGTGAGTATAATCCAAACCTTTATGTGTATGCATTGAAGAGCCCTCTTTTTCTCTGTTGGCATGATGACACCCATTGAAGCTCTTTACCTTTGTGAAAGCATTGTAAAACAGGGCATGCTTCATTCACGTGGTGAGCTACTTTTAATGCTGGATGCTGATGGAGCAACAAAAGTTAATGATCTGGAGAAGCTTGAAAATCAGGTTTGTATAGAGTAGTCAGCAGACTACAGGGTGAATGTTGCAATCTTTATAAAATGTTTAGCTATCTTGAAAATTTCATATCAAAGTCTATAGAAAAGCAGCATTGTTATTTGGGTTAATTGATGTTTTCCTGTCAGATTTATGCAGTTGCAAAAAAGGAGTTAAATTTAGGAGATTCAGCAGCTATGGATTCACATTTTAAAATATCTGATATCCCAATTGCTGCATTTGGTTCTCGTGCTCATCTTGAGGAAAAGGCTTTGGCAACAGTTCAGTCTTGCTTATGCTTCACTGATTTGTTTGTCCCTGTCTACTTTTTCTTTTATATTTCTCATGGTTGATACAATTTGTTTTGTGTTACAGAGAAAGTGGTACCGCAACTTTCTAATGAAGGGCTTTCATCTTGTGGTTCTCTTAAGTGCTGGTCCTGGAATTCGCGATACTCAGGTAATTTTCTTGAGTATGTATGTCACACGCTAGAGACTCTCAAGCATCCTTGCAACTTTTTTCTCAGATTTGTATACTGAAATAATGTGAACATGTTCTTTTTTCCTTCCCCCTCTTTGCTTCTTTATTTTTCCCCTAATATGGCTTTATATGAATTACAGTGTGGTTTTAAGATGTTTACCAGGGCTGCAGCAAGGAAACTTTTCATGAACATCAGGCTGAAAAGGTTAGCATAAAAGCATAAACTCTCTCAATCTATAGATCTTGTTTTTTATGTAGTCAAATTTTAAAATTCAATTGAAAGAGAGGAAACAGAAGGAAAAAAAAAAAAAAAAAGAGGAGGAGAGCATTGCTGTGTATTCCACATTTTATAAATTGATGTGGAGTCCTGCCATGCTGGTTTTTTTATTGCATAGTATGCAAAAATGCATGGACTGTTGGGTAATTCAGAATGTTTGTCAAGATGATAGAGGTATAGTGCAAGAACATATATGCTAAATGCAGTGTTATTCAATTTAAATCAGTTTAGACACACCCATGTATATACATGGGAAGGAGTTGCCCACAAATCATAATATTGTGGTTGCTTGTGTTTTCCCCAATATTTTACTATTGTTTAATTTCTCAAATGCCACATTCCTTCTAAAAGTTTGTAACCTAATTTTTTATTTGCTTTGCTTTTCCTATTTTGGTTCTCTTATTGTCACCCAATAGGCTTTGCTTATTTAGAGCATATGGAAAATGTTGGTCTTGCATGAGGCAAGTGCTTAAGATCAGCAAAGTAACTTCAGTGATTCAGTAACTTCAGTGATTCTACTGTCTTCCAAATCTTTGTATAAGATCTTCTAATTAAAGCTGTGCATCAACAGATTCACAATGAGCTTGTGCCTCTAGGAAGTAGCGAATTGGATCAATTTTTCTATGTGAATGATTTCTAAATAGGATTAATTACAAGATAACCTCGTGAGGATTGACCTAATAGGCACTTTAGTTCCTGCTCCCTAGTATTTCAAAGTTAGCTTTTTTAATCCTTGACTTCTATAAACAGTGAGACAATTTAGTCATTCAGTCATATGTTTGTTAGGTCAAAGTTCTTTTATTTGGTCAAATGCTGAGGTTTCTCAAATCGTTGAACTTCATTGACAAATTACCCTTAAAGCTAAAATCTCATTCCCTTTATCATCATTGCCATCGTCCTACCGGCTCTTTTTTCCCCCCCTTCCCTTGCTTTTTTTTTTTTTTTGGTGGGTATGGTTTACTTTAATTTTTGTTATTTGGTTATGCATTATTCTTTTTTTACTTTTTTTTTTTTGACACCTTTTCTTTTTCTATTTTTTTTTTAAATTTAGTTTAATAAATTAGTTTAATTTAACCAAATAAATTAGTTACTGAATAAAGAACTAATTTTAAAAAAAAATTGTAACTGGAAAATGCTGGCCTAACTTATCAGTAACTTTTTGCTTGCTATTTGCCCAGTAAAAGAATCACAAGTTTGCAAGTTATGTTTGGCAATAGTTTCTTCCTTTTTTACCTTTTTTCTCACACTGATCGTGATCATTTTTACATTACTTTTTGAACTTATTGTGTCTGACTGATATTTGAATAAAATGGATGTTGGTGCAGATGGTGCTTTGATGTCGAGGTGGTTTTTCTATGCAAATGGTTTGGTATCCCTATGCTTGAAATATCTGTGAACTGGTCTGAAATTCCTGGATCAAAGGTGAATCTATTAAGCGTTCCAAACATGCTATGGGAGCTTGCAATAATGTCTGTGGGATATAGGACTGGCATGTGGAACACTGCAAATGAGTATACATAATGGAATATATTTATGAGAACTATTATTGCAATCTTCCCAGCCTCTACTGACCTCATGCAATTCTGGACGAAGGAAGACACTGGTGACACACCAACTTTAGGTGTAAGGGCTTTTTAATGCGCTTAGCTGAGGAGCAAATTTGAACTTTTAGGAGTTAAAAATTCAAGCCATATAAGTGCTATTTCTGTATTTCTTTTTTTTATCTTACACCTTGATTATTAAATTCAGAGTGTAGCTTCCTATGAGAGAAGAATTGTAGGTGGGTTATACAGCACGTTCATTTGAACCAGAGGTCATAGCTAACATTATTCAATTGTTAGGCTAAATTGTGTTTTCTAAGGATAATGCCGTCTTGACATGAAACTTGTGCTGTTTCCTTACCCTAATGAAAGAGCTGCTCTGCGGATATAATTTAAGTGCATATTTGATTTAGGCAATTTAAATGCATATTTGATTTGGGCAGTAAGTCCAGGTTTGAATCCCCTCCAAATACTTGAAGAAATGTAAGAGCTATCATACAAATCAGGACAAGTGTGAAGTATCATCAAAATGAACTTATTCCATTTCCTAGGCCCATGACTGGTTGGCAGCTGAGCATGGATATGGAACTCGTCCACGATCAAACTAAAGTGGTGAGGTTCTGAGCCGGCCTTCCTTCTGAATGCACAATAGAAACGAGTGCACAATGATTTTGAAGAGTGCACTGTGATGATTAAGTTCATGTCTATTTATAAACAGTGGGTTCTATGCAACCCAAGTTTATTTCGACTGGAGTAATCGTTTTTTTAAATATTTGATGATTATTTATTTGCGCTAGGTATTAATATTATGAGTTATTTACCAGATGTTTGTACACGTGTATAAATTTTAATAACTTAGAATGAATCGATGAGTCGAATGAGTGAAAGTAAAATTTATAAACTTTAATTATATAAATGAGTAAGGGATGAAATCTCATATTTATGTCTAAATTAAGGTGTGCGAATGCATCACTTAAAGTGGTAATTTGATGGTAAAAACATGTTCATTCATGCATGTTCTATCCTCTCAAAGAGCAACCCAACATCATCTAAAAATGAGTTGAGATTTTTGAACTGGGATTAAGGACGAATATTCAGAGTGATCATATAGAAAGGAGCTTGTGTCTCTCAACAATGTTCAAGTGATTAGTGTGTTTTATAAGAAGATCTTAAATTGAGATATCAACGTTTAACCCGGCAATTCCAGCCAAATGAGCTAATCATCCACACCTAATACGTTTTTTTTTTAAGTTCAAAAATAAATAAATAAATAAGATATGCGAATGCTTCATGGTTTGGCAGTGTACCATGCTTGCCTGTGGTTCTAACAAGTCAAGTCAAATCATAATGTTGGTTGGCAAATGATTTGTGAAAGATCAACAAAATAATTTAAGTAAAAAAGCATGCATTGGTCATTTAGTATAGCAAGTGCTTTCGAGACTGCTTTTTTGCGGCTACCTCTTATCCAATACAGCACGACAGGAAGACATAAAGCAGCTCTTTTTCTATTATTATGTTTTTCTTCAACAATTAGTGGGATTGAAACAGGATATTAAATAATGATTTTATTTATCGTATGAATATTAGAATTGATGTAACAAAATTGGACTGAATTGGTTTGAATCGGCTGCCATTATTAGCAAACTGATATAATTCAATAAGAAAGTAAATGTAACGTCTAAAATATAACACATTAAATTAATTAATACTTAAATAAGTATAATTGTGTCTAGAAAAATTTAATTTCCATAAATAATAACAATAAATTAAATTCAAATTACATAAATAATAATAATAAATCAACTTATTTTATTAAGTCATAAGAGAAAAAACCATCTTATTTAAGATGAATAAGGTGATAAAAAAAATTCTCTATATTCTAAATAAATAAAGTAAAATTAAAAAATAAATATATTATAATATTAATTAATCACTAACAAAAAGAGTGTTGGAGAGGATCTGAATTGTCTTGTCTGCTATTAAACTCATTTAAAATTTATATAAAGCCATTATTTAAATTTTTGAAAATAAATATATAAAAACAAGACATAATTAAATTATAAAATTCAATCAATAATTTACCGCCACGAATAAAAAATTTATACAAAAAAATAAATTTTGTAAAAAATTATCAATAGTATTCTAAATATATTGAAATATAAATAATGTAAAAAATAATATCCCAATAATTTATATTAATAAAATAGAACAAATATAAAATAATGTCTTTTAAACAATATATTTATAATTTACATTAACATAATAAAAAATAAAAAATATAATAATAATATATTTTTTTTTATTGATACATCACGTCCGTATCACTAAATAACAGTCATATCAGTGTGTATTGGATGATTCAGTATTAATTTCTATTAGCAATATCGTAACGGACAAATAACGTATCAGACCCCTTAAAAATTCCAATAAAACGGAGGTATCAGCCGTTATTATTCTCTGGATTGAACCCATAATTTAGTCATTGAAGTAACAGAATCTAATAATACATAAATTAACTAGACACGAAAGTAGTCTAATGATAAGTGTATATATATATATATATATTGAGTAATATATCTAAACTTGGTTTCCTCCTGTACGGCTTAATATATATATATATATATATATATATATATAAGGTCAACATAGATTTGTTAATTATCTAATTCATAGCCCGTAATAGAAACCAACTGAATTTGCAAGGAACATCCGAGCAGCCTTTTTGCCATAAAACACGCGATGAAGTGTTTAATTACCAAATTTTCCCTGTACTTTCCACTTTATTAAAATGCTTAAAATCCCAACTCAAAGTTGAATCCTTACCCAATTTTCTTCCTCTTTTTTTTTTTTTTAAATATTATTAATTCTTAATTAATATCCTTTATGTTCTCATTACATAAGCAAATTCACACCTTTTTATAGAGTAGGTAATGTTGGTTGCTATATCTAGTGGAGCAGTTGAAGTCCTTACGTAGATAGATAAGAATTGCAAAGACAAAACCAAGAATAATTCTTTCATCAATCAATTCTTATTGCAAATTATTAACATGTCAATGCTTTTACATAGAAATAGCAAAATGGGTAACCCTATTTTCCATGAATTCAAGAGGCAAGCTTCTTTCTTCTTCAAAGAAAAGATCAAGACTGCTCGTTTGGCATTAACAGATGTTACACCAGCGCAACTGTAAGTTCTATTTGCTTCGGAATTGGAAATAGAATGCAATTCTTGAAATAATTTTTTTTTCTTTGTTCACAAGAAATCTAATTTTTTTAAATATTTTTATACTCGAATAACATGAATTTATTTTGAAATAATATTTATTTATTTTTTTTAAGTATGGTTTTTAAAATAACCAACAAAATTTATTTATTTTGGCTTATTAAAGATTAGCAGAAGAAGCTACAAATGAAGATTTTTGGGCACCAGACACACGTACTATGGCTATAATTTCAAGGGCTGCCTTTGAAGTTGATGATTATTGGAGAATTGTGGACATTCTACACAAGAGGTTCATTAATTTTTATTTTAGCTAATTTTACTAACAGAGCTGTTATTTTAATTTAAAGATTTTAAGCTTTTTCTATGTCTGTTTCAGGTTGACAAAGTTTGATAGTAAAACTTGGAGAGTCTCTTACAAAACCCTTCTTGTATTGGAACACCTTCTAACACATGGTCCTTTGAGAGTTGCTGATGAGTTTCAGAGTGATAAAGAGATCATTAAGGAGATGGGAAACTTTCAATTGATTGATGACAAAGGGTTGGTTTTTATATTCCTCTAGCTATTTGTTTTAGAGAAAATAACTTGTATTTTGAAATATTTTTCATGAAAAATATTTTCAAGAAAATAATTTTATTTTTTATTATAATATTAAAAATTATTTTTTTTTGAAATAAAATATATGCACAGACATATTAGAACTAATAAATTATAATAACAGTAGCCAATTAATTTTATATATGTATTTGTTCCTGTCAATAATTTTTTTCTCTTTTAATGAGTTTATAAAAATATAAAAAATGTTGCACATAAAAGCATAGTGCAATGATAAATATATATACAGTTTAGATAATAAATTCAAAATTGATTCTCCCTTTCATGCTGATAATATATATATATATATATATATATATATATATATATATATTCCTCTTCTGAAAAAAATCAATATTTTTCTTAAAAATAATTTAATTTTCTTTTGAACACACAGAAATATTATTTTTTGTTAACCATATATACATCATTTCATTAATTTTTCATGCTTATAACATTCAAGTTTTACTGTTATAGTATCTTTAATGTGGTTATGCATGTGCAGATTCAACTGGGGTTCCAGTGTTAGAAAATTTTCTACAAAAATAATGAAATTACTAGAAAATGAGCTATTTCTTAAAGAAGAAAGAGCAAGAGCACGAAAGTTGACAAGAGGGATTCAAGGGTTTGGGAGCTTCTCCCATTGTGAGTCTTCACATAATTATGGAAGCTTCAAAGATTTGGCCTTAATTAGGATATGCAGAAGGTGTGATTCTAACAATATCAGCTCGCATCAACACAATCAAGAATATGAGTTGCTGGCCTCAGAAGATAACTTTTCTGTTGAGGAAATGATCCATAAACAGCAAAATATCAGCTCAACACTTGAAAATAGTGAAAATTTTGGGGAAGAAGATCATCCATTCTGCTACACTGATCATCACTCTACTACGTCACTTATTTCTACTCTGGAATGAAACGCTTCACAGCAAAGGTTGTTTTAGAATATTGTGAGGTCATAAGTTTGAGCTCAGTAGAAACCTAATGAACCAAAAGAAAATAGACTAGTTAGGTTTGTGGGGTTTGTACCTCCTGTATATATATCTCAATATGTAAGGGTTTTATTTTTATTTTTATTTTTTTTTCCTTTCAGAGGTTTAATATTGCCACGGATGATGTTCTGCTTCTTCCTTTTTCTTATCAAACAGAGCCATGGATGTTAAAAGCCTGGTAATTAAGGATATGTTAGTTTCAAAAAGATATCACAGAGATTTGTTATCTACTAAAATAAGGTCAATTTTTTATATGAATTTGGTGGGAAGAGATTCAAGCAGTGTACCAGAACATCCCAGTTAAGTAGACACCTCAAAAACACCAATATCATGCACTGCACTCACCCTTTATTAATAGATAAGAAAAAGGGAGAACAAAGAGTAGCTATAAGAGCTATACACAGCAAAGAAAAAGAGCATAAGATCAATTAATTTTTTCTAGATTGATTTGTAATTAATTTATTTCTTTCGATTTTTTATCACATAAAAAGAAATCAATAATTAATTAAATAAATGAATTAAACTTCTTCAACAAATCTAAAATTTGAAACAACTGTTGGGATGTCTCCTCTTGAAGAATATTATATACTTAGAGGATCATCCTTTAAACCCTGAAAAATTGCAAATGAAAACCTAGTTAATAAAAATTGAGGAAAATCATTATTTTTTTAATTGCAAACTAATTATATATAAATAATATGCATAGAAATTGCACATACTGTTGGTAAGTGATATGTATGACACCATAATTATGATGACCAACAATGTTTTTAAAATCGGATCAAGGTTGTACTGGTATTTTGCCGGTTTGCGATTCGATCGATTCGACTAATTGGTCTAATTTAATAACTTTGCCATTTTCTCTTTTTTTTTTTTTAATTTTTTTTAAAGTTTCTTAAAACTTAAAATGAGGTAGTTTTAGGCAAATTGATTAATTATCATAAATGTTATAGGTGTGGTTTTAATAGTTATTATAATATTTATGCATAAGTGGATATTGTTATTTTAATCATCAAATTAAAATCAAACGGTTTCAATTTATTTTGAGTTTTTTTTAATAACATTTATGATAATTAATTAATTTTAGAGATTTTTTTTTGTTTTGAAATATATATCATTTTAAGATTTTAAGAAAATATTTATTTTTTTTCAATTTTATTTTTTATTTTTTTACTAAATATTTGTATTAATTATTTTTTCTACACATAAAAAAAAAAAAGATCTTTTAATATTTTTATGTTAAAATTATGATAATGTAATAATTTTCTCAATCTGTACGCTAAATCTTTGAACGACAAATAATGGAGGGAGTAATATATTTACAATGGCATGTATTGGGAAAGAAATATTTGTATAGAAATGGAATATATATATTAATTTTCGATGATAAAATGGGTTGCAGAGGCTTTCTATTTATAGAAGTCATAATCTACTTTATCCTAATTTTTAATTCAATATTAATTAGTCGGAAAATCTAGCTTTATACATATGAGGTTTACAATGTGATATTCTGCCAAAGAAAAAGACGCATTTTGTATGGTAGTTTTAGGGTTGCATTGTCTGTTACAAATGGAAAATCCAGAAATCTATAATTATATGCATAGCGCTATTGCTTAACTTAATTTGTAGATGTTGCTACAAGAACGACAATTTGGATACTGTAATGGAGTTCAATGTAATATAATCAATATAGGTTTTGATTTCTGCAGAATATTTTTCTGCAAACTTTTCACTGGTTCTCTCTCTTTTTTTTTTTTTTTTTTTTTTTTTTTTTTTTTTTTTTTAATAATAAATTTAATCTTGGTATATATATATATATATCTATATGTCAATCTTATAAAAAATATAAATGTGCTTCCAACTTATTGATATAGATAGACTTGTTACATTAGTTGCTAAATATCAAAATAAATTTTAAACGAAACTAAAGAATCGCAAATTAGCATTTCGGTAATTGATAAACAAATAAGCATTGTAGTAACTGACAAATAATTAAAAATGTTTATAGGAAATTATTTTTAAAAATTGTGAAATTCATCGGATAAAAAAATTGTCCAAATATCAAAATAGTAAATTTAAAAGAGTTTAGACACCAACTATATAATTTTTCATAAAAAATAGATTATTTTTTTACACATATATATTTGATAATAAATTAAAAATGTTAACAACTTTGGATTAAGAATTCGGCTTGCATGCTCGGGCTATAACTAGTTTCTCCTAGTTCTCAATTATCAACTTCCAGGTTTTTTAGGGAAAGAGGATTATTTGTAAGAATGAGAATAGTGTAGGCTATCATTTCCATTTATTACAAAGACTATTTTCTTTCAAAAATGAAATTTCTGACTGTTTAACTAATTATAACTAGTGTATTATGCTATATCTATTATTGAAACTAAATACTAATTCCCATAAACATATAAGGTTGGGGATTAAAATTAAAGCTGAATATCCATTTTATTTTTATAATTCATCAATTTATAATCAAATGTTACTTACATGTGACTCAATTACATTATATTCTGTTATGTCAATTACTTCAAATTTGAAACAATGAATCAATGTGCAAGTTGGGAAAGTATGGCCCAAGTTTAGATTATGAAGCCAAAATCATAGTAATGCAATCAATTTTCAACTCAACTGTTATGGGCATCAAATTGTCAAACCCAGTAGCATTCCGTTAATCAAATCATCATGTATCAAGTTACTGAACAACATTGCAATCTCGAATCCAATTAAAAAAAAAAAAATAGTAATTCCAAAAAGAATGAGAAATCAAATATTAATATTAATTTATGAGTGATCAGAGAGACTCCAATGGACATCCTAAATAGTAAACACTAATTTACACCCCCAAAAACCAACTGACAATGGTAAATTATTGTGCAAGAAGCCCTCAATCAAACCCATAAAAATATAATCAAGGGGTGCAGATCAAAATGCTTTTTACGAGTCAAAAAGAAACTTATCAGACTAATAATAATGAAAGAATCGGACCATTTTGGAAATCAACACCTCGCCTTCTCAAAGTCATCAATCCACACCATTGTAAACATGAGGGACAACAAAGCTAGAATGGAAAGGTGACTGGCTACCCACTTCTTTCCAAGAAACAAAACAGTATTTATATATAGATATAGATCTTTCTTCAAATACCCTATTCTTGAATTAGAAGCACTTCCTATGCACAATTGATGGCCCAGACTCATCATATTCGCCCTTTGCAATCCACATCTGCACTCAAGAAACAAGCAGATAATGTTCCATACGAGAAAATAAATTTTTGAACTGAACTTTTAGAAAGAAACAGTTGTGTATAATCACAAAATGAATTTGAACCAACCTGCTGGAAGGTGCTGAGAGAAGCTAAGATGGAGCCACCAATCCAGACACTGTACTTCCTTTCTGGTGGGGCAACCACCTTGATTTTCATGCTGCTTGGGGCCAGTGCAGAGATTTCCTTGCTCATTCTGTCACCAATGCCAGTGAACATGGTTGAGCCACCGCTGAGGACTATGTTGCCATACAAGTCTTTCCTGATATCAACGTCGCACTTCATGATTGAGTTGTATGTTGTCTCGTGGATTCCTGCAGCTTCCATTCCAATCATGGATGGTTGGAAGAGAACCTCAGGGCAACGGAAACGCTCAGCACCAATGGTGATGACCTGTCCATCAGGCAATTCATAGCTCTTCTCTACTGATGAGCTGGTTTTGGCAGTCTCTAACTCTTGCTCATAGTCAAGAGCAATATATGACAGCTTTTCCTTCATGTCCCTCACAATTTCCCGTTCAGCTGTGGTGGTAAAAGAATATCCACGCTCGGTGAGGATCTTCATCAAGTTATCAGTAAGATCACGGCCAGCCAAGTCAAGACGAAGGATGGCATGTGGGAGGGCATAACCCTCGTATATGGGAACTGTGTGGCTAACACCATCACCTGAGTCCAATACAATACCTGCAGGCAAATTCTGGATTAATCAAAAATAGCATAACATTAAACATATACCTGCTTTGAATAAGACCATTTAGTGAGAACAAATTAACTATTCTCTAGTAGATATCAAAGAAAAGATATACTATGTTCAGAAGCACACTTTGACAAACAACGCAGAAGTAACAGCCTATATTAAAATTAATTCCATCTGGCACCTAAAAATAATTATTTGTATATTGAACGGCTCCACTTTTCAAATTAAACCCGAAATGAATCAAGAGACAATTTAACTGCTTACCAGTTGTACGACCACTGGCATACAAGGACAGAACAGCTTGAATGGCCACATACATAGCGGGAGTGTTGAAAGTCTCAAACATGATTTGGGTCATCTTCTCACGATTAGCCTTGGGGTTCAAAGGAGCCTCAGTGAGAAGTACAGGGTGCTCTTCTGGTGCAACACGAAGCTCGTTGTAGAATGTGTGATGCCAGATCTTTTCCATGTCATCCCAGTTGCTGACAATACCATGCTCAATTGGATATTTCAAAGTCAAAATACCTCTCTTGGACTGAGCCTCATCACCAACATAAGCATCTTTCTGGCCCATGCCAACCATCACACCAGTGTGACGAGGGCGACCAACAATGCTGGGAAACACAGCACGGGGAGCATCATCACCAGCAAATCCAGCCTTAAAAAAAAAAAAAAAATGCAAATGCTGAGATCAACTATCGAAAAACAATATGCAAAGTTAAAAAGTTACACAGCAATAGCATAAGAAATTAAAAGCCTATTTGAATCTAGTTTATAGGAGGCTTTTGTCCTTAACCAAAGGAAAACCATACACTTTCACAAACAGTTTTCAGAAAACATGATGACGCAACATTGTCTAATATAATCAAAACAATACTAAAATGAAATTAATAAAAACACTTGACTCTTTGAAAATTTAGTCAAACTCCTAATAAAAACACAATACAATCCAATTGCATACCTTGACCATTCCAGTTCCATTGTCACAAACAAGGGGTTGAATATCCTCAGCATCAGCCATCTTCTACTACCTGTCACACCAAAAAGAAAAATAGTTCATTTTCTCTCCTGACATTCACTCACTACACATTAAAACTTGTATTATTAAAACTAAATAAATGTTTAGTAAATTGCTTAATGATGCAACACCAAAATCATAGGAGATAATAGCATGTAAATTATCAATACCATAGGGCCATTTTGATCAAAGCAACTCAATTTAAAAAAAATAAAAATAAATAAAATGAAATGAAACAATGCTCATTCAAATCAAATAATTTCATTAAAATTTATCAATAATGCTAAAAATACACATTAAATATTAAATTGATTAGAATTTTTTGTTGATTAATTTTCATCTTAATAACACAATCTCTAGCCATTTTCATTTCTCCTCCATCAAATGATTCAAAAATTCAAAGCAACTGAAAAAAAAAATCATTATATAAATATAATCAAAATTAGACAAAACAGAACAACACCATTATATCTTCAGTTCTATTTAAAATAAAACAAAATGCATTAAGTAGAGATTAAGAAAACACACACGCGATTGAAGAAAACGAATTCAACAATTTCCCAAGCAGATCCAATTGAAGCTTAACAGATCGAAAAGAGACACAGAGAGAGAGAGAGAGAGAGAGAGGGATTAATGGAAAATGAGAGAGATTTAAGAGAAGAAACAGACCTTAATTAAGAAGGAAAAAAAAAAATTAACTAATTTGAAAGAGAGAGAGATACAGAGTGTTTGAATGCGAAATAGAAATGGTCATTATATGGAAGCGCGACATACAATAGCAGCCGTTGGATTTATTGTTGGAGTGCTTTTTGCCTTTTTTTATTAATTTTTGTGTGGGCACAACTTACAGAGAAGAACGCGTCACGGGCTTTGCTTGCTTCTCTTTTTTTTTTCAAACTTCAAATCCGACCTTCCCGCGGTGTTTTTAGGTGCTCTACATTGTTATTTTTTCTTTATTTAATTTATTGATTAAAGGATTAAATCATTTTTATTGCTTAATTTTTTTAAATATTCAGTAATTTTTTATTTAAAAATAACGTTTATTTAAAATGCTAAATTAAATTTTTAATTTAAAAATTATATTCAATGGAATAAGTAATTCACCTTTTAAATAATTTTTACAATTTGAAATTTTTAATATTTACATCATGCAACTCTTAATTTTTAAGATTTAATTTTCTATTTTTCCAAATACCACTTTATAGTATAATATTTCATATTTTGGTAGAAAATATTAAATCCATAGCTATATATATTTGAAGGAATTAGATTGTGTTTACATCAAAATCAAAATTTAGGATATCTTTACAAATTGAGCCATAAATATAAATACGTCTTTAATCTTAAATTTTTAAATTATTTAATAAATTTTAATTTAAAAGTATTAATTAACTTAACATTCATTTGAAATGATAAATCAAAATTTTGTACTTGAAAAATAATACTGAATATGATAGGTCACCATCAAATTTTTAAAATTTTAAATATTTATATTACTCAGTTTTTAAATTTTAAATTTTTAAGTTTTTCCAAATACCATTTTATAATATATTATTTCAAATTTTGGTAGAAAATATTAAATCCATCACCATATATATTTGAAGTTCTAAGATATCTTTACCAATTGAGTAATATACGTATATACGCCTTTAAATTTAATCAATAATTGAAATTCAGCTATACTTTTTAAAAATATTAATAAATGTTTTACCATTAAACTAATATATTGGCATTAAATAATATATATATATTTTTATTTTATAAATTTGGCTCCGATTAAAAGTTCTACTCAAAAGTATCATTTAATTTGCAATGATTTACTTTTTATAAAGTGTACTTGGTTTTATTTACATACTAACTTTTAGAAGTATATTTTTTTTATTTGGCATGTATTGCTTTTTCTTAGTGATAAATTCACCATGAAAGATAATAATGTACTTACAACTAATTTATATATGTAATTTTGGGCAAAATAAAAATTATATATGCAATTGTAATTTTTTTTTTTTTTAGTTTTTCATCGAAGATATTTTGGTAAATTGAATTTGAACTCAATTTGAGATTTCCAATTTGATTGGTCTCCTAGTAAGTTATTTACTATATGAAACGAAAAATTAGACAATCTACTTCCTGAAAAAAAAAAAAAAAACAAATCGAACACTTTTAAAATATTATTTTAAGAAATGCTACTTTTTCCTTGTACTTACCTCATATTAATCGATATTAAAATCTCGAACTTTTGTAGATGATACTTCAATATCCCTAAACTAACGGTTAATTAATATTATATAACATAATTAAATTGAAAAGAAAAAAAAAGGAAAGGATCACTCTTGTTAATTTTAAAATAAGTTCAAAGGGAAAAAAGAAAATCTTAACTATTGCAAAAGGTGCAGTCCAACGACTACATGACACAATTTATTGCATTTGTAAATAATTTATTTTTATTAATGAATCCTATCATCAAATAATTTACCCCGCAATAGGAAAAAAAAAATTGTAAGACAGGAATACAAATCATTGATGAAACTTTTTTTTTTTTTTTTTTCGGTTACGAATAACATGCACATATAGCTTCTAAACCAATAATCAATAAAATATTTAAAATTTCTAAAAAATAAAATAATTAATTCTCAATAAAAATAGATTAATGCTTTTCTAAAATATATTACAGATTAAAGGTTAATTTAGCCCTTCAACTTTCACATGACTAACAAATAAGCCATTGCAATACTATTTGACTATTATTGACACACGAACTATCATGTAAAAGGCACATAATCCCTTTTTTGCCAAAAATCAGCGCATCTCTCACACCATTTTTTTTTAAATTAAATACCAATAAAATAATATTAAAAGTTTAAAAATTAAAAATTAATAATATTATTTATATTTTAATTATCTTAGTATTAGAAAGGGTTGAAACCCCTAAATCCCAATTACTTTCACCTAAATTCTTAATCGTTCTACAACAATTCTTTCTTTTAAATGGACATCAACAAAAATAATTTCTCTTTTGGATTCTTCAAATTTTCTTCACATCCAAACACTATTGGATGGTTTGAAATTGCTTGTACTATCTTTAAAGCTATTGTCCTTATAAGGCTTGCAGCAGTTTTTTTTTTTTTTTTTCTACTATTGGTTTTAAGTTATTGTTTTGGTTTTTAGAGAAGAAGTGATAGAGATCAAGGAGTTGTGATTACAAGATATTCCCAAGATCCTTTACAAGGAATTGCAAGTCCAAAAATGAGGTCAATAACAAAAAAAATGAAACAAGCTTTACAAGGTTTGATCATGGAAATGCAAGATGAATAATCAACTTTAGGAAGGTTTCCATACTATCCAAAAGATACCAAAACCATTCCAAAGGCTGATCACCTACTCTTGGCTACAAAAGGAAGATAAATAACAAGGAAATGGTAAAGACTGAATGTGTCACGGTCGCGACACCCGTTACGGTCGCGACGAGCCCAGAATGCAAACCATCATCGCGAGCGCACTAGCAGTGCGGGCGCAACAGTAGGCTTCTAGCTGTGTCACGTCACGGGCGTGACGGGTTGCTTGTTTTGCATCTTTTGAAATTTTACGAATTTTATGTTTTTAATGAACTCTATGAAGTTGTGGGCCCTGAACTTGATATATTAGAAGGTCCACATCAAATTTATTTTATTTGGTTTAATTTTAGGAGTTAATTTCTTAATTAGGAATTTTATTTTTAAATAAGAACTTCTTAATTAGGATTCTATTCTCCATAAGGATTCTTAGTTGAGTTCTTATAGAAATAGATTTCTTATTTCCTTATAGAAATAGATTTCTTATCTTAGTTAAGTTCTTAAAGTTTCAGCCTCCTTATAAATTTATAAATTAAAGACTCAATTGTAATTGAGAAGTTTAGTTTTGATCAATAATAATAACTTTTTTTTAGATTTTCTTCAAGTGAGAGATTCTTCTAAATTCTTGTTTAGAACTTAAATCTGAGCTTATCAAGGTAACTTGTGGCGCTCATCTCCTTATAGCTTTAGTTCTCTTCAACAGGTATGAATTGGGTCAAGCTTTTTTTTTATTCTTGTTTGATCGATCTTTGGGTTTTAATTCAATATAATCAGTTCTTAACTTTCTATAGCTAGCGGGTCGCATCAAGAAGAGAACAATAAGAATTTAGAAAAATTAACAAAAGGGCATGCAATAGCAGTGGCAAGGCTGTATGGTGGGATTTATTTTAGGGTTTAACTTAGTCTTGGGAGAGAAAGAAGAAGTTAGATAAAGAGACCCGTAAAGGAAGAAGATGAAAAAGGTACTGTAGACATAGATTTTTCAATTTTTAGCAGGTGTTAAGTATAAAAGCCACTAAGATTTAAATTGGTATTTAGCCCCTTCCTTGCCTAAATCTACTAAAGTAAATTTTTTAACAAACAATGACGACAAAGAAGGAAATCTCTTCAGAAAATTATATTGATTTCTTTCAATCCAACATGAGATTAATCTCACCATCAATTTTCTCAATCAAGTGCTCCCCCTCTCTCTATTAATAGTAGACTATATGCTTATAAATTCCACAAAGCTCATTTCACAGCGCTGCTTCATCAATTCATCTTTTTAGGTCACAAGTCTCCCACCCATGAATTCTTTTCCACTTGCTAGCTCCTTTCAGATTGTCCCTGTTTTGTCTCAGATATCCCCATTCAAACTCAAATACCTATGTTTTGAGCCTCATTCCAATTCACATCTCGATAACCGCCGTCTCTTGACTCTACCATTTCGTCTTAAGCTGGCTCAAGCTCTGGCTCAAGCGATAGTGGTCGTGTTAAAGGATATGTTAGTGATTCAAAAAGTCTGATTGAATATGAAGCATAATCTGATTGAATATGAAGCCTAACTCAGTGACTGGGTTAGTGATTTAAGGCCCAACTCTTTCTGGCGAAGTCTTTGAAGATGAGTTAGATCTGATATGGCTCATAATAGAGGTAAGAGCAGTAGAAATAGTTGATTCATTTTCAAGAAATTCACGGGCAAGCAAGCGATTTGATAGTAATAAAGAGATCTTGTGGTGTATTCATTTGTAGTGAGTGGAATTTCTTCTCTTTCTCGTTGATCAATTCGCCTCTGCTCTATTGGTGCAAGGAAAGAGAGTAGCTATAGCTTTGGCTAGAATGAAACTAGTTGAGAACTAAGGATGGCAATGAATATAGAGATCAAAAGTATTAGGAACGTTCAATTTTCAGAAAAAGAAAGATGGGAATGTAAATTTAATGAATGAAAAGAGAGGAAGGAGAGGCATGGATTCTGGATTTTGGAGGGATGGAAAAGGATTAAGGAAGAAAAGGGATTTTACTGAATATAAGGAAGATGGAAGTGAGATTGATGATAATTATAATTATATTATAATATACTAATATTTTAATTGACTCACTTGAATTTATAGATGAGTATGGGACACACGCTATTTTTTGGACCAAAAAGGGATTATGTGCCTTTTACAGAAGAGTTTATAGGTTAATAATAGTTAAAAAATATCGTGATGACTTATTTGGTACTTATGTAATAATTTAGAAGCGAAATTGGCCTTTAACCCAAATAGTATATCATCATATATATATGAATAGGAAAGACATTGTGTTAATAATTCAAATGTGTGTTAACAAAATAAATAAAGACATATTACATAATTTTTTATATAAATTTTATTAGCTTCAGCACCGATAAAAAAGTGCAATTTGATTTTTTCAAGAATATTTTTATTTTCTTTGCAGAAAATATTTCTTTCTTTTTTTTTAAATATATAAACAGATATATAGGGACCAAAAAAATACGTACATACTTACATATTTTAAAGCTATAATAATTTTAAAGAGATAAATTAACTTTTATATTATACACATACTACACTATTGATGTGGGAGGCAAAAATAACAGCCCAATCTTCTATTTTATGATGTTTGAAAGGTTTCAAAAAATTAATCAACAAAAAATATTTAATTGATCAATGAAAAAGTAAGTCATTTTTAAAGAAAATATTTTTTTTTCAAAATAGGAAGTTATTTTCATCTTTAATAAATTCAGTATAATACAAATATAAATTTATTAATTCACTAATAACTAATACTCATTATGCGACCGCCGGCCATCAGCGACTATCCACAACCACCAACAATTGCTAACAATCAGTAAATTTATCATTTTTTTATATTTTTCTCATATTTAATAATAAAATATAAAAATATAAAAATTCTTATAAATTTATTTGTGACATTTTTATAAATTGAAATTTTTAATTATTGTAACCAAACAATAGAAAAATTAGTTTTTTTTTTAAATATTTTCTTTGGAAGATATTTTATAAAAACGGGAAGTTATTTTCCGCCAAAACAAACTTGCCATTACTAAATTAACGATGGATTTAACATCCGTTACAAAATCCATTACTAAATTCATTTATAATCTATTACCAAATCCGTCATTATTTCACCACAATTACAAATACTAATAACGGATTACAAATCTGTTACTAAATCCATTACTAATCTTTAAAAAACCATTTTTTTTTCCTCTAGCTTTTGGAAAGATAAATATATTCCAGTGGAAAAAATGTTTTTTTAGACAACTCGAAGGTTTGTAGAAAGAATTGTGTAGAAGAATTATAAATTGAATTCTTTGAATTTTTTATTTTTAATATTATAAGTCATATTTGATTACTAGATTATTGACTTAATAATAAAGTTAAAATTACTATTATATTTTACTATTCTTTACACATATAAAAAACAGGGGAGGGGGAGATTTCATTTCTTTTCCTTTCAGCTCATTTCCCTCCATCGTACCCAAACAAAGTGTTAGGTTATTTAAAATTGGATGCAGATTTGGAGCAACAAGTTAAATTAGAATATATTCTGATTCACACCCACAACCAGCTCATTATGGTAAAATTATTATGCAATAAACCCCCAAACCCATAGTATACTAAAGCAAAGCATCAGGATGCAGACCAAAATGCATTTTTCAGTGTAAAAAATAATGCTCAAAAGTACTAATAATGAAAGAATTGAATCATATTGGTAATGAACTCCTCGCCTTCTCAAAGTCATCACTCCAATATCATAATAAACATACAAGGGCAACAAATGGTAGAACAAAAAGAGGGCAAGCTACCCACTTCTTTCCAAGAAACAAAATAGAACTTTTTTCCTCTTCGAAAAACCTATTCCCAGAACATTTAGAAGCACTTCCGATGCACAATCGATGGTCCAGACTCGTCGTATTCCGCCTTTGCAATCCACATCTGCAACCAAAGAAGCAACCAAGCAAATTTCCCATGAATAAATCAATCTTTTAAGTAAACTTCTAGCAAGAAACATTTGTATATGATATAAATGAGTTCGAACCAACCTGCTGGAAGGTGCTGAGAGAAGCTAAGATGGAGCCACCAATCCAGACACTGTACTTCCTCTCTGGTGGGGCAACCACCTTGATTTTCATGCTGCTTGGAGCCAGTGCAGAGATTTCCTTGCTCATTCTGTCACCGATGCCAGTGAACATAGTTGAGCCACCGCTAAGGACAATGTTACCATACAAGTCTTTCCTGATATCAACGTCGCACTTCATGATGGAGTTGTAAGTGGTCTCGTGAATGCCCGCAGCTTCCATTCCGATCATGGATGGTTGGAAGAGGACCTCTGGGCAACGGAAGCGCTCAGCACCAATGGTGATGACCTGACCATCAGGCAATTCATAGCTCTTCTCAACTGAAGAGCTAGTTTTGGAGATCTCTAGCTCCTGCTCATAGTCAAGAGCGATATAAGACAGCTTTTCCTTCATATCCCTTACAATTTCCCGTTCAGCTGTGGTGGTGAAAGAATATCCACGCTCTGTGAGGATCTTCATCAAGTGATCTGTAAGGTCACGCCCAGCCAGGTCAAGACGAAGGATGGCATGTGGTAGGGCATACCCCTCATATATGGGGACTGTGTGGCTGACCCCATCACCAGAGTCCATCACAATACCTGCATAGCAAATTCCAGAATAATCAAACTAGGATACCTGCCTTGAATAAGATCATTTAACGAGGGAAACACTCCACATAAACTAGCTGTTTGACAAAACGACTCAAAAGTACCAGCCTATGTTAAAATTAATTCCATCTGGTACATAATCATTATTATTTGCACATTGACATGCCCAATTTTCAATTAAAATCCTAAATAAATCAAGAAACATTTTAACTGCTTACCAGTTGTACGACCACTGGCATACAAGGATAAAACAGCCTGAATTGCCACATACATAGCAGGAGTGTTGAAGGTCTCAAACATGATTTGTGTCATCTTCTCACGATTAGCCTTGGGGTTCAAAGGAGCCTCAGTTAAAAGTACAGGATGCTCTTCTGGGGCAACACGAAGTTCATTGTAGAACGTGTGATGCCAGATCTTTTCCATGTCATCCCAGTTGCTCACAATACCATGCTCAATTGGGTATTTCAAAGTCAAAATACCTCTCTTGGACTGAGCCTCATCACCAACATAAGCATCTTTCTGGCCCATTCCAACCATCACACCAGTGTGACGAGGGCGACCAACAATACTGGGAAACACGGCCCGGGGAGCATCATCTCCAGCAAACCCAGCCTAAAAGTAACATTAAAGAAATATGAATGTTAAGAGGTTACAAAATTAGTAGCCCCACCTTTTTTTTTTTTTTTTTTTGTTTTTGTCATTAGCTATTTACACACTAATATACAAATAAAAATGTCCAAGAACATTTGCAACCTAAAGTCAGAATCACACCATATATTCACAATTCAACAAATATCCACCATTGGTGGATGTCGAAGCTGGGACCTGGGGAGGTCCCAGGCTTCATACCTTTACCAATCCAGCTGCGGATAATCCCCGCCCCACTTACTATTCACTAGCTTGCAATAAGCAATAGCATAGAAAAAGTTCAATTACAAACCTTGACCATTCCTGTTCCATTGTCGCAGACAAGGGGTTGAATGTCTTCAGCATCAGCCATTTTCTACTGTCTGCAAACACCAAACTGCAGTCAATTCAAAAGTTAATAACTTTTCATGGCTCACACTATGTGTCTATGTCATTGTCATTTTCTTCCCTTATGATCATGGATGGGACACAAACATTATCTTATAAAGGTAAATAAATATCTTAGACAAATTGATCAATCAAAAGTAGGCGAAAGCATTCTGTCATGTTCATGTTGTTGAATCAGTGAGAGATATTGAAGATTCTTTCTTTTAATTTTCTGGGTTGAGAGATATTGAAGATTCTTTCTTTTAATTTTCTGGGTTCTGGGAGGCAACTATAAAGAATCAAATAGACACTGTCTCAACTATAGAAAGTTTAAATCTTTCTTTTAAAGGGATTGACATTCTTTGATTATAAAAATAAAACTTGGTGCACAAAAATTTCTCATCAGCTAACTTCCTTAAATTCGAACAATCAATTATCAATTTCATGAACAGTAACACAAAATGCAATAATGTTGACTAAACTACAAATCCCATCAAGAATTGAAAGCCACCAGCAAGATATCAGATCTCAAAAAAAAAAAAAATCTTGAAATTTTGTATTGAAACAACAGAGATTGAAATAGAAAATGAAGAAAAATCAACACTTTCCAGGCAGATTCAAATGCAGCTTAGAAGATTAGTATCAATCAAATGAGAAAGACGCAGAGAGAGAGAGAGAGAGTAATTAATGGATAATTAGAGATTAATGAGATAATGCGAACCTTAATTAAAGAGAAAGCGAAAGAAAGAGAGAGCAACTGAAGGGGAGAAATACAAGCATTTGAAAGCGAAATTGAAATGGTCATTATATGGAAGCGCGAGATGGAATATCAGCCGTTGGATTTATTTTTATTTTTTTGTGGGCACAACTTACAGAAAAGAACGCGTCACGGGCTCACTTTAAATATGTTCTGAGGTTATTATTGCCTGTTTGATCCAGCTCCTTCCGGTTTTCCAGTCATTTTCTTTTCCCTCAGCATTTTAGACCATTTTACCCTTTTCTTTTCTTTTTTTAAAAATTATTCTAAATATTTATTTTTCTTAAGTTGAATTTTAATTTTAATCTGTGAATAAATGTAATAAAGTTACTAAAAAAATTAGCTCAAATATGAGTGGTAGTGATAGCAAAGAAAATAAAAAACTCAAAAATATTCTTAAAAATTGAAAGTTCAAATTCTATTTATAATTATATATTTACATAGATACAGAAAAATCATTTTAAATGTAAATAGACATGCCTAAAGTATGAAATAATCTATTTATTTCCTATATAATGTAAAAATAAATATTAAGAATGATAAACACAAATTTATTAATTGTTTAGCTGATTGTTGCTAAGTGTTTAGTAAAATTATTATTAGCTACTATCATTAATATGTATAATGATAAATATCAATATTTATCTTTTATTTAAATATTAGTTTTTAATAAAACAATTTAGTATTTTTATTTAAACAAATAGAAAGTGTTTTAAAAAAATTCTAAATTAGAATTTTGATTAACAACGACTATTTAACGAATTTGATGCAGCTGTTGAGAATAAAAAACTACTTCTTCCGTTTCATAATATTAATCATTTAAGATTTCGGCATATGAATTAATAAAGTTATTAAATTATCATAATTCTAAAATAAAAAGACTAAAATATCTTTTATTGATTTTGATGTAAAGAAATAAAAATAATTAATGCAAAATATTTAGTGAAAAATAAATGAAAGGTAAAACTGAAAAAAAAAATAAATATATTTTTTAAATTCTAAAACAACATATAAATTAGAATAAATTTTTTTTTGTAAAACAACATCTACTTAGAAATAGAGGGAGTAACAATTATATCAGAAAATTTTACCAAATATCCACTTGATCTTTTCTTTTCCTCTCTTTGAGAGGATTTTGAAAACATTATCACTTATAATTTAGAACAAACAATTTGTGTTGAAAGTGTATAAATATTTATATAATGGGCTATTTATTTTCTATTGTATTAGAAGCTAATCTTTTGAAGAATTACAAGCGGAAACAAATTTCTCATCAGATTTCTATTTAAAAATTATTCTAGAAACTTATTAAGGAACTTGATAAGTTATTTTGCCATCTAGTTTCTACTAATTTATTTCCTATGGTAGCCCAATCAATCATCATGTTGGAATTGCACATGTGCATTGCTAAAAATAGCTTTTCCTTTCTTGAGAAAAAAAGAAAATGAAATAAAGAATTATAGAAAATAAATGAGTAAAGGAATCCACCTTTTTTTACGGATTTAAAAAAAAAAAAATTTGAACACTGAGACATAACCTAACAATAAGTACATATTTTCTTTCTCAATAGGCCGAAAATCAACTCTCTCATCTCTAATGCTCAAAAAAAAAAAAAAAAAAAAAGATTTTAATTTTTTGTTTTGCTACTTGGTAGCTTCTCTATTGGAAAAATAATCTTAATTAGAAATTTAGAATATATATATATATATATGTATATTTTAAGCAAAATATCTTGGCCTTAGTTTAGTAGTAATATATTTTTTGGCATAAAAAATATTAAAAAATAAAATATCATTTTAAATCAGATTTATCTGAAAAAATTGCAGGCTAGACAAACTGAGCTTTTGGAAAATCTGACAATGGCCATGAGCACTTCTATTCTAGCTAAGACAAGTTTTTTCTTTTTCCTTAAATTTCCAGCCCACAACAGTTGTTGAGCAATTCAATAGTTGAAGTCCTTCCACTTGAATAGCTGTAGCACACAACTAGCATTACAATCTTAAAAAGTAACCTTATAGGAGTATATCACAAGTGGCAATGATGATGACTTAGCTACAGATCAGGAAACCTATGTTCTTCACCTGCTGTGTATCAAATCATCATATCCATTGGACCTGTAAGCTTTAAAATAAATATATCTAATTAACTTTAATGTCAGGGAATGAGATTTTGCTTAAATCACATGTGGCTTTAGCAGTACAATTTATACATATTCAGTATATGAAATAGAGTGCTGAAGTTAATGCATCAATAAAGTTGCAACCTTTATGATCAAAAGGAAACAATTCAAACTTGTTACCTAAAAATGCCTCACCCTCCACCGCCCAACACATATACATCCTGGCAATATAAATCTCAGCCTCTTGATTATGATATTAACCAAAACCTGAGTACTTAAACTTAGGTTTTCACTCACCTGTTGGCTAGCATGGCAGCTCTCAATTGCCAATTAACATAGCCTCAACAGAGCATTCAAGGCAGATGATGATGCCTTTTTTTTTTTTTTTTGGGCCCAAAGAAAGGAAATCCTGATATTAAAAGGGCTTACAACCCAAAACAGTACAAATAGTGGCTTTACAGATCAGACAGTCCAGATAGAGAAATAAAAAACTACCCAACAATTGATTTTTCAGATTGCGCTTCAAAGCCCTTCAAACTGGCCCAAAGACCTACAATGCGGATATCATTCATTCATTCATTCTCTCAAAATTTGCAGACAAGAAGCAAAGTCAAGCGTTCAGTAGCTTCTGTTTCATGGACAATGTCAAATTGGATAAAATTGCCATATCAATTATCAACACGGACCTTCAACTTGCAAGCAAGCTAAATTTGCAATTTGCAAGATGAAGATCTTTTAGTCATTGCTTTATTCAAGATCCACAATATATTCTAAAGAATGGAAAAGAAAGAAACCGAGAAATGATTCAACTTCCAACAAATTCAAGATTCAGAAAACTCCTCATATAGTTTAACAGAGAAGAGAAAGTTCTAATAGAAGAAAATGTTTCACGAGATTCTCCTCTGGTTTCCAATAATTTCCTGTCTAAAAAGAAGAGGCCAAGAAGTTAAAGTAATTTGGTGAAAGTATGAGCTCCACTTCACAGCCACAATCTGGAACTCATGATGTTGCTAAAAACAAGTGCAAAAGTAGCAAATGAGTGGCAGAATGGCTGATCGTTTCTACAGGAATGGGGGCAGTATAATCCATCGGCGTGGATATTTAGGTCTTCCATCCTTCCCATCAAATAGCTGTAAAAGAGAAATAGCTGTTAAGAAACATGACAGTAACAGCAAAAATAGGAATGGAAGGAAAGCTTCTCATTTTATTATTTTGAACTTAGTTCTTCAACTTCCGTCCAAAACATATATCTATATTTGTCAACCATTGCTATACATAGCAAGACATTTAGAAGTCCAAGGAAGCAGATAATAGGTGAATGTTACTCTTTTTTTTTTTTTTCCTAGAAATATACATATATTAACTTGATGGATAATTTGCCTTTTGGCACCCTCATTGTCTCCCATAATTGCGTAGGCAATGTAATTGCCAGGGTACTTTTCTTTTTCTGATTACAGATCAGATTAAAAGATCTGGTAATTAGTGAACGCTTTATCTTGATGAATCAAATCTGTGCTAGGAAAAATCATGCACGAAAATGCACCTAAACGTTGTTGTGTGAGTGCATTTGCTGGCATCTAAAGGTGTTATTCCATAATAAAGAATTTGACACACTATCTCATGATATTGACATCATCTAAAGCAACCAATCTAGCATACCATAGGCCATAGGGTCACATGGTTCACAAATCAAACTTCAAATTCAAAAATACAAAGACCTATTTTTAAATCAAGGTCCATGATTTCTAAACTTTTTATGTAGGATATACGATAATATAAACTAGCTGAAAGAGCATAGAAGGTTACCTTCTTCAATCGCCGGTGCTTTGCAAGGGCCCAATTGGTCATGATTAAAGCAGCAACCAAAAGAAAGACATAGCCTGCTACAGTCTGTGTTGCAATGTTGAAACCCAACCATTGATAAATCTCTGTGGTGTAATTCGCACATGTCACAATATTAAAGAGAAACCCACGTGGGATTTGATACCCACCACTTCCATCTGGACCGCGAAGATTTTTTAGCAAGATGTGGCAATAGAAGTTTGCAACTTGACAAATCAAACCAAAGCCAAACCCAACCTTCATTTGAAGATCACTAACAGGAGTGTAAAGTGGGTGGTTCACATAGTAAGCAATGTAGCAACCAAAGGTCCAATAATAAGCACAATTACGGAACACATTGGACAGCGGTGAAGTTGCATGGCTAAATCGGTGCACGAAAAATGTTTCCATGATACGTTTGAAGTAGTGGAAGCACCAGTAGAATAAAGCATATGTCTGAACTGGGTGAATGACACGTTCACCCTCATAGCCAAAGTACTTGTATACAGGAAAGAAGTAAAAGACAGGATAAAGGAGCAAAGGACCCAAGTACTCCCAGAAAAAAAGGATGCGATAGGAAACTTGGGGACCCAGATCCTTGAGAACTACAGTTAATTTGTCTGAATTCCCATCACAGTAATCATTAAGACTCTTCTTGTAATTAAGAACAACAGGTCTCTCCTTTGATTCCGGTGGAAGAGGAAGGGTCAGCCGCTGTCTTGAAGGGTAAAATTTTTTGGCTGTTGATGTCAGCAGTAAATCAGGTTATTAAAATAAAACCAGATATATTGCTCAAAATTATATGTAGACAGTAGACACTACTTAATTGCATATTTTTCCTTAGGTTGGGAAGCGAGGTTTCAAATAATAAATAAATAAATGTCCTTAGACTTTTAGTCAAAGAACCAAGACATCCAAAATGACAAAATAGAGACATTCGAGTTCCAAGCCTGCTAACAAAATTCGAGAGATGATCTCATTCTTTTCAGGTCTCACTTTCTTGAAAGAAAGTTTATAGCTGCCTTCACCACTATCACCACCTAACCTCACCATTAAAATAAGCAACATAAACTTAAACTGCAATTTGTGATCTTTTACAAGTTTGTTCTTATGCAAGAAATATCAAATCAAAAGCAATCAGAACTTCACATAAAGAAACCATTCAAATTGAATTTCAACATGATATGGCCATTCAGATAATAGAAGTGAGAATTGAACCTACAATGCAAAAATAACAATTAAAACTCATTGCAATTATAGATAACCAAACCCCTTACATAAAAATTCTAACAAAAATATTTGAAATTCAGCCAGACTATCATTTGCATATTGATGCGAGAGTATTGAGAATAAAGGAAGTAAATATTCTGCAGAGTTCCCTTGTTGTTTCAACCAGTAAATTCATATTTTCCAAGTAAAATTAAAAATGGTATAAGTATGCACACATGAAATACCATAGGATCTAACACTAGCATGAAGCAGAAAGAAGGGACTTACTAATTATAAAGAGCAAAAAGGGAATTGCAACAAAAGAATAATATAAGAGGAGCAAAGAGGCGAAACAATCTATTGAACTTCATGCTTATCAACATAAAAGCAAACAGGAATGTCTAGGAAATGAGATCAAACAAAAGAAAATTCTAGCCAATTGGATACTTGTGTATGATTTTCCATCCTATAAATTTTCATAAAATCAATACTAAAGTTCCAGTCATTGAAATAAGCCATAAAGTCAAACGGTGAAGTACATGCAGCACTTACTTCGCTTATGAATTGCCTCCTGCAGATCAGCCACTGTTGCCTACAAACACCCAAAAAAAGACAAAAAATTTCAATTGGAAATACACAAGAATCAGGCAAACTCGAATCTTTAACTGAACTGAACCTAACAGAATCCCACTCCGTAAGCTCTTCCATTACGGAGTCAAATAACACTCTAAGAAAAATCCGTTTACCCTTTCTTCCATTATCTTGACAACCAAACATACTGATAAAGAAATTACAAATCCAAAGATAGAAAAAGAGAGTACCGAATCATTGAGCTCGAGGCCTCCTTTGATGAGCTCTCTACCACTGCGTGAAACTACAGAAACCTTCATTTTGGAGATCAAATGAGAGAAACCCAATTCGCCAAATAACAAACAAAACAAACCGTTTAAATTATTAAAAGGGCTTGTGCTCAAAGATTCAAAGAAGCTGAAAGTGCGAATTTGAAAGAACTCAAACAAGAAATATAAGTAGAAGCAGTAATTGAAATAGAAAAGCAGAGTTGGGTTTGGGCCTTGTTTAGGCGGATATATTAAAGACGTGTGGTTGGAAAGTGGGAGAGCTAACCATGAAAGATTGATGAACCGCACACCCACCTTAATTGCCACTATCAGCCTGCCATTAATGTTAACGTTAGTGGGCCAGACCTTCATTGAATATCATTTTCACCGTTGGGGCGTAATAATGCAAACGAGCTAAGTTTTAATTTGTTTAAATTCGATTCATATTTATTTTTTGAACTCAAGCTCGATAGTGCTTAAAAATCATATTTAAATTTAATTTATTTAAAACTCGAGTCGAGTGTAAGCTCAGCTTATTAATAAATTATAATTGAGTTAAACTTGAGTTTGACTATAAAATTTATTTATAACTTATCAAAATACTGAATTTTCTAAATATTTATTTCCAATAAAATAATTATAATAAAAATATTTAAAACTAATATAAAAGTAAAAATATCTAATTAGTGAAAAAAATTTAATCATAAAATTGAGTATTACATGTATTATAAAGATATTAATTAATAAAAAAATATTTTATATAATATAAAAATATTAGGTTATGTTAATTAGAAATATATATATTTTAGTCAATTTAAATTATTAAAAAGTTTATAGGAGTATTAAAATATATTTTTTAGAGTGCAAAAATTATTAAGTTAGTAATAATAATAATAATAATAAAGCTATTTATGAGCCTATTAATCTAGTTTTTTATGAGCTTATTCGTGAGCTTATAATCGAACTATTCATATGTCACGCCCCGCACCCGAGGACACGTGACCGGCACTAGGACATGGGACATGCATGTAGCTACCAGTGCCCGTAGTAAGCCTAACCCAAACCACAAGACAAAAAACCTAAAACTGAAAGGGTTATGAGCCCAAATAAGGTAAGCAGAATCACAACATAATACAATTATCAAATTGGCCCAACATCGTTTATTCCATATAGTCCAGAAAATAATAAATTACAGAAAGGTTCTGCTTAACCCAAAGATTACAACTCTTTAAAATACATAACTGAAATAATACACAAAGCACCATTACAAGTGTAACATTGCGGAGTTATAGAATCACTATTACAAATGTACATACATTATATACATGTCCGATTACTCAACAATACAAACTACTGTCGAAGAGAGACTGGCAGTCTACCCAATTACAATTCCTCCACCAGCTCATTCCCTGACCTGAAAGCAACAAGATGAACAGGAATGAGCGTCCGACTTAGTGAATGATACCAGCTAATATATTAAACTGGTACCTTACAGAGAGAATTCTAATGCACATGCTATGCATTATGCCACAGAATCAGACAAATCATCCAATCAAGCAAGGATGGGGTATGGTTCACAGTACCACACTGATACTCAATACTCAATATGGGGAGCCGATTCCCTTACTCTGGCTCTCTGAATCCAAATAATCTATCTCTTATATCCAAGGGGCCCGGCCGTCACTGGTCTGTACCACAAGCCCTGACCCGACTGACAGCAACCCTGGCGATGAGCAGGCCCGGCCGGCATCCATCAGTCATAACTTATCTTCTGAATCTCATCATAATCCAATCATAACCATAACAAATCCATAATCCTAGGTGGTACTGTATCCTCCCGACCTCCATTCATCAATCACAACCATAGTATGGCACAGAATATACAATATCAATTCATCATTTACAGTCACATGTTACATGCTTATATATGCAGTAGTAGTGCATAATATACATATATATACACACAGCAATGCATATGAAGTGGAAACAGGATAATATATCAGTGAGTATCACTCACCTAACTGTCGATGCTTCCGACCGGCTTCTCTCAGAAGAGTAGCCTTAGAACAAAGAAGACGCCAGACACTGACACCTCGCAACAGAAAATATCATGATAAGAATTACACTTAACCCCAGAATAGACTCGACAACCTAACAAATATTCTAAGAACTACTAAACATAAAATGACTTATATAACAACTGAAATATAAGGGTTTCGGGTTAACTTTCACAAATTTTGAACATATGGACGTCGAGAATCATGCCAGAACGTCGAAACAGAACCACTGGACCACCCCACGCGCCGCCGTTGCCGGTGGCGGATCTAGGGAAACTCCACACTAGCAGGTTCACCTCAACTCCAGGAGCACAAAAACGGTCACCACTCGCCGGCACTCGCCCTCCAGCCACTGAAAAACGCCTCCAAAGTTTCGGTTTTGTATTTTTTGATCTCCTCCTCCGGTGGTCCTCAGGGGGCAAGGCAGGTACCAAAATGAAGCTCTCGTCCTCAGGAGTTGAACGACACCAAGATCGCCGGATTCCGCTGCCGGAATCGGTCGAAAAATCGAGTTGAAGTTGCGGTGGCCAGTGGTCCTTCTCTCCTCCCGTACGCCGCCGTGCCGCCGTCGATCGTCGAGCTGCCACCTCCCTCGAGGTCGTCGGTCCGCCCTCTATCCAGCGATGGTGGCGGTGCTCGCCACCACTCGCCGGAACGCCACCAACCTCCTCTCTCTCTCTCTCTACCTCACCCTTTCTCTCTCCTCTCTCTTGTCTGCTGCCTTCCCGTTCTATTTCAAAACTCACCGTTTTTGCCTCTTGCACCAATCACCATGCTTCCTTTTCTTCTTCTTTTAATTTCTTACAACACTGTTATACTATATATATATATATATATATATATATATATACAAAATAATAATACTAATAATAATAATGATAATAACAATAATAATTGTGATAATAATAATAATAATACCAACAATAATCATAATAATGAAAATGATAGTAATAATAATAATAATTAACAATAATTCATAATTTACACATTAATAATAATTTACAACATATACTCATGAATATATATCAATAACATTATTAACGATAATTATAGTAATTATAACGAAAATCCAAATATCCGATAAAATACTATAATCAAACTTATAATATAATTAATACCTTTTTTAATACTCAAATATCAAAATATAATCCAAAATACAATTCTCCAAAAATCCACATTAACGTTATCAAATAACACACATATATAATATTATACTAAATTTACCATTAATAATACATATTCAAATTATATGAATATTTATAATTTAATAAAATATAGCTTTAATTCTTACTTTAATAAGGAAATTAATAAAATAATATATTTCCGTACAAAAATAAAATTTTATAAAATAATTAGAAATTCAGGGTATTTCATCATAAGTCTAATGGAGTCGAGTTTCACTTTACTCAAACTCA
This sequence comes from Reutealis trisperma, assembly GCA_947687605.1. Taxonomy (NCBI): domain Eukaryota; kingdom Viridiplantae; phylum Streptophyta; class Magnoliopsida; order Malpighiales; family Euphorbiaceae; genus Reutealis; species Reutealis trisperma. Next base: position 123,231 of record CANTUT010000008.1, read on the forward strand.
GCTTATTTATTCACCGAGCTTTAAAATAAGGCTCAACTTGACTCGTTTATAAAATGATATGAAGAACGATTTTTTATCAAGCCAAATACTGAGTTGATCGCGAACAGCTTGGTTTATTTATACCCCTATTTGTTCATTTGTTTAAAAAATATAAGTTATTGTTTGGTACATGGTAAATAAACTAAGAAATTAAAATTTATTGAAAAGTGAAAATTTTTGATTTATTTGACAGTCATTATTGAAAAAAATTCTAAAAAATAAAATATCTACTTTTTAAATTTAGAAAAAGTACATTTTTCTAAGAGCTAACTAAATAAGCTGAACTTTCTTAGTTGAAATAGAAATAAATTGATAAATCTACAATCCATTAAATAGAATTGAATAAATGGAATAAAATAATTTTTTTTTTATTATTAAGTCAAATAAAAAAATTTACTTTATAAAAATTTATATATAAACTAAACACATAATACTTCTCAAAAAATTTACTTATTAATAAATAACTTTTTAGGCTACTTCTAAGGAGAAAGTATACCAATAAAGTTAAATTCCAAATATGATATTTTTAGCAGTAAAAATTTGAGATCTATATTCATAAAATTTTCATATTCAAATTAAATAATAATGATAATAATAATAATAATAAAGGCAATATTTTGAAAATTGAATTAAAATTTTGAATTGGGGTTATAATTGAATATTGTCGCTGGTTTCCTCTGATAACGAGTCTATTTAAATTAAATACTGCAAAAAATCTAGTAAAAAAAGGAGAATCTGAAGTATTTTTAACTGTAGAAACAAAATTTGAGTAATCACAATTATGGCAGCATTTCAAAATAACTGAGAGTTGTTATTAAAATTTGAATTTTATTAATATTAAATTTTATCAGTGCTTAAAAAAACAATCTATTGACAATAAACCCTAAAAAAAAAATCCATTTCTCTTTTTTTCCCCAATCTCTATTGAGTTTTACTGATTTAGTCTTTAATTAAAATAATATCATCATATTTGGAATGAGATTATTGACTGATTTCTTATTTAATCCACTTTGTATGGAATTATTGCCCGATTTCTAATTTGATCTAGTAAAATACTGATTTGAAGTTTATTTGACAATCAAATGTGATAAAATCCCAAACAAAATCTTTTAGAGAATATTTGGATAAATCATCATTTTTTTAAGCTGAAGAAGAAGATCAATACTAAATACTTTTTTTATTGTCTTTTCCATTTTTATATTCTTATAATGACATATAAGTTATATTAAATTTTATAAATATATATCAACCACAAATCACTTATATGTTATCGTGAGAAAAAAAAAATAAAAAAAGGTATTTAACACTTCTCTTATTGCAGATCAAAATTCAATATGGTATTAAGAAAAGAAGTGGGAATAGAACCCCCAAGTCCTAAGACTAGACAAAGAATCAGATGCTGGAGCTAAACAATGAGATATCTGATCTACGAACATAAGAGAGTGCATTCAGCAATCTCTGAAAGCAGAAGACGACTATCATTAATAACCAACCCAGTTAAAGAATTATCAAGCTGCTGCCCTTCAACTACTTGAACTACTTCTAAGGCATCACACTCGCCAATAACCTTGGCTCTGTTCTGCTGCTTAAGCCAGATTGGGGCCTCCGAAAGACCCACAGCTTCTGCAAACGCAGAGTTCATATTTGAGCAGTATCTGGCATGGCGTCTTGCTGCTAAAAACCTCCCATCACCATCTCTCAGCACGCACCCTACACCCATTTTCTTGACTTGCCGAATAAATCATCATTTAAAATAACGGAACGTTTAAATTTACTATATTATTGATTTTTTGTAATTTTATAACATTTAAAATAAAAATCCAGAACCACTGATATTTCAAATACAGAGTGTCACCTTCCCATGTCTCTTGAGAGCGGAACTTACGTTATCAACTTGACCAACTAAACATTGTATCTACACATACATTTAATTCCAATGGCATATCGCAATATGATTTAACAGGAGTTCTGAAGCATTTATGACCTGGCCCCAAGTCCCAATTTTTACCTACCTGGGATTGAAATACAACCACCAACTAATCCATACGTAGACCACGATAATAATGGTTATAGACAATCAAGTACTCAGCTTATAGGTTTCAATTTCTTCACTCGCAGTCTTATCTATTCATGCACACAATGGTCCAGTACCTGCCCAGTAGCCTTTAAAAGTTCCTAATGTAGTACCTTCACAGAAATAGATAAAATATCAGGCAGAAAGTCTTCAATCTGCTCCTGATTATCCAGTTCCACTAATTCACATCCCAATTTTCCTTTTTCCATGCAATAGATTTCAGATGTCTAGCATTTGGTGAGTTAACGTACTGACTATAACTTGATATCCAACCAGTAGATTTCAGCTTTACTAATAGAAGATGCAGCAAAAGAAAAACGAAATGAAGCTTATGAGAAGTGAGCATTCTGTTACATAATCCAACCATTCTAAGAAGGAGAAAAATCGAGGCTTGCTAGGTCAAACTCCCAAAAACCTGAGTTAATCATGATGGTTTAGATAATCTATTGAGAAACACATACGAAAATTATTACTCCCCACCGTCCAGTGTCTCTCTGTTCTGGGCCTCTGGCTTAGGTCTGTAGCTATACATCCATTGCTTTGCAGGAGAACCTTCATTTTTGCAGAGCCAAGTTGAGAGAATCCACTATCAAGGTAAAAGATTAATATGCACAACAAATTTGTCCAAGAAGCCTGAGAGGATAGTCCAGAGTTGAAGGCTTCAAGCTTTGATATTCTAATTTCAAGATTGTATATTTGCACCACCGAGAATCTAAAGATGGAGCTCAAGCCACAAGGTTCAGGCACGTGTGCTATTTTTTATGCACTATACACAATGTGAACATGCCCATATGATGAATTCAACCTGCTCCAACAGCTATCTGGAACACTGAGTTCTCATCCAAAATAGATGAAAAATGGAAAAGCAAGACTACTTAACTGACATAAAGATCCTTACTTCTCCCCAGCAATAGGAATTTGAAATTAACCATTAAATTATCTGTTGACATGACAAAACAAAATAATTTTCTCATTGATTCAGAGTGGGAAAAGGGAAAAAAAAAAATTTCAGTGAAGTCAGGGCTATAACAAAGGTTATACAACCGAAAGATGGACAGTTGATAACTACATGTACTGATATATAATATTAATTCATATCTGTTCACAAATGATTTGCAATTGTAACTTATGATATTACTTACAATAGGAAGTTCCAAATTCTAGCTTCTCATTAAGGCTCATTTAGTTCAATTCCTACAAGCAACTTCATTGTCTACATTGGATTTACTTAAAATCGTTTTCAGACTGTGAAAAGAGTATTCTGTTGACATTTCCCCTTTAATTTCAACTGCCAGAATTGCACCAACAATATTTCCTCTATCCAAGTTCATATGATCCTTCTTTATTTGCTCATACAAACACCTCCACTCTAAGTAAAATAATGGAAGACCTAAGCACAGGGACTTATTTATAGCTGTAAATAGACTTCTAAACTAAGAATGCCAATCTTTGGCAGCAGTTACTCACACATTCATCATATTGTCATGCTGAATTTTTTCATTATCTATTCAAAATGAGTAACTAGACCAAAAAAAAAGTAAAGTGAGAGGTTTTCATTAACTCCTGAAATTAAAATGATGAATTGTGGATACGAATCCTACTTTCATCAACAGTAATGTTTATATTAATGAAGTTGTACAAATTCTTACTAGCTCAGCTAAACAAGAATATTTACTTGCCACATGAAAAATTAACTAGCAAACACGCTTGAAATCTATTAGGGAAAAAAAAAAAAAAAAGCTATGGGATATGAAAACAAAGAACTCTTAATTCTCAATTCTTTTGTCCTCTTATAAACAGTTTCTAGATCATCCATCATCAATGAAGAAATACAACATGATAAAAGACGCATCAACAGATTCTAGAAAAGACTGAAAATTAAGGAATAACCACGACTGTAAGAAAACATCTGGTGTCAAAATAAAATGTACCATTAAACTCACTAGGCAAGCTTGCAGATGTCCTCGTACTCGACAGCTTTTAGCACTCTTCCATCATAAATACCCTTCTCTATTTGCACCTTGGCACAAAACTTCTGTGTATCCACTCCCAACAATCTTGCATTTGATCCTCTATATGCTCCATTAACTATCCTCACAAGACCCCCAAGCTGCGGAATCACAGTCTCAAGCTCTTCCTGATCGACTCTCAATACATGTTTACTCTCAAGCATTTCAATTTCTCCAACATACTTGTCAATCACTTTCCTCACAACCCCTTTCTGTTTATAATAACCTTTCTCTGCCAATGTCTTACTCATCACTTTAACAATAATCCCTTCACAAAGCCAATAATCTTTTCGATTACTTCTCTCCTTCACCTTCTCTTCTTCCTTCATCAACTCATCCAATGCTGATTTTCCACTCTTACCCACATTACCATTTTCTTTATTTTTCACTTGCTTTCTTTCTTTCTCCTCACTTTCCTCAAAAACCAATCTAGTGGAACTCTCTCCTTTCTCTTTACCAACATTACTTTTTGAACCAAGAGCAAAACCAATCTTAACCCCACCTTCCAACTTCAATTCCTTTGGTGCAGGCTCCGCCAATTCAGTACTTTCCTTCCCAGAATCCCCATTTTTAATAGTTGTAAATAATTGCTCAGCCTTCTCAATCTGCTTCTGTATTTCCCTTTCTTGCTTCTCTTCCTCAGCTAAATCGGCTCTAAGTCTCTTATTCTTCATTTTCTCCTTAAACATAGTCTCTGAATCTCTATCAATGTAAGTAATAAACCACCCTTTCGGTGTCTCCTCAACTTTGCACTTACCTGTTCGACCCAAGTACTTAATGAATTCAGTCAAAGTAGCCCACTGGGTAGAGTTCATATGAACATGATGTCGATCATGAATATATTCATTGTAAACAACAGTGGCAGCAACACGGGAGAAACGGTGGCTCCGCCGCATGAGATCAAGGAAACCATTCTCGAACTCCTCGGAGTAACCTTCGACGATTCGGTGTGGGTTTTGGCCAAAGATTTGCATCTGACGTTGGTGGCTCTCACTCATACAATGGCATTTAAAGCCGTTCTCATCACGGCACTGCTTCTGGCACATTTGACAGTACCATCGCAGCTTTTGGAGGCCTTTGGCTTTGATTCTGTTTGCGATTGCTTTTGGTGTGAGAAAATCATTTTTACCCATTTGGGATTAGAGATAATTGAAGCTCAAAGATGGAAATTTTTTGAATTCTTTGGTTAATTTGAGAATGTATGGAAGAAGAAGAAAGAATTGATTTTTACTGGCAAGAAAGGGCAAGAGAACTTAGGGATTCAATTATAGGGATTTTATTTTATCAATTATTTTTATTTGTATGGATCTCACTTAATATTATTTTCAATCATCTACTAGACAAAGCACTCGAGCATTGTTGTAGGCGAAGTTCTAACATCATCATATAAAAGAAAGTAATTCCTGCAACCACAACAAATCAAACAATGCAAACAATCATCTTCAAAACCAAAATTAATAAATCACTTCAAAATATTGATTCTGGATATACTGACCAACTTCATCAAAAACATATTTTCATTTCATATTAAGCAAATCATAAAATGAGTGAACATATGCTATGATATAACTAGGATAAGTCCAAAAACAACTAAAAAAACAAATAACTAAATCAAAATTCATTTTGAGTAGACAAAGATCATAAACAGCATTAGATAATTAAATATAGAACTCCACAAATAAAATCCCAAATAACATTAACAATATATAAGCTTCAAGTACACCAAACAACTTCACAAAATTTAAAATAAACTCAAAAAAAAAAAAAAAAAAAAAACCCAATGAACTGAAGACACTGACAAAACATGAACAACAATAGAAAAAAAAAAAAAAAGTTTGTAAATAATCTAATTATTGTTGATCTTAAAAGATAAAGAAGAGATCATATAGCTTGAAGTATAGAGATTTAAGAAAGTATTGAATTGGCAACTTACCTTGCCGGAGTGTTTGAGGTGGGCAGCGTAGGCCTTGACAAACTCGTGACTGTAAAACACAAAAGCAACAGGAAATTAGAAATCATGTATGTGATTAGATAGATGAAACACATTATTCTGTAATCATATCTCATAACAGACAATGAGATCAATCAAAGTTGCGTGTGAAAGAGAGAGAGAGAGAGAGGGTCGTATTGTACTGCAGTATTTATGCAACTGTTTAGATGAAACAAATTGTTCTGTAATCATATCTCACAACAGACAATGAGAATGGTATCAAAATTTTGTGCGAGAAAGAGAGAATCTGTACTACATTGTAATATATAATGTAAGTAATTCAGGATAAATAGTAAAACCTATAACAGTTAATGGAGCAATTTATGTTCCTTAGATAAACACCACTTGAGTTCCAGAGACCAATTAAAAGCATTTGTGATGGAGAAACAGAAAAAATGACTTCAAATTATAAGATAATCAGAGTAAGAAAGAGCCAACAACACATAAAACCCAAAAGTGTGAGGAGTATGCAATCTGAAGAGACGATAAGAAAAACTGAAATCATAGACAAGGATCAATTGAACTTAGAAACACTGAAAAAGCCAACATTATAAAAGCTATGGAAAAGAATGTTAAACATGTACACAAACTGACGCAAGACATGTTTTCAAAATTCAATTCAACAACTGCAAATGTGTACGCTAACTAATCAATATTCACTTCCATAAATCTCAAAATTATGCACAGCATTAACAATAAACTCTAGATTACAAGAAGAGAATTCAACAAGCCATCCAGATTACCAATAAGAACCTCACAGCCATTCACATATTTAATCAAAACAAAAAATAAATTTTATTCATTTCAAGCAGACTGGAAAACCAAACACCTAATAATCTAACTGTCAAAAAAAAAAAAAAAAAGGGATTCCATAGGCCAGACCCGAAAATATCACAAACCCAACAGTCATTCAATATATGCATATTCTATTAACTAGACCCGATTTATTCAAAGAATACAATCAACCTGCCCAAAATAATATCGTAAAATAAACATACATCCATAATACTAAATCCACGAAGACAGGAAATAAAACAGCCAAATGAACAAACAGGAATCGATTCACCCAAAATTTCACAAGTTTAATATGTTATTCCACATTAAGCCCAAATCAAATCTAATTCCATTTTTCAATTAATTTTTTATTTCAAAGATCCAATTAAAACCTTTTAAGGGAAAACTTTAAACAAATAGATTTTGATATAAGGGTCTCCCCCTCACTGTACAGCAACTGATTTCAACTCGCACAAAAAGTCGCGGCAAAAGATGGCTACTCCATCCTCTGACCCTAATTTGTTCATAAAATGCATCTTAAAATATTTAATGAAAGGTAATAAAATAAAATAAAAATACCAATTGGCAGAGGTTTCAAAAACCCCAGATCGAGAAAACGGGAGAGAGTGATGCTGGTGAGGGTTGCGAGTGCGATGGCGTCATTTCTGGGCTGGCGAAGAGCGGCTTCGGCGCATGCAATTGCAAGTACACCTTTGTTGATGGGTCTGTCTGTGTATGGTAAGGGTGTTGAGAGTCGGGGGAGGAGGTGGTGGGGAGAGGGCTAGCAGGCCGTGCGAAAAAAGATGGGCTGCAGGAGAGATTGATGGGCTGTATTAGTGAGGGAGATGGGCTCGTTTTGTGCTGCGCCTTTCTTTTATTATTATTATTATTATTAAAAGTAAATAAAAAAACTCAAATGGTCAAATGCTAAATATTAAAATTTATTTCTTCTAAGAAAAATATCTGTTACTATTTTCATATTTTTTATAAAATTTTTTGATAATCGAAAATTTAAGCGAAATGAATTTTTTATAAATTTTTATATTGAATTTCATTATATATATATATATATATATATATATATATATATATATATATATATATATATATATATATATATATATATATATATATATTGAAACAATAATTAGAAAAATTCAGTTTTTGAACAAATTCTTATTTTTTGAAAATTTTATATTTATTTTTAAAATTATTTAAAATATTTAAAATTACTTAAATAAAATATAAAATATATTTAATAAATCGTGATAAGATGTAATATAATATAATTAAATAAATTTTTAATATAAATTTATATTAAAAATTTATTTGATTAGTTTAAATGTACTAAAAGAAAGTGTCCAAGAGAGAGAGAGCGCGCGATGTTGGAGAGACAAGTGAAAATAAAAATCACAGTGCACAGCATGGTGAGGGACTTAGCTAGGATTATGTTTTTTTATTATTATTTTGCAATATCTTAAACATTAAAACTATGTAGTTTTAAATAAGACTATAAATTTCCTATAAAATATATTGATTAATTTTATTTAAAATTATGTAGTTTTAATATTACAAAATTAATATTTTTTTATTTTACTTTTAATTATGCAACACTTTAAAAGTGTATTTTTATTTTAAAAATGTGGACTTAATTTTTTTCTTATTTTCAACCATGGTGTTGCATTTTTATTTTTATTTTCCTACTTTACTATAGAGCAACATTTTATAATTGTTGTATTGGCCAAATGATGCAACATTTCTACTAAAATGTTGCATTAGATCTAATCTAATGTAACAATTCTAATAAGGTATTGCATTAATTTTGATTTTTTACTTTTTACTATGTATAATGCAACAATTTATACATAATATCGTACTAGACCAAAATTAATTCAAATTGAGATAACTTTTTTAAAATAATATTTTTATTTCTGTCGTTGTAAGTCATTTATGTCGTACATTGTTATTCTATTAACTTTTTTCCGTAACCATCTCTCAAATATTACTATTGATTTTGTCTCATTATTTAAAAGAGAGGTAGTGAATACTTACTAATTACTAAATAATACTATAAGACTTAAACAATCAAATATGTGTATATGTGATGTACTTATTAGAAAATTTATTTATTATTTTTATTACAATTTTACTTTTATGATTTTCTGAAAATTGATTTTGTTAAGAATAAATTAATAAGGTAATTGATGATATATAAAATAATAATAATTTAAAAATGAATAATTTTCTATTCAAATAAGAAAATAATTACTAAAATATGAGTTTATTTGATCAAATAGTGAGCACTTTAGCTTCATATAAGCACCATTTGTGAATTCCACCACAATTCGTGATTTGTTCGAGCCTAATTACTGTGAATTACCTTCATTGCTTTATCAGATTGAACTAATCCCTAAAAACTATTGGTCGTTCCCATTTTTCTATCATCGCAAATCAGGCAAGTACCTTACTCCTGTCATCTTCTTTGCTGCCTATGTGTCATCACTGGCATTTGATACCTAGACGCAAATGGCATTTCACAATTGTACATTAGCCTAAGCTATGGAGGAAACCAGAAAGAGGACGAAACGGGGATGAAAAGGCAAAAAAAAAAATGCAGTTGATTTCTAACAATTTCGGTAATTTTAGTGATAATATTATTGTTTGGTTGTGAAACCGCGCAAAGAGAAAATGGAAGAAGGAAGCAGAACAAGAATAAGGTTTCCATGGTTCTATTGCACAAAAGCCAGAAAGGTGAAACATTGTTATTTACTTTTCCAGCCCACAAAATGGTGCCGTATTGTTCATTCGTTAAGGGAGGAACCGGGGGCATGTTGGTAAAAGAACTGTTGCGGCTCTTCTGTCCAGCGAAAATGTACCATTTTACATGAGAAGATGGGGTAAGCTAGGATAAATGCGACATTTTACTTGCTCCAATTCAATCGCAATAGTCACTGTTCAAACAAGTTAAAACCCTAAGTAAAATGACACGCTTTTCAAGTACGTCATTGGTTTTCCACAGACGAGGGAGCAAGAACGGCAAACACAAAGCGTGAAAAGTCTTAATAGTCCCCATAAAGTGACACCATTTTATTGCAAATGAAGCAGCAAATAAAGAGCCACAAAATAAACAAATCCCCGCAAAAATTACCAAATAGCCACCGAAATCAATTGAAAAGTATTGTTACTAAGCACAACCATTTTAATGCGCTTACATAGATTATAGTCAATAATATCATTTATTTTATAGTCAAATGCATGTAAGTTTATTTGTAAGAATTTAAAAAATTATTAAATTACAAACAACATTTATGGAAACAAATAATGTATAGTCATGAATTTTTTATTTTTGAATTCAATTGATTTTGTAATTGCATTATTAATTAATTAAATACCACAAATCTTTTTATTTTATTATAGTGATCGTGGAGTGCACTTTACTTAAATTATAGTAATTGAAGGTTAGCATCGGTTTGGTTCGGTACGGTTTAGTCGGAAATCAATTTTTTAATTTAGTTTTTATTTTTTATATATAATATAATATATAAATATATATTAATAATGGATAAAATATATAACATATAAAATAATTATTTTATAAAATAACATATAATATATAAATATATAAAATAGAAACAAAAATAATATTAAAAGTATTAAACATATATTTAAATATATAGTTTTGGTTTTTTTTTTTTAATTAGTCGGTTCAGTTTTTAAACCTCTAAAACTAAAAATTGAAAGTATCTAAAATTTCAAATCGAATAGAAAATTAAATACCTAATAACCGAATCAAACATGTAATTCCAATTCAATTCAGTTCGATTCAAAAATTCGGTCTGATTTAGTTTTCGCGCAACCCTAATAGTAATGAATTAACTTTGTTCAATTATATCACTTAAATTATAGTCAAGATTAATTCTAGCACCTTACTTGGATTATAGTGGAGAACACACTAAGTATAATTTAAAATAATAAGAGAATACCAATTAAACTAAATCAATTTAATTTAATTAATTTAAATTGATCGTGAGAGGCTGGAGTCTATTTAATGAAAATTTTATGCCAACTAAGTGGCTATTTGAGAAAGTAAAATTATGAGACAATGTATTTTCTAATGAATGTTGAATTTTCATTTGACCAGAAAACAAAGAAAAGGACATGGTTGGAAAATTCTTGTTTCTACTAAACACACAATCTTATCTCAGTCAAGTTGAATTTATTTCGAAATTTGGACGTTAAATTCATTTTTTTTTTCAAACATATCAGAGGGGATATTCAATAGAAAAAAACAGAATCATCGTGAAGAAGATGTGAGACTAGCAATATTAGCGACAGCATTTGTTATCCTATTCTCTAAAACAACCTGCTTGTATCCAACGTAATATGCATGATATGAATTATGAAATCCAAAATCGAAATAACCAAATTATTTTGATCCACTTGGTCGTACCTGATTTCCCCAATCTAAAAGAGCTGTATTTTATATATATGCTGATGAGGGATAAAAGTGACTCTCAAGAGAGGCTTGGACCCTCCTGAAGCCCAAGCCCATTGCAAAGCCTTCGGAGACCATCATAAACAGAAACAGGGCCCATTGGCTGGACCCTCGAACGATCTAAGTCCAAAGGCCTTCGGACTAGATGTTGTTCCCCTCCTTCGCCAGCCGGATGACTTGCTGGGCAAGTAAGGGCCGAAGCCCTCTGATGACATGTCCAGTCATCCAGCAGGAGGATCAGTCCTTAGACAATCTACACCATACCCTGACACCTCCATTACCAGACATCCCTAGGGATGGGTCAGGGGACATGCGCCTGCTACCAACTTTCACCAACCAGCATGGTCGAATGACAGAGGATGTCCTTCCTCAAAAGAAAGGTGTCAGACGTACCTAACCCAAAAATCATACAAAAGGGGAAAAAAAGCCTAAGCACAGGTAGTTAAAACTCTGTATTCTCTCATCCCTTTTCTCTCACTAAAATACTCTGAAGTAAGAACTAACTTGACCGTCGGAGGGTTAAAGCCAGGCAAAAGGCCTGGCTCCTCTCTAATCCTTTTTCTTCTCCTTCGCAGGCATCAAACTCAAGCATCAGGCTCAGGCCCAAGAAGAGAAGATCCAGCCCATTTCTTTTTCATATTGATCAAGCCTGATCAAATTGGCGCCGTCTGTGGGAACGCGAGCTGATCTTTCTCTCAAATTCGCATTTTACTTTCATTTGCTTGTGAAAGAATATTACCATAATGACGAACCATGATAGTCCCGAATCTTCAACTCCCTCAAATCCTAGACATTCCCTTCCAACACCTACTGATCCTCCTCTAGCAACTCCCATTGACCTAAACTCGTCCCTCCAGCTCCTTATCTCTCAACAAAACACAGCTGGGTCTAGCCAAACCCCTCTGAGCCTTCCAAATCCAGACTTAGCTCCTGCATTGCAGTTTATTAATACTATAGCTGCTTTTGTAAGGAGCTCCTAGCAACAGACTCCCCAGGCACAGACCCTTGTCGCTGTTCTAGAAACTACCCCGAGAAGGAATGTTGCTCGAACCCTAGAGTATGAGAAGCAATCCCAGGGAGCCCCAGGGGTTCGGCCTTCCCAGGGGTTAATGAAGAACAACTGATTCACTTGGGTGGAAATGTGGAGGGGAGGACAGAAGAGCATCGTGGAGCAGAGGAGAGTTCGACCGAAGAAGAAGGGAGTACGCAAGCTTCGCTCCTAGACAGTGAATGTAAGTTTTTGCATGGAAAAAATTTTCATGCAAATAATACGGAACGAGGCGAAGGAAGGAATAAGGGGAAGTGTGAGTACAAAGAACCAAAGTACGGAAAAAGAGAAAGCCCGAGAGGAAGAGAACAGGATAGATGGGAATATTCTGTTACTAGTCACCCCTCGAGGGTTCGAAGCAGAAGATCACCAATTAGTGGCAACAGCCGCAGAAAGAAGGAAGAGGAGGTGAGAGATGCGGTGAATAAGTTTTTAGAAGAGATGAATCAAGGTTATGACAGAAAAACTATGGATATCACCCTAAAGCTCACCCTGAAGTCTCCTTTTACCAGATCCATCAGGGAATACGTTATGCCCAGCAAGTTTAAACCGCCAGTGTTGAAAAAGTATAATGGGGAAACCGATCCCAGGGTCCATGTCATGGACTACAAGCATGCAGTAGAATTGCAGACGGCGGATGATGAGGCTCTATGTAGAGCGTTTAGGGGATCCTTGGAAGGAGCTACAACGAGATGGTTTGATAGCTTAGAAGAGGGAAGTATCCATTCTTTCATAGAGCTGGCCAGATCCTTTATGCACCGATTCGCTTCTAGTATACCGGTGGAGCGAAAGACTCAGTATTTGGAGACGGTGGTGCAAAGGGAGAATGAGTCCTTAAGGGATTACATGGCTCGATTCAATCGAGAAGCGTTGAAAGTGACGCACTTGGACCAAGCTCGAGCAATGGAAGCACTGCAGAATGGAACCTCTCACACGGATTTTCTCAAAGCCCTTTGCCGTCATGCTCCTCGTACCCTGGAGGATGCAATGGCATTGGCCCAGAAGTATATACGGCAAGATGATGCTCTAGCCTTCAACCAGATGGCAAAGCGGAGAGAAATGGAGATCATTCCTAGGGAAAAGCTGAAGGCAAAGCGAGAGAAGAAGGCGAAAGAAAAGCGAGATGAGAGGTCGCCTGGTGGACGAAGGAGGGGAAGAAATAACCAATCACGATCCAGTTTCGACCCCAGCAAATTCACCCCCCTCAATGCCAGTCTAGCCGAAGTCTTCGTAACTTTCAAAGAGCAAAATATATGGGCTCGCCCCAAACCAATGGTTGCTCCTCCAGAAAAAAGAGATCAGAACAAATACTGCCTCTTTCATGATACTCATGGTCATAATACCAATTATTGTAGGCAGTTGATGGAGGAAATTGAAAGGTTGATCAAACAGGGCTATTTGAGGAAATTCATAAGAAGAGAAGAATCAGGCAGAGCTGGCCCTAGCGAAGATAAAGAAAGACACTCAGAAAGAGTAAATGATGGTTCGGCAGGGACCATTCATTGTATTACAGGAGGGCCAAGCGAAGCTAGTGAAAGCAAAAATCGTGCGAAGGCCTTGGGAAGGCGGAGCGAAAGGCCTGAGTACATTTATTGTGGAAGAGGGGGAAATCGACTAGAGAGGCTAGATGGAAGTACCCTTCGCACCCCTCACACTGATCCATTGGTGATTCAAGCGATTATAGCCAATTTTATAGTTAAAAGGATCCTGGTTGACGAAGGAAGTTCGGTCAACCTAATGACGAGGGAAGCATATTTAAAGATGGGTCTCAAGGAGGGAGATCTGGAAGAAGTGGGAAATCCAGTTCGCACTTTGGATGGAACGGAGGTCCCATCGATTGGAGTGGCAAGACTACCCTTCACAGTTGGCACCGCCCTCGAAAATGTTACTACCATGGCCACATTTATTATCATCAGGACACATTTGGCATATAACGTCTTGATGGGCAGGCCATTACTATATGACCTGGACGCTTCGACAAATATCAGACACTTGAGGATGACAATCCCAAAGCCCAATGGCGAAGTGTTTCACGTCTATAGTAGTCAGGACGAAGAAGCAGAAAGGAAGAGAAATAAAAAGATGAGAAAGGGCGAAGACGCTGCAGAGGAGGTAGCTGCAGTTGAAACTATTACTCCGGAGAAAAGAACAAAGCCTGTGGATAAGCTGGAAAAGGTAACAGTTGGAAGAGAGCCCGAAGAGTTCTTGATGGTCAACTCTTCGTTAGAAAGTGAGCAGAAGTCGTTCGCTCACCAGTTCCTGAAGGAGCATGTCCACAGTTTTGCCTGGTCTTCGGCAGAAATGGGAGGGGTGAAACCCAAAGTGATAATGCACCAATTGAACGTAGATCCCACCTGCAGACTAGTCAAGCAGAAAAAGAGATACTTCGGATCGGAGCGGCAAGCGGTAATTTTATAGTTAAAAGGATCCTGGTTGAAGAAGGAAGTTCGGTCAACCTGATGACGAGGGAAGCATATTTAAAGATGGGTCTCAAGGAGGGAGATCTGGAAGAAGTGGGAAATCTAGTTCGCACTTTGGATGGAACGGAGGTCCCATCGATTGGAGTGGCAAGACTACCCTTCACAGTTGGCACCGCCCTCGAAAATGTTACTACCATAGCCACATTTGTTATCATCAGGGCACATTTGACATATAACATCTTGATGGGCAAGCCATTGCTATATGACCTGGACGCTTCGACAAATATCAGACACTTGAGGATGACGATCCCAAAGCCCAATGGCGAAGTGTTTCACGTCTATGGCAGTCAGGATGAAGAAGCAGAAAGGAAGAGAAATAAAAAGATGAGAAAGGGCGAAGACGCTGCAGAGGAGGTAGCTGCAGTTGAAACTATTACTCCGGAGAAAAGAACAAAGCCTGTGGATAAGCTGGAAAAGGTAACGGTTGGAAGAGAGCCCGAAGAGTTCTTGATGGTCAACTCTTCGTTAGAAAGTGAGCAGAAGTTGTTCGCTCACCAGTTCCTGAAGGAGCATGTCCACAGTTTTGCCTGGTCTTCGGCAGAAATGGGAGGGGTGAAACCCAAAGTGATAATGTACCAATTGAACGTAGATCCCACCTACAGACTAATCAAGCAGAAAAAGAGATGCTTCGGATCGGAGCGACAAGCGGTCATTGATCGGGAAATAGACAAGCTCCTAGAGGCAAAATTTATCAGGGAAGTGCAATATCCGGAATGGCTAGCGAACGTGGTGCTAGTCAAGAAGGCGAATGGGACCTTTTGGATGTGCGTAGACTTCACGGATTTGAATAAAGCTTGCCCAAAAGACTCTTTTCCATTGCCCATGATTGATAAACTGGTGGATTCGACGGCTGGGTATGGATTTTTGTCGTCCTTAGATGCAAAGCAAGGATATCATCATATTAGAATGCACCCGGAGGATGAGAAAAAGACTTCATTCATAACAGAGAAGGGTACATATTGCTATGTGTCTATGCCCTTCAGCTTGAAAAATGCCGGAGCTACGTATCAACGCCTAGTTAATAGAATGTTCAAAGATCAATTAGGCAGAAACTTGGAAGCATACGTGGACGACATGATCGTGAAAAGCAGAAACTTTGAGGACCATGTCCGTGACTTGGCCGAAGTATTGGCAATAATGGAAGAGTATGGGATGAAGCTTAACCCGGAGAAGTGTGCATTCTTCATCCAAGGAGGCAAGTTCTTAGGCTGCATGGTGAGCGAAAGGGGAATTGAGCCCAATCCTGACAAGGTAAAGGCCATCTTAGACATGGAACCTCCGAAGAGCGTGAAGGACGTTCAGGGACTGGTAGGGCAAATCGCCGCATTGAACAGGTTCATGTCTAAATCTACTGAGAGGTATCTCCCTTTCTTTAAGAAGTTGAGAAAGTCAGAGACGTTCGAATAGACAGAGGAGTGCCAGAGGGCATTTGAAGAGCTCAAAGCCTTCCTAAGCTCGGAGCACATTCTGAGTAGGCCTCTGCCGGGTGAAGAAGTACTAATCTACTTATCCGCTTCAGACCAAGCGATCAGTTTGGTGCTGATCAAGGAGGAAGGAAAGGTCCAGAAGCCCATTTATTACTTCAGCAAAGTCCTACAAGGGGCAGAGTTGAATTACTCTCCGATAGAAAAGCTGGCCTATGCTTTAGTGCTCTCTTGCCGAAAGTATAAAATATACTTACAATCACACCAAGGAGTGGTTGTGACAGATCAACCCTTACAGAAGGTACTTCATAGACCAAAAATGTCGGGAAGAATGTTATGTTGGTCTGTGGAGTTAGGTCAGCACGGTTTGCAGTACAGGGTCAGGTCAGTAATTAAAGCTCAGGCAGTGGCGGACTTTATTTTCGAATGCTCTTTTGGTACCAAAGGGGGGGAGAAGACCGAACCCCTGGGGAAAGACACTCATCAATAACGCTACCGGACCTTCAGTGGGAACTCTTTGTAGATGGTGCTAGCAGCAAAGAAGGAAATGGTGTGGGCATCATACTAAGAAGTGCTCAAGGATTTTCACTGGAGTATGCTTTGGGATTGAATTTTGAAGCCACCAATAACACGGCAGAATATGAAGCAGTGATCCAGGGATTGCTCTTCGCCGATTGCCTTCGCGTAGAACAACTCACAGTGTATATTGATTCGCAATTGGTGATCGGGCAGATAGAAGGAGAATTTGAGGCAAAGGAGCCGGCCATGGCCAAGTATTTGCAGAAAACAAAAGAGTTAGTTCAGAGAATGAAGGACAGACGAGTCAGGCTATCCTTTCAAAAGATCCCTAGAGAAAGGAATTGTAGAGCAGATAGTCTCAGCAAATTGGCCGCCTCTCGTCCAGTTGAACTCCCTCAAAAAATCTATTTGGGCACCTTGGCCTCCTCCAGCATCGCCAAAGGAGATGAAGTTATGGAGATCGAAGAAGAGCCGTGTTGGATAGACCCCATCAAGTCTTACTTGGAAAAGGGAGAACTGCCTGAAGATGCCCAAGAAGCCAAAAAGGTCAAGCGGAGAAGTGCTCATTTCTCCTTGAACAACGGAACCTTGTACAAAAGAGCTTATTCATTGCCCTGGCTGAGATGCGTAAGGCCCAATGAAGCCGAGTACGTCCTTCGGGAGATACACGAAGGATCCTGTGGAATGCACATAGGCAGAAAAGCGCTGGCAGCTAAGGCGATTAGGCAAGGGTACTACTGGCCGAGGATGAAAGATGAAGTCGTGGCATTTGTTAAAAAGTGCCCCTTCTGCCAAAAATTTGACAGTGAAAAACATGTTCCAGCAGCAGAGCAGGTCCCTATTTCCAGCGCGTGGCCCTTCGCTAAGTGAGGGGTAGACATAGTCGAACCCTTCCCTGCAGCATCAGGTCAGAGAAAGTTTCTCCTAGTAGCAATGGAGTACTTCACCAAGTGGGTGGAAGCCGAACCTTTAGCCACTATCACTGCAGAAAAAGTGATCAACTTCCTATGGCGAAACATAGTGTGCAGATTCGGCATTCCCTATCAGCTCATTAGCGAAAATGGCAAACAGGTCGATAATGCTAAAGTCGGGTCCTTTTGTTTGGGGCTTCAGATCAAACAACATTTCTCATCAGTAGCCCATCCTTAAACAAATGGCCAGACGGAGGTAACAAATCGGACTATTCTACAAGGCCTGAAGCGGAGATTGGAAGGATATGGTCGAAGCTGGGCAGACGAACTACACCATGTCCTATGGGCATACAGAACTACTCCTAGGCAACCCACCGGAGAGACTCCATTCAGCCTGACCTATGGCACAGAAGCAGTAATTCCAGTGGATATAGGCCTCCCCAGTGGAAGGATCAATTATTGCGAAGACAGACACAATGATCAAGCCAGAAGAATTGATCTCGATCTCCTAAAGGAACTCAGGGAATTGGCCAGCATTCGAATGGCTAATTACAAGCAAAGAGCTGCTAATCATTTCAACAAGAAAGTAAAGCACAGAGTATCAGCGAAGGGGATCTAGTAATGAGATTCTTAGAGGCTACAGGCAAACGTGAAGGCACAGGCAAGCTTGCACCCACGTGGGAAGGACCTTTCCAAGTAAAAAAAGTCCTAAGTCCTAGCACTTACAAACTTGTAACCCTAAAGGAAGTGGAAATTCCTCATACATGGAACATCCAGCACCTCAAAATGTATTATCAATAACAATAACAGAAACGTTGTTTACCTCAAATTGTCTCCATTCGCACTAACGAAGCCTCGCCAAGAGTGGGAAGAACTTTCTTAAGGGGAAGCCTAAGCCCTAGTAAATCTAGGCAGAAGCCTCGCCAAGAGTGGGAAGAACTTTCCTAAGGGGAAGCCTAAGCCCTAGTAAATCTAGGCACGAATCCTCGCCAAGAGCGGGAAGAACTTTCCTAAGGGGAAGCCTAAGCCCTAGTAAATCTAGGCAAAAGCCTCGCCAAGAGCGGGAAAAACTTTTCTAAGGGGAAGCCTAAGCCCTAGTAAATCTAGGCACGAAGCCTCGCCAAGAGCGGGAAGAACTTTCCTAAGGGGAAGCCTAAGCCCTAGTAAATCTAGGCAGAAGCCTCACCAAGAGCGGGAAGAACTTTTCTAAGGGGAAGCCTAAGCCCTAGTCAATCTAGGCAGAAGCCTCTCCAAGAGCGGGAAGAACTTTCCTAAGGGGAAGCCTAAGCCCTAGTAAATCTAGGCAGAAGCCTCGCCAAGAGTGGGAAGAACTTTCCTAAGGGAAAGCCTAAGCCCTAGTAAATCTAGGCACGAAGCCTTGCCAAGAGCCGGAAGAACTTTCCTAAGAAAGAGCCTAAGTCCTAGTAAATCTAGGCACGAAGCTAAGAAGGTCTAATGGGAGGAGAAGGTGAAAGTGCTTGAACTCCTATTGAAATGGAAACTTCGTTAAGGCATTGCACAAAGGCTTGTTGAATTACAAGTAAAGCATACGCAAAAGCAGAAGCATAATAACTGTATTATTCATGGAAGTAAATGTATTACATTTATTTACAAAAGAATTACAAAAGAATGAAATACAAAAGAATTACAAAAGAATGAAGTATAAAATAATGTAAAAAATGTCTAAGGCGGAGGATCGCCTGGAGGAACCACTGCTGCAGAAGATGGCAGAGGCTGGTCATTCGAAGGATCTGGCTGAATGACAGATAGAGGTTCGGCTGAGGCAAGACCTGTCCCAGAAGGAGGTCCTTCGTCTGCATCCCCTTCGCCCCTGCTAGAAACTTTGGGAATGGGAGACGAAGCGGGTCCATCTTTATCCCAAGCTGGGAAGTCTTCGGGTCGTAAGAGGCCTTCATCTCCCTCAGGAATGGGATCTTGGAACTCTGAAAGGTCTGGCGCCGGAGGTTCTTCAGCAGCATCCAATTCAGATACCACTTGCAGCACATCAGGAAAATGCTCCGCTGCGTCACGGAGAGCATTGTTATAATACTCGGCTGCTACCTTGTAGGTGTGGTATGTGATGATGTCATCAAATTTGACTGCATAAAATCCCTCACAGCCCTTCGCCGACCTTCTTCGGCCTTGTTAGCCTTCTCAAGTGCAACTTGAGCCCGAGTAGTGGCTTGTGTGTATCCAAATTCTGAGACTCGAAGTTCCTGTTGAGTCTTCTTCAGGAGTTCTCGAAGACTAGGAACCTCTTCGGCTTCTCGGGCAAGCTCTTCATTAACACTCTTCAACTTGTCCAGTTGCATGCTGAGATCGGCAATGGCTTTGTCCTTTGATGCCACTGCCGCAGTTAAGGCGCTAACCTCTCCTTCAGCCTTCGAACAAGCCTCTTCATGGGCCTTGGATTGTTCCATGGCCTCCTCAACCTTCGCCTTCGCAGAAGCCAGTTCTTTCTCCAGACGGAAACATAATCCCAACCTGTCCTCCGCCGTCTGCCGGGCGTCTTCATAATGATCCCTCAGAAGACCGAAATCAGTCTTCAAAATTTTAGAATCCAGAAGCGCCTGCAACAAACAGCAATGATTAGGCAATGTGCTAAACGGTCACAACTCAAGTGAGTAATGAATTTACCTTCTTTAGTAGAGTCTCTTGCTTGGCAAGAGTATCCTCCACAGACCCGAAAAGAGGCCTAGGGGCCGGACGCAGGAAGGGCACAGGGGCCAAGACCGCGGCGGTGAGAGCAATGGAAGAAGGAGGACTAGCAGATGCCTCGACTCCTCCGAGCGGAGGTGAATCCACTACTACAATCTCCGCTGGTTCTCCGATTCGCGGCCTCTTGCTTGGCGGAGAAGCCTCCTTTATTGTCCCCTGTGGAGGAGCTGACACTCCTACATCTGTCCTAGGTGAAGGAGTCTCTGAAGCAGAGCGGGCCTCCGGAACGAGGGTGGTTGAAGTTACCACCAGAGGCCTCTTGCGATGAAGGAACTCTCCCACTGTTAATTTCCTCTTAGGGGGACAAAGAGAGGAGACACCTTCGACAGTAACAATCGACAGTAACAACAGCCCCTGGCATGACCCCAGACGAAGCAGCAACTGAAGGAAATGCTTCGTCGGGTGTAGCAATGGCAACCCTTTGATCAGCTGCCAGCGGAACAGCAGCTGAAGGAAATGGTTCGCTGGCTCTGAAAGAAACCATGACAAGAGCGAACGAAGCCTCCAGGAAAGGCTCCTGAGCAGGGGCGTCCGCTTCGCCCACAAAAGCTGCAAAGTACAAGAGCAAAAGCATTCACATATTCAAATCAGCAGATAAAGACACAAGAAGAAGTAAATAATAATAAGAAGGCAAGAAGTTGCCTCTGTTTCTTGAAACGAAGGCCTCCCCTTCGACCGCAATATTAACTGGGGAAGGATAAAGCCTCCTGAGAGTCACAAAGTCAGGATATGAAATCCTTTGCTCCTCAATATACTTCTCCCAGGCTTCGACCTCCTCGGCACTAGGAGATCTCCCTGGTATGACCTCCTTCGACCATCTCAGATATATCCCTCGGATAAAGAGGGTCTTTATATGATGAAGGTGATGGGGGAGAAGAAAAGTTACCTGCCCCAGCTTCAGCCACTGGGGCACTCAAGTCATCCACCAGGTTTTTCAGACGGGTCTCAAATTCAGCATCGGCAACGTCTGTCAGAGCCTTCTCCAAGTCCGCTAGTTGCTCTGCCCCCCGAGATGAGTGAGTAATTAGGTCAAGAACATTGGGAACGGGGGGCCCTTTTACTTTCAGCTTGGGCGGACGAGGTGCGGACGCTCCCTTCCCCTTATCACCCGCTGAAGGAGGTGGAGGTGGAGGAATGGAAGCCTCAGAAAGCCCTGAGATTGAAATGCCCCTCTGAGGAGCAGGCCTTGCAGCAATGGGTGCAGCTCGAAGCGGAGGAGTACCTCTCTGCACAATAGGAACAGAGCGATCAAAAGCCTTAATAAGTCGCCTTCGAATTATACGAATGGACTTCGCACTGGCCACACTCACCTGGGCCCCTTCTGATCCAATAGCTGAACCGGATCCAGCGGAGACAGGCTTCGTCAGCTTATCCTTACGAAGCTTCGCCGACGAAGACTGCAGGGCGAAGGAGGAGCGCAAATGAAACTTCCCCGTCTTGAGGTGAAGAATGGGAAGCTCAGCATCTTCGCTGAAGGTTCTTGGAGAAACCCCTTCTGTCTCCTTCATGATATCCTGATAATGTGCAGGATCCTTGGCCTCCACTGCAATCGAAACAACAAACACAGCAACGACAAGATCAATACTCCACAGTCAATTAAACCTATAGCAAGTGAGGAGTGAGGAGTAGAGTTACCTCTTATGTCTTTCAGCAAAAGTGTAGGAGTTGGAAGGCCATGCTCGTCCTCCGCATAGAAGGAGGCCATCATCTTTTCAGAGTTATAAGTATAACCCTGATGGACCAAGGTCTTGAGGTTCGATTTCTCCTCAGTGGACAGCCTCTCAGGCCACTCAGTAAGGCCTTCAGTGGGACGCAGGAAATGGCCAGGGAAACCAAATCCAGGGGATTTATCACCGAGGTCGTCAGTGATCTCTATCAACCCGAACTTGCCTCTCCAGTCTTTCACTTTGTTCTCTTTACCAAAGAAAAGGCTTCGGTGAGGCCTGGCAGAAGTCATGTAAACCCCCGGTGACCTCTGCGCGCTCTGGATCCTGTAAAAGCATTGAAACAGGTGAGCAGAAGGACGAATGCCGTGAGCGAAGCAGAGAACTTCGAAGACGTGTATGTCCCTTATAGAGTTCGGGGTCAGCATCATTGGATTTACTCCGAAGTAGTTGAAGCATTCAACTTTGAACTTCGTAGGAGGAAAAAGAAGACCAGCTTCCAGCTGGTGGTAGAAAATAATGTAGTGCCAGTTGTCTTTAGGCAGAGCAGCTTTGGGGTCGCTGGAGTAAACCCTCTCGTGAGCCTCAGCCCGGTGGAATATGAACTGAGTGCTGCCTTCTAAGTTCTGGCCGAAGGCCAAAAATTCAGATTTTATGCAATAGGGGCTATCTCCCCCCATTCCTCCTCCAGTATCTTTTGGTAATGGGAGGAGCTCACTTGGTCCCTACGGGGAATGTTTTCTTTTCTGGGGGCCATTAGAACGAAAGAAGAAAGGGAAACAAATGCCAAAGAACAGATATGGGAAAACTATGAAAAATAGGAGATTCGAGAGAATAAGCAAGAAGTTCTGGATATGGGAAGGCAAAGGAATATATATACTGAGAGCGTCCTCGGTAACTGCCACAGCAATAAGTGGGGGCATTAAATGGACGTTCAAAATTTAAAATCCATGGAAAACTTAACCGTTAGCTGCGACACGTGGAAGAATGGGGAGAACGAGAAGACGTGCATTCAATGCGCGTTTTAGCATTCAATGCTCATCCTTGTCAGTTGTGCATGCATTCAATGGCTGTGTGACCTTCCATCTACCCTATGAAGACTGTCTAGAATGCTGACGGTTCCTAGCACCTTTGATCTATTCGATCAGATGAAGACTATCCTTCGAGAATATGAAGTGAATGCCTAGATTGGATGAAGCCCCCCAGCAAAACGAAAGCCTCTCCTAAGATAAGGAAATGAAAGGACCTATTCGCCATTCAAAGCGGAAGCAGTTCTCTTCGATTGAAAGACCTCAGAAGATAAGGATACAAGGGTACGAAGCTGTTTTACTAAGGTTCAACTCTTCGCTCTCTCCTTAATAAAACAGGGGGGGCCCTGATGAGGGATGAAAGTGACTCTCAAGAGAGGCTTAGACCCTCCTGAAGCCTAAGCCCATCGCAAAGCCTTAAGAGACTATCATAAATGAAAACAGGGCCCATTGGCCGGACCCTCCAACGATCCAAGTCCAAAGGCCTTCGGTCTAGATGCTGCTCCCCTCCTTCGCCAGCCAGATGACTTGCTGAGAAAGTAAGGGCCGAAGCCCTCTGATGACATGTCCAGTCATCCAGCAGGGGAATCAGTCCTTAAACAATCTGCACTATACCCTGACACCCCCATTACCAGACATCCCTAGGGATGGGTCAGGGGACATGCGCCTGCCACTAACTTTCACCAACCAGCATGGTCGAATGACAGAGGATGTCCTTCCTCTGAAGAAAGGTGTCAGACGTACATAACCCAAAAATCATACAAAAGGGGAAAAAAAAGTCTAAGCACAGGTAGTTAAAAATCTGCATTCTCTCATCCCTTTTCTTTCACTAAAATTCTCTGAAGAAAGGCCTAACTTGACCGTCGGAGGGTTAAAGCCAGGCAAAAGGCCTGGCACCTCTCTGATCCTTTCTCTTCTCCTTCGCAGGCATCAGGCCCAAGTCCAAAAAGAGAAGATCTAGCCCATTCCCTTTCATATTGATCAAGCTTGATCAATACCATTTCCATATGGCTTGTGTAATGGAAGTGATTGAGGAGGCTGAGGCCTCAGAAAATAAAACATATAAAGCAACTGGCACGAGTAGTTCGACAATGGACAACACTCTTCCAGGCACTAGCAGAGAAATGGAAGGAAAGCTAAATTTAAAGGATGCCTTGAAGATCATAGCAATAAGGTATCTTGAGCTTGTCGTTTCAACTATATTGGGGATTCCAACCACTGATCTTGAAAGAGGGAGTATTACAGTATTCTCTAAATTTATAATCGAGGAGCTTTTTGATATTGTTTCAGGGTGATAATTAAGTTCTTGAGAGATAATTTTGTGTCTGTTGTAGCTGTTGTTTTGGTGAACTTTTTTATTTGAGTTCAGTTACTGCAGGTTTTATTTAGTGAGTTTTCTGTAGTGTATATATATATATATATATATATATATAGTTTTTATTTCCAATTTTCTGTTTGTAATTGTATTAAAAAAAGAAATGTATTTATCTTGTTTAAGAAACTATGGTGTGTCAAGGGAATCCCTACTTGAATAATGTGTTCTCCGTTGTGTTTGGGTTTAGAATTTGAAAATTCATGGAATTTGTCATAATTTATACATTTAAAATAGTATATGTAATTGAGATATAATATTTACATGAATGTTTGATGCCCAATCCAATAATTCACAGCTATTGTTCAAGTTTGCAAATTCGATGATGATGTGGCACTTATGCGCTACTTATGGTCTTTTTTTTTTTATTTATTTATTATTTTTTATTTTCAGATAGCTATTAGATTAAGAAGTGGAGTCTATAAATGACATATCAACATCATATCATTATTGATTTAGCCATATGAACATTGATTAAGGTATTTAATGGAATAAATTTCAAATTTTTTTTTATCGAAAAAATTTCACAAATTCATAAGCATAAGAAAATTAAATTACATGATTTTTTTTTCTTTTTCCTTAGGTTTATAACAAAATCTTTTAAATGCAAAAATTATTATATTTAAATTTGTAATTGATTTTTCCTCAAAAAAAAAAAATTGTAATTGATTTTGATACTTTGTATCTTGGAATTAATTTTAAATTATTATTTTCACTTTTTGTAACTATGTTTTAGCTACCTAACTAAATTTTGTAATTTAATCTTCAAATTTAAATTACGTTTTTGAATTTAGATTGTTAAGGATTAAAAAGAGAAAAAATTTCCGTTTTAAAAAAAAAAAGTTACATAATTGTTACAATCAATTAGAACTATTGGTGGATCAGGTTGCATATCTCAATTAGTGAAGAAAATCATAAGCATAAGAAAATTAAATTACATGATTTTTTTTTCTTTTTCCTTAGGTTTATAACAAAATCTTTTAAATGCAAAAATTATTATATTTAAATTTGTAATTGATTTTTCCTCAAAAAAAAAAAATTGTAATTGATTTTGATACTTTGTATCTTGGAATTAATTTTAAATTATTATTTTCACTTTTTGTAACTATGTTTTAGCTACCTAACTAAATTTTGTAATTTAATCTTCAAATTTAAATTACGTTTTTGAATTTAGATTGTTAAGGATTAAAAAGAGAAAAAATTTCCGTTTTAAAAAAAAAAAGTTACATAATTGTTACAATCAATTAGAACTATTGGTGGATCAGGTTGCATATCTCAATTAGTGAAGAAAATTATGGTTAAACAGATTAAGTCTTTGAAAAATTAAACATTTTTTAAACTTAAGTCCGGCCCATAAGCATGTCTACAATCAACTGTTCATTTCAAATTATTTGAAGATTTCAAATTTTTTCAAGTTATACCGAGTAAGCTATAATTAAAGTTATAATTAAGAAGAAAAAGTTTATATAAGCAAAAAATTTAAGAGAATTATGTTTCTGAATAATTTAAATTATGTTATTGATTTTGAAGAAGCAAAAAGCTGTGAAGTTTGAACGGAAATAAGTGATTTAATTAATTAATTTTAGTTAAATGTTTTTGTAACGGTGGGATTTGAGGAAAGAAAAAAATATATATATACATTGGCTATTTGGTTTTTTATTTCATTGGCTTTTTTTTTTTTTTTTTTTTAAGAAATGATATAACTTTCATTCCACCATGAACAATGAATGGCTGTCGGCTCAATGCCAAATTGGACGAGACATGTGGCAGCCCAAAAAAAAAAAAGAAAAATGCAAATACAAATAAAAACCAATTTTATAATAGGTGGCGATTATGTAAATGCAACTATATGTTGGAGAAGATTACCATTTTTTTATACGTTAATTGGCCTTCTTATCAACGAAGATTAATTAGGCGCCAAATAGAAGACGAAGACGAAGACGAAAATTTATTTGGCCAAAAAAAAAAAACTAAAAACAACGATTTCATTTTTTTTTTCATATTAGCCTTATTTTAATTGTGTTTATCGCATATTGCTACGTAAAATAATAATAATAATTAAAAAAGAAAGATAACTCGTTAGACTAAGAGAATGAGTAATAGGAAAAGAGAGAGAGATTGGAGAAGCAGTGAGAGAGAGAGGAAGAGAGAGTGGCATCGGCGAATTTTGACTGAGAGAGATAGTATCGAGAAAATTCAGTGGAAAGATCTCCACTTTTCGCTGCAACTCTGATCTCTGTGAGATGTTGTTGGTCCTTTTCCAATAAGTTCCAGCAGATCTTGATCTCTGCTTATTGTTTACAACACAAATTGAGGTTAAAAGTTTTGAGAGTTCAAAAATTAATGAGTGCTTACGTGAATTAGAACTAGGAATCACATTTCCACCAGATTTTACACTTATTAATTTTCTTTGTTTTTTTTTTTTTTTTGTTTGGCTTTTATCTCTCAATCTCTCAAAGATAATCTTGTTTTTTTTTTTTTTTCCTTATTTTGTTTGAAACCCACATCTTGAAATCCTTTTGCTATTAAAAATGTTTGATTTTGCAAATAGAAATGGTCTGAAGTGGAAGAAGTGAGGATTATTAATTTCTTATTCTTGATCCATCCATCCATCTGATCGAGTTTGGTTTGTTATTTTAATTTTATTTTATGCTTGATAATTTTTATTATTTTTAATTTTTACTATTTTTATTATTTATTTGTTATTAATTATTCCTGTAATTATTATTTAATGTATTTTTTAGTTGTTATTTCATCCATCCTATTAATTTATTTGTTATTCATTTGATTGTATTTGTTATTTAATTTTATTACAATTATTTTATTATTTTTAATTATTTATTAATTGTTCACTTGCTTAAGTGGCGAGTGAAAGTCAAAATTGGGCATATTTGGGTAGAATATAAAATGTTTAGCTTTAATTGGTAAAAAGACCATTTGGATCCAATTGATTTTCGCTGACAAGTTGAAGGGATAATTTGAGTGTTTATCCTTTTTTTTTAATAATAAAATATTATTTAATCCCTAAAATTTGACCTAATTAACAAAGTAATCTCTCCATTTTGAGAAGTTAATTAATTAGTTCATCAGATTTACCTCTATCAAACTATTTAGTATTTTCATCCTTTTTTTCACTTTTTTGTTAAAAATATTAAAAATAAAGTAAAAAGAAAAAGAAAAGAAATATTTCTTCCTAAAATACCCTTGTCCCTAACCCACACCCTAACCATTTCATTTCTATCATCTTTATTTTTTCTACTTATAGTGGATCTACAATGGAAAATAAGATAAGGTCCATCACCACTATCAATATCACTCTATTTAAGTGCCAATGTGCTATCCCTGCTCAATGATAGTGAATAGTGAGGCTTTGGTTTCGATCTTTTGTTTCTTTTCTAATCTTAGTCTTTCTCCATATTTGGCTGCTTTACGAGGAATGTTTTGATTTTTGTACCATTTTTTTTGCAATATGATTTAATTTAATTAGGAATTGTTGTTAGAAATAGAAAATTAGTTTTGTTATGCTAAAGCAAATGCTTTCATATTCAAGGCCTGGAGAACAATGTCCATGTGGGTGCTATGTTTGAATTGCTAAAATGTTAGCTTTTAACTTTTCTTATCTTAAAATATACAATGGTTGCAATTAGCTAACATTGAGAGTTTTTTTTGCTCTATTCTAAGATCAGTGCACACTAGGTCGACTTTTGCAAGAAACTATGCAAGGTTTCTATTGTTCAAAGGTAAGTTTTGTCAATCCAAGTGTGAAACTCACAATTCAAGAGTATTGGTGCAAATAGAAAATTTAGATTAAAATAATGGGTATTTAAGTCTTTCTATTTATTTTAACATCTTTTTTAACAAAAAAATTAATATGACTAATAGAAGCAAAATACATAGATTATTTAATTATTTTCTCAAAATAAATGGATCATTTAGTTAATGAGGTCACATCTCATAGATTAAATAGTACTTTACCATTTTTTTAATTATCTGCAACGAAAATGAAAATTTTCTTTTTGCCTCCATTGCCTTTTGTGTGGTTTTGCCTCTACTTTGTATTATTATCTTATATACATGAAATTTAATTGTGAAATAGTTTGTTGGTTGTGAATGTTTCTAGCCATTCATGCAAGAACGATCTTCAACTTTGTGATGGATAATACAGAAAAGATGATCGTGGATAATATGAGTGAGTATTTTGGAACCCGAATGATGACAGTTAACATTGATGCATTTTTATTGAACAAGTGAGCTTGGAAGAAGCTCTTTTGTCTTTAATTGTGAAGTTAACATGAAAAAAAAATTTACAGGTTTGTTTGAAAAAGAAAGTGACCTCCTCTATATTGTATTCTTATTGTTTTTTGAATAGCTATTTAGAAAAACATATACTTTGTTGAAAACATTGGTTAGATATTAATATTTATTTTTAAGATGGATTCTAATAATGAAATTTATAAAACAACTAAACAACACTCTAAAATTGTGTTTCTCTATAACATCTAAAAGAGTACTTCTATAGAAAAATAATTTTAACCAAAATACCAAATATATCTTTAATGAATTGATGGTAATTATTTTGCACAGATGCAGGCTTAGCCTTAGGCTAAGGCAACTAAGGCCTTTGCCTAGGGCCACAATTCAAAAGAGTCCCATGATTATAAAGTATTTTAATATTTTAGTCTTTTTTCTTTAGTCTTATATTTGTTAAATATTAATTTTAGAAAGCCCTAAGTATTTGTAAAATAATTTATTAAATATTAGTTTCATAAGGGCCCCATTCATGTGCAAAAATTTGCAAAGTTAAAGTAATAAATATTCTTATTCCATTTATTAATGAAATTAACGTTACTTTACATGTATATGGTAAATAAAAAATCTCTTTAATTTCCATCATTTTTTGTTCATGATTTTTCTACAAAAAAGAAAAAAAAACAAAGATTACTTCAATCATTTTTTTGCTTCTGCTTTCTGCATATCAAATTACACACAAAAAAAAAAAAAAAAAGTGATTTTCAAGATCATTTCAACCATTTGGGCATTTCCATCATTTTGAATATCCAATATTTGATAAAGTATTTTTTCTTATTTCTACTTAAATATAATTAGTCAAATTTGTTTTGGTATTTCCTATTTTCATGTAATTTGAGATTTTTATTGATAATTTGAGATGAAAGTATTAGATGTGCAAAATTAGTTTGTTGTTCTAGATTTTTTTTTTTTTATTTTCACTTATATCAAGTAGTTGATTTATTTTATTTTTTTTTGGTAGTCATTGACTCATTGTGAAGAATAGAGTGCTGCTTCAATTTTATCACAAATGGCTTCTTAAAATCAGGTGCTATTTTTATTTTTGTATGTTTTTGAACTATTGCACTTCTTTTGTACTATAATAATTTTTTCATTTTATGATATATAACAACTAGGTTAAATTTTTTACTTAGTAATTTTTTAAAAATTTGTAAAAATATTTAAAAATTTAATCACTTTAAAAATTTTGATTTATCATTTTAAATAATTTTTTGCTTAATTGGGACTTTTAAAACAAATATTACTAAACAATTTAAATTGATTAAATGTTAAAAATTTTAATTTTTGAGTGCTAAATATCATTTTCAAACGCCTTCTAAATTTACTTACATTAAGTGTATATATTAATTTAATATGATAAAAATATATATATAGTGTAAAAAATACATATTTTTTTACAAGATAAAAAATAAATATAAAATGATATTTATTAAAATATTTTATTATTTATTACCCTATAAACAAGTGAAATAAGAATATGCTTTCGAGTAGGAAGGAATATATTGTTTGACTTGGTGTTTACACATTGCTTAGCTTTGGTGTTTGCCGCGTTCTCTCGTGGTTTTTCAATAGAAATTCTCTTACCAACCGTCCTGGACAATTGATAGTCTGCGGTATCCTTATATAGGTTTTTCTCTGGAAATTTCCTTATCTCACAGTGTGTAATTAATAGTATTTGGCAGGAAATTAAAAAAATTTATTTGAAAATGTCGAGAAATGGGCTAACTCGGTCATTTTGCAAGAACAATATCTAAAGGACCTAATTAATAATAAAATAAAAAGGTTAATTTTTTTCTAAATTTTTTAATAATTTTTGTTTTAAATAATAATAACTAATTATAATTTTTATGAAAAAAATTACATTTTCAATAGAAATGAAAGGTTAATTTTTTCTAATTACATCTTCTTGGTATATTGGTGTTTGCCGTGTTCTTTTTAGAGGTTTTTCAATAAAAATTTCCTTATCCCACTTTCTGTGGATAAAGAAAACTGAAAAATTTTATTTAGAAATGTCAAAATTAATTAAAAAAAGGGTTAATTTTTTCTAAATTTTTCAATAATTTTTATTTTAAATAATAATAATTAATTATAATTTTTTATAAAAATATTTTTTTAATTAATTAATTTTTTTTTTATATTTATAAGATAAGTATTAATTAAATAATTTTAACATTTAAAATTATTTATTAAAATTTAATTTTAGAGAGATCAACTAAAATTTATAAACACTAATTAAAAAAAATATATTAATCATATTATATAAATATTTTCAAGTGGTTTGAGCAGGGTATTAAATAACGGTTTTATGTATTATATCGATATCAGAATAAGTAAAATGGAATTGGACTAAATTGGCTGTCACTACCGTGAATTTTTAAAAATGATTAGCAAACTGATATAATTCAATAAGAAATAAAATATAATATCCAAAATATAATACATTAAATTAATTAACACGTAAATAAGCATAATTGTGTTTAGAAAAATTTAATTTACATAAATAATAAAAATAAATTAAATTCAAATTATATAATTAATAATAATAAATCAATCTTATTTTATTAAGTCATGAGAGAAAAAATCATCTTATTCAAGATGAATAAGGTGATTAAAAAAAATTCTCCATATTCTAAGTAAATAAAGTAAAATTAAAAAAATAAATATACCATAATATTAATTAATCACTAACAAAAAGAGTATCAGAAAGAATCTGGATTGTCTTGTTTTCTATTAAACTCATTTAGAATTTATACAAAACCATTATTTAAATTTTTTAAAATGAATATATAAAGATAAAATATAGTGAAATTGTAAAATTCAATCAATAATTTATAGCCACAAATAAAAAATTTATACAAAAAAATGAATTTTGTAAAAAATTATCATAATATTCTAAATATATTGAAATATAAATAATGTAAAAAATAATATCCCAATAATTTATATTAATAAAATAGAACAAATGCCTTTTAAATAATATATTTATAATTTACATTAATAAAATAAAAATAAAAAATATAATAATAATATTTTTTTTATTGATAGGTCACGCCCATATCGCTAAATAATGGTCATATCAGTGTGTATTAGGTGACTTAACACCGATTCAGTACTAATTTCTATTAGCAATATCGTAATGGATAAATAATGTATCAAACCTTTCAAAATTCTCTACGAAATGGTTGATACGTAACGTACCGACCGATATTTAATACCCTGAGTTTGAGAGCCATGGCTCTTGCTTGTCGTCTAGATTATGCCCTGAATAGTACTCAATCAGTTCTAAAAATATTATTTACTTTTTTTTCATACAATTTAAGAAAATATTATTAATCGCTTGTGAACTCATAAATTTTATTATATTTTTATTTATACTCTTATATATACTGATTTATTACTATATTTTTTATTAATTTTAAAAATATATAGATATTATTTCTTTTAATTAATAGGATAATATATATATATATATATATATATATATATATATATATATATATATATATATATATATATTTTAAAGTGAATAAATAATTTCAAACATTTTTAAAAAAATAGTGATAATTTTTTTAAAACCAGGGGCGGTAAAAGTAAACTTGCAGTCCACACCACCCGCAATGCTTGAGTATAATTTTAATGGGAAAGTTTTATTTTTTCTAATTTGCCGACGCATACGTCACCAAAGACGACAATAGCATTGTTTCGTAAGTAGGCCTTTTTACATGATGAGAAGTTGGGTGAAATAAAGTGTCATTTTTTCTCCCTCCTTTTGTTTGAGAAAGAAAGGAAGAAAAAATAAGGGTGAAAAAGAAAGTGTCGTCCAAATCCAAGGAAAATGAAGGAAAATTTCTTAAAATGAACCATATTTACCCTTCTAAACATATTTTTCAAGAAAAAAGTTGATGAAAAAAAATATAATTTAAACTTACTCTGACACCATTTGAATTTTAGAATAATTCATATATAAAAATTGAATTGAATTCGATTCTATTTCATGTGTTTGAAATAAATTTTAGAGTGAAAAAATTTATTCGAATTCTGTTATTTGGAATAGTTGAAAGGTTAAAAAAAAAG
This sequence comes from Reutealis trisperma, assembly GCA_947687605.1. Lineage (NCBI taxonomy): Eukaryota > Viridiplantae > Streptophyta > Magnoliopsida > Malpighiales > Euphorbiaceae > Reutealis > Reutealis trisperma. The sequence continues at coordinate 156,158 of CANTUT010000008.1, forward strand.
TTACTCTCATATGATAGCCATATTTAATTTAAATGAAAATATTTTAGATTTTTAATAATATATTTTTCATTAAATGAATTAAATTTTTATAAAATTTTTTCATTTTGAGATCATTTTATTTCTTTGAAAAATAAGTTTTCTAACTCAAAAGAATGAAATTTTATTAATTATAATTTTCCAAATACGAGAATTAGTAAAATAAAATTTAAGAAAATTAAATTCTTATAAAATTTGAGTTTATAAAACAGGTTATAATTTAACTTTTCTTTTTTACCGCCTCAACTTTCACCCAGTATTTTCTGTTTTTATTTTCCTTATTTATTTTCTTTCATCCCTAAAAATTTTTCCAGATAGTTTGGAAGCATCCTTCCCAGCCAAGTCGGTTAAGCTTGAGCTCTATATATTCTTCTCTTGGTGTCCAAAAAAATAAAAAAATTATCTTTCTTCTCTTCAAATCCAACAATATACACACTACATATAATTTTTCAGGACAAAACTCTCTAATTGAAAGCCAGCAAGAGTTTGAATTCTTTCAAATAAATTATGGGGTTAAACAAGATTACTCATTTCAGCCATGGCGAACATTTCCTTACATTGAAGAATCCTCAACAGCCTTATAAATGTAATGGGTGTAAAGAGATAGGGTTTGGTCTGTGCTACGAATGCGAGCACGAAGAATGCAACTTCTATCTTCATGAGGAATGTGCGAACTCGTCTTCATCTGCTTATCATCGCTTTTTCAAGCACTGTAAGTACTTCAAATTTCATGCGAAGGCTCCCCAAGAAAAGGAAAGATACTGCAACGCCTGTGGGAAAGATGTACTGGGTTTTGTTTATCAGTGTGCGGACAAGTATAATCCACATGATTTGCACCCATGTTGTTTGAAGCTTCAAGATAGTTTAACTCTTGATCCTGATAATGATGGTGTTACAGTTGTTCTAAAGAAAGAATTGCCATCGATGTGCTTGAAATGTGGAACGAAGGAGATTCGAAAGAAATTCACTGGTTGGGGTTATGTTTCTAATTGTAGGAATTATTGTTATCACGTAGCTTGTGCGAAAGAAATTGTTTGGGAAAGTTGGAAGAGGAAATTCAGTAACAAGACAGAGACAATTTTCTTAGAAAGATCATTGCAGAGTTTCAATCAAAATCAACAGATAGCAAGATTAAATGGGAGACCTTCTAGCAGGGCCAAAAAGTTATGGAAAAAAGCTAAAACTGCTATTATGTTAAGTATTGCTGCTATATTTGGAGATCCAACATCTTTGATTATTGGTGTTGTTCAACTATTGAAAGATAATTAGGTTCGGATTGGGTTCTTTTTTTTTTTTTTTTTTTCCTTCTGTTTGTTTATGTTTTAAATTTGTCTACAGAATATGATTTCATTCATAAAGATTTGTTTTTGTATTAGATTTGTGTATATAAATAATAAAATTAAAATTCAAGTGTTTAATCACAGTCATGTGTTGTATCTTCTATGGAAAAGTCAGTCAAGATGAGTGATGATATTTTCGTATGGAAAAGTCAAGAACAGAGCCAATTTACAACCTTATGCTTAGCTAGCTTTACCAATTTACAACCTTATAGAACTGCAAAGATCAAATATTTATCTTCAATTTGATTTAAATTACAACAACATATAATGGGTTTGGAGTTTGTTGGGGTTTAAACAATTCTCTTCCAGTTTCAAATTCAGTTTCCGAAGCAAAGAAGCTGTCAATAGCACCAGAGATCTCTGTTGCAATCCATACTCATTAAAGAAAATCTCTGGCACCAAGTCTTTATCCAATCGAATTCTCGTCCTTGCCGCTCTAATGTCAGGTACAAAGTACGTTTGATTCAAGGTAATTTTTATTGATTAAATTGTGTTTACAGGGGATGTGTTAGGATTTCATTTTTCAGCCCCAATTTCGGAAAAAAAATATATCTGAAGTAGTTTAGAATTCATTTTTTGAGTCTTTAATGTAAATAAGGCCTCTCTTTTCGGTGGAAACAAATAGAAAGGGGAGGGAAAAGATGGGAAGGAAGAGAGAGAGGTCAGCCTAACCAACGAAAGCTCATGTATCGAAGTAGCTGAGTTCTGTAACGAAGGGGATGAAGGAGATTTAGCCGAATATTCAGGAGTCGGGGATTAGGCTGGCTCACTAGACCATATGGAGCGGTTTCCCGGCGTCAACCTTGAGGACAAGCTTGCTGAAAGGGTAGAATAGCTAGTTTAGTCAAAGCACCCATAAAGCCCCGATCAATGTGCAGGCGCTTCCTTCATCTCCATCAGTATCTACATCTGGGATGTGCTGCTATTTCAAGAAGAGAAGCTAAATAATTGGGTAGTAATATCTAAATTTATAATTGAGGAGCTTTTCTGAGATTGTTTCAGGGCGATAATTAAGTTCTTGAGAGTTAATTTTGTCTCTGTTGTAGCTGTTGCTTTTGTTATTTTTATTTTTTATTTTTTTGCAAAGTGATTTGAGTTTAGTTACTCAATTTCAAGAAAAGAAGCTAAATAATAGGGTAGTAATTTTTCTTTATAGTTTGGTGACTTTTATGTTTTATAGTTAATTAATAGCAGTAACCTTTCTTTAAAAAAGAAAAAACAAAAAAAAAAAAAAATGATATAGAAGCAAAATTCCATTTTCATTTGTGAACTCACAATATTTGAAACTGGTTGGAAGATATTAGTCAGTAAAGTTCTTGCCAACATACTTTATTCTACAATTTCCTAGAACATGCAATGAACCACCATAATAGAAGAAAAATGACACGTGTAAAATGTAATAGTAGATAATAAATTCATTGTAGATTCATTCTTGCATCTCATATAAAACACTCTATGTATCACCACTACAAGAAATCATGAATTTTAGGACTATATTTTTATAGCAACTAAAATTTTTGCTACAAAAAACATAAATAAGTGACGATAATTTTCAATTTGTCATGAAATTCAATATAATAATTTTATTGCAATAATAAAAAATAATTATCATAAAAAAATTTAAAAATTATGACTACTTTTAAAAAATAGTAACAAATCATTAAAATAAAAATTATAAATATAATATTTGATGACAAATTTTAATTGTTGTCACTTAAATTTTTAAATTATAATTATTTTTTTTACCTAAATTTACACTTGTGACAAATTAATTTAAAAATAATTTTATTTTGATTTAATTTGAACCACATGAAATTAAGTTGTCACTTAAAATTATATATATCACAACTAAAAAAAGTTACCATAAATAATTTTATTATTTGTGTCAACTATTTTATAATAGTCACTATAATTAAAAATTAAAAATTACGCTAAAATTTTATTTTCTTATTTCCAAAAGATAATAAATAATATATTATGTAATTAAATTACTATAGATAAGTGAAAAATGTGGCTAAAGTTTAAGATTTTGAGACTTTTTATGATGTTATCCATAAAAAATTTTTCCCTCCCGCCTTTAATTTTTGGCTTAGCCGCGCTGTTATCAAAAGAGCAGGGGAAAAAAACCTCAAATCACTAGTCTCAGAAAATAAAATTTCTAAATCCTATTCTCACTATCATATGCGCAATCCCTGCTCCTCACTTTGATCACCGATTCCTCTCCTTCTCTTATCTCTGTCTTATCACTTGGACAGACGCACATAACTCACCAGCTCTCTCTCTCACTATTCCTCACCGATTCACTCTCAATTCACTCACCATTGGACCCTCACACAATCTCTCACAGGCTCAGCTCACTCATCCCACTCTCATCAATTCTCTGTTCATCGATCCATCCACTACACCGTTGACGCCTTGTAGAGCAAGGAGAGGATGGTGGCGGCTGCCAAGGAGACTAGGGCCAGATTCGAGGAGAGGTTTAAACTCAGGTTTTGAGCTTTATTTGAAGAGTTCATTTCTTAGAAGTTTATCGGTTTCTGTCCTTTAAATTTTTAAATGAGTATGTTTTGATTTTAAGACTCTAGCAATCATCAAGGATATATGGGTTCTCTTTGTCTTCTTATTTCTCTTGACTTTTTTTTTTTTTCTGTGTTTTTGAATTAGAATTTATGTCAGTACACGGATTTATTTGGTAACATCTTGTGATTTCTTTTGTTCTTGAATATGTTGTTTCAGGGACAAATCAGTATCTGGTCATTCTGTTACCCTGAAAGAAACAATATCTGTGAGGGTGTCGCAGCTTATGAAGTTTCAGGTAGGATTACATTTTAATTTTGCTTATAATTTCTTTTGCCCTATGTAAAAATTCATTTTATCAACAAAGATGTTAAAGTTTATCATGAATTTGTTGAATATGAGCAACCTCTTGCTATTTTCAGATGTATAAATAATTAATATTTGTTGATTTTGATTTATGTTTTAAGACAACGATGTGAATTGACTTTTTCAATTTTAGCAACTCCGTGGCCTAGAATTGTGATAAAATTATGGAACTGAGAACATGTTGTCTGTCAACTTGAATTTTCTGAAGCTTCTGAAACGAAAAATTGAGAATCTCCATTTAAAGCTTCTGTTTTGGTCCTTAACTGATTTTGATTTTGGTACTAAATGTTGGTAAATTTTCACTCACATTACATTTAAAACATGAACAAAATGATAGTTTGAGAAAATAAATAAAGATAAAAGCATTGATTTTGCTTTCATTGTTGGAGATGCCAATTGTAGGTCCCAAAGGAATGGTAAAATTTGAAACATCTACTTTTCATTAGTGGCTTGTGTGTATATTTCAAGTGTAGAGCTTGAGAAGAGGGTCAAAACGCACCAGAGGCATGGCTGCCACACTAGAAAGAGATGGTACCATCTATAATCTGTCTATATGATCATGGGGTTATAATAATAGTGGCTGCATGTTAATTTTGAATTTTGATTTTATGAACTTTATTTAATAATTGTACGTGCAAACTGACATAAATTTGATGCTCTATACTGTCAGCTATCTATCTTGCTTTATAGCTTCTTGGACATGGACACTGGGACACTGGCCTTGTTTCTTAAGGACCAAACCACAACTACCCATATGTGTTTCATACAACAATACTCATTGAAGGATAGGTAGGAGCAACAATGCCACGTAATCTTGCCTTTTAATGCATAGGAAAATTTAAGGAAATCCAAGATTTTAAATTCCCTTATTTTTCATGTATGGTAGAAATTAATTCTTCAAAATCCAAGTTCATACCAATTGCACGAGTCATGTGTAGTTAAACATTAATTTCTACCATAATTGTTTCTACTTGAGATTACGCTTATTTTTCATTTTAATTTATTTATGCAAATATATATTATATAGAGAGAATATTATAGAGATTACTAATTTTTTTTTTATATGTCCGTGAGTCTAGTTAATTTCAAGAGGTTTGACCTATTTAAAGCTATATATAAATCTTTTATAATTACATTCTTACAAATAATTATAACAGGGTTCATATTCTTGTAGAATTATAATCCAAAATTTTTGAAAGATATATCTTTGTTAATTAAATTTTGAGGCTTGTACTGATTTGATGTGGAACAGGGTGGAGGTTAGATTTGAACACCAAGTTTGGGCTAATGGCAAGGAGTTTCAAGTTGGAGAAAAGCTTGGTAAATATATTTTCTGATAATTAAGTACTCCAAATTTTTAATATTCAAGAATAATGTCGTTGATTTATTTTTTAGCATATATAAATATGAATTTTTTTTTCCTGAAGTTCTCGTTGTAATTCCTTAAATTTTGAATGGATCTGATATGTAGAATAAGTAGATTTCACTTTACTATAATTACTTTTTTATTAATTTTTAGTGAAAAAATTATTCTCAAAGTTCTTTGCTAATTATGACTGTACATGTTGGTATGAGCTTTATTTTACAATCTGATCAATGTTATTTAGCAATTAGCAAGCATGCTTAAAGTGAGGTTTGCCATTTTTCTGTCACTTGCATTAGTTCTGATAGATATTTCTAACTTAGAAAAGCTTGCATTAATTAATTGCTTTAGTCAAGGAGAAGCACACGATAATTTTAAATATTTTTTATTTTCTTTTAATCTATGTTATTTCCTTGTATTCTATTCCAAGTTTTTACCAAATCCATAGATATTGTAACGCGTCAATTTGTTTTGAATATGCTTGTTGCAGTGTCCAACATATAAAAACTGCCTTTATCATTTGTGTACTCATATTTCAAAAAATTTATAGCTGGGAATTTGGCATACATATCCTTGGCTCTTCTTTAACAGGTTACTACAGGGAGCTTGTTATCAATCTATATTCTTCGACTTTTTGCCTGTGGTTACATACTGATGCTTAGGATCAATGGCCATTATTTTTATTAGGACCTTTCGTCCAAGCTATATTCAGTTGGATCTATTGAATGGCAACTTCTGATGCTTGTTCCTTTTATCATGGCCAGTGGTTAAATTGTGATTTAACCATTCTGCTATAATATGGATATGGATGTCTTTGACATTTAGTTTCCTCATTTATTGTCTCTTTTTCATCAGAATTTGTGTCCTAGTTTCCACTTTTCTCAGCATTTATTGTCGTCATGGATATGGATGAGAGGAATACCCATGACATACAACCACTTTTGGACAAAACTGAGCAACTCCACTGAACCTATTCTATCTCTCTCCTCCGAGTCTACGAGTTCAAATAGTCCAAGTAAACATGTGTTGGCAGGGAAAGTGGTATCTCTGAGGAACATTAGTCTTAATGTCCTCAAGAATGTGCTCCAGAGATCTTGGAAATTGGAGGAGTTTGACGTTGTGAAGGAAAAGACAAATTTATTTGCGTTTGAATTCCTTTGTGAAGGGATAAAAATTCTGTTCTACATGGGGGACCATGGTCAGTAGACAATTGACTGCTTATTTTCAAGGAATGATCCAGGACAATTACAGTTCATCAACTTGACTTTTCTCTAACTCCTTTTTGGGTTCAAATTAAAGGCTTAGCCCCAGATCAAATTAACAGAACTAATGCAATTAGTATTGGAGGCATTTTAAAAGGTTTGCTGGAGGTGGATGATTTGGAAAATACAACGGTAGGTTGGAGTACCCTGTCTGTGCAATTGTTGCAAGTCAAAGACCCATTTTAAAGATTAATGGTTTGAAGCTAAACTTCACAAGAAAACTCTCACGTTGTCAAAAATGCCATCGCATTGGGTCTAAAGAAGGGACTAAAGGGTGGGGTTATGTTTCAACTTGTGGTCAATACCATTTCCATATGGCTTGTGTAATGGAAGTGATTGATGAGGCTGAGGCCTCAGAAAATAAAACATATAAAGCAACTGGCATGAGTAGTTCGACAATGGACAACACTCTTCCAGGCACTAGCAGAGAAATGGAAGGAAAGCTAAATTTAAAGGACGCCTCGAAGATCATCGCAATAAGGTATCTTGAGCTTGTCATTTCAACTATATTGGGGATTCCAACCACTGATCTTGAAAGAGAGAGTATTACAGTATTCTCTAAATTTGTAATCGAGGAGGTTTTTGAGATTGTTTCAGGGTGATAATTAAGTTCTTGAGAGATAATTTTGTGTTTGTCGTAGCTGTTGTTTTGGTGAACTTTTTTATTTGAGTTCAGTTACTGCAGGTTTTATTTAGTGAGTTTTCTGTAGTATATATATATATATATATATATATATATATATATATATATATATATGAGCAGCTGCAAGTTTTTATTTCCAATTTTCTGTTTGTAATTGTATTAAAAATAGAAATGTATTTATCTTGTTTAAGAAACTATGGTGTGTCAAGGGAATCCCTCCTTGAATAATATGTTCTCCACCGTGTTTGGGTGTAGAATTTGAAAATTCATGGAATTTGTCATAGTTTATACATTTAAAATAGTATATGTAATTGGGATATAATATTTGCATGAATGTTTGATGCCCAATCCAATAATTTACAGCTATCGTTCAAGTTTGCAAATTTGATGATGATGTGGCACTTGCGCGCTACTTATAATCTTTGTTTTTTGTTTTTATTTTCAGATAGTTATGTAGATTAAAAAGTAGAGTCTATAAATGATATATCAATGTCACATCATTATTAATTTAGCCATATGAATGTTGATTAAGATATTTAACGAAATAAATTTTAGATTTTTTTTTTGCCAAAAGAATTTCATAAACTTATAAGTAGATCTAATCATGGGTCCGGGTGTCTGCTAGGCTCGTCCGATAAAAATATTAAATTTGGATAAGGATTTTTTTAAATATCCAGTCCGAGCACAAATCTGAAAAGTCTGTATTTTTTTGGGATAAGCATGGGATTAACTGAAATTGTCCAAGCTTGGTCGGCCTGAATAATATATATATATATATATATATATATATATATATATATATATTAAAAAAATAAAATATTAAGATTGAGAATTGAATTTACAATCTCTATGAAGTTAAATCATAATATATCACTATGACAAATAATAAATATATGGTTTATTTTATATTTTAAGTACATATATGTGTCATTAATTCATTATTATAATTCATAAAAAAAAATGTAAGAATTACGAGTGGACGTGGGCGGGTCTGGACAACACATATTCAATTGGGCTGAGTTTAGATATTGAGTCAAACCGATCAATTAGGCTAGGTTAGACTTGATTTTAATAAAAATAATTAAGCCCGAATTAGTTTGGCCCGAGCTCGACTTTTGAACAGGTCTACTTATAAGTGTAAGAAAGTTAAATTACATGATATTGTTTTTTCTTTTTCCTTAAGTTTATAACAAAATCTTTTAAATGCAAACATTATTATATTTAAATTTGTAATTGATTTTGATACTTTGTATCCTGGAATTAATTTTAAATTATTATTTTCGCTTTTTGTAACTATGTTTTAGCTACCTAACTAAATTTTGTAATTTAATCTTTAAATTTAAATTACGTTTTTGAATTTAGATTGTTAAGAATTAAAAAGAGAAAAAATTTCCATTTTAAAAAAAAAAAAAAAAAGTCACGTAATTATTACAATCAATTAGAGCTATTGGTGGGTTAGGTTGCATGTCTCAATTAGTGAAGAAAATTATGGCCAAACAGATTAGATCTTTGAAAAATTGAATATTTTCTAAATCTAAGTCCGGCCTATAAATATGTCTATAATCAACTGTTCATTTCAAATTATTTTATGATTTCAAATTTTTTCGAGTTATATTGGATCAGCTATAATTAAGGTTATAATTGAGAAGAAAAAGAGAAGAAAAAAAGTTTATATAAGCAAAAAGTTTAACAGAATTATGTTTCTGAATAATTTAAATTATGTTATTGATTTTGAAGAAGCAAAAAGTTGTGAAGTTTGAACGGAAATAAGTGATTTAATTAATTAATTTTAGTTAAATGTTTTTGTAACGGTGGGATTTGAGGAAAGAAAAAAAAATATATATATACATTGGCTATTTGGTTTTTTATTTCATTGGCTCTTCTTTCTTTCCCTTTTTTTTTTTTCAAAGAAATGATATAACTTTCATTCCACCGTGAACAATGAATGGCTCTCGGCTGAAAGCGAAATTGGACGAGACATGTGGCAGCCCAAAAAAAGGGGAAAAATGAATACAAGTAAAAACCTATTTTATAATAGGTGGTGTCGTGGCGATTATGAAAATGCAACTATATGTTGGAGAAGGTTGCTATTTTTTTATACGTTAATTGGCCTCCTTATCAACGAAGATTAATTGGGCGCCAAATAGCTTTTTTATCCAACTAAAGAAGAAGACGAAGACGAAGATTTATTTGGCCAAAAAAAAAAAAAAAACTAAAGACGAAGATTTCATTTTTTTTTTTTCATATTAGTCTTATTTTAATTGTGTTCATCACGTATTGCTACGTAAAATAATAATAATAATTAAAAAAGAAAGACAACTCGTTAGACTAAGAGAATGAGTGAGAGGGAAAGAGAGAGAGATTGGAGGAGCTGTGAGAGAGAGAGGGAGAGAATAGTGGCATCGGCGAATTTTGACCGAGAGAGATAGTATCGAGGAAATTCAGTGGCGAGACCTCCACTCTTCGCTGCAACTCTGATCTCTGTGAGATGTTGTTGGTCCTCCTCCAATAAGTTCCAGCAGATCTTGATCTCTCTTCATTGTTTGCAACACAAATTGAGGTTAAAAGTTATGAGAGTTCAAAAATTAATGAGTGTTCTCGTGGGTTAGAACTGGAAATCACACTTCTGCCATATTTTACACTTATTAATTTTCTTTGTTTTTCTTTGTTTGGCTTTTATCTCTCAATCTCTCAAAAGATAATCTTGTTTTTTTTTTCCTTATTTTGTTTGAAACTCACATCTTGAATCCTTTTGCTATTAAAAATCTTTGATTTTGCAAATAGAAATGGTCTGCAGTGGAAGAAGTGAGGATTATTAATTTTTTATTCTTGATCCAACCATTCATCTGATTAAGTTTGGTTTGTTATTTTAATTTTATTTTCTGCTTGATAGTTTTTATTATTTTTCATTTTACTATTTTTATTATTTATTTGTTATTAATTATTCTTGTAATTATTATTTAATGTATTTTTTATTTGTTATTTCATCCATCCTATTAATTTATTTGTTATTCATTTGATTGTATTCGTTATCTAATTTTATTACAATTATTTTTTTATTTTCAATTATTTATTAATTGTTCACTCGCTTAAGTGGTGAGTGAAAGTCAAAATTGGGCATATTTGGGTAGAATATAAAATGTTTAGCTTTTATTGGTGAAAATGCCATTTGGATCCAATTGATTTTCGCTGACAACTTGAACCGATAATTTGAGCATTTATCCTTTTTTTTAATAATAAATTATTATTTAATCTCTAAAATTTGACTTAATTAACAAAGTGATCCCTCCATTTTAAGAAATTAATTAATTAGTTCATATGTTTTGACTCTGTTAAACTATTTAGTATTTTCATCTTTTTTTCACTTTTTTGTTAAAAAGATTAAAAATAAATTAAAAAGAAAAAGGAAAGAAATATTTATTCCTAAAATACCCTTGTCCCTAACCCACACCCTAACCATTTCATTTCTATCTTCTTTATTTTTTCTATTTATAGTGGATCTACAATGGAAAATAAGATAAGGTCCATCACCACTGTTAATATCACCCTAGTTAAGTGCCAATGTGCTATCCCTGCTCAATGATAGTGAATAGTGAGGCTTTGGTTTCGGTTTTTTGTTTCTTTTGCATTCTTAGTCTTTCTCCATTTTTAGTTGCTTTACTAGGAATGTTTTGATTTTTGTACCATTCTTTTCTGAAATATGATTCAAATAAATTAGGAATTGTCGTTAGAAATAGAAAATTGTCTTTGTTATGTTGAAGCAAATTCTTTCATATTCAAGGCCTGGAGAACTATGCCCGTGTGGGTGCTATATTTGAGTTGCTAGAATGTTAGCTTTTAACTTTTCTTATCTTAAAATATACAATGGTTGCAATTAGCTAACATTGAGAGTTTCTTTTGCTCTACTCTAAAATCAGTGCACACTAGGTCGACTTTTGCAAGAAACTATGCAGGGTTTCTATTGTTTGAAGGTAAGTTTTGTCAATCCAAGTGTGAAACTCACAATTCAAGAGTATTGGTGCAAATGGAAAATTTAGATTAAAATGATGGGTATTTAAGTCTTTCTATTTATTTTAACACCTTTTTTAACAAAAAAATTAATATGACTAATAGAAGCAAAATACAGAGATTATTTAATTATTTTTTCAAAATAAACAGATTATTTAGTTAATGAGGTTAAATCTCATATATTAAATAGTACTTTACTTTTTTGTTAATTTTCTGCAATGAAAACAAAAATTTTCTTTTTGCCCCCATTGCCTTTTGTGTAGTTCTGTCTCTACTTTGTACTATTATCTTCTATACATGAAATTTAATTGTGAAATAGTTTGTTGGTTGTGAATTTTTCTAGCCATTCATGCAAGAACTATCTTCAACTTTATGATAGATAATACAGAAAAGATGATCGTGGAGAAAATGAGTGAGTATTTTGGAACCCGGATCATGACAGTTAACATTGATGCATTTTTATTGAACAAGTGAGCTTGGAAGAAGCTCTTTTGTCTTTAATTGTGAAGTTAACATGAAAAAAAAAGTTTACAGGTTTGTTTGAAAGAGAAAGTGACCTCTTCTGTATTGTTTTCTTGTTGTTTTTTGAATAGCTATTTAGAAAAATATGTACTTTGTTGAAAACATTGGTTAGATATTAATATTTATTTTTAAGATAGATTCTAACAATGAAATTTATAAACAGCTAAACAACACTCTAGAACTGTGTTTCTCTATAACATCTAAAAGAGTACTTCTATGGAAAAACAGTTTCAACCAAAATACCAAATATATCTTTAGTGAATTGATGGTAATTATTTTGCACAGATGCAGGCTTAGCCTTAGGCTAAGGCAACTAAGGCCTTCACCTAGGGCCACAATTCAAAAGAGTCCCATGATTTTAAAGTATTTTACTATTTTAGTCTTTTTTCTTTAGTCTTATATTTGTTAATATTAATTTTAGAAAGCCCTAAGTATTTGTAAAAAAAATTGTTAAATATTAGTTTCATAAGGGCTCCATTCATGTGCAAAAATTTGCAAAGTCAAAATAATAAATATTCTTTATGGTAAATAAAAAATCTATTTATTTATTTCCATCATTTTTTGTTCATCATTTTTCTACAAAAAAGAAAAAAAAAACAGAGATTACTTCAATCATTCTTTTGCTTTTGCTTTTTGCATATTAAATTACACAAAAAAAAAGTAATTTTCAAGATCATTTCAACCATTTGGGCATTTCCATTATTTCGAATATCCAATATTTGACAAGGTATTTTTTTCTTATTTCTACGTAAATATAATTAGTCAAATTTATTTAGGTATTTCTTATTTTAATGTAATTTGAGATTTTTATTGATAATTTGATATGAAAGTATTTGATGTGCGAAATTAGTTTGTTGTTCTAGATTTTTTTTTTTTTAATTTTCACTTATATCAAGTAGCTTATTTATTTATTTTTTTTTTTGTAGTCATTGACTCATTGTGGATAATAGAGTGCTACTTCAATTTTATCACAAATGGCTTCTTAAAATCAGGTGCTATTTTTATTTTTGTATGTTTTTGAACTATTTCACTACTATAATAATTTTCTCATTTTATAATATATAAAAACTAGGTTAATACCGTGCGTTGCACAAAACTTTATAATTTATTTAATTTTTAATTTCTAAAATAAATTTATATTTTTAATTATTTAATTGTAATGTATAGAAAAAAATGATATTATAAATAATATTTATAAAAAATGGTAATTAAGAAACACTGTAATTTATATGTAGCTAATAATAATTTTAAACTTTTATATAATTTTTACTCATTATATTATATAGATTTTACTTGTTATATTCTCAATTTTTTATAATTTAGAAGAAAATAATAATGTATTTTAAATTATTTTGATATTTTTATAAATAAATTTTAATTTATATTGTATTTTCTTAATTAAAATAATTTAAATTATGATAATATATTGATTTTAAGTTATCATAGAAAATATTACAAAAATTAAAGTTTATATGAATTTGCATTAAATAAAACTGGTTATAAAATATTTGTGGTGAGTGGTAGATGAACGTATTTTATTCTATTTTTTTAAATTTTTAATTATTAAAAAATATAATTTATATATATATATATATATATATATATATATATATATATATATATATATATATATATATATATATATATATATATATATATATATATAAGAATGGCAATGAGAGAAATTGCTATGATATTTTTTATGGAATTTTCATTCACTATTTCTCACTACAGAACATAACTAAAATACTGACTATTCAATCTTATATTATTAAAGAGGGATAATATTTTTCTATACAAAACATATACATGGTTAATTTATTTTAGAAACTCCATTTGGATGACTGAAATAAACTAAAAAAAAATGCTAATTGAAATAGTAAAATCATGAATAATTTGATAATTTACTAATTGGTATTTTATATGTCAATTATATGTACCATAAACATATTATTTTTTTTTATCAAATTTGTACTCAAATGAACTAAAAAATAATTACCTCAAATAATTGCCAATTAAGTTTAGCTAGGAGGCGAATTGAATTCGGAGTTTTTTTAGGTAGCTACTGATCTACAATTATCCTTAAACTTCTGTGCTTGGTGAAATTGAAACAGTTAAATTTTACTAAAATAGTTTTATTAGCAACTGAAGTTTTATAAATAGTATTATAATATAACAAAATTATAAAATATACAAATATAAGATATAAGATAAGATATAACATTTAAGTTAAGATAAAACTATAATATATTTATACTATTTTATCTATTTCCTTTATTATTATTTATTATATTCTTTTATTATAATTTATTTTATTATAATAAATTATAATTCTTAATTGGAATTTATTATTCTTCTAAATTATTTTATATTAAAAGCTTCTTATTGCATATCAAGTCAGAGGAAAAGACAGAGAAATAATGGTAATATTATAACAAATTTTTAAACGCACTGCCATATCTAACTCTTATTACTCACTTGTAACTTTATAAAGCAAATATAGTGTTTACTATATAGTTTGCATAAAAAAATTTGAAAAAACTGGCTTGTTATAAAAGAATAGCCTTAAATTTATTGATTTAATATTTCATGCATTAACTCAATTTATAATGACTATAATTTAACTTATTTCAGTTTTCATATTAATTTATTATAATAAAGGCTAATTTTTAGTAAATATTAGTATCATTAATTGATTCATTCTTATTATGTGGACCAATAGAGTGCAAACTTAAAATTATAATAGCTAATAAAATTTCATTTAGGTTACAGATAATATTAAAATAATTAAATGTTTCTAAGTAATTAATAACTTAAATACTTATAATAATAATTAATAATTTAATAAAAAAATTTATATGTTGTCTTAAATACATTAATTTAATATTTCATGTATTAACTCAATTTATAATGATCATAAATATAACAAATTTTAAGACATTCTGAGTCTGCTTTATATATATATATATATATATATATATATATATATATATATATATATATTAGATTATCTTTGAGAAATAAGGATAATAACTTTTCATTTTCTATTTACCTAAAGTCTCATTTTCAGTAAGGCCGGGCCTGTATAGATGTCCTGATCTAGTTGCTTTCTTGTTATTGAATGTTGGCCCCCAAAAATTAAGTAAAAAAAATATAAAATGTATTTTTTAAAATAATTTATTATTTTCATATAGGTGCTGGGCTAAGCTATTTATATTCTCATTAATAATGAAGGCTAAACTTTTTTAGATAACTTATGTAATCTCTCTTCATTATTTATATATTTACATTACCTAATACATCTATGGAGAAAAATACATGAAAGGTGATATTACAATTTACAATATAATGTGCTGTAATTTCACAGTTTATTCAAATTGAAAAAAATAAAATTCACAATTTATAATTCTTTCCTTTATACATTGACTTGAGGGTCTTTCTTTAATTTTATAGGGTGAGGTATTTTTATAAAAGAAAAGATCATTAATTTCCTTAAATCATTATTCAAAGACAAAAATAAGAATTAAATATATAAGATTAGAGGTAAATTGCAAAAGAGTTTACTTGCAAGAAATCTGTCTTCATATATTATTATCTATTTATGTTAAATAATTTACCTCAACTGCAAGAAATATTAAAATTAATTGTAAGAAATTGACAAAGTCAATTTGCTTGGAGCTTTATAAATAAGATCATCATTGATTCATCTTCACAATGTATAAAGGATTCAACTGGCATTTTCTTCTGTATGCCAAAAGCTTCATCACTAGTCTTTCTTGTTACTGGGGTTAGAGTCAGAGTCTAACTTTCAAGCCAAGAAACTTAGGTCTGTTAATTTTCTGACATACACTTATGTCTTGACATATTATTTGATTCATCTTTCTTGATAGCAAATTTTGATTCATTCTTAATACATCAATACATGCTATGTATACGCTATCAGTAAATACGTAAACCTGTTGATTAATTATATTTTCTATATATTAACGAGTGATGATTAATTTTATCCAACTATTATTATCATCTCTCTTTATTCATTTAGGAAAAGAAAATTATTATGTAGGAAAGGATCGGAGCAATAATGATGGGCAGAGGCAAGGGGTAGATCTCTTGTATATTTCTATAGTACAGTTCCCAAACTCCCTTCCTCTTTTTTTTTTTTTTTTTTTTTTGACCTCTCCAAATTTAGGCCTTGACAAGATTTTTCATTTTATATATTGTACAATCATATTTACTTAAGTAATAGAGGATGATCATTCATCCTCAAGACAGTAATAAAGTGAGTTTTAGGAGTTAAGCCATGGCTATGTTTGGTTCGCAGAATAAAACATATAAAGAATAGAATAATTATTGTTAAGAAATAAAATCGAGTAAGAATAAAATAATTATTCCAATTCCATAATTTAGGTTATAATATAGAATAACTATTTTATTCCACATAAATGATCATAATATCTTTATAAATTAATTTCATTATTAATATTAAAATTAAATATAATTTTACTAAATTTTATTCAAAAAATAATTTAAATGCATAATAAATAAAATTTTTATTTGACTTAAAATTTAAAAAATAAAAAATAAAAATGAAAATTTGAAAAAAGAAAAAAGGCAACAATGGTGAGTTTGAACTTACCAATATTTTTTAAGAGTAAAAATGAAAATATTCTATTATATAGTTTAAAGAATATCAATTTTTTAATTTTTTGTGAAATAAATATTTCATAAAAATTATGCAATTGCTATTTTATGAAATTAGAATTATTTGTCTCAAATTAGAACTATTATTTAGAATGCCTATTCATATGGAATAACTATTTTATTTCTTGATTATTTCATGAACCAAACAAAGTTTAAATATATTAGAAGAAAGCAAAATGCTCTTTTTCTCCTTTTAATATTTTCTTAATCAAAATGGACTAGCTGTTCATTGAGTGTTGCAGGGTGAACCATTTTTTATTTTAGTGGATAGTTATGTTCTAATTGGAGTTCGAATTTGTAATCTCACAGCTGTGGATATGATTCTAGTATCTATGAGCTGACCTTTTAAAAGATGAATTGTTTGTTTAATAATCATTCATGTATAATGCAGATTGTTCGATAATAAAAGAAAATGTCAACCACTCAAAGCCAAAGCCGCAGGGAAAATGAGTTTGCTACTGAAATTCCTCTTCCTGATTGCCCTAATAAGCACCCACTTGTGCGCAAATCTCTTGCAGTTCCTTACTCGTGTAATAGATGTGGGCAGCGGGGGATTGGAATAGGCTACCAATGCAAAGAGAATTGCAAATTTTACGTGCATATGGCATGTATAAACCCTAAAACTTACATCAAACTTGACAAATGCAAGTACAGACATTATGAGAGAAATCCAGGAAGCAGCAGAGTTTGCCAGGCTTGCAGGAAGAAAGTGAATGGTTTTGAGTATGAGTGTACATATACACATTTTTTAGAAGGAAAGTTCAAAGATCCACACTTCCTGCACCCTGTCTGTGCAATTGTTACAAGTCAAAGACCCACTTTAAAGATTAACGGTATGGAGCTAAACTTTACAAGAAAACTCTTACGGTGTCAAAAATGCCAGCGCACTGGGTCTAAAGAAGGGACTAAAGGGTGGGGTTATGTTTCAACTTGTGGTCAATACCATTTCCATATGGCTTGTGTAATGGAAGTGATTGATGAGGCTGAGGCCTCACAAAATAAAACATATAAAGCAACTGGCACAAGTAGTTCGACAATGGACAACACTGTTCCAGGCACTAGCAGAGAAATGGAAGGACCGCTAAATTTAAAGGACGCCTCGAAGATCATCGCAGTAAGGTTTCTTGAGCGTGTCATTTCAAATATATTGGGAACTCCAACCACTAATCTTGAAAGAGAGAGTATTACAGTATTCTCTAAATTTATAATCGAGGGGCTTTTTGAGATTGTTTCAGGGTGATATTAAGTTCTTGAGAGTTAATTTTGTGTCTGTTGTAGCTGTTGTTTTGGGTGAACTTTTTGATTTGAGTTCAGTTACTGCAGGTTTTATTCTAGTAAGAGTTTTCTGTAGTATATATATATGAGCCGCTGCAAGTTCTTATTTCCAATTTTCTATTTCTAATTGTATTAAAATTTAAAAAAGGAATGTATTTATCTTATTTCCAGAACACATTCACTTCGCCATCATTTGGGGCCTCTCTAGGTATTACTGTTACAAGGCAAGCAGTTAACTGTTGGGCCTTATAAGAGAATATGGGTTCTAACTTGTTTGCATTTGTACTGGGTTGTCCAAACTGGGCCAATGAATGGGCTTTGAGCCATATTTAAATGGGAAAATTTCAAAAATAACCAAAAAAGACAAAAAATATCATTTTTATTTTGCTCATAAAAAAATTTCAAAAATACCGTCTGAACTTTAAAAAATAACATTTTTAATAGGGTATATGTTTGGCTTTTTTTTGAATTTATTCATAAAAAAACTCATAAAATGATAAAAAATAAAAAGATATTAATTTATATTATATTAACGTGTACCAACTACTTTATATATATATATATATATATATATATATATATATATATATATATATATATATATATATGCAAAATGCAAACTTGTAAAAGATAAAGAGATATAATAATAGTACATGGTATACCTATACCAAAATTTAGTATACATTAAGTATATACTTGGTATCCGCAACTATTTTATATATATGTGTGTGTGTGTACAAATTGCAAATTTGAAAAAAATAAGATAAATAACAATAAATGGTATATGTATTTTAAAATTTGGTATATGTTAAGAATATGTTTGGTATTTGCAACTATTTTAATATATATAAATTGCAATTTTGAAAAAAATTAAAAAGATAAACTGAATAAATAGTATACATATACCCAAAATGTGGTATACATTAAGTATATATTTAGTATCTGCAACTACTTTAATACATACATATTGCAAATTTGAAAAATCAAAAAAATTAACTAACAATAAATGGTATACGTATACCAAGTATACATATACCAAATTTTAGTATACTTTAAGTACATATTCGGTATCTACAACTACCTTATATTTATATAGATTAGAAATATGAAAAATTAAAAAGATAGGCAATAAATGGTATACATATACCATAAATTAGTATACATTTAGTATATGTTTGGTATATGCAACTACTTTATATATACACAAATTGCAAATTTGAAAAAAGTAAAAAGACAAACTAATAGTAAATAATATATGTATACCAAAATTTGGTATATGTAAGTATATGTTTGCTATCTACAACTATTTTAATATATACATATTGCAAATTTAAAGAATTAAAAAGATAAACCAATAGAAAATGGTATATGTATACCAAAATTTAGTATACATTAAGTATTTGCAACTACTTTAATGTATACATATTGCAAATTTGAAAAAATTAAAAAGACAAACTTATAGTATATGGTATACGTATACCAAAATTTAGTATATGTTAAGTACATATTTTGTATCTGCAACTACTTTATATATATACATATTGCTAATTAGAAAAAAAAAAAAAGATAAAATCATAAAAATTTTCAACATGGAAGAATTTATAAAAATTATATGTTCTTTTTACTTGAATTTATTTTATGATTCTTTTAAATTGCAATGTCCATTGGTTATTTTACTTGTTTTTATTTTTCACGTAAAAATATATATTATTCAAGTAATACAATAAATTTATAAAATTATTTTAAGGTTAATTTACAGAAATAAAAAAATATATATTTTTTAATTTTTAATCAATTAATTTGAATCAAATGATAAAAATACTAAATGTCTTTTAAATTAAAAAAATTATATTATACATGAATTAAATTAATTGAAAATCATTGATATGTAAATAAAATACATTTTTTTAAAAAAAATATCTATGAATGAATTTTAAGATTCGATTTTTATAAATTAAAATATGAAAATATTTTAAATTTATAATATTATTACTTATCAATTTATTTACAAATTCTATCATACCAAAAAAAAAAAAATTAATATTACAGTTTCTGACTCTGCGACTGATTATTCATCCATTTACTTTATAAGTTTAGAGATAAAGGTTTATGTTGGTAGTTTTCATCTTCAGCAGTTGGCTGGATAACATAAGATATGTTAATTCTGTCATTCAACTAATATTAGCAGCCCTGCCCCATCTACTCACGGTTAACTCTTTGCAATTTTTAACCAAACACAAAAGAGAGTTAACTTTAGGCAAGCAACTAGAGGTTAGATTTCATGTGAAATTTTTTATTTCAAGATAATAAATGTGAAATTCTAAAATTAACAATATTTATATATAATATCTTTATTTGAGTTGTAAAATTAGCATTTCAACTATAATGGATGTGCGTCCTGTGACCAATTATATCCCAATTACATCATTGTGTCCTGACATTGTCATGAAAGGTGATTATGTGCTTGCTATACATGTTGGAGGAATTTGATTCGAGTCCCTCCCAAGCTAACACCCGCTCCCTTGCAAACCATTATCTGTTGTTAAAAAAAATAAACCATTATCTGCAAACCATTATATATATATATATATATATATATAACATTTGTGTTATGGTAAATTGCAACCTTTGTTTTTTTTTAAAAGAAAGGGTTATAAAAGTTTGAATATAACCTAAGCGTTACATGACAAATACTAAAACAAGATTCCTTCCTTCTTCCTTTTTATATATGTCATTATCAGTTGAATAATTAAGAACACACATGTAGGTGAAATTATGTCTTCTTTTTCATTAAATATGCATTATCATTTATAAATATATAATTAGATAATTAATTTGGCCAATAGTTGTGGTTCAACAGTAACGAGCAGACGCCTGTTGAATTTGCTTGCTGCCTTCCGTGTGAGCCCTGCCTACGTACGAGCTTCGCAGTTGACTACCAAATATAATAAACCAGTCGGTCATATATATGTAATGCATGCTACTGGAAACTTGTAACATCATAGAAAATACACACCGACACTAGCTTAAAAAAAAAAAAAGATATAGAAGCAAAATTCCATTTTCATTTGTGAACTCACAATATTTCAAACTGGTAGGTAGATATTAGCCAATGAAGTTCTGCCCAACGTAATTTATTTTACAATTTCCATAGAACATGCAATGACCCACCCAACCTCTACGCATTGGCACTAGCTTAATAAAAAAATGATATAGAAGCAAAATTCCATGTTAATTCATATATATATATATATATATATATATATAGGCCAACTACGTTTGTGAAGTCACAATATTTTAAACTGGTTGGTAGATATTAGTCAATAAAGCAAAATTTCCTCGAACATGCAATGAACTACCATAATAGAGGAAAGATAACATGTATAAAAAGTAATAATAATAAGAACAATAACATCTCCATCAGCCTTTATTTGGAAGGTTTCATTGATCAGAGCTACTTAAATAAGTTCATCGTGGATTCATTCTTGAATCTCACATATAAACACTCTTTGTATCACTCTAAATTGCTCCATTTTGAAGTTATATAGTTAAGTTTTGTGTTATTTTTGTGGTCAATGACATTATTAGGAGTCAATTTTGATTGATCATATTTAATCTTCTCTTATAGAAATCATAGTATTATACCATCATAGCCCTTCAGACAAAATGCCTCCTGTCACCGAGATACGCCATCGTAGCCACTCAAAGTGCATGCTAAAACTTGAATCTTCTTCAAAACCTTACATTTGTGATGGGTGTCAGGAACTAGGATTTGGGATGTGCTATAGATGCAGAAAATGCAAATTTTACATCCACAAGGAATGTGCAATATTCCCTCCCTCTTCTACTTACCACCATCTCTTTGAAGGGTGCAAATTTGAATTTTATTGGAATTCTCCAGTGAGTGAATATACAGTTTGTGATGCATGTGGGAGAGATATTAAAGGATCTGTTTATCATTGCTCAAAAAAGAGGTTTGATATGCACCCTCAATGTGCAAAGCTTCCTCTCACCTTATTTGGGAAAGATGTGAAACTAGAACTGGAAAAAAAAACTTCATTGCAATGCCAAAAATGCCGTATTAAGAGTAGTTCAAAGGGTGGACCTAAGGGATGGTCTTATGTTTCTACTTGTGGTAGATATTGTCTTCATGTGGCATGTGTAAAGGAGATGATTTATGAGGCCTGGGAGAAGAGTTATTTTAGTGAACAAGGCCATGATATCTACAAAAGCAACTTGACCTTGCCAAGTACTATTCCTAGCACTAGCAAAGGACGTAGAGGAAGAAGCTCATCAAGGGTACGGTCTCCGGGGACTAATGGAAGTTCATTATCATGCAGAAGGGATCACAGCACGAATATAGACAAAAGACATAGAGAAAGAAGTTCATCACGTGTACGATCTCGGGATCGCGGCAAAAGTATAGAGAAAAGACATGGAGGAAAAAGTTCATTACGTGTACGATCTCGGGATCGAGACATAAGTATAGAGAAAATATATGGAGGAAAAAGTTCATCACGTGTACGATCTCGAGATCGCGGCAAAAGTATAGAGAACAGATATGGAGGAAGACGTGTACGATCCCGGGATCGCGACAAAAGTATAGAGAAAATATATGGAGGAAGAAGTTCATCACGTGTACGATTTCGGGATCGCGGCAAAAGTATAGAGAACAGATATGGAGGAAGACGTGTACGATCTCGGGATCGCGACAGAAGTATAGAGAAAATATATGGAGGAAGAAGTTCATCACGTGTACGATCTCGAAATCGCGGCAAAAGTATAGAGAACAGATATGGAGGAAGACGTGTACGATCTCGGGATCGCGACAGAAGTATAGAGAAAATATATGGAGGAAGAAGTTCATTACGTGTACGATCTCGGGATCGCGGCAAAAGTATAGAGAACAGATATGGAGGAAGAAGTTCATCACGTGTACAATCTTGGAATCGCAACAAAAGTATAGAGAACAGATATAGAGTACGATCTCGAGATCGCGGCAAAAGCATAGAGAACAAATATAGAGGAAGAAGTTCATCACATGTACGATCTCGATATTGCGGCAAAAGTATAGAGAAAAGACACAGAGGCAGAAGTTCATCATGTGTACAGTCCCCTTGCACTCATGGAAGTTCTTCTTCATCACGCACAAGAAGGAGCCCATTGAAGGGACGTGTTCCAAACACTACAAACAATGAGATAGTGATAAATAGGGAAAGGAAGCCATCAACTAAGTGGAAGATAGCAAGGTCAGTAATTCTGATCATCTTTTCCGCTATTTTTGGAGAGCCAATCACTTTCAGCACATCTCTTATTTCTTTGCTTGATTCAGCCATGTCTTTGTTTACTTCGTAGTCCATGAGATTGTTACTAAATTGTCGGGAGTTTGGATTGTAGTACAAGAAAATATATTGGTGTGAACTCTTGCAATATGTTCTTGTTCCTGAACGTTGAGTGAAATAATTTTAAATCTGATTAAACACAAGAAATAAAGGAGTATGGTTAATTATGAGACATAGTTTTGCTTATTAAACTATTATTACTTCAATGGTTGTGATGAATATGAATAAACCCATAAAAAAAGAAAAAAAGGAAAAAAGAATAGCTTTAGTTTTGGCTATAACTAGCTTATAAAATTTAAAAAGATTAACAAACATAGTCACAGAAGCTTATGCATAAGTCCTTGAAGTGTAGTTTAAGCCCAGCAAGATCAACTTCAAAGGTGGCGCAGTGTTAAGTTGTTTCTTCAATTTAATGAATTTATATAGAAGCAATTACATTAACTTTTGCTATTGTAATATGGGTCAATGAACCCAATTAAAAATAGTCCACAAAAATAATAGTTTAGTTTTCAATCAAACAAAATTATGGGCATTATAAAGATTATTAGACACAGAGAAACAAAACCACACCCCCATTGACTTTCTCATAATTATCATTTTAATGAAAGTTTGATTAGTTGGATGAGAATTATTGAGAAGTACAATTATTATCTCTCATATTATATAATCCATAATTATTCTTTAAATGAATGAGAAATGGCAGATATTAGATTCAAATTTTTTAAAAAAATAATATTTATCATTGATTTAGTGAAAGGTGTAAAAAATTAAAGAGAAGGATATCGCTTATTATGTAACCTAATATATTTCTATGATGTTCCTCGTCTCTAATATTAAAAATAAAATAAAATAGAAACTTAATTAAATAAATATCTTATCAAGCCTTTATAGATTTTCTATTTTTCAAAATTTTAGAATTCAATATATTAAAATCACTAGCTTATAGCTTAAGCTCCAATTTCCTATTTTCAAAATTTAAACAAATTAAAACATTCATTAAAAATAAATAAATAAAAAAAACATCCCATTAACGTTTACCAATTGCGTCAACCAGTCAACAAGCCCGAAGAGGCATCTTTCAGAGTATATTCAGGGTCCAAATAAATGGAGCGCCTTCTTGTATATGTTAAGAGCCAGAGAAAGTACGAGCCCACAAGCCACAGTCAGGGGCCAAGTCCAGTGAAATAATTTAGATGTTGGCTCTAAATTCTTATTCTTCTTCTTCTTCGTCTCCCTCTTTTTTTTTTTTTTTTTTTTTTTTAAACATTGGAAGAACGATTAAACAAACAATAATATCAAACAAACTTCGTATATATTGTTAGGGAAATGAAAATTATAAGCACAATGATAAAAAAGAGAAAAATAATAAAAAATATATATATAATTAAGTCTCTCAATAGACCTATGTTCACGGTTTTTTAATAGAATATAATATATTAAATTAAAAGACTGTAATTTTTAAATAGATAAAATTACAAGCTCTCTTATAATATCACCACAAAATGTAATCTATCTATTTACTTTGTGGCATACTAGTTAACAATCATTACTACTACAATTTTCATCACTCAATTAAAAATAATATTTAAAAAAAGAATAATCCTTCACTCAATTGAGAAATATTTCTCATATACAATTAATTAATCATAATATATACACACACATATGTGTGTATTTGTGTGATTTTTAATGGTTATTACAAGATTTACTCATCAAAGAATATTGCTATTTTAATCATTAGATTAAAATCAAAAGGTTGTACTTTATTTTGTAATTTTTCAATAATATCTATGATGATTGATTAGCTTAGAAATTATCAGCCTTATTAAAATTATTTTTAAAAGGTAATATATAGGTGTCCTGCTGATATGACATTAATTTAATAAATTATAGATTTAATATATGGCTAAAATAAAAAAAATAAAATAAAATTTTTTAAAGTGGTTATTAAGGTACATAGCAGGGTATTGTTAGAAATTTAGTGCTTAATGTAATTGAAATTCATGTATTTTGAACAAAAATTAGCAAATATTATTGAAATACACATTAATTATGTATATCTAATTGATATGAAAATTTTACACACTAGAATTTGTACGCTCTTAGATTAAGCTAATTATAAACACTTTTATTTTTCCCACTCTATAGTTCATATTGTGGTGAAACTGAAGAATTCCCATATAAACTATCAAGTGGTCAGTCTCTTTAGTCTATGAGATGGGTCAAAAGTAGATATTAGAGCTGTAAAAACATGCATGTGAAAAGATCTTTGGGTTGCTAAGTCGCTATATATAATCTTTATTTTTCTTTTGTTGCATAACTTTAATCTCGATGAAAGAAATGGCTTGACAATGCGAAGCCTGAATTGAGAGAAAACAGAGGCTCCCTTTAGCATGGAAGCAGTGCCTTTTGCCTGTCAAAGATGATTCTTTGGACCACATGCATATTGCAATTGCAATTGCAAATACCCCACACCTTCTCTTTGCCCAATTCAAAATTAATTTAACTTTCTACCTCCAATTTCAATTAAATAAATATATGCATTTGGGACCTCTTCATGATTTGTCATAGCTCATCACATTTCCATTAAATTATATATTAAGATCTTATTGCAAGCACTACATATATATATATTAATTGATAAGTTTGCATTTTTTTTTCTTTTTGTTTTTTTAGAAACATAAGTTTGCTAACTCAAATGGTGTTTTTTTTTAACATAAAAAAATAATAATGATAAAAGAAATTAGATATGCTAAAATCCTTAGTCAAAATTTTATTTTATCATTTGCCCTTGTTAAATCACTTGGCTAAAATCTATGTTACTTTGGTTATATATATATATATATATATATATATATATATATATATATATACACACACTCGTATATTTTATGGTTACTTTGTTAGAAATTAAAATAAACATATTTTGTATTATTTTACGAAAAAATGGCTCTTTAACTAAAAATTACAATCTTCTTATTTTTTTATAAATAAAATTATTTTTTCGTAAGCTGCAAAAAGAGTTTAATTTTATAAAATATGACTTATCTTGTGCAAAATAATAACTTTACAAAAAAGTTTTTAAATTAAAGAAAAAGAAAAATAATTGCGTAATTACAAAAAAAAAATAATTCTATTATGAAAAATTACAATCTTCTTATATTTTTTCATAGATAAAATTATTTTTTCGTAATTTTTCTTAGTTAAGAAAAGAGTTTTAATTTTACGAAAATATTACTTATTTTGTGCAAAATAGTAATTTTATGTATGAGCCTTTCACTAAGTCATGATGGACAATATGGTCATATATTAATTAAATAATGTAATTATCTAATTACATTTAATTTAAATAATGAGTGATAAAATTAATTAGTATAAGAAAATAATAAAATAATTATTATTTAAAATATAATTAATTATATTTAATATTTATTTATATTTAATTTAAATAAGGAAAGATGAATTCAATTAGAATAAGAAAAGAATAAAGTATATTATTTAATATATAATTAATTATATTACAAATTTATAATTATATAATTATTATGATTTAATAATTTAATTATCTAAGTTAATTTAAATAAAGAAATAATGAATTCAATTAGAATAAAGAAAGAATAAAATAATTATTATTTAATATATATTTAATTATATTACAAATTTATAATCATATAATTATTATAATTTAATAATTTAATTATCTAATTTAATTAAATATAAAGAAAGAAAAAATTCAATTAGAATAAAGAAAAAATAAAATAATAATTATTTAATATACAGTTATTATATTTAATTTAAATAAAAAAGAATTCAATTAGAATTATTTATATTTCTTAATGTTTTTTCGAATATTAAGAAATTAGAGAAATTTCTTTAACTTTGATTGCTCGAATATTAACAAGTTAAAAAAATTCTAATTTCACTTTTATTCTATAAATTATTATTTTATCTCATTATAAATTTTAAAATTAGTTATTTTAATTCTAATAAAAACATATAACCTATATTGAAATTATAAGAAAATAATAGACGTACTAATTATTAACATGAAAATCAAACTATAATTAATACAATATAATAATAACAAAATAAATTTGAAAATTATAATAAAACGTACTTATTAAAATTTTTACTTTTTTTCCCTCTAATGTATTGTTAAACATAAAAATATAATTTCAAATTGTAAAAAACGATTTATTTAGATATATTTGACTCATCTTATTTTAATATTGTAGATGTATTAAAATATGAATTTATTTAAACTATTTTTTCTTGTAAAAAAAATGGTAGTTATAATATTATTTTGAAGAATAGTTTATAGGATGTGATGACTAAACAATTTAGATTTGGCTTAAACCTTACATCATTTGGGATATTGGTTTACGCAAAATATTTGGATGTATTAGAGAATGAGTTGGAGATAATTATTAGTGATAAGTGGTAATGATACAAATATAAAAATGAATAATAGTGGCCTGAGTATGGGTAGACTTTTGATAGAATTAGGATATAATTTTAAAGGTTTGATATCAGAAATATCAGAGTGAAAATCTGAACTTAATATAAGTGTCAATATGGATTTAAATGGGAATAATAAGTGTATTATTGATAATACAAAATCTATGCATATCAGTACTATAAAAATAGAATTGGATTAGTTAATTTAACTTGTTCAATTGAAAATTGACAGTCAGTCTGTTTCTATTCATTGAAAAAACTAAAAATTTTGATTAAATAATTTTTTCACTATTTTTTTAACCTATTGAACCTGTATTAGTGAAAATTTTTTATAAAATGATCAAAAAATAAAAAAAAATGAGGAAATTTGATCTAATAAGTCTGACCGGTTGAATCGTAAATTTGTTATCTATCCAGTTTAGTCAACAGTCTAATTTTTAAAATAATGGTACATAAAGATACTGAAAAAATTGTTGTTGATTTTCTGGAGAAATAGAAATTAAGATATAATATGTCAAAGAGATCAAATTTATCAAAATTAATAAAAATATACAACCCACATTGAAATTATGAGAAAATAATAGATGTACCAAGTGTTAATATGAAAATCAATCTATAATTAATAATTAGGCAATATAATAATAACAAAACAAATTAAAAAATTATAATAAAATGTATCTATCAATTTATCTACTTTATTTTCTCTAACATATTTTTGAATATGAAAATATCATTTAAAATTATAAGAAATGATTTATTTAGATATGTTTGACTCATTTTCTTTTAATATTACGTATGTATTGCCTTTTAAAGTATATTTATATAGAATTTATAATTATTTTGTATCATCATTCTAATTGTATTAAACATACACAATTATACAACTTAAAAAATATTTATTGTATATAATTATATTTTCGTTGAATTTTTAAGTTTTTCACATGAAAATTTAATTTTATTTGGATTCAACAACTAAAGTGAATTAATAATCAAATTATACAAATACTTGTCCATGATAATTTTAAAATTCAACCGATAAGATTTCGATTTTATGATGTTTATTTCAAAATTTTTTTATCATTTTAACTAAAAATTTTACTTAATATAAAAATATATAATTTTATACTTAAATAATAAAAAACTTGTCATTAAATTTTTAATAAGGAAAAAGTGAATATCTAGAATAAGTATTTATATTTTTAACAAGTTCCAACGAGTCATAATAGAGATCAACATGCAAAACACGTTAATATATATATATATATATATATATATATATATATATATATATATATATATATATATATATGCATTTCTTTACTTCATTATTAACTTAAATGTGTAATTTTATTAACTTATAATTAGAATTGGAATGAAGTAAACTGTACCTTTTCCCACTCATTATTTTAGGTTTTCTTAAGTAATTAATTATTTTTTAAATAGAGAGAGTAAATAAATTCAGTCAAACTAATTTAAATGGTGTCACATTTCAAATTCCACTCAATTTAAATTTCTCTCTTATTATTTTTTTTCAAATTGAATTTGAATTGATTGCTCCAAGAAAAATTTTAAAAAAATGGTTAAAATTTGAATATTTTATTATTTTTTATATCATACAAACACTTATTAATTATTGAGTATTATTATTTCTAAAAGCTTAGCCCATAAGTAAAGACAATAGTGAGAAAATGGTGTGGCTTTGATCCCCCCATCCATTGGCATCACCAATTATGGTAATCAATCTCTTAGGCTTTGATTAATGAGACAAACATATGTTTTTTTTTTTTTTTCTTTAAATCAAAGGAATGGTCCAATCTACTTTTAAGAGTTAAAGCTAGCTAGCAATGAGTGTGGCCATGAATACAAATTAAAAAAGAGAGAAATAATTAAGTAGGACCCTTATGTTGGGGGGCACATAACAAACAATTTAGTGTACATCAAAATTAGGGATGTCCATGGACCTCTAATATCCCTACACCTTTCACAACAAATCATTCAATTTTGTGCTTTTTTGGTGGCCAAAATTTAATTTGCATACCTCTTAATGACTCGATTTGTCTACAAAAATAACCTACTTTAACTTCCATATAAATTAAAAAATATACTCCCTCCATTATATTTTAAATATCGCTTTAAAAAAAATTTATTTTTATTTTAAGTATCGCTTTTATAAATTTAAAATAATACTAATTAAAAATTTTTAAATTTTTCCTTATTTATTAAATTCTTCTAATCTTAATTAATTAACTCATTTTTTTTAGTATTATTGAAAAAAGACAATTAAGTAAATTACTATAAACTTTTTATAAAATTTATAGTCATTTATTATTATTTTGATCTGTATACTTCGTTTTTATACGACATTTGAAGTGAAACAAAAAGAGTAATTAATATAATTAAATTAATAAATTTTATTAGTATTTTTTTAATATAGTTATTTACTAATATTAAATGACTCATACTATTTTATTAAAATTAAATAATTCAAACGGATAAAATTATACATTAAATAGAGGTGTATTAAAAAATTAAAAAATTAATTACTTTATTAAAAAAAGTGAACTATAATTTAAGATAAATAAAAAAATAAGTATATCATTATAAGGCGGAGAAAATATATTATTTTGTTAGTTAATTATCAGAGAAGACAATTACTAATTAATCAGTACATGTTTAGACAACTACAAATTAATTGGTAGAAAGAGAGAAGGCAACAATTGAAACCACAAAATTCTTATTCCATTGGTGTAAAAATGTTAATTGGTCAAAGCTTGTAGGCGAAAAATAATTTTTTTTTTTTTTAAATCGAAAAGGAAGAAATTTTATTGATTATCAATGGATAAAGCATTCCCAGTACAATGTGGGATAATCACTCCACTCTTAAAGATCAGAATTAAAAATCAACTGCATGAGTCAGATAATGGACATCATAGTATATTAAAAAAATTACAGCCTTTATTAAGATGTTTTGCTCAGTTACATAAAATTAATTTTTATCTCTAATCCTTTTGTATAAAGGCAAGATATTTTACTTAATTATTAAGATACTCATTAGTAAAAAGTTTGCATGTAAAAAAAAAAAGGAAGTTTGAAATTGTTACTTAATTAATCACACAGTTAATCCTATTATTGTTATTATTTGAGTTTGATGTGTCATTCATTTACAATAATTTAGAATTTAAATTATTATAAAAAATTTATAAATAAATTTAGTGAAATATTTGAATTCTTATTACCTATTCATAGAATATATCATTCCCTACAATGAGGAAATCCATCCAAATATATAAAAGGTATAGGGAAATGTTCCCCTTAAGAAATATAATAAGAAAGCTTAATTAATTATATATTTGTATTTGTCGTTTTTTTAATAATATGAATAGTTATGAATTCTAACTATTTTAACTAAACCAATAATTTTTTTCCTTAGAAATTAAAATTTTAAATTTTAACAGTACAATAGTTTAGAATTTTTTTTCTTACATATTTTGAAAATGAACAGAAAAATTCAAATATAATCGATGAATTAAACTCCAAAAATTTTTAGTATTTTTTTTAATTTAAAAACGGCTTTGTTATAGGGGTTTTAAATATATATATATATATATATATATATATATATATATATATATATATATATATATATATATATATATATATATATGAATAATATAAAAAACCACCTGGAACACCTCTAAGGATAAATTAATGAGTTTTTAGTTTAATAGTACTAAAACTATATGTAAGTGTTTAGAACTGTAATATTGCAATTCAATTAAATGAAAAAATCGATGATAAAATTTATAATTGTAATATAATAATTATTTATTTTTTATATAAATTTGATTAATATTTGATAACTACATGAAGAATTTTGAATTCGAGACTTCCCATAACTAATTAGCAAAATCATTATGAATTCTTTCAAAAGAAAAGTTAAAACTTAAAAAGATCTTAATAGTTATTATTATTTACCTCTCTCTATCTCTCTCTATATATATAAATTATATAAAAGGATTATTTCTATGTATCTTTAAGAAGATCAAAAGCAAGGCGTAGATAAGATTGTATACAAATGATGAAAATGGATTATTTCTATGTGACAATGGTCATTTTCTTTTTGGCTTCATTTCATATTCAATTTTATATTATCTATGCTTTTCCTTTCTTTCACCTTTAAAATTTTGGTTTATTTAACATAAATGGATGCACCAAAATAAGGCCCTAAACACCATCCATGACTATTAGATGATAAAGTACCATCACATCTCTTTACTTTTTTAAAATCTGTGTATATTATATATATAGGGTACCAAATCATTAGCCTTACATAAGGTAATTAAAGTAACATAAATTAAAAAATATACATATATATTATTACTAGAAAAAAAAAATGCTTTTACCTAATGATGTTGAGATTTTCTTCAATTAGGACAATTTTTGCTTCAACTCCGCCTACAATCATGAAAAGGAAGATTCCAATGTTTTTTTTAAAAGGAAAAGAAATACAGAAATCATAAGTCCTTGAAAGAAAAAAGAAAAAAAAAAAAAAGAAACGGAACTAAATGTGATAATTTCTTCAACTTTAGCACTATTTTAAGCTATGAAATTATAATTAATAATAATAATAGCTATTTGATTATTGGCATTACACATTAATTTAGGTATAGTCTAGACATTAAGCTATTGACCTATAAAGAATTGTAGTCAATGGATAGTCTTTGTAATCATACAAAGAAGGAAATGTCCAAGTAATTTGTGGTCAACAACTTTGGTCTTAGAATGAGCTTTCTTAGTCATGTCTTTTTGATCATGGATTAACCTATCTAAAAAAAAAAGGAAAAACTACAATGACTAAAAAACAAAAATACATATATATGACTCACTTTCACAAAAGATAGAGAGAGTCTAATTAATTTGGTCTAGTCAAACATATTTTCCCAATTATCTCTCTCTTAATTAATATGAAAACGTGTACTTTTTGCTTGATTATTGCATGATTTAACATAGAATTAATGTAGGCTTTGTGTTTGAATGACAATTAGTGCTTTATTACGCAAAATTCCACTAATTCTGTATGTGGCGTGGATGATGTAATAGAAGAGCATATTAATTTAAAATTTTATATTTTAATATTTGCTTCCAGTTTACCCCTATTTAAATTTTGTGTCTACCCTTGCCGATTTGTCACTTTTGGTCAAAGAGACTATGAGAAATCTCAAATCCAACTTAAAAACTTTAGTTATTAAATGGTAAGATTCAAATATTATATTAAGTCATGATATTTTTTGTTATTCTTTTAGCTCTAACACTCCCTTTTGATATGTATTAGCCTTTTAACTAGTACGTGATACAACAAAGTGAGGGTCGAACAAATTCAGATTAACAAATGCACATGTGCCAAGCCTTACTGACACACAACTGCAGCTATGATAAAATAGCACAAATTGGGGTGTAAAATTAGCTCTGATACCATATGAGAAATTTCAAATCCAACCCAAAAGTTTAAACTATTAGGCGATAAGACTCAAACATTATGTTAAGTTATGATATCTTTTGTTATTCTTTTAACTCTAATAGAGACAAATAAATTAAATAATCAATTAGTAGTAATAAAACCATGCAATTAGAGGTCAACAATAACAATAAGGATAATGCTAAAAAAAAAAAAATATAACAGATAAGATGATACCATATCAGTTGAGCTAAAGAATTAATATAAAAGTATTGGATTATATAGTATTTTTCTAATAATAATAAGACACACAATTAATATTTAATTAATTCTATACAATGGTCCTCAAGCACCTAACTATTCTTATTAGGTTAATATGATATGAATGAACATCACATTATATATAAAAGAGACAAAGGAGAGACAATCAATAAGAAAACTTTATATATGCACTATCAAATCTTGACATAAACTTGAACTATTGTGACCTTTCATATAACTTTCTCGTTCTTGAGTCAAAAGAACATATAAGTATATACAGGGACATGACCTCATTGATTGAGAAGAATGATAATATGATAGAGTAGAATTAAATTTTTTTTTTTTAATTTGACTTCAATTGAATATTCGAACTTAAAATCTCACAGTTTTGCATACTATTAAATTTCATTAATCCATACATATGTGAACTTATATGTAAGAATATATACATATAAATAAATAGATAAAATTTTCCTTTCCTGTCCTCCAATAGCCCTAAGACATACTGACCTTAAGACTTGAATGATCATTTCCTTTAGCTAACTAGGTCCATCATTCTCATCATTTTCCATTCTTATAGATCAATATTTTTGAATTAGATGTGTGAAAAAAACATATAAATATATGTATAAATAGAGTTCGTTTGTTTCATTGAAATGATTGAAATGGAATAATTATTCTTTTCCTCTGGCTATCTCCTATAATGCGATTGTCTCATATGTTCCTTCTTTCTTCTGTAGCAGATTGCCATATTGATAAATAAGTTGCATGCTACGATTGCTGAGGCATGTACCTTAATTGAAACCCTTTTAAAAAATTTGTAAAATAGTTGGTATAGAAAAAGTGTTAGGAGATCAAGATTTATTTCTGAGATTAATTCGAATCTTAGTTTCAAATCTCGCAAAGGAAAAAGAAGGGTAGCAAATTTGCTATTAGTGCCCTTAGGTCTCATTGTATTGAAGAGCGGGTTGAGATCTTTCTAGCTTTGATATTATTAATGAGAACTTGCACATCTTATTTGGTAAGGATTGTTGGTCTAATAACGGTGTCTTATCTATCGAAGATAGTATCTATAAGGAAGCTTTGGAAATTCTAAATATTGGAAAAATATTTGGTCTCTCTTTTAATGAATTAAATGAAGATAAAATTAATCATCTTATGCTAGGCTTTTTTTTTGGATAAGGAGAATTGGGAGGACTTCCCTAACTGGTTCATTTGATTCATGCTTCAATGTTGGCTTTGCTTCTCTCGGTGTCCATGCTTTCTGGGTTCCTTTTCTTTATTGTGGTCGTCCTTTTTTTAGTGATGTTGAGATGCTGCTCTTGTTTTTCTAGTTCGTGGTTGATCAGACTTAATCAATATATAAAACAATGGGCTGGATCTTTTCTTCTTGGGCCTGAGTCTAATACCTGCGAAGGAGAAGAAAAAAGGATCAAGGAGGAGCCGGGCCCTTAGCCTGGCTAGAACCCTCCGACGATCAAATCAGTCCTTTTTTCAGAGTATTTTGGTGATAGAAAGGGGTGAGAGAGTGCAGAGTTTTCACTATCTGTGCTTAGGCTTTCCTTTCCCTTTTGTATGATTTATGGGTTAGGTACGTCTGACATCTTTTTTTTGAGAAAGAATGTCATCTGTCATTCGACCATGCTGGTTGGCGAGAGTTGGTAGCAGGCGCATGTCCCCTGTCCCGTCCCTAGGGATGTCTGGTAAAGGGGGTGTCAGGGCATGGTGCATATTGTCTAAGGACTGGTCCTCCTGCTGGATGACTGGACATATCATCAAAAGGCTTCGGCCCTTACTTGTTCAGCAAGTCATCCGACGGACGAAAGAGGGGAGTGGCATCTAGTCCGAAAGCCTTTGAACTTAGGTCATTCGAGGGTCCGGCCAATGGGCCTTTTTTCCTTTTATCATAACCTCTGGAGGCCTCGTAATGGGCATGGGCTACAGGAGGGTCCAAACCTCTCTTGAGAGTCACTTTTATCCTTCATCAGTGGTTGTCTTCCAATTTTCTGCTCTTGCTTTTCTAGTTTGTAGTTGTCTTCCAATTTTCTTTTTGGGCCTCTTTGTTATTTTGTTTTGTCTTTGGTTCTCCTTTTTGTTTGTAGTTAGGTTGTATTTTTTGTTTTGGTCTATGTTTGGGTGGTTTAACTTCATTTTCTTTTATGTTTTTCCGCAATGTTCTTGACTTGTTTCTCTTTTCCCCTTATTAATTCAATCTCTTGCTTATAAAAAAAAAAAAAAAAAATCTAGGCAAGGTTGATGAATGAAATTGTAGCTAGGGCCAAAGCATAAAAAACACATAATTGTGTGATAGATAGAAGATTCGAGATCTCATAGCTAGATCTTACTTTTGGGTTGTCTTGATTAGGTCCCTCTTCAAAGGTGTGCTTCACATGTAGGGTTGCTTCATTCAAATTTAGAGTTTAGTTTTTTTAATTAATTAATATGCTTCACAATAATATTATTTAATTTAATTCGTATTGGTGGGAGATCGAAATTTTAAATCTAAATACTTCTATATTTCTCTAAATTATTAATATGACAAAGATGAATTCAGTACAACATTAGCTTTTTTTTTTCTTTTTTTTTTAAATATATGTTTTAGTTTTTGGAGAAAAAATTAATTAATTGTAAATCCGGTTAATTTTTATTTTATTTATAGTCCGTTTTATGAAAATGTAGACTTATAAATTATAAGTGAATATACAAATTGAAATTTATTTGTACAAAATTAATTAATTTGTATTAGATGTAATATCTTTTTACTCATAAGTCTTTTTTATCATCTGCTCATTATTTATTGTATGATTTATTTCCGGGTTATTTTAAGGTATGAAATATGAACACATATATATATATATAAGTTACAATTATAATAAAATGCAAATAAATATATTAATGTACAACTATTTATATATAGTTATCTCATATACCAAAATTAATAAGTAATCAAATATTTTAGCTAATATAGTTTTTTTGTTCCTTTTTTGCCTAATAAAAGAATACCGATACTCTTTTTACTTTATGTGTTCTTATTTCATTTGATTGGCGTCTACATATAGTGTAGACAAAACTTACTCTAAATAATTAACTCATAACAAATATATATATTTTTTAATATATACACAAATTGTCAATAGAACACAACACCAACATATTGAAAATTGCATACCAAATTGTAGTCTAATGATAAGTACACATGTTACTTGAATAATAAATTGAGATTCAAATCCCTTCTAATGATAAAAAAAAATCAAAATTAAAGTATTAGCATTTATAAATTAAATTAACGTAAAATAAAATAAAATGTGGAAACTTATAGTGAGTATATATATCAAAAGAAATGTAAGGTATTTATGGTTTTCCTAAACAGGCATCTAGAAATGACGAAGAATCAAACACAATGCATGATTGAGCACATGTGGGAGAACGTGAGGACTGAAAGAAGTAACCAACAGCAAGAGCATAGATTGGAATCTCAGACTCAGAGAGCTAAAAAAGAGAAAAGAAAGAAAAAAAAGAGATAATAGAGATACTAATAACAACAATGACCTCTCAAAAGCCAAAGCTGCCATACAAACAGAGACTGCATACTCACGCCTAAACTATTACTATTTCATGTGGGCATCAACTTCACATTATAACATCAAATAATTCCCAATTTTTCTCTATTTTTTTTTTCCTTTGCTTGGATTTCCGAGCTCTTCTTCAAATCTTCACTTCGTCTTCTTCTTCTTCTTTTTTCCTTGTGTTTTTAAAGATTTTTATTAGATAACTATTTACTTTTTTTTTCTTTAATTATTTAATGATAAGATGATATAACATATTAGTTTATATATATATAGTCTATGGAAATAATCATTCACGCTAGAATTAGAGAAAATTTTAAATAGACACACGCACTGTATTTACTAAAAACTAGTTATATTAAAATGATATACCTTTTTTTTTATTATGGGAAGAGAAATTGAACTTAAATTTATTGTTCTGATTATATATATACTTACTACTAAGTTATATCGTACTAAATTTTTAATATTTAATCATAATAAATTTATGAATTTTACCCTCAAAGATGTTAAAATTGAAAATTTTTTTAGCATTAAAAAGGCTATGTAAATTTAACATTAACGTAACACATTCTAATAAGATTAATTTGGCATGAAAATGATAAATTAGTAAGAAATAAATAAATAAATTTATTTACCAATTGAGTAAATTATTGAGATTATCCATTTTGTTTTTCTTTGTATCTGTCAATCCATCAAACCAATTTGGGATCTCTATCTCATCTTCTATGACTGTGTAGTGTGTGTACCTTACAAAACCAACCGACCAAAAAAACCATATTCTCAGTCATTGTTTCACTCTCTCAGTCTCACTCTCACATATAAAGAGAGAGAGAGAGAGGATTTTGCTTTTTGGACAGTTTAGGGATAGCTTTATTCCTTGTTGGTAAAACAGTTCTTGGTTATTGCAAAAGCAGATCCAAAACCCAGATTCCATTATCTTATAAAATATTAATGACATCATTAATTATAATCTTCATTATAATTAAAAAAAAATTGCTTAATTTAGATATATTGTTTTATATTGATTTATACAGTTGTGAATTTGTATACACCATTTCAAAAAAAAAAAAAATAGAAATTAAACCAAAATAAATAAACAAAAGGGTATTATAAGGTAATTTTAGGGTTTTCTTTTTTGTACATTGGTGTGTAGAACTTTTGACCATGAGCATAGACTAGAGGCAGAGTCTTACATTAGTTTTTGCTAAACAAAATTCGAGAATCCTACACTAGGAGTTTCTCTGCATGGATTTGAGTGGAATTTTGGCCTTATTTTAGCTTCTTCTTGTCAATATTATATAATAAATAAAACTAGTCTGAGTTATGAAACTGGCATATAATACAAATAAGTACTTATCATCAATTGGTCAATCTCCCATAATTGTATAATCATTTTTAGTCCCCAGCCAAAACAAACAAATAATTGTACGTCCATAATTATGCTTCCAAAGCCATTTTTTTTTTTTTTTAACTCTCTCTCTCTCTTCTAGTGTCAAAGTCTTAAAAAGAGCACAAACTTAGATGAATTGAACGGTTTTTCCTTTTCCTGTGAAAAATAACTATATCAATCTAATTAAGATATTTTGCTACATTTGTGACTCTATTTTTAACGCGTTCATATAAAAAAAATAACTATCAATTTATATATAAAATTTCTTAAAAGATTTGAGACCAAAAAACTTATGTGGGAGTTTGAAATTTCCCTAAAATGGATGATTATACTAATAATAAAAAGGAAAGAATGATGATTGGTAATTAAAATCTTTATTATATAATCAATGTGTCTAATGCTACTAAAAAATCATTTCTATAATTAAAACATCTTAAATTCAAGACTTCATGAGTTAAGAGTTAAATTAATTAAAAACTTTATTATATAAACGCAACCATTGAAAAAGCTTAGTAAATTATGTATTGACATAATTAAAAAAGGCAAAGGGTCAATTCGTCAATTAGGGTTATCTCAATTCATACATCTAAGAAAAATAAATTTTTAAAAAAATAAAAGAAATTCAGTAGATATACAGTGCTACTCTTTCTTAGGTTTCTACTACACTAGAGAAAGAGAGTAAAGCAAGAGAGACAGCTGAAGAGCATGGATGGTTCTAAATTGCATGAAATTAAGTAAACAAGCATATGGAGACTGAATTACCCTTAATTAGTTCACCTTTTTAATGATCCAAGATTAATTAAAATTTAAGATATATATATATAATTCTTCCAATGATTGGCAATGAAAGGATGATTAATTAATACTTTATTGAAGTAAAAAATTTAAGAAGCATTTTGTTCCCTAACAATCATTTCAAGGAAAATAATCACTTAGTACAGTCCATTAACTTGATCAAAAATATATATATAACAAAATAAGCTCTTCATATTCATGTCAGAGATATATATATATATTAGTTTCCAACTCCATGAACACATATATAGACCTCTACAACAACTACTTCTGTAAACATACCCATAGAGATTAATACAAAGACAATTAAACCAAAAAATAACAAGCAAATAAAATTTTAAGAACTAGAAAAGCCTACCATTTCTCTAACTTCAATTCTTCGATGGATCGATCCTTCCCATTGATAATCATCAACATCATCTTCTTGATTAATTAGACTCTTGGGGATCGATTCGAAGAACTTGAACAGTTAAAATTCTTTGTCTTTTAAGTAGAAACCTGTATTAATTAATTCAGTGAAATTTAGAAGGGGAAAAAAAAAAACACCAAGATTATAATTTGGTCGGGAAAATTAATTTTTTTAAGATAATGATCATCACAAGAGATGGGTAGTGGAAGATGAAGTGAAACCAGGAAGATCAGCACTATTCCATGCATTAGCAGTACCCCAATATTGATGATTTCCTGAAATTCCCAAAAAATTCTTGGACAAATTCAATTGATTATGTTGATTCTCTTCCATTTTCACTGCTGCTAACTGGCTAATGACCCCAGGCTCCAATGGCTTTGACCTAAGCTGACCAACATAATTTGCAGCCTCAACACCTTCATTTTCAAATGGATATAACCCATTTGGTGCTTCTAAATTTCCCAAGAAAGGAAATTGCTGTGCTTGTTGCAATCTCCAATGATCAACCATTCCACTAGATAAAATTGAGCCACCAGCAGCACTAGTACTGCCAATCTGAAACTCCATTCCTCCACCATCACCACCACCAGTTGTTGCCGCCACATGAGGCTGAATTCCACCAAAATTTAACCCAATATCTGTGGAATTATAGTCACTCAGATGATGTAAAGGTGGCAAGATAGGTAATTGTGGTGGTGGAGGAACCATATTATGATGCCCTATAATATCAGGGGTGCAACTATTAGATACAAGTCCGCTACTTGTGCTAGAACTTGCCTTACTTGGTGATTTGGATCTATTGTTACTTCCTTTACTTCTCTTATTTCTTCTACATCCACCACCAACTGGTACGTTTCTTAATGCACCTCCTCTTGTCCAGTATCGCCGGCAAGTCTTGCAAAAATGGCGAGGCTGAGAAAGGCTGTAATTATTGAAGTAACAAAATTTAGTATTTGTTGATTCACATCTTGGACATTTAAGTGCTGCTTCTGGTTGTGGAATCTTAGCTAGTCTAGCTCTTTCAGCCATCGAGCCTGGCCTAATTGACCCTGCGCTTCCACTACCACTCCCACAACCACCACCACCGCCACCTCCACCAGGTGGCGGCGGTGGTGGTGGTAGTGGAAGTTGAGGGTTTTCACGGCCAGCTCCTGATTGATGATTATGCTGCTGCAAAAATTAAAAAAAAAATCAAAATAATTGAAAATATTAATAAAGATTAATATATAGTATATTCAAGAGAAGAAAAAATAAAAAGTATATATAGGAATATTATTTATCTTTTTCTTGGCTTTTTTGGTGAAGAAGCTATAGATATCCAGCAAGAACAAAGAAAATACAGAGAAAATAGAAGAAAGTAAAAAAGAAAAGAAAAGAAAATTTTACCTGTTGCCAGTTAGGTGGATCTAGATAGGCTTGAATGGATGAGAAGACCATGGTGCTTAAGCTTTAATCCTCTCTTTCTTTTGTAAAGGTTGATGGGTTTTTGTTTTTATTTATTTTTTCTTTTTAATTTTAATTTTCTGAGAGAGAGAGAGATGGTGGAGAATCACATCAAGAAGAGAGAGTTGCAGAGAAAGAGAAAGAGGTGGGAGATGGAAAGATAAAGGAGGGTCTGTATATGTTTGTGTGAGTGTTCATTTTATTTTGTTCTTTGGTCTCTCTCTCTTTCTCTATCTCTTTTTGTTTTATTAAATTTTTAGGGTTTGAAAGGAATGAAATGAAACAATTTTATTTATTTATTTATTTTTCTTAACCTGTAAGCTTCTTTTCATACCGTCTTAATTTTTTCTTGGTGCCTATCAAAAAAGTGATTAGTGGCCATGCATGTATACAATGGGAGAAAGAACCCTAAGTTAAGTTTAATATTTAATTAATTAATTAAAATGATAATTAACAGAATTTTAAAATAAAAAAAAATAAAAAAAAAAAGTTGGGTCTTGGTGGGGTAGTCATGGGTGGGAGTGTCACTATCGAATGTACCTTTGTTTCTTGGGCCTGTCTCCTGGTTGATTTTTGTATTTTTTTTTATTTTATTTTCATGGAATATATATAAAAAAATATATGGGGATTGTTCCTTTACGTAGATCACTGAAATGAAAAGCTTTTTATACCCTTTTATGGCTTGTAATATTATAATTCAGACTTACCTACCATTAAGCTCATCTAAATCCTAATGGTGTTTAATATAATATTATATAAATAAATATAATGCAGACTCAGTAAAGTGTAAAAAGAAATGGAATATTATGATTAGAATAATTATATATTAAGAAAATCTGAAGTTACTATTTAGTGATATTCTCACAACATATTCTCTTGACATTTCTAAAATGGAAATTTCTTTGCATAAATATATTTTAGTAATTAATTATTTATTATATATATATATATTAATTGGTCAAATGTTGATATGTGAAATGAAATATGAAAAGGTAGATAATTGATGCCGTTTTGAGACTAATTCAAGTGCTAAAGGAGGATGAGAAGACTAGTAAAATGATAATTAATTAATTTTAGGAATTTATACTCTTCTTCAATTAAATTGAAAAGAAAAATAAATAAACATATTGAAAAGAAAAATAAATATACATACTCTTTTTCTATAACAAACTTATAAGGAATATACAATTACCAACCATAAGAGGAAAAAACTTAGTCATGAAATTTAGTAAGTTGATGTATATTTATAATTAAAACGTCGTCGTAGTGCTTGTCAAGTTAGTATTTAATCAAAGACCTTTAGATAACTAGAACTCGTTGAAATGACTAAGTTACTCTCGAATTGATTTTTTGAATGACAATGTTATCTTCTAAATTGGCACTGTTTATTCTGTGAGATGCCCTATATATATATTAATAGATAATAACAATTAAGGATTTAATTTCTTAATTGTTATTGATTAGAGTTTCATTTTTTACATTAATACTTATATGATAATTTTTTAATATATTATCCCAGTGTAAGAATATATTTTTATATTGATTATATTGAAAAAGACATTTTAATATTGATAAATAGATAAATTGATTGAAAATATTCCAATCATTTAAAAGAAAAAAGTATATAAAATTTTTAAGTAAATAATTTGGCAAATATATGTCACTACAACAACTAATAAAAATGCGTAAAATTTTTTAATTTTGCTGCTAAAAGATAATATATAGCAATAATGTGAAAAGTTGTTGCTAAAAATTTGCATATAATAGCAACATAAGAAGTCAATGCAAAATGCTAATATATAAATAAATATTTTTTAGTATATTTTCTTTTCTTTTTAAGTATTGGAGGAAATAAATTATATATTAGTAAGACTTTTTAAATAAAAACATATTATTGAGACTTAAAAATTGTATATATCATTTTTTTTTATATTAAACAATTATAAATTATATATATTTTATACAGAAAATATTGTCGCTATTAATATTCCCTTCAATTTCTTATCTCTTTTTCTTTTATTATTTTTTTCTTATTTTTCCATCCCATTTCCTTTAACTAAAACATATTATGGTCTCTAAACCCTAAAACAAATAATAAAAACTATGGTCTTAGTGAATTAACTCAAATATCTACATAATATTAAAACAGAAATATCTAAAAGATATTTTCAAATCTCTTTTAGAATTTAATTAGTAAAGGATTTGATAAGTAATAAAATATGGCTCCTCATATTAATGAGTTTGGCTGGCTGGGTGGCGGTGTTTAGTGGGAATATAGTAAAATCTTTATGAATTAATATCTTTGAAAATTAAAATTATATAAATTTTATTAATTTAAAAAAGTATTAATTAAATGATAAATTAAAAATTTATTAATTTATCGAGAGTGTACTTATAATTCAAAATAATACTCATTTAATTTACTAAAAATTTATTTAATTTTATAAAAATATAAATTATTCTATGAATAAAAGAAGGCTAAAGTCTAAAAAATATAAATCAATCTTTATCTACTTAATTTGCAAATATAATTTAATTGTATTAATATTTTCAATATAATTGATATTTTGGAAACTTATAATAGATTCATATTTTTAAAAAAATACGATATGTAATTTTACTAAATTATTAATTTATGATACGAATGGGATCAACGAGTTATATAAGGTTTTTCAAGAAAATTGTTATCTTATTATTTTATTAAAATTATTAATGTAGCTCATTAACCTAAGTTGGGGCCAAAAAATAATTATTTAATAGTGCTTTGTTATGGTGAAAGATGTTAGGTCATGGTTTGATTGCTGGACTTAGGGAAGGAGTAAGGAGGTGGAGTTACTATGCGACTCCTCTGCGAGAATATGTCTTGATGAAGAAGTCCTTCGAAGGTCTGCTCGTAGATGGTAAAGATGTTGAAGATGATGAAAAGGGGGGTATCCTGATGAAGGAGCAATGCCCTTTGAATAACAATGTACCCTTTGTACTAATTGACCATTTTACTGACCTCTTGGACTAAGTTTTATTTATTGTTGGACTGTGGGTGAAATCCGTTAAATTTCTTAAGAGATCTGTATTTTTAAAGGCCTA
This sequence comes from Reutealis trisperma, assembly GCA_947687605.1. Classification (NCBI taxonomy): domain Eukaryota; kingdom Viridiplantae; phylum Streptophyta; class Magnoliopsida; order Malpighiales; family Euphorbiaceae; genus Reutealis; species Reutealis trisperma. Next base: position 200,397 of record CANTUT010000008.1, read on the forward strand.
AAACTCAAATTCCTTTGAGGCATGTTTTTTCTTTATCAAGATTATATAAGAATATATTTTTGTTTAATTTTTATTTTCTGTTAACTATAAGAATATATTTACATCCTAAGGTATTTTTTCACCATTTATGATTTCAACAAAATCTACGATAATTAAGAAGATTAAATATGAAGAAAAATAAAATTAAAAAATGTTTTGGAAGATAAATTTTTCATGGTAAAATTATATTTTTGAAACAAAATATGGGTGAAAAATAAAAAAAAAATTGAGCAATTAAAATTTTTTTTATTTGCTTATAAAGAACTCGCATTATTTTAAAATTTCAGCGGAAATACTTAAAAAATAATTCTAAATGAACGTTAATATTCTAGAGTAAAAAAGTTAAAAGCAAAAAATTAAAAATCAATCAAAATATAAGAATAACTAAGTAGTGTTTGATAACATCATTTAATACTTCAAATTAAAAATTTTCAGCATTTAATCATTTTAAATTATTTGATAATACATGTATAAAAATCTCAATTAAATAAAAAAAGGCTTAAATATGTATGCTAAAATTTTTAAATTAAAATTTATATTGAATATAATAAGTGATTAATTTTTTAAATAATTTTATATTTTAAAAATTATATAATTTTTATTATTCAATAATTAAAATTTAATACTTAAATTTCATCATTTAATTTTTAGTTTTACGAAATACTACCTAAATATTTTTGATGCAGCAACTTGAAAACTTTAGTGCAATCACCTCTAAAATATATAAAAATTGGATTAAAATTATCTCATATTGGGATGAACATGATAAATTATATTCATACAATATTAACGGTTAAATACAAAAGAAACAATTAAGATTTATTTTTACACTATTATTATCAACTCTAAAAAATTTTAATTTTTAATTATTAAAAAAACTCAATTTTTTATTTTGTATTTAATAATTAAAATTGTATGAACATGACCTATTATATTTATCAAAAAATGAGAGGATTTTAATCCATAAAAATTAATACCTTGAAAATTTTAACGGATCACCTATCCACTAGAAATGAGTTGCCTTCGCCTTGAAATTGCTTTAGTAGTTCTGTACTTTTATTTTAAATTCATTTCTAGTGTTCTTTTATGCCAAAAAAGTTATCATTTTTTTCGCACATATTAAAAAAAATCATTAATTATTTATTAATTTATAAATTTTATTATATTTTTTATTTATATTCTTATTTACAATCATTATTTATTATTTTATTTTTTATTAATTTTGAGAATATATAATCACTGTATCATCATAATAAGATGGGCAAATACTCATATAATTTTAGAGTGAACAAATAGGCTTTTAGATACGGAGTGAGTATTTACAAAATCAAATACTGATTGGAAAATAATTAACAAAAAGAAAAAAAATATATCTTTATGAGTCACTGATTGGTGCTGTAAACTAGCTGTAGGCGCACGTTTTCCAAAGCCTTCTGTCATATTATTTTTATTTAACTTATATTTTTTTAAAAAAAATTAATATATATAAATTATTATGAGTTTATTAATTTAAATTTAGATATTATCTTGTAAAAAATTCTAAATGTTAATATAAATAAAATATATGAGCAAATTAAAAATGATAAAAAATATTAAATATATTAGTCTGCTTAAATTTTAATTTATACTTATAAAATATAATAATATGAAAAAAAATTGATAAAATTACTTGACACATAATGAAAAAATCTTTAAATAAATTTTGGACTAATTATTTGATAAAATGAATGTATGTTAGTCAATCGCTTTCATTAAATTAAGAAACAAATTCAAAACCAAATTCCAAGGTGTGAATTGTAATATTATAAACCATCAGCTACTTTTTTTTTTTTTTTTTTTTTAACTCTTTTAACTGAAAGCTTCAACTGCTTATAATTAAGACCATTATGTTTTACTAATTCTTATTTTGATTAATTATACTGGAAGTATATCCTAATTAATGTGAAAATTAATATTATTAAGAAAAAAATGATATTAATATAAAAATGATATTAATATCTTTTAACTGAAAAAAAAAAAAAAAAAAGACATAATTGGTTTAAATAAAGAGATGACTCCCTTATAGAAGTTTTAGCCAAGAAATTTCCGTTATATCATACATGTGACTTTAAATAAAGTAACGAGAGAGCATATTTTTCTTCTGAAGTAACTCGTTGAGTCTTAACATATAATACTAAATAGTATCTGCTGGAAAGTAAATTTCACGTTAAATAATGATAAAATAAATAAAAAAATTATAAGTGAGTAAATATTAAATTTAGTACAAATCTATTAGTTTTATGTAAATAAATTTCAACATTTACTAACTTATAAACTCACATGTGTACAAAATCATTGAATTTTATATAGTATCAAAGCTGCATGCCCATCATTGGATTAATGACAATGTCAATTCGGACAAAAAACCAAAAAAGATATGTCAGCCGGTCCATTCATGCATGAATAAATGTAAACTTACTAGCATAAATCAATTGATTTTGTACAAGTGAGTTCTAATATTTACTCACTTATGAACTCATATATAATACATAATATTAGTCAAATATATCTTAATTCTATGTAAATTTTTTAAAAAAAATAATAAAGAAACTCACCTCATAAAATTATACAAATATATCCATCAAACTAAAGTCTAGAACTAGTAACGAGTAAGCACTTTGGCATGGATAAGCGAATAACTTTTTTAATGATATGAAATGAAAACGTCAATTATCTCGTGTATAATAGGTAAATGCAAAATATTATATATATATATATATATATATATATATATATATATATATATATATATATATATATATATTCCAATTTAAATTTAGTCCAATTAAACGTAGGAATAAAACTCATAACATTATTTAAATTTTTTTCAAAATATTAGAATATAATAAAATAATATCCAACATAGTATTTCTTTATATAATTCTTAATCATCTATTTAAATTAAAGTACATCAAAATATACAATCTTTATGAAAAGTCAATTTTTTTTTCAAATTAGATCAGGCATATCTTTTTATTGTATATATTTAAAATTAATTTTTTGAAAATTAAAATCAAACTTAATTATTATTGTTACTATCTTGGAAAAAAGAAAGAAAAAAAGATATCCCCTAATTAGTTAGGTAACCTTCACTATACTAGGAAAATGATTATGAAATTAAGATTAGAATCAGAGGAAGAGGTGGTGCTGGTGGCCAAGCCGCCGAAATGGAGTAGAAAGACTAGTCGTCATCAGATAATTTGCTTTTTCCACTTGCCACGTCAGATGAATTTGGGTCCCACAGTACCTGCTTTTTCTTTGTGTGTGGATAGTCTTGAATGTATGTATACAGGTATAATATTATATAATACAAAGCCACCCCACCCACCTGTACAAAGTATCTAATTTCATTTGTCATGTAAACATCAAATCTGAATCTGGGCCGGTGAAGAAAAAGTAGGTCTCACCACCCCTAATCTTGAAGGGGTCCCCTACATGAAAATTTGAGGCCAATATTAATTTATGATGAAGCTTTCATGGGCTAAGGCAGTAAGGGACAAACACAGTGTTTGATACGGTAAATGTCAGCCCTTGACTCTAAGAATGTACCCTCTTAGTCCTATTATTAATTAAAAGGAAGGGATATTTCCTCCAAAAGGGTTTATACATATATAGTTATATACCTCCATTTGATCATCGCATATGCGAGCGAATATCATTATAATTTTTAAGCATACTATCAATAAATATTACAATTTAATATAAATAAATAAATTAAATATTTTCTAATTACGAAAGTAGGACATTTTGACATGAGGATTTGAGCCTTAATCATCTAAGTTAAATTTGATTGAAACATATAATCAATTTGATATTATTATTATTATTATTATTATTATTATAAGATAATGTGTTTCATGTTATTTATAATGTTTTTAGTGTAACAATTATATATAGTATATTGACTGCTTATTCATAAATCTTTAAATGAGTTAGATTTTTTAAATATTATACGTAAACTCCTCTTAACTCTTATAATAAAAGATAAACAAACTTTCATAAAAAAAAAAAAAAAGAAGACAAGTAGATTCCTTTTTGATAAGACAAAATAAAATGCTCATAACATATCATCAACAAAATCAATAAACAGCTAAGAAAATTAAATCTAACATAAAATCTTAAATGGATTTTTAACTAAGTAAAACCATCTTCATTGCTGCAAGGCCTTAATTTATCTTTGAATGTTGAAATCTTAGTAGTCGTAAGATTCTTCTCTATTCATATTTGATTTGCGATTTGTTAATCCAAATTTGCTACTAAAAAAACATAAGAGATTTTATTATTAAATTTATAAACTCTAACCAACTCATACAAATAAGATGGAAATATAATTTAGTTATTTGTTGTAACTAAAAAAATAAAAACTATAAGTGAAAGGAGGAGAAAAAGATAGAGAATGAAGAGTTGGAATTGGCTACCGTCAATGGCAAAAATAAGCCGTCAACGGCAAAAATAAGCCGTCAACAATAGTGAAAGAGAAAATTAAAGAGAGGTCTCCATGGGTGGGGCTAGGTAGGGACGGAGATAGGAGGAGGACCGCCTTGGCCCCTTCAACTTTTAAAATTTTTAAAATTTTGCCTATATGTTTTGGAAAATTTTTAATTTGGCACCCAAAGTTTAAAATTTTTCAATTTGTCTACATAATTTTAAAATCTTTTTAAAATTTTCCCCTAAATTTTGAATTTTTTGTTCATTTTTGGGTCATCAACTTTCAAAATTTTTAAATTTTTATCTATTTATTTTAGATTTTTCATTTTAGTCCCTTTCAACTTAAAAAAAAAAAATTTTTAGCTCTCCCTCTTTTGAACTTCTGGCTCCATCCCTAGGGCTAAGTTTTTATTTCAAATTAGTGTTAATTATCATTCATAGAGTTAATAATATGACCACAACTACAAAAATGCAAGTTTTACCATTTTAGCAATAGTTGAAGAATCATTTAACTAACTGTATTAAAATCATATATATATATATATAGGGGACTAGGGTCGTTGTGCTCTTGCTTTTCTCCTGCATCATGGGCAATATTCTTGCAATTAACCAATCATTCATGGCCTATATGGCCGTTGAGATATATGCATGTGGCTTCAAATTGAATTGAAATCCCTTCTTACATATATACATTAATTTCCTGTTTAATAAATATTATTCTCTCAAGCTATTTATATCAATTATTGAATTCAAAAATTAATATTTGAGATTTCATTATTTAATACCTCTTTTTGAATTTTTGAAAATTTTTTTCCTATAAAATCTTATAATATAATATAATATATTTATTTTGAATTTCAATATAAACATAATAATAATATATCTGTGCACAAAAGGCTCACATCACTTTCATATATATATTTGGGAAAGTGAAGAATTTTTTTTATTAAAAAAAAGAAAAGAAAAGAAAAGAAATTGAAGAGTTTAATTAAAGCATATGTGAGTAGGGCAACTTGTAATTAAGTAACTTTGTGCTTGATTGTGGGGTGTATGTTATAGCTGGAGGTAGTGACATGATGAACTGAGATTTAAATGGGAGATTGAAATAGAAGCAGGGCATGTATATACCACATTTATGTCAAAGCAACATCAATGAATTCAATTATTAAGATATACAGATTTATTAAATTAATGGCAAATGAATCGAATTGGATGGTTTCGAATCTTTTTGGATATTATTTCTTTAACTGAATTTGTATTAAAATTTATTTCGACTTGCTTGATTCAGTCTGTTTTGCGGAAATATTTATTTTTAGAAAATATATTGATATTTTTTCTGTTATAATATTAAAAATTAGTTAAAAGTATTAAAAATTTCAATTTCTAAAACTACAAATATATTAAATTTACAAGAATATTCATGACATTGTAGTACTTAGATTTCTTTTGAGTATACTCGGATAAGCCTATTAGCTTAAGTAGATTGTATTCCAATGTTGTGTTTTTCTCAGTGTTTTAATATAATTAACTAATAAAATTAATCTTTATTATAAAAAATTAAATTTTCATTGTTAAATATGATCAAGAAATCAAATACATAAAAATAATAAATTTATAGGTCGCTAGTGACCTATAATAGTTGTTGGTGGTCGACGGTGATCATCAATGATTGCAGATAGTGAGTATTGGTGATCAGCAAATTAATAAATTTATATTTATATATTATTCTTTTTATTATAATGAATTTATTAAAATTTAAAAAATAATTTCTCATTCTAGAAAAAAAAATTTTTTTTTCTTAAAATGACATAATTTTTCATTGATTATAAAGATATTTTTATTAACTAAATTTTTAAAACGTTTTAAATATTAAAAAAATATATAAAAAACATTTTTCAGGAATCAAACGAAAGCCACAAACAGGTTGAATTATCGCTAAAAATTATATTACAAATGAAATCAAAATCATCTAATAATTATACAAAATATATCATTTAATGTTGAAAATAACATTGCTATTTATAAATTCCTAACACGGTAAAGCTGAAAAAGATGAAATTGTTTCAGGATTCTGTTCCATTTATATTTAGTATTTTTTTTCTATTGCCATGTGTTATATATATATATATATATATATATATATATACACACACAGAGACTATTGCTACAATAATAAAGCTTCATTGTCATTGGTCTCTTCTTTTCTCAAGCCCAATTGTTTCTTTCTCAAAAAGGAGATCTCTGTATAGTTGTACGACAACTCTATATATATAAGTACATTACACTGACAGCAATTACTTTATTGATTAATGTCTAATTACCTACACATGCTGCTACTTGCACTAATTAATTAATTAAGTAGCTGGATTTTAATTCTACATACATAATTACATGTTAATTAATCAAGCATTTGTATTTATAAAAAGGAAAAATGTACATAAAATTCTTGATACGATACAATAAATTTTATCTTTCATATTTTTATCTAAACTTTAATTTCATGGTACGATACAATAGATTGTATATTTCATATTTTTCATTTTTTTAAAAAAAGAAAAAATTAGCATTTAAATGGTAATATCACCGTCACTAGATTGATACCAAGCCACCTAGATATATACTGATATATGATGATAAGAAAAAACTTTATTTTATAATTGATTTTGGCCTCCTACCACATCTACTATTTCTAGTTTTGATTAAAAAAAAAAAAAAGAAGGTAGCAAGATGTTACATATTTGGTCATAGCTATCAGCCAGCAAGCATTTGCTCTGAAAAGATATAATTGGCAATTTGCTATATTATATACAAAGTACTTGCTACCTTTATCACTGCTATGATCACGGGGTTGAATCATCTCTCATATGAGGATAAATTATACCTTCTTTTATCTATTCAATTAATGCATCTTTCATGAAATATTTCCAACTTAATTAAATACAAAAAGCAAGAAAAACAAAAATTGAGAAATGATCATTTATATAACTCATCTCATGTTAATTTGCCCCTAATGGCACACTCTAACAGTAAATACTTGAATCTCAATTAATAAACCTCGAGTTCGTATTTTAAGAGCAGTGAGAAGGGTCTTATGGATGTTAAAATTTTAATATAAATTTGGAAGAAATAATTTTAAAAACTAGCTATTAAAATTGGAGAGTTCATATATATATTAATCGCTTAACATTCTACACTCAAGTGGTAATGGAGTAATCAAAGTTGTTATTGAAATAATTAGAACTAAATTAACTGGCAAGATAATTGGGTAATTTAGTAAATCGGATCAACCAGTAAAGTAATTAAATAATCAAATAAATTGGACCAACCAATAAAGTAATTAAATAACTAAGTAAACCAAACCAACCGACAATGTAATTAGATGAACAAAATCAACATACTCTGATATTATATTAAATTTTTAATATAAATTTAAGAAAACTAATCTTAAAAGTTAACTATTAAAGTTGGGTAGTCCATTTATATATTAAGTATGAAGAATTACCAATATTATATAACTTATCGTTAAAAATAAAATGAAATAGAAAAAAAAAGACAGAGATCTAATAATAGTATGTTACTAATTACATAATATATATATATATATATATGTGTGTGTGTGATGAAAGACATATATAGAATACAAATTGAGTAGAATTTTCTGAATTCATAGAGACATATAAATCAAAAAGACTTTCATTTACCTTTTTACTACTTGAAGATTTCAATTGCATATGAAAAAAAGGAAAATTGATTCCCTCAATCATTCTAACTAACAAGATTCTGAAGCACATGATTGCTTGTGCTGTATAATTATTAAATTGACAATTAGATAGAAATAAAGCTACAATTTTGAGACAAAATATGAAACCTTGAAATTTTGGTGTAATAATTTTCTGCTTTTTTCTATTTAAATATCAACTCATAATTATTTAGTATGTGATTCTACATCTTGATTTGTATATATTGACTTAAGCTATGAGTTTGGTGGAAGTTCAAAATCATATATATGCATGTTCCCAAAAAAGCTAACATCATTGATTTATAAATATCTATAGTTTTTTTTTTTTTTTTCATTTCTCATTCCTTTTGAAGACTCATAATTAAGATTTATATAGTTATTATGTGTTCTTGTTTTTTCTATTTTTGACCAATTATCATGACAATTACCTCTCTCACACACACATATATGTGCATAGAACTTTCTTGTAAAGACTCATTAGATAATCATTATCATCTTGTTTGTTAGTTTGAACATTATTTATTTTCATTTTTTTTTCCAAACTATATTAATTGATGAAGTTATGAACATGATCTTTTTGTTTTCTTTTAGATTACTCCCATATGTTTACAAAACAATATTCTTTAATCTAATTACCATAGATAAATTTTTAAATAATATACAATTGTTATTGCTTTTTCTTTACTTCGACTAATTAAGATTTAAATTTAAATTTTTATAATTATAAATATGACTTTTTTTTATTACTGAATTAAAGATTCATTATTATTAATATATACTAAAATTGAGGCCTTTTTTTTTTTTTTTTTGTGACATCTAAAAGTGGGGATTATGTCCTATATGTTCAATTAACAAATTTGAAAAAAAGCAAAGAAAGAGAAGGTAAAAAAAAAAAAAAACATTCTTCCTCTTTTCATTCTTCTAGGAAGAAGATTTGAACATACACTTTTCCCATATATTAAGCAGATTCTGTCCCTATGTGTTTATCAATTGTGGTCAGTCTCACTTTGGCCCACTTTAATTTGCCCTATTTTTTCAAATTTTGATTGCAATTGATTAAAAGTTAATTCCGCGTTCCAATCAATTAATTGTTAACCACTAACAATAATAATAATAATAGTAATAATAGTAAATTACTATAACACATAATTAGCACTTTAGTTCTTTAATCTTGTTTTAAAATTAGCACTTTTAATCTCTAAATTAATTTCAATGAAAAGTGCGAAATTTTGAGACACCGAAGTATTGTAATAATAAAAGATTAAAGTATAATATTTTAGAGATGAAAGTGTTATATAAATTAAAGTGTTAAGAATTAAAATATAGTAGTAAAAAATTTTATAATTTTACAAACAAATATTAAAATATTAATTATGTCAAAACTCAAGAGTGTAAAGTGATTTGTCCTAATAATAATAATAATAATAATAATATAGTTGTAAAGTGTTAGCTTCCAAATTGATTAATTGGAAGAAAATTGATTAAGATGCTACTCACCATTCACCAACTAATACTACTGTAGCAAACCTCTAATAGGGAATATTATATGAAAGCCTCCCTAACCTAATTTAATTAGTAAGCATACAAATGAATCAATTTTTTTTATGAATGAGGAAAGAAGACAGATGTAGGAGATCGTTAAAAATATAAATACATAATACATATTAATATATTGAGCTCTATCATAATTTAAATTACTAGAATTAGCCAATTAAATTATAGGCTTTCACCATATATTGACCACTTATATTACTCATTCTTAATCAATGTGAAATTACTCTTAATATAAATGCCTAATTTATTGGAATTCAAGCTTGCTAATTTTGGAAATATTTTCTTTTTCATCTCACGACAATAAGAGATTTCAGGTTTTTATGCATTTTTTTTTTCAATCATTGATATATAGTTTTCACTTAGAACTCAAACAAATATATATAATTGGTTATTGTTTCTCTTAATTGCATTGAATTACTTCCGAACATGATGTAACTTGTGGAAAATTTTGGTGGAATTTATTCTTTATAATTAGCTTATTTTTCCTTAAATTATACGGCAACTTCAACCTTATTTTAATTAAGTATTGCTTAATATTCTATTCATTGTCAAAATTAATCACTACGTATCACTTGTGAAAACGATGTGTGCAGGTTATATATGTTCGCACATCTTTATAAAATTACTATAATTTTATAAATGAATATGTCTTATTTCTATTCATCGTATGTGTATATATTTCAAAAAAACATGAATTAAAGAATGAAAATAGTCTTAATTTTCCCTTTTTTTTTTTTTTTTTTGAGATATCATGCAAGCAACTATGTACATATTAATTAATTATATATAAAAAATCTTTGGTTATATCAACATGTAATTAAATATCTATAACAAATGATTTCATAAGAAAATAAAATTATATAGAATTGTTGGTGGTGTCGGAATCTAATTCCCCTATCTAATCAATGTTTGGCAGAATATCATCTTTAACTCATTTTCATGCAAAAAGTAAGTCTTCTTGCATATACATATATATACATAGTTGGAAAGGAAGCTTATTTTGCAGCTTTTGCCACCCCATTATTTTGTTCATTTCTTGTCACCTCTCTTCCCCACATAACCCTTATTTTCTTTCTCCCTCTCTCTCTCTCTCTCTCTCTCTCTCTCTCTCAAATCCAAATCAAAATAAAGATAATTATTATTATAATTAAAGATTATTAAATTAACCTTATCAAGATTTACTTATATACCATTTTTGTACCACGTGAAAGGAGGAGATAATTAGAGAATATTATAAATATAATATTATTAATTTATTAAATTAACAAGTAAACAAATCTCACTCAAAATTGTGGTCACGTGCTCATCTCTTGCAAAGATTCTTAAGTTAGATTCCAAAATAATTTTTTAACTCTGCTAAACGTGCTATTTATAATTAATATTAATATAATTTGCCAGTTTAATTATTATTATTATTATTTTGCTAAAGTTAATTAAGCTATCTAATTAAGTAACGTTGTCTAGTTAAACATAAAAGATTGTGGTCCATCTTCCTTCAGAAATTCAAATTTTAAATATTATCCCACTGATTTTATTTTCCCTATAATTGTCTATTTTTCCTTCTATAATATCTTCCTAGAAGTAAATTCTAGGTTAATGACTAGAAACGATCAATACCAATAAGGCAAAGCCTGGAAATTTCAATGGTGAAATTTCACACCTTAAAAGCCTTCTTCACATCCACCACTATTGAAATTTAAAATCCAAGTAACTTATTAAATTCGTGAAATTATTTGACATGAAGGTATTTTAGAAATATTTCTGACCTGATTAGACAACTAACAGTTCAAACAAAAAAAACTATTAATTGGAGCCAGCTGAGATTATTTGAGCTTTGTAAGTACGTGATCTAAAGAAAAATGGGCTAATAGTTCAAACTCGTAGCCTTTGACGATGAGTAACATCATCTTTTGACCAAATTTTTTCGTTTGGCATTCTTCTTATTTTATTTTCTACATTTTTTTTATGTAATCTTTCAATTTTGTTATTTTAAGCAGGTTTTATATTAAGATATCGCGACTCATATTTAGACTTTTATTTTATCATTTCGAGAACATCAAATAATATAGAAAACTTTAAAACCCTAAATTTATTATTTGCTTACGCTGCATCATTATTAGATGGAATTAGAGTTTGTGAAATCTTACATATTATCAGGCTAACTATTTAATAAGAGAATCACAGATTTATATTTCTCCATTTATTTATTTATTTATTTTTTATTGGATCCACTAGAAGCCTGATGGGCTTTGATTTATTTAACTAGAATAACCCTCTCATTTCCCTGCTTCTTTACTTAGATGTTATATATACATACAGGGACTGAACTAAATGGAAATTTAGGAGGCCATGGCCCCTAAACTTTTCAAAACTAAAATTTATACCTATATATTTTAGTATATTTTTAAAAGATACATTACAATGCCCCTCAAATTTTTAAAATTTATATATATATTCTAATATATACATAAATTTTTTGAATTTTTATTTATTATATGTATATTTCATAATTTTTTCTTAAAAAGAAATATTTTTATTCACATCTATTTTTAGCCCTTCTAAAATTTCAGATCTAGTTTTCGCCTGTATAACATAAAATATAAATATCTTTAATATCATAAAAAAAAAAAAAATCAACACCATAATTGAATTGAACTTTAGTGTAAGAATGACACAATCATATCTACGCAATTTTTTTTTTTCTTTGATATGTCTAATTTGGTGATCATAAATCTAGTGAGCTCCATTTATGGGCTTCTCAAGCAGAGTAGATCAACATTGAATTAGACTCGTATTGGGTCGATCTGGGCCGTAAAATGGGCCACTCCACCGAGTTTGATAATTTGTCTTCTAGTGGCCCCTCCTTGTGATTTGTGAATCGCTAATCTTCTTCTTTTTTTTTTTTTTTTTTTTTTTCATTGTTGTTAAATGATAGCTCGCCTAAAGAATGGCTAATCATAGCTGGAAAAAAGATTATTAAATTACTTTTTTGCCCCAATATTTTTTTTTTTGTTAAATCAATATTTATAATTTTCTCTTATGCTAATTATAATATTAAAAGACATACTTTAACCTATAAGTCTTTAATTCAACAATATTAAAATTAATTGTAGAATTGAAAAATTTTCAAATCAGAATATTATATATATATATATATATATATATATATATATATATATATATATATATATATATATATATATATATATATATATTGAAATACTCTGAATTTTTAATTATTTTTCTAAAATCCTATTTTTGTACGGAAAGGTATTATTCTATTATTTTATTTATTTAAGCAAATATTAAAGTTATATTTTATTAGATTATATATATATTCATACCATTTGAATATGTATTATTAATAGTAATTTTATTACAATATTATATATGTATATTATTATGAAATATTATAATGGTTATGGGAGAAATTATATTTTGATATTTGAATATTAACATGATATTCGATCAATCTTAATTATATAAATTATCATAAGTTCGAGATTTCATTATAATTACTATTATTGTGAATAAGTTTATTAATTGAATTATTAGTATGTAAATTAGAATTTATTCTTATTATCATTATTATATAAACTATGGTTTATTATTAGTATTATTATTATTATTCTTGTTGTTGTTGATTTATATATATATATATATATATATATATATATATATATATATATATATATATATATATATATATATATATATATATATGTTGGTGTTATTAAAAAAAAAAAAAAGAAAGAGAAAGAAAGAGGATGGGGATCCATCTAATTGGCTAGCAGCCAATCAGATGGCTGAGACTAAAGGAAACAAAGAACGAGAAAGAAGAAGAAGAAAGAGGAGGAGACAGAGAGAGAGAGAGAGCGGGCGTGCTGGGTGTCGGTGAGCCGCCATCCGTCTGGCGGTGGGCTAGACCGCCATCACCAATGGCTAGCCCACTGTCCGGCGATCTCAGAGGAGGCAGCTGCACATTCTTCAGCGGCGGACGGTAGCGCATGCGAAGAGAGAAGTCCCGCCGGCGCTGAATCTTCAACACCAATTTTCAGCCGATTCCGTCGGCCAAATCAAGCAAGGTTGGTTCCATTCGGCTCTTGAGGATGAGAGCTTTGGTACCAACCATACCTCCGATCGACTACCGGAGGAAGAGATTGGAAATCCAAACCCGAATCTTTTGAGGCGTTTTTCGACGACATACAGGCGACTGGCGACGAGTGGTGACTGTTTTCATGCTCCTAGCATCGAGGTGAACTTGCTGGTGTGGAGATCACCCAGATCCACCACCAGCAGCGGCGGCGAGTGGGGCAGTCTAGCAGTTTTGTTTAGTCATTCCGGTGTGACTCTCAACATCCATATGATCAAAATTTGTGAAGGTAAATTCGAAACTTTTATATTTCAATTGTTAAATAAGTTATATTATGTTTAACAGATTTTAGTTTGTAGTTTTTATAAGTTCGTTGAGTCTATTGTTGAGTTTAGTGTAGTTCTATTGAGATCTCGATAAGAATCTTAATAGTCTTTAAGTTGTGTCTGGGTATGTGAGTCGTTCTTTTATTATAATATCCTTGTTTGTGAAGTGTCGATGTTATAACGTCTTCTTGGGTCCAAAGGCTACACTTTCGAGGGAAGTCATTCGGACGCGTCGTCAGTTAGGTGAGTGATACTCCCTAATATGTTATCCTGTTTCCATATACATCTGCATGTACTTTGTGTGTGTGTGTATATATATATATATATTAGGCACTATTATTGCATAGATGCATGTAACATTTGATTGTGAATGATGAATCGATATTTTTTATTCTATGTTATATGGTGATTATGATTGACGGATGGAGGTCAGGAGGATACAATACCACCTAGAATCATGGGTTTGGTTATGATTATGGTTATGATTATGATTTTGATGATGTTGAGAAGATGAGTTATGACTGGTGTATGCTAACCGGGCCTGCTCATCACTAAGGCCGCTATTAGTCGGGTTAGGACTGTTTGGTATAGACCAATGACGGCTGAGCCTATTGGACATAAGAGACAGATTATTAGATTCAGAGAGCCAGAATAGGGGGATCGGCTTCCCTTATTGAGTATTAGTGTGGTAATGTGTACTGTATCCCATTTTTTCTTGATTGTATGATTTGTTTGTCTTTATGATATAGTGCATAGTATGAGCATTAGAAATCTGTCTGTAGGATACCAGTTTAATATATTAGCTGGTATCATTCACTGTGTTGGACGCTCATTCCTGTTCATTTTATTATTTTCAGGTCGAGGAATGAGCTTATGAAGGAATTGTAAACTAAGTAAATTGTCAATTTCTCTTCGGCAGTAGTTTGTATTATTGAGTATTAAGAAATGTATATAACATATGTATAATTGTACTATAGTTATAGAACTCCGCAATGTTACATTTTTTACCTGTATATTGTTTAATATTCAATTATGTATTTGATGAGTTAAGATACTATTATGAAACAGAATCCACTTGTATGATAGTATATGATAACTCTATATTTTTAGAGTTATTTTAATTGTTTAAACTTAAATTTTAGCTCAATTCTCGAGAATGCAATAATATTATTACTTATTTTTAGAAATAAATAGTTCTACAATTTATAAATAAATTATAACATATTTTAAGTATTTTTATTTTATTTTTGCAGATCAAAATGATGCAGTAAAAATAAAGATGCAAGCAATGATTCAAGTTTTCAATCCATGAGAAATAAATTCAATGGTTGGTGGCCAAAATTCAATGGTTGGTAGTCAACCTAACCATTTTTGAATATTGATAAAGAAATTCAATGGTTGGTGGCCAAAATTCAATGGTTGGTGGCCAACCTAACCATTTTTGAATATTGATGAAGGAATTCAATGGTTGGTGGCCAACCTAACCATCAATGTTGAATTTTTGATGTAAGAATTTTAATGGAACTTGAATTCTTCCACCAAACATGTCTATAAATACCATGCTTGGCAAAGGGAAATGGCATCAAAAGAAAATCCATAAAAAAAATATGTAGAGAGATTTTCACATGTTTTCTTAGAGTAGATTAGTTTTATTTTTTATTTTGATCAAGAATAGGAGTTTTTGGAAGCTTGAGTTCATCAAAGATTGTATCCCAAAACAAGTTCTCTCTAAACTCTATTCTTGAATTTAATTATAAGTTATTATTATGTTTATTATTTTTATTGTTAATTTAATTATTTTTTCTCTTTTAATTATGAATAGCTAAATTTATTTTTTTAGGATTTAGATGTAATCTTTTGATTTGCATATGATCATTTATATTTAATTGATTGGGTTGATTGTTGGAATTAATCTTTTATCTTAGAACTAAATGCTTGTAATTAACTGGCCATTAATTGCATGATTTAAGATATTGTGTGAAGTAGCGAGAGTGGAAGCACAATATTAGTTCATTAGGATAACTGACCTAGGGAATGTATTGTTTAGAGATAAGAATACTCCTTTGTGATTTTTAAAAGGATTTCCATAAAACTTAATGGGTTTGTGTTAATTGCTTATGATCACGAGAGTAGACGTAAGGTTAATATGAACACACATGTTGTATCTTGAGAGAGAACATCATATAATTTAGGGAAATCTAATCATTAATTCCAGCAAAAATAATCCATCTAAAAATTATAAAGAAATCATATGTAATCAATTGATGAATTCTAAATCCTAGACCTTTGATCTTATTTTCATATTTATCATTATTTATTTACTTCAATTATTTTTTAGCTTAACATATAAATCTCATAATTGATTTTCTAAATAATAGAGTAATATTAAAAATTGGTACTTGACAAACCCTTCCTCGTGGGAACGATACTCACTCATCACTTTATTACTTGTAAACGATCTGTGCACTTGCAGAAATTGCGCAACAAGTTTTTGGCGCCGTTGCCGGGGAAGACAATTTTTGACAATATCAATAGATTGATATACTCTATTACTTTAGATTTTGTTTTTCTTTTCTATTTTTTTATTATTGTGCAGGAATTAAAAAAAAAAAAAAAAAAGAGGATGGCTTTCCACAACTTATAATGGTGCGATGGAGGAATGATGCTAAATAGAGCAGCAAACATGTATGGTGAGGATAGTTTTAGTAAGTTAAACGCTAAAATCGATACATTGGCTAACTTAATTGATAAACTTGATACAAATAGTTTATTTAATTCATGTTTGAGTTATAATCTGTGTGGAGGTAATCATTTGAATTCTGAGTGCCAATATGCAGAGCAGGTACAATTTTTCCCAAATTATAACAGGTATGAGAATTATCCATATTCCAACATAAACAACTCAGGATGGAGTGACTATTCGAGTTTTTCATGGGAAAATCAATATGATCAAGGTAACAATTCATGGTATCCTTATCAATATGATTTTCAAGATCATGCACCATTTGAAGAGCACAGACCATCTTATGAAGCAGTATTGGAAAGATTCATAAATGCTACTCATGAACGATGTGAAAGATTGGAAGATAGGATGAGTCAATGGACTAGCCGCAATACAAATTTTGATATACAAATGGAACAATTTACTAGTCCATTAGATGCTCAAGGCCATGGTAACCTAACAAGTCAAATTGAAGAATATTCTACAAATCAATGTTTGGCAATTTCTTTGAGTGATGATGAAATGATTGATAAAGCAGATACTTCAAGCAAGCAAGAAAAAAAGAAAGAAGTTGAGATTAATTTGCCCATTAAATATTCTTCTCTTATGGATGATATCAGCGGAGTAGTTGAAATTACTGGGGAAATTAAAGAGGTATTTGAAAAAGAGAACTCAAAGAAAACTCTTTCAGTTTGTTTGGTGAAAACAACACCAAATATGCTAGATCATAAAAAATATCAATTTGATGACTTGAAGGAAAAGAAGAAACATTCACCACCATCAACTGAGCACTCACTGACTCTTGATTCAACTCTACTACCTTCCTATCTCAATTTCTTAAGAAAATTTAGAGCAAGAAAAAGAGCTCGTTGGAAAGTTTTTAAAAATTATGAGCCTAATTATAAAATATTAAATAATTTTTGTCTTAATTTTTTTCCATGCAAAATCAAATCAAGCTGGCTTGACTCATTAAAATTGGTAAAAGTCTATCTTTCTATAATTATCGAGATGATATACTTTGTGTATTATCCTCCATGACGAAGATCTAGCTATAGTCAAGCTAAAGACTATAAATTAAGCGCTTTTGGGAGGCAACCCAAATTTCTAACTTTTTTACTTCTTTTTAATTTCTTTTGTTCTTTTGTTTGTTTCGTTCTATTTTAATTTTACTTTAGTGTTGTTATTAAATAGCTTATTAGGAGAAAATCTGAGTTTTCTCTTTATTAGGTTTCTTTTATTTCTGTTTAGTTATTTCGTTGTAAGTTTTCTCTTTCATTTTCTTAACTAAGTTAATCAAATATGGAAGCATCTCTTGCAGTACTAAAAAACAGGTTTCCAACTCTTCCCCAAGATGTACTCAAGAAAATTGATGAACGCAGACTAGAAAGAATGAAGGCATTTAGGCGTCTGAATCTTCCTGAGGATATTCGCTGGATCATAGAAGCCAAAGTACGATTGGCAGGTGAGATTGATGACTCATTTATTAAATGTTTGTCAGGTACGGGGAGAAGTTCTTACTCAAAGAAGAGGAGAGCTAAGAGAATGGGAGTTTGCTACAAGTGTGCAAGATGGAATTGCAACACACGCTGTAAAAATATTGGATTTGCATCCATAAATCGAGAAGACAAAATTAAATTCATAAAGGATGGACTGAGTAAGGAGTCTATGGATAATATCTTACAGACTCTTGAGACGCATCCTTGTGGACAAGTTCAACGCACTCTTTTAGATTTATGGGAACTATTCAAAGAAGAGAAGCAGCGTTACAGTCTAGGGAATCTGACGATAAAAGACCCTGTTTGCCAGTTAATAAGAAAACTGGATGGGAAGCTTATTCTCGACTCATAGAAGGCGTGTAAGCGGTTACTGGACGTAAAACCAGAGGAAGATGTGAGCCAAAATCACAACTACTGTTTATAATCAGGTGTATCACTAACTTTTTTATTTTTCAATGCATTATTTTTTTCTACATCTTGCAGTATTTTTTGACTTTTTAGCACCTAGATTTTATTTTCCTGCAGATTTTTTTTTACTGTCGACAACTTTTTAGTCTTTCAATGTCTACTTTTAGCTTTTCAATATTTTCTTTTTGACTTTTGTACACATGCTGCAGATTTTTCTACTTTCGTTAGCTTTTTAGTTTTTCAATGTCTGTTTCTTTTTAGTTTTTCAATGTTTTCTTTTTGACATTTGTACACACAACATTGATTATTTTTGTTTTTATTATCATTTTTGTTTTTATACTTTTTCTGTCAATAATTATTTTATCCCATTGAACTGTTCTTTTACTCTTCTAGTTTCTTTATATGCACATTCATTATTGTCAATATGCACACAACCCTTTCGAGAGATCTGTGAGAGAAAATGGCAGAATCCTCAACACGCAAATTCAAAATTATTTGTGTCTTTTGTAGTCCAAACTCTGGCAAGAAAAGAGAGTACTTGACAGCAGCTAATGAACTTGGTAGGATTTTAGCTGAACGAAAAATTGATTTGGTGTTTGAGGGAGGTAGTTTAGGGTTAAGGGGTTGTGTCGCAAGTTCTGCATATATTAGAGGTAGTAAAGTCTTAGGAGTAGTTCTAAAGGGTTTGGCTCGAAATAAACAAATCACTGGTGGAACTATAGGTAATGAGTTACAGGTCAATAGCATGTACGAACGAATGGCATACATGAATCTTAATGCTGATGCTTTTATCGCATTACCTGGTGGTTTAGAAACATTTGAAGATATTTTCACCATTGCATCTTGGACCCAATTAACTGTTCTTCAAAAGCCATTGGGATTACTTAATGTTGATGGTTTTTATAATGGTTTGTTATCTTTTCTTGATCATGCTGTGGAACAGGGTTTTATGACACCGGCGAGTCGACGCATCTTAGTCTCTGCTTCAACTATTGATCAATTGATTGATCAACTGCAAAACTTTAAATCCGAACCTGATCCATTAATGGCGCAGGTAGTTTGGCACCCCAGGGCTAGTAGCAGTAAAAAGCGAGGACTAGATCTGAATCTCCGGTTATAACTTCCCTAACTCTTGTAGTTTTTTTTATCACATTTTTTTTATTTTGTGTGTGTGTTTTTTTTTATTGCACTTGATCAAGCGAAGTTTTATATTCAATTCACTAAATGTAAGATGGCTGAGTAAAGAGTTACTTTTGTATTCTTGATACGCATCTTAAATTTATGTGATTTTCCTTTTCAAAAAAAAAAAAAAAAAAACTAACTAACTAACTAACTCAAGAGTTATTCATACAAGATGGCTGAGTAAAGAGTACTTTTTGTGCTCTTGATACGCATCTGTATTTTTTTTTCTTCTTTCTTTTTTTTAGTTTCCAAAATAAAAAATTAAAAATAAATAAAAATAAATAAAAATAAAAAATTGATATTTTCTTTTTATGTGATTAATTTCTCATGCTTGCTTTTAGTGTTGTTTCAAGATGTTTTACAGGAAGCAAGGAAGTGAAATGCACATCCTGCTTATAATTTGGAATCCACTGTTGCGCGATTTCTGCAAGTGCACAGATCGTTTACAAGTAATAAAATGATGAGTGAGTATCGTTCTCACGAGGAAGGATTTGTCAAGTACCAATTTTTAATATTACTCTATTATTTAGAAAATCAATTATGAGATTTATATTTTAAGCTAAAATAAAATTGAAGTAAATAAATAATGATAAATATGAAAATAAGATTAAAGGTCTAGGATTTAGAATTCATCAATTGATCACATATGATTTCTTTATAATCTTTAGATGGATTATTTTTGCTGGAATTAATGATTAGATTTCCCTAAATTATATGATGTTCTCTCTCAAGATACAACATGTGTGTTCATATTAACCTTACGTCTACTCTCGTGATCATAAGCAATTAACACAAACTCATTAAGTTTTATGGAAATCCTTTTAAAAATCACAAAGGAGTATTCTTATCTCTAAGCAATACATTCCCTAGGTCAATTATCCTAATGAACTAATATTGTGCTTCCACTCTCGCTACTTCACACAATATCTTAAATCATGCAATTAATGGCCAGTTAATTACAAGCATTAAGTTCTAAGATAAAAGATTAATTCCAACAATCAACCCAATCAATTAAATATAAATAATCATATGAAAATCAAAAGATTACATCTAAATCCTAGAAAAATAAATTTAGCTATTCATAATTAAAAGAAAAGAAACAATTAAATTGATAATAAACATAATAATAACTTATAATTAAATTCAAGAATAGAGTTTAGAGAGAACTTGTTTTGGGATACAATCTTTGATGAACTCAAGCTTCCAAAAACTCCTCCTCTTGATCAAAATAAAAAATAAAACTAATCTACTCTAAGAAAACATATGAAAATCTCTCTACATATTTTTTTTTATGGATTTTCTTTGATGCCATTTCCCTTTGCCAAGTATGGTATTTATAAACATGTTTGGTGGAAGAATTCAAGTTTCATTAAAATTCTTACATCAAAAATTCAACATTGATGGTTAGGTTGGCCACCAACCATTGAATTCCTTCATCAATATTCAAAAATAGTTAGGTTGGCTACCAACCATTGAATTTTGGCCACCAACCATTGAATTTCTTCATCAATATTCAAAAATGGTTAGGTTGGCTACCAACCATTGAATTTTGGCCACCAACCATTGAATTTATTTATCATGGATTGAAAACTTGAATCATTGCTTGCATCTTTATTTTTACTGCATCATTTTGATCTGCAAAAATAAAATAAAAATACTTAAAATATGTTATAATTTATTTATAAATTGTAGAACTATTTATTTCTAAAAATAAGTAATAATATTATTGTATTCTCGAGAATTGAGCTAAAATTTAAGTTTAAACAATTAAAATAACTCTAAAAATATAGAGTTATCACACCTCCAAACTTAAGTTTTTGCTTGTCCTCAAGCAAAGGAAAATTCAAAACCTAAACTAGTCCACTTTCATAGGAAATTACGATTGCATTTAGCGTATGTAACAAGCCTTTAAACCCCTAGGTGTCCCATAGAGGACGAGTTATAGTCTCGTGAGGGCTTCCAGTGGTGATACCCACAAACACCTTTAAAAATTTATTTCAAAGAAAAATAAAATATCACAAAAAAGAGACTTAATCCCCTCATGCTTATGTTGAATTTTTTTTTTTTTTTTTAAGGTCTTAAGAAATTAATATTTACAAACAACATATCAATAGTATTGCAAGTCAAGCTTCTATCTCAGGTTCAAAATAATCCTCATCTTAATCATGCCTTGAATAACTATACATTAAATCAACTGCAAAGAAATTGTTGCACTTCATATAGGCATATACACACTAATATCTTTAAATGCCTCTATCAAATGATATAAAATAGATGTACAAATCTCATAAGCATATTAAAGCAAACAATCTCCACTAATGGAATTCACAAATCAAGAGAGATCAATAGGTCTTGACTAGGGTTGTAATGGGGCTAACACAAGGTATTTTTGGCTAAACAAAGAACAGACTAAATGAACAAAAGTAAAATAATTATGCCAAGTTTACAAAATCAATAGCTCAAATAAAGGAATTATATTAATGAAGGATTCTTTTCATCTTAAGCACTATTCTTTTTTAATGTTTTCTTCTTTTAAGCCCACCTCTTCTTCTTCTTGTTCTCTTTTTTTTTTTTTTTTTTTTTTCGCCAACAACAATATTCTAAAGACAAGCAAGAATTACTAACTTTTATTGGTTCAATTTTCTTGCTTTCCCCCAAACTTATTTTAAGCAGAAGGTGGTCTTTTATAATGAATAATACTCTCAGTTATTAGAAATCCTTATTTTCTTTTAAAACTTCAATAATTCCCTTTTCTTCATTAAAATGTAAACTTGACAAAATTATCTCACAAACAGGGTGAAAGATAACAATTAAGGTTAATTAATAAAGAAAAGAAAGCTAAAATTATCAAGGCACAAAGGGGTAAACTAGGCAAAAAAATTAAAATAAGAGTAGATACAAGTAACAGGCTAAACAAACAAT
This sequence comes from Reutealis trisperma, assembly GCA_947687605.1. Taxonomy (NCBI): domain Eukaryota; kingdom Viridiplantae; phylum Streptophyta; class Magnoliopsida; order Malpighiales; family Euphorbiaceae; genus Reutealis; species Reutealis trisperma. The sequence goes on from CANTUT010000008.1 coordinate 223,345, forward strand.
GCCTAAATCATATCTCTCTTTCAAAATGAATTCAAAATTTCGCCTCAAAAGTTTGCAAAAACATGTTCTAAGATAGGTGAGGCAAATGAAGATAAAAATGTGTAGAAACCCTCTCTAAGTAAGCATACACAAATTCAATGCAATTAATATAATGCAAAGCAAAGCAAAACATAATCTTAATAAAAGTTAATTTCTTACCCAAAATAGTTGCTCAACCTGAAATACTTTAATAAATTGTCCATAAATATCAATTATAATCTATCATTGGCCTTTTATCAAATTATTTAATATAAGCATATTTTATAAAAAAAAAAAATTAATTTATTCATCAAAACACAAAAGAAATGACTAAAAAGAAAAAACAAACTAAACCTCCCCCAAACTTGCAATGGACATTGTCCTCAATGTCAAAGAAACAAACCAAAAGAAAGAAAATACTCCCTCTTGTAGAAAAGTGGATTCCAAATTATAAGCAGGATATGCATTTCACTTCCTTGCTTCCTGTAAAACATCTTGAAACAACTAAAAGCAAGTATGAGAAATTAATCACACAAAAAGAAAATATCAATTTTTTTATTTTCGTTTATTTTTAATTTTTTTTAATTTTTTTATTTTGGAAACTAAAGAAAAAGAAAGAAGAAAAAGAAAAAAAAAATATAGATGCGTATCAAGAGCACAAAAAGTACTCTTTACTCAGCCATCTTGTATGAATAACTCTTGAGTTAGTTAGTTAGTTAGCTAGCTAGTTAGTTTTTTTTTTTTTAAAGGAAAATCACATAAATTTAAGATGCGTATCAAGAGTACAAAAGTAACTCTTTACTCAGCCATCTTACATTTAGTGAATCGAACCTAAAATTTCGCTTGATCAAGTGCAAAAAAAAAAAAAACACACACACACAAAATAAAAAAAATGCGATAAAAAAAAAAAATACAAAAGTTAGGGAAGTTATAATCGGAGATTCAAATCTAGTTCTCGCTTTTTACTGCTACTAGCCTTGGGGTGCCAAACTACCTGCGCCATCAATGGATCAGGTTCGGATTTAAAGTTTTGCAGTTGATCAATCAATTGTTCAATAGTTGAAGCAGAGACTAAGATGCGTCGACTCGCCGATGTCATAAAACCCTGTTCCACAGCATGATCGAGAAAAGATAACAAACCATTATAAAAACCATCAACATTAAGTAATCCCAATGGCTTTTGAAGAACAGTTAATTGGGTCCAAGATGCAATGGTGAAAATATCTTCAAATGTTTCTAAACCACCAGGTAATGCGATAAAAGCATCAGCATTGAGATTCATGTATGCCATTCGTTCGTACATGCTATTGACCTGTAACTCATTACCTATAGTTCCACCAGTAATTTGTTTATTTCGAGCCAAAGCCTTTAGAACTACTCCTAAGACTTTACTACCTCTAATATATGCAGAACTTGCGACACAACCCCTTAACCCTAAACTACCTCCCTCAAACACCAAATCAATTTTTCGTTCAGCTAAAATCCTACCAAGTTCATTAGCTGCTATCAAGTACTCTCTTTTCTTGCCAGAGTTTGGACTACAAAAGACACAAATAGTTTTGAATTTGCGTGTTGAGGATTCTGCCATTTTCTCTCACAGATTTCTCCAAAGGATTGTGTGCATATTGACAATAATAAATGTGCATATAAAGAAACTAGAAGAGTAAAAGAATAGTTCAATGGGATAAAATAATTATTGACAGAAAAAGTATAACAACAAAAATGATAATGAAAACAAAAATAATCAATGTTGTGCGTACAAATGTCAAAAGAAATATTTGAAAAACTAAAAAGAAACAAACATTGAAAGACAAAAAAGCTAACAAAAGTAGAAAAATCTGCAACATGTGTACAAAAGTCAAAAAAAAATATTGAAAAGCTAAAAGTAGACATTGAAAGACTAAAAAGTTGTCGACAGTAGAAAAATCTGCAAGAAAATAAAATTTAGATGCTAAAAAGTAAAAAAGTACTGCAAGATATTAAAAAATAAAAAAGTTAGTGATACACCTGATTATAAACAGTAGTTGTGATTTTGGCTCACATTTTCCTCTGGTTTTACGTCCAGTAACCGCTTACACGCCTTCTATGAGTCGAGGATAGGCTTCCCATCCAGTTTTCTTATTAACTGGCAAACAGGGTCTTTTATCGTCAAATTTCCTAGACTGTAATGCTGCTTCTCTTCTTTGAATAGTTCCCATAAATCTAAAAGAGTGCGTTGAACTTGTCCACAAGGATGCGTCTCAAGAGTCTGTAAGATATTATCCATAGACTCCTTACTCAGTCCATCCTTTATGAATTTAATTTTGTCTTCTCGATTTATGGATGCAAATCCAATATTTCTACAACGTGTGTTGCAATTCCATCTTGCACACTTGTAGCAGACCCCCATTCTTTTAGCTCTCCTCTTCTTTGAGTAAGAACTTCTCCCTGTACCTGGAAAACATTTAATAAACGAGTCATCAATCTCACCTGCCAATCGTACTTTGGCTTCTATGATCCAGCGAATATCCTCAGGAAGATTCAGACGCCTAAATGCCTTCATTCTTTCCAGTCTGCGTTCATCAATTTTCCTGAGCACATCTTGGGGAAGAGTTGGAAACCTGTTTTTTAGTGCTGCAAGAGATGCTTCCATATCTGATTAACTTAGTTAAGAAAATGAAAGAGAAAACTTACAACGAAATAACTAAACAGAAATAAAAGAAACCTAATAAAGAGAAAACTTGGATTTCCTCCTAATAAGCTATTTAATAACTCACAAACCACACTAAAGCAAAATTAAAATAAAATGAAACAAACAAAGGAACAAAAGAAATTAAAAAGAAGTAAACAAGTTAGAAATTTGGGTTGCCTCCCAAAAGCGCTTTATTTATAGTCTTTAGCTTGACTATAGCTAGATCTTCATCATGGAGGATAATACACAAAGTATATCATCTCGATAATTGTGGAAAGATAGACTTTTGCCAATTTTAATGAGTCAAGCCAGCTTGATTTGAGTCTGCATGGAAAAAAATTAAGACATAAATTATTTAGTATTTTATAATTAGGCTCATAATTTTTAAAAACTTTCCAACGAGCTCTTTTTCTTGCTCTAAATTTTCTTAAGAAATTGAGATAGGAAGGTAATGGAGTTGAATCAAGAGTCGGTGAGTGCTCAGCTGATGGTGGTGAATGCTTCTTCTTTTCTTCCAAGTCATCAAATTGATATTCTTTATGGTCTGAAATATATGATGTTGTATTCACCAAACAAACTGAAAAAATTTCCTTTGAGTGGTCTTGTTCAAATCCTTTTTCAATTTCCCCATCAATTTCAACCACTCCGCAAATATTATCCATAAAAGAATAATATTTCTTGGGCAAATTAGGCTCAACTTCTTCATTTTTTTCTTGCTTGCTTGAAGTATCTCCTTGATCAATCGTCTCTTCCTTATCATCACTCAAAGAAATTGCCAAGCATTGCTCTCTAGAATGTTCTTCAATTTGGCTTGTCAGGTTTTCATGGCTTTGAGTATCTAATGGGCTAGTGAATTGTTCCATTTGTACATCATCATTTGTATTGTGGCTAGCCCATTGATCCATCCTATCTTCCAATCTTTCACATCGTTCATGAGTAGCATTTATGAATCTTTCCAATGCTGCTTCATAAGATGGTTTGTGCTCCTCAAATGGTGCATGATCTTGAAAATCATCTTGATAAGGATACCATGAACTGCATTGGTTTTTCCAAGAAAAGTTTGAATAGTCACTCCATCCTGAGTTGTCTATATTGGAATATGGATAATTCTCATACATGTTATAATTTGGGAAAAATTGTACCTGTTCTGCATATTGACACTCAGAATTCAAATGATTACCTCCACACAGATCACAACTCAAACATGAATTAAATAAACTATTTGCATCAAGTTTATCAATTAAATTAACCAATGTATCAATTTTAGCATTTAACTTACTAAAACTATCCTCACCATACATGTTTGCTGCTCTATTTAGTATCATTCCTCCATCACACCATTAAAAGTTGTGGAAAACCTTCTCTTTTTTTTTTTTTTTTTTTTTGTTTTTTTTTTTTTTTATAAAAGTTAAAAAAAAAAATCTGCAAAATTTTAAAAAATATACAAAATAAATCTAAAGTAATAGAGTATACCAACCTATTGATATTGTCAAAAATTGCCTTCCCCGGCAACGGCGCCAAAAACTTGTTGCGCGATTTCTGCAAGTGCACAGATCGTTTACAAGTAATAAAATGATGAGTGAGTATCGTTCTCACGAGGAAGGATTTGTCAAGTACCAATTTTTAATATTACTCTATTATTTAGAAAATCAATTATGAGATTTATATTTTAAGCTAAAATAAAATTGAAGTAAATAAATAATGATAAATATGAAAATAAGATTAAAGGTCTAGGATTTAGAATTCATCAATTGATCACATATGATTTCTTTATAATCTTTAGATGGATTATTTTTGCTGGAATTAATGATTAGATTTCCCTAAATTATATGATGTTCTCTCTCAAGATACAACATGTGTGTTCATATTAACCTTACGTCTACTCTCGTGATCATAAGCAATTAACACAAACTCATTAAGTTTTATGGAAATCCTTTTAAAAATCACAAAGGAGTATTCTTATCTCTAAGCAATACATTCCCTAGGTCAATTATCCTAATGAACTAATATTGTGCTTCCACTCTCGCTATTTCACACAATATCTTAAATCATGCAATTAATGGCCAGTTAATTACAAGCATTAAGTTCTAAGATAAAAGATTAATTCCAACAATCAACCCAATCAATTAAATATAAATAATCATATGAAAATCAAAAGATTACATCTAAATCTTAGAAAAATAAATTTAGCTATTCATAATTAAAAGAAAAGAAACAATTAAATTGATAATAAACATAATAATAACTTATAATTAAATTCAAGAATAGAGTTTAGAGAGAACTTGTTTTGGGATACAATCTTTGATGAACTCAAGCTTCCAAAAACTCCTCCTCTTGATCAAAATAAAAAATAAAACTAATCTACTCTAAGAAAACATATGAAAATCTCTCTACATATTTTTTTTTATGGATTTTCTTTGATGCCATTTCCCTTTGCCAAGTATGGTATTTATAAACATGTTTGGTGGAAGAATTCAAGTTCCATTAAAATTCTTACATCAAAAATTCAACATTGATGGTTAGGTTGGCCACCAACCATTGAATTCCTTCATCAATATTCAAAAATAGTTAGGTTGGCTACCAACCATTGAATTTTGGCCACCAACCATTGAATTTCTTCATCAATATTCAAAAATGGTTAGGTTGGCTACCAACCATTGAATTTTGGCCACCAACCATTGAATTTATTTATCATGGATTGAAAACTTGAATCATTGCTTGCATCTTTATTTTTACTGCATCATTTTGATCTGAAAAAATAAAATAAAAATACTTAAAATATGTTATAATTTATTTATAAATTGTAGAACTATTTATTTCTAAAAATAAGTAATAATATTATTGTATTCTCGAGAATTGAGCTAAAATTTAAGTTTAAACAATTAAAATAACTCTAAAAATATAGAGTTATCATCCACTTTTCTATAAGAGGGAGTATTTTCTTTCTTTTGGTTTGTTTCTTTGACATTGAGGACAATGTCCATTGCAAGTTTGGGGGAGGTTTAGTTTGTTTTTTGTTTTCAGTAATTTCTTTCATGTTTTGATGAATAAATTTAAAATTTTTTTTACTCTTTTATTAATAAAATATGCTTGTGTTAAATAAATTGATGAAAGGTCAATGATAGATTATAATTGATATTTATGGACAATTTATTAAAGTATTTCAGGTTGAACAACTATTTTGGGTAAGAAATTAACTTTTATTAAGATTATGTTTTATTTTGCTTTGCATTATATTGATTGCATTGAATTTGTGTATGCTTACTTAGATAGGGTTTCTACACATTTTTATCTTCATTTGCCTCACCTATCTTAGAACATGTTTTTGCAAACTTTTGAGGCGAAATTTTGAATTCTTTTTGAAAGAGAGATATGATTTAGGCATTGTTTGTTTAGCCTGTTACTTGTATCTACCCTTATTTTAATTTTTTTTCCTAGTTTACCCCTTTGTGCCTTGATAATTTTAGCTTTCTTTTCTTTATTAATTAACCTTAATTGTTATCTTTCACCCTGTTTGTGAGATAATTTTGTCAAGTTTACATTTTAATGAAGAAAAGGGAATTATTGAAGTTTTAAAAGAAAATAAGGATTTCTAATAACTGAGAGTATTATTCATCATAAAAGACCACCTTCTGCTTAAAATAAGTTTGGGGGAAAGCAAGAAAATTGAACCAATAAAAGTTAGTAATTCTTGCTTGTCTTTAAAATAATGTTGTTGGCGAAAAAAAAAAAAAAAGAACAAGAAGAAGAAGAGGTGGGCTTAAAAGAAGAAAACATTGAAAAAGAATAGTGCTTAAGATGAAAAGGATCCTTCATTAATATAATTCCTTTATTTGAGCTATTGATTTTGTAAACTTGGCATAATTATTTTACTTTTGTTCATTTAGCCTGTTCTTTGTTTAGCCAAAAATACCTTGTGTTAGCCCCATTACAACCCTAGTCAAGACCTATTGATCTCTCTTGATTTGTGAATTCCATTAGTGGAGATTGTTTGCTTTAATATGCTTATGAGATTTGTACATCTATTTTATATCATTTGATAGAGGCATTTAAAGATATTAATGTGTATATGCCTATATGAAGTGCAACAATTTCTTTGCAGTTGATTTAATGTATAGTTATTCAAGGCATGATTAAGATGAGGATTATTTTGAACCTGAGATAGAAGCTTGACTTGCAATACTATTGATATGTTGTTTGTAAATATTAATTTCTTAAGACCTTAAAAAAAAAAAAATTCAACATAAACATGAGGGGATTAAGTCTCTTTTTTGTGATATTTTATTTTTCTTTGAAATAAATTTTTAAAGGTGTTTGTGGGTATCACCACTGGAAGCCCTCACGAGACTATAACTCGTCCTCTATGGGATACCTAGGGGTTTAAAGGCTTGTTGCATACGCTAAATGCAATCGTAATTTCCTACGAAAATGGACTAGTTTAGGTTTTGAATTTTCCTTTGCTTGAGGACAAGCAAAAACTTAAGTTTAGGGGTGTGATAACTCTATATTTTTAGAGTTATTTTAATTGTTTAAACTTAAATTTTAGCTCAATTCTCAAGAATGCAATAATATTATTACTTATTTTTAGAAATAAATAGTTCTACAATTTATAAATAAATTATAACATATTTTAAGTATTTTTATTTTATTTTTGCAGATCAAAATGATGCAGTAAAAATAAAGATGCAAGCAATGATTCAAGTTTTCAATCCATGAGAAATAAATTCAATGGTTGGTGGCCAAAATTCAATGGTTGGTAGTCAACCTAACCATTTTTGAATATTGATAAAGAAATTCAATGGTTGGTGGCCAAAATTCAATGGTTGGTGGCCAACCTAACCATTTTTGAATATTGATGAAGGAATTCAATGGTTGGTGGCCAACCTAACCATCAATGTTGAATTTTTGATGTAAGAATTTTAATGGAACTTGAATTCTTCCACCAAACATGTCTATAAATACCATGCTTGGCAAAGGGAAATGGCATCAAAAGAAAATCCATAAAAAAAATATGTAGAGAGATTTTCACATGTTTTCTTAGAGTAGATTAGTTTTATTTTTTATTTTGATCAAGAAGAGGAGTTTTTGGAAGCTTGAGTTCATCAAAGATTGTATCCCAAAACAAGTTCTCTCTAAACTCTATTCTTGAATTTAATTATAAGTTATTATTATGTTTATTATTTTTATTGTTAATTTAATTATTTTTTCTCTTTTAATTATGAATAGCTAAATTTATTTTTCTAGGATTTAGATGTAATCTTTTGATTTGCATATGATCATTTATATTTAATTGATTGGGTTGATTGTTGGAATTAATCTTTTATCTTAGAACTAAATGCTTGTAATTAACTGGCCATTAATTGCATGATTTAAGATATTGTGTGAAGTAGCGAGAGTGGAAGCACAATATTAGTTCATTAGGATAACTGACCTAGGGAATGTATTGTTTAGAGATAAGAATACTCCTTTGTGATTTTTAAAAGGATTTCCATAAAACTTAATGGGTTTGTGTTAATTGCTTATGATCACGAGAGTAGACGTAAGGTTAATATGAACACACATGTTGTATCTTGAGAGAGAACATCATATAATTTAGGGAAATCTAATCATTAATTCCAGCAAAAATAATCCATCTAAAAATTATAAAGAAATCATATGTAATCAATTGATGAATTCTAAATCCTAGACCTTTGATCTTATTTTCATATTTATCATTATTTATTTACTTCAATTATTTTTTAGCTTAACATATAAATCTCATAATTGATTTTCTAAATAATAGAGTAATATTAAAAATTGGTACTTGACAAACCCTTCCTCGTGGGAACGATACTCACTCATCACTTTATTACTTGTAAACGATCTGTGCACTTGCAGAAATTGCGCAACAGTATATTTATGAGATAATAGAGTTATGAGCTCAGTGTGGCCTTTGTTTTAAATTGATGTTGTTTAATTGGATCTGTTTAACAGTGGGCCCTATCTCTATTAAGTGTTAGTTTGTCGTGTTGTGGGAGGTTAGGCTTGCTACGGGCACTGGTAGTCACGTGCATTTTTCGTATCCTAAAGCCGGTCACGTGCTCTCGAATTTGGGGCATGACATATATATATATATATATATATATATATATATATATATATATATATATATATATATATATAATATCATTTTAGCAACTAGTCTAGGGAATATTCAATTTGGAGTTTAAATTTTGGCCAAAAATACAATTAAGAGTTTATATTTCATTTTAATGCAATGTTAACCCTAAACTTTTAAATTCGATGCAATTTGAGACTTGCTTCGTTAAATAAATTAACGCTATTAATTATGATTGGTAAAGTAAAATTTTGGATACCACTTTACATTTTAAATAACAAAAAAAATTAAAATTAAAAAACTATATTTTAAATAATAAAAATGTAATAAAATTAAAACAATCATATTTTAAATAATAAAAAATAAAATTAAAAAAAGAACACAAATGAAACCTAGATTTAGGGTCATCAAACAAAATTTATTGTTTTTCATTATTATGTGTTATAGACATCATGCAACAGCATTAAAGCAAATAAGGGTGTGCTAGACAAATTGCGGAATCTAATTGGTGCTGCTGTAAGCGAAGATGGAGACAAGGCCATAGTAATTTATCTTTACAACAGCTGAGCTTGTACTTTGGGTAATTGAATGGGGATCACTGCCATTGGGCACTTCTATGTCCCACTACACAGACATCTTCATCGCCATGTACTGTGCCTCTTGTCAACTCCCTTCATCTCCTTGAGTTGTCGCCACCGATGAATTAACAGTCACAATGCCAGTAGAAATTATGCCTTCGGCCACAATCTACCCATAGCTAGAGAAAAACATAGTTTGCAAGGTTAAAGAGAGCTTCTCTATGACTCTATGGGAAATTTTTAATATTTCTTTTTCATTTGATTCTTTTTCTTTGCTACATTGCTCTATTTTTTTTGAGTTGGATGAGTAGCTGTCTATGCTTTATAGTGACTGGAGTATAATTTGATTTAAGGTGTCGGCCTTCTTGCAATTGTAGATAACTCAATAAAATGAAGGGCATGCTAGTTTCATCTATATATATTTTTTTAAACATTCTCTTTTTAATTTTAATATTTTTTATTATTTAAAATATGATTTTTTTAATTATAATTATAATTTTTTTATTATTTAAATACTTACAAATAATTAAATACTTGTGAGATCGAGACTAATTGTCATGATTTGATAGCTAGAGTTAATATTTTTAGATGTACATATGAGTGTAGAGTGTATTTTAGTTTCATTCTAAAAGCGAATTTAATCTCAATTTAACATTAAATTACTATGATATATTTTAATTAATCTTAATTTTACGTCTAAGACATATTGGATTTGAGTTTGATTTGTAGGTTCAAAATTTTAAGGGTATGAATTTAGGACTAGATTAAGGATTTAGGGTTATGTTTTGACATTTCCAAAATCTCTAATCAATTTCACCTAAAATTATTTTTCTTTTAGGGTTAATAGAAAATTGTGAGGTTAATTCTCTTGTAATTTAGACCATATTTTCGAATTAATCCTACTTCCAATTTTTTTTAGGGTTAATAGAAAGTTCTTTTTTTTGGAGGGATAATACTAATAAACGATATGTTGTTTGTACGTATGTAAAAACTATTATCTGTATATTTCCAGAAAATTGAGGAAACAAGTTTGTTTCCTGTCACGTGGCGGTTTAGTTTTTCTAACGACAAGTCGGTTAATTAAAAGAAACTACTATTAGCGAGAGAGAAGGAATGTTTCCAATGATAATTAAAAATAATTAAAAGTGCCATATTATATATATATATATATAATAAATACTTACAAATAATTAAATAAACCAATCTCAAAAATAATGATAAATAGACTAACCTGATTTAACATATAATAAATATTTTTTAACACATTCAATTTGTAATCAATTGTAAGTATATATATATATATATAAATTGTGTAAACATATACATATGATGTGTGTAGTTTATTTATTTTCATTTTTTAAGAAATTATTTATTTCTAATTTTCTATCTTGATGAGGGACAAAAAAAACGTAAAAATGTAGTGGACTTTAAAGCAATCAAAGTCCATATTGATCAAGCTTCTTAATGATTCTAAAAGATTTAAGGCTCAAGAAGGAGGTCCACTAAGAATAGATCCAGGGAAGAAAGTCTCAACATTCATAGAGACATTCTTCCTTGGGCTTCTTCACCTTCTACCATCCCAGCTCATAGCTTGCCTCGCAAGTTATCCAATTATAGTTGATGTCATGAAATACAACTTTAGTCCACTTATGTGATTGAAAGGAGAACATTCAAGCGGCACATCTTAGCCTCTGACACTATCAACTTGCTATATGACAAGCGATAGGCCATCAGACCATACTCGCCATTACTTATGTACCAATTGTAGCAATTAGAGAAAGAATGTGTCAAGAAACATTCTCTCTACTTAGGGACACTTGTTATGTTCGTCATACAAAAGCCTATAAAATGGAGGGATCAACACACAATTCATATAGCTAGAATTTTGCATCTCTCTCAACCTTTTCTCTTACTAAATAATTCTCAAGCTAATCTCTTATGAGAAGGAAAATCTCCTTCTCCAGTGACAAGCAACAAGTCCTTGCAAATTCTTTTGTATGGGAGGTCTTTTGTTGCCTAACTCTCTTGAACGTGCTTTCATCTTTGCAAAGTCATTGAATTAAAATCCATCATCAGAGATCCTGTCCAACATCAACTTCTTTGATCAAGCTCTAATAACTTCTAATGAGTATAAAAAAATAATTACGTATAAAAAATAAAAATATTGTTTATAGGTGTTTTTATCAATATTTTTTTTTGTAATATAAGAACATAAAAATTAAATTTATTAACATACAAATCACACAAGTTTTCAATAATTTTGTGAAAACCTTTTGCCTATTAAATCTTTATTGAAAAAAAAAAGATTTATATATTTAATAGTATAAATTTTTATTTATATTTTATAATCTAGCAGTAACTTCAATTATCAAATATTATTAGAACTATGAAATAAAATAATTTTTTTTTTTAATCTTACTGGAGAGTGAGGGTGCAGTTCTAATAATAAAATAAAAATTATTGCAATTTGGACTTTTCCAGAAATGTAATATTCCAGTATGAACTAAATATCAAATTATTTTTACTCAGAATTTTTGATATATAAAAAATAATCAATAAAAATAATTATTATATAGTGCTTAAAATAAATTACGAGTATCCTAACCAAAACAGGAATTGAATTCCATTCTACAAACACTTGACAACCAAGGCAGGGAACGAAACCATTAAATTGCCTCTATAAATTCTTTTTAGATTTTATTGTTCGTATCCAAAAATTAAGTCTCAGAAGCTATCTATCTACTCAGGTTTAATGATCATTGAAGTTTCTTAGAGAGAGTCTGAACTTTTCAGTTCACAATCTTTTCAAATCTTCCTATTTATGTTTTCTTTATTGGCGGTTTATGAACAATATTTATTCAGAAAAACAGGGGATACCATATAGAAAATCTAACTAGACTCTATAGAACTGTTAACAATGGCTTCCTGCGATCAAGATGAACGCTTGTTCTTTGAAGCAACAAAACCCCATTTTTTCAAGGTAGTTCTTGATGATACTATTCGTGATAGAAAGCTTGTAAGTCTTTTTCTTCTTGAAACTCTGTTTTCGTTTTGTTTGTTGTCTTGACTATAATTTCTTGAATGGGCTCTATTTTTTTTTTTTTTAATCTTTTTTGGGTATGTCTGGATAATTTATATCAGAATTTTTATGGGTTTATTTATTTATTTTTTTTGTTTGTTCATTCTGATTTATACGTTTATATGTACCAGGGTATTCCTAGGAAATTTGTAAGTAAGTATGGAAATAATTTGCCAAGTTCTATAGTCCTTAAGGTCCCTAGTGGTGAAAATTGGCTGATAGACCTGCATAAATGCGATGGTGACATTTGGTTGAAAGATGGGTGGCAGGAATTTGTTGAATTTTATTCCATAACCCTTAGATCCTTCTTAGTGTTTGAATATGATCAGAAAAATTGTCATTTCAATGTGGTCATATTTGACAAGAGTGCTTCAGAGATTGATTATCCATATGGAGTCAAGGGTGACAATTTGGAGGAGCCCAACAATCTTAACAAAGCTGAAAATGATTTATCTTTTAGAATCTTTGATGAATTCATGCCGAGCAGGAAAATAAAAGAGGAATCACCATTACCATTACCATTACCTAGGCCTTGTAGGAAGATGAAACTAGATAATCCGACAATGCCTCGGACTCAGAAGAAGAGGAAGCTTGACAATTCCACCAGAAATTCTGAAGGTATGCAATATCCACTATATCTTGGGGGTTCAAATACTAAAGATCTCACATGGTCCTTTTTATGTTTGTCTTGCGTTTGTTTTTATGTTTAATTGAAGGGATTAACTTCTGCAGCAAATAAAGGCAATGGAGGCAGATATAGTGAAAAACAAAAATTAAAGAGGGTGGTTGCAAGGACACATCCATTAACAGAAGCTGAAAAAAAAGAAGTGCTTCATAGAGCAAGTGATGCTTTCAAATCAAAAAATCCATTTTTCATGGTTGTAATGCAGCCTGGATATCTCCATTCAGGAGGAACACGGGGAGTGGTGAGCATTAATTCAATTAAAATTTCTGTGATAATTATTTTTCATGTTTTCAGTTTATATTTTTGAGTTTCTGATTCTTTATTTGTTTCTCTCTTTTCTTTTTAATTATTTGTCCAGTACATACCATTAATCTTCGCCAGGAAATATTTAACCAAGAAGTGCAGTCGCTGTGATGCCATCCTAAATCTTATGGATGGGAGGACTTGGTTTATCCATTGCTGTAATAGTACAATGGCAGGAAGAACAAGATCAAAATTTAGTTATGGCTGGAAGCAATTCTCATATGACAATCTTTTGGGAGTTGGCGATGTTTGTGTTTTTGAACTGATTGATCTTGCAAAAAAAGAATTGAAAGTTACCATTTTTCGATATAACAAGGCATCAGGGGGTCAGTTTTTAGTTTTGAATCCAATGGTTAATCTAATTTCAATTTTGTGTATTGATGACTCCATCCATATATTTGTCCAAATGCGTCAGAAAACTGAACTTAACTCTGATTTTATTTTGTTATCATGCAGGTAACAAGAAGGAATTACAACATGAAGAAGAGAGTGCTAGCTGCAAGCAATTTATCAAAGGGCCTTCTATTGAAGATGCAGAAAGATTTACCTCAAGAAATCCTTTCTTTAAAATTGTTGTCAAGCCAAGCCACCTGAAGAGGTGCCCCATGGTAAGGTTCTTGAACAACATTCATGGAGAGAGGTTCAAGGGGAAAAAGAAATCAGAAATGCACAAGATTGACTTGCTAAGCTAGCTAGGGAAAAGACGTGCTGTTGTTTTTTAATTTCTTATTTGCTATCATTATTATTGTCAAAGATCAAGATGAAGTGGGTTTTTGATGGTATTCAAGTTTTTTTTTTTTCCTTCTTTGTGCAGACTGTACCATTAGAATTTATGGCAGAACATACAAAGCAACGCACAGAGAATGTGACGCTAAAGGTGAAAAACAAACAATGGTCTGCGAAATTGATCAGCCATGCAAGGTGCGGTATGTTGTCTGGTGGATTGCCTCTATTTACGAGGGAAAATTCTCTACAAGCTGGAGATGTTTGCATGTTCGAGTTGATTAATGATGAAAACATGGTGTTCAAAGTCTCCATTTATAGAAATCGTAACTAATCTGTTGTTCAAATTGCAATCTTTGATCTCTTTTGGAGGGTTACATTTTTGTAATGCTACTTAACACAGTTTAATTGATATGTAGAAGCAACCTAATTGTGACTATTAATTGGGAGGGCAATGATCCATCCGGAGCTCTTCTAAGCATGATTTGTGGCCTTTATATCAATGGCAGTTTGATATTTTGCTATATCTATAAATATCAGTATATGTGTTAGTGAATGACTTTATTGATTGGGTACCTTTCAATATATTCTTGCATCCGAGTGCACCTGTTCAACCTTTGGATGAGAATTTTCATTTTCATCCAAATGTTGGCTGATTTGTGGCTGAATCATTACCGATGTTGGTTCAGTATCTGCTTGCAACATACAGGTAATAAACAGATGATTGAATCCAGTACTTAGCATGAACTCAGCTGAGTGAAAATTTGAACTTGTTACTTAAGTGTGAGTTAATGATTTCAGAGTCATATATGCATCAAAGAAAGAATGTGTCTTACAAAATTAACAATAATAATAATAAAAAGAAACATGTTCTTTTTTGTTAAGAGATATTATATACAATACAAATATTGATTATAAATGTCAAATAGTACAATAATCTAATATGGACAGATACAGAACAATATACAACAAATTCATTAAATCTCTCACATAAGTGGGAATCAAAGTTGTGGAAATATTCTGGTAGCTTTGTTTTGGATCCATTGTTAAAATCAAAATCACTCAAGAAAACAAAACAAAACAAAAACTTTCCACCTTTATTATTTACCATCAGACATCAACTAACACAAGAATCAGCTGTAGCAAGAGAAATTTATCTTTATCACATAAACAAGTAGTTCTCAAAATCAAGAAAAAGCTGTTCAAGAATGGAGTCTTACCCTAAGAAACACAGTGGAGATTTGATGTTTAAAGCAGATAAACCTCATTTTTTTCAAGATGATTCCTGATGATACATTCGTGATGGGAAGCTTGTAAGCATTTTTTTTTTCCTCTGACCTTATGTTAAGTTCTGTTTTGTCATATATTTCTGCAAGAAAAACAGAATTTGTTGTTATGGGCTTATTTCTTGTACCATTTCATTTGGGATAATTTGCTTGCAAAAAAGACTTTCTTTTTTTCCCTCTTTTTTTTTTTTCACTGTAGTTTCAGTTTTTGTTTTGTCATACATTTATGTAACTAGGAATTAGATATACTTCAGCAAGAAAAACATAATCTAATTTGCTGGGTTTGATTTCTATAATTTCTTGCACAATTTTCTATTTGGGATAATTTTTCTTGCAAAGAATACTTATTTTGAACATTTTATGTGTACTGGGGAATTCCAACTAAGTTTGTAGAAAGCCATGTAAATTACTTTTAAGTCCAGCAGTCTTGAAGGCCCCTAGTGGTGAAGAATGGAAAGTAGAGCTGTTCAACTGTGGTGGTGGGATTTGGTTAAAAAATGCGTGGCAAGAATTCTTGGAATATTACTCTTTAGCTCATGGATCCTTCCTAGTTTTTGAATATGAGAAGAAAAGTTCCCGTTTCAGTGTAATTATATTTGACAAAAGTGCTTCAGTGATAGACTATCCTTGCACTATCTCAAATGGAGATGATGAAGAGCCTAATAATCTTGTAAAGAATTTCAAGAACTAAAGATTAATCAAGAAACTGAAAATGATGCCTCTGTTGAAATCTTGGGTTATTTCTTGTCATCGCGAAAAATGAAAGAAAAATCACCATTCCCATTTCTCAGCCTAATAAGAAGATGAAGCTAGAGAATCCCACAACAAATATCGGAGGTATGTTCTTTTTGCCTAGCAAAATGATGAAGATATCATATGTTTGTGTTATTGCCTCTGAGACAGCTGCTTGAATTTGCAGCTAAGAAAGGAAATGAAGGCTTGCTAGTTGGAAAAAAATAGATGGGGCTATGGTGAGAAAACACCCATTGACTGATGAGGAAAAGGCTACTGTACTTCACAGAGCATACACAAATTTCAAATCTGAAAATCCTTTCTTCATTATTGCAATGCAGCCAACATATATTCGTCCTGGGGATAAAATGGTAAGGGGCATTCAATTCAAATTTGAAAATTTATAGTAGATTAATAAAAATCATCTTGTTTCCTGTTTTAATCTAATCTTTTTCTGCTTTTTACTTGTTTTTGCAGTGTTTTCCAGCAAGTTTTGCCAAGAAATATTTCAACAAGAAGCACGGTAAGGCCACCCTGAAGATACTGTGGTAAAACCTGGCCTATTGAGTATGTACTGCGGAAAAGAATCAGCAAGGATAGCTAATGTTTGGAAGGCATTTGCTCAAGAAAATCACTTAGTTATTGGTGATGTTTGTATCTTTGAACTGATTAATCGCATTGATACTACATTGAAAGTTGTTACTTTTCGATATATTGAAGGTGCAAATAGCAAATCACAACTCGGTTAGTTACAGAATATATGAATTTAATTACTAATCCAAAATCCCTTTAGTCCTTGGTGTTTCAGAAAACAGAACTTGTACTGTGTTTTGAATTGCTGTCATGTAGGTAAAAGTAATCAAATGAAACATAAAAAAGTTCAAAGGCTTCTGGAGTTATTAAGGCTGCGAATTAATTCACCTCAATAAATCCATTCTTTGAAGCGACTATGAGATCATGCTATCTGCAGCACCAGCGTGTGGTAAGGTCTGGAAACAACATTCATATAGCAAAATAGCATGAGAGCTAGTGTAGTAAAAATTGATATGTGTAATGACTTTTCTTAGAAGTACATGCTTGATATATAGAAATGACAAGATTTCTTCGAAAATTACCTAGGAAAAACAATGAGGATATAATGTTAGAGGTTGGCCTGTGAAATTAATTAAATACCCATCTTATGGTAAGTTTTCTGCTAGATGATCTTCATTTTCAAGAGAAAATTCTCTACAAGAGGGGATGTTTGCAAATTTGAGCTTGTTAGTGCTAAAACTGGACTACTGAAAGTCTATTTTTTCAAAATGTTAACTAGTTTTGCTCTTACTGATATTTTGGATGAATTTGGCGGCATTTTATAGTGCCGTTTGACAGGGTCTAAGTTTGTTTTATGTTTGAGAATATTTTACCCTTTTTTATTTTTTGCTTGGTAACTGGACTCATCACTATTGCATGCTCGATTAATACTCTGCAACCTTGACTCGAATTTCAGATTCAAAATCACTCAAACAGACAAACCTTAAAAAGCTGCTATCCTGTTACCCTTTATTATAAAACCAGGACTAAAAACAGAGAAAGTTGTCCTTGTACGTTGAGGTAGTTCTTGAAGATCAAGAAAAGCTGTTCAAGAATGAAGTATTGCCCTAGTTGTTGGGCACAGCGGGTATAATCAACACAATAATTGTAGAATAATAATAATCAACAAAAATAACACCAGCAATTTAATGTGGTTCACCCTTAATTTTGGGCTATGTTCACGGGATAAACTCCGAATAGAACTTCAACTATTAAAAATAGTAGGTACAAGAGAGTTTAAATGAGATCTCACCAAAATAGTAACATTCACCGTGTTTCCCAAAAATATCCTAAAGTATTTTTCTCACTTATTTTGTTACTCCACTTTTTAGGAATTATTTCTCAAAACTCTAAAAAACCTCTGTCTCTCTCTTTTTCTTCTCTTGCAGTTTATGCAAGTACTCTGTGTAAAATATATAAGCCTTGCATGCCCTTTTATAGGCATGCAAGGGGTAATATTTCAACGAATTAGACACTAAATTTTGATAAGTAAGTGCACACCTCCTCTTTTCTGTTTTTTTTTTCTTTTTATATATACATGTGGGTCCCTCCATGTGGGAGGGACACTACAACAAATCTCCCCCTCCCGATCACATGGAGGGTTCCATCATTCCTGCAACCAATCAACAGTATTCAAATGACTCCCTTGGTAGAATCTTTGTCAACATATTTGATCCATTCTTTTTCGTATGGATCTTCTCAAGCTGTAATAACTTTTTCTCCAGTATATCTCTGATCCAGTGATATCTCACATCAATATGCTTTGATCTTGAATGAAATGAGGAATTCTTCCCAAGGTGAATAGCGCTCTGGCTATCACAAAACAACTGATATCTGTCTTGCTGCATACCAAGTTCATTTAAGAACTTTTTTAACCATAGCAACTCTTTACACGCTTCTGTTGCTGCAATAAACTCTGCCTCAGTAGTAAAAAGTGTAACACAATTCTATAACCTTGATTGCCATGACACAGCTCCCTCTGCAAATGTAATCAGGTATCCTGAAGTAGACTTTCTTGAATCTACGTCTCCAGCCATATCTGCATCTGTGTAGCCTACTAACATAGGCTTTTCTTTTCCAAAGCATAAGCATACTTTGGAAGTGCCATGAAGATACCTAAAAATCCATTTTACTGCAGCCCAATGTTCCTTACCAGGATTTGAAAGGAACCGACTCACTACTCTAATAGAGTGAGCAATATCTGGCCGTGTACACACCATGGCATACATCAAACTTCCAACTGCTGAAGCATATGGAATCTTATTCATTTCTTCCTTCTCTTTGTCTGTTGAAGGACTCTGTTTAGAACTTAGTGTAAAGTGATTAGCAAGAGGATAACTAACCACCTTAGCCTTATCCATATTAAACCTCTGAAGTACTTTCTCAATGTACTTCTCTTGTGACAACCATATATTCTTGGCTCCTCTGTCTCTGATGATCTGCATGCCAAGAATTTGCTTTGCTGGCCCCAAGTCTTTCATGGCAAAAGACTTACTCAACTGTCGTTTTAAGTTTTTGATTCTAGAAATATTTTAGCCAACAATCAACATGTCATCGACATAAAGCAAAAGAATAATGAAATCTTCATCTGAGAATTTCTGCACAAAAACACAATAGTCTGAAGTAGTCTTCTTGTAGCCTTGCTCCGCTATAACTGACTCAAACTTCTTATACCATTGTCTCGGTGCTTGTTTCAAGCCATACAGACTCTTTTTCAACTTGCAAACATAATCCGCTTTTCCCTTAACTTCGAAACCCTCTGGTTACTCCATGTATATGTCCTCTTATAAATCCCCATGTAGAAAGGCAGTTTTCACATCCATTTGCTAAATCTCCAAATTAAGACTTGCTGCTAACCCCAGCACAGTATGAATGGATGTCATTTTCACAACAGGTGAAAATATCTCATCAAAATCAATGCCTTTTCTTTGGTTGAACCCTTTAACAACTAGTCTGGATTTGAATTGGAGACTGAAACTGTGTTCTTCATGCTTGAACCTGAACACCCATTTATTTTTCAAAGCTCTTTTGCCTTTAGGCAACTTCATCAGCTCAAAGGTTTTATTCGTATACAAGGACTTCATCTCATCTTGCATGGCTTCAATCCACTTCTTTTTGTGTTCATTATCCATAGCTTCTCCAAAACTTTCTAGTTCTCCCCCATCAGTCAGCAATACATACTCATTTGCTGAATATCTAATAGATGGTTGTCTTCTTCTATCACTTTTTCTCAATGGAACTGGGGAAGCCATAGGTGCTGGTGGTTGATGATGAACATTATCATCATTTTCATCATTTGATTCATCTTCAGCATTCTCAGCACTAACTTCTATAGGAGCATCATCTTCATCAGGTGGATTATTCTGGTCTTCATCTCCAATCTGTTTTGGCACTGGTGTTGGAGGAATTAATTCCAAATCTGATGAGTCACCATTGGAAGGAACATCTTTTTCCATTTTGTCAATATTTTCAATGGTCTCATCCTCAACAAATACAGCATTATGGCTCCTGACAAGTCTTTTCTCAACCGGATCATAAAATCTATAGCCAAATTGATATTGACCATAGCCAATAAAGGTACACTGTCTTATCTTGGCATCAAGCTTGGATCTCTCATCCCTTGGAATATGAACAAATGCTTTACAACCAAAAACCCGCAGATGAATATAGGAAACATCTTTTCCTAACCAAACTCTTTCCGGGACATCATTCTTGAGAGGGACACAGGTTGAACGATTCAATACATATGCAGCTGTCTGAATAGCTTCACCCCAAAACATCTTAGGTAACTTTGCATGTGAGAGTAGACATCTGAGTCTCTCCATCAAAGTTCTGTTCATCCTCTCAGCTAAGCTATTCAACTGTGGCGTCTTTGGAGGTGTCGTCTGATGCTGAATACTATGCTCTTTACAGTAAGCATGAAATAGTCCAGTGTACTCTCCACCATTGTCTGTCCGAATGCACTTTAATTTCTTCCTAGTTTTTCTCTCAACTAAGGTATGAAACTGCTTGAAGACATCTAACACCTGATCTTTTGTCTTCAAGGTATATACCCATGTCTTTCGAGAATGATCATCAATAAAAGTCACAAAGTACTGAGCACCACCAAGTGACTTTAGCATTGGTCCACACAAATTTGAATGTATCAGATCCAACACATTCTTCATTTTGGAAGGAGGAGAACTCTTGAAAGCAACTCTGTTTTGCTTTCCCACTAAACAATCTGTGCATTTATCTAAATGCACCTGCTTTATCCCAGATAGCACATTCTTCTTGACCAGATAGGTCATCCCCTTCTCACTCATATGACCCAGTCTCTTATGCCATAACTCAATTGTATTATCTTTCTCTAGAGTATTCACACTATTGTTGGAGAGCTTTGCATTCATCATATAGAGTGATGAGTACTTTTTACCTCTGGCCACCACCAAGGAACCTTTAGTGAGTTTCCATCGACCATTCATGAAGGTGTTGCAAAACCTTCATCATCTAGTCTACCTACTGAAATCAGATTCAGTTGTATATTTGGAATATGCCTCACGTTTCTAAGGACTAGCCTTGTGCCATTCTCCATCTCTAAGCAAACATCTCCTCTGCCAATAACTTTTGACAGGCCTTTATTTTCCATCTTAACAACACCAAAGTCTCCAGGTATGTATGATGAGAAGAATTCTCTACGCTATGTAGCATGGATGGTAGCACCACTGTCAATCACCCAACTGGCTTCTTGGGTTACAAGATTGACAAGTTCTTCATCTTGCAGGATGTTAAATTTATTGATAGTAATTATTTGTTCATCATCGCTGCTGTCATTATGCTTTTTCTCCTTACCTTTGTTCTTCTCCTTTTTGAACTGTCGGCAGAATCTCTTGATATGTTCCTTCCTTTTACAGTAATGGCACTCAATATTTGCATATTTATTTGACTTCTCTCTGCTCTTGTCTCTGGATTTTAATCCCCTATATTGGCTTCTCCCTCTGGATTCTGTAACCATAACTTCTGATTGTGATGAAGAGGTTAAATTCTATGATCTCCGTCTCATCTCTTCATTCAAAATACCACTTTTAACAGCCTCTGTATTTACCACACCGTTAGGCACAGAATTAGTAATTAAGATCTTCAAAGTCTCCCATGACTCTGGTAGAGAGGCTAGCACCATAAGAGCAAGTACTTCATCGTCAAACTTTATGCCCATTCCTGACAACTGGTCCACGATCCTTTACATTTCATTAAGATGATCTGCTAAAGAAGTGCCTTCTCGATATTTTACTTGCATCAATTTTGTCAAGTAAAATAATTTATTATTGCTAGTTTTAAAAGCATACAGCTCCTCAAGCTTATTCCACAATGTTTTTGCATGAGTCTCATTGCAGATGTGATTGTATACGTTATTTTTGATAAACTGCCAAATAAAACCATACACTTGCTCATGCTCAAACTTCCATTCCTCATCTGATTTGTCTTTAGGTTTATTTATAGTAAACACTGGCAAATGCAATTTCGTCACAAACAGGAGATCTTTCATCTTGTTTCTCCATATGTGGTAATTTGTGCCATTTAAGTTGATCATTTTACTTGTCTTTACCTCCATAGCTTCAACACTTGCTACAGGAACCGTATAGGTGAATAGTACCATATAGGTGAACAATATTGTATATGTGAACAGTACTCGTATATGTGAATAGTACTGTATCAACAGTACTTGGCTGGACTTGCAACAGTAACTGGGTTGGACTGCTATAGTGACAGGCTGGGCTGCTACAGTTATGGACTTGAATAGTAACTCTGCTATAGTGATGAACTTGTTTGCTACAGTAACTAAATTGAAACAATAGTCAAGTTAGAATAGTAACCATACAACAAAATTTGCGTTATTACTGTTTTACTATTCATCAAAATTTTAATTTTACAACCATTTTCAAAACGGATTGCACCAGAAAATTTCTTGGATTTTTTTCTTCTGTGCAGTATATTTTTTTTTCAAAATATTACACTGTACCGGACTGCAATTTTATTTAGTCCCAATAAAATCTTTTCTGATGTAGAAGATTAGTCTATGTTGCAACCACACAGTATACTAAGAATATTAATGGGCTAGAATCATCAATCAAGCAGCTCTGATATCACTTGTTGGGCATAGTGGGTATAATCAACACAATAATTGCGAAATAATAATAATTAACAAAAATAACACTAGCAATTTAACGTGATTCACCCTTAATTTTGAGTTACGTCTACGGGATAAACTCCGAACAAAACTTCCACTATTAAAAATAGTAGGTACAAGAGAGTTTAAATGAGATCTCACCAAAATAGTAACACTCACCGTGTTTTTCAAAAATACCCCAAAGTATTTTTCTCACTTATTTTGTTGCTCTCCTTTTTAGAAATTATTTCTCAAAACTCTAAAAAAACCTCTCTATCTTTTTTTCTTGTCTTGCAGTTTATGCCAGTACTTTGTGTAAAATTTATGAGCCTTGCATGCCCTTTTATAGGCATGCAAGAATGAAAATTTCAACGAGTTAGACACTGAATTTTGATAAGTCGGTGCCCACTTCCCCTTATCTATTTTTTTTTTCTTTTTATATATATATGTGGGTCCCTCCATGTGGGAGGGACCCCGCAACACTAGTAAACACAAAGGATATTTGATGTTTAAAGCAAATCATAAACCCCATTTTTTAAAGATAATTCTTGATGAAAGCATTAGAGATGGGAAGCTCGTAAGCATTTCTTTCCTTCTTCTTCTTCTTCTTCTTTTTTCTTTTTTCCTCTGTTCTTATGTTATTGTAGTTTTTCAGATATTGTGTTGTGATACATCTATATAACTAAGAATTAGATATATTTCTACAAGAAAAACATAATCTAATTTGCTGGGTTTGATTTCTATAATTTGTTGCATAATTTCTACTTGGGATAACTTTCTTGTAAAAGAAGACTTATTTTGAACATTTTATGCATACTAGGGAATTCCAAAAGAGTTTATAAGAAGGTATGGAAATAGTCTTTCAATTCCAATAATGTTGACGGTATTAAAATGTACAAAAACGTACAAAAAAACGTTTTTGTACAAAAAAAAACGTACAAAAAAAAAATTGGAAAGTAGAGCTATTAAAATGTAATGATGAGATTTGGTTAAAACATGGGTGGCAAGAATTTGTGAAGTATTACTCTATGGATTCTTCCTAGTTTTTGAATATGACAAAGAAGAATTCCCATTTCAATGATACACTACATATTGAACCCCCTCAAAATAAGAAATAGTCCCTCCCCCTCAATTATTCAAAAAATATCTAATACCGCCCTGAGTTTAGAATTATGCAATTTTCGAATATCATAATAAAAGTTCCTTTTATGTTATTAATTTTTATTTTTATTTTTTATTTTTATTTTTTGTCAAATTTCACCTTTTTTTTTAGTAAAAGAAGTTTTATTTTAAATAAGAAAATTTATTTATAAATAATTTTATATTTATTATATAAATTAATACATATAAAAATCTTTAAAAATGCTTAAATATAATTTATTTTTCAATACAAATTATTTTAAAAAATAATTAAATTAATATCCATACAATGTATGGATCCATGACTAATATAATTTTAATATTATTAAAAAATAATTTTGAAATATTAAACAGTTGTTTTGAAACTTTTATTATTAGAAAATGTAAAATTTATTCTAAAACTAAATTTTATTGATTTACAACAAGAAAATAACACATAAAAAATAATTTACAAGCAATTTTAATTATGTGTGAGTTTCACGCGGGCATTCAACTAAACTACAAGACTCCAGTATCTTTGAATGAATTTTGAAATTATCCAAAAAAAAATTAATTTATCTTAATTGTCCCATAAAATAAAATTAAAGTACCAATTTGTTACTTTTACGGAAAAATAATTGAAAAGAACAAAAAGAGAATAATGAATTTTTTTTTGAACTAAAAACAATAATGTAGAGAGAAAAAAATATTATCATAATTATTTTGTTTTAATTGTGAACATAATATTATTTTTATTTCAATCATGATTAATATCTCTTATTTAGATATAATTGCAATTAAAATTATAAATTGAGCTAAAATTGACAAAACTAAAAGTTTTGAGAAAAATTGCAAACGTAAGTATAGTTTTGAATTTTTTTAAGTGATTAGGCCTTTGTTAATCCAACATTTTATAATCTAATTTATTAATTACTTTAAAATTTGGTTTAGTGATATTTCAAAAGAAAAAAAAAATTAGTTTAGTGATAATCAAGTTGCGTTTTGAGTTTGGAAGCAAAATTTATCAAAATAAATAAAATAATAAATGAGTAATATATATACATAAAGAGGTGGTGCTCAATTCTCGCATAAAATTCTGTTAAAGCTTTTTAGCATCAACCAATTATGGGTATAGCCCCTAAAAGAGACGATAAAGCCTCAATCTTCGAGGACAATAAGCCTCCTTTATTCAAGATTATTTGTCGTAACGGGAAACTTGTAAGATGCTTTTGTTATGATATATTATAAAATTTGATTGATATCTTTTCATATAAATGAATATTTTAATTTTCATATTAGTATTGATTGTATTTTTCTTATTGGAGAAACTTCTTATTTCTTGTATTTTTCTTATTAGAAAAGTTTCCTATTTCTTTCTCTTTTGTACTTTATATAAAGGGCTTAGTACTATTCAATGGAATAACTAGAAAAATTATTCTCTTCTCTATATTCTTTGTTCATGTTCTTCTCCATTTTATTTATAACACGTTATCAGCACGAATTATTTTATAATATTATTCATAATTTTGGATAGCTTGTGGTTTGCTACAACCCAGCTAAGGCGAAAAATTTAAAGAAATAAAATTCAAGATTTATGGTAAACAATTTTTGTCTAATTAATTACTATTATTATTAATATTTATGTATCAAATATATTTTTTTTAAGAAAAAAAAACTAAATCGTTTTTTTTTAAAAAATCGTTTGAACATATTGGGCTAATTAATTTGAAGAAATCATTTTTTTTTTCTCTCTTACAATCATTTATTTCAAATCGTTTTTTTTTAGATTTATAAAGATTTGATATACTATTTAATGATTAATCAATTAAATTCTAGTTCCTGAAGAACTAGCATTATATTTTAAATACTAGTTTCTGAAGAACTAGTATTATTTATAGTTCCTAAAAAACTAATTAAATAAATAACTAAGCTATGAGTTCCTAAAGAATTAGTATTATATTTTAAATTCTAGTTCCTGAAGAACTAGTATTATTTATAATTCCTGAAAAACTAATTAAATAAATAACTAAACTATGAGTACCTGAAGAACTAATAATAATTACAGTTCCTGAAAAACTGGTATTCCCTATAGTTATTGAAGAATTAGTATTCTCTACAGTTTTTGAAAAACTGATATTCTCTACAGTTCCTGAAGAACTGATATTCTATATAGTTCCTGAAAAACTAATTAAAGTAAACAAATTCATTAAAGAATCATTAAATGTTCCTGAATAACTAAATGCATTGTCTACAAGTCTTTAAAAGACTGATTTTATTATGATTTTATATTAGACAATGTTAATTGATGGGTCTCGACATCATGAGTAAAAATTATTTATACTAGTGTCACTCTTTCGAGTAATCAAATAAATAAAATAGACATCCTTGAAAAATTGATATTTTATGTTCCTGAATAACTAATAAATTTGATTTAAGATACACGCATTGAATAAATTGGATATCAATAAAATACCTGCGTATAGTCATAATATTAAGGTGAACCCTTTTGTTTTGATTTTTCTGTTTTGGGTGTTTCATTGTTGTTTATATGTATTGGAATGATGGGTATGGCCTATTTGATTTACCAACCAAATTGCAACTTTTAATTGGTTATCAATTATAACAACACATTTTATGCATAGTTTTAAAGTCATGGCTTATAATTTTTTTGGCATAAAATCCGATCCTAAATTATTCATTTATTGATTGATTGACTTGCTTTATGGGAAAATGATGATCTTGCGTTCATATTAATAGGTTTACTTGATTCATTAAATTGAGATTGATTCTACTAGTGTATATATTATTACATATCCTTCGGTCTTAACATCTCAACTCAAAATTTATTTTATGGACAATACATGTCTCATACATATATATATATATATATATTTGTTAGTTGAATAGCCTACAAGAAAGTTGTGTGTGTTATATATGTTTTGAATCTACTTATATCAATGTGTATTAGATGTGAAAACAATTAGAAATTTAAATGTGAGATGTGATTAATATAAATTATATAAGTAACATGGTTTTGTTAATTTGTGAATTAATGAATTTATTTCCGAATTGCATACATTGTTGGATTTATGTTGGTATAGAGAAACATAATTAGTACTTACCTTTTCTTGGTATGATAAATTATGAATTTAATATTTATTAAAATTAATATTAATTTATTTTCTGATTGCTCTATTTAGATATATTTTAAATATATGCAAATTAAGTTATTTAAATAAAGTGAAGTATAGTGAATTAAAGTTTGGTCGATAATTTTTATATGCTCTTGAATTCAATGGAAATAATTTTTGATGTGAGTTGTTGATAATGAAATGCATTTAGATGCTAGCAAAAGCAAAAGCTATTATCTACTTAAACCTCATTTAAGTGAGGATTTAAAGGTTGAATATCTTACTATTAATGATTTTTATATTTTCTAGAAGAGTTTTAAAAATAGATATAATCACTTGAAATATGTGGTACTACCATAAACTCAATATGATTGGTTAAATCTACACCTATAAGACTTGAAGTCTATTTGAGAATATAATTCAACCATGTTTAAAATTACTTCACAGCTGAAATTGTGCAGTAATAAAGTTACGTGCTCCTGTAGTAGCAGTATAAAAAGTGAAAATTTACAAATATTATTTTTCTAGTAGTTGCAAAGAATAATTGTTAATAAAAAATCATCAAACAATGCCCACTAGTACAACTGTATTCTCTGAAGTGAATACTATAAATCATTTGGTAGATAATGAGAATTCTGAAAGAATAATTGCTAACGAGAAATCATCAAATAATGTCCACTAGTACAACTGTATTTCCTGAAGTGAATACTATAAATCATTTGGTAAATCATGAGATTCTGAAAGAGGAATTGCCCATATAGAGGACACAACTCAATTCAATATTGATGATTTTATGTAAACTCCTTGAAGGAGTAATTTGCAAGGATTTTATAAGTTGCGTATTATAATGAGTTATTTAATTATTGTTTTATCCCTAATATACATGCACAATATATTGCGTTGAACCTGCAGTTCAAGCATTGAACTTATAATTCAACAATTAAACCTTGAAAGTTTGGCATGAATGCCATTGTGTACATCATATATACTCTCCCTTGAAACTTGTATAAGGACATGAGTCATAAATTTTTTTTGTGCCATGAATATATTAAATCTATCTCAATGTGTGATAATGGGTCCACAAAAGAGACTATGAATTTATTTTGATGAGGCATATTTTTCGACATTAGGGGGAGGAAAAACACCTACAGTGCTAAAGAATGTCGAGAAATTTATTAGAAGGAAAACCCTTTAAATAATTTTGGTCCATGTACAAGTTAGAGTGAACCAGAAGTTCACAAAATAATACAGTTGCAACAAATTATAACTTAACTGCCAAATACATTTATAGATGCTAAAAGAGTGACAAAGTATCATATTACAGCTGCTAATACCCTAGCAAGGGTTGTGATTCCAATTGCAAATAGAAAATCAATCAATCTCACTACACGCTAGAAGTGTGGAGAGTAAATTAGAACTAAAGACAAAAAGCCGCGGAAAAGAAAAGCAGCACCACTCATAAAATCTCCTGAAGAGGAAGATCTCAGTCAAAGAGCTATAGCTAATTATGAGACACAGACTGAGACAACGGAACAATTAGATCCTCCAGATATGGCTTCTGGAGTTGATGATCATATAAATGAAAACTATGAGATCTCAATTATTTTGTGATATAAGAAAGAGTTGATAGAAATTTAATTATCGTCGACGATGAATTTGCCTCAACAGTAGCTTTTGCTGTTACAAGAGAAAATATGGATCCATAATCTATAAGTATAACTGAATATTAGCATAAACATGATTGATCATCATGGAATGAGGCAATTAAAGTAGAGCTAGACTCGTTCTATCATTGATTATGAGAAAAATAATTCTCTTATTATGGAAATGATCATGTTCCGATACTTAATTAATATGGCAGTTAATGAAAGGCTTATTGTACGCCTTATGAAAATAATAAGAGTCCCAGAAGGACTAAGTATATCATAAATGAATACACATTAAACATGTGACATATATTTCATCAAATTGCAAAAATTTATGTATGGATTAAAGCAATATGGACATGTGGTATGATTGTTTGAGTAAATTCTTATTGAAAGAAAGATATGTGAATAATACACTATGTCCATTTGTATAAAAGACCATAGAATGATATATGTTATTATTGTAGTATAAGTTGATTTAAATATCAATGTGACTCCTAATGAACTCAAATAAGTATGTACCTGTTTGAAAAGTGAGTTTGAGATGAAAAATTTAAAGGAAATGAAATTTTGTATCGGCCTGCAGACTGATTATTAAGGAGTCCTAATACACCAGTATACTTATGTGAAAAAGATATTTAAGCAATTTTTGCATGGATAAATCTTCTCCCTCAAGCACACCAATAGGTGGTCCGCTCACTAGAAGTGAAGAGAGACCCGTTTTAGACCTAAAAAAGATAATAAAGAGCTGTTTGGTCTTGAAGTACCATATATAAGTGTTATAGGGCACTCTTGTGTCTTGCAAATTGCATCAGGCCTGATATTGCATTTGCAAGAAAAATTCCTAGCTAGGTATAGCTTTACACCTACAAAGAGATATTAAAATGGTGTAAAAAGCTATCTTCAATATACTATTAATATTATAATTCATATTTGAAATTGGTCTATATGCAAATATTGGTTATTTGCTTAGTCTCTTTGATGGTAGATTTTACACTGGCTATGTATTCACTTATAGTGGTACTGCAATTTTATAAAGATTTTTATGGTCCTGAAGTATCTCACTAAAAGATACTCCCATTGTATTTTGAGAATAATGCAATTTGTATTGCACAAATTAAAGGTGGTTATATTAAGGGTAATGAAATAGACATAAACTTCACCCAAATTCTTATATATACATAAGCTCCAGAAGAGATATCCACCAAATTCGCCTGAGTGACAATTTAATAGACTTATGTACTAAGTTTTTACCTAATGTGGTATTTAAACGGCATCATTTCATCAATTAGTATACGCCGTGTTAAAATCTGTCATCATCAGGGGGAGCGAATTAGTATATGATTGTACTCTTTTTCCTTAGTCAAGTTTTTATCCCACAGGGTTTTCTTGGACAAAGGTTTTAACGAGGCAATCTGTGTAATGAAAAAATAGCGCATGAAATATACTCTTTTCCTTAGATATGTTTTTTCCCACTAGGTTTTCTAATAAGGTTTTTAACGAGTTATATTCATAGCGCAAATAATATCCTAAGGGAGTACTACAAATAAATTATTATATGTGGATATTACTTAAACATCATTAAGTATATGATTTGACAACTTGGCAGATTTGTTTACAAAGGCACTCCTTACAATCACATTTGAAAAATTAGTCAATAAAATTAGCATGCGTCAGTTAAGAGATATTTGATAGAAATCATATTTTCATGAGGGGGAGATTTTAATGCACTGTACTCTTTTTTCCTTAGCCTAGGTTTTGTCTCATTGGGTTTTCCTGGCAAGGTTTTTAACGAGACAGTGTTATGGCGCAAATCCCTACAAGAATAATGTACTCTTTTTCCTTCACTAAGATTTTTTTTCCCACAGGATTTTTCCTTAGTAAGGTTTTAACGAGGCATATTCTTTGTAAAAGACATCAAAGGAGAGTGTTATGATATATTATAAGATTTGATTGATGTCTTTCCACATACATGAATATTCTAGTTTCCATATTAGTATTGATTGTATTTTCCTTATTGAAGAAACTTCCTATTTCTTGTATTTTTCTTATTGGAAAAGTTTCCTATTTCTTTCTCTTTTGTACTCTATATAAAGAGCTTAATACTATTGAATGGAACAACTAGAAAAACTATTCTCTTCTCTATATTCTTTGTTCATGTTTTTCTCCATTTTATTTATAATAACTTTTCTTTTTTCCTGTATCTTTAATTGTTTAATGTATTACTCTTAGTGCCGCCTTGTACGTATATTCTGGTTTACCCTCTCCTTCAATTATGGTATTTGAAACTGATTTAAAACAAAATATGACTTATATAGATAGGGTTCAAATTAAGGGAAAACTAGATATAGCATTTTCAGAGAGAAAATTAAGAGAGACAGAAATTGAGTTTTTTTCTATTTTTTCTTTTTGAGCATGGGGAGAGAAGATCGAACTTATATCTATATATATATATATATATATGCTTAATGTTAAATTATATCCTGATATGCAGATATAAAGATTTGAATTTTCTTCCTAATCTATGGATATAAAGAATTGAATTTTCTTTTTGTTAGATTAATATCTTTTTTAGTTAATTAGACTCTAATTAAATTTATATAATAGTCAAAATATGATATTACACAACAATGCAATATAAGATTATATGTAAACAATATTGATAAGATATAATGTAATTATCAGATATTTTAATCCAATAATTTTATAAAAAGATTAAATAATATCCTATCTCATATAAGGATCTAGTATTTAGACAAAATTTAGTGGTGGTCTAGGATAATATATATATATATATATATATATATATATATATATATATATATATATATATATATATATATATATATATATATATATATATATATATATATATTTGTTCATGAATCATTAATTTACATTGAAGTGACATATATGTACATTTTTTTTATAAGATAAAAATAACAAAATCTCTTTACTCGTTGGAAAAACTCATGTCTAATAAAATTGAATTAAATTCTTAAGTAAGCAAATTTTAAATGTACTTTAAATAAATAATAAATTCAATTTATTTGATTTTCTTAATTAGTAACCCTTATTTATTTAAAAAATAACTTATGATATTAGAATTTTATAAGACTAAGATATAAATTAATTATTATAAGAATATTGTCTAATTTGATTATAAATTGATTCTTGCAAAATCAAACTTAACATGACATGAATCAAACTTAAAATGACATGATTTCTAAGTTAAATATTTATTTCTCTATTTTTATAGCGGATAGTAAATTACTTATACATATTTTGTATACTTATACTAAAAAAACTTTTTATATGTATCATAGCTTTCCAAGGAAGTTTGTGAGAATGTATGGAAATAATCCATCGAGTAGAATAGTCCTTAAGGTCTATAGTGCAGCAACATGGCAATTAGAGTTGATAAAATGTGATGGTGAGATTTGGTTGCAAAAGGGTTGGCAAGAATTTGCGGAGTACTACTCCATGTCTTATGGGTACTTGCTAGTTTTTGAATACGAGAAGAATAATTGTCAATACAATGTACTCATATTTGATAAGAGTACTTCAGAAATTGACTATCCATTTACCATTATTAATGATGGTGGTAATGAAGAACAAAATCTTGACAAAGAACTCAAAGAGCCAAATGTTGAAAATGTTAGGAAATGAATCCAACATCAAATAATAATAAAATATATAAGGGACTTATAAATGAATGAGTGTTAGATTTAATACAAGCCAATTGATTTTATGCAAGTAGGCTCTAACACTTACTTATTTATAAGTCCACATAT
Organism: Reutealis trisperma; assembly: GCA_947687605.1. Lineage (NCBI taxonomy): Eukaryota > Viridiplantae > Streptophyta > Magnoliopsida > Malpighiales > Euphorbiaceae > Reutealis > Reutealis trisperma. The sequence goes on from CANTUT010000008.1 coordinate 255,925, forward strand.
ATTCAAGTCCACGGACTGTAATATGATATCAGAGCTTTATACTCAAATGGGCTGGATCTTGGGATCCATGTGCAAACTCCCATTGTTGGATTGATAATGATGTCAATGTAGACCAAAACTGAAGAAGAGATGTTAGCCAGTCTATTTGTAAGCAAGTGTTCACTAGCCTGTTGATGTTAGCCACAGACTAAGCCTGATTGCACTTGAAAAGGTGTGTTGGGAAATGAATTCCACATCAAATAATAACAAAATATATAAAGGACTTATAAATAAGTTAGTGTTGGATTTAGTACAAGCCAATTGGTTTTGTGCAAGTGGATTCCAACACTTGCTCACTTATAAACCCACGTATATTTGGGCCTATGGACTTTAATAGAGAAAACTAAAAATGATGCTTTTGTTGAAATCTTGGATGAAGAGGAATGACCATCACCATTCTTTCGGCCTTGCAAGAGGATAAAGCTGGAGAATTTGTTGGTTTTTAAACTGAAAAAACACTCAAAAAATTTTATAAAAATTGAATTGCAATCTTCATTGATAAAGATGATATTTATACATGAAAATTCAACAAACAAATCAAAATTTTCTATAAATCAACTAAACAAAATAATATCCAAACTAAAATTCAAAAAAAAAAAGATTTGAAACACAACTAAATCAGTTGTGATATTTTATTGTTATGATTTGCTGAACCTGTCAACAAAAGATGCATCAAATCCTTCACTCCTCTCTTTTTTTGCTGCAAACTCTAATCTTCTTTTGACAAAGCTTTGGTCATAATATCAGCAAGCTGCACATCAATTCCACAATGCACCAAAACAGTTTCCTTGCTTTTCTGAACATCTCTAATAAAGTAAAAGCTTAGTTTTGCCATGAAACATAGGATTGTTGGAGATAACTATCGCAGCTTGATTATCAACAAAAATATTTGTGGCTTTTTCTTGCGCATGCTTCAAATCTAATAGCAACTTGCTCTGCCATAAAGCTTGATTCACAATAACTATAACAACAACATATTCAGCCTCTGTTGTGGATCATAGTTACCTAATTTGGTTCCTCCCCCCTCATACAGTGATTTGGTACTCGTGATCTAAATCACGGTTCTTTTGCGCTCCAAATTACCATGGTACGTGATCTAGATCTCTAAAAATGGAGATCCATTGTGCAAAAAATTTTGAAAGAATAGAGGAGGACGAAGAAGAAGAGATGAATTAAAAGAGAACATACTCACTATGCAGAAAAATTTCAAAGAATAAAGGAGGAGGAAGTAGAAGAAACAAATTGAAAGAGAGAGAAAGTTGGAAAGGAATGGAAGCCCGCTGTATTTATTTTTTAATGAGAAAATTAGAGAATTCAAATAAAAGTCAGCTGTATTTATTATTAAATAGCAGTGATAATTTCTTGATAAGCCACAAGTATAATTCTGTTTCAAATTTAAATATAACTAATTAAAATTACCACTATTTTCAAAAAAAAATATTATACTATTTAATATCAGAAAATTAGAGAATTATGTAGAAATAAAAATATAATTATTTATTTAAAATAGATATATAAATATTTTTTATCGGAGGTAGAGCTTCTTTTTCTTTTTTTTCTTTTTTTTCCTTTAAGAAATCAGAGGGAGAGTTTAAAAGCTCAAAAGAACTAAAGAAAAATTATGACATATTAATTAAAGCCTTAAATATTATAAATAATAATGTGCATAATTTAAAAATTTTATGTCATGTAATTATACAAAATTTATTGATTTTATATCATACAAATATTTGAAAATTAGGTTCTCCACATATTTGTTATTTCTCAAATAAAAAAATAAAAAATATAAATATTCAAAATTTCTTATGTTGATGATAGTATAATATTTTATAGATAATATATTATAATGAATTGTGGATCACGAAAATTGCGACCCTTAATCAAACTAAAGAAAAATTATTAATTTTTACTAAATGATCCGAATATATAATTTTAACGTGCCATGTTCCAAAAAAGTGAATCAACTAAGCCTACCCCTAAAATACCTTGTATATAGTTGAGGAGTGTACCAAGTACCCATACCTGTACCACGATTCGCTACATACCACATACCAAGTAACTATGTTGTGGATTGAGCTACGATGTCCTGCTTCTTAGAACTCCAAGAAAAGCATCCAGAACCAAAGGTAAACACTTATTCTAAAGTACTTCTCATATCATGACAAGATCCTGCCCAATCGCTATCAACCATGCAAATTCAACATTTTTTACTTTTCAAATATGATACCAAAATTAGTAGTTCCTTTGACATACCTAAGCACTTGTTTTGCAGCTTTAAAATGTACCTAAGTTGTACAATGCATAAATCTAGACAATAAACTTATAGCAAACATAATGTCAGGCCTTGTTGCCATAAGATATATCAGACAACCAATAAGACTTTTGTATAAGCCTTTATCAACTTTCTCAGCTCCATCATCCTTTTTAACTTCTCATTCTGCATCAGCGGTGTGCTTATAGACTTGCAACTCTCCATGTTGAATTTTTTAAGCACCTCTTTTGCATATTTTTGTTGGCTGATGAAAATTCCTTGTTGTGGCTGTTGGATTTCCATGCCAAGAAAATATGACATCTCTCCCAAATCTATCATTTCAAAAGCCTCCATCATTTGAGCTTTAAATTGTTGAATCAGCTGTTCATTATTTCCTATCACAAGAAGATCATCAACATACAAAGAGACAACAATTAAATTTTCACCAACATTCTTCACATATGAAGTGGATTCACTTAGACTTTTTGTGAAACCATTCTTCAATAGGTTATCATCAATCCTACTATATCAAGCTCTTGGAGCCTATTTAAGACTGTGCAAGGAGTTTTTCAACAAATATAACTTATCTTCATTTTCTTTTTTTACAAAACCTTCAAGCTGCTCAATAAATATCTCATCCTCTAAATAGTCATTTAAAAATGCCTACTTGACATCAAGTTGATAAATTTTCCACTCTGACTGAGCTGTTAATGCCAAAAGCATTTTAATTGTGTAAAGCCTCGCGACTAGTGCAAAAGTCTCCAAGAAATCTACTCCAAACAGTTGGGCATACCTATTAACCACTAGCCTTGCCTTGTACTTGTTGACTAGACCAAGACACTCACTTTACTCCAATAGGTTTCTTATGGCTTGGCCTGTCTACCAATACCCAAGTATGATTTTTTTTCTATCATTTTTAGCTCCTCCTTCATTGCATCAACCCATCTCAAATCTTTCATAACAGCTGCATAACCTGTAGGCTCAAATACAACAACATTACAACTCTAGTAAACGTCAGAAAGTAATCTAGTACCTCTAATAGGAACATCATCAATACAATCATCAAATTCATCAATCTGACTTTCAATAGGAATAACATCCTTGATTTTTTCATGCTCCACCTCTGACTTATCCCAATTCCACACAGTAAACTCATCAAACTTTATGTCCCTTGTGATAATAATTTTTTCGGTCAAAAGTTGATAGACTTGATAGCCCTTGGTGGTCCTCTGTAGCCTATAAAAATCCCAACATCAGCCTTCTGATCAAGTTTATCTCTTTTCACATCTAGAAGATGTGTACAACATAGGCAACCAAATATCTTCAAGTTTTGCATGGATGGTTTATGATCATTCCAAGCTTCAAATGGTGTTTTGCTCTTCAGCTTATTTGTCAACAACCTATTAAGCAAGTAGACTGAAGTGCTGATAGCTTCAGCCCAAAACTTTTTAGGAAGTTTCTTTTCAAACAAAAGACATCTGGCCATATCCATCACGGTTCTATTCTTCCTTTCACTCACTCCATTTTGTTGTGGATTGAAGGCTGCTGTCAACTGATGCTCAATACCTGCATCTTCACAAAACTTGTTGAATTTGTGAGAAGTATACTCAGTCCGATTATCTGATATGATTACCTTTAATTTATGCCCACTTTGTTTTCCAATCCTATTTTTGAAATTTCAAAAAACATTAGCCACCTTAAATTTTTATTTCATGAAATAAACCCAACACATCCTACTAAAATCATCAATAAATGCTATATAGTACTTATTACCTAAGGATTGTGTTCTCATTAGACCACACACATTTCTGTGTACTAGCTGCAGCTTTTCTGTCGCCTTCCATCTCTTGTTTTGTAGAAATGGCAATCTAGATTGTTTTCTCAATTGGCAAATTTCGCAAGCTCCAACTTTCTCTTCAATAGTGCGCAAATTTCGCACAAATTCATTACTATGCATGTATTTAAGTGTAGAGTAATGAAAATCTCGCATCCTCTTATGCCAAAGCTCATACTGATCCAAGGAGCTAGGTTAAGCATATGAATTTGCTTGCATCAAATCTACTGAAAAAATTTTTGCTTTCATCTTCACTGAAAATAATTCACTCCTGATAGGACCATAAATCACACAAGTTTTATTTTCAAAAATCATAGAATAATTCTTTTCAACCAATTGTCCCACACTCAAAAGGTTTTGATCAATTTCAGGTACAAACAACACATATGATATTAGTTTAATACCTGAAGCACATTCAATGGCCATCGTTCCTTTTCCTTTGACAGCAATATAATCTCCATTTTCAATCCTTACCTTGGAAATATCATTCGATCAAGCTCCTTAAACATGCTCTCATCATAAGTCATATAATGAGTACATCCGCTGTCAATAAGCTATGCATCATTAGTTTTGTTGCTGATGAAGCAAGTTGCCATAAATAACTGCTCCTCCTTTTGTTGCTCAGCCACTTGTGCCTGCTATCCTCCTTGTTGTTTGTTCTTGCACACCTTTTCCATATGACCCAACTAATTGCATGACCTACATTGAATATCAAGTTTGTACCAACAATATTTTTAGAGATGTGTTGTCTTCTTACAGTGTGGACATGGTGGATAATTGCCTTTCTTTCATCCATCTTTGTTGCTTTCACCTTCCTTCTTAGTCTTATTGTTCCAATTCTGCTTGCCTTTACCTGCTACATGAGCTTGACCTTTGTCTTTTCCTTGAAAGGCTCCTTCTATCACTTCTTCTTTTCTGATAACCCTTCTTTGCTCTTGTGCTTGCAAAGAATTAACTAGTTCAATCAAGGTAATTTGAGTAAGATCTCTTGACTCTTCAGGAGATGAGATTTTGGTTTTAAGTCTTTCTGGTAGGTTCACTAGCACCTTTACCATGACTCTTCTACCAGGTAATTCTTCACCAATTAACCTAATTTTCTTAACTATAGCGAGGAGTCTATTTGAATACTCCTTTATGTTTTCTGTTTCTTTCATTTTCAGGAGCTCAAATTCCCTTATGAGATTAAGAACTTGAATTTGTCTTGTTCTATCATTTCCTTAAAAGGCTTCTTCCGGGCTTATTTTGCAGTCTCACAAGCCATGATACTTGTGAAAACTTCATCTGGTACAACTGAGTGAATGTAGATCTTGGCCTTTGATCTCTTCTTCATTTCATTTCTTTGATTTCTTAAAGCTTCTATTGTTGGATCTTCAGGCAATGGTTGAATTTGGTCATTTTCAACCACGTCCCAAAGTTCATAGGCTGCTAAATAGGATTTCATCTTTACTGCCCAAATATGATAATTCACACCTGAGAAGATAGGTGGTGCAGCCATGAAGTTATTTGTTGCCATTTCTGATTGCTTGAAGGTTTGGTGTTTGATTTTTGATAAAGGGTTCATCATTGGTTCACTCACAATACAGGTCCCTTAAGAACAAGCATTGTTTTTAAACTGAAATCACATTTCTGATTTTTGATACCACTTTGTTATTTTTAAACTGAAAAAACACTCAAAAAATTTTATAATGGTTGAAATACATTCTTCATTGATAAAGATGATATTTATATATGAAAATTCAACAAAAAAAAAATCAAAATTTCCTATAAATCAGCTAAACAAAATAATACCCAAATTGAAATTCAAAAAAAAAAAAAAAGATTCGAAACACAACTAAATCAGTTGTGATATTTTATTGTTATGATTTGCTGAACTTGTCAGCAAAAGATGCATCAAATCCTTCATAATTCCACGGTATAATTTGATGGTAAACAATTTCCGCTTTGCACAATATTTTCTTTTTGGGTAGTGAATTTTATAGCTAGCCTAAAGTATAAATTTTGTTGCTTATTGAATATTTTGCATCAACTTGTGATGTTGGGTGATACAGATGTGTCAGCCTAATTGAATTGTCCAGGTGCACCTTCTGAATATCTCGTTAGCAAGTTTATATATATATATATATATATATATATATATATATAAAAGACAAATTGTTTTGCTTCTTGATTTTGTAGCAAAGGAATGCAACATAAGCATCTCTAGTGGAAAAGAAAATGATAATGGGATTTCTACAAGGACAAAAACATTGGCTGCTAATCGAAAAGCTTTCGTAGAGCTAGGAAATCCCTTTTTCATGGTCGCAATGCAACCATCATATATTCATGATGGAACTCAAGTGGTAAGCATTCAATTGAAATTAATTTGAAACTCTAGTATAGATTATGAAAATCACATTTCTTGCTCGATTTTCCATATTCTAAACTATCTTTTTGGCTTTATTTTAAGGGTTTTTTTACCTATTTATGTGAAATTTTAAAAATATTTTCCTGTATAGGTTCAGGTGAAAAATATTTCCCAATATATGCTTATTATGGACAGCTGGAGAGATGAGAAGTCAAAATCGCTAATAAAAATGGCGATAAAGCACTCCAGACCACATCGCTACTCTAACTAGTGATATTATTTTTTAATTTAAGCACACCGCTAGTCTTACTAGCGATGTTATTTTTTTAACTTATTTTAAATAAAGCTGGTAGGTTGGTAGGAGTATGAATAAATTTAATAATATCGTCAGTTTAACTAGCAACATTGTGAATTTAATGATTAATGAAAACATTAAATTTAACAAGATCGCCAGTTAAACTGGTGATATTGTTATTTAATGATTTAATGAATTAATCATTAAATTTAACAATATCGCAAGTTAAACTGGCGATATTGTTATTTAATGAATCGCCATTAAATTCACAATATCGCCAGTTTAACTGGTGATATTGTGAAATTAATCAACATCGCTAATTAAACTGGCGATATTGTGAATTTAATCACAATCTGGCCAGCCAGTTTAACGCCGCAGGTATTAAATTTTTTTATATGATATCACCAATTAAACTAGCGATAATTGTGCTACCAAAACTTCGCCAGTATGACTGGCGATTTTTTGCTACCATTTTTTTCCACCCCTCCACCTGGAACAAAACAGCATACGCAGAGAAATATTTTTCTTCTCAACCTATATACAGAAATATTTTATATTTTTTGCATATATAGGTAAAAGACCCTTATTTTAATGTTTGTGTAGTCTATACCAGCAAAATTTTCCAGGAATTATTTCAAGAACACTCTAGGAGATGTTATTATCAATGATAGGAATAGGAAAGCTTAGCCTGCTAGATATGTGAGATATGGAAAAAAAAAAAAAAAGTTCAAGAATTGATAATCGTTGGAGGAAATTCTCACAAGAAAATCATTTGGAAGTTGGTGATGTTTGTGCCTTTGAATTTATTAATCACTCTGAAAATGAATCGAAAGTTGTTATTTTTCGAGACATTGAACATTCAAATAGCAGCTCATAACTCGGTTAGTTTCAACTTACGAATTCAATAGTTATATCTAATTTCCAATTAGTCCTATATATACGTACTTCTGAAAATTACAGTACTACTACTGCATTTTGAGTTTGATGTCATGTAGGAAACAAGAAGGAACTGAAACATTAAAGGAGTTCAAATGCTTCTGGAGTTGTCAAAGCCAGCAACAAATTTACTTACCTCAGTGAATCCATTCTTCAAAATAGTTATTAGATTATGCTATTTGAACCGTGTGGTAAGGTCTTGGAACAAAATTCATATAACCAAATAGCCTTAGAACCGGTTTGGTACTGCAAATAACGGCAATTGGACTATGGACTTGTTTGGTACACCTTGTAATTGGAATCTTCCAAGTTCATTTTTTAAATAATTAAGTCAAATTTACTGATTAGATTAATAATTATACTTAAAAATATATATCTTATCAATAAAAAATGGAGTCATTGGAATTGTTCAAATGTAAAAAAAAAAAAAAAAAAAAAAAAAAAAAAAAAAAATGGATTTATGTGTATTATAGTATACATTAGTTGGTTATTATTTTGTTATTTAGTTGTGCTAGTTTGTTACGATTTAGTTATGGTTTTAACTAGATCTATATAAATTGATCCTTCATCTTGTTGAGTAATGAGAAAGCAATGTAGTCTTTAGTTTTTCATCAATGTAGTCATCGTATCAAAATTGTGGCTGAAAAATGAAAATACAAATTAAATTCTATCGATCGGTAGGATTTTTTTAAAATTAAAATTTAATGTATACCAAGGCATAGGTTAATAGTAAGTACATATACGGCCTAGACAATATACTAGAGTTCACCCATTCTCTTGCTCAAAAAATAAAATAAAATTTAATAATATAATTGTTAACTATAGATTTAATCAAGTTAATTATTTAACATGTACTGAGATATTAATTTTGTCATTTGATATTGGAGACTTGAAAAACACAGTTTCTCTTTTATATGTGTGAAATTTCAGAATATTTCCTATAACTAAAAATAAGAAAATGATTTTTCTCTCTCAGGCCTGTTAAAAGCAGCGTCTGCATGAAAGTGAAAATAAATACTTGCTCTCTATCTAATTGTAATTGCAGAACAAAAGCTGTGGCTATTGAGTTAACCGATAATACATTAAGAACCTCAATTATTGTAGTCATTATTGGCTTAATTAATTAATTACACTGTTATAGACTGATTTGAATGAGATATAAGAGAGCTTTAATTATGCCTGTTCAAATTCACTATCATAATCAAATAAAAGCCAGCCAACAGGCAATACTCATTGTCATAGAAATTACTACTAATTGAGTTCTTTCAAAGTTAATAGAGCTCTTCACCAATGGCTTCTAATTTGCCCAAAAGAGACAATGGAAGTCTGATTTTTGAGGCAGAGACACCCCATTTTTTCAAGATAATTCTTGATAATACCATTAATAATGGGAAGCTTGTAAGTTTCTCCTTTTGATTTGTGTAATGTCTTGTATAGAATTGGCAAATACTTTATTTCTTTAATTTGGTTTTTACAATCTTTATTATGAATTTATTTATTTATTTATTTATTTATTTTGGTTTCAGGGTATTCCAAAGAGGTTTGTGAGAAAGTATGGAAATGATTTATCAAGCCCTATACTCCTTACGGTACCTAGTGGTGCAAAGTGGAAAGTAGAAATTATTAAATGTGATGGTGAGATTTGGTTAAAAAATGGGTGGAAAGAATTTATGGAATATTACTCTTTAACTCATGGATCCTTTCTAGTTTTTGAATATGATAAGAAAAATTCCTATTTCAATGTAATTATATTTGACAAGAGTGCTTCAGAAATTGACTATCCATATCTTATCTCAAATGGAGATGATGAGGAGCCCAATAATAATGTTGATGAAGAATTTCTAGAGCAAAAGATTGAAAAAGATATTGAGAATGAGGCATCTTTTGAAATCTTGGATGATTTTTCACCCTCTGGAAAAACAAAACAGAAATCTCCATTGCCATTCTCTCAGCCTTACAAGAAGATGAAATTTGTTGAGAGTTTAACAACAGTTGAAGGTATGCAATTTCTAACCCACCCAATATTTTGATTTCTAATTATACACTGAATTAAATGATTATGATGTTCTAATTTTTCTATTTCAAACTGTTTTAGAAAAACAGACCAAACATTAATACTTTCTATAGCTTGATGAAAATTTTAATATTTATTCTAATTAGCTGGAAAAGTATTTGATTTTCCAGAAGAGAGAAGCTATGAAGAAATTTGTAGTCAGAATCAAATTGCTTCAAGAAAAAAACCATTCAGAGGTAAGGAAAAAACAAGAGCTCTTCAAGTAGCCATCACTAACTTCAAATCCAAAAATCCATTTTTCATGAGTGTAATGCAGCCCTCGTATATTTATCCTGCAGAGAAAATGGTAAGCATTATTATTCAATTATTATGCAAATCTTAAATTTTCATGTTTATACCAATCTTTTTTCGCATTTCGATTCTTTCTCTTTATTTTCCTTAATTGATTGTGTAGACTGTACCAGCAAGCTATGCTAGGAAATATTTGAACAAGCAGCAAAGTGGTGATGCTACCTTAATTGGTCTGGATGGGAAAACTTGGTCAATTAAGTACTATATCCATAATTCAAAAGGCAATGACAATCCAACAGCAAAAATTACTAGTGGTTGGAGGGCATTTGCACAAGACAACCATTTACAAGTTGGTGATGTTTGTGTCTTTGAATTGATTAAAAGTAATGAAATTACCTACAAAGTTACCATTTTTCGACAAATCGAAGGTGCATTCAAATTTAATCAATATGTGACCATAGACCATAATAATATATACTTCAGAAAACAGAACATAACTCTGCCTTAAGTTGACATATTGCAGTCTTGCAGGTAACATCAATCAGTCGGTAGACGAAAAAGTTAGTAGCAACAAGGAGTTTATTAAAAAGCCTACATTTTCAAACCTTCCTGGAGCCATTGAAGCTGCTAAAGAATTTACCTCAGTGAATCCATTCTTCAAGGTTATTATTACATCAAGCCATCTGGAGCATTCCACTGTGGTAAGTGTCTTGTATATCTAGCTTGTAGCGCATAAGGTCAGGAGTTCAAGCATGACACTTCTCTTTAAATATCTTCATTATACATTACCAAAACAATAAAAAGAACAATGGTAGTTAAAATTTCTATTTAATTTGTGCAGCATGTACCACAAAGCTTTAACAGTAACATCAAGCAAAGAGAAGCAAAAGCAAAATTGCAAGTTGGAGAAAAATGGTGGTTTGTGAATCTGCTTAACTATCGACATTATGGTAAAAGTTTGATTAGTAGAGGATGGTCTATATTTGCAAAGGAAAATTCTCTGCGACAGGGAGATGTTTGCGTTTTCGAGCTTCTTGATATTGAAAATTTGCTAATCAGAGTCTCCATTTTCAGAAATGTCTAAGTAATTTCTTGTTTACATTGATATTTTGGATTGGTTTTTAATCATCTGTTTCAATTGTCAATTCAACTCAATTAAGATGGACTAATTGTGTACCAATATTAATTAATCTAGCAGCTATTATTTTTCTTGTTTTGAAATTTCCTCATTGCAATTAGAAAAGAAATAATTAGACTTTCTTTTTTTTTTTTTGGTTAATTATATCAGTGCAGCACAATCCTATAACCATTGGTTTGGGAAATATAAATGAAAATGATTAATGATTTTCTATCTCAGAGGTGTTAAAAGCATACCAAATACTCCACTAGTTAGTGGCTTATTATTGCTGTCTATCCTAATTGTAATTGCAGAACAAAAGCTGTGGGTATTGAGTTAACCGATAATACTTCAATTAATGTAATTATAATTGGCTTAATTAATTAATTACACTGTCAACTAGATTTGAATGAGATAATTAAGACTACTTTAATTATGGCTGTTCAAATTCACTATCATAATCATAAAGCCATCCAGCCAGTCAGCCAGCCAACCGGCAGTACTCATTGTCAAATAAATCACCAAGTTCTTTAGAGAGCTTCTCAACAATGGCTTCTAATTCGCCCAAGAGAGACAGTGGAAGTCTGAATTTTGAGGCAGATACACCCCATTTTTTTTCAAGATAATTCTTGATGATACCAATTAATAATGGGGAGCTTCTAAATTTCTCCTTATGATTTCAATCAAGGTTGTACGGAAACTTCTATAAACTCAATGTTATCGTGTCAGATATGTTTCATACATCGAAACTCTCGAAAAATTTTAGGAAATATTTCACAAACTTAAAAAAAAAATTCAATTTTTTTATTTTTTAATTTCCAAAGCTTTTAAAAACTTGAAAGCAACTTGTTGGACACTTCTAAGAAATTTAATTAAAAACTAATTAATCTCGATAAGTGTGAACACTTAATTTTGCATTTTCATCATCTAAATGTTGGCTTAGCACTTGTTGAATTTAACGCACTACGCGAAGCCATTATGGTGATCCCGCTAACCGATTAGCGGTCAAGAGTTCGAAAAAAAAAATTTTGCCTTTAATTATATTGCTACTAAACATTCAAATTTCCTAAATTCCATAATAACCAAAGACCTCGAAAAATGTGCCATGGTGACACGTGGCATGCCGCACCGCATGCCTTGCATGCAACATGCTACATAAGCCTGATGCAGCACCGCACAGGCTCTGCCTTCTCATGAACCCCATCTACGCAGAAAATAGCCCTTTTAACCCTTTCAGTCCAATTTTCAGCCTTTTCTAACTCTATCATTTATCGTCTTTTCATATTTTTAATATCTAAACTACCATCGTCTAATTTTCCTATAAATACCCTCTCTATTTCTCATTTCTTTTCACCCCTTGAATTTGAATATATTGATATCTTACAATTCCGCTCTTCTTCTCCCTCCAATCACTTTATAATTAATTAATTAATTTTTTTAATTAATTAATTATCTCACCCTAACCAAGTTAATTAATCTTTTTAATTAACTAAAATTCTCTTTTTTTAATCACTCAATTAATTAGTTAATTAATCTTTTTAATTAATTAATTAATTACTTTTTTTAAAATAAATTAATCATTTTCTTAAATTCACCCTTTATCCAAATTAATTAATTAATCTTTTTAATTAATTAATGCATCCATCCTTTTTATCATATTAATTAGTTAATTAATTAATCCTCCAAAATCAATCATTTTCTTAACCCACCTTTCATCCAAATTAATTAATTAATCTTTTTAATTAATTAATTCATCCATCATTTTCATCATATTAATTAGTTAATTAATCATTTTAATTAATTAATTAATCTTTCAATCCATCCAATCACTCAGTCCCGATAAAACTGAATTTCGATCTAGTAAAACTCTCTGCCCTCTAGAAACAAAAGTATCGGCCCTTTTTCTCATTCTTAACACACTTAAACTAAAATCAATCTGATCAACTCCTAAACCCCTCCACTTAATCGTGGAATGAACTACATGAGTTTTAATCCTCAGTCAATAGAATACATAAGCACATTTAGAATCTAAATCCAAATCTCTATCAATCACTTTTCCCTTTTTAATTTGTGGATATTTTATTTTTCTCTTTGCACTATGTCATATTCATGCATCTTATTTACAATTATCATCTAATAATATTTGTTATTCATGAAATCAATTTTTCAAAGTCAAATTAAATTTAAAAGCCACATTTTGATTATTTAAAACCAAAAATCTAATCTCCGAACTCAACCAGATTCGAGACTAGTGATTTTATCTATGGGCAAATTAATTAAAAATTAATTGGAGTCAACTGGGTTTTTCCTCAATTTTTCCATTTAAAAATAAATTAGGATGGCAACTCTCAAAAATCATTTTCAAAATCAACCAATCCGAACCCGAAAGTTCTATCGTGAGTCTAAATCCGAATATGCATCATGATTTCCTCTAGCGGATCGGGGTGATGCTCGGACGATGCCTCACAATAGGAAAAAGTAGACTAAAAGGAAAAAAAAAAAATTCAAATCCTAATTGAAAATTAAAAATACACTAGACTAAAAGGGAAAAAAAATTCAAATTCTAATTGAGAACTAAAAACAATTGTAAAAGACTACAATGAAAAGGAAAAAAAAAAAAGGCTCAAATCCTAATTGGAAAATAAAAACAACCGGAAAAGACAACAGCGGAAAAAAAAAATAAACAATATACATGCACATAAATATACAGCGTCTATGTATTAAAGGAGTTAAATACATTAAATTCAAGCAGAAAATTAGCTATAGTTTTTTTTTTTAATATTTTAATTTGTTATGGATGATTATTTAGAAAGATTTTAGAAAAATATTATATTCATTTATTTTAATTATTTAATTATATTATGGTATTTTTATAGTTATATGAAGATATTATTAAAGTTAATGAAATAGTATAATCGATAATGAAATACTTATATCTATTTATATATAAAATATATATATTTCTATATAACGTTTCCCTAATTTTTTTGTAACCTATATTTTTAGAAATTAGCGTATTTTTGTATCATATCATTTCATATTGCATTTTCCGTTTTAGTTTCCATGCAACTTAGATTTTGATTTGTGTAATTTTTTGTATTATAAGATTGATAAATACTTCAATTCTTCTTCTTCTTCTTTTTTAATTTGGTTTTTACAATCTTTATTATATATGTACTTGACTTATTATGATTTTTTTTTTCAGGGTATTCCAAGTAGGTTTGTAAGAAGGTATGGAAATGATGTATCAAGTCCTATACTCCTTTAAGTACCTAGTGGTGCAAAGTGGAAAGTAGAAATTATTGAATGTGATGGAGAGATTTGGTTAAAAAATTGGTGGAAAGAATTTATGGAATATTATTCTTTAAGCCATGGAGATGATAATGAGGAGCCTAATGATAATGTTGATAAAGAATTTCAAGAGCAAATGATTGAAAAAGAAATTGAGAATGAGGCATCTTTTGAATTCTGGGATGACTATGTTTTGATTTCTTAATAACCCAATATTTTGATTTCTAATTTTACACTTAGTTAAATGATTATGATGTTCTAATTTTTCTATTTCAATCTGTTATAGAAAAACAGAACAAACATTAATATTTTCTATAGCTGGATTAAAATTTAATTTTTTTCATTTTAGTTAACTGGAGAAATTGATTTTCAAGAAAACAGAAGCTATGAAGGAATTTCTAGTCAGAAGCAAATTGCTTCAAGAAAAAAAAAAGATTCCATAAATTATTTTTTCATGAAAGTAATGCAGCAGCATACATTTATCCTGGGGATAAAATGGTAAGCATTATTCAATTATAATGAAAATATCATTGTTCTTGTTTTATACTAATCTTTTATTATCCCATTTCAATTCACTCTATTTACTTATTTTTAATTGAGTGTGTAGAATATACCAGCAAGCTATGTTTAGAAATATTTGAGCAAGAAGCAAGGTGATGATGCTACCTTAATTGGTCTAGATGGGAAAACTTGGTCAATTAAAGTACTAAATCCATAATTCAAGAAGCAATTAAAAAGCCTTGAGTTTGCGCAGTTATCCAAATTGCGGTAAAGGTTTGATTTGTGTAGTATGGCCTTTATTTTGCAAGGGCAAATTCTCTGAGTGAGAGATGTCCGTCTTTTAGCTGCTTGGCAGCGGGAAGATTAGGTTCACATTCAAGAAACAAGCTAGCATGATACTGAAATCATTTGCCTTCTTAACACAGAGAGAGAAGAAGCCAAGAAGATTTCAAGAATCCAGGGCTTTTTTTTCTTTTTTTTTTTTGCGAGAAGCAATCGTCTGGACAATGCTAGGTTTCCTCATCACAGAGGAAGATTTTTGCTACCATGCATGGAAAAATGAAATAGAAACTCTACAAGCAAAAAGCGAATTAACTAAACAATTCCACAATCAATTCTTGAAGTGAATCAGAATTCCACACAAGCACCTATAGCAAATGTTTAATTTATACTTCCTATATACCGGGAGAAAAATGATCCCCATTTGGCATTTTCATGATGCAATTGGCATTGGCAATGGGAAGATGCAAACTAGAATAGACAAAACCTTAAAAGAATAAGCTGAACTTGAACTTGCCAATAGCAAAATTGAAATAAAGCAAAAGTAATTAATGTTGCAAAACCTGAAAATTTTGCAGTAAGATCCCTAAACAAAAATTAGATAAATTGTTCATAAATATATCTGAAAGAAACCATTTGCAGGCGCCAAAACAAGAAATCCATGCCGCCAGATAAAAGGAAAACATACTTAAACCATCAAACAGGCAGCTTAATCAACTTCTTCAATCTTTGGACCAGCACCACTGCCACCAGCCGGAGGAGCATCATCTTCCATGCCGCCACCCATATCACCACCAGCACCTTGGTACATCTTGGCAATGATGGGATTGCAGATGCTCTCAAGCTCTTTCATCTTGTCCTCAAACTCATCTGCCTCTGCAAGCTGGTTGCTGTCTAGCCACTGAATGGCCTGATCAATAGCATCTTCAATCTTTTTCTTGTCAGCTGCAGCCAACTTAGAACTGATCTTCTCATCCTTGACAGTGTTCCTCATATTGTAGGCATAATTCTCCAAAGCATTCTTTGCCTCTACCTTTTTCTTGTGCTCCTCATCTTCGGACTTGTATTTTTCAGCCTCCTGAACCATCTTTTCAATTTCTTCCTTGGATAATCTACCCTTGTCATTGGTGATGGTGATCTTGTTTTTCTGACCAGTTGTCTTATCCTCAGCTGACACATTCAAGATGCCATTAGCATCTATATCAAAGCACACAGTGATCTGAGGAACACCCCTTGGTGCTGGTGGAATGCCTGAGAGCTCAAATTTGCCAAGCAAGTTGTTGTCTCTGGTTCTTGTTCTCTCGCCCTCATAGACCTGGATCAAGACACCAGGTTGGTTGTCTGAGTAAGTGGAAAAAACTTGCTCCTTCTTTGTTGGGATTGTTGTGTTCCTTGGGATCAAAACAGTCATGACACCACCAGCAGTTTCCAAACCAAGGGAAAGAGGGGTAACATCCAATAACAGCAGATCCTGCACCTTCTCATTGCCTTCACCGCTCAAGATGGCAGCCTGAACAGCAGCACCATAGGCAACAGCTTCATCCGGGTTGATGCTCTTGCAAAGCTCCTTTCCATTAAAGAAATCTTGCAAAAGCTGCTGCACCTTAGGAATCCTAGTAGATCCACCAACAAGAACTACATCATGCACAGTGCTCTTGTCCATCTTAGCATCTCTCAAACACTTCTCAACAGGCTCCATACACTTTCTGAAAAGATCCATATTGAGCTCCTCAAATCTGGCACGAGTGATGGTTGAGTAGAAATCAATACCCTCATACAAGGAATCAATCTCGATAGTTGTTTGAGCAGTGGACGAAAGAGTCCTCTTTGCCCTCTCACAAGCAGTCCTCAGCCTCCTAAGAGCTCTTGGGTTTCCACTGATGTCTTTTTTGTTCTTCCTCTTAAATTCTTGAACAAAATGGTTCACCATTCTGTTGTCAAAGTCTTCACCTCCGAGGTGGGTGTCTCCAGCTGTGGCCTTGACCTCAAATATTCCTTCTTCAATTGTGAGCAATGAGACATCAAAAGTACCACCGCCCAAGTCAAAAATCAACACATTCTTCTCACCTACACTGGTTGCCTTCTTATCAAGACCATAGGCAATGGCAGCAGCAGTGGGCTCATTTATGATACGCATGACATTGAGACCAGCAATGACACCAGCATCCTTCGTGGCCTGCCTTTGAGAGTCATTGAAGTAGGCAGGTACAGTAACCACTGCATTCTTCACAGTATTGCCAAGGTAAGCCTCAGCGATCTCACGCATTTTAATCAGTACCATGGAAGAAATTTCTTCAGCAGCAAACTGCTTCTCCTCGCCCTTATAGTTAACAACGATCATGGGCTTATCACCAGCTCCTGGAATAACCTTGAATGGCCAGAGCTTGATGTCACTCTGAACAGAAGAGTCGGTAAATCTCCTACCAATCAACCTCTTTGCATCTGCAACATAACAATGCCAATTAATAAAGACGTCCTAAATCCTAACCAAATCACATACAAACAAAGCAATCACAATGAATACGAACAAGCCAACTAAACACATTCTAGACTTCTAATTTAATACATTTCAATCAAAAGCAAAAATCTCATCACAAACCACAGTATGCATGTTATACAACAAAGGAACAAACCACATTTTATATAAGTAGAATTTGCATATACAAAATATTGTAATTAATTGTGGCAAGATGTGTTTTTTCTATTAAAAAAAAAAAAGCAAAAAAAAATTCAGAAATCTCATCACGTACTATATTATGTAACAAACAGATTATGCAATATTATTGGCAATACAATGATTATACTAATTAAATGCATGCCTTTCTTAATCAATTAATGAATAGAAAGCGGTAATAAAAATGAAAGGGATTTTGATCAGATCCTACTTAGATCTCATCTAGGACATAGCAAGTTTCATCCTTTAGGATTCAAATTCATGGATTTGAAAAAAAAAAATACCCAAAAATAAATATTTTCTCAAAGGCAAATCTGAAGTCAAAAGATACTTACCGAAAACGGTATTAATGGGATTCATGGCGACCTGATTCTTAGCAGCATCGCCAATCAAACGCTCTGTATCAGTGAAGGCGACATATGATGGCGTCGTTCTATTCCCTTGATCATTAGCAATGATCTCCACTCTATCATGTTGCCAAACGCCAACACAAGAGTAGGTGGTACCTAGATCTATACCAATCGCTGGCCCGTCTCCTTTTCCGGCCATCCTCAACAATCACAACAGAAAAAGAATGAAATAAAAAAATGCAAGCAAGATTAGGGTTTCCTTGACCTTGCTTAAGTTGTGAGGCTGCTCATGAGAGATTAGGAGCCTATATATAGTGGTTTTAGTTTCTAGAATGTTCTCCCTCGTTTGCCCTATTTTTTTCTTAGATTTAGATTTGTAATGTGAATTCGAATTCGAACACCAATTAGATTATTCGATTGCTTAAATTTTAAGAACTGTTTTAATTTTGAGTCCACTGGACCCTATGGGCCATGAGCTACGGGCTATGTATTATTTTTTGGCTTTCTAGACAGCTTACCTAAAAAAAATAATATTCTCACGTACACACCACTATTTTATAAATGTATTTTTTAAAATTTTTATTTTTAAAAATACACTATTTTTCATTAATATTAACGGAAAAGAGAGAAAATTCCGGTAAAACTCTAGCAACCTATTTCGATGATTATTAAATAGGAAATATATTTCTTCCTAAAATTTTTGGACTCAATAAATCTATTGATGATATTATTTTTTGACATTTAGTGGTTATATGTTGACGTTTGGAGGATGAAAGTTTCAGCTGAAACTTCTCTTATTTTTTCTGGTCAACTCCGGCAATCAATAAGAGTGATATCAATTGTAATCAACTCCTTGAACCTCAAACTTCACTTCAAGACCAATAACGCTCAATTTTATTGGTGGTAAAAGGAGAACAAGGCTCACCAAAAATCGGTATTTTAAACTGTTTCAGTGTCAATCCAGCCAAATTAAAGGGAATTAAAGTGTTTTGACGATATTTTCATATTTTTGAAACTGAAAACGTCCTCTTGTATGAAAATTTGACCCATCGAAAATTATTTTTGTAGGTCAACGCTGGTCAATGGTGACAAAAAAAAATTCAAAAATTTGGTATATCAAATGTATATCATTAGTATATCAAATGTATATTTTTTGTATATCATATGTATATTTTTAATATATCAGATGTATATTATTTCTATAAGAAAAAAATTGCATCAGATATTTATATGTCATTAGTATATCTTTGGTATATCAGATGTATACTAAAAATATATCATTTTTATAGAAAAATATAGCATCATATATATATATATATATATATATATATATATATTTGAAAACCTAAAAAAAAAGAGCATTTTTGTATAACGTTAAAAACCAGGGGGCATTTTTGAAAAAAAAATTTAAAAAGTGACAATTAGTGAAATTTTCCCTAATTTTTTTAGGAAATTTTATCAAATGCAATTTTTTTATTTTTTTTCAAAAATACTCTTTTATCTTTTTAAAGTTTTAAAAATATATATATTTTTATGCTTATAATATAATTATAATATACATTTAATATCCCTTTGATATACTTGATATACTTTTAAAAGTGAGGCATTTTTGAAATAAAAAATTTAGTAAGTTGTTATTTTGAAAAAAAAAAAAAAAAAAAAGATGTATGCGAGAATATTTTGTATTTTTTGAGTGTTTGCGTGAAAATCCTTTTTTTTTTTTAAAAGAAGAAATAGTGCTTTCATTAAAAAGGCTTTAAGACTAATACACTGTAATTTTTAATCCTCCATATAAGGATGGCTAAAGAATACATAATATAAAGAAATCCACCCATTAAAGAGTTTTCAAACTTGGACTTCAAGCCCAAAAGAACAAGTTGAATAGACAAAGGGTTTGTTAATTTTACGGTCCAATGGCCTACAATGAGATTAAAATTACTAAATTGTCCCTACCTCTGCCTCTCCACTCTAAAGACTATGGTCGTCTTTGCCTTCATCTCTACTATTGTTAATGGCTGAGATACAAAGCAGTCCACCAAAAAGAACATGGAAACTTCGACTGGACACAAAAAAAAATTTACACTGAAAAAACATAAAGCTTGCCCACCAAAATAAACAGATCTATAAGCATAAAGAGGTTGAAAGGGCATTGAATCCACCCAAGTTTCTGCAGAAGACCAAAAAGACATCGTACCTCTGTAAATGGTGATGGAGCTCCTTTGATAATGCATATCTGAATACCAGCAATCAATCTCAACATCTCCAATATCGAATCCTACACTTTCTTCCCTCTCCCACCAACTGCTTTCTCTGAATGGCTCTTCAAAAGATTAGAGATGGTGGGAAAGCTGGACTTCGTCGTAGCTAAACAGGCTTGCCATGAGATAAAAATAGAAAAACAAAAGAAGAAAAAATAAACCCAATCGATTTGGAGGAAACCTAAACACTATGAGGGTATAAGCCTAAGAATATTTACAATAAAAACAGAGAGTTTTATGGGTTCTCTTTCTGTGGCTTCGGCCACTATAAGACTCCCCCTTAAGAAATCCTAAAGAAAGGATCAAAGTTTTAATAGTTGTAATGCCTCTAGGTTATATTGTACTTCTTTTTTTTATTTTAAGTTAGTTTAGGTTTATCTTAGAATTTTCTTATTGAGGCCTCCTTAATACTTGGCCAAATTTCAAAAATAATCTGAAAAAATAAACTAACAGTAAATAATATACATATATCAAAATTTGGTATACGTTAAATATACATTTGCCATCTACTGCAACTTGAATATATACATATTGCAAATTTGAAAAATTTAAAAAGTAAAATAACAGTAAATAGTATACGTATATGAAAATATAGTATACGTTAAGTATATGTTTAGTATTTGCAACTAGTTGATATACATATTACAAATTATAAATTTTAAAAAATAAAAAATATATATATAAACTAGCAATAAATGGTATACGTATTCCAAAATTTAGTATACTACAACTACTTGAATATATACATATTGCAAATTTGAAAAATTAAAAACATTAAATAACATTAAATAGTAAATGTATACAAAAATATAGTACATGTTAGGTATATGTAGCTACTTAATATATATAAAGATTAAAAATTTGAAAAATTAAAAAAATAAAATAACATTAAATAGTATATATACACCCAAAATTTAGTATATGTTAAATATATATTTGGTATTTACAACTACTTTAATATATACAAATTATAAATTTTAAAAAATTAAAAATATATAAACTAACAATAAGTGGTATATATATACTAAAATTTAGTATACGTTAAATTTATATTTAGTATATGCAACTACTTTAATAAAATAATTTCTTATTAAAATTTGTGTTAATCTACAACATAATGGCTCAATAATTTATTAATTAATATTTAAATATTTCAACCATATGCATCAGAATGGTGGGGGCTTTTCTTAATAAATTTTTTATTATTAATTATTTTGGAAAAATAATTTAACGATTTAAAATTTTTAAAATTGGTGTGAAATATTAACCATTTACATAGTATAAGTTAAAAAAATCGAACTTAAAATTTATTTGATATAAAAATAAATTTTATTAAAATTTTCAATTTAAAACTACACATTAAAAATATATAATTTTAGTGATTTATACTTAAAATTTATTAATTTGAATAATATATGCTTATATTAAATCTAAATGACAATTTAATCCATAAACAACTAAAACAAAAAGAATAAAGATTAAATGTTATTTTATTTAAAAGATAAGGAATTAAAAAGTTATTTTACTCATAAAATGAAGGTACTAAAAAGTACTATAAGAATTGAGGAGTATTTAAAAATAATTATTTAATTCAATTTTAAAAAAATAAATATGCAAGTTAATACAATTTAACCTTTAAAAAAAAAATGGTGCATTTTAACCTTTTTTGCTAAAAAAATGTACTGCAAATTAGCTTAAGATGTTAAACAAATATAAAAATCAGATGTCTAACTTGCAATTGCACACCAGAAGATATAGAAAAAGTCCGTGGGCCTATAGCCCATAATGTAGAAAAAGGCACATGATGCAAAAGAAAGGAGAAAGGAAGCACTAAGAAGTAAACAAACATTAATTAAAACATCATTAAAAATGGATAGCATCATATAAATATTATTCGAGGACCGTAAAATTGTGTGTATATATATATATATATATATATGAAGACGGGGGTGCAAATGAAAGAAATAAAGAAAAAAAATGTGTATGGTGTAATTTTCTCTTAAAAAATGGTAATTCAGTCATCCCATTTTGTTTGGCACTTTTTTTTTTTGAATTGTCCAAAAAAGTATGTTTTATTTCTATTTTTAACTTTTTTTTAACTTTTCTACCTATTTCGCCCTTAGATACTAATTTAATATTTTCCCATAATATTTATAAGAAAATATAAGGATTTAATCAATAAAAGGTATAAAAGAAAAAGTAATATATCATTTAATACATTCTTAAACTTTGTGGAAAAAAAAAGTGTCATTATAGAGGGAGTATTTCTTTGTATGTTATGAGTGTTGTTCAACCCATAACTTTTAAGTAAAAAAATAATTCTAAATCATTGATCATTTGATCTAGATATTATATTTTAGTTATTTTTTACACAATTAAATTTTATAATTATGGAAATAAAAAATTACTAGTATTATTCACCTAATAAATAAATATAATAATTTTTAGTTCAATTTTGGTTTGATCCGGATTGATCCTCTTGACTCGTGACCCGCTATCTTTACTAATTCTAAGTCCAGCATATTTTGAAAACTATGAAAATTACTATTTGTAGGACTTACTGAACATATACGTACCAACTATACAAACAAATATGTTAATCTCCATCTAAGTAAGTCCCCAATTGAACTGAAAATGAAATTTAATGGGCTAATTAGAAAAAAATTCATTACCCGTATCGAGCTTTTAACAATATTTTTAAATTTAGCCCATTCTTAGAACTGGTGAAAGCAGAGGGTCATGAGTCAGAAGTCGGACTAGGGTCAAATAAGAATTTTAAATAATATCATGTATTTATTATTTATATGTCAAAATAAATATAATATACAAATAAAAATGTAATATATTATATTTATATGTTAATATATTAGATTTATGTATAAAAAATAAAATATAATATACATGTAATTAAAATTAACAAATGTTTCCTAAATAATTAATGAGTATTACTTATAAAAATATGAATTTAAAACATTTTAAAACTATTAACTAGAGAAAATTATGGTAAATTAACCTATTAAGTAGCTATTTTGATACTTAAATTTAGATGGATCTCACAACTTAATAGTAAAAGGTCTACTCAAATTTGTATTGTCTTATATAAAAAATATAAATCTGAATATTTATTTAATTAGAATGGCGAATGGATGAATGATAATTTGAAATTTAAAATAAGTTTTTATGCTAAAAGAAGTGAGAGAAAATTAAACTATCATCCATTCAAAAAATACAAAGTTGGAATGGGTATATATTGAAAAGCTTATCCTTTCATGCTAAGAAAGTAGCCAAGAGGCTCTCTCTTGCACATGCATGAGGTGCAAATTGAAGGTCCAAACCACACATTTAACGTATCAATGCACAATCTGAGTACATAAATACCGGGCCAAAATAAGTTAATTCAGTGCTAACTTAGTTTTGAATTTATTTTTTTTTTATTTGATAGCAAAAAAATTTTTTTTATTTATTAGCCTGTCCCACCTGCAAAAAACTTATTATGTCACCGGATCATTGGATACCCAACTAGTTCGGCCGAGTTTGACTTGCTCAACTTTCAGCCTCTACCCGGACCTTTATGGCCTCTAATTTTCGATTTTTTTAGTTCAGGTCTGACAACTATGGCTTTTAAGAGAAAGGTCAAGCTGTAAATTGGGTATTTCTTCCTTTTTTGGTCTGTTCTTTTTGAGCTAATTATGTAGCACAACAATGGTATACATACATTGTTAGTTGTTGACACTACTAAAAATTATGTTTAAAACTTTACTAAAAATTTTAAATTCACTAGATAATTTTATTATATTGAATTTGACTATAATTAATTAAATTTTATAATTTATTTATAAATTTCAATAAAACTTTTATAGGGTTTTTAAAAGAGAATATATATATACATTTTACATTTTTTTGGGAATTTATAGTTGTTAAAATTTCAAACTACAAAATATGATTTAAATTTTATAAAAACATTTTTTTATAAATAAAATATATATAAAGTTAAATGGCATAGTCTTATCATTTGTAGTTCAAATTTCATAAAACTCTTCTGATATTCAAATTACACTGGCAAATATAATCCAGCTAGGGCAAGAAAACAAAGTTTTTAGTTGAATTATTCATGCATTTCTCCTTCTATAGTGAAGTTTATTTGTTGTGTGAATTCTACAAGTGCACAGATTGTGAACAAGTAATATAATAGTAAAATAAGTATCGATCACATGAGAATGAGTTGACATGTACCAAAATTATTGAATATTCTATCATTTAGACAATCAGATTAAAAGTCTTGATATTTAAATTAAATTAGATCTACAATGCTATTGCACAGGTAACTAGAATGTAAATCATTGAACTAATAAAATCATTTCAAGATAAATTTCTAAGTAAGTGGTGAGGTCATAACGGTCCCACTTAAAAACCACTTTCCTAGACATAATATTATCAAGATGAGTAATTTAGCAGTACAATAATTTACTAAAACTATATCCAACAATAGAACAATTAATTACAAAATTTAAAAACTAATTCAATATATGTAAATTCTAGGATTTAAATTTTATCAATTAATTACCTATGGTGTTCTTATATTTGCTTGATTGATTCAATTTTATTAGAATTAATTATTAGATTTTTCTTTAATTATGTGAAGTTCTCTCTCAAGATAAATCACAAGTATTCATGTTAACCTTATATATACTCTCGTCATCACAAACAATTAACATTAAACCCATTAAATTTTATGGAAATCCTTTTAACAATCACAAATGAGTGTTCTTATATCTAAGCAACACATATCCTAAGTCTAATATCTTAATGAACTAATGTTATGCTTTCACTTTCGCTACTTCACATAATATTTTTAAACATGTAAATAGTGATCAAGTATTTACAAGCATTAATTCCTAAAATAAAAGATTAATTTCAATAATCAAAACACTCAATCAATCAATCCTAGAACACCATAAAATAATCAAGAGATTAAATCTAAATTTTAGAAAAATAAATCTAGCTAATCATAGTTAAAAAGCAACAAACAATTAAATTAACAATAAATATAATAACAACTTATAATTAAATTTAAGAATAGAGTTTAGAAAGAACTTGTTTTAGGATATAATTTTTGATGAACTCAAACTTCCAAAAATTCCTCTTCTTGATCAAAATAACAATAAAAGAAATCTACTCTAAAAAAGTATACAAAAATCTCTCTATATTTTTTTTTCTGCTACTTGAATTATAATTTTGAAGAAGGGAGATAATGCCTATTTATAGGCAAATTCCACCTTCTTTTTCAACCATATTACATCATTGACTGCATTATTATTTTTATGACATCATCATTTGCATCATTTATAAAATGACATTATTACTGCATCATTTATAAAATGACACCATCGCTTGAGTTATGGTATTATTGTATTATTGTGACATCATTTTTATATGTAAAAATAAAATAAAAATACTAAAAATATATTATATTTTATTTATAAATTGTAGAACTATTTATTTCAATAAATAAATAATAATATTATTGCATTCTCGAGAACTGAGCTAAAATTTGAGTCTAAATAAATAAAATAACTCTAAGAATGTAGAGTTATCACACCCCAAACTTAAGTTTTTGCTTATCCTCAAGCAAAAGAAAATTTAAAACCTAAACTAGTCCACTTTCGTAGGAAATTACGATTGCATTTAGCATATGCAACAAGCCTTTAAACCCCTAGGTGTCCCATAGAATATGAGTTATAGTCTCGTGAGAGCTTTCAACGGTGATACCCATAAACACCTATAAAACTCTAAACTTTCAACTATTTATTTCAGAGATTAATAAAATACCACAATAAAGAAATTTAATCCTCTCATGCTTATATTGATTTGTTTTTTAAAGGTCTCAAGAAATTAATATTTGCAAACAACATATCAATGGTATTGCAAATCAAGCTTCTATCTCAGTTTTAAAACAATCCTCATCTTAATCATGTGTTGAATAAACATGCATTAAATCAACCTCAAAGAAATTATTGCACTTCAGATAGGTATATACACATACTAATGTCTTTAAATGCCTCTATTAAAAGATATAAAATAGATATACAAATCTCATAAGCATGTTAATGCAAATAATCTCCACTAATGGAATTCACAAAATAAGAGAGATCAATAGGTCTTAACTAGGCTTATAATGGGGCTAACACAAAATATTTTGGTTGAATAAAGAAAAGGCTAAATGAACAAAAGTAAGATAATTATGCCAGGCTTACAAAAGAAAATCAATAGCTCAAATAAAAAGATTATGTTAATGAATGATCTCTTCTATTTTAAGCATCATTCTTCTTCAATGTTTTCTTCTTTTAAGCCCCCTCTTCTTCTTCTTCTTCTTCTTTTTTCACCAACAATATTATTTTAAGGTTAAGCAAGAATTACTAACTTTTATTTTATTCATTTTTCTTGCTTACCCCCAAACTTATTTTAAACAGAAGATGGTATTTTAAAATGAATAATACTTTCAGTTATTAGAAATCCTTTGTAATGCCCTAGTATTTCATGGATCATTTTGCTTACTAATAATGTCACAAAACAAACTCTAGATGGTAGCCTAATATGAGAAGCTAAAAGAGAAATCTCTAAGTAAATAAATTGGGTTATGGGCTTGTTGATAAGCCTTGAAATAACAAAGGCCCAAACCATTGCAAAGAAGGATTTGGCCCATTGGGCCCAAAGTATTAGAGAATAACAAATGAGTATGAGTTAGAATATTTGGCCCAAATGAGGAACATATGATGTAGGAAGACGAGTCATGTAATTTTGACATGGTCAATATCCTAATTCAATTTGAACTCTTGCTCTTTCTACACATAAAACTAGGTACACTTGAGTATTTTAATATCTTGTAGTAATCATCACTTGTGTAAAGAAAATCTTAACCATCCAACTAATCCCAATCTCAACCATCCATCAAGGATTAAACCCTAGCCATTGGATCTAGCTCAATCAAATCTCCACCATCCACCCCATTGTGTGTGTGTATATATATATATATATATATATATATATATATATATATATATATATATGTATTATGGAACAACATTTTGTTCACCACTACACCAAAATTCCATGTAAAAGGAAGAAGCTCTCTCTACCCACTTGCTACAAGAATCTTGGTAAATTAGAATTAACCAAGGTGAGAAACTATACTTACCTATTCCTTCTATACTTTAAGGTTAATTTTGGTGTTATGGTTGTTTAAATACTTATACTACCTTATAAGGGGAATTAGGCCTAGCAGTAAAGGGCTAGGGAAAGCTCTATACTTCAATTAAGTACATTTGTGGCTATTTTAGAGGAAGAAGAACAAATTAGAAGTGTTAGGATGATTTTTAGGAACCATTGTGAAATTTTATTTATACTCATAAGCGCACGAATCACTGATTCTGTAGATAAGTGGTAACAAGGTCGTTCCTATGGAGAGAGCTATGAAAATAATTATAGAAAAACTTAATTAAACCACATTAATTTAATTATAACCTAGTTTCAAATATTTTTTTTTAGATAATGATAAAGAGATCTAAAGTAACGTCAAAATAATACAATTAAAGGTAATTGAATTTATGAAATAAAATTCAGATAAAATATTATCAAGGTTTCAGAATTCACCAATGTTTAATTAATAATTTTTATAATGTATTGATTCTAATTTTCAGAAGATAGTTTAGAAATTAATCTTTTTATCTTCTACTGATTTTATCACTAAGCTCAATTTTATTAAATTCTCAAATAGATTTTTCTTCACTTCAAAAGTGTAATTTCTAAGCATTATATATATACAATTTAATGGAAAACATATAATCAAAGGAAATTAATTTTCTTTCAATAGAAACCAAGCGTAAATAATTTTCCTAACAATAAAAAATACATGATAGAATTGATGAAAGGATATTATCAACAATTGAAACCAAAATCATAAACATTAAATTGTAAAATATTTAGAATCAAGACATAATAGAAGTTAATAATCTAACATAGTTTCATCATCCACCTTAGTAAAATTAAAACTTAGAAAAACATAATTAAAACAACAAAATAAACAAAAGAACTCATTTTAGCAATTTGGATCCCTCATCTTGAAATCTCAACTTCTTCCTTATTTTCTCAATTCTTTCCCTCTCATCACCACTTTTGCTAAGCCATTTCCCTTCTATTTATAAGTATGAATGGCTAGATGACAAATTGATGAAGAAACCAATTTTCAAATGATTTTTCTTCTTTAGCATCAAATATATGACTTTGATATTTGAATTCTTGATTTTTCTTAGTTGGAATGCATAAGGATGGTTGGTGATGACTTGAATTTTTGCAAATTTTCTTCTTTAGCATCAAATGTATGACTTTGATCTTTGAATCCTTTGTTTTCCTTGGTTGGCTTGCATAAGGATAGTTGGTGAGCTCTTTAGTCTCCATTGCACATTTGAAAATGGTGTCATTTTTCAAAAGAAAAGAAAATTGCTTAGTTGATTTTATTGAAAAATTATTTCTTTCACAAAATTTATTATTATTATTATTATTATTATTATTATTATTATTATTATTATTATTATTATTATTATTTATGCAAGTAAAAGACTATAATTTTACTCAATTTTCAAGCTTTCACCATTTTATTTCCTATTTCATAAAAATATCATTAAATAAAAATATTTATTTAACAAATGAACAACAAAAAATAAATTTTAGGGCTATTAATATGTATTAAATTATGCTCATCAGGAACATGACTCAAAGCTTAGGAACCTTGGAAGTTTGAATACAAACAAAAGGGAAACTTGGTGTTTTAACATTAAGTGGTGGTAGTTAAATAATTATATGTATTATATGACATGTTAAATTTGTATCTTTTCGACTAATTTAAAGATTTGATGAGAAATTAGGAACTTCCCCAAATTTGATGTGAATAGGATAAATTAAGGTTTATGGGCTGATTAAGGGAATATGAAACGTAAAATGAAATCATTGAATTGAGCAAGGAATTCAACTTAAAGAAATAGGTAGTTATATCATTTATTACTAATAGTATATATTCAAAATGGTATGTATGTAGAACTTCAAAGTAAAGGCAAGGAAACCATGCAAAACCAAGGAGAACCTTAATTCACTCAAAACCGTATGATTGATAGGAGCGAAGGAGTTTAAGGTGAGTACATAGTAATATAATGTAACTATGCTTTCTTACAACCTTGGTGAATAATTATTCCTTGATGTATACTAAAACTCGACTGATATGCATATGTGATTACCGTTGATTGTTGAGCCCTCGAAAAACCATATTTCTTTCCCCATATGATGTTGGTTATGATGATTCTATTGCTTAAAAATTATATTCGCTCAATGATAAAAACAACGCACATATTTACTTAGTCCCATCAAATTTCTATTGTGAGCCTCGATTATACTTTTCTGAATACTCATAGTTAAGCAAAAATTCTCTCTGATGTGAGGGTAACATCAGCCCTTGTGAACTTGGTAATAACCTGTGGGTAGGGTGAGAGTACCCAACATTTGTTAGTGGAGAACGCCTAACTGCAAAACCTGATCAGTTTTGCATAATGTGATATGAGTATGTGAGTGAGCAAAGTTTAGACCACCACTCTTATTCTTAAGTGTGGAAGCTCTTCGCTTCCAAAGTATGACTATTTCTGCTAAAATGCATCCTAAAACATAACGTAACCAGTTTGGAGTGGCATGACCTCATTATTACCTTCAACTAAACCATGTGATATATTTTATATTGTTCTTGTACTACTTCATATTAAGGCATACTCACTGAGCTAGTCTCACCTCATAGTGGTTATGATTCTTTTCAGATTTAGGTGAATCAATAGTAAGATAAACCCCAAAATCCGCATTTCAGTTTGAGAACTGTTAAGGCTTCATTTATAATACTTATGCTATTTTGAAAGATTAACGAACTAGAGTTCTATAGGATTTTTAGGCATAGTATTAAAGTATTTACATTAAAAAGTGATGTAAATGGGTAATGTTATTAGTTGTGTATGAATATCTTTATTAGTAAATAAGAATGTATGGATAATATTAGTTAATGCTTATGAATGATGTTTTATTTGTAAAAATAGAATAGCCTTAGAATGCAATGATTAATGAGATGGTTCCAATTTTGGGAAAGCCTTAAGAAGGAAGGTAAACATATATATAGTGATTATCATATTTGTTGTGTTCTACGAGTTTAGGTGACCTTAGGTCTTCCTGAATTCTAGGACCGTCATGGCTTATAATGAGGGTCGTGACATCCTTATTTTCTTTTAAAATTTCAATAATTCCCTTTTTTTCATTAGATTGTAAACTTGACAAAATTATCTCACAAATAGGGTGAAAGATAACAATTAAAGTTAATTAACAAAGAAAAAAAAAGCTAAAATTAACAAGGCATAAAGAGGTAAACTAATGAAAAAATTAAAAAAAAAAGGTGGATATAAGTAGGGCAAAGCATTCGATCGGTTCGATTTCTGAACTGAACCAAAATAAGAAAAATTTTAAAACCGAACTGAACCGAATTAAAAATATTCGGTTCGATTCGGTTCGGTAAATTAGTAACTGTATATATATAATTTTTGCTTTTAATTTCAAACACGATATTAAGATCTGCTTGGGCGGATGATGTATAGTTAATTTACCTGGAAGGTGCAGTTTGATTCCTCAATAATGCACAATTTCCTTTTTTTTTTAATTGTATAACCAAAAAATTAAAATTATTGTGTGTCGAACTTGGGACCTTAAGGTAATAAATGTCTACTTACCACCAAACTAAGAGGAAATTATTGACATTTAATGACATTTTATATATATATATATGTATAATTCGGTTTGGTTTTTTTGATTTTTCTCACATAAAAACCGAACCGAACTGAAATTTCTTAAAATTTTAAAAATAAAAACTGAAAATCGAACTAAATTTTAGTTTGGTTCAGTTTTTCAGTTTAAATCGAATAGTGCACACCCGTAAATATAAGTAACAGGCTAAACAAACAATACCTAAATCATATCTCTCTCTCAAAATAAATTCAAAATTTCACCTTAAAAGTTTGCAAAAACATATTCTAAGATAGGTGAGGCAAATGAAGATAAAAAATGTGTATAAGCCCTCTCTAAGTAAGCATACATAAATTCAATATAATCAATATAATGCAAAGCAAAGCAAAACATAATCTTAATAAAAATTAATTTCTTACCCAAAATAGTTGCTTAACCTGAATACTTTAATAAATTATTCGCAAATACCAATTATAATTAATCATTGGCGTTTCATCAAATTATTAAACACAAACATATTTTATTAATAAAAGAGTAAAAATTTAAATTTATTCATCAAAACATAAAAGAAATGACTGAAAATAAAAAAAAACAAACTAAACCTTCCCAAAACTTGCAATTGACATTGTCATCAATGTCAAAAAAACAAATCAAAAGAAAAAAAATACTCTCTCTTGTAGAAAAGTATATTTCAAATTATAAGCAGGACGTGCATTCCATTTCCTTATTTCCTATAAAACATCATAAAATAATACTAAAGCAAGTATGAGAAACTAATCATATAAAAAGAGAACATTAATTTTTTTATTTTTTTATTTTGGAAACTAAAAAAATAAAATAAAAAAAAAATTACAGATGCGTATCAAGAGTACAAAAAGTACTCTTTACTCAGCCATCTTCTATAAACAATTCTTCAGTTAGTTAGTTAGTTTTTTTTTTTTTAAAAAGAAAAATCACATAAATTTAATATGCGTATCAAGAGAACAAAAGTAACTCTCAGCCATCTTACATTTAGTGAATCGGATCTAAAACTTTGCCTGATCAGATGCAAAAAAAGAAAAAAAAGAAAAAAAAGTGATAAGAAAAACTATAAGAGTTAGGAAAGTTACAACCGGAGATTCAGATTTAATCCTCGCTTCTTACTACTACTGGCCCTGGGATGCCAAACTACTTGCACCATCAATAGATTAGGTTCAGATTTAAAGTTTTACAATTGGTCAATCAATTGATCAATAGTTGAAGTAGAGACTAGAATGCATTGACTCGCTGGTGTCGTAAAACCCTATTCTACAGCATGATCGAGAAAAGATAGTAAACCATTATAAAAACTGTCAACATTAAGTAATCCCAATGACTTTTGAAGAACAGTTAATTGGGTCCAAAATACAATAGTAAGATATTTTCAAATGTTTCTAAACTACCAGATAATGCGATAAAAGTATCAGCATTGATATTCATGTATGTTATTCATTTGTACATGCTCATGACTTATAACTCATTATCTATAGTTCCACCAGTGATATTTTTATTTTGAGCCAAAGCCTTTAGAACTATTCCTGGAACTTTACTACCTCCAATATATGCAAAACTTGCGATACAACCCCTTAACCCTAAACTATCTTCCTCAAACACCAAATTAATTTTTCATTCAGCTAAAATCTTACCAAATTCATTAGCTACTATCAAGTACTCTCTTTTTTTACCAAAGTTTGGACTACCAAAGACACAAATAGTTTTGAATTTGCGTGTTGAGAGTTCTGCCATTTTCTCTCACAAATCTCTCCAAAGGGTTGTGTGCATATTAACAATAATGAATGTGCATATAAAGAAACTAAAAGAATAAAAGAACAATTCAATGGGGTAAAATAATTGTTGACAAAAAAAGTATAAAAAAAGAATAATAAAAACAAAAATAATCAATGCTGTGTGTTCAAATGTAAAAAAGAAAACATTGAAAAACTAAAAGTAAACATTGAAAGTATAAAAAGCTATCAAAAGTAGAAAAATCTGCAGAAAAATAAAATCTAGGTGCTAAAAAGTTAAAAAGTACTACAAGATGTAGAAAAATAATGCATCGAAAAATAAAAAAAAATTAGTAATATACCTGATTATGAATAGTAACGGCTTAAACACTTTCTATGAGTCGAGGATAGGCTTCCCATCCCGCTTTTTTATTAACTAGCAAATATAATTTTTAATCTCAAATTCCCTAGACAAAAATGCAGCTTCTCTCCTTGGAATAAGTCCCATAAATCTAAAAGGGTACATTGAACTTATCCACAATGATGCATTTAAAGAGTCTGTAGGATATTATCCAAAGACTTCTTACTCAGTCCATTCTTTATGAATTTAATTTTGTCTTCTTGATTTATGGATGCAAATCCAATGTTTCTATAGCGTGTACTACAATTCCATTTTGCACACTTATAGCAGACTCTCATTCTCTTAACTCTTCTCTTTTGTGAGTAAGAACTTCTCTCCATACATGGCAAATATTTAATAAATGAGTCATCAAGCTCACCTGCCAATTGTACTTTAACTTTTAAGATCTAGCGAATATCCTCAAGAAGAGTCAGACGCCTAAATGCCTTAATTCTTTCCAGTCTGCGTTCATCAATTTTTCTGAGCACATCTTGGGAAGAGTTGGAAACCTATTTTTTAGTGCTGCAAGAGATGCTTCCATATCTAATTAACTAGTTAAGAAAATGAAAGAGAAAATTTACAACGAAACAACTAAACAGAAACAAAAAAACCTAATAAAAAGAAAACTTGGGTTTCCTCCTAATAAGCTATTTAATAACTCACAAACAACACCAAAGCAAAATTAAAATAGAAGGAAACAAACAAAAAAAAAAGAAATTTAGAAATTTAGCACTTAATTTATAGTTTTTAGCTTGACTATAGCTAGATCTTCATCAAAGAGGAAAATACATAAAGTATATCATCCCGACAATCGCAAAAAGTAGACTTTTGCCAATTTTAATGAGTCCAACTAGCTTAATTTGAGTTTGTCGAAGTCATGCAGTGAAGTTTGTTCTCAAAAGAGGCTAAAACTACAGCACTTATATGTGAACCCTCAATTTTACACCTTCACCATCCAACCGCAATCTTAGCACTTGCTGAGTTTAACGTGTTAAAAAAATTCTTTAGCCTTTAATTACATTGCCACTAAACATCCAAATTTCCTAAACTCTACACCAACCAATCTCTAAAAAAAAAACCGCCACGTCAGCTACCACGTGGCAGCCTTACGATGCCACACCAGACCTGTGCGACAGCTCAAGTGCAAATTGCAGCACGTCACACTAGTCTAGTGCGGCGTCACATAAGCCTGGTGCAGCGCTGCACCTGTCTAACGTGTGTGGACCCCCTTTTCTGAGCAGAAAATAACCTTTTTACCCCCTCCAGCCTAATTTTCAGCCCTTTCTAGCCTTACCCCTCATTGTCTTTTCATATTTTCACTACCTAAACTACCTTCACCCGCTTTTTCTATAAATACCCCCATCTACTTCTCATTTCAAACCACTTCTTGAATTAGTATTGATAGTTATCTACTAATTTCTCTCTTCTTCTCCCTCTAACCATTCTTTAATTAATTAATTAATCTTTTTAATTAATTAATTTTCTCAACCTTACCAAGTTAATTAATATTTTTAATTAACTAAAAATCTTTTTTTAAATCAAAATTAATTACTCAATTAAGTAATTAATTAATTAATCACTTTTTTCTCTAAAATCAAATTAATCCCTTTTTTTTAATCCACCTCTCATTCAAACTAATTAATTAATCTTTTTAATTAATTAATCCATCTATCCATTCATCCATTCCATCACATTAATTAGTTAATTAATCATTTTAATTAATTAATTAATCTCCCAATTAATCCAATCATCCAATCCTGATAAGACGGAACTTCGGTCCGGTAAAACCCTCCACCCACCAAAAGTCGAGATATCAACTTTTTCCTCTCAAACCCAAATCAAATCAATCAATCCAATCAACTCTTAAACCCCTCCACTTAATCGTGGAAAGAACTATGTGGATTTTGATCCTCATTCAATAGGGTACGTAATCACGTTTGGAATCTAAATGCAAATCTCAATCAATTCCCTTTTTGTTTTTTTAATTAATGTAATTTATAAATGCTTCATTTTGATTTTCTCATTACACTCATACCATGCTCATACATTTAATTAATTGTCATATAATATTTTTCATTTATGAAATCACTTTTTTTCTAAAGTCAAATTAAACTTAAGAGCCAAATTTAGATTATTTAAAACAAAAAATCTAGTTCTTGAACTCAATCTAATTCGAAACTAGTGATTTTATCCTTGAATAATTAAATAAAAATTAATGAATTGGAGTCAAAATTAGATTTTTCCTTAATTTTCAATTAAAAATAAATTAGGGTGGCGACTCCCAAAATCATTTTCAAAATCAACTAAATTTGAATCCGAGGGTCCATCGTGAGTCTAAATTCAAATGAGCATCCCCATTCTCTATAGTGGACCGGACTGGTGCTTGAGTGAGGTCTCATATTATATTCTCACTTAAAAACACTAAAAACAACAAACCAAATACATAAAGAGGAATTAAAAATTTTGAAAGTAAAAAATAAAATAAACAATAAAATCAAATAACTTGGGTTGCCTCCCAAGAAGCGCTTCTTTAAAGTCATATTAGCTGGACATTAATGTTATCCATCTTCATTCATAGACCTAGAGGTTTCATAATGTTGTTTGCCTCTATATTTGAGAATGAAGGGCAATCTGCAAAGATTATGGCTCTCCATGCTCCTCCATTTC
This sequence comes from Reutealis trisperma, assembly GCA_947687605.1. NCBI lineage: Eukaryota > Viridiplantae > Streptophyta > Magnoliopsida > Malpighiales > Euphorbiaceae > Reutealis > Reutealis trisperma. The sequence continues at coordinate 292,026 of CANTUT010000008.1, forward strand.
ATCGTAAACCGTAAAAGATGTATCTTTGTTGCTCTACGACTTAGAAACTTCAATTTGATCTTGCCAGGAACAAGATCATACAGATTTATCCATGGACTTGTTAATTTTTCAGCTTTGGAATTCAGCAAATTCTGCACTTCATCTACATGCACCTCTTGCAACTTTGAGATGTTCCACCCAAATTTGCTTGCCTTTTTCTCCATAACCTCCACGAGACCTAGTTCCCTCTCTAAACAAGGTTTGGAAGATACAAGAACTAGCCAAATACTTGATTCTCCCACAATTGAGCACATAGAGAAAAATGGTAACGATGTAAGATCGGTTGTGAGATGGCTATCAACTGATGGAATTTGAGGTAATGGATGGGTGGGTATTTGGATTAGGGTGAAAATTTGGATTGGGATGGAAGGTAGAGATATTGGAATATTGGAAGAGATGGGGCTGTCCAAATCTAGTGTTTCATTCTCATGGTTCTTATGTATTTCATTTTCCTCACTAGAGAACTCGTCAATACTTATATTGACCATCCCATCATCAAAAAAGAAGTCATCTTCATGGATCATTAACCACTGAAAATATAAAATGGTCTCTCTAGTATTTTGTACTTCTTCCTCTTCCAATTTTTTAATATAGGACTGCTCAATTGAATCATCATCTTTATTGTATCCCATATGCCTTACATCACCATTATCCTCACCATACTTATCTTCTAATGATACATCATCCCTTAAACATTCTTGTATGCTCTATTATGGTGTGTCCACTTCAGTGTGAATTGGGAAGTTGCCTTCATTTGACTCCACATAACTGACCAATGCTCCAATTTTCTCTTCACTTCTTTTATAGCTATTAGTCAATTCATTGTCTTTGGCATCCAATCTATCTTTCTCTTTCCAATTCTCACACGTTTTCTCAGTGGATTCCAGAAATTTTTCTAATGTAAGCTCAAGGGATGACTTTTCCTCCTTATATGGCATACCCTCATCATAAGTGAAATTTATGAACCTCTCTAATGTAAGTTCAAGGGATGACTTTTTTTCACTTGATGGTATATTTTGTCTTTCATTCCACCCATAATTATTTTGGAAGTCAGGTTGATAATAATATCCTTAGTCATAATACTAACTTCAGTTGTAACCCCATTTCGGACTTGGATAAGAAATCCAATGCTGAAAATTGTTAAAATCCATGAACAAAATTTGCAAACAAAACTAAAAAAAAAAAATAAAAAGAATTAAAAATACAAAATGTCTAAATTAATAAAATATATCAAATCAATTGATAGTCATACTATAGCCTTCTCGACAACGGCGTCAAAAACTTGTTGCGCGAGTTATGCAAGTGCACAGATCGTAAACAAGTAATATAATAGTGAAATAAGTATCAAACCCACAAAGAATAATTGACAAGTACCAAAATTATTAAATATTTTATTATTTAGACAATCAGTATAAAAGTCTTGATATTTAAATTAAATTAGATCTATAGTGCTATTGCATAGGTAACTAGAATGTAAATCATTTAACTAATAAAATCACTTTAAGATAAATTCCCAGATAAGTGATGGGATCACAATAGTCCCACTTAAAAATTACTTTCCTAGACAGAATATTATTAAGATGAGTAATTTAGTAGTACAATAATTTATGAAAACTATATCCAACAATAGAACAATTAATTACAAAATTTAGAAACTAATTCAATGTATGTAAATTTTAGGATTTAGATTTCATCAATTAATTACCTATGGTGTTCTTATGTTTGCTTTGTTGATTTAATTTTATTAGAATTAATTATTAGATTTTTCCTTAATTATGTAAAGTTCTCTTTTAAGATAAATCACTAGTATTCATGTTAGCCTTATGTCTACTCTCGTTATCACAAACAATTAACATAAACCCATTAAATTTTATGGAAATCCTGTTAACAATTATAAAAGAGTGTTTTTATCTCTAAGCAATAAATACCCTAGGTCTAATATCTTAATGAACTAATATTATACTTTCACTCTCGCTACTTCAAATAATATTTTTAAACATGTAAATAGTGACCAAGCATTCACAAGCGTTAAGTCCTAAAATAAAAGTTTAATTCTAATAATTAAAATACTCAATCAATCAATCATAGAACACCATAAAATAATCAAGTGATTACATCTAAATCCTAGAAAAATAAATCTAGCTACTCATAGTTAAAAAAGAACAAACAATTAAATTAACAATAAACATAATAACAACTTATAATTAAATTCAAGAATAGAGTTTTAAAAAAAACTTATTTTGGGATACAATCTTTGATAAACTCAAACTTCCAAAAACTCTTCTTCTTTATCAAAATAACAATAAAAGAAATTTACTCTAAGAAAGCACATGAAAATCTCTCTACATCTTTTTTTTTTTTTTTTTGGCTACTTGAATTATGATTTTAGAGAAGGAAGGTAATGCCTATTTATAGGCAAATTCCACCTTTTTTTTCAATCATATTGCATCATTGACTGTATCATTATTTTCGTGACATCGTCATCTGCATTATTTATTTCATGATATCATCGCCTACATCATTTATAAAATGACGTCATTGTCTGCATCATTTATAAAATGACATCATCACCTAAGTCATGATATTATTGCATCATTGTGACATCATTTTAATTTGCAAAAATAAAATAAAAATATTAAAAATATATTATAACTTATTTATAAATTGTAAAACTATTTATTTCTAAAAATAAGTAATAATATTATTGCATTATCGAGAACTGAGTTAAAATTTAAGTTTAAACAAATAAAATAACTCTAAGAATGTAGAGTTATCATTATTTTATTGTATTCATTATGTAATTATTTTTAAATTGTTTTGGATTAGAAACTTTAAAATTCTGCATTATTATTCCATTATATGTAGTTCCTGTATAGCTTGTTTAATTAGATATTTGCATAAGTGCGTTAGGTTTGGAGGATAGGTAAGCTTTCTCATCGTGGATAATGTTATGTTATGTTAAGCAGAAATCTGATGACGATGTTTGAGATTTTAGCTTTAAGTAGTTTTGATTTGACGCTTTTCCGAAGGTTTTGCTTGACAAATTGATCCATCAATTATTATTTGATATATAATTAATTAGATTTAATATCTAATTAGATTTAATTTAAATAAGGGAAGATGAATTCAATTAAAATAAAAAAATAATTATTATTTGATATCTAATTATATTTAATTTCAATAAGAAAATAATGAATTCAATTAGAATAAACAAAAAATAAAATAATTATTATTTAATATATAATTAATTTTTTTGCAAACTTATAATTGTATAATTATTATAACTAAATAATTTATTTATTTAACTATATTAATTTAATTTAAATAAAGAAATTATGAATTCAATTAAAATAAAAAATAACAAAATTATTATTATTTAATATATAATTAATAATGTTTAATTTAAATAAAAAAGAATTTAATTAGTATAATTTATATTTTTTATATTTTTTTGAAATATTAAGGAACTTTTTGAGCAAATATCTAATATTTGAAAAAATATTAAGAAACTTACTCAAAAACTTCTTAATATTCAAAAAATATAAAAAATATAATTTTTTTAAAATTAGAAAAATTATAATTTGACATTAATTGTTTAAATATCAATAAGTTAAAAAAATTCTAATTTGAATTTTATAAATTATTACTTTGTCACACTATAGATTTTAAAATTAATTGTTTTAATCATTAGTGATAATTTATATGTTCTTAAAAAATTAATAATTTGTCTAAATGAATTCTATTAGAATAATTTATATTTTTTATGTTATTTCGAATATTAAGAAGTTAGATAAATTCAAATTTGATTTTGAGAATTTCTATTGTAAATTAGAAGAATTATTTTTTGTTCTATGGAAAGATACAACAGAAAAAAATATATATATACTAATTAAGAGTTCATTTAGTAATGAGCAAAATCATATTATTGCATTATCAAATACCAATATTTTTATTTATAATTGTATATTCTTCTATAAAAAAATCAATTTGTTTGTGATTTTATAAACACTTAAATTTAATATTTGTTTTTAAATCTTTTTTATATTATAGCCGATATTCAAATATCAAAATTGAAACACTTAACTTAAATTTAATTTAATTTTTATTTTTATGTTATAACTGAGCTGTAACTATCAATATTAAATATTAGTATTATTCAAATATATCAAAAGTTTATGAGTTAAGAGATTTGTGAGTATATTATTTCTAATTTTTATCTTTAATAATTTTTGTAAGCTATTATTCATTTATAAAAATACTAATATGATTATATATGACGACATAATGTTAAAAAGTGATGAAAAATATTTGTAATCAAATATAAAAAGACTTAAACGAACACCAAAAGTGAGTTTAAAAGAAATAGCAAGAAAGATATTTTAAGTAAATAATCAAATGATATATATAGATAAATACTTGAATTTGTTATATTTATATTGTAATATATATTTTTTTTAAATGTGAATCTTGCAGGAAATATACAACTAAAATTTATCTTATCAACTTGGAAAGAAAATAGAGATGTGGCAAATGCAATAATAATGGTGCTAAATATGTTAACAGTAGACCAGTTTATTTGTTTAAATACAATTTTAATTTTCAAAAATAATAGTTAATTTGTTATTTTATAACAATATATTATATTATATTTTTTTATATTTTGATATTTAATATCAAAGTTGTAAAATTATAAGTTGTCATAATGGAATAAATTAATGTTTTTATTAATTTATATGATTAGAATTAATAATCTATTGTAAGTAGATCTATAATACTATGTTAATTACCTATGTATTTTCTCAGAGGCGATGATATAGGAAATTAATAAACAATTTTGAAAGTTTATTTTTAAATAAAATTATTATTTTATATTTTTAATTAACAAATCCAACTGAATAAAAACAATATTAATAATAAATAAAAGATTTATTCTTTCACTTAGCCAAACGGTACAAAATTTATTTTTTGATAAAAGAAGAAATGAATAAGCAGTCTTCATACTCACTAATGTATGATTAAATTCAACAATTTTTTTTTTTGCATGTTATATCTATTAACAGCAAAAAATTAATTTATAATTGCTCTTTAATTTTTTTTTTCTGTTTGTTAAGTAAATAAAAATTAATCTAAAGTTCAAACTGTTGAATTTTTTTAAAGAAATAAAGCCTATAAGAATTTTAAATTATTATATTATCAGATAAATTTCAATTTGTATTAGAAAAAATCTTTATTCAAAAAATAAAAAGATAAAAGTATGATATTTAAAAAATAAATGCAAGTAAATAAATAAATTGAGTCTAAAATATCTAATATAATATATAAAAATATATAAATAAGTAAATTTTAAATACTAATTGAAAAAGATAAAAGTTAAATCAAATATTATATTTATTTTGAACAAAAAAATATTTTTATTTTATATTCATTTCATATTAAATAGTCAAATCATCATAAATTAAAAAAATTATTTTTTATTCATTTTATTACTTGTTAACACTAAAACTCACACTGGTACACACAAGTATAAAATTCAAATACTACATAATACCAACGAGGTCTACTGTTTATTTTAGGAATAGTATACTACTTTTTCTCATGCAATTTAGTGATTATGTAATTATAAAGAGTCAAATTAAATTTAAATATTTTATTTGCAAAATTTTATAAATACTTAATTTTCTCAAGTTTAAAAAAAAATTATTTAAACTAGATAGAGAGATTGAGAGAGAACATTAAATAGTACTATCAAATATAATAACAAAAAAAAAGTATGGATTATACAAAAAATAGTTTTTAAACATATTGTTATCAAATAGTTTGCCATCTCACAAGTTGGAATTAAAAATTAATCGTCTCATAATATTACTTAATGAAACTAGGATGGTGTGCAAAAAATTTAATTAAAATATTATACATGTAGAAATAATAGTAGGACAACATGCAGAAAAATATATCCTACTGTCAAGGATATTAATGCCATTTGCTAGAAATAAGAGATATTTTTTTTTATTTAAAAGAAAATAGTTTCGCGTGTGTTTTTGTTTTACAATAATTATTAATAAAGAATCAATATAAATAATATTTAATATGGAGGTTTATTTACCATAAATAATTATATACTATAGTATCAAGAGGTATTTGAATATCTAATATAAAAGTATTGGTTAAAAGTGAAAAGTTAGATAATAAAAAAAAGTAACTTATATCAAGAATTTATTTTGTTATCTAACACGTAACATAATTTAAAAAATAATATTATATAATTTTTTAAAATTATTTACATGTCATGTATCATTTATACTAATATTTAAAATATAAATATTTATAAATTAAATTATACTTTAAAACAAATTGTAACGAATTATAATAAACATCAACGTGTGTAGCATGTTAAAAAAAAATTATTTGATATATATATATATATTATTTTACTTAATAAATAACATAGCTAAATTTATTTCGCAAATCGAATTATTTATTTGATATATTAATATATTATGTCAAAGTTGTAAATAATATATTTTATTTTATATTTGAATAAATATTTTAAGTTATCTGATCTTATTTCATAAATCCAACCATTTATGCAGCTTTTTTTACTCTTTTCAATTTTTTTTTAGATTAATATACATTTCCTTGTTGTAATATATAAATTAAATAAATATAAATTTTTTTTTAACTCAGCCTTAATTTCAAAGTAATTGTTGAATTTGAACGCTTACTTAGTTAATACGGAAACATAGAATTCCGACATGACAGTGAAGGTACCTCGGTACCATTATCCATATCATATTGCCAGTTGAAACAGCATAAAGCTCCCCTTCCCCCGTAATACAGTCAGCCATATTCCAAGGCAAAAAAAAAAAAAAAAAACTGATCTCATTTGCCTTTTTCACTTTCTTAAATCTCAGCCTCCATTATCTAGGTCGTTTTTGTAATCTGTAACCATGGCCAGTAAAGAACGGGGACCCGCGATCGGTATCGATCTGGGTACTACCTACTCATGTGTTGGTGTTTGGCAACATGGTAAAGTAGAGATTATTGGCAATGATCAAGGGAATAGAACGACGCCGTCTTGCGTTGCCTTCACCGATACTGAGCGTTTGATTGGTGATGCTGCTAAGAGCCAGGTTGCCTTGAATCCTGTCAACACTGTCGTCGGTTAGTATCTCCATTATTAACTAAAACTCTAAAAACAAAATTTTTAAATTAGGTCTTAGTTTAACTAAGGTCGTCTTTCTGAAAATTCGTAGCATATATGTAAAATAATTAATGATTAATTGCAAATAATGTTTTAAAAGCCATGGAGAAATTTTGAATAAACTTATTTAATTTTAATCTGTACTTGATTTTGGTTGAATTTAGGCTTTCTTCCCCAAATTAACACTGACTCTGTGTAACTAAAATGGGTAAATGAAATTTAGGGTTTATCTCATATTTTTAAATTATAAAAAAAGAAAAAAAAATTAACTATAATCTTTAGATCTAACTGGCCATGATTTGAAAGAAAAAGGCATTTGAAGGTGAAAGTTAATTAAAACAGATGTCGGCAAAGCCATTGGTAGGCTCAAATCTCTATCGCCGATGCTAGCGAATGCCGATCTGCCACCACAGAACCCTGTCGCCGGCGAAGCCAACCGCGATCGCAACCTCGCCGACACCGTCAAAGGCTAACCCCATTTCTTTTCGATTTTGCTCCTCTTCTATTGCTCTGCTGCTGCAACTGAGAAAATTGAAAATGGAAGAGTTTCAAAGAGAACAGTGAAATGGAGGAAAAGTATAGGAGGAAATAGAGGGAAGAGTAGTGGTATTTTTATATGATTCCGATAGCAAGTAGCCTTCACCCCATTAACCAGCTGCTGGGTTTCATAAAATTGGAGAAAATTCTAAATCTTAACAATTTTTTATTATTTAAATTTTTATTTATTTTCAGTTTGCCAAATTGCAAAACCAAAATTTTATTTTCAATCTTTATAAAATATTATCGGAGCTGATTTTAAAAAAAAAATTAAATTATAATATTTTTTTATTATTGTTTTAAAGAATAATAATTTTTATTGTTTATATATTAAATTTTAATTTTTTTTTATTATTTAAAAAATAGATGGACTCCACAAATTTCACTTTACCCATCTTAGACTAAAACTATTAGGGTTAATTTGACGAAGAGGCCGTAATAAATTAAACTAAAATCCAACATTAAAGGGCTGATTAATAACACCAATATTAAATTTTGGTGTAAAATATAAGCCCCAAACTCAACATTATCTCATATTTTAATAATGATATAGTACCTTAGATACCGACAAAGGGTCGGTCTAAATTGTGAAATGTACTGAAATCAGTTTGGGTTAAATCTAAAATTGGATTGATTAATAGTTCAATTCATGAACCAGAGGTTTAAAGATCGATTAACAGTCATAATAGAGTGAAAAAATAACTGGATATTTAAAAGAATATAAATTTTAATGACATTAATAATTTAATTTTTTAAATAAAAAATAAAATGAGCTTCACAATTTTATATATTTATTTTTTTAATTTTTTTAAAATTATTCAACTAGAATCAAAATCATGCAAAACTATAATCATATTCGAACTAGAACCTAACATAAAATTTAAGGATTAATTAAAAATTAATATTTAAAGAGACTGACCAAACCGAATTAAATCAGAATTGGCGATTTCAAACCGTTGCGCATGTTAACTTATATTTTACTATAGTATAAATTTATCTAAGCATAAGTTAAAAAAAATAAAAAAGTTGACCTATCACTTTCGCTGGTTGTGATTGTAATTTTGAATAAGTTTATTTAATTTTATCATATTTTAATTAATTACTCATTAAAAAATTAAAAAAAAAATCAATGTATTAAAAAAAAAAAAATATAATCTCTACCTCTGTGAATTTTGAAATTTTGGGTTTCTGAGTTTCTTTCTTCCTTTATTTTTTTTTTCTTGAGCTTCCTGGGTTTCTAAATATCTTGATATCACTTCCTCTTTGAATTTCTGGGTTTTATTCCTTTTTTTTTTTTTCTTTTCTTTTCTTAGTTTTTTTTACCTTGTAACTTTCTAGGTTTCTTTTGTTTCCCCATATTTACTATTTTAATTCAAAATTAATTTTTTTTATTATTTAAAAATATAAAATTAATTTTTACATTCTAAAATTAAAAAAAAAATAGTTTTTTTATTATTTTTTAAAAAAATTTCAATTTACTCAAAATAAAAGCTCATAATCATAATTCATTTCAGTAAAAAGCTTCTGTATTAATAGGCATTCTTATGTTTGCAGATGCAAAGAGGTTGATTGGTAGGAGATTCAGTGATCCTGTAGTTCAGGGTGACATTCAGCACTGGCCATACAAGATTATTTCAGGACGTGGTGATAGGCCCATGATTGTTGTCAATTACAAGGGTGTGGAAAGGCAGTTTGCTGCTGAGGAAATCTCTTCGATGGTCCTAAATAAAATGCGTGAGATTGCTGAGGCTTATCTTGGCACTACTGTGAAGAATGCAGTGGTCACTGTCCCTGCCTACTTCAATGACTCTCAAAGACAGGCCACAATGGATGCTGGTGTAATCGCCGGCCTTAACGTCGTGGGACTCATCAATGAGCCTAGTGCTGCTGCCATTGCCTATGGTCTTGATAAGAAGGCAATCGGTGTGGGTGAGAAGAATGTGATGATTTTTGACTTGGGGGGTGGTACTTTTGATGTCTCATTGCTGAAAATAGAAGAAGGAATCTTTGAGGTCAAGGCCGTCGCTGGGGACACCCATCTTGGAGGTGAAGACTTTGACAACAGAATGGTGAGCCACTTTGTTCAAGAATTTAATAGGAAGAACCAAAAAGACATCAGTAGAAACCCAAGAGCACTTAGGAGGCTGAGGACTGCTTGTGAGAGGGCAAAGCGAACTCTTTCATCCACTGCTCAAACAACTATAGAGATCGATTTTTTGTATGGGAATATTGATTTCTACTCAACCATCACTCGTGCCAGTTTTGAGCAACTCAATTTGGATCTTTTCAGGAAGTGTATGGAGCATGTCGAGAATATCTTGAGAGATGCTAAGATGGACAAGAGCAATGTACATGATGTTGTTCTTGTTGGTGGATCTACCAGGATTCCTAAGGTGCAGCAGCTTTTGCAAGACTTCTTTAATGGAAAGGAGCTTTGCAAGAGCATCAACCCAGATGAAGCTGTTGCCTATGGTGCTGCTGTTCATGCAGCCATCGTCTGTGTTGAAGGCAATAAGAAGGTGCAGGATCTGCTGCTATTGGATGTTAACCCTCTTTCCCTTGGTTTGGAAACTGCTGGCGGTGTCATGACTGTTTTGATCCCAAGGAACACAACAATCCCAACGAAGAAGGAGCAAGTTTTCTCCACTCACTCAGACTACCAATCTGGTATGTTGATCCAGGTCTATGAGGGTGAGAGAACAAGAACCAGGGACAACAACTTGCTTGGCAAATTTGAGCTCAAAGGCATTCCACCAGCACTAAACGGTGTTCCTCAGGTCACTGTGCGCTTTGATGTGGATGTTGATGGCATCTTGAATGTGTCAGCTAAGGATAAGATAACTGATCCAAAAAACAAGTTCACCATCACCAATGACAAGGGTAGATTATCTAAGGAAGAAATTGAGAAAATGATTCGGAAGGCTGAGAAATACAAGCGTGAAGATGAGGAGCACAAGAAGAAGGTAGAGGCAAAGAATGCTTTGGAGAACTATGCCTACAATATGAGGAACGCAGTCAACAATGAGAAGATCAGGTCCAAGTTGGCTGCAACTTACAAGAAAAAGATTGAAAATGCTATTGATCAGGCCATTCAGTGGCTAGACAGCAGCCAGCTTGCAGAAGCAGATGAGTTTGAGGACAAGATGAAAGAGCTTGAGCTCTTAATGTACTGGTGGTGTGCAATTTTTATCAGTTAGCAGCGGCTTTTAGACATTATATTATCAACAATCTGTCAAATTTTTACTTAATAGATATTAGTGCAAATTTTTCGGAGTTTGCTACATTATTGGCTTCTTGTAAGTATTTGCTGTTAATATATGTCCTTGCTCTGTGTTCTTTCCATTGCTGCTTTTTGGTTCTATTTTGTTCCTCATCACTGCCAAATGGTTATCTGTTCTTTTTTTTTTGTTTTTTTTTTTTTTTTTAAAGGTAATGGTTCAGTAACAGTTGCTTTCGCTTTAAAAATGATTGTTGATAATTCCCTTCTTCAAATCTTCACCTTGGGGATGTTCAGAATGTTGCCAATGTTGATTGATAGCTCTAGTCAGGTTGGTACAGAAAGGGATGGGTTTGAATTACGCTAGCACAATAAATATCATATTGGCATATCATATTGGAACGAATACGTACTTCTATCAAAAAAAAAAAAAATCACATTGCAGACACTGCAGAGGGGTGATTCACCAAAATTTTTTGTAATGGCAATACAGCATTGATGACAAAAATGAACCCTATATATATATATATATATATATATATATCTATTATAGTGCTTCTCCGCATTCTTCTCAATCTCCATATGATTTCAGTATCATATAAGCTAAGTTGATTATTGAATCTGAACCTATATGTTAAACCACTTGCTAACAGCAAAAAATTAATCTATAATTACTCTTTAATTTTCTCTCTATTTATTAAGTAAATAAGAACTAATCTAAAGTTCAAACTATTGAATTTTTTGAAAGAATAAAGCCTACAAGAATTTCAAATTATTATATTATTAGATAAATTTTAACTTATATTAAAAAAATCTTTATTTAAAAAATAAAAAGATAAAAATATGATATTTAAAAAAATAAATACAGGTAAATAAATAAATAAATTGAATCCAAAATATCTAATATAATATATAAAAATATATAAATAAGCAAATTTTTAATACGAATTGAAAAAAATAAAAGTTAAATCAAATATTATATTTATTTTGAATCAAAAAATATTTTTGTTTTGTATTTATTTCATACTGAATAGTCGAATCATCATAAATTAAAAAAAAAAATTTTATTCATTTTATTATTTGCTAACACTAAATCTCACACTAATACACACAATTATAAAATTTAAATACAACATAATACCGACGAGATCTACTGCTTATTCTAAAAACAGTATACTACTTAATCTCATGCAATTTAGTGACTATGTAATTATAAAGGGTCAAAGTAATTTAAATATTTTATTTACAAAATTTTATAAATGTTTAATTTTTTCAAATTTAAAAAAAAAATTATTTAAACTGGATAGAGAAATTAAGAGAGAACAGTGAATAGTGTTATCAAATATAATAACAAAAAAAAATATGGATCATACAGAAAAATAGTTTATATTGTTATCAAATAGTTTATCATCTCACAAGTTGAAATTAAAAATTAATTGTCTCATAATATTACTCAATGGAACTATGATGGTATGCAAAAAATTTAATAAAAATATTATACATGTAAAAATAATAGTAGAATAACATGCAGAAAAATATATCATGTTGTCAAGGATATCAATGCCATCGGCTAGAAATAAGAGATATCTTTTTTTATTTTAAAAAAACAGTTTCATGTGCATTTTTGTTTTACAATAACTATTAATAAAGTATAAGGATAAAGAATATCTAATGTGGAGGTTTACTTACTATAAATAATTATATATTATATTGTCAAAAAGTATTTGAGCATCTATTATAAAAATATTAATTAAAAGTGAAAAGCTAGATAATAAAAAAGTAACTTCGATAAAGAATTTAGTTTATAAAAAAATTTTGCTATTTAACAGGTAACATAATTTAAAAAATAATATCACATAATATTTTTTTTAAATTATTTACATGTCATGTATCATTTATACTAATATTTAAAATACAAATATTTATAAATTAAATTATATTTTAAAATGAGTCGTAATAAATTATAATAAATATCAACATGCAAAGCATATTAGAAAAAAATTAGTGCATATATATGTATATATATTTATTATTTTGCTTAATAAATAACATAGCTAAATTTATTTCGTAAATCAAGTTATTTATTTGATATATTAATATGTTATGTCAAAGTTGTAAATAATATATTTTATTTTATATTTGAATAAATATTTTAAGTTATCTGATCCTATTTCATAAATCCAACCATTTATGCAGCTTTTTTACTCTTTTCAATTTTTTTTCAGATTAATATACATTTCCTTGTTGTAATATATAAATTAAATAAATATAATTTTATTTTTAACTCAGCCTTAATTTCAAATTAATTATTGAATATGAACGCTTACTTATTACGCACTATGCAAACATAAAAATTCCGACATGATTGTGAAATAGATACCACTGCAATACTATCAATATCATATCGCCACTCGAAACAGTATAAAGCTCCCCTTCCCCTAGTTTCTTAAATCTTATCTCATTTGCCTTTTTCACTTTCTTAGATCTCAGCCTCCATTAAATAAATAAATAAATTGAATCCAAAATATTTAATATAATATATAAAAATATATAAATAATTAAATTTTTAATATGAATTGAAAAAGATAAAAGTTAAATCAAATATTATATTTATTTTGAATCAAAAAATATTTTTATTTTATATTTATTTTAGATTGAATAATCGAATTATCATAAATTAAAAAAAAAATTTATTCATTTTATTACTTGCTAACACTAAATTTCACACTGATGCACACAAATACAAAATTCAAATACAACATAACACCGATAAGGTCTATCGCTTATTTTAAGAACAATATATTACTTTTTCTCGTACAATTTAGTGACTATGTAATTATAAAGGGTCAAATTAAATTTAAATATTTTATTTACAAAATTTTATAAATGCTTAATTTTTTCAAATTTAAAAAAAATATTTAAACTGGATAGGGAAATTGAGAGAGAATAGTGAATAGTGCTATCAAATATAATAACAAAAAAAATATGGATCGTATAGAAAAATAGTTTATATTGTTACCAAATAGTTTATCATCTCACAAGTTGGAATTAAAAATTAATCGTCTCATAATATTGCTCAATGGAAGTATGATAGTATGCAAAAAATTTAATAAAAATATTATACATGTAAAAATAACATGCAGAAAAATATATCATGTTGTCAAGGATATCAATACCATCGGCTAGAAATAAGAGATATCTTTTTTTATTTAAAAGAAAATAGTTTCATGTGTATTTTTGTTTTACAATAACTATTAATAAAGTATAAAGATTAAAAATATCTAATGTGGAGGTTTACTTACTATAGATAATTATATATTATATTGTCAAGAGGTGTTTGAATATCTACTATAAAAGTATTAGTTAAAAGTGAAAAGCTAGATAATAAAAAAGTAACTTATATAAAGAATTTAATTTATAAAAAAATTTTGCTGTTTAACAGGTAACATAGTTTAAAAAATAATATCACATAATATTTTTTTAAATTATTTACATGTCATGTATCATTTATGCTAATATTTAAAATACAAATATTTATAAATTAAATTATATTTTAAAATGAGTCGTAACGAATTATAATAAATATCAACGTGCGAAGCATATTAGAAAAAATTAATGCATATATATATATATATATATATATATATATTATTTTACTTAATAAATAACATAGCTAAATTTATTTCGTAAATCAAGTTATTTATTTGATATATTAATATGTTATGTCAAAGTTGTAAATAATATATTTTATTTTATATTTGAATAAATATTTTAAGTTATCTGATCTTATTTCATAAATCCAACCATTTATGCAGCTTTTTTTACTCTTTTCAATTTTTTTTTAGATTAATATACATTTCCTTGTTGTAATATATAAATTAAATAAATATAATTTTATTTTCAACTCAGCCTTAATTTCAAATTAATTATTGAATATGAACGCTTACTTATTACGCACCATGCAAACATAAAAATTCCGACATGATAGTAAAATAGGTACCACTGCACCACTGTCAATATCATATTGCCACTCGAAACAGCATAAAGCTCCCCTTCCCCTACTTTCTTAAATCTTATCGCATTTGCCTTTTTCACTTTCTTAAATCTCAGCCTCCATTAAAACCAGGTCGTTCTTTTAATCTGTAACAATGGCCAGTGCAGGACGGGGACCCGTAATCGGTGTCGACCTGGGTACTACCTACTCGTGTGTTGGTGTTTGGCAACATGATAGAGTAGAGATCATTGCCAATGATCAAGGGAATAGAACGACGCCGTCTTGCATTGCCTTCACCGATACTGAGCGTTTGATTGGTGATGCTGCTAAGAACCAGGTTGCCTTGAATCCTATCAACACTGTCTTCGGTTAGTATCTCCATTATTAACTAAAACTCCAAAAACAAAATTTTTAAATTTGCGGGTTTTGTTCTAACCACGGTTGTCTTTCTGAAAATTCATATCATATATATAAAATAAACAATGATTGATTGCAAATAATGTTTTAAAAGCCATGGAGAAATTTTCAATAAACTTATTTAATTTTAATCTGTATTTGTTTTGGGTTGAATTTAGGATTTCTTCCTCGAATTAACACTGACCCTGTGTTACTAAAATTTAGGGGCTATCTCATATTTTTAAATAATAAAAAAAAATTAAAATTAAAAAATATATATATTTTTTTAAATAATAAAAAAATATTAAAATTAAAAACTTAAAAAAATAAAACAGCTATAATCTTTGGCTAAATTGCAACAATTATTTCTAAACTTTACCTCATAATATATTATTGCCCCTAAACTTTGATATGTTATTTTAAAATCCCTAAATATTAATTAAACGCAATAATTATACCTAATTTAATTTTTTAGCAATCAACTTATTGGAAAGTCTACATAGAGTCCTAATAATTATTTTTTAATATTATTTCACATAAATCAAGAAGACCACATTAGATCTCTCATATTATTTCAAAAAAATCTATTTTTTTTATCATTTCTCCACCATCTATCACCATCAACCTCTGCTTTCTCTTTCCCCTCTCCATCTCTCTCTTTCTCTCTCTTTTCATCAATCTGATTTTCATAACCATTCATCAATATATTTTTCATAACCATAAATCTTCAACACGGTTAGGATAAAACAAGAATCCAAATTAGATGAAAATCTAAAAGTTCACAATTGCTTGCGTTAAACACATCAAACTCAAGATCCAGTATCATCACTGCCAATAATTCATAAATTCAAGTTACTTAATGACTTTGAGTGGAAAAAGAGCTCGTGAACAAAAATGGGTCTCGTTACTGCTATATAGTGGTGACATCGTTAGGCTGTGAAACGAGATTGCTATATATGAACTGCAATTTGGTGATGTGTGAGCTACTTTTGGGCTTTGCTATGCACAAGTGCGATTCGTTAATGATGTTGGCGACAAGCTCATTGCTAGGATAGAGGTAAGGCACGTTTGTAAAGACCATTGGCTTGTGCACAGGCGCGATTGCATGCACTAGGCTACTAGATGGCGAGGCTTGCGAATGACTTGCTATTGGAGACTCACGGACGAGCTTAGGTGCGGCAGAAAGTGAACCAACCAAATAGCTAGGTTTTAGTAGGCAAACAATTTGCAAGATGAAAACTGTTGTTTATGGATTTATAGGTAGAGAGGAAATAAGAAAGAGTGAGAGGGGAAATATAATTTCCATTAAAAAAAATTAAAGAAGTAAATGGATTTTGAAAGTTAAAAAAAAAGGGTGTTTGCGCAAGTTAATTCAAAATTTGAGTTTGGAATGATCGAGTTTTTAAGAAATGAGATTTTGTTTCAAGAATTGGAAAATAAATTTATGTTGGACTACGAGTTTGATGAGATTGAAGAAATGAAAAATGATTTTTAATAGAAGATTTGAATTTATAAGAGAGATTTAAAAAAAAGAAAAGGTTAATTTGGTGCGGAGAAGGTGATGGATTTGAGAAAGAGAGAGAGACAAAGGAAAGTGCAGGTTGTCGGTGGTGGTGGACATTGGACAAATAAAAAAATTTATTTAAATTTTTAAATAATATGAGATATCTAATTTGTCCTCCTCAATCTATGTAAATAATATTAAAAAATAATAACTAAGACATCACGTGGATTCTCTAATAAGTTGATAACAAAAAAATTAAGTCATTAATAACTGTTGAAATGAAATTAACGTTTGATAATTTTTAAATCAACAAATCAAGATTTATGGATAATGATGCATTATAAGGTAAAGATCAGGATAATCATTGCAATTTAACTATAATCTTTAGATACAACTTGCTATGATTTGAAAGAAAAAGGCAAGAAAGTCTTTGATAAAAGCATTTGAAGGTGAAAGTTAATTAAAACAGATGTTGGCAAAGACATTGGTGGGCTCAAATCTCCATTGTTGATGCAAGCGAGCGTTGATCTACCACCACTGAGCCTTGTTGCTGGCGAAGCCAGCCACAATCGCAACCTTGCCAACACCATCAAAAGCTAACGACATTTCTCTTCGATTTTGCTCCTCACCCAATTAACCAGCGGCTAGGTTTCATAAAATTGAAGAAATCTTTATTTTACCTGCAAATTGTAAATTCCATATCTTAATGATTTTTTATTATTTTATTTTCAGTTTGCCAAATTGCAAAACTAAATTTTTATCTTTCAATCTTTAAGAAAGATGATCTGAGTTGAATTTTTTTTAAAAAAAAATTTAAATTATAATATATATATATATATATATTAAATTTTAATATATATTTTTATTTTTTAAAAAAATAGATGGACTCCCACAAATTTCACTTTACCCAATCTTATATTAAAACTATTATAATCCATTTGATACACAAATTCATAATTTTCAGGGTTAATTTGAATGCTAAATTTAGTTAAACTATAGAATTATTTATCTTAAATTTTGTTTGGTACAAAAAATTTAATATATAGTATTAAGTAATTATACTTTTGTAATCCCATATTTGGTATAATAGATTAATAAATAAAATAAAAAATGAGGTTATTTTAAGAAATAAAATATTATAAATAATGGAATTAGTAATCGCATTGGATAGGGATTACTAAAGACATGGAGGATTAGATATTAGATAACACATGTATCATAGATTAGCTAAATTTTTGGAATTATTGAGCCCAACCCGAATCATATATACCAAACGTAATACTATTTACTAATATTACATATTAGTTAAATAATCATATATACCAAATGGACTGTTAAAGTTAATTGGACGAAGAGGTTGTAATAAATTGAGCTAAAATCCAACATTGAAGGGCTGGTTAGATCAAAAAATTTTATAGCACCAATATTAAATTTTTATGTATGATATAAGCCCCAAATTCAACATTATCTCATATTATAATAATGATATAGTGCCTTGTATTTAGATAAAGATAAAGGATTAAATCAAACTGTGAATCGTATTGAAATCAGCTCAGATCAAATCTAAAATCAAACTGATTAATAGTTTCAGTTCATGAACCGGAGGTTTAAAGATTGATTAAGAGTTATGGAGTGAAAAAATAATCTGATCGGATCATCCAGACTATATATATATATATATATATGGTGGATTGCAAAAATAAGAAATTATAAACATGATTTCTCACATAAAATTTATCTAAGCATAAGTTAAAAAAAAAACAAATTTGACCTATCATTTTTGCTGGTTGTGATTGTAATTTTGAATAAATTTATTTAATTTCATCATATTTTAATTAATTACTCATTAAAGAAATAAAAAAAAAAATCAATGTATTAAAACAAAAAATCTAATCTCTACCTCTGCGAATTTTGAAATTTCGGGTTTCTGAGTTTCTTTCTTTCTTTATTATTTTTTTTTTTTTACTTATTTTTTTTTCTTGAACGTCCTGGGTTTCTAAATATCTTGATGTCACTCCGCCTTTGAATTTCTGGGTTTTATTCCTTTTTTTTTTTTTTCTCAGTTTTTTTTACCTTGTAACTTTCTAGGTTTCCGCATATTTACTTTTTTAATTCAAAATTAATTTTTTTTATTATTTAAAAATATAAAATTAATTTTTACATTCTAAAATTAAAAAAAAAATAGTTTTTTTATTATTTTTTAAAAAATTTCAATTTACTCAAAATAAAAGCTCATAATCATAATTCATTTCAGTAAAAAGCTTCTGTATTAATAGGCATTCTTATGTTTGCAGATGCAAAGAGGTTGATTGGTAGGAGATTCAGTGATCCTGTAGTTCAGGGTGACATTCAGCACTGGCCATACAAGATTATTTCAGGACGTGGTGATAGGCCCATGATTGTTGTCAATTACAAGGGTGTGGAAAGGCAGTTTGCTGCTGAGGAAATCTCTTCGATGGTCCTAAATAAAATGCGTGAGATTGCTGAGGCTTATCTTGGCACTACTGTGAAGAATGCAGTGGTCACTGTCCCTGCCTACTTCAATGACTCTCAAAGACAGGCCACAATGGATGCTGGTGTAATCGCCGGCCTTAACGTCGTGGGACTCATCAATGAGCCTAGTGCTGCTGCCATTGCCTATGGTCTTGATAAGAAGGCAATCGGTGTGGGTGAGAAGAATGTGATGATTTTTGACTTGGGTGGTGGTACTTTTGATGTCTCATTGCTGAAAATAGAAGAAGGAATCTTTGAGGTCAAGGCCGTCGCTGGGGACACCCATCTTGGAGGTGAAGACTTTGACAACAGAATGGTGAGCCACTTTGTTCAAGAATTTAATAGGAAGAACCAAAAAGACATCAGTAGAAACCCAAGAGCACTTAGGAGGCTGAGGACTGCTTGTGAGAGGGCAAAGCGAACTCTTTCATCCGCTGCTCAAACAACTATAGAGATCGATTTTTTGTATGGGAATATTGATTTCTACTCAACCATCACTCGTGCCAGTTTTGAGCAACTCAATTTGGATCTTTTCAGGAAGTGTATGGAGCATGTCGAGAATTGCTTGAGAGATGCTAAGATGGACAAGAGCAATGTACATGATGTTGTTCTTGTTGGTGGATCTACCAGGATTCCTAAGGTGCGGCAGCTTTTGCAAGACTTCTTTAATGGCAAGGAGCTTTGCAAGAGCATCAACCCAGATGAAGCTGTTGCCTATGGTGCTGCTGTTCATGCAGCCATCGTCTGTGTTGAAGGCAATAAGAAGGTGCAGGATCTGCTGCTATTGGATGTTAACCCTCTTTCCCTTGGTTTGGAAACTGCTGGCGGTGTCATGACTGTTTTGATCCCAAGGAACACAACAATCCCAACGAAGAAGGAGAAAGTTTTCTCCACTCACTCAGACTACCAATCTTGTTTGTTGATCCAGGTCTATGAGGGTGAGAGAACAAAAACCAGGGACAATAACTTGCTTGGCAAATTTGAGCTCACAGGCATTCCACCAGCAAGAAGGGGTGTTCCTCAGATCACTGTGCGCTTTGATATAGATGATGGCATCTTGAATGTGTCAGCTAAGGATAAGATAACTGGTCAGAAAAACAAGTTCACCGTCGCCAATGACAAGGGTAGATTATCTAAGGAAGAAATTGAGAAAATGATTCGGAAGGCTGAGAAATACAAGCGTGAAGATGAGGAGCACAAGAAGAAGGTAGAGGCAAAGAATGCTTTGGAGAACTATGCCTACAATATGAGGAACGCAGTCAACAATGAGAAGATCAGTTCCAAGTTGGCTGCAACTTACAAGAAAAAGATTGAAAATGCTGTTGATCAGGCGATTCAGTGGCTAGACAGCAACCAGCTTGCAGAAGCAGATGAGTTTGAGGACAAGATGAAAGAGCTTGAGCTCTTAATATGTACTGGTGGCGTGCAATTTTTATCAGTTAGCAGCGGCTTTTAGACATTGTATTACAGCGGCTTTTAGACATTATATTATTAACAGTCTGTCAAATTTTTACTTAACACATATTAGTGCTAATTTTTCAGAGTTCGCTGCATTATTGGCTTCTTGGAAGCATTTGCGCTTAAAATGTCCTTGCTCTGTGTTCTTTCTATTGCTGCTTTTCAGTTCTATTTTGTTCCTTATCACTGCCAAATGGTTATCTGTTCCTTTTTTTTTAAAGGTAATGGTTCAGTAACAGTTGCTTTCACTTTAAAAATGATTGTTGATAATTCCCTTCTTTAAAATCTTCACCTAGGGAATGTTCAGAATGTTGCTAATGCTGATTGATAGCTCTAGTCAGGTTGGTACAGAAAGGGATGGGTTTGAATTACACTAGCACAATAAATATCATATTGGTATATCATATTGGAACGAATAAGTACTTCCATCATATGTAAAACTTGCTCCCTCAAAAAAAAAAAAAAAAAAAATCACATTGCAGACTCTGCAGAGGGGTGATTAACTAAAATTTTTTGTAATGGCAATACAGCATTGATGACAAAAATGAACCCTATATATATATATATATATTGTAGTGCTTCTTCGCATTCTTCTCCATCTCCATATGATTTCAGTATCATATAAGCTAAATTGATTCTTGAATTTCTTCCACTGGAACTGGATATATACTCTCATGTCAAACCACTGTAATATGAAACCTTCTTGACGGCATCCTCCTCCATTTGTACAAGTTGATGACAAAAAGTTTCAACATCGCGTGCCTCTTCCTTGAATGTAAACCTGAATTCCTTCCACTGGTATTCACCAAGGCCATCCTCTATTACTCCACTACGAACCTTCCCCAGCACATCAAATCCCTTGCGGTCAACAGAGAGCATGTATGCATCCTGGACAATAGGCAACAGGTAGTTCAACAACTCAGAGAGAGATGGGAATGGAAGACTATAATCACAAATACAAAGGGTCATGACTCATGATGGAGCTGATTATATAACCCTACAGTTCCATGTGTAGAATTGTTATGACTAATCACCAACCAATGTTTCTAGAAGTGCTCAAATGGGCAAAAAATTACTGTTTGAGCAATGAATCAATCTAAATGCTGTGATCTCCAGCATACATGAAGGTAGTCCACCTACCTGCTCCCTCTCATTTTCTCTCCCCATCCTCCCTCAAAGCAGAGGACTTGGAACAGGTTGCTCACTACAGCTTTTCCTAATTAGTTGCGCCAAAATCACCTCTGGATAACAAAATCTAAGTTGATATATATCAAGCCTGACAGGGCAGCATATTCTATTACGAAAATATATTTCGGAAGGCCCTTCAAATTTGATTGAATAAGATAATTGATGCCATAACTTAGTGGTAAAAGCAGTTACTCTAGGAGTTGATATCAGGATTCAAACATCAACAGTGTTAAAATCCTCCTGAAAAAATGATTGAATACACATCATAATTAATGATTGTTGCTGATATGACATAATTCATGAACTGTTATTTGACAATGTGAAATCAGGATGCGTCTTACAGGGAGGAACATGCATAACTAAAAATATCTCATGCAATTGATAAATTAAATTGCTCTAAATCTTCAAAAAGCACCAAGGCAAAGCCTCAAGTGAATCCTTGTGATCTCAGCTATGCCCCCAATTTTCCCCAGACACACAAAACCATTGAAAATATAATTATTGCTTGACTACAGTGATCAACAACAATAACCTACATGTTATGCTGCGCATCACTTCTGTTTTCATGTATTATTCATTTGTTCCCTATTAAAGAATGATTAGACAATATAGTTCTTGCCTAACTATAGTGATCAACAACAAAAACATACATGGTATGTAGCGCATGACTACTGTTTTGATGTATTATTCATAATTACTTGTTCTCTATTAAATAATGATATAGACAGGCTTCTTACTCTTGCATTTGCATTCATGTGTATGAAGCAAAAAAGTATCAGGGCCCTACGCCTTGCTTCACTTTGATTAATGCCATCAATTAGCTTAGCAGAAAAGGATGCTGCATGTGAAAAAAAAACTCCAAATTGTCATTTGATTAACACAAAATTCACAATACATTTAATAAATGATACAGTATGTCAGCCATCCTGTTAATAAAATCATCATTTTCCGCAATGAGACTCTTACCTAAAGGATCTGCTTTACACGTCTCCATATCCTCCAATTCCACTTCATGGGTGCGTCCGTAGCCATCAATAAACATGCAAGAACTGGATAATATGCTGATGAATTAGGCTTCTGGTTTTTCATAAGATTTACAGTATATCAGTCCATAACAAGTAAAAATATGCATATTCTCCATCAGATGCTACAATTTACCATCTCATCTCAGACACACACTAAAAAAGGGGAAAAAAAAAAAAACTACTTCCAGAATGATTCTATTAGTTACCCTGACAAACAAAATGTAGAGTATATAAAAAAACAGACACATTTTTCTTTGTGGATGTTTAATATTCCAATCTGCAGTCCCCACTTCCTTCCAGATTTGAGATTAGACTTCCAAGAATTTTCAGAATGCCAGACTATAACTAAAGTCAGATTTGGTGATTTCAACAATCTTTACATTTAATAACAAACTCTCACCAGTACAAAATGAATACGATAAAATGTAACTAGAAGTTTAATACCTTATATTTACAAAATGAATACGATGAAATGTAACTAGAAGTTTAATACCTTATATTGAACCTATAAACACGATATCTTTCACCTCCATCAAGTAGCTCCTTTAGGTTTTCACTTCGGGAAGTAGTAATAAGATTAGAAGAACTTAATACACCAGAAACTGCATAAGTGGCCTTCTTCATCACTCTCTTTTCATTCAGTATGAGTTCTTCAACACTTTCCATAGCCAATTGTGCCTATAACAAGAACGACAAGTAAACAGACAACATCAATATTCTATATTCTATGGAAACAGAACAGCACAAAAATCACATCTGGACTATCATTAGACAGTGTCCTGCTAGTCAACAAGACATCATGATCAGGTGTGGTAACATAAGTATGTAAAATATAGACACATGTCCAATTATCATTTGAAGACATTTTTATTTATAATGAACTTTCTAAATTTACCAATTTTATATTTTGGAGAATTTTTTTGTACTGTTCAAGCATCGGGAATAGCAGGGTTATATCATACAAACTATAGCACTTTAAGGACCAGTGTTTAGTCAACTAGTTTAAGGTGCTTATTTCTACAGCATCAGTCATCTAAAACCTTATCTATTTTCCATTAGATATATCAAAGTTTCAACAAATATACAAACATAGATGCATAAAAAATGAACAGGCATGACTGTCCTTAAACAGTCTTTGTCAACTTAAGGCTAACTGATAGAATAATCAGATATCTCCCCTGCCCACACCACCCCATTCCTCATAAAGAATAAAAAATGAAAAGTTCACTAGATGCTATCTGAAAACATCAATCAAATCACCCCACGAATAAATTAATTCCCACATGGTCCTAATCAATATATTAAACCTTAAGATCATATTTTGCATTTAAAAACTCGTGTACAAGTCCAGAGGTTCATGACAGCTGGAAGTTTGTGAAAATGGCCAGACCTTTTCATCTTTAAGAGGGAGGACATCCCCAGTTAGAGCAATTCGTACTGGTAGCTGCAGCATGTGAATAAAGCAGTCAAGTAAAGCTCTTAATGAATAATTAGGTCATTTGCACCAAACACTCACTTTTATGTAACAATGCACCTAGCAATGCCAATCTAACAGTGAATTATGAAAGGGAAGCACTTCGGGGATCTGAAATGCTGGAGGGGAGGTGAATGGAAGCAGTAGATTAAACAACTGAACAATAGAATTAGTTCAAGTCAATTTTAGCAACAAACCTTCTTTATTGATCTCAGTAAATTTGATAAGAGGCCAGGAAAAGGACAAGTAACAGCCAATGAACCTCGTTCATCAATGATTGTGTTCTGCATTAACAAACAAAACAAAAGTTATCATGCATAATCACTAGAAAACTCGTCAAACTAATTTTATATGACGTAAAGATCCAATTTATTTCCAACTCATGCTTAGATGGTCTCCAGAAACTGCTGTATTACTACATGTGACATGGGAGCATAAATTCGTCATGGACTAAGAAGAACGAACCTATACAAGATTTCTTCATCATTTAAGTCAAACATTAGATATTGATACACAAATGAGTGCATATGAAGATCATTGTGGAAAAATATATGTTTCAAGAACAAAAAAGAATAACCCAGTAAGGATCATACCACATTATGCATATCCTTTTCAGGTACCCAGATATACGGCCTCCCCTTCTTGAGTATGTATTTAACTTTTGAAGTGTGTATGCCCTCCCTGCTAACATGAACATAAGAAAATGCCCCAGAAAAGATAAGCTTAGTTTCTTCTTCCTTATCATACTTCTCATAAAATTTATGGCAAGTGAATGTCAAAATGATTTTTTTTTTTTTCCTTTCTCTTTTTCCCTGGTTTTCTCACCAACCAAACATAGCATATTTTTAATTAAAAATGGCAAAGAACGATGAATACCCCATTCTTAAATTGAAAGAGGGTACCTTCCTTTGGCGTCAGCTTTGATGGTATTGAGTTGAGCTTGCCAATTTGAAGCCAATATATTCTGAAACACACAAACACTAAACTTTGGTTTCAGAAGGGGTGTGCGAGTGTGAAAGATAGAGAGAGGGCAGAAGAGTTCACCTTGCATCTCTCAGCGAGAGTTAAGACAGTAGCTTTGTTGCCCTTCATCATTGTTCCTTCAGTTCTTGAGCCGTTGCACGCCAGTTGCTCGATAAAATTACTCTATGGAAATCTCTGTGCTCGAGAGCCTGTCAAGTGGCTGCACGTAAAATGCACAATACGCGGTTTCCTTTTAGGAAGGGCAATGGGTCAGGTACGGAGCAGATTTTAATATATCCATATCTTACATGTCTTATACGGGGAGGATGGAGTTATAGATACCTTTTTATTTTTTAAAAAATAAAGAGATATATATATATATATATATATATATATATATATATATATATATATATATATAATTACATTTTACGTAAGTATAGATATATAATGCGTCATTATTGGATATTTTACTTAAAAAAATTAATTTTAATATCAACAAAAATATGTAAAATTGAATTTTAAAAAACTAAAATGTATTATGTGTATTAAATAGTATATATACAACATAAAATACATAAATGAGTATACATGATGGGTTCGCGCATGGATATGCCAATATCTATCTCTGCTCCATTTATAAACAGGACGGGCTTTATCCCTCATTAAAATCAGGTTAAGTAGATGCTCAATGAATCAGGTCAAAATTATCATCCCCAATTTCTTTTTCTTTTAATTTCAAAATATAATTATTGGGATCATAATTTCAAATTTTTAATTATAATTATATCTTAAAATTGAAAAAACAATAATATTTAGTTATAAAAATTATATTATTAGTATGAATACTAATATTTTCTAGTAAACTACATTCTAAATGTCGGGTGATTGTGTCACGCCGCGAGTCTAAGGGCACGTGACCGGCACTACAATACAGATAATGCACATGGCTACCAGTACCTATAGTAAATCTGATATTACACTAAA
The DNA here is from genome assembly GCA_947687605.1 of Reutealis trisperma. Taxonomy (NCBI): domain Eukaryota; kingdom Viridiplantae; phylum Streptophyta; class Magnoliopsida; order Malpighiales; family Euphorbiaceae; genus Reutealis; species Reutealis trisperma. Next base: position 318,502 of record CANTUT010000008.1, read on the forward strand.
CGATAAACCACCACAATATAGGGTTATGAGTTCACATATTAAGCAAATCTAAAACAAGAACATTTAAATCCAAGTCACACTAGCTATCATCACTGTCATCTAAAAAATATCAAATAGCATATATTTGGTTTATGCTTAACAAACAAATTATTAACTCAAAAGATACATTTAATACAACTGACAATTAAACAAAGTACAAGTGATAGAAGTAATATCACGGAGTTCTAGAATTATAATACAATTATAAAAATATCTTTTAAATAATTCAATACTTATTAATACAAAATATTGACAAAAGACAAATGACAATTTAACTCAATTTACAATCTCCTTCACAAGCTCATTTCACAACCTAAAAAATAATTTGAATATGAATGAGTGTTCGACTCAATGAATGATACTAACTAATATATTAAACTGGTGTCCTATAAGCATGTAATTAATGTTTATACCAATGTAACGTGTTACATACACAGACAAATCACATAAACAAATAAGGATGAGATACAGTCCATAGTACCACACTAATACTCAATATGGAGAGCCGATCCCCTTATCCTGGCTCTCTTAATCCAACAATCTATCTCTCATTTCCAATGGGTCCGACCATCACTAGTCTGTACCACGCAGTTCTGACCCAACTGACAACGGACCTGAGATGAGCAGGCCCGACCAGCATCCACTAGTCATAACTCATCTTCTCAATATCATCATAATCATAATCATAATCATATCAATAATCCTAAGTGATACTATATCCTCCCGATCTCCATCCTTTAACCACAACCATTATGCCATAACGAATATTAATTCGTCAACCACAATCGAATGTTAATATATATCTATGCAATAATATATATATATATATATATATATATATATATAGTGAATGCAGATGCATGAGAAGAAAGAATAATATATTAGAGAGTATCACTTACCTAGTGACGATACGTCTAACCGACTTCCCTCGGAAGTGCAACCATTGGAATCAAGAAGATGCCATAAACTTTGACACTGAACAATAGACGATACTATCGGAATACGAACAACCCACTTATCAATATATAACTAAAAAACTATTAATACTCTTGCCAGAAATTGACAAAATCTCCTCTAAATCAAGAAGATGCCATAAACTTTGACACTGAACAATAGACGATACTATCGGAATACAAACAACCCACTTATCAATATATAACTAAAAAACTATTAATACTCTTGCCAGAAATTGACAAAATCTCCTCTAAACGAGGACATTACCCAAAATCAATAAAGAACATAATACTTCTAAAATAATCTCAATAGTCAACATAACCCAATATAACACCAGCGATCCCTCCTAGGTAAGTGATACTCTCTAATATATTATTCTTTCTTCTCATGCATCTGCATTCACTATATATATATATATATATATATATATATATAGTGAATGCAGATGCATGAGAAGAAAGAATAATATATTAGAGAGTATCACTTACCTAGTGACGATACGTCTAACCGACTTCCCTCGGAAGTGCAACCATTGGAATCAAGAAGATGCCATAAACTTTGACACTGAACAATAGACGATACTATCGGAATACGAACAACCCACTTATCAATAGATAACTAAAAAACTATTAATACTCTTGCCAAAAATTGACAAAATCTCCTCTAAACGAGGACATTACCCAAAATCAATAAAGAACATAATACTTCTAAAATAATCTCAATAGTCAACATAACCCAATATAACACCAGCGATCCCTCCTAGGTCCTCCCATCACCACAAACAACTCAACAACAAGCATAACCAAAATCATAACATCATCAATTACTAATGAAATCTAATAACATAACTCAAAATATATAGAAATCATGATATTCATATTTACCCTCGCAAATTTTGATTGAACGAACATGGAAAACTGCATCGAGATAGCAAGACGGAGTTGCTGGATCAAGGTCTGCAAGTCGCAGCCACGCTCCGCCACTACTAGTGGCAAAACAGGATGATCTTCATGTCATCAAACTTGTCTCAATGCTAGGATCTTGAAAATCATCATCACTCGTTATCACCCGTTGGTATTTCACCGGAAAATGCCATCAAAGATTCGGCCTCCACAACTCTGATCTTCGTTGCTAGCGAGCCTCAAGGGATGAGATAGGTACCGATCGAAAACTCTCAAGGTGAGGAGTCAAACAGCACCGATCTCACTCAATTTGGCTGCTGGAATCACCAATAGAAGTTTCGATAGCCATATTTCTTTGCCTTGCGAGTTCGCCATCGTCCGTCGCCTGATCAAGATGCTGCTAGCTCATTTGAAATCGCTGGACGCTAGTCTTCAAGGTGGTGGTGGTGATGTCGTGCACCGCTAGCCAAAACTCCTCAAACAATCTCTCTATCTCTCTCTCGGTCTTCTCTCTTCCCCCTCTGTCCCGTTTCTGTTTCTTCCAATCCAAATACTAGCCATCTAATTGGCTCTTTTCTAGCCAATCATATGGCTCAACTCTCTCTCTTCTTCTTTTATTTTTAAAACATATATATATATATATATATATATATATATATATATATATATATATATATATATATATATATATATATATATATATATATATATATATATATATATATATAACAACTCATGTTAGAATAATAATAATAATAATAATAATAATAATAATAATAATACAATAATCACAATCATAAACCTTAACTTACATAATGAAATTCAATTCATAAAAACCATTCATAATAATAGTAATTATAATGAAATTTCAAACTTTCGATAAAATTATTATAATTAACAATATAATTTAGATTAATCGAAAATAATATTAATTTTTAAAATTGTTAAAATTTAATATTCAAATATCAAAATATAAATTCTCAAAATAACCATTATAATATTTTCATAATTAAATATATAATACTTCTTCAATTATACCCACATTTTTAACATTAAAATAAAATTATGATTAATAATATATTTTTCAAATCATATGAATATATAATATTTACTTAAAATATAACTTCAATATTTGCTTTAATAAAGAAAATAATAAAATAATACATATTCGTACAAAAATAGGATTTATAAAATAAATAGAAATTTAGGGTATTACATATTAAGTGCCTGCCTTATTATAAAGGACGTGAGGGTACATGATAATCTCAATTTTCTTCACACTCCGTTTGAAAATAATGAAATACAAATATGAAATTTATTTCAAATGAACTCCAAGTATAATTTATTTAGAATTCATTTATAAATAAATTTTCATATTTGAAAAGATATAATTTAAAATATAGAATTCAATTGAATTCCATAGTTTTGCATTATAACAAATTAATAATTGAATCACGTTTTTCTTATTTTCTAAAATACCCTCAATATAATAAATATAACTAGAAAAATAAAATAACTGAAAAATAATTATATTTTATACTTATAATTAATCTTTAATTTATAAGTACAATAAAAATCGTTGGGAAAATAAATAAATAAATAAAGAGAGAAAAATGTCAAAGGAGCGTGTGTAATAAGAAGATAGGAGAGAGAGAGAGAGATGAAAAACACAAAAAAGAAAAGAGGAGGAAGAGAGAGCGCGAGCAACGGGGAAAAGGGAGAGAAAAGAAGAGAGAGAAATAATATGAATAAAATATGAGGAAAAAGAGTATTTTTGCCTTTAAATATTATTTTGTTATTTTTGTAAAATTCATTTACAAATTCCACCTATTTTGGTGAAATTTGATTTTAGTTATATTCAATTCCATTGAATTGAATTCTTATAAATAAAATCCATATTTTTTAATGTTCTAAAACATAACTTTTTAGAAAAGGATAATATATAAAAAATTTCTTAAATCTGAGTAGATGAGTATAAACGCCTCTAAACTATTTTTTGGAATAAATAACTTGCAAATTTTGTTATTTGAATCATATAAATCCCTCGAATAACAAAAAATTTAACTATGTTAATTTAATATTATTGTGGGACCATTACAAGTAAAAATATTAATAAAAAAAATTACCTTTATCCTTCTTTTAAATAGATTACTATTGTCTTCCCGATAAGAAATTGTAATATTTTATTTGAATTCTTTTTATTTTTTATTTTTAACATATTATAATTCTAATATGTGTGATGGAAGAGATGAAAAATGAAAGAAAGTTTAGTTATAATACTACTCAACTAAATATAAAAAGAATAAAATAAGAATTTTATGACTTCACAGTGTAAAGAATAATTAATAATTTTTTTGTCCTTAACACATAATGATAATGTAATAATTTTTTTGTTCTTAACACATAATGTTAATGATTCTTAAACTATATTAATTAATAGTATAAGAAACTATATTTTGGTAAAAATGCCATATTTTGATGGTACTATGAAGCTTTGTTATTATTATTAATGACGATGTTGTTGTTGCTGCTGCTGTTGTTTTTAGAGAAACTACTATTATTAAGTACTCTTTAACTAACAAAAATAATTTGAAATAATGAAATTTAGAGTAATTAAGTATTCCAAATTTTACTTTAATAATAATAATAATAATAGAGAAATATATTAACTACTTTTGTCCATCTATTCATGAGATATTTGTATAGAGTATAGCCATATATTTTATTCCACGTAGAAACAATAGAAAATAATATGAGAAGTATGAATATAAATAACAAACTTATAGCAACTTATTTTCACACTTATTTAAATGGGGCCTAGGGGTGATTAATGTATTAAAAAAATTTTGGCCACTTGGATAATTCAAAAAAACTAATATGATTGACTGGATCACCGGTTACCAACCAATTTGCTGGGTTTTTCCCCATTTTTGGCATCTTTGGATTTGGATTTATGGGCTAAACGGAGATACCAGATTGACTTGAAGATCAATTCTCAATTTTTTTGGATGAACCAAATGGGCAGATACGGTTTTGACGTATTTTAATCTTTTTTTTCAATTTTATTTTTAAAATAATTCGATCCAATGTACGCAGTTTTGTATTGTTTCCCTGTATTATTAATGAATTGTATCACTAGATTTATTCATAGATTGAGTTTTATAGGTTCGAGCTGAGCTCAATCAAACTTATAAGTTTTTATTCAAATTTAAGTCCGATCCAGCGCAAAATTAATTTTATCTTAGGTTAAGTCCGACCGTATCTTTTTAAAGAATTATATATATATCAGTCCTCATCTTTTAAATTATTTAAAAACTAACAAATTTTGCCAGCTTAAAAACTATCACATTTTAGCTTAAACAAATAAAATTATAATAATATGTGTGTATATATATATATATATATATATATATATATATATATATATATATATATATACACATACACTAATTATAAAGGCTGAGCCAAGCCCGAACTTCGTAAAATATGACTAGGCACGCTCACTAAAATATTAGGCTTGGGTTGAGTTGAACTTACGTGAAATACTTTTTTTCCAAACCCAATAATTTTAAGATGGACTTGGATGAATCGGACAAGTACTTGAGCCCTTGAACAAATCTTTCTATTATTATAAAATATAATCCAACAGTTGGCTAGGAGTATAAAACTTACTATATTTATTTATTTGTTTTATAAAACTAACGAATTTAAATTAATATTGTGAGTCATATAACATGAGTAACCTTCTTATTTTGATAATTATTAAAATTAATGAAATTTACTATATATTAAATCTCTAAATTTACTTTCCACAATTAAAAAAAAAAAAAAAGATTAATCAAATTACATCTTACAATTTATATATATTACTAGGTAAATCACCCGCATGGTGCTGCTGATCTAAATATTATTACATGAATTTTAAATTAATTTAATAATTATAATATTTTAATTTAGTCAATAAGTTAATTTGGTTTAATTTAAATTAATTTAATTACTATTTATACTCATATCTATATAATATATTTATGAGATGTTTGGTATGATGTAATGGAATGTAATATAATTTAATCAAATAAATTTATAATGTAAATTTATATTAAAAATTTATTTTAATATATTATATTATATTTTATTACGACTTACTAAACGCATATATGTAAAATCAGAAAGAGCAAGGCATAAATAAAATTGAGGAATTATGTTATGGATTAAGTCAATTTAATTTTTCTTTTGCTTTTCTACGTGTCAAATTTTTTTCAATAAATAATAAAAAACATTCAAATTAGTTAATTGTTAGTTAAAATTATCAAGTACTACTTATGAAGGATAGTAATTTTTTTAAAGTCTAGTTTGTTTTTTTGTTTTGTTTTTTTTTTTTTTAAAACTGTTCGATTATCAACTTTTGATGCAACCCGTGAGCAATAAAGTCTATTTTGACAAATCAATATATATATATATATATATATATATATATATATATATAAAGCAAGTTTAAATGTTTTAATTTTTGTTATATGGCATTTAATTGTAACAAGTTGCTATTGATTCACGTAATAAGCAAATTATAAATTTTATATTAATTTATTTTCAATTGTTACAATTTAAATAAATTTAGAAACTAAATTAAAATTTAATTATTATTACTAATATTATACTATTATTATAATTTAAACCATTAGAAATTTACATAATTATGATTTGTAGTAAAAGAGAAGTTAAATGAAATACCCTAAATTTTCAATTACTTTTTTAAAATCCTATTTTTATACGGAAATATATTATTCTATTATTTTATTTATTTAAGCAAATATTAAAATTATATTTTATTAAAAAATATATATATATACATACCATTTGAATATGTATTATTGATAGTAATTTTACTACAATATTATATATGTATATTATTATGAAATATTATTATGGTTATTGAAGAAATTGTATTTTGATATTTGAATATTAATATTATGTTCGATTAATCTAAATTATATTGCTAATTATATATTTAGTGCCGGAAGTTCAAGATATTATTATAATTATTATTATTTTAAATAAGTTTATTAATTGTATTATTAGTATGTAAATTAGAATTTATTCTTATTATCATTATTATATAAACTATGGGTTAATATTATTAATATTATTATTATGATTATTATTATTATTGATTTATATATATATATATATATATATATATATATATATATATATATATATGTGTGTGTGTGTGTGTGTGTGTGTGTGTGTGTGTGTGTGTGTGTGTGTTAGTGTTATATATATAAGTATATGTGTGTTGGTGTAACATAAAAGAAAAGAAAAGAAAAAGAAAAAGAAATGGAGAAAGGTGATTGGCTGAAGGGAAAAAGGAAGAAAGAAGAAAGACGGGGAGAGAAAGGGAGGCAGAGATGGAGCGGGAGAGAGAGAAAGAGTGTGCTGGGTGGTGGCTCACCACCACTCGTCCAGCAGTGGGCTGCACTGCCACCATCAGTGGCTAGCCCACCGTCCGGCGACCTCAAGGGAGGCAACAGATCATTGATCGGCCGACGGATGGTGGAGCACTTGCAAGAAGATGAACTCCGGCCACTGAAGCTTTAAGTCGACTTTCCTGCCGATTTCGGCGACGAAATCCGGCGATTTTAGTTTCGTTCAACTCCTGAGGATGAGGGCTTCCTTTTGGTACCAACTAGCCCCCTGAGGTACATCGGAGAAATAGATCAAAAAATGTAAAACCGAGACTTTAAAGACATTTTTCGGCGAAATGGCGGCGACTGGGGGCAAGTGGATGTGGTTTTCATGATCTTGGCGTCGAGGTGAATCTGCTGGTGTGGAGATCACCCATATCCGCCACCGGCAGCGGCCACACGTGGGGCAATCCAGCAATTCCATTTTGTCCTTCCGACGCAACTCTCGACATCCGTATGATCGAAATTCATGAAGGTTAACCCGGAACTCTTATATCTCATACGTTAAATAAGTTATATTATGTTTAACAGACTCTAGAGTAGTTGTTATGAGTTATCGAGTCTGTTATTGAGTTCAGTGTGGTTTTATCCATATCTCAATCAGAATCTCAATAGTCTTTAAGTTGTGTCTAGTTATATGAGTTGTTCTTATCCTGATGATATCCTTTATTGTAAGGTATCGGTGTTCTGGTGTCTTCCTGGTTCCAAAGGCTGCACTTCCGAGAGAAGCCAGTCAGAAGCGTCATCAATTAGGTGAGTGATAATCCCTAATATGTTATTCTATTTTCATATACATCCGCATTTTTGTGTGTATATATATATGTATATTATGCATACTATTGCATATATGCATGTAACATGTGATTGTGAATGATGAATCGATATTCTTTATTCTATGCTGTATTGTGATTGTGATTGACGGATGGAGGTTGGGAGAATGCAGTACCACCTAGGAACTTTTGATATGAATATGGATATGGTTACTATTATGATTATGATTCTGTTGAGATTTAGAAGATGAGCTATGACTGGTAGATGCTGGCCGGCCTTGCTTATCGTCAGGGCCGCTATCAATCAGGTCAAGACCACCTGATATAGACCAGTGTGGCCAGGCCCATTAGACATAAGAGACAAATTATTGGATTTAGAGAGTCATGATAGGGGGATCGGCTCCCCATATTGAGATTAGTGTGGTACTGTAGACCGTATCTCATATTTGCTTGATGATGTGAATTGTCTATCTTTTTGACATAGTGCATAGCATGGGCATTAGAATCTATCTGTAGGATACCAGTTTAATATATAAGCTGGCATCATTCATTGAGTCGAACGCTCATTCTTGTTCATTTTATTATTTTCAGGTCAGGGAATGAGCCTGTGAAGGAATTGTAAAATGAGTAAACTGTCAATTTTTCTTCAACAGTAGTTTGTATTATTGAGTATTCAGAAATGTATATAATATATGTATAATTATAATTATAACTCTATAACTCCACAATATTATATCTTGTATCTATATATTGTTTAATATTCAGTTATGTAATTATTGAGTTAAGATACTGTTGTTAAGCATAATCTTTTTGTATGATATTACATTATGAAATAATTGAGATAAGCAAGTTGTTGGCCCAATGTGGTTTTGTTTTATATTGAGATTGATTGGATCTGCTTAATTTGTATGGGCTCATAGCCCTTTTTAGTTTTGAGTTTTGTTGTGGGTTTCTATTAGGCTTACTACGGGCACTGGTAGCCATGTGTATTTCCTGTGTCCTAGTGCCGGTCACGTGCCTTCGGGTTCAGGGCATGACAAAAGTGGTATCAGAGCAGAGATCTTGTGACCTCTAATATATTTAGTATTATAGGTCCTTGTTTCTGTAACATGCGGAGTGTAGGATTTCTAATTGTCTTTTTGAGTTTCTCTTGCTTCTAATTCAGTATTAACGTGGTGTAATGATAAGATTTTAGTTAGTAGGAAGCTTAATGCCTATCTGTTAAGATTTAATACTGTTGTTAATTATTAGTTAGGAAGTATAATAGAATAGACCTGTGATTGATTATTGGCGTATCAGGTCTAGAGATTTACTTTATTAGTATTCCTTAGTACTGGGAGTACTCTATTACCTAAAAGATAAGATAAGCTCTAACTTGCTTTATTTCTGTTTATCCCGTGAAGTAATTTGATTATTCAGTCACATGCGAATGAACAATTGTCACCTTAGATAGAGTTGAGAACTGTAGTTGTTTGACTGGCCTCACCAGTTATATTTAGATAAGACTTTGTTATTAGCTAAACCAATTTTCGAGAAAAGTTTACTGTAGTTTTGTCGGTAAGGAAACTGAGTTTCTTATTTATTGGAGACACAGGTATTAGGCAACTCACCAACTAGTTCTAACTTTCTTCTTTTGTTAATGGTATACATATGCAATAAATTGGTATATGTTTTGTATCTATAACTACTTTATATATATATGCAAATTGCAAAATTGAAAAACATAAAAATATAAATAACAATAAGTGATATACGTATACCAAAATTTAATACACGTTAAGTTTATATTTGATATCTACAATTACTTTGATATATACATATTGCAAATTTGAAAAACTTAAAAGGATATATAAACTATAAGTAAATGGCATACATATACCAAAATTTAGTATACTTTATATGTTTGGTATAAATAACTACTTTATACACACACACACACACACATATATATATATTGAAAAGAAAAAATAAAAAAGATAAACTAAGAATAAATGGTACACATATACCACAGTTTAGCATATGTTAAGCATATATTTAGTATATTTTTAGAGCAAACAGTATACATTTGGTATATTTTTGCTCTTGAGAAAAATATATTATCATTAAATAAATTATATAATGAAAAATAACATTATTATTTCAAATTTGAAGTATTGCGCTATTATTAGTGATACCGAGGTAAACATTTTATAAATTTATACAATTAAAAAATAAGGTATAAATTTATATTGACATTTTTTTTATGAATAACTTCTCTTGCAATCTTAAAATAAAAAGTTAAAAATGGTTTGAAGTTCATATTAAAAACTATTATTTTTTAAATTGTTACAATATTATTGAAAAAAGTAATTCAAAATTATTTTTAACTTTAAATTAACAAATTCAGGTTGAAATAAATTCAATAACATCTAATAAAACATTTTCAATTTATTTTTCTTATACTACAATACTTGAATTTTCCAATAAGCTTCTCTTACATGCATAATATTAAAAAAGAAAATGGACAAAATATATACTTGTTAAATTTCCTTGAAAGAAAATTTAGGTGACTCATCTCAAATAAAATGCCATTCTCAACAATGAATCAAACCACTGAAACATGAATAACAAAAGCCGCAAGGTTATGGAAGGAAAAAAAAGCTTTTGTTATTCTTTCAATACATCAATCCAAATCCAAAAATGGCAAATGAAACTGAAAATCAATTCATGTACTGAAAAAACACTCTAATGTGAAAGCATTACAAGGGTTTCAATTTATTACTCTTAAGATACTGAAGTAGATGATAAATAAATATTATGTGATATCTTTGGCCCTCTATGACCATCATATACTCCAAAAAAGGTGCCATACGGGCTAAACTTGAGAGTGCTCAAAGAGCCCGACTCAAGCTAGCTCTGATCCTCAAGCAAATTATTAGCCTGCACAGCAGCCATAAAGAATTCACCTAAAAACTGTCGTCTTGTAAAAGCAAGCTGAAACTAATTGTCAAATAATTAAGGAAAAACATTAACAAAAGAGAAATGAGCTTTGATATTAAATTTTAGTAATCCATGTTTGAAATAAAAAAACCATGTCCATTTCCACTTAAAACAGCAAAATATACTCAATCCCCCATATAAGACATAAACAACACAAACATAGGATAAAGAAGAAAAGAATGGGTCAAATCTAAGTCCACATTCCACGCTTCAAAGCTATAAAGAATACAAATATATAATTCACCATGTTTAGTGCCGAACAAAGAAAATGTGGTTTTCAAAACCAAATTATTAATCACATATCCATAAGAAAATTATAGGAAGAAAAAAGAAATTCACACTATAAAAAGAAAGTGTATCAAATCTGACTCTCGTTTAAAATTATACAATCACAAAACCATAGTTTGTAAATTCAACATGGTAAAATAACAATAAATTTAGTCTCCAATCAAATAAAATTACATAAAAATTGCAAAAAGTGTATCAAAGTTGGCTCTTGTTTCATCTCTTTAAACTACAAATACACAAAATTATTGAGCTCTTGTTTGCAAACCTGACTTGCCAATTTTTATGTATCTCTCATGCTTTTTAAGAGTATGTACATATAAAACAATGCCAAAATCACCATACAAACAGCATACAAAACTTTTGATGAATTGAAATATATAATAAGTAACCAACAAGCCACCACCAACGGCAAGACCTATAAGCAACCACTAATGGCAGCCACGAGCCTAGAAAATCCAATGTCGAATCTAACAACAAATCCATCCAACACGAGCAACCAGCAACCCACCAACTTAGCATCGAACGACATCCACCAACTAATTCACCCAATAACCATGATTAATCATTCAAATTAATTTTTGTTCAAGAATAATATTAAAGAGAAATAAGTCATAGAAATGCCAAAAATTTAAGAAAATTACTGAAACTAGGCAACACCAAAAGAATTGAACCCTACACAAAGTTTCCTTCTGTTTTAAGAACCAATACTAGACCCTTGAAGAAATAAAGTACCAAAATTTGCAAAAATTTTAAAAAACAAAGTGAACGATTCAAACACCTAGAACAACGATCAAGCCAAATTGAAGTGAAGAGATTGGCGGTAAATCGAAAACGCAAGAGATAAATCAATAATGGTGGAGGTTTTTTTTTTAGCAAGAGAGATGTGATGAATTTAGAGAACCAGAGCTGAATCAATGATGGTGGGGAATTTTTCTTACTATGTTGATGATTGAGTTACCAGTGATGAATATTTGGGTCATTGAGAGAGAAAAGAATCAGTGAATCAAAAAGAAAAGGGAAAAAAAGAGAGTGAAGAGTGAATCGATGATAACAAAGGATAAAGTGGTTTTGAGTTGAGATGGGCAGCGACACTCAGTGAGGGTCAATTCAAGTGAAGGAATCGGGTCTAGGTGAGGTTTATGAGTCTTGAGTGTGTGAGAGAGAGTTGGGTTTGAGGGAGAGCTTTCAAAGACGATCAGGCCGTAAGAAAGAAAGAAAGAACATATAAAAGATATATAGATAACGTGCAAATGTATAAAATAAAAAAGTACTACATAAATGATATTTTAAGAAAAAATGCCACACAGGTTGTAATTTTCTCTTTTTTTTTAATCCTTTATTTGATATATGGCCTTATTTAGTTAATTGAAATAATAAAATTGTAATGAGAATAAAATATTTATTCTAAAATTTATATTATTTGGTAAATCGAAATAAGAAGAATTATAATAAAAGACATGATATAAAATTAAAATATTTATAAGTTTTTATTCTCAAATGGGAGACATGAGAATAATGAAAAGAAAATATGAGAATCAAAATTTAGATGCAAAAGTAAAGTAAATTGTGATAATTTTATTTTTCATTTCTATATTTTACTTACCAAGTATAATATATGAGATTTATATTTTAATTTTAATTTTTATAATTTTATTCTAATTGAATTATTTTTAATTTTATTCCGCCATGATTCTAATTGAATTATTTTTAATTCTTTTCCGCGGTATGAAAAATTGCAACGAAGAGGAAGCAACCGAGTTTTAAATCCAGACCTCCTATTTTAGCTAGGGCCGGCTTTAGACGTATCCTCTATTCACTGGTCAAGTAAACGACAATATCGTTTTGGATTCACACTACAAATCCAAGTCGACTTCGTCAATAAACCCAAACCATACGGAAACTTAAATTCAAAACCAACCAATCCTAACGGTACATGAACTCTTAAAATCAACGATCCAGATTCACCCGCCCTACTCCAAGAACATTCTAGAACAAAAATAATCTATATATTCCCTCTTCCACCACGCTACTCACATCTACATATTCTAAGGCAAAGTCTGAGAAAACCCTATCTGGCTTTACCTCTTCACTTTCTCATATCTCAGCTTCCTTCGAGATTACGTTGTTTTTCTGATCTGTAACAATGGCCGGCAAAGGAGAAGGACCTGCTATAGGCATCGATCTGGGTACAACATATTCGTGTGTTGGTGTTTGGCAACATGATAGAGTGGAGATCATTGCCAATGATCAAGGGAATAGAACTACGCCGTCTTACGTTGCCTTCACCGATACTGAGCGTTTAATTGGTGATGCTGCTAAGAACCAGGTCGCCATGAACCCTATCAACACTGTCTTCGGTTAGTATTTGAAAACATAATTTAGATCTGTTTTTTTTTTTTTTTTTTTTTTTTGCAAATCTTAGGGTTTTGGATCTATTTGGCGGAACACGGGATCTTCTAGGTGTGATATCACATTTAGATATCGGTTTGTTTGAGATCTAAGAAGCTCATGTCAGATTTGTAGAATGCAAGTTGTTTCTAAGAGTATTATAACTTAATTTTAGTTGGGTCGAATTATTAGGTACCTTATTGTTGGCTTTAGATCATTACTGATTTAAAATTAATAGATGATACCTGATCTAAGTTAGAATGTGGAAGGATTATTTGATAATGTTTTTTATTTACTGCTGAATGATATCATATACGTTTGTCTTGTTGAGGAATTGGATGTTGTATTCTTAAAGTTTGCATATTTTGTTATATTTGGGTGTATAATATGAAGCAAGAGGAAATCAGAGTTTTATCTTATTTGTTAAAATACTTCTTTTGGGTTTTTGTTAATGCTGTGTTTAGTTTGATTTGCATATTTTTCCACAAATTTGCAAACTTGTTAAATTTAAAATTCCAAATTTGTTTGTTATCGCCAATGGATTTATTCATATAAATTCATATAACTTGTTCATTTTGATCGTCTTGGGTTGTATTAATTGGCATTCTTATGTTGCAGATGCAAAGAGGTTGATTGGTAGGAGATTCAGTGATGCTTCAGTTCAGAGTGATGTCAAGCTCTGGCCATTCAAGGTTATTCCAGGACCTGGTGATAAGCCCATGATTGTTGTTAACTACAAGGGTGAGGACAAGCAGTTTGCTGCTGAAGAAATTTCTTCCATGGTACTAATTAAAATGCGTGAGATTGCTGAGGCTTACCTTGGCACTACCGTGAAGAATGCGGTGGTCACTGTACCCGCCTACTTCAATGACTCTCAAAGGCAGGCCACAAAGGATGCTGGTGTCATTGCAGGTCTCAATGTCATGCGTATTATCAATGAACCGACTGCTGCTGCCATTGCCTACGGTCTTGATAAAAAGGCAACCAGCGTTGGTGAAAAGAATGTGTTGATTTTTGACTTGGGTGGTGGTACTTTTGATGTGTCATTGCTAACTATTGAAGAAGGAATCTTTGAGGTCAAGGCCACCGCAGGAGACACACACCTTGGAGGTGAGGACTTTGACAACAGAATGGTGAACCACTTTGTTCAAGAATTCAAGAGGAAGAACAAGAAAGACATCAGTGGAAGCCCAAGAGCACTTAGGAGACTGAGGACTGCTTGTGAGAGGGCAAAGAGAACTCTTTCATCCACGGCTCAAACAACTATAGAGATTGACTCCTTGTATGAGGGTATTGATTTCTACTCAACCATCACCCGTGCCAGATTTGAGGAGCTCAATATGGATCTTTTCAGGAAGTGTATGGAGCCTGTCGAGAAGTGTTTGAGAGATGCTAAGATGGACAAGAGCACTGTGCATGATGTAGTTCTTGTTGGTGGATCTACTAGGATTCCTAAGGTGCAGCAGCTTTTGCAAGATTTCTTTAATGGAAAGGAGCTTTGCAAGAGTATCAATCCAGATGAAGCTGTTGCCTATGGCGCTGCTGTTCAGGCTGCCATCTTGAGCGGTGAAGGCAATGAGAAGGTGCAGGATCTGCTGTTATTGGATGTTACCCCTCTTTCCCTTGGTTTGGAAACTGCTGGTGGTGTCATGACTGTTTTGATCCCAAGGAACACAACAATCCCAACAAAGAAGGAGCAAGTTTTTTCCACTTACTCAGACAACCAACCTGGTGTCTTGATCCAGGTCTATGAGGGCGAGAGAACAAGAACAAGGGACAACAACTTGCTGGGCAAATTTGAACTCTCAGGCATTCCACCAGCACCAAGGGGTGTTCCTCAGATCACTGTGTGCTTTGATATAGATGCTAATGGCATCTTGAATGTTTCAGCTGAGGATAAGACAACTGGACAGAAAAACAAAATCACCATCACCAATGACAAGGGTAGACTATCCAAGGAAGAAATTGAAAAGATGGTTCAGGAGGCTGAAAAATACAAATCAGAAGATGAGGAGCACAAGAAGAAGGTAGAGGCAAAGAATGCTTTGGAGAACTATGCCTACAATATGAGGAACACTGTCAAGGATGAGAAGATCAGTTCCAAGTTGGCTGCAACCGACAAGAAAAAGATTGAGGATGCTATTGATCAGGCCATTCAGTGGCTAGACAGCAACCAGCTTGCAGAGGCAGATGAGTTTGAGGACAAGATGAAAGAGCTTGAGAGCATCTGCAATCCCATCATTGCCAAGATGTACCAAGGTGCTGGTGGTGACATGGGTGGCGGCATGGATGATGATGCTCCTCCAGCAGGTGGCAGTGGTGCTGGTCCTAAGATTGAGGAAGTAGACTAAGCTGCCTGATTCTATAGTGACGAAAAGCAATTCCGATTCCTATGTTTGCATGAATTTACTTTTGTTTTCTAAGCTAGATAGCTAGGAATTATGATATCTTCTATTTGAAACTTCATTTTATTGTTATGCCATTAGTGCAGCAATTTTTTTTCTGATGCTACATTAGTGGCGTCTTATAATTACATTTGCGATTGGAGTTTATTCCAACGAGTTAATTTTTGAGATCTGCTGAAGTTTTATTTACTTGTTTTATGATTCTATTCTTTGCTTAGATAGTGCGTTATGGGAATTGGATCCGGTACCACAATTTTACTGCATATTTTAAGGATGTAATGGTATGCCGAATTGTATGTTTGATATTTTTCCCTTACCTGCTGTTGGGGGTTTTAAATGTTGGTCTCGAGCAGCATAGAACTACCATGTTGATTGATCTGTGTAATAAATCTCTCAGAAGGTAGTGTTGCTTGAGGTTAGGGAATGTGCTTCAGAACGCACATGTACCGTTCAGTACCTTGATCTATTAATTTACTAATTAGGAGTCTGGAGTTTCACAAGATTATACAAATACCAAGTTATAATTCTGGATTTTTCATAAGATTATACTTATACATACAAACAAATTGTACTTGGCCGCATTTGCCAATTACCCATTACAACATTTACCATTTATTACTTGCATCCTAAATTTGAGAAATTGTTATATGAAATTTCTTTTTTTAAAATTAATGAAGGTAATGTGGTGGCATCATAAAAAATTTACATATATCTTAGACGGTGTTCGAACGCTTATTTTAAAAAATTTAATTATGCTAAAAATCGGTTAAGTTAAAATTAAACACTAAATAATTTTCTTTTTTTTTTTTTTTGCCAAATTAAATAATTTTCAGTTTTACGGAGTCAAGTAATCAAACTATAAAAGCAATATACTATAGAGACTTCAGCAAACCAAAGGTGAAAGACTTGAAGCCATCCATTAACCATGGAAACATCATCAGCATCGCAAGACTGGGACCCGTCATCATCCGACGGAGATGAATCATCGCCACCGCCATCGCCACTGTCACCGTCGTCTTCATCCTCTTCCTTGTTATCCTTTGACAGGGACCGCCATGTCGCGTTCTTGGAAATGATGTACCAGATGCTACCAAACTGTTACCAATCGCAGGAGATCAACCGCCTCACTCTTGCCTACTTCGTCATTTCCGGTCTCGACATCCTCGGTGCTCTCGATCGAGTAACCTTCTTAACCCTCTAATTTTAATTAATTACTCTCTTCTCCGAATTCCGTTTGATTGCCTAAGATTTGAAATTAGCTTCTAACTTCATTAGAATTGGGATTGTATACTGCTAACAGACTAGGTTGAGATGGGAATTTTTCTTCGATTTAGGATAATTATGGCAGGCATTAAAGTAAAGTTAATTTTATCCAATGTATAACCTAAAAATCTAGTGATCTTAGAAAACCGAATATATTTGCAATGTAAAACCTAAAAATCCAGGATTTTTCTCGGAATTATGAATTAACAGTGGAATTAGGGATGGAAAGTTTGAAACTTTCTTCCTGCCTCATTATTATTTGGTTGTGTTTGGTAAAATTAAATTAATTGTTAAAAATTTAAGAGCCTAGTTTAAGTGTTTAACATTAATTGCTAAAATTTCTAAATAAATTTTATTGTATTCTATATAAATTTTAAATTTGACATCATTTTTAGTAAATTTTAGCTTAATTGAGACTTTTAGGTGTTATATAGATATGGGTCATTAAACAGCTTACAACTGAAAAGTATTGAAAATTTTAATTTTAAGCGTTGATTGTATCATCGGATACCACCTTAGTATCCATGGCAGGCATTACGTTTTTTCTGTCTTCCATTTATTTTTGTCTTTTTAGATGACAAAATTAGTAAATGGTGATGCTTATTGTGTTTTAGGTAGATAAAGATGCAATTGCTAGTTGGGTTTTGTCCTTTCAAGCTCGCCCTGGAGATAAAAATCAATTGAACAATGGTATGGACTTGATTGCTTGGAGCGTTGTATGATTAATCAGTTTATGTGACCTGTTTAAGCATTTTTACAATTGAACAAAAAGAAACATATAACGAGTGGTTTGTTTGTTGCAGGAAAATTCTATGGGTTCCAAGGATCTCGGTCCTCACAATTTCCTTTGGGCCGTGATGGGGTATCATAGAGTTGAGCTCTTCTATGATTTTTGGCTTGTGCTAGGCAGCTTGCATTGAGCAGTTCATTTAGTTTCTGCAAGAAAGATTGCAGCTGCATGCCTATTTAGTATTTCTAGGCCATAACCTTTTTTCATTCGATTTGCCTGCAGGTGTTGATTCACAACCATAGTCATCTGGCAAGCACATATTGTGCCCTAGCTATCCTAAAGACTGTCGGCTATAATTTGTCAAATGTTGACTCCAAATCAATATTGACATCAATGAGAAACCTGCAGCAATCTGATGGCAGGTATGCCTTACGGATCTTGTTCTTGGATCTCCAATTCTTTCTTAGTAGCTGGCTCTTTTAATATTTTCAAAACCATCAAGTTCATGCTGGAATGGAAATTATATACAGGCAAGAATTTGGCTATTGGGTTGGGGGGGGGGGGGGGTTGGGTTGGATTGGGTTATATGTTGTTGGGGGAAGGTTCGGATTGTTTGTTATTACCTTGCATGAAATTAATTAATGTCCTAACCTTGTATTTTTGTTTTTCAGTTTTCTTCCTATCCATATTGGGGCAGAGACAGATCTTAGGTTCATATATTGTGCTGGTAAGCACATATGTGCATGCTCATGAACCTATTTTGAACAGATATCTTATCCACATTTCTAATTGATGTGTCAGCGGCCATCTGTTTTATGTTGGAGGATTGGAGTGGCATGGACAAGGAGAAAGCCAAGGAGTACATCTTAAAATGCCAAGTATGTTTGTTCTTTTTTTAATCTTCTCTTCATTTAGCCTTCTGTGGTAAACTGGTAATATATTTGAACTTGTATCCTTCATTCTTTTGCTAAATTGTTGTTCCTTCTTTCTTCATTCTTTTGTTAAATTGCTGTTCCTTCTTTTCTATTTTCTTTTTTTCCCCCCCAAAGTGCCTTGCATATTTACTTACAGTGGAGTGAAACTGTCTTTCAGTCATACGATGGTGGCTTTGGGATGGTTCCTGGCTCAGAGTCTCATGGTTAGTTATAAAAAGATTCTGTATGGGTATGCCTTTCTCTAACATGGGCATTGAGACAGCTATAATTGGGATTTTAACTTCATGAAAACTGTTAGTTTGAGGAAATTGATTCATGAAACTTGGTCTTAACTAATGTTCTCTTCCTTCTTTTCACCTTCTGCCTTAGTTTTTCTTCTAATATCTAATTATTACTCCTTCCAGTGCTATTTGGAGGTTATCTTATTGTTTTATTGTTAATGTTCCAATGTATTATTGGTGGAAATTTTGCACAAACAAATTTAACTTTTATGCTCCATAATTTTATGATCTTAGTTCTTCCAATTTTATTTACCAACAATATTCATCTTAGTGGACAGGTGGTGGAACTTACTGTGCAGTTGCATCACTTCAATTAATGGGTTTCATTGATGATGATCTTCTGTCCAAAAGTGGAGCATCGTCCATCATAGACCTTTCACTGTTATTGGAATGGTGCTTGAAGGTTTGTTTCTTCATATTTCTGGAATAGTTGCATAACATTGGTGACAGTTACTGCTTTGAGACCAATGACAGACCTCAAGGTCATTAAGAGCTAAAAGATCTGCCAATTGACTAAATGCTTGTGAAATCATAGCATCCATTGCTCTCTATTGACTATTGTCTTTTCAAGGTTTTCTTTCTACCCAACTCATAATTTTTTTGGTTATTCAATTTGCTTCAGAGGCAAGCAGCTGATGGTGGATTTCAGGGTCGATCTAACAAGCCTAGTGACACATGTTATGCATTTTGGTAAGTGCACTGCTTGAGAAATACCACATGATAAGTTGAAGATTTTTTTTTTCCCATGTTTTCACAAAGGCAATGCGCTTGAGCAGGGTTGGAGCGGTTTTGAGAATTTTAGGAGGCTACAAGTTGATTGAAGGAAAAGCATTACGTGGATTTTTGTTAACGTGTCAGTCCAAGGTACTTATGTTGCTTCTCAAAATTTCAGCACGTGCATATGATTGAGATGTGAATTTATTTGAAGTTATCTGCATTGCTCATTATTTCCTAAACATATTCATAACAATGGTCCTTTCTGTTATCCTCTGAAAATTATGAACTGTGCTAGACTCCATTCTTGATAGCAAGACAATGATGTTGTTGGCTACCTAAGTTGACTCTTTGCTCCTTTGCCTCAAAGAAGAAAGCAACCACGAAATTCGTTTGGGGCAGACAATAACCTCTTTAATAAAGGACATGTCTAACTAACAAATTATGCAAGAACTTTGACAGCCATATATATAGTATCCATCTCAGTTTTATACTTAGGGGGAAATGCTTTGTTCATGTCTAAAGAAATTATTGGGATCAATGCCTTGGCCTTTGCCAACCTTAAGTTGTTCTTGAAAGACTTGTGCCCATAAGCTTCATCCTACCGATAGTCTGTCAGTTTTATTCGCCTGAGTTGCTACCAATGTCAAGATCTTTATAGTTGAGAAGCATCTCTCTGGGGTCCTTGCTTACATATATAACTACGGAATCATTCATTTTTCTTAACAAATTTAATTGTTTCTCTATCTCGATTCCTTCATCTTTCCATTACGTAGAGTGCTGAATCAAGCATTGGTACCGAATTCTGTGGGAATAGAGAATCATAATCTGAAATCTCATCCATTCTTCCTTCATGAGGGTTGAATGCCACCTACATTAGCCTGGCCTTAAGCATTCTCTTCCACATGGCCTCTAAACCAGAGCTTGGAATAATATCTTAAGCATTCAGACTGTAAGTGAAGAACTTAACTTTTTAGGCCTTTGAAGGAAAACATTGATGGAAGTTCCATTAGGAAACTTTGCCCAGAGGAGTGTTGATTATATCCCACTTAATTCCTTGCAATCCTTTCTCTGTCACCCAGTTCACGAAAGCTCTCATTTATCAATGGCAGAAGCCTGTTAATTTCTCCCAGAAACATCCAATGAAAAAGACTTCAATCTTCTTCTCACCCTGGCGGCTACATTCACAATCTGTAGCATCACTCTTATAAAAAGATCTTTATCAATAATGACATCAGTTGTGCCTTCCTCCTAGCTTCTGTCTACCCTGAACACAATGACTATTTCAGGAAATTGAACCGGCTGGATCTACCATGCAAGACTGACTCCAAAGCTTGTTCCACTGGTAACTCTGATTACCCAAAATAACTATTTCCCATGGATTCTCTGTTGAGGATTTTATCGCTAGCATTAACTATTTGTGCATCAATGATATAATCCACAGAGAGGCCATTTTCTCATCTGGAAAACCCTAAAAATCATGGCCAATGCTCTGAATCCCTGATCTGGAAGCCATGAGACCTGGTGCAGAGTAGTCGCTTGGATGTGGGACTTCATGTGTGGGGGCTATTATGTTTGTGTTTGGGGGGTGGATGGGTTGGGGGGGGGGTCTTAAATTGGATGAAGATTCAAGAATATCAAGTTGTATTATGCTAACAGTTAATGGCCAAGATATACAGCTTCTGGGATTTATTTTTCTGGATACATTTCTTGAATATCTAGATTCATGCTTAGTACACTGCACAATTAAGCATTTTTAGCATCATGCTTTTATGATTTTGAATCTTGGTATGGATACAAGGACCATTAACCTTGTTTATCCTTTCATACTTTTTTGTTGTCTTAATGATTTAGTTTATATTACTCCTCATAAGTGTAGCCCATGATCCTAGTCAATTTTGTAGAGAATGGCCTTTTCACAATTATTATTCTTTTAGTAATGTGAAACTTAGCAAGTAACTTTAGTATGGTTGTTTTGGAATTTTATATTTTGGCAGGACGACTATTTAGCCTTTTTTTTTTGTATATTATATTATATTATATTATTTTATTATTCTTTCTCTATGTAAGATTGTAGTTTCTGCAAGGCATATTTGGTTTTTATTAGTATTGAAGTAATTTAAGTGCAAGAACCTGGGGTATGACAGCAGCACTCTCCATAATGGTTTTTTTTTTTTTTTTTACTGGCTTTGAATTGATCCTCTTGTCATGTTGTAAACGTACTTTTTAAATTGCAAATATATTTTTTTTTTCTAAAAGTTATCAAATATAAATAATAAGTTATATTTGGAACTCTGAATTTTTCTTAATTTTTTTAATAAATTGTAAATGACAAATATTTTGAATGTAAAATATAGTTAGCAGGTGAACAACTGAAAGTAATGTAATACTTATCTCCATTAGGAGGTCTCAAGTTCAAATCCAACTGAAGTGTGGGTGAAATTATGGGTAAGGGGGAGAACAATCACTCAAGCTCATTTGATATTTTTAATGTTGTTGAAAGCTTTCCACCTCTGACTGACAGATACATAATGGACTAGGTGTGCGGGTGCATCCAACTGGATGCATATGACCTTTAGCCGCTGAAAACTCCAAGTGCAAAAAATAACATAGTGAATTCTGACAAACGGATAGTGGAAAACAGAATCAGAAAGTGCTATATCATGTCTAAGCTACTACTATTGTAAATAAATTTGTCTAATAGGAAATCGGAACAACTGTGCTGTTCTTTTTTTTTTTTTTTTTTTTTTTATCCCCATTGATAAATTTTCTGTTGGCAAATAATATGACTATTGAATTCTTACTCGTGTGCTTATTTTGTCTTGGACCAGTATGGTGGTTTCAGTAAATTCCCAGGTGAGCTGCCAGATATATACCATTCATACTATGGATACACAGCATTCAGTCTTTTGGAAGAGCCTGGTCTCAATCCACTTTGTGTTGAATTGGGAATAACAGAAGTTGCTGCCGCCTTAGTAATCTAACTTGATTTTGATTCTCTTCTTGCAAGTACTCTGTATGGCTTTGTAATTCCTTCTATTTAATTCTCTGCAATACACGGCAATAGTTCTTGTTAATCTCGTTGATCCAAGTAAAGCACTCTATTTTTCCAACAACTGTATATTGCCAGTCGGATATATAACCACAATATGTTTGTATACATATTTTGACAAATTTTGTGTGTAAACTTTCTGCACGGGATGGAATTGTTGCGGCTTTGCAATAACAATGGCGGTTTCCTTGCAGGCCAGGGATATTGCCTCCCTCTTACCACCCCTCATCTGCTTTCTCTTGCTAAATATGGTTTCATGCTACACATAAATTATTAACCAATTTATTCTTTCTTGATGCTTGGTCACGCCGCAAAGGTTTAGGTTGACATTGCAGTTAAGAAAAAACACTTTGTTTAAAAATATTGATAAGAGGTTGTTAAAGTTTATTTTAAAATGAATTTTACATGTTCTAATCACTGGAAATTTTGGATGAGAAAGACATCCTAAAATTCATGAATTTTTATAGTTTTATTTTTATATTAAAAAATAAACAGTTAACAGTTAGTTTTTTCTCCTATCAAATAAAAATACAATGTTGATTTTAAGAAAAGTAATATGCATGACTTAATGTAAAAAAATGGATAAAAGTAAAGGGGTCTTGAGATACATTTTTATATATTAAAAAGATACAGTTAACTGTAGTTTAAATTCCCCTTAAATAAGGGTGCAATGTTAATTTTAATATAATGTACATAGGTTTATTGTTAAAAACGAAAGTATATGAGATTTAAGATGTATTTTTCCAAAAGAAAAATAGCAAAACTTTCTAAAATTGTTTTTTCTCATCAGCATATAAGATATTGGTTTTTTGAAAAAACTATTTCAATCGTAATACAAAACAATCTCAAAATAGATGCTTATAGCCATGCTATTATTGTGATTTGTTAAATATGACTTTGTAGGTGCATATTGTTTAGGCAAGATGTTACCTTGAAAAGTTCAGATGGAATCAGTTTTTCCAGGATTGCTTCTACTTGATCAGATCTTTACATGACTGTTTCTGCAAAAGAAATACAGTTCTTTAACTAAATTTGAGTGCCTGTGACAAGTGACACAGATACATATGTTTTTTTAATCCAACATTTTTAAATGTCCTCCATTTTTCTTTTTATTTTTCTTTGGTGACATGGTGCTGATGAGATTTTCTTTATTCTTTTTAGTTATTGTATTACATCTAAAAACAGCTATTAGTAATTTAGTATCCGCAATGGATTTAGTGCTGTTGGGGAGGGAAGATATAGGTTTAGATTATATATCCAATCTTTTAACCGATTTGCAGTCATGGTTTCTACACTAAACAAAAGAATCTCAAATATTTGATTTGCAGTCTTGAACAGCTACTTCTTTATTATAAGATAAGAGTATGCTAATCATATTAAACAAAGGGTAGATTCATTTGCTTAAATACATACATTTAATATAATACTTGAAAGAGTATAAAGTATATGAAAAATAAAAAACCCCATGATTCAACCATGTACATTTTCAACATTTAATACATGAAGAGCAGAGAAAAAGGTAATGGCTGTAATGATTCTTGAAGCTGTGTGTGGGGAGAGGCACCTTTCGGCCTATCCCCACGAGACACTTTCACGGGCAAATTTCTTCTCTTTGTTTTTTACGAAAAAGCCCAAATATGCATCTCACTATCACAAGTCACTACTCAGTACTCAGTACTATTTCCTTTCTTCTTTTTTCTAAATTTGTCACTTTCTTGAATGGTAGTATGATACCATCACCTTCTTCTTTAGCTATACATTGTCAAAAAACCATCTTCCATTTAGAGCCATGATATGTTGAATTGTTGATCGGACGGTCAGAAATCAATCTTGTAGGAAAAGGGTTTTTGTGGGGTATACACACAATTACCATACAACAAAAGAGTTCAAGATTAGGACATGGCAATAATGTTAGTTTATTATGTGTGTCATAAGCATGGAAAGAAAAGAAAATAAAAAAAACAAAGCATTGAAACAAAAAATAATAAAGTTGCTTTGGTCTTGAAAGAATTTCCTTTTTTTTTCCCCCCTCTTTTTTTACAGTGCTTCTGTAGACAAAAACAGGAGGGGTAACATCACTCATCAGAATGATAACATGTCTAAGACAGCCCAGGGAGACATGGAGATTGAATAAAACAAGTAACCCCACAAGTCCACCACTTGCACTTGCTTACCTTTCAACATTATATTGCAGAAAATGTTGTCTTCCTCCCCCTCTCCTTGAAAATTTTTTTATCATAACATTGCTCAAAGGGGTACTTTTGCAAGATTAATTAATTAGCCTTTCAACACCATACCCAAACATCCCACAAGATATTTTAACAAAGAAAGGAAAATCCTAAAAATAAAACTAATATCTAATTTAATTAAAAGTTAAAAAGGGTAAAAAAAAAAAAGGCTCCAATTTCCTTTTAATTGATCACGAAGCATAATCATTAATGGAAGATAGGACTTCTCTTGGCTGCTGATGTGAATCTTGAAGGTGAAGTAGCAAGAGGAAGTACCTGTGAAGTGCTTGAATGATACTGTGGAAGTTGGTGATTTTGATGCTGATGATTAAGCTCTCTCTCTTTGTTCGTATCAACAATGATGGTTATAAAAGATCCATCTTCTTCATCTTTCAAGAGCTTTGAAGTAGCAGCTTTTTTCGCATTATTTTGAGCAAAACCATCGTTCTTTTGAACTTTTTTATCTGTTTCTTCCATCAGTTTTCTTCTATACAACTTCTCCTCTGCATCCTGCAAGAACTTGAATTTTGGAGGTGGTGATGATCTTATCTTGTTAAACTCTGCATCTGCTGCTGATTCAAAGAGATGGTTGAATCTGCTCTGGCTGTAGTTAGTATCCATTGGAGTAAGTGGAGGTGTAAAAAATGGTGGAGAAGCCATAGGGGTTAAAAATGGAGTCTCTATATTGATAAGCAAATCACTCAAACTCCTACCTCTTGACCCTTTTGCACTCTTGTTGTCACCTCTTGACTTACCATCTTCAGACTCTAAATCTTCCATTGTTTCTTCAATAATTGTGAAGAGAAATCTTGGTGGACCTGAAAGACTATTCAATCTCATAAGCTCTGTTTCCATAGGATCATCACCAAAGGGCTTGAGCAATAAATCTTTGCTATGAAGTTGAGAATCTTGGTCATGGTGTACAAGGGCATCTGTGATTCTTACTGAAGAACAGAGTTCTTGAGAGTGCCTTAAAGAAGATGGCTTTTTCAAACAGAACATGTAAAAAAGCTCTCTTGCTGGGCTACTATAATCATCTCCAATCTCTCTATTGGTAAATCTTCTTTTCCACCATAACAAGTAGTAAAGCTCAGCAACAAGAGCCAATAAAAGGCAACCAAAAACTATACTTAAACCAAGTCCTACACTACTCAAAGATTTCATCTTTGTCGCCTAATCGCATAAAAAAAATGCTTAGAATACTCAAAAAAATAAGTATCAAACCTATAGATTCAAACCAACAAACTTACCATAAATAACTTGAAAATCACTTTCAGAACAGTAAGAAGATACTGACTAGTCCCAACCTTGCCAAGCTAGCCCAAGAAAACCAGATCATAAGCTTTGACTGCAACTCAAAACAGACACCCAAAAAAAAAAAAAAAACTAATTACTGCTTTTTATCAAATACTTCGTGAACATGAACATTCCAACTTTTATCTACCAATAACAAAGCTAACCCTTCTAATACCTATCCAAAAAGTTCTTGTTTCTCTGAAAATCACATTCTCAAATCATGAAACATGATTATAAAACCCTTTACTACAATAACCCCACATGAAATTAGGCCCCATACTTGTGGATAATTACATAACTTAGCCTATAAATCCTCAATTTTAATTAATCTAAAATCAATACCCAATACCCATAAAGCTTTCACCTGTAAAAAAAAAATCATGCATTTAGTAAAACAGTGTGAGATTGCTAAACTGCACACACAAAAACACCAAAGGGGATTTTTTGAGAGACAATATTTCTCACTTTTATGGTTTGACAGGTCACATTCTTCGAGGGATACTCACATGGGATCACAAATAAAAGGAAAGTGAGATGTCACTGTTTATGTTCATATCATCTCTTCATATTTACAAAAATGCCCCCAATGACATTGTTTTATTATATCTTCCTCAAAGCTGTTCATTCTCCATTGGCTAGCAACTTTTGTATTAAATAAATGTATCATTATTAGGGGGGCAATTTAGGACAAAATTTTAGGCTGAAACTTTTACCCAAATTTCGTCAACTTTGATTCTGCTTTGTGATAATTTCCAGCTGCTACATTGAAAACTATATTTTAATTTAATGTCATATTTCTCCCCTTATATCCTTTAAAATTTCAGTACACATATTAAAGAAATTATTAAATTATCATAATTTTAAAATTAAAAAATTAAAAAATAATTTTAAATGATATAATTATATTTGATATAATAAGAATAATTATATAATTTTTTGATACAATTTTTAATATGTTCAAGAGTAATACTAGTTTATTTATCCTTACTGTATGATGTGGTCAAATTTTTTAATTTATATCAAATTTTTTTGATACAAGTTACTTCACTTAGCACTATCCAAAATTAAAATATTCTTTTTTTGATTTTATTGTCAAGAAATGAAAGTGATTGATGCAAATATTTAATAAATAAATAATAAAATTAAAAAAATAATAAACATTTTTTTAAAATTTTAAAACGATAGATATTTTGAAACATATTAAGTGTATTGTTTTGGATATTAATATAAAAAGAGTTAGAATAAATAATATTGTCTTTTCATTTAAAAAATTGATATTAAGCTTTCAGGTTATGTATAGTAGATGCAGTTGAAAAAGCCATTAAGAAACTCTTTAAACTTTTTGAGTTTTTATTAATTATTAATTAATAGGTTCTTCAATGAAAAAGTGTCCTTTAGAATATTCATTTTTGTTAATATTATTATTGAGTGTTAATATTTAATAATAATAAGGTTGAATTTTACTTTTGATATCAATAAATTATGTTTTTTCTAATTAAATTATCATTATTTATCATCCCAATTTGTCTTTCTATATTGTTTGAGATTTATTAAAATGCAATTTTTATTAAAAAATAATAATAAAAAACTTGAATTTTTTTCGAAAATATATATAAACTTGAAAGTTAATGAATGCTTAATAAATTTTTATCCTAATAAATCCGAATTCAAGGCTTTAAATTAATTTTATATTTAGGGTACGTTTGGTAAGCCGTAATATAATGTAATGTAATATAATGAAATGAATTTTTAATATAAATTTATAATAAAAATTTATAAATTGAATCATTAGGATGTTTACTTCAATTACTAAAAGAGGAAGATTTAAAAAAAAAAAAAAAAAGACAAAAAATTCTGAATTACTTTACTTCAAGAGGATTTGAGTTTTATAAACCAAAGGACGCTCTCATTGTGTTGGCCTAACTCAATGATAAAAAAGCCTCTTCTGACCTCTGCACTGCCATGATGTTTGGTGGCTTATAGAAAAACTCATTCTGATCCTATTAATTCATTGTATTTTGTTTATTGAATTATTAAAATTTTATTTTTTCATGTTGAGAATTTTTTTTTTAAATAATAGTAAAATTGATGAGAAATTATATAATGCTAGTTTAAAAACATTCAAATATTTATATTAATTTTTTGTTATAAAAATTATTTGAAGTCATAAAAAAAAAAAAAAGAAAAACTCATTTTTATATCCCTAAACTTTTTTAAGTATAATATAATGTATTAAACAGTGTAATTTTTCAAAATAATGTAATATTTTAATAATTAATATATTATTGTTATATAAAAAGTTTTTAATGTGAAAAAAAAAAATAAATGTAATAAAAATAAAATATTAAGGATTTAATAGACAAATGCTATAAAATTTGGAGATTTCAGAATGAGTTTACAACTATTGAATCTTTATGTGATAGCCATCATTATGCCATAGACTAAGGTAACCCAAAGCCATTATGTCCTTTTGTAAATGTTAATACATTATTTCAGTAAAAAAGTTTGGCAAAGCATTTACTTTAGCCACATGCATGGGATTTGTGTATCTATATGGGAAATTTGATTTGCATATCCCAAATTTAGTTGAGAATCATATCAAATCTTGAATCATATTGTTTGTTGACCCATTACATATTGTTTAATTAGCAAGAATGTCTCATGGCCTTATGGGTAAATTACATATGGAATAATAACCTCACAATTTTATTTATTTATTTATTTTTTGCTTGAGTTAGAAACAAAAAATCATTTGCTTAAGTTAAAAACTATCTAATGCATTCATTTTATCTTTGATTTCTTGTCCAATATCAAAAAATTAAAAAAAAAAAATATTAATCTTTTGATTCATGTTTACTTTTAATAATGAATGCCAAGAAGGGGCCTAATTGCTCATCTCAGCCCATTCACAGAGGGGTTACTGCTTGGGTGCTCTTTTTTTTTTTTTTGGTCAAAGATAAAGAAATATATTAATTAAAAAAAAGAAATACATGAGAATAAAATGCAAGCGATGATTATATTATCTTATATAATTTTATAACACATGATTTTAATGAAAGAGAAAATCATATCTACAAAGAAAATAACATATTTAAACTATAGCTGAATAAAAAATAGAGCTACAATATCCCTTAAAAAACTATTAGAAATATTGAGACGATAAGAATATACTCAAGAGTCGAACCAAATTTAAGTGCTTGGTTACAGTCTTAAAGAGCTATCAAGCAATCTCTTTCTAAACCAACATAGATAGTTTCGTTTTAGGTCATGAAATTTATCACTTATATTAATATATACAATCATAAATTTTATAATTCATACGAAGAAAATGATAAAAATTTAATTATCCAAGTAAATCCATATCTCTTTATGGTGGAGTTTGGACTTAGGACTTTTTATCCCATATTTTAACTTTATCAATTGGACAAAAAGTATCATAGGTATAAATATAATAAATTAATAAAAATAATATATTATTACATAATATTAATATTTTTCTCACATATTGATAGGAAATCGATCACAAACCTATTGTTCAAAAATATACGCTTATCGTTAAATTGTTCATCAATGTGCATTGATGAATAATATTGAAAATATATTTTCACATATATTTAATGACAATATATCAAATCACGAATATATTTAATAAAATTATTTAATATATGATTACCTATTAGAATTTTTAAATAATGGTTTTACATATCATATTATAATTAAACTGAATAAGCTATCACTACCATAAATTTTCAAAAATGATTAACAAATTGATATAATTTAACAAGAAATAGAATGTAATATTTAAAATGTAAAATATTAAATTAATTAATACTTAAATAAGTATAATTGTACTTAGAAAAATTTAAATTATATAAATAATAACAATAAATTAAATTCAAATTACATAACTAATAATAATAAATTAGTCTTATTTTACAAAACAAAAAAAAATACACTATAATATTAATTAATCACTACTAAAAAGAGTGTTTGAGAGTATCTGGATTGTTTTATCTGCTATTAAACTCATTTAGATTTTCGTTGAAATATAAATAATGTAAAAAATAATATATCAATAATTTATATTAATAAAATAAAACATATATAAAATAATAGTCTTTTAAACAATATATTTATAATTTACATTAATAAAATAAAAAATAAAAAATATAATAATAATATTTTTTTTATTGATACATCACATTCGTATCGCTAAATAATGGTCATGTCAGTGTGTATCGAGTGATTCATTATCGATTCATGATTAATTCTTATGAACATAAATGTAACGGATAAATAATATATCATACCCTTCAAAAATTTAAACGAAATGCCATTATTTAAGAACATCATACCTATTTAATGGAAATATATAAAATCATATTTATATTTAGTGATAAATATATATTAAAAAAAAAAACTGTTTCCACAATATGAAATAATCAAATATTAAAGTAAGATATTTATCTGTCTTGCTCTGATTGCTAATCAAACAATGATATGTTGGAACTACTAAAACTCGTCCTAATCCACCTCTTAGTCATTTCTAAAAATTTTATTAGAATTTTCGATATGCTGATTAGGTAATTTTTTTTTTAATGATAATTAATTATTATGAGATATATTAAAAAAAAAAAAGGGAAAACTGTCAAAATTTAATTTTTTTACCTCCTACAATCTTATAATTCTATTATAAGTCTAGGGTTGTTGATCTTAAAATTAAGAATCCCAAATCATTAGCACAAGTGTGACATATAATTAGAAAACTTGAAAATTTGTGCCTCTCCAATGGGGACCCCAATATTTGACAATGGATGCATATGTTTTCAAGAGAGGAACTGAGAATGGATCCATAGCTTGGAAAGGACATGTACATAAATAAGAAAATATGCACCATTTCCAGTACAATCCATCCCAAGCTCTGCCCTACTCTTCACTCAAAATGTTGTGATATTGTCATTTAATATATATAAAACACAACATATCTTAGTTGTACATTAATTTAATCATTCACTTGTTGATGATGCCCAACTGGCTTCACTATTATTATTATTTTTTAAAAAAAGAATTAAATTGCACTTAATTTTTTAATTAAATGTAGTTTAATTGATTTTCTTTATCTCTTTAAAAATGTAGAAAATGTAAGGTCTTATATTCGGATTTTTCCTAAACTACAAAAAATCATATCTTAGGTTCGAATTTCTTTTAAAATACAAAAAATTACCACCAATTTGATAAAAAATGTTAAATCTCTCATAAATCATAAAAAATTATCATAAATTTAGTGAGAGATATTAAAGAGAGTGTAGTATATTTCAACCCATTAAATTTTTATTATAGAAAAAAAAAAAAAAACACTTAATTGTTAGACTACCTCATAACTTGTATACTAATTATTTGACTTTGAAATTTATTAGGTTTGTATTCACTAATTGAAATAATACCCTTTTCGTTAATCTATGAATTAAATTCCAATAATAATAACGATCACAAGCTGGAGTAGCTCAGTCGGTTAGAGCGTGTGGCTGTTAACCACAAGGTCGAAGGTTCAACCCCCTCCTCTAGCGGCTATTAATATTAGTTTTTTTAAATTATATGTTAAATTTTTATTCCTTCATAATTGATTTAAAGGCCCCAAGTTATGGGCCCATGGTTGTCTAAGGTCAGGTTCTAGTTTAGGTTTAGGGCATCTATAAGGACCATCTTTGGGCCTGGTTAAAACTCGATCCAACTAACCCATTGAACAACTCTGCATAGGACATCATGCACCTATCCATTCTACTTGGAGGGTTAATTCTGCTTGAATTTGAGTGTGCTATTCCTTATTTTCTGTTCTCATCTTGTAAGCTCTTGTTCATATGATGAAAGTAAAGAATTTGTACTATTAATTACCTTGAAGGAAGTATACTTATGCATAGTGCACGGTTATATTTGAAGGTCATAATTCCAAATCAAAATAAATGAAATTTTAAAACCGTAACAGGGCCGAACAAAAAATGTTCGATTAGATAAATCGGTAACCGTGTATATAATTTTTGCTTTTAATTTCAAATATAATATTGAGATATGCCTGGGCAGATGATGTATAGTTAATTTATATGAGAGGCGCAAATTTGATTTCTCAATAATGCTTAATTTCTTTTTTTTTTTTAATTGTGTAACTAAAAAATTTAAATTATCTTGTGTGGAACCTGAGACCTTAAAGTAAGATAGGTCTACTTACCACCAAACAGGAAATAATTGACATTTTATGACATAGTATAAATTCATATGTATAATTTGGTTCGGTTCGATTTTTTTCGGTTTCTCTTATATAAAAACCCAACCAAACCGAAATTTCTTAAAATTTTCAAAATAAAAACTGAAAATCAAAATAAATTTTGATTCGGTTTGGTTTTTCAGTTTCTCTCATATAAAAACTAAACTGAACTGAAATTTCTTAAAATTTTCAAAATAAAAACTGAAAACCGAAATAAATTTTAGTTCGATTCAATTTTTCGAGTACACACCCCTAATTGGAAGTGTTATTATTAGATGTCTTAAATGTTCAGCTTACCAATATGGCGATAAGTGCATATACAATCTCAATAATAAATTTATATTCGATTATCTTCTTCCAATGCTAAACGTAAAAGAAAAGTCAATTTACTAAAAAGAAAATCTTAGATTTTAACATAGTGATAAATGAAATTGCTCAAATGTATATGAACTTGCATTATTACATTGTCCTTGTTTGTATGACAATATTTTGCAGCATACCTAAATCTTGATATGCATTATTGGATCCTTCAAAACCTACATTTGATAAACGTAACAAAACTTGAGGTGAAATAGCATCAGTGCGACACACAGGACAACTAGAATGTGAATATAACCACATATCAATACATCCCACATGATACGAATGCATACATTCTGGCAAACTTCTTAATTCCTCACCTTCTTCAAATTCACTCAAGCAAATTGCACAAGTCATCTCTTCATCTCCTCCACCCAATAACCCTATCCCTTTTTGGTATTTAAAAGTCGGAATGAGTTGCGCTGTAGAATTCTCAATACTACTTGGATTCTCGATATCTTCTGGAATGTTTCGCCCTAGCTGTTGGCTGTTAGCTCTAGCCTGGTGGCGATTGCACCACCCCATAGCTATACAATGATAAATTGTAACTACAAGAGCAGCAGATCCAACTCCGATTAGGAGAACGGTGGCTTTATCTCCAACATCGTCCCCATCATTTAACATAATTGAGATTAAGCAAAAAATAAAATTTAAGTTGTTTCATTATTAGATGAGGCAAATTAAACCAAAGAAGGTGGTGATGAGTACAATGTCATCATTGTCTTATGAGGAAATTACAAGGTGAGTATTTTGTCCTATTAATTTCTTGTTGGTTATGTAAAAATCAAATTTTTTTTTTTTTTTGAGTATTGGGAAGGGAGAATTGATCCCGAGTTTATCGCTCAAAGGAATATATACTTACCGTTAGGTTATGCGTTGGTGTACAAAAATCAAATCATTTTTAATTACAGTTTATAGTTGGATTTAGGTTGCTTCAAAATAAAAAACTTCAGTTTGCTTATGCTGGTGGATGCAAATATGGACTAGTCCACAATACAAGGTTTGCTTAAATCATGACATGAACCCAATCATCTTAGCCCAAAATGGTCTTTATTTTTATTATTTTTTATTTATTTAGTATTTGTCGAATGACAATTCAAATCTGGATCAATTATCTAGTCGAAATATACACTACCACTACTAGAGTATATGCAAGTTGCAAAAAAATGGGTTTTATTTGTTTTAAACAATTATAGTAATTTGAATATAGCAAATTCTCAAAATTCACCACATAAAGGTTTATAATATTAGAGATTAAAATTTTAAGTTTAATTTTATTATAATTCTCCCTCTTTTAGAAATTGTAATTATATATTTTATCATTTTCTTCTTTATTTTTCCCTATTTAAAAACTCTTTTTAGACCCTTTTTCCTATGTAGCTTTGCATAATGCTATCATATTTTTTTTTGGGACAATAGTTGAAATTGATTTTTTTAAATAAAAATGATAATGTTAGGGTATTTTTGTAAATACAACCCAAACTACTATTGTTGATGAGATCTTAAGGGTATATAACAAAAATATGTTAGATATTTATTTTAACTGTTATATCTATTTAAGACTCTGTATAAGTTTGCAGCTACACAGTATTTGCTTCTTTTTTTTTTTTTTTTTCTTTAGAAAAAAAGGGTCTAATCTTTGAATTTTTGACTTTTGCTTATAATTATATGGACAAATAAGTCAACCATAATTAATAAATATAAATAAATAGATAGATAAATAAAAAGTTTCTAAAAAAAAGTGGAATAAAAAGTTTCTAAAAAAAAAGTGGTTATTGTTGTAGACCTAATAAGGTCAATTTTTTTTTTTAAAGAAATGAAGGTCACTATTGAATATTATATTTGAAAAAAGTAAAAAATTAATATAGTTAGTGTATGTGTTTGTTAAAAAATTTTCTTTAATATTAGGCTATTTTTTCAATCAATTTCTAAATTAAAAAAAAAATCATTTCATTTCAATATGTTTATTCATTTTTCTATCAAAGAACTATTTATTGTGTAAAAATAAGATCCATATATACTAAATAAAAATAGAGTTCACATCAAAATTTACGTATTACCCTAAAACTTGTTTAGTATATGTGAACTCTATTTTTATACAATTAGCATTCTGATAATTAAAAAATGGGTAAAAACACTGAAACGAAAAGATTTTTTATAATTTAACAATTGATTGGAAAAAAAAAAAAAGAGAAATATATTCTAACAGGGAATATTTTCAAAAGTACAAAAAATGGTGCATTTTTCTTTTTAAAAAGAAAAAAAAATGGTGCATTTTTCTTTCTTCAAAATATCAGTGACCTACCTAGCTTTCTAAAGAAGTAAACATAAAAGAAAATAATAATAATAAAAGATGAAGAATGGAAGATCATATCTTATCTAACTAAACTACAATACAAAGTGATAAGGAGATAGACAACAGGGTGGTGTAGGCATTATCTGGGGGAAAAGCTATTGGCTGATAAGGAAACCCAACACTAAGCATGTGCCTTGACAATAATAGCCCACCTACTTTGGTGGAATTTTTTCTGCCATTGAATTTCTATATTTTTACACATTCTACAAATATATATATATATATATATATATATATATATTCCCAACAAAGTCTAATCATATACTTCAATTATTCATTTTTTAATTATTCTCAACAGTCATGGTCACAATTGACACCATTTCTTGCTGAATAAATTCTACGTGTTCAGCCTATAGTTTACAAATATATTTACCTTTTACTTATCACGTGCTTTCACAAAATAATATATATATATATATATATATATATATATATATATATATATATATATATATATATAGTTTGGTTTCGAAGGGACGTGGGCGGTTGTTTCCTAAAATTGTTTTAACTTGTGAAGAACCCAACTGCTTCCTTCCTTTCTAAAATTTTTTAGGGCATGTTACTTTTTTTTTTTCTTTGCAAAGAAAAGATTGGTTGTTAATATTAACAGGACCTGAGGCCTAGAAAATTACAACAGCAAGAGAAATCTGAAGGAGAATACAGAGATTACAAATAGATATAGCGTCCAAATAAACATTCATTAATGAGTTTTTGACAAAAAATTTAAAGCCTAAAAGTAAAATAGCTCAAAGGCCGAGAAATACATAGTAAAGCCCCATAACAACAACCTGCTTAGCAAATCATTCTGCTCAAATAGTTAAACCATACACTATCTGCCTGACTAAGTAAGCCACCGTTAACTATAAATGACAAAAGGCCAAATTAGAATATTAAAGGAGTGAAGGAGAGTCTCCCCACCACATCTTGACTATTCGGATCCTCACCCATAACCAACACCAAGGGTCTCAAAGAAGCACATAAAAATCTCTTATCTGTAGTCAAAACAAACTTGATTGGACAGACGGATATTCTTGAATAGAAGTATTAGCGTCCACCAAGAGGATAACTAAACTATAACACAAATTGACAACGCCTCCACCAACCAACTTTTCCCCCTCCCCCTTTCTACCTTCCTTCCGAGAACGCCAAAAGAATGACAAAAAGGGAGAGAGCTGGACTTGGCCGTAGAAAAGAATGGCATCTTTGCCATTAAGCATAGAGATGCTAACACATAGCAACAACACAACAAAAAATATCCCATAAGATGGAAGCCAAAATGGTCCACAAAATCAGAGAAATGGCCTTATTAATAGCTAAAGGCAAAGAAAGACAAGAAAAAATAGGCAAAAAGAGGTATCTCCACCAGTGACCATAGCCACCGTGGGTAACCCTAACAGGAAGCTTGAATGGTGCTACCAAAAGTACGAAACCCTAGTAGAGAAAAGCAAGAGAGAGGCTCAAGTAAGAAGCACTATAAGTTTTTTTTAGGGCATATTACTATTTAGTTTTTGAATTTTAACATAATTAATAAAGTGATTTCTTTATTTCGCTAAACTAACTAGTTAATTTCTAAAATTTCATTTTGTCTAATTAAATAGATTTTTCATCCAATTTTCTTTATTTCCATTAAAAAATTAAAAAATAAAATAAAAAAAATTATTTTCTAACTACCCTCATCCACAACCTCACGTTCATTTCTCCATTCTTTCTCACCCCTCCCATCATTGAAGCCATTACTGCCATTTGTGGCCTTTCGCTAAATTACAACGCTGTTGAGAGTGTCGAGCTCCTTTTTTTGTTCATCCTTCACCAAACATTATTTCATGTAAACTTACCGCTAATATCGATGGGAGCATTGCTAAGGCCCCTGTCATGTCGACCTGACCAATGCAGACTGAGAGCCACACATCTCCATCACACAACCTCCTTCGCCGATGCTGCTTTCATCCCTGCGAGTCTAGATCGCTACCAATTTATACTCGTGAGGATCATCATGATCTGCAACCATCGTCCATGGCAATTATCTATATATGTTTTCAACTTTTTCCTTACAAATTTTCTTCTTGTTTTTTAATTTCTTTTTAATATTACATAAAAATTAAAGTTAAGATTAAGAAAAAAATATTTTCCTGTTTTTCTTGAAAATTTTAAATTTAATTTAATAAATTTTGTATCTCATTTAAAAATTGGGATTTTTGCTTGGCTTTAGATGATGATAGACATGAAAATTTTAGATTAAAATAAAAGCCATTTTAGTCATTATACATATTCTCAATGGATTATTAAATATAATGATCAATTAGTCAACAGAGTTAAAAACTTTAAAGACTATTTAATTAATTTGATTAAAAAGAGGATTCACGTCGTTAATTAAATTAAATCTCATGAATGAAT
Source organism: Reutealis trisperma (assembly GCA_947687605.1). Taxonomy (NCBI): domain Eukaryota; kingdom Viridiplantae; phylum Streptophyta; class Magnoliopsida; order Malpighiales; family Euphorbiaceae; genus Reutealis; species Reutealis trisperma. Next base: position 356,560 of record CANTUT010000008.1, read on the forward strand.
ACTAAGTTATCGAATTTTTTAATTTATTTATAAAAAATAATATTAATTAATAATATTTGAGGATGCAATAATGACTTTTTACCATCCTGATCACTAATTATGTGTAAACCAAAATTAAATTTTATTTCTGGATGAGTCCAATAATGCACTGACACGCTTAACCTATACATTGAGTAAATAGGTTTATAGGCTCAAGAATTTATTAAACTAGATTAAAAAAAAAAATGTATCGAGTTTTAATAAAAGATTTTATCCTTTGGCCATTCTCACTCAAATCTAATCAGATTAATATAAGAAAATTAATATCATAAATAGTATTTACATTGAATTTTAACTCGAAATCTCAATTACATTTATACTTATCTAAATATAATATTAAGATATTCAAAATTACTCTCAAAGATATTCAAAATCACTCTCAAAAATTGAAAACTTACGGTATATTTAGTAGGCTGCAATAAGATATAATATAATATAATCAAATTTTTTTAGTATATTTTATATTAAAAATTTATTTAATTATATTATATTATATTTCATCACGATCTACCAAACTCACTCTTAAATTATAGTGACCATATTTTGAACTTAAAAGCATATTTGTATTTTATAGTTCTATTCATGTATATACTAAGTTTTAATTTCAAATTAAATAGATATGTTGTAATCTCTTCAAACAAATATATTATGTGATGAAAACAATATTTATCACCAAAAATATAAAATAATTTACCAATATGTATATAATTCATATCTAAATTGATTAGTTTGTAAATAACGGTGGATTTTTGAAGAGACAAATGGTAATCGTTTCTCAAAATTTTTAAAAAACTTTTAACATGTATTAAAAAAATAATTTAAAAATGACTTTTGCCCTTAATTTTTTTTAAAAATAATATCGTCCTCTAAAAATTACTCCCACTATTATAAAAAAAGTGGCAAATAAGTAAAAATTCTCATTTTTAAGATAATAATAATTTTGTCATAAGTTGTCAAAAATATCTCTATCAATTGCAGCATAAATTTAAAAAACATCTCTCATACTTGGAAAATGGAAGGGTAAATTAGCTATTTTACTATTTTTTTATTGGATTGCTAAATAATCATTTATTTATGAACGAAACTTACTTGTTTAATGTTCATTTTTTTTAAAATGGAGGGAGTATAAAATTAGATCGGCACTTGTTATAAATATGGCAAATCTAAAGCTCTAACCCACTTTCACATAAATCAATTGCATGTTAATATGATAAAATACAACATGATTAGAGCAATAAATTATATATATAATACTAATTAGCAGTGGTTTCTAAGAAAGTGTAAGTAAACCTAAAACAGATACTAACTGTCCTAGTTGAAGCCTATTAAGATTCAATTTGTCTAGACTTGTCGGTGGGATTAAAGGAGTAATTATCGTTTTAGTTAATTATTGAATATATACAAATATGGTGATTGCTTTTTCTAATTAGTTTCAAAATAAAAGTGAATGATGGAATCTTCAATAATTCAAGTTTCCATTATAGTCGTACTGATCATTATCCAATAACCTATCACTTCTATGGAGTTTGCCACATTTTACGTAACAATTACAAATTTGTATCTAGGACACTACTTATAATAACGAAACATAAAATTAACCATAATTAATCTTTTTTACTAATTACAGTGTTTACTATTGTCACTGCCGTTTCATGTCGTTTCTTAACGGCGTTAGGAGATTTATGAAGCGCGCCTGGCTGCCAGCCTTCCCCGGTGATCTAACGTTTATATTTTTATATGAGAATTTGAGAATCACATGCTTGGGGCTTCATTTCCGGTTAGATATAAGGATTAATATATTTTTTAAAAATTATTTATAATATAATATATATATATATATATATATATATATATATATATATATATATATATATATATATATATATAAATTAGTATACCTTTTTAAAATTGTTATAATTTTAAAGTTTATGCTATATTTATATATTTAAAAAAAAGTATATATATGTGTGTATGTGCGCGCGTATCTTCTATTTACAGAAATTCATTCTTTTGTAGATGAATTAATAGAGAGTAAGTTGAGATTTTGACCTTCTATATCGATAGTGTAATGTGTATGTATGTGAAATATAAATATTAGGTGTCTTTTCAAAATTATCATAATTTTAAAATATGTATATGTCATTTCACTATATGTATATTTATGTATTTATGCATTTAAAAAAAAAATCACATTCTAATAAAATTAAATTCTTTCACCAATGTTAAAAATACACATTATAATAAAATTTATTGTATATATAATCAGTTTAAAAATTACTTAAAAAATTTTCAACTTGTTTCAAGTAATTCCTTCAAAGTTAAATTTATATGAAACCATTTCATTAAAAATAAGTTTATGTGAAGTTACTTTATCCACTTCTTTTCACATCATTATAATTTTATAAACTTTAATTAAAATTTATATAAGACACTATGTATAATAATGTCTTTTATTATTTTTAACTACTCATATATAATAAACTTAACTTATATATTTAAAATTATCAAATAAAGATAATATTTAAATGTAATATATTTTGTATTTTTTGAATTATTTTTAAAATTATAAATTTATATATATAAATATCAAATATAATTTAATTAATTAATCTTAAAAAAATTACGAGTTCCAATATTATACAATATAGCCTAATAAATTGAAAAAACAATAATAAATTATCCACTGAGCCTATTCCCCATTAATCTATGAAGTCAAACCTCATGAAAAAAAACTACAAAAGATAAAAGAAAATTCAAGTCTTATAAACTATTTTTCATTTTTCTTGTTATATAGAGTTGAAAGGCCAAAATTAAATAATAATAATAATAATAATAATAGGATGTTTGACCATCAACATCTAATTACTTAAAAATATTAAAATTGATATAATAAAATTTTCTTATATTAAATGTGTAAAAATTAGGTCTAAATTTCTAAATTTTGTAACCATATTGTAAATATAAAATATAATATATATGTTAATCCGATTATATTTCTATTAGCATTGAGGTCAATCGCAACACCACACCACACCACACCACCTGCTTTTGTTGATTATCTTATCAGCATATCACTTCCGCGGATCAGGACAGCCTCAGATAAGCCTTCAGTTAGAAAACACCTGCATCCAAACAAACCGAGTTCTGTCTCCACCAATAATTGATAAGCCAACTTTATTATTCATATATTATATTTATACATTTAATTATATAATATTTTTTTTTTTGAGCTAACAAGCAATAATTATTTATTTATTTTTTCTTGGTTTTTACGTGCTATTGCTGGCCTAAGGAAATTAATTTCTGTTGCCTTTTAAATAGTCTCAAGAGCTGCTTCTTTTTAGTTATGGAGTCCCTTCATTTTTTTTTTTTAATTTATCATTAAATAAATTAATATGTTTTTTAAATATAATTTAGTAGGCCGTAATATCTTTTAGAAAATTCAACCTCTTTTATTATTAGTCAAGAAATTATCTGTCATAAAGGAGAAAATAACATATCAGCTGATTGGATGGCAAATTCTCTATTATATATATATTGATTAATTATAGTAGTTAACTAAATATAATTACCAGTAATCAATAATCAATAATCAATCACTTAATCGATAGCTAATCACTTTCAAAGAATTAATAGCCGAGGTAGGGCCTTATTAAACAGAAAAATTCATGAGCTAAGCAACCTTCCAGGTACTAACCAGTACAGTACTTGTGATGATTTTTCTTGAAGGAAAAAAATAATAATAATACTAATATACATTTTTTATTGCATAAAAAATTTACTTGAAGAGAGTGATAGGATATTAAAATTTAATTAATTTCTGACTGTTTGAAGAAATTAATTATATTTTTTTTTAATTATAATAACATAACATAATATATATGAGTTTGATTGGTAAGGAGGACTTTGACTTCTATATATTTTATTAATAGCGTACGTATTCAATACTTATCAAATATTAATTCAAAAATTAATAACCTAAAGAGAAAATTCATTATCAGATTGAAAGCTTAATATTCAATCATATTATAAAAACAAATTTAATACGGTAAAAACTAATTAAAAAGGATATATAATTTGTAACATCACCTTGTTTGAATATGACATAATAATATAAAAATATTGCCTTACTATGACATATTAATATATAAATATTGCATTACTATAATTAACACCTACAATTATATGAATACAAGGGCAAATCGGTCATTTCATGGCTTACGCTAATAAAATAAAATCGCGTCATTTTAACAAATGATTTCTCGCAAGAAAGAAGCGAATTAGCCATTTTACCATATCAAAATTAATTATAAGATTCGCTGATCATTTATAGTGAATCTTGCATTGCGGTATATAAATATATATTAATTTTATAAGTTAAATATAATACAATTTTCTAGAATCAAATTTTTATGTATTAAATTTTGATTATAGATCACCAATAATTTCAGACATATGATCTTGCATAGTATATATATATATATATATTATAAAGAGGCTTGTAGGTATGATATCTCTGTTTATCATCCCTCTTTTATTTTCAAGTTTTTTAAATTATTTTTCTAAATATGTTTTTTAATTTCTTTTTGACTGGACATGACTTTAATCACCTTATAATTATTGTTGCATTAAGCATTTATTTGGGCTAAACATGATTATTAATTAAGAATTAGAAATGGATACAATAATCAACATTCTTAATTCTTCTTTTTTAAATTCTAGATGACTGAAACAAGTATTATATATTAATTAATTTCAACTTATAGATAAATTTACTTTGAATTCTGCATTTATATTTTATTTTTTCAATTCTATTTCAATTTAAAAATTTAATTGCAATTCTACTATAAAGTTAAATTAATAATAATAATAATAATAATAATAATAATTTCATATTAATTTGAAAAATAAAAGTGAAATTGACATTGAAACTTATTTACCATACTATCTTTATGTGATTCACAAAATAATTAATTTATACACTTTTTGTCAAAGAAACTTGTTTTCCACTTGCAGCCTAACCTTATCAACTAGACATCTATAATGAGAAGTGTGGCATCTAAGTATCCTAATAAGGCCATAAATTAATTCAACTTGTTGAAATGTTGACTTATTAATGTACTTATTACCTTTCACTTTTTGAATATTCAAAGAAACAAAAGTGCCTAACAAGTAACAAAACCTTCAATTGCTTTTGGGGTTGTACAACTTTTATTAGTTAATAATGGATAATTTATATTTATATCTATATATATAATTTGATTTGGTACACAAGGCATGAAAATGGAGTTGCTTCCTTACAAGTGGAAGTCTTTTTCTTTTTATATTATTTGCTTTAATGTCTGTGCTGTGAATAGGATGGGTTGATTTTGCAGTTTGTGAGAAATCAATCATTTTGGATTTATTTAATTTGTTAAAAATTATATTGGGTTTAATTTAGACTGAATTAAATTTTATATCAATTTTAAACTTTAATTGATTTCCATGAAAACTTATTTTAACTTCTAAAATTTGTAATAAATAATATATATATATACACACACACAAAAAATAAATAAATTAAGAAATGAAACCTTAACATTAATCCTATTTAAATTAAAGTTATAACCATTAAAATGAAAATGAAAAAATAAAGAACTATTTTTATAAATATAAGATATTATTAAATGAAATTATCATGTAACTCTACATCTTTCTGATAAAAAACTTTTATTAAATATAAGATATTATTAAAGGAAATTACTATAGATTTTCAAAATTAAAAAAAAAATGAAATTACTATAGAATTATTTCTAAAATATTATTAAATATTTTTGTTGGTTATAAATTTATTTGAACTTATTGATTAATTTAAATTTGTAATGATCATTAAGTTTAATTAAGTGAATTTTGAGCATTTCGAATATTTATTTGAGCCAAACCCAAATTAGAAAATAGAAATTTAATCAATTTCATTACAGATTTTTGAGGTATGAGTTTTTCAATAAAGACAAGTTTGAGTTGACTCGATAAATCAGTAAAATTCAAAAGGTTATAAAAATGAAAAATGATATACTTCATGTATAATTATCTTTTTTAGAAATTTTCGAGGTTTTTATATAATTTATAGTGTATAAAATAATAAAAAGATGAGATAATTAATACAGTATTTAATAATTTTTATTATTTATTTATTTTATTTTCATAATAATTTTACTTGTGAAAATAAAATAAGAGAAAAAATAATAAAAAATACTTAAAAGAAAATAAATAACAAAGTATATGAAATAATTAGGTTATGTAGAGTACATTCCAATTTTGCGTTCCTTCATGCAACACTTTTTTCTTTTATATTTACTATAACATCAATTATTTATATAAAATATTTAATAGTTTTATGCCATAAAAATTAAATTAAAAAATATTTTTTCATTAACAATTCTCCATATATTTTCTACTAGTTTGCTATTAGCTAAAAAGTAAAAGCTTAGTAGGTTGTTTTTTTTTCTTTCTTTTATTTGGTTGTTAATTAAATACTAGTTCATAAATCCACGTTTCATGCAGTTTATTATTAAAATTTTTTTTAATTAATTTTTATACATTGTAAAGAATAAAACCATATAAATATTATTTTAAATAAAAATATATAAATATAAATAAAAAATTATTGTAGATTTCAATTATTATTATATATAATAGATTTCTAACTCCGTCCTCTTGTTAATATTTTTATCTATATAAGTAAATAAAAATTCAAGCTATTGATAATATTCAATAAAAAATGAGTTATGAGATAATATAATAATTAAAATAATTAAAATGTATTAAAAATATTATTATATCCTAATTATTTATTTATTTTTATAGTACTATTTTCTTTTTTTATTTAATTTGGCTAAGTAGAATTATCATATAAAAAAATTAAAAAAAAAACTCTTAAACTTACATATTAGATATTTTATTAATTATCTATTATTTTTAATCATTTTAAATATTTAAAATTATATAAGTATTTCAAAAATTTATAAAAAAAATAAATCGAATAGTGAGAATAGATAAAAGAATATATGGAATAGTTCATAAACATGCACTTCTGTGTAGTTTGTTATTAAAAATATTTTTAATTAACTTTTTTACTGTAAAGAATGAAAACATATAAATATTATTTTAAATAAAAATATATAAATATAAATAAAAAATTATTGTATAGTTTAATTATTATTAAATATAATTGATTCCAAAGCCATCTTCATGTTAAATTTTTATCTATATAAAAGTTCAAGTTATTAATAATATTCAATAAAAAAAGAATTATAGGAGAATATAACAATGAAAATAATTAAAATATATTAAAAATATTATTTCATCCTATTTATTTATTTATTTTTATAATACTATTTTCTATTTTCTTTTCTCATTTAATTTCCTAAATAGGATTATCATATGAAAAAATAATGAAAAAAATTTTTAAACTTATATATTAAATATCTTATTAATTGTCTCATATTTATTTTTAATCATTTTATGTACTTAAAATTATATAAAAATTTCAAAAATTTATTAAAAAAAGATACATAGAATAGTGAAAATAGAAAAAGTCTCTGTTTGATCTAAATTTTTTTATTTAGGCATAAATTCACGCTTCGGGCAAAAAAAAATATAAATTATTAAAAATTATTTTTCATATAAAATTTAATAAAATTAAATAAAAATAAAAATTACACTGAAATTTAACAGAAAAACTTTTTACTTGTTCAAATAAAAAAATGCTAATAAAAAAGAGTAAAATATATATTGAATAAATGTAATATAAAAAAGAGTATTTAAAGTGCGTATATGCATGTATATATATAATAAAAAAATAATATAAAAAAATACCTGATGTAATTGATAGTGTATATATAGATATATATATATAATTTTATGGACATAATTAGAAATGCTAAGTGTCAATATTTATTTATTAAAAAACTTAATAGAGGTTATATAGTTTTGTGACTTTCTAAATTTTCAATTTCAATTACTAAAGTTTTGTATTTATTATTTTTAATTTATAATAAAATGTTATATTTATTACTTTTAATTTATAATAATACTTATTGTTTTAATTTATTAAATTTAATTATTATTCTTTACATTAATTAAATAATAAAAAATTATATAAAAAATTTTAAATTTTATAAAAAAAATAGATATAAAGCTCATCAAAGAGAAAGTCTCTAATTTTCTCTTAGTTTTGGCTTAATGTATAGCATATGGTGTGTGTGTATATATATATATATATATATATAGATTTTGATAGATTTTTCTCAAGGATTCTTGGAGGTGTGTTGTAATTTTAGATTGTCATTTTTAACCCAAAATCCAAATTCACATGTTACCAAAAAAAAAAAAAAAAAAGGCACCGCTTAGCTTCATGAGACGCCAATTTTGACCTTATCTCTTAAAACGTTACTTAACGGTCGTTTATATCTGAATTATCGCCGTTAACTGGTACAGGGTCTCTCTCTCCTATTTAACTCCGTCTCTTTTAACTCCCTCCGTTACACACTCTTTCTCTTTCTCTCTCTCAAAATGGGGATCGATGTGCGAGCCTCTGTTTTGGGTGGATTTGGAGCCTCTCCTTTTAGGTAATTTTCGAATCTCTTTGATTTTATTCATTTTCAGTATTTTGCTTTTTCAGGGATTTTAGGGTTCCATTTTTGTTCTGATTTGATGGCTTTGAATCTGTACTTTTTCTGCTATTATCACAGAATTTTTTTCTCTGATTCTGAGGATTGTCGAACTCTTTGTTTTTTTTTTTGCTTATACTATGTTTGGTAACTGAGAAAGTGCTGGAAAATTAGTTTTTCTTTCAAATTTTCAATCTTTCCAGTTTTTAATCATATGGGTTTCCTATATAATCGGAAATTTTTGCCTTCATATTGTTAGTGGGGGATCCTGGCATAACTGATTATTATTTCAATTATTGGGCTTTATCTTTTTTCTGGGAGAAAATTGTCATTTTTGTTGAAAAATATAACAGATTGAAATTACTTCTATTTAATTTGATTTTCTTGGTATCCAAAAAAGATGGATAGAATTTGTTTGGTGACATATGATTCTAAATCTGTAAACTATGATATTAGTCAATAGTTTATTTTGTTTAGTTGATCTCTTTCTCTCTCTCTTGTTTTTTTTCCCCTGTTTGACAGGTTGGTGATGTGCCAATGATATTGATGTCATCATTCACTGTTCTCTGGATTTGTTGATGAATATCTGTGAATTATTGTGCTGGGAAGTTTTGGGCCTTTAAAAATGCAGAGATTTATGAGTTGCTTGTTTGGTTTTGTTGATTGATTAGGGGCTCTGCTTATTTTTGTGGGTTTCTATTTGATTCATGATGCTGATGATGATTTTTTAACATCGGTGGTGGGCTTGCAAGTCACAATCTAGAATCAAGAAAAAAAAACATAATAAAAGAGAGGGAAAAGTAAAATATGGGGGAAGCTCTCCTCACAACGCTGTCAATGGAGAATTATCATCCGTCCACACTTTTATCAATGGATTCAGGTTCTCTAACACATGATGAATTGGAGAGAGAGATGAATCGGTCAGTAATTCTTTCACGCCCCCCAGATATTAATCTTCCCTTGTCATCCGAGCCTAGCCCACCTCCTTCCCTGGCTTGGAATGATCCCTGTGATATCTTAGATGTGAGTCTTGCGCCTCAAACTTATGAGGTTGAGACAGTCATTAATGTCCCAAAAGTTGCTAAGAAATGCACTAAACGGCTTGATAGCATTTGGGGTGCCTGGTTTTTCTTTAGCTTCTATTTCAAGCCTGTTCTGAATGAGAAATCAAAGTGCAAGATTATTAGGGACAGCAATGGTGTGTCTGGGTATGAGAAATCAGATTTGCAGCTTGATGCTTTTCTGGTTCAGCATGACATGGAGAACATGTACATGTGGGTTTTCAAGGAAAGGCCTGAAAATGCCTTGGGTAAGATGCAGCTGAGGAGTTACATGAATGGGCATTCTCGCCAAGGGGAGCGCCCTTTTCCATATAGTGTTGATAAGGGCTTTGTTCGTTCTCATAGGATGCAGAGGAAGCATTACAGGGGTCTCTCTAATCCTCAGTGTGTTCATGGGATAGAAATTGTTAGATCACCCAATCTTATGAATCTTGATGAGGAAGAGAGGAAGAGGTGGACAGAGCTTACAGGCAGAGACATAAATTTCTCAATTCCTCCCGAAGCAATTGATTTTGGTTCATGGAGGAACCTTCCAAACACAGAGTTTGAGCTTGAGCGCCCTCTTCATCCATTAAAGAGTAATGGAAATTCCCACCCGAGAAAATTGCTTAATGGTACTGGTTTGAATCTGTCTACTCAGTCATCAGACCATAGCAATGGTGAGACCATGGATCTTTCACCTGTATGCCATAAGCGGAAAAAGGATTATTTGCCACATGGAAATGATGATGAATGTTTGGCTAACAACTCACATGGTGACAGAGTTGATATGAACATCCATCCACCTGAGCCAGCATGGATAAATGAGTTCAGTGGTGTGATGAAGAATGTATATGGGCCTGTTACAGCAGCAAAAACTATATATGAAGATGATGAAGCATTCTTAATCATCATCAGCCTGCCCTTTGCAGATCTTCAAAGGGTGAAAGTCACTTGGAGAAACACTAATTCACATGGAATAGTGAAGATATCTTGTACAAGTACAGCCTGCATGCCATTTATTAAGAGACATGATAGGACATTTAAGCTAACAGATCCAACACCAGAGCACTGCCCTCCTGGGGAATTCATTCGAGAAATTCCCCTTCCGAACCGCATTCCAGAAGATGCTCAACTGGAAGCATACCGCGATGAGACAGGTACAATGCTTGAAATTATTGTCCCTAAATATCGTGTAGGACCAGAAGAACATGAAGTCCGCGTATGCCTTCGCCCCCTCCTTGGAGTGAATGGGCATTTGTCAACATGAGATTTTATTTGAAGGTGTAAGGACGGTTAGAGTGGTTAGTGCTTGATTGATTACTAACCCCCATTCCATAAAGGAAAAATCTATGAAATGATATTTGCATTTTTTTCTTGATTACATGTGTTTTTTTATCCATAGTACGATACATTTTTGTTATCATTTATTATATTTTTTGTAAATCATCTTTAGGCTTTGCTAGGTAAGTAATCCTCACAAAGGGGGGATAGGATAGGAAAAAAGAGAAAGGGGGATGTAACCAAAAAACAAAAGAACAAACAGGACTATGAATATGCATTGACTTGAACATGCTCTAAAATATTCAACTCCTATTGTTGGTTTTAGTTCTATTATGGTATTGCTGTGTCTATCGGTATTGTATTGTCGGAGCTGCCTCCTCCAATTTGTTTCTGTAAGACGAGTTTTATCCATAGTAAATGTAACCGATATGATGCTCTGCAGTATAGTTTTTAACTTGTGGACGAGTGAAGCTGCACAAAGGAAGTATGTTTTCTCTTTGTTAATCTTCTGGTTCTCGTGTGAATAGTCTGTCTGATATTGAATGTGAATTCAGTATAGTAAACGAAAATCGGCATGTGATATTTACCTCATTGCTTATGGTGAAAAAAACCATCAATGGCATAGGAATTATTGAGCAAATAGTCCTGCTGTTTCAAAATTGTTAAAGTCTGCTGGATTGCCAGATACTAGGAAGAGAACAATGGCTGTGGTAGTTGATGGTGGCTACCATAATCAAATGGTCTTTTGCTTATCTAATGCTTATTTGCTTTTCACTTTGGCACTAAATCACACAGCTATAGGTCCCTCAAAAAACACTGATTGTAGGTGGGTGCCTGGACTCAAAGGGAAAATTGATTTTAGTGACCCTTTTATTTTATTTTAGTAATCTTAAATTAATAAAAAGATGTCAGAGTGGGACACAGGGGCAATCACCATTATATCCCACTTGATTTAACTATTTTTGATTTAGTTGAGTATCACATTTGAGACCAAAACCCTGTTCTTAGTACTTTATTGACGGAGACAGTTAGGCCCTACAGATAATTCGATGGGGGTAATAAAGGTCATCCATGTGTAGGTTCCTTTGCTAACCATAGTTCTAGTTTGTGCAATGGTCGGACGTGGTTGTGTAACAGAATAACAATAAAATTTAAACATTCAATTAAATTTGTCATCTATTCAAGTTGAATATGATACTAGATTTCGAGTTCAAAGCCTTAATCAGAGTTAAATTTACAATAAAGCCTTAATATTATTATTTTTCTTTTTTGTAACTGTTTTATGTCGTTGGTTTGTAACTGTTTTATGTCATTGGTCAAACAGCAACAAACACAGCACTTCCCCTACTTGTTGGTGATACCGCAATGACACCCATGGACACCTTTGACAATTCCTTACCAATGATACAGCCGACCAACCAATAATTCATCTTTTTAAACAGGAAGAAAAGAAAAGCTAAAAAAATAAAAAAGCTTGAAAGCACCAACCCTTGTGTGCTGCCAAAAGGACCATACACTGCACATGACTTGGTCCAACGATGAAAAATCTCCCAGAGCCTCTCAATTCCAAGTCTCCGCGTGAGCCCCCCCTCTCACCTGCCCTATCATAACTTCATTTCATACCAATTATTGATGTGACTCTTTTCCATGGAGAGAATTTCTGCTGGAACATGAGGTTACTGTTCCAACACTTTGAATATACGGACTCCACCCACTTTTCTACCGTGCTTTGGTTTCAAGCCTGCTGTTGATAAGGAATTAAGAAGAATTTTAACCAGTTCTATCGTCATATCAAATATGTTATTAAAAAGTACTAATCTTCATGCCAAAAAACTACACAATAAAATAAACTGAAATAAAAGAGCAGATTAAAGAAAATTCTTCATCATGACAAAATAGAAGTTTCAAATAAGGTCACTCGAAATGACTGACCATCAAAACAACACCAGAAAATCCCACACACATGCAATCCTAAAATAAAATTGAAGCTTAATCAACTTCTTCGATCTTAGGGCCAGCACCGCTGCCACCAGCTGGAGGTACATCTTCATCCATGCCACCACCCATGTCCGGACCAGCTCCTTGGTACATCTTAGCAATGATAGGATTGCATATGCTTTCAAGCTCCTTCATCTTGTCCTCGAATTCATCTGCCTCTGCAAGCTGGTTAGCATCGAGCCATTGGATAGCCTGCTCTATGGCATCTTCAATCTTCTTTTTGTCATCTGAGGCAAGTTTGGAACTGATCTTTTCATCTTTTACAGTATTCCTCATGTTGTAGGCATAATTTTCCAAAGCATTCTTAGCATCAACCTTCTTTTTGTGTTCTTCATCCTCGGCCTTGTACTTCTCAGCCTCCTGTACCATCTTCTCAATCTCTTCCTTGGACAACCTTCCCTTATCATTCGTGATTGTTATCTTGTTCTTCTGGCCAGTAGTTTTATCCTCAGCAGACACATTTAAGATGCCATTAGCATCAATATCGAAGCACACTGTGATCTGAGGAACGCCCCTTGGAGCTGGCGGAATGCCAGATAGCTCAAATTTTCCTAGCAGGTTGTTATCTCTAGTTCTTGCTCTCTCACCCTCATAAACCTGGATCAAAACACCAGGCTGGTTATCAGAATAGGTGGAGAACACTTGCTCTTTTTTGGTGGGAATGGTGGTATTCCGAGGTATCAAAACAGTCATAACGCCTCCAGCAGTTTCCAGTCCAAGAGACAGAGGGGTAACATCCAACAGTAGCAGATCCTGCACCTTCTCATTGCCCTCACCACTTAAGATTGCAGCCTGAACAGCAGCCCCGTAGGCAACAGCCTCATCAGGGTTTATGCTCTTGCAAAGCTCCTTCCCGTTGAAGAAGTCTTGCAACAACTGCTGCACCTTAGGAATTCTTGTAGAGCCACCAACAAGAACAACATCGTGTACAGAGCTCTTGTCCATCTTGGCATCCCTCAAACACTTCTCAACAGGCTCCATACATTTCCTAAAAAGGTCCATGTTAAGCTCCTCGAACCTGGCACGGGTGATTGTTGTGTAGAAATCAATACCCTCATACAATGAGTCAATCTCAATAGTTGTCTGAGCAGTAGACGAGAGAGTCCTCTTAGCCCTCTCGCATGCAGTCCTCAACCTCCTAAGAGCTCTAGGGTTTCCAGAGATATCCTTCTTGTGCTTTCTCTTGAACTCTTGAACAAAGTGGTTCACCATTCTGTTATCAAAGTCCTCACCTCCAAGATGGGTGTCACCAGCCGTAGCCTTAACTTCAAAAATTCCCTCCTCGATGGTAAGGAGTGAGACATCGAAAGTACCACCACCCAAATCAAAGATCAACACATTCTTCTCGCCAACACTTGAGGCCTTCTTATCAAGACCATAAGCAATAGCTGCAGCAGTGGGCTCATTAATGATACGCATCACATTAAGACCAGCTATCACCCCAGCATCCTTAGTTGCCTGACGCTGAGAGTCATTGAAATAAGCAGGGACAGTCACGACTGCATTCTTAATTGTTGATCCAAGATACGCCTCAGCAATCTCACGCATCTTAATAAGGACCATGGAAGATATCTCCTCCGCAGCAAATTGTTTCTCCTCACCCTTGTATGAAACCACAATCATAGGCTTGTCACCAGGACCAGGAATAACCTTGAAAGGCCAAAGCTTTATGTCATTTTGTACAGAAGGATCACTATATCTTCTACCAATCAAACGCTTTGCATCTATACAAACAATATATAGAAACAGACTGTTAGCAACCCAAAAACATACATGTTCAGCACATAACTAATACCAGTTTCAAATTCCCAATTAATTCATATTGGCAAATTTCAACAAACCCACAGAAGGGTGCTAAGAAAAAATCATTTGAAATAATTTTAACCAACAATCAATCACAAGAATTATATATATATATATATATATATATATATATATATATATATATATATATATATATATAAAATAGTTTAATTGATTATATGCAAGCTTAAAACCATTTGATAATTTTATATATATCAAAGGTCCAGTTCCAATTAGATAAATCATAATTGTAATCAATTTACATACTTTTTATCAATATTAACTTAAAAAATAGCAAATCATGGTGTTGTTTCCTATAAACTCCTCATATAATATAACTGGGATGAAAATCTAACAAACATCAACCTAAAAAAGGGGCAAAATTGATGTTTCACAAAACAGTACTTACCAAAGACGGTGTTGATAGGATTCATGGCGACCTGATTCTTAGCAGCATCACCGATCAAACGCTCGGAATCAGTGAAAGCAACATAAGACGGCGTCGTTCTATTCCCCTGATCATTAGCTATAATTTCAACTCTGTCATGTTGCCAAACGCCGACGCATGAGTACGTCGTCCCAAGATCGATTCCGATCGCAGGTCCTTCCCCTTTCCCGGCCATTAGATAAATCAGCGGCTAAGAATATCGATATCGATTGAGCGAAACGGAGATAAAATTCTAAGATTTTTCTTTTGTTTTATTTGATTTCAACAGAGAAACTATAGAGAACGGAGAGAGATGTTGTCGTTCATATATGGCATGGTTTTGAGGTTCGAGAAGGTTCGAAAGAAATATCAGCCGTTAGATTTTGAGTGTACGAACGGTTGTAATTTTTATTTTTATTTATTTTTTAAAGTTTTCTAGCTGATTCTTGAATTTTCTAAACCGGTATGCGATTAGTTGGACGGTTGTCGGTAGTCGGAGAAAATAAAAATTTTCTTTCTTACGATACGATTCGAATCTTCTTCGCGTGTGTCGTGTCGGTAACTTCTAATTCTATATTTATTATTCGGTAACTTCTAATTCTATATTTATTATTATTATTATATTCTACTCGCTTAATATGTGGGTTGGGCTTGACATGTTATGGGCTTATTGACTAAAAAAAAAAATTATTTACGTTTTTTCATTATGAATATATAAAATTAAAAATATTTTTTATAATAATTTATGTCGTAAATTCTCTCTAAGAAAAAAAAGAATTTATGTTGTAATCATGGTTTTTAGATCAGATTCAAACGTTAAACTGACGAAAGCTCCCGAGTCAGATATTAAATTAAAATTTTAAATAATATTATATATTATATATTTTTATATTAATATAAAAATATAACTTACGTTATATATTTTGAACGAATATTATAATTAATTAAATATTCATTAAATATTTTTGTCAAGAATTTGCTTATTGCTGTTTTATAGAGAGTAATACATATTACATTTTATAAATGAACATCACAATTAATTAAACGCTGATTATATATTATAGCTCGGTATAAAATTTTTTTTTATTATAAGTGATTCGAGCTCGCCTACATACCAGATTTTTTGTTTTTTCTAATTGAATTGGCCGGACTGTGTCAAATTTGACAACGTAGCTCGTGATAGACTTTAATTAGATTATTAACATTTTATTTTAAAATTACCGTTAAGGATTGACTTTCATGGTTAAATTTATTGTCATTTTATTTTAAAAGTACCGTTAACTTGTTAATATAAAACACTACATAGGACTTACAGAACCCAAAGTAAGTTGGAGATTTTTTTTTTTCAAATTTATATGCATATATTTATCTAATTAAATGAAATATTAATAGATCATATTTTCATTTTCGCAAAATTAACTCTGTTATAAAATTTGAGCTTTATGGCTTTAACAAATTAATAGTAATTTTGAATGAAAGATTAATGAAAAACATAATTGTAAAGCTAATTAGATTTTGTGATTCATATTGATAAAAATATAAATTTTCTTGTTTTCATCTATAATAAATACTTTTAAATATGCGATTAAATATGTTAATGAGTCTCTGTCTCATTTTACGAGGAGAATTACTTATCAAAGAAATTAAATTTTAAAAAACTTAATATTTTTTTAAATTCAAGTAACTCCATTCATAAACTGATTAAATATACAAGAAATCTGAGTCTGATTGTCAATTATGGGATAAACAATTTATTATCCAAAGCTTTCCATTTTTATTATACATATTAAGCAAAATAAAGCAATTCTCTAAATCCATTAAAGTGATTAATTGATGAGAAATAAAAATGACTATCCTGCATTAGACTAACCTAGATAAAGACATGAAGCCCACGAAAGAGGTATTTGGATAATATGCCAAATGTGTCTAGTCCTTGTACTCGTTAACTACTAAAGCCCTTGAGTCGGCTAAAAAAGACTTATAAGTCTTGGATAAGAGTTTCAACAATGAAGTGGCTTGGGCCCTTCATACACCAACAAAAATTTTCTATTTATATACAATTTCTCTTTTCACTTAGTTATCATCTAAACGAAAAGATCTAATAGTGCTTTCACCCTCCTACTAATAAGAAAAACGAGTTACATTGGCATAAGGTCACTCGTATAACCCACCAAAAATGTCATCCCTCCTATCACCATACTCAAGTGCATATTGCACGATATTAGGAGGCTGACACAAAAGAGGTTACTTGTCCCATCAACTGAGACTTCACCTCTCTGTTGCTAGCAACAGATGCTGCTATCTATCCATGCATCAACTTTCATCCAACGATCAAGTCAAACCAATATATAAGGGAATATTATTGATTTATACAAGGTATCTAATTCTACCACTTCTCATCTCCTTCTCTTATTAAAATATTCTTTCTCTAAAATCAAGAATAAACTATATCTTCTTCCACAACATTCCTTCATCTATATTTCTACTTAAACACCATAGGGTTTTTCACTTGGCCTTCTAATATTGTATGCTCATCTTGCAAGTTGAAGGCTTCTCAATCGGGCGTAACACTATCTAAGAGGAAACCAAGTCTAAATTACCTTTGCAAGTTAATTGTTAGCTGTTTGTAATTAACAGTTGAAAGAAATTTTATTTTACATTTCTTTGGTATAATTTTAAATTATTAAAATATTATTTTAATTACTCTATTTATCAAATAATTTTGATCATTGCATGTATTTAAAAATTTAAATACTAAAAGTATGTTTGATTTAATAATTTATGGCAGCTGTTTTAATTGATTCACCAGATTGAGTTAATTGTTGGGAGTCAAAAAATTATCAACATTTAACTATTAAACTAAATATCCAGACTATATATTAGATGAAAGAACAAATGTTTTTCATAATTAATTATCTTATATGGATTAAAATTGTATAAATATATCTCAACCCATGTCAAAATATAGATCAAAGTTCAACCAAGAATAACTTTTTATGAGAATACAATCTAAACATTCAACTATCAAATATGGTCTCTTATACCTTTGTTACCTTCTAGCTTGCCAACCATGATTTCATTAGGTTAATATTTCAAAATATAGCAGAACAACATAAGAAAGGAATTACTAGAAAATGTTCAGAAAATTAAAAAAAAAAAATTATGAATTTGACCAGCATGACATTAATTTCCTTATATAGTTTCAGCAAAGTATTTAACCAACATTAATACCATACTTTAATTTACTTCTTCTCAGACAAGGATAGATGGTGGGTGAAAATTTCCAATGGGATTGGGTCCTGATGGAGCCTTATGGATTGTTTTTTTGACTTGGGTCCCAAATTTCTTCAAATCCCACAAAAACAAATTAAACAATAAAACAAACAATTAGTAAAATAAATCAAATTTATGGAAAATAGCACAAAAATAAATAAATAAATAATGTTATGTATTAAATATTAATCTAATTACTCACCCTAGAAGGAGAGCTTGTTTTTGGTTGTGCATTTCTCAGCCTGGAATCAACTACAAGAAGCATAAAAATTAAACAGTGAGTCATAAAATTAGGGAGAGAATTTAATATAATACATAAAAATTAACCTATAATATCAATTGGAAAAACATAATAGAAATAGAAATAGCAGAAGTATATATAAACTGCCTTGCCTGATTCTGCAGCTTGAACCATTATTCCAAGAGAGCAATGACATTGAGAAGCCATGAAGAGTGCAAATAGGAAAAATGCTATAATATTCTGCCTTTTCAACATTTTCATGCATGAGATTATGTGGAGGGTGTGATGAGTTAACAGAGAATTACATTTATAAACTGATTCATTTTGAAAAATTAATGATTGCAAAGTTTGAATTCTTGAAACCTAATTCTAAGGGGTGTCTGGGAATCCAATGCCTTCTACAGATTTTATCTTCATGAGGCTAGAAATGTCGATTTCTTGTCATTATAGGTTGACTTTCATAATTTGTTGGGTAATTATCAATTTGTAACTATATAATAGACTCATCATTTCTATTGTTCTCCAAGTGCCCAACCAAAAGTTTATCATAATGTGTTGGGATTCGTATTCTAATTCTAATTCCTTATTTTTTATATTACGAGACAAACACTTGATTATTGAGTTATTAGTTGAATGACAAAAATACTTATTATATGGTACAAGTGCAAAAATTACTGTATAAATTATTATGTTACATGACTTTCACGTATTGTACCAAATTCATATGTCAGTCTAATAAAAAAATATATTATTTAAGTTGGTGTGATCTTAATGCTAGGGATTTGTCTGATATTGTCTTTAATGACTCATTGTTCGTATGATGTAGCCTAAACTTAATTATAATTCACCTGCTTATTCTCCTTTCGTATATAATCTCTTGTATATACACATAAATGATTGTAATTTCTGTCATATAGATATCAATAATATATACAATTCTTTCTTCTTGTTTACTCATATAGTATATATCAGTGATTAAGTATCAACTCTATACTTCATATTCTGCGGACCTTCATACTTATGGCGCGTATATATATATATATATATATATATATATATATATATATAATTTAACACATATTATTAATTAAATTTGTAAGAATCACATAATTATTTATATAATTTTGATGCCCCAAAAGTTTATTTATAATTATTTATATGTTTTTGATGATCTTTCTCAGTCAAATATCTAATTTCTTAAGGTCACTCAACTCTCTATTTCTGATGGGAATAAAATAAAAAGTGGCTGAATAATTTGACGTATTTCTTAATCATAATCCTAAAGTTTTTATATACTAACTTATTAGGGTCTTATTAAATCTATATAGCCCAAATATCACCAATTAACCTATTCTAATTATTGAAATCTATAGATTTCACATAAATGAATCATTTAAACTAAGTTTACTAATAAAATAGCTCGTTAATATAATTGTTATAATAAATATGTAAGTTCTCATAATAAAGATCAAAATCTAACAAAATTAATTTTTATCATTTATAAATAAACTGTAAATTTCAAATTTATTTATATCAAATAAGAATTAGTATAATTGAAAGTGAGTGTGAAAAAAATATGCCATTTTATGGAATCTTGCTATTAAAAACATTTTTATTAAATAAGTAAATAGTCTAGTTTAATGGTAAAAAGCAAAACTTTCTAAGAAGAGGTCTCATATTTGATTTTTTTTCCCTTTATTAATTATAAATGTGCAATTCGCTAAAAATAAGAGTGTGTTTAGTAGATTATAATGAGATGTAATATAATGTAATCAAATAAATTTTTAATATAAAATTATATAAAAAATTAATTTAATTACATTATATTATATTTTATTATAATTTATGAAACACACACTTAATGTAATGCTTCACAAAAATGTTCTCATTTCTTATAATATTAATCATCAACAATTACGTGAAAAATTTGACCACGCAACATCTTACAAAAAAACAATTATATTGGAATAATTTCCAATTCCTGCAATCACAATGCAATGTCCAATGCAAGAACAAATTGCAAAATGCTATTCTTTAATGTCAAAAAGTTCTGTGCAACTATTTCAAGAACCACGCTGATTAGTAGTATAATGTGAAAGAGATCTTTATTAAAAGTGGGACACCACTTATAAAAAGAGAAGATACTTTATCAAGGTAATCATTTCTGCATGCCTTATTATTACCTATTGCCCCCTTAGTCAGACAACTTATAATCATCTAATTTTAGTACTATTTATTTATAAAGATCTTTTGACTCTATTTTTTCTAGGTCTATCAGCTAATTTTTTACATTTTCATTTTTTTTTAATTAAAAGCAGATTGTCCAGTTACATTGGATTCCTGTTATGCTTGGTTGATTATTATTATTATTATTTTTGCCAATTCCTGTGGAAGGATTTAGTGATTAATCCATACTTTTCACCTATAATTACTTATTTGTGTATTTATTAAATTTAAATCCATTGGCTTTTGATAAAAGAAATTTAATGTTTCATTAAAATTATTGAAAATAAAAATTTAATAAGATACATAAAAATTGTTCGCATTCTAAACTAAATTCTAAAAAAGAAAAAAAAAAGTATTCACTCACTGTTAAAAATAATTTCCTTTAACAGGATGTGTTAAAAGTAAAAAGTTTGATACTAATAAAAATTATCAACTCATATATAAAATCCTCATTACTAAAAAATTTTGGTAACACTACCAATTATATATAGAGAAATATTAATTTTTTTTTGTCTTTTTTTATTATCTTATCTATTCTTACGATGACATATAAATTATATTAAATTTTATAAATATATATTTTTTATAAATTTAATTTATATGTCATCATAAAAATTAATAAGACAATAAAAAAAATTAAAAATAAGTATTTAACGTTTCTTCTGTGTGTATATATATATATATATATATATATATATATATATATATAATCAATCAATGTTACAAAGTTTAAGGATTTGTCAATCTTGCAAGATATTATAATTAATGATTTCTGATTATTCTTGATGGAGAACCTAAAAATTGTATCATATGGGATTTTGTTTTGTATCTCTAACCGAGAATCTAATCATATCTATTGACATAATAGCCTTGTAAGTCTCTGCTTTTTTATAAAAATTAAAAAGCCGAAAACATAACACCTTTGATCAACTGTATTGAAAAAATTTTGTGCTGTCAGATTCCTACAAACATTTTTCCAACGTTTAGACAGAGAGAATATAAAATAAAAAGAATATTTAAAATACAAAGGCTGTAAAATGTAAGAAATATTTAAAATATTTCATTTGAAATGTAAGAAAAATCTATGAATTTACAAAAGTCATTTTAAAAATAAAAAAATTAACACATTTACATATATATGTAAAAATGAAAATTTGTTAAAAATCACTTATCATATGGGATTTTAAATCCCTGATTTTTTAAGAAATGTGAAATCTATGGATTGTTCAAAAAGCCAAACAGTGAAATTTAGTATTATTCAAAAATTTTGTAAATTTCATTATTGACATTTTCTTAATCCAAATATATTCCTTTTTTTTTTTTTTAATTCTGATTAATGCAAAATAGAGTAAAATTAAAGAAATAGATTCATGCAATCAACTTTAATTATCTTAGAATTAAAGTTTAATTCTTGTTGTTAATTCCTGCAAATTGCAATATGAGATTCAAAGATTAACTGTAATTATACAATGCTAACAATGCGTAAAAACAATTTATTAAGCAAATTTTTTAAGATATCGTTTGGTATATTTCTCGAAAAATATGCTTCATTGGAAGTAAATTTTTTAGGAAATTATTTTCTAAAAAGTAAACTTCCTAGAAAGTAACTGTGTATTTCTATGTTGTATGAAAACTCTTGGAACGTCACTTTTCTTGTTTTTAAAATGTTTCCTATATGGAAACTCACAGAAACTTTATTAAAATATTTCGGACACATTTCCGTAATTTAAAAAAATTGGAAACTCATTTCCAAGTTTAAAAAAAATCAGCTTGTCCAAGTCAGTCTCTAAATAAAAATATTCACTCCCAACTTAATTTTTCCTAATAATAATAATTATTATTATTATACTTAAATTATTAATCACATATTTATAAATTATTATTTTTAGTGTGTGTGTGTGTGTATATATATATATATATATATATATATATATATATATATATATATATATATATATATATATATCAGCTTGTCCAGGTCAGTCTCTAAATAAAAATATTCACTCCCGACTTAATTTTTTCTTATATATAATAATAATAATAATAATAATAATAATAATAATTATTATTATTATTATTATTATTATTATTATTATTATTATTATTATAAATATACTTAAAATTATTAATCATATATTTATAAATTATTATTTTTAGTATTATATATATATATATATATATATATATATATATATATATATATATATATATATATATATATATATATCTTCATATTTTTTATATTTACGTGTTTTCCCCACGTTTCATTTCCTATATTTTTCAAAAATGTCGTTTCCCTATTTTCCGTTTCTTATTTTCCGTTTTCGTTTCCGTGCTACCTAGGTGTATTTAGTTTGCATATAGCTTTCTGAGAAGTACATTTTTTTATTTGACTTAATAATAAAAAAGGCACTAATATTTTATCTTATTTATTTAATTATATTTAATTAAGAATAAATATGTCAATTTATATTTATTTCAATTAAAAAAATCCAATTTCATTAGCTCCCCATAAGAAAGAGTACTTTCTCTAAATACAATAAGTAGATATCCTATTTTCCAGAAACTTTTTTCAATAATAGCTACTAAATAAATCAAAATTTTATACTTTTCAGGAAGTTCTATTTCTTTATTTTACTTACTCTATATTAAATAATACATAAGGTTAAACTAATCTTTCTTAAGGTTATTATACTGCTGGCTCTCTTGGTGCATTTACAAATAATTATAAATTATTATTTGTACCCTGCTCTCTTAAAAGTATAAATTCGTACAATATTAATGAGGTTTGAAGTAATTAACACCTTCGTTAATCTCTGCCGTTTCATAACTAATACTTTTAATTCTTGCATTGACTATAATAAGAAGTGTAAGTTTCAGAGTACTTAAAAATGTCCAGTGCTACAATAACTAAAATTGATTATATTTTAAAATTTTAGAGATTAAATTATTATATAAATAAATTAAAATATAAAGAATTAAAGTGTAGTGAAATTTTATAAAATGTTCAGTTCTCAGAATGCCTCAGTTTTTTAATTTTATTTTGCCAACTTTGGGCCTCGAAAGTATTGGCCCACTAACTTTTGGTTTTGGGCCTTTGGGTGTTTCTTCTTTCTCTGGGCAATTATTGTTTTTTCCGTTGAAAATGTGTGTGCGAGTCCGTGAAAATTTTTAGGGTTAATTACAAGTTTCCAAATTTACAAATTTACCACTCTTTTTATTCTCTGTCTTGCCTCTTCAATTTTTATTTTATTATTATATTCTTTAATTATTATTTATTTTGTTTAATCTTGTTGTTTGCGATTTAATATAAAGTTATAAACTAATACTAAAATAAGATATTAATCCTATGTTTGGATAGAAGGAAAATAAGAGAAAAAAGAAAATGAGAGAGGAAAATAAAAGAGGAAAGTAATTTTATTTTGTTTAAAAAGAGAGGAAAATAAAGAGAGAAATGAAAATAAGCCAATTATTATTATAGAACGGAGGGAGTATTAGTTTTTTTTAATATATTAAAAATTTATTTTCTCATATATATATATAAAAAAAAATGATTTTTCTAAAAGATAATAAAAGAAAATATTAAAAATTTGAAAGGATTACTGGGGGAGAGGAAGGAGAGTAAATGAAAGGTTTTTCAAACAATTATGAGAAAGTGATTGTTATTATTGAAATCAGTCTCACCTTATATACTCGTATGTAAGAGCACAATATTAGACTAACAACTAAGAGTACAGCTAAGAGTAAAGGATAAAATAAGCCAATCTTATCGTATCAGTTACAACAAGCATAATATATCCTAAGAATCCTTATCCCTGCCATGCTCCCTCAAGTTGTATTGGTGATGAGACAACGGTCTACCTGTCTTTTAAGAATACAAATTGTGCCTTGGAAAGAGCTTTGGTCAAGATATCTGCTACCTGATATTTTGATGATATATATATTATGGGGATTTCTTTCTTTGCAACTTTGTCCTGAACAAAGTGAAATTCAACTTCCAAGTGCTCAGCTATGTTGTGGAATTCAGGTTAATTTCCACCAATAACAATAATATTTACCTTGAAAACTATTATCCAGGTGACTAGAGTGTGAACGATTGAACTAAAAATCACCCAAAGGAAAAATTTCCAGATAAGTGGTGAGATCACAACGATCCAACTTAAAAACCACTTTCTTAAACAGAATTTAACCAATACAAGTAATTTTAATAGCACAATAATTCACTACAACTATACCCGACAATAGCTATTAAATAGACACAAAATAACATAAAGAGAACACCAGAAATTTAACGAGATTTGACCAATTTTGCCTACGTTCTCGGACACTACCAAAATAATATTTCACTAACTTGAAGAAGAAATATTACAAAAGAGAGAGAGAGAAGAAAACAAAGTCAAAGAAGAGAGAAGACTTGTGTTTTGTGATGGTTTTACAAAGGAAACTAAACTTCCTTTTATAGCCAAAAAATCCATCCCATTCCTTATAATTTTACGATGGATTATGGGATTAATGCCAAAGTCCATATTAATGAGCCAATAGTCAAATAATGAGCCAATAGTCAACAAGCTAGAGAACGGAAGACAGGATTTACTGCAAGAAAGATTGCACCAAGATTATCACATTGCACCAAGATTATCACACTAGAGTTTGGGTATTAGTGATGATTTGAAACCAATTTCTTCTAGCAAGGATTGCAAGCAAACGAGTTTAGAGGCAGCAGCCCCAACAGCATGATATTTGGCTTCAATAGAGGAGTTGGCCACGATTTGAACGCACAAAAAAACAAAAAAGATAGTCTGTTGTTGACTTGTGATCATCAAGACAAGTAGCCCAATTGGCATCAGCATAGGCATTGATATAAAAATTGGTGGACTTTGTTATCAATAGGCTATGGGTACGTAGCCGTAGCATGAAGGTATCGTAATATTCTCTTTATTGCCACCCAGTGAAGGTCGACTGGAGCATGTAAAAAATTGAGAAACTTTATAAATAGAAAAAGATATTTTTGGCCTTGTTAAAGACGGGTATTGCAATCCACCCACAATATTACTCCTGTATGGTACCAAATCTTGTACTGGATCCCCTTTTATCAATGATAATTTGGTAATGGAACAGGCTGGTGTCGACAAAGACTTGCAGTCTTGCTTCTTAGCTTTGTACAATAGATTTTGTGTATGTTTCCGTCTTTGATCCGTGAAAAGCAATAGATAACAAAGCATCAACTAGACATCGATACAACTGCTGAGGCACTTGTTTTAGACCATATAGAGATTTTTGCAATAAACAGACATGATTTGGTGCTCACGATCAAGAAATCTTGGGGGTTGCTCCGTATACACAGTGTCTTCTATATTGTCATATAGAAAAGCATTAGAAACATTCAATTGCTTGACAGCCAATTCAAACTTACAGTAATTGAAAGAATTAAACGAACCTTGGCTGGCATTGTATCTATTAATGCTGATCTGGTATCCGGATCGAGGAAAATGATATCCTTTAGCAACCAAAAATAAACAAATTTTTCGGCAACCGGATCGAGGAAAATGAAACAAGTATCGGTGATCTGGTCGCAGGTGTCACCCGATAAGAGCAGCTTCCCACATTCTTAAACCACAAAATTTTCAAGTCACAGAAACTGGATTCGCTGAAACGAAAAATTAAGCCACAAAATTAATATTAAACTGAAATTGGAGA
This sequence comes from Reutealis trisperma, assembly GCA_947687605.1. NCBI lineage: Eukaryota > Viridiplantae > Streptophyta > Magnoliopsida > Malpighiales > Euphorbiaceae > Reutealis > Reutealis trisperma. The sequence goes on from CANTUT010000008.1 coordinate 383,239, forward strand.
TTTGAGAGATTAAAGGCTTCAGATTATTGGATTCGGCTTTTGATTGGACAAATAACAAGGCAAAGAAGAAATCGATTTACTCAGTTTTTGCTTTTATCTAGGAATCTATAATGAAAATTTATTTTTGTAAAAACAAAAAATTCCTTTCTTTATTTCTTATATCTAGGCAATTTTGGAATTAGGAATAGGAAAAGGGCCTACTACTATTGATTTGACTATAGCCCAGCCCAGCCCATCCAAACCTAACCTTATGTTTTCTAAGCCTATTTGAAAGGCAGACGATGTAGAAGTATAACGACTTAAGTTGAGTTTTAACTTATTTATATCTGGTTTAATTTTTTTTTCGAGTTTGAGCTTAATTTTTGAATCGAGTTTCTAAATTTTGTTCAAACTTGGTTTGTTAAAAACTTGAGCTAAGCTCGAATTTAACTTGAGTTTGACTCGTTAATAAATTATAATTGAATTAAGTTCGAACTTAACTCATTATGAAACTTGTTTATAACTTATTAAAATACTTAATTTCTTAAATATTTATTTATAACGAAATAACTATAATGAAAATACTTAAAACTAATATAAAAATAAAAATATTCAATTAGTGAAAAAATACAATCATAAAATTGAACATTACATGTATTACAATATATTAATTAATAAAAAATTATATAATATAAAAATATTAAGTTATGTTAATTAGAAGTATATATATTTTAGTCAATTTAAATTAGTAAAAAGTTTATAGAAGTATTAAAATATAATTTTTGGAGTACCAAAATTATTAAATTAATAATAATAAAAAAAAAACTTTTTGCGAGCCTATAAATCAAACTATTTGCGAGTTTGTTCACAACTTATAATCGAGTCGTTCATGAGTCTAATCAAATTAAATTTCACTTTACTTAAACTCGACTTATTTATTTACCGAATTTTAAAATAAAGTTCAAATTTGATTTATTTATAAAGTGATTCAATCGTGAACGAGTTTTAATATAGCAAAATATTGAGTTGCTAGCAAATAGTTTGGCTCATTTACACTCCTAAAAAGATGGCACTCTTAGATGTGAAGGACAATGAGATTTTAAGGCCATAGTCCCTATTTAACTGTTTTAGATGTTTTGCATAATCTTCAGTATACATAGATTAAGCTGGCAAAATTTAACAAATGGCTTAGTTATCTTAATGGTAACTTTATTTTGAAGGCTTAAATCTTATGAACAACTCCTAAGGTTTAAAATTTTGCTGCTAATATATATAAAATTTCAATTATATACATTAAACTTATAATAATATACCTTTATTTGAGTTAATTTTTTCACAATTTTCTAATGATTAATTCTAAATAATGTTTATTAGTTGTAGTTAATTTAATTTTATGCATATTATATTTAATTTTAATATATAAATAATAAATATATAATATTATTTATAATTTTAATTTGACCCTAATTAAAACTTTAACTCACGACCCTCTATTTTCACTAATTCTAATATCGGACTGAGATTAAAAACTTTAGTTAGAATAATTAACTCTAGTTCTTAATTCAAGGTGTAAGAACAGGAAATTAATAAAATTATTAATTTCATTTCATAATGTCTTAGTCTTAGGTTGGTTGGCCATTGACTAATTTACACCATTAAATGCAACGAAAATTTACAATTACATATGAATTCATGATCAAGAAATTTGGAATACCTTAATAAACTTAATTCAATAATATAATAATTGGTGTCGTTAGATTAATAGTTCAATAATGAATTAGATGTCTCGTAACATCTTGCTGATTTTTAAAAAATATATTCCTCAATTAATCACGTAATAACTAAGTACATATTTAATAATATAAAGGAATATATGTAAAAAAAAATAACAAATTATACATGAGTTTCTAAACCAACAAATTTAATATTCATGAGGCATCAATACTAAGAAAACACACTTTAGGTTGAAATATTGGATAAATATGCAAACCTTTTTTAAAGAGTGAAAAAAAAAAAAAAAGAAATCTTTGAATTGGTTGATCACAATTCATAGATGAAGTCCAAAGAGAGCATTAAAGAAGCATTGAGAGCCATGATTTTGCTCATAGGCTTTCATATGGCTTCCATGTGACTTGACCACAACCATAAAACTTTCAAGAAACTAGCAAGGAATAAAGTGATACATTCCTTTAAAATGAATTCTAATAAAGGGGATGATCATAATCATATATTAATTATCTTCTTTACACAATATTTAGTCTATATGTAGGTAGGTAGGAAAAGCAAAGTTGTATTATTAAAAAGTTATTTTTAGTAATAAGTAAGAATTATTTTATAATTTTAATTTTGATAGAAAAAATATCTCTTAATATCATTTATTGTCCAAACTAATTAAACTCTCAAACAACAGATAACTTTTATCTCTTTTTTTTTTCCTTTTTGATTCGTATTTCAACTTTCAAATAATATAATTAATTGTGTTTGGCATATTAATAAAAAATGTATTCTACTTGCTAACTGTATTAAGCCACAAAATGACTTCAAATAGAGTTTAAATGACATTAGTTGTATATTTATATTTCTTCATCATATATTTACATGAATAGTTTAAATTATAGTTATTATTTTGCATTTTTTTTTTTTGAAAATAAGTCACTATGTATTTTTTTAAAATGCGTGGATAAGATTAAATATGATATTTCTATCAAATATATAAATTCATTTAGATGATATTTTTAAATTTTTTTTAAAGATAAGAAATTATTATAATTTGATTTTTTTAATCTCTTACGTTACAAAATAGATATTTGCTTATTAATTTTTTTATTTACAATAATTAAGAAAAAAAATCGAATTAAAATCTTACCCAAATTATAATATAATACTATTAGACTAAATGTTAATGTATATATACTATTAAATTAAATATTTGACTGCATTATAATTCTAGGAATTCAATTCTATAGATTTTTTTTTTTTTTGAAACCGATCATGGAATTATTTATAAGTAAAATCAAATTCTAATAAAATATGTGGAATTTGTAAATGAATTCCACAATTTAACACAAATAAATTTAATTGTCTAAACCACCCTTATACCATAATAAGCTAATTATTCACTTTTGCGTTCTTTTTTCTTCACTTGGAAGAGTAGCTAACTCCAAAAGGTGTTTCAAACAAAGAAATCCAACATAATTTTCTATAGATCAAGAAATTTAAAGTTAACAAGGTTATTTTTTATTAGCTCAAACCCTAAATTATATCTATGTGGTTGCTGGATTAATTTCTCAAATCTTTTACATAATTCGAACGAGGAAGTTTTTTTGGATTTCATAATTGTGAAAACTTTGATGATCTAAATGACTAATATATTTGAGTTTAATATGTTTGCTTAACATAAATGTTTAATATATGTGTTCCATAATTGTGAAAACTTTGATTGATTTGAATTTTTTTTAATTAAAAATCATTGTTCAAATTAATTTAAAAAAATGTTACAGCCCTTATTAATTAATGAGTTAATTTTTTTAAGTTAAAAGATAAATATAATTAATCTTTTATATATATATATATATATATTCAATTTTAGATTTATTCCAAACATAATAAAATGGAATTCAATTGAATTCCACATTTTAAGTTATGTTTGGAATTCCAAACATGAGAATGAATTCTATTTGGAATTCATTTATAAATGAATTCCACAGTATAAATTAATTTATTCCAAATAATATGTAAATTAGTACTTATGTGTTTAGTTATGTATATAAGAAGAATCATTGATTTCTATTATAAGCACTTTGTGCGGTAGACATCTAAATTCCAACTGAAAGAAAAATATTTATTTCTAATTTCATCAAAGGCTAAACCCAACCCCTAAAATAAATAATAGTATTTAAGAAGTGAGATTGAGAAGCCTTTGTGCAATGGAATGAAGAAGATTTATGTTCTTTGTCAATGTTCCTTACCCATTATGTAGAATATGACTTGTTATTGTTGGAATATAATTCTGGATTTTAGGACCACACATTATTTTTTTTTTTAAATATTTTTCACCTTTATGCCTTATAAAAATATAAGAATATAAATATTATTCTAAATAACAAATATATAAATGTAAAAAGATTATATATTTATATAAATTATTATTATTATAATAGATTTTTAAGCCAATCTCCCTGTTAATAGTTTTATTTTAATTTATATATTAATATAAAAATCTAAAATTTTTTTTGAAAGAGTATAAAAATTTAAATTATCAATCATGATATATTCAATAAAAAAAAAGAATTATGAGAGATTTTTTTATTTCATAGAATTTTATTGGATACCAATTACTAAATAAACTAGTTTGTAAATTCGTGCTTCACGCGATTTGTTATTAAAAAAATTTAGTTAATTTTTAAAAATATAAATGTATAGTTATAAATATTATTATTATATATATATATATATATAAACGTAAAAATGCTATATATTTATATAAATTATTTATTATCATTATAATAAAATTTTAAGCCGGTCTTACCGTCAATAGTTTTAGCTTTATATGCTAATATAAAAATTTAAATTATCAATCATGAAATATTTAGTAAAAAAATAAGAGAATATAATGAAAAACAGTTAAGTATAATATATTAAAAGTATTATACTATCTTACTTTTTTTTTTATTATTATTATTACTATTTATTTTTTCTTTATTTAATTTCAAATAAAATTATTATATAAAAAAACCATAAAAAATTCTTAAACTTTTATATTAAATATTCTATTAATTACTTAACATTTATTTTTAATTATTTAAAATTATATAAAAATTTCATAAAATAAAAAATAAAAAAAGATAAATCAAATGGTGAAGCATAGAGAAAGTTTAAGAACTTATATTTCACAAAATTTTATTGCACACTATTTGCCAAGTAACTACTTAATTAGAATAGATAATTTTACATTGTTAATTAGAGTTAGATAAGATTTCAAGCCACAAAGAAGCCAATTCAAATCACATGACCTTCACGTTGCATATATGACTACTTTTGGTTAATTTGAAATTTTGAGTATAGTCTAATGTTTCACAAACTACTCCGCAAAGTCAACTAATATCAATAAAAATATATAGATATTTAAAATCGGTCACATATTGGTTTGAAACGTAAATCAAATCAGATTGAACCAAATCAAAATTAGAATCATAGTTTTAGTTGTGTCTGATCCTAATTCATAAGAAGGATCGGTCTGATTTCAGTTCAAATTATGAACTGCACTGCTTATATTTAAGCCTTTCAAATTGTGGACGATGGGCCTGCCTTCAATTAAATAATATTAATCTATAATTTTTGTTTAGTATATATCACTCAATTTGAAAGATTTAGAATTATGAAAATCTAATATTTTTAATTTTTTTTTTGTGGTAATTTATATTATAAATTTAAGAATTCAATTTAATTAAAGATTTAAAATTATAAAAATCTAACATTTCATTTTATGCTAATGAAGTAAGAATGTTTCATGAAAAATATAAATAATATAATTAAAAATATTATTTTATATTTTCATAAAAGAAATATTAAGTTCATCACATTACACAAAGAACTATATACAAATTATTTATCAATGCCACATATTTTGAATAATTTAAACTTATTAATTTTAAGAATATTTTTAAATTATATTGTTAATCTACCCAGAATTAAAATTTTTTAAAAATAATATAGATAAATTAAAAAAAATCTTAGTAAGACATAAAATTAAGATTGTTGGATAGGTTAGCATTAATCAAGCTTAAAAGAAGGGAATATATATATATATATATAAGTTAGGCTTGTGTAATTTTTGTAATAAAGAAAATTAATATACTTGAATTGTTTCTGATATAGTTTAAAATCGAAATTATTATAATTTATAATCAAAATCAAATCGTCTATTTATATTCAGTTTCATAAAAATATTGAACCAAAACAGGCAGTCTAGTTCTAGTTTGGATTCAGTTTAGAACTGTAGCTACGGCTATCAATATAATTTTAATTAAATTTAATACCCAATCGGTAGTTATTTTTGGAATAATTTTTATTCTTCAATTGTGTCTCACTTAACCGATGGTACTTAGGGATACATGACAAGGGTAGGATTTGAAGTATCTCATTCTATAAATTTTATTTTTTTTTAAATAAACATAAATTTAAAAGTAAATATCCTATTTGGATTTAGATTTAATATATATATATATTTTGCCAATTTATAATCTTATAGTCCTAAAAATGACAGAAATTGTTATTTAAATATAAATCAAAAAATTTATATCATTGCAATAAAGCACAATAATTTCATCTAAAAAGTAAAAAAAAAAAAATTATTATTAAATTTTAAAATATAATTAACTAATAATGTTTTTTTCTTTTCACAAGTAATGTTACCATAAACAATTAGGAAAATTAGATAAGATCTTTGAAAGGGATTGCAAAATAGACATTGATGTGGTAATGGATATTTGTCCTTAAAATATGGGACACCAATCCAAATTTGAGCAGGAATTAAAATAAAATTAAATTAAAAAAGAAAAATTAAAAAATTATTATTATGCATAAAATTTAAAATAATTAATTATTTTTTTTTTTCCAAAATAAGAAGAGGAATCTAAATTGGGCCCACACTTGTATAAAGATCCCTGGGATTTATAGAAGGAGAAAGGTTTTATAGAGAGAGAAGGGAGAAGGGAAAGTCCTAAACAGAACTCAAATCCATTCGGCTTTCTCTCCTCTTTAAATACCAAAAACCAAAAGGTAGAAGCCAAAGGTTTTGTCATACAGAACACACAAAGCGCCTCTAATAATCTTTCCCTCCCTTCTCTTGCGCTTTCTCTCTTTCTCTGTATCTGTGTTGTGTTTGTAATCAGTACCTCTAATCAATGGCTGTTTCTCAAGCTAGTCTCCTCCTCCAAAAGCAGCTTAAAGGTCAACAACCCTTTACCAACCAAAATTCTGGTTTTTCTAAATTGGGTTTTTAGTTTGCTTATCAAAGTTTTGATCTTGATTTCGTTTTTGTTGATTTTGCAGATCTATGTAAGAACCCAGTTGATGGATTCTCTGCTGGTTTGGTCAAAGAGACCAATGTGTTTGAATGGAGTGTTTCAATTTTGGGACCTCCTGATACCTTATAGTGAGCCCTCCAATTCTCTCTCTTTCTTTAACAGATATATGTTGTTTGAATTTAAAAGTTTTGATTTTTATTTATTTATTTACTTTATTTGATGCTTTGTTTATTCTTGTCTTTGAGTTTATTCGGTTTAATTGTGTTAGATCGTCTGATTGTGATGCCAAGTTTTAACCTATTTCGTGTATATGTGTGTTTGGATGTTCTTGTTATTTGTTTAATCAAAGAATTTTAATGCGGCTGATAAATTTTACTTTCAGGGTTTATGGGGATTAGATTGAAGACAGGGTGTTTTTGACATAATCATTGTCAAAAAGTTTATATTCTTGTTTAAACTCTCCTTTTTTTTTTTTTTGTATCGTTTGCTTTGAACTGTGGTAATTATTTGATTTTGATTATGATCTTAAAGCTGCTTGAGAAGCTAATTGGTAGTGCTGATGTAGTATTGATGTGATGATAGCTGGTTATTGATTATCTCATTGGGATTTTTTTGATCATATGTGAAACTATCTATGCATTCATTCAATTTCGTTTCAGTATTTTTGTGTGTGTGTGTGTGTGTGTGTTTGGTTATAATCTAGCAATGAGGCTGATAGAACAGTGCATATCTATTCATACAAATACATAAAACACATGTTTTGTTTGATGAATAACTATATCCGGAGCTTTCATGTAATGTGAATTTTGTTTGCCTTATTTGAGGATTATGAAGGGTGAAATTATGTTGTTTGCTAATAATCAATATTCTCCTTGCAGTGAAGGGGGTTTCTTCAATGCCATCATGAGTTTTCCACAGAACTATCCACTCAGTCCTCCAACTGTGAAGTTCACATCAGAGATGTGGCATCCAAATGGTGAGTATTCTTATTTTTAATTTCCTATTTCAATTATATATAACAGTTTACATTATACTTACAATGCATATATATTTGAGATGAGCTAACTGCTAAAGTGTTTGATGCCCTTGGACAGTTTACCCTGATGGAAAGGTTTGCATATCAATTCTTCATCCACCTGGTGATGACCCAAATGGCTATGAGCTTGCAACTGAGCGCTGGAGTCCAGTCCACACAGTATGTGATGCTATTATGTTTTGTTGCTGCATTTATTCTAAATATTTCCCTTTGTAATAAATCCATTGCAAATTATTTATCCTGCTTTGTTTTGCTAAAAGCTTCATTGTGAATATGATGGCCTTTTGATCTTTCAGTGTTTGCGAAATATGAATGCTTAACATTTGGAAAGACTGATTCATTTGTCTATGAGGATGTGTGCCAGAAGAGAGATGCATATGGCAACTCTTTTGCATTAACGCATGTTTTTAATCAAACTTTGTGGCATGAACATTTGATGGTCATTCTGATTGGCAGCCCATCTTGATGATGGACAACTGTAAAGACTGAAACTTGAAATGAGTGCCAGATTGAATTGCACAGCAGCTCTTAGGAACTTAACTGTAGCCAATATTGAGGGGCTTTATATACCTTTATGCTGTAGATTTTGTATTGTGAAGTGCATTCAACAATATACCAAAAGAATGACAGCTAAAAAGTTACCAAGTATTTATCTTATTAATTAGGGATAGCTAAACAAAAGAAATTGATGGCTAGTAGAAGATATATATATGCCTCATATGAGAGGAATTCAAAAAGGGATTATTTCATGACTATAGAGGAAATCATAAAGGGATTATTTCATAGCAATGCATTAGGTTTATATTGAATGTTGCATTTTATGTTGTAGAAGCATGACTTTTATCTGATCCTGACAAGTTATTAACTGTTAAAAATTTCCTATTAAACTAAGGTTTTAATGATTTTAATCGCCATGAATTTTTCTGTAAATATTTGCACAATGCTTTTTGGGCCTCTTTTGTTCCTCATCCGCTTTTTGACCTTTTGCTTTTCATTGTCCTTTTTGCTAAAAATCATAGAGAACTTTTTTGTTATTGTAATTTGCAGGTCGAAAGCATTGTTTTGAGCATCATTTCAATGCTTTCTAGCCCTAATGACGAGTCACCTGCAAATGTTGATGCTGCGGTAAGTCTACAACATCTTTTATTTTGGTTAAAGATTCCATTCTATAGTTGCTTTTGGCATGTTCCTGTGTCAGGATAAGGAATTGGTGGGTTGAATTTATCAATTATGATGATAGGGAAAATTCAATTTTTGTGCCATATTTTTAACACTTCTGGATTGTATGTCTGCAGAAACAATGGAGAGAAGGCAAGGAGGAGTTCCGGAAAAGAGTGAGTCGATGCGTGAGAAGATCACAAGAAATGCTATGATCCAATAAACTGCTGCATTGCTTGTTGATGAACATCTTTAATCAAAGAGGAGTGGTGGCCATCAAACCTTATACCGAATCGTGTAACATTTGATCATAGCTTTTATTACCAATCCATTATAATCTTCATCCATTTTGCCCATCTCTAAGAGATAATTATTATTAGTGTGAACTTGGATAAACCTGAATTGTTGCAATCTTAGAAGTTTTATTTTCTTAAAATGAGTTACAATAATAGTATTCTTTAATTTTTCATACTTGAGTTACAGAATGATGCTATGTTGTGTGCATTGTTACTTCTCTTTACCAAGAACAGAACTGAATATTTTTCTATGCTTAAGCTAGACTACTGTACTACATTCAAATATGCAATTAAAGGGATTTGCTACAGAATACTATAGTTGTTTGTGGTCTTCTTTGGCTGCAGTAGTATATCTTTGGATTGAGATGTGAATGTTATGCGAGTCATGAGTTACTGACAATGATTCATTACCCTCTCCTCTTCAATTCATTGGCTTAAATAAAAACTTTTTGAGTTCAAGTTTTTTCAATAATAATAATAATAAATTAAAATTATAGCTTGTAAGTACACCGTTAATGTCTCGTTTGTTAAAGTGATGTTTTTTTCAGGGATATATTTTACAACATAGTAAAAATAACAAAATATGTATAAAAATATATTAAAATTTAATAAAAATTTTGAGTTAAGAACAGAATATATTTGTTAAATATTTATTTTAAAAAGATAGATTAAACATTTTTAAAAAAATAATGTATGGATAATGTTATCATTTTATTAAATAAAAAAAAATGAAGTGAAATGTATTTAAAATTATTAGTGTACACATATAACTGCTCCCTAAAAAATATATATAGTTTTAGATTTTTTTTTTAATCAATAGCATATAATTAATTAGTTATGATCAATTATTTTGCTAATATAATTGCAATTTGAAGCCATTATTAAGGATATAATTGAGTTGAGTTAAATAAATGAAGTTGAAGTATTCAAATATCCAGAACCGAAAAATATAATTGCAATTAATTATCAAAAATCCAAACTGAAAATATCGAGAACAAAAAAATATTCATTAACCATTTAACTTTTTTTAATCCGAATCATCATGAAATTTTCTTTTGTACGATTCTAAAAATTAATAATTATCCGTATCGAGATTTGTACCAGATCATCTCGAACCAAAAACTAAAACCATAACTGTGTATATATATATAGTAATAATAATAAATAATAGTTAAAAGACTTGCACCTACAACAAGTGGAGATTGAAAGACTTGCACCTAAAACAAGTGGAAATTGAAAGCAATGCCTTGAATATAGTCTATGTTATTAATTCTAATGTTAATGATCAATCTCTCTTAGGTCTAATTATTTCTTATTGTAAGAACCTGCTAAAAGAGATTAGAAATTTTTAAATCTCTCATGTTGAAAGATCAACTAATCAAGCAACCCATCTATCAGTAAGAGCTGTTAATTTAATGTCTGATCGAAGAGATTGGGTCTATACTATCTCATCTCTCTTATACGATGTTATTCTCCATAATAAGTAATAAAATCTTCCCTTTGAGCTTCAAAAATAATAATAATAATAATAATAATAATTATCGTCGATGGTCCTAAAATGTTTACTCAAATGTGCTTTCCTTGATCCATTCTTTGGAAGCTGAGTGTTACGGTAATGCTAGCTGGATATTGCGTAATTTGTTGAATGATTGCTCAGCATACGAACAAAATTCACCCATGTGCTCATCATTATTCATGAAATTAATACAATGCATTAAGATTATTAGTGTTACATTGCGGTCCAGATTTCAATCTTAATTTTTTTGCCCACAAAATAAATCCTATTCAATTATCATAATTTATCTTTAAAATAAAAAATTACTTCCTTCATTTTAAAATATTAATCTTTTAAAATTTCAATAAATTAATTAAAAAAGTCATTAAATTAACATAAATATCATTTTTTTATTTTGATATGGAGAAATGAAAATAATTAATATAAATATTTAATAAAAAAATAAATAGAGAATAAAATTAAAAAAATAAATAAATACATTTTTAAAATTTTAAAACGACAGATAAATTGAAATAAATTTTTTTTTTCTAAGGTGGCCGATTTTTTAGAACGGAGGGATTACCATAATTTGAATTCTATTTTCTTTCCATACAAGTTATATTTAATCATTAAATTATTAATTTAGTATGGTTATAGCAATGTGACTCCATCCTTGTGTATAGTAAATTAGTAATCTTTATCAGTAAATTCAAACAAATGAATAAATAAAAACTATTTTTTGTAGATATTAATATTATATTTCAAAATAGAAGCATTACATAAGATTTTCTTTCAAGTATTAAAAATATATATTAAAATGAATGGATGAAGACTATGACAAAATAACAAATAAAAAACTATTGAGTTGTTTTTTCCCAAATTCTTGTTCTTGAGATTATTTATGAATCAGTGTAGTGAAAGAGATAGGAAACCAAAGAAAAGAAAGACCAAAACAAGAACAAAAGGTTAGGGAAAACTGATAAAGTTACAGTTCTTCTGAGTGTTTCCATTTCCATAGCAGCAAAGAAAGAAAACTCATGAAAAAGACTGCCAAAAAAAATGGAAAAAAAAAAAAAATAGTAATCCAAATTCACACTTCCACAGGGGAAAAAGAATAGGAGACAAAGAAACAACTCATATCTAACTACTGTATAGAGAGATGCCAATCCCACTCGCATGTCATAGCGCGTTGCCAGTCAATGCCAGCCCACCAGCAATTCAAATGGGAAAATCCAATCTAATTTAACAAATTCAAGTGTAACAAAATTTAAGTTGTATATCGTCTTTTTGTAAGTTATTATACATTTTCATTTTATGATGTATTTAGTCTATGTATTGAACCAAATTTATTTGAGTAAAATACCATTTCATTTCTAAAATTTAACTTAATTAATGAAAAAATTGTTTTATTTTAAGAAATTAATTTACTTTCTGATATTTTATTTTTGTCAATTAAGTAATTATTCTATTAAAAAATTCATTAAAAACATATAAAAGAATTAAAATGACCCTTATTTAAGTCTAAATTTTTCATACCCAAAAATTCTAAAAATTTTTTCATGATGATGATGGTGATGCATGGTTGAAATTTTATGAATGGAATTGAGAAGAATTGATGTTTGAACAACATGAAAGAAAATTTTTTAATGGACTTTGAAGATGATGAAAATAATTTAATTAGTAGTAGTTGAATACGAGAAAAAAAGTGTACAAAGAAAGACGAAAGAGAGAAAATATATATATATATATATTGAGGATTAATTTAGATATTAAAATTTTAATTTTTAATTTATTTTTTAATAAATTTTATCGAAAAAGTTAATAGAAAGATTATTTTATTAATAGAAATAAAATTTCAAAGACCATTTAATTAATTTATTAAAATAAAGAATTATTTCATTAATTAAATTAAATTTTATGGACAAATACTATTTTATCCAATTTATTTTCCTTCAAAATTTTTTTTCTTTGTCTAAGATTTTTATATTTAAATGCTAAGATTTCTACAGAAGACTTTTTTTTTTTTTTTAATCATAAGATATTATGAACGAGGTATATATTTATTACAAATGTCAACTCATAAATAGTAGAATAATCTAACATATACGCAATTAATCAACCAACTCCCCGTGAGAGTTGATCCTAAGACCAAAGCCTGGGGAAAATTTCTATTGAAGACATTTCTGTTGCAGTAAATTTAGTTTAAAAAAAAAATTAACTGAATATTAACTGTTTTTGCCTAATTAACATTTTTAATTTTTATTAATAATAACAGACTGAAATTATGAAAGGCACATGTCCAAACATGATGAAGGAAGCGCGTGAGACTACTGTTAGTTACCAATGGATAAAAAAGCAGATTTATTCTGAAATTAGAAAACGAAATTTAAAATATATTTTGAAATTAAAAAATAATAATAATACTCTCGTTATCTACAAATTTATAATTTATTTTTATTTTTATATAAAAATTAAAGATTTATATTTAATTTAATATTTTATTCTTATTATAACCGTAAATTATATTAATTATTTTAAAATATTTTGATTAATTATAATTATATTAAATAATATATTAAAAATATAATAATAAATTTAATTTAAAAAAATAAATTATTTGTTTTAAAAATTTAAAAAAAAAGTGAACAAATTAGTAGACAAAGTAAATAATAATAATAATAATAATAATAACAACAATTTTATGCTGTTAAACTACAGCTCACTGATTCAAAGCTCTCGCTCTCTCTCTAAAGCTAAAACACTCTCTAGTCAAGTTGCTAATCATTCTCTCAAAACCAGAAAAACACATTCTTTTAATTTTTATTTTTTCATCTCATCTTCCAAAGCTCAAGCTTTCTTTCTTTCTTTCTTTTCACACCTTCCTTCATATTTCCTTCCTCCCACCTTTTCCCTTTCTTTTTTTCCTTTCTTTTCTTTTCTTTTCCTTTCCTTTCCTTTCTTTTCTTTTCCTTTCTCTCAATCACAATCACAAATCCCATATGAAACTCTTGCTATGTCCCGTGACTCCAACTCTTATACTTCTTTTCCTTTCTATTTCTTTTCTATTCCTCTTATGACTCCTTTTTTCTTTTCTCTTCTTCACCTCAATTCTTTTACTACCATCAAAGGCGAGGATCATGCGGTCTCCACAGCCCCTCCGTAACGGCGAGACTCCGTCGCCGCACCCTCGGATTCCGGCTCCTCACTTTCACTCTACTGTTTCCGTACAAAAGCTTAAACGATTCAATTCACTGATTCTCGTCTTCCGACTCGCTACTTTTTGCTTTTCTCTTGCTTCTGCTGTTTTTACGCTAACTAACACTAGAGGATCCGATTCCCCTCATTGGTACGATTTCGACGCTTTCAGGTATCAACAAATCTACATTTTCTCTGCTTTTTGAAATTCCTTTTCTGTTCCTGTTTGGTTGCTAAGAAAGTTTGTCTGAACTTCTAAGTTTCAAATTTTAAAAATCGAAAACTTTTTTGGTTCCCGCTATTGTCATTTTCAATTTTATATTACAAAGCTACAAATTACTTTGTCAGACAATTAATAATCCATATACAATATATATTTTTTAATTGTTTTCTTTCCTATTCCTTCACTTTCTCAGAAACCAAACGAAACTCTACTTCTCTTCAATTTCACTAAAACAAAAATTGACTCTGCAGATACGTTTTCGCTGCAAATGCAATCGTCACTCTTTACTCTCTCTTCGAAATGGCGGCCTCCGTTTGGGAAATTTCCAGAGGCGCCACTCTTTTCCCTGAAGTCCTCCAAGTCTGGTTCGATTTCAGCCATGACCAGGTCAAATACACACATCAATCAAATTATTTTGAAGTTTAATTCCCTGCTCTTCTGAAAAAGCTTTTTAATGACTTTTTTTTTTAATTCGTGTAGGTGTTCGCGTACCTGCTATTGTCGGCGGACTCGGCGGGGACTGCGCTGGCGAGGACAATGAAGAGCGGGGACACGTGTACGGCTAACAACGCGTTCTGTGTGCAATCATATATTGCGATCGCTTTAGGATTTGCCGGGTTTCTGTTCTTAGGGTTATCGTCTTTGCTTTCGGGTTTTCGTGTTGTCTGCTTTATAATCAACGGCTCTCGTTTTCATCTCTAGATTAAAATTAGGCAGAGAATGGGAATATTTTTAGTGTGCGATAGAGAGAAAGAGACAAGTTATTATTATTATTATTTTTTAATTTTCACTTTTTTACTGTGTGAAAGGACTGATTGTTGCAAGCTTGGGACTGATACGGTTTGACTGTGTGCTGTGATTGTTTTGTTTTGTGGCATTTATGTTTGTACTTTTAGGATTGTGTAAATGGGGTTTCTGTATTCTTTGTGTACCATTTGGCTAATTAAATCAATTAGATTGAAGTTTTACAATTGGAAAATTACTCGCTCAATTTTCCTTTTGAAGGATGTTGAATTTTCTAAACGATTCATTTGTGTCAGTACACGCATAAAATATGAAGATGGATTACTTCAAAAGCATTTTCAAGTGCCTAGAAACAAAGTATAAAAGCATTACCGATGACTTTTTATATATGTAAAAATTTTTATTATAAAAAAATTAACTCAAAAAGTAAAATTTCAATAAACTCTTTTATATTTAAAAAATAAAAAAAAATTAATTTAACTTTTTATATTTAGAAAGTCGAATGTTATTTTTATTTTAATTTTAATTAATACAATATAAATTTTATATATTTTGTTTAAAATAATTTTAATACTATTTTATTTATTGAATAAATTTAAAAATTAAAATAATTAATATTTATGAGATAAAGAAAAATAAAATATAAAGAGTTTTGATTTTAAATAAAAAATTTTATTTTTTATTAATTAGATGTTTTCTATTAAATAAAATATGCTCTTTAATCGTTGAAAATGTTTCAATAGCATTGATGGACAATAAACTCAAGTTCAAATTCTCATCCCTTCCTATCCTCAAAAAATACTTAAAAGAAAAAAAAAGGCAATTAGGTGAAAACAATTCTATTACAGCTATTTATCCCTCTTGGTGCTAGTTACTACTGTCAGGTGTTAATCCACAGGATACAGAAAAGCATTAGAAGTGTCATGAACATAATTACTGCTACAACAATTCCGAGTGAAATGGGCCGAGCACTCGCAAAAGTAACCAATCGCCTGAATGTCAAAGCCACCCAATTTTCAAAAGGGATGGCGCAAGTTCTCACTGCTATTTCCACTTCAAAATTTTCATGTATAATTGCAATTATTTCCTACAGTAAGATCCTGTTTTACCGACAAGCCCAAATTATTATTGCAATGAGATCATAAGAACATTGATTATGATGCTGAAGACTTTAGTTCTCACCCAACATTGTGCCGCCTCCCTAGCCACAATTAGAATTATTAATATCCCGAATACTTCAACAAATTTGATTTTGAAGATGATAGCTATAGATCATTCAGACAAACAATGATGAAAAAAATAACCAAGGAATATCCTTTAAAACCAAGCTAACAAAATAGGTTCAGGAAAAAAAAAAAAAAAAAAGCTGACAAAATTGACATTGTGCAAGAATCATTCAGCCTCTAATCTAAGAAACACCTGTTTCAGTTGCCTTCATATTTTGGGTCAGCCATCACATAATGGTAAGCTATCACCAGAACAAATATAAAAATGCCAAGAAAATTGGCAAAAAATCCCAGGTCTTGATCATCAAACATCTGCAAGAACAGAAACAAAATTAAAATTTATCAGTACCACAGCCCAAATAATCTGAAAGTTTATCTTTGTTGGCGTACTTGCTTATGCATGCAAGATGACAGCCTTGGGCAGAATACAAACTCAACACCTTCTCTTTAGTATTCAGCTCTATTCTCCCTTGGTTGTAATGTTTTTACATCACAAGAAAGCAGCAAAAGGAACAATCTATCAATGCAAAGAATTTCTCCTAAGTTGGCAAACAATTTTACTCAAGACCACATTGCAACTTCTTTAAGATAACTACATTTCATGCACATGATCGCATATATATAACAACCAAGATGGGTACCAAGTAATATGACAAAAACCAATTAATAAAAGAAAACTACTCAAAATAAACTGTGAAATGTACAAAAGTTACACCAAACACAGTCATCGTGTCTGCTTCATTTAAATTTAGACACTCTGAAGCCTAAGTTTTCCTTTTAATAAAGTTCCATCAATTTTACAATTACCTATTTCAATTTGCTTATCATGGCAAATATCTGAAGAGTAGAGATACACTTCTACTGACAGGAATTTAAAATTCCTTGAGGCTCCAATGATAGGCTTTCTAATCTTCAATCTAATTTTCATCAACTAAAAATAAGTTTTCCAATTTTTTGACATTGCAATACCTTCATGAAGATCAAAATTTAAGAAGAATGGAATTTTCTTGTACTCAAGAATATGATTACAAACAGATCTTTTCAAAGCAGAAGTAAAATCATTCAGAAGTATTACCTTTAAGTATAGCACTATAATTTGGCCAAAAAAAAACGTACAGCACTATGAGATGTAGATTTGATAAATGATGCCTAGGTTTGTGAGATATCTCAGCATGATGGTGTATGACAAAGAACAAGAAAAAAGGGGAGGAAAAAAACTTCCAGCAGACATGATTTCCATCCATTAGGTAGTTGAAGCCTATTGGCTGCCTCAAAGTACAAGAGATCCAAGTTCAAATCCTGGCAGTCCCCTCCCCTCTAATAGTGCATTTGGTATGCCGTAATAGAATATAATATAATATAATTGAATACATTTTTAACATAAATTTACACCAAAAGCGCATTTGATTTATATTACGTGTTATTACGGCCTACCAAACAATACCTAAGAGTTTTCAATGTACCATAAAAGCATGAGTTCCTATTCCAATCACACAGCATGAATAACCTAAATCCACAGCAATAATATCTAGTCATGATTTGTAGGCACAAATAAATGGCAACAGTTATTCCCATACCCATAATCAATTGAACTGCCTAGGTTCAAACATACCACAAATATAGACTTTTTTTTAGTGTCTAACAGACCCAAATGCAATTCCTAGTTTCCTACCCAACTCCAAGGGAATCCAGACGCTGTGAAGTAGAAAGTGCAAGCATCCCTGTATGTTTGACAACCTCTTTCTAAAATACCCCCTTGTTCCTACGCCCAATTTTAGGATTCTAGACAACCATAATGAAATTCAAAGGAAGACAACAAATGCATAACCATCATGATTCAAGAACCTATATACATCTAACCTACCCATTTTCAACCAACACCTACACCCATTTTAAGATACTAGATAACCATAATGAAATTCAAAGCAACGTCATTGAACATAACAAAACAACAAATGCATAGACTTCAAGATTCAAGAACCTATGTACATATAACCTACCCACTTTCAACCAACATATTGTCATTAATACACTCACTTCCAACCAACACATTACCATGAGACATAAAAATGAGCATTCATCAACAAAAGACTGAAAACATCCATAAAAAAAAAAAAAACCAACAAGATATCCGATCGCAGTGGGATTCGAACCCACGACCTTTAGATCCGGAGTCTAACGCGATATCCACTCCGCTATGCGATCCTGTTTGTTCATCTAATATACATTTTTAAATTTCAATTGGCATTTCAAAACCAGCCAAATCATGCAAATGCAAAACCGCTAAGAACCCTCACCCTCAAAAAATAGGAAAATACAATACAATTCGTTTCAAAACCACGAAAAGAAAATCACATAAATGCAAAATAGATCTCTAATCAAACTATTAGCTACTACACTACTACAAATCCCAATCTCAAGTAAAATATAAATGAAGATAGAAAGATCATGAAATATACCTTTTGGTTGATTTGAAGCGATAAAGGCCAAATCAACGACTTAGATCTCAATAACCAGACACAGTCTCCGTCTCTCTCTCTCTCTCTCTCTCTCTCGATCTCGATCTCGACGTCGATATTTTTGTACCGATTCTGGGAGCAACTGACTCTTTTTCTGTAAGCTCGAAGTTTTCACCTTTCCAAAAGTGGAGTGGATCCATAACCCTGATCAGGCCCTGGACTGGACCCAACATTGATGAGTTGGGCTCCCTAAATACAATTTCTTTTATGTAATAAATAAATATTTTTGAAATAATTCTTTAATTAATTATAATTTTAAATTTCTTAAAATTCCATTATTCTAATTTTTTTTAAATAAATAAATACACGGGTTAAGACCAAAATACAATCATTATAAAAATCATAGTGATTTTTATAAAAACGTGTTAATCTATATAATTCACGTATTCTATTATTCTACTTAATTATCCTAAGTTAAAACTTCTTTTTTTAATTAACTATTAAAATGTATTATATTTATATATATATTTTTAACTTATACTTACCTTTCAGAAAATACCTGGGTATTTCCTTTCAAGTAGGGCTGCCTTAATAAGAAAATACCTGGGATACACTAAATATTTTTTTATATATATATTAAAATTTAAAAGATGAGCTAAAATAAGAGTAATTCTATTTTTCATAAATTAAAATAATATTGAAATTGTATGTATAATTATAAAATTATGAGTTCAAATCATAATCGGAACCATATTATAAAAAATAACTATTCATTATTAAAATGAAATATATATTTGTTGAAGGCAAATATATATAATTTTCATTATTTATTTGATAACAAATTTTAAAGTTATGAGTAATAAAGTAATAATAAACTCTTTAGCATATTTTCATTTACCAATATTAGTATTAAACGTTTTCGTTTCCCCTTTTCTTGCATTTTAAATTTTAATAGCCTTTTGCAGTAAGATAAAATTAAATAATTAAATACATTTTTTTTAAATAAATTAAATACAGTTATTTATAACTATCAAAACTTCGAAGGAAATAATAATAATAACAATGAACTTGTAAATGACTAAGAAAAAAAAATTCATTGTGGCTGCTGGGATTCGAGCCCAGGTCTCCACGGCCACAACGTGGAATTCTTACCACTAAACTACAGCCACAAGTTGACAAAGTTTGACAACATAATCTTACTTGAACGTTATTATAACTTAGTATGCCCCTATCACTTTTTCATGATATTTTTCTTTTTGGATGGAAATATACTGAGCTTTCATTCCAAAACATTACGGAGATACATCAACTAATAAAAGCCTCTCCAAATTAGGATTATACAATTGGGAACCTCATAAATCAAAAGTGAAATTATTCCTAGCAATATGATTTGCTACATGATTTACAATTCTAAGAATGAAACTAAGGCTACTATTAGAAAGAGAAGAAATAGATTGTTGTATCTTCCTAGTTATGCTTTTGATTTTCCATGAAGCTGTCTTGCAGTGATTTTTCATAGCATTGAACTGCCACTAAAGAGTCATATTCAAATGCAATATGATGAAGTCCTTCATTCACAACAAACCTGATTGCCACCTTAAGAGCTAGAGCTTCTATGATGAGAGCTTACTGCATTTCACCTTCTTTATCCCAATATAAAGAACTTGGCCTTGCTCGTTTCCATAGACAAATGCAAATGACGATGTTTGTTAGGATTTAAGGAAAGATGCATCAGCATTAACTTTAATATGGCCCACTTGAGGAGGCTGTTATTTCTACACTTATTGCCTTACATGCTTGTTCCCTCGATGTCTGATAATTTTCAATCCCAAAAGCCTTTTATTCCCTTTTTGATTCTTTCCATAAATTTTCAACTAAAACCTTTGTTTCCATGCAGTCGATGACCTGACCTTCAAAGATGGCTGCATTTATTTTCTTCGACAACATCTAGCGTATACAAGTCATAAAATCTGTTAGCTCTACTTGATCACCCTCTTCTAGATATGACACACTAACATTCCACCATAATTTAAAGTCATTTAAATTAGCCTTATTTGTCACCGTATGAGGATAAAATCCAACCACTCCCCAAGTTGCTCTAACATGATCATAGTTGAAAGGTAGAATAGTTTTTGGTTCAGTATTGCAAAGGCCACAGAAATCCGTCTTAACCAGATTTCTCCTTTTGAGATTAACTTGGATAGCCAACACATTTCTAGCACACCGCCACATAAATGTTTTTAATTACTTTTCTATGATATTGATTTTATATTTTATGCAAATGATTAAAATACACCATTGAATAATGAGGTAAAAAATTATATGAGCTAATCCTTCGTTGGTTTCTCTCTAGAGAGTCCAATCTCTCTTCTCGTGTTACAACTTTCATCGACTTCTTTATCCTATATCTATTGCTTAAGAGAGACTTAATACCATAAGAGAATATATTTATATAATGACATGAGTTGATAATTTAATAATTATTGTTTTATAATTTAAGAGATTAAACATTGAATTTTTAATATTTTTAAAGTAATATTTTACTAAAAATACATAAAATACTCAAATGAAGTAGTGGTATAAACAAGCCGAGTCAAACTGAAATTTCATTTGTTCAGGTTAGGCTTGATTTTTTTTTTTTTAAACTCGAGTTTTAGACCAAGTTTAAAAATCATGTTCAAACTTGACTGGCTTAAGTTCGGCTCGAGCTCGAGTTTAGTTCGTTAATAAATTATAATCAACTTAAACTCGAGTTCAACTCATTATAAAACTTGTTTATAATTTATGAAAATACTTAACTTTCTAAATATTTATTTCTAATAAAATAACTATAATAAAAATACTTAAAACTAATATAAAAGTAAAAATATCTAATTAGTGAAAAAATACAATTATAAAATTGAGTATTATATATATTATAAAGATATTAATTAATAAGAAATATATTTTATATAATACGAAAAAAATATTTAGTTATGTTAATAAGAAGTATATATATTTTACTCAATTTGAATTAGCAAAAAGTTTATAAGAATATTAAAATATGTTTTTTAAAGTGTCAAATTATTAAGTTAATAATAATAATAATAATAAAACTTTTTTACGAACATATTAATCGAACTATTCGCGAGCTGGTTCACGAGTTTATAATTAAGCTGTTCATAAGTCTAATCGAGTCGAGCTTAATTTTGCTTAAGTTTAGCACATTTGTTCACCAAATTTTAAAATAAAATTTAAGTTTGGCTTGTTTATAAAGCTATCTTAACGTAAAGGAGTTTTTATCAAGTCAAATACCAACCTGCTTGTGAACGGTTTGACTCATTTACATCCGTAAATGAAGTGTTGTAAAACATTAAAATTTATTGATTCTTGATGCAAATTAATGAATTAATTCAAAAAGATTGTTGAGGCTAATGATTATGAAATGACACCATATTTTTAAGGTTAATGATTTTCAAATGACACCAAAGTTTTTAAGGCTAATGATCATGAAATAACACCAAAAACATAGAAACATGAAATTGGTGAATCAACAAGGGTGATTGAAAACTTAAGGGGTCCAAGGTGGGCTTTTATGTTGGGGGAGAAATGAGACTAGACGTGAAAAGGAGATTGAATCAATTAATTTCATGTATGGCTTTTTTTCGTTACTTTGAATTAATTTTTTCATTTGATTGAACAATTAAGAGAATCAATTTTTTAGTGAATTTGATTAACTAATATTTTTCTTTTTGGATAAAAAAACTAGTATATTTTATTATTTTTTCAATGTGTTATTTATTTCTAATTGCACATTTTTCAATTAGTTTATTTGCTTTTATTGAAGTTAAATGGTTGTTATACTATTATTTACCTTTTTGTTTTCTCTCTATTATTATTTTTCATGTACTCCATTACGGAATTATTAATCTAATAATGATGTTTATTTGTTTTTGAAATCAAAATATAAATAATTTTTTTTAATTTAATGTTAAACTAACGTAAGAAAATAAAACAAATGCTTATTAGTCTAATAATGATGCTAGTTTGCATTTTTTTCTTATTTTTTTAATTACTAGTTACCATAAAAAGATTACATTTGGAATATATGTTAATTTAGATTTTATATGGAAATATTCATAATATTAAATTTTATTTTATTTATTATTTTTGGAAGTTATAATTTGACATTTAAATTTTTGTTCTTTAATTTGAAATATTTGGTAAATTATTAATTATATATTTACAATAGTAATTCAAAATTTAAATGTTAATAATTAAAAATTATAATTATTAGTATTTCACATTTCGATTTTTTTTTTTTTATAAATTGATGTACACTTTTTTTACTCTCAAGTCTAAACAACTCCATCAACCCATTTACTTAGTTAATTAAATTCGTTAAACGAGTTAGTCAGCGTAAATAGAACAAGTCCGATTTACCTGCCACCAACAAAGGAGGCCAATGGGTGCACTCGGGGTCACATTACGGACCTCCTTGGGACATGGTGTTGATGGATAACGTGCCAACATCAAGTGGAGGATGAAGTCTGTGGGTCCCAAAATGGGCTTGCCAGAGTGGTCATGCCTGTGGAAATTGTGGGGCAGACTGTAAATATTCCAATGATGAAAGTCCTTTTGCATGCTCTATTTAGTAAAAATAATATATAATTCAATATTTTTATTTTAATTTATTATTATTATCTTATTTGTTATATTTTTTTTCATAAATATATTATATAAAATATTTTTTAATATAATAATATTATATCAATTAAAATAATAAATTAAAATAAAAATATTTGATTTTATAATATTATCCTAGATTATAAGTTCTTTCAATAAATAGAGTTAATATTATTTATGATCCTTAAACTTTTAACCTACACATGTTTTAGTATTCCAACTCATTTTTTATTCATAAAAATTATTAAACTTCGTTGGATATGCACATTAAAATACTTGTGTTAATTTTTTCAGCTAAAACTAATGGCTACACATAATCAGCATGCCACGTAAGTAATCTTACATTTAAAAATTCCATCTCAGCCTCTTTATCTCTAGCATAAACGTGGTTCCTAACACTAGTTTGTTTTCCCTTTCTATAAATACCATGACTCCTTACAAATGTGACAGAAATCACAATAGAAAATTAGAAAAAATTCACTTTTACTTTGTTAAATTTGTTCGTGGAAACTGAAAAAGATGGAAGATTAAAGAGAAAAACAAAACTTAATTTCTCATCCAAATTTTTATTTCCCAAGTCGCTTCCAAATTCTCAAATTAACTTTTGTTATAGGGTTTTACCTTCACTCTTCTCCACTACAACCCAAACCCAATCTCACTCTTCTTCTCCTTCATACTCAATATTATACGATCAGATTGAATGTATAAGAGACCCATAAATCTCAGTAATTCTAGTGCTCCAATAATGGGTCAATGATGAAAACTCTATTGGAAACCACAACTCTGATACCTCTCTCACCTTCTCGAGGATCTTAGGTGCTTTATAATCAAGCTTTAGAGTTCCCTTTTCTCTCTTTTGCCCTTTTTGTGTTTCTTCTTTTCTTCTCAAAATAGCTTAACCCATCTGCATAATCAAGTAAGAGCTTAATAAGTCTTTTTTGAGTGTTCTTGATACAATCACTTCAATGGATAAATTCTACATCTTTTTGTATGATTTTTTGAATGGTTTAATAATTCTTGATTAGGAATTTCGAAATAATTTTATTTAACTGAGCTTTGTAATCAAATATTAGTAATTTTAATGTGTAAATTCTTATTTCCGACTATCAAATCTTGAAAATTTTAACAAGGTTGTATTAGTATTTAATCATGGATTAACTTTTAAGTTTTCCATTTAATATTGTTTACTCAATCATGTGCCATGTGGCAGGTGAAAGGATAATCATATGATTAATTCAATAGTCTCAAACTAAACAAGTTCACTTAGGCAACCCATATTTAACAAAGGTAAGAGCGATTTTTTTTTCCAATTTTTTGTTGTGATTTCTATCACATTCATAAAGGAGCCATGGAATTTATAGAAAGGGAAAGCAAACTGTAGTAGCAGTCATGTGCATGAGAGATGAAGAGCTAAGGTGGAATTTTTAAATGTGAAATTGTTTACATGGCATATTGAGTGCGTGTAGCGGTTAGTTTTAGCTAAGAAAATTAACTGAAGTATTTTAATGTGCACATTTAACAAATTTCAAATTTTTATAAAGCGAAAATGAGTTGGTGGATTAAAGTATGCGCAGGCCAAAAGTTAGAGGATCATTGATGAAATTAACTCCAGTAAATATAACAGAAGCAATAATTTATTTTAGAATTAAAAATAGTTTTTTTCTGATAATAAAATTGAAAAGACTTTTTAACTTTTTAATTTTGTTTGCTATTTAATTTTGAGTGTTAGAAAAATAATTATCATGAATACAATTAATTATTAAAAAATAAAATTATATTCATGTTAAAGAATATTTATCAAATATTCTCACATTTAAATCTTTTAAATTTGATTTTTTTTTTATCACTTACGAAATCGTAGTTACAAATTTTGGATATTTGATAATAATATAATTTAAGATTACATTTGAAATTTTAATAATTATTAATTTAAAATTATAGCCAGAACATTGAAAGGTAAGAATTATAATTCGAGGCGGTTAAAGAAAATTGAAAAAATGAATTACAAATAGAAAATGGAAAAATAAAAAAAAATTAGCCGAACAATTTTAAATTTGAAATAATTTCGATGGCTGATTTGCATTTTACAAAATCAAAATTAACAAGGATTTGGCTCATCTCATATGCATTCGGCACGGACATCTAATTTTCTATGTTATATATATATATATATAAAATTACGAAGTTTAGTTTGAAAAAAATACAAACTGATCCAATTTACGATACTTATCAAACTATGATTTGATTGTGGATTAGTTTGAGTTGAAAAGTCTACGAACACCCTTAATATATATATATATACATATATATACAAAAATAGAGAGAGAAAATGAGAACGAGACTTGTATGTAACTATTGAGAGAGTTAAAAAAAATTCTTTTACTTATATTTGTATTTTTGTGATTGTGGTGAGAAAGTTCTCGATTTATCTTTTGAATTAAATGTAAATGACATATTATGTAAAATATCCAGACAATTTATAAGATATGATCTATCTAATATCATTATTTAAGTTTTAGTAAAAGAGATAATTTATAAGATATAATCTATTTATAAAATATAATCTATCTAATGTTAATATTTAAATTTAAATTGGTTGATCTATGTAATAGGTAAAAATTGATTAAAACAATTAACTGGTTGAGAAATATAATAAATTTATAAAATTATTTTATGAATTGGTTAATGGAATAGTGCACACTTGCCAGTCAACCATTATTTTTTCAAAGAAAAAATAATTTTTCATTTATACAAATAAAAGTACATCTCAATTAGTAAGTGCTTTCTTATTTATTTTTGATTTTTAAGTTATAACCAATTATTAGGAAGTCATTAATACCTTGTCACAATCCAAAATCACTTGAGAAAAATACCTAATTGGCTATTTTTTGAATTTCCTTTTACAAAATTGGCTAATTAAGATAATTTTTCACCCTAACTTATCGGAGGAAAATGAGTATCCCTTAATGGGCTATGTTATTGACTATTGACTCATAAGCGTTTGATTGTCAAAGTGAAACGCTCATGTGTTGGATCCGACGCGGAGGATAAGGGTTATAGGTAGACCACCATAGATTGCCAAATGACAATTACACTTTCTGATTAGAAAATTGAGCTGTATCTTACGTGGCATATATTTTAAGTAAAATAAGATTTTGGATTACGAGACGGCAGTGATTATTAATAATCATATGCCCCCGCAGACCATCATGTATCCGTGGTCTCACCCAATCCGAACGTTGATCCACACCTTTTTTTTCTGTTTTTTTTTTAGTGATATAAACTCTTTGAGGACTGTAGTTCATTGAAAAAGAAAAAGGGCAAAAAAAATAAAAAAAAAAGGTTAGAAATAAATTTGGTTAATATATGCAAATATAATTCTAATAAAATTATAAATTTAAATTCATATATTTTTTTAAAATGAATAAGCACAAATACACATTGATACAAAAAAAAATACGTATACACATTAATTTTTTGAAGTAATACGTTAATTTTTATATCAAACACACTATTCTTGAATAAATTATGAAAAATATTTTTTTCCAAACTTAATTGTTTTTATATGATTGGATATTGTTTTAATTATCATAACATTTTTACATCGATAATAATATGTGATAAGCTATTAATATTATAATTATCTGTCTAGATAATTGATAAACTACTAATGCTCTAATTATCTGTTTAGATAATTCAAGTCATTTTTTTGAATATATGATGTAATTATGAATTAATTATCATATATTACATTAAGTTTATTTATTTAATTGGATTAAAGTCAAATTATTTACACTAAAATTAAAAATATTATAAATTCCAATTTTAAAAATCAAACTCTAATAAATAAAAATGTTATAAAAATCTATTTACCTTTTTAAGATTATATAGAAAATACTTTTATAATTAAAAAAAATCCAAGAAAAAATAACTGAATAGTTATTTGGATAAAAACAAACCAATTATCATAGATTGAAAAACCTTACCGTGAGCTCTACCGCATCTAATGATCTTCCAGATCAATAAAAAACCAATTACGTAAACAAGTGTAATCCATAAGAGATGCGAGTAGGTATTATTATTATCTACATTTGATTATCAATACCAGAAAAATGGGCACCGTATAGATCTTCAAAACCAAATCCTATTTCAGTTACAGTCCCTCCGATATCTTTATATATACATATTCATGTGTAGAGTTTTTTAAATCCCAAATTTAAATTAAAAAATAAAAAAAAAATAAAAACTTCTCTGCATCTAATCTGAGTTCAGGAAGAAAAAAACACACAGCGGTAATTTTCAGTTTAATATTATTTTTTTTTTGGTTTTTGTTTGTTTTTGGTTAGAATTGAGAGAATTGGTTTGATTGGGAGTGAAAATCAGATCTGAATAGTGAGAATCAGTGTGGTGTGGTGGGGTGGGGTAGGGTATAGTTTCGTTGATCTGAAGCTTTTTGTAACATTTCGTCTTTTTTAAGTTTCATTATTTTAATTTTTGATTTTGGGTAATTCTTATTGCTGGGTATAGTTTTTGGGTTTTTTAAGTCAATTTGGTGCAATATAGTTTGTTATATAAAGCTCCAATTTTGTCATTAAGAAATTTAGATCACTCAAGGTGGAGAATTTTGGGTTTAATCGAGGTTTTTTGAGTGTTTAGTTTTGTGGGTTATTTATGAAATTGATGGTAATTTTTTTTTTTGAGCTGGTTTTTAGGAATTGAACAAGAATGGCTAAGGAAGTTTCTAATGGAGATCATAATGGTGCATCAAAGCCACCACCAACCCCATCACCTTTGAGATTTTCCAAGTTCTTTCAGGTACAAAAGAGATGTTTATAATGGATATTTAAATTCTAGTCATTTTACTTTTGAACTCTAGTTATTATGGTTCTTCTGGTTCTGTATGATTTATGATCTGGGTAAATTTTTTGCTTTTGATGGCAGTCCAATATGAGAATTTTGGTCACTGGAGGAGCTGGGTTTATTGGGTCTCACCTTGTGGACAAGTTAATGGAAAATGAAAAGAATGAGGTAAGCAATTTGAATTTAAATTCTCTGCTATGTTTCTTTTTCATGGAATGGTTAAGACTTCGAAATAGAGTTCCATTTACTTATTTTTAATAATGTCCTTTGTCTAGCATGAACCAAATACACATTCTCACTGAAGGAAAAATGAGAAAATCTGCTAATGAATTGAATTGAATGGTTAACATTTTGAGAGTTTTTAATCTCTGTTTGGTATTTTACTTAGGTGATTGTGGTGGATAACTATTTTACGGGCTCGAAGGACAACCTAAAGAAATGGATTGGTCATCCAAGATTTGAACTCATTCGTCATGGTACTGCTTGTTTTGGTCTTAAATATTTAGGTTTAGTTTGGTATGACAGAATTGAAGCTTAATGGTACTAATGGAATTTAATCTAATGAATTTTTAGTTCATTGTTCCTATTGTATTTTTAATTTGATTATATTCCATTACTTTCAATTACTCCATACCAAACTACACCTTAGTGTTTCAAAACCAATTATGTTGATAATGGTGAATGGTTTTATATAACAAATTTTTGCCCATTTATTATTCTACAGATGTCACTGAGCCATTGCTGGTTGAGGTTGACCAAATTTACCACCTTGCTTGTCCTGCTTCTCCAATCTTCTACAAATACAATCCTGTAAAGGTATGCATGTCATCGCATACCTCTCTCCCCTGAAAATGGTTCCTCAGAGTGCTTGTTAGCTCGATGAGTGGTAATTTGACCTATAACCACCTTTCTTTTACAGACCATAAAAACAAATGTTATTGGTACATTAAACATGTTGGGGCTTGCCAAACGTGTTGGTGCAAGGTTTGAGACTATTCCTCTGTCTCCTTGATAATATCCTGTTATTGGCACTTTTATGTTACTAATGGTATAGTTGCTGGGAACAGGATTTTGCTTACCTCAACTTCAGAGGTATATGGAGATCCTCTTGTTCATCCTCAGAATGAGAGCTATTGGGGAAATGTCAATCCAATTGGTATGTTTACTGTTCTGGGCAATATTTGATTAGATTCTATAAGTAAGAGCAAGATGATTTAGTTGCTAAAATAATTGCTATGTAACATTGCTATATAGGGTCTTTCTATGGAACATTGACAGTCAATCAAAGTTACATTAGATAGGATTGCAGAAGGCACTTATATGGAACCCAGAGGGCAATTATGATCAGTTTTTGGATGGAAAAACAGAATTCCCCTCTCATTTTTTGAAGATCCATTACATGTTAAATTTATGCTTTCGAACTCTAGCATGTTGAAGTTATATTTTAAATTCCATGCTTTTCAATGCTTTAATACAATTTTCTGGGTATGAGATTTTTCTACAGTTTGATTTGCAATATGTACTGTGCATATAAACATTACTTGTGGTGTTCCTTTGGTACTATCTACATATAATAGAAAATTTATAATCTTGTGTTTGCAAAACTTTTAAAGGAGTCCGGAGTTGCTATGATGAGGGAAAGCGAGTAGCTGAAACTTTAATGTTTGATTATCACAGACAGCATGGGATTGGTAAAATGGCTCACTCCTTCTCTCTATTGATTTTCTTAACAAATGTAAAAAAAATGTGTTTTTATTTCTGTTCTTACCAAAATTTGATCCTCCACCAGAGATACGGATTGCCAGAATTTTCAACACTTATGGACCCCGCATGAACATTGATGATGGGCGTGTTGTGAGCAATTTCATAGCCCAGGCACTTCGGTAAGTTATTTAAAATTCAGGTCCAAGGTGACCTTTGTATTACTGTTGGCCATTATATTCTTGCCATGGCTTTCCAACTTTTTGTCACTCCATTTGTCAATAAATGCAGTAATGAGCCCTTGACTGTCCAAGCACCAGGAACACAAACACGGAGTTTCTGTTTTGTGTCTGACATGGTATTTTTAAGAATCAATCATTGCGTTTAATAATGTTGGATAATGAAAATAAATTATAATTGGGTGTTGATCGTAATTAGCCTCTTACATTTACATGGCAATTGTTGCAGGTTGATGGTCTTATTCGATTGATGGAAGGAGAGAACACTGGGCCAATCAACATTGGAAATCCAGGTAATAATTCAAACCCTCTAACAAATCACTTGGGCTCTTTAAGGAACTTAGCAATATAAATGAAAAACCTTTTTTGCTGTTACTAATCTTAAATTTTTTATGTTTTTAGGCGAATTTACTATGCTTGAACTTGCCGAGACAGTGAAGGAGGTTAGTTTCAGTTTGCCTTCCGCAAACTCTTTGTTCTTGAATCTAACTTGGCCTCTTTTTATTTGAGAAGTATAACATTGAGAGGCATGCATATGCCTGTTACTAGGGGTGAGCAAACTGTTGGTTCGATTCAAAAGCGAACCGAACCAAAATAACTGAAATCCTATTTTATCCAAACCAAACCAAACCCAGTTTGGTTGGTCGGTTTGGGCTTTTTGGCTTTTTGTATTGTAATAAACTCTTTATACACACACACACACAAACACACACATATATTTTATTCAAGAAAAAGCTCAATTTCCTATAATAATGATAATAGAGCATTTAATTTTGTTTATTTTCTACCGTGTTCCTGTGTGTGTATATTTTGGTCAGTTTAGTTAAAACTGAAACTTTTTAATAAAAACCAAACTGAAATGAAATTTAATTTGCTTTTTCTTTTTACCGATGTACTAAATAAAATGAACCGAATCAAACTGGCAGATTCGGTTTGCGGTTTTACTCATCCCTATCTGTTACTGGAGAAAATATGTGTCCAAGCATTGTCTATTTTAACAATAACAGATTGAGCTTCCTGTTTGCAAAGCCAGTAATTGGTACTAAAATGGTTGTATGCATTGCAGCTTATCAATCCTGATGTAAAAATCTCAATGGTGGAAAACACACCAGATGATCCTCGTCAAAGGAAGCCAGACATCACAAAAGCAACGGAGTTGCTTGGATGGGAACCGAAGATCACGCTGCGCGATGGGCTTCCACTCATGGAGGAGGATTTCCGATTGAGGCTTGGAGTCCCCAAAAAGAAGTGAAGTGTATACTAGTAGTAAATTTGCCTTTATTGGCTTTCCTTACTCCAGAATCACCTGTTTACCTCAATATGTTATGATAATTACAATAAATGGATTTTGCTCTTATTATATCTTTTAAAGTAGGTTTTCATGTAAACTGTAGAACTTATCTCTGATGAGGCATTGGCATTTTTATATAATGGATAAATTCATAATCTCTGTTTCTTCCTCTTTTTCTTTGCTGCTCTGTTTGGTTTTTGCTCAACCTTTGCACCTTAAACAGGCTTAACTATTCTTGGTTTGTCATGTTTAGCCTTTCCAAACTTGCTCTGCCATAGAAGTCCTAATCCAAACGGTTAATTTTTTTGACATTTTAATGTCTATGACTGATTTTACAGGTCTAAGTGATTATATTACTCATTTTATATGCTAAAATGACTTAAATACCTTCATTTCTCATCACTTTTTTTTTTTTTTTTCTTTCTTTTTCTCTCTTTTTTTTAATTTATTTTTTATGATTACAGAAAAATAGATATGAATTTAATTTAATGATTGAATTTTTATTTTATTTTTTAAAAATGCAGAGAAGATAGTTCGAGTTTTTAAATGAGAAAAAATAATTATAACATTTTTTATTTATAGTTTTGTTTCTTAAGAAACAAATATAAGTTAAGAAAAAAACAATGAAAAATGAAGAAATAATGGAAAATGAAGAAGAAAAAAAACGTTTTAAAAAGAAAATAGTTAAGAAAACGTTTTATAAAGCAAAGGTTGCTTTCCTTGTTTAATTTGTTGCTCTAAATGACCCATTTTTCAAATTCAAAAAATTTATTTATTGAAATGATTATAATTTGTATCAAGGTATAAACAGTTCTTTTAAACGGTAAAAATAAAATTACAAAATTAATTTTCATATTTCACATTAAATTCATTCATTTAATACAATTAAAGTCAAATACACATTAAATTCATTCATTCAATACAATTAAAGTCAAATTATTTAACTAACTCTATGTTTGGGAATTTTCCTATTTTACTCTCTCTAATTTAAATGGGTGAAAAATAAAAAGGAAAATAAATTTTATTTTTCACCCTATTTTTTTTACACTTTATTTCCATTTTCCTTCTAAAATAGAGAGAAAATATAGAATGAAAAATAAAGTTTATTTTTCTTTCTCTCTTTATTTTATTTTCTTTCCAAATATAAAAATGTGATTTTCTTCTCTTATTTTCTTTTCTCCCTTATTTTTCCTTTATCCAAACATAAGGTAAAAGTCAAGTTACCCAAATTGGAGATTGCCTAAACCAGAAGTATGAAATTCAAACTGAGAAAACAATTTTTTTTTTATAACCAAATGTCAAATAAAATATAATAAAATAATTTATACTATACTTTTTTAATTGATCATAAATTCTGAAATGGGAAGGGCCATGAAGTTTTTATTTTTTTCTTAAATTTTGATTAGCTTTAAGATTTTTTATAATTCAACTCATTCTTATATTAATTTAATTATATTTATCTAAAATATTCATTTTATAACTATATTTCATCAGAAATAATTAATTTTTATATAATACCTTCGGAGTATTTATTAGAAAAATCAATTAAAAAAATTATTCAAGACAGGCATATATTTATCAGTTTTTCTAATAAATGTTATGGTTTAAAGATAACAATCAAGATAGAGTTAAATAAATAAATTTAAAATGAATTAAATGAGTAAAAATTGAGAATTTTAACCCATTGATTATCATCCATAAAAAATAAAAAATAAAAAAAAGAAAGATTTGACAATGAGATCAACAAATTTTATTAAAAAAATAATAAAAATAATTTCAAAACCAATATGTATTAAATATATTTTTATTATCATATTTTTTTTAAAAAATTATGATATAAGAATAAAAAACAAAAGTTAGAAATAAATCTTAGGTTTTTTCTTTTTTTAAATATGTAAGTCCATTTTATGAGAATTAAAAAATAAAATTTTATTTAAAAATATTATGTATATATATAATATTTATTAAATATATTTTTATTAACAAATTTTTTTAAAAATAAAAAATGTTAAATGAAGTTTAAACACTTTTTTCATTAGAATTACTTGGTTATATAATATAATTAATAAGGATATTATAACAAATGTAATTTTCTTAAACAGTGTTATCAGTAATTTAACCTTTTACTGTATCACAGGTAGTTTCAGTTACACTTCTCTATATATACTTTCTGTCTTCCCCGATTGTCAGTTCAGTGAATAGAGTCTTTAAATCATAAAAAAAAAGAATTAAAACCCTCTGTCTGTGTCTAATCTGAGTTCAAGAAAAAGGAAAATACAGTGGTAATTTAAATTTTCGGTTAAATATTATTATTATTATTGAGAAATGAGAATTGGGATGATTGTGAGGTGAGATTCAGATCTAGAATTTGGGAAATCGGTGGTGTGGTGAGGGTGGGGTATGGTTTCGGTGATTTGAAGCTTTCTTTACTTTTCGTGTCTTTGAAGTTTATTAATTTCTTTTTTTTTTTTTTTCCCATTACTAGTTGGTATAGTTTGTTGGGGTAATTATTATTATTGTTGATTTTTGAATTTTTTTAGGTTTTTAAAGTCAATTTGGTGCACTTTGGTTTCTTATATAAAGCTCCAGTTTTGTTTTTCAGTTTCATTGTTCATTGAAGAAATTTAGATCACTCAAAGGTGCAGAATTTTGGGTTTAGTTGAGGTTTTTGAGTGTTTAATTTTAATGGGTTATTTATGAAGTTGATAATTTAATTTTAATGGGCTGGTTTTTAGGAATTGAACAAGAATGGCCAACGAAGTTTCTAATGGAGATCACAATGCTGCATCAAAGCCACCACCAACCCCATCACCTTTGAGATTCTCCAAATTCTTTCAGGTACAAAAGGAAGTTTCTAATGGATTAATGTTGTGGAAGAGTTTCTGGTATTCAAATTCTAGCATGTCACCTTGGCACTTTAGCTTGAATAGTTTTGTGCTTTATTTTTTATGATTGCAAGCAATGAGAGAATGGATTGTTTCTTTGTAGCTATTATGGCTCTTCTAGTTCTGTATGATTTATGATCTGGGAGGACTTTTTGCTTTTGATGGCAGTCCAATATGAGAATTTTGGTCACTGGAGGAGCTGGGTTTATTGGGTCTCACCTTGTGGACAAGTTGATGGAAAATGAAAAGAATGAGGTAAGCACTTTTTGCATTTGAAATATCTGATATCTCTCTTTTTAATGGAATAGTTTAGACATTCAAATAGGGTTTCTTGCTATAGAAAATCCATGGGCCTTAAGAGTGTTGGGCCAAATGATATCAATGGCCATATAAGTGGGGTTGGAACCTCATTTGCACAAAACCAATTGGCTTGTGCTAAGGTCCAATCTACTCCACAATATTCCATTTTATATTCTTACACTTTTCCCATGTGGGATTATATTTTCCAACACTTGCTTTTGTCGATTTATTTATTTTCAACAATGCCCCTTGCCAGCATCTAAAAAAACACGTCCTCACATAAGGAAAAGCAAGAAAAGAAAGCTACTAAATGAATTGAAGTGGATGTTTAACATTTTAGAGTATTTATGTGGTGTATATCTGTTCTTCTAAAAGTTTTTTATGGCTATTTTTTATTTCACTTAGGTGATTGTTGTGGATAACTACTTTACTGGTTCAAAGGACAACCTAAGGAAATGGATTGGTCATCCAAGATTTGAACTCATTCGTCATGGTACCACTATTTTGGTCTTAAAATGTTTAGGTGTTGTTTGGTATGACAGAATTGGAGCCAAATGGAATTTGAACAAATAATTTTTAGTTAATTGTTTCTATTGCATTTTTATTTAATTTATATTCCATTACATTCTATTACACCATGCCAAACTACACCTTAGTTTTCACAACCAATTATGTTGATCATTGTGAATGGCGTTTATATATTATATGTTTGCCCATTTATTTTCCATAGATGTCACTGAGCCATTACTTGTTGAGGTTGACCAAATTTACCACCTTGCTTGCCCTGCATCTCCAATCTTCTACAAATACAATCCTGTAAAGGTATGCATGTCTGTAAATCATGAACCTCTTCCCCCTGAAACTTGCTTGTATGAGTGTTGTTGCTGCGAGTTCTGCTAATATTGGCTCTTGAGTGGTGATTTGACCTATAATCATCCTTTCTTTTACAGACCATAAAGACAAATGTGATTGGTACATTGAACATGTTGGGGCTTGCCAAGCGTGTTGGTGCAAGGTTTGAGACTAGTCTATCCCTTGGATAATAGCCTTTTATTGGCACTTCTATGTTACTAATGGTATGGTAGCTGGGAACAGGATTTTGCTCACATCAACTTCAGAAGTGTATGGAGATCCACTTGTTCATCCTCAGAATGAGAGCTACTGGGGAAATGTCAATCCAATTGGTATGTTTACTGATCTGAACAGAAGTAATAGATGGATTCATGAAACTATATATGTATATATATATATTGGTCACAAGAAATGATTTTATTGCTAAAGAATTGCTATATAACTTTGCTATAGCTGGTCTTTCTATAGAATTGCGACAGTCAATTTAAAGTTACGATAGATATGATTGCAAAAGGCATATATATAGAACCCAGCAATTATGTTAAGTTATGCCTGGGAAATCAGAATCCCATTCTCATTTTATTGAAGATCTATTGCATGTTAAGTTTATTCTTTTGAATTCTAATTTTTGAAGCTTTGTTTTAAATTTTATGTTTTCCATTGATTGTATGTAAATGGAATTTTTCTACAATTTGAGCTATAACATGTGATGTACACAAAATTTACTTGTGGTGCTCCTCATGTACCTCTATATAGGATAGATAATTCATATACTCGTGTTAATTTGAACAGGAGTTAGGAGTTGCTATGATGAGGGAAAGCGAGTTGCTGAAACTTTGATGTTTGATTATCACAGACAGCATGGGATTGGTAAAATTTCTCCCTTCCTCCCTCTATTCATTTTCGTAACAAGTGTAAAAAATATGGCTCTCTTAGTTCTTACCAAAATTATATCCTCCATCAGAGATACGAATTGCCAGAATTTTCAACACTTATGGACCCCGCATGAACATTGATGATGGGCGTGTTGTAAGCAATTTCATAGCCCAGGCACTCCGGTATGTTTTTTAAAATTAAGGTCCAAATATGACCTGTACATCACTGCTGGCAGTGGTGAGCCCTGTTTAGTAACATATTCTTTCTGGAGGTTTCAACTTATTGTCACTCGATTTGTCGATAAATGCAGTAATGAGCCCTTGACTGTTCAAGCACCAGGAACACAAACACGAAGTTTCTGTTATGTGTCTGACATGGTATTTTTAAGAAATCAATTATTGCATTTAATAATGATGGATACTGAAAATGAATTAAGATTGGGTGTTGATTGTAATTTGATCTTATATTCACGTCAATTGCTACAGGTTGATGGTCTTATTCAATTGATGGAAGGAGAGAACACTGGGCCAATCAACATTGGAAATCCAGGTAATTATTTAAACCCTCCGACAAATCACTTGGGCTCTTTAAGGAACTTAGCAATATAAAATGAAAGATCTTTATTGCTGTTACTAATCTTGAATTTTTTGATGTTTTAGGTGAATTTACAATGCTTGAACTTGCCGAGACAGTGAAGGAGGTTGGTTTCAGTTTGCCTTCTGCAAACTCTCTTTGGCCTTGAATCTAACTTGACCTCTTTTTACTTATGAAGTAAAACATTGAGAAGCTTGTATATACTTGTCACTGTAGCAAGTATTGTACTTAATGGCTAAATCTGTATCCAAGCATTATCTATTGTGAAACAAAAATGAAAAAAATACACAAACAAAATAACATATTGAGCTTCCTCTTTGCAAAGCCAATAATTGTGTTAATCGATTGATTGCATGCATTGCAGCTTATCAATCCTGATGTAAAAATCACAAAGGTGGAAAACACACCAGATGATCCTCGTCAAAGGAAGCCAGACATCACAAAAGCAAAGGAGTTGCTAGGATGGGAACCTAAGATCAAGTTGCGCGATGGTCTTCCGCTAATGGAGGAAGATTTCCGACAGAGGCTTGGGGTCCCGAAAAAGAACTGAGGCATATACTACCAGTTAATTTGTCTTCATTGGTTTTCCTTTTTTCCAGTCACCTCTTTACCCCAATTTGTTTTGATATTTACAATAAAGGCATTGTGCTTATTCATTTAAAGTCGGTGTTCATGTAACCTGCAGAAGTTTTTCTGTTGAGGCATTGGATGGTACAGGGATTAATTATGAAAGAAGCATTTTATATGTCGGATTAGTTCATAACCTCAATTTCCGCCTTTGTTTTCCCCTGTTTTTGTTGTTTGGTTTGGCTTTTGTTCAAAGCTTCTTATCTTAAACAGGCCAGCTATTCTTGTGTTGCCATATCAATGTAGCCTCTAAACCTTGCTGCTTTTCAAGTCAACTATCCACTACCACAATCAACAACCCTTATTCCCTCCTAGCAGCAAACAATTACCCAAGGAGATCTTACTTTTAAAAGACTATATCTCTTCTCACTAGCAAAGGTGCCCTACTTGTTTATTCGATGCTCTGAATTGCCCGTTTTCCATATTTTAATAGCAAATGCCTGGATGACAAAAACAATTTATTGACCTGAATTTCTAAGCATTAATAATATTATTCACCTATTTCTCAATAAGGGGAAAAATTATATCGGAAATTTAGGGCGTTACAAAAGGGTAATATAGGAGTAGAAAATATATTCCAAATGGGATTTCTAAGCTTCTGCAACTTGAGCTTGAGGTTTTTTCTCCTTGCTTTTCACAGCCTTCTTACTTGCTGCTTCACCATCTTGCATTTCTGTTTGGTTTTCAATCCTTGCAAAGACTGGTTTAGGCTGAGCCATAACCTGACCACGCTTCAGGCCACCCCACTTTGTCTCACTCTACAATGCCAAATCCGATAAAAGGTTAATAAATCAGCAGAAAAGTGGTTCAGATAACATGTATGAATCTACATAATGGATAGAGTCGTGTGTGTAGAGAGAGTGAGAGAGAGAGAGAGAGAAACCCAGGTTAAACTGTTGAAATGTTCCGGTGAGTAGCCAAGCTGTGTATATATTCTCCAGCATAAACTTGGTGCGACAGGGGATAAAGCAATTGCTATAATTCTCATTGCTTCCAATATAACCACAAGATCCTGCTTGGCATAAACCAAAAGTAAAACAGCACTTCAATAACATCTTAAAGTAGGTCGGTTTAATACAAATGTCAATGAAGTCCAATTTCTGACAATGTATACCATCCTAATAGATCATGCCTAACCTATTCTGTGGAGCAATAACTAATTTTACTCATTGTCTCAGCATGAGTAGTTAGAAGATTTACAGACTTAATATTAAAATGTTTCCTTTCCCAAAAATTAATTCGCCAATTTTCGTGTCAGAATAATCTTGTTAAAAGATATTCTTGAAGATACAGAAGTAAACGTGCAAAACCTTTGCAGCAGCTTCAGAAGCAGCACCCCCTTTCTTAAAAAGAGACCATGGAGTACGTTCATCCATGTAGACATTTCCAGCATTACCAATCTCAAGAACAGCCTCACAAGCCAATGATAGAGACAGATTTTCATAATGAATCCGAGCTTTTTCAACCTGCAAGAAAGTAAAATCATTTGGATGATATCAGGCCACAGATGGATAAAGTTGCAAAGCAAACTGGCAATAGATGAATGCTAATGATACTGAATTAGCTGATCAGGGAAAAATTTAGA
This sequence comes from Reutealis trisperma, assembly GCA_947687605.1. Taxonomy (NCBI): domain Eukaryota; kingdom Viridiplantae; phylum Streptophyta; class Magnoliopsida; order Malpighiales; family Euphorbiaceae; genus Reutealis; species Reutealis trisperma. The sequence continues at coordinate 422,553 of CANTUT010000008.1, forward strand.
TTCCCCATAGGTGTCTGGTAACCATGTTTGAAAGGGTATAATTGGCAATTTGACAGCAAAAGCAATGAGAAATCCAATATAGAAAAATATTTCTAGCACCACAAATCTACCATAGTGCCAAGTAGCACTCATGGTGGCACCAGATTCAGTGCAGAAACACAGTTTTCACAAGAAGGAAAGGAACCAAATGAATAAGAGTTCCAATGCAGGATTCAAAGCAAAGACAAAGTCATTTCACTGTTAGTAATTTGAAATATTTGCACAGAAGAAATAGGTAAATTTTCACTAAAGCAGAGATCCGAGGAATGACTCAATGCTCCATATTCCAGCATATGTTTTACTCATTAGAAACCATCACTGTCCAAGGGACTTCTAATATTAAAAGTTTCAGACTTACCAACTTCTCTACACTGTCCTTGAATGCATTTCCTTCAGCTGCAATAGCTGAATCAACCACCAGAGTTGATTGGCAATTCTTTTTGAGAAGTCCAAGAGTACGGTTAAGAAGGTTTCCTGTATGGGATTTGTAAAGAACAATCTTATCTTTTTGATATATGATTAAAATTACATATGCACATGTCAAAATCATGTTTCAATAATTGTAAAACTGCAACCATAAATACCTATGGTATTGGCAAGATGAGCATTGACAATGTTAATAAAACGATCTTCCGAGTAGTCCCCATCATTTCCAAACTCCACCTCTCTGAGGAAGAAGTACCTGACTGCATCAGCACCAAATTTTTGAACCAACTCATTTGGTTCAAGTGTATTTCCTAATGACTTCCCCATCTTCAGGCCATCCTATCATTTTCAAAATAAAAAGCATTGCTGCATGAAATAAAATTAGGTGTAAGAGAATTAAAAGGCTTGCTATACAATCACTGAACCCAACATCATAATTTCATGTCTTACAGAAATATATTTATATGACAAGGTGACTCTAAGTTCAAGAGAAACAGTGGCAGAGCTACTGAGATTAGACAAATAATGTTGGGGTGAACAAGCTAAATTTATATACAACAGTAAATACAAATGTATTGCTGTGAAACATGAAATTTAGCTTATTTCCATGAAACAAGCTAAATTTATAGGCTAGAATAAAATTAAATCTCCACTTGCTCTAATTTTATGTTCAAAGTATAAAACTTACTCATGGAGTACTTGAATCTCATTTAATGCAGAGGGTACAGGACTGGGGATCAAAAAATGACAGACAAAAGAAAGAAACAAGGATTCATGGCTTTAATTAAAACTCAATACATAAGAAGATAAAGTATCCATTTGAAAGGGTTGAAAAGGAACAACTATACACTCAAACAGGACTAAAAATCCATAAGTCCTACCTTCGACTTTTTTGCATGAAAAGATTGTTTTCACTTACAAGAACTAACAATTTCTTAGTTGCAATCCAAAGCTCATAGCAAAGTGTTTGAGATAGAAAATATCCCCTATGAAGGTCTAAAAGATGAAGTAAACCATTAATAGCTGGTTATGAAGGAAATTATTTTGATAACTGGTGTTAATAATATGAATACCTTTGTCAAGAATCCATGCCCGAACACCATCTTAGGCAGGCCGAGACCAGCAGACATTAGCATAGCAGGCCAATAAACTGCATGAAAACGTAAAATATCCTGCAGAAGAATAACACAATCATAAGAAAGATATTATCAACTGAATTCTGTCTATAAATGTTTTTGGGGAAAAAGGAACCAAGTTCACAAAAAGCAAAAAAAAGGGTAATACCTTCCCAATCAAGTGTAGCGAAGCAGGCCAGCCAGAAGAAACAGCACTTTTTAAATTAGGTTGCCCCTTTTCTTCTGATAAAGCTGATATATAACTGCCCAACCAAAGCAAAAAGTCAGTCAAAGTAATAGATGTGGGAGAAAGGTTGGTAATCTGTAGTCTCCTCTATGTTTCCAGTGTATCAGTGACAAAGAAGACTTAAATAAGTTCACAGATCAAGCAGTGGCAAGCTTAGAAAAAACTACGATTGTCAACCACAGAAGAAAAGAATTATACCCCAGTAAGGCATCAAACCAAACATATATAGTCTGCTTATTGTCATTAGGAACTGGAATGCCCCAGTCCACTGATGCTCGGGAAATTGAAAAATCTTTCAAGCCACTCCTGATCCAACTTTGCACCTAACAGAAAAGCAAGCACTAACATTAATGGACACTTATAGTTGGCAGAAAAATGACCTTTTAGGTTCAAACAGAACAAAAGAAATCATGAAGGAACTATCAGATTACTGATGCTCTCATGGGTAACATGAGTAGGTGAATCAATAACAAACAACAGAAATACCAGGTAAGATGATCTAATGATTTTTAATAAGGCAGTCCAGAACCTTAGCTGCAACATGATTATGTTCAACAGAACAAATGCACAAAGATTTAATATTTACAAAGTAACATAGAATGCACAACAAAACACAAAATTTTGCTGATTAGAAGAAAAGAAGATTGATCATTTCCTAACCTCATTCAAACGGAATGAAGGCTGCACAAAATTTGGATTCTCTGTCAAAGTTTCTTCTAATAGTTTTTGGTACTTTGACAAGGCAAAGAAATAATTGTCCTCTTTCCGCTGAATGCATGGCTTTAGGTGCATGGGACAACAGTTGTTATCAAGTAGCTCCTTGGCATCCTGTAGAGAATACACAAAACAACGCTGTTACACCATCAGCAAAGGCTGAGGTTAATCTTCGTTACAATATTTATATTAAAGAAATGAGGGAAAATTGGGCCAGCATATGGATTATTTATGACATAAATTAGAGTGTAATCTCATGTCAACATTTTTCTTTTTAATTTGAAAAGGATACAAAACAAGTAACTTTGAAAATTATCATTGCCCTCCTAAACCCAAAATAGCAACAAATTAAACCATAGGCCTTGAATATGATAGCATGAAGTAGAAATGCAAGGCACCACCTTATACTCCTCGCAGTTGACACAATATAGTCCCTCATAGTCAGCACGATAAATGTCTCCATTGGCAAGAACTCTAGAATAAAATTCCTTGACAATAGCTTCATGCTTGGGATCAGTTGTCCGAATGAATTTGTCATAAGCAATTTCTAACTGCCCTCCAGAAAATATAAAACAAGAATATCCATCATACTATTCATAAGAATCAAACTAATAAGCTGAAAGAGTAAAATATTCAGGTGGAGAAAAAAAAATTCACATCTTTCCAAAGTGTCTTGTAAGTTTGAGATATGACATCACAGTGCTCACTTGGGCTAAAGCCACAAGCAGCTGCAGCGGTAGCAATCTTCTCTCCATGCTCGTCAGTTCCAGTAACAAATATAACTTTCTTTCCTAAAAGTCTCTGCCAATTTGTATAAATATCAAGAATCAGGCCCTCGCATACAATAAAGCCACCAAAAAAACTAACCAACTATTTCTACATTCCATTAGACCACATAAATTAACAAATAAAACCCACAAAGAAATATCCAATAACTAATAAGAAATGCAGATAAATTTGGTCTGCAAAAAGCTAAACTTTGAAACAAAATAAACCCAATTCACGCTTCTTAATCAAGAACAATCTAACAAAACGACAACGTCTATGAATTAAGCTTATATCATAAACCAATCTCACAAATTAAGCTTTTAAAGCTACAAATTGATTTTAAAAAAAAAAAAAAAAAAAAAGAAAGAATGAAAATAACCTGAAATCGAGCTATGGCATCAGCAGCGATGGTGGTGTAAGCACTACCCATATGAGGAGGGGCATTCACGTAATAAAGCGGAGTCGTGAGGACAAATGTTTCAGCAGCAGGTGCTTCGCCATTTCGAGCACTACTTTGATTCCCATTGCTAATAGTGCAAGTGCAAAAAGCAGCTTTTCTTGATTTTGAAGAAGAAAGGAAAAGGTGTAGAGGGAAACTGAGACGAGTCTTGAAATGGGTATTTGATTTTGACCTTCTAGTAATCAAATATAAAGGGTTTAAGATTGAATAGTTTATTCTCGCCGCCATTTCTTTTTTTTTTTTTTTTTTTTTTCTTGCAAGCAGCTTCTGGCTGTTCTTTAAACGCAGAGGCCTATCGATAAACAACCCAGAAAATGGTACATAAAAAGTAAACATCACTGTTGGAAAAAAAAAAAAAAAAAAAAAGAAGGTAAACATTACAGGTGTTTTATGTTTCATAAGAAGACAGTCCAATGATAGATTGACACGTATACCTGCGCCTGTTGCCAAATCTTTGGGTCGGGTCGGGTCGGGTCGGATTCGGTTTTGCCCAATTGACAGTTAAAATATCTAATTAAAAAATACGGTGCCGTTTGACTGTCCATATATACTGGGTAAAAAAACTTCTCAAATTCTCAAATTGAGAAGAGAAATACATTAATCTGAAGGTTTTTTTTTTAATCCAAATCCTTTCATTAATAGGAGCTTTCAATAGCTATCATGCTGGCAATAAAACCAAGAGGGTGTAGAAACCACTTCTCTATCCCTAATATAGAACAAGTAATCTTAGTAATAAAATGGATTATACTTGGATCTCTTGCTTAGGCCGTACTAGGTAATGCCTAGGTGAGCAAACAACTTGTATTGGATCACGGCACAATCACCCTCTAGAGCCCTGAAATAATCAAAGATACTCATTTCTCTTCAAATGCATTCATCCATATGCTTGAAAATTACGGGAATTTGATCCATTTAGCGATTTTAGAAAAAATTATTCTAAATATAAGTGTTTTATTAATATATTCTCAATTTAGAGTGATTTTTAGTAAAAAAATTAAAAAATGATATAAATCACTAAAAATATGACGAAAAAGAAAAGTGATGTCATAATTATATAAAACACAAAAAAAAAATGACGGAATGTGAATTAAAAAAAAAATCACTTTTCCATATCATTTATGGCGGAATGTGTGCTAGCATCCATATTCCACCATAATTTATGCGGAATTGTGTGGCACATTCCGCCATAAATTATAGCAGAATGTGAATTAATTTTTTTTTGTTTTTGCTTTTATAAGATTTATTTTAAATTTTAATATAGATTATGAAATAATTCACATAATAAATAATTAATTAAGTATATATAACTCTTATAAATATATATATATATATATATATATATATATATATATATATATATATATATATAATTCAATGTACTTTTTATAGAATATTTTAAAAAAATGGTGAAAAAGTGAGATTTTTTTTTTAATTCAAATTTCGCCATTTTTTTGGTGGAAAAATGATTTTTGTTTTTTTTATTCAAATTCTGCTATTTTTTAGGTGCAAAAGTTATTTTTTATTTTTTTTTTATTCACATTTCGCCATTTTTTTTTGTTTTATATAATTTTGACATCACTCCTTTTTTCTGTCATTTTTTTAGTGATTTATATTATCATTTGACTTTTTCATCATAAACTATTCCAAAGTAAAAATTTATTAATAAAACACCTATATTTAAAATAATTTTTTTTAAAATTGCTAAATGGGTCAAATGCCTCTGAAAATTGCATTGGAGTATCTAAAACCAGCAGAAGGCACTGAGAACATTTCACATGGAAACATGAGCATTTCATATTGACCTTCCATCTTCACAAGGAGAGTTTCCATAACACGTGCAGAGGTCTGAGCATAAGCATTTCCATATTGACCTATGAAGCCATAAGAATCATAATTAAAGTTCAGAATATTGCAGCAAAGAACTATTTATATGTCCAGCTTCTACTATTTCTAGCATTAAAATGACACAACTTTTACTTTCTATAGTTTGTTATTATTAAATTATTTGATTGCAAGCACTTTCATTATTGCTTTCTTGGCATATCGGGATAGGGGGAGAGAAAAGAGCAAAAACTTGCATGGAGCCTGCTGCTGCTTCTTGGACTAGCAAGTGTTAATGCCTGCATAGGAAATCCATTGGCAGCAATCAAGATCAAACCAACTTCCAATTACCAACTATTAAAAGATAACACAGAGAAAGTGGGTGCTTTCTAATGTATCAAATTCAAACCATTCTTTAATCTTCCTTAACTAAGAATTAATTGCCAATCTCATTCATTATTTGATATGAAATTTCAAAATATGACCACTCTTTGTGAATTATCTTATTATTTGATAGATTGATTAGTTCGACTTGTTTTGACTTTGCTAGTTTTTACAACAACTAGTGAATAAGTATTTTCAACTATGAAATCTATTTTACCTAATAAGATGAAAAATAAGTTTTTAAATTATTCAATGATAATTTATATCAGAAGAAAAATTTTAAAACTATCAATTCATATTGATAATAGATAGATTTTAATGTATAAAGAATCAAAGAGCTCAACTTAATAAAAAAATTATTTATATACATAATTTGTCTTTTTTGAATTATCATTATGAGAGTATATTTATAGTGTAATCTGAGTTAACTAACACACATATACGTTTATGTCACTAGTTATAACAATGTAATTATAAAATTGAAATATATATTTCGCATTGAGTTGTTATTAGTGTAAATCGACTCTTATTTTATATTTTGAACTCAAATTCAAAAAAAAATTTCTATCCAACTCAATAAATTGCATTAAAAGTGGAAAAGCAAAGGAACAGTAATTGTACAATTGATTTGAGAGTATATTTATAGTGTAATTTGAGTTAACTAAAACACATATACGTTTATGCCACTAGTTATGACAATGTAATTATAAAATTGAAATATATATTTCGCATTGAGTTGTTATTAGTGTAAATTGACTCTTATTTTATATTTTGAACTCAAATTCAAAAAAAAATTTCTATCCAACTCAAAAAATTTATTCTATGCATTAAAAGTGGAAAAGCAGAGGAACAGTAATTGTATAATTGATTTGAGGGATAATTTTATAATTTCATATGATTTATTTTACTTTATTACCCTGTTACTTTGCACTAATATAAATAAAATGGTATAGTTTAAATGAGACTATTTTTGTCATATAATTTAATTGATTTACTTTAATACCTCTATCTAGCCCAAGTGGCTTATCGAAAACGATGCCGTTTTATAAGGTTAAAAAAGTCATTTTATTTAGAATTAGGTTAACTTTGTTATACGTTTCTCTCCTGCCTCTCTCCTTACATCTTCTTTTTCCTTTTTTGCGCCGCTCTCTTTCTGATTCATAGATCTTCTACTTTTTTTTTTTTTTTTTTGCATGATTTGCTTATTGATTTCTTTTCTCTTCATCTTTTTTGCCGTTTGCCAAGTTCTAAAAGTGAGGAAAATTTGCCAAAGGTTAGTCTTTCTGCTTTTTTTTTTAAATAATTTTTTTTCAGCTTTGCTTTTACCTCTTATGAATCGTGTTTGTTTTTACTTTCCTTTCAAGAGTTTTATTTTGAAGGTCACAGATACAAAATTTTTGGATCTGAAGACTAGGCATGGAATGTTTCTAGATTTCTACCTGAATATTTCACAGGAAACCTTAACCAGTCACAACTAGTTATAAATATAACTGAATCAACATGATGGTGCAACTCCTTGCCATCTAAATGAAAACTAATAATAGGAAAATGCTAAGCATGTTTTCCAATTTCCAGCTGTGTTCACCAATTCTATTATTTTTCATTTGATGGGATTAGACTGTAGTAGTTTCTTTTAAAAGTTTTAGTCTTGATATAAATTATTTTTTTTTAATATTTGCATATTTGATTTTATTAGTCTTGTCGCTATAAGCTATAAAGTAGTGTTTGGAAAATGAGTGGAAAATGAAAGGAAAGAAAATAAGAAAGAAAAATATTTTGAAATTTATGAATTTTAATTTTTTTAATATTTGCGCCAAAATATTAAAAAAAATTAAGATTCATAAATTTCAAGACATTTTTCTTCCTCCTTTATTTTTCACCTATTTCTCAAACATACCCTAAATCATATAGCATATTAGAACTAATTCATGATATCATATATTATATTATAGTAAAAAAAAATCACATTAATATTGTTGCAGCAAAACAAAAATCTAAAAAATCTACAAAGGCCTATTATCAAGGTCTAGGGTTAGAGTTAGGGGCCAAAATAAAAATGAAATTGAGGAAAAAAATTTATATTTGTCGAAGCTAATATATATATATTTTTAAAAAACCTCAAAGGACATGTAATTCTAATTTTAACCGGATCGAGTCAACTCAAACTCAATCTACCATTTCGATTCAAATTGATTTGAGTGAAAATTATGATTGATTTGACATTAGTCTCATAACCCTTAAAAATTTAGATTATATAAGGTTTAATAGACGATTTTAACTCTGTTAAAGTATAAAAAAGTAAAAAATAAAATAAAATTATATATGTTTCCCAATAATCCAATAGGATCATATTGAAATTTAGTGACTTTTCTAAAATCCAATCAAACCTTAATCTAAAACCAACTCGATTATTCAAGTTAAGATCCAAATCCTATATAATTAGGAGCAGACTTGATGATTCAAATTAGGATTTTCTCATATTAAAATGAATATAATAGGTCTTATTAGTATAGTCTCCATCACTAAATGAAAAATAAATAGTTGAGATTTATTTTTACATTATAATTATCAATTTTAAAAAATTTTAAATTTTAATTTTTTTAAAAAAATTTTAACTATTTATTTTACATTTAATAATGAAAATTATACTAATATGATGTATCATGTTCATTGTAATATAAAAGGATATTAATCTGACTTAGTGAATCAGATCAGCACAGCCAGATTATAAGCTTAAAATATTGCAAGTGTTCCTAATAAACAAGAAAATTTAAAAGGTAAAATATTATTTAGTTCTCCAAATTTGACTAAATTAATGAAATGATTATTCTATTTTGAGAAAGTAATTAGAAGGTTCCTTATTTTTCATTTTGTCAATGAAAATATCCTTCCATCTAATTTTCTTTAGAATTTCGTTAAAAATTAAAATTAAAATAATAATAATAATAATAATAATTTTGCTTTACCCAAAATACTCTCTCCAATTTCTTCTCACCTCTTTGCAAAATAAGCAAAATTTGCCGATCTCACTATTGCTACTCTTTATCAATTCTCACTGCTCGACAGTCGAGTTTCACCAGATCGAGCTCCATCGATGTGTGATTTATTGTTTATAGAAAATCAACTCTTGTAGAGATTGGAGTGATGGGTCTACATATGCTGTTGCCGAATAAGAAGAAGATTGAAAAGTGTTGGCAGAAAAGAAGATGAACTTCTTAGGGTAATGATGATAAAGAAGCATGCGATCCTATGCTTCACATTCAGCAAGCATTAGAGTGAGTATCATTATATGTATAAATTGTTGCTGCTTAATTTATGATATTTTGTTATTTTATATTTGACTAATTTTTGCCTGTTCTTTTTTAATTTTTGGGAAATTAATTGGCATCTAAATAATATTATTTATAAAATTCACATTCTTCCGCTTTTTCATTTTCTTAAATAAACACAACTTTAGTTTCAATAAGGAAAGTGGAAAGCTTGAAGACTATGTTTTGATTTTGTAGGCTATTAAAACCCATTTTTTGCTAAAAATAAGTTAAATAAAACTTAAAGGTTTTATCATCTTCTTTTTTATTGATTTTTTTTTAAGGAGGTAGAGATGGAAAATTTAATTATAAATGAGAGATATTATAGTCTTTTCATACATTTTTAGGGTAAAATTAGACAAAATGATTAATTTATAAACAGAATAAAACTCAAGAGACATTTTAATTATTTTCTTAAAAGAAAAGGACAATTTTATTAATTTAATTTCACCCTAATTTATATCAACTTGATCATGTTTTAGGAATATGTTTTGAGATCTTGGTGACAAAGTACCAAGTCTACTATAATAACTGAGCCATTTGGTTGCCTATATAATATTCTAACATATTTCAATATTAATGCCAAAAAAAAATATTTGTTTCCTATGTAATATTAGGTGACAAGGTGAGATTATTTTAAGAGAAAATATCATAATTCAAATTTTATAGATAAAATTAATGTTAGAAAAAATATTTCAATATTATCATTTTGATTCATTATTGTTAACAAAGATCTAAATTGATCATGTAACAACGAAATTGATTAGTTGTCCTATATGTGGCCTACCAATATTTTTTGTTGCTCAATAAAATAAAGTTCATTAATAAGGCATAGCCCAGCATAATACAAAGTACAAGAAAAGCATATGGCTAGCTCAAATTTAAGTACAATAAACTACATAACTCAAAGATTATTGCAAAGGTCTTATAGCCTAACCAATCGACCTAATGGTGTTTTAAACAATTAAAATTATAGATTAGCCTCTAATATACTCTTCTCTTTACAGAGATGATTGGTGCCTTTGAAGAGAGCCTTACCACTGTCAGCACCAAAATCAGAGTGAGAAATCATGCTTGAAGCTTGACTAGAAAAAATGACCTTACACTTACTAAGCTTAAAAAATCTCCATTGCTAAACAAACACACTGAAAACTGGGTTAAAATAGGCATTCATTTTTTATCTAAGATAAAATCTAAATATTGCAGTTACTCAACCCACAGGGACTCCGTAAACAATGAAACCAGCATGTAGCTGTGGCCCTAGCAACAAAAACAACTTCAAACTTGCCCCCATCGACATCTAAAGACATATCCCTTGAATATTAAAGGGTTGATAGTGACTGGAATACTGCAGCCATGAAAACGGCCACCAAAACGACCATTTGATCTTCTTTTTGAAGATGGCTCAAATCAAAAATAGTGTTAGAAACACATAAAACATAGAAGACCATGACTAAAATTTTATTTTCACCAAAGGACAAGGAAAAAAAGGCTAAAAAACTGAAATAAATAGAGGTGCTCCATCGGTAGTAAGCGCCACCGATAGTTTCCCTAACTGAAAACTCAAGTCAAGGAAGGCGTAGATTTCAAAGTGTGAGATAGAGGGAAAAAAAAATAAAAAGCACTTGACGTTTAAAAAAACTCAAACTACAGTTCACTTGATGTCTACCAATATTCCCTCTATGAGTTGATATCAATATCAATAATTTTATAATTAAATGAAACATGTTTTTAAACTTTTTACATAATTATTTTTTATCAAGAAAAATAATTAAATATATGACACAATATATATATATATATATATATATATATATATATATATATATATATATATATATATATATATATATGTACACTTCATCTGTCCGTAAATTATAGTTCACATTTCTTTTTTGAAATGTCAAAGATAAATAATCTATTTTTTTAAAGTTAAGTTTATTATTATCTTTCCAAATATGCCACTTAACATAGTTATAATCAATTACATTATTCTCAAATATTAATGTAATTTGTGGTCATACTACAAATAAAATAGTAAAATAAACACAAATTCTTAATATTTGTACCAAAATAAAAATGGGCTATAATTTATAAAAAAATGAAGTATTAAACTATTTTGCTAATTGGTTAGTAAATTTTGAAACACACGTCACTTGGTGCCACTCATTTTTAATGTCAACTAGGGGTGTACACTATTTTGTTTAAACTGAAAAACTAAACCAAATTGAAATTTGGTTCAGTTTTTGGTTTTTTATTTTGCACCTTGCAAGTAAAGCACAAGCACAACATTCGCAAAAACAAAGCTAATACCGTGTTTAAATTTAAAGGCAAAATCTATACAATAGTTACCAATTTTTTTAATCGAACTGATCTCAATTGAAAATTTTTTATTTAGTTCGATGTTGATTTTAAATTTTATATTATTTAAACCAAACTAATTAAATATTCACTCCTAAATTGTCAGTAAGATTTATGAAGTGTAAATTTTATAAATTATAAAAGATGAATATAAAATTACCTTTTATTACTAAGCTTTTGATTAGGTGACACCATAATAATATTGATGATTGAGTGATCTTAGACTTCTTAGCTCAAGTCCATACGGAAGTCAATTTTACCAATAATATATAACCGCTTTCTAATTTCTCTCATTTCTCATTTTTCCATATTTCACACAAATCTGCAAATTTTTTTTTCATCCCAATCATTATAGTTTGAAAAACCGCAAATTTTTAATTTTTCTTTTTTTGGTTTATAGCCGAACATTTTACTGGAATCCAGTAGCATAGCCAAGTCAATTTCAGTCAGAGGTTTTTGTCTTTTACTATGAAGACAAAATTGACCGACATTGGAGTGACTAGACCACTTCGGAGGCTGCGCCGCCCAATTATTGCTCCATTTGCAAAAACTTTATCTAAGTTTTATTTATATTAATTGCGTATACTAATGCTCTGAAATGAAAATCGATGCTTTCAAACTTGGCTCGATGTTTGAACGAAGGTAAAGAATCATAGATGATGGATTAAATCAGAGCCAAATTAAAATTGAACTAAAATTTTAAATAAGGTTATATATTTATTATTTATATATTAAAAATAAATATAATATATATATATATATAAAAATATAATATTTAATATTTATATTTAATATAAATTATAATATATATGTAATTAAAATTAACAAATATTATTTAAACAATTAATAAATATTACTTATAAAAATATGAATTTAAAATCATTTTAAAATCATTGACTAGAGAAAAAATATATTAAGTGACTATTTTAAAAATCAAATTTAAATGGGTCTTACTACTTGATAGTGGGAGATTTATTTAAACTTGTATTGTCCTATGTAAAAAAAAAATATAAATTTAAATATTCATTTAATTAAAATGGTGAATAAGTGAATGATAATTTGAAATTTAAAATATATAATTTATTTTTTTTAATTTGGTAACAAAAATATTTTTTTTTTATTTATTGACCCGGCTCACTCGCAAAAAATTAGCTAAGTCGACTGAGTCACCAGTTACCTGGCCAGTTTGACCAAATTTTGGTTGGGTCTAATCATCCCGGGTTTTAGGCTAATTTTGAACCAGTCTGACCTCCAGTCCCTGATTTTCCCAGTCCAACTTGCCAGACCTATCCAGGGCTAACAACACGGATGAAAATACATGAAGTAAAAAAGTGTTATCTTTTTATAAATAAAAAATAATAAAAAGTCGTACTGATTAAAATATTTTTTCACTTATTTCAATGATGTTTTTTATTTAAAAGAATATCTTTAATTTAATAAAGAACATCTTAGGGAGTCAAACCAACTATTTAATTTATATTTTAAAGATAAATAGTTGTTATAATTTTTTTTCATTTTTAAAAGACAATATATATTTATGTGTGTGGATGCATCCTTATTTTGGTTGTTGGTTACAATAAACAAATTTTTATCAATAAACAAATTTATTTTAAGAATCAAGTCATTTCTAGAATTAAATACAATTATTTAAAAAAATTGTTTTTGGTAGGATAAATGTTTTTCTTAAAACATCTTACAGTGACATTTAAAATTAAGAATTTTAGTTGGCAAGTTGAAAGAAATCATTATCCATTCAATACTAATCCATTGAGTAACTTTTCTCTCTTCTCTCTCTAAAAACCTTATGCTCTTCTTTTAGGGTTTACTCCAAGGAACACCTATGATGGCTCCAGCCACTAGAAGAGACCCCCTTTTCTTCCTTTTCTTTAGTTGTTTTGCTTTATTGATAAATATTTCTTTAGTTGGTTTGCTTTATTGATAAATATTTCTCGAAGGCCCCTTGTGGCTTCGTATCTACCATTCAAAACGGACTGCTTTTTTGGTCCTTTTTGCTCTTTTGTCATTGTTTTATATGACCATGGCTATTTTCAGGTGAGATTTGGCTATCCTACCACCATGTTTTTCTTAAATTTTTGATTTATGAATGGACAGTGGTAGGAACAAGATGAGTCTATTGAGGTTGCAACGAAGCTTCTCAAAGAACCTATGGGTTTTTATTGCAAAGTTCAATGGCCATTAATAGCCAACAAGGGCAAATCCGATCAATGTATTTGGATATGATCACATTTTGGCCCAATTATGGTTTAATAATTCATATATGGGTAAGCTTTGGGTCCTTTTAGTGCAAGTTCCTTAAGTATGGCTAGGCTAATACCTTGTTCTACATGCAGCTTCTCTTTCCCTCTTGACCACCAGTCAGGGTGGATTTGCAAGACAAGAGAGAAAATGTCTCTAGAAGGGAGGGTATAGAACAAAGAGAGAAAATGTCTCTAGAAGGGAGGGTACAGAACAAGGACTTTGTTATAATTTTACAATTCTAATAGGCCTTTGAGCAATGTTCTTCTCAGATCTTAGTGTCTATAGATTTATGGGCTTTCAACCCAGTATTGAAAATCCCCAATGTGGGTTGGTTTGTATTAGATTTCAGGTTCATTTATGTGATTTCAGTCAGCCTGCTATTTGTATTGTTTATTTTTAATTGCACTAAACTGAGCTTGATCCTCTATCAATGAACCTCTTATTTTCTTAGGCTAAAAAAAAAAAGTTGAAAGAAGCCATCATCAGTTTTGCCATCTTCCATCTTCTTTGAACCTAGAAAACCCATTAAGATCACCATTTTTGGGATTGAACATCAATGAGAAATCAAATCCTCCTTTGATAATTGAGATTAATACAAATATGTGGTGAGATTTTTAAAAATTTCAAAGATGATGAATTGAATGAGGTATTGGAATATATCATGTCATTAGTATACATCATTTATATACTATTTCCTTTGTTTCAAAATAGAGTAGTGCTATTTAGATTAATTTGTTCCGGACCAATAGCAACAAATGTTCCATTATCAAAAGTCCAATTACAAAAATAACCTCACTAAAAAAAGGCTCCATGTACAATGAAAAGATGAGGGACAATTGGAGTCATTTTTCCTCCAAGAATTTCCTACATAATTTTCCTCTAAGTATTGAAATTTGATATATAAATTAATGGCAACTACTTTATTATTAATATTGAACTATTGACTATAATGTTCTTATTACATGATTAAATTATAATATAATAATTATACATTAAAATCTAAGTATTATTCAATTGAATTTTAATAAATATTGAACTATTAATTATAGTGAAAATTATCATATGATTAAAATATAATATAGAATAATTATACAATAAAATTTAAGTATTATTAAATTTAACTTTGAATAATATTAAATTATTGACTATAGTATCATTATCATATGATTAAATTATAATATGATAAGTATATATTAAAATCTAAGTATTATTCAATTGAAGTTTAATTAATATTGAACTATTAATTATAGTGCAAATTATCATATGACTAAATTATAATATGTAATAATTATAAAATAAAATTTAAGTATTATTAAATTGAATTTTAACTAATATTGAACTATTGCCAATAGTACCACTTAATGTTTTATATCAATCACAAGTCTCAATTTTCATCAATTGGACTTTGATGCAATTAAGTTAATAGTAAGAATGCCACATCATATCCTGTATTAATCAAATCACAATTTTTTATCAATTAGACTAATTTGATTCAATTAAACTAAAAATAATATATAGTGCCATACTATATTATATATAAAAAAAAGTCTCAATTTTTATCTGTTAGACTTTAATTCAATTAAATTAATACTAATAGTTTTATATAATGTTCTATATAAATCAAGTAATAGCGGACTGAGGGGAAATTTTATATATATATATATGTCAATGTATTGAATTATTGGCTTAATTATAATAACACACACAGTATAGCTCTAGCCCATGTCCAATACCACCACTTACATAATTATTTAACTTATTAATTGTTGTATTGGAGGCAGAAACAAAGACCATTAAACAAGAGGAATATTGGTTTGATGATAAAAATAAAAAATAAAAAATAAAAAATAAAAAAAAAGAGATATTATTGGATCATAACGCAGTGGAGTTGATGCCACCTGAGGATAGAAATTAACGGAGTATAAATCACATACTCAAAAATCTTAAGGTTAATTTTTTAATTTTTTAAATTGTTAAATCTCTCTATTCTCCAATTAAGAATCTAAAAAATTATGAGTTTAAGATTTTAATTTGGTATTGAGTAATTGATTACAATTTAAATTATGATTTTTTTAATTTAATTGTTATGGAGATTATAACTTTGTGTTTATGAAAATTGACAAATTATTTTCACAAATTACAAAGTTGCTAAATTTGTCCCCCACTATGAATCAAGTCCACACTGTTGGATATAAAATAAGGAAAAAAATTCGAATATTTTCTATTTTGTTTTAGAGCATAAGCTTATTAATATTGGATTATTCTGAAAATTATGATTATGAGCTTTCACAAGATGTCTTATAATGTTTGCAAATTTGTGAATTGTCTGCATTGGTTAAGTACTTGGTTAAATTTGTAATGGTGAATTACTGAATTTTGAATTTGACTGTGAATTATGAATTTGACTATGACATTTCATTTGATATAATGTGTTTAATAGAAATATTGTTTAATGAAGTATTGATTTTTTTTTTTTAATATTGTAGTAGAGTTCAGTATTATAACTAAGATAAACTACCCATATCCATTTATATTGTTTTTGTTATGTTTATAATGACAGATCAACCTCCAACAAAAAAATCAATTAAATCATTTTTTAAGAATTGGAATCCGAAGAAAAATCAACATCTTCCTTTGACAATAACATCTTCCCAATCTAATGTTCAACCCCCAACAAATACTGAAGTGCCACCAACTCCATTATCTTCCCAGTCTAATGTTCAACCCCCAAAAAATACTGAAGTACCACCAACTCCATTATCTTCAGAGTTCCATTCTTTTCCAATTCCAAATCCTGAGTTGTCTATTCCATCAATTGAACGAGATTCTAGTTTAAGACGAAAAATTTTAGAATATCCTATAAATCAACAAGATGATATTCGATGAGCCTATATCAAGGGGGGACCTTACCAATCTAAGTTTTTAGAGTACCTAAAAAAAAATTTGGAAGTCAATTTCATAAATGTTAACATTCTTGGTTCAAGCAATTTCTATGGTTAGAATATTCACCTTCAATTGATAAAGCATATTGCCATCCTTGTTTCATTTTTTATAATAAAGATAATCCATCTAGTAATTAGGTTTGGTTGATGAAGGGTTTAATAATTGGAAGAGAGTGAATGATAGAGACAAATGTGCAATTCTTGTCTATGCTGGTTCAAATGTTTCAAATCACAATAATTGTGTTAGATGTGTGCAAGTTTTGATGAAACTGGCTTAAACTATTGATAAAGTGTTGAATGCCCAATTGAAAGAAGAGTTTAGAAAAAACCAATTGCGCTTAGAAGCATCACTTCATGTTGTTCGAAAGATGGCTTTACAAGGTTTAGCCTTTAGAGGCCATGATGAACTAACTAATAAGTCATTTTGTCTTAAAGTTAAGTAGATGAGTTCATCAAATCGTGAAAACTTTATTGAATTTCAAGATGAACTAGCATATGTGAGTTATGAACTTAGGAGCGTTGTGTTAGACAATGCTCCTTAAAATGCAAAATATATATCTCCAAGGATTCAAAAAGAGCTCTTGCATATAATGGCTAACAAAATTAGATTGATTATCTGTGAAGAAGTTAGAGATGTTAGCTTTTGTATTCTTATTGATGAAGCGTGCAATGAGGCTAAAGGAGAGCGCATGGCCATTGTTCTAAGATTTGTAAATAATGATGGCATCTTATTTGAATGATTTTTTGACATAATGAGTGTGAAAGACACTACAACAGTGACTCTAAAAAAATGATATACGTAGGTCTCTAAATCATTAAAATTTTTAGTTACACAACATGAGAGGCCAAAGATATGATGGGGCTAGCAATATGTGCAATGATGGAATGAGCTTCAAGCATTGTTTCTTAAAAGTATCTTTCTGTTTATTATGTTCATTGTTTTGCTTATTGATTGCAGTTAACATTTGTTTCAGCAACTGAACAAGTGCATTATGTTTGGCATTTTTTTTTCTCATTTGAATTCAATTGTGAACCTTGTTGGATTTTCACCTAAATGTCTACAAGAGTTATAGTCAGTACATATGGAGGAAATAGCATATATGGTGAAAGTTGGTGAGCGTGAGCCCGGTAGCGGGGCTAATCAAATTAGTACTTTGCATAGAACTGGGACAACTCGTTGGAGTTCTCACTATCAATCTGTCATAGACTTAATTAATATGTATGCTACAACATGTAAAGTTCTTGAAAGTTTGCTTGAAAATGGGTTGAATAGATCAATTCAAGGGGAAGTTGATGGTCTTTATTCAGTAATCACATCTTTTGAGTTTATATTCCACTTGCATTTAATGGATTCCTTGAAGTTATTGATTTTCTTTCTCATTCATTACAGCGCAAGGATCAAGATATTTTAGCTGCTATAAGATTAATCTTGAGTACAAAAGATATACTTAATCATTTGAGACAAGATGGTTGGGATACTTTCATTGAAAAGGTCAAATTGTTTTGTAAGTGTTGTGATGTTGATGTTTCTAATATGAGTACAACTTATACAACGGGTCATTTTTTATGATGATGGGAACATATTATATTTGAGCACCATTACCACTTTAATATTTTCAATGGCACCACACATTTTCAAATAATGGAGTCAGATACCATATTCAATGATGCATCAATGGAACTTCTTACTCTTAGTTCAGCTTTAAATCCTTATAATTCTTTATGCTCATTTAACATGGAGGATATTTGTAAGCTTGCATATAAATTTTATCCTTTAGACTTTACTAAACAAAAAATTCATGCTCTAAAAGTTGAGTTACAACATTACAAGTTTGATATTCTTACTGATGCTAGACTTAGAGAAATTAGTATGCTTTCATATTTATGCCACGCATTAGTTCGCACAATAAGAGTGCAGAATTATCCTTTGATTTTTCATTTCATTCGACTTGTGTTAACTCTTCATATTTCTACAACGATAATAGAAAGGGCATTTTCAGCTATGAAACATATTAAAATGACAATTTGCAATAAAATATAAGATGAATTTCTTGCCGATTTTATGACTATTTTTATTAAGCGATATTTACCTAAAAAGTTAGATTTAGATTCAATTATTGATGAGTTTAATTGTATTAAAAATCATCGCGCACAATTAAAATAAAGATTTTATTATATTTATTTTTTAATTTTTAATTTTAAATTTTGATATTTGCTACTACCCACCTCCTACCATAATTTTGCGTTTGCCATTGAAATCAAGTGTCCTGTTTTCATCGATTGGATTTTGACTCAATTAAATTACATACAAGTAGTAATACTACATAATATTTTATATAAATCCAACCTATTATTTATTGTTATTATTAATTTATAATTATAATAAAATTTATAACTAAATTTTAATATAATGATCTTTTAATATTAGTTAAATAGGTGACATACCATCCATTCCACTCATTTGATACTTCTAACTACATTATACTATATTTTCATTTTTTAAACTTTATTTAAATTTGAAGTTCATAGGTCCTTTTTTAATTAGTTAATTTTTTGTGTATTATTGGTATAGAAATTAAGCAAAGGGCCAAAAAAATATAAAATAATATGTTATAAAAAAATTATAGTGAATAAAGTTGTAGAGCTATTCATCAAACATGATATAAGCTTTGCAGCTTTCTGGATTTCTTTTTATTATAGTTAAATATGAGAGATTAGCAATATTACATGATTTTGTATGCAATAAAAATTTTAAATTAAGCAATGTGTTAATGTAAAAATGGAAATATATATATATATATATATATATATATATATATATATATATATATATATATATATATATATATATATATATATATATTATTAATAGAAAAATTGAGAAGATGGCCAAAAAAATAAAATAACACGTTATTGAAAATTTATAGTAAATATAAAAAAGCATGCAAATTTTATCAATAAAGATGAACAACAAAAATTATCTCTTGTCTATCATTTCAAATAAATAAATTATAAATTCCAAAGCACCAATGCAATTATTCATTACTAGTGTTTGTAAGCTTCAAAGTCTATTAATTAAAAAAGACACTAAAAAATCCAAATTTCAAATATGAAAACCTTAATTTTTTCATCAAGAATATTATTGATAATTGTGAGGAACCAGTTCTTCATTCAGGTGTAAACTCACGATGGAACTTTCAGGTTTGAATTTAATTGATTTTGAAAATGATTTTGAGAGTTGCTATCCTAATTTATTTTTAAATGGAAAAATTAAGAAAAAATCTGATTTTGACTCAAATTCATTAATTTTCATTTAATTACCTAGGGATAAAATCACTAGTTTCAAACAAGGTTGAGTTTAGGGACTAGATTTTTTGTTTTAAATAATCTAAATTTGGCTCTTAAGTTTAATTTGACTTTAGAAAAATTGATTTCATAAATGAAAAATATTATATGACAATTAATTAAATGTATAAGCATAGTGTGAGTGTAATGAGAAAATCAAAATGAAACATTTACAAATTACATTAACTAAAAAAAGAGAAAAATGGATTGATTGGGATTTGGATTTGAGGTTTAGATTCAGGTTCCAAACGTGCCTATGTATCCCATTGAATGGGGATCAAAATTCACGTAGTTTGTTTCACGATTAAATAGAGAGGTTTAGGGGTTGTTTAGATTGATTGATTTGATTTGGGCTTGAGAGGAAAAAGCTGATACCTTGACTTTTAGTGGGCAAAGAGTTTTACCGGACTGAAATTTCATTTTATCAGGACCGGATGATTAGATGGATTGGAAGATTAATTAATTAATTAAAATGATTAATTAACTAATTAATATGATGAAAATAGTGGATGGATTAATTAATTAAAAAGATTTGGATGAAAGATGAATTAAGAAAATGATTTATTTTGGAGGATTAATTAATTAATTAAGAGGATAAATTAACTAATTAATTATGATGAAAAGGGTGGATGGATTAATTAATTAAAAAGATTAATTAATTAATTTGGATAAAGGGTGAATTTAAGAAAATGATTAATTTTATTTAAAAAAAAGTTATTAATTAATTAATTAAAAAGATTAATTAACTAATTAATTGAGTGATTAAAAAAAGGGAATTTTAGTTAATTAAAAAGATTAATTAATTTGATTAGGATAAGGTAATTAATTAATTAAAAAGATTAATTAATTAATTATAGAGTGATTGGAGGGAGAAGAAGAGAAGAATTTGAGAATAACAATCTACTCAAATTCAAGATGTGTACAAAAATGAGAAGTGGATGAGGGTATTTATAAGAAAATTGGGTGAGGGTAGTTTAGGTAATGAAAATGTGAAAAGACAGTGAGAGATAGAGTTAGAAATAGCTGAAAATTATACTAAAAGAGGTAAAAGGGTCATTTCTTCCGCAAGTATGGCCCATTGGGCAGTTAGAATGTTGCAAAATCTGATGCGGCACTGCACTAGGCCTGTGCAGAGCTGCATCAGGGTTATGCAGCATGTCGCAAACAAGGCGTGCGGCACCACACAGCTCTGACGCGGTACTGCACGCCTGCCGTGAGTCATGCCAAGTGGCACTGGCACATTTTTTGAGGTTTCTTTCTTTTTTTTTTCTTTTTTAGATATTGATTGTTGATATGGAGTTTAAGAAATTTGGATATTTGGTAGCAATGTAATTGAAGGCTAAAAGAATTTTCTTTCCCCGAACCCTTGTCCGCTAACGATTAGCAATACCACTATAACGGCTCTGCGTAGCGTGTTAAACTCAGCAAATGCTAAGACTGTATTTTGATGATGATGGTGCAAAATTGAAGGTTCACAGTAATATATTTTTATTACAACATTGAAATGACAAATTTGCCTTATATTAAATAACAAAAATGTTTAATTTATCTCATTGATTTGGATCAAATTGATCCAAGAAGTTTTATTGTTCAAAATATCTGTTATTTACGTTTTGACACACATATTAAAAAAGTTATTAAATTGTCATAATATTAAAGTAAAGGACTAAAATATTTTTTTTAATGCAAAGAAATAAAAATAATTAATATAAATATTTAATAGATAAATAAAAAAAGTAAAATTAAAAAATAATAAAATATCTGCTTGAAATCTAAAAATGATAGATATGTTGAAAAACAAATTTTTAAAACAACAAATATTTTAAAATGAAGATACTATCATTTATAATGTGCCAAGTTAAATATTCAAATTTTAATTCAATTTTTCTTAAATATATTTAGATGGTACTTGTTTTATAGTAAAAATGATTTTTAATTAAATTTATATATTTTGATAAGTTCACGATTCATCTTTAATTATATTTTAAATTTGAATCATTTGCTCCTTCTAAATCAAAAAATATAAAATGTAAAAGTAAATATGACGTTAAATTTAAATATTCATAACTTTAAATTTATATTAAAATATAATTAATTAAGTACCTATATTTAAAAAAAAAAAAAAAAAAAAAAGAATATTGTGTATGAATTATTCGACGTGACCCAATCCTATTCACCATCTCATTTAGTAAATAGGTAGGACAAATTTTTTAAATGAGTCTTATTCGGATAACATCAACTGATTTTATATATATATATATATATATATATATATATATATATATATTGAATTAAAAACTAAAAAAAATATTATTTTAATTGTATACCAAATTGATTTTGGATCTAATTAGAAAAATAGAAAAAATACTAATCAATTTTTTTTAAATTTATAATCAAGGGTATCTTGAGTACTTTATTATTAAATCTGTCCTTAACTGCTAAAAATTATTTTGAATAATAACAATAAATTATTTTGTTAACAAAAATAAATACGAGGAATCATTTAATTTATTTCTTAAAAATGAATGATAATTTTGTTAATTAAATTAAATATAACACTAAATAATAATATATCATTTATATGTCTAATATATGCCATATGTCACTTAGGATTATTGAAATACCTTGAATTTTCAATTATTTTATAAAATTCTATTTTCGTACGGAAACATATTATTTTATTATTTTCCTTATTAAAGTAAGAATTGGAATTATATTTTATTAAATTATAAATATTTATATTATTTGAATATGTATTATTAATGGTAATTTTATTATAATATTATATATGTATATTATTATGATAATGATAATGTGGATTTTTGGAGGATTGTATTTTGATATTTGAGTATTAATAAAGGTATTAATTAATATTATAAGTTGATTATAGTATTTTATCGAAAATTTAGATTTTCGTTATAATTACTATAATTATCGTTAATAATGTTATTGATATATATTCATGAGTATATGTTGTAAATTATTAATATGTAAATTATTAATTATTGTTACTTATTGTTATTATTATTATCATTATTATTATGATTATTATTATTATTCTTATTATTATTATCACTACTACTATTATTATTATTATTATTATTATTATTATTATTATTATTATCATTATTACCATTAGAATTATTATTTTGTATATATATGTGTAGTATTATGTTTATATAAATATATGTATATAGTATTATATGTATATTATATGGTGTAGTATATATATATATATAACTAGCTGTGTTTTGAAGTTAAGTAAAACAAAAGAAGAAGAAAAGGAAGCATGCTGATTGGCCAGTAGCAAAACAGGACGTTTTGGGAAGAAAGAAACAGAAACGGGACAGCAAGAGAGAGGAGAGAGAAAGGGAGAGGCTGAGAGAGAGAGAGAGAGAGAGAGTGGGCTGCGTTCCGGCGGGTGGTGGCAAGCACCGCCACCACCGCTGGGTAGAGGGAGGACCGGCGACTTCAAGAGAGGCAGCGGCGCTCTGATCGGCGGCGGCACGGTGGCGTACGCGAGGAAAGAAGTACCGCCAGCCACCGCAACTTCAAATCGATTTTTCGGTCGATTCCGGCAGTGGAATCTGGCGATCTTGGTGCCGTTTTACTCCTGAGAATGAGAGCTTCATTTTGGTACCTACCTTGCCCCCTGAGGACCACCGGAGGAGGAGATCGAAAAATACCAAACAGTGACTTTGGAGGAGTTTTCCGGTGGCTAGAGGGCGAGTGCCGGCGAGTGGTGACCGTTTTTGTGCTCTTGTAGTTGAGGTGAACCTACTGGTGTAGAGTTTCCCCTGATCCGCCACCACCGGTGGTGGCGCGTGGCGGCGGCGTGTGGCGGCGGCGCGTGGGGAGGTCCAGTGGTTCTGTTTCGACGTTCTAGCATGATCCTCGATGTCCGTATGTTTGAAATTTATGAAGATTAACCCGAAACTCTTGTATTTCAATTGTTATATGAATTATTTTATGTTTAGTAGTTCTTAGAATATTTGTTAGGTTGTCGAGTCTGTTCTGGGGTTAAGTGTAATTCTTATCATGATGTTCTCTATTGCGAGGTGTCGGTGTCTGGCGTCTTCCTGGTTCCAAGGCTACTCTTTTGAGGAAAGCCGGTCGAAAGTGTCGACAGTTAGGTGAGTGATACTCACTGATATATTATCCTATTTCCATTTCATATGCATTGCTGTGTGTATATATATATGTATATTATGCACTACTACTGCATCTATAAGCATGCAACATTTGACTGTGAATGATGAATTGATATTCTGTATTCTGTGCCATACTATAATTGTGATTGATGGATGGAGGTCGGGAGGATACAGTACCACCTAGGATTATGGATTTGTTATGATTATGATTGGATTATGATGAGATTCAGAAGATGAGCTATGACTGATGGATGCCGGCCGGGCCTGTTCATCGCCAGGGCTGCTGTTAGTCGGGTCAGGGCTGCGTGGTACAGACTAGTGACGGCCGGACCCCTTGGATATAAGAGACAGATTATTGGACTCAGAGAGCCAGAGTAGGGGGATTGGCTCCTCATATTGAGTATTGAGTATTAGTGTGGTACTGTAAACCATATCTCATCCTTGCTTAATTGGATGATTTGTTTGTCTCTATGACATGGTGCATGGCATGTGCATTAGAAATCTATCTGTAGGATACCAGTTTAATATATTAGCTGGTATCATTCACTGAGTCGAACGCTCATTCTTGTTCATCTTGTTGCTTTCAAGTCAGGGAATGAGCTGGTGAAGGAATTGTAATTGAGTAGACTGCCAGTCTCTTTTCGGCAGTAGTTTGTATTGTTGAGTAATCAGACATGTATATAACGTATGTACATTTATAATTGTGACTCTAGAACTCCGCAATGTTACACTTTGTAATTGTGCTTTGTGTTTTATTTCAGTTATGTATTTTAAAGGGCTGTAATGAGAGCTGTAATCTTTGGGTTAAGCAGAATCTTTTTGTAATTTATTACTTTCTGGAATATATGTGGAATAAATGAATGTTGGGCCAATTTGATAATTGTGTTATGTTGTGATTCTCTTGGTTTTGCTTACCTCATTTGGGCCCATAGCCCTTTCCAGTTGGGCTTTTCAGTTGTGTATGTTTTGGGTCAAGCTTACTACGGGCACTGGTAGTCACGTGCATTTCCCGTGTCCTAGTGCCGGTCACGTGCCTTCGGGTGGGGGTGTGACAATTATAATTGAGCTGAATCGAATTTGAGCTTTAGCTTGCTCAGCCTTGGCTTGATATATATATATATATATATATATATATATATATATATATATATATATATATATATATATATATATATATATATTTTTTTTTTTTTTTTTTTTTTTTTTTTTGTGAGCTCAAGCTTAGATCGAGTTTGAAAATTATGTTCAAACTTAACTTATTTAATTTTGAGCCGAATTCGAGCTTTGTTCATCAAAAGCTTATTTATAAATTATAATAGAGCTCGATTCAAGCTTGCCTCTATAATAAATTTTAATTGAGCTAAGTTTGAGCTCGATTGATTTTCAAACTCATTTATAACTTATCAAAATACATTACTGTGAACTCTCAATTTTACACTCTTATTATTCAACTGCAGTTTTAGCACTTGTTGAGTTTAACGCGTTCGTGGAGCCATTATGGTGGTCCCGCTAAAAGAAAATTTTTTAGCCTTTAATTATATTGCCACTGGACATCCAAATTTTTCAAACTCCATATCAACAACCAATCTCTAAAAAAAAAAAAAAAATCTCAAAAAATGTGTCAACTGTGTGGCGCCACACGCCCCTATGCAACTTGCCGCAAAACCCTAGTGCGGCGCTGCACCAGATTCTGCGAACTTCTGACTTCCTATGGCCCCACTTGCATAGAAAATGACCTTTTTACACGTTTCAATTTAATTTTTAGCTATTTCTGGCCCTACCCTTTATGGTCTTTTCATTTTTTCACTACCTAAACTACCCTCAACTCATTTTTCCCATAAATACCCTCTTTCATCCTTCATTTTAACACACCTCTTGAATTTGAGTAGAGTGATATCCTCAAATTTCTCTCTTCTCCTCCCTCCAATCACTCTCTAATTAATTAATTAATCTTTTTAATTAATTAATTACCTCACTCTAACCAAGTTAATTAATCTTTTTAATTAATTAAAACTCTTTTTTAATTAATTACTCAATTAATTAATCTTTTTAATTAATTAATTATCACTCTTTTTTTCAAAAATATTCATTTTTTTTAAAATAAATTAATCATTTTTTTTAATCTACCATTCATTCAAATTAATTAATTAGTCCATCAATCTATCCATTTTGTCACATTAATTACAAATTAATTAATTAGTCCATCAATCTATCCATTTTATCACATTAATTAGTTAATTAATCATTTTAATTAATTAATCTCCCAATCAATCCAATCACTTGGTCATGATAAAATGAAATCGGTCTGGTATAATCCTCCGTCCACCAAAAGTAAAGGTATCAGCCTTTTTCCCTCACTCTCAAAACACCTAAACCAAAATCAATCTGATTAACTCTTAAACCCCTCCACTTAATCATAGAATGAATTACGTGAGGTTTGATCCTCATTCAATAGGGTATGTAGGCACGTTTGAAATCTAAATCCAAAAATCAAATCCTAATCTCTATCAATCTCTTTCTGCTTTTTTAATTAATTTGTGAATATTTTATTTTCACAATGCATTCATATTATGCCATATTCAAGCATTTTCTTTAATATCATTTTATAAATGTCATTCATGAAATTTAATTTTCAAGTAAAATTAAACTTAAGAGCCAAATTTTGATTATTTAAGACCAAAAATCTAGTTTCCAAACTCAACCTGATTCGAAACTAGTGATTTTATCAATGCATAAATTAAAGTAAAAAATTAATAAATTGGAGTCAAATTGAGTTTTTCCTTAGTTTTTCCATTTAAAAATAAATTACGATGGCGACTCCAAAATCATTTTTAAAATCAACCAAATCCAAACCCGAGAATTCCATCGTAAGTTTAAATTGAAGTAAGCATCCCGATTCCCTCTAGCGGATCGGGCCGGTGCTTGAACGAGACCTCACAATAACTTTCTAAATATTTATTTCTAATAAAATAGTTATAAAAAAAAAACTTAAAACTACTATAAATGTAAAAGCATTTGATTAGTAAAAAAAAAAAAATCTAGTCATAAAATTGAGCATTACATATATCACAAAAATATAAATTAATAAAAATATATTTTAAAGATTATAATATTATATTATATAATAAGAAAATATTATATTATGTTAATTAAGGGTATATATATTTTAGTGAAATTAAATTACCAAAGAGATAGTATAAAAGTATATTTTTTAGAATGTCGAAATTATTAAGTTAGTAATAATATTAATAATGATAATAACAATCTAGCTGTTAATGAGCTTATTGATTGAGATGTTTACGAATTTGTTACACAAGCTTATAATCAAGTTGTTTACGAGTCTAATCGAATCGAGTTTAATTTTATTCAAATTCGACTTGTTTATTTATTTAGTCTTAAAGTAAAACTCAAGTTTAGTTCATTTAAAAAATGAACTGAAAATGAATGAATTTTTATCGAATCAAATATTGAGCCGTTTGAGAACAGTTTAACTCATTTATACCCCTATGTTTAGAGAGAAAAATTTAAAGGAACAATTTTGACAAAAGGATACAATAAACAACTTTGTTAATTTGAGGTATAACAACCTATTTTCTAATAATAGAGTAAAATTATAAAGACTGAAAGATTATGGAGTAAAATTATAGTCTCTCATTTATGTTATGTGAGATTTTTTTTTTATTTTTTATGGTAAGTATAAAAAAATGGTTATCTCCTATTGTGTTAGCGGTTAGCCTACAATTCAATACCCTCTATGAATTAAAAAAAAAAAAAAGATAGAGTATTTTAGGCCAATAAACCTACAACTTTGTACAAAAATGGAAAAGAGAACTTTTAAATTATTACTATTGATTTCTAAACGTAGAAAAATAGAGCTTCGTAATTGAATTCTTGAATTTTCTAAACAACTTGTTTAATAAGAATAAGCGAAATTTAAGTTATATATATATATATATATATATATATATATATATATATATATATATATATATATATAAAATTTAAGTTATATATATATATATATATGATTGCTAGTTATTTAATATTTATTAGGAAAAATGGCATGACGTATTTAGTATTAAAATGATTATTATTATTAATTATTATTTTTTCAAATATTTTTAAGTTTAAAGATTAAATTTATTATTTATATATATATTTACCATTAAGCTATCTGTTGACCTGCTATTATTTTTTCAAATATTGCTGTAGCTATTAGGCCATTAACTACACCTACTAATCGTTGTAAATAAAATAAAATAAAGAGAAAAACAAATTTGCTTCTTTGTGGCCGTAATTACGGTAACGCCATTTGCGAAACGTGACAAAATAAAATACATGTGCCCACGTAAAATTGCTGCCTCAGCTTCTTACATGAACCTTGCTTATGTGGGCCCGGTTTCTTAATCGACAGCCTAAAAATTTCTATACATCAAAACAAAATGTCTAATCCCATCACTTTGTGCACATAACCACCCCCCATCCTCACCCTCACCCCTTGCAAAAATGCACCTGAACCTCTTCATTTTCACATTCCGATAGTACCCATACCCAACGCCTACAATCTTATCGTTTTTACAGGTACAGTTCCGTACTTTCGCTTTTTCTCCCTCCGCTGTCTTCAGTAATGGGTATTCCCAGCGGCGACGACGTCGTTTTAATTCAACAAGCTAAAAGCTCCGCCGATCCCACTGTCGTTACCGTCAATTGCCCTGACAAGGCTGGCCTCGGCTGTGATCTCTGCCGTATAATTCTCGAGTTTGGCCTTTCCGTTACTCGTGCTGGTATATCCAATTCCCCATACATAAATGTATATAAAGTTACTATCTTTACAGTACATTTATATTTATGGTCTTGTTAATTATTATCTTGAATCTATATGCTTTCTCGGTATATTGTATTTTGAAGATTCTTGATGTCCTTTTTTTTTTTTTTTTTTTTTTTTTTTTAATAAACATTGCTATTTAAATTTGATTTTGTCTTATGGGTTCCCAAGTAATTGGGAAAATTTTGGTTCTTTCATGGGCAAAGTTATTTTTTTTTTCTTTTATTGAATGTTAATTAGTAGATAATTGAGTTAAAAATAGTTGTTGGATTGCAGATTTTTCAACAGATGGGAGATGGTGTTACATAGTATTTTGGGTGGTTCCAGATTCCACTTCTTCACATGAAATTGATTGGGATAGCTTGAAAAACAGGCTCTTTTATGCTTCCCCTCCATGTTTGATTCCATTCTATTTTGATCTGAAGTCTAATAATGGTCCCTCCTTGCCTCCCCTCTATCTTTTAAAGTTTTGTTTTGTTGACCGGAAAGGATTGCTACACGGTAACTGAAACTGAGTTGGTGTTGTCTGTTTTGTTTACATTGTAATTTAAGGAAAAATGTTTGTAGGAATTTCTAATTTCTGTTTTTTTTTTTTTTGGTTCATTTAGATGTTACTAAAGTACTTACTGAACTTCAATTTACAATTCAAAGAGTGAAAATGATGACAACGCCGGATGGGAAAGTTGTAGACCTGTTCTTCATCACAGATGGCATGTAAGTTTTGTTTTGGATTATTTATTCGAGTTTAATTTATGTAGTTGCTCACTATATTAATATTCTTTTGGTGTCTAGTTGTTCCCTGTTTTTGCATTGAGATCTATTCAAAATTTTATGTTTTGGCTGATCTCGGCTTTATGGAAAGATACCACTTCATAATATTTAAAACAAAAAACTGCCAAGAGACGGGCATTTTTATTTCAAGTCCTTGCATTTATAATTTTTCTTGTATTATTCTTCAAGATATGTCCTATCGATTATTTTGACTTTATACACACACACACACACACACACACACACACATATATATACATATATATGTATATATATATATATATATACTGTAAAGGTAGGTGTGTCTCATGGTGTTTATAGTTATCTTGGGTTTTATGGAATATGGTCAGTGAAAATTTATATTTTTTCAGTCCGCACAAATTAACTCATGAGGTTGTTTTATCAATTGTGTTTTTTTTTTGTTGGGGTGTTGGGCGTGCGCTAAAACACGCAATACTACTTGTCATGCTATGTAGATACTGAGGAAGATAGGTTGCTCTTGTTTTCAGCACTTACTTTCTTGAAACCAAAGCATTTCTAGGCGTTCCCACATAGGTTATTGGTGATTGCAGTCACCCTTTTATGCATTATGTTCATGATGAGGCATTGATAAAAATTTGGAGTTAGGTCAAACTTTTCATGGTGTTAAATGGAAAATGTGTTTCCTAGAATGAAATAGCTGATTTGCCATTTTTCACATTTATCAAATTATTGAGCATGAGGAAAGTTTTTACCTCATTTTTCAGTTTTCCTGCTTTTTCCTCAATTTCTAGTAATTTCTTCTAGTTATAGAACTTGCAAGGGATTTTCTGTCTAATATCTTCTTTATTTCTCCTTCTCTAAATATTTTTTCCTTATCAAGCCTGATTTGAACTTAAGATTTGACTCCAACCCTGCACTTTCTTGGGCTGCCTGAACCGAAGCCTTGGGGTATCTTGTTTCTCTGATTAAAAACTGTAAAATTCCAGAAAGTGGGGTCCATAATGGGATAAAAATTGTTTGCAACTTTTTGGTCATTATTATCAGTTACCATTTGACATTGGTTAATTTCATGTCAGGGAACTTCTGCACACTGAAAAAAGGCGAGTTGACACATGTAGACACCTGTTTGCTGTTTTTGAAGAGTCTTGTATCAGCTGTGAACTTCAGCTGGCAGGACCTGAGTATGAAAGTCTCCAGAATTTCTCTTCCCTCCCACTGGCAATTGCAGAGGAATTGTTTAGCTCTTGTACGCAAGCAATCTGCATGGATTCAACATCATCGAAGAAGGTCACTGTTATGGTAGATAATCATTTGAGCCCAGCTCATACACTATTACAAATACAATGTATTGATCAGAAAGGTCTATTTTATGACATATTGAGGACATCAAAGGACTGCAATATCCAGGTACTTCACTTGTGATCTTTTGTTATTAAATCATTCTTGATGTTTATCATGCAGCATCTTGAAATGAATTTATCTGTATCAAGTGTCACTCTCTGTTATGAGATGCCACACTTGAGATCTGAATTAATTTTTGCATTATCCGTTATCTGTCCCACCTTTAAAGTGTCTTTCTAGTCAGCTTTTATTAATTTTCTTGCATGTCTAAAAAAATGAATACGTATGTTTTTGTTTCCTCGCACTTGCAATTTCATCTGTCTCTCACAATACAGCGATTCCCCTGTGTGCTTTCTTGGGCATGAATAGTTGACCATGCCAATCAGTACTTTCAATTATTAGTTCACCAATACATGCTTGTGTTTTTGCTCATATAGATAGCTTATGGTAGATTCTCTTCAAGTGTAAAAGGGTACCGGAATATGGATCTATTTATTCAGCAAGGCGATGGGAAGAAGATAATAGATCCTAAACTTCAGCTTACTTTGTGCTCTCATTTAAAAGCGGAGATGCTTCATCCATTTCGAGTGATTGTTACTAACCGAGGCCCAGATACTGAACTCGTAGTTGCTAACCCTGTCGAGTTATCTGGGAAGGGACGACCCCGTGTTTTCTATGATGTGACTTTGGCTCTAAAAACGTTAGGAATATGCATTTTCTCTGTAAGGATATGCCGTCTACATTCACTTTTTTTTTTTGGCTATATGCTACTTCCAACCTATGCAAATAAGCTCATTCTCCTCATTGCTGTTTTGTAGGCTAAAATCGGAAGACATTCAACTCAGGATCGACAATGGGAAGTCTACAGATTTCTCTTGGATGAAAATTGTGAAGTTCCATTAGCAAATGCTAAAGCCAGAAATCAAATAGTGGACAGAGTTAGAAAGACACTGATGGGCTGGTAAGATGATCTGAATTCTATCCATACTGATGGGGAAGATGGTTTTGCCGTCCCAAAATTACTTTCAAGTTGGATGTCTCTGTATTGCAGGGGGGTCCCTATTTGCTGATGTTGGACGAAAAGCCATTGGTATGATCTGTGCTACCTTTCCAGGCTTGTCATTGTATACTATCTGATGCGTGTCGCGTCTTGGCTCCATCTTTTGCACCGTGATCAGAGAATTATCCACAGCATTCTCAACAGATACCTGTGGCAACCAGTTTCAATCGAGAGTTGTAAATATCTTTAAATTCTGGTTCTTTTTGTCATTTTGTCAAACTTTTTCTGAAGGTTTTGTTTGTTTCCATTAATGGAGTAATAATCAAGGATTTAAATGTAAACCATTAGTTTGATCCTGTGATCAAAATTCAGAAATATTATGCTCTTAAATCAAGACTTCTGAAAATTTGAGCTCCTTGAGATGGTTATTGTAATAAGATAGGTATGTGGGGTTAATGCTTTTTGTGATCTAAGGGCTAAGAATTATCTTTTGGCATTTGATGGTAATCTTGAGGCAGTATTGTGCAGTATGTCAATGCCAATACGCCTTGTTGAATTTGAAAATTCAAATCTGACAAATCTCTAAAAAGAACACCAAGAATTCAAAGATTGATTGAAACATTCGTTTGAGAAGGTAAGCACAGCTCCTAGAAGAGAACAAGCAGTTCTTCCAATTAGCAGAAATGAGACAGTAGGGATAGCTGCTGGCAGCCAGAATATTGTATAGGCCAATGAACCCAGAATTAGTTGTAAGGACCTGTTTGATAGAGATGATAATATTAAATTATAAAACACGTTTTAAATATTAACGTAGTAATTTATATATTAATATGTTTATTTTTATATTTGTATGCATAAAAATAAATAAATATTATATATATGTGCAAAATTCATATAAATATTACGTTAAAAAAAAAAAAAGAAAAAAGAAACAACGCTCGTAACAAAGCTTAAAAACAGTTCAAAAAATAAATAAAAAAAAAGCTTAAAATAACTACGCCCTGGCCGTTTCACACAAACTTCTCCGCTTCTCTGCCACTGCTACAGGTGACCGGAACAAAGATGATACTGAGACAATCTATGAAGAATCCAACTCTACTTTACAATCTTCGTCTCCACTTCTTCTACAATCCTTGCGTAAGTAATTTCACTTTCCCAAACTACTCTTCTTTCAGTTCTTAATTTACATTTATTTGCAGAGAGAGCTTCATAGTAGAAATAAGAAGGCGATGGAGTTCATTGCCAAGGGATGGAGCGCTGTGAAAGAAGTCGACAGAGTCATCGATTACTGCGACCTCAATGATCACCGCCTGATTCCTCTCCTCAGGGTATTGTATTACTCCTTTGAGCTTAATTGGAAAATTTCGAGTTTTACTTCAAAATTAGGGCTAGAGTAGAACCTGATTTTAATTTGTTAAATTTTAATTCATTTGTAAATGAAATGAATTTCACATGGATTTCTACCAAACATTATCTAAGGAATTTTACTTCCATATGTAAAATGCAAAATAAAAATTCGTTTGTTTTTCTTCATTGTGTTTGCTTTGATATCAGACCGCAAAAGAGAACTTTGAATTGGCATTGGAGGCTGATAACTCGAATACCCATGCTAGATACTGGTTGTCCAAATTGCATTTGAAGTATCATGTTCCCGGTGCATGTAAAGCTGTGTAAGTTAGTTTTCTGCTTCCCCTTTTCTCCTTTGGTGTATACCTGTGATTGTGGTATGAGATGTAGACATTTTCACTACACTAAATGTGTCAAAAATGGTCTGACATTTAGATGCGCAATTAGATACTTGGCTTTTTTCACTCTCCTAATATGAGTTAGGACTTTGGGCTTCTTGATTTCTGGATTGGATTCCCTGTCTGCTGCTAGTGCTTTCAACTAACATTTTAATGCTTTGAGGGATGGTGGGGGTGAACAGTTGAGAACTATGGATGCTTCTTTTTTTTTTAACTTTTTGGTTGTTTTTGTAATTTTCGTAATTTTCAGTGTCATCAATATAAACCACAACTTGGCTACTTATCATTATGCAATTCATTTTTTGTAGTAAATTTTGACGATTACAAGCATCAAGTAATGTTATTTTCTCGTTCTTTTTAACATTTTTTGTGGGTTTATCTGATGTATTTAGTTCATAAATCACTTTTTGACTTACTAGCATGTTTCTATTACCTGTTATGTTGTGTACAATATTGATGTTGTTTTCTCTTTCTTTTCATGACATAGAGGAGCTGCTTTGTTAGTGGAAGCTGCAGATATGGGTGATCCAGATGCACAATATGAACTAGGTTGCCGTCTGAGAGTTGAGGTTGGACAAATTAGTGTCTGTTGAGTAGTGTATGTGTGAAATTATGAGCAAATCTGTCAGATTTTTATCTATTGAACCCAACATGAAGTAATTGCAACAAGGCATTGTCTGGGGATTAAATATTGATTATTTAATATAAATGTCTTTTCCTACTTTATTCATTTTGCTATTGTTGGAACTTGAAACTTATTGTTCAGGGTACATATTTTAATTCTTGCTGATGAGTTGTGAAACTTGATGGATTAGATGCTTCATACTTATAAATAGCAAAGATCCAATGTGGATATATATAGATTGCCAATTATTACATGGTGCTTCTATTAGTTCTGAATGCGATTTAAAATTACTTGGTGATCTTCTTTGTCTTGTTCTTTGGGTAGAATGATTATGTTCAATCAGATCAACAAGCTTTTCATTATTTGGAGAAGGCTGTTGACCAGGTGTGTTTGCCAAAAGCATATACTTGATACTGATGCTTGCATAATGTCTTGTAGCCTCATTTGAGCTATTGTCATGTTCTAGTTGCATCCAGGTGCTCTTTACCTTCTTGGTGCTGTATATTTGACAGGGGATTGCGTGAAGAAAGATGTGGCCTCAGCTTTATGGTGTTTTCATAGGGCATCAGAGAAGGTAATAGGAAGTCTTCTTTATGCTCAATAAATTGGAGAGGTTGGTTACCAGTGTCTTGGAGGGGCAAGGGGGACAAAAAGGGATATGATATTTTGTATCCTACTGATAGTAGTGCATTCTAAATGTGATAATGATTGACATTCTCAACTGTTCTAACTCATAATAGTTGGACTGTATAACAGATGCTTTGTTAAATAACCTCCTTTGGATAATTGTCAAGTTGATTTCAGAAAGTTGAAGTGATGGTCAAGTCGATTTCAGAAAGTTGAAAAGTGAGCACTTGCTCATACACGGCATAGCTTTAGTGTACGTGAGTTTGGGATAAACGAAAAATTTTGATGCACCCTTACAAGACTGCTACTGAAATCTATTACTAAATTTTGGGGACTCTATGTGCCTAGGGACATGGCAGAGGTGAAAAGCTCTGTACAACTTGGATTTTGGAAAAAAAAAAAAAAAGAACTAATCAATATATTTTCTTAGGGCTTTTGAGTAAAGTATTGTTTAGTGATAAAATATTTGAAACAATTGCCAAGTGAAATAACAGGTACACTGATATGTAAGTCTTGCTCGGAAGTTTATGAGTCTTGCTTGGAAGTTTAGTAAAGAGCTTCAAAGCATAATGAGAGATCAACGCTAATTACACCTTGATTTAGAGATGATGGCAAGCAACTTGTGAGGTTGTCTGTGTCAAATGTGAAACCTCTATCTGGAATTTCATGCCCTGACTAAATGCATCATGCATCTGCAACCCTTGTTCTTGTGCAGCCTGTCTTCTCTCTACCTCTTTCTTGTGGCTAACCTGACAAATATTTTCATGGTGTTCTTTATCTCATGGAGTGGAAAAAAAAAATTGTGGGCTGCAGAAAGTTGATGAATCTATAAATTTTTACTGTCAGGTTTTCTGAGCTGCCTTAATAATATCTAGAAGCAGAAAACCCATTTCTTCCCAACTTGGCTTTTTTGACTATGAATAATTTCTGCTGAAGTAGGGTTCATGTCGACAATCGCAAGACTGATATTTTTGCTGAGTGCTTGTGATGAAAAATGATTCCTTTCAATGTCTGTAGAGCATAATGAAAATGAAGAATTTCTAAAGTATTTTTGAAGCTCATTGATAGCGTGTCGACTTCATAGAGATCTCTACTCATGTTTGCATTTTTGTGCAGGGGCATGCTGGTGCAGCTATAGCGTATGGATCTCTCCTCCTTAGAGGTTAGCTGGTTCCAGCTTTGTTTGCTGTTCTGTTTGAATTCATTAATTATTTGTGTATTCACAAAATTGACACCTGAATATCATGATGCACCTAGTTATAGACCATCAAAGTTGAATTGTTTGTGTATTCACAAAATTGACATCTAACTGAATATCATGATGCATCTAGTTATAGACCATTGAAGCTGATGGAGTCATTCTTGTAGCTTAGTCCCCTTTGAACTTATTGTGGCTAAGAACATAACTAAGGTTTTGTAGTATTATCTGGCTAGGCTGTTGAGCATGCAAAAATATAATGCACAAGCACCTCATTTTGATTCAAGTGTTTCCTTAATTGATACATCTCAGGTGCTCAAATCCCAGAATCACTATTGAAATTCAATTTAAAGAGGGGTCTCTCTACCAAAAAAGCAAAAAATCTTGAAAGCACTGTGATGAATCCAGTAGAGATGGCAAAAGAACAGTTCCAAGTTGCAGCAAAAGCAGGATGCGATCTTGGATTAAAATGGTTGCAAAGACTGGAAGAGGAAGAGAAACGCCTACTAATTGAGAGCAGCGCTAAAGATCTCTCCCAAAGCTAAGTTGGTATACTTATCATGTGTAAGCTCAAACTCAACAGAGATACAAAGTTCAGCAAAAAGTCCACTTCACATCCTACTGGTGCATTTGTTATTGGGATTATGAGATTACCATGGGTGTATGTGATGTGAGCAGGGAATATCACGGCTAACCAAAGAGGAAGATACAAGAATCTAGGATCAAGAATCAAGAATCCCTTTAAAAACATTTTAGCTGTGCCTTCCTTTTTAGTTGCATCATTGGCCATATAAAATGCCTTCCTTGTATGCAATAATTTTCTCTTTCATCATTGTGAACTCTTGACATTTTAATTTTTGTTTAACCAAATACGTAAATTTGTTTAATTTTCCTGGTGCAAAACCAGTGCAAGTTTCATTTTGACTGTAAATCAAATATGAAGGGGAAACGGCAAGAACTGACATGAACATAAAACTTTCGAAATGTGCTGAGGAAAGGCATACGAGCAAGAACGACATTTAAACTGGGTAGGGAAGAATTGAGCGAAGGTGTTTAATTGACAAGTGTTTCACGCGAAACAGAAAAATTTAAGGACGCAATCATGTGTTGCAAAAATATATGCATATATTTTTTATGTGAATATAATTTTTTATATTTTTAATTTTTTTTTCAATTATATTTTTGAAAATTTTATAACTAGATTTTCAAAGTATAATTTTTATTTTTATATTTATATTGTACAACTTTAGTTTCAGTTTATCCAAATAAGAATTATTTTTAGGGTAAATTACTTTTTAGTCCATATATTTTGACCTTAATTACACTAAAGTCCTTTTATTATGAGAAACTAATTATTACATCCTTAATTTTTCAATCCGTCAAATAGTAATGTCCTTTCGTCCATTTTTTTTAATTTTTCTGTTAGTAAAGATGGAATATAATATTTTATTGCATAATAATAATTTTAATACCTAAAATACCCTCTAATGGATGTATATAACGTTCAGCAACTACTTCTCTCCTATTTTTTCCTCTTTTTTCTAATACAACCCACCTCAATTTCCCTCCCAAAAACTGTAGCCATCACCTGGAAAGTAACTTTCATTGAATTACTTTGGGTGAATCTATTACAACAATTAAGGTGAGTATTTCGTTTTGCCATTTCTATTTTTTGCTCGTTGTTAACAATTTCTCTTCTCCTTCCCCATTGTATTAATATTGTAAGGTTTATTTAACAAAGATTTAGACTTGTGTAGGTGAAAACATGTCTTGCTCTAGTCGTATTGATAGTGTGTGGGAAGGAAGATACCTAAATAAGTCTTGCCACTGTGGAAAGCGAGCTGAAATTAGAATTTTGGAGTCACTTGATAACAAGAATAGGTTATATTGTTTTTGCCAAGATGGTGTATGTGGCACGTTTTTGGGATGGTGCAAGCCCGCTGACAGATTCAAGTCCACTTCAAGCACACCTACCATTGATAATTCACCGTACATGCGAGCTGCTCCTTCAAGTGCGAAGCTGGCTGATTTGAAGGATGAATTTGTGATTATTAAGGAAGAGAATAGAAAATTGAATGAGAAAACAGAAGACATAAATGCTATGCTTGGGTGCATGAAGATCCTTGTTGCACTTTGTATGATTAGCATCTTATTTCTCTTCATCCTTGTGATAATATTGTTGGGTAAAATGGATTGATGTGCAATTATAAGCATCAGTCTATAGTCTATAAGTTGGGGAATAGGTGGACTTTTGATGTTGGGCTAATGATGCTTAACTGTGGGTTTTTTTGTAATGGGAAGTGAAGGAAATGGGTACTTAAGTATGTAGGAATTAAAAGGTAGTAAAGTAGGTAAAATATCAAAATGGTAGGTTGTTTTTTGGTATGATGTCCCCTGCCTTGTCTACCTTTCTAGTAAAGTAGCTTGTACGTCTTTTATTTAAGTAATTGGAAAAAAAAAAAGGCTTATCACCTTTTCTTTTTATCGCCATTTTGGTATTTTTAATGATAACTATGAAATTGAGAAGTTGTCATTAGTTGATAATGGATTTGAAATTGATTATGCCAGGATTGGAAATTTGAAGTGCTGCTGTAAGTACTTGAACATTATTTTCACAATAGGGACTAAATAGGTATGGATTTTAAAATTATAGGGACTATTATGTTTAAAATAACAATATACAAGGACTAATGTATAGTTAAATTTTGAAATGCGGGACTAAAGTGTTAATTAATTTATGGAAAAAAAATCAACTGCACTTCTCTCATTTTCTAGTATAACCTGTCATCAATAAAATTTGTGTTCAATGTAAATTACTATAATCTTTATTCAATACAATTGAATGCACATTAATCATATAAATCACAAACATTAGAAACATCAATTCATATAAACTAATAATATCACATTTCATATAAGCTTATAGTATCAAATGTCTAGGATCATCTATTACAAATGATCAAGTGTTTTCAAAAATTACATATACCGGTTATATGATTCCACAATTCAACAAACTATGCTTGCACTTCCTATGTTCCTTTCTATACTTTAGACCTCACTAGGTTAATCTCCATATATATATTTTGTGCAATATACAAAAATATCAAAATTTGTCACCATTTTCACTGCAAGTTAATGGCCAAAAACCTATTATATCCTTTATGCAAAAACACACTAAATATTCCCTTGTAAATCAGTCAAAAACAGTTGTTCACACTTCAAGTGCTCCTTTGTCCACTTAGTCCTTCTCTATCCATTGTTCCACTATCGTGCGTTACATCATTTCTTCCATTACTTATGTTCTGCCTTTGTTGATTCATCTGCAATTGGAAATTAATGGCAATTAGTAAACATCCCATCAATAAATATGTAATCATAATTTTGGAATTGTAATGTGAATGTCAAGGGGTTACCCTAGCCACAGGTGCTCTTTGACATCCTCTTTTGTTGTATCCAATATTGCCACAATTCTTGCATCTAACTGTCCTGTTCCTTTTTTTGCTTCTACTAGGCTCAGGTTCATATGCTTGTCTCCTTCTTCCACTCCTAGGCCTTCCCACATCTCTCTTCAATTCTGGTGGCTGTAATATGGAACTCCCTTGCTATGGCTCAAAAGAACCCATAAGCATAGGATGGATGATGTGATTGTATACCTTCCTATACATCTCAACTGTATAATAAAAATGACAATAGTCCTCAATATTTGCCCTTTTATGCCCAATGCATAGCAATGCATGCTTGCAAGGTAAACCAGAAACATCCCACCAATTTCAGCTGCACTTATGCTTCCCCAAATCCACACTGAATATCAAGAGCTCTTCTGCCATCTCAAACTCATCATTTCTGCCAAGTAGCAATCTACATACTATAGACTGCTTGATTAATACATTTAAAGATTTCATTGTTCTTGGACAAATCTTTTTCTCCCACAAAGTGCCGTTGGCAAACTTGTGTTGTAGCCTAATCATGCATTTCTTTCTAACTGCTTCAATCATCTTGACAATGGGCAAAAATCTCAATTTTCCAACCCAGTTGTTAAAGCTTTTTGTCATATTATTGGTTATATGATCACTCTTTGCTTCTTCCCAAAATGCATGCCTTGCCCACTGAGATAAAGGGATCTTCAATAACCAATCATAAGGTTGTCCTTCTTTCTTCTCCTTCATACTATTCATTGTTATCCAAAACTCTTTACTATGAGTTACTCTTACAACAGCTGAAAATCATTCCTTAATGTCAAACTAGGAAATTGCTTCTTAAAGTTCATGAATAAATGTCTAGCACAGAACCTATGGCTAGCATTTGGAAATACACTTCTAACAGCATCTAGCAGCCCCTG
Organism: Reutealis trisperma; assembly: GCA_947687605.1. Classification (NCBI taxonomy): domain Eukaryota; kingdom Viridiplantae; phylum Streptophyta; class Magnoliopsida; order Malpighiales; family Euphorbiaceae; genus Reutealis; species Reutealis trisperma. Next base: position 463,346 of record CANTUT010000008.1, read on the forward strand.
AAAATGTATAGGATTATCAATAAAGTAAATAAAAAAAATCAGGTTCTTGCAATTTTGTATAAAAAGAAAAGAAAAGACAACAACATATTGTGCTTTCTGTCTATTTGACATGAAAGTCAAGGGCTTCTCTTTTGTACCACTGCCTATGCACTGATATAAGCAATCCAAAAAAAATATCTAGCTATCTATGCATTATAACTCAACAATCCCAAATGCAAGAGGTAGTATCCCTCTATTCCCATCTAATGATATGGCAGATAAGAAACACTCACCAAAAGGACCCTTTAGATGGCAACCATCCAAACTTATGAAAGGTCTACAACCATTAAAGAACCCTTGTTTCATTACTTCAAGGCAAATGAACACCTTACTAAAGACAAATGGGTCATCTTTAGTTTGAAGTTTGACAAATGTGTCTGGGTTGCATTTTTTTAGATGGTCAATATATTATGGCAACTGAGCATAACTCTCACTGTGCAAACCCTCATTTTCCTCCCTTGATTTACTCTTGGCCTTGAGAAGCTACCATAAATCAAGAGTAATCCCCCATTTAGTTGAAAACTCATGCTGCATTAGGTCATAGCTCATCTCAAGATCAACCCTTAATTGATCTGCAAGCTTGCTCTTAATCCACCTTGAGTTTGCAAACTTACTTCTACTGGCAGGCAGCCTATCACACCCATGCTCATCATGTAAAGTTTTTACCATAAATGTACACTCATCTGCCATTACAGATGTATGAATTCTCCAAATGCAATCCTTACCCTGACATACAGTTGTTACTCTCACTGAATCCTTTTTTTTTATCTTCAACTTATAGCCTCTTTTTACACCATAATCTCTAAGAGCACTTCTAAAAGAATGTACACTTTCAAAAACTTGCTCAACTTCAAACTTAATATCCTCACCTTCAATATTTTCAAACTTCTTTGTGTACATTCCTTTGAATGGATCAATATTTTTCTTCTTCTTTTTTTTCAATTCAAAAACAGATTCCTCTTGATCACTGCTAGAGACCTATTTGGAATTATCTGATGCCACACTACTCAACCCATCATCATCATCATCAATTAATTTGTCAATATCTGCCTCTGCAGCAGCATGCATAACAGCCTTATTGGTTTTAGAATCTTCAGAGTCAGTTTATGAACCATCACTTTCACTGCTTTCTGTAACCCCACTACCCTCTTTCAATGTAGTCTTCATCTTCACTGTCAGAAAATTCATAATCTTCATCAAAAACTATTTGTTTTTCTGGTTGTGAATCTCCTTCTCTGGTTCTTTTTACCCTTTTGAAAATCCTCCTTTTAGTTATTTCACTCTCCTATGTACCTACACCAATGTCACCTTCCAATCCACTTCTTGATATACTTCTACTACTGCCCCTGACACCACTTCCTCTTCCCCTACCTCTAACACTACTTCCTCTTCTCCTACCTTTGACACCACTTCCTTTACCCCTGCATTCACCACTGCCCCTGCCAGCAACACTCATACCCCTGCCTTCACCACTGCCCCTGCCAGCAACACTCACACCCCTGCCTTCACCACTGCCCCTACCAGCAACACTCACATCCCTGCCTTTACCACTGCCCCTGCCACTAACACTCACACCCCTACTACTAGCAATCACAGTCCCTCTACCCCTTAAACCAACAATCCTACCCCTACCACCAAGCCCACCCCTTCCTCTATTCTTGCCACTACTAAGTTGACCTCCACCTCTAAAACTAGTAGATTTATCACCATCCATCTCATTGGCACCACCAGTTGCAAGTTCATCAATATCATTGAAATATTCATCCTAAATGACAACCCCTCCAATGAATCTTGATTTGTCAACCCTATTTGAACTATCACCTACAATATTATTACCAGCTTGTTCAACCCCTACATTCACACCTGCATATGAATTAACAGCTTGCTCAAAACCTACATTTTGTGATTCAACCCTATCATTCGCACCACTACCTCTTATTACTTCATCCATAGCAGTTGTACTCTCACCCACACACTGTGAATCTTCAACTCTAGGATTCACATCATTAGTTAACAATAATACTTCTTCTGGTGACAAGGTAGCAACTAGAGGAGGTTGCCTTTCATATACCTTCAAATTCACCTCAGCTGTTTCTTTGAACATCTCAAACATAAATATGATATCAAAATCATTAGCAATAGTTATGTTTGAACCACATACCACATCTACAAAATCTATTGGAATTGTGAAAAGCCTATATATATCATCCATGAGATCTATGAAGTTGTATTTTTCTGGGTCAACATTATCTATTACACCCTCCTCATTCAAATATTTCAACTTAAGGGTGTAATATTTAGGTAAGGCCATCTACAATAACAAAAATAGCTCATAATTAGATCCAACAATAGCCAAAAAATCAATCAGGCATTTTATCAAACACCTTGCATGCAACATTTTCCACTAGTTCAAAATAAATAAAAAAGAAATAATTTTATGCCAATTAGTTTGTATCATTTACACTGCAATCAATAGCCAATTCAAAAATTTCCAACCATAGCCTACGCCCTAAATCAAAGAAAGAAACTCCTTGTGTGACAGAGAGAAATAAATTTCCCCAGCACAATACAAAACACACAAATGTAGACATACATTCTCACAATGCATTTGAAATTTATGTTTTATACAAAATTTTACGAACCATTTTGGATTTGATACTCTGAAAAACCCTAAAATTAAACCCTTATTTCTGATAATTCAAACTCTGTCAAAAAAAAAATCAATCATACATTCGAAAAATAATTTTAAACAATTTATAGAAAATCAGTTGCTCAATACCTTTTTTTTTTTTTTTTGAAAAACCACCAAAATACAAAGTAAAAAACCAAAATGACAAACAATATTGCGAACTACACTTACCTTATCCATGGACCTTTTACTATTCATATTATCACTTCATGTAGTGATTTAACCAGTGATCGTAATATCTAACTAAATCAGACCCCAAACTCATTTTGATTTTAAAAGGAAAGAGAAGAAGGCCACGAGAAAAATCAAATAAAATATCTTCTATTTGTATTTTTGCTTCTTTCTAATGTATATTTTGCCCTTTTTAGTCATTTCACAAGAATTTAACAGAAAAATTCAAAAAAAGGACGAAAGGACATTATTGTTTGATGGATTGAAAAATTAAGGATGTAATAATTAGTTTCTCATAATAAAGAAACTTTAGTGTAATTAAGATAAAAACATAGGGACTAAAAAGTAATTTATCCTTATTTTTATAATGAGTGTTTTAGTCTAGTGATAAAGTGAGATTACTTTAAAAGTAAATGATCATCCATATTAGATTCTTCTCTTAATGCTCACTTATCCTTCCAATGCTTCAAAAAAATAAAAAATAAAAAAAAACGAAAAAATTACATTGTACACTATTTTTTCATGGCAAAAATATCATTGATACGTTCCTTTATTTTTTACACATTTGTATCTCCTGTGTATTTTTTTTTACACATTTTTTTTATTTGTTTTCTTTTATATACATGTTTGTCTATCGGAGATTGGAAAAGCCAATAATAATAGGCCACGTGGTATTTACAAATACTAATCAAAGATGGCTAATTTCAAAAAATGTAAAGTCTAATCCTCTAAATTTAAATTGTTATATCATGAATTCTGATTCAAATTGCAATATGGATTAGTAGTCCAATATACATTAATTACTATATTTATAGTAAAAGATTAAAAGGGTTAGCTGGGCTAATTGGTTAGCTTGTTAGCTTCACTTTCTTTTACTCTCCTAGTTGCAAGTTCAAATCTCGGCAAAAATATTTTTTTTCTTTTTTAGTTTTTTTTTGCCTTTTTTTATTGGATTATAATATTTAAAATTAAAATTATATTTATTTTATTTTATTTCACTAAGAAAAAAAATTGTATTAATGATTGAACTTTTTTATTTCTTTAATTGTTCTAATTAAATTTATATTAATTTCTATAAGAAAAAAATTACATTAATGATTGATTTTTTTTTCTTCTTTCCTTTTGTCTTTTTATTTAATTTTTTTTTGCATGAAAAACACACACTTTTCTTTTTTTTTTTTTAAACTTTTTTAACTTTAGATATTAACTTTATTTTTATTTTATATTTTTAATATAAATATATAGCATAAGATAAAACTTTAAGTATGTTAGTGCTTCTTGTAATTAACATGAAATTTCATTACAATGAATATCTGAGTTACTAAAATTAACATGTGTGTTATATGTCATAAACATGAAGTTTCATAAGGGAATATTTAAGTACACCAAAATGAATATGTGTGTTATATACAATGAATCTGTAAATCATCGGATGTTATTTACATCAAATGATATTATAAGTTTATTACTGCTTATTTTAATGAACATGATGTCTCATTCCAATAAATATCTAAGTATAATGAAATGAATATATATTTATATGTAATACACCTGAAAATCACCTGTTGATATTTATATAAGATAAAACTCTAAATACGTTAATACTTTTATAAATATGTATATTATGTATACTGATTATTAAAATGATGTGATTATTTTATATTACTGCTTATTCTAATGAATTAGATAATACATTTAAATGAACATCTAACTGTTGTTCAATGAACATGTATATTACATTAAATCAATTTTTTTAAACTAATTATTTCCTAATTTTTTTGAAAAAAATTTTTTTTAAATAATATATATATATATATATATATATATATATATATATATATATATATATATATATATATATATATATATATATATATATATATATTAAATAGAATAGGATATACTAAATTACATTTAATACATATATAAATTTAATACATATATAAAAGAATAGATAATTATGAAAGTAATAAAGAGGCTTTCATAAAAATTCTCATAGAATCAAGAATGAAGTATTCATTTTGTATATGTCAAATCATGAATTAGTAACTGCATCCAAATCTCAAAAAAAATCCCAATTGTTTCTTTTTATTTTTTTTTGGAATGCAATATTTACGGAATCTCCATAAATAGGATTAAACCTTATTTTTAATCTTATTTAAAGAAAATAAAGAGAAATAAAATATAAATTTACTTTTTTAATCTTATTTTTATAAAAAAGTGAAGATATATTAGTAATTTTATATATCTTACACTTTTTAAATCATAATTTCTCTCTGTTTCTCTTCAAAATGGAGAGAAATTTTTATTGTCATAAAATTCTAATTGGTAAATATAATTTCTCTCCACTTATTTTCTTTTCTTTCTCTTATTTGCAATCCAAATGAAGGAAATAATTTCAATTTCTTTTATTTTATTTTCTTTTCTCTTCACTTTCCCCAAAACAAACAAAGGTAAATTTAGATATGGCTCTCTACGGAAAAATTACATATAAAATCACTAAATTTTGACTTATTTTCTAATGTAGTCACTATATTTTAATTTTTTATAATTTAATCACCCAACTTTAATTTTTTCTCCAATAACATACTAAGCTAATTCAGATGAAAAACTCATAGAAAAGTTGATCTAACATTTCACGTAAAATGGTACATCACCATAATATGACATCAGCTTTCCATATCACATTAAAAATAATTAAAATTTAAAAATTATATTTTTAAATAATAAATTACAATTATTAAAAATTATAAACTTAAAATTAAAAAATAAAATTCTAACTCATATATTATCAAACTGAGTTCATAAAAAAAAAAAAAAAAATCAAGAACCCAATTCAAGATTTCATACCAAAACACAACACTCTCCAAAATCCTAAATCTTTGTTGAATTCACTCTACATAGACGCATAACACTCATGTTCGGTGGTGGCAAAGGCATGGGAGGCGGTGGGGGAGGTGACGACAACATGTTAAAGGTCGTTGGCAGGCCTGTTATTCGTGCTAGTGTCACCAAATCTTCAAAAATTCTTCTTCTTTTAATACTACTCCTACTTCACCTACTACTCTTTCTAGGTCAATCCATAAGTTCAATCCCTTCAATAATATTTTGAGCTTGTCTTGCGCTCCTGGATTTCCTTTTTCTGCTTGTAGTACTCCTATATTTGTTATCCACCATCACCGGACACTCATAGATCGATTCACCACCTTTCTCTAACCCTTAGAAAACCCACAACACCAATGACCTCATCCTCACACCCGATTCACTTGCATCCATTCGGCTCCATCATAGCTCACATACGACTCTCAAATCCACTGAATCCACTCACAAAAACCCACTCATCGTTTTCTACATCATCGATTCTCTCACAAACCCCAAACAGACCCATTTAGCCCTCTCTTTGGTTTCCTGTATCTCACCCCTCATTCATTAATGCTTGAATATGTTGGCGTTGGACCATTTAATGATGATTACGGTCTGATAATTTGATTTTGTTGGTTGAATCACTTCTTTGTTTGCCTGTAGTTGTCCTTCATTATCGATTCATACATGAGTTGGCTTTGGTGCTTGAAAAAGGCAAATCGGGTTTGGTTACATATGCTGATTTGGGTAACATTTATTGTCCCTCAATTTGTGTTCTATTTTTCGTTGCTGATTATTCTAAATTGATATATATTCATAAGTTTTCCTTTTTCTTCTTGTCTTGTGATCTTATCTAGAGCGCACCCAAGGAAAGCTAATGGAGCAGTGATGGAGCCAATTATGGGCCTCAGTTCTTGTAGGTGCTCTCGCAAAGCAACCACAATAATGCTAATTTGAACGAGAAATGGCCCATGCATAGTGGAAGAGCTGTTATGCCGAATTTGCATATGGTTACACTGAGATTGGTTTGGAAAGCAGCGATTCCAAGCTTTGAAGATGGAAATTATACTCGACAATGGCAGATTGTCTGTGAGTATTGGGTATGTTACCCCAAAAAATCTTGAATTGCAGATCGGTTATATGATTAAAATCTTTTTTTTTTTTTTTTGAACTTAGTTTCATAAGATTTTGAGTTAGAGATTTTTATTTTTTTAATAAATTTATAATTTTAATATTTTTAATTTATTATTTAAAAATATTATTTTTTTAAATTTTAGATTTTAATTATTTTTCAATGCAACATAGCATGCTGATATCATCTATTATGGCGATAAGTCATTTTACGTGGAATGTCACGTTAATTTTTTGATAAATTATTCATCAAAATTGGTTTAATAATCCATAAATAAAAAAAAATTAAAATTTAATAATTATATTATAAGAAATTAAAGTTTATTCACCGATTAGAAAGGTTTATTCACCGTATTAAAAGACAGATCCCTAACAGGTTCGTGATTTTAGATACAATTTAGCTGGCTTCTTGTTTGGGACGCAATTGGGTTCAAATTCACTAGTCAATTATGAGCTTATGTCCGAATTAGCTAACATATTCAATTTGGCCAAATCAATACCGAACTCTTTTGAATTTGGCCAAATTAGTCATAGGCTTCTACATTAATTTATAAGATAAATAAAATAACATTATTTTTATGTTAATTTAATTATTCTAATTTTTTGTAAAATTATAAAAATTAGAGAAAATATTTTAAAAAATAAAAGAAATATGAAACCATAGATTCAATTTCCTACCATCTTCGTATCATCTATTTTTTCTCATGAAAATTTTAGCAAACTCAATTAAAAAAATTATCGAATCAAGCGATTATAATCTAAATTAACAGCAAAAATACAACCTGCTATGAACTAAGTCATGAAAAGCAAAGTGAATATGATCCCATAATGTGGACAATTTAGATTGACTCGCACGATCTTTGATATTTTAATTGAAATTATATTTTATTTTTTAATTCTATAATTTTTTTTTTCATTCTTGAAAATATGTCTTTTCTAATTTCATAATTTTGTGAAAAGGAAAATATAATTAATAAATTTTATAACCATTAATGGTGTCAAGTGTCTATGGCTAATTTACCCAAATTTAAAGGTGTATGGTTGATTAGGCTAAATTCAAAGGGTTTTGTGTTAATTTGACCAAATTCCAATACAAGGTCCAATTTTAGACATACAGGGCATATTTGCAAGTGCCTTTGCCAAAAGTATTTTTCAATAAAATTTTTTATATTTTTTTTAAAACTGCTTTTAAATAGAAGCATGTAAATTGATATTTTTTCTAAAAGTAGATTTGAAAAAATAATTTATAAAAAAAAATCAATCAATTAAATCAAAAAAATTCTAAAATCACTTTTTCAATCCCTATCAGCAATTTCAAACACACTCATAGTGATAATTAAGAAGCTAATTTGAACCTCATTCCTTTTTTTTTTTAAATAAAAGGATAAGAAGCAGTTGCATAACGATGCTGCAGAGTGCTAAGAAAGATAAGGGACTTACTACCATTAGACATGTTCAAATCGCAAACTAGGTCTGGTCGAACTTGACTTTTTAAATATTAAATTTGAATTTGGTTCTAACAATTGTAATACTTATTATTTTGATCAAATTTAGTCTGCATGTGAAAATATATAATTTCTTACATAGAAATTTTTAAATGGGTCATACTTGTCGGATGAATCTCAAAAAATGATATTTCCAACTCTACTCAAAAAATAATCGAATTTTTTCGGGTTCAAACTTGGCTGGCCCAAGAAAAAAATCTTCATCAAAGTTAGAATTTTTTGGGTGGGCTTAGATGAGTTGAATGGGTACCCAGTCTCATAAATAGATTTAGCAAAGGGATTTTTACATAAATAGTTTAAAAATTAAAAAAATAACTTTTTAGTCTCCTTACTTTTTATTTTATAAAAATGTCTTAAATTTCTCTCCTTATTTATAAATTTAGCCTTTTTTTTTTTCTTTTTATCTATCAAAGTCTGATTTTTTTTTTCTCTTTGTGATCATATATTGATTTCATTTTCATTTAAAATTAAAAAATTAATTTAATCATATTAAATTTTATTTATGAAAATTTAAAGTGAATTAAGTACTAACATATATTTAGATTGAAAACTATATAATTTATCTAAATTTATGTATTAGATTTTCATAAATTTGTATAATATCGTTTATTTCGTATAAAAATTAAATTTATATTTATAAAATCAAATACTTTTAAAATTATATTTTACTTGAGATTTTAAAAAAATTCTCAAAATAAAAAAAATAAAAAGTCACAGCAAATAATATATATTAAACCAAAAAATATACTTCTAATAAATGATTAATATCTAATACTACAAAATCACAACAAATAATATACATTAATTAAAAAACAGTATACTTCTAGTAATAATCAGTATCTAATATTATAATACTAACAAAAAAATAATATACTTCTAGTAAATAATTAGTATCTAATACAAGTTCAGTATACTTATACAAATTATGAACTTTAAATAAAATAAACAATGATGGCAAATAATATATATTAAATCAAATATATATATATTTTTTAGTAAATAATTAATATCCAAAAAAGTATAAAAAGTAATGTGAATTTTTTTTGTTGGCAAAAGAAACATGGAGATTTTGTAAAAGATAATATTAATATTATAATTATTGTGTAAAATTGGCTCTTATGGGATGATAAGAAAATGTTTACAAAAAATGTGAAATGTTGAGTTGGAGATGGATGTCTTTTTGTAAAGACTGAAAAAGTAAATCAACTAATCTAAAAATGTAAAAAATTAAAAACATAGACATAAGTATAAAAAAAATGAAAAAAGAGACACATCGCGTAATTACTAATTTAACAAATATACAAGAAGACTAGCATGTAAACGAGACACTTTAGCTAAAGCGTGGATAGAAAATTTTTACATATACTAAGTGTATAGACTTATATTGTATATTAAATTAATGAGTGATGAAATATTTTACTAAATATAACTCTTTTGTATATTTTTTATTTTATGAAAATATACCAATACTTGTATCTATTGTATATTTTACATACACTAAATCTATAGACTTATATTGTATATTTTTTATTTTATGAATTATCTTGTTAGTTTAGTCCTGCAATATCTCTTATTCAAGTAAAATCAAGCGACACTATATTAAAGTAAAGAAATTTAATTTTCAATTAGAACATGAATAACTTTTAATAAATTTACTTAAGTTTCAATTCTTTATGAAAATTATTTATGAAATAATTAATTAATTTTTTTATTAAGCTCGATCAAGCTAGTTAACAATTCTAATAGAGTATATTAAATTTGAACTTGACTTGATCTATCAATTAACCTAGTCGAATTTCAACTTGATTTCATTAAAATTAAATTTATATGCAAGCTGAAGTTAAGTAGTTTATTACATGAAAACTTACGAAGAGGTAAAATTTAGTATGGTCCAACGTTATCACACCTAATTTAGTTTGAGCACTAATTACAATATTTATAATATAAAAAGAATTTGATTAAATTTTTTCAAAATCTTGTAACCCTATTAAAGTGGATGTTTTTGATTTAGTATAATACTCACGTGAACTTGTTATTGATTATTATACTTGTTTTTTTTGATAAACAAAAAGTTATTATTTTTGTTTTGATGAATATTCTTATTTTATTATGTGAGATGGCAATAAAATTATAAGTCATTTTAATTTTTTATGATATCTATGGTATTTTATTATGTGGTAGGCCATTGATTTTGAAGATTAAATTAGATATAACTAGTGTTTTTAACATGTACTAAAAGAACTAGTTTTATCTAAATATGTGTACCACATAAACTATGAGCACATTTGGATAGAGTAAATATGAAATGAAGGGAATATTTAAAATGTAAAGAATGTGAAATATATGAAATGTAAAATGTACAAAATGTTAAAATATCTTATTTAGTATAAAAATAAAAATTCATGAATTTACAATTGCAGTTTTGGAAATAAAAAAATTTATATATGTAAAAATCTTGGGAATGTTAAAATTTTACCTATTATGTGCGATTTTAAATCCTTGGACTTAATTAAAAAAAGAAGAAAAAATTTTAACAATCCATATATTATTAAAATCCACGGATTGTTCAACCAAAAAAAGGAAGCCAAAGGAGAGAAATAGCACAATCCAACAATTGTGTATATTTCTTCATTCACTTGCTCCAATCGAAACATCACCTGTATAATAAAAAAAAAAAATCATATATTATCAATTGTTTCAAAAAAATTCCTTATAAGTTACTCTATCTGTTTTATAATATTTGTTGTTTAAAATTTCGATACATGAATTAATAAAGTGATTAAATTATCATAATTTAAGATAAAAAGATAAAAATATCTTTTATTGATTTTAATGTACAGAAATAAGGCAATTAATACAAAATATTTAGTGGAGAATAAATGAAGGGTAAAATTAAAAAAAATAATAAATACCTTCTTGAAATTCTAAAATAATATATAAATTAGAATAAAAAAATTTCTTTAAAATGATGTCTATCTAGGAATGGAGGGAGTAATTAAAAATTACTATTAGTACAAAGAAAAAAAAAGTTATTACTAGTAATAGGTATGTAAAACAAAAATTATAAAAAGAATAAATAATTTCTTTTAGTCGGTCGAATATAATATCAGGTGATGATAATTTTCAAAAATTGTGATATTCTTAATTGGAAGAAATAATATTCTAAATTAGAAGAAAAAAAAACTAATGATTGCGATAGCAATACATACAATGTTAGACAGTATTTAAAGTTAAAAAGACTTAAAAATTAAGAGAAGCATTGACTTGAAAAGACTTGGAAATATAAAAGTTATTACTCATTTATTATTCGCATTTTCAAGTCTAAATATTACTATATTGAGAGCATCTTACATGCCTTGAATTTTACTTTTTACAATAACTTTGATTTATTGTTATGAGTGATTTGGATATGTTTAATATTTTAGTTCTTATCAATATCATTTGAAAATTAACACTCTTTCCACTTAAAGCTTCAATTGTTTTGTAAAAAATATTTTTTTGAAAAATACTTTTTGTACTTTCTAATATTTTGAATATTTTAAAAAATTAGCCAACGAAAAAAATATAATAAATAATAAAAACAGAAAAAATAAAAAATAAGAGAAAAATATAAATAAAGTAATGAGAAATAAGAGTAGCTAAATTATTTTAATATATAAAATGAGTACTATAATCATTTTAACTTGTAAAGTGGGATATATAGAACTAAAATATTAAAAAAATTATCAGTAAACAAAAAATAAATTTAAATATCAAATAATAAAAATTAAAAAGTTTAGATAGCATTTAAAAAAAAAAAAAAAGAAGAGTTGTGGCCTTTTTTAATTTATTTAAGCAATTAAAATAATGTGGGTAATTTAAAGGAGGGACCATTTTTACAAGAATAATTGTTCACGTGTAGCATAAGAATCTCCTGTTCGTGAAGCGCCTAATATAAAAAGAAATTTGTCTCCAATTTATGTCAAGGGTATATTAGTAATAACACAATTTATTACAGGCATTAAATACTTTTAATTTGGATCAAATTGATCCGAATAATAATATTCAAAAATAAAAATGAAAAGAAAATTTTAAATATATAATTCTAATAGCCAAAACTAATTTTTTTGAAAACATGTCTGTCACCAATGCAATGGAATTCATAATAAAATTAATTAAAATGCGAAAGAGTATGAAATTTAAAATATAAATTTTGAAATGTTGGATCTTTAATTGAAAAAATAAATAAGATTATTTTTGTATTTTTATATTGCATTAAAGAATAAAATTATCTATATAGCCTTTTTAATCTAAATTAATTTGATCGAGGAAGCATTTTTGTAATTAAAATAAAAATGATTGATAGATTAGTTTATTTAGATCAAAGAGATTTTTTAATAATAATTAATATTTTATAGGATTCTATTGATAATTTTTACTTTTTCATATTGAAATTGAAAACTTTTTGAATTTTTTATTCTCTTTTTTAATTAATATTTAAATTTAAATTTTTCTTTTCTAAATTTTCGTTCTCTCTTTTTAATTAATATTAAATTTTCAATCTCTTTCTTTAATTAATATCCATTTTGTAGTATCTCTCTTTCAAATTTACATTCTCTCTCTTCAATTAACATTCAAATTTCAATCTCTCTCTTCAATAAACTCTTCTACATCTAAAGATCTAGAATTTAAAATTCAAATTCAAAATTTGAATTATTAATAAACTTAGATACAAAAAATTTTAAAAAATTAACAAAAATAATTACATATCTGGAAAAATTAACAACGAAGATAGTGATCATATAATTAGAAACTGAAAAAAATTTAAATCTATGAAAATTATTTTAGACAAATTAAATATCTTAGTTATTTTTTATTTAATTATAATAGAGTAAAATTTTTAATTTTTGGAAGGCAGTTTAAAAAAAGATAATACTCATTTTTTATTTTTTACAAATAAATCTATGTTATATATATACAATTAAGGGACACCTTCACATACATTTTTATTATTGTTAATCTTAATATCAATAGTAATTTATAAAGTTTCTGCTGGACATGAATAACGTAATAAATTCCAATGAAAATATAGATTAAAAAACAAAAATTTAAATATGAGCTAAATATATATTTAATGTACATACTTTAAATAAAATTTAATATTTCCAAAAACTAAGCAGTCAAATAAAATTTATAAAATAAAACATAATTTTAATAAGTATATGAAAATTTTCCGAAGAAATTATAATAAAATTCAAATTTTAAATTCATTTTAGCAGTTTTGATTGTTTCTAAATAGCGTTTTTTTTTTTTATCAAAATTTGTGGATTTTGAACAGTTTTCGAGTATAAATTAGCTTAGAGTTATATTTTCCCCCAATTTACTAAATCATTGTTTATATTTTAGAAAGGATATGAGGTTGACTTGAAAACTAGAGATGACAATGGGTAAAATAGTATAATACCCGTACTCATACCTAAAAAAGTGTATGTCTATCAATATTCATATCTATACCTATTTGGGGTAATAAATTTTAATCATGTCTCCATATCCATAGGTTTCAGATAACCCGTGGGTAACTCATTACTCGAATAATTAATAAATTATTTTAAAATATATTTATAAATTTATATTATTTTATTTAAAAAATAAAATGAAGTTGTATAATAAAAAACATAGTGATTTAGAATAATTAATTACTTAGTATTTAGGATATTTAATTTGATTATTTGATCCGAAGTTATAAATACTAAAATTTCAAAAAATATAGTGTTCTAATGAGTTGTTGAATGTAATAAAATGATATTAAGATATATATCTGAATAATTATTTTATATAAAGAGAAGTAAAGATAAAATAGAGTGAATTAATATTAATTAAAAAAATGAATAAGTATCACAGACAATATTAATTTCAAATATAATAAGTATAAAATATCTAAATTATAGATGCGTCTCAAGTACAAGAAAGTGACTTATTACTTTACTATCTTTACATTCAAAATTATGAGAAGCAAAAGGGAAAACCACATAATAATATTAATTTGAAGAAAACTTATTTAATTATAGAACCAAAGAAAAAAGAAAAAAAGATCCAAAAAGAAAAAAAAAAAAAAAAGAAAAGAAAATTTGTGCTATTGTTGTTAAGTATTAAAGTATTTATGACTATGTAAGTGTATAGTATTTTTTGTGTTTACTTAACTATTTTATTTAGTTAATTGGCTTCTTGTATATCTATTATATTATTAGTTATGTACTTGAACTTTCTATATGAAATGTACTTGAACTAATGATATGAGATATTTACTTTCAAATTTATGTCTATAATTTGTAATGTTTATGATTAATTTAATACTGATGTGATGTATAATATTAATATGTATGGCTGTAATTAATAACTTAATATGTGTTGATAGGAAATGGTGAAGCAACAAAGAGGTAGGGGAGGTAATGGTACTGGCATAGGCAGCAGGGATAGAGGGACTGCAGGAAAGCAAGACAGGCTGCAGTGCCAACTACAACAGCTGATTCAATTTCTTCTCTAGCTAACATTCCTACATCTGCATGTGAAGTAACTAGGTCTGTTAATGAAAATGAAATGCAAACAAAAGGTAATCTTCCTGAGTCTACAACTCATACAATTAGTAATAAGAGGGCTAGATCAGGTGTGTGGTTACACTTTGAGAAACTATATGATAGTGAGGGTAATGAAACTAGTAGGCAGAATGTGTGTGGTGTGGGAGGGACTACCAAGGTGAAAGTGAGCAAGGAACCTCTGGTCTTTGGAAACACCTTAGGGAAACATGTAAAAAGTTTCCAGATAAGAAAGGGTTAGTTGAGGCACATAGAAGTGGCAAGGATAAAAGTCGGAGTACACTGACTTTTAACAAGGGGAATTCTAGGGAAAACAAACTGGCTTGTTGGAAATTTGACCAACAAGCTAGTAGGGATGCATTAGTTAGAATGATTATAAAAGATGAGTTGGCTTTTAAGTTTGTTGAGAGGGAAGGGTTTAGGGAATTTTTGGATATAGTCTGTCCAGAATTTGTCATTCCATCTAGATATACCATTGCTAGGGACTGTTTTAAACTTTTTGTGAATGTAAAGAAAAAATTGAAATCATTCAATGCTAATAACTGTCAAAGGGTGTCTTTGACAACAGATACTTGGATAAGTATTCAAAACTTGTCTTATCTGTGTTTGAAAGCCCATTTCATTGACAATGAATGGAATTTACAAAAAAAAATTTTAAATTTTTGTGTAATTAAAAGCCATAAGGGTGTAAACATAGGGAATGCAATAGATTTTTGCATGGAGGAGTGGGGTTTAAGTAAGGTGATGTGCATTACAGTTGATAATGCATCATAAAATGACACTACTGTCCAAAAATTAAAAAAGAAATTAGTCAAAAAGGATGCATTTGTTTTGGGTGGGGAGGCATTCCATATGAGATGTTGTGCCCACATCCTTCAATTAATTATGAAGGATGGTCTGGAGTATGTGGGAAAGGCAATTGGGAGGATTAGAGCTGTAGTTAAATACATTAGGAGTAGTCCAGCTAGAGCATATTTATTTAAAATGTGTTGTGAGAAAGCTGCAATTACAAATAAAGCATCTTTAGCTTTAGATTGTCCAACTAGGTGGAATTCCACATATCATATGTTAGAATTTGCAATAGTATATAAAACTGCATTTGAGAAGATGGAGGATTTAGATCTAAAATTTATAATAGAGTTTGGGGAAGAGGTACCAAATGATGTGGATTGGGATAGTGCTAAAAGAATTACTAGATTTTTGAAAAAAATTTACGATGTTACAGTTAAGATTTCTAACTCTTTGTATTCTACATCCAGTTTGTATTTTCCTGAAATAATAAAGATTCTTAGAGAGCTACAATTATGCGAGGGGTCTACAGATTCTTCCCTTTCCATTATGGGTAGGCACATGAAAGTTAAGTTTGATAAATATTGGGGTAGTCTTGATAAGATGAATGTATTATTATTTGTGATAGTTGTACTAGATCCTAGGCATAAGATTAATTACCTTAGGGTTAAGTACAATGGGTATTATGGTGAGGTTGAGGCTACAAATTTGTGTATAAGAGTGAAAAAGGCTCTCAATGATATGATGGAAGAGTACAAAGTAGTCAATACTAAAATAGGATGTAGCCAGGTACCAAATACACCATCTTGTCATACTAAGAATCAGCTTGGTGATGTGGAAGATGAGATAGATGAGTATTTCATTGAGAAAGAGAGTAATCTCAGTGTGTAATCTAAGTTAGATATCTATTTAGAGGAGAGAGAGGAGAAATTTGTGCTGGATTTCAATTTGTTTGGATGGTGGAAGATAAATTCAGTGAGATTTCCCATATTAAGCAAAGTTGTAAGAGATGTTTTGGCCATTCAATGTTCAACAGTGGCAAGCGAATCTGCCTTCAGCACTAGTGGAAGAACACTAGATCAATTCAGGAGTTCTTTAACTCCTGCAACTACTGAAGTCTTGATTTGCTGCCAAGACTGGTTAAGGACCACTTCTCATCCCATTCAACTTGAAGAGACACCGGCAAAACTTGAGAACTTTGAGAATGGAATCTTTTCAGTTTCAATTTACATTTTCTTTTTCATTTCAGTTTCAGTTTATATTTTCAATTTTAATTTAGCTCTGTTAATTTCACTTGCAGGTGTATTAAAAGAGCCTGAAATTGTTGAGAATGTGGTTCCTAGGACTTTGGTGGATTGTTGAACAATTAACGTAATATGTCAATGATTTTGAATTAAATTCTATATTTTTTGGATTTTGTTCTTTGCAGTTGCTGCTTGTGTGTTATATTTATACTGTTAGTTTCTTTCTTCTTGCAGGCTTCTCTAAGATATACTTGGATTTTTAGAGAGTTTTCTTATGAATTCATTTCTCTTTTTATTTTAAACTTGGAAATTTATTAATTTTACTATTTGGTGATAGTTATGGTTGCTTATTGTACATTGATTTTTTTTTTTTATCTGAATATGCAGAATTAAAGTGCATATGGCATCCTATTTTTGCTCCTTTCTTGTTGCTGCATACTCTGCAATCTCCACATGTTTTCCTTCCTTGTTGGTTGTTGCTGCTCCAAAATGCCTCTACTATTGCTATTCTGCTGTTATTGCTGTCTTGTTGCTACTGCTAGCTTGCTACTGATATCTTGCTGTTATTGCTACATTGCTTCTCTACTGCTGCTGTCCTGCTGTTATTGATAAATTGCTTCTCAGCTACTGCTAATATACTCTATTCATGAACAATTTCAAATTTGAAAGTTATTTGTTGATGTTATATTTGCTACAATCTGTTATGTTTGCTTGAATTCTGTAATATTTGGTACAATTTGTTATGATTTGCTTGAGAAGTATTACAACTTACAAGTATTGGAATATTTTCAAATTAATATTACTAGAAATATTTCAAGAAATGTAATTGAGTTTGTCTGTGCAATTTGGTACAAAGAAAAAAAAACTGATAAGCATAAACATTTACTCAAAATACCCAAAATTCCCCATCCTCCCGACTTATTTTCCCCAAACCATTAGAACAGAATATCCGAACTGTCCCGAACTGAAAAATTGTTTCAATTCGGTTCGGGACTTTCTTTGTAATAATTTAGTACCGGTTCTTTAATATCTTAATAACCGAAGTTTCGATTCAGTTCAAGTATTTTCAAATCTCCGTCTTTGCTCGAACTGTGCACACCCCTACTAGCAACAATACCTTTATTCCATTCCTAGCATATAACATTAGCAATTGCAGTTTATTTAAGTTATATAATTAATTATTGGGAGTTTCTTAGTTAAATCAAAGTAACTTACTTTACTTTTTAAGGCTAATTAAAAAATGACACTTAATAATTATAATTAAAATATTTTTAATATTATAAATAAGTTAACCTGCAATAGCAGGTTACCAACTAAAAATGGAAAAAATTAAAATGATTTTAAATAGTACTATAAATTTGTACACTTATAAACATTACGAAAAAAAGGTTTAATTTACGAAAAAATATAAAAAGATTGTGATTTTTCGTTAAAAGAATTATTTTTTCTTAATTATAAAATTATTTTTTAATTAATTTAGTAAATTTTTCATAAATTTATTATTTTACACAAAATAAGTTATATTTTCGCAAAATTAAAACTTTTTTCACAATTAAAAAGAATTAAAAAATAGTTTTATTTATGAAAAATTTTAAGAAGATTTTGATTTTTCATAAGAGAGCCATTTTTTCGTAATTACAAAATTATTTTTTATTAATTTAGGAAATTTTTTATAAATTTATTATTTTACATAAAATAAGTCATATTTTTGCAAAATTAGAACTTTTTCGCAACTAAAAAGAATTACAAAAAAATAGTTTTATTTAGAAAAATTTTAAGAAGATTGTGATTTTTCTTAAGAGAGCCATTTATTCATAATTATGAAATTATTTTTTTCATTAATTTAGGAGTTTTTTCATAATGTTATTGTTTTGCACAAAATTAGTCATATTTTTGCAAAATTAAAGCTTTTTTTTTTTTTTTTGCAATTAAGAAGAATTACAAATAAAAAAAAGTTTTATTTACAAAAAATATAAGAAAATTGAGTTTTTCGTAAACGAACAATTTTTTCATAATAATGAAATTATTTTTTCTTTTTCGTTAATTTAGGAACTTTTTCATAAATTTATTGTTTTACACAAAATAATTCACATTTTGGTAAAGTTAAAACTTTTTTTGCAACTAAGAAAAATTATGAAAAAATAGTTTTATTTATAAAAAATAAAAAAAATTATATTTTTTGGAAAAGAGTCATTTTTTTCGTAGTTATGAAATTATTTTTCTTATTCATTAATTCAATAACTTTTTCATAATTTATTGATTTACACAAAAAAGGAGTCAAAATTTTATAAAATCATAATTTTTCTCACCCAGTAAGAATTATGTAAAAATTTTTTAATATACAAAAAAGTCTAAAGAGAATGATATTTTTTGTAAGATAACAATTTTTCTTAATTATGAAAAATTTTATTTTTTTTTAAATTAATTTAGCTACTTGTGCCTTTTAGCAACAAAGTAAATCTTTACTTTTTACATCTAATTAATGTTTGATAAAAAAAATCTGACTTATTATTTCTCAATTATTCCCTTTTCCAAACCTCAATTTTTTTTTTTTGGAAATATAAAAGTGAATTGTATTCAACTTTTCTTACTGAATTATGAGTAAATTATTTGTATGACAATTCTTGAAATTGATTGAGATCTAATATGCAACATTGTTATCATATTAATTATTTTTTTTCATTTTTGGTTGGAATTAATTATTTTGTTTCTTGCAATAATTACATTACTCATTTGGTGAATTAAGTAATGATTTTTTTTTAATGGATTTACCTATTTTTTTCTTTTTTTATAAATATTATTTTTTTAAATAAAATAAATACATAAATTGGAAACATAATATACTTTTACAGCCTGAAAATAAAAATAAAATAATATTTTTATAAAATTATAATAATTTTGTATGAACTAAATTTTTAAAAACATAAAATCAGATATTTTATTTCCCCCCTTTTTTATTTTTCCTTTCAACAATTCAAACAACCATCAAGTACGTTGGTAATGGTCACATCACTTATTTGGCCCAAAAAAAAAAAATGGTCACATCACTTAGAAAATTTTATTACATTTATAATTATATTTATATTATTATGCCACTAAATAAATTTATTTTTGTTTCTTTATGATTATAAATAGCTTAACACCGGAGACCTACAAAAAAGGATAGGAATAACAGCAGGAATATGCATTTTAATCCAAAACAAACCGGAAATGAAAGGTGACCGGTATGAAGCGATTTACAGCTTTTATTTCGGGGAGTAGGTCAAATCTCGGTGCAGGGATCTTATTTGACTTATGAAGACACCGATTTAGCACTAACTGGTGGGACGGGTGTATTTGAAGGTGTGTATGGTCAAGTGAAGCTGCAACAATTGATTTTCCCATTAAAGCTATTTTATACATTTTATCTTAAGGGAATTAAGGATTTGCCTGAGGATTTGCTTAGGAAGCCTGTTGAACCTAACCCTGCTGTTGAGCCTCACCCTGATGCTAAGGCTTGCCAACCTCATGCTGCTTTTGTTAATTTTACTGATTAGAGAATTATTGTGTTTATGTTGCGTTAGTTTAAATTTGTGATTATTATTTCGCAATCTATTTATATAAAATCTTTGATTTATACAAAGTGAGTAATTTTTTTTATAAAATTAAAATTTTATTTTTAAATATGAAAAATTAAATTTTTTTAATGAAATTTTACTAATTTTAGAAAGTGTTAGGTATGTGTTTAAATTGTTCTTATTTTATGTATATATGAAAAAGTGATGATAGACATTAAATTTATTATTGTATTTATATTTATATAATTTATTTATTTTTATTTGCATCATTTTTTTATAAAATAATCTTCAAACTCAAGTTCAAGTAAAATCAAGTGACACTATATTAAAATAAAGAAATTTAATTTTCAATTAGAACATGAATAACTTTTAATAAATTTACTTAAATTTAAATTCTTTATGAAAATTATTTATGAAAAATAAATAAATAATTTTTTTTATTAAGCTCGATCAAGCTAGTTAATAATTCTAATAAAATATATCAAATTTGAACTTAACTTAATCCATTAATTGATCTAGTCGAATTTTAATTTGACTTCATTAAAATTAAACTTATGTGCAAACTGAAGTTAAATAGTTTATTACATAAAAGCTTAAGAAAAGGTAAAATTTGGCATAATCTAACATTATCACACCTAATTTAGTTTAAGCACTAATTACAATCATTACAATTTGGACAGTGACATTAATATTTTCTATATTTTATTTTGAATTTCATTTATATGTTTTTGCTTTATAATTTAATAAGTTTTATTTATTTATTTATCTTAAATTTAAAGAATATAAAATTAGTCGGGTTAATTTGATAATTTTTACATTTTAGTGAATCATATAATTTTATATAGAATAAATTACAATATTTATAATATAAAAAGAATTTGATTAAATTTTTTTAAAATCTTGTAATCCTATTAAAGCAGATATTGATTTTGATTTAGTACTGTACTCACGTGTTATTGACTATTATACTTGTTTTTAATAAACAAAATGTTATTATTTTTGTTTGAATGAATATTTTTATTTTATCACGTGAGATGGCAATAAAATTATAAGTCATTTTAATTTTTTATAATATCTATGGTATTTTTTTATTATGTGGCAGGCCATTGATTTTGACTTCTGACTATTAAAACTAAATTAAGAGATTAGGAAGGAAAATTCTGCAAGATATTAATATATTTAATAAAACCAGTAACTTTCCGAATGAGCAAAAATAAGAAATTTATATGAACGTACATTCTCCACTGGCCATTGAAAATTAAAACAAAGTAATAGTAGAAGTCACCTTAATTTTTTTATTCCACGAAGTTTTACTTTTCTCTGTAGTCACCTTTTTTTTTTTTTTTTTTAAACATGAAATATGAGATTTCATTATCCATGAGAGAAGATTATATCAAGGGGAAAAGAAATATACATCTTTAAATATAAATTTAATTCTAAAATAACAAGAAATAAAACAATATGCTTTGAAAAAGCTCAAGAACAACTCAATGATAGGAGCACTATTCATGAAATGTTAATGGGCGATAAAATGCAACTTCAAGCTCTTATATTTAATGATAAGTGCATATGCTATTTGAATAATAAGTTTAGATTATAAGCCTCCTCTCTCAACGTTATATTTATGTATGTAAACTTTGGGAGAGAGATGCATGGAATCTTTTCAACCATATTGAGAAGGTTTAAGCTTAACTTGAATCTTCTGCACACAAATGTCTCCACCCCGTTGGCTTTAAATATGAAATCTTCACCATGAAAAAGGGTCAATATCAGACCCAAACTTAAATGCCACAAAATTTCACTAATGAAAGTAGGAAAGGACGCCAAAATCTTGAGATATAATCTCAGATCTGGCCACAGAAACTCCTCGCTATGGGAGACAAATCGTAGATATAAAGAGAGTCTCACCAAATCTACATAAACTACCTTACTTAGAACATCAAACAAAGGAAAGACAGTTTAATTTTAGAAACTAAGCAGCCACCTATTTCTTACAGTTTTGACCCATTCCTAATCTTATCATGATCAACAATTTGACCCAACAGCACCATCCTATTTTTCCCATAAACGTCACCTTTCCATCCTCTTTTCACCAGCTCTTCTCCCAACCTAACCGCAGCATCAACTGTTGCCTCCGCGCTATCATGCGCCGAGTGCACAATCCCTCTTGCCACCGCCATCTCCGCCGTCAATTTCGCAGCTGTCATAATAACCTCTCGCCTGACATTAAAGTCTGGAATTTTACACTTTAACAAGTTCATAAAAAAATCTGGCACCACCAGCCCAATATCCATCTCACTCATGTAAAGAAATCCTCTGTCCTTTCTCATAAGCACATAGTCATGGCTCAAAGCTAAGATCATTCCGGCGGCTGATGCATGGCCTGTAATGGCAGCGATTGTTGGCATCGGAAGAGAAATTAATTCTTGTATGAGTAATTCAAATTCTGTAGGACCGGGTTGTGGGTTTGATAGATGAGATTTTAGCCAAGCAATGTCGAAACCATTGGAAAAAAACTTGCCATGGGCGGTGGTTATGAGGGCTGAGCAAGGAGAGGTTGGCTTTGAACGGAGAGTATTCAGAGAGGATCGAATGGAGTTTATCAGAGTTGGGTTGAGGCGGTGGTCTCCGGAGCCGGTGAGGGTGAGGATATAGATGTTGCCTTTCTTCTCTAGAGTGCACATTCCTTTGTTTTTCTGTTTGTGTATAGAAAAGGAGAAATAGACAATACACTTCCTCTAGTTTCCTCCAATGCAAATTTCATACTGATTTGTCTTTGTTTTATAGAGAAAAAGATGCCCGAGTACTGCACAACGCAATTATTTGGTTGCAATGAGTACTTGACAAGACAAGAGACGACAAAAGCCAGAAGGGTTCAATAATAGGTTAGATTATGCTATTACGGCAAGAGTTAAAAAATAATTATTTTTTACAATGTAGTCCACGTTACGAATTTTTTCGTGAATTAAAGAAAAAAAAAGAGAGAGAGAGAGAGAGAAGATAAAAGCCAAGTGTTCGATGAGCAGTTTATGATTAGGACAGGGTAGGATTAAGCGTTTATCCTGTCCCACACCCTTTTTTGAAAGAGGATTCACCTATCCAGTACAAGGGACTGAATTATTAAATTTTTTTATCTCAAAATTACCCGTAGTTGAAATATAACAAAAAATAAAAACACAATAATTTATCATTCCACTATTATTTTTCTTTTTTTTTTTTTTCCAGATTGATAATGTTTAAAAAATAAAACGCAATTTTTAAAAAATAATAATATAAAAAATACTGTTACTCTCATCTCATCATTGTGGTTGGTCCGAGACTTAAAAATAATTTCTCAAATAAAATTAATTTTAATTAATATGAATTGTAACTAAATAAAATTAAAAACTCTCAATTGAATATCACCTTGAATTTATGAAATGAATTCATGGTTTGATTAATTATGTAAATTAAATTGCTACTAAGTTTTAAAATAAAAAATTATTACTGATTAATATTTCAAACAAGAAATATGATAAAAATATTACTATCATTTTTATATTATATCCAGTATCATTTTAAACCCACAAAACTTAAAACGGGATATTAAATAGAATAAAATTTTATTTTATCTTATTTTATCGTGTCGTGTCGTGTCGTGTCATGTCTTAACTTATTCTATCTTATCTTGTCAATCTTTGCATACTAAATAAGCCGAGATTGTATATTAAGTCAAGTTGAATTTTTTCCCAAAATTAAAAAAAATTATCAAATATATATATATATATATATTGTCCCATTAAACTTGTGAATATTATCAATATATTAAAATTTATATAGTGATTTTTTTAAATATTTGGTTTTAAAATTTTTAAATATTAACATAAGGAAACAAAGTTAATACAATGCATCAAAATGTAATTTACAATACTTATATATAACGTGGTCCAAAAAGTAATTTACATTACTTATTATGTAACGTAATACTGAAAGGACCACAAAGTAATGAAACACATAGTGCTCAAGTTGTTCAAAGTTTGTCTTTTACAAATTATTAGTTATATTTAATAATATTATATGGTGCTAATATTAAATAATATATGCGTGACAACTCAATTTTGTCCATTATGTGATGCATTAGTTAATGTGTGTACACATAGTATTGTAACTATAATTGAGAAAAATTAACATGTGTAGATAGTGCTGGTGAGACAATGATAATTGAAATATATTAACTAAAAATAATTAAAATTCATTTAAAAAAAATTCTTAGCATAGAAATTAAAATTCATTTTAAAAGTAAATTAAAAAATTTCAAATTTAGAACAAGTAATTGTTGGTTAAAAGTTCCTAAATTGAATTGTAAATTCTGTCGCCGGAAAATCGATCGCGGGTTTCTAAATTGAGAGAGCAGAGTATCCTAACCAGCTAGGCTACAACGGATTAACTTATTAGTCGCAAATTAAATGCTTAACAATCCTCGATGTATTAACTTTTACTATATCCATGCGAGGAGCGTCCGAGAGGGGATATAATGTAATATTTTTTAAAATTTAAAATTACTTATGTGGCATTTTAGCAAGTTCTCCGTCGAAGAAAATGATGAAAATTGGCCTCAAAGAGATTAACGATAAAATTATTATAATATTTTTAATAGTATTTTTTATTTTAAAAAATATATTTTATTTAATAAAAAGTATTTAATTGATAAAGAGTAAAAAATTTTATTTAAATCTATTATACTCTATATTTTGCTATTGATTTTACTTTATCTCATAAACATTAATTATTTTAATTTTTAATTTTTTAAATTTATCCAATAGAAAAAATATGATTAAAATTATCTTAAATAAAATGTACAGAAATTTATATTATATTAATTAAAAATTTAAAAATAGAAGGTGATATTTAGCTCTCTAAATATATAGAGTCAAATCAACTTTTTATTTTTATTTTTTAAAGATAAAAATTTTATTGTAATTTTATTTTTTAAGATATTTTTTTATGATAAAGAGTTTGTTATATAAAAAGTGTATTGGAATACTCTTATAACGCTAATGATACTTGTGTTACAAAATTTAATTGAAAAGTCATAATAAGAATCAGTCAAATAGTTAAGAGACAACTGTTAAAATTTACCCCATTTGCATTGATAATAATTCCAAGGTATATGTTGCAGCTAAAATAATAAAAGGATAATCTTTTCCATTTTATTTATGCAACATATATACATGTTGGAATAAAATATTAAGCAAGTTTGGAAGTTCGTTCCAAATTTATTGCAGTAATTTAATATTATGAAATACTCAATTGAATAAATCCAATCTTGATTTTGGCCGTCCACTTAGTTATATAAATAGAATTAATTCATTAAGAAATATACGCATGGTGTTGTTAGCCGTGCAAATTAATAATTAAAAGTATAATCTCAATTTCTCTGTATAATAAACACATGGTGGTACTCTTAAATCTAACAAACGCACCTGGATATCTCTGCAAGCTTCAAGTGCAACGGGCATTTTCATAATTCAACATTTTTTACTGGTCTTCGGCCAGGCTCTTGACAGACTTTATATCTATAATTGTTGTATTGAGCTTAAAGTTTAAGTTGATAAACCCTAAGTAGGTATGTTAAATTTGGACTACAAGTCCTTTATATTGTATTCTGACAGATTTTTCTCCTTGTATTTATTGTGCTTAATGCTAGATTTATTTTTTCTTTGGACAAAAAAAAAAATTAATGAACTAGCCAGTAGTAATATATAATATATATTTTTTCTTTTTTCTTTTTCCCCTTTTTTTCACATTCGGTGGTAATACAATTGAAGTGTGTGGGAATAAAAACATATAATTATAGTTTTTCAAGACTTCAAAGTTTTAATTTTTAAAGCTTATGAATAGTTTATTTTAATTTTTTTTTTAGTATTGAGAAAGAAAAATTTAATATGAGTGACATTCGAGTTCTAACGTTTATTTTTAAAATAGTCTCATCTTATATCAAAATTAAAACACCAATTTTTATTTTATTTTAGAATTCTTAGAACAGGGATAAAGTGTCAAAATCCTTGTATGTAAAATAATTAGAATTAAGACAAGAAGTTGTTATAATTAGCTATGTTTAAATATGTCTCTCTCTCTCCCTCTTTCTATTTTTTTTTATTTTTTGGAAAATAATTTCTACTTTGGTGGATCTTTTGGCTTACATGAGCCGCGAGACTTGGAATGAACTTTAGAGATGTGAACTTCAACCTCCAATATATGTCATCAATGGAAGTTGTCAAATGCAACATTAATGAAAATTCAAAAAATTCCAAGCCACACATGAACTTGAAAGGAAGTAATATTATCATTGCTACATGCAACTTGTGAGTAGTGGATTGATCATTTGATTTGCTAAAGTTAAATTTTTAATTCAAACAAAATTTATCTGTTGAGTTTTTCAATTTATAGGTTATCTTTATTATTAATTCTCTGTCTTCCTCTATGGTTTTCAAAAATATGGAGTATAACTATAATATTATTTGAATTTTCTAATATAATCTCTAGGTTTTTCTTGAACTCTCAATTATTTGGTTGGTGGGTTTGTTGTACAATGTTTTAAAAAAGCATTAAATGTTCATGCTGAGGAGCAATAAATTGATGTCTAATGTATTTCTTCGGGTAGACCTAATCCATTTATTCTACTACCTACTCTACAATTATTTTTGGGTCTGAATAAGGCAGATGGTCCAAAAGCTTGAACAAACCCTTGTCAGTAAGCTTGCTAGATGAATTCTTGGTTCTAATTTTGATTTTTACTCCTCTTTGGTGAATGGTGGCTCAATCAGGTACATAATATTAGGCAGAAACAATGAATGACATATCATTTCTTTTAACTTTTTTAAATTTGTTTTTTTCAATTGCTTCTTTAATTTTTTCCCTAGGTAACAAAGTTTCACTTGCATTGAAATAGGTAGAACATCATTTGTGAGGATGGGGCAGAGATCAACATCACTCTTTACAACTATCATAAAGTATGATTTCTCTGAAAAACCTTAGAAGCAATATTTATTGGAAATTTTCATTTTGAGTGTATTAATGAAGTTCTCTAGAAGATTGTATGTTTAGCAATTAATTT
Organism: Reutealis trisperma; assembly: GCA_947687605.1. Classification (NCBI taxonomy): domain Eukaryota; kingdom Viridiplantae; phylum Streptophyta; class Magnoliopsida; order Malpighiales; family Euphorbiaceae; genus Reutealis; species Reutealis trisperma. Next base: position 491,001 of record CANTUT010000008.1, read on the forward strand.
ATTATTTTTAACTGGATTGATTAAATAAATTTCTTTTTTCTTTTTCATTTTTGTACAGATAACTAGAACGAATAAACAAAAGAACAAATTTCTATTATATTTCTTTGTTATGATTTATTTTTTATTTTGGTTTCTCCTTTCATTTTGCATTCTAAAATTCTACAATCAAATTGATTATCATTACAGGGGTATAATCTCACCCAAGACATCTATTTCTATTTTACATTGTCAAATTTTCATACTAAATGACGTTGTACCAAGCACCTAAATTAATTTTGATATATAATAATTTGCCTTGGATGATCAGAAGATAATTTGGATTTGTAGTGTCATGGAACACGAGAAATAAGCCAAAATATTCCATATTTCTAAGCTTTGTGCTTCCAATAGATGGATATGGAGAACTTGCCTTGTGATAGGTGTCCTTCAGGTTGGTATGCTATTACAAAGTTTGAAGTCTTTTATATGTTCTATTTGCATTATATATATTGATATGATTGCTACTTATTATGGGCAATTTTTATATCATAGACCCGAGACCATGTAACACGATAGTCTCAAGTCAAAGCGCACCATTTTATATAAAAAAAATCACAACAAGATATCTTCTTCTACGAGCTTGATCTTCTTCTTCTTCTTCTTCTTCTGGTGGATGCATGATATCTTCTTCTTCGAAATAGTGAAACCCAATCTTCTTATTCTTCTTCTTTGAAATTACTTTGATTTTTTTGTTCTTTTTTTTAACCTGTTTCTGTCTTCTTCTTCTTCATATTTTCTTCATAATCTTAGTTTTTTTGTGAATTTTTATACTATTTGTGTGAAAATTTTGAGTATTTTTTTATTTGGAGTTCGATTGCTTGGTATTTTCATTATTTAATATTAAACTTTAAATTATTAAGTTCATTAGATTTAAAATTTGCGTTCATCACATGTAACTATTAAATTTATTAGATATAAGGTTTAGATTCATCATACATTACATGCAGATTTATTTTTTTTTACTACTAGATTCATGATTTAATTATTTTATAATTTAATTTCATCCATTGCTCATATTTAAAATTTTTATTATTTAATATTTCACATATAATTGTAAGGTTTATTATATTTAAAGTTTTGATTCATTACATATAATTATCAGGTTTATTAGATATAAAATTCAAATTCATCACATATAACTATTAGGTTCATTAGATATAAAGTTTAGGTTCATCATATATCATATACAGATTCATTATTTTTTACTTCCAGATTCATGATTTAATTATTCTATAATTTAATTTCATTCATCTATCATATTTAAAATTTTCATTATTTAATATTTCACATATAATTATGAAATTCATTAGATTTAAAATTTAGATTTATTAGATTTAAAATTTAGATTCATCAGATATAACTATCATGCTCATTAGATATAAAATTTTGATTTATTATATATTACATATAGATTTATTATATTTTACTATCAGATTGATGATTATAAATCAATACTAAATTATCTATTTTGTTTTTTATTAATCAACAACTAACTTTATTATCTCGATCGAATAAAATTCAAAACAAGAAGATTGATTAAAAGATAATTCTCAATAATATCATGTTAACTGCTTAATAAGTGAGAGACAGATACAAAAAGAACTAAAAGTAGGAGGTCTACGCAAAAAAGAGTAGTAGAATGTTTGCAAAACCTAACATTAACAAAAGAAGAAGAAGAAGAAGAAGAAGAGGAGCAGGAGCAGGAGAGATTAAGGTTTGAGGGGAATTGGTTACGCAAAAAAAATGATAAACAATGAAAAAATGGTTTTGATTTTTGAAATTTTATGTTTTAATTAAAAAAATTAAGAAAAAGAGACAACGTGTTTTTTGTTTAATGAAATTGTGCGTTTTGGATTTAAGTCCATAGTATAAGATAAACCTAAGTCCATGATATAAGAGCTCCTTATAATGGATTTTTATCCTTAATTTTACTCTTTACTGTATCTTGATGTATAATCATATCGTTCAATGTTTTAGGATAAGATATAAAAGTACTCAACAAACCATCTAATCTCTTTCTCAATGCTCTTTAGGTATATTTATATTAATGTAGATTTTTTTTGAAATTATTATGGAGTGGAAAAATTTTTGAATCACTAATGGTTCATGAAGTTTGTGCATAGTAATACACAATTATTTTGAAGCAAAAGATAGTTTATTAGAGGAAAAGGTTAAACAAGATTTTATTTAGCTATGTAGTAGTAAAATTTATTTGCCTTTTTTAGAATGTTGCATATTCTTGAAACTTTTGTTATTAAAGTTGGTAAAGGGTTCCTTTCTAATTAGTTGTTAGAGAAAAAATAGATTGTGGATCTTAATACTATTGCTAGACACTATACTAAAAAAATTAACTATTTGGATCATCATTAATGTTTGTGCAAGGAAATAATGAATGCTAGTGTTCATAAAATTTTTATGGTTTGATTTGAGATGAATGATTCTATCCTTTAATTTCTTTCATTTAATATGAAATGGAGCTTCAATAACCATATTTTTTGAAGATTGTTATTTGGAATATGCTTCTAGGAACAATGTCTATGTCTTTACTTCTATAAGGACTATAATTAAGAAGAATACTACTAAATAAGTCTAGATTCTGAATTTGGGTTTTTAATATGGAACTTGACTGAATATTTTTATTTAATTTTAATTGCTTATAATGATTAATTAACCATCTCATGCATGTAGGTTCAAGAAATGGAATAATCTATTTTGAATTGACAAACTTACTAATAAGAAACAAATGTTTTGACTGTATAGCCAAAAATGCACTTCCAAATCCTTTGAATTTCTAGCAAAATTATTATGTAAGTTCCCAACATAAAAACTTTATACTGAAATTATATCAGCTCAATTATCCTTCCCCCCCTGTTACTTTATCATAGATCTCATTATTTTTTGTCTACAAGATAAAGTAGTCCATTCTTGAAAGTTGAAACAATCCTTTACCATGAAATTAAACACATAAAATTTTTCAAAATCAAAATTATGGCTTTCAATTGATAAGTTACATGCCTGTAAAATTACGACTTTCAGCCAATAAGTTACATAGCAAACGTAATCTCTTGAATTCTTTAGCGAAAATCATTTTTCAGAATTTTATTTCAAATAATGTGCTTTCAACTTTCTTAAAACATGGCGATGGTATATCAGTGTCTATGCAATGGATTAGATGGGTATTCATATTTTGTAATATCTATGCAATAGATTGGATGGGTATTAATTTATATTTTGTAAACATATGTAGTTATGAAGCTTAGTTTCATACCTTATAGCTCAAAATTTTGTTATAAAGTTATGTTGAGAATTCAAGATTACTTTATTTTTCTGGAATAAGTACTTGTTAAATTATATTTTATTCATTATTCTTAACCCAATATAAGAAATATTATCAAAGTTACATATATTTTCTCTATTTCCAATAGTACAAGATAAGGCATTCAATAAAATTTCATCAATTTTTGTTTGAAATGATATTCATCATGCTCTTTGCAGTTAGTTTAACTTAGATTGTTAATGCATGAAAATTATTAATTTTTGCTAGTTAGCTCAAATAATATTGATACTTGGAATTTAGTATAAAATTCTAGATTCTTAAGGAATGATGTGATTTATCAATATATTTTTTAATAGGTTCCACATATTTTTTTCCTTATTTAGATGAATTATAAGTTTAAACTCAGTACGAAAAGTTTGGAAAATAAAAAATAAGTTAAAAAATTTAAGCTCAGTACGAGAAGTTTGGGAGGTAGAAAATATGTTAAAAAATCAGTTTATTCAAGCATACTTATATTTTTCATTATTTTCAATGAGCATATGTGTTATGTATAACTAGGCTTTTGTGGTTTAGTGTATGGTGTTCTATCTAAAAAAAAAAAGTACTAAATAAAAAAGAGAGTTGAAACTTGAAGAAGCGAAATTTTTTTGCATGTCAAGGTGTTATACCCTATACTACGAAAATATTATGAAAATTTGTCAATGTTATGTTTTAATATAAGAAATTACATCTCAATTACACTAACGATGTATATTTTTAAGGATTAGTTGCCCAAACTTAAATAACATAAAACCTCACTAATGAAGGTAGAAAAGGCCAAAGTCTTTGAGATATAATCTCAGATTTGGCCACAGAAACTCCTCGCTATGGGAGACAAATCGTAGATATAAAGAGAAACTCATCAAATCTACATAAACCTACTTATTCAAAACACCAAAGAAAGATGAGATAATTTAGTTTTAGAAACTCAGCAGCTACTCATCTCTTACAGTTTTGACCCATTCTTAATCTTATCATGATCAACAATTTCACCTAACAGCACCAACCTATTTTTTCCCATAAATATCACCGTTCCATCCTCTTTTCGCCAGCTCTTCTCTCAACCTAACCGCAGCATCAACTGTTGCCTCCGTGCTATCATGCGCCCAGTGCACAATCCCTCTTGCCACTGCCATCTTCGCTATCAATTTTGCAGCCATCATAATAACCTCTCGCCTGACATTAAAGTCTGCAATTTTACACTTCAACAAGTTCAGGAACCAATCTGGTATCGCGAGCCCAATATCCATCTCACACATGTAAAGAAATCCTCTGTCTTTCCTCATAAGCACATAGTCATGGCTCAAAGCTAAGATCATTATACATGACCAGTAATTGTTGCGATTGTTGGCATCGGAAGAGAAATTAGTTCTTTTATGAGTAATTCAAATTCTGTGGGACCGTGTTGTGGTTTTGATAGATAAGATTTTGCCCAAGCAATTTCCAAACCATTGGGAAAAAACTTGCCGTGGGCGGTGGTTATGAGGGCTAATTAAGGAGACGTTGGTTCTGAACGGAGAGTATTGAGAGCAGATCGAATGGATTTTATTAGAGTTGAGGTAAGGTGATGTTAGCCGAAGCCGATGAGAGTGAGGATATAGATGTTGCCTCTCTTCTCTAGTGGGCACATTTCTTTGTTTTTCTGTTTGTCTATTGTAGAGACAGAGAGACAAAACCATGAAAATTTCTTGATTGGGATAGTAGCCTTATGGTCTGAGTACTTCATAGAGCATTGAAGTTGAAATACAGATAATTCTTTTCTTCTTTAATGAAATTTCTAATGTACTGAAAAAGATATTTATTTAATCAAAAAATATTTGATTGGATTAGATTTATAAACATTTGGAAATTTAAAAAATTTATTGTAGTGATTTTTTTAATATATATTTTGTTTTAAAATTTTTAAATTTTGAAACAAAGAAACAAAATTAATTTTACAATTGTGGAAATCCAAATAAAACTTTTCTCTAATAGAACTTTTCTCTCGAAGTGGTCTACTAGGGTTTTCTTCTCTCATCTGCACCGCTAGGACTTTTGCTCAGGGTTATCCCCGATGGCCTTGGCCACCCGCAGAGAAACCCTTTTTCTTTTTGTTTTCCTTTTTTTTTTCAGTTGTTTTCTATGTCTGTGCTTGAATAAGCCGTCCATGCCTTATTGGGTACCCGTTTTTCTTGGGTCTTTTGCCTGTTGTTTGGTGGTCTCTAATGGATTTGTTTCCATTCCTATCTACGACATAGTCTGGCCTACACACCGATCTAAGCCTATTGCTTTGTATTTTGTCTTTGTTTGTCGGTAGGTAGTGGAAGAAGAGGCTGGTTGTGGCTTCAGTTTCTTAGTGGAGGTTCTCTAGCATGATCTTTGGGTTTTACTGAGTTCTGAAGACCTTGATAGAGGAACGATTGTCTTTGGCTTTTCTTATGGGAGGAATCAACACTCTGTCAAGGTAACACTGCTTTTTGGTGGTTATGGTGGTGGAAGGGAAGTATTAGATCTCCAAGGTACTTGTTTTTTCAGGGTTGCTCAGCCACATATACCTTGGCTTTGGTGTTGTCCTCTTCCTTTCTGTGGTTTCTGGGGGCGGCAATGGTGTCCATAGATCCAGAGGAGGGAGCTGCTAGGGGGGACAAATCCAAGGGGCATATGTATCTTTTTATTATTTTTGGCTCAAAGCCCATGTTTGTAAACCTTAAAATGTTAAAGGGTAATTTGTTTCAGGACATTATGGTCCTTTTCTATTTGTATTCAGTTTGATTACCCCTTAAACTTAATTGTACCTTTACCATTTTGGTCCAAATGCCGTGTTTAATGCTAGCTTTTTTCTTCTTTCAGGAAAAAAAATTAATTTTACAATTTATCAAAAAGTAATTTACATTATTTATTATATAAAACTTAATGCCGAAAGGGAAACAAAATGTATAGTACATTGAATTGTCAATTCTGAAGTCGGATGCAATGAAATATTTCAAGTATGATTTTATTTTTCTCTACAAGTGAATAATTTCAAGACTTATATTCTCTCCAAAGAAAAAACAATTCAAAATCTCAAGATATGAAATGTTAGACAACAACAAAATTATATTTTCAACCTCCTTAATTCAATTATATAATAATTAAATCTATTTTTTTAAAAAATCATTAGTTATATTTAATAATATTGTATGATTATAATATTAAATTTTAAAATTATTGTCCTACTTCAATAATATTATAATATTACAAACTTAAAACTTTCTTAGATTGACAAAAAATATAATCATGTGAAGGAAGGTACTTAGTTATTTTTTCATGAAGTGCAAGGTACCTGATGAAGGATAAAAGTGTTTCTCAAGAGAGGTTTGGACCCTCCTGTAGTCCAGACCCATTACGAGGCCTCCAGAGGCTATGATAAAAGAAAAAAAGACCCATTGGCCGGACCCTCGAACGACCTAAATCCAAAAGCTTTCGGACTAGATGCCACTCTTCTCCTTCGTCCGCCGGATGACTTGCTGAACAAGCAAGGGCCGAAACCCTCTGATGACATGTCCAGTCATCCAGCAGGAGGACCAGTCCTTAGACAATCTGCACCATGCCCTGACACCCCCTTTTACCAGACATCCGTAGGGACGGGACAGGGGACATGCGCCTGCTACCAACTCTCACCAACCAGCATGGTCGAATGACAGAGGACGTCATTTCTCAAAAGAAAGGTATCAGACTTACCTAACCCAGAAATTATACAAAAGGGAAAGGAAAGCCTAAGCACAGGTAGTTGGAACTCTGCACTCTCTCACCCCCTTTCTATTACCAAAATACTCTGAAGAGAGGACTGACTTGATCGTCGGAGGGTTCTAGCCAGGCTAAAGGCCCGGCTCCTCCTTGATCCTTTTTCTTCTCCTTCATAGGTATTAGGCTCAGGCCCAAGAAGAGAAGATCCGGCCCATTCCTTTTACATATTAATCAAGCCTGATCAAATTGGCACCATCTGTGGGAATTGCGAGCTGATCTTTCTCCCGACGTTGCATTCCACTTCCATTTGCCTGTGAAGGAAGATCACCATTATGACGAACCCCGATGATCCCGAATCTTCAACTCCCTCAAATCCTAGACACTCCTTTCCAACACCTACTGATCCTCCCCTAGCAACTCCCATTGACCTAAACACGTCGCTCCAGCTCCTCATCTCTCAACAAAACACAATTGGGTCTAGCCAAACCCCTCTGAGCCTTCCAAATCCAAACCTAGCTCATGCATTGCAGTTTATTAATACTATAGCTACTTTTGTAAGGAGCTCCCAGCAACAGACTCCCCCGGCACAGACCCTCGTCCCTGTTCCAGAAGCTACCCCGAGAAGGAATGTTGCTCGAACCCTGGATTATGAGAAGCAATCCCAAGGAGTCCCAGGGGTTAACGAAAAACAACTGACCCACATGGGTGGAAATGTGGAGGGAAGGACGGAAGAGCATCGTGGAGGAGAGGAGAGTTCGACCGAAGAAGAAGGGAGTACGCAAGCTTCGCTCCCAGATAGTGAACGCAAGTTCTTGCATGGAAAAAATTTTCATTCAAATAATACGGAACGGGGCGAAGGAAGGAATAAAGGAAAGTATGAGTATAAAGAACCAAAATACAGGAAAAGAGAAAGCTCGAGAGGAAGAGAACAGGATAGAGGGGAATATTCTGTTGCTAGTCACCCCTCGTGGGCCCGAAGCAGAAGATCACCTGTTAGTGGCAACGGCCGCAGAAAGAAGGAAGAGGAGGTGAGAGATGTTGTGAATAAGTTTTTAGAAGAGATGAATCAAGGTTATGACAGGAAAACCATGCATACCACCCTAAAACTCACCCTGAAGTCTCCTTTTACCAGATCCATCAGGGAATACGTTATGCCCAGCAAATTTAAATCGCCGATGTTGAAAAAGTACAATGGGGAAACCGATCCCAGGGTCCACTTCATGGACTACAAGCACGCAGTAGAATTGCAAACGGCGGACGATGAGGCTCTATGCAGAGCGTTTAGGGGATCCTTGGAAGGAGCTGCAACGAGATGGTTTGATAGCTTAGAAGAGGGGAGTATCCATTCTTTCATGGAGCTGGCCAGATCCTTTATGCACCGATTCGCTTCTAGCATTCCGGTGGAACGAAAGACTCAGTATTTGAAAATGGTGGTGCAAAGGGAAAATGAATCCTTAAGGGATTACATGGCTCGATTCAATCGAGAAGCGTTGAAAGTCACGCACTTGGACCAAGCTCGAGCAATGGAAGCGCTACAGAATGGAACCTCTCACACAGATTTTCTAAAAGCCCTTTGCCGTCATGCTCCCCGTACCCTGGAAGATGCAAAGGTACTGGCCCAAAAGTATGTACGGCAAGATGACGCTCTGGCCTTTAACCATATGGCAAAGCGGAGAGGAATGGAGACCATTCCTAGAGAAGAGCCGAAGGCAAAGCGAGAGAAGAAGGTAGAAGAAAAGCAGGACGAGAGGCCGACCGGCGGGCAAAGGAGGGGAAGAAATACTCAATCAAGATTTAGTTTCGACCCCAGCAAATTCACCCCTCTCAATGCCAGTCCAGCCGAAGTCTTCGCAACTTTCAAAGATCAAAATATATGGGCTCACCCCAAACCAATGGTAGCTTCTCCAGAGAAAAGAGATCAGAACAAATACTGCATCTTTCATGATACTCATGGTCACAACACCAATGATTGTAGGCAGTTGATGGAGAAGATTGAAAGGTTGATCAAACATGGTTACTTGAGGAAATTCGTAAAGAGAGAAGAATCAGGCAGAGCTGGCCCTAGCGAAGATAAAAAAAGATACCCGGAAAGAGTAAATGACAGTTCGGCAGGGACCATTCATTGTATCATCGGAGGGCTAGGCGAAGCTCACGAAAGCAAAAATCGTACGAAGGCCTTAGATAGGCGGAGCGAAAGGCCCGAATACATTTACTGCGAAGGAAGGGGAAATCGACTAGAGAGGCCAGATGGAAGTACTCTTCGCACCCCTCATGATGATCCATTGGTGATCCAAGCGATTATAGCCAATTATGTAGTCAAAAGAATCATGGTAGACGAAGGAAGTTCGGTCAACCTGCTGACGAATGAAGCATATTTAAAGATGGGTCTCAAGGAAGAAGATCTGGAAGAAGTGGGAAACCCAGTTCGCACTTTGGATGGAACGGAGGTCCCATCAACTAGAGTGGCAAAACTGCCCTTCACAGTTGGCACCGCCCTCGAAAATGTAACTACCATGGCCACATTTGTTATCATCAGGACACATTTGGCATATAACGTCTTGATGGGCAGGCCACTGCTATATGACCTGGACGCTTCAACAAATATCAGACACTTGAGAATGACGATCCCGAAGCCCAATGGCGAAGTGTTTCACGTCTATGGCAGTTAGGACAAAGGGCAGAAAGGAAGAGAAATAAAAAGATAAGAAAGGGCTAAGTCACTACGGAGGAGGTAGCTGTAGTCGAAATTATTGCTCCCGAGAAAAGAACCGAGCCTGTAGATAAGCTGAAAAGGGTGATGGTTGGAAGAGAGCCCGAAGAGTTCATGATGGTCAATTCTTCGTTAGAAAGTGAGCAGAAGTCGTTCGCTCACCAGTTCCTGAAGGAGCACATCCACAGTTTTGCCTGGTCTTCGGCAGAAATGGGAGGGGTAAAACCCAAAGTGACCAATTGAATATAGATTCCACCTGCAGACCAGTCAAGCAGAAAAAGAGATGTTTCAGCTTGGAGCGGCAAGCGATTATCGATCGGGAAATAGACAAGCTTCTGGAGGCAAAATTTATCAGGGAAGTGCAATATCCAGAATGGCTAGCGAACGTGGTGTAGTCAAGAAGGTGAATGGGACTTTTCGGATGTGCGTAGACTTCACAGATTTGAACAAAGCTTGCCCAAAAGACTCTTTTTCATTGCCCATGATTGATAAACTGGTAGATTCGACGGCTGGGTATGGATTTTTGTCGTCCTTAGATGCTAAGCAAGGATATCATCAGATCAGAATGCACCCGGAGGATGAGGAAAAAATCTCATTCATAACAGAGAGGGGTACATATTGTTATGTGTCAATGCCCTTCGGTTTGAAAAATGCCAGAGCCACGTATCAACGCCTAGTCAACAAAATGTTCAAAGATCAATTAGGCAGAAACTTGGAAGCATACGTGGACGACATGATTGTGAAAAGCAGAAGCTTCGAGGACCATGTCCGTGACTTAGCCGAAGTGTTGGCAGTAATGGAAGAATATGGGATGAAGCTTAACCCAGAGAATTGTGCATTTTTCATCCAAGGAGGCAAGTTCTTAGGCTGCATGGTGAGTGAGAGGGGAATTGAGCCCAATCCTGACAAGGTGAAGGCCATCTTAGACATGGAACCTCCGAAGAGCGTGAAGCATGTTCAGAGGCTGACGGGGCGAATCGCCGCATTGAATAGATTCATGTCTAAATCTGCTGAGAGGTATCTCCCTTTCTTTAAGAAGTTGAGAAAGTCAAAAATGTTCGACTGGATGGAGGAGTGCCAGATGGCATTTGAAGAGCTAAAAGCCTTCCTAAGCTCAGAGCACATTCTAAGCAGGCCTTTGCCGGGCGAAGAAGTATTAATCTACTTGTCCACTTCAGACCAAGCAATCAGTTCGGTGCTGATCAGGGAGGAAGGAAGGGTCTAGAAGCCCATTTATTACTTCAGCAAAGTCCTACAGGGGGCGGAGTTAAATTACTCCCCGATAGAAAAGCTAGCCTATGCTTTAGTGCTCTCCTGCCGAAAGTATAAAATATACTTACAATCACACCAAGGAGTAGTTGTAACAGATCAGCCATTACAAAAGGTACTTCATAAACCGGAGACTTCGGGAAGAATGTTATGTTGGTCTGTGGAGTTAGGTCAGCACAGTTTGCAATACAGGGTTAGGTCAGCAATTAAAGCTCAAGCAGTGGCGGACTTTATTTCTGAATGCTCCTTGGGCACCAAAGATGGGGGAGGGGACTGAACCCCTGGGGAAAGACACTTATCGATAACACTACCGGACCTTCAATGGGAACTCTTTGTAGATGGTGCTAGCAGCAAAGAAGGAAATGGTGTGGGCATTATACTTAGAAGTGCTCAAGGATTTTCACTGGAGTATGCTTTGGGACTGAATTTTGAAGCCACCAATAACACGGCAGAATATGAAGTAGTGATCCAAGGACTGCTCTTCGCTTATTGCCTTTGCATAGAGCAACTCACGGTGTATAGTGATTCCCAATTAGTGATCGGACAGATAGAAGGAGAATTTGAGGCAAAGGAGCCGACCATGGCCAGGTATTTGCCAAAAATGAAAGAGATAGTTCAGAGAATGAAGGACAGAGGAGTCAGGCTGTTCTTTTAAAAGATCCCCAGAGAAAGGAATTGCAGAGCAGATAGCCTCAGCAAATTGGCCGCCTCTCGTCCAGTCGAACTTCCTCATAAAATTTATTTGGGCACCTTGGCCTCCTCCAGCATCACCGAAGGAGATGAAGTTATGGAGGTCGAAGAAGAACCGTGATGGATAGACCCCATCAAGTCTTATTTGGAAATGGGAGAACTGCCTGAGGATGCCCAAGAAGCCAAAAAGGTCAAGTGAAGAAGTGCTCATTTCTCCTTGGACAACAGAACCTTATACAAAAGAGCTTACTCATTACCCTAGTTGAGATGCGTAAGGCCCAATGAAGACGAATACATCCTTCAGGAGATACACGAAGGATCCTGTAGAATGCACATAGGCGAAAAAGCGCTGGCAGCCAAGGCGATTAGGCAAGGATACTACTGGCCGAGGATGAAAAACGAATCTGTGGCATTTGTTAAAAAGTGCCCCTCCTGCCAAAAATTTGACAGTGGAAAACATGTCCCAGTAGCAGAGCAGGTTCCCATTTCCAGTGCATGGCCCTTCGCTAAGTGGGGGGTAGACATAGTCAGTCCCTGCAGCATCAGGTTAGAGAAAGTTTCTCCTAGTAGCAGTGGAGTACTTTACCAAATGGGTAGAAGCCGAACCTTTAGCCACTATCACTGCAGAAAGGGTGATCAACTTCTTATGGCGGAACATAGTGTGCAGATTTGGCATTCCCTATTAGCTCATTAGCGATAATGGCAAACAGTTCGATAATGCTAAAGTCAGGTCCTTTTGTTCAAAGCTTCAGATCAAACAACATTTCTCATCAGTAGCCCATCCTCAAACAAATGGCCAGATGGAAGTAACAAATCAGACTATTCTACAAGGCCTGAAGCGGAGATTGGAAGGATATGGTCGAAGCTGGGCAGATGAACTACACCATGTCCTATGGGCATATAGAACTACTCCCAGGCAACCCACAGGAGAGACTCCATTCAGCCTGACCTATGGCACAGAGGCAGTAATTCCCGTGGACATAGGCCTCCCCAGTGGAAGGATCAATTATTGCGAAGACAGACACAATGATCAAGCCAGAAGGATCGATCTGGATCTCCTAGAAGAACTCAGAGAATCGGCCAGCAGTCGAATGGCTAATTACAAGCAACGAGCTGCTAATCATTTTAAGAAGAAAGTAAAGCACAGAGTGTTTGGCGAAGGGGATCTAGTAATGACATTCTTAGAGGCTACAGGAAAACGTGAAGGCACAGGCAAACTTGCACCCGCATAGGAAGGACCTTTCCAAGTAAAAAGAGTCCTAAGTCCTAGCACTTATAAACTTGTAACCCTAGAGGGTGTGGAAATTTCTCATACATGAAACATCCAACACCTCAAGATGTATTACCAATAATAATAACAGAAACGTTATTTGCCTCAAATTGTCTCCATTCACACTAACGAAGCCTCGCCAAGAGCGGGAAGAACTTTCCTAAGGGAGAGCCTAAGCCCTAGTAAATCTAGGCACGAAGCCTCGCCAAGAGCAGGAAGAACTTTCCTAAGGGAAAGCCTAAGCCCTAGTAAATCTAGGCACGAAGCCTCGCCAAGAGCGGGAAGAACTTTCCTAAGGGAAAGCCTAAGCCCTAGTAAATCTAGGCACGAAGCCTCGCCAAGAGTGGGGAAGAACTTTCCTAAGGGAAAGCCTAAGCCCTAGTAAATCTAGGCACAAAGCCTCGCCAAAAGCAGGGAGAACTTCCCTAAGGGAGAGCCTAAGTCCTAATAAATCTAGGTATAAAGCTAAGAGGATCTAATGGGAGAAGAAGGCGAAAGTGCTCGAACTCCTATTGGAATGACAACTTCGCTAAGGCGTTGCACAAATGCTTGTTGGATTACAGCGTGAATGCGATCCCCATACAAGTAAAGCATACACAAAGCAGAAGCATAATAACTGTATTATTCGTTGAAGTAAATATATTACGTTTATTTACAAAAGAATAAAATACAAAAGAATAGAATACAAAAGAATGAAATATAAAAGAATAGAATACAAAAGAATGAAATACAAAAGAATAAAATACAAAAGAATGCAGAAAATATCTAAGGCGGAGGATCGCCTAGAGGAACTACTGTTATAGAAGATGGCAGAGGCTGGTCATTCAAAGGATCCAGCCGAATGACAGATAGAGGTTCAGCTTGTGCAAGATCCGTCCCAGTAGAAAGTCCTCCGTCTGCATCCCCTTCGCCCCCGCTAGAAACTTCAGGAATGGGAGATGAAGTGGGTCTATCCTTATCCCAAGCTGGGAAGTTTTCAGGTCGTAACAGGCCTTCATCCCCCTCAGGAATGGAATCTTGGAACTCTAAAAGGTCTGGCGCTGGAGGCTCTTCAGCAGCATCCAATTCAGATACCACTTGCAGCACATCAGGAAAATGCTCCGCTGCATCACGGAGAGCATTGTTATAATACTCAGCTGCTACCTTATAGGTGTGGTATGTGATGATGTCATCGAAGCTCTTAGACTGCATGAAGTCCCTCACAGCCTTTCGCCGACCTTCTTCAGCCTTGTTAGCTTTCTTAAGTGCAACTTGAGCCCAAGTAGTGGCTTGTGTGTATCCAAATTCTAAGACTCAAAGTTCCTGTTGAGTCTTCTTCAAGAGATCTCGAAGGCTAGGAACCTCTTCGGCCTCTCGAGCAAGCTCTTCATTAGCACTTTTCAGCTTGTCCAGTTGCACGCTGAGATCGGCAATGGCTTTGTCCTTAGCTGCCACTGCCGCAGTTAAGGCGCTAACCTCTCCTTTGGCCTTCGAACGAGCCTCTTCATGGGCCCTGGATTGTTCCATGGCCTTCTCAGTCTTCGCATTCGCAGAGGCCAGTTCTTCATCCAATCGGGAACACAATCCCAATCTATCCTCCGCCGCTCGCCGGGCGTCTTCATAATGATCCCTCAGAAGACCGAAATCAGTCCTCAAAATTTTAGAATCTAGAAGTGCCTGCAACAAACAACAATAATTATGCAATGTGGTAAACGGTCACAACCCAAGTGAGAAATGAATTTACCTTCTCTAGCAGAGTCTCTTGCCTGGCAAGAGTATCCTCCATAGACTCAAAAAGAGGCCTAGGGGCTGGACGTAGAAAGGACACGGGGGCCAAGACTGCGGCGGTGGGAGCAATGGAAGATGGAGGACCAGCAGATGCCTCGACTTCTCTGAGCGGAGGTCAATCCACTACTACAATCTCCGCTGGCTCTCCAACTCGCGGCCTCTTACTTGGCGGAGAAGCCTCCTTTGTTGTCCCCTGTGGAGGGGTTGACACTCCTACATCTGCCCCAGGTGAGGGGGTCTCCAAAGCAGAGCGGGCCTCCAAAACAGAGGTGGTTGAAGTTACCACCAGTGGCCTCTTACGGCGAAGAAACTCCCCCACTGTCAATTTCTTCTTAGGGGGATGAAGAGAAGAGACACCTTCGACCGTAACAATGGCCCCTGGCATGACCCTAGACGAAGCAGTAGCTGAAGGAAATGCTTCATCGGTCGCAGCAACAGCAGCCCCCTGATCAGCCGCCAGCGAAACAGCAGCTGAAGGAAATGGTTCGCTGGCTCCGGAGGGACCCATGACATGTGCCAAAGAAACCTCCAGGAAAGGCTCCTGAACAGGAGCATCCGCTTCGCCCACAAAAACTGCAGGGTACAAGAGCAAAAACATTCACACATTCAAATCAGCAAATAAAGGCACAAGAAGAAGTAAATGATAATAAGAAGGCAAGAAGTTGCCTCTATTTCTTGAAACGAAGGCCTCCCCTTCGGCCGCAGTATTAATTGGGGAAGGATAAAGCCTCCTAAGGGTTGCAAAGTCAGGATATGAAATCCATTGCTCCTCAATATACTTCTCCCAGGCTTCGACCTCCTCGACACTAGGAGATCTCCCAAGTACGACCTCCTTCGACCATCTCAGATATGTCTCTCGGATAACACGAGGGTCTTTATATGATGAAAGTGATAGGGGAGAAGAAAAGTTACCTGCCCCAGCTTCAGCCCCAGCGGCACTCAAATCATCCACCAAGTTCTTCAGACAGGCCTCAAATTCTGCATCAAGAACGTCTATCAGAACCTTCTCCAAGTCCGCCAGTTGCTCCGCCCCCCGAGAAGAGTGAGCAATTATATTAAGAACATTGGGAACAGGGGGCCCTTTTACTTTTAGCTTAGGCGGATGAGGTGCGGACACTCCTTTCCCCTTATCACCTGCTGGAGAAGGCGGAGGTGGAGGAATGGAAGCCTCAGAAAGCCTAGAGATTGAGATACCCCTCTGAGGAGCAGGCCTTGCAACAATTGGTACAGCTCAAAGCGGAGGAGTACCTCTCTGCACAATAGGAACAGAATGATTAGAAGCCTTAACGAGTCGCCTTCGAATTATTCGAATGGACTTCGCACTGGCCAATTCACCTCGGATAACACGAGGGTCCGGTGGAGACAGGCTTCATCGGCTTATCCTTACGAGGCTTCACCGACGAAGACTGGAGGACTGAGGAGGAGCGCAAACGGAACTTCCTCGTCTTGAGGTCGAGGATGGGAAGGTCAGCATCTTCGCTGAAGGGTCTTGGAGAAACCCCTTCTATCTCCTTCATTATATCCTGGTAATGTCCAGTATCCTTGGCCTCCACTGCAATCGAAATAATAAGCACAGCAACAACAAGATCAATATTCCACCATCAATTAAACCTATAACAAATGAGGAGCAGAGTTACCTCTTATATCTTTTAGCAAAAGTTTAGGAGTCGGAAGGCCATACTCGTTCTCCACGTAGAAGGAGGCCATCATCTTTTCAGAGTTATAAGTATAACCTTGATGGACCAAAGTCCTGAGGTTCGCCTTCTCCTCAGCGGACAGCCTCTCAGGCCACTTAGCAAAGCCTTCGGTGGGACGCAGGAAATGGCCGGGGAAACCAAATCTAGGGGATTTATCGTCGAGGCCGTCAGTGACCTCTATCAACCTGAACTTGCCCCTCCAGTCCTTCACCTTGTTCTCTTTCCCAAAGAAAAGGCTTCGGCAAGGCCTAGTAGAAGTCATATAAACCCCTGGTGACCTCTGTGCGCTCTGGATCCTGTAAAAGTATTGAAACAGGCGAGCTAAAGGATGAATGCCGTGAGCGAAGCACAGAACCTCGAAGACGTGCATGTCCCTTATGGAGTTCAGGGTCAGCATCATTGGGTTCACTCTGAAGTAGTTGAAGCACTCAACTTTGAACTTCGTAGGGGGAAAAAGAAGATCGACTTCTAGCTGGTGGTAGAAAATAATGTAATGCCGGTTGTCTTTAGGCAGAGCAGCTTTGGGGTCGCTGGAATAAACCCTCTCGTGAGCTTCGGCCCAGCGGAATATGAATTGGGTGCTGCTTTCCAAGTTCTGGCTGAAGGCCAAAAACTCAGATGTTTTTGCAATGGGGGCTATCTCCCCCCATTCCTCCTCCAGTATCTTTTGGTAGTGAGAGGAGCTCACTTGGTCCCTTCGGGGAATGTTCTCTTTTCTGGGTGCCATTAGAATGAAAGAAGAAAATGGAAGCAAGTACCAAAGAACAGATGTGGGAAAACCACGAAAACTAAAGGATTCGAGAAAATGAGCAAGAAGTTCTGGATATGGGAAGGCAAAGGAATATATATATTAAGAGGGTCCTCGATAACCGCCACAGCAATAAGTGGGGGCATTAAATGGACGTTCAAAATTCAAAATCCATGGAAAACTTAATCGTCTGCTGCGACACATGGAAGAATGGAGAGAACGAGGAGACGTGCATTCAATGCGCGTTCTGGCATTTAATGCTTACTCTTGTCAATCGTGCATGCATTGAATGACTGTGTGACCTTCCATCTACCTTATGAAGGCTGTCTAGAATGCAGACGGTCAGACGAAGGCTACTCTTCAAGAAGACGAAGTAAATGCCTAGATCGGACAAAGCCTCCCAGCGAAACGAAAGCCTCTCCTAAGAGCTACTCACAACAGACAAGGAAATGAAAGGACCCCTTCGCCATCCAAAGCAGAAGTAGTTCTCTCCGATCAAAAGACCCCAGAAGATAAGGATACAAGGACACGAAGCTGTTTTACTAAGGTTCAACCCTTCGCCCTCACCTTAATAAAATAGGGGGGCCCCTGATGAAGGATAAAAGTGTCTCTCAAGAGAGGTTTGGACCCTCCTGTAGTCCAGGCCCATTACGAGACCTCTAGAGGCTATGATAAAAGGAAAAAAGGCCCATTGGCCGGACCCTCGAACGACCTAAGTCAAAAGGCTTTCGGACTAGATGCCACTCCTCTCCTTCGTCCACCGGATGACTTGCTGAACAAGCAAGGGCCGAAGCCCTCTGATGACATGTCTAGTCATCCAGCAGGAGGACTAGTCCTTAGACAATCTGCACCATGCCCTGACACCCCCTTTTATCAGACATCCCTAGGGATGGGACAGGGGACATGCGCCTGCTACCAACTCTCACCAACCAGCATGGTCGAACGACAGAGGACGTCCTTTCTCAAAAGAAAGGTGTCAGACGTACCTAACCTAAAAATCATACAAAAGGGAAAGGAAAGCCTAAGCATAGGTAGTTGGAACTTTGCACTCTCTCACCCCCTTTTTATTACCAAAATACTCTGAAGAGATGACTGACTTGATCGTCGGAGGATTTTAGCCAGGCTAAAGGCTCGGCTCCTCCTTGATCCTTTTTCTTCTCCTTCGCAGGTATTAGGCTCAGGCCCAAAAAGAGAAGATTCAGCCCATTCCTTTTACATATTGATCAAGCCTGATCAGTACTGTATTTTTTTTTTTTATTTTAAGGTAAACTACTATTCAGTTAATGAGATTTCACCTAATTAATTTTGTAAAACCGATTATTAATTCTTGAGATTTTCTTCCGTCAATATAATAGTCCTCTCATAAAAAATTTATCTAATTTATTGTTAAATTAAGATAAAATGACGAAAATATATAGACTAAATAGTAGTTTAAGTAAGATCATTTTCGCTATTTTACCTTTATTTTAACAGTAAATTGGACCAATTTTAGACGGAATGACTAATTTCATTGACAGAATAAAATATTAAGGATTAAATAGTCAGTTTCACAAAATACAGAAACTAAATAGTTAATTAGGTCAAATTTCAGAGATTAAATAGTAGTTTATCCTTTTTTTTTTTTTTTTTTACAAATTGCTATTTAGTTTTTCATGTTTGATCTAATGAGTTAACTTGTTCTTACTTTTTTAGAAACGAACTAATTAATTAATAAAATTAAATAATAATTATATAATTATCATTTAATTATATAATAATAAATAATTTTATAATTTAAATATAATTATTATATAAATATATGAATTTGAATTTTTAAATATTGAATTTTTAAATATAAATACAATTATATAAATATAATTATTTATATTTATAAATATAAATATAATTATTAATTTGAATTTTTATTTTTAAAATTAAAAATAAATTTATATTTATTATACATATAAATACGTTTTTATCATTTTCACAAAATTTAATAAAAAAATATAAAAACTATACGAAAAGACTAAATAATATGATAGAATTAAAATTGAGAGACTAATTAATTAATTTTTTAAAAACTATAGATAAATTAATTAATTAAATCAAATCTTAAAAATTAAATAGTAATTTACCCCTTTTTCTTGAACATGAGAGGAGTAATAAAATATGGCTACTGCCAAGCTATATATATATACAATTATTATTAAGTATATTCTACTGTGCAATGCAAGGTAGCCGTTGCCCACATTTACACAATGCAAGTATTAAAGTATATGTCTGTACAATGCAAGTATACCTTCGCCCGATGTGAGATTTTTATTTTTTATTTAATTCTTATACTATAGTTTTTTTAAATAGTATTAAAAAATTGTACATATATAGCTTACCGATAAATTTACGCAAGTATTTTCAATAACACTATTTATTTTAATAAATATATTTTGTACAAATAACGAGCATTTTAATCAATTTTTAAATATGAAGAGTGTAAATTTTTTTTTTAAAGTCTAATGTCTAATGAACTTTTTGTAAGCCATTGACATTAATATAGTACAAGTTAATATATAATATCTATAAATTATTATTCTTATAAAAATTAATATATAATTTATAGAAATTATAAATATTATATATGTCATTTCACATGACATATATCCAAATTTAAATGATATAAATGCCTTTATAATATATATATATATATATATATATATATATATATATATATATATATATATATATATATATATATATATATATATAACAAAGAAATTTTTATAATTTTTATAAAATTTAATAAAAAAATAAAAAAATTATACGGAAAGACTAAATAGTTAAACAGAATCAAAATTGAGATATTAATTAATTTCTTAAAAAATATAAATAAAATTAATTCAAAGACTAAATAGTAATTTTTTTTTCCATTAACATGGGAGGAGTAATAAAGTATATGTCCAGTGCTAAACTATACTAACATTTATTATTAAAGTATCTCTTACTATGCAATGAAAGGCACTATCTTTGCATGCATTTAAACAATGTGAGATTTTTATTTTTTTAGTCCTTATACTATAATTTTTTAAATATTATTAAAAAATTGTGTATATATAACTCAACGATAAATACATATATAACAGCATTTTTAATAGAATTTTTTATTTTATTTAAGCATGTTTTATATAAATAAATAGCATTTTAATCAATTTTTAAATGTAAAGAGTGTAAATTTTTTTAAAAGCGTAATAAACTTTTTATAAGTCACTAACATACGAGTTAATATATAATATCTAAATATTATTATTCTTGTAAAAATGAATATATAATTTATAGAAATTATAAATATTATATATGTCATTTCACATGACATATATCCAAATTTAAATGATATAAATGCCTTTATAATATATATATATATATATATATATATATATATATATATATATATATATATATATATATATATATATATATAACAAAGAAATTTTTATAATTTTTATAAAATTTAATAAAAAAATAAAAAAATTATACGAAAAGACTAAATAGTTAAACAGAATCAAAATTGAGATATTAATTAATTTCTTAAAAAATATAAATAAAATTAATTCAAAGACTAAATAGTAATTTTTTTTTCCATTAACATGGGAGGAGTAATAAAGTATATGTCCAGTGCTAAACTATACTAACATTTATTATTAAAGTATCTCTTACTATGCAATGAAAGGCACTCTCTTTGCATGCATTTAAACAATGTGAGATTTTTATTTTTTTAGTCCTTATACTATAATTTTTTAAATATTATTAAAAAATTATGTATATATAACTCAACGATAAATACATATATAACAGCATTTTTAATAGAATTTTTTATTTTATTTAAGCATGTTTTATATAAATAAATAGCATTTTAATCAATTTTTAAATGTAAAGAGTGTAAATTTTTTTAAAAGCGTAATAAACTTTTTATAAGTCACTAACATACGAGTTAATATATAATATCTAGATATTATTATTCTTGTAAAAATGAATATATAATTTATAGAAATTATAAATATTATATATGTCATTTCACATGACATATATCCAAATTTAAATGATATAAATGCCTTTATAATATATATATATATATATATATATATATATATATATATATATATATATATATATATATATATATAACAAAGAAATTTTTATAATTTTTATAAAATTTAATAAAAAAATAAAAAAATTATACGAAAAGACTAAATAGTTAAACAGAATCAAAATTGAGATATTAATTAATTTCTTAAAAAATATAAATAAAATTAATTCAAAGACTAAATAGTAATTTTTTTTTCCATTAACATGGGAGGAGTAATAAAGTATATGTCCAGTGCTAAACTATACTAACATTTATTATTAAAGTATCTCTTACTATGCAATGAAAGGCACTCTCTTTGCATGCATTTAAACAATGTGAGATTTTTATTTTTTTAGTCCTTATACTATAATTTTTTAAATATTATTAAAAAATTGTGTATATATAACTCAACGATAAATACATATATAACAGCATTTTTAATAGAATTTTTTATTTTATTTAAGCATGTTTTATATAAATAAATAGCATTTTAATCAATTTTTAAATGTAAAGAGTGTAAATTTTTTTAAAAGCGTAATAAACTTTTTATAAGTCACTGACATACGAGTTAATATATAATATCTAGATATTATTATTCTTGTAAAAATGAATATATAATTTATAGAAATTATAAAAATTATATATGTCATTTCACATAACATATATCCAAAATTAAATTGTTTATATTTCATAGGTTTTATCACATTTGAATTGTTAATTATGTGATGCATTAGTTAATGTGTGTATAGTGGTAAAATTAAATTCATTTTAAAAGTAAATTTAGAAATTTCAAATTTAGGACAAGTGATTGTTAATAAAAAAGTTCTCAAATGAAAAATGAATTCCGTTGCCGGGAATCGAACCCGGGTCTCTCGGGTGAGAGCCGAGTATCCTAACCGACTAGACTACAACGGATTGATGTTGCCTGATTTGTTCCTTATTATTATATTCAGAAAAAGTACTAATTGAATGCTTCATACCCTGTCAATGGTATCATACGTTAGCTCGTACCGCGACCATGTGGGGTGCGCGTGAGTGGAGATATATTTTTGCAGCTGCGAGTCTAAGGTAATATCTTTTAAAAGCATTAATGTAACATCATTCATTTTCTTTTTCATTGATAGTATACTATGTGAATTACATTATTAATAATTTGATATAAAATATTTTTAAATTAATTAGTTGACAACAATTATATGGAAAAAAATAAATAAACATTGATTTGATTATAAATAATTTTTTTAATAATAAAATAATATTACGAGTGAGCTTTATATTTCATATTAACTCATTTCTTAATCAAGTTCAAACCGTCTGTCAGGACTAAGAAATTTGTAAATTGGAAAAAAAATATTATACTCAAAGAAGCAAAAAATGCTGAAAGCGCTGTGATGAATCCAGTAATGATGGCAAAAGAACAGTTCCAGGTTGCCGCAAAAAGTAGGATGCGATCCTGTATTAAAATGTTTGCAAACACTGGACGAAGCTAGACTGCTAATCGAGAGCATCACTAAAGATCTCTCCCAAAGGCCAAAGCTAAGTTGGTATACCTATCATGTCTAAGCTCAAACTCAACTGAGATACAAGTTTAGGAAAAATTCCACTTCGCATCCTACTGATGCATTTGTTATTTGAATTATGAGATTACCATTGGTGCATGCATCCTACTGATGCATTTGTTATTTGAATCATGAGATTACCATTGGTGCATGCGATGTGAGCAGCTGGGAATATCACAGCTATCTAAAGAGGAAGATACAAGATACCAAAATCAAGAATTCTCTCTTTAAAAACATTTTAGTTGTACTTCCTTTTTAGTTGCATAATTGGCCATATAAAAAGCCTCTATTGCATGCACAATTTTCTCTTTCATTCTTGTGAACTCTGATATTTTAATTTTTTGTTTAACCAAACAGATAAATTTGTTTAACTTTCCTAGTGCAATTGCAAATTTCATTTTGATTGTAAATCAAATATGAAGGGAAAAGGCAAGAATTAACATGTATACAAAAGTTTCAAAATATGCTGAGGAAACACTACCAGAAACACGGGATTTATTGACGGAAGCCATTTCATAAGTAAATACTGACCGAATACTGATAGCAAGTTATGTAGGAATATTTGCATATTTATTGACCGTTTACTGATGGAAATAAACTTTTACTGACAGAATATACTAACGGATATTAATCATATATTACTGACGGTTTACTGACCAATTACGGACAGAAATGAATATGCGTGAATTTTTTGGCAAAAATTAAAGCATTTACTGATGGAATGCCAAGTGACAGTAGGCTTTCCATCAGTAAATACCAACAATTTTTAATATTTGTTGACAGAATATGGACCGCACTAGAAAATAGGCGCACATCTATAGTCATTTACTGACAAATTAATAACAGATTTATGTAATCCACATGGCACAAGCAGTCAATAATCCATCAGTAAATCTTTATTTATTGACGGATTACTGACAGACGGACACTCGACGGTAAGCGTTCAATCAATAATCCGTCAGTAATTATTAACTATTTATTTAATTTTTACTGATAGAATACCAATCAAAATGAAAAAAATTGGCGCATGTTTTACCACTTTCAGTCATTTACTGGCGGATTACTAATAGATTTTTTAATCCAGGTGGCATGTTCATTGGTAATCCGTTAGTAATAATGTAATATAAAATATTCACCTTCTTCTTTCTTTCTTCCCTTTCTTCTTCTTCTTCTTCTTCTTCTTCCAGTTTCTCTCTATCGCTGTTCCCTTGGTTTTCTTGTTATCTCCCGTTTTTCGACCGCCTTTAATCCTTCACTGGTGATTTTCGAAATTCCAGCAGTATGGGTAGATTAAATTGAGATTGAATTTGAGTTTATATTGAATTTTTGTTTAGATTGATTCTGTTGAAATTTAAGTGTGGTTTTTGTTAATTTTGTTGTGTATATATGTATAAATTGTATATTTGGGATTTGTGTGTGTGTGTGTATATATATATATATATATATATATATATATATATATATATATATAGTTAACTAAATATATTTATATTGATATGTATAATGCTAATAAATTTTTTGAGATATTTTATATTTTTAAGCTTAATAATTTTTTATAAATTAATGATAGTATTAAATATGGTGAAATTATTTTAATTATCTTGGTTTTATTAATAGAATTTTAATTTTATTTCAGATAATTTATGTGTTGGGCAACAATAGAAGTCAGATTTGCGTGTCAAGATGTCCGTACTCTAATTTAATTTATTTATGATAATATATAAAGATAATAATTTGTAATGTAATGTGCTTTTAAATGTTATGTATAATTTGTAATTTATTATGTTTATTTGTAAATGTATATGAAAAAAGTAAATGCTGTGATGTGAATTTATAATTTGTGGTTGATTTATGTATTGCAATGTAATTTTTAATTATGTTGTTAAGTTTATCTGAATTTGTAAATATATATGTATGGGAAGTAATTTTGATTTTATTTAAGTAAATCCCTTAATAAACCGATAAAATGAACTATAAATTTATATTTAATTATGCTATAAAAAGTGAAATTTATTTTGTATGAATTTCATAAAATACCAAAAATTTACTTCACATTAAAAAATAAAAAAAAATTCCAACAAATATGCTATCAAAAATTGAAATATAAATGTATTTCATAAAATATAAAAAAAAAGAAATTTTTTTAGTTAGGAGTAAAAATATTTCGACGAAAACTATAAAGAAAATAATATATTGTAAATATGTCATTAAAAATGAAATTTTAAATATATTTCATAAAATTTAAAAAAAATGACAAATATCTTCTTAGGAGAAAAATAGTCTAAAAATATATATATATTGCATAATGGCTTAATTAATGCTAATAAATAATTAAAATTTGAATATTCAAAAAAAATGAAATAGCATATAATAATGCCAAAAATAATTAAAAACATTTATAAAGTATAATGCATTTAGAAATTTGTATCATATTCAAAAAATTATGTATTTATCTCGTGAATTTATTTTATTAATTTTAATTATATGTTCTGGTGTTGTGATGTTGCAATTGTTATTTGAAAAAAAAAATTATACCATTTTGTTAATGAAAACATTTAAATGACTTTAACTTTATTTTTGGACTTTTATAATCAAATGTCCAAAAATATTGTTAATTAAAATGATTAACATATTTAGAATTAGCCATAAATCCCATTTGATGTCCTGCCATAGGATATATATATATATGTATTCTAAAATAATAAATATAATAATAATACATAATAAAATATATGTTATATATAATACTATATTAAAAGATAATAAGTATAATAAATATAATTAAAAAATAAATAAATATCATAATACATAATAAACTATAATAATATATAATAAAATATAATAATTTATTAGTAATATGTATTAAATAAATACATACTATTAATAAATTATTTTTGACTTTTATTTATTAATTATTATTTATTTACTAACTTGTATTTTTTTCATAAGTACTACTATTGGAACCTCGCTATATCAGAGATAGTGAAAACAACCTTCTTTAAGAATGCTGCAGTTCAGTACAAGAACTTTATCTACAATATCAAGAGGAAGGGAAAGAAACAGACGTAGATCCCTGAGGAGATATGGGATGTTTGAAAGAAACACTGAGATTCTCTTGAGTATAAACAGCTATCCCAAAAAGCATCCCTGAACAGAAAGTCAGATAAAGACCATCCAACTAGTGGACCATCTAAGTATGCTGAAGGGTCTGTCCCTTGGCAGAGCATGCCAGAAAATTGGCAAGATATTGATTTTTATTATAATAAGTAATTAAGTCGTCAAAAAATTTTGGTACGTACTTTAAAAATTCATTTATTTTTTAAGTTATTAATTTCATAATTTCTTTTTATTTACTAATTTTAGTTTCATACTTTTAATTTTTAACAGAGAAATAATCTTGGTCGGGACCCTACTCCTAAGGAAATCTTCATGCGCATCCAAATGAGGAAGGAAGACTGACAGACCTTTGTCGACCAGCGCTTCCAATGGATTCATGTAAGTTTTAATTGCCAATTTTCCTATTAAAGTAAATTAAAAAATTTAAATGCTAATTATTATTATATAAAAAATAGGAGGATCTCAAAAACCTAAGTGAGCAGATGTCGTAGCTGGGCCTCGGATCCACTAAGCCAGCTCAGGTAGATGAGTTTGCGCTATACTTTAGAGCTGTTAGGAGCTAGGAGAAGGGACAAGTCTACAGCATAAGTTCAATGGCTTGCTCATTCGGATATCCTAGAATCAGTTCTTCCTTAGCTCTACCACTGCCACTACCGCCTACAGCTGAGTATATGTAGCAAGAGATCGACAGGTGAGTATCTTAGATACGGGAGGAAATGCAGCATGAGATGCAGCAGTTCATCTCATGATACTTTGCTGGTGGTGTTGCTCCTCCACTTATTCTACCATCGACTTTTACTACTTCTCAGCATACTTCAGCTGGAGATGCTGCTATAGCTACTGCTGATGCATCTTAGTAGATTCGAAGCATGGCCAGCATTAACAAGAGGGTCACGAGCAGAATGTTGATACTCAGGAACACGATTAGTTTTTTTTTAGTTTAATTATTTGTAATATTTATATGGTGTACAGTATATTATATTTTTTGTAAATAATATTACGTTATATAATACTTAATTTTGATATTCATATTATATATTTATTTATAATTTTTTAATTAATATATATTTTATAAAATTAATTTATTAAATATTTAATAAATTTTAAAAAAATATACTGTCCAATTTACTGAAGGATCACTAATCAAGTGTAAATATTAAAAAAATATTTTTCAATATTTTGTTGACAGATTACTAACTGAAATTGTTATTAAATTATTTTTTTAAATTACTGATGGATTAACGACTATTTCTTTTAAAATATTATTTTTTTAACATAGTTTACTGACGGATTACTGACCGTTACGTTAAAATATAATTTTTGGCTATAACTTACTGATGGATTACTGACCAATTAGATTATTTAATTATATTTTAATGATGGATTATGGACCAACTACTGACGAACTTTTATATTTACTGACGGATTAGTGATGGAATATGATTATTTAAGACATTTTTTTCAAATGAAATTATCGACCATTTTTTAATAAAATACTGATCGAATTTCATCGGTAAATTTATTGACGAATTGCTTTATTTGTCACTAACGTATTACTGACCATTGTTTTACCGACGGATTTTTTCCGTCCCTAATCTATCAGTAAATTCATTTACTGATAGATTTTTAATGGTTACTAATAGATTTTTCTATCCATAAATGACTGAATTTTTGTAATGAAATAGGCTACAAAATATACGAGCAAGATCAACATTTAGGATGTATTTGGTCATAGTCAACCGTTGCAAATAATTTGAGTGCTAAATAGAAATTAAATTGAAAGAATAGAGAAGAAATTTTAATAAGTGTAGATTAAATTTACGAATAAATTATGTTAAATGAGTTTGAGTCAACTATTTCTAAAAAGTTAAAACTAATTAATTAGGTAATTAAGTTCAAACAACTGTATATCCATATATTTTTAATTTATTTTTCTAATATACAATTTATTCTTAACAGTGCCAAGCGACAGACTGACAAAAACAGACTCTAGGCTTCCCCCAATCACCATCTAAATTAAGAAGAATGCACACCACCACATGCAACCATATTGACATAGCTTATTTATTTATCATGTTAAACTACTGTATAAGAAGGATTCAACATCCAAGTGAACCTTAAATCACATGACTGATTATAACACATGAAGAACACTAGAGAAAGAAAGGGATTTTCCACGCATAAAGGATAAGACCTATGAAAAATCTTACCAAGATTGCATCTTTATTAAGAACAGGCGGATGGGAAGATAATTTAAAAGTTTGCTCCGAGAAGCCATGCAACTTATTTGTTGAAATCCAAAAAAAATCACAATTTTTCACCCATGATCCCTTGTCAAGATTGGTACGTTCAGTATTATTTAGCCCATGTTAATAAGCAAATTACTCCCAAGATTCAAGCATCAAGTATAAACTTAATAAACCTAGGCTTCAAAGATACCATTGCAACTGTAAAGCCTTGACATGCATGGCAAACTAGTGTAAATTTCAACCTATATGAAGTTTAATAATCATCATTTGACCATCCAAAATTTTGCAATGTAAGAGAAAAAGGGAGGTTTGTGATGATTTTTAAATTTTTTTTTTTTTTTTTTTGGGTAATGCTTGAACATGTCAATTCATAGAAAATGAAGACGACACAGCAGAAGATCATGAAATTCATTCATGCATGAAAAGCCAAATATGTTTGATGTATTTTAATATAACATTAGCAATCGCAATTTATTAAATTTATTTATTTATAAATTTTCTCATTTCTTACAGTTTTGACCCATTCTTAATCTTATCATGATCAACAATTTCACCCAACAACACCAACCTATTTTTCCCATAAACGTCACCGTTCCATCCTCTTTTCACCAGCTCTTCTGCCAACCTAACCGCAGCATCAACTGTTGCCTCCGCGCTATCATGCGCCGAGTGCACAATCCCTCTCTTTACCGCCATCTCCGCCGTCAACTTCGCTGCCGTCATAATAACCTCTCGCCTGACATTAAAGTCTGCAATTTTACACTTCAACAAGTTCATGAACCAATCTGGTATCACGAGCTCAATATCCATCTCACTCATGTAAAGAAATCCTCTGTCTTTCCTCATAAGCACATAGTCATGGCTCAAAGCTAAGATCATTCCGGCGGCTGATGCATGACCTGTAATTGCTGCGATTGTTGGCATCGGAAGAGAAATTAGTTCTTTTATGAGTAATTCAAATTCTGTGGGACCGTGTTGTGGTTTTGATAGAGAAGATTTTGCCCAAGCAATTTCAAAACCATTGGAAAAAAACTTGCCGTGGGCAGTGGTTATGAGGGCTGAGCAAGGAGAGGTTGGTTCTGAACGAAGAGTATCAAGAGCAGATCGAATGGATTTTATTAGAGTTGGGGTGAGGCGATGTTCGCCGGCGCCGATGAGAGTGAGGATATAGATGTTGCCTCTCTTCTCTAGCGTACACATTTCTTTGTTTTTCTGTTTGTCTATGGTAGATACAGAAAGTTAGAACCAAGATGATGAAGTCTTGAAAATTTCTTGGTTGGTATAGTAGTCTAATGGTGGCGCACTTCATAAAATAATTCTTTTTTTTTTTTTTTTTATAATAAGCCAACATAAAATAATTCTTCTTTCTTTAATAAAATTTGTAATGTGCTAAAAAATAAATATGCGGTTCACGTAATAAATCAGATTAAAACTAACCTTTCTTTCTGTTTGGAATGAATTGTAAGAAATGTCAATTGTGTATTTAGTACTTGTAATAGTCTCTCATTGTAAAATATATGTTATTTTTGAGAAAATTTTTTATTTCATTTTATTTATCATTTTAAAATTTTAAAAAAATATATATATATTTTTTAACTTTACTCTCTATTTATTATTTCACTAATTATTTACATTAATTACTTTTATTTTTTTATATCAAAATTAATACAAGGATATTTTAGTTTTTTTTTTATTTTAAAATTATGATAATTTAATAAATTTTTTTAATTTATATAATGAAATTTTAAATGATATATATTTTAAAATAGATAGAGCAATATTTACATTGTGTTTATCTCTTGAAAATGAAAAAAGAAAAGGGAAATTATTCACATCATGGATTAAGAGTAATTAATATGAACAAGTTTTTTTTTTTTTTTTTTGGGCCAAGGAATTAATATAAACAAATTGAGATATATTTTTTATTGTCCTATTAATTAAATCTGTGACTGGTATCAATATTAACTTACAAATACCAAAAGCTCATCGTAGACTTTTATTTCTAGACCAAATCTCACACGCAAATAATGCTATCAATATTTTAAAATTATATAATACAATTATTAATATCTAATACAATGTGTCAATATCTATCTAGTATTTCAACTGCCAATTGTGAAGTTTGATGCAATGAATCTGGTTAGCAATGAACTAAAGTAAAGATTTTTTTTTTTTTTTTAAGAAATATTATATTTATTATAAATATTAATATAAATATGTTGAATACCAAATTCACAATCGTGTGTATATATATATATATATATATATATATAATCTAAAAATTAACATGAGTGTATTGAATTAGGAGAATTAAAGATTTTTATAAATTTAAAAAGTTATAAGATATTTAATAATGATTTATAAATACTCTATAAAAGTCAAACGATATTTAATAATAACTTTTAAAAACTTTAAAAAAGTATATAAAAATCAATAGGGTTCAATTATAACTTTTCTAAAGTTTATAAAAGTAAACAAATATTTAAAAAGTCATTCACTTTTATAAATAATAGACTTTTAATAATTTTTTATGCAGTTATATGAATAAAAAATTTCAAAAATTCCCTTTTAGTTTTCCTTAAAATTTCTGTAGACTTTTTTAGTATTTCAACTGCCAATTGTGAAGTTTGATGCAATGAATCTGGTTAGCAATGAACTAAATTTTTTAAGAAATATTATATTTATTATAAATATTAATATAAATATGTTGAATATCAAATTCATAAGTGTGTATTTATATATATATATATATATAAATATGTTGAATATCAAATTCACAAGTGTGTATATATATATATATATATATATATATATATATATATATACATATATATATATATATACATATATATATATATATACATATATATATATATATATATATATATATATATAATCCAAAAATTAATATGGGTATATTGAATTAGGAGAATTAAAGATTTTTATATATTTAAAAAATTATGAGATATTTAATAATGACTTTTAAATATTCAATAAAAATCAAACAGTATTTAATAATGGCTTTTAAAAATTTTTAAAAAGTATATAAAAATCAATAGGTATTCAATTATAACTTTTCTAAAATTTATGAAAATAAACAAATATTCAAAAAGTCATTAACTTTTATAAATAATAGACTTTTAATGACTTTTTATATAGTTATATGAATAAAAAATCTCAAAAATTCTCTTTTACTTTCCCTTAAAATTTTTATAGACTTTTTTAGTATTTCAACTGCCAATTGTGAAGTTTGAAGCAATGAATCTGGTTAGCAATGAACTAAAGTAAAGATTTATTTTTTTTTAAAGAAATATTATATTTATTATAAATATTAATGTAAATATGTTGAATATCAAATTCACAATCGCGTGCGTGTATATATATATATATATATATATATATATATATATATATATATATATATATATATATATATATATATATATATATATAATCCAAAAATTAATATGGGTGTATTGAATTAGGAGAATTAAAGATTTTTATAGATTTAAAAAGTTATGAGATGTTCAATAATGACTTTTAAATACTCTATAAAAGTCAAACTGTATTTAATAATGACTTTTAAAAATTTTAAAAAAGTATATAAAAATCAATGGGTATTAAATTATAACTTTTCTAAAGTTTACAAAAGTAAATAGATATTCAAAAAGTCATTTACTTTTATAAATAATAGACTTTTAATAATTTTTTATGTAGTTATATAAATAAAAAAACTCAAAAAATCTCTTTTATTTTCCTTTAAAATTTCTATAGACTTTTTTAGTATTTCAACTACCAATTGTGAAGTTTGATGCAATGAATCTGGTTAGCAATGAACTAAAGTAAAGATTTTTTTTTTTTAAGAAATATTATATTTATTATAAATATTAATATAAATATGTTGGATATCAAATTCACAATCGTGTATATATATATATATATATATATATATATATATATATATATATATATATATATATATATATATATAAAATCCAAAAATTAACATGAGTGTATTGAATTATGATATATTATAAGATCTGATTAATGTTTTTCCATATACATGAATATTATAGTTTCCATATTAGTATTGATTGTATTTTTTTTATTGGAAAAACTTCCTATTTCTTGTATTTTCCTTATTGAAAAAGTTTCATACTTTTTTATCTTCTGTACTCTATATAAAGGGCCTAATACTATTGAATGAAATAACTAAAAAAACTATTCTCTTCTCTATATTTTTTGTTCATGTTCTTCTCCATTTTATTTATAACATGTTATCAGCATGAATTTGTTCTACCATTTTTTTTTTAAAGTTTTTTCAAGATATTTTTTTTCCTCATCTTGAATGACATATGATCATATATGTTTTCAAAAAGACATATTCCTGTGGCTTAATATACATATATGTTCGAGATATATTTATTTTATTGTGTTAATGAAATTTTATATATATATATATATATATATATATATATATATATATATATATATATATATATATATATATATATATATATTATGCTTTTTGATATGAGCATAAAAAATTTGCATATACATTCTTTTCCCCAGCAATGAAATCGTTTTTTTTAATTATTTGATATGATTTTTTTTTTATGTTAACATGCAAAATTTTATTATTATTATTATTATTATTATTATTATTCGGTTTTTGTTTTGTTACTATATAAAACAAATGTTATCATATTATATTATTATGAAAATATTTTTATTTTGTTTTATATATATGTTTTCATTTCTTGTTATATATTGTTATTATTTTAATAATAATTTGATTATCATTTTTATGAAAAAAATTATTATTTGATATTATTTAATTTTTATTAAGTAAATTATAGTTCCTGAAAAACTAATACCATATTCTAAATTCTAATTCCTGAAAAAATTAGTATTATTTATAGTTCCTGAAAAACTAGTACCATATTCTAAATTATAATTCTTAAAAATATTAGTATTATTTATAGTTCCCAAAAAATTAGTAACATATTAATCAAATTCTAGTTCCTGAAAAACTAGCGTTATATTTTAAATTATAGTGAAAAACTAGCACTATATTTCAAATTCTAATTCCTGAAAAAACTAGTATTATTTACAGTTCCTAAAAAACTAATTAAATAAACAACTAAGGTATAAATTCCTGAAGAATTTTTGGCCTAAGTTGCTGAATAACTAGAACTATATTTTAAATTATAGTTCTTGAAAAACTAGCATTATATTTTAAATTCTAGTTCCTGAATAACCAATAATCTCTATAGTTCTTAAAGAAACGATAATCTCTACAGTTCCTGAAAGAACTGATAATCTCCACAGTTCCTGAAAGAACTGATAATTTGTACAGTTTCTGAAGAACTAATCAAATAAATAAAATAGACATTTCTAAAAAATTGATATTTTATATTCCTGAATAACTAATAAATTTGATTTAAGCTACACGCCTTGAATAAATTGGATGTCAATAAAGTACCTGCGTATGACCATAAAATTAAGGTAAACCATTTTGCTTTGATTTTTCTGTTTTGGGTGTTTCATTGTTGTTTATATGTATTGGAATGATGGGTATAGCCTATTTAATTAACCAACCAAATTGCAACTTTTAATTGGTTATCAATTATAACAACACATTTTATGCATAGTTTTAAAGTCATGACTTACAATTTTTTTCGGCATAAAATATGATCCTAAATTATTCATTTATTAATTGATTGACTTGCTTTGTGGGGAAATTGTGATTTTGCGTTCATATTAATAGGTATACTTGATTCATTAAATTGAAATCGATTCTACTAGTGTATATATTATTACATATCTTTCGGTCTTAGCATCTCAACTCAAAATTTGTTTTATAGACAATACATGGTCTCATATATATATATATATATATATATATATATATATATATATATATATATATATATATATATATATATATATATATATATATATATATATATATATATATATATATATATATATATATATATATATTTGTTAGTTGAATAGCCTACAAAAAAGTTGTGTGTGTTATATATATTTTGAATTTACTTATGTCAATATGCATTAGATGTGAAAGCAATTAGAGATTTAAATATGAGATGAGATGAATAGAAATTATATAAGTGATATGGTTTTGTTAATTTGTGAATTGATAAATTTATTTCTGGATTGCATATATTGTTGGATTTATGTTGGTATAGAGAAGCATAATTAGTGTTTACCTTTCATTAGTAGGATAAATTATGAATTTAATATTTGTTAAAATTAATATTAATTTATTTTCATATTAGTCTATTTAGATATATTTTAAATACATGCAAATTAAGTTATTTAAATTGAAGTATAGTGAATTAAAATTTGGTTGATAATTTTTATATGCTCTTGAATTCAATGGGAATAATTTTTGACGTGAGTTGTTGATAAGGAAATGCATTTAAATGCTAGCAAAAGCAAAAGCTATTATCTACTTAAACCTCATTTAAATGAGGATTTAAAAGTTGAATATCTCACTATTAATGATTTTAATATTTTCTAGAAGAGTTTTAAAAATAGATATAATCACTTGAAATATGTGGTACTACCATAAGCTCAATATGATTGGCTAAATCTACGCCTACAAGACTTGAACTCTATTTGAGAATATAATTCAACCATGTTTAAAATTACTTCACAGCTAAAATTGTGCGATAATAAAGTTACATGCTCCTGTAGTAGCAGTATAAAAAGTGAAAATTTATAAATATTATTTTTCTAGTAGTTGAAAAGAATAATTGTTAATAAGAAATCATCAAACAATACCCACTAGTACAACTGCATTCCCTGAAATGAATGCTATAAATCATTTGGTAGATAATGAGAATTCTGAAAAAATAATTGCTAACGAGAAATCATCAAATAATGCCCACTAGTACAACTACATTTTCTGAAGTGAATGCTATAAATTATTTGGTAGATCATGAGATTCTGAAAGAGAAACCGCCCATATAAAGGACATAACTCAATTCAATATTGATGATTTTATGTAAACTCCTTGAAGTAGTAATTTGCAAGAATTTTATAAGTTGTGTATTATAATGAGTTATTTCATTACTGTTTTATCCCTAGTATACATGCACAATATATTATGTTAAACCTGCAGTTCAAGCATTGAACTTATACTTTAATAATTAAACCTTGAAAGTTTGGCATGAATGCCATTGTGTACATCATATATACTCTCCCTTGAAACTTGTATAAGAACATGAGCAGTAAATTTTTTTGTGCCATGAATATATTAAATCTATCTCAATGTGCGATAATGAGTCCACAAAAGAGACTATGAATTTATTTTGATGAAGTATTTTTTTCGACATTAGGGGGAGGAAAAGCACCTGTAGTGCTAAAAAATGTCGATAAATTTATTAAAAAGAAAACCCTTTAAATAATTTTGGTCCATATACAAGTTAGAGTGAACTAGAAGTTCACAAAATAATACAGTTGTAACAAATTACAACTTAATTGCCAAATGCGTTTATAGATGCTAAAAGAGTGACAAAGTCTCATATTACAGCTGCTAATACCGTAGCAAGGGTTGTGATTCCAATTGTAAATAGAAAATCAATTAATCTCACTACACGCCAGAAGTGTGGATAGTAAATTGGAACTAAAGACAAAAATCCGCAGAAAAAAAAAAACAGCGTCACTCATAAAATCTCCTAAAGATAAACCTTCTAAAGAGGAATATCTAAGTCAAAGAGCTATAGCCAAGTATGAGACACAGACTGAGACAACGAAACAATTAGATCCTCCAGATATGGCTTCTAGAGTTGATGATCATATAAATGAAAATTATAAGATCTCAATTATTTTTGTGATATAAGAAAGAGTTGATAGAAATTTAATTATCGTCGATAATGAATTTGCTTCAACAATAGCTCTTGCTGTTATAAGAGAAAATATGGATTCAGAATCTATAAGTATAACTGAATATTAGTATAAACATGATTGATCATCATGGAATGAGGCAATTAAAGTAGAGCTAGACTCGTTCTACCGTTCACTATGAGAAAAATAATTCTCTTATTATGAAAATGATCATGTTCCGATACTTAATTAATATGACAGTTAATGAAAGGTTTATTGTATGCCATATGAAAGCAACAAGAGTCCCAAAAGGATTAAGTATATTATAAATGAATACACATTAAACATGTGACATATATTTCATCAAATGGCAAAAATCTATGTATAGATTAAAGCAATATAGACATGAGATATGATTGTTTGAATAAATTCTTATTGAAAGAAAGATATGTGAATAATACACTATGTCCATTTGTATTCATAAAAGACCATAGAATGGTATATGTTATTATTGTAGTATAAGTTGATTTAAATATCAATGTGACTCCTAATGAACTCAAATAAGTATATACCTATTTGAAAAGTAGTTTGAGATGAAAAATTTAAAGGAAATGAAATTTTGTATCGGCCTGCAGACCGATTATTAAAGAGTTCTAATACACTAGTATACTTACATGGAAAAGATATTTAAACAATTTTTGCATGGATAAATCTTCTCCCTCAAGCACACCAATAGGTGGTCCGGTCACTAGAAGTGAAGAGAGACTCTTTTAGACCTAAAGAAGATAATAAAAAGCTATTTGATCTTGAAGTACCATATATAAGTGATATAGGGCACTCTTGTATCTTGCATATTGCATCAGGCCTGATATTGCATTTGCAAGAAAAATTCCTAACTAGGTATAGCTCTGCACCTATAAAAAAATATTAGAGTAGTGTAAAAAGTTATCTTCAATGTACTATTAATATTATTATTATATTTTGATTCATATTTGAAAATGGTCTATATGTGAATATTGGTTATTTATTTCATCTCTGTTATGGTATATCTTAGACTCGCTATGTATTCACATATAATGATATTGTAATTTTATAAAGGTTTTTATGGTCCTGAAGTACCTCATTAAAGATACTCTCATTATGTTTTGAAAACAATACAATTCGCATTGCACAAACTAAAGGTGGGTATATCAAGATTGATGAAGTAGACATATAAACTTCACTCAATTTCTTATATATATGAGCTCTAGAAAAGATATCCACCAAATTTGCTCGAGTACAACCTAATAGACTTATGTACTAAGCCTTTACCTAGTGTGGTTTTCACACAATATTGTTTTATCGATTAATATACATCTTGTTAAAATCTGTCCTTATCAGGAGGAGCGAATTAGTATATGATTGTACTCTTTTTCCTTAGTTAAGTTTTTATCCCATATGATTTTCTTGGACAAAGGTTTTAATGAGACAATTTGTGCAATGACAAAATAGCGCATGAAATGTACTCTTTTCCTCAGTTATGTTTTTCCCACTAGGTTTTCTAATAAAGTTTTTAACGAGGTATATTCATAACGCAAGTAATATTCTAAGGGAGTACTATAAATAAATTATTATATGTGAATATTACTTAAACATCATTAAGTATACAATTTGACAACTTGGCAGATTTGTTTATAAAGGCACTGCTTACAATCATATTTGAAAAGTTAATCAATAAAATTAGCATGCGTCGGCTAAGAGATATTTGATAGAAATCATATTTTCATGAGGGGGAGATTTTAGTGCACTGTATTCTTTTTTCCCTTAGCCTAGGTTTTATCCTATTGGGTTTTCCTAGCAAGGTTTTTAATGAGGCAATATTATGACGCAAATCCCTACAAGAATAATGTACTCTTTTTCCTTCACTAAGTTTTTTTTTCCCACAGAGTTTTTTCTTAGTAAGGTTTTAACAAGGTATATTATTTGTAAAAGACATCAAGGGGGAGTATTGTAATATATTATAAAATTTGATTGATATTTTTCCATCTACAGGAATATTATAGTTTCCATATTAGTATTGATTGTATTTTCCTTATTGGAAAAACTTCATATTTCTTATATTTTCCTTATTGGAAAAGTTTCCTATTTCTTTCTCTTCTGTACTCTATATAAAGGGCCTAATACTATTGAATGGAATGACTAGAAAAACTATTCTCTTCTCTATATTTTTTGTTCATGTTCTTCTCCATTTTATTTATAACACAAATGATATTTAATAATGACTTTTAAAGACTTTAAAAAAGTCTATAAAAATCAATGGGTATTCAATTATAACTTTTCTAAAGTTTATAAAAGTAAACACATATTCAAAAAGTCGTTGACTTTTACAAATAATAGACTTTTAATGACTTTTTACGTAGTTATATGAATAAAAAATCTCAAAAATTCTTTTTTACTTTCCCTTAAAATTTTTATAGACTTTTTTTTTCTTTTTCTAGCAACAAGTAATACGCAAACATAAAAACCAACCTACCTTCTATCATCAATGTAACTTGCATCCCAAATTGAAGCACATAAAAACATAGGTTTACACATAAAAATTATCAGAGCAATGAAATCTTAGATCATAAATTTACTCTATTCCCAATCCCTACATATAATCAACCTAAAAATAATTTATCTTTATTTTATTATATACAATCCATGAATTGGTGGGTATGCAACATTTGATAATTATATTATATAACCTATTTTCTAGTTTGATAATTAGTTATAGGATAGAAATTTATGGGTCAAGAATATTATTGGGATTATTTTGATAATAGTAAGAATGGTGACACATAAATTAATCAAGATAATGATATTCAATTAAAAAACTTAAAATAACGAATTAATTAAAACTAGACTTATTCATGGGTCAGATATAATTTTGAAAAATATTAAATTTTTCGAAAACTTGATTGGTTTGATCCACAATAATAATCATTGAAAGTTTATTAATATCTATAAAAGTCTATTAATGTCTATAAAAAATTTTTCAAATAAAGTTTTTAAAAGTTATTCATAAATTTATAAATTATGAAAAAGTTATTAAAAATTTATGAACTCTGTAAAAGTCATTCATTTAAAAAAAAGTTTATAAATTTCTTTAAAAATCTTAATTGAATACACCTTTCTAAGAGAAGATTTTCATCTCGCCATGTTATCAATTTTATAATTTGATTTCAATTGATTTCAAATTAATTAATATGAACTTTATAGATTAATTAATAAGAATATCAATTAATTGATTAATTAAGTATTATTAAATATAATAACTGAATATTAATTAATATATAAATATTGATTAAATACAGCTATATATGATAATTTTAAATTAAATTCTAAATTAATAAATAAAAAATCTAATAGTTATTTTTAATATATATATATATATATATATATATATATATATATATATATATATATATATATATATATATATATATGAATAAAAATAAATAAAATATACTCTGAATAATAATTATTATAACAAATAATAATAAATTCTATGTGGGCCATTTATTATCATTTTAACCTTTATTCTCATTTAACATTTCTTAATAATACAATTTTGAAAAGTATTTATGCATTTCATTATATAATTATGTTATCATTTATTTTGTATATAATATATTTAGCTTAATAATGTCATTATCCGAACCCGAGAACACGTGACTAGCACTAGAACATGAGTGATGCACGTGGCTACCAATGCCTGTAATATGCCTGACATAACACTAAATGACAAAACTGTTACAAAATTTAGCTATAGGCCCACACGTTAAGCAAATCCAAACCAACAACATTTCAAATCAAAGCCACATAATATCTCAATCATTCCATAATATCAAATAACATATTATTGGGTTCTGCTTATCAAACCACTTATCAACTCAAAAGATACATATAATACAGCTGATAATTAATCAGAATACAAGAAAAGAGGTAACATTGTTGAGTTCTACAATTTTAATACAATTATACAAATATCTTTTATATAACTTAATACTTATTAATACAGAACACTGTCGAAAAACAAATGGCAGTTTAACTCAAATTATAATTCCTTCACAAGCTCATTCCACCACTTAAAACATAATTTAAACAGGAATGAGTGTTCGACTCAATGAATGATATTAGCTAATATATTAATTAGGTGTCATATAAACAGATTTTTAATGCTTGTGCTATGCACTATGTCACAGAGATAGACAAATTACACAATCAAACAAGGATAAGATACAGTGCATAGTATCACACTAATACTCAATATAGGGAGTCGATCCCCCTATTCTATCTCTCTTAATCCAACAATCTGTCTTTTATGTCCATTGGGTCCGGCCGTTACTGGTCTGTACCATGCAGCCCTGACCTAACTAGCAACGGCCCTGGAGATGAGCAGGCCCGACCAGGATCCACCAGTCATAGCTCATCTTCTCAATCTCATCGTAATCATAATCATAATCATAATCATATCCATAATTTTAAATGGTACTATATCCTCCCAATCCCCATCCGTCAACCACAACCATTATGCCATAATGAACATCAATTCATCAATCACAATTGAATGTTAACATGCATCTATGCAATAATAATGTATAATATATATATATATATATATATATATATATATATATATACATATATATATATATATATATATATATATATATATATATATATATATATATATATATATATATATATATATATATATATATATATATATATATATATATATATATATACATAGATGCATAAAAAGAAAGTGGATAATATATTAGGGATTATCACTCACCTAGTTGGCAATTCATTAAACCAACTATCCTCATAAGTGCAACCTTAGAATCGAGAAGACGTCGAAGATATCGACACTGACAACAAAGAATACTATTATAATACGAATGACTCACATATCAAAATCAAAACATAACTAAAGGACTATTGTGATTCTTGCCGGAATTTCGACAGAATCTCCCTTAAAGTCAGACATTACTCAAAATCAATAGAAAGTATAGCACTTCTAAAATAACCTTAACAGTCAACACAATCTAATACAACTCCAGCGTCCCCTCCTGGGTCCTCCCAACTCATAATCATCAACACAACACAACTCAACAAGCAAATCCAACTCATCAATTCATCAAATACTAATTAAAATATAATAAATATAATACAATAATAACTGAAATTCAAGATATTCAAATTTACCCTCACAAATTCTGATCGAACGATTGTTGAGAGTCGCACTGGAATGAAAAACGAAGTTGCCGGACTTGCCCCACTCGCCATCGCCGGAGCACTGCCGGCCAGCCACGCGTCGCTGCTGCCGGTGTCAAAATGGGGCGATCTTCACACCAAACTGCTCGTCTCGACGCTAGGAGCTCAAAGATCATC
The DNA here is from genome assembly GCA_947687605.1 of Reutealis trisperma. Taxonomy (NCBI): domain Eukaryota; kingdom Viridiplantae; phylum Streptophyta; class Magnoliopsida; order Malpighiales; family Euphorbiaceae; genus Reutealis; species Reutealis trisperma. Next base: position 532,511 of record CANTUT010000008.1, read on the forward strand.
ACCGCTTGCCGCCACTAGCTCGCATCTCATCGAAAAACGCATCAGAAGCTTTAGTGGGAATTTTTTCGATCTCTTCATCCGACGAACTTAAGAGGGCGAGGCAAGTACTAAATCGAAGCTCATGAGGCAAGGAGTCGCTCCATTTGGCCTCCAAAATCGGCCAGAATCTCGACTGGAAGATTCGGCGTCGACGACACCTTCTCTCCTTGTGTACGCCGCCGTCTACCGCTTGATCAACATCCTGTTGGTTCCTTTGGAATCGCCGGATGTCAGTCATTGTGATGATGACACTGCCGGCTGGAACTCTATCAATGATCTCTCTCTCTCTCTCGCACCCTCTCTACCTCTCTCTCTCTCCCATTTTTTGTTTCTTCTACAGCCATCTGATTGGCTGTTAGCCGATCAAATGGCTTCCGTTCTCTCCCCTTCTTTCTTCTCTTCTTTTCTTCATTTTATAACATATATATATATATATATATATATATATATATATATATATATATATATATATATATATATAACAACAAGAACAATAATAATAATAATAAACCTTAATTTACATAATAAAAATTCAATTAATAAAAACCATTCATAATAATAGTAATTATAATGAAATTTCAAACTTCCGATAAAATATTATAATTAACAAAATAATTTAGATTAATCAAACATAATATTAATTTAACATTAATATTCAAATATCAAAATATAAATTTTCAAAATAACCACTATAATATTTTCATAATTAAATATATAATACTGCTTCAATTATCCCACATATTTAACATTAAAATAGAATTACAATTAATAATACATTTTTCACATCATATGAATATATAAATTTAATAAAAATATAACTTCGATATTTGTATTAATAGAAAAAAATAAAATAATACATTTCCACATACAAAAATAGAATTTTATAAAATAAATGAAAATTCGGAGTATTACAAATAATATATCAAATTACTCTTCTCTTTGTGCAATATATGTAAATATATTACATTGTAATGCAAAATTTCACTATTTTTATGTTTAATAGAATAATTATAAATAAATAAATAAAATTTAAAAAATATAAATAATAATTCAATATAATTTATAATATCGCAAGACGCAAACATCGACTAGTATTATATAATAGTAAAAGTCTAAAACTAAGAGAGTGCTTGCATAAATTTTTACCACCTTACTAATTTAAGAATTTAAAAATTGATTTTCAATCATAATTAAAGTGTAATTAAAGAAAATTTCAATAAAACAATTAATAATAATAAGTTGAGTAAAAGTAATAATAAATTAATTTATAACCATAATCATAATTGTATATATTTAATTAATTATAATTCTTAAATTTTTAATGAATATATATTATAATTTCACAAAAACACCAAATTAATAACAGTAAAAGTTTATTTCAATAAATAATGAACTTAGATTTAATTTACATATTAAATAAAATTTAACAATAAAAATTATTTTATATTATAATAATAATATAAAAATAAAAATAAACTACACAAAGTGCAGGTTAAAGTCTAATTAGTTCATCATAAACAGGAAATAAGTATAATTTATTCGCGAGCCATCACAGATTTCAAATAAGAATTGAGCATATTAAATTTTTTAAAATTTTAATATTGTGTAAATTCAAGCATGATTCATGATAAGTCCAGCGGCAAATTTTTTTTTCCACATTCATTAATAAATGTAATACGATTAAAGCTGGTGAGAGTGAAAGCATATTTTAATATTATTAATTAATATTTAGGCTCTAGAATAAATCACGTAAAATAACTAAATTCAATTAAATTCTTTTAAATAAAAAAATTACTTTGGTATAGGATAAATTTTAAAATAATAAAATTTATATAAAATTTATCCTACACCAAAGTAATAAAATTTAATTGAATTTTATTATTTGGGATAAATAAATAATGATTCATTTTACATTATTTTCTTAAATATCATTATTTATTTAATTATTTTTTACAATATTGATACTTTTCAAATAATTTCTAACACATCTGCTATTTATTTTTATAATTTAATTTGATTATTCTACTCTTATTAATTTTAAAAAGGTTATTCCATCTTTATTTTCCCTTAAAATATTACCTTACCTTATATGTACTGTCAAGAAAAAACTTCTAATAAAAAATTTTGAGGCTGAAATTAAAAATATTTTCTAAGTTATCATTTCCATCAATAATAGTTTTTCATATATTTTATTTAATTATATCATTATTATCTCGCTTTTCTCTTCTTTTTTAGGTTTAATAAAAAAATTGATTGTAATTTCAAAATAATTATTAAATTTCTTATTGTTAATAAGATTTTTTAATTAATCCAATCAATCAATAATTATCCATTGCTCAAAAAAATGATATTTTCCTTTTTTTTTTTTTTTGTCAATAATCTCAAAAATTTCAAATCTAACCATACAATCAATTATTTAAAATTGTAGAAAATAATTAAAATTCTAAGATATTTATAATATTTTTTAAATATTAAATTAATAGCTACTCAAAATAAAAATAATTTTTGAACCATCTAACTATATTCCCTAGCAGTTCTAATCATAAATGATGGATACTTACAAAAATTTTCAAATTTAATATCCAACATTAAAAAATAAATTAAAACAATAGAAACTTTATTTTTCTAATCAAATTCATATTTTTTAATTATATTTAATATTTTTTATTGGTATTAATAATAGCACTCACATTTCTAAAAATTTCAAAATTAAGACATTTATCTCATTTAAATATAAATTACTAAGTATTTTCATAAAATCATTTATGAAACTTTGTATTTTCAAATGATTCAATAAATATTACAACTATGTATACAATAAGAGTATATTTAAAAATATTAAAATGTGTATTTTTTTATTTTAACAAAATTGAAATAACAAGGTGATATTTTCGTTTGATTTTTTTTTTTTGAGAATTAATAAAAGATAAGCATCGGATTCTAAGAAAAATAAAGATGAATGAATTTTTTCAAATTAATGAGGTAGATTAATTTTTCTAAAAATTAATAAAGCTATGATAATTAAGTGATAAAATAAGGAAGAAAAGTAGTAAAATACTTTTTGAAAGTTCTAATAACTTTTTCAAGAAAATAAGTTAAAATTTTCAAATTTGGAAAACTAGAAATTATAGTCATTACATAATTATTTTCTATAATATATTAAAGAGTTGAAAACTTAGAATTTATATTCGTTTTATATTTTCATTAATTTATTATAATTTTATTAGTTATATTGCAATTTAATCATCAATCAATCAATCAATCTTTCTGTTACAGAAAATAAATCTTAAATTTTTTAATAATAAAAGAAAAAAATAAAGGCTGAGCCTTCAAAGGGGAAAAAATAAAAAAGAATCATAAAAAATAAAACACAAAAACAAACATATAAGTTAAAAAAAAAAAGGGCACTTAGGCAGTGGTATTGTTGTAAATAACAAATAATAGGGTTTAAAATTATTGTTAGGAGTTAACAAAAAGTTTTGTTTTTATTATTTTTTATAAATTTAAAAAAAAACACTAATTTACCTGTTTATGAGAAAAAACAGTTTTAAAATAATATAAAAAATTTTATTGAGGAACACTTTTGTAAATTAAATTCAATTAAATTCTTTCAAAATTATACTAAAAACACATATTTGTTATAAATATAATGGAGAAAATAAGAACAAAAAATATAGAGAAGAGAATAGTTTTTTAATTTTTTTCATTCAATAGTATTAGACCATTTATATAGAGTACAGAAGAAAAAGAAATATGAAATTTTTCCAATAAAAAAAATACAAGAAATATGAAGTTTTTCTAATAAAAAAAATACAATAAATATTGATATGGAAATTAGAATATTCATATATCTGAAAATGCATCAATCAAATCTTATAATATAGCATAACACTCCTCTTGATGTCTTTTACAAAGAATATGTCTCGTCAAAACCTTACTAAAAAAAAATTCTATGGGAAAAAATTTTAGTGAAAGAAAAAGAGTGCATTAATTTTATAGAGATTTGCGTCATAACACTGCCTCGTTAAAAATCTTACCAGGAAAACCCAATAGGATAAAATCTAAACTAAGGAAAAAAGAGTATAGTGTACCAAAATCTCCCCCTCATAAAAATATGATTTCTATCAAATATCTCTTAATCAGCGCATACCAATTTTGTTGACTAACTTTTCAAATATGATTGTACGGAGTGTCTTTGTAAATAAATCTGTTAAGTTGTCAAATCGTATACTTAATGATATTTAAGTAATATCCACATATAATAATCTATTTATAGTACTCCTTTAGAATATTACTTGTGCTATGAATATGTTTTGTTAAGAACCTTACTAGAAAACCCAGTGGAAAAAAACATAGCTAAAGAAAAGAGTACATTTTATGCGCTATTTTATCATTGCACAGATTGTCTTATTAAAACCTTTATCCAAGAAAACCATGTGGGACAAAAACTTGACTAAGAAAAAATAGTATAATCATATACTAATTTGCTCCCCCTGATTGTCAAGACCCACCTTTCTGAGCCGCGAAGGTCCTAGGGCATGGGTAGCCATAAGGGCACCAAAACTCGTAGAACCCGTTTCACTCATAATCAATTGACATTCATTACATTGAACCATATCCCAAGACCGTAGCCTAATCACATTTCCTTGGTACCCATTACTTGCTATCATTTCCACTTATAATATTATTTACACATATAACTTGTAAAACCTTTAAAATTTCATTTCATGTCATTAACTCAATGTTCAATAGTTCATTCATCATTACAATAACGGTTATGATACAAATCATATTGTACAAACATCTTATAACATATTAATGCTAAACCCATTAATAACCATTCATGTTACATATAGACCCTATAACTTTCAATAACCATGGAGCTCTAACTTACAACACCGGAATTTAATAGAACAGTTTCCAAGCGAATGATGGGCTTGAGACTTTTACTTTGCTAATTCATTGACTGTACCTGAAAAGTTTAAACCACTATAATATGAGACAGAGCTCAATGAGTACATAATAATACAATATAAAATAAACAAATGGTAGGTGGTTTAATGATAATTTCTTATAGCAAAGAAGTAAAACGGGTCACGAGTTACTCTTATAAAATAGTTTTCTATATACAGTAAATATTACATTTTTAGCAGAATATTTCCCTTATTGGAAACGGTGTGTTTCCCCCATAATCATTCGAGTGGCGGCTTACGTCTTGCTCACTCCCATATCAGTCACACGTACAACTAATCAGATCGTACGTACTGGGGACCATAAACCCTTCCCAGCTAGGGTTCAGATACTTTTTACCCTATCCGTGGGTTCATTACCATTGTGCACAAGGCTGATATATTGCCCCACATCAGAGGGGTATTCTGCTTATCACAGTATCATTAAAACATTTTTCCTTTCCATCCATGAAATAATTCAATGGATAATATATCAATATCAATTAGGTTCTCATCATTGATCATATTATAAGATCAAAACAATATAGACTCATTAGGCCAAGTGCCATAAAGGAATGTTTGACTCACTTGGGCTTAATCATCAAGAAAGTATCTTATCAAAGGTTCAATATTCAATAAGCAATTTAAGCTTATCAAGAAATCAAGAATGTTCAATATACAATTCAAGCTTAGCTATGAATCAAGGAGCATTATAACATATGGTTCAATATCAATGAGCAATTCAACTTATCAAGGAGTTGGCATACTTTTAGCAATAAGGTTTTCAAGCAAATAACAGGAAACATATTATATTATTAAGTACTCACCGTGGACTCCTTTGCTCCTATATACGTTTGACTCTGGTACGAATAGTGCTCCTTGCACTTTACCCTATATCCTTGCCCTTGTTATTAGACTCTACACATGCATTTCAATCATATATCAATCACTTCCTCATCATTACATTACTTAATTTAGTTTAAGTTCTTAACACTTCTATCTTATTCACAACTTAGCATTCTTAAAGTTAAGATATTCTATACCTATACTCACTACTAAACTTAACATTTCTCTAGTTATTTCCCAATAACTTACTTAAAAAGAATAATTCTCTTTTCTTCCAATTTTACATTTTAATCTTCATATTAATTAAGTAAAATCGATTAAGCAATTTCCACCAACATTTTCATAGATTCGAATTATCCACAATATCAAAATCAAATGGTCCAACCCGGACCTTCAATACACTAATCCCATCCGCCCATTTCATTCCTCATTATCAAGCTAATAACCACTAATTCAATTCAATTATCTCATTTAATCACTTAATTTCAATAAACTATTTACCTAATTCTTACAAATAAAATCATAATTCACTATCTATACATAATTAGAAGTCGGGATTTATACCATATAGCTCGGTTTAATGAGCCGAAACTTCTATCCAAATTTATCGATTTCAGAGGTGCCGGAATCCGGTCGCCGAAAAATTCCCACGACGGCCAAATCATGATCCGAAGATATCATCAGTTAGCTTATGATGTGGGAAGTCCAAATATAACTTTCGTTTCTCGTAATCTGCTGGAAAACAGGCAGAAACGGCGTCGGCAGCTGTTGATGTCGCCGGATTTCGATCAATAAAAAGATTATCTAAAATTAGCAAACAATATACCAAATCGAAGCTGGAATCACAAGGGATTCAATCATACCAATTTCGTTAAAAACGGAGGTTAGAAAGTCATCGGAAAATGGCCTAGAAATTTCGACCGGCGAAACTTTGGAGGGGGAGTGCGCCGCCGTCCGGTGGCTGCAGGTGACAGCCCTCTACCGATCGATGGGGCAGCGGACGTGCTTCCTCCTGGTGTGGCGTGTGTCGGTTGGCGGTGCTGGATGGCGGCGGTTTGGTGTGCAGCCCCTGCGCGCTCTCTCTCTCTCTCTCTCTATGCTCTCTGTCCATTTCCTTATGTTTCTCTGTTTCTATTCCTTTCCCCTCCGTTTTATTTCTTCTTCTGCTGCCCGTTTTGGGCTGCCGACTTTACTTGTTTTTTTTTTTAATATATAAATATATACTAACTTTAATAACTTTAATAATAATAATAATAATAATAATAATAATAATAATAATAATTGCCATATAAATTCTAAAACAATAGTTTTAACCAAGATATTAATTTCATTAATTTCATCATATTATCCATTGACCATAATATAAAAGTTATAATATATAACTTCAAATATAAGTTACAAGATTTTCTATATTTTATAATAAAATTCCAATTTCTTTAATTCAAAATTCTATCAATTTGATAAAATAATAAATCAATATTTCATTTAATAAATATTCTCTTAAAAATATTAACATAATAATATAATAAATCAATCTCTTTTCAAATATCAATTTTAAATTTGAATAAATTTTCTACTATTTTGAATACCCATATAACAATATTTATAAATCATATATCAAATATCAATATAAGTTTAGTTTATTAATATCAATATAATAATGATTTAAATAAATATCAATATCAATATCAATATTCAACTGAAAATTTATAAATATCCATAATTTTGAATATCAATATAAATATAACAATAAAGGAAAATATTTCCATATAAAGTTATTACTTTAAAACATTTATATTCAAATCATTTGAATATTGAAAATATTCATTTTCAATTTGGCCACGTATTACGATGTTAAATAGGTATCTTCACTCGTATACTGTGCATATATCTTATATCGGGTTGGGATATTACACGGATGATGACAGATTTTAATACGGTGTATACTAATTGATGAAATAATGCCGTTTAAATACCATATTAGATAAAAACTTAGTACATAAGTCTGTTAAATTGTCACTCAAGCGAATTTGGTGGATATCTCTTCTGGAGCTTATGTATATACAAGAATTTGAGTGAATTTTATGTCTACTTTGTTACCCTTAATAAAACCACGTTTAATTTGTGTAATACAAATTACATTATTCTCAAAATACAATGGGAGTATCTTTTAGTAAGGTACTTTAGGACCATAAAAATCTTTATAAAATTGCAGTACCACCATAAGTGAATACATAACTAGTCTAAAATTTACCATCATAGAGACTAAGCAAATAATCAACATTTGTATGTAGACCAATTTCAAATATGAATTATAATATTAATAGTATATTGAAGATAACTTTTTATACCACTCTAATATCTCTTTGTAGGTGCAGAGCTATACCTAGTTAGGAATTTTTCTTGCAAATGCAATATCAAGCCTGATGCAATTTGCAAGATATAAGAGTGTCCTATAGCACTTATATATGATACTTCAAGACCAAATAGCTCTTTATTATCTTTTTTAAGTTATATATGGTACTTCAAGACCAAATAGCTCTTTATTATCTTTTTTAACTCTAAAAGAGTCTTTCTTCACTTATAGTGAGCGAGCCACCTATTGGTGTATTTGAGGGAGAAGATTTATCCATACAAAAATTGCTCAAATATCTTTTCCATATAAGTATACTGATGTATTAGGACTCCTTAACAATCAGTCTGCAGATCGATACAAAATTTCATTTCCTTTAAATTTTTCATCTCAAACTCACTTTTCAAATAGGTATATACTTATTTGAGTTCATTAGGAGTCACATTGATATTTAAATCAACTTATACTATAATAATAATATATACCATTCTATGGTCTTTTATGAATACAAATGGACATAGTGTATTATTCACATATCTTTCTTTCAATAAGAATTTACTCAAACAATCATACCACATGTCCATATTGCTTTAATCCATACATAGATTTTTGCAATTTGATGAAATATATGTCATATATTTAATGTGTATTCATTTATGATATACTTAGTCCTTATGGGACTCTTATTACTTTTATAACGCGTACAATAAGCCTTTCATTAACTGCCATATTAATTAAGTATCGAAACATGATCATTTTCATACTAAGAGAATTATTTTTCTCATAGTCAATGATAGAACGAGTCTAGCTCTACTTTAATTGCCTCATTCCATGATGATCAATCATATTTATGCTAATATTCAGTTATACTTATAAATTATGGATCTATATTTTCTCTTATAACAGCAAGAGCTACTGTTGAGGCAAATTTATCATCGACGATGATTAAATTTCTATCAACTCTTTCTTATATCACAAAAATAATTGAAATCTCATAGTTTTCATTTATATAATCATCAACTCCAGAAGCCATATCTGGAGGATCTAATTGTTCCGTTGTCCCAGTTTATGTCTCATAATTGGCTATAGCTCTTTGACTGAGATCTTCCTCTTAAGAGGTTTCTCTTTAGGAGATTTTATGAGTGGCACTGCTCTTCATTTCCATAGATTTTTGTCTTTAGTTCCAATTTACTATCCACGCTTCTGGCATATAGTGAGATTGATTGATTTTCTATTTGCAATTGGAATCACAACCCTTGCTAGGGTATTAGCAGCTGTAATATGAGACTTTGTCACACTTTTAGTATCTATAAATGCATTTGGCAGTTAAGTTGCAATTTGTTGTAACTGTATTATTTTGTAAACTTCTGTTTCACTCTAACTTGTACATGGACCAACATTATTTAAAGGGTTTTCCTTTTAATAAATTTCTCGACATTCTTTAGCACTGCAGGTACTTTTTTCCCCCTAATGTTGAAAAATATGCCTCATCAAAATAAATTTATAGTCTCTTTTGTGGACTCATTATCGCACATTGAGATAGATTTAATAAATTCATGGCACAAAAAAATTTACGACTCATGTCCTTATACAAGTTTCAAGGGAGAGTATATATAATGTACACAATGGCATTCATGCCAAACTTTCAAGGTTTAATTATTGAACTATAAGTTCAATGCTTGAACTGTAGGTTCAACGCAATACATTGTGCATGTGTACTAGGGATAAAATAGTAATGAAATAACTCATTATAATACAAAACTTATAAAATTCTTGCAAATTACTCCTTCAAGGAGTTTACATAAAATCATCAATATTAAATTAAGTTGTGTCATCTATATGGGCAGTTCCTCTTTCAGAATCTCATGATTTACCAAATGATTTATAACATTCATTCAGGGAATACAGTTGTACTAGTGGATATTATTTGATGATTTCTCGTTAGCAATTATTCTTTCAGAATTCTCATTATCTACCAAATGATTTATAGCATTAATTTCAGGGAATGCAGTTGTACTTGTGAGCATTGTTTGATGATTTCTTATTAACAATTATTTTTTTTGCAACCACTAGAAAAATAATATTTGTAAATTTTCACTTTTTATACTGCTACTACAGGAGCATGTAACTTTATTACCGTATAATTTTAGCTGTGAAGTAATTTTAAACATGGTTGAATTATATTTTCAAATAGACTTCAAGTCTTGTAGGCGTAAATTTAGCAAATCATATTAAACTTATGGTAGTACCACATATTTCAGGTGATTATATCTATCTTTAAAACTCTTATAGAAAATATAAAAATCATTAATAGTGAGATATTCAATATTTAAATCCTCATTTAAATGAGGTTTAAGTAGATAATAGATTTTGCTTTTTGTTCGCATCTAAATGCATTTCCTTATCAACAACTCACATTAAAAATTATTGCCATTGAATTTAAGACCATATAAAAATTATCAACCAAACTTTAATTCACTATACTTCACTTTATTTAAATAACTTAATTTGCATATATTTAAAATATATCTAAATAGACCAATCAGAAAATAAATTAATATTAATTTTAACAAACATTAAATTTATAATTTATTCTATCAAGGAAAGGTAACTACTAATTATGCTTCTCTATACCAACATAAATCCAACAATATATGCAATCCAGAAATAAATTCATCAATTCACAAATTAATAAAACCATGTCACTTATATAATTTATATTCATCTCATATTATATTTAAATCTCTAATTGCTTTCACATCTAATGCATATTAACATAAGTAAATTCAAAACATATATGACACACACAATTTGCTTGTAGGCTATTCAACTAACAAATATATATATATGTATGAGACGTGTATTGTCCATAAAACAAATTTTGAGTTGAGATGCTAAGACGGAAGGATATGTAATAATATATACACTATTAGAATCAATCTCAATTTAATGAATCAAGAAAACCTATTAATATGAACGCAAGATCACCCTTTCACTCACAAAATAAGTCAATCAATCAATAAATGAATAATTTAAGGTCAGATTTTATGTCAAAAAAAAAAATTGTAAGCCATGACTTTAAAACTATACATAAAATGTATTGTTATAATTGATGACCAATTAAAGATTGCAATTTGGTTGGTTAATCAAATAGGCCATACCCATCATTCCAATAAATATAAACAACAATGAAACACCCAAAATAGAAAAATCAAAGCAAAAGGGTTTACCTTAATATTATGGCTATACGCAGATACTTTATTGACATCCAATTTATTCAACGCGTGTAACTTAAATCAAATTTATTAGTTATTCAGAAGCATAAAATGTCAATTTTTCAGAGATGTCTATTTTATTTATTTGATTAGTTCTTCAGGAACTGTAGAGATTATTAGTTCTTTCAGGAATTGTAGAGATTATCGTTTCTTCAGGAACTATAGAGATTATTGGTTATTCAGGAACTATAATTCAAAATATAATGCTAGTTTTTCAAGAACTTTAATTTAAAATATAGTTTTAGTTCTTCAGGAACTTAGGCCAAAATTTTTCAAGAATTTATACCTTAGTTACTTATTTAATTAGTTCTTTAGGAACTGTAAATAATACTAGTTTCTTTAAGAACTAAAATTTGAAATATAGTGCTAGTTCTTCATTAAAATTTAAAATATAACGCTAGTTCTTCAGGAACTAGAATTTGATTAATATGGTACTAGTTATTTGAAAACTATAAATAATACTAATTTTTTCAAAAATTAGAATTTATAATATGGTATCAGTTCTTTAAGAACTATAAGTAATACTAATTTCTTCAGGAATTAGAATTTAGAATATGGTACTAGTTCTTCAGAAACTATAATTTTCTTAATTAAAATTAAATAACATCAAATAATAATTTTTTTCATAAAAATAATAATCAAATTATTATTAAAATAATAATAATATATAACAAGAAACGAAAACATATATACAAAATGAAACAAAAATGTTTTCATAATAATATAATATGATAACATTTGTTTTATATAGTAACAAAACAAAAACCGATTCACAATAATAATAATAAAAAAAAGTTTTCCATGTTAACATAAAAAAAAAAAAAATTCATATCAAATAATAAAAAAAACAATTTCATTGTTGGGGAAAAGAATGTATATGCAAATTTTTTATACCCACATCAAAAAGCATAAAAAATATATATATATATGTATTTAATTTCATTGACACAATAAGATAAATACATCTTGAATATATATGTGTATTAAGCTATAGGCATATATCTTTTTGAAAACATATATGATTCATATGTCATTTGAAATGAGGAAAAAAAATACCTTGGAAAAACTTTTAAAAAAAAATGGTAGAACAAATTCATACTGATAACGTGTTATAAATATAATGGAGAAAACAAGAACAAAAAATATAGAGAAGAGAATAGTTTTCTAGTTTTTTCCATTCAATAGTGTTAGACCCTTTATATAAAGTACAGAAGAGAAAGAAATAGAAAGTTTTTCCAATAAGGAAAATACAATAAATATGAAGTTTTTTCAATAAAGAAAATACTATCAACGCTAATATGGAAATTAGAATATTTATGTATATGGAAAGACATCAATCAAATCTTATAATATATCATAATAATATTTTTTGAGAAAATTAAATTTTATATCCTTCCAAACATTAAAATTATATCCACTAAAAAATAAAATTATAAAAAAATAATTCAATTGAATTGAATTCTTAGAGAACATAGCTTTTCAAATTAGGAAATAAACTTTAAAAGGTTAATTAATAGGCTAATTCTAAGGTGTTTCAGGAATAATTTATCTCACTTCTTTTAACCTACTATAATAGGTTATTAACAGGTAAAATATAATATGTTATTCAAGTTGTATTAGCATTAAGTGAGACTCATTTTTAATGTAATTATAATGAGCTTCAAGTTGAACCATTGACATTATTATTTTTATAGGCTTATATTACTATTTAGTAGGAGTGAATATAATCGAACCGAAACAAAAAAAAAATCGAATTGAATCGATCAGTTAGATTCAGTTTTTTATAATATCAGTTTGATTTTGATTTTTATTTTAAGAAACTGAATTAAATTTCGGTTTGGTTTGGTTATAGTAAAAAAAAAAATCGGTTATAACTAAATCGACGGAAGTTTCATAATATATATATATATATATATATATATATATATATATATATATATATATATTAAATGCTTTATTATAATCATTATTGGAAATTGAGTTTTTTTTAATAAAATGAAATAGTATTAATTATTTTTGACTTAAGTATAGCTTAAACAAGTAATCAGTTACTAGATTCAATGGTCATACTTAAATTTATATGATTTAATAATTTTAAATTAACTGAAATAAATTATCTTTATGATACCCTAAAAACCCTTTAATTAATATTGTGATCTTACATATTTGTGATAGAAATACATACATTAATTTAATTTAATTTTAATATTGAATTGCAATACAAAGCAAGGAATTAAATATTAATTCATACAAACAAAGTGAAAATAAAACTTAGCCATAATAAATATAATCATCACTATGAAATTAAACCTGTAAATTTCATATAATTGCAAGAATAAACAATTCAGACCAAAAAAAAAAGAATAAACAAGAGTTGTTTATTTTTTAAAACAATAAAAAAATGGCTTAATCACTTAAAAATTTAAAATTTTATGCATTTTTTATTTTATTTTATCCAATACTTTTAATTTATAAAGAAAATCATCACAACTGTTTTTAGCATTATTAATCAAAGATCAAAGCCACTTTTGTCTTATAGTGCTATTAATTGCTGTTGCTAATTGCTGAATTGCAAAATCCGAAAAAGAGAAATCAATAAACGTGACATTAGAAAAGCGAGGGATATACTCAAATTTTATCCTAGTTTTTATGGTTCCACTTTTACTATTAAGTTGTTGATATGTATACATTAATTTGGCCTCTATTTATTTCGTAAAAAATAACTTATATCTTATTTCTATTTTATAGGAAAATAATTTTTAAATAACTAATTTTTATTATTTGATTACCATATTAAAAATTAATTAAAAAATAAAAAGTTTAAATTTATAAAAATATAATATTTAAAAATTATAAATTTTATCATCAAATATGAGAAAATATACATAAAAATAGTAAATTGTCGTGGTTAGTAGTGGTTGATGGTAGTCATAGGTACTCACCAGTAATAACTAATCAATTATTGGCAAATTAACATGTATGTGTTCATATACTTTTATTATTTTAAATATTGACTAATTTTTCTTCTGAATTCTAAAGGAGTGTTTATCAAATAAAATTTCAAACATATTGATAAATAGATAACATTTGAAACTCCAATTGGTGTACATTTTATACCTATCCAATGTTTTTCTTTTCCACTTCTAATTAATTACATTTATTTTTAAATGTCCTAAGTACGCTGAGACTAAATTACCTTATATTCTTAATGAAATATCATTATTTATATTATAATCAAAATTTAAATAGAGTTAAAATATAAATTTATTATGAATTTTGTTTTTTTTTTCAATTATACATTTTTTATCAATTTTATCCTAATTTAAAAATTCAATTCCCAATTTTATTCTAAAGTTAAATTAATAATATATAATATTTTCATATTAGTTAAAATAGGAAAAGTGAAATTTAACTTTAAAATTTACTATATCGTACTAGTAATTTAATTTTAAATTCTAAGAAATTAATTAAGCTTTTAATTTTGTAAATTCAATAAACTACTAATAATCAAATTAATAATTCAATTAATCAAATTTGTAAAATTAAAAAGTTCAATTTACTTCAATTAAAATTTAAAAATGGAATTAAAAATATGATATAATAAGTTTAAATATTAATTGACCTTTTAATTAATAATTTTTTTTTATAATTATGATTTAAGTGAAAATTAGCAATGAAAATTTTAAATCAAGATAGAACTGACAAATTTCATCTAACTGAAAATTATGATTTATAGTGATATGTCAGAATTTGGAGCTATCATCAATTCATGTAGAAGTCTCTTATCCCAATACTCTAATGTCTTCGTTAACTTCTCTAATAGACAATTTAATACTGCCACTAATATTATTGCTCATTATGCTATCAATGTTGAAAATCATTGTTTTTGGCACGAGACCTCAAATTTTGTAAGGGTTTGTGTTTTGAATGATGTATCATAATTACGAAACAATAAAATTGACTACCTTATATAAAAAATATATATATAGAATTGAGAAAAAAATAAAATTTAATTATAAAAATACATAAAATTCATGATAAATTTATCAATTAAGTCATTTAAATATATCAATTTTAAGAATTAATTTTATTAAGAAATGAGTTTAATATTTATCTTTTTTTTAAACAGTTTAATATTTATCTTATTAATTAGAGACTTAATGTTCAAAAATAAAAAGAAAAATTCAAAAGGTAGTTTTTGTAAATAGTAAATCTCTCAATTATTGAAAATGCAATCAACCGCTGTTAACTGTAATTTAATACAGTTTCTCCCCAAAAATTTACCGTTTGATCCTAAATTGCAAATTCCTGTTTTTGTGGGAATTATATTTGACATTTCTTCTCCCACTCCAAATGAAAAAGCGAAAAACATGATTTAGCGGTTGCCAGCTAAATGCAACCTCCGAAATCAACGCATATACTTACAGCTAATACTCACCTAAAACCCAATTTCAATATTTAATTAATTACTAGACATAATATAATAATTTAATCTTAACCTTAAATTAAAATCTTTATCGCTCCCTCGCTCTTTAGCTTTTTTTCACACAACACAGAACAAAAGAAAGCACTTTTTCATGGCAATTTTGTTAAAATGTGGAGTCCTCTTCTTCTTCTTCTTCTTCTTCAGAGACAATAAATAAGAGTTTGAGTTGTTGCACAGAGATTTGGTGCGCCAAATATTGAAACCAGAGTTTTAATTCTAATTCCATGTCTTCTACCTTTAGTCCTTCTCGGAACAGCCCTGGGAGTTCTAGGCTACAGCTGTTCCAGTTTGGCGCTATTGGTAGTGCTTCTAGATTGAGATCCTCTTCTCTTAAGAAGCCGCCGGAACCTCTTCGTCATGCCATCGCTGATTGTCTCTCCTCCGCCTCTGCCTCTGCTGCTGTTGCTAACTCGCACCATGGAAATCCGTCTGTCGCTGTTAATGAAGCTTCTAGAACTCTTCGTGTGAGTAATTGCGTTTGCCTCTTTTATTTTTATTTTTCTTGGATTCTGATTGGATCATTGAAAGTGTATTTCAGGGAATTGTATGCGTTTAGGCTGGGTAAAGCCAAAAAAGAAAAATGAAGGTTGATGAATTTGAGTCAATATAAGTTTATTTCTGCATTTTCTCTGCATTTCAGTCAAATTGATTTTTTTTTTAATAGCGAAAGGGTTCTGAAATTCAATTGTTAGTTAGTTTTGTCATGGAGTGGGTGGTTGATTTAGCTTTCTAAATTGGGTATTTTTGTGTTATTAGCTTTATATTGTGTATCTACGGATGTTCTTTGGTTCCCCAATATTTAAATGGCCTTTGTTTTTCATTGAGAAAGTTAAAATAAGATAAAATTCTGTATTCTGCCTCTTGTGGTTATTGACATGACAACAGCTTGTACATGCTTAATTTCTAGAATGAATGAATACTTAGTGAAGTAACATTTGCTTAAATTCTAGAATGAATGAGGAAGAGGAAAGGGAATTCTTGAACATGCTTAATTGAATCACTGTTGAAGTGTTCCTTTCTTTTTTCGCTGTTATTTCTATAGCACAACAGAAATGTAATTTCCTTTTCTTAGAGACTTTGTGTTAGCATTGGTTTTTTGGTGCATTGAGAACATAAAATTGCCTCCATCTAATCCAATCTAAAGTCCTTTTTGATACTCTTCATAAGTGATATGCCTCCTGCTTTGCCCTTGACCCATAGCTTGAGTGGTAAAGTGAGTGAGTTCTTTGAGTTGTCCATGGGTTCAAATCATACTACATCAGTGTATATGCCATTTAATTTTTATCTTACAACTTCAATTCATGAATGCCAGGACTATTTGGCTTCACCTGCAACAACTGACCTGGCTTACATTGTAATTTTAGAACATACAATTGCTGAAAGAGAGCGCAGGTAAATGAAATATTTCATTTCCTATGGAAATGCCCATTATGGACTTACACTGCTTTGCAAAATCAACATCTGTATTTCTTTTTCTTTTTGTGCGGTTTATATTTATTCTTTTACTAGAAACTATTTGTTTTCTATTTTTCCCTTTCAGATTAAGTGATTCAAGTCATGCGAATCACTGATATGGTATTCTAGTGCTTTATACATCAGATTAAATAAGAGAATTGGGAACCATAAGCATCTTGTAGGAAAAAAAAAAGAGTTGCTTCCATTTAAACAATTATACAAAATTATGTGTGGCTTTGGGCCTTTGGCCCATATGCAAAAGATACCAGAATTGCACAATCAGGTTCTTACACGGGGGAGCTGTTTAGCATTGTAGCATTTTTTTTTTCTTCTGGGGCAGGCAGGCTCTTTTATTTTTTTATTTTATTTTTTTTTCTGTTTAGGAGATGAGAAGTGAACTATTGACCTTGATTGGCATTGAACCTTCATGATTTTAATATCTTCCCATATTCTATATAAAAGAAAAAAATAACTACAGAAAAAGAGCATAGTAGTGCAAAGCAACCCCTAGAAAAACTACTTTAAGTATCTTCATGATAGGTTTACCATTGCATGGCAGGTGTCAACCAATGTTTTGCACCTATTTTTAAGTTTGTTATTTAAAACTCTCGGCCCTCCCTAAATGAACATTGGTATCACAATGATTTGATTTTGATTAGGTGTAATGTTGAACTAAACAGTTGAATAATATGGTAAAGTTTCTATATGCAGATTTTATTTGCATAGAGTCATTAATCTAATGTTACTTCAGTATAACCTTGTTATCCATAAATAAGGTTCATAGAGCTTGTAGCGGATAAGATAAGGTCAAATTTTTATGTTATACACACATACATATGCTGCCCAATCGATGAAGGACAGATTAGATTTCTGGCTATTGACGCTTTAATGGTTAGCATATCTCAAGCAATTGATGAGATTTATATAAGTACTAAATAAGGAGATTAGGGGATTGATTATCAAAACAAAACTTTAAAGTGAGAAAAGAAAAGGATGTTGTTTGGGGACTGCGAGTAGTACTCCAGGAACTGTAGCAGCTGAGAAAATTGGTATAGAAGCCTTCCAAACCAATTCAAAATATTCAAAGATCTATTCTCAAATGCCTCAGAGAACAATTAAGTCACATAGGTATTTTGGGTCTCAATGATTAATTCTACTCCTATTTGGATTAGGAGTCCCAAACTAGAAAAATTCTAAACTGATAGTAAGTATGAATCAAACATCTTTTTAGTGTTCCCAATCTATCCATACTATATAAAGGAGTATCAATGAAGGTGAAACGTTTTGGAAGGACAAATAAATACAATATTTACATTATGAACAAAAGGGAACTTCTAAAATATTTTGTTGAGTGATATAAGGAAAATTCACCATAAATTTCTATTCATACTCAATGATTTACTGACAAATTATTGTAAGATATGGACAAAATTTAACTACCCTTAAATTCGATTGGTTTGAAATGATATTGTGTCCTATCTTGAGTTGAAGTTGTTTCTATTCAAATATAATAAAAGTTTTGATGTTTATATATCTATATCAATTTTATTGATTAATGACCTATCATTTTCCATGTACAAGATGATGTAGAACCCTGGGTTCTTACACCTAAAACACTTCAATTCAACTAAAAGAACCAAATATGCCTATAGAGGCTACAACCCTATATAGATAAAATTAAAATAGAAAATTGCTAAATAGTCCTACCAAAATATAAAATTCCTAAACAATCTGACTAAAACATGAATTACTGGTTGAGTTATCCGCTATTAAATGAAAAGTAGGACTTGTGAAGAGGCTCTTCTCTGAGAGAGGTTAAGGTCATGGTTTAGATTTGGGCTATGCTAATAGGGGTGGATTATAAACTACATCACCAGCCATAACTGGAAATCTGAATTTAGATTTTTTGTGGTTAACCCTCTTTTATATAGATGATTCATGATTTTTTTTAGTCTATAAAGAATAGTACTGTTGGAAGTTCGATCTAATTCATTGTCTTTATTAATATATTGATACATTACGTATGTATGTGAAAAATTAGTAGTTTAAATTGTGTATACACATTAAATATGTGGCTTGTAGCTCAAACAATCTACAATTATTTATAAAGTAAGAATTTGAATATTGATTTTTTTTATTCCTATATTAATCATGATAATAATATTTTTACCTGTCAAATAACACTAAGAGTCATGTGCAAGAAAAAAAAATGTTAACTATGAAGAAATTTTATAATTTTATAAGAGTTTCTAATAGGTTGTAATTTAAAAAAAAAAAAAAAAAAAGAAAATTTAATACTTTGGTCTCAATGATTCTATTTTTCACATGTTAAATCAATAAATATCACATGTAACACTAACAGCTAGTGAAATAAAGTTTCCTAAATGCTAAAACTATTGATTCAATTTCTTAAGAAAAATCTGAATTTTTACAGCTAAAATTAAATTAAATAATTCCTAAATTTTGTTTTCTTTCACTGCGCCACTAAATATTCTATGCATCTCTACATATTAATTTTCCATTGATATGTTACAAGTGTTTGCCCTTTTTGGTGCACAAATTCCATTTTCTTCTTTGCTCATTTTTTTTTATATAGGATAATGGTGGTAATAATATTAAGTCTTGCTGCTAATATGCCTTTAATATGTACCAGCCCAGCTGTTGTTGCTAGGTGTGTGGCACTTTTGAAGCGATACCTTCTACGGTATGTTTTCTTGCACACACTTTTTTTTTTTTTTTTAATCTTGTTGAGCATAAAATATATGATCGTCCAACTTACAACGGTTGCATGGAAGTTGATGTGTGAATGATCACTTATATTTTAGCAGTGGTTATTTCATTGGAGTTCCTATAAAATTTTGCTGTCTGCTGTTATTTTTTTCCTAACCACTAATATACTCATGGTTATTTAGAGCTTACAAACAAATGCCATTTTGATAGCAAAGTTCTCTTTTCCCATCTGAATTTGTATGGAGACTTGAGAGTTTAGATGTTCGGATGAGGCATGCACATGGGATTAATGCTGTTCTGTTATTGCCTAAGGATGTTTGAAGAGATCGTTGTTTTATACTCACTGATAGTTATGTTATAGCTTTAGATTTTGTTGGATTTAACATGGAAAAGCAAAACTAATACTAAAACTGAACTGTGAAGAAGTTGCTCTGTTCTACATTGCATTTCGCATATGTCTGTGGGAGGATATAGTGCATTTGAGATTGTAATAGGTATATCTTTATGTTTTGGAGTTGCCTTTGCTAAAGGACAATTATCTACCATATTGTTTGATATCACTCATCTTGCTTAATAAATCAGTACCTTGGACTACTTGGATGCTTGAATTGGTTCAAATTTGATCATATGTGGGGTAATCTGTTGGGATTCCATTTGGTCTGCTTTCAGTGGAGCAGGCAGAAACAAAAATTTGTACAAAAGCAGCTATTGCTTTGCTTTGTGGGCTTAGTAGAGGTAAAGCTATTGCTTTGCTTTGTGGCCTTAGTAGATGATTCCTTATTTTTAAGATTTTGGTTTTCTATAAAAATTCTTTTATTGGTATGATAAGATCTTATTCTACTTTTTGTGTCTTTTCTCCTTGTGTTTGGTACATATTCATCTCTTTGATGTATATCAAAGAAGACCATATGGGTACTGAGCCAAGTTGTGGTTTAGTATATGTCTTTTCTAGGTTTAGAGTTAACCTGGAAATACCAGTGCACTTGCAGATCTGTATAAAATGTAGTCAGAAAAAGATGCACTTGAAAAAGGGAAAAGAAAAGAAACAATTGCATAAGAATATAATGTTGGCTCTCTGTCTTGTTGTGCATAATCTGATGTCTTCTTTGGGCAAGTCAATTTGGATCTGAGTGTACTTGTAGACCTACTCTAATAGAATGTAGTTGATAAAACATGCACTTGAAGAAAACAACTGTGTAATCATAAACTGACAATGACAGTTCTAATACGTCTCCCATTCATTGATCCTGCATATGTCATGGTATGTGATGTTTTGTGTTTTATCGATTCCCCACCATAGACATTTCTTGAGCTGCTAGTCAATTTAATGAAAACTTCTTCAACTGCATCTTTATCAGTTTGAGGAAATGCAGGTTGTTTTTCTTATAATTATATTGGTGTTAAATAACTCATTGGAGTCAACATAATGAAACTACATATCTGCTTCACAGGCTTTCCTGAAATTTTTAAGTTTCGTTCTCCTCAATGAACCAGATGTATGCTTGTACATTGAATAGGCAGCTGATGTCTTTTTCACACACCTGTCTCTTGATAAAGTAGTCACATCTGCTAGATTCTATCACTAGGTTTTATGAGTTTATTAGTGCTTGCTGCAGATATAAACCCAGTGAGGAGACATTACTTCAGATTGATCGTTTTTGTGTGTGCACAATTGCTGAGTGTGATATTAGTCCCAATCGGCAATTGTCACCGTGGTCACGATCACTGAATCAACAATCCGTTGCATCGACAGCTCCTACAAATTCTTCGCCTTCTTTGCCTGTATCTAGTTTTGCTTCTGGGGCACTTGTAAAGTCATTAAATTATGTGCGTTCTTTGGTGGCTAAACATGTTCCAAAACGGTCATTCCAATCAGCAGCCTTTGCTGGAGCACCCTCTGCATCAAGACAATCACTTCCATCACTGTCATCTTTATTGAGTAGGTCCTTCAATTCTCAATTAAACCCAGCAAATGGCATAGAATCATCACAGAAGAAAGATGCTACCACTTTGCCTGATCCAAAATTATCAAATATGGAAAAAGTTGACACAAGAGAGGACCTGGATTACATTGCAGTTGATGTTTTGAAATGGCGTTGGGTTGGGGAACATCCGTTGTCATTTCTATCAACTGAAAAGTAATTTCCTTTTTTATTTGCCTTTTATTTTCATCTACTTTTTATTTTGCAATTTATTTTAGTTGTTTATTGTGTTATTTGGTCATGAGCTGCTAAAAGTTTTTAATTGAATGTGTTCCGTGTTTTATATTGCAGCGGTCGTGTTGTGGATCTCCAAGATATGAGCACACATAATTTCCTAGAATTAGGTGCTGCAGCTCTACTTATAGGAGACATGGAAGCCAAAATGAAGGGTCAGCCTTGGAAATATTTTGGGACTGCTGATATGCCTTATCTTGATCAACTGTTGCAGCCATCATCATTTACAACCATTACTAATTCTGCCTCTGCTCGTCCCCATTTGAGAGCAGTAACAGCATCTAAACGCAGTAAAGCAGGACCTCGCCAAATTTGGCAAGTTCTTCTTACTGAAATATAATGCTTTTTGGTGCTTGGAGAATTTTGTTCCAATTAAGATTACTTTTTCCCTTCTGTGCTTTGATTCATTTCATCTCTAAACAAATAAATGGTGGCTCATTTTTGTGCTAAGAGTTGGAGGTTGTCTTTTCATTTAATTGTTCTTGTGTGGTGGCAGTGATGTTAAATTAACTTTGGCCTGAATCTGGAGAGAGTAATGTAATGATCTGTTGTTTAGCATAGCCTTACTTTTATTACATCTGGCCTCATTTATTCTGTCTTTCAACTTTGTAAATTTATGTTAGTCTAAATTTTCGTTTTTGTTAGGGATCCTCCTCATGTCAGTTTAGTTTAGGCCATCAACAATAGACTAGGGTTCATTCCGACAAATGTACATCATACCAGCTAGTTTGAGTTGATTTATTTCGTTTATCAGCTTCTGCAAAACCTTTATTTTCTTTCTCTCTCTTTTAATAACATGAATCATGCATTTACTTTGGAGACACTGGAGCTGGAAGGAGAGAGAAGAATACTAGGAAAAATAAATTTAGTTTTTCCTAGTCAGTTGCAAGAACTGTAGACAAGATAGAACATTACTAAAAGTAAATGAAGTAAATATGTCATGAAATGGTAAAGAAATTTCATCTATTCATACAGTTTACACCATTGAAATATTATGTAACTATTGATCACAGGAGAATACAAGCAAAAAGTTTTGAAACAAAACAAAAAAGTTCAAACAATACAAGCAAAAAGTTTTGAAACAAAACAAAAAAGTTCAAACATGTTTCTTTTAAACCATTTTCTTTATGTCAGTGTCTTGTAGCGTGTGTAGTTGTTATGGAAATAAAGCTTTTTCTCAAGCCTTGTGATAATCCAGATGTTCCAATCCATGCACTTCAATCATAGTCTAACCTTATGATGAAAATTTTTGAGTATCTTTGTTTTTTGATTCCTGTTTTGCAGGGAGGATTCTCCTGCAAGCACATTCCGCACACGTGCTCGGCCACTTTTCCAGTATCGTTACTACAGGTACAAAAATGGAGATCAGGGAAGTCATTCATTTGAATTCATAATTAGCTTTGTTCTTATTCATTAATAGCAGTTACCATCCAGTTCAAAAAAAAAAAAAAAAAAAAAAAGAGGAAGTTAAACATCAGTTTTTTACTTTTTACCATTCCCATTTTCCTCCGTCCCTCCCTCTCTCACCATTTTCTTTTTTAATATGATTTAGTGAACAGCAACCTTTAAATATGCATCCTGCTGCCGTATGTGAGGTTATTGCTGCAGTTAGCTCAGAGACATATTCTCCCAGTGCTAACAATTTCACCGTATCATTTAGATTAAGTAACAACAGTGGAAAGCCATCAATGGATGTAGCTGTGAGTGTCCTTATTAAACTTGTCATCGACATGTAAGTTTTAATGCAGTTACCTGCTGTTATTATTTCTCTGTTGTGTATATTGTATATTCGACCTGGCACTATATTTATGTATTTACATATATATTCTTGTGGATGTGTGTGAACAAAGGTGCATGATTAATTGATGCAGTGATTTCATATGTAGCTTGTTGTGCTAGACATTCGAGTAACATCTGTAATGCTGTCTACATGATATAAATAATTGTATTGGAAGTCACCTTTTTACTGGCCTTTTTTGATCCTCTGCTGGGGCATATGTCATTTGAGACATGGACTGCTATGCCAATCATTTGCAATATGGGAAAGGAAAGCGGCATGCAACTGCTCTAATGTTTACTCTGAGGGCTTCATCCTTATTTTCAGTATACATAGATTGATTATTAGACGTATATGTGATCAGATAGGCTTTAAGAAACAGGAGAAGTTTTGGATTGCAAATTTAGTGTTTTTTCACAGTGAAAGCATTCCTGTAATGAATGGTTACCTAACCATAGTTTGCTGGTGTAATTGGAAATTTATTTTGTGGTTGGGTTTGTAATATTAACGGTCAGCACCGTGTGCTTGATTCCTTAAATAACCCTTCATTGCAAAGAGTGTCTAGCTTCAACTTTTTGACACAACTTTTTTCATGTTCAGCAAGTAAATATTGATTAACTTCACATCTATCTGTTTTATTCTCACTGTTGATCAGTTGTCATTGTTTCAATGAATTGGATCGAGTGAAGAACTGTAAGAAACATTTTGTAAAGTTTATTGCCATAATTTAATGTAGGTAACGATTTATGGCAGTTAAATTGTCAAAATATTAAAATTTGAGCGAGAGGTATTGAAAATAGAAAAAAGCTGATCATAAGCATGTTACTCTGTGTTCCTTGGATGAGTAAAAGTGAAAAATAAGGTATTCTCAAGATTCTTAAGGTCAAATACACTGGGATTCCCCAATTATTATTCTTTAATCAGTGAAATGGCTCCTTTTTATTCTTTTCTGTTCTGGTTATGGTCATGTGAATTGCTTATGGAAGTTCATTGAAAAATTTTTGTAGGTATATATTGGACTCTGGGACTGCTGCTCCTCTCACTCTTTCTATGCTGGAGGTGCTGCATCAATAACATATTGATTTTGTGTGGTTGCTGATGTTGAAAATTGCTGATATTCGTTTTCAAAATTATCTTTCAGGAAATGCTTAGGTCTCCAAAAGCAGCTTGTAGAGTTCGTGCTTTTGATTTGATTCTGAACCTTGGGGTCCATGGTCATTTATTGGAACCAATGATGGTAGACGATACTTCCATAATCGAAGAAGAGTACACCCAAGAACCATTTGCTGATGCTGATGAGCAACTTGCAGAACAGGAGAATAGAAAAGCAGATTCTGTTAACAAGTTTGGCACTTCATCAGCTATTGATAAATTTGAGTCATGGATTTTAAACATTCTATATGAAATACTTCTTCTTCTTGTCCAGGTATGGTTCTACTTAGCATCATTTTTATGATTCCTTGGTTAGTAGATCTACCTAGGCTGCTTTTTTTTTTTTTTTTTTTTTTTTTGTTTAACCTTTAACTGAAAGAATTACATTTTCGGAAATTTTTAAAGAATCTAATAGTTCAAATTCAAACTGTTACTGTCATTATCAGGATCTCATCTGTAATGCAATGTCAGTGCATGTTAGTAAAAGACTGACAGTTCTGTTGCATGACCAATGATAGGACTCAGAATATGAATGAAAATGCAAGACATGAGTTGGTGAATTACTCTTGAGTGATTTTATTTGAAAATTCAGAAACAAAATGTTTCACCAGCTAGCTGATATCATAAGATAATGTTGTCTTTATTTTATTTCTGCTGTTGTTAGTCTACTGTGTTTTTTCTGCTTTTGTTAGTCTACTGTGTTTTCTGTTATAAATTCGTCGGCAACTGATCCACTAAAATATTTTGCAGACAGAGGAGAGGGAAGAATCTGTCTGGGCATCTGCTTTGAGCTGTTTACTTTATTTTGTTTGTGACAGAGGCAAAATCTTGAGAAACCGGTTAGAAGGCCTTGACATAAGGGTGAGCTAGCTTAACCTCTTTCCTCACTTTACTTTTAACTATTAACCTTCTTCTCACTTACTTCTTTGCCATGGGAATGCAATTTCTTCTTCTGCCCAACCTATTTATGCTGCTCGATGCAGCAAAACATCTACTCCCTTCATCCTAAAAAGATTGTCTATTTTATTTTCTCACACAGCTTAAGAAAACATCATTAATTGCTTATCAACTTATAGATTTGTTATATTTTTCCATTTATACCCTTACTTATACTCATTCATTGCCACCCTTTTTATTAATTTTGAGAATACACAAGTACTACACTTTCAATTAATAAGGAAAAAATGGATAAATAGCTATATCTATTTTTAGAGTGGGCAAATATTTTGAGACATTTTAAAAAGGAATAGTGGACAACCTTTTTGGAGCGGAGGTAGTATTTTGTTTTTATTTCTTAACAAAATTCTCATATTGGCTTTGACATGAGAGTGAGCTAGCTTTTCATCTTAGTGGTATCATCATAGAATTGCAATTTTCTTTACCCCTTTATTTATGCTTCTTTAACAAGCAAGAACTTTCTATTTTGTCTATTTTTTTGCTGCCGTGTATAACTGTATTTTCATAGGAGATTAACTTTTAAGAAGTGTACAACAAAGAGATGTTATGGAGATCTTGGCTCCTTAACCATGTTTCACATGCTTAACACTGTTCTTTGGATGAGGAATTCTGCTTCACCTATTCTCCTTTGACCAACCTTGGGTTTACATTTGATAGTTCTTGATCTCTCTGTCACTTGCGGGGTAGTGGTTGGGGTTTGGGTTGAAAGAAACATTTTGCTGTTGTATTGGCAATAATCTTAAACATGGATCAAAATAAAAGGGAATATTAGCTTGTCTTTTGTTATTAACCCTTGGGAAATGCAGTCTGATCCTTGTAAATCAGAGAATATGGTGATTGGAAGAAATAATTACTATTTTTCTGGTGAAATGATAGACATGCGAGACTCAAAAACTTGTTCTGGGAACAGTTTTTACATTTTTCAATCTACAATTTGGGATGACAAATGGTTGGATGAATTTCATTATGTCCTTTATTTTTGAAAATTATTTTTTTTATAGCATGATTAACAGTGACTGTAACGTTGAATTGGCTGAAGATTGTTGAAACAGAACATTTCAAAAGCTGTTATTCATTCAGGTGCTAAAAGCTTGTGTTTGACGAGCTTCTTCAAGAAAAGAATCTCAGTGAACTGTTTTACATGATTGCTCTTAGCTGCACACCTATTTAAGTGGAGAAAACAAGAACGGAGAAAAAGAAAAAGACATGTCTAACTAGAATCATAGTTTTTATTTATTTCTTTTTATTTTGCACCTAACGTCACAACTTATGCAGATACTTAAATTGGATGGTTTTCATATCGTAACTCTATAGGGCTATTAAACTTGTGTTGTGAGTAGAGGTTGTGATTTAGATTGCAGGTTTGCATGGCGTGTAATAATATGTGTTCCAATCAAGTGTCAATTATTGTGTTTACATCAAGTTTTTTTTTATCAGTCAGGTTTGATAATTTTTCTGGTTCCTTTTTCAGGTTGTTAGGACACTCATAGAGATAAGCAGGAAGAATTCTTGGGCAGAATTAGTTCATAGCAAGCTTATTTGCATGTTGACAAACATGTGTTATCAAGTTCGTGATGGGCTAACACTAGATGTCAAAGAAGCCCCAGTTTTTCTCATAGACCAGGTTGACCTAATTGGAGGAATTGAGTTTATTTTTTATGAGGTATACAAATCACTGCAAATTTTTAATAAACTACTAACTGCTGTTGATTTGGCTTTTGTTGTTGTAAATGAATCTGTCTGCATGTAAGTCCATATGTTTTTATTGTTTCTTGCAGTATTCTCTTGCTAGCTTGAGAGAAGACAGGAGAAATCTATATTTGATTATTTTTGACTATGTTTTGCATCAAATAAATGAATCATGCATAGCTGCGGGAGTTTCTGAATATAGTGATGAGGAGATTCGACCTCTGTCAGCCTTGCTTTCTCTTGCTGATGCACCTGAAGCTTTTTATATTTCTGTTAAACTTGGGGTGGAGGGCATTGGAGAGCTTTTGAGAAGATCAGTTTCTTCTGCATTGTCTAGATATTCCAACAATGAACGGCAAAATATGGTAAGATTAAAAGCAGTTTTTTTGAGTCCAACGGTGTGCATGTTGTGCTTCATCTAGGAAGGCCATTTGCTGAGGATCTCTGAGATAAACCTAGGAACTATATGCATATATGTTCAGCATTTGGTTCTGTATAATTTGTACACTGTTTTTTCTTGTAAAATAACTAGGTTGGATAGTTAGAATGTCCAATGTCATAGCTGAGTACATCACTTCTTGTGAAAATCACTCAAATGATAATAGAAAGCACTTTAACTCTTTTGGTTCCCATTGTCATTCTGTTAAAGATGCTGAACCCTGCTTTTAGGGCGCACAGTTTTCGAACCTGTGATATGTCCTGTAAATGTCTAACTAGGTAATTGTCTAATACAATGTACCTTGCATAAATTGAAGTTGCAATAATGCAATAATTTCTACTATTTAATACATGAAGTTGCAGTGTTGATGCTTCTAATGGATTGCTATAATTATTAGGTGAATGTTATAGTTAAATATGTAAAACCAATGGTACTGTGGGAAATAGGTTTCAATTTGACCTGATCTACTAGCTCCATTCACTGTTAAGTTTAATCTTGATCTCATGTTTCCTGGACAGTCATTTGATTCTTACGTGCATCATGTGAAAAAACTGCATGCTTGCTTTCCTTGTACTTTTGTAGAGTTTTCCAATGGTAATTTAACATGTAATTGTTGAAGTATTTTGCATAAGCTCATAGGCTTTGTATGTGCTAATATGTATTTCAGCAAAATGTTGATTGATTACAATAATTTTTATCTTTACTGCATTTTTAATTTAATTTATATTTTGCAGCTCTTGGAGAGTATAACAGAGAAATTGGATGCAATCATTGGTTCTTTTACTCATTTAGACAAAGAATTCTCCTATCTGATGCAGATAACCAAATCTTGCAAGTTCCTTGAAAGCACTGAGAGTGCAGGCCTAAGAAATAGTGTTATCATAAAAGCAAAACTTGCATGGGCTACTTTGCACTCTCTTCTTCATTCAGAAAGAATTGCTTACCGCCAGAATGGCTATACCTGGCTGGGTGATTTGCTTAGTGCAGAAATTAGTGATGGAAAGGATGCAGATATATGGTCAAACATCAAGAACTTACAGCATAAAATTGCCCGTGCTGGTAATCCTAATTCTTTAGTTGATTCAGATGTTCCTTTGTCCATTTGGCTAATGTGTGGACTTCTAAAGTCCAAACACTGCCTCATCAGACGGGGCTTCCTGTTGGTGCTGGAGAGGCTTCTCATGCGATGTAAGTTTTTGTTGGATGAGAATGAAATGCAGCAGTTAAGCAGCAGCAATGCTGGTCGTGAACATGTTGATAACCGACTTGAGAAAGCAAATGCAGTGATAGACATCATGAGCAGTGCTTTGTCCCTGGTAGCCCAAATAAATGAAACAGATCGCATCAACATTTTGAAGGTATATTTCTTGAACAGCCTGTGACCCAATTGATTAAACCATGGGATAATGTTAAGATAATAGGTAAAGTACCTGTCATAAGGGTATGAAAATGTGATGCACCACTGCTAGCTTGAATAGTTGATCAATGTGGGGTATTTTCTCATTTTAACTCTCCTTATGTTATAGAATAATTTCTACTTTATCAGATGTCAATTTTTTTTTTTTTCCTGTTCTAAATTTATATGAGAATACTTATCTGGTTGCTCCCTACGAGAAGAACATGCATTATCATTGGACTGGTTGATGCCTTATTGAGCATCTTCCCTTGTATCTGAGAGAAGGATCTGCCAACCAAATGATATCTACTTTCATTTGTTTCTTTTTTCTAAAAGTAGCTTCCATTGCTTTTGTTTTTATCTTGTTTAAAAGTTGTTGATTCTAGGTCAAAATTTTTTAAGTTTAATCTGAAGACCTCCTGATGCATAAGTCATGCTATACTAAATTTGTTGTGGGGTTTGATAATTCGCATTATACCTCACATTCCATTGGTTTTCCTGAGCAGATGTGTGACATACTATTCTCTCAGTTGTGCCTAAAAGTTCACCCATCAACTGTGATGCCATATGGAGAGAATAGCCAACAGGCAAAAAATGATGGCACTGAGCATATTTCTCAGCAAGAGAACAGTCCACGAAAGAAATTTGTAGAGGAAACTGATGGCAGATCCATCTACCATGTTAATGGTTCTCTGATGTGTGAAACGGCATCAATGGCAGCCATGCTTCTCCAAGGAAGGGCTATTGTTCCTATGCAATTAGTTGCACGAGTTAAAGCTGCATTGTTCTATTGGCCTTTGATTCAGCTTGCTAGTGCAGCAACAGACAATATTTCACTGGGTGTTGCTGTTGGAAGCAAAGGAAAAGGAAACCTTCCTGGTGCTGCATCAGATATTAGGGCTACCCTGCTGTTGCTTTTAATTGGTAAATGCTCAGCTGATCCTTCTGCTTTTCAAGAAGTTGGTGGACAAGAATTTTTTAGGTGATTTCTTGTTCTCTACTCCCCAAGGATGATAATTGCCTTTTTGTTAAGAAATGCCACACACCTCTCACTTTCTGCTTTTGGCAGGGAACTTCTGGATGATACAGATTCAAGGATAGCATATTACTCTTCAGCTTTTCTTTTGAAGGTAAGTTGCTTTCTTTCACCACTAAACCCCCCACCCCCACCCTCACCCCCTTCCCCCCTCTTCAACTAATAACCATGGAGTGTTTCATTTTTTGGATTTTGAATCTATGTTCCTCATTTCAATCTGTGTTGCTTAGAGAATGATGACAGAAAAACCTGATGAGTACCAACACATGCTTCAGAATCTCGTCTTTAAGGCACAGCAGGTAGGACTTTATTATACTGTTTAATAGATGTAATGCAGTTTTTAACATGTACAAAAATATAACACTATGAGAACAATACATAAGGTGCGAGTGTAATCCATACTCATCTTTCTTTTGCACGTTCCATTAGGTCTTACTAATATGGTAGGCTGATATTAACTTAGATTTCTTAGAGGATACCTTTGTATGCTCAGTCCTTCACTTAAATTACTGCTCAGAATATTGAGATGTTCTCTGATCAAATCCAAGGCAGACTGAATCTAATTTTTTTGGTATTGTTGTAGCTCTGCTCAAGGGATAATAGTGATAAATATCACTTACATTTGCTTGTGCTTCTGCTATGTAGAGCAACAATGAAAAGCTGTTGGAAAATCCATACCTTCAGATGCGTGGGATACTCCAGCTATCAAATGATGGGCTATAGTGTAGTGACCCCCTGTGGAGATTTATTGCTTCTGATTTTGGAGGCTGCATCGATGTTGTGTAACTTGATGTTCTTCGCTCTTGACACTCTTGATCTTCTGCCTTACGACATTTGACCAAGTTCGGAAGATCCATACCTCACGACATTTGACCAAGTTCGGAAGATCCATAACTTAATTTTCCGGAACAGTTATTCTAATTCATCACAGTAGTTATTCTAATTCCTCAGAGTACTTCAATCATGCTAACGAAAATTAATTTAAGCAGAGTATGAGGTTCCTATACCTTCTCCTCCCCCAATGAAAACAAGAAAAGGTTGATTATTGCACGAGTTGAAATTGGGTCAGGTGGGGAAATCTGTTGTCCACTGTATATGTATATTCTTCTAGATTAGCTGCCTCTTAAACTGTTTCGTGTTAACTTATAGGAAAATGGTGAGCTTGATGATGCTAGCTTTATGTATCTCTATGTCATTAATTGTATTGTCGGAAGATTGTTCATGTTGGTAAAATCATTTGTTGACATCATCTGAAGTTTGAGATCTGGTTGCTAACATGGACTAAACAATTTTGTTCGATGTATCCGTCCGTGTATTGAGTTTTCATGTAGTGTAATATTTAAAATTCATGTTATATTTTTTGATATTATTTTTAGCGATATATTGAGAAATATCAATGATTTTAATGAAATATATTTATATCAATCAATTTTTGTAAAAGAAAATCAGCAAAATATAACAATAATTCAAGAAATTTTAAGGAATTAAAAAAAATAAAAAGAAGCTGGAAACGCAATTTAAGAGTTTTAATTTGAAACTTTACATATTACTACAAAGAATCTCATAAATTGGTTAAAAGTTATCAAATAATAAAATGTATATTCATTAATATAAAATACATGTTTATAAATGTAATAAATATTATCGTCAACATTGGATTTAAGATGAATATTATTTCTGACTAATAAATTGTTATTAGAATATTTCAGTGAGTAAAATGAATGATTTTGAACTACATAAAAATCTAATGGGGTATTACAAATATTATTATAGTGTGATTTTTTTGTTATTATTATACTACATCTGCTTCAAAATATTAGTTATTTAAAGTTTTGACATATAAATTAAAAAAATTATTAAATTATTATAATTTTAAAGTAAAAACACTAAAATATTCTTTTTCAATTTTGATATAGAGAAATAAAATAATTAATGCAAATATTTAGTAGAGAAATAAATAGAGGGTAAAATAAAAAAAAGTAATAAACACATTATAGATAATTTTTTCATATTTTAATATAAAATTATTCTTCATACTCTTTCATAATATTTTTTTAAAATTTTATTCAATATTACTAAGTTTAGACATTAATTTCCACTTTTTTTTTTTTTTAAATTAATATCGATATCTCAATTGATGTTTCCATAATTTTGAGGCCGTGATATTGTGATAATATTGGCATTAGTTGCTGATGCTCCAGGACAAGACGTTCAGGAACTTTTGGCTAATATTATTCATCGTTTTGGCCATCTTTTTATTTGCTTTTTGATCTCGCAGCATGGGTAGGAGCTGGACAAAAATAGGCAGAAAACTAGTTCAATTTTAGAAAATTTATATTATTACATTAATTTTATTTTTAACTTAGTTAAATTTAAATCTGAAGTTCATTTATTTATAGTTCACATATTCATTTTAAATTTGAAAACTCATTTAAATATCAAACCCATTTATTCATTTGCTTTGTATAAGTAAATTTTTACAACTATTTATTTTACTATTTGTCTTCACTTCTGTTTTTACCCTTGTCTCCCAGATTATGTGATTAATGTATTTTTAGATATATCAATATGTTTTCAGCTTTTTTTTTTAACTTATTTACAAAAGTATTTGACTGGAACAATATCTTTGGAAGTTCATGTTGCTACCATATTTTCAATTGTGGGTGAAGGGGGAAAAGATAATAAAATACCTTTCCTTTACTTGATTAGAGGGCAAAAGAGTAGAGTTGGAAAAGTTACTACGAGTATGAAAAATTGGAAATTTTTAAAAAAGCTAAGCTTAAAGTAGGGAACCAAGAAAAGTTACCCCTCCCTCTCCCCCACAACAAACAACACTAACTCCCACCTCCCCTTTTTTTTTAAAAAAAAAAATAAAAAACATGTTAAGACTTAAGATGCCATCACCCTCCATTTCCCTTTCCTAATTTAAAATGTCATCCTGAAGGTGGATTACCTTCCTCTTTTGACCAATTTGTTCATATACATTTTAGGCAATTGTTAATCCAAAAGTCCTAGAGTGCAAAAACACTAAAGGTTATGGCCATCTCTGGAGTCCCTTTGTAAGCATACAGTTTTGACTCGTTCAGAATTTGTTAATGGCCTTTTTTTTTTTTTTTACTCTCAAACTTTCCATTTAAATGTTCAAGATCCTGAATATTCATCATATGTCACGACATATCAAAGATTCTCAAAAGTCCCTTACAAGTGTGAGCATGCTAAATCTGTTCATTGAACTTATATAAGGAGCTCTAAAATTTGTGTATTGAAGTGCATTTCCTTTTTCATGAAGATGCAGTAATTGGTACACATATATCTAGAGAAGATTTCCCAAGAATTTCATTGGTGAATCCATTTAGCTTTTGACTATTGTTGTTAATCTAGCTAAAGATGTCAAAAGCATGCTTGCAAATGCCGTGAGACTTGCAAGCAAAATCTTTCTCTGTAGTTGAAAAATTTCTTGTTCCTTGCCTCTTATAATGTTTTAACAAAAAAAAACCCAATTTTTGGCTCAACACTCAATTTTATCTAATTTGACAATCTATAAAAATAATTGACTAGACTGAGATTCTACACTGGACATGGTGGTGAGTGATGACATTCTTATGTATGAAATGGATAATTTCTAAAACTGACAAGAGAGTAAGGTATCAGTGTTTAGGCTTGTAGAGATGAAAAATGGGAATAATAACAGAGTTGATATACCCATTAGGGCAGAGAGCCAAACTGGGTGCATCAAGTTGGAGACAGGTAACCAGCCACCTCCCCATCTTATTTCTTTCTTTTATCAGAGTCTACTCTTAACCAAGGTAGTGGTTTGACTATTTACAGAAAGCAGCTATCAAATAACACTACCTTCTGTCTAGTAAATGACTGAGCTCAACATAAGGCTTAGAAATGAGGCAAAGGAAGCAGTTGAGACAGTGAACAAGAAAATTGTAAAGGATAGAAGCATATAAAAAAGGGGGACAGACACATATCATAAAAGGGGGAAAAACACAGATCATACTTCTGTTGAGTGAATTTGCCTTGTAAAGTTGACATGGTCAGGCTTAATTAAAAATCATTGCATGTAATCCTTATACGTGCATGATACTGTACTAGCTAAACAAGATGCAAATTAAGTGCAGGAACATTCACAACAAGTTATAAGCATAACAAATGCAATTAGTAACAAGATGGCAACTGTTGGAGTGTTCATGAAAACCTTCCTCTATTAAGGATAATATATGATATTGTAAGTTTTGGTCTACAACATATTCACTATACTAGTTGAACAAAATGTATATGATGCTATATAACACCTTTATCAAAGCAATTCAGCATCAAATGCAGGGAGTAAACTACTATCAAAAAGATCAGCCCCTGCATGAGTTCTACCAAGAACGCTAAAGACGTTTCATAGACCAAAAATCTAGCATTTTTACCCCCCAAATTACAAGAGACTAAGAAGAAACAGTTAATGCAAGCAAATATCTTGGAAAATTTGTAAAATCAACTTATTTTCATGGCTTCAAAATGATATCTATCCAAATCAGCATTAAGCTCATCTGCATTAACTTCTCACAATATCGTCTATTTTGCCTCTGGCCCTAGTATATCCTCGACCATGAACATGACCATGTCCTCGTCCTTTAGCTCCCATGCTTTCTTGACCACTATCAAGTGACAATTGAAAGCATGCTTATTTAGTGCAATATTGTAGACATAATAAAAGATGCAGAAACAAAAGGTTAGAAGTCAGGAAAACAAACTCCCCTTCATAGCTCAAATACTGCAAAAATAGAAAAATAAATAACTCACATTTTTCCCATTTAACAAGACATATCGCGTAAGCAAATTTATCACACCCTTTCAAAACCAAGCCTGAAAACAGCAATAAGATACACCTTAATTATTCATCCCCTTTTGTCATCTCCCATCTCATCAATATGAGGTGCATTGCGCTACACTGCCATCCTTATTTATTGAAGTTATTGTATGTGTCCACTCTTTGCACCGAAAGGGTATGTGTGATCAAAGAAGTCAATAGCTACCTGTTTAAGAGTACTTAATTCAATTTAGTTATCAGGATATGACATATAGGTGATTTCACTTTGTTATTTGATGTTAATAACTCCTAATTGATACGTATATAAAATGATATCACTAGGAAAAGACTTATAATTGGTGGCGAAAAAAGAAAGAAAAAACTATGGGAGGAAGAAGAATTGTAATCCCAAACTTAATAAAACTTATAAAATTACTAGGATATCAAAATGCAAACTCATTGGGATGGCCTCAAAAAGACCCACATAAAGAATAACACTCCTTCACATATATGCTCTATAATTCATTTTTCAATTACATTGACCCTATGAATGTAGTTATACCTTTGAAATTCAAATGGTAATAAAGCATTAAGAAGTCAATGCCTCCACACATGGCATGTTGTTTGTTAATTGTATAAAAATAAAATAAGAAATGCTATTATACCTTCTAAAGGCACTATTGTGCTTTCCGAAGTTGCTAACTGAAGTTAAGGTGCAGGAAGCTGAGAAGGAGGAGGAGTAAACAAATTAACTCCCACAAGTTCAATCTTCATTGGTTTCCCATCAAGCTAAACATTGTTGTATCTCTTAATAGTTGATAAGCATCTATGTGATGTGCAAAGACAACTTCAGCTGTTCCTAAAAAAAGAAATTATCTAAGCCATGGATAGACATGCAAAACTTATCGAGGGAAAGGCAATACCTTTGGTCTTCCACTTTTATCATCATGGATTGAGTACCTTTTTAATTCACCAATGTCTGAGAAAAGCAACTGTAGAAAGCCAAAAAACTCCATTAATGGTTTATATATAGTTCTTTAATCTGGCATCTTGCATGAAACATGAAAAGCAATCCAATGATAAAATATGACAAAAAGGCATGCGTGGTAGTATCGTGAATATCAGCCTTTTAATAGACTATCGTAAACTAATACTATCTGATTGCCCCTTAGTAAGATATAGCTAGAAATTGGTTTGAGCTTCCTTTCAGAGTCATATTGCCACGTTATCTATGGTTTCCAAAATAGAGCAATAGGTTATCAGTTATCAATCTAATATGGACCTACAATCCACACTGTGAATTATTGAGAACCCATCAATGTAATGATCTGCTCCCATTCATATCTAGCATAGTGCATACAGTATAGTACAAAAATGCCTTATTGCTGGCTCTTCAAAAATGAAAATAAGCAAACCATAATAATGAAGAAGCCAATACATATAGATAAACCAATAAAAAAAAAAAAAAAAAGAATCAACTAAAAGCAACCAATCTTAACTCATAGTTATAACTCATAAGCCACATTTATTCAACAAAAATACATTACTCACCTTCTATTTTTAACACTTATGCATAAAATAATGTAGTATTTGAAAATGGAAAGCATCAAAATCCAAGTTAATCCATCTTCAAAACTAAACCACTCGATTATAATAGCTCAACAAACCCAAAAATTAACCAACCAAATATTTCTTTTGAAAAAAAATTAAATATATTCCCAAGAAATCAAGAAACAAGAAGAAGAAATGTACATTAATATCTTTATTAGAAACACTATATTCCAAATTTGATACATATAGCTTGGTATCTGACTCCCCACTAGACCCTCCTCAAATTTAAAACATAAAAATCCAAGTTAACCCATCTTCAAAACTAAACCACCTGATTATCATAGCTTAACAAACCCAAAAATAAGCACTAAATATTTCTTTTGAAAAAAATATATATATATTCCAAAGAAATCTAGAAACAAGAAGAAGAAATGTACCTTAATATCCTCATTAAAAACACTATATTCCAAATTTGATACATATAGCTTGGTGCTTGACTCTCCACTATACCCTCCTCCACTTAGCATCATCACTAGTTCTCCCACTACCATTCTCTACATTTTAATTAAATTCACATTTATATTACAATTGTTGTTAGGAAGTTAAAAAAATACTTTTAAAATTTTTTATTTAATTGATTATTTTTATTATTTTTTATAAAAAGTTTTTTCAAACTTACTTATAAGAAAAATATCAATTTACCTGCTTTTACTTAAAAGTAAATTTAAAAAGTATAAAAAAATTTATTGAAAAGCGCTTTTGGAAAACTCAATTCCAAATGGGCTCATAGGAATTCAAGAAAATGAAAACATAATTTTTTTGTTCTTTGGAAACAAGCTTACTAGTGGAATTGGGTACAGCCTAGCTGTGATTGGATATTGATGAACAAACTAGTGATTAGGGCCAAAAGCCGAATCAAAACTGATTACCACTACCACCACCATCGCCATGGCCTCTACCTCTAAAATTATTATCACATCCTCCTCTAACGTCGTAACCCTTGTTCTTGCGGATTATATCATCAAGAGACATGCCTATGAAGGTGGACATTTTTAGGGTTTTGTTTTCATGTTGTGGATTTTTGCAAAGAAAAACCAGGAATGTAATGGTATAGCCTCTGCCAAGCTCTGCAGGGTTTTTCCAGAGAAAAACCCATTTATATAGCTAATTTTTTATTAAAACACATTATTTATCCCTCACTTATTTGTATTTACATTTTAATCTACAGTAAATTTCTATAAATTGATACTCGATAAATTAATAATATCTATTAAATAATAATAATTTTTTTAGTTCTGACTTAAGCAAATGAAGTTAAATTAATAATTTTGATAAAATAATAAGATAATAATTCGTTTAAAAACGTTACGTAACCCTTTGATCCTATTCATATTATAAATTGATAATTCATTAAAATTATATATCATACTTTCCTAAAATTATATGAGTCTATTCTTATTTGTTTTTCTTAAAATTTAAATCTCATATATAATTTTTCTTATTGCATCTAAAAGTTTTGCAATTGATTTCTCATATTGCAATAAAAAATTATAAAGAGGCACTGGTATTTTAAGTGCTTTATTTTATGCAAGAGGTTCCAAAAGCTCATGTATCGTCTTCAGTTTCATCATCTTCTGAATTGTCAATTATGCTAGCAATAATTTTCTTTAAACTTAAAACCTTTGAACTTGTACCATTTTCCCTGAGTAACTATGGATTGGTTGATATTTTTTAGACTTGTCGCCTCCTTTTATTAATAGAATAATTTATATTTTTATAAAATAAAATAAATTTTAGTTGATTTGAATTATAAATACACTAGATAAATTAATAAATTACTAATTTATAAATTAATTAATATCTTTTTAAATTAATAGAATTTATATAGTTCTAAGGTTATTAATCTATAAAAGTTTTCCAGTATTTTTAAAATTTTTCTAACCAATTACTAACAACTTTTCGTAATTAGTAGTAATGTTTTTATATTTTCACGAGTGATATTTATAGCAGTTAGTTTTTTAGGTGCATTGCATGTAATTTATTTTTTTATTAATTTTTGAATAACTAATGTAAAATATACAATTTATTTGGAGTGAAAAATTATGATATAAATAACTAAATATTTTTAATATTTTTAAATATTAAAAATATTTTGAGACATAAAAATAATTAGAAATATGTTAAATATTTTATTTTCCATTCAATAATTTTTTAAAAATATTTTATCAGCGGTCTTCAATGCATCAGTTCACTGCAAAAAATAATTATAAATAGTGATATTAGTTATTATTTTCAATAGAAAAGAGTAAAATAATTTTTTTATATGAATGAAATTATGATATAAATACAACACCCTATAAACACAAAACTTTAAAAATAAAACTTTAAAAAATAGTATTATTTAATTGATTTGACAAATTGCAATTTGATAATAAATTTTTTTAGTATTATCTAATTAAATTAATAAGTTGTAATTATATAATTTAACATTTTTATCAGAAAAATGCAAGAGTATTTGTCAGTGATAAAAATAAAATTTTTAAAAAATTTGTATTATCTAATTAATTTGATAAATTGTAATTTATTTGGAGAATTAATTTTAAAATCAGTACTATCTAATTAGTTATAATTTATTTATAGAATTAATTTTAGAAATTAGTATTATCTAATTAATTTTAAGTTTTTATATGAGTTAATCTATAATCTATAATTAAATAACATACAAAATTTTAATTGCATTTACATTATATATAAATGCAAATTTTTAATTATAATGTACATCAATTTATACATCCAAAATTTAATTCAGACTAAAATCCTAATTCTTGTCAACTTTTAATGTCAATATATCAGTTTTAATTAAGCTAATTAATTATGTATGATTTAAAATATGGCGGCAAGCAATAGCTCTATTAGTTCATGTTGATTCTCAACTAGATATGATTATAAGTTCGAGTACCTATCCGATCCACCTATGTCTGTCCTAAAATTATAAGGCATGGACAAGAAATATTTTATATGAACTGGGCCTTGCCCAAGCCCGATTAATTCGCAATATTTCACCATGCAGTTCTCATCATATGTTGTAAAAATCAGGCCCGACCCGACGTTTATAAGCTACAAAAAATATATATATTTGTTTACATCATTGTTTAGTAAATGTATTGTTTTATAATTCGAAATTGCATGGAAAGAGGGCTGTGTAGTGATAATATTGATG
This sequence comes from Reutealis trisperma, assembly GCA_947687605.1. Classification (NCBI taxonomy): domain Eukaryota; kingdom Viridiplantae; phylum Streptophyta; class Magnoliopsida; order Malpighiales; family Euphorbiaceae; genus Reutealis; species Reutealis trisperma. The sequence goes on from CANTUT010000008.1 coordinate 572,884, forward strand.
ATAATATTTAAATAATATAATATAATTAAATATTTATTATTATTTTTATAAATAATTTTCTTATATAAGAATAATTTTCTTATATAGGATTCTATTTTTGATCATATCTTTGTAACTTTTTATATTTATAAATAAGTGTTATAGTCAATGAAATAATACACATAAATTTATTCTTTTTTCTATTCTCTATAATTATTCTTTATTTTATAATAAGTTGGTAATTGTTATTATTATTATTGTTAATAATTATGTCTAATTTACTGCACCTCGGAAATAATTTATTTTCTTTTAAACACAAAAAATAGTTTTTAAATTAATTTAGTGAAAAACTAAAATTTTTAAAAAAATATATAAAATTTGGGCTGGGCTCTGGCTTTCACGGGTTTTTTGCAAAGAGGACGAGGTCGGGCATAGACAGTATAAAATAAATTTGTCCCGGGCTTGGACATAAATAAAAAATTAAAAGCCTAATTGGGCCTGATTCTAATTTATCATAAATAAGTCTATTATCAACACAAAGAAACGTGCTTTCCTTTAAGCCGCCAATAGCCAATTTTTTTCCTTCGTTTTTATGTTTTAATCAAATTATGATATATATAACTATGAATCAATCTCTCTCTCTATATATAAGTATCTAAATATATAAAATACATATATCTAAATTATGAGTTATTATATTTAGGCATAACTTGTGTGTCTAAATTATTATATATATGTATTTATCTAATTGTTTGTAGTTCAAATTATTATTTATTTATATTAATTAGTATTTATCAATTATCAATTAGTATTATCTAAAAAAATATCAAATAGAGTAATATTATCTTAAAAGTATCAAGTAGAGTGAAATATTCAAAACTAAAAAAATTAGGTCTTCTTGTAAATATTATTTTAAATCATGTATTTTTTTTTATCAATTCAAATGCAATTAGATTTTTTTTTATAAATATTAGTTTAAATCATACCATTTTTTGTATATTCAAATGTTCTCACTTCCCCACTCTTAGATATATCAGAGGAAATTACATTACCTATCCAAATTTTTGTCATGTATATATTTATATCCTCTATGTAAAAGTTTTATTTTTTTGCTAGATGCTTTTTACTTTTATATGTTTTTTAATTTATTGTTATTATTTTTTACTTTATTTGTTAAAAACTTTGATTTTACTCATTCTCTCTCTCTTTTTTTTTTTCAATTATTATTTGAAAAAAAGTTAGAAAAAGTTACTTAGACTTTCCTCCAACTTCCATGAGATACCACATGGCAAAGATCTAATGAAAGATCTTTGATGGATTTATATTTATGGGGGTGGTGGTGATGAAGCATTTGTGGTGCATTTAGAAGACATTAATTATTTTTTTGCCATTAATATGAAATGTTTGGGTATTAATGGAGACTAGTTTTTGGAATTTATATGTATGTAATTATTTTTTAATGGAAGCTATGATAAGAGGTTATCCACTTGTTACAATGTGGCATTTTGCATGGAATTTGAGTGACACCTAAGCTGAATAAGGTGACAATCCAAGATTGAATAACATGTACATACTTTTTCTATCCACATGCATAGATAGAGGGGGTAAAAGATTAAAACAATTGAAGTAAATTTTGGTTCTTTAAAATACTATAAAATTACTTATAAAAAAGATTGGAGAGGTAAATCGAGTAGCTGAGAATTTTTGTTTAAATTTATTTACTTATTTATAGTAGTGTTTAAAATTACTCTTAAAATGCTAAAAAAGGTATTTAGTAAAAATAAAAATTTATTAGAACTTTTCCATCATGAGAATAGCTTTAGATTCATTGAACCAAGGTTTATTGGTACTTTTTAACTCCTTAAATACTAAAAATTAGATGGCATTGACTTTCTTATTAATTGAATTTTCTTTCTTTTTTTTTTTTCACTTTTAGCGTACTCATAGTTTATACCTTTGGTTTATTTTATTTATATATTTGGTTGGTGTTTGAATTTTAAAAAAAAAAGATTTTAAAATCTAAATATGCAAACTTTAGTAAGAATAAAATTATCAAATAAAAAGGTTGAGAGCATTAAGTCTCAAAGGAAGAGGAAAACATCTATTTTTTGTATATATTTAATATATATCTAAAATATACTCGTTATATATTTGAAATAAACCAAAAATACACCTAAAATACACTCATTATATACTGTTTACTGTAAATCCTGAAAATTATTTATTATTTTTTAGTATAATTTTTTTTTATCTAATATATACTTGATGTGCTCTTTTTATATACTTATATTCATGTAATATTCAATATCCAAATTTTTTTGAAAATACACATCAAATTAAAAGAGCCAATAAATTATAGGAAAAAACTTTTGTAATTTAAACATGGTTTTATTAAATTTGTTTATATTTTAATTTTTATTTTGATGATGATTCTCAGTATGCAAAAAGGAAAAAAAAAAAAAAGAATGTTGATTATGCTTGTTCAAAGAAGAAAAAAATTAATGTTGCTAAGTGTTCAAGGAAGATGAAAAGCATATAGTTATAGTATATATTTAAGATATACCTAAAATATATTCATCATATACGTAAAATATATACATTATATATTATTTACTGTGAATTGTAAATTCCATTTATTATTTTTATATTTTTTAGAATATAATATTTTCTATCTAATATATATTTGATGTATTCCTTTTATATCTTATATTCATATAATATTCAAAAATTTCAAAAATTTTTGAAGATATATATCAAATATACACAGTATAAACATAATGTTATATTAATTTATTATTTGATTCTTAATATTGAAAATATAATTAACAAAATTTTTACTTAATATTAAAAATATAAGAGGTATATAATTATAACATTGCATTAATGATAATTATCAAATATTTAAAAAAATGTTGATACTACTAATAAATTATAATATTATTAAAAATTTAATAATTAATTTTTTATATATTAAGTATAATTGCAATTGCTTATATATATATATATATATATATATATATATATATATATAAAGCAAGCTTAGAATATTTTAGAATTTGACACGTGGTATATATTTGTTATGTGTTTACTTTTTATTGGTCCACGTGGCAAGAATGAATTATTTAATAATATTAATATTTACTAATAAGTAGCTTTTATTATGATAAATTAATATTAAAACTAAAATGAATATAATTATAGTTATTATAAATTGAGTTAATGTATGAAATATTAAATTAATGTATTTAAGGCTATGAAAATAAAAAAAAATTGCTTTACTAAAATCATATATATATATATATATATATAATTATAACTCATAAATAATTTTAATGATCATTATAACTATTAAATATATTAAAAACATATATAATTATGAGTTGTAACCTACAAATTTTTTATTTGTATTTTTCAATTAATACAACTATTATTAATTAATGAGATTTGTAACCTAAATTAGGTGTGTGTGTATATATATATATATATATATATATATATATATATATATATATATATATATGATTTTACCTATAAAATATTCAACTTAATAATAAAGAGATTATTTTTTCTTTTATTAATTTTAAAATATTTTATCATAAATTTTTGTCTAATTATTTTTATTGATTTTCTAACATATATATATATAAAACATACTTAAAATATCTTAGAATTTGACACGTGGCATATATTTGCTATGTGTTTGCTTTGTATTAGTCCACATGGAAATAATAAATTAATTAATAATATTAACATTTACTAATAATTAGCTTTTATTATGATAAAATAATATTAAAACTAAAATAAATATAATTATGGTTATTATAAATTGAGTTACTGTATGAAATATTAAATCAATATATTTGAGACTATGAAAATAAAAAAAAATTGCTTTACTAAAATCATATATATATATATATATATATATATATATATATATATTTATTTATTTATTTATTTTATATTTTTACTAATGTTAAAATATTAATAGTAAAATGTGTACTTATATTAAAAGAAAATTAAAATATTATTACAAAATGTATCATTAAAATAATAATTTTCAATTAAATATTTTGATGCTTAGTTAAATTTATTATTTTTATATTTATGTAAATTTTCTTTTTAATACTTCTTATTTTTTTTTAAATATATTAGTGAAATTGATAAAAATATATATATATATATATATATATATATATATATATATATATATATATATATATATATATATATATATATATATATATATATTATATAGTATAATGTTATAATATTAATATCATATTTCATTTTGAGAAAATAATATTTCAAATTTAAATTTTTTTTTTTCGGTGGATTAATTAGAATTAAGTATACTAGTTTTTGAACTTTACTAAATGAGATTATTGATTATTTTATTTATATTTATAATTTTTTTAATTATGAAATTAAAATATTTAAAATTAAAATTTATAATTAATTTAATAAAATAATATATTAAAAATATTAAATAACTCTATGCAAAGCACGGGTATTATCCTAGCATATATATAAAGCAGATTTAGAACGTCTTAAAATTTAACATATGATATATATTTACTATGTATTTATTTTTTATTGGTTCATGTGGCAAGAATAAATAAATTAATAATATTAATATTTACTAATAATTAGTTTTTATTATGATAAATTAATATTAAAACTTAAATGAATATAATTATGATTATTATAAGTTGAGTTAACGTATGAAATATTAAATTAATGTATTTAAGGTTATGAAAATAAAAAAAAAATTGCTTTACTAAAATCATATATATATATATATATATATATATATATATATATATATATATATATTATGATTTTATACTTTTATGAATATTAAAATATTATTACAAAATGTATCATTAAAATAATAATTTTCAATTAAATATTTTGATGTTTAGTTATATTTATTTATTTTAATATTTATGTAAATTTTCTTTTTAATACTTCTTAATTTTTTTAAATGTATTAGTGAAATTGATAAAAAAATTATATTATATAGTATAATATTATAATATTCATCTTATATTTCATTTTGTTTATTTTTTATTTCAAATTAGAATTTATTTTCTTTTGAATGGATTAATTATAATTAAGTATACCATTTTTTTGACTTTACAAAATAAGACTATTGATTATTTTACTTATATTTATAATTTTTTAATTATAAAATTGAGATATTTAAAATTAAAATTTATAATTAATTTAATAAAATAATATATTAAAAATATTAAATAGTTCCACGTAAAGCATAAGCATTATCTTAGTAAATATTAAAAAAAGAGAACAGCGTGTAAAAGTAACTTTTGAAAAATGAGCATATATTTATATACCTCACTATATTTTTTAGGCATTTCTATAAAAATTCCTAAATAAATAGTGATTTTTTTCCTAAATTGATCCCAAATCAAAATTCTATCTAGACACACACAGAAAAAAAAAAGAAATTATTGATAAGCTTTTTTTTTTATAAAGAAAAATTTCCCTACCACAATAATAATTTTCCTAATATATTTCCATACTATCTATATTTATAATATATATTTTTTCAAAAATTATCTAGATTACATACGAATTTACTAGTAAATATATAAATATTTATCCATTTTATTGTTCAATTTTGAATAAATCAAATAATTATAAATAATTATTTTAGAAAATACCATGCAGCAACTTGTAGTAATTATAAATTAAGATGCTATGAAATATCATACAGAGAGTTGAAATTTTAATCTATAATATTTAATGGAAATAACTAATTTTTTTATTCAAATGTTAATTTTTTTTAAAAAATTAAGAAATGATTATTGATATAATATATTAATTATGAAAACATGAGAGTTTATATTAGGGATGTTTTCAGCATATTAATTGAGAATGAAATTCTTTTTCCCATTAGTTCAAAACACACATCTAAAACTAATTCATATATTCATAAATTATCTTTTAAATCATAATATAAAAATTGAATATATTATAATTAATAAGATTGAAAATAAACCTATCATATCAATTAAATTAACTCATTAAGATTTATAATGAGATAAAATGAATTTAAATATTATAATATTTTATTTGAGATCATTTTAGTATTCAAGTTTATATATGTATTCAAATAAAAACTGATGAATTCTATTGAAACATAGTCAATTTTAATTTGTATTTTAATTTGAAATCTATAAATAAATTTATCATTTTTTAATAGTAGTAAAAAAAAAAAAAAAGTCAAGCTTGAGCACTATATGATAAGTTAATCATTAAACTATTTATCAAATGTTTTGGTTTTAAATACACATCTTGACATAACATCCAAACTTACCCTAACAGTAATGTATTATATTATTCGAGCAATTAATCAAATTCAATCCTCTTCAATGCTTAAAAAAAAATTACATTTAGACTTTTACTTAAAAAATAAATATTTAATTTCTTGGCCGGATTAGAGAAAATAGACTTAGAAGATGTTTGATAATATCATTCAGCACTTAAAATTAATATTTTCAGTATTTAATCGTTTTAAGTAATGTTTGTTTAATAACTAGGTTTTAAAATACTAAATTAAGTTAAAAATTACTTAAAATAATAAGTCAAAATTTTTAATTTAAAATTTATACTGAATGCAATAAATGATTAAATTTTTAAATATTTTTATTATTTAAAAATTATATCACTTATTAGCACTTAAATTCAATACTTAAATTTTTAGCACTTAATTTTTAATTTTACCAAATACCACCTTAATATAATATGTGAAAATTAGTTTATGATACCACCTTAATTCTAAATTAAAAAAAATAAATTATTATTTAGTATATGAAATTTAACTTAATTAACTAACACATATCTCATTTTTAACAAACTAACTAATTGGTTTTGATTTTATTAAATTATTTAATTATTTCATCCAATTTTTATACTTTTTATTAAATTTTATAAAAAGACAAAAATAGCATTGTATATATAATAAATATAATTTTATTTTTAAAAATAAAAAATAAAAAATTTAAAAATTAATGAAAGTAAATAATATTTATATAGTTATATAACTATATTTAATATCATCAAATTATAAAATTATTTATTATTATATATTATACAATTATTATATATAATAATAAAAAAATATTTATATTAATAAAATTAAATAATAATTGAGTAGTTAAATAGTAAAATTATATTTATATTTATTATATGTATAAGGGTATCTTAATCATTTTATATAAATTTAATAAAAAAATACAAAAATGAGATGAAAAGATAAATTAATTTGACAGAATAAAAATGAAAAATTAATTAATTAATGAATTTCTCAAAAAATAAAGGTAAATTAATTAATTAGATCAATACGAAGGATTAAATAGTAATTTGCCCAATATACACATATATTACAACATCACTTATCCTTTCTCTAATTTTTTTTTATATTATACATTACTAAAATAAGGCTTTTGGACTAATTAGTATTCAAATATCAAAATTAATTTCATCTTAAAATTAGTTTTGGATATGATTAGATAAAAATAGAAAAATTTCGAGCCAATTTGAGATTTAATAAAAAAAATTAAAATGATTACATAATTTAACATCCTTTATTAGAATTATCATAATTTTCCTCAAAAGAAAAAATATCATAATTTTAATAAATTAGTGTCAAGTCTGCATTTATTTTTCTGTCACAAAAAAAAAAAAAAATTTTATTTTCCAAAACAAAATCTCATAATTATCTTTTATAAAAATAAAAAGAAATTATACCTTTCTTTTTTTTTTTTTTTTGCCAGTCATGAGTCATGACCATGTAACAGTGAGTCAGTGACGAATTGACGACGATAAGGATGCGAAGACTGACGAAGAAGTAAAGGAAAGGACAGAGCAAAAAGTAATTTAATAGCAGAATTTTTTTTTTTTGCCAAATAATTTAATAGCAGAATAAAGGACGATTTTGGTATTTTGAACAGTCAATGCCGCCTCCTGTCTCAGTTTCATTTCTCGCGATTCCATTCGTTTTCTCTTCCCATGTCTCTCTAACCGTCCGATTTTTCTAGGCAACCAAACAAACAAAACAAACGTCTTTTTTTTTTTTATTCAATTCTATTTTTAGATAGAGAGAGATACAGAGAAAAAAATGGAGAGCAGCGATGAGCTGAAGAATAAGCAAATCAAATCTAATTCTGAAAACCCTAATCCTCCCCCTCCAGCACTACCACCACCATCTCCGCTCCTCAGTACCAAAATCAGAGAAGAAGGCGAACTCTCTTCTTCCACAGACGCCGACGTATTGACTTTTTTTTTTTTTTTTTTTAAGCTTTATCTTATTTCAACAGTCTTTACTTATCTGTTAATTGGTTGGTTGGTGTTTGTTTGGTGCTGAGAAAGTAATAGCAAAGGAAAGGAAAATGAATGTGTTTTTGTTGATTGTCGTGCTATGTATTGCAGCTAGCCTTGAGTTTTTTTTTTCTTTTCTTTTCAGAAATTATATGTCATATCGTCTTTCCTTTTGACGAATTTGATTGCTGTTTGGTTGCTGAGAAAATAGAAGTTGATTGTCGTTCTATGTGCTGTGAATAGGAGATGAATGTTATCTCAAGCTAGCCTTGAACTTTTCTTTTTAATTTATTTTTCTTTTTCCTATATATATATATATATATATATATATATATATATATATATGAATTATATGGCATATCGTCTTTACTTTTGACGGATTTGGTTACTGTTTGGTTGCTGAGAAAACAGAGGTTGATGTTTGAGCTAGCTACTTGCTTTAGGTGGTTTTTAGTTGAGTTTTGTTGATGAGGTATAGCAAAGATTACTTCGGTTCCTTTTTATTCGATGTGTTGCATTCTATGAATACTACCATACCATTATGCTTTTTCCCCTCATTTTCTGTAGGAAATTGATTTTATTGTCCTTGTCCGAAGATATGCTATCCATGTACCAAAATATTGTGTTTTTATTGGATGTTGTTTTCACTTTATTTGGCAACATTGTGTGTGAATATGTTTTGTATGAATGTATGAATATGCTAATCTGGGTGCATGCTTTACCTGCTTCCCTTTGATGCATTTGTATGTCATTATGAAGCCACTTGGTCTTTCCATTAGTTAAAACAATTACTTCAGTCTATTTTTAAATTAAAATTTGTATGCCACTGTTTATTTTGTCGCTGAAAAATGCTAAAAATCTGTTAATTTTCTATCTCACAGGAAAATCCAGTTTGCTCTGCCACACAGTCTGCTGGTTCTGTCAATCCACCTGCACCTGCAGGGCCCATTCCTGTTCCACCATTTAACAAATTAACTGAAGGCATCCAGGCTAGTAAGTCTAGCTTGCCTTCTGATGAGGAATTCATATTATTTATTCTTCATTATTTGGACCAAATGTTTATTTATTCTTTTTTGTCTGGATTCCATGTATTTAATACTGTAGCTTGGTGGATCTTTCATAATGACATTATTTTTCCCTGCGTGTTTTAAGCTGCGAGCTGAATTGTCATCATGATATTTTTATTTGAGATTATTGTACTATTGTATATTAAGCAAGTTGTGAGAATGATTTGCTAATGCAAAGTGGTATCATAAGGGGAAAAGATCATATGGATTTACCCATTTTTGGTTAATGAATTAACAATGATTCCGGAATATATAAAAGCTACCTGCATTAGATATAAGCATTTATTCACATGCTTTTTGGATACTGCACTTTCTGCTTCAGTCTCTTTCCAGCTATGTCACTCATGCATGCACGTGCACACAGAGATACAATGAGGGATAATTAGGGGAGGGAGACTTGAAATTTTACCTTTGGGTGATTACTGATAAAAAAAAAAAAAAAAAAACCTGGGCCACTGCTTGATGTAATTTGTCGCCTCACAACATTCCGAATATTTTATGGACTGTTTTTCTTGAGTAGAAAAAGTTTTATCCTGCCCATTAATCAAGATTTGGATCTTTAGTTATGTAAGATGTGGAAGGGGATTCACCACTTTATTTATTTATTTTTGAATTACTCCAATTGTAAATGTTTAATGAATTCCCCTCGTTCCATGTTACATGTGATTCTTAGTCAAGTACAAACAAACTCTATTACAAGTCTCCTAATTACAAATTTACTTCCTGTTTTTCATTTCATGATTTCATGCAGTTGGGACCATCATAATATGTCTTGTCGTTTCTGTTATTTTGTATACCGAGTCACATATGGAATACTCTGACTCTATTTTTCTAAGTTGTATTGCAAGTAAAAAAAAAAAAAAAAAAAGGATATACCCATATTTATCTTTTTGATACAGATCACATTAGGAGATGGGTGATATATTTGGTTTCATGGAAAGTAATTGGATATCCTTTTCTCTCTCTCTCTCTCTCTCTCTCCCTCTCCCTCTCTCTCTCTATATATATATGATTCTGAGGGATATAATTTGCTTTACAGGGAAGGCTACTTTTGGCATAAAAACTTCTAGCTCTGTTGATGTTCAGTCCCGAACATCTGTGGGACCAAATAATGACAAGAATCTCGAGAAGAATCGAGTGCCATTTAAATCTGCTAATCCTGGATGGCCTGTGCCTCTGGGTGGCGATGCTAACCTAGTGATAAGCTTCTCTGATGATGACACTGGAAGTGAATCAGAAGATTTTAGTATAGAAAAGGATTTGAAAATTAAATGGGACCCAGCTAGGGTGAATGGTAATCGAAGATTGCCTTCTCTTTTATCAGCTAAATCTAATAATTTACAACAGACTTCTAGAAATGTAAACAAAGTAATGCCCAAGAAATCGTCTCTTAGTCGCACATTTATCTCACCAACAACAAAGACAAATGGTGGAGCCTATTACAAAACTGCTGGTCCTTCATCAGTTGATCAAGGATCTCGAGCTCGAAATTTTAATTCTGCAAACAGAAACTTTGCAAGCCAAGAGCATGGTTTTGATCAAGGTACAGGTTTGAATAACTCTAAACTTCAGGACTTAAGGCAGCAGATTGCACTTCGAGAAAGAGAACTGAAGATGAAAGTAGCCCATCAATCCAAGGAATCTGCTTCAGTTTCAGGCAGGGATTACGCTGGTGCTGATGCAGCTAGGAAATCTAATGTTGGACAATTAGAAGCAAAAGAGCCAGATAGGAAACGCTTAAAAGCCACTGGATCTTATTCTACCCAAAAAACATCAGACAGGAGACAAGAAATACTCACTGGGAAATCTATTGCACCATTGAAGGAGCGGGGATTAGAGAGCAGTACTTCGCAGGACAGAAGAATGGTTGATCATAGACAAAAAGGAAGTCCCACAAGAAGGACAGAGCCAAGTGTTGTTAAATGGCAAAAACAAGACGATAAGCGTGTAGATGTTTCATCAGAGAATCTACCCAGTGGGTTTAAAGATAATGCTTTGATTGCTATTCATAAATCTGTACTACACCACACACTTAAATTTCCATAACAAATGGAATTGGCTTGCTTTGCAGGAGTTAACAGCACTAGTAATTGTACTTGGACGGACAGGAGCAGTATGCAGATGGATACCTGTGCCATGTTGAGCCAAATTGCACCTGTAACAAATATGAACACTAGCTTGTTGCCAAAGAATACAGTAAGCTAGAAACTTGGAAGTGTATAACGCATTTAATGCTTTTTCATTACAACTAATTGCTTTGTATGCTGACCTGTTCGTACTGTCTAACTGTACTTGCTTATAATGGAGTTTACAATTTCAGTGTTTGTGTCATTTTAAGTGTAGAATTCAGTGCAAAATGAGGAGTAGACCTAGGATGATGTGGGGGTGAAGTGAAAAGTGATTTAGTGGCTTTGGACCTTTCTATAGATATAGCCATAACCAAATGGGATGGATGAAAATGATTCATAGAGATGATCCTAGCTAGATTGGATCAAGATTTGGTTGAGCGTTGAGTTCAGGAAGATCTTACTGTGAGTATGGATTTTGATTGTCAAGCTTTACTCCAGATTTGGTAAAGTGATATAGGCTTGATTAACTTTCCATCTGTTGAAGAATTTGCCTGTGGACTGTAGGGCTGTTATATACATGCATATAGAATACGCATATATACACATGCGTGCACACATACTTCATTACATTTGCACACTCTATTATGTGTGATCAGTTTTAAATAATGTAACATGGTGATAGAGTTGCTTCATGTGTCATACTTCATCATTACTTAGTCTTTTGCCCCATTGTTATGACTACAACTTTATAGGACAGTGTTGAGTTGAATCATCCAGTTAAGATTCATGGACGCCGGATACCTGATTCTTCCTTAAAGTCACAAACTGGTGCACAGCATTTAATGAATGGTTGTGAGTATCGTGAAGGCATATCTATTGGAAGGGCAGTTGAGCCATTGTCAAATGACATATGTCAGGTGTGTCCATATTCTGTCTCCGATTGCTTTTATCAAATAGCATCGATTTCTGATTTTTTCCTCTCCCCCTCTTTAAGTTTATATATATATATATATATATATATATATATATATATTGTAATTTATTGTTGGATTCAGGGATCTTTGAATGATGTAAACCATTGGAATAGTGTGGGTGCTCTTAATCTATCTGGACATAGCAAGATAGATATGCATTCACTAGTTGACATGGAGGAATCATTGGACAAGGAACTTGAGGAAGCACAAGAGCACAGGCGCATTTGTGAAATTGAAGAAAGAAATGCTCTTAAAGCTTATCGAAAAGCCCAAAGGGCTTTGGTGGAGGCTAATGCGAGATGCACTGAACTTTATCATAAAAGGGAATTGTACTCAGCTCAATTTCGATCTTTCATTTTAAATGATTCCAGCTTGTTATGGTCCACAAGTAAGCGTGAAAATGCTGGAATTGGGTTGAACCACACAGGCAACACATCTAGAAATCTTGAACTAGTGCTTCCATCAAGACATTCAAGGAGGCCTGAGTATGATGGCATTAACCAACCAATATATGATTCAAATGTCCAATACACTAGTGGCGCTCCCTTGAATATGTCCTATAGGCAAGTCGATGGGCAAAATTTGGGGTCTGAACAGTGCAGTGAACCAGATGCAAGTACGTCAGAGCCATTGCAACTCAAGAGCAAAAATGCTGGAAATGTATTTAGCTCTCCATCAAATGATCGTAATATTTCAGCAGATGAAGATGAGGAGACATCTCCATTAGATCATGAAACTGTGCAACCCAATTTCACAAATCAACAAACAGAACAAAATTCCATGGCAAGGCAAAATGACACCCATAATCACCAAAACAAAAGTTTCTCCATTGATGGATCCCAGGATTCTTTGATTCTTGAGGCAACACTAAGGTCTGAACTATTTGCACGGCTTGGAAAAAGAATTTTATCAAAGAAAAATGGTTCATCCAACGTAGAGCCTGCAGATGAGCTGGGGATTGAAACTGAAAATGGAAGTGAAAGAACTCAGACCAGCAATGGCAGCATACCGTTATCAGAGGCTGAAAAGATTCAAGAATTTGATCTTGGAGGTAATTTGATTGAGGCATTCTTTTAGTTCATAAAATTTTGTAGCTTGTGGTATCATATTGAATTTTGGGCTGATTAATTGTTTCAGTGGGTAGAATTACTATTTGTGCAATCATGTGGCATTCTGGATCTAGTCACTATTGTTAGCTTGGTATTTTGCAACTTCTGTTCTTGTGCATGTTCATGCTTATTGCTTGCATACAACTTCAAACATGCAGACATATTATATATGTTGTTCTTGGACTTATGTAATATATTGATGGTGAAGTCATTCTGTTTTCTATGTTCATTTTTTGGTTGATAGGTGACTTGAGCATAAAATTAAATGCTTTCTGCGCAACCAGAAATTTGCTTGCTTGCTGTTGTCATATCAATTCTCCAATAGTTTTGCAATTTGTGCATGGATTTGTTCTCACAGCTAGAATTTGTAGATTTAGTTTGTGACCAAGTGCAATTCCACATGCTTGTCTGATATAGCATTTGGGGAAGGTGATGACTTGATCATGCTACTGGGCATGTGGTACAACTTTATTCTTATCATGTGGCAATAAATTTTTATTAAAAATGTTATGCAATTTTACATCATTGGTCAAACTTGTTCAGTATTGTGCATCATTGTGTTTCATTCTTTTCAATATAATCTTTTACAATGAGTGGTTGGATCATTTTTCTATATTTTTCAAGGGAAAGCAATCAGTGTATGGTATCTCATGGTCTTTTAACTTGATTTTCAAAATTTCTCTTGTGAAATTTGAGGGGAGAATTTTTTAGAGTGTACAGTTAAGGGGCAATATGAGGACCAAAAAAGTTTACTACTATTGACTTTTTAACTATGAACATGCAATTTACACAAGGATAAAAGAGATTGAGACGTGTTTTGGTTTCATAGAGTATCCATTTGTATACTTGAAAATATTTTGTTGTGGGAAACAATTCTTAAAACTTGCACAAAGGTGATATGGGTACAAGAAATGTATGCTAAGGTTTTTTTAAATGTGCACATGTAATTTGGACAAAGGGAAAAGGAATCAAGATGTAATATGGTTGAATGGAGTATTTGGCTTGAATAGTTTAAAAAATGTCTCATTATATATTAACATTTACTGTAATTTATTCTGTTTTTCCTTTTCCAAAGCCTTATAGCAATTTTTATTCTTCAATTTAGGAAATGATCAGCCTGAGAGAAATATTTCTGGTGTTCCTAACAACCACAAAAACAAGGATACTGAATGTTCTGTTGGAAGTCAGGAGTCAGCAACTGTCATATTTTCACCTACTTCAGTTTTAAGGAGCACATTTGGTCATCTGAAAGTTGTTCCCCCATTCACATCTAGAAAAAAACAACATGGTGACATGTGTGATTATTACTCTGGGGGAATCCAGCACTGCACTCTTGTAGCAAACCCAATAGAGGAGAGTGTTGGGGACATATGTGAGAATGAAAATGGCTCTTTTACCTGTGATCTTGCAGTTGATCCATTTTGGCCGCTCTGCATGTATGAGCTCCGAGGGAAGTGCAATAATGATCAATGTCCTTGGCAGCATGTGAGGGATTTCTCCAATGAGAATATCGGCCAACTTCAACATGATGATTCTGAGAGTACTGGTATGAATTATTCATTTTAATTTTTTAAATTCCTCGCTATCTTCATTGCTTACACTCAATAGCTTTTGCAGACTGTCAGGTTGAACTAACATTACATAACAAAAAATGTAATGGCGCAACAGAATTTCTCAAGTGTCACAGTGTTTTGACTCCACCAACTTATGTAGTTGGCTTAGATATTTTGAAAGCTGATCCACATTCGTATGATTCTGTTGTTGCACGGAGAAATGGACGATGCTGGCAGAAATGCTTCAGTATCTGCTTAGCTTTATCAAATTTTCTTCAAAAAGATTTGCCTGCTGATGAACCTTTTTTGCATGGCAATGATGGTCGAATTGAGGTCAATGGGAGTTGGGAAAAGCAGTCATCATACTTTCACAGTAGAAACAACATAGTGGTTTGTTTATTACTATTTTCTTCATTACTAGCCTGTTGTTTGCTGTTTGATTGTCAACTTCTGTTGCAACTCTCTTTAGAATTTTTTTTGTCAGTAATAGTTGTTCTTTTAGCTAACTCCTAGTCTTAAGCTTCAGTTTAATTACACACCTTGGATGAAGATAAGCTCCTTTTTTTTTTTTTTCCAAAATTTTTTTAATGCTCTCTATTATTATAGAAACCTATAGCATAAATTTCTGGATTGCAGTGTGTTCAATTTTCTCATGAAATAAATGTTTTTCTTCCTTTCTCTGTTTTTATTTTTTGTCACTGAGTTATGAAAAAGTTTGACTAACAACTTGATGCTAGAGACTCTTCGTCTTCTTGTGTCCATTTTTACTATCTTTCAAGAGTGTATATTGAGATGCAAGTGCATTATAGTGTGTGTATTTTTCAGTATACAACCTATTTTCATATTCTCTAGTTGTGTTAGGTAGACTTATTAATGTTTTATGAAATTGGAGCCCTAGCTACATCCATTTGGGAGACCATGCACATTTATTTCATCCTATGAAGTTATATCTTAGACCTTGCCCTTCTGAAGATTTTGTCTTTCTGATGCAGTAACTTGAGACGAATCTGATTTGTCAACAAAAAACTCAACAAAATTCAAGCTTATTGCTAGGCTTGTTGCTAGATGTGTTTATTTTCTCCTTTTCAATCTATCCAAATGAAATTAAAAAACAAGCCCCTTATTCTTCTTTGTCTACCAAAGTGAAATAGAAAATACTCTTCTTCTTCTTCTTCTTTGTCTACCAAACACAATAGTTTAAATATATTTTCCTCATGTCTCATTCCTTTTTTCTTCCACCTCTTACCATGCATATGTTCAGATTTGGGATGTAAGATGAGCATGTTCATCATTATATGTTTTTATGGAACACTCTAAAGAGATTTGACATCCGTTTTAAAGATATTTGACAAAAGGGATGCAACAAGGCTTTGCCTTTCCATGTCTATCCCTATTACATGTTTTTATGGAGCGCTTCTGTAGGGAGAGGAAGGGCATCATAAGAACTTTTTTCCTTGAAAGGCTATTTCAAGAACAAAGTTACCTTAAAAATGATCATCTTTCTAATCGAGAAGCCTCTTGGAAGATAATTTTAACCACAAAAAATCTGTTGAAAACTGATAGATGCTTTCTTTGTGAAGAGGCGAATCTGTTACGAGTGGATGAGAATTTTTTGGTGTTTCCCGCATTTGGGAATCAGGATCTACTGAATTTCTGTTGAGATGGAGCTTAATGCTTGAGTTCTCATTGTAGAGCTAGAAGTGAGAATGTTTTGAGATAAAATTCTCTAATGACTATTTTGTGAATAATGCAAAAAAATGGAATTTGAGGAATTTTGAACATATCATTGAAAACACGGAGTCACTTTTACACTAGTGTATGAGGTGGATTTTTGCGCTTCATTTCTGGATATCAGGCATCTTTCTTTTGATGCCATTCCTTAAAAGTGTATTCTTCTAATATACATGGGTAGTGCAGTTCCTTCTCCCCCCTTTTCTTGACCCCCTTATTGACATTATTTTCTTTTATTTGCAAAATGTTTAATTTCTCGTCAAGTTAATTCTTACAGTTGCTAGTTCTACCACACATTACATTTATCTCAAAATAGATTGTACCTGCTTGCTTGTGCTTCTTTTATTGAAAAGATTGTTTCACTTCGTGTTACTGATGCTTAATTGACTTGTTATGTTGTTGCTTGTAGTTTTCAACCTCATCTAAGTTTCCCTTTTTGCTTAATGTATACTTAGAATCATCCGAACAAAATGCTACCCACTACTGTGCAATCCGTGGAAAAGGCCCTCCTTATCCTCAGTCAGGAGGTTAACAAACCAGATGGTATGAACAAGGTGAGGTTTTTATGGCTTGCCTATTAACCTTCAACATCATGATTAATCTTCTCTATTATCATCCCATATCTTTTGATTCATCTTCTATTGTCATCCCAAATCTTTTCTTTCTTTAGGCTTTGTCTGTACTTTCACGAGCTATTGAGGCTGATCCAAAATCTGAAATTCTGTGGATAACTTACCTGCTTATTTACTATGGCAATGTCAAATCAGTTGCGAAGGAGGACATGTTCTCCTATGCGGTATGTATGTTATTGAGACAAGGGAGTTGCTCTTTGCTTTGAGATTGGTCACAGCTCTCTTTTGATTTGTGATTATAACCAAGCTACCAAAGAGGGACACACCTGTGTTTCATCTGCAGTAGTAATTTCAACAAAGATGAGAAACAATTTTTATTTAGGTAGAGTAGGGGATTGTATGTTTTCAGTCCTCAGTCTTCTTGGAAATTGGGGGAAAAAAAATCAATGGATTGTATGTTTTCAGTCCTCCGTCTTCTTTGAAATTGGGGAAAAAAAATCAAAAAAAAAATCAGTGACCCCTTTATGTTATATATATATATATATATATATATATATATATATATATTGTCTCCCCTCAGTTTTTCATTATAAAAAGCTTATGACATGCAGGTGCTGATTGGTACATGTGTGTGAAAGGCATACTTGTACCAATAAGTGTTTGTGATTGTGCATCTGTTCATTGTTATTGTTGTAGCAATAGATTGCAGTTAGCTTGCGTTTGCTGAATCAATTATATTTTCTCCCTTAAATAGAATTGTGAGGCAAAATTTTGTATGGACACCTTTTTTCTCTCTCTTTTCAGGTCAAACACAATGACAAATCTTATGGACTTTGGCTTATGTATATCAATAGTCGTACACATCTTGATGATCGGTTAGCTGCATATGATGCTGCCCTCATGGCACTTTGCTGCCACTCATCTGCTCATGAAAGGGATGAAATGTATGCTAGTGCATGCATCTTAGACTTGTTTTTGCAGATGATGGATTTTTTGTGTATGTCTGGGAATGTTGAGAAGGCCTTTGAGAAAATCTTTGAACTCTTTCCTGTGGCGACTAATTCAGATGAGCCTCATTCTTTGTTGCTCTCTGATATCCTTGATTGCTTATCAATTTCTGACAAATATATGTTCTGGGTTTGTTGTGTGTACTTAGTTATTTACAGGAAGTTGCCAGAGGCTGTTGTACAGAAGTTTGAATGCAACAAAGAACTCCTTGCGATTGAATGGCCTTGTGTTCATTTACCAGATGAGGAGAAGCAGAGGGCTGTTAAACTGGTAGAAATGGCAGTGGATTCTGTTAAATTGAATGCAAATAGTGAATCACTTGTAAGTGAAGCCAATCTCAGATCAGCACAACATTTTGGTGTCTGCCATATTAGATGTATGGTGACACTTGATGGCTTAGAGTGCTGTAGAAGTTTGTTGGATGAATATATGAAGTTGTACCCATCATGCTTAGAATTTGCTGTTATATCAGCAAGGATTCGGACAACGTATTTTGAGGGTTTGAGTCTTGAGGGGTTTGAGGAAACCCTTAGGAACTGGCCGAAAGAAACCCCTGGAATTCATTGTGTCTGGAATCAATATATTGAATGTGCCCTCCAAAAGGGAGATCCTGATTTCGCAAAAGAACTCATTATGCGTTGGTTCAATTCCTTTTCAGAAGTTCAATATCCTCAAAAAGAAAAATTGGATGGTATAGGTACAAATAGTACAGATGGGTCATTGGATTTAACTTCAGCATCAAATCCCGACTTCTTGATGTCCAGTTCTAACCAGATGGATATGACATTTGGATACCTTAATCTCTCTCTTGTTAAGTTACTGCATAATAATCATGTTGAGGCTCGTAATGCGGCTGACAAAGCATTCAAGGCTGCAGCTCCACTATTCTTCGAGCATTGCTTGAGAGAACATGCCATGCTCTTGCTTATCCATGAATCATGGTCAAAGGATGATACTTCTATCAGTGAGCAACTGAATGTTTTGAATGGTTATGTGGATGATGCCCGGGCTCTCCCTGTCTCTGAGCCCTTATCTAGGCAATTCTTGAACAAAATTGAAAAGCCAAGAGTTCGGCAGCTAATTAGTAACATATTGAGTCAGGTCTCATCTGATTTTTCTTTAGTGAACATAATTCTTGAAGTGTGGTATGGGCCATCTCTTCTACCCCAAACATTTAGCCAGCTGAGGGAACTGGTTGATTTTGTTGAATGCATCTTAGAGATAGTGCCATCTAACTATCAATTAGCATTTTCCTCTTGTAAGCTGTTGAGAAGAGGTGAACATTTTACTGAAATGAATTCTGGCAGTATGTTGTACTGGGCAAGCTCTACCTTGGTCAATGCAATCTTTCATGCTATCCCAATAGCACCAGAATGTGTATGGGTTGAAGCTGCAGGTATTTTGGATGGTATTGCAGGTATTGAGATAATCTCTGAGAGGTTTTACAAGAGAGCCTTATCGGTGTATCCATTCTCCATTAAGCTCTGGAATTGCTACCTTAACATAACTAAGACTAGAGGAGATGCAAGCATTGTCGTAGAAGCTGCAAGAGAAAAGGGAATCAAGCTTCGTTGAAAATTTTCCCAAGTCAGTCAGGTTGGTGGAATCAGCTTTGCTCAAAATATATTGGTCAGTTTTGCTAGACTATGGGAGGTACAGGCCTCAATCTGTATATAGATACATGGTGCATTAGATTTGTTAATCCTTGGTGAGGTAGATACTGAGCATGCCATTTTAACAAAAGATGTTTATGAGAATTGAAATTAGGTGAATGCACAAGGATAGGAACCCCGGTGGAACAAGGTTTTCAGCTCTTACGCGAGGTGAATTTTGCTCCAGGTGAGATTTTAGCCCCTTTTTTTTTTTTTTTCAGTTTCATAATTTATTGTGTTGTCTTTTTTTCTCCTTTTGCCTATTATTTTGACGATAGTTCTTACCATTGTTACCTATTCTTTTTTGTTTAATTGTAATTACTGAAATTTTGTAGTGAATAGTAATTGATATAGTTGAAATGAATACAAGATTTAATTTATGATATCTTGCACTGTGTGGTGGAATGATCTGATTTTATGGGTTTGATTGGAAACTATAGATTTCTCATGCAAGTGCTAGCCGTAATGCAGAGGATTTATTTTCTCATCTGTTATGCGTCACAATTTAGACCTTGCATGGCTTAAGAAACAAGAGGCTGCTTTGTTCCTTGAAAACTTTCTGCCAAGTGATAGCAGACAATTCACAAGAAATCGGGTGTGTATTTGATGCTCTTCTTTCCAATTAACCTTTAAAATTATTTATGAAAATTTTATTTTGGGTAACCAATTAAAAATTCAGATAAGTAATTGAAATTTTTTTATGATAATAGCGTGTACATTCTCAAATGTTTTTTGGGGTAGAGCTCTTGCTTGTCTTTGAGCCCCGGCTCAGGCATTGTCTGTTGCTATCTAAAGCATTTTGGGAATAATGAAATTACAAATTTAATTATACGCAAATTTACCCAAAAAAAAAAAAAAAAAGCAGCAGCAGCGGTTAAATATTGAATTATTAATCCAATTGACTCTTAATTGTTTTTGAATATTATTCATTAGGTTTATTAGCGTAAGGGACAATAATTCAAAAAATCAGTTAAAAAATATTACTTTTTGTGTTTGAAAATATTTATTGTTTTAGAGATTTATTTTATTTTATTTTGTTTTACTTGAGGGAGTAAGAAAATATAGGCAAATTACTATTTCATCTTTGAAATTTGGCTTAAGTAACTATTAGTCCTTGAAAAATTAGTTTGTTTATTACTTTCTCTAATAAAAGTCTGTATAAAGATTAAAAGATCTCTTTTTTTCAATCAAATTTTCTATTTCAGTCCTTTTCCCTTTTCCTTTCTATTTCTAAAATGCTTACCGAAAATTTATCTATCGTCGCATGACTATTGATGCCAAGTTTTAACATTTTTCTCATAATTACAACTCATAAGCCTTCTATAAAGGCCGATACTTCGAATTCTAGCACAAAAACAAGGGAAAAGTATATATATATATATATATATATATATATATATATATATAAAATAGATTTGAACTTTGCACCATTAACAATTTCAGGTTTATTTACTAATAACGTAAGATTTAGCTGATATGATAGTTGCATATCTCATTTTATTACTTTTTAATAAAAAAAATCCAAGTCAATTATACTTTTCTATATGGATTTTATCACAAATTTTAAAAAGAAAAAAGAAATCATGAACCAAAATTAAAATCAAGAAAATCATAAACAAAAATTAAAACAAAAAACCTACTACATAATTAAGAAACAGTTTACAATATCAAAAAGCTTAGCTTTAAATATGATTAAATTATATTTAAAAAAAAATGCAAATGCAGATTTAGGTGCACATTGACTAGTGAAGGAGACAACAAAGAAGCAACAAAAACAGAAGTCGATAATGAGATATGTGAATCTTCAATTTTATACTCATATCATCTAACTATAGCCTTAGTACTTACTGAATTTAATGTGTTATGCAGAACCATTACGGTAGTCTCACTAACTGATTAGTGAGCAGGGCTTCAGGGGCAGCGTCTCCGAAAGAATTTTTTTTTAGTTTTCAATTACATTATTACCGGATATGCAAATATCCCAAAAGTTAGCGCCAAGTGGCATGCCGCATAGCAAGCGTGCGGCGCCACATTAGAATTGTGTGGTGCCGTATGCCCTCTTTGCGACATGCCACAAGAACCTGACTCGGCGCCACACAGGTTTGGTGCAGCGCCGCACCAGATTCTGCAACTTTCTGACTCCCAGTGATCCCATCTGCTCATAAAATTACTTTTTTATCCCTTTCAGTATAATTTTCAGCTTTTTCTAACCCTACCTGTTATCATCTTTTCACATTTTCAATACCTAAACTACCTTTACCCACTTTTCCTATAAATACCCCCCTCTAGTTCTCATTTCTCTTCACTTTTTGAATTTGAGTATATTACTATTTTCAAATTCCTCTCTTCTTCTCCCTCCAATCACTCTCTAATTAATTAATTAATCTTTTTAATTAATTAATTATCTCACCCTAACCAAGTTAATTAATCTTTTTAATTAACTAAAACTATTTTTTTAATTAATCACTCAATTAATTAATTAATTAATTTTTTAATTAATTAATTAATCACTCTTTTTTTTTTTTAAATTATTCATTTTTTCAAAATCAAGTTAATCATTTTTCTTAATTCACATTTCGCCCAAATTAATTAATTAATCTTTTTAATTAATTAATTCATCCATCATTTTCATCATTTTAATTAGTTAATTAATCATTTTAATTAATTAATTAATCTTTCAATCCATCCAATCACCCTGTTAAGATAAAATGGAATTTCAGTATGATAAAACTCTCTGCCTACCAAAAATAAAGGTATCGGCCTTTTTCCGTCATGTTCAAAATATACAAACCAAAATCAATCTAATCAATTTCTAAATCCCTCCACTTAATCGTGAAATAAATTACGTGGATTTTAATCCCCATTCAATGGGGTATGTAGGCACGTTTGGAATCTAAATCAAAATCTCTATCAATTTCTTTTTCTTTTTTAATTTGTGAATATTTTATTTTTCTCCTTGCACTCATATCATATTCATGCATCTTATTTACAATTATCATCTTATAATATTTGTCATTTATGAAATTAAATTTTCGAAGTCAAATTAAACTTAACAGCCAAATTTTGATTATTTAAAACTAAAAACCTAGTTACCAAGTTCAACCAGGTTTGACGCTAGTGATTTTATTCATAGGCAAATTAATTAAAAATTAATGAATTGGAGTCAACTGGGTTTTTCCGTAATTTTCTCATTTAAAAATAAATTAGGGTGATGACTCCCAAAAATCATTTTCAAAATCAACCAATCCGAACCTGAGGGTTTACTGTGAGTCTAAACCCGAATAAACATCTCGGTTCTCTCTAGCGGACTGGGCCGGTGCTTGGATGAGGCCTCACAAGATCTGGACGGGCAAATGATGAGTGAGCTTGATCGGTGATGGATTGGCAATTTGGACTCAGAAATGGACTACATTTGTGAGCTTGGATGGGCTTCGATAATTAGAAACTTGGTAGCCAGTGATATGAGGTTGTTATGTGAGCTTAGACGTTGGAGAATCGGCGGTGGGAACAAGCCCAAATCCCATTCTCCCTGTTTCACTCTCCATAAATCCCAAATCCCAATTTTGAAACATTTCAAAAATATGGCCGCTGGAGTTCGATTGATTGATGGAGTAGTGAAGATCTGGTTGGTTTGAAATCATGAACTATGACACTGATTGGAACAACGATGGCCACTTAGGTCTAGAGAAGATGAAGGCCACCTTGGTTGGAGAAGAAGAAGATGATCTTGGCTAGGTTAAGATGATCTTCAATTTTATTTATTTCTAGTATTTTTTTTTTAATTTTCAAAATGGATTATCACTTATTCATATGAGCATATTTTATTATTAAAAAATAAAAAAGGGTCTACTAATGTTTCATTAGCATACTATGATGGCATTAGAGTTGTGGACCCTAAATTGCTTACAAGAATGCAAAGCTTAGACGTGTTTTTGTTAAAAAAAATAAAAATTCACAAACTCCAAAGTGTAAAAGGGTCAACTCATACTTCCAAATTGCACTATAAACATCATCAATCAATCAAATTTTAGCATTAAAAATGGAAAAACATGAAAAACCAATTTTGAAGAAAGTGAAAATTTGAAGCAATCAAGATGAAATTAAGGCCAATGAAGCAATCAAATATGAAGCAATAACCAATTTTGGGGCCTGATTCTAGTATTAGTATCAAAGCATGAAAAACCAAAAGAAAATATTTATTACAATGAATAAATAATGAAATCAATCAATTAATCAAAAGAACAATTCCATAATTGAACTAAAATAAAAGCAAATTACAAGAACTTGAACATAGTTTCAATGGATCCAGAGGAAAATGAGTATTTATGAAAAGCATGAAAACAAAGACGATCTCCCTCCTCTCCTCTCCTCTCTGTTTGTTTATGAAATTCGGAGGAAAATGGGTATGCTTTAACAAAAGATGGTTTCTTGAAAACTTCTTTTCTCTGCATGGCACCTAAAGAAAAAAAACCCAGTAGATAGAACAAACCCAAGAATTTGAACTGTGATGCTCTGATGAAGCTCAACAGACCTGAAATTATGGGAGGGGAACAGCAAAAAGGCAACTACTACGATTCAAGAAAGCTTCTAGATGGATTTTATTTATACAATATCATTATAAAGAATTTAAATGGATGTTTAAGGAAGACTTGTATTTTTATTTCATTTATACTAAGCTCTAATTTAATTTAATTACGTTGGTTTTTATGTTTTTGGCCTATGTTATATATTAAGTCCCTAAGACCTGTTTGGAATAATTTATTTTCATATTTTAGTTAATTTTAGACCTCTTTTGTATTAGCCTAAAGCCTAATCTGAATTTTAGATTATTTTATGTTCTAGAAGTTTATTTTCTTATTTAGGAAGGATTCCTATTGATGAATTCCTTAATTAGGAAGAATTCCTAGTATGTTTTAGAATTTTAGTATAGACTTGAGTCACTATAAATATTCAAGCTTTTTTTTTTTTTTATAATTTAATATTAATAATGATTTGATTAATAAAATTTCTTTTGAGATTTCTTTCAAGTTTGAATTTAGTTTGAATCGTTCTGAACTTATCAAAGTTAACTACTTTGTGGCATTTGCAATTATACCAAGATTCTCTTTCACAAGTTTACATTGTGTCAAGGAGATTATATTCCAAGGTACTATATCACAACTTGAATTTGGGTCAAGGTTTTTAGTTCAAATATGATTTGCCTTTTCTAAGAGTTACTTCCAAGTGTATTGTTATTAGGTTTCAAGTTTAATATACTTGGGGTTTGTATTCATTTGGTATCAGAATTTTGGCTCTAAATCATGTTTGTATATCCAATTTATTTTTCAATTTATTTTTTTTCATTTTATTATTTTCACATCTATTCGATGAATTTCATTTATTTTCATTTGATTTCATTCCTTTTCGTTTCTTTCCGTTCCTTTTTGTTTCATGTTATCTCATCAAATTAGGTATTAAATTTACTTTTTCTTGTTGAAAATTAATTCAAAATTAAGAAAATTAAAAAAAAAAATACTTTACAACTTTAGTTCTTGTATTGTTTTGCTCCAAACTGGCTTCCAAAAATATCTATTTGATTCCATTATTTTTATTCCTTTTCTTTAGTCAAAAATTAGTTGTTTCAATCGTAAGAATAGCAACAGAATTGAATCTTATCATTAGAATTCTTGTAGTTGTGTTTTCTTCAAATCATTTTATTTTAAATCTTGTTTTTCTTTCTTCAACTCGCAATTGTTCTTTTTTTCTTTATTTTTAAATGTTAAAATCTGTAATTGTTGGTGTCAAATTTTAATATATTACTGTGTAATGATTAAAAATGAAATAAGAGAATTATCCAATATATGGAAGAATATGCATCAAGACTTCAAGCAAGTGGTATTAACATTTGATGAGTATAGAGTTGATATAGAAAACAATATGAAACTAAGTTACAGTTGGAGGAGATGAAGCAAAAAGATGAATAGCTTGAAGATATAATATGTTATCCCATCCAAGTCACTTGTAGATATAATTGGGTGGATGTCAATGTTGTAGAAATCAACCATAATATGGAAGATAATTATGGAGAAAACTTGATACTTTTGGAACTTGAAAGTGAAGAGACATCATTAAAGGTAGAAAAAGTAGATATTGATGAAGAAATTCTATAAGTTGATATCCATAAAGAAATTCTATCCCCTAAAACTCTTCAAGAGATCTTTGAAGAAGAAAATTGGTGATTCCATTAGAAATTTAAGAAGAAGAAAAAATAAAAGAGATTAATTTTGTTTTATGAGAGAATAAAGGTATTTCTAATTCTAATGTGAATTTTATTTTGCTTAATAATTTCTTTGATGTTTTTTTAATCAATTTTTGGATTTCTTAAGTTCTTCAAATGGGAAAATTTATCAAGAAATAAAGATGGCAAGTTTGTATATTGTTCCTATTACTTCATCATTTTAAAACACTAGTCAAATTTTTTCTAATAAGGAGATAATGATACGATCCAAGAAAGCTTTAAGATGAATTTTATTCATGCAAGATCATTACAAAGAATTTGAATTGATGTTTAAGGAAGACTATGTATTTTTATTTCATTTACATTAAGCCTAAATTTAATTTAATTAAGTTAGTTTCTCGGGCTGTTAGTTTCTATGTTATTAGGCTACCTACATTATAAATTGAGCCCCAAAACCTATTTGAAATAATTTATTTTCATATTTTAGTTAGTTTTGGATTTTTTTTGTATTAGTCTAAAGTCCAATTCGAAGTTTAGATTGTTTTCTATTCTAAAAGTTTATTTTCTTATTTAGTAAGAATTCCTATTGATGAATTTTTATATTAGGAAGAATCCTAATTTATTTTAAAATTTTAGAATAGATTTGAGTCACTATAAATACTTAAACTTTCTTTATAATTTAACAGTTAATGATGATTTGATTAATAAAATTCTCCCAAGGTTCTCTTTCACAAGTTAATATTATGCCAAAGAGATTATATTCTAAGGTAATTTATCACAAGTTAAATTTGAGTCAAGATTTTATAGTTTGAATTTGATTTGACTTTTTTAAGAGTTGTTTTAAAAAATATTGTTATTGGATCTCAAATTTAATATATTTGGAATTGATATACATACTTCTGATCTAAGACTTACAGCGGTGGTCATCCGGCCGTGATTGATCCTTGTCTCTGGCTGGAGAATAAACACTGAAAATCGAAGGCTAGCATCAAGTGGTTGACATCTGAGCAACGCTGGCTCGGCAAAGATGGTGGTTCTAAAAGAAAGAGAGACGTGGTGTCAAACGAAGGAAAGAAAGAGTGATATTTTCTAGAGGGGTATTTTGGGGTTTAGAACTACTATTATACAATAAAAAATTATTTTTTATGTTGACTTATGAAAAACTGAAAAAAAAAAAAAAATAATGGAAGGATAATAATGTCTAATAAAATTAAAATGCAGAGACTCATTCATTAATTTTTTAAAAAATACACACTAAAACATTAATTAGAATAAATCTCAGAAATTTAATAATAATTTACACAAATTTATAAACACTTGAAAAATAGTAAAATAATCCGTTTTTTTATTTGTCATTTTTTGATAAAAAACAATTAATTGCAATAAATTTTAAGAATAAAATAATTAAATTATCTTTATAGAGTAATAAAGAATATATGCATTAATTATAAAATAATAAGTACTAATAAGGGTAAAGATAAAATTAAAAAAGAATTAAAATCTTATTAGTTTCCTAAAATGTGATAATTAAAAAAGGAATAGAGGGAGTATAGTACAGCAAACGGAAATTTAAAGGGGCAATAAGTCATTTCAGAAAACGGCGCAAAACAACAAGGATTCAATGCTTTGTTCTAACATGCGCCTATCACCACTCACTAGGTTAACCACGTTTAACAGGTTCAGCACATCTCCTCATTCTTCGTTCCTTCTTATTAATTTTTAAACCTCCCAAAAACCCTCCAAAACCCTAAATTGCATACCCATTTTTAAAATATTTGCCTAGATTTTGAGAGTTCAAAAAATGAAAAACCTGAAGCTATATTCAGAATTAACTCTGAATCTGGAGTTACAATCAAAGCAAGAGCTTCTGGTCTTCTCCGCTATCGATATCGAGCGTAATCGCTTGTTCTTCGCTTCTTCGGCTAATTTCATCTACTCTACACAGCTCTCTTCTTTCCATGTATGAAATATGCAGTTAATTCAAAATTCTACTATTGGTTTTTTTTTGTGGGATTTTTTTTGTGGTTTTACGTTTATTAATGTTGTGGAATTTTTATTTTTTGATGGGTGTCTCAGAATGGAAATGCGTGGAGAAAAGGCTCATTGCCTGCGGAGATTCATCCTATTGATTTGGAGGATAATGACTTCATTACTTCATTTGATTATCTCATGGAGAAGGAGGCACTGATAGTGGGTACTAATAATGGTGCTTTGTTGCTATATAATGTGGATGATAATGCTATGGAAGTTGTTGGTCAAGTGAAGGGTGGTGTTAAGTGTATTGCGCCTAGTCCAGATGGTGACCTTGTTGGAATTGTTACTGGTTTTGGACAGTTACTGGTTATGACTAATGATTGGGATTTGTTGTATGAAAATGCGATAGAGGAGGATCAGCCTGATGGTGTTGACGTTAGTAAGGTCCTTCTCTATTGTTTATTCCTTTTTGGTAGCTTTTTTATATTGAGATTTAGAATTTTTTTTCTGTTGGATTACTTGAATGAAGTTTAAAGTACTTGATTTTTCTTTCAGATTTAATTGATATGGCAAAAACTTGTTGGAGGATGAATTTGAATAGCTAATTAAAATTTTTTCAAATTTCCTCAGGATGATTCCGTTGATGAATGTTTTATCCATCCTTCTTTACAAGTCCAAAGGAACAGACTAAATTAAAAGCTCAAATTTAAATCCATATGTTTTAAATTTCCATGTCTGAACCGCTTTAAATTTTTGTATTTACTTGTTACCTGCTTTGATAATATTTGCTTATAAGCTATTTGCTTTGTGGAGCACTACTCCCTTTGGCGTGCAACTCTTAGGATGAGGAAATGAGAGTTTTCTTTTCTTCTTAATGGACTTCAATATGTATGGAATAACAAAATACCCTTTAGCTATCATCAGTATAATTATGCAACATGCTGTAGACATTGCTGTTTCATTTTGGTGTCCCCTTATCATTTTACTTATTTTATCACCATAAGAGGGAGAGACTATATTTTGCATGAGAGCCAAATGTGTTAATTTAGAGATTTGACTGATTGGGTTGTGGTTTCAGGTGAACTTACTTTTTGTTCCATTAATATGTCAAAGAGTTCTGTATCCTGGCGTGGCGATGGGAAATACTTAGCGACACTGACTGACTTTTGCAAGTCTTCTTCGTTGCATAAGAGGCTTAAGGTTTGGGATCGAGAGTCAGGTGTACTGCATGCTGCTTCAGATTCAAAGGCGTTCATGGGAGCAGTTTTGGAATGGATGCCAAGTGGAGCGAAAATTGCAGCTATATATGACAGAAGGGCAGAGAACAAAAGTCCAGAAATAGTTTTTTATGAGAGAAATGGATTATTTAGAAGCTCTTTTGGCATCAATGCACAGGTGGATGCAACAGTAGAATTCCTTAAGTGGAATTGTAGTTCAGATCTTCTTGCGGCTGTTGTCAGATGTGATAAATATGACTCTGTAAAGGTTTGGTTTTTCAGCAACAATCATTGGTACTTGAAACATGAAACTAGATACCCAAGGCAGGATGGAGTGAGGTTCATGTGGGATCCAATCAAGCCACTGGAGTTGATTTGTTGGACTCTTGAGGGGCAGATTACTGTTTACAACTTCATGTGGATTAGTGCTGTCATGGATAACTCAATTGCGTTGGCTATTGATGATTCTAAGATACTTGTAACTCCACTTTCTTTGTCCCTAATGCCACCTCCCCTTCATTTATTTAGCCTGAAATTTCCAAGTGCGGTTCGGGATATAACTTTATATTTCAAGAATTCTAAGCACATTGTGGCAGCATTTCTATCTGATGGTGGTTTCTGCATTGTAGAACTTCCTGAATTTGATACATGGGAAGAACTAGAAGGCAAAGAAATTTTTGTTGAAGCTTGCATTTCTGAGACAGTATTTGGAACTCTTGCACATCTTACATGGTTGGATTCCCATGTACTTCTTGCTGTTTCTCACTATGGTTTCACTCATAGTAATTGCGTCTCCCAAAGCATGCTGGGTAAGGACGGACTTCAGGGCTTCTATTTGCAGGAAATTGAAATTGCATGTTCAGAGGATCATGTTCCAGGTTTGGTAACGAGTTCAGGTTGGCATGCAAAGGTTTCCCATCATTACTATTTAGAAAGGCTAGTAATTGGAATTTCTTCTAATCCTGCTAAAAAGTGTTCAGCTCTTGTTCAGTTTGATGGTGGAAAAATCTGCGAGTATACGTTAACAGCAGGCTTAGCCACTACTGGAGGAACTTCAGAATATGATGTTCTGAAATTTACATCATCTTGCCCTTGGATGAGTGCAGTTCTAGTTGATAACAATGGGCCATCAAAGCCTTTGCTTTTTGGACTTGATGACATTGGTAGGTTTCATCTTGGTAGCAAGATACTATGCAACAACTGTACTAGTTTCTCATTCTACTCAAATCTGGCTGACCAAGTGATCACACATTTGATTCTTGCAACAAAACAGGATTTTCTCTTTGTTATTGATATTAATGATATACTGCATGGAGAAATAGAGTCAAAATATGAGAATTTTGTTCACACTGGTAATAGAAGAAGAGAAGAAGAAAATATGAACTTCATACATATATGGGAAAGAGGTGCCAAAGTTATTGGTGTTCTGCATGGAGATGATCCTGCTGTCATTATTCAAACGACTCGGGGAAATCTAGAATGTATTTATCCCAGAAAACTGGTCTTGGCATCAGTTGTCAATGCTTTGGTCCAAGGGCGGTTTAGAGATGCACTGCTTATGGTTAGGCGACATAGAATAGATTTCAATATCATTGTTGATCATTGTGGTTGGCAAGCATTTCTCCAGTCAGCCGGAGAATTTGTTAAACAGGTTCACAATTTGAGCTACATAACTGAATTTGTCTGTGCCATAAAGAATGAAAACATCATGGAGAAACTGTACAACATTTACATCTCTTCACTTAGCCATAAACAGGCTGAAATTTTTAAAGCCCAAGATACCAAAGGTTATGATGCTAATAACAAGGTTTCTTCTGTCTTGCTGGCCATAAGGAACGCACTTGAGGAACAGGTCCCTGAAAGTCCTGCAAGAGAGCTCTGCATTCTGACCACTTTAGCACGTAGTGATCCACCTGCTCTTGAAGAAGCTTTAGAGAGAATAAAGGAGATTCGTGAGCTGGAGTTATTAGGTTCTAATGACCCTAGGAAAATTTCCTACCCTTCTGCTGAAGAAGCCTTGAAGCATTTGTTGTGGTTATCTGATTCTGAGGCTGTATTTGAAGCTGCCTTGGGCCTTTATGATTTGCACCTTGCAGCTATTGTGGCACTGAACTCTCAACGAGACCCAAAGGAATTTCTTCCTTATCTACAAGAATTAGAACGCATGCCAAGTCTCATAATGCGCTACAATATTGACCTTAGGCTACACAGGTTTGAGAATGCTCTCAAACACATCATTTCAGCAGGCGATGCTTATTATTCAGATTGTATGAATCTCTTGAAGAAAAATCCTCAACTCTTTCCACTGGGGCTTCAACTGATCAGTGATCCCGCCAAGAAAATCCAGGTCCTTGAGGCCTGGGGTGATTATCTGATTGACACAAAATGCTTTGAGGACGCTGCTACAACTTATCTTTGTTGTTCTAATTTGGAAAAGGCATTGAAGGCATA
Source organism: Reutealis trisperma (assembly GCA_947687605.1). Taxonomy (NCBI): domain Eukaryota; kingdom Viridiplantae; phylum Streptophyta; class Magnoliopsida; order Malpighiales; family Euphorbiaceae; genus Reutealis; species Reutealis trisperma. The sequence goes on from CANTUT010000008.1 coordinate 604,800, forward strand.
TCGTGCTTGTGGTAATTGGAGTGGGGTGCTTACAGTTGCTGGTCTTCTTAAACTGGAAAAAGATGCTATAATGCAACTTGCTCGCGAACTCCATGAAGAGCTCCAAGCACTGGGTAAACCAGGGGAAGCTGCCAAAATTGCTCTCGAGTATTGTGGAGATGTTAATGGTGGGATAAGTTTGTTAATTACTGCAAGGGACTGGGAGGAAGCTTTAAGAGTTGCTTTTATGTACATGCAAGAAGATTTAATCTCAGAGGTGAAGAATGCAGCCTTAGAAGGTGCAAACACTCTAATTGGTGAATATGAGGAAGGCTTGGAGAAAGTAGGGAAGTACTTGACTCGCTACTTGGCTGTCAGACAGAGAAGGTTACTGCTTGCAGCAAAGCTTCAGTCAGAAGATCGTTCAGTGAACGATCTGGATGATGATACTGCTTCAGAAGCGAGCAGTAATTTTAGTGGAATGAGTGCTTATACCACGGGGTATTTCTCTTTACTTCGTGTCATTGTGGTTTTGTGAGCCTTTATCATTAGTCATGTAAAACACACACCTGCACTGTTGCAAAATTGTTGTGCCCAGGAATATCACAAGACAATTATCACCAGATTGTTTTCTCTTGAATAGTTAAATATGGAAATCTTAGAATTGGTGAGAGAGCATTATCCTTGTTCTGACTTTGTTGCTTGATTTGTTATTCTTTGCTTAGGTTCTTTAATTCATTTGAGTAATTTCTTCCTTGTTTACTGGCTTTTTATTCCCCGCCAGTTATATCTGCATGTTCGCTCATCTTATGTTGCTTTTGGACTTTTCTCATTGCTTCTGTATCTTTCTGTTTTCTGTCACCGAAGGGACATTCCTGTCTTTGCTTTACTCAGAGTGCTAGCTTTCTTCTTCTATGAGAGAGATTCTGGATGATATATTCCCTTTCTAAAATCAGTTTTGAAGTGACATTTGTTTGACATAATTTTCCTACCCTCAAAACCCCCAAAATAAAATGAATAAAATACGAATATGATAAAACAAGTACAAATGTCAATGATAGTAATCTTTGTTGTTGCCTCAAGTAGTTGTGTTGTTTCATAAGCAGGACAAGGAAGGGCTCTGCTGCTTCTGTAAGCTCAAGTATTACTAGTAAGGCAAGAGGCACAAGGCGTCAGAGGAATAGAGGAAAAATTCGCCCTGGCAGGTATTTTCCTTGTTCACATTTCATGATTCCTTTGCTTCTTTCTATTACCTTTTCTTCTTGGTTCAGATCTCATGCAAGAATTAATTTTGACTTTGTAGCCCTGATGAGGAGATAGCTCTGGTGGAGCATTTGAAAGGCATGTCTCTAACTGATGGAGCAAAGCGTGAGCTTAAATCTTTATTGATTTCCCTTGTGATGCTTGATGAAGAAGAAATTGCAAGAAAGCTACAACGTGTCGGAGAGAGTTTTCAACTGTCTCAAATGGCAGCAGTCAAACTAGCTGAAGATACTCTGTCTACTGATATCATAAATGACCAGGCACACAATCTGGAGCTTTACATACAGAAAACAAGAACTGATCCGCAAAATTTGGATGCTTTATCATGGCGGCCTAAAGTGTTCGTTTCTCCTCAAAAGGTTAGTTAAGTGCTTACCTAATAATCTTTGTAAGTTTATGTTATGCATACCAATATCCACTTTATCGCATGCGGCTGAGGCATGCACATATGCTGTAGTTATGGTTTGCACCAAAATAGGTGTTTTATACCTGCAGGTTACTTCTTTATGCTCTGAGTTATTATTAGAATGGCAAAATGAATAAAAACATTGGATCTGCTTATTCTACAGCAAATAATGTGTCATATGCTTATTTGATCTATACTATATTTTCTGCTGCATCATATAATTACTGATAACTTGCATACAAATTCTTTTATTTGTTTGCAGTAAAGTTCAAAATGCTGTTAGTATGTGCTGGTTGCAGAAGCATTGGTAACATCATCAAGTGCAAAGATACTATTTTCAAGAGCTCGAGTTAAATTAGCGAGAAACAAGGATTCTTTTGTTAGAAGCTCGCTAAATCTTTTTCATTTCTTGGCTTTTTTATCAGCTGCTTTACACTGTCCTGCTAGGATTTGTATTTTTTTTTTTAATGAATTATCAATATTTAAGTAGTTTTCATCATCTGCCTATGTATTTTAGTCTTCATACAATCACTTCTGTGAGTGATTTTAGAAACCAGTTTCATGGTTAATCTCATGAGTACAAACCCACATTTCCTAGATCAAATTAGTTTGATCATGGTCATAGCTTGCAATTGCATTATCTGATACACCATCATGTATTAAGAATGCTTGTGTGATTGGATTGGAAATAACACTTTCTTACAAGTATTTACTGTTAAACTGATGATGATAAATTTGTCTTGAAGGCCCTGATAGCGAGCATGTATTGCTGCATTATTTTATTTTGTGTAATTCTCATCCATTTTCATGTTTGATTAAGCTGTTGTTATTTATATTGAATATTAGAATCACTTATCCACACTTGCAAATTTTTTTATATCAAATTGAAAAATATCAATAAATAAATATTTTAAATCTTCTGAAGAAATGCAAGAATTTGTAGGGCAATGGAGTAACAATTATTAATTGAAAGGAAATGCCAAAAAAAAAAAAATCCCAAAAAATGGATTTTTATTCGAAGGGCCCAACCAGGTTCGAACTGGTGACCTCTTGATCTGCAGTCAAATGCTCTACCACTGAGCTATGGACCCTCTGATTTGATTAAAAAGCTGCAAAAAATATATTTAAAAAATTTTATTATTCCTGTGCACTGCGTCCAAAATTCAATGGAAGTCAAAAACTTTTTTTTTTCTTTTAAATTCTTTTTGGGAACAAAGCACAGTGGGGGTGAATAGATATTCACATTTTCCTATGGCAAAATGACCTCTTAATCTATTTTCAAAGAGCTATAATCTAAAAAACATATATACTAAGTTTGTTTGGAATTGTATTTGAAAAAAAAACATATTTTTTTAAAATTATTTTTAAGTAGAAATAAATAAATTAATACTTTTATTAGAAACGGAATAAATTAATACTTTTATCAAAAACAGATTTAAAAAATAATTTATAAAAAATAATAAAAAATTATTAATAAAATTAAAAAAAATCTAAAAATAAAATTTTAGCCCTTAACATCAACTCCAAACACGTACAATTCATTTACTTGTTACAATCTCATATGCACAGGGTCAAATTCAAATGGGACCTTGGCTATGGCCACCAAGGATTTTGAGAATATATATATATATATATATATATATATATATATATATATATATATATGGGCAATTTATTATTTTTATTTATTCAGTTTATTATTTCTTTGAACTTAGCTCATTTGAGTTTTATTTTAATATTAATAAATATATTAGTCTAATATTTGATAGTAATTAAGTATTCTCACACTATTTATAAAAAAATAGATTTAATATTATTTATAAATCTTTTAATTTCAGTACAATAGCTATTTAGATCAAAATATTCAGTTATAAATCAGAAAGATGGATTTAATACTTTTTACAAATATTCTAATTATAGCGTGAATGATTTACTTTTAATTCATTTAAAAAAAATTATTTATGAAAATTAACTTATCCCACCATCTCAATTGTTATTAAAAAAAAACATTTGATCATTTTCAATGATCATGCATTAACGATGTGAGAATTGAAAATGAGCTTAAAATGGAAAGAAAATAGTTCAGGCTGTGAATGAAAAAAAAAAAAGAAAGAAAAATTGTTTGGTAAAATAAACACCAACGTTCAAGAGCCAATTAAAGATTGATAACCTTTTAAGTTTGAGTTTTGAGTATACAGCTGCATTGAAAGTGTTGCAAGAGGGCTTGCTGTTATTGTGGTCCTGCTCAGCTTAAATTCAGATTAGTTTCTTACTTCCGGATACGAGAAAGATACTGAGTGACTTACAAAAAAAAAATAAAAAATAAAAAAAGGGATTGATAACTGACATCAAAACTTAAAATAGAGTACTAGAACATAACAAGGCTAGTGCATGACTATATGTCTTTGCTTGACTGCAACGAAGTGCTTAAAGAAAATGAAAAATATATAAAAAAAGAAAAAAAAAAGAAAAAAAAATAAAAGTTAATAACAGGAACACAAACTATCAACCATATCCCATCTAATTAGCAGATTTGATGATTGAAACATGGAACACATTGCTCTTGACTAGTTCAAACACACAAACATCTCTAGCCTTCAAAGAATTGTCCTTTGCAAATGCGGCAAAACCATTGTTTAGAAATACTACTTTAGCTTGTTCATAGAAGTGCATCTTCATAGGCCATTCTCTATCTGCAACCTGAAGTATCACATTCTCTATTTCATTCTTGAAATGGTTCTTGAAAAAATCGATTGGTACATTCTGCATTTGACATATAAATAGTATCAGTACAAGATTTTATTAGAAAAGAATTATGCGTAAGAAATATAAAAATGTTCAAATATATTAATTATAGATAGCAATTAACACTAAAAAACCCATCAAATCCTATCAATTATCAGATAGCACAAACTCATTTCCAAGGCCAGTTTTTTATTTTTTTTATTTATTATTATTATTAATATTATTTAGTATCCTGAATGAGCATAAAAAGGACAGACGCTAATGTGGACTAGGCACATGGTGTGTACTCGAAGGGATTCGCTGCTGACTGCAAACTGTTAGCAATATAAACCATTCTTGTAGAGAGTGTGAGCTTGAGTTTTTAGGTTAAGTGGTTTCTTGATAAGAACAACTTACCAGATTGGAATGATTGATGTGGTATGATTGCACAACCTTCGTGAAGGTTGGATACTCAGTTTTGAAGTTGTAAGCAGTTTCAAGAGCTCCAAAAGCATTTGAAGAGGAAGCTCCTTTAGTCCCTTTGCCCTTGGTCTTTTCACATACAAATTGATTACCCCCTTCAACTTCAACTTCATCTTCATCTTCATCTTCATCTACATCTTCATCGTCTTCTTCGTCATCAGTATCAGGCTGTTGGAAGTCTTCTTCATCAACATCACTGTCTGGGTACTCTATCTCTAGTCCACTTTTATCACATATCAGCACATGGAAATGGCAATCTCCCTTATATTTGAAAAATACTATGTGCCCATGCTCAAGAGAATAATGGTTGGAAAATTCTTTCCAACCCGTATCAAGCCAAATCTCTCCCTCATTCTTCCACAATTCAACTTCCCATTTGGCACCGCTTAAGACCTCAAAGGTTACTGGACTTGACAGAGAATTCCCATAATTTTTCACAAATTTTTTTGGAATCATCTGATATAAATTTATTCACATAACATTTAATTACAAAACTAAATGAAAAAAAAAAAAAAAAAAAGAACTTGAAGAAATGCAGATTGCATTAAAGAAAAAAAAAAGCAAGAAATTAATGTAAAGCAACAAGAATATATTTGATTGACAGGGATAAGAATGCTTACAAGTTTTCCCTTTTGAAGAGTATCTTCAAGAATAAATTTGAAAAAATTTGGTCCATCTGCTTCTGTAAAAGCCAATCTATCCATGTTTGGCAGAGACTACATTGGGACAGAAGAAAAGGGATTAATCAGACAGTTAACTAAGATTTTAGGCTAATAATTAGTAGTTCAAACTTCTGCTTAAGTTATAATGATATTGGGGGATAATTAATTATTTATGAGTGAATTGTTGGAGATTCTGTGCATATAAGAAGAAGATTGAAACATATACATACTAGACGAGAAGAAAGCTTTTTGTATGTTTGACATTTAAGGGCAGTCCTAAAATTACCCACCAAGAGTGAACTTTACTATGACTTTTTTTTTTTTTTTTGGCCAAATAACTTTACTCTGACTTTATGGACATATAAATGGTGGAATTAATCCATTATTGGAGTTTGAAAATGACCCATTAATGAAAAGATTCAATTTTTACCTCCTTTTCGTAGCTTTCTTGGATGGTTTTTGGTATTCAGGGCTGCAAAACCTGCAACAAAAAAATTGAACGATTCATAGTCAAAGTTTTCATGATTCAAAGAATTTCCTTTGGAAGAGAGAACAAGAGAGGGAGATTTTTGTTGGTATAACTAAGCTGGCTTCTTGATGTTACTTAGCTGCCAAATTCTTCTCGAGAAAATTAACAAATTTATGTAACAAAAAGAGGGGGAAAAGAGGAGAAATTTAGAATCAAAACATATATACAAGAAAGCTACAAGCTCTTCAAGGAAAGCTACATAAAGATTTTTGAAGCTTTTCACTGATGGGTCAACTTTAAGCATCCAATTATAGATTTCATAATTGAATGCTTGAAGCACTGAAAAGCTTCAATTTTTACTAGCTTTACTTGAAGAAGTTTATAACTTTCTTGTATATATTATTCTTGCAACTCAGGCGTGCAAAATCTGCAAGAAAAAAGTTGAAACATAGAAACCAAAGTTTCTTGATTTTAAAGTTTTTGTTTTCTGAGGACAGAACAAGGGAGAGAGACATCTGTGTTAGCTTAACTATGCTTTTGCTGTTTCTGTCAATTTGTTTCAAGAACATCAAAGTTTTTCCATCTGTTATAGTGGTGAATAGAAAAATTGGCAAATAAAATAAAAGATCGGGAAAAAGAGAGGAATTTTAGAATCAAAACGTACCTGAATTCTCTCTCTCTCTCTGCGGCTACTTCTTGCAGGAATTTATTTTTTTCTTTAATACAGACCTTAAAAAGGCCAATTTCTACAGATAAGCTTTTTGAGTGAGTAAATTTAGTGTCTAGTTTTGTTGGGAAGCAACATTGTCTATAAGAAAAATGCTACCAAATTTTTAAGAATCTGCAACTGAAGATGTACCTGTCTCAAAATTACGGAGAATCCTGATTTACTGATCACAACTCACAAGGAAATATAAAGGTTAATTAAAAAACTTCAGAAGTTAATTATACTTGATAAGAAACTAATAATTATTTATGAAAATTTCACTGGCATTGTATAATGAATGAATTGACTTCAAAAATAGCTGTTAAGTACTAAAGCTTCCAAAAAAGGAAGCAACAGTACAATCTTTCATTTTCAGTACAGAAATCAGTTTCTAAAATGAGCTTCAAGTTCAGTCTGCAAAGAGATTGATACAAGTAAAGATGCCTATTGGAACAGCTGTAAAAGGAAATCTTCACATTTATAATTGCAATCAGCTTTAAAATAAGCAATTATATTTATTTATTTTGAAGCAAAAGAACCCATTTAATTTGGACACGGCAGTAGAACAAGAGTTTGACAAAAACCAAGGAAGCCAAGGCATATTTCATGTGTTGAGTTCTCAGTTGAAACTTGAAAGTGATGGTTGTAACTACTAACTAGTTTTTTAGCTATGAACTGAACTATATACTTTTGGTTAGTTAGGCTCTCACTGAATTTTGAACTGGTTACCTCAAAACCGTAAAGACGATTTCAATATCATTCAACTAAAACTAATTGGCATATGAACTAATGGTATGTTTGGTAGACTATAATAAAATGTAATATAATATAATCAAATGTATTTCTAGTGTAAATTTACATTAGAAATGCATTTGATTATATTACATTATATTTCATTACAGTTTACTAAACGCATTCTAATATCTTTATCTTCTTGAGATTAGTGTGACAATGCCAACGGATATTTACACAAGCAAAGTAATAACCAACTAAATAATTCATCAATATATCCCCACAAAATCTAAATGGTAAATGGACATATACTTAAACCTATTAATTTAGCTTGTGGCTCAAGTGGATGCAATACTGAATTGTTGTAATACCACAAGTCTTCAAATTGAGAAATTCTTTATTTGAACATACAACATATTAATTAAGATATTCTACTCCTTCCATTTCATAATAATAATTGTTTTAGGAAAAAATTTTTGTTTCAAATTAATTGTCATTTTAAGAGTTCTATGCAACATTTATTACATTTTTTTTAATTTTACCTTCATTTCCAACTCTATTTTTTATGACACTTTCTATGCAACATTATTATCTTTAGTGAAAAATAAGGGTATATTTGTCAATCTCAATAAAAATTGAAGCTATTGAATAGCTTTCTCAATATGTGTGCAATCTTTTAAAGCGATTATTATTATAGATTAGAGAAAGTATTTATTTGAGTAATAGAAGAGGCTCCAAATTTTAGGAGTGTCTAGTATCCTGAACTATATCAATAGTTAAACTACCATTTCTAAACTAAATCATATGCAATATTAGTAGCATTAAGCATGAAATCTGCCCTAAATTAAAGCAGCAGCCCATTAGAAATTCAGAAGTTCAAGCTGTACTACACTACTGAATTATAACATATAGAAAATGTGCTAATGCACTTTAAAATTAGGGGAGATTACATTACCTCCATAATATAGTTTACTTCAGAAGGTACACATTTATATAACTTATAGTTTTAAGAACATATATAATATATATATAGCCAGTAGACTAATCATCTGAAAATGGATACCTTCAATACATTTCTCTCAATCAGCTCGAAGACACAAACATCTCCAACTTTTAAAGAATTTTCCTTTGAAAATGCTTGCCAACCAGTACTAAAACAAGCTGATGAATTTTTTTGTGGCTGTCTTAACTTCACTGGCCATGACCTATCTGCAACTATAAGTGTTGCACTCTGTGATTTATCCTCAAAATAGCTTCGGTGAAAGCTAATTGGCACGATCTAGACAGATTTATGTCAATATCAGAAGCTATGATGATAAATTCAAGCTTATACAAGTAGTCCAATGTACCATGCAATGTTTAATAGAGCGAAAAATCAATATAATCTATGTAATTTTCATGTTGATTTTTCTAGTCGAGAAAGCAAATGTAACTAATTCTCAAATACGCACTCATTAACGGCTCAAAAATATTTAAACAAGTGTAATTTCCTTAAGGGTAACTGGCTATGACTATGTGCATCTGTAATCTGTTCAATTTACATATTGAGTGTTGATGATCTTACCGCATTGCTATGCAAGAAATGATATGGCTTCATAACAACCTTGAAAATGGATAGTTTGATATGAAGTTGCTGGCAGCTTCAGCAGAATTTCTTGAACATGAAGGAAGCCTTCTGTCCTGACCGTGAACATCCTCTTTGCAGCTTGATCAAGTAACCTTTCCTGCAATAAATATATTAATAGATGGATTGTACTGTTTTTCAGAACTAGTTTCATGCATAATTTTTGAACTTATTATATGTGAATTCAAATTATTTTTTCTGGTGATAGTTGAGATTCTTGAGTTGGAAACTAGGTTCTGTTTTGGTAGTTACAAAGCTGCCCTTAGGTTTTATTTTATTATGTAGTTAAGAATTAATATTTTTCAGAACATCATAGAAATAAGTAACGAGAAACAAAAATCACCCCTTGAATTCTTGTATATAGTTTTTGTCTACTTACGAGATTGAGAGCATAGAAATGGTGATTTCTCTCTCTTTTTCTTGCATGGTGAGATAACATCTATTACTGTAATGGAAGTGTCATCTTCATTTTCTTCCATTTCAGTATATTGGAGTTCTTGATCACGATATAGCCACAGGTGCTCAATCTCCGAAGCATTCTTATCGAATATGATAACATGAAATAGGGAATTTCCATCATACTCAAAAACCACACAGCTTCCATGTCTAAAGAGTAATCTTTGGAGAAATCTTCCCAACCTTTCTCCAACCAAACTTCACCATTACACTGAAACAACTCCACCGCCTTGTAGCACCACTAGGAACACTAAGGATTACATAATTTGACAAACTGTTTCCATATTTCCACACAAACTTTCTTGGAATTTGCTGATGAGAACACCAATAGAGAAACATAAAATTCAGAAGATTTGATTAAATCACACGTACAACGTTTTAAGCTAGTTGATTTGAACTTAAAATATTTGCTTGCATAGGTAGGCAGCTAGCAGGTCACGTTACTAGTACAAGTTGAATAATTAATTGCTCTGTTAGTTATTGTTGGTTTTTTTGAAGGGAAGAAAAGAAGCTTAAACTCAAAACATGTATAAACACAAAAAAATTGCAGCAGAAAAGAGAGCAAAAATATGACAAAAAACCAGAAATCTTTTTCCTTCTTTTCTTCATTTCTTCCCTTCTTTTTTCTTACATTTCTCTTATATTTGTAGCAAGTTACAGCAGCCCATTTTATAGGCAGAGAACACTTAAACAAGTCAAACTTCACCTAACATAATTTCTAGCCATACTAACGCTCCAAAACAAGATTTATCATTCATTTCCAACTACAAACTCTAACATCAATAAAATATCACTAAAATATACAAAAATCTCAAGCACACTCCAATAGTTACATATAAGGCAATTAACAAGTCATCCATAGTGTCCAGAACTTCATTAATGGGACTAATTAAAGCATATTTATCAATAGTTTATACAGACAGCTCCATTAATTTCTTAACTAAATCATATGCATGATACTAAAAATAAGCTTGAAATTTAAAGCTAAATTAAAGAAACTAAAATTTATTAGATATTATTTGCTCAATATACCCTCATTATCAATCTGCTCAATTATGAAGAGAAATTGGATTAATGTTGTAATTAATTTAGGATCCAGATAGGATTATAGAAGAAACTGAAGCATATTGGTTCAAAAATTATTTCTTGTTGCTCTCACTGAGAATTAATTAAAAAAAAATAATAATATTCTGAAGATTGCGTATGCCAAAAACACCAAAAAGCAAGAGTAATGAGAACATGGAAGAGAGACAAAGGGAAGAAATGCTCACAACTTTCCCCTGGCTTATTCTACTATCAAGAATTATCTTGAAGAAGCGGGGTTTATTATTTTCCACCATGGTTATAATCTCAGCTTCAAACTTTTCTTCTTCAAGAGCAAATCAATGAGATCCTTTGAATCTTTTTTAGTGAAATTGTGGGTTCTCTTTTTGTAAACTGAAACAAAGTTCAAACCTGATAAACCATAATACAACTTATATCAAAAGGGTTGAAATATGCAACAGCCTAAACACAACTAGAGGGTTGTTTGGTATTAATTAACTTAATTATGTTTTTTTTTCCCTCTTTCTTGAAAAAAATTTACTTGGGTACAGGTTCACCCTCTTGTTTCTGGTGCGTAGATAGGATCTTGTCATAATTTGGAATCCTAGTCATAATTTGTTTCTTTTTGACAGGAAAATCCTGCAAACTGTAGACAATTCTGTTCCTGATCAGTCTCTACCAATCAGATTACAAATTAAGAACAAAACTTAATTGTTTAATCAGTGAGCAACTAATAATCACCATTTCTTACAGCCAAGAAAGTACTTGTTCAAAATGCCTTTGTTAACTAATCCAAAAACCCTTTTGTTTTTCTTCTTTTATTTTTTGTTTGGCATTATTAATTTAGATGGATCTAAGGGCTAACATATTTATCACAAATTGTTATAATGTAATTTTTATTTTAATTTTTGAATATAATATGCTTTTAATATACCTGTCAGATTCCATAGCCGAAACTAGAAAGAATAGTACAGTCTCATTTTTAGTCAAGAAATTGGCTCCTGACATGGGTTTCAACTTTCAACTTTCATATGCAGAGAGTGAAAGAGAAAAAGAATGAAAGTTTCTTAATGGAACAGTTGTAAAGGCAAAATCCTTTGTTACTATTTCTCTGTATTATAGTAATAGTTATCCATAAAATTCAATAGCTGTTGAAGTGGGTTTTGAGAAAGATATTAAAAGAAACAAAAATTGGAGCTTAAAACTTGAAGATCATGGAACCAAAACCTCATTTTTCTCATTTGATTCAACACAGTGCTGTTCTTGAGGGGAAACTTGAAAGCATATCTTGTTCTCTCTTTTTTCTTTTTTCCTTGTTCTATCCATGCTCTTTTTTACTTTTATTTTTCTTGGGATTTTGACACCTGTAATCTTCAGAGTATTACCTGTTTGTGTATGATTTTGCTTGTGCTTAATGTAATTAAATTTTCTCATTCTTAGCTAGAGTGAAATTTTATTCCTGAAGAATAGTAACCATTACAAGATTCTATTTTTTGTTGTGTATGATACTTTCTCACTTACTTTTAGATCCATTAAAATCCAAAGCTTCTGTAATTAGCTAGGGTATTTTGTTCTTATGAGCAAGTAATTAAATCCTACAAATTCAGGGCATTTCTTCACTAAATAACATTTTGGCACATAGAGTCAATTTTTCGGTGCAGCCTTAGGATTGTTGATACAGGCCAAAAGAAATTAAGAAACTTGTGTTGGTATATCAGAAAAGACTCTCAATTTGGGAAGCTGTAATGAATTAAAAAAAGAAAAAAATATTTTGTTGAACTAAAGTGGGTACCTTGAAACCCCCTATAACTCAATTAATTGGTGTGTTTATCCGAGGATTCCAGCAAAGTTTTTGAGGAAATATGGAGGTTATCTTTCAAGTCCTGTAATAATTGAAGTCCCTACTGGTGCTAAATGGCAAATGGAATTGAAGATGAATGATGGTGAGGTTTGGTTAGAAAAGAGTTGGAAAGAATTTGCTGGATATTACTCTTTGGACAGTTGGAACTTACTAGTTTTTCTAGATGAAGGAGACTCCCATTTTCATGTTCTAATATTTGATAAGTCTGCTTCAGAAATAGAGTATCCAAGTAGTATGATTTATACTGGGATCCCAAATCATAAAATTGAAGATGGCATTGAAATATTAGATGATGATCCTTCATTAAGCAAGAGAATGCCAAAGCAATCTAATTCTATGCCTGAAATTGAAGTTACATGTTCCTAGCTTATTTTTTTTCTTACACCAGAATGCCAGAGCAATCTAATTCTATGCCTGAAATTGGAGGTATATGTTCCTAGCTTATTTTTTTTCTTACACCAAAAATGTGCTTTCTGATAATTGTCAATTGATTATCTTATAATATAATCTGATAAATTTATTCTATATTTTTTTTTCTGATGATGATGAGGCAGTAACACTTGAAGGATGGTTTTAACTGAGGACAAATTGTATGAAATTTGTTTTGTTTATTTTTAAGGATTTGTTTCTTTTTGTGCTTTGGTTCTGTCAACAGATCATATTTCATTCCTACGCATGCATAGTGAATACATACATGTATATATTCATATCTTGCAGTTCAAGTATTTTGGAATATAAGAAAAAAATTTCATGGATACATTTTGAATTCAATCTTATAGTTGTTGATTACCCATTCCAGATTAGCTTCTTCTCTTCTAAGTAATTCACAGTAGAATGAAAACTGATTTCTGATAACACTTTTTGGTATTAGCAAAGAGAATTGAACAGAAGTAAACTTTTCTGCAATTTCTTACCAAAATGTGCTCTTCTGATAATTGTAAAATTACCACTGGGTATTGATATTGAAGCTAAATGTATAATCTAATTGCTCTTTCAACCACAATCTCAACTTAAATCTTATCAAGTAGGTGTTTGATAAGTTCAAAGATTCTACAAAACAATATTCCTTCATATGTTAGTTGATGTCATGCAGGGAAGTTTGTGCAGTCGAGGCACAGACAGAACGCAAGCAAGCAAGCTGGAAGGCGTTCTTCTTCATGTTCGAATACTTCTCAAGCCCTTGAAGCTGCTAACAACTTAAACTCAAACTATCCATTCTTCAAGGTTGTTGTGAAGCCATATGATTGGAAGCATTGCAATGTGGTATGCTCATTAGTATTACTCTAAATCTAATTTACACCAACGTTTTCACCATATATTTCTTTATGTTTGATTTGGAATTTGAATACATGTGCTAATCAGAAAATAATTTTTCTCATCATAACACTACTTGATGCAAACAGTACCAATTAGAATTTCAAAGAGTACATTGAGAAAAGAGCAGAAAATGCAATGCTTCAAGTTGGAGAAAGAATGTGGCCTGTGAAGATATGACTTGTTCCGAACAAACACTCAGGCAGATTTGGTGCTGGTTGGCCTGCCTTTTCGAGCGAAAATTCTCTGGAAGCTGGAGATGTTTGTATCTTTGAGCTGATTAAGAGCAATGAATCTAATGTATCCATTTTCAAATATGTCCATTAAGTACTATATTTCATGATTGTGCTTTCTGAAACTATTTTGTAGCACTAACAATTATGTTTTAAGAACTTACCTTCTATGTTCTGCAGCAGTCATTAACTTCTGTTTACTTTAGTTTCTGTTTCATTTCTATTCTGCTCCTTCAATCTGGCAATCTTGCAACTATATGCTATAGATTTTCAAGGCCAAAATGGAATAATTATTCTTTCTTTTGCAGAATTTATGTATACTAGAATTTGGCTTTCACTTGCAGGTGTATACCAACTGGCTAAAATCAATATAAACTAAGTCAAGCTTACATTTCTTTTTTAATTTTTGCCCATTCATTGATAATTATAACAATAATAGAACACTGAAATTAATGCTTTTTTTTTTTTTCCTCAAAACAAAATGGGCTCCTCTTGACAATTATTGTAAGGAAAAAATTTAAGCATTTTTCTCAGCTGCCAAATCAAAATGTCATAAAATTAGAAAAATAATTGCTTTCATTGAGAGTTGAACTCAAGACCTCCCGCTTACTAAACGGGTGCTCTAACCAACTGAGCTATGAAAGCAGTTTAATGATAGGCATATTTAAAAATTATACATAAAATTATTTATATCATTCGCAATTTTACAATGGTTCCAACTAAAATATCTTATTATATGAAAAACTGTTCATTTTCCAAACATATTATGGATATAATTCTAAATAATTTATAATATTAAATAAAATTGTTAAGTTGTGGAAAAACTATTGTAAATAAAAGCATAAACATAATCACTATGGAAATAATTTATGAATGTTTACAATAAATCTAAGTAATTTAACATTTACAATAATTTATGAATGTGATAAAGTTCTTGTTCTTGATTCATTTCACCAAATCTGTCTGCTGTTCTAGGAAGTACAATTGCAGCTAAGCTAAGCTTACTGGTATGGTATCATTGGTGGCCTTTCAGAGTTAATAAAGAGACCTGCTTTTGATATATGTTTCCTTGTGCCAAGAAGAAGAATCTTGCAGGCTTAATTTTCTACAGCTACATCTCAATTTCGTATAGGCTACATTGAGGAAACAGAGGTATTTCAGAACCTTCTCTGAGACAGCATGCTTGCAGACTCTTGGCTGCAAGGGTAGATTTTCTCTGGGGATATCCATCAGGAAACATTGGGAAAAAGCCCTTTATGAAGAGATTTGTAAGCAAATAGAAAAATGGAAAGAACTTCCTCCAAGGCTTATCTAAACTCTTTCCAGTTCCTGATGTTAAGCCTAGGAAAAAGAGAGGTGGTCGACGACAGTTATGCCATGATAGAGATGAGAAAACTTGCTAACAGGATCCCTTTCGTCGTTTCTGAAGCGAGTTCTTTGGTTCAAAACCTTGTGTATTTGTGTATAATAGGGATGCTTGGTCAAGGAGGGAGTGTCAAGTTTCGCGTACCCGCTGGAGAACAGCTTAAACTTGGTACAAAACTTGACAAGAAGTTCAAGCAGTATGGAAGCAAGCAGTGCTGAATCTTAAGATTCTTGGTTGAAAATACTAAGAGTTATTGAGTTGCTCCTTAGTTTAATTTCATTATCCAATTAAGAATTAGCACAGTTACCAGAATAACCTTATATATGTATTCAAGTATAAACATATGTATGCATGTGTGTACACATAAATAGCCTACCCTGCAACTTCTAAACCAAGACAGGAGTCTATTCTGAGTCCTAACCAGACTGTCATTTGCCAAGGCCATGGCAAATAAAACGAAAATGTTGCAACTCATTCTCATTACTTTTTCAATATGAAATAAAAGGTTATAATTACTTCAAACATTTCCAGAAAGACAAATCCGTATGTTTACAATTAAAGTTGCACTTTCCGAATGAACCAAAAAAAGTTTTAAAAGAGAATTTTAATAGCAGTCTCAGAAATTCTTCCTAGAAATGGATATTGGTGATCAAATTAGCTACAAAATATAACCAGTTGACCTTAATTGCTCATCTGAAAATAGATACAGTTAGCACATTGCTTTTGATCAATTCAAAGATGCAAGTATCTCCACGTTCCAGAGAATTTTCCCTAACAAATTTCCCCCATCCACCAGATATCAGTGCTGTGTGCCTGTCTGAATACACATTTAACTTTACAGGCCATCTTTTTTCAGCAACCTGGAGCATCACAGTCTGTGATTCAACGTCCATATAACTGCGGACGAAGCTAATAGGTATGCTCAGCACCTGCAAAAATCGATATTAAAAATATGAAATGTATATATATACATTTTTCAGTACCATGAAAATCAAATTTATTGAGTGATATTGATGCTTAAACCTTAAGGGTACATTTGATAGAGTGTAATGGTATATAATGTAGTGTAATCAAATATATTTTTAGTATAAACTTTACATTGAAAATGTATTTGATTACATTATAATATATCTCATTACGGTGTACCAAACATACCCTAATATTTATAATGCCATACCGAGGGAAGCTTCTGCTGAAAAGCAATCTTGAAGCTTGGACAGTTTGAGATGAAGTTGTTATCAGCTTCAAGAGCAGGAGAAGTATTTGAACATGAAGACCTTCTACCTTGCATATTTGTACTCTTTTCATCCATTAAATGCTCTACATTAAATCAGTTAAAAAGGAAAATATATATATATATATTTTTGGTACATGATGAGTAATTATTTGTAAGGAAAGGAACTGTTAAAGGTTGAACTTCTAATTATCAAAAAAAAAAGTTTGAATTTCTAAACTCCTGTACTCTAAGGTAGATGCTCTACCATTAGACTACTGGCATAATGGACATAGGTTTTGTTATTCTAAACTAAACAAGCAGGAAATTAAGTTCTGAGACCCCACTTTAAATTTCCTATTAACAATTGAGATCTTTAAGGATGAAATCAACAACTATATATAAACAATCTGTTTTCTTGGGTTGGATTTTAACATGCAGTTAAGAATCATCACAGTTATTAGAAAACTTAAACAAAAAGCTTGCCTTCAATATCTTCAATGGAACAAGCTGAATCATCAATTTCTATAATAACATTGGATTGACCGCCATTATTTGTTGGATCATCCAAGGATTGACAAGCAATGCTATCTTCATTTTCTTGAAATTCTCCATCATCAACTTTAATTGGCTCCAAACAAGGCATGTCATTAGTATCTGGATAAGTTACCTCTACAGCACTCCTATCAAATATGAACACATTGAAATGGCTTTCTCCCCTGTATTGAAAAACTAGAAAATGCCCATGTTTCAGAGAGAGATACTCTGAAAATTCTTGCCAACCCTTTTCTAGCCAAATATCCTCTCCCTTCTTCAATAACTCCACTTTCCATGACGTGCCAGTAGGAACTTTAAGGATTACAGGACTTGACAAACAATTTCCATATTTTTTCACAAAACTTGTAGGTATCTCCTGACAAAAATAGCAAGGGATAAATACATATATGCCACAAGAAAAACCTGAAATTAGGTCCCCCTTGGCACAAGACAAGATTAAATGAAAAAACTAGAAACTCAAAATAAAAAATAAAAAAATAAAAATAAAATTAATAAAATAAAATAAAGAGCCTGTGGTAACACAAAAAAACACAAGGAAAAAAGCAATAATAACATGGAAAGATGGGTGCTTACAAGTTTTCCATGGCAGATGGTATTTTCAAGAATTATCTTGTAAAAGTGGGGTGAATTTCCTGTGATAGTGAAGCTCTCATCCTGGGACCTGCCACCATGAGAACTCATTGTTGAATTGAACAGATTCAATATTGGATGAACGGTTGTATTGGTAATAGTTCTTAGATTCTATATTTATGAACCAAACCTTAAAAAGCTTCATTTAAATCTTCATTAATGAAAGAGCAACCACTCCACAACTACCAGAGCATGCCTTGGGAGCAGAGGCACAATCCTAAATCCTAAGTAATGAACAGTCCTTGGAAATAGCAGACTTTATTAAACAAGACAACACAACTCCAGTCTTTTTTTTTTTTTTATATTATAATGAGTCAATTTTGTTAGATAATTATGAAAGGTGAAAAATATAACATTGAGAAGTAATTGCTTAAGCTAGTAGGCTTACTCATGTACACCCGAAAAAAAAAAACTAAAAAACTCCAATATTATGTGAAAAAACCCAGCACCAGTCCTTTTGGAGACCAAATAAAATGAAAATTAGCTGTGAATCATCAGACATACAAGACATACTAGTAGTAAAAATTATATTTAAATAGTTGATCAATGATTTTTTATTCAACTACAGTTCAAACTCACGCCTTCTCAAACAACTCAAAAGTCATTGGATTATAACTCATTAGTGTCGTCCAATTAATTAAATAACAATGTCACAACACTAGTAAGTTAATAAACGGTAAAAAAATTTGAATTCATATGAATTTGACATTTCTATGGACTTGAAAAAAAAAAAAAAAAAAAACAGAGAATAATCTCTCCTTGCTATCAGGAGGCAAAAAGCAGCAAAACTTAGTATTACATTTACCTCCTATTTTCTGTCAACTTTCTGTTAATCATTTTGGTGTACTAAATTTTTGTTGGAGGCATTACATAATTCCTCAAAATCTTTGGATTCATTTAATATAATGTCCAAATTGTAAAACAAGAGCGTATTCATTTAAGTTCTAATGACAGAGTAAAACATATGAATAAGCTCAACTTTTATTTGCACCAATTTACTCTCATTCATGTTTCTATCCATCCAATAAGGAAATCATTCAACTTGAGGGCTAAAGGCAAGCAAAGCTTCTTCCTTTTTACACATATATATATATATACACCTGTAACGTAAATTTTGTGAGTAATAGTCAAACAAACAAAATCTCCATTTCTCATAATTTAATATACAATGCATTTCCTCAAAATCACAACTTCATAATAATATAAAGCACCCAAAAAAGGCCCATTGCAACAAAAATTATACATGCACCTGACTACCAAATAATTCTTCCAGAACAGGCAACAGCAACGATTTAAGGAACAGGGACACATCTGAAAATGGATACCGACAGCATGTTCTTTTTTATCTGTTCAAAGATGCAAACATCTCTTTTCCTCAGAGAATTTTCCCTCAAAAAAGTAGCCCAACCAACAGAGAATCTAGCTGAGCTTCTACGTATATAAACATTCATCATTACAGGCCACTGTTTATCTGCAACCTTAAGTCTCACTTTATGTGTTTTGCATTCCATATGCTTCGTGATAAAAGCAATTGGTATGCTTTGCTGTTGACATTGAAATAACACCATGAATAAATAAAAAAGGTTATGATAAAAAAAATCTGAATATAAGACTTAAATATAAATGTAAATGCTTATTGAGATGTCTCAAATTCATGTTGGAATCTAATAGGCTTTTAGTATAAGGTGACACATTAACATTAGAAACTTGCAATCCCACTCATTATCTAATAACGTAAATAATACATATTCTTTACCAGACATAGATTCCCACGACGAGATGAGCTCAAAACAACCTTGAAACACGGATGGCTTAAAGTTGAGACAAATTTGTTGGCGGCTTCCTCAGCTTGAGAAATACTTGAATGTGAAGATCTTTTACTCTCGTCACTCATCAGTTCACTCAACTTTCCTGTATTAAACCAAATCAACAGGCAAACAAGTCTCTTTTTAATGAACAAATCACGCAAGAAATTAAATTCTAAACCACCAAATAGTACAAGAACATTCTTTTTTGATCAAGAATGATCAGTATATATATATATGTCATATAGCGGCATCAAACAATCAAAAAAACAAAAGAAATCTTTGGCAAAAATAAGAGAAACATACCTCCAGATTCTTGAATAGAGCAATCCAAATCAACCTCAATCTTTATAACTTTGGATTGGTTGCCATTTGGCGGAGTCAAAACAACTGAAGGGCATTGTGTTTTAGTCATTGGATCATCTTTATTTTCTTGCATATTATCAGTCTTTTCCCCTAAATGGATGTCACTGGCTGTTGGGTACTCAATCTCTACGGCACTCATATCAAATATAAGCACACTGAATTGGCAATTTCCTTCATATTTAAACAGTAAAAAGTTCCCATGTTTCAGAAAGTGATACTCTGCAAATTCTTGCCAACCCTTTTCTAGCCAAATCTCATCATCACCATTCTTTAATAGCTCTACTTTCCATGTTATGCCAGAAGGAACCTTAAGGATTACTGGACTTGATAAACGATTTCCATAATTCCGCACAAACTTTGTAGGAATCCCCTAATTAAAACATCATTAAAGCAAACAAATTTCAGAAAAAGGAAAAAAGTTATTGCTTCAATCCGCATTGAGTAATTAAAGAATTGCAAATTCATCAAAATTTTCTGATAAAGCAATAAAATTCCTCAATGGGTTTCTGTCCCTACAGTTTATTCTTGTCAAATTAGCAGCGTAATGCCTATGGAAGAAAACTCAGTCATATAAATTGGGAAGTTCAGAACCCCAAATTGAATTGCAGAAGAAATCTTAACCATATAACTTCAAATATGCTGAATACATTAGCCATAAAATCAAGAACACAACAACGGCAACAAAAACGAGATTCAAGAACAAGAAAAAGAAAAAAAGAAAAGATACTTACAAGTCTTCTTTGGCGGATGGTAGTTTCAAGAATGATCTTGAAAAACTTGGGTTTTTTTGCTGTGTAAGACCTCATTCTTTAATATATTCAGTAGCATAATTTTTGTTGTATTCTTCAGATAATTTTCTGTATTTATGGGGATATCATCGATCTTTAATGGAGCAGAGACTAGTCCATGACTCCATGGCCATGACAATCTCTCTTTCAAAGTTAACTTTCCTTTCCATTTTCCCTATTTATTTCTTTACTCTTTATATTTTTCCCAAAGAAAGTGAAACACTACAGTAAAAACATATGGAAATGGGATCAATCTCATAGAATATTGCTCACCTTTTATTTTATTTTTTTTCCTTGTAAGATACAATTATTTATATTAATTAAATTCATTTCTTCAGAAAATATTAATTAAATTCACGGTTATATAAGTGAGAATTATATATATGTTTATTATGAGAAAACAATAGATTTTTTATAACTAATTTTTTAAAGGTTTTATATAATTAATTGTTTTGTAATTAATTTTTAAAGTATGAGAATTATATATAAAGATAAAAAGAATATTAATATATTTACATTTATACTAGCAAAAATAATATACGTAATCATAATTAATTTTTGAAATCTCAACATGTAATTGATTTGATTAGAAAAAAAAAATCTACTTTAAAAGCAGTTAAAAATTTTAAACCGAATAATCAATCAAAATTTTTAGTTATTTCAATAAAAGGAAAATTAATTTTTTATTTAATTTGATTATTAATTCATAAAAATTATTTATTTACAATTATTAATTTGATTGCCTTAATAACATAAATGTTATTGTATTATTGTATGAAAAATTTTATTTCATTTATTTATTTGGAGTCAAGTGATGAATTATTTTGAATGAAAAAAGTGGTTTTTGTTATCCAAAATTTAATATTATAAAAAGATCATGTTTATTATTGTATTAATATCTATGGATCCTAATACAACATTGTTTGTACTTAAATTGTTATTTTCTTATAAAATCAATTTTTTATAAATCAAATTTTAGTTTAATAATGATATTAAAATTACTTTTAAAGTTGATGTTGCGTGAATTGAAACCTCAATTAAAATTCAAAAGAAAAAAAAATTGTCATTGCTTCTATATTGATTTATAATTATATTTATTCATTGATTAAGAAGAAGAAATTAAATCATGATTCAGTAATGATTTTAGCCTTGGAGGGGGGATTGGGTTATAGAAAATTATACAACAGAAAATTAATTATCCTATCAGTAGGTTTATTAGCTTCTCTTCTAATCCAACAAAAATAAAATACTAAAATGTAACTCTTAATTCCTGAACTATAGACAGAAGAGACTGGACTTCCTAGGGACTAGTTTTAATAGGAATAGAATAAGCATCTACCAACATTTTGCAATATGATTCTAGGTGTATCTTACTAATACTAGCAATTAAAGGATGCCTAACTGCTACCACCATAGCTTTAGCTTCTACTGTGAAAGGAGAACTTGTCTTTCTTCTGAATGTTATACCATCCAGTAGGCTCCCTTTATCATCCTTGTAAAGAACTGTTATTGCTTCTATGCTTGTTCCATTATCAAAACTAGCATCAAAATTTGCCTTACTAGCCTTTTTTTTAGGAGGTTTCTAGGCTACACAATCTTTTGTCAAAGGCTATACATTTGAAAAGGATTTTGGCTGGGGAACTTGAAACTCTTGGAAGTAATGTTAGCTAATGCAACTATCTTGATTGGATCTGTCACGCCCCGAACTCGAGGGCACGTGACTGGCACTAGGACACGGGACATGCACGTGGCTACCAGTGCCCGTAGTAAGCCTAATCCAAACCACAAGACAATAAGCCCACAACACATAACTGAAAAGCCCAACTGAAAAGGGCTATGAGCCCAAACAAGGTAAGCAGAACCAAAAGAAATCACAACATAACGCAATATCAAATTGGCCCAACATTACTTATTCCAGAAATAAATTATAGAAAAGCTCCACTTAACCCCAAAGATTACAACTCTTAAAAATACATAACTGAAATAATACACAAAGTTCAACTACAAAGTGTAACATTGCGGAGTTCTAGAGTTACAATTACAAATGTACTTTTATTATATACATTCTTAATATCTCATTAATACAAATCACTGCTGAAGGAAAATTGGCAGTCTACTAAATAACAATTCCTTCCCAGCTCATTCCCTGACCTGAAAGCAACAAGATAAACAGGAATGAGCGTTCGACTCAGTAAATGATACCAGCTAATATATTAAACTGGTATCCAACAGATAGAATCTAATGCACATGATATGCACCGTGTCATAGAGACAGACAAATCATCAAATCAAGCAAGGATGGGGTATGGTCCACAGTACCACACTGATACTCAGTACTCAATATGGGGAGCCGATCCCCCTACTCTGGCTCTCTAAATCCAATTAATCTATCTCTTATATCCAAGGGGCCCGGCAGTCACTGGTCTGTACCACACAGCCCTGACCCGACTGACAGCAGCCCTAGCGATGAGCAGGCCTGGCCGGCATCCATCAGTCATAGCTCATCTTCTGAATCTCATCATAATCCATAACAATCCCATAATCCTAGGTGGTACTGTATCCTTCCAACTTCCATCCATCAATCACAACCATAACATGGCACATAATACAGAATATCAATTCATTACTCACAGTCAAATGTCACATGCTTATAGATGCAATAGTAATGCATAATATACGTATATATATACACACGGCAATGCATATGAAATGGAAATAGGATAATATATCAGTGAGTATCACTCACCTAACTGTCGACGCTTCCGACTGGCTTTCCTCAGAAGAGTAGCCTTGGAACCAGGAAGACGCCAAACACCGACACCTCGCAACAGAGAACATGAACATGATAAGATTTACACTCAACCCCAGAACAGACTCGATAACTTAACAAATATTCTAAGAACCACTAAACATAGATTAACTCATATACCAACAGAAATACAAGGATTTTGGGTTAACCTTCACAATTTTTGAACATACAGACGTCGAGGATCGTGCCAGAACATCGAAACAGAATCACTGGACCTCTCCACACGCCGGCACCACGCCCCGCCACCGGCCGGCCACGTGCCGCCGCCGGTGGTGGCGGATCAGGGGAAACCCCACACCAGCAGACTCATCTCAACCCCATGAGCACAAAAACAGTAGCCACTCGCCGGCACTTGCCCTCCAGCCACCGAAAAATGCCTCCAAAGTCACAGTTTTACATTTTCTGATCTCCTCCTCCGGTGGTCCTCAAGGGGCAAGGCAGGTACCAAAGTGAAGCTCTCATCTCCAGGAGTAAAATGGCACCAAGATCGCAGGATTTCGCTGCCGGAATCGGCCGAAAAATGGTTTTGAAGTTGCAGTGGCCGGCGGTCCTTCTCTCCTCACGTACGCCGCCGTGCCGCCGCCGATCGTCAAGCTGCCACCTCCCTCTACCCAGCGGTGGTGGCGGTGCTTGCCATCGCCCGCCGGAACACCTCCAGCACCCACTCTCTCTCTCTCGGCCTCTCCCTTTCTCTCTCCTCTCCCTCTGCTTCTGTCCTGTTTTTGCTTCACCCAAAACTCACCGTTTTAGTTTCTCCAAACTAACCAATCCCAGCCTTCCATTTCTTCTTCTTCTTTTTTTTTTACTTAAAACAGATTATGCTTATATATATATATATATATATACACCAAACCATATAATATATACATATAATACTACACGCATACCTACATATATATAAATTACCAAGAATAATCATAATAATAATACTACTAATAATATTGATAATAACAATAATAATAGTAATAATAGTGATAGTAATAATAATAATAATAATAATAATAATAATAATAATAATACCACCAATAATCATAATAATGAAAATGATAGTAATAATAATAATAATTAACAATAATTCATAATTCACATATTAATAATAATAATTTACAACATATACTAATGAAAATATATCAATAACATTATTAACGGTAATTATAGTAATTATATGGAAATCCAAATATCCGATAAAATACTATAATCAACTTATAATATAATTAATACCCTTATTAATACTCAAATATCAAAATATAATCCAAAATACAATTCTCCAAAAATCTATATTAACATTATCATAATAATATAATATTGTAATATTATATCAAAATTGTCATTAATAATACATATTCAAATAATATGAATATTTATAATTTAATAAAATATAATTTCAATCTTATTTTAATAAGGAAAATAATAAAATAAGATATTTCCGTACGAAAATAGAATTTTATAAAATAATTGAAAATTCGGGTTATTTCAATCTTCCTTCCTTCAGAAAATTCGTCCTCGAATTTTCAAACACAGCAGTTTACAACTAAACTTCTCCACCACACTTCCACTGCGCACTCTGATACACAACCAAACCCCGGAAAGGTAGCAAAACAAAACAAGTTCAGCAAGACATAAAATTATATACTTAAACCTCCAATAACATTCTTCTAATACCTATATCCAATCTATTTCCTTAAACCTTACAGCAAATACTAATTATTCTGTATTTCTACACCTTTGATTTAATCACAGCTCACACTAACACAACCCTTGATTTCACACTAATCAATCATAACCTTAAACATATCTTGTCTTTAAGTACTTATGAATACTAAAGCTAATATTAATACCTAACTTCTTACTTCCATGTATTAATCATTACATCAACCAGATAAAACTCCAACAAATAATTCTAAGCTAATAAAACTCTTAATATTTCTCAATGCATTTCCAGACGAATAATTTTACTTAATTTCTAATAACCTCGATAAATATTCTTATGTCTAATATCTCATCAAACTTGTAATTTTCCATTAAATTTCATTGTGAGAATAAGTCCCATAGGAATTTCCATAATCATTTCATCAAATAAAACACATCAATACTAAATAATTTACTTTCCACTCCTACTTGCTTTAACTAATTTCCTCAATATATATATTTATAAAATTTATTTCATCAGTTTGAAATCAGCATATATGACTACACACCAATTGATATATAAAACCAGAAATTTTACCCTTTATCTCAGCATCCCTTATAATAACAGAGTCATCAAGAAATTTTGTTAACTCCACACATATTTTACACCATAAGTAGGATACTAACCAATAATTCACAAGTTATTTAAGACTTATTCTCTTGCTGTAAAATACTTTAACATCCTAGCTTAAATAGTTATTGTCTCCTAACCATACACATTTAACCCATATCATTATCTTATTTCGAAATTTCCATCAACATCTTATGATCTTTCATATTCCTAATCTTTCTATTTATCTACATAAAATCAATAAATTCAGTACTCTTACAGACACTTAATAAAAATCTCTGTACAGGATATATATCTGTCTTAATCGATGCCATTCCATTTTGATCTCAACTTAACCTATACACCTCATGAGTATGCTCAAATAATAACTCTACTAGATGATATAATAAAATTCCTTTCCTTAATAAACTCAGTACTTAATCCTTAATTCTTTCCACAATATAATATAGAATCTAGTACCTCAAAATATTATCTTATTTTGAGAACTTCAATCCACTGCAGGTATATCCAAATTTATTTAAATGTGCAAAACTATTTAAGATCATTCGTAAAAATTAAAACATTTTCACTTTTATTTTAGAGCTTAAGGTACTGTGTCCGGGAATGCTACACAATATGCAACCTTAATGCAATGATCCATGAAGGAGATGATGTATGAATAATGACTAATAACTTTATGATGCCTGACTCAATAAATGCAGACAGACATATACACTGGACACAAGTACAGAGTTCTAAAATAATAAATCCTCAAAACAAGTATTAAAATCATACTTGAAAATCAATTATCATCTTTAAATTCATTTGAAACATTCCATTTCCAAATCATTTAAAATTGTGAATAAAGTCATTTTATACCCTACTGGATTAAGTTCTCGGATATCCTCGAATTCACAATTCATACAGCTTTAATATTCTATCCCTTATAAGATTCCAAATCATACCCTTTAATCATATTCTACTCACCCAAGAAACTTTATCTCCACAACATTCTACTAACATCACGAGGTTAAGAAAATCATAAAATTCATCATAACACCACGTTAACGCTGAATTGGAAGCAAAGGAAACTCAAGACGACAATTGGGAATTCTATACTCCGCATGTTACAGAAACAAGGACCCACAACACTGAAAACATAAAAGGTCACAAGATCTTTGCTCTGATACCACTTTGTCACGCCCCGAACCCGAGGGCACGTGACTGGCACTAGGACACGGGACATGCACGTGGCTACCAGTGCCCGTAGTAAGCCTAACCCAAACCACAAGATAATAAGCCCACAACACATAACTGAAAAGCCCAACTGAAAAGGGCTATGGGCCCAAACAAGGTAAGCAGAACCAAAAGAAATCACAACATAACGCAATATCAAATTGGCCCAACATCACTTATTCCAGAAATAAATTACAGAAAAGCTCCGCTTAACCCCAAAGATTACAACTCTTAAAAATATATAACTGAAATAATACATAAAGTTCAACTACAAAGTGTAACATTGCGGAGTTCTAGAGTTACAATTACCAATGTACTTCTATTATATACATTCTTAATATCTCATTAATACAAATCACTGCCGAAGGGAAATTGGCAGTCTACTAAATTACAATTCCTTCCCAGCTCATTCCCTGACCTGAAAGCAACAAGATGAACAGGAATGAGCGTTCGACTCAGTGAATGATACCAGCTAATATATTAAACTGGTATCCAACAGATAGAATCTAATGCACATGATATGTACCGTGTCATAGAGACAGACAAATCATCAAATCAAGTAAGGATGGGGTATGGTCCACAGTACCACACTGATACTCAGTACTTAATATGGGGAGCCGATCCCCCTACTCTGACTCTCTAAATCCAATTAATCTGTCTCTTATATCCAAGGGGCCCGGCCGTCACTGGTTTGTACCACGCAGCCCTGACCCGACTGACAGCAGCCCTGGCGATGAGCAGGCCCGGCCGGCATCCATCAGTCATAGCTCATCTTCTGAATCTCATCATAATCCATAACAATCCCATAATCCTAGGTGGTACTGTATCCTTCCGACCTCCATCCATCAATCACAACCATAACATGGCACAGAATACAGAATATCAATTCATCACTCATAGTCAAATGTCACATGCTTATAGATGCAATAGTAATGCATAATATACGTATATATATACACACGGCAATGCATATGAAATGGAAATAGGATAATATATCAGTGAGTATCACTCACCTAACTGTCGACGCTTCCGACCGGCTTTCCTCAGAAGAGTAGCCTTGGAACCAGGAAGATGCCAGACATCGACACCTCGCAACAGAGAACATGAACATGATAAGATTTACACTCAACCCCAGAATAGACTCGATAACTTAACAAATATTCTAAGAACCACTAAACATAGATTAACTCATATACCAACAGAAATACAAGGGTTTCGGGTTAACCTTCATAATTTTTGAACATACAGACGTCGAGGATCGTGCCAGAATATCGAAACAGAATCACTGGACCTCTCCACGCGCCGGCACCACGCCCCGTCACCGGCCGGCCACTCGCCGCCGCCGGTGGTGGCGGATCAGGGGAAACCCCACACCAGCAGACTCATCTCAACCCCAGGAGCACAAAAACAGTCGCCACTCGCCGGCACTCGCCCTCCAGCCACCGAAAAATGCCTCCAAAGTCACGGTTTTACATTTTTCGATCTCCTCCTCCAGTGGTCCTCAGGGGGTAAGGCAGGTACCAAAGTGAAGCTCTCATCTCCAGGAGTAAAACGGCACCAAGATCGCCGGATTTCGCTGCCGAAATCGGCCGAAAAATGATTTTGAAGTTGCGGTGGCCGGCCGTCCTTCTCTCCTCGCGTACGCCGCCGTGCCGCCGCCGATCGTTAAGCTGCCACCTCCCTCTACCCAGCGGTGGTGGCGATGCTTGCCACCGCCCGCCGGAACACCTCCAGCACCCACTCTCTCTCTCTCGGCCTCTCCCTTTCTCTCTCCTCTCCCTCTGCTTCTGTCCCATTTTTGCTTCACCCAAAACTCACTGTTTTGGTTTCTCCAAACTGACCAATCCCAGCCTTCCATTTCTTCTTCTTTTTTTTTTTTTTTTACTTAAAACAGATTATGCTTATATATATATATATATACACCAAACCATATAATATATACATATAATACTACACGCATACCTACATATATATAAATTACTAAGAATAATCATAATAATAATACTACTAATAATATTGATAATAATAATAATAATAATAATAATAATAATAATAATAATAATACCACCAATAATCATAATAATGAAAATGAGAGTAATAATAATAATAATTAACAATAATTCATAATTCACATATTAATAATAATAATTTACAACATATACTCATGAAAATATATCAATAACATTATTAACGGTAATTATAGTAATTATACGGAAATCCAAATATCCGATAAAATACTATAATCAACTTATAATATAATTAATACCCTTATTAATACTCAAATATCAAAATATAATCCAAAATACAATTCTCCAAAAATCTACATTAACATTATCATAATAATATAATATTGTAATATTATATCAAAATTGTCATTAATAATACATATTCAAATAATATGAATATTTATAATTTAATAAAATATAATTCCAATCTTATTTTAATAAGGAAAATAATAAAATAAGATATTTCCGTACGAAAATAGAATTTTATAAAATAATTAAAAATTCGGGTTATTTCAGGATCAATCTCTTTCTGTTGGAAAACTTTATTGTTCCTTTGCTTTTAAGGAGCCTAACAAAAACTAGCCAACCTCTTTGGTGCTAATCTGTCTTGCTATTGGAAATAAGACACCATGGAAGGCCACCATGATGCAAATGAATTTGGAAAACATATGCTTCTATTATAGTTGCTTCTGTAAAAAGAATTTTGTCATCCACAAACAATATATAAGCAATCCTTAGACTTCTTCTTGTTATCTTGAATCCTTTTAAATCTCCCCTATCTATTACATCTTCAATCATTGTTGATAAGATTTGAAATTAATATGAAGAGATAAGGAAAAAGTGGATCTCCTTGCCTTAAAGCTTTAGAAGGCTTAAAAAATTATGTTGGTTGCCCAATAATTAATATACCATATGACACAGTAGAGATGCATTATTGGATGAGCTCTAAGAAACATTTAGAGAATCCCATTTTACCAAGGACAACTAATAAGAAACACCATTCAACCCTATCATAAGTTTTCAACATATTAAGCTTGATTGCACATCCAAAATATTTCTACTGGTTCATTTTTTTAAAAACATGCAAAATTTCATATACAACTAAGATATTATCCTATATGCATCTCTTTGGAATAAAGGCTCATTGACATTCATGAATTAGATCATTCATATAGGGTTTCAACCTTATGATAATGACTTTTGAAGTGACTTTATAAATGAAATTCCATAGATTGATATGGTAAAATTGAGATACCTAGTGTGGCATTGCAACTTTTGGAATCAGTGTGAT
This sequence comes from Reutealis trisperma, assembly GCA_947687605.1. NCBI lineage: Eukaryota > Viridiplantae > Streptophyta > Magnoliopsida > Malpighiales > Euphorbiaceae > Reutealis > Reutealis trisperma. The sequence goes on from CANTUT010000008.1 coordinate 635,063, forward strand.
GAAAGTTTGGTTTATGGCTTATGGCATGTCACCTGTCTGAAAGAAATGCTTTACAACCTCAATTAATTCATCCTTGAATTTAGACCAGCATTTTTGATAGAATATTCCAAGAAAAGCATCAGGTCCTAGTGCCTTAAAGCCTCTAAGGGATAACAACTACCTTGATTTCTTATTCTTGTACCAGGGCTGTTAGATCTTCATTTATTTCCACTGTAACCACTTTCTTTACTTTACTTAAAACTGAATCATAATGATGATGACCATTAGTCTTTTACATATTAGAGAATAAAGAAGTTATTTCCTACTCTATTACTTATTCTTGCTCCACCCATCTCCCTTCCATGTCTTTTAATCATAAGATTAAGTTTGTAGTCTTCCTTTATATTGCTGAGGCATGAAAGAACTTGTATTTCTATCTCCCTCTTTCAGCCATTGAATGCAAGACGTCAGTTTCATAAATTGCTCCTCCATTTGCCATAATACACTCAATTCCTTCATGATTTGTTTTTATTTCAATTTGTCGCCTTTTGACAGCGACCCCTTAAATAGTTTCTCTAGTAAGCTATAAAGGTTTTGAATTTTCACTCTAGAGTTCTCAATTTCTTTTTTGTGCCATTATGACAATTTCTTTGCATAGTTTTGTAACTTTTTATCCATCCCTTTCAGGTATGATGTTGAGGACATAAACTCCAAGCTTATTTAGCTATTGATCTCCAATTCTAGTTAAGAAACCATTTATTTTCAATCCTAAAGATCTTTACTTTTCTCCTCCTGAAACCATCAAAATCAAGAATGATGGGCCTATGATATGATCCACCATGAAACACCTAGGCTACTTCAAAGGAGATTTTCTAAGAAAAAATTGCTAAAACTCAATCAATTCTCTATGCAGTTCCCCTTCTTCCTATTTGTTTGTTATACTATGTAAAAATTGGCCTTTGAATCCCAATCCATTAATTGAGCCTTATGAATTAAAGACTCAAAGGCTTTTGTGCTATTCTTAGTAACATGTCTTCCCCTAATTTTATCCTTGCTGTTCAAAATAGCATTCATATCACCTACACACACCTATTCAACATTCCTATTTGGTTTGAGTTGTAGTCATTTTTCAAACATTGCTTCTCTTTCTCCTTTGTAAGGACTCCCATATGCAAAGGTTTGAAACCAATCTCACCCTTAATCTTTTGTCTTACAATGGGCATAGATGAAATGCTCTGACTCGCTAATTACTTTGACGTCTATAGAATTTTGCCACCATAATGGCAGCATGCCTGTTATATCTATGGGTTCCATATAATCAACTTCTTCAAACTTAAACTTCCTTCTTAAATTTTCTAGATAAGTAGTGTTATTCTTAGTTTCAAAGATAAATAGCACTTATAGGCATTGGGACTTTAACAAATCCCCTAAATAACTGATTGTCAAAGGCCACCCTAAACCCTGATAGTTCTACATAATGTGTCTCATTGCTCATTGGCGGCTTTAAGTGAGCCACCAATGGCTTTAGCTGCTAAAAAATTTGATTCACCATTTTTTTTTCTTTTCTTTCTTCATCTATCTTAGTTATTCTTAGAGCAGGAGACAATCTCATCACATTCTCCTACTTCCTATTATTACTGAAATTATAAGAGTGAAGATGGTTCATTCTCATCCTCTTTGCTATTGTCACCATTGTAATCACCTCTTCCTCTTGCTTTTTAATAACTTCAAGTTCTTCTTGAGTTTCTAATTTGAAGAAATATGTATAATTGCCTTCTTGCTGCTATATTTCAACTAGATTTTTGTTGGGTGTTGTGCTGTATGTTCTTCACTTCTTAGGAACCTTATGAGCTCTATTATGCTCTCTTAGGCTTTTAAAGGCTCAAGTGTAAAGGGCTTTTAAACCATGCAAGTTTTTGGGCCTTTTAGCTCTAATTCTTCTGCTACACCCAAGATTGAATTCTGGCCTAAATCTTCTTTTCAGAGGCCTAATATCTTCTAAAGCTATCAATTTTTGTTCAAAATCCATATTTTTTTGAGCTAAGTGTTGAACTGGAACTTGTGTAGTCCCTATTAATAGATTAACAATACTAAGTGATCATGATGGGTGCATTGCTCGAGCCAAATTTTACAACCCAAATCCTACGTTATCCGCCACCATATCTTCACATATTGTACTATTAATAGTAGTGATTAGATTTTGAGATGACCCAGGTTGATTTACCTCCTTCATGTCTACCTCTTTCTCCAATGTGTGACTTTCACTAACTAAGCCACAAATCTACATGTTTTGTATGTAATCAGCAGCCTAAGCATGTTGCACCCTAGCGGTTCTTCTTTCTATTTTTTCTATTCTTCTTTTAGAATCTAAAATTGAGTTACTTCCAAAAGAGCTCGGATTGCAACTTCGTAATTTAGAGCCTTTGTTTCAAGGGCTTCTCTGTAATGGTCCTCCTCTTTGTAAGGACATACCTTAATAGTATATCCAAGTTTCCTATAAAGGTACCATATGTTAGGTAGTCTTTCATATTTAAATTTAATCCACTAGAATGTATCCTTTGGTTTTTGGATCCAAAACCCTAATGACAAGGGATCTATAACTTTAACCAAAATTCTAATCCTCAAAGAAGTCTCCCATGTAATATGATCCTATTTTCATTCATCCATTTCTTCGAACCTAGGAAAAAATTGTCCAATTCTGGAAGCGTTCTCCAAATTGATTTGATTAGGAGAAAGGCCTTAGATTTGAACCTAGAAAAGGCTATTTGAGAAGTCTATCTAATAGAGAGCTATATTAGGAGGCCATTCCTTTAAGATAATGAGGCTAACTATAGTGTGCCTTCTATGAATTTCTTCTTATCATCTTCTTTATGAGATTCAAAAACAAACACATTTTCACCTTTATGTTTAGCCTCAAAACCTCTGCTTAATTTCCATGATTTATGGAGGGCTATTTTCATCGTATTATAACTGAGTGATCAATGAGTTAAGATTTAATGATATGCTTTCTTTCTTTTTTTTTTTAGAACAATTTTTTTATGGCCTAATTTTCTTTTTTAAAAAAAGTTTTTAGTTACCAGTTTTTTTAGAACATAATTAATACTCATTCTTTCTTTTATCATATTAATTTTAACATAATTAACTTAAATAAATATAATTTAAAATTGGGATAAGGTACAAATATGTATCCCTAGAGTTTTTAAAAGCACAGATTGACACTTAATGTCTTTGAAGGCACGTATTTGCTCCCAATGTTTTTAAAACCTATCAATTCGCCCCTTCAATTAATGTTCCCATTAACTTCTTGTAATATCCATTTTATGGAGCTCACTTTGAATCCTACCTGAACATTAGAACCTATACAATTAATTATTTTGTCCCAATATTATAAAAAAGCAAAAACAATATAATCAAAGCCATACAATTCAATCACTGTTACGATGTAAGGTCTCAAATAGAGTCCAGTTGAAACTATAGAGTCCACAGAACTTACCATGTTACTTTCACACAATAATCTAACACCCACAAAAACTATTTTAGTAAATTGAAAAGATTACTTCTTTCTCAGGACAAGTCACTAGAAAAATCTCAAGGACCCAGCTTACTGTCTAATCTTTTTCTCTTTCTACTTTCATTGATGAAACTCAATGGGCAACTGCAGTAGCCTTACCTCTAGTAGCACTAACTCTGCCAACTCTTCCAGTGGCTCAAGTAACCCTTCTCCCTCCAGTGGCATCACAATCCACCCGAAAATTGCTGCTCCTTCGCCTCACCCTCCACAACCACATAAATTTCAAACCTCCAATCATCCCTCCTCCACCACCATTCCCACCGTTGGTAGAGTCCTTAATCGTCACATGGAGTACGTCTGTAACACCTACATATTTGGCCGCAAGCTAGATCAGGGCCAGTTTAGTGTCACTTATTTAGTCACTCACAAGGAAACTAAGTAGTTGTTCGCCTGCAAATCCATTGCCACTCACAAACTCATCAACCGTGATGACATTGAAGATGTCCGCTATAAGATCCAAATCATACACCACCTCACCAGCCATAGGTCAATCTTCTAATAATAATTAATGGGTAGATTTTATTTTCTTTTAATATGAGGTAAAGATTTGAACTTTATTTTAGTCTTTGTATGTTTCTTATTGTAATAAGAATATAGTGAAGCTAAAGGGAGCATATGAAGATAGGCACTCTATGAACTTGGTAATGGACTGTGTGCTGGAGGGGAATTGTTTGATAGGATCATAGCAAAGGAGCATTATTCAGAGAGGGTAGCAGCCAATCTTTTTAGACAAATCATGATTGTTGTGCATACTTATCATTCCATAAGAGTTATACATAGAGATTTGAAGCCTGAAAATTTCCTTTTATTGAGTACTTATGAGAATTCCCCATTGAAGGCCACTGATTTTGGGCTCTCTGTGTTCTTCAAGCCAGGTCATTCCGGTGTTCTTGATGGGATTAGTTTGAGTTTATATATTGACACTTTGATAATACTTTTTAAGATAAAATTATTTGAATGCTTTGATGGTAGGATCAACAGAACCACAAATAATGTGTAAATCTAAAATGGAAATAACTAATTGGTGTAGTTAGAGTTTTGGTGGGCCAAACTTAATATAATCCAATCAAGAACTAAACTTGTCCATGTAATACTCAAAGTGGGCCCCACAAAACGGATATTACAATAAGTTAACAGGAACGTTAATTGAAGGGGCGAGTTAATGAATTTTAAAAACGTTAAGAACAAATACATACTTTAAAAATTATTAAATGTCAATCTACACTTTTAACTAAACTTTAGGAGGTATATTTACACCTTATACCTTTAAAATTCAATATCTTATTTTGATATTTATAAAATAATTAATTATTTTAATCATTACGCTACATTATTATTACATTTATACTTCCAAACAAAGCAATGCAATGCCAATTATATTACATTATATTGCATTTTTCATTTCATTACATCGTTCATTACATTATATTATACCAAACGTAATCTTTATAGATGTTATACATGAAGAAAGTGTAGAAACATCTTCAAAGTTTTATGCAGGCATTGTTGACATTTTTAGCATTTTGTAAATTAATGTTTTTTATTCTATTTTCTTTTAATTTTGGATAAAACATATGAATTTATTTTGAAAAGGTCAAGGTTGGTTCTTCCAAGTCTCATGTAGGATATCTTCATTTTATAATTGATATTGTGGAAAAATGAACTTGTTTTAGTGTCCATCTCAGGAGCATAAGCTAATTTTTGGAATTAGATATTGAAAAAGTAAATATTTTTATGGGCACAAGCAACTTTCCTCTTAGATTTTTATCAGCATATGCTAAATTTTCTATTGTTTGAAAAGAAAAAAAAATAGGAAAGAATTTAAAAAAGTTCATGTGACTCATCAAAAATTTTCCTCCTAAATTTGAAGAGAAAATGGGTGGAAAATTATTAAGATTATTAAAATTACAAATTTCTTCCAAATATAATATTTTTAAAAATAAAAAGAAGAATTTATTTATAATTTTAGCATAATAAAATAATATTTTATATATTTTTCTTCCTCTTATTTTTACTCTCTCCCAAATAAAAAATAAAAAAAATATTTTCATCCTTTAATTTTCAATTCTCTTATTGTTATTCCATTTAGCACCAGAAATTACCTCTAAACATAGGTAAAAGCCACATTTAAATCTTCTTTAATGAAAGAGCAACCACTCCACAGCTACCAGTCCTTCTGAGGACTCTATTTAAATCCTAAGTAATGAACAATCCTTGAAAATTTCAGACTTTATTAAATAAGGCACAGTTTCATGGATGACTGAGTGGGTAAGGCGACCACTTTAGATCCTATATAGAGGAAATTACGTAACATACGTGTTTTTTAGTACTGTTTACTTTTTAATCCTCAATTTAACTTTTTATTTTTTTGCTTTTTGCTTTTTTCTTTTTTATACTTTTTTAGTTATGTTTTAATACTGTTACATTTTTTTCCATTTGTACCATGTTTTTGCTTCTTTTATCTATTCATTTAGTTTTTTCTTTCTATTTTTTCTTTTTCTATATATCTCATTTATAGACTGTTATTGTTAATTAGTTAGTAATTCAAAAATTATTATTTTTATGCTATTAATTAATAATCTAATAATCACATATTTGCATGATAAAATAAGAAATTATTTTTTAATTTAAAGCAATATTTAATGTACTAATATACTAAATAATTATAAATTTTGTATAGAAAACTTTTGCTCCAAACTAGAGTTTCTTGTACTAAATAAAGAATAAGGTTGAGTGTGTTAAGTCTCCAAAAAGATGAAAGAATTTATTTCTGGTATGTACTTATGATATTTCTAATATGCCTAAAATATACTCGTGATATACTTAAAATAAACCTAAAATATACTCTTTATTGTGAAAACTAAAAATCATTTGTTAATTTTTTTGTCTCTTAAAAATTTAATTTAACTCTTAAATTCTTTAAAAATATTCATATATTTTAATTAATATTGTCGTCTATACTTGACGGTAAATCACATTAAAAAAAAAAAAAAGGTGTCGATGATATTTTTTCAAAGAAAAAAGTTGAATATGTTAAGTGTCTAAGTAATATGTAAGCATTTATATACTTAAGATATACTTGAAATATACTCGTTATATACTTGATATACCTAAAATATACTCGCTATATATTTAAGGTATATTGTTTATTGTGAAAATCATTTGTTATTTTTTTAAGAATATAATTTTTTTTATCTAATATATAGTTAATGTATTCTTCTTATACACTTATATTTTTGTAATACTCAATATCTAAAAATATTGGAAGATATATATCAAATAAATACAAGTTAATCAAATTTAGTAAAATATATACTTATGATATACCTATGATATACTCTAAATATACTATTTCCTGGGTTTGTTGAAAAATATCTCTGTTTCATTGGTTTCTATAAGTTTTGGTTTCTATAAGTTTTAGAACTGAAATTGAACAATTTTCATATTTTAAATCTTTCAAGTTCCTAAAAAAAACCACATAATCTCTTCACTTTTGAAGATTTTTAATGCAATAATTATTAAAAGATCACAAAATTTTAATGAAACATATCTATAAAATTCAAATTACCTCTCAAACTATTAAGGAAGTGAATATTTTATCAATTAAGCTAATTAAATTTTTAAAAAACTGCAGATCTAAATCATTTTGATTTAAAACTTAATAGTACCTTATAAAAATTAATTTTGATGATGATTCTCACTATAAATAAATTTGAAAATCAAAAGATTTGGAATTTTCCTAATTACCTGTGGTAATCATCAACATCAATATCATAGTCTAATGGCCTGCAAAACAAACAAATAAATGTAAAGATTTGATAATGAAGTAAAAAATAATAATAAAAATAACAACAAAAATAGCAAAAAAAAAAGGGATTTCTATGAGACAAATCAAAGCAAAAAACGTAGAGAAAATTAAAAAAAAGATATATTTTTTATTTAATTTTTTTTTGTCCATTGTATTTTTAAAGTAAATTTAATATGATTTTAATTTTAAAAAAAAGATAAAATTTACCCAAATGGACAAGTAAAAATAATTAAATAATAATAGTAATAATAATAACAATGGATTTATTACGTGTCATTCTCTTATGAATTTTAATATCCTAATAAGTGATTTTTTGCTAAAAAGTTGAAAAACATAGAAAAGTAAAAAAAAAAAAAGCATTTAGGTATTTTTGTAATAATCTGAAAGTAGATGTATAATTATAAATTGGTTCCTTTTTTTAGGTATTTCTATAGAAATCCCCCTATATATGTATGGTATGAAGGCCCATATATAGTATAGAAAATGAGAAGTATTTTACAAAAATAAAATAGGGAAAACAAAAGGTTAAAATTTGGACATATAATTTAACAAAAAGTCTAATTAACTATGTTAACTTTTTCTTCTATCAAAAAAAAAAAACAAATTCTGTTTACTTTTTCTAAATAGTAGCATAAATCTATAAATTTTTTTTAGCGGCCTACTTAATTGCTACCTCTCAAATCTAAAGAAACCTTAACATCAATTTTTTCCTTTTTTCTTGTAAAATGACTATCTCATTCTATCTCCATCTTCTACTTTTAATTTTGGTTTTTATTTGAATAATTGCAAAGGAATTTCTCAAAATTTTCAATTATTAGTGCTAATTCTCAAAATCTCCATGTTCTATTGTTCATAAATTTAATTCAATTTACTATTTTATATCAATTAGCTTTTAGTTTTTATTATTATTTTCTTTATTTATTATTCCTCATATATATTGATTTGTTTATCATTGAAAATGAATTATAGAATAAGAAAATATCAATCAAAATATGAAAAACTCAAAAAAATAAAATAAAATAATAAAAAATTCAGTACAATCTTAAAGGAGAGCTTTTAACAAATATTTTGTTGACAAAAAGGAACTAATTTTGAATCAAGAAGTAAATTTAAAGTTTAACCTTAATTTTTAATTTATTTCAAAAGTAATTGTTGTTGAATTTTTTTGATTTTATTAATTTCCTATTGTTGTTGCTTGTTACCGACTGTTGTTGTTTATACAGTCTTTAAATTTAAAATGAAAATTAGTCGTGAATCATTAGACATAAAATTACTCCATATTTAAATAGTTGACCAATGACTTTTGATTCAACTAGAAATTCAAAATCACAGCTTCTGAGATGACTCAAAATCATTCAACTATAACTCATTAGCGTTGTCCAATTAATTAAATAACAATGGATCTCATTAATAAGTTAATTAGCGGTAAAAATAACCTGAATTCATATGAGTCTGAATTTTCTATAGACTTTCTCCAAAAAAAGAAAAAGAAAAATCTCTGCTTGCTATTATGAAGGCAAAGAGCAGCAAAAATGAAAATTACCTCTTTTTTTTTTTTTTTTGGTGTCTATTAGATTAAGTCTACCATATCATCAACTCAGTCTGCCTAATAATTCCTCCTACTTCTTCCAATCATTTGGTGCACTAAATTTTTATTGAAGGCATTACATAATTCCTAAAATCTTTGGGTTCATTTAATATAACATTCAAAGTGTAAAACAAAAGCATATTCATTTAAGTTCTAATGACACAGTAAAACATATAAAGAAGCTAAACGTTTATTGGCATCAATTTACTCTTATTCATGTTTGTATCCATCCAATAAGGAAATCATTCAACTTGAGGGCTAAAGGCAAGCAAAGCCTTTTTTTTATACTTGTACTGTAAATTTGGTGAGTATTAGCAAACCAACAAAAACTCCATTTCTCATAATATACAATGCATTTCCTCAAAATCACAATTAATTGAATTATTCACTAAACAATCGATTGCAAAACTCAAAACTTCATAATAACATCAAGAAAGTTAATGTAAATGTCAATCATCAAGCCCCCAACAAAGGGCCATTGCAATAAAAATTTATACATGCACCTGACTATCAAATAATTCTTCCAGAACAGGCAACAGCAAGGATTTAAGGAACAGGGACACATCTGAAAATGGATACCGACAGCATGTTCTTTTTAATCCGCTCAAAGACGCAAACATCTCTTTTCCTCAGAGAATTTTCGCTCACAAAAGTAGACCAACCAACAGAGAATCTAGCAAAGCTTCTATATAAATAAACATTGATATTCACAGGCCACTGTTTATCTGCAACCTTAAGTATCACCTTCTGTGTTTTGCATTCCATATGCTTCCTGATAAAAGCAATAGGTATGTTTTGCTGTTGGCATTGAAATAACACCACAAATAAATAAAAAAGGTTATGATAAAAAAAAAAAAAAATCTGAGCATAAGACTTAAATATAAATGTAAATTCTTAGTGATATGTCTCTAATTCGTATTGGAATCTACTTGGCTTTTAGTATAAGGTGACACATTAACATTAGAAACTTTAAAATCCTACCCATTATCTAATAAAGTAAATAATACATATTCTTTACCTGATATAGATTCCCATGACCTGATGAGCTCAAAACAACCTTGAAACACGGATGGCTTAAAGTTGAGATAAATTTGTTGGCAGCTTCCTCAGCTTGAGAAATACTTGATTGTGAAGATTTTTTACTCTCCTCACTCATCAGTTCGCTGAACTTTCCTATATTAAACCAAATCAACAGGCAAACGAGTCTCTTTTTAATGAACAAAACAGGCAAGAAATTAAATTCTAAAGCACCAAATGGTACAAGAACATGCAGCTTTGATCAAGAATGATCAGCATATATATGTGTAATATAGCAGCATCAAAAAAAAAAAAAAAAAAAATCTTTGGCATAAATAAGAGAAACATACCTCCAGATTCTTGACTAGAGCAATCTGAATCAACCTCAATCTTTATAACTTTGGATTGGTTGCCATTTAGGGGAGTCGAAACCACTGATGGGCATTTTGTTTTAGTCATTGGATCGTCTTTATTTTCTTGCATATCATCAGTCTTTGCTCCTAAATGGATGTCACTGTCTGTTGGATACTCAATCTCGACAGCACTCATATCAAATATAAGCACACTGAATTGGCAATTTCCTTCATATTTAAACAGTAAAAAGCTCCCATGTTTCAGAGAGTGATACTCTGCAAATTCTTGCCAACCCTTTTCTAGCCAAATCTTGTCACCACCATTCTTCAACAGCTCTACTTTCCATGTTAAGCCAGTAGGAACCTTAAGGATTACTGGACTTGACAAATAATTTCCATAATGCCTCACAAAATTTGTAGGAATCCCCTAATTAAAACATCATTAAAGCAAACAAATTTCAGAAAAAGGAAAAAAGTTGTTACTTTAATCCATATTGGGTCCTTAAAGAAATGCAAATTCATCAAAATTTTCTGATAAAGCAATGAAATTCCTTAATGGGTTTCTTGTAAAATTAGCAGTGTAATGCATATGGAAGAAACCTTGGTCATATAAATTGGGGTTTTCTTTTTCTTTTAGCTCAGAAACCCAAATTGAATTGCAGAAGAAATCTTAACCATATAACTTCAATATTCTGAATATATTAGCCAGAAAATATCCTAAGAACAAAAAAAGGGCAACAAAAACAAGATTCAGGAACAAGAAAAAGAAAAAGAAAAATACTTACAAGTCTTCTTTGGCGGATGGTAGTTTCAAGAATAATCTTGAAAAATTTGGGTTTTTTGGCTGTGTAAGAACCCATTCTTTAATACATTTAGTAGTATAATTTTTCTTCTATTCTTCAGATAATTTTCTGTATTTCTGTGGGTATCATCGATCTTGAATGGAGCAGAGACTAGTCCATGGTTATGACGATCTCTCTTTCAAACTTTCCTTTCTTTTTTTTCATTTTCCCTTTTTATTTTCTCTACTCTTTCATATTTTTTACCAAACAAAGTGTATACGGGTAGGGATTGCAAATCTCAGTCTCAGCGATAATTCTTATCTCCGTCTCTGTTTCGTATCCGAAAATTATTTAGTTTTTGTCTCCCTTTTGAAAATTTCCAAATTTATGGAGATATCCATTTCCCGCTTGAAAATTTTATTTTATTTTTATCTTTTTTAATTTTAGATATCCATTTCCCACTTGAAAATTTTATTTTATTTTTATCTTTTTTAATTTTATATATTTTTTAAATAGTGAAATATAATGTATAGTAATTTAAAATTTAGATTTTAATTATACTTAAATTGATTGTAATATATTTAAATTAAAACTTATTAGTATATATACTATATATATTAATAAGTAATATATATATATATATATATATATATATATATATATATATATATATATATATATATATATATATATATATATATATATATATATATATATCTAATTTTATCACTCATTATTTATAATTCTTTCACATCATGATAATTTTGAAGAATTTTAGATTGGATTGATTCATATTTTCATATTTTGTATGTCTGAATTTATTAATATTTTTTACATTAATTTGTTCTTATTTTTTAGCTATTATATATATATATATATATATATATATATATATATATATATATATATATATATATAATAGCTAAAAAATAAGAACAAATTAATGTAAAAAATATTAATAAATTCAGAAATACAAAATATGAAAATATGAATCAATCCAATCTAAAATTCTTCAAAATTATCATGATGTGAAAGAATTATAAATAATGAGTGATAAAATTAAAAACTCTAATATATATGTATAAAGCTAATCAAGTAATATATATTTTAATATTAAGAATAATTATGTAAATATAATATCTGGTCTCAATAGGGTGGGGACAGAGATCCCCGTGGGGTGGGGAATACACTCTCCATCCCCGTTTCATTCCTACTAATAGAGAAAAAATATCCCTCATTCCCCTCCCTATGAGAGTAAAAATCAGAGAATCTCCGCCCCATTTGGGGCAAATCCCCTTGAAGAATGAAGATTTTTCACTTCATTGCCATCCCTATATATGGGGATCAATCTCATAGACAATTGCTCACGCTTTTTTTTCCCCTTACAATAGGGAGTATTTTATTTGGCAAAAAATAGTAAATTTTACTTAAATTTAATAGATTCTCCTTATTTTATTATTAATCAAATAGAAAAAATAATATTAAATTTTATATAATGAAATACACGATAACTTATACTGTATTTGAAATACCCTGAATTTCTATTTATTTTATAAAATTCTATTTTTATACGGAAACATATTATTTTATTATTTTCCTTATTAAAGTAAGAATTGAAATTATATTTTACTAAATTATAAATATTCATATTATTTAAATATGCATTATTAATGGTAATTTTATTACAATATTATATATGTATATTATTATGATAATGTTAGTATGGATTTTTGGAGAATTGTATTTTTGGATTGTATTTTGATATTTGAGTATTAATAAAGGTATTAATTAATATTATAAGTTTAATTATAGTATTTTTATCGAATGTTTGGATTTCCGTTATAATTACTATTATTATAAATAAAATTTATTAATTGAACTATTATTACTGTTCATAATATTATTATTATATATATATAAGCTTATGTTGTAAAGTATAATAATTTATAAATTATTATCATTATTATTGTGTTATTAGTGATAATATTATTGTTATTATTATTATTATTGTTATGATTATTATTAGTATTATTATTTTGTTTATATATATGTGTAGTATTATATTTATATTATAAGGTTTAGTATATATATATATATATATATATATATATATATATATATATATATATATATATATATATATATATATATATATATATATATATATATATATATATATATGTAACTGTGTTTTAGTGTTTTAAGTAAAAATTAAAAGAGAAGAGAAGGGAAGCTGTTGGCTGCCAGCTGGCAGCCAAGAAGGGAAAAGAAATAACAGAAGACAGGAGAGAGAGAGCTGAGATAGTGGAGAGAGAGAGAGAGCGTTCGAGGTGCTGGTGGACCGCTCTCTGACTGTTGGTGGGTTGTACTGCCCCCTCTAGGCAGCAGCCCACCTGCCGACGAATGCGTGGGAGCTGGCAGTGGCGTTATTGTTGACGGGAGGTGGCAGACGCGCTGGGAGAAGCTCCGCTGGCACCGCAACTTCAATTCGACTTTTCGATCGATTCCGGCGGCGTAATCCAACGATCTTGGTGTCGTTCAACTCCTGAGGATGAGAGCTTCAAGTTGGTACTTGCCTTACCCCCTGAGGACCACCGGAGGAGGAGATCATAAAACGCAATCCGAAACTTTAGAGGCATTTTTCGGCGGCTGGAGGACGAGTGACGGCGAGTGGTGACCATTTCCGTGATCCTGGCATCAAGGTGAACCTGCTGGTGTGGAGTTTCCCCAGATCCGCCACCAGCAGCGGTGGCGCGTGGCTGGCCAGCGGTGGCGCATGGCGGCGGCGCGTGGGGAGGTGCAGCGGTTTCATTTTGACGTTCTGGCACGGTCCTCGATATCCGTATGATCGGAATTTGTGAAAGTTAACCCGAAACCCTTGTATTTCAGTCCTTAATAAGTTAATTTATGTTGGGTGGTCCTTAGAGTATTTGTTAGGTTATCGAATCTGTCTTTGGGTTCAGTGTAATTCTTATCCTCATTATGTCCATTATTGTGAGGTGTCAGTGTCTGGCACCTTTCTGGTTCTAAGGATGCTCTTCTGAGGGAAGCCAGTCGAAAGCGTCGACAGTTAGGTGAGTGATACTCACTGGTGTATTATCCTGTTTTCATTTCATATGTATTGCTGTATGTATATATATGTATATTATGCACTACTACTGCATATATAAGCATGTAACATTTGATTGTGAATGGTGAACTGATATTCTGTATTCTGTGCCATAATGTGTTCGTGATTGATGGATGGAGGTCGGGAGGATACAGTACCACCTAGGATTATGGATTTATTATGGTTATGATTTGGATTATGATGGATTTAAAAGATGAGCTATGACTGATGGACGCTGACCGGGCCTGCTCATCACCAAGGCCGCTGTCAGTCGGGTCAAGGTTGCATGGTACAGACCAGTGACGGCCGGACCCTTTGGATATAAGAGACAGATTATTGGATTTAGAGAGCCAGAGTATGGGGATCGGCTCCCCATATTGAGTATTGAGTATCAGTGTGGTACTGTGAATCATACCTCATCCTTGCTTAATTAGATTATTTGTCTGTTTCTGTGGCATAGTGCATAGCATGTGCATTAGAATTTTATCTATAAGATACCAATTTAATATATTAGCTGATTATCATTCACTAAGTCGAACGCTCATTCCTGTTCATTCTTGTTGTTTTCAAGTCAGATAATGAGCTTGTGAAGGAATTGTAATTGAGTAAACTATCAATTTTCCTTCGGCAGTAGATTATAATATCGAGTATTAAGAATTGTATATGATATATGTATATTTGTGATTATAGCTCTAGAACTCCACGATGTTGCATCTTGTACTTGTATTCTGTTCAATACTCAGTTATGTATTTTAAAGAGTTGTAACCTGTTGTTAAGTAGAACTTTTTGTACATTACTTTCTGAGATACATGGAATAAATGAGTTATTGGCCCAATAAGATGTTAATTTATGTTGTGTTTTATTGGGTTCTGTTTACCTCATTTGGGCCTATAGCCCTTTTCAGTTGAGATTTCAGTTGTGTGTTATGAGTTAGGCTTATTACGGGCACTGGTAGCCACGTGCAATTCCCGTGTCTTAATGCCAGTCACGTGCCCTTGGGTTTGGGGCCTGACAGTATTAATTAAAATTAAAATAGATAATGATATTTGTATCTTCGGATATAGAGAGATAAATTAATTCTTTTTTTATTTTTAAAAAAAAAATCATTGGAATTCTATTTTTAAATATAACTCTTTAATAATAAAAAAATTAAAAACATATAAAAAGTCTCTTAGAAATGCTCTAAGTAAGAGTATTCATAAACTGTCTAACTCATCCAATTTAAACAAATTCACACCAATATGTAATTAAATTATAGTTTGATAAGTATTGTGGATTTGGTCGATTTATATTTTTTTCAAATCGCATTTTGCGGATTGTGTTGAATTTTTTATTTGTTATATATATATATATATATATATATATATATATATATATAAATTAAAAAAGTAAGCTGGAATTTTATTTGATAATTAATATTTGTATTAAAATGAAAATAAAAAGACACTATAGCTCACCTATTTTTTATTCTTTATTATGCAGTGTTTTTTCATAGTTTTGGAGGTTTTCTTTTTTTTTTTTTTTTTTTTTTATTGTTAGACTAATAATGTAGTCACGTATTGATTTCTTCATTTAATCTATTTGCTATATAAATTACTTTATTGAAATTTAAAATTTAGTTGTTTAATTTATTACTATTTTTAATATTGATAGAAATATTTATTAATTAAAAGCTAATAGTGCATAGAATAAATATGCACAATCCAATATAATTCAATATGTATTTATGTATTGGATTGAATTGTTTTTTTATTTTTATATGTTAAATTGGATTGATAAATTCTTAATTCACAATATATAAATTATATTAAATATCTTATTAAAATTGTACCTTTAGCTCTAAGTTTTTTATGACAAAACAATAGAATTTTTTTATCATTAATTTTTTTAAAGGTTTTATAATTATTTTTTAAAGTATCAGAATTATATTGATTAAAAAAAATATCAAATTATGTATAAGAATAAAAAGAATATTAGTGAGTTACATTTATAATAGTTAAAATAATAGACATATTCATAATTAATTTTTGAAATGTTCATATATGATTGATTTGATTATAAAAAAAAATTTCTACATTAAAAGTAGTTAAAAATTTTAAACCGAATAATCATCTAAATTTTAGATATTTCAATAAAAGGAAAATCAATTTTTTATTTAATTTGATTATTAATTTATAAAAAAACATTTATTTACAATTATTATTAATTCGATTACCTCAATAACATAAATATAATTGTATTATTTTATTAAAAATTTTATTTCATTTATTCGTTTGGAGATAAGTGATGAATTATTTCAAATGAAGTGAAGTAGTTTTTAGATGTAATCCAAAATTTAATATTATAAAAAGATGATGTTTGGCATTGTATTAATATCTATGGATCCTAAGGCATAATTTTTTGTACTTAAATTGTTATTTTCTTATAAGCCAACTTTTAGTTTAATAATGACATTAAAATTATTTTTTAGAGTTGATGTTATGTGGCGAGTTGAAATTAGCATTTTAAAAATTAGATGATGATCAGTCAGGTTATTAATTTGTAGTTTAATCAGTATAATTAATTGAATCAATAGTTTGATCAATTAGATAAAATATCTTCATTAATATTTTTTTTTAATTTTTTCGTTTAGTTTCTATTAATATAAGTTCGATAGATTAAAAATAACTAAAAATTAGTTAAAATTGATCAAAAATTAGTCAAATGGTGATTTAACTAAAAATTTAATTTTTTCAGTGAATTAAACCGAATTGGACAATAATTTTCAGTTCAATAAATTAAACATGCTAATCTGGTTCGGTTTTTAAAATAATAGTTGAAACCTCAATTAAAACTCAAAAGAAAAAAATTGTGATTGCTTCTATATTCATTTAATTAATGTATAAATAACAATTATGATAACATCCAATAGAATTAATGTATAATAGTATATCTATTTCTTGTATTACTATTAGATTGCAAGATCAAATTTTTGGTGCCTGAACGGCAGCGTTTGGAAAAATCTTTTATTCTTTAATCTTTTCAATCTGCAACGACACCGTTTCAAAGGGCGCTTTTTCTTTTTTGACAGTTTTGTCATTCCCTCCAAGCAACACAGATTTGTTACGTCGCCGCTCCGCCTTCTTCAGCTTTTCCTTCTCTATCTATTCATCTGCAACTGCAAACCCTAAAAAGCTTCCGACGACTTTCACATCTACAGTGATCGACGTTCACAGTGCATAAAATTTCCTTTCTCGAGCAATTTACCTCTCCGAGTTACTGAGTGACTTACAATAAAATAAAACTCTATCTTTACATGATGAGTAAATGACCGTACCATGCATAAATTTAAAAATATATACTAAAATATGCTATTTTGAAAAATATTTACCCAAATATGCATTATTTGGCATTTTAAATACCGAATTTGTTGAACCAAAATCCAGTTCAGTATTTTAAATACCGAATTAGTGTTTACTTCCTTTGGTTTTGTGCGGAGTGGGGTCGTGTATCATAGTTCAATATTTAAAATACCAAATTAATTCTAGTGCGGCATTGTAAATGCCGAACTTGTGACCTGCTGCGACCTGACAGGTCGCAGCAGGCATGCACCATAAGTTCGGCATTTATAATGCCGAACTGGTGCATGACATCCTGCCCACCCCACTGCACCGTGTCCTTCAAACTTTAATTTTTTTTTTCTCAAATCTGATTTTAATTTGAAGAAGAAGAATTGCCTATCCCTTACCCTTCAAACTTAACTTCTTCTACTTTTTTTTTTTTTTTTTTAAATCTGATTTTAATTTGAAGAAGAAGAATGGGAAAAAAATAAAAAATAAGTTTTATTTTTAATATTATAAATAATTTATATATTTTTCATTTAATATTTAAAGTATTTTTTGTTACAAATAATTTTAAATATAAATGAATAATAATTTAGAAATGATATATATTTTTAAAACAATTAAAAAAATTTAATTGAAAGAGATAAATTTTATTTTCTTATTTATTTGAAAATAACATAAGGTAATAATATATATATTTTTTGTTAATTGTTAATTGTGTGATAATATTTGTTATTATTTTGTTAAAATGTTTTTTGTTATTTTATATAATTGATTGTTTGTAATTTTTTAGTATTTTGTTAAAATATTTAAAGTAAAAATATGTAAAATAATAAAAATTATGAATATAATTGGGCATGAAAATAATAATAATAATATGAATAAAATAACAGTACTTATTATTATTATTAGATAATAAGTTAGTTATAGCATATTTTGTTAATAATTGATTTCTTATAACTTTTTTAATTATAGTTATAGCATATTTTATTAGTTTATTTTGTATAATGAATTGCTATTTTTCGATGGGCATAAAAATATTTAAGTAATTTAATAAGATAATGTGTAAAGTATAATAATAATAATAATTATTATAATAATAATAATATAATAATTAATATTAATTAATGGGCAGAAATTTGAGAATTTTATTTTTTATAAATAATTATAAATATGACCGAAAAATATTAATATTTTTTTGTAGGTCATATTAAAAAATATTTGAATTTTTAAAGAAATTTTGCATGAAAAAGAGGTAAATAACATATAAATGCATGACTATGTTAATAATATTTTGTTTGCTTAATATTAGAATTTATTTGTGTCCTTAATTGTTCTAATGTACAAATAATAATGGAAAAAATTGGGTTTGCTTATTAATTTTCTTGTTATTACATAATTAAAATTGAAATTTTGAAAAAAAAAATAAACTGTGCATTAATTTATATTTTATTTATTTTTATGTTAATTTATATGAAGTTTTTATAAATTATATGTGATTTTTCAATATTTAAATAATTTACTTTAAAAATATTTAAATAAGCCAACAGAGAATGCAATGAGAATGTATAAACATAATATAAAATATGCATATATAATTATACAAATAAATATTATACCAAGTGTATAATTGTCATTAAAAAAAAAAAACTAATGCTCTCCGCGTCGTCTGCGTCTCCCCTGAACGTGACACCGATCACCTCTAGTCCCACAAGGAGGAGGCCTACGATCACGTGGAGGAGCACTTCTAGGTTGAATTGCGATTGGTTGCACTTCAGTTTGCTCTTCATCAGCAATAGCATCGTGCTGTTGATCCTGAAGTGTGTATGGTATAGGAGTATGAGTATATGTTGGTGTAGCAAATAGATGGCCAAAAGCAGGTGCAAACGTATTTGTTGGAGTGAAAAATCCGCCTGAATATTGCGTTTGCGTTTGCTGTATGGGAGTTCCATCCCACTGTGCTCCTACCCAATGCATGAATGCAGAAGACGACGCAGCATATGGGTTCGGTTGAAATGACGTAGATGCAAACTGTGCGAATGAAGAGGAGGTCTGGGACTGTCCATACATCTCAGTTGTGACCTCGAGTGGCTGAGCCCCTGATGTACCACCAAACTCGAATCTAGTTGAGGTGGAAGGAGGAAACCTATTTTCATCATGCTGACTCGATTGGTGGCGACCTGTGGGCACATTATGGAATTCAATTGGGTGTAATATATTTGGATGAATAGATGTACCCGTTCATCGCCTTTGGTTTGCACTCCTATTAGAACGTCGTCAAGCTCGTGGTTCACTTTGACCGACATTTGACTGATGCTGTCTAGCACTTGCTCTGGATCCAGAGGTTGTCCGATCACAATTCGCTCCTCCTCAACTAATGCATCAAACATAGTTTGATTGATCTGATGTATTATGTCGACATCATTTGTGATGCGAATTCTCTCAATAGCATCTTTCTGCAATAAATACATTATTAGTAATATCTGTAAAATGAAGTAAATTAACATTTACTCCAAAATTTATAACATGCTAAGATTATATTTAAGTGAAACATGTACTGAATAATCAATTACTCCCAATTTCTTCATTAACTAACCATTGCATTAAACAAGCCACCCTGATGAGATATATATCTCCTCGTTACCCTTCTAAACCACTCCATATACTGCGAATGGTATTGTGGCCGTGTGTCACATGGCACATTTGCACGGATTCGCTGATGTCGATCATTCCACATCATAATCCATTGACGATG
The DNA here is from genome assembly GCA_947687605.1 of Reutealis trisperma. Lineage (NCBI taxonomy): Eukaryota > Viridiplantae > Streptophyta > Magnoliopsida > Malpighiales > Euphorbiaceae > Reutealis > Reutealis trisperma. The sequence continues at coordinate 655,349 of CANTUT010000008.1, forward strand.
GTAGACATGCCAGTCACCTGTACCAGAACGTAAGTCAATGCCCTCAAGCCTTCTATGTTGTTGTGGTCGTAACGGTATACGTTGTCTTTGTCCAAATTGTCTAAGAACTTTGTCTGGCTGGTGCCACTGTACAATGTGAAAGCAAATCATTGGGACCACTGCTTGCCATATATTTTGTCCATTGAGGCAGTACTGAGGGAGTGATTCCAATATCTCATCATCATATGGCTGCTAAATCATCTGCATGAAATATTGATGTATATTACATATTTTAACAATCAAAAATAATTTTCAGTAAACGCATATTCAATTTAGTAAATCATTATTAATTTCAAACTTTAATAAAAATATAATAATAATTTAAAATATGTAATCATATACTTGTGACTAATACAAGCTTTTCATATAGCGTAAATAATTTTAAATTTAATAAATAAATAAAATAAAAATTATAATTTTATATTAATTTATATATTACTAAAATTATACTATTAATTTTATAAATAATATATACATTCAAGAGACTAAAAAAATTTAACACTTGATAAGAATATAACAAATTCTTGTTTTATTTGCTGTAAATATATTATTAAGTTAAAAGAACAAATTAATTGGTTTGATTATTTAACAAATTTTTGCTTTTTTTTTGTCAAATAAATTTTACTTATTATTAATAGCCAAAAATAAAATAAAATAAAACTCTGCCATTATCATATCTCAAATAACAAATTTCTTGTTATTTCTCATCGGATTTCAGGTTAGCATAATAATTTTTTTTTTAACCTGTTAATTAGTTGTTTCTCATCGAATTAAACCTTGTTTTTTAAGGAATATGCTAATTTTATTTTTCAGATATTTTTTTTTATCTAGTTTTTCAATCTACTTTTTTTTCCGATTATGGAATTTTTTTTTTATAAATTAAACTTATTTTTATATTATCTTATTTTGTTACTATATAACTTATTATATAGTGATAGAATGATGTTTGTTGTGACAAAATATTTTCTTTTTTTTTTATAAATAATTGATCACAATAAATTAGTTTTTGTCACAAAGTCATTTTGTCACAATATGTTATATTTTATCGTGATAAAATTCTATTTTGTTGCAATAAATTTATTAAGAAACATTTATTGTAATTAACCCGGTGATAAGCTAAATTCATCATAAAAAATAAATTATCACAAAAATAGCTTTCATTGTGACAAATTATTTTGTTGCAATAACGTAAATTTTATTATAGTGATTGATTTAAATATACCTGTTGGTCATGTATAATATCAAATTTGTAGCGAATGTCGTGTACGACGTGTGTACTGACTTCAATAACCTGTCGTGGGTTACTCCATCTGTAAAATAAGATTAATTAGATATAATTCATAAAAATATATTTTAAAAATATTTATTCTTGCGTACCGTTGCCCAAGCGGGGAGTCTCCTGGTGGAACTCGCACATGTAGTCAGGGTGAAATTATGGAAAGTCTATCCCATGCCCATAGCTGCAATATAAATAATGGACCTGCAATTTTAGTTGCATCTCGATGTGATGCTGAACATAACTCACTGTACAAGCAGGCCAAACATGCAGCTCCCCAACTATATTGACCAACCCGGTCAAAGTCCTCCAACAGAGATAGCCACATCAAGTGAACTCGGCTATCAGCTTCCGTGGTAAACAAAACACCACCTATAAGGCAAAGTATAAATGCTCATATATATGCATCTATCTCAATCTCAGTAGGATCATCAGACAAAGTCGCAAATGTAGCAGCCAGCCAATTAAGTGACAATCTATTTCCTCTAATTGCATTACCATCTGGCTCTACACCCAAAAGTCGCTGACATAAATCCCTCCCATTTACGTGTGAGGATGCAGTAACTGCATGACCATCTATAGGCAACCCAGTCTGTATGCCGACGTCCTGAAGTGTGATAGTCATCTCTCCATATGGAAAATGGAATGTGTGTGTTTCTGGTCTCCATCTCTCCACTAGTGCGGTGATAAGATGGTGATCCAACATAAAATAACCAATCCTCGCCATGCCATAAAATCCAATAAGGCGTAATCGCGGAATTACTCGGTCATCAACCATAAAATCACGCAATACTAATGCGTTATGCCTGCATCGCAATGGTGGGGCAGTGCCCTGATCAACCCATACAGCACCTGATCTGTGAACATCCTGCATGTCCAATAAAGAAGTGTCATATGGTCCAGGATGTATATGATCCGCAGCATGTCCACCCTCCATACCTGAACAAATATAATGAAACCATAAGAAATGATAATGAAACTTTCATAATGTTTATATTGGTGTAGTACAACATAAATGATAAAATGATAGCATAGCTCAATTGAAAAAAAAAATGCAAATACATATGAGATAATGTCATTCATAAAAAATAGTATAACATAATACCAATTACTTTAAGTTATAGTATGGAGCATAATTATTAACGGTAATATATGAATTCATTAATTTATCATTTGATTACAATATATTATTAATAGACATTACATCAAACTTAATTTATGGTCAAATGACATATCACACAACATTGTCTTCATCAGTAAGATAAATATCAGATAAACAATCAGTAAGATAAAAAAATTTATCATCAAGTGACCAATGTCGACCGCATGCATGGAATATATCAGCAGGAGTATAATAATGTCATTATCACCTATCACAGGGTTTTATAAAGACCATCAAATTGCTTGTCTCACAATAAATAAAACATAAATATAATGAAAGTAATGGTATAACAATATCAACACATCTAATAAACACCATCACATGTAAGTATGTTATAAAATCTTAAGCATATTAAGATACAAGTTGAAAATAACATTTTATTAGCGCCTATTCCTACTATTTGCAACTGGACATGTTTTAATATTATGGCCAGATTCACCACACACTCTGCATGAATAACCAGCTTTCTCTTTTACTCGGCAGTCCATTTCAGTTCTGATCCTTGTGGATTTTGGTCTACCCTTTCCACGCAACCATTCTTTATTAGGTATCAAAGGCAATTCTTCACATTCTGGCCAATAATCTGGATGACCAAGGGGATGGAAGTGTGATTCCCAACATTTCAATGAACGTTCTAACTTGTAAAATGGAGAAATGTAATGCTCACAATCAATACCATTCTTCACACAGCATGCAATGGCGTGCGAGCAAGGAATCTTATATTGCTGGAATTTGCCACACGAGCATTCACGTTTTGCCAAATCCACAACCTGTACATTGCCTCCCTTAATCTTTCCTCTCCGATTTTGTCGACCAGCAGTCACTTGACATTCACCAGTTTTTCTATTAAAAAATTGCACTTCATGACCATTTGCCGGTCTACTCCATATAGCTAGCTTATCTTGACATAAACGGGTGTATTTGTGCCCCGCAAGTATTTCCTTCTCATACTCTCCTCTAAAATGGTCAAATGCACTAACAAGCTTCAAAAAAATCTTGTTCACCATCAAGGCGATAGGCAATGCTCTAACATCTTTTAAAAAACTGTTTACAGATTCGGCAATATTCAATGTCATGCTTCCATATCTATACCGCCGTCGTGAGAAAGCATCCATTGTTTCAATGGTATCTTCTTTAGCCAATCTGATGACGGTTTGTCCAACTGGGAAATTTTATTACGCATCTTGGAGAACTTTCTCTTCTGTACTTGATAAGCTACCATAAGAAAAAATATTACACATTAATATTACCACAATAAAAGTCAACTTCAGGTAATACATACAACTATAATATATTGGATGATATATGATATACCTGCATTTTGTATCAATTTCTTCATTTCAGCATTTTTGAAAGTTGTATTGTAATTACTGACCACGTGGGGGATACAATATCGATGGGGACACATTTTCCATAAATTGCTTTTCATTGCATTTATTATGCCCTTGTGCCGATCAGAAATAACACATAATTTTTGGTTGCTAGTAACATGCATCCGTATGCACATCATGAACCAATCCCAGTTGTCATTATTCTCTTTCTGTACAATAGCAAATGCCATAGGAAGAATATGATTATCACCATCTAGAACTGATGCACACAATAAAACACCTTTATACTTTCCATACAAAAAGTGCTATCAATGATGAGAGCAGGCCTGCAATTTTTCATCCCGTCAATACATGGCTTGAAGCACCAAAATATGCGTTTAAATACACGACAGGATGGATCAATGCGGTTGTTGATAACATGCTCCTCATCATTAAGAATGTAATGGATACCAGGATTGGTTGCTTGTGCTGCTCGCAACCATCGTTGAAGATGAGAAAATGACTCATCCCAATCACCAAATGTTTTTTCAATTACAATTTGTTTTGCCTTCCATGTCTTTCTGTAAGATGGTTCATAGTCTAATTGATCTTTCACTACAGCTTGTAAACCTTTAATCTTAATTGAAGGCATTTCTGTCACAAGGGGTGCCACAAGATTAGCAATAACATTTGCAGATAAATGTTTATGATCTGATGTACTGCCTGTGTTCAGACACATATGTGGCTCATCATATTGGCTTATCTTCCACCGACTGTCATCCCTCAGCTTTCTTGCGCGTACTCGCCAATTACAACCACTAGATTTTCTCTTGCAAATCCATACAAATGTATCTTTCCGAGATTCTTTTGAGCAATACTCATAATTATTCTGTATTGCATGTTGTTGGATTGCAAGCTTACATTCTTCTTTACTGGTAAAAAGCATACCTTTATATAAGCCATCACCATAATCTATCATGTTTTCATTTCCATCTGGTACCCGCATTGCTTCAAAATCTACAAACTCATTTGAGTTGTAGCTAAAAAAATGTGATGGTACATTCATGACTGCATTATTACTTACAGTACATGCCTCCCCCTCATGTACTCCAAAAGCATAATGTTCAGAGTCAAAATCGTTTGATTCATGGAGCATATTTTCATCGCTTTCATCAGACTCTTCTAGTGCATCATCACTGTCATCTTCCTCGACATCTTCGTCATCTTCGTCCTCTTCAAAAACATATGAAAACATTGCCCCTGATCCCTCTGCATCATCATGTGCACTTGCATTATTGTCTTCTGCATTCCCATCTGCATTCCCTTCCCCATCATCATCATTTATGTCATCATTGGCTGTCTTTTGACTAATACCAACATAAATCTCAAAAAATGCCAAATCCTGTCTAAACATATCCATATGTTGAAACATTCGTTCTACATCATCATCTTCCAATATTTCTGCCATTTGGTAGACAACTCCATTTACTACTCTTACAGGTATCCTAAATATTATTGAGTTGATAAAATATTGTTCACAATCTATTTTTGAGGCTGCGTGAACAATGTGGAGCATCTCTGTGATTTTCTGTACAGGATGAACTTGGAGCATACTGCATTGCCCATTTATATAATCAACTCCATAGTCACGGCGTATCACTTTACCTCCCCAGTAAAAATATATTAGTATCGATTCGGCCATATCTATTAGCATTATATATAATGAATTCCAAACAAAAAAATAAAAAAAAAAACATTAAGTAATAATATTTATTTATATTAATGTCAGTGTAATTACTTTTACTTTTTCACAATATGCCAAAAATTAATTTGTAGCATAATCTGTATGACCGACATTTTAAAATTTATGATTTACAAATTTAGCTTTAGGATTTAGGATTTATGATTTTTACATTATCAAATAATTCCACTTTCTAAATCTGCTTATCATTTTATAATTTATACAACATAATCATTATACAAATTTAAATTCTAATATTATTTTTATTCTTTCATTATTATTATTTTTGATATATATATATATATATATATATATATATATATATATATATATATATATATATATATATATATATAAAATTTATTTTTGAAATAATAATAATATTAATTAATAATAATTGTAAAGATTTGAATTTTAGGGCTTATAGTTTAGTCATATTTGAAAATTAATTCCACTTTCTACAACAAGTTCATTTCATCAAAATATAACTTTTATTATGTTTAAAAATTAATACTTTATATAGGTTTTTATTCTCTTTATATAATATTAAATATTATATATATATATGTATTATTATAGTATCAAAAAAATTTCATATTTCATTAATTATACTTAATCGAATTAATTATTAAATTCATTAATGTATATTATATGTTAAATATATAATACAATTAACTGATTTATAGTAAATTAAGTTAATTTATACTCTTTTATTATATTATTAAATTGCATTAGACATTTTTATAGTTTCTAACATAAATTATTATTTTGCATAAAAATATTATTATTACAAATAAATTACTTTATTTTATTTTCAAATAAATTATTATTTCGCATAAAAATATTTCAGTTCAAATTTTTCTTATTTATTATACTTATTTTTTAACTTAATTAATAACATATATAATATGATATTATATATTTTTAATATTATCATAATTTAATCAGTTTTCTTAATTCGTTCACTATTCAATTAATTGAGCTAATCAAATATATTACATATTAGTTATATATTTTAATTAATTAATATCGCCTAAATTAAGTTATATTATTTACTAATATTAGTTGAATTTATTAACAACTATTTTTAATCTTTTATAATTATATTAAATTAATTAATATTTTATGGTGACACATTAATAAAATATTTCAATTAAAATTTTCTTTATTTATTATACTTATTTTTTAACTTAATTAATAACATATATAATATGATATTATATATTTTTAATATTATTATAATTTAATCAGTTTTCTTAATAAAATATTTCAGTTCAAATTTTTCTTATTTATTATACTTATTTTTTAACTTAATTAATAACATATATAATATGATATTATATATTTTTAATATTATCATAATTTAATCAGTTTTTTTAATTCGTTCACTATTCAATTAATTGAGCTAATCAAATATATTACATATTAGTTATATATTTTAATTAATTAATATCGCCTAAATTAAGTTCTATTATTTACTAATATTAGTTGAATTTATTAACAACTATTTTTAATCTTATATAATTATATTAAATTAATTAATATTTTATGGTGACACATTAATAAAATATTTCAGTTAAAATTTTCCTTATTTATTATACTTATTTTTTAACTTAATTAATAATATATATAATATGATATTATATATTTTTAATATTATTATAATTTAATCAATTTTCTTAATAAAATATTTCAGTTCAAATTTTTCTTATTTATTATACTTATTTTTTAACTTAATAATAACATGTATAATATGATATTATATATTTTTAATATTATCATAATTTAATCAGTTTTTTTAATTCGTTCACTATTCAATTAATTGAGCTAATCAAATATATTACATATTAGTTATATATTTTAATTAATTAATATCGCCTAAATTAAGTTATATTATTTACTAATATTAGTTGAATTTATTAACAACTATTTTTAATCTTATATAATTATATTAAATTAATTAATATTTTAGGTGACACATTAATATAATATTTCAGTTAAAATTTTCCTTATTTATTATACTTATTTTTTAACTTAATTAATAACATATATAATATGATATTATATATTTTTATTATTTAAATTTAATATACTTTAATTGAACTAATCAAATATATTACATATTAATTATATGTTTTAATTAACTTATCGCCTAAATTAACAAATATATATTTTAAGAAATATTTATAGCCTAAATTAAGTTATATTATTTACTAATATTACTTGAATTTATTAACAAATATTTTTAATCTTATATAATTATATTAAATTAATTAATATTTTATGGTGCTTTTAAAGGGAATATTTATTTATTTTTTATTTTATTACCTTAACAATTAAATAAATTACAATGCTTAATTTTATTTTATATTTATATTTCGTGAACTTGAAAAATATATTAATAAATTTCAAGCAATCATTTTATCCCTAAAGACTTTTACATACAAAAAATAAATATTATTTGACAAAAAAAAATCCTATATAATAAAAATTATACAAATAACATATATAATAATCAATCTAATATGTTGTGTTAATATAATTTTAAAAATAAAAATTACCTTTTCCGTGGATAATATCTTCAAAAATTTGAATATTGTTATAATCGCCTAAAAAATAACAACAATTATTTTTCATCAATATTATTTTTATATATTATAGAAAATAATAATTTGCTAAAATTAGTTAAAAAAAATTTATAAATTACTTCAAAAATTTAAATTATATATACATTTTTTCCTTATTCAAGCTTCTTCAATAATTAATACTAATCTTTCACAGCAAAAAAAAAAAAAATAATTGAAGCAAAGTTGAGAGAACTGCTCAAGAGAAAGAAACGCAGAAAATTGAGTGAACTGAGGGAGAGAAAGAAGAAGGGGTCTCGCGTTTATAAATCTGATATATTTACTCTCTAGCCGTTGGATCGCGAGAAATCAACGGCTGGGGTAAAAAGCTCTAGTTCGGCATTATAAATGCCAAACTAGAGGCCCGTGACCCTCCAGCCTCAGTCCCTACACGGATGGGACTTGGGCTGCAGACCCTGCAGTCTCAGTCTCTGCACAGATGGTACTTGGGCTGCAGGATTGACCACAAGTTCGGCATTATAAATGCCGAACTTATGGTGCATGCCTGCCACGACATGATAAGTCGCAGCAGGCTCACAAGTTCGGCATTTATAATGCCGAACTACAACTAGTTCGGTATTTTAAATACCGAACTAGGTTACACGGCCCCACACCAGCTCAAAATAAACACTAATTCGGTATTTAAAATACCGAACTAGTTTTTCGTTAAATTAATTCAACATTTAAAATGCCAAACAATGCATATTTGGGTAAATATTTTTCAAAATAGTATATTTTAGTATATATTTTTTAAATTATGCACAGTATGGTCAAATTCTCTTACATGATTTACAAATTTCAGGCTATAAATTTAGAAGGGACATGACATGTGCAATTTCTAAGGCTTTGTAAGTGAAGTTTCCCTTTTTTTTTGGGTCTGTTAGTTCCAGCAATGTTTATAATTGTATTATTTGGTCACTACTGTCAACTTTTTTTAAGCACTAAAATTGTTTTTTTTTTTAAACCAAAAATTAGGGATTATGAAATAAAAACTGAAAAAAGATGAAAATAGTTTTAAAGTTTTCTGGGTTTGTTGAAATGATAATCCGATATATGTTTCTTTTTTAAATTTTAGAAATTTTGGTGCTTTAGCTGCGAGGAGGACATCACTAAATTTATGCTTGAATTACCCACTGAAGTGTTCTATTAGGTCAATTAAAATGGAGAATAATAATGGTAATTTAAGGGTTGAAAACTGTGAGTCAAGAGGTGCCTTGATTGTTTTAGAAGGTTTGGATCAAAGTGGAAAGACTTGTCAATCTAGTGGATCAGTCTCTTGCTTGCAGGGACTTGGGAATCCAGCTGAATTATGGCAGTTTCCTGATAGAACCACTAGCATTGGACCGCTGCTATCTGCCTATCTCTCAAATCAATCCCAGTTGGACGATCACACAATCCATCTTTTATACAGTGCAAATAGATGGGAAAAGAGGAATATGTTGCATTGTATACGGATGAGATGGTCGTAAAACCTTCGTTTGAGATTGTTGCTAATTGTTAATGGTCTCTTAAGATGGAAATTTCATTCTAGTTGATTAGGTATTTGATCATCCAAGTAATTAATAATTACTTTTGCAATGTTATTTTGCTTTTTGTTTTAATTGATTTTGTACAGAATAACAAACAATTCTTATGGTAGCATGTGCACAGGGAGGAAATTTGCCCGAGTCATAGAATTTAGGATGGAAAGGAAACTCCTCTAAGAATGTTATTAGCTTCTTAATAACATTCTTTTCAAAGTTGTACATTAGATTTCATAGGTGATTTTTACTGCATTATTGCATTTTTAAAGATGATATTGCATGCACTTAAGATCATATATATATGTGTATGGTTGCCTCCTATCTGTGATGCTATCTATGTGTGCAAACCTTCAATTATGCTGCCGGAGAACACTAACTTCTGGTTTCTGTGTAGCTTCATCTCTTTCTGCTCGAGTTTTGATTTTGGTCCAGATATAGTTAACAATTTGCATTGGATGCTCGAGTCAACTAAGCCTTAATCTAAACTAGTTGGAGTTAGCTATATGAATTCTTTTCCTTCATTCTACCTGATTTAGAGTTACATTTTTTGAAAGATTTAGAGTTGCAGCTTCCAAATCTTTTCTATTTTTACCCATGTCAAGTTATGTGTACCTGTTCTTTTTATTTGCTTTAATCTTCACTTTCTTTCCTCTTGCAACTTAAATATGTTTAACTTTCCTTATGGATGCTCTTTCATCTTCGTATGGCACATGCATTCCTTATTGGGGCTGTTCTTGTATTTCCACTCATCCGTCTTAGCATGCTCATTTCTACCACACCAATCTTGTATATACATGCTTCTTTATCATTCAACAGTTGCAAACAAAATGTATTTGACAACTGTAGTAAAATCATTACTTTTTGCTATTTTAATGGCAATCTAGGGATTATTCTGAGTGCTAAATTTAGTTGCTAATTTGATTGCAGATCATAGATACCTGTCAACCCGGGGAAGAGGTTCAAAAACAACTTCAGGAGACTGTGTTGGATCATGTTATGGCATGTAAAAAGGGAAGACCTCTTTCTCACCTCTGGTATACTAAAATCAATTTCGGCAGTGATGAATGTTGATGAGATTGGAATTGTTACAAAGCAAAGGCTATAGCCGGTGTAGTGGAAATGCTATTAAGTCTTGCCATACTTGTTGATATCAATATATAACCTTGAGTTTCTTGAAGAGATAATTTGCAATGACTTGAATTGTGATTTAAGGTCAATTTCTAAGTGAACAATAAAAGGGTATAATGTGTTAGAATAAGTGATTAGCAACGCTTGTTTAATTATTATTTTTTTTTTCAATTGAATGTAATTAAATAATCTTTAATAGGTTTTGTGAAAGCGTTCTATGTATATATAATCGCATGGTATACCATATATTTATCCGATATTTCAATAATTTATCTATGCGTCTTTTGTAGAATTTTTTAATTCTGAGTGAAGCATTGAACTAATTTCCCCTTAATATTGGCTATAGGTTCAATTGCAATTAAAATTTTGAATAGGGTTGAATAGCCAAATTAGATTCAAATTCAAAATTTTTCAGTTTTAGAAACGACTCAAATTAATACTACTGAATGGCTAGCTTATTGATTGTTTCATTTTTTTTGTATTTAGTAAATTTGATTCTGATCGGAGATTTATTGACTCTAAATTATGATATTGGTACTATTTAACTAAAAACTTATGTCCTTTTTTTTTGAGAAATAAAAATTCATATGTCCTCAAATTTTCATTTAAAAAGAAAAAAAAAATCAATGGCTACCACAAAATATTTTTAAAATATCAACCATAATTAAATGATAATGCTACATACATGATATTTAAAAAAGAAAAAGGAGTTAAATACCTCCATTAATTAAACCAATTTAAGTATAATTAATTGTGAAATAAAACCAATGTGATAAAAACGTTGTAGTTCATTGACTCCAACATACTATAAATCAACCTCAATTTCCATTACAAAATCATATCTTTCGACTTATAACAATTCCGACAAATTTGAATTTCTTATTTTCAACAAATTAAACATGGAAGGACTTGGCAACCTTGCCAAAATGTTGGCTGTTGTAGTAATTCTAACCTCAGCAAGACCCACATTTGCCATTGATTTTGGTGTCCAAACACCATTGCAAGAGCCAATTACAAGGCCAGGATTGTTCAAGTTTTTGGATGAATGTTCTAAGCATAACACTCCAACGTGTGGAAAAGAGATATTTGATGCAATATTTAAGAGTGGAACTGTTACGGAAGATTGTTGTTATAAACTTCTTGTGATGGGAAAAAATTGCCATGACAGATTTGTGCATTATATCGCTCATGGTCCAAGTTTTAGAGCATCGCTATTGCAATTCTTGGCAAAGAGTGAACAAGTCTATCAAAGTTGTGTTTTGATTATTACATCACCTTCTCCTTTTAGCATTTCCGTTGAAGGTTAATTAGAAGCTTAATTGGGATGTATTTGTCAACAATATATAGTAGTGTTGATTAATAAAGAAAGAGAATTATAGTAAATAAATTGAAATATTATAATGTTATAATGTTTCCTATCAGTTGTTACATCATCGCCTTCTTCTTTGACTATTAATTTTACACCAAGGAGTCATTAGTTTAGTAGTACTAAATTCATTTACAAGACTGAGAGGCCTTAATTAAGTTGAAGCCATCAATCAAAGCTAAATTTATAAAATAAAATAAAATAAAAAAACACTACTATTTGTATTGAAAATTAATTAGCTTGGAATGTATTTTGTTTTCATTAATAATGTGTGGCTCATATATACAGTAACAAGAAACAGAGGACTGGACTAATTAAAGCTATAGACAAGAGTAAACAAATATGGATAGGAGAAATGTAATTGGGGATTCCAATTATAAGACATCTAAATCAATGGATTAGACTAGGCCACATTAGAAGTATACATACTTTCAGTGTGAGAATAGCATGTTGAGGAAAAACAAAGGAGGCCAGCAACAACTTTACAGAGGTTAACACTAGAACTGCTGATGAATTTGCTAAATCAATTAGTAGTTTTTTTTTTTTTTTTTTTTTATGAAGAAGCACTCAGCACTAACCTTTGGCATTGTATAGCTAAATCAATAGTTCAAGATTATCATATGCCTAGCTGAAGAAGGATAGTTAATTTTAAGAAAAAAGAATTTTACTTTTTTTCTAATGAAAACAAGAAATTAATACTTCAGAGATTTTTTTTATCAGATAATTTCTTTGGTTAATTAGGCTCAACTTGAGGGTTATAAGTCATAACCAAGAACATTAATTCCATATAAAAACATAAAGAAAAATAAGGATTAATAACTATGGACAAATGTATTCTATATATAAGCAAAATTAGTTAAGTAAATTCATTAAAGAATTGAGTATTTACAATTAGAAGATTCTGAAGAATCAAGAAAATTAACCTATCAATTTTATGAAATCTTGCAAAGCAACAGAACTAGACAACTGATCATCTAATCGAACCGCGCCAATATTCAAGATGACTTGATCATCATAAGCAGCATTATCATCATCATCCATTTTAAAAGCAAAGCAAGTCTTCTTCTTCTTATCAGAATCAGTATAAACTTTAATAGCCACAAACTTTCGGCCACCGCAGCCGCAATTCTTGGGTATGAGATTTTGCAGAAGAACTTGTGCAACACCGATTTTCTTGTCCTTGTTGAATAATCTTGATCTTGATCTTGCTTGGTAGATTTCAAACACCATACAAGCATTAGGCCTTTTGCAGACTAAGTTGCTGTCTACAAAAAATATGAACTTGTCGTTCCATGTTGGATTGAAGTTGCCAACGGTATCTAACCTTGACCTAAGCTTTTGATTAGGATCGATATAAGCAATTACATATGTTTGGATATTAGTTTTCTTGGAGGTTTTGTTTGGAGGAATTAGGCCTTGGAGAAACATAAGATTTACTTCAATTGTTATAGTTGAAGTTGAAGAAATTGAAGAACATGGGTTACTGATTGAACTTACTCTGCTATTAGCTGTAAGCTTCATTTTTGGTTGAAGTTGTGGGTTGATGAAGAAGAAGAAGAAGAAGAGATTAAATTTGTTTAGGGGTTTTACAACTATGAGTCTTTATATATGTAATAATTAAGTAAACTTGAGTCTTAAGTAATCCGTGTAATATAATAATTAGTAAACTTGATACTTAAGTAAGTAAACTGTGCTGTCTCCTTCGATGATCCTTCTGCACTGTGTTGCTGTGTTTAAAGCTTTAAAAATCCTGCTGGCACTCCATGGAATGAAACGTGGTCGTTTCTTTTCTAAAACACAATTAAAACATAACAATGTAAAATTTAAGAATGTTTTAACAATTAAAACATAACATTGTTATGTTTTAATTATTTAAAATATTTTACTATTTTATGTAAAATTTAAAAAAGTTAAATTTTAGTACCAAATATTATGTATATGTTCCAAATAAAATAAAATAAAATAAAATAATTTAGAAAAAAAGTATTAATCAAATATTTTAATTAATTTAGAAAAAATATAATTTGAAATAATAATTATATTATATACTCAATTATTTATGCACTTTCATTTAATTTTTCATAATTAATAATAAAATAATTAATATTATACACTTCATTTAATTATATTATATACTCAATTATTTATTATATGAAATATAATATCCCTCTTAAAATTTTAATATTAATTATTTTTTTAATTATCTAATTTTTCTATTATTTATATATATTTACAATAAATTATCTATATATATAAATAACATAAAAAGTAAAAACAAAAAAAAAAATTGGAACCAGCGGACAGTAGCAGTCCACTGGTAGGACTAGCGAACAGCATGGTTGCCCTTCACCTACATACCTATTTTTTGAATTAGTTTCTAAAATTACATAAAACTAGAAATACTTTTAAAAAATATCTAAAATGGTAAATATTTTACAAAAAAAATACCTAAAATGGTAAAAAGCCCGTGCCCATGGGCATAGGTTAATAGCACCCTATTTGGGTTTTTTACTATCTTTTTTCTTGTAATATTGCAACATGAACTCACTGTCATTGACTTCCAGGATGGAGTATTGAGTTGCTATTGCAAATTCGTCATGAAATTTTTTGAAAGCAAATGGAGTAAGAATACTATGCGCTTGGTCTTCCATTGGAGACAACGATCTCAAGAAGAACTTCTGCATGTTTCCAACATGGTACCATGCAACCCCTTTTTTCAATGTGTTCAATAGCAAGATCAGCCTAATATTAAATAAAGAAAAATATAAGGAATTTTTCAATAAAAAGTACAATAAGTAGGTCATGAAATGATTCTGAAGAAGAAATATGAACTGAATAATAGGAAAATAAAATAAAAACCCACTTGACTAACAAATTGACTCAAATATACATGGGAAGAAATAAATCGCTTGATAAATGCATTGATACTCTCAGATCTTCCTATTGTTGTCATTCCACCAAAAAAATATTCACGAAGGTAAGCAGGAACCCAAAATTTTTTTATTTGGTATAACCCATGCACATGTTTGTTTGATTGCAAGTTGTATTTTGAAAGTACTTGCTGCCATTGCTGTTCAAATTCTTCAGGTGTGTCTAAATTGTATAGCTTATGAAAATCTTTACACCAATTTGAGTATTTGTCACGGAGAATCGATGTAAACCAAATACTAAACTTAGTAGTGATATGCCATATGCAAAAAGCATGCTTTGTGGTTGGAAATTCCTTTGAGATAGCTTCAGAAATCCATGGATCTTGATTCGTCAAAATAGTCTTGGGCGTTTTATTCATTAATGAGATAAACGTCTATTAACAACAACAAATATATTAGAGCATATATATAACCAATTGAAAAATTCATAAATAGAAAAAATAAAACTAACAAATCAAATTCTAACTATGTAAAGTTACCTTCATCAACCATCGAAATGTATTTGTTGTCTCATTGCGTAGGAGAGCACAGCCAAAGAGCATTATTTTTCCATGATTATTGACACCAACAAAAATGCCAAAAGGCATTTCATATGCATTCACTTGATAAGTGGTGTCAAAAACAACCACATCACCATATTTTTGGTACCAATCAAAACACGCTGAAGAATACCAAAATATATGCTCTAGTTTTTTTTCTTCATCTAATGTAAATGCATATTTAAATTTAGAATCTTTTTCTTCTGCATCATGCTAATAGTGTAAGATATCCATGGCATCATTCTTTGCATGCCTTTTCCTCAATTTGGCATACAGATTATGAACATCCCTTAGAAAAAAGGGAAGATGACCATGTTTTACACCTTTTTGAAGCTCCATCACTCCCATGATTTGACTAATTGAAAGCCCACTTTCCTTTAACAGTAAAATGCGCCCCTCATTATCTTTACTAATTACTCAATCAGCAGGAAGAAATCGCATTTGAGAAGGAGTTAATAATTTATGGTTATGATCTTTCAAAAATTATGTAACATGCTATTCATGTGGAAAAATATCCGATGATTTTTTTAATTTTTTAAAGAATTTTGCATATGCACTGTACATTGATATTTCAACTATTCTCGATTTCGTTGGCAATTTGATGGTTCAAAAACTTTTAGTACTTGTCTTTTTTTTCAATGACAAATAAAATCACGCCTTATTATTTCTTCTTTTTTAATATCAAATCGCCTTTTTTTTGAAATATAAAACTATTTTGATATGCATAATTTTCATAAAAAATAAAAGATTCCTCTTCACTAAGAAAACACTGACCAATAAAAGATTCAAGATTCTATTTTGTAGAATTCTCATCACCGTTGAATGGTAAAATTGTAAACTCGGTTTCTTCATCATGCGGAAGCTCATTTAAGTCAAAGTAACTTTCATTAACATTCTTACCATTTCTTTTTGCCATTAATTCGTCATCCATTTCTACCTATGCATAAATCAAAATTAAAAAACAAATTAAAAAAAAATGTAACATCAAGCAGTGCATGAGAAAATGGGAAGAATATATATAATAGTTACTTACCGGAAGTGTGATGTAAGTTCTTTGTGTTGGAAAGAACATTAATATTATATATATATATATATATATATATATATATATATATATATATACACGTAAATCTGTCCATATATAAACTAAAGATGGTCTCTTTTTGAACTAAAAATTGGCTCCAGGTTTTCACATTGGGTAATGAAAAGGCTAAATCTACTATTTTTTGGTTAATGTAATTTTTCTATTTTCCCTATGAACCACTAAATGAATGAAAATAATAAATGTTTTAAGGGTATTGTAGTCCATATAAATTTAAATTTTAATAGATAGCTGTTACTTTTAATTAATAATCAATGACCTGTCTTCATTAAATACACCTTTATAACATGTGCTCATGGGGTACCTGTTAACAAACCCTTACTAAATTTGTAATTTGTAATTTTTTCTTTAAATAATTAGTCATATATCCACACGCTGCATGCATAATAATTATTACTATATTCAAAAGAAAATTATTAGGCATGAAATTGAATTTTTTTTTTAATTCTTTTACTTGTAAGAAATTATTTTGTTGAATATAAAGTGATAACATTATTGAGAAATGAATGTATTAAATTACCAAATACTAAAAATATAATTTAATAATAAATACATATATTATTTCAAGTAGTCAGTCAAATATTTAAGAAAAAAAATAAAGGACTTAATAAAGCTGTAGGTTTTTTTTTATATATATATAAGAGATCACTCAATTCAATTAAAAGTTTGAATTTATAAATGAAGGTTGAAAAATACAACTCAATAGAAATAAATTATAATGATAAATAGTATGGACAGTTTCATTAGAAATAAGTAATTAAAATTAAACGTAATATAAACCAATTTAAGTATAGTTAATTGTGAATAAAACCGAATTAGAGAAGCGTTGTGAATCATTAATTGAGTCCAACACATATATATACTGCCTCTTAAACCCTATAAATCAATCTCAATTCTCCATTGAAATTCATAGCAAGACACATCTCTAATTACCAATTTCAAGAATTTTACTGTTCTGAAAAAACATGGAAGGACTTGGCAACCTTGCTAAAGTGTTAGCTATTATAGTAATTCTTATCTCACCAAAACCCACATTAGCCATTCATTTTGATGCCCAAGCACCATTGCAAGAGCCAATTACAAGGCCTGGATTGTTTAAATTTTTGGATGAATGTGCTAAGCATAACACTCCAATGTGTGGAAAAGAGATATTTGACGCAGTATTTAAGAGTGGAAATGTTACTGAAGAGTGTTGTTATAAGCTTCTTGTGATGGGGAAAAATTGCCATGACAGCTTTGTGAATTATATTTCTCACGGTCCAAGTTTTAGGGCATGGCTATTGCAATTCTTGGCAAAGGGTGAACAAGTCTATCAAAGCTGTGTTTCAATTGTTACATCACCTTCTCCTTTTAGCATTTCCATTGAAGGTTAATTAGAAGCTTAATTGGGATGTATTTGTCAAAAATATATAATAGTGTTGATTAATAAAGAAAGAAAATTATAGAAATAAATTAAAAAATTATAATGTTATAATGTGTCATCAATTGTTACGTCATCATCTTCTTCTTTGACTACTAATTTTATACCAGCAAGTCATTAGTTTAATAGTACTAAATTCGTTTCTAAAACTGAGAGGTCTTAAGTTGAAGCCATCAATCAAAGCTAAATTTATAAAATCAAATAAAAAAAATCACTACTATTTGTATTGAAAATTAATTAGCTTGGAATGTATTTTGTTTTCATTAATAATGTATGGCTCATATATACAGTAACAAGAAACAGAGGACTGGACTAATTAAAGCTATAGACAAGAGTAAACAAACGTGGATAGGAGAAATGTAGTTAAGGATTCCAATTATAAGACATCTAAATCAATTGATTAGACTATCCCCATTAGAAGTATACATACTTTCAGTGTGAGAATAGCATGCTGAGGAAAAACAAAGGAGGCCAGCAACAACTATACAGAGGTAATCAGAACACTAGAACTGCTGATAAATTGGCTAAATCAATTAGTAATTTTTGATGAAGAAGCACTTAACACTAGCCTTTGGCATTATATAGCTAAATCAATAGTTCATCATTATCATATGCCTAGCTGAAAAAGGAGAATTAATTTTAAGAAAAGAGAAGTTTCCTTTTTTTCTAATGAAAACAAGAAATTAGTATCTCAGAGATTTTTTTTAGCAGATAATTTCCTTAGTTAATTAAGCTCAACTTGAGGGTTAGAAGTCGTAACCGCGCCAATATTGCATATAAAAGCATAAAGAAAAATAAGGATTAATAACTATGTAAAAATGTATTGTATATATAAGCAAAATTAGTTAAGTAAATTCATTAAAGAATTCAGTATTTACAATTAGAAGATTCTGAAGAATCAAGAAAATTAACGTATCAATTTTATAAAATCTTGCAAAGCAACAAAACTAGACGACTGATCATCCAATCGAACCGCGCCAATATTCAAGATGACTTGATCATCATAAGCAGCATTATCATCATCATCCATGTTAAACGCAAAGCAAGTCTTCTTCTTCTTATCAGAATCAGTATAAACTTTAATAGGCATAAACTTTCGGCCACCGCAACCGCAATTCTTGGGTATGAGATTTTGCAGAAGAACTTGAGCAACACCGATTTTCTTGTCCTTCTTGAATAATCTTGATCTTGATCTTGCTTGGTAGATTTCAAACACCATACAAGCATTAGGCCTTTTGCAGACTAAATTGCTGTCTACAAAAAATATGAACTTGTCGTTCCATGTTGGATTGAAGTTGCCAACAGTATCTAACCTTGACCTAAGCTTTTGATTAGGATCGATATAAGCAATTACATATGTTTGGATATTATTTTTTTTGGAGGTTTTGTTTGGAGGAATTAGGCCTTGGAGAAACATAAGATTTACTTCAATTGTTATAGTTGAAGTTGAAGAAATTGAAGAACATGGGTTACTAATTGAACTTACTCTGCTATTAGCAGTAAGCTTCATTTTTGGTTGAAGTTGTGGGTTGATGACGAAGTAGAAGAAGAGATTAAATTTGTTTAGGGGTTTTACAACTATGAGTCTTTATATATGTAATAATTAAGTAAACTTGAGTCTTAAGCAATCCGTGTGGTATAATAATTAGTAAACTTGATTCTTAAGTAAACTGTGCAGTCTCCTTCGATGATCCCTCCGCACTGTGTTGCTGTGTTTAAAGCTTTAAAAATCCTGCTGGCACTCCATGGAATGAAACGTGGTCGTTTCTTTTCTAAAACACACTTATATTCTTCCTTTTGTTTGATAGGTGGGAGTTTTAATTCCCAATCAATCCAATTGTTCGCGTCAATGTATCTATTTATCTATTCTCCACCATCTATACTGTGCTTTTTATTAGCTTTAATTATGTTAAGATTTTTATTAGTTTTTTAATAAACTTTATCTTTGCTTAGGATACAAAAAATGAAATAATAAAATAATAATTTTAATTAAAGATGATACTATTGGATATTTTAGCGAAAGATGAAGAAGCCCATAATAATTGTGCTTTGTTAGTTGCTTCTCCGGCTTCACGTTTATGGATGACAGCAAGTCGGATTTGAGGTGCGAATTTTATAAAATCTGAATCCAACCCGTTTAAAAAATAAAATACTTAACCTATCACTAATTCTGCTTTTAGTAGGGTCGGATACTGAGTCTAGATAGGTATAACCGTTTATATTTTTTTTTTATTTTTTGTCTTTGAAATTTTTGTATTATTTTCTCATATACATATATTCATATATATTTTTTCTATATATATATGAAAAAAAAATAAAAAATCTAAATAATACCTGATTCGAGTATAAAATAAAAAATTCATTCCACTCCATTTACTAAACAGAGTGAATAATGGTCAAGTTGGAGCAAGTATTTGATAGACGGTTTAAAATTACCATTAACGGATTGAAATTGCCATTCTTACTTAAGTTGCTAATCCTCTATATTATTGTTTTCATTATTATGGATCGCATATATAATGTTATTGAGCATAAAATTAAATAAAAAAATAAATGAAAGCTTGGGTTGTATGATAAACCGCTCTTAAGATCTTTTATATATATATATATATATATATATTTCAGGATTAGTGGTTAAGAAATTCAAAATGAAATGTTTTAAATAAGTTTCTAATTATTTTTTACCCTTATTTTTTATTTTTTTTCCTTCAATTTCCCCTCACCCTTTCGCTTTGTGATAGTTAATTATTTCTTTTTTTTTTTTTAGTACACTTTATATTTTACTATCAATTTCCTTCACACAAACACACACACACACATATATATATATACTTTGATACTGTTATAAGAGATACTCAATTTAATTAAAAATTTGAATTTATAAATAAATGTTGAAAAATATAACTCAATAGAAATAAATTATAATGATAAATAATATGGACAGTTTCCATTAGAAATAAATAGATAAATGAAACGTTATATAAAGCAATTTAAGTAAAACCAAATTAGAGGCGTTGTAGATCATTTAGTCTAGCATATATACTATCTCTTAAACCCTATAAATCAATCTCAATTCTCCATTGAAATTCATAGTAAGATACATCTCTAATTACCAATTTCAAGAATTTTACTGTTCTGAACAAACATGGAAGGACTTGTCAACCTTGCTAAAGTGTTAGCTATTGTAGTAATTCTTATCTCACCAAAACCCACATTAGCCATTGATTTTGGTGTCCAAGCACCATTGCAAGAGCCAATTACAAGGCCAGGATTGTTTAAGTTTTTGGATGAATGTTCTAAGCATAACACTCCAATGTGTGGAAAAGAGATATTTGATGCAATATTTAAGAGTGGAAATGTTACTGAAGAGTGTTGTCATAAGCTTCTTGTGATGGGGAAAAATTGCCATGACAGCTTTGTGAATTATATTGCTCATGGTCCAAGTTTTAGGGCATGGCAATTGCAATTCTTGGCAAAGAGTGAACAAGTCTATGAAACCTGTGTTTCAATTGTTACATCTCCTGCTTCTCCTTTTAGTATTTCCATTGAAGGTTAATTAGAAGCTTAATTGGGATGTATCTGTCAACAATATATTGTAGTGTTGATTAAAAAAGAAGGAAGGAGAATAATATTTGCTCTATTACAGTAAATAAATTGAAATCATATTTTAATTTTGTTGTTATGGAATTTGAATTGGAATGCCATGAATAAATTGTCAATTACCTGTGATTTTTTTCTTTACTTTTTTTCATTGTTCTTTTCTTTCTTCTTCCCCTTTTTTAAGCATTTTAAGTTTATTACATTTTAGTATACAAATTTATTTGCTTCAAATCAATTTGTAATTCATTTAAATTTGAATGAAATTTGAAATGATATTCAAATGCAACTCTTTAATTATATTTAGTTTAAATCTAAATATATATAATCCGTTTGATCAAAAATAAATTACTTAAAAATATAAATTTCTTTTATAAAAATTTTAAAATTTAATGTAAAAAATTAATTTAAAACATATAATATGATACGACTCGTAATCCATCAAATTTATTTAAATTTAATCCTTAATTTTTGAAAAAAAAAAATTTGACTCAGTACATAATCAAATACATCCATAAAACATTCTCCACTTGCATTATATGTAAAACAAAATTTGAAAATATAGATTCTAAATTTGCAAAAGACCAAAATGAAAATCGTATACCCATTAATTTGAGATTTTTTTTTTTTTTAATAATGAAAACGAGTGAGCAATGTCAAATTATTATTACAACAATAGTGCTTGTACACACTAGGTAGATAGGTTTATCTTATATACCAAATTAATAAGTAATAAAATATTTTAATAAATATAACTCTTTTAACTATTTTTTACCTAGTAAAAATATACGATATTTTTTTTTTCTCCATGTCTTCTCATCTCATTAACTTAATAAAAATTTTCAGTAAATCATGGGATCTGCATTTCATGAAAAGGTTTTTACACATACGCCTCAAAAAGATAAAATATTGTCATATATGTCCACAAAGGCATGTCATAAATATATCAAAGCCATATTATAAGTATATCAAAGTATGTCATAAGTATATTATAGGTATATAGAAGTTTAAGTTGAATTTAATTTTTAGATTTTGAGTTGGATCATATTGTTTATAACATTAAATTTTGTTATAAAAAAATGTTTATAAATAATTCAAAACAATCAAGTTATCATCTTAACATGTTTAGGTTATTCATAGTCGAGTTATTTGGAATGTTATAAATTTAGGTAAATTGCAGGTAAGAATACAATTAGCTAGTGGAGTTAAAATATATGTTGTTAGAATCATATCAGCCTCGATGATTTAATCAGTTTAATTAAAAATCAGACCAGAAATTGGTACGGTTAAATGACATGGATTAAACCAGATCGATTTTGAATATTAACAATTTTTCTTTTTATTTTTATGTAGGTTATGAGTGTGAAATCTATCACTTTAAGTAAAAAAATAATTTTAAATCACCAATCACTTGATTTAAACATTACATATTAGTCATTTTCTTCAATTTGATTTTATAACTATGAAAATAAAAAATTAATAGTATTATTCACCTAATAAATATATATTATTAATTTAATAACTTTTGGTTCAACCTTGATTCGATTTCGATTGAACATCTCAAACTGCAATCCTTTGTCCTTGTTGATTCTAAGACCCAGCTAGTTTTAAAACTATGTTAAAAACCCAAATCACCTATGCACTAAATTGAAATTTGGCTATTACTAAATGTTTGGGGAAAAAATTGGGCGGGAAAAAGAAAAAATGGGAAAAGAATAGAAAATGTGGGAAAAATTCTTTTCCTTATGTTGTTTGGAAAGCTATGAAAAAATAAGAGAAAGAAAAGTTAATCGGTTCAAATAATACAAAAAACATTTATTCTCCCATTTTCCTTTCCAATTTGGTTTTGGGGAGGAGGGAAGAAAGAATTAGTGGGCTTAGGAAAAGAAATATCATTTTCCATTATTTCCCTCATATTCCTAAATAAGGGAAAATGACAATCACCATCCCCCTTTTCCCATCCTTTTTCTTTCTCTAATCTTTCTTCCCTTCCCAAATATAGTGTTAGAGAAAACTGAAATGCTTTTATTGAAACTTAATAAAGATTATTTAAAGTTTAACAAAATCAATCTGATTTTGTTGAGTAACGTATATGTAGTGTCTCTTTATTGTGTGATAAGTTAATTGTCAAAAAAATTTGTTTAAGTATAATTAATGCAAGTTCAAAACAGAAGAAATATTGAAAAACTATTTAATTTAACATACTAGTTAATTACTCCCTATAAATACGCCTTTGTTAAATTCCCCAGATATATCTCTTCAACCATCTTCAAGATCAATTTTTCTTACGTTGCCAACAAACATGGAAGGACTTAACAATGTATCTATCAAGTTGGGTATGATAATAGCAATTCTAATCTCACTAAGGCTTACTGTTGCAATTGATTTGGGTGCACCCACACCATTGCAAGAGCCAATTACAAGGCCAGGCTTGTTCAAGTATTTGGATGAATGTGCAAAGCATATTAGTTCAGTGTGTGGGAAACAGATATTTGATTCAGTATTTGATAATGGAATTGTCAATGAAGAATGTTGCTATAAACTTCTTGCTATGGGAAAAAACTGCCATGACAATTTTGTGAATTATATTGCTCATGGTCCAAGTTTTAGGCCACATTTAATCAAAATCTTGAGAAAGAGTGAGCAAGTTTATCAAACTTGTGTTTCAATTGTATCATTGCTTCCTCCTTCAAACACTTTCACGGAGGATTTAGCTAAGTGAGCTTGTATTTATATATATCAATAATATATATGGCTCAAAAATAGTAATAAGAATAATTAATCAAAATTCCTAAATACCAATTATTTGTTTTTTTTTTTTACTTTTTTTTTATTCTCACTCTTTGCTTTAAATATTTACACATTACAAGTCTATTTTAATTTTTATATAGAAAAGATGATAACAAACTTAAAATATATATATAAATGTGTATTACCATTACAACATGTGGCTAAACATAACAAAATCTTTACACTGCGATAATTGTTGGCCTTATTATTCATGTAATGAGATACATTAACATTTATGAATATATACCTTGTGGCTACTGTTATTTTATTGTTTGAATTTTGCAGGACACATTAAAACTATAGACAGCATAGAGATGCGAGTGCACAAGAGCGGTTAACCAACAAACTCGAATATTGCGAGGATGGCAATATATTGAGTGGGGAGAGTACAAGGGGGCCGAAAAGGTCTAACATGCATAAATA
Organism: Reutealis trisperma; assembly: GCA_947687605.1. Lineage (NCBI taxonomy): Eukaryota > Viridiplantae > Streptophyta > Magnoliopsida > Malpighiales > Euphorbiaceae > Reutealis > Reutealis trisperma. Next base: position 680,319 of record CANTUT010000008.1, read on the forward strand.
AGTACTTAAATGTGTAATATGAAGATGAAATAGTAAAGCTGTGATGGTGACTATGATGAAAAAAATAATACAAAAGAAGAACACTCATGAAGGATAATTGTGAAAATTTTTCTTTTCGATGGTGGAGAACATATGATTTTTTTTTCATTATATTAACAAACATGTGAAAAAAATGTAATGAAATTTTTTCATTATATATATATATATATAATCCAAAAAAAAAAGTTGTTTGTTGTAGGTGTGATTAGCGCCATCCTTAGTTTAATTCCTTAACAGTTCACTTAATTCACATACTCGTAATCTTTAAGATTAATTTTAATCTAATTAAATTTAATTAAACCATAATAAGATTGTTTATAATAAACCTTGTTTAGTATATAAATTTTAATTTATAGTATTAAGTAATTTTATTTTTATAATTCTATATTTGGTATGGTATATTAATAGATAGGATAAATTATTAAAATAATTAAATTATTTAAACACCATTTGTCCTATATAAATTGTATTTCCCTATATATAGTGATATGAAATGAGGTTTGTATTTTTTAACTGCAATAATTTATGAATAGAGTATTTATTTAATATTTCTAAATTTTTATTTATAAATTTCTCATTAAGTTTTATTTATTATAAAAAAATAATTATATAAAAATAAATTTATTGTTTATTATTTTTTGTTTTAAAGACTGAAACTAGCCGAAATTCAAATCCATGTGAAAAAAATAATAATAATAAGCAATGAATCTAGTTTTAAATATTATATAAATTTAATTTTTAGTTCATTAAAATATTATGTAAATTAACATCAGAATTTAATTAATAAAAAATTAAAGTAATTTATTTTAGAATAAGTAGTTAAACCATGCATGTGTCACACATGACAAATATATGTCATTATAATAAAGAATCCTAAATTTTTTAAATACATTTTACTACTTTTTTTTATTTGATAAGTAATTATATTAGCCATTGCCACACTATCTTTACAAATTACAAATCATAAGCCAGTTTAGTGCTCTATTTGCAAGATTTAAATTACAAATTAATGTAAAAAAGTGAGGTTATTTTATGTACTAAAAACATGAGGGTTAGGTTTTAAATAACACTGATATCATGGATTAGTTAAATTTTTTAGATTATAAAGTTCAACCTAAATCATATATACTAAAAATGTCATTTACTAATTAATACTGTAGTTTAATTAAGCAATCTGTGCACTAAACGAACCGTAAAAAATTACACAAAATTTAGAATTAAATTAAATTTATCTTTAACTTCTGGTCAAATATTTGTTTCATTCAGTCAACTACAAAAGTTTAAGTTTCTCTAATGAAATTAATAAAGGACAAGAAAATGGCAAATTGCTACAAAGATGATTAATGCAACTGAAAATACACAAGGCTGAAAATTCTTTTCTGCAAGTGGCAATGGAGAGACATTGGTAGTTTATTTGCTTGACAACTGTAATATTTGACAGTCCTTTACCCAAATTTAATAGTACTTCAAAGGACTAGAAATTTCAAAAATTAAAAAATTCAATTTTTGAAACTACAATAATTAAATTATTAATTTATATCAATTTCAAAGACTAAATAGTACATTATTTAAATTTAAATTTATTATATTAAATTTCATAAATTTATATTCACAAGATAAATATATTAAATATGAAAATTTAAAATTTAAAAAAATGTGAATAAATTTTGTGAAAATCATCAACAATATGTACAGATTCAAAGAAAAAGTTGATTAGATGATCTAACAATCTTGATTGATAAAGAATTTCTCATCTATAAAGGAAATTATATTAATTTGGCATTTAGCATGAAAGTAATTAAAAACATATGCATGTCAAATTAACAGCAGGCAATTTGTCTTTCTTTTTTTTTTTTTTAAATAAATAAAGATTTCATATTATGTTTTCAAACTCGTTACAATTTTAAAATTTATAAAGACAATGACCACATATCAAATGTTGAATCAGAATCGAATCAAAATTTTAAATAATAACATATTTATTATTTATAACTGATATGCATTGGTAACGCACGTTATATATTCTAAATGAATGTTACAATCAAATAAATACGAAAATAATATTTGTTGCACATCATGAACGCTCATTATAAAAGACAACTCATTTATAGGTGACTCATATCAGTTTATAGATCGATTTTCAGTTTTTCTAGTTAAGCCAAACGGCCGGTCCATTTCATATTTTCCTACACACAGGCACAAAGTGTGCATCAAGAACAGAAGATCCCCTATTAGATGGACTGTTAAAATTTAAACCTATTAAAACCTATTCCAAGAGCATGCACTCAATTAGAAAAAAAAAAAAAAGAAAAAACTGAAGATAAGTTAAGAATCATTTATTCCAACATATAAGATCTTAGACCTTATAAATCAACCACAAAATATATATAATCAAAACTTACAGTTGCAATTCATTTTGGCGTACCTAAAAAAAAAGCCATGACCAATGGTCAGGATTCTTCAAGTCCTTAGAAGAATGTGTCAAACGTAATACAGGAGTCTGGGCAAGAAGTATTGTTGACCATATTTGAAAATGGAAAAAATTGCATACCCATTAATTTGAGAATTTTTTTTTTTAACCGTCGGTTTTTTTTTTTTTTTTTTTTTTAAATAATGAAAACGAATGAGCAATGCCAAATTATCATTACAACAATAGTGCTTATGTACATTAGGTAGATAGGTTTATTTTATATTTCAAATTATCGAATGATGAAATATTTTAATAAATATAACTTTTTCAACTATTTTTTATTCATTAAAAATACACCGATATATCCTCTTTTTTTTTTTTTTTTTTGCTCCATGTATTTTTATCTCATTAAATTAATAAGAATTTTCAATAAATCATGGGATCTGTATTTCATAAAGGAGTTTTTAGACAAATGCCTCAAAAAGACAAAAAATTCTCGTGTGTGTGTATATATATATATATATATATATATATATATATATATATATATATAAATATATATATATATATATATATATATATATATATATATACAAAGATATATCATAAATATATCAAAAATATTTATAAGTATATCAAAAGTATATCATAGGTATACAAAAGAAAAAAAGGGGCATTTTTTAAAATTTAAAAAGACAAAAAAATATTTTTGAAAAAAAAAACATAAAAAATATGCATGTAGTGTAATTTCCTCTTTCATAAATATCAAAACTTGGGCCTAACACCTTTCCTAGACCAAAGCGCATAAATCCGGGCCATACTTGGGCCGGGCTTGTACATGTGCAAATGTTTCAGTCAACAGAACTAACAACATGTCGCTCGCATTATAAATTTGAGCTAATTGACAAAACGACATGTTGACGTAAACGACAGATACGATTTAGGCCATCAGCATTCTAAAATTTCAAAAATTGCCAATTGAAAATTTGAAGAGGGTTCTAAGTATAGCTGATTGCAAATCCATCAGTAGTTATTACATGATCATTTATATGCCGCTACTGACCAATACAAAACTGATTCAAGAACGAACAATTAGTTAGCCACATTTTCAACATCTGAATATGGAAACAATGAACAAATGGCGCTTCTTAATTAGCTCAAACACGCAAACATCTCCAACTTTCAAAGAATTTTCCCTTGCAAACGCAGGCCAACCGGCATTAAACAAAGCTAACCTACTGCGCATGTAAACTTTGAACTTGACTTTCCATGATTTGTCCTCAACTTTAAGCTTCATATATTGTACTGCAAGCCCCTCCATCAAATTCCTCCTCACAAAGCCGATAGGTATGCTCTGCACAAAGTTCATATTTTCAAGGATTATCATAACAAATTAAATGGATCAGTTAGTATACTTGCATGAAAGTAGCTAGGAGTGCTCTCAGTCCTATCAGTCTGTGTCCATCTAGGGCTATAATCCAGCGGAGTCAAGTCAAAACAGTACTGAGCTTGAGCTCAACACGATTAAAAAACTCAAGGTTCAAAACTCGACTCGAATTCTCATTTTGAAAGCTTGAGCAAGGCTCAAACAAATACACCAAATACTCTAACTCGACTTGATTAGGCTCACTTATCATTAAAAAATGACTTTATTTATTTATTAATATCAAAATGAAACTCGAATAACTTCTATAATAATTTGCTTATCAAATAGAGAATCAAATAGAATCACTTACCTCTCGATGAAATCACAAGTAGTGTTGATTTTTCAATTTCAAGTCCAATGCAAATCACTAGGATATGCACTTTTGTACCACAACCCTATTTATTCTTAGTTTAGTTCTCTTAATTTCAGAAGCAAGTAAATGATTATTGAGGAGTACTTTATTTCAAGTCCAATGCAAATCACTAGGATCGTGAGTCCCGACTCGTTACTCAAACTATTCGAGCTCAAATTGATTAGAATCAAATCAAATTCGAGTATTTTACAAGTCGAACTCAAGTAGCTCACGAGTAAATTGACTCATTTACACTCCTATGTTTGTCTATATTATTATTTCTTAACCAGCGCCCTAAGGGTATTGTTAAATTTATTTATTTAATTATGTATGAATTATTATTTCTTAATTTAAGGGTAGTCGTTATTTATTTAACTCTCATACTCAATTCTAACATGATCTCATCTATATCATTAAACTAATTAAACAGTTATCTTCAAAATAAAATTAAATTCAAAATTATATAAACTTTTCAAGGGCAGTTTTATGTTGATGGCGTTACTTGAACATATCATGTAATCTAAATACTTACAATACAGTTCTTTACATGACTAGACCTCAAAACAATCTTGAAGGATGGATATTTTGAGATTAAGTTGTTGGCAGCTTGAAGAGCTTGACAAGTATTACTTGAAATTGATGACCTTCTAGAATAGCCATTGCCATTTCCACACATCAACATTTCCCCTACATTTCATTCAAATAACAGAATAATTGAGTATTTCATCATTTATTTATCTATTCTTACCAATCAACCTTGGTTCAATCTATCCAGTCACTAACTTTCAGGATTGAAAAGTCTTGAGTTCGAACTTCAAATCAAAGCAATATATATATATATATATATATATATGATAAGATGAGAAAGAGCATACCTCCAAATTCTTGCAATGAACAATGTGAATAATAATCTTCAAGCTTTATGGCACTAGCTTGAGTCATACCATCTGTAACTTTCTTTGTTTGCGTATTACTAGTTGAATATGTTTTTACCGCTTTACAAGACTGAAGACACGGTAATAATGGTAATTTTTCCCTTGTTTTCTTTTCTTGGGACAGATTTGGCAAGAATTCATTTTCTTGATTCATTTTCTTGGGCTCTGCTGATGGATAATCTATCTCTACAGCACTGTTATCAAATATCAGCACACTGAAATTGCAATTTCCTTCATATTTAAATACTAACAAGTGCCCATATTTCAAAGAGTGATGTTCTGAAAATTCTTTCCAACCATTTTCTAACCAAACCTCATCCTCACACTTCAATAACTCTATTTTCCATATCCCCCCATTAGGGACCTTGAGAAATATTGAACTTGGTAAATAATTCCCATATTTTTTCACAAACTTAATTGGAATTCCCTGGAAAAAAAAAAGTACATTATCTAACGAAAGGCTGTAGATTATTGCAAGTACAAATATCCTTTTTTCTCCAAATATTTTTATATCTATAATGCAATAGAAACTCCAGCTAGTTTAACCCAAAAGAGACTATTATAGTGAAGAAGCTTCAAAATTTTTCTTATTAATTATAACAATAACCTTTAATTTAATGGTATTGAAGTTGTATCCAACACTATCAAAGTGTTGAGGTTTTGCATTCAAAACCTCTTGTTAGAGCAAAATTTACCCAAAGAAAATTTCTTATTGTTACTATTTACTGGAGAAATCTCAGTAGTCTATCAAGATTACATATAAATATTTATTGCAAAGAACAAGAATCCAAAAGAAAAAAAAAAGCAAAAATACTAACAAGAAAAAGAAAAGAAAAGAAAAGAAATGCTCACAAGTTTTCCTTCACGGATAGTATTGTCAAGAATTATCTTGAAAAAACGAGGTGATTTGGCTGCAGCATTGAAGCTTTCATCCATGCATCTCCAGCCACTGGAAGTCATTGTTGACGAAGAGAACTTTCAATGCTAGCTACCTTCTTTTGTTTTGCTAAATTTGTTTGTCTATCAAGTTCAAGCAGCAAAAGCTAGCTACTTAGCAAATCTACTTTAACTAGACAATAATCTACTTTAATTAATTAAGGGCCAGAGCCTAGAGGATACGAAATTATTAATTAAGCGGGTTTTACCAATAACACACTGCTCTGCTCTATTATCAGTGGACAGCAAATAAAACAATAAACAGCCCATTTTTTCATGGGCTTATTATATTATTAAGTTTCTTTGGAAATTGTTCATCACCACTCGCATGCGGAGCTTGAGAATTGACACTTCCTGCAGAGCTTTCTTTTCACTTGTAATTTCAGCAAAACGTTTATTGACATCTATGCTCATTAAGAAATAATAATAATAATATTAATAATAAACCTTTCTTTGATCGACTTCTCTACTCATATTAGTTCCGATGATTTAATCAATTTAATTAAAAATCATACTAGAAATTAGTCCAGTTTAATGATATGTGGATTAAACCGAACCCATTTTGAGTGTTGAAAATTTTTCTTTTTATTATTATGAGTATTAAATCTATTACTTTAAGTAAAAAAAAATTATAAATTACCAGTCATTTGATCCAGACATTATATATTAATCATTTTCTTCAATTTGATTTTATAACAATGAAAATAAAAAATTAATAGTATTATTTATTTAATAAATATATATTATTAATTTAATTACTTTTGTTTCAACCTTAATAAGACTCCGATTACACCTCCTGAGTCGCAATCCTTTATCTAACCTGGCTAATTTTAAAACTATGTTAAAAACCCAAATCACCTATGTGCTACATTGAAATTTGGCTATTACTTAACGTTTGGGGGAAAAGTTGAGTGGGAAAAAAAAAACAGAAAAAGAATAGAAAATGTGGAGAAAATTCTTTTTCTTATATTGTTTGGGAAGTTATGAAAAGATGAGGGAAAGAAAAGTTAATGGGTTCAAATAATATGAAAAATATTTTCATTCTCCCATTTTCCTTTCCAATTTGGTTTTGAGGAGGGGGGAAGAAAGAATTTGCAGGCTTAGGAAAAGAAATATCGTTTTCCATTATTTCCTTCATGTTCCCAAATAAGGGAAAATGACAGTTACCATCCCCTTTTTACCATCCCTTTCCTTTCTCTAATCTTTCTCCCCTTCCCAAATATAATGTTAGAGAAAACTGAAATACCTTTATTGAAACTTAATAAAGATTATTTAAAGTTTAACAAAATCACTCTGATTTTGTTGAGTAACGTGTGGTGTCTCTTTATTGCGTGTTAAGTTAATTGTAAAAAAAATTGTTTAAGTATAATTAATGCAAGTTAAAAACAGAAGAAACATTGAAAAACTATTTAATTCAACAGACTGCTTAATTACTCCCTATAAATACACATTTGTTAAATCCACCAGACATATCTCATAACAAAGACATATCTCTTCAATCATCTTCAAGATCAGCTTTTCTTACATTGCCAGCAAACATGGAAGGACCTAACAATTTATCTATCAAGTTGGGTATGATAATAGCAATTCTAATCTCACTAAGGCTTACAGTTGCAATTGATTTGGGTGCACCCACACCGTTGAAAGAGCCAATTACAAGGCCAGGCTTGTTCAAGTATTTGGATGAATGTGCAAAGCATATTAGTCCAGTGTGTGGGAAACAAATATTTGATTCAATATTTAACAGTGGAATTGTCAGTGAAGAATGTTGCTATAAACTTCTTGCTATGGGAAAAAACTGCCATGACAATTTTGTGAATTATATTGCTCATGGTCCAAGTTTTAGGCCACATTTAATCAAAATCTTGAGAAAGAGTGAGCAAGTTTATCAAACTTGTGTTTCAATTGTAACATTGCTTCCTCCTTCAAACACTTTCATGGAGGATTTAGCTAATTGAGCTTGTATTTATATATATCAATAATATATATGGCTCAAAAATAGTAATAAGAATAATTAATCAAAGTTCCTAAATCCCAATTATTTTTGTTTTTACTTTTTCTTTTTATTCTCGCTCTTTGCTTTAAATATTAATACATTACAAGTCTATTTTAATTTTTATATAGAAAAGGTGATAACAAACTTAAAATATATATAAATGTGTATTACCATTATAATTGTGGCTAGACATAACAAAATCTTTACAATGTAATAATTGTTAGCCTCATTATTCGTGTAATGAGACACATTAACATTTATGAATATATACACCTTGTGGCTAATGTTATTTTGTTGTTTGTATTTCACAAGACACATTAAAACTATACACAGCATAAAGATGCAAGCGCACAAGAGCGATCAACCGATAAACTTCAATATCGCGAGTATGGCAATAGGCTAAGTGGGGAGAGTACAGGGGAGCTGAAAAGGCCTAAACATGCATAGAGAAGTACTTAAATGTGTAATTAAATGTGTAATATGAAGATGAAATAGTAAAGCTTTTATAGTGATTATGATGAAAAAAATATTACGAAAGAAGAACACTTACGAAGAATAATGGTGAAAATTTTCCTTTGCTATCATGTAGAACATATGAAATTTTTTTTATTATATTAATGAACATGTGAAAAAAATTTAATGAAATTTTTTCATTATATATATAATCTGAAAAAAAAAAATAGTTGTTTGTTGTAAGTGTGATTAGCACCACCCTTAATTTAATTCCTTAAAAGGCCTATTTAGCTCACAGTCGCATAATCCTTAAGATTAGTTTTAATCTTAGATTTAATAAAACTATAAGATTGAGTATATTAAACATTGTTTAGTACACAAATTTTAATTTATAATATTAAAATTACATAAAATTACAGAAACGCATTCCGTCTACTAAACGGAGGGTAAAAAATTACATAAAATTTAAAATTAAATTCAATTTATCTTTAACTTCAGGTCAAATATTTGTTTCCTTCAGTCAACTACAAAAGTCTTGAGTTTCTCTAATGAAATTAATAAAGGACAAGAAAATGGCAAATTGCTACAAAGATGATTAATGAAATTGTTTTCTGCAAGTGGCTATGGAGAGACATTAGTAGTTTATTTTGACGGCTGTAATATTTGATAGTCCTTTACCCAAATTTGATAGGACTACAAAAGACTAGTTATTGTAACAGAACAAAGAACTCATTTTTCAAATTACAAGCATCAAATGATTAATTTAGGTCAATCTCAAAAATTAAATAGTATTTTATCCAAATTTTAATTTATTATATTAAATTTCATAAATTTATATTCAGAAGATAAATATATTAAATATGAAAATATAAAATTTCAAATAAATGTGAATAAATTTTGTGAAAATCATCAACACTATGTACAGGTTCAAAGAAAAAGTTGATTAGATGATCTAACAATCTTGATTGATAAAGAATTTCTCATCTATAAAGGAAATTATACTAATTTGGCATTTAACATGAAAGTAATTAAAAACATATGCATGTCAAATTAACGGCAGGCACTTTTTCACTTTTTTTTTTAAATAAATAAAAATTTCATATTATGTTTTCAAACTCATCCCAATTTTAAAACCTACAAAGACGAGAATCACATATCAAATATTCAATTAGAATCGAACACAAATTTTAAATAATAACATATTTATTATTTATAACTGATATGCATTGGTAACGCACGTTATATGCATATCATTAATGCTCATTATGAAAAGTACCCTATTTATAGACAATCCAGACCAATCTATAGACCGATTTTCGGTTTTTCTAGTTGAGCCGGCCGGCCGGTCCTTTTCATATTATCATATACACAGGCACAAAATGTGCATCAAGAACATAAGATCCCCTATTAGATGGACTGTTAACATTTAAACCTATTAAAACCTATTCCAAGAACAAGCACTCAATTAGGAAAAAAAAAACTGAAGATGAGATAAGAATCATTTATTCCAACTTATAAGATCTTAAACCTTATAAATCAACCATATATATATATATATATTCAAAACTTACAGTTGCAATTCATTTTGGCGTACCTAAAAAAATGCCATGAGCCATGGTCAGGATTCTTCAAGTCCTTAGAAGAATGTGTCAAACATAATACAAGAGTCTGGGCAACAAGTATTGTTGACTATATTTGAAAATGGAATTGCTACTGATGATTGTTGCTACGATCTTCTTGTCATGGGAAAACCTTGCCTTGACAGATTCGCCAACTACATCGCTCATGGTACACATTATAAGCCACAATTATTGGAATATCTATCAAAGAATGAAGATTTATATAACCATTGTGTTTCAGTCGTTGCAGCTTCTGCTCCTGCAAGTTATTCCATTGAATATTAGCTTGGGCTTATATGCATACCATCAACAATGTATAGCTGATATTAGCAACTTAGTATAGTCTCAGCCATAAAATAAAAATAAATATAATTGGATGCATAAAATAAAAATAAATCAAATTGGATGCCAATGTGACTGCACAATTGTTTATTTTAATGCTCCATATCCTTCTGTTCTTCTTTTTTAGCATTCAAATTTTTCTGGTTTTTTTCTAGTCATAATCTATCCTGTTTGCAAGATCTTAACCATTATATTTAATTAAATGGTCAGAATTTTATAACTTAATTATTAACTTTAGTCACTTGCTGAAAACATACAACCTAATTCTTAAAAAATTTCAACTAACTAAAGATGTAACCATCATTCATTGTTCTATATCCCCTACACTAACTGCTATTTGAGTTATAGTTTCAGATTAACCAAAAAAGAAAAATATTTAAACCTAGAGTTTCAGCTTAGATTTTGAAGTGCAAAACTTTAATGCATCAATTGGAAAAAAATTATGATAGTGGCATTAACCATTAAGTGTAAAAGTTCAAGCCTATGCCTGTTGGAAGTAGATGGTGGCGCTCTATGATTTACTGGTCAGGTTAGCCCATGACTACAATTGCATTGACTAGGCTAACTATTCTGACAAGGGACAACAAAAAACCTGCAGTATTGCTTTCAAAATCAAATAGGAAAGACTTTAAATAAATATAATACAGGATTCATCAACCAGCGCACAATACAAGAAGATTTTTAGTTGATTACTTTTGACAAGTCAATGAAAAACAACATTCACCCATAATGGGTTTTATTACTAGAAATATGAATGCCTACAAAAATTAGAAGCCATTGAATCAAGGTTTTGAGTTGTATACGCTTTTCAATACTTGCCAAATTGCATATGAATCAAAAACATTATGAATATCCCTCCTTAAACAATAGAAGAACAAAGTTGCAAGAAGGCCAATTTATGTTGCCTGAGACTAACCAAAAAAGAAAAACGAAAGAAAGAAAGAAAGAAAAAGACTGACCTAAATGACTGCATCTGGATTTAATCCCTTGCATGGCTTCTTCAATTCCCTCATCTCTAAACCATTATCCATAACTAGAATGAAATGTAACATGGTAGCATCCACAAGAAAAACCAGCATATTAGCTTTTCAGGAGGTCGCTTTGCCACACCCTCCTTGCCATTCCCCTAATCACCTTGCTATTCTGTTGCATCAACTTCCATCCCCTTCCCTGGAATAACATTTAAAGGGGAAAACAAATCATAATTTCCTAACTAAAATAAAGATAGATGCAATGCAAAATGAACAGTAAAGGTGTTCCTGGAGTGAAATGAATGACCATATTTATATCATTGATAATCCTTCAAAATTTTTAACCAATTACGATGTTTAGGCTAGGCTAACCTATTGCATCAGCCATTTTTTCTTGCTTGTTGATCTCAATATTCTCTCAAATACTTCTCCCTCATTCAACATTAGACCTTGCATAAATGGAAATAAGAGGTAAATTCCAAACAGGTTATACTCAGCACCCTAAGTGCAAGAGAAAATGAGCTTACACTTTCTTCCAGGTCCGGGATAAACTCAAGATTTCTTGAACTTGGTACATTTTCTTGAGAGTTCTCTGTGTCATCGTGCAAATCTTTGCCTCATCTAGTTACATTGACTTAAAGAATAATCTTCCCAGCTGTAGCCACTACTCTCATGTCCTTTTCATAGCCAGTTGAACCATATATCACAACTTCATTCAAAAGTTATGACTCTCCACAAATATTTGCCATCATGCTTGAAAAGACTTGGTTACTGCTGTCACTCTTACCAGAGATGACTTCCACAAGTCAGATTTCAGCCTTGGTGTCTTGGACACGTCTCCATAAATTCCTTGTTCTTCAAAAGAGTTGGGTGTCCTTCACCATATAAAAGCATACCTAAGTCTGACAGAATACAATAAACAGCAAGAACACCACATGATTGAAATCATCATCACCGACTCCAAGAAAAATCATAAAAAAAAAAAAGAAGAAGAAGAGCAACCTCATTTATTTGCTTCCCCTGACAGCATTACATAAATTTTATGCATCGTCTACACCTTTTTTTTTTTTTGTTTTTTTTTTTTTTTTTTGTTTTTTTGGTGACAGCATCTTCTGTACATGTTGATTGCTTGCAAACAAAATCACTGACAAAGCTTACCTCTTATGCAAGAAACATACCTAGCCCAGATCAATGACAGACATCCATAGAATTATCATGAAACTAGGAACCCAGAATCCATAGATAATAATGGCATCCTCAAGAGCTCTTAAAAATCACAAAACAAATGGATTGCTCATCTTCTTTCAGCTTTCTTATCTCTAGAAGCTAAAGTAAACAAAACCCATCCTTATGCAAATAGCGATAAGATTATCTAATGCTAATAAGTACCAAACGGCGTAACTATAAAATCGTTGATTTTACCAAACCATCTTTAAGATATTAAAAGGATTTATGTGTCTGATCCAACTAGTTTGGGCTCAGTTGAGTTGAGTGTCATTAGAATATCAAAACCCTTATTTTAGATCACAATCATTTAAAGCAGTTGCATTTTGGTTTCAAACTAGACCAAACAAAAAAGAACACTAGGGTTTCCAACCGCCAAAGCATAAATCATATAATTGTCAGATAATACTTAATAAATGTCAATGACAAACCACAGGTTTTCACCTCAAGGACAAGGCATATAATCATTGTGACAGACTTGTACTGTTCCAAGAAGATGCTGTAACTTGTATAGCTGGCTTTTTAATCTATCCATATTTGGAAAAACCACTCCAAGCTGCAAATAAAAGAAACAATAAGACAAACACGCTGAGTCAAATAAACAAGAGTTTAGAAACAAAAGCAACAAGAACACAGACAAAATTAAGTTAATTGCCTCCAATATATGAGCTATACCTTTCCATAAGGTCCTGAACACATGTCCAAGAAATGTCAGGATCATAAATAGGCCTCAATCAATATATTCTTGCCACTATAGGAAGCTCTACTGTAAGATAATGTTCTTTCCCTGGTTCACATTCCATCCATTGTGGATTTCAGACTATTATTTCATGAAACTAAAACCAACTTTTCATGAATGGAGCTGGAACGCATTACTTTTTATCTCATCTGGTCCTTCATGACTCTTGTGTGAAAAGACGAGCAATACTCCAGCAAGTTTCTTGCATACAGAAAGAGGTGTCTGTGCCTCACCTAATGGCAAAAAATAATCATTGCACAAGTAGATAACATGACAAGATGAAGGAAATGACAACCAGCAGTATCTCAAACAATGAGTTTACAGCTTGCAGCTTGGGATTTTTGCAGCAGTGTAGTATGATAATCTGTCAAAAATATGGAAATTCTTAATCATTGGGATGATGATCTGGGCACTAGGACAGAAATATTATGGGTAAGATAAGCTATGCTTTAAAAGCAACAGTTCTCCTTTCCACATCCTGTAGCAAATTCTATTTGGAAAAATACAAATTTTTTTCCAATAGTTTAAGTTAATTATCCAGAACCAAGGCAGATTCTTAACTGGTAAATTGTCCTTATCTCCCACTCCAAATATCTCATTTTTGTCCACTGCCTCAAATCCAACTCCATCCTGGACTTTTCCTCAACCCTGTCTTGATCATCTTTGACCTTGTATTTCCTGCATCTCCCCACCTTCCAGATTTAGCATAGATATTTGATAAAACCACATGATGAGTTGGGTTTTTGGGCTCAAGTTTAACAAGATTCTCTAGTGCAAATTCTGCCAACTGCACATTAGAATGCATTTTACATGCACCCAGTAAGGCACCCCACACTCGGGCATCAGGTTCCAATGGCATTACCTTTATTAAACGCAAAATTTCATCAAATAATCCAGCACGACCTAATAGATCCACCATGCAAGCATAGTGTTCCAAACCTGGTTCAAGCTGGTGCATTTTCTGCATGGAATCAAATATTTTCCTGCCTTCATCTATTAAACCTGCATGTCTGCAAGCAGATATCACACTGAGGAAAGATAAAGAATCAACCTTGATATGACTCTTTTGCATGAGTGAGAAAAGTTCAATAGCATGGTGCCCTTGCCCATACATCGCATACCCTGCGAGCATCACATTCCATGAAACAGTGTCTTTATTCTTCACCTCATGAAATATGTTCTCTGAATTATGAAGCTGTCCACATTTGGCATACATATCGATAAGACAATTCCTAACAAGTATATTAGACTGAAATCCAATCTGGATAATATAGGCATGAATAGCCATGCCTTCCTTTAAGGCTGACAGATTTGCTACTGCAGGAAGTACACTGACAATTGTGACTAGATTAGGATAAAAATCTTCTAATTTCATCTGGAAAAATGCAGAAATAGCTTCTTTGGCATGCCCATTGTGCATATATCCTGCAATCAGAACATTCCAAGATACCTCATCCTTTGTAAACTCAGTTCTCTTGAACAAGAATTCAGCAGTGGAAAGGCTTCCACATTTGGCATACATGTCAACAAGAGCATTTTGTACATGACAATGAGATTCAAAACCATAATTTATAATTTTTCCATGGATGCAGGTTCCTTGCTCTTGATTGTATAAAAGGACACAGGCTGAAAGCAAAGCCACCATTGTTCCCGAGTCTGGGCATATTCCAGATATCTGCACTTTATGGAACATCTCCATTGCCTGATAAGGGTCACCTATCTGGGTGTACCCATTTATCAAAGCATTCCACATCACAATATCTTCACAGGGCATTCTATTGAATATAGTCAGTGAAGAAGCAAAGAATCCACATTTAGCATACATAGACATTAAGGCTGTTCCAATTGAGATATCTGAGTCAATATTGGCTTTAACAGCAAAACAATGAACGCTTTTACCTAATCTCAAAGCCAGTACTTCTGCGCAAGCTGGAAGTACACTCATGAGGGTAACATTATTTGCTTTTAAATAATCATTCTGCATATCCCGAAATAGTAATAGTGCATCTTCAGGATAACCTGATTGAACAAGAGTAGCTATCAGTGCTGACCAAGCAACTACATCCCTACCTTTAATCCCTTGAAACAAAGATTTAGCCTTATCTAGATCTCGACATCTTGCATACATAGTTGTCAATGCAGTAGCAACCAAAACATCTGAGTCAATTCGTTGTTCAATAGCAAAATCATGCATTTCTTTCCCTCTCCCTGAATCTCTCATCTCTGCAGCAGCCAAAAGTGCATTTACAATTGATACTTTATTCAACCTAACATTCTCTCTCTTCATACAATCAAACAACTCCAAAACCTCAAAGAAGCATTCATTATGTGCATACCCTGCCATCATTGTTCCCCATGAAATGTCATTCCTGTCTTGCATCTGTTTGAAAACCTGACAAGCCATATTAATGTTCCCACACTTAGAGTACATATCAATCAACCCATTAGAAACAATAGCGTCAAAACCCCTCCTAATCACATAACCATGAATGGACCTACAAGCATCAATATCACCCAATCTCGAAACAGCTGGAACCAAATTCACAATGCTCACAAAATCAGGCTCCACACCACCCAATTGCATACTCCTAATAAAAACCAGTGCCTCTTTAGGATCCACACTCCGCGACAAACTCAAAATCATTGCATTCCACGTTATAACATCTTTCTTTGGCATTTTATCGAACACTTTTCTTGCCGATTCTAGATCACCCATTTTACCATACATGTCAACGAGAGCAGTCCCCACATAAATATCACATTCTAGTCCTCTGAAGAGTATATCATGATGAATTAAAATACCCACTTTAAACTCTGAGGCACCTGTACAAGCTTTCAAAACAAACGTAAAAGTATACTTGTCTGGCTCTAAGCCTTTATTTAACATGCAACTATACAATTTTATAGCTTCTTGGTGATTTTTCTCACTTCCATAAGCTCTTATTATAGAGTTGTACAACCTAATACTTGGGTTTGGCATAGAATCAAACACAAACCGAGCAAAGTCACCTTTTTTATACGACAGGTAAGATTTTACAAGATGGGTATTAGTCAAATGGTCTTTTTGGAGGCCTGAGACTATTAAGCGGGCATGAACTTGATGAAGAGAGTTCAGGTCTTTGCATAAGGAGAGTAGGTGATGGTAGTTGGGATAACTTTCAATTGCATCTGTGGGCAAAACTGAAAATTTATTGTTTGTTGTTAGTGCATTGAATAATCTACGTAACAGGGGTGCATTTTTACCCATTTTTTGGTAGAAGATGGTTCATGTGATCATACTTTATTTAACGTTAGAAATGTTGTTCAAGCACGGTTGATGGAGAAAGCAGAGACTTTCTTTTCTTTTTCAGAGTTTTTCTTAACGACCAAACAGGGAATAAGAAAAGAAATGACTAGGACAAAGTCCAGACTAAATAATTAGAATATGACGTATTAATATGCAAATTTATTATGACAGATAAAAATAATTATGTAATTTTTTAAATTTTAATACAATTAATAATATGTTTAAAAATAATTATAATTTATTTATTTTTTACTGTATGATATATTTATATTTTATTAATTTATGTCAATTTTTTTACATAATTTATATCACCTTGCATTATTTTTAATTCAATAATTAAGCACTTTTTATAATTTTATTTTTATTAATTTCAAATCTTTGGCAAAAAAAAAAATATTAATTTCAAATGAAAGTTTACAGTATGAGCATTCAGAACTATTAACATATGAATCTTATATTAATTTTTAACTTATATATGCAAAGAAATATGTAAATTAATTTGAATTTAATTCAAAATTATTTTTGAATATCAATACAATATCTAATCTAATTTAATATCACACTATAAAGCGACTCAATTTAAGTTCACAAAAGATGTCTAAATTCAAAGAAATTAACCAAATTTGTCTATTTTCATTTCTCACTTTCATTTATTTGCCACTCTTTTTATTATATCATCAGAATCATTAATGAAATACCTCAATTTTTTTTTTAGCATTGAGCAAGAGGGTTCAAATTAATGGCAAACATAGGGGGGCCAGCCCAGATCAGCTCCCAAATTTTTTTTTAAATGTATTATGAAACTTTTTTTTATTATCTAAAATTTATAATTACTGATACTGAACTCACTTTTTATATGAAATGTAAAATTACTGAAATTTAGTTCAGTCTCTATTTAAATTTTGCGTCCGCTATTGATTCAAATATAAATATTAAATTATATGCATATTCATTATTTTTAATATTGAATACAAAAAAGTTAAATTTAAATTTATTGGTCAGATTGTACATCTACTTATCATTAAATTATGTTTTGGTATGTATATAATTGACTAAAATATTATGCATAAGTAGAAAAACAAAAGTTTCAAATCTAACACATTTATAATCTAACACAACTGCACAAAGTTTCAACCAAAGCAATACATGGCAATTTCTATTCATCCCCATCAAAAATTTATGCTTAAAATTTTCTTTTCTAGATATATTACATATATAAATAAGAATTTAATACTCTTTTGTTTCAAAATATTTGTTATTTAAAATTTCAGCATATGAATTAAAAAAATTATTAAATTGTCATAATTTTAAGATAAAAAAATATTTATTGATTTTGATGTAGAGAAAGAAAAACAATTAATGCAAATATTTACTAGGAGAATAAATGAAAGGCAAGTTAAAAATAATAATAAATACATTTTTGAAATCCTAAAATGACAAATAAATTGGAATAGAAAATTTGATCTAAAACGATATTCTCTTTGTTCTTTAATAGATGACGTTTTTAGAGTTTAATTTAGTTTCATATTACTTTATGTTTTCTTTTTCTCAACGTACATAAATTCTTTTTTCCAAATTATACCCTTATTTAATGGTAATTAATAGAATAATAATTAAAGTAATATTTGAAGTTTAAGAGTAATACAGTATATTTAATGGTTATTTAACACATCTTTAAGTTTTGTGCAAAAACCTTAAATGACATCTATTTTAGGAACGGAGAGAGTAAATATTTTGAAACTAAAAAAGTATAAAGTTAAATTTTCAAATAACAATTATAACATAGCTAGCAATATCCAACTTAAACAAATGATTTGAGTTTCAATCCCCTCCTTAATACTGAAAAAAAAAACATAATTACAAAAAAATTTATAAATCCTCATTGACGCTTGGATAGACTTGGAATATACATGACATATGAATTGATGATGCATAAAATTGGTTATAAAAATACAAAATTTTTTACATGTCTACTATTCAGAGGAGACAAAGTAACCAAATCTCTAGGCTAAAAGGGGCGCAAGGTGAGTGGGTTCAAGGAAAAAATTATTAATGAAGCTTGGAATTATTTTCACCTTTTGTATAAGGGAGAAAGGTATGTTGTAGAAGACTCAGTTTTGAGTAATGTTCCTCATCTTATATATGAGGATATGAACTCATCTTTAATGAGGGATATCAACATTTAGGAAGTGGACAAAGCAGTTTTTGAATTAGGGGCACAAAAGCTTCTGGTGTGGATGATCTGTCTGGAGTCTTTTATCAGTAAAACTGGGAGGTTCTTAGGTCTAATGTGTTTGATATGGTGAAGAATTTCTTTTAATCTTAGCATATGCCACAGAATTGGAATCAAACTTCTATTGCATTTGTTCTAAAAGTTCAAATCCTAAAAGCTTTATGTAGTTCAGGCCTATCAGTTGTTGCAATTTTCTCTATAAGGTAATTTCTAAAGTCCTTGTTAATCGAATAAAGCCTTGGTTGCATGATATTGTTTCTCCTTATCAGTTTGCTTTTGTGCTCTAATGAAATATTCAAGATGATGTCATCTTAGCCCCATGAAGTTCTTCACAGTTTTAATAGGAGGAAGCAAGGAAGGGTAAGGGCTATGGCCATTAAGCTTGACATGCTTAAGGCTTATGACCAGGTTAATTGGAGTAATTGGGTTTGAATAGAAATTGGGTTAATATGATAATGGCTTATGTCACTTCTATTTTATAGCAAGTGGTAGTTAATGGCTCTCCATCAAAATTTTTTAAGTCGACCAGGAGTCTGCATCAAGACAATCCATTTTCATCTTGTTTATTCATCTTGGTTTCAAACATCCTCTCTCGGATGATGTGTGATGTAGCTAATCAAGGCTTATTGATGGGATACAAAATCAATAGATATTGTCCGGCATTTACCCATGTTTTATTTGCAGATGACACCTTGATATTTGGCAGAGTCACTAAAAGGGAAGCTTCCACATTGAAGTCAATTATGCATGCCCACTTAAAAGCCTCAAAACAGGAGATACACATGAGGAAATCATAAGTTCTATTCAGTCCCTATGTTAGTGTGGAAGAGAGAAGAGCAATTTTGTCCATATTGGATGTCTTCTGAAACTATTGGAAATTTGACTTTCACAACAAACTCACAAATAAATTTCAGCAAATTTTGAGTAAACTTCACAAACAAATTTGAGAGAAAATAGCTCAAAATAACACTTTTTTTGTGACTTCTCATTAACATTAGGTTGCTTATATAGCAATAAATTACAAAGAGAAAATATATAACTCTTACCTAACACACCAACTATTGATATAGCCACTTTAGTTAGACAAATCTCCCTAAGTTAAGGAGAGGCACATATACATAACTAACAAAGGTTAATACACCATATTTTTAGGATTACAAAAAACAAAAATATCATTTCTAAGTCTCTAGAAAAATCTCATTACTTCAACACTCCTCTTTGAGATTTTTGTTGAAGAAGACTTCTTTTCAATTCTTTAAGTCCGGACTTAGATAAACTGGTTTACACTAAATAGGCTTCACAAAACAATTCTTCCTGGCTTCTTTAACTCAATAATTTTTCACATAATTAGCTAGTCTATGATAATTGTGATCATTTGCATATGTACTAGTGGAACTTTTACTGCTAAAAATTTCATCTTGCTTCATCCTATAATTGAATGAAAATTTCTTAAAAAAAGACCTGATTTGCTTTTGGGACATTAACTAAATTTCTTGCATTAGAACTTATAAACCTTCAATTTTACACTCTCATCATCCAAACGTAGTTTTAGTACTTGCTGAGTTTAATATGTTACGTGAAGCCATTACGGTGGTCTCACTAACCGGTTAACCAACGGGGTTTGCTATCCCTGAAAAAAAAATTTTAACCTTTGATTACATTGTTACTGAACATCCAAATTTTTTAAACTCCAAACCACCAACTAATCTTAAAAAAAAAAAAAAAAAAAAAGGCGCCACGTCAGCTACCGCTGGCTCCTCTAGTGGTGCAGTCCCCACTACCCTTTTTGCAGTTTTCAAAATGCCCCCAATATGATTTTTCGGTATTTTTTCAGCCATACCCTTTTAGTCTTTTCACTTTTTCACTTCTCAAACTATCCTCACTCACTTTTCCTATAAATATCTCCTCATTTCCTCCATTTCAAGACATCTCCAAGGTTGATACAGATGGTTATCTATCAACTTTTTTTCTTCTTCTCCCTCCAATCACTCTCTAATTAATTAATTAACCTTTTTAATTAATTCATTACCTCACCCTAATCAAATTAATTAATCTTTTTAATTAACTAAAACTCTTTTTTTAATTAATTACTCAATTAATTAATTAATCTTTTTAATTAATTAATTAATCACTTTTTTTTAAAAAAATCACTGAATTAATTAATTAGTTATTCTTTTTAATTAATTGATTAATCACTTTTTTTCAAAATCAAATTAATCTTTTTTCTCAATCCACCTTTCATCATAATTAATTAATTAATCTTTTTAATTAATTAACCCTCAATCCATCCATTTCATCACATTAATTAATTAATTAATCATTTTAATTAATTAATTAATCTCCTAATTAATCCAATCACCCGGTCCCGATAAAACAGAATTTTAATCCAGTAAAATCCTCTGCCCTCCAAAAACAAAGGTATCAGCGTTTTCCTCTCAAACTCAAACCAAATTAATCTAATCAACTCCTAAACCCCTCCACTTAATTGTGGAACAAACTACGTGGGTTTTGATCCCCATTCAATGGGATATGTAGGAACATTTGGAATCTAAATCCAAACCTCAAATCCAAATCTCTATCAATCTCTTTTCCCTTTTTAATTTGTGGATATTTTATTTTTCTCCTTGCACTCATATCATATTCATGCATGTTATTTACAATTATCATCTTATAATATTTGTCATTCATGAAATCAATTTTTCGAAGTCAAATTAAATTTAAGAGTCAAATTTAGATTATTTAAAACCAAAAATCTAGTCTCCGAACTCAACCTGGTTCGAGACTAGTGATTTTATTATTGGGTAATTAATTGAAAATTAATAAATTAGAGTCCCAATTGGGTTTTTCTTAATTTTTCCATTTAAAAATAAATTAGGGTGCCGATTCCCAAAATCATTTTCAAAATCAATCAAATCCAAACCTGATGATTCCATCGTGAGTCTAAACTCGAATGAGCATCTCGATTCCTTCTACCGGGCCAGGCTAGTGATCGGGCGAGGCTTCACAGAACTCTGAATTTTTTCAATTGGTTTAAGCTTCTTAATCTTCTCCTCCTCAATTTCATTATTGTAAACATCTATATTTGAACTCTTAATTTTTGAAGTAAAATTACAAATAGCCATATTACAATGCTGAACTTCCTTTTCACCACTTGCAAAATAAGTTTTCTTCAAACTTTTCTTTTCTTCTTCATTTCCATCTTGATTAGCTACTACATCATTTCCAGCACAATATATATCAAATTTTAAATTCAATACAAGGCCACGTGAATCATAAATTGAGCATAAATTTTCTTTAAATAAAATAGAGTAGCCTTTCATCATCAATTGTGCAGCATTAAGAAGATTTTGCTTAAGCTTTGGTGTAAACAAAACATTAGGAATAAACTTCATACCTTTCTCTATTTGGGGTGCAATTGAACATTTTCCTTCAGTATGTATAACTTCTCCATTTCCCATTCTAACTTTAGTTTTGATTATCTATCCAAAGATTTGAAAAAGCTTACATCTTTAACCATATGCTTACTACAACCACTGTTAACATACCATATATATTTTTTTAGTGGCTCATTATTTATTGCATATGCTATAAACAAATGCTCCTCAGCTTGTTGATGTTCTTCAATCATATTGGCTCACTGGACAGGTTGCTCTTAAGATTGATTTTGCTTTGCCGTGCAAAATCTTTCAATGTGACCAATCTTCTTGCAAAAATTCCATTGGGCATTCCTCCAAATCTATCTTTATTATGATTTGTCTTCCTATAAGTACCACAAGGTGGATTTTTTTTTTTTTTGTCATCTTATTTTCTAGCTTCATTCTCCCTCGGTCTTAATTGAGTTTTTCCTTTGTGCTTTACTTGGAGAGCTTGAAAACCACCTTCACTAACCTCTCCATTTCTTATAAAGGTCCTCTGCTCTTATGCCTACAACTTACTTATCATCTCAGCAATTATTAACTTCTTTAAATCACAAGACTCTTCTATAGCTACAACCTTAGTTTCAAACTTGTCAGGTAAACTAATAAGCATCTTTTCTACAACTTTACAATCATCAATAATCTCACCTAAGAGTCTCATTTAATTTACCAATTCCAACAACTTGGAGGAGTAATCTTTTATAGATTCACTCTCCTTCATCTTAAGCATCTCAAATTCTCTTTTTAGAGTTAGCATCTTCACAGCCTTAAACCTTTGAAACTCCTCCTTCAGCTTGTCCCATGCTTGCTTTGTTATCTCAAGATACATAATTCTTATAAAAATTGCATCAAACAAGGCTGAATGGATGCAAGTAACAGCCCTATCTTTCTTCATTTTTCTGCTTCTCTTGTTGCTTGATTTGAGCTATTATTGGATTAGCTCTAAGTGGTGTGACCTACCTATCATGCCCACAATTTCCTATAATCCAATAGACTTCAAATAAGAATTCATTTTGATAGCCTAAATCTGGTAATTTTCCCTAGAAAATTGAGAAACAGCAAGAGCAGCAAAGTTTCCTAATGCCATCAAATCTCTCAAAGTGTTTAAACCTTATAGCTCTTAAGAATGTGACTCTGATACCACTGTTGGAATTTTGACTTTCATAGCAAACTCATAAATAAATGTCAACAAATTTTGAGTAAACTTCACAAACAAATTTGAGAGAAAATAGCTCAAAATAACACTTTCTTTCTTTGACTTTTCATTAACATTAGGCTACTTATATAGGAGTAAATTACAAAGAGAAAATACATAACTGTTATCTAACACACCAACAATTGATATGGTTGCTTTAGTTAGACAAATTTCCCTAAGTTAAGAAGAGACACACGTGCACAACTAACAAAGATTAATACACCAAATTTTTAGGATTACAAAAAACAAAAATTACATTTCAAAATCTCTACAAAAATCTAATTACTTCAACATAAACACTATCCCTTAGTAAATAATCCGGGGGTGCCAACAGATTGGGTGAAGATAAAGACCTAGATGACTAATTATATTTTGTTTCAAAGACCTAGATGACTAATTATATTTTGGTTAAAGTACAAAAGCAGTTGCAATCTTGGAAGAGTAATCTCTTATCTGAGGTGAGAAGGGAAGTTTTAATAAAGGCAATGATTCAAGCATTGCTAGCCTACATAATGTCCATTTTAAAGCTCTATTTAAACTACTAAAGAAGATTCAAAGTCTTATTTGTAGGTTAGCTAGCAAAATGATTCTAAAAGCAAGTTGGAAAGAGGAATATGTTTTAGAGAATTAGGTTGTTTCAATGCAATGCTAGCGTTTGTTAAACAATCCTCATACTATATAGGCTAATGTACTTAAAATGGCATACTTCAGAAATTGCTCTTTTTTGGATGATAAGAAAGGGGGACGCCTAACCTAGGTATGGGCTACTAGGGCTAGTATCATTGAAGGTAAAAACTTACTTAAGCAAGGCTTGAGATGGAATGTTGTTAATGATACAGAGATTTTAATTTGGAAAGAAGCCTAGATTCTGGTCTTACCCACCTTTAAAATTTCTTATCCAAAACCTGATGAAAATTTTTTATTGGCAGCTAATTGATTAGCTCAAATATTCGCAAGTGGAGATTAGACATTTTGAGTAAACTATTAGAAAATACTAATTAGAAGGAGTGATAGAAGAGATAAATTGGTTTGGCACCCTAATAAAAAAGGACAGTACATGGTGAAATCAGGCTATTATCAGGTTTTTAATCAATAACAAGCTTGCTTCTCTTAGTTTAGTGCTAGTGATCATATCATATGGGGTAGGCGATTTTGACTTTCTATTTAGACTAGGAATATTCAACCAAAAATCTATACTTTCTTGTGGCAATGTGCAAAGGGAGCTTTGGTTGTAAAGGAAACCCTTTTCAAAAGAGGTTTGGTAAATTCATAACTTTGTAAACTATGTGGTAAAGCTCTTAAAACAATTATGCAAGTTTTATTTTGTTGCCCCCATGCTAGATATACTTGGGGAGCTATTCGGTTTCATCCAGATGAAGCTTTTTTGCCTTTTGAAGTTTTTAGAGACTAGTGGAAACTCCTAACCAAAGTCTTAATAGATGGGGGACAAGAGGAGTTTATTAATTTCATTGCAATTGTCTGTTGGATTATATGGAAGGTCAGGAATGCAGCTTTGTTTGAAGGAAAACTTGTCAATCCCTTGGAAACAAAGGACATAACAGAGAGATCGTGGTAGGAGCAACAAAGCATTACGGGGCAACTGAGACTTGTTAATTCCCAAGCTGCAGGAGGACAACAACGAGATGCTACAAATAAACTTCGGAGGTTACCTCCCATGGGCTACATTAAAATAAATAATGATGCAGCCTATAAAGAATCAACACAACAAGCCTTTATGGCTTATATATGCAGAGATGATCAAAGAAGAGTGCTTTATATTGCCAATTCAGTTATGAAATGCAGGTCAGCCCTTGCAGTAGAGGCATTAGCTCTCAAGTGACTGCTAAATTTTCAAGGAAAATGGTTTAAATAGAATATGCTTTGAATCTAACTCCTTAGGTTATAGAATGTTGCAACGGCCACAATAAGAAAGTCCTTTGAGAGATTTAATGATAAAACAAGTTATAAAAATTCTTCCTAATTGTCACCTGAGTTTTTTTTTTTTTTTTTTTAAGTCCAAATTGGAATGATTTTATTAATGCTCAATATCAGCACGGATTACATTATTCAACCATGAAGGTGGATTCATAAACCTCACCTCAAGATCTGACATAGAATTACCCACCCTAGCAATGCTATAAGCAACGATATTTGCAGGCCTTCTTACATTAGAGAAATCCAAATCTTTGATCTATTGAGAAATATGCTTACAATCTTCTATAATTAACCCAAAGCTATCTCTACTAACTTCATCACCATAAAGAGCGAAAGCCACTAACTGAGAATCAGTTTCAACTGTAATTTTCGATTACCGTTATCTTTTATCCAGCTTAAGACTTCTCGCACTCCCACAGCTTTAGCCTCCTTGACACCATGCTTTCCATGAATATTCTTAAAATCAGCCTTTATCTAGTCACCCTTATCATCACATATTAACCAACCAAAAGTAGTTTTATTTTTGGATTCGTTTACTGCTGCATCCGAATTTGTTTTCAATCTACCAGTAGTTGGTCTTGACCAACTAAGCAAATCTGATGTGCTTCTATAGGCATTAAGGTGTCTATGGGTTGTCCTTCTTTTCGCAACTTGCCATTGAAGGAGATAATCAGTAGCCAGATTCATTATATTAGTAGGCTATCCATACTTCCCCTTCCACAAAACTTCATTTCTATTTTGCCAAATTCTCCAGCAAATGACCATGGTGAGTTGACAAAAATTTTATCATAAATCTGGAGCGCAAACACTAACCACTAAAGAAAGTTTCTAGAAAGACTCGAGTGAAGCAAACTAGTGAGATTCCAGCATTCTTTGGCAAAATCAGAACCAATAAGAGCATTAAATGTGGATTCTTCTCCTTTTAGACATCGCTGACACATTGGAGAAATTTGGACTTGCTTTCAAATAAGATTCTCCATTAAAGGAAGGATACTTATAGCTACTCTCTAAACAAGATTTTTTATCTTTGAGGGGATCTCTAATTGCCACAACTTCTTCCACATAGATGATGGGATTGAATGGTATTTAGGCTCTTCATTTTGGATTGCTCTATAGCTACTTCTAACTGAGAATTTGCCTTTGGGATCAAGTATCTAGTACTAAGCATCCGTTATTGATTGACGAGAGAGAGGAATTAAAAAAATGCACTATACGTCTCTTCTATTGAAGCTGCTTAGGATGAGATCTTTGTCCCACTCCCCAGTTGATGGCAAAATGAGGCTTGCTACTGAATGGACGGACATGTTATTTGCCAAGATTGTAGAATTTTTCCTGTCTCTTTTATCTGGAAGACACGGATCAGCTGAGATAGACATATCCTAGCCATTCCCTATACGAATCTAACTGCCTTTAGATATAATACTCTTAGTTGCCAAGATACTTCTCCAAGTAAAGCTTGGGTTGGAACCCAGCTCAGCATGCAAAAAAGAAGAGTGAGGAAAATATCTTGCTTTAAAAATTTTTGACATCAAAGAAAATGTGTTAGTGAGCTAACACCATTCTTGTCTAGCAACCATGGCCATATTAATAATGTAATCTCTTGAACCCTATCCCACCAAATGCCTTAAGCTTGCATAATTTCTCCCACCTCAGCCACTTGATCTCATGCTTCCCCTAACCATTGGAATTCCACCAGTAGGCATTCAAAAATTTTTCAATGTCTTGACATATGCCTAAAGGTAGAAGGAACACACTCATAAAATGGTTTGGCATTCCTAAGGCAACTGCTTTGATGAGGATCTCCTTTCTTGCTTTAGATACAAAAAATAAAAAATAAAAAATTGCCATGAACGAACTTTTTGCCACACCTTATCCTTCACATACCGGAACACCTCTTTCTTATTTCTTCCAATACATGATGGTATACCCAAATAAAACCCATGGTCAGATGTACCTTTAACTACCAACAATGAGCAAATATCATTCCTCAAAGCGTCACCCACATTCTTGCTAAAGCTGATCAAGATTTATTGAAATTTACAAGTTGGCCTGAGGCTTGGGCATATATAAGTAGCATCTCTTTCATTATGGCAGCCTTCTTTCTACTTGCTTTGAAGAATAAAAAACAATCGCCCGCGAAAAATAGGTAAGAGACTAAAGGGGCCCTCTAGCTATAACACACCCATGAATCAAAGCATCTCTCTTTTTTTCGATTAAGAGAACTCGAACCTTTTGCACACAACAAAAATAAATAGGGGGCCAAGGGATCACCTGAGTTATGCAAGTAGAAAAGCCAACAAATCTGTTGACTTTATAGCTACAAAGGGTTTTCAGTTTGATCCATGTTTTTTTTTTTTTTAATGTAACTCAGAGCTTGATAGACTCTTAACAGCTGATGTAACTGTCTATATTTCTCAATGAAATGGTCTAATATTTGTTGTTCAAGAAATAATGTTGTTATATAAAAAAATAAAACTCAAGTTCCGACTACTGCCACCGACAGTTTCTTGCTCTATTAAAGTATTACCCTGATTTTTCTAAGAGTGAACATTCTATCAATTATTTGGCGAAAAAAAAAAAAAACATTCTTTCAATTTGGTTGAAACCGAATTGAATTATTAAATAAAAAAGATAAAACCGAATTGACATACTTTATTTTAATAATTTAAATAATTCGATTTTTCATTAAAATACGTGTGCGCGTGTGCATATACGAATTATTATATCTTTCATTTAGACTTTGAAATGTTAACGGCTGGGTTGCTTTTGTGATTTGTCTCTACCCTATTAACCGTTAACATTTCAAAGTCTAACTGAGCGAGAATAATTCCTAAATCTTTATATATATATATATATATGGAGTGAGAGAGAGAGGGGGAGGATCACAATCTAATTCCAAAGAAAATCACACGGGTATCCCACCAATTCAAGCTGGAAGGGGATATCCCCACAAACCATCATATAAATTGTACGTAAATATCACACTGGAAGGGGATACCCACCGGCCACCCCATGAACCCACAAATATAATAAAAGACACGGCTTGAAGAAGCAAATTCTAGGTTCAAATTTATATAAACATTACATTTAGTGAACCAGATAATATGGAGTCTCCATCACATTGTAGATATCCTACATTCAAGTTGATCGGCTTCTAATAACATCAAGACCCATTTCTGTAGGATCAGTTGCTTGCAACTCCACCTGAATACCATCTAGCTCTCTTTTGAACCTGTCCTTGGAGCTAGCATAAATCATCTTGCTTCTCACCTTTGATGTATCAGGAGACCTTCACACATATATCAATAATGCACAAATGAAACAATCAAACAAATATATCCTAAAAGAAAAATTCAAGAATATTAATTTGGAGCAACAAATAACCAATTACCATGCAATAAAAACAATCCTACTCTTCTGGACATTCTCCTCCGTTACAAAATCAAAATCATAGACAGCATATCGGCACTCATCAGCAGGGAGGCTTGCAGTGAAATCCTCGTAACTATTAGTTGGTTCGCCAAGCTTCTCCACAACCACCTGCTTCTGCTTCTCCTCAATCTTGAAGACAATGAAGCGGTGGGTCCTTTTTGCCTTCAATTCTAAAAATTTCAGCTTGCAGTCATCATGCACAGCCATCCCAGAAGCTGCGTTTGCCTGTGAAACGAAATAGAGAACTACAAGTAAAAATCAAATAATTTTGACAACCACACAAACAATTGGATTACATATTGCCTGGAAGACCATATATTCTTATATCTGAAAAAAATAATATCTATCAGTTGAGAACTTGTTAAATAACTGCAACAATGAAATTGCTCCTTTTAGGCCCCATGATTTCCCAAAAATTGTCTCAAGTTTGAATGGAAGATGATTCAACAAATGAAGATAAAGAGTTCCTTCTCCACCCGTAATTATCAAATAAACCAAAACACCCCAAACAAATGAAAACTTCTGTAACGAGGCTTCAAGTTATGATACAGGGCAAGGAGACCTCTAATTTCTAATGCAATTACATTTGTTTGCTTAGATTTTGCCTTCAGGGGTGGACATTTGGATTTTTGAACCTGCTGATTTCCTATACTTAGCATCATCCATACAATCTCTGGTCCAGTTTGCTTTCTCCTTCTGGTTCAAGTGCTATGATTTTGCAAGTATTTCTTTCATTTAGGTGAATTCAGCTTGTAAAACTGAGTGATTACTAAAAATATTCACATTACACTCCTTTTTCTTCATGCAAGGACTCCATCCAAATCCACCAGGGGTATCCAATTTAAGATCTATCTCCATTAAACAATATCCACAAACATTACAAAAGCGCAATTAAGAATATTTCTAAACTTACATTTCTTTTCCACTTTGGAGTTACTAAAAGATCTAGCAATTATCATTATTATTATTATTATTTTTTTCCAGTTTTATCTCATAATGCTTCATGTTCAAGAGAAGCAGAACTCCAAATTGCTTAAACTATCTACAATGTACCAAAGCCAGTGAAAGAAAAAAATAAGATAAGGAAAGCTTCCCCCCCTATTAGTAATTGTCACAATAAACCCAAAAGTAGCATCAAACTAAATGTCAAAAATACAGATAAAAAATCCAATTTTTGGCAAACTATGATTAAATGAAAATTTTTTTTATCGAAAAATAATTAGAAAACTAGGCTATATAAAGTATAAAACAAAACCAAAAATTAGTCATTGCCTGAAGTACCATAATTAGCAAAAGTACTAACAAACTAAAAAATTAAACTGCAATCCACACACTGCACTACCTCAACACTACAACGATCAGAGAAATAATTCATCACATCAAAGCCAAACAGAGAGATGATCACAACCAATCAGGCGCATAATCTAATCGATTCAGATCGTCGAACCGCAAAAAGAACAAAAAAAAAAAAGCACCTACAACGATCAGAGAAATATACACGATGATCACCGTATCAAACGCCAAATAGCGAGAGAGATCATCAGAACCAAACAAGCTAATTGTCTGATAGATTCAGATCGTTGAGCCACAAAGAAAAGGAAAAATTTCGGAAATTACCGAAAAAATATATACTACAAAATTTCACAGATCAAACACAGATTATAATATTTGACAAAAAAAAAAAAAAAAAAAGGAGTTGAAACAAACAAATAAATGAGCAAAGAACAAATAATATATGAATAGATAGAAATAGAGAGTGTATAGAAGAGGTATTAAGGTGTCTTACCATTTTCTCGAGAAAATTATAATGGACGAGAAAGAGAGAGAAAATCTAGGGCTAAGAGAGAGAGAGAGAGAGAGAGAAACAGAGAGGCAGTGATGATAAAGATAGACTTGCTTTTACTTCAAAATGCGAAACCCTTTTCTTCGTTTCACGTTTGGTATGTGTGGTGGCTCTGGCCAGCTAGTATTACGGTCACGGTCACGGACAATAACAAATGCCGAAGTGCAGGCGTTTAGTCCACTAATATGATGACACGTGTTGTATATGTAAGTAAAGATCATCCGACGTCGTTTTAGTGGCAACATTATATACCTTTTTCCTTTCTTCATAAATCATAAAAATGGAAATTCTTCTGGTTTGAAAAAGCAACAGTGGTCTCCAAACATTGTAACAAAATATATATATATATCCAAAAATACAATATTTTTCCCAACAGTTTAAGTTAAATAATTTCTCTCTCAAAAATAAATAAATCTGGAAAGTAAATAATTAAATCTGGAAAGAAGGTAATATTGTTAACTAGTAAATTGTCCTCATCTCCCACTCCAAATGCGTGCAAGATACAGAGCCCAGGCAATAGTGACAGTGAATCTCTCATGCAACCGCCAAATTTATTTTTCTGGTATTTTTGATAAACGCCAAATTGATTTTTCTATCACTTTAACAACGTACCATGATATAATTAAATATATTTTTAATATATTATATTATAATTTATTAGATTCAAAATATGATTATATTACATTATATTATAGTCCAACAGATTTTGCTTTTCAAAGTTAGCATGATTTGTAGATTATAATTCTGAGCATTAGCAATGGTACTCTTTATTTTAAAAAGTATATTTTATTTAATGGAGATTATTTAATTAATAAAGAGTAAAAAATTTTATTTAAATCCAATAGACTCTATATTTTACTTTTTATTTTTCTTTATTCTATAAACATTTATTTTTTTAATTTTTCATTATTTAAATTTGTCCAATAAAAAAATAATATTAAAATTATTTTAAATAAAATACATAAAAATTTATATTATATTAATTAAAATTATAATAAAAAGTGATATTTAACTCTCTAAATATGAAAAAACAAACCAACTCTTTTCTTTATTTTTTAAAAATAAAAAATTCATTAAAACTTTCTTTTTTAAAGTAATTTTTTATAATAAAAAGCTTTACATATATAAAAAGCGCATTAAAAATAATCTTAATATTTGTAAATATATTTGACTAAGTCAAATAATCGCGCTTCGTTTGATTTTTTTTTTTTTTTTTTGGCCAAATCGTTTGCTTAGTTTAAGCAATGCACTCTTACAACAGTCAGCAAATGAATAATGCAAATTAAGGATTCAAAAAGTATCTGCTTTGATTTTGTGTTCGGGTAATGAAAAACCAATACACTCTTTACAATTAATTCAGATGACTTTGATCAGTTAAATCTTTTAGTTTCCCTTAGAGTCTCGCAACAAATTTGAGATCTGAAAAAAAAATTAACAATTCAAACTACAGCTCACATGCATTCTAATTCGCGGAGACGAAAATTAATCCAACCCGATACAAAGTGAACCCCATTTCAGTTGTTTTTATTCCCTTGTTTTTTAAATGAGAGCATCAACACTTTCAAGCTTTAGGTCTTAATTTAGACGTTCAAATTACCACGCAATTAATGAATAAATTCAGGGTACCAAAAACAAAAAAAAAAAATCAAACGTACTATATAAATGCGAATATTCTTGCTCGAATGGCAGCTCGCTGCAGCATCAATTATGCTGCCATGCCCTGACGCCAAGAAAGAACCTCCGCATCAGACAATGTGCCATGAGATCATGTACCTCATCTGGCCAAACAAAAGAGATCATGTACCTCCATTCAACAAATTGAGCGTTTTGACCAACGTGACTTGGCACTAGACTTGTCTGTAACCTGGGCCTGAACCTGAAAGATACCAAGTTAACCCAGAACACAGACTGCAATTTCTTTTGAGAAATGAGCCCAGTTGGCGAACAGATCTACTGGCCATAAGACATTTAGAATCCCACCCAACCTTTTCTAGTGCCGTTATCTCTCATTCACAGCCCTTGCTCAAACTAACCATCTCATGGATCTGCGATCATATATGGCTATCATACTCTAGAACGATTTCTCATTGGAGAACCATACAAGTAAACTTCATACTTCTGTGTATATGCAGAGAGAGAGAGAGAGAGAGAGAGAGAGAGAGAGAGAGAGTAGCACAATCTAATTCCAAAGACAATCAAATAGGTATCCAACCAATTCAAGCTGAGAACCATGCCCCCACAAACCATCATATAAGTTGAAAGTAAATATCACATTGGACGAAGGGGACCCCTATACCCACCCCCATAAAAAGGGTTCACCTGGTGCATCCCAGCAAATGTAGGGATAGGAGAGGATGGGCGCAATAGTACGCAGCCTTTCCCTTGCCTTTTGCAAAGAGACTGTCTCCACGCCTCAAACCACCAAAGGAACAACTTTACCAGTTGCACAAAGGCTTGCCCTCACGAATCCACAGATATAATAAAACAAATATAATAAAGACACGACTCAAAGAAGCAAATTCTAAGTTCAAATTTATATAAACATTATACTTAGTAGCGAACCAGATCATATGGGCTCTCCATCACATTGTCGGTAACCTATGTTTAGTTTGATCGGCTTCTAATCACATCAAGACCCATTTCTGCACGATCAGTAGCTTGCAACTCTACCTGAATACCATCTAACTCTCTTTTGAACCTGTCCTTGGAGCTAGCATAAATCATCTTGCTTCTCACCTTCGACGTATCAGGAGACCTTCAGAAACATATCAAAAATACATAAATGAAACAACCAAAAAAATTTACCCCAAAAAGCAAAATTCAAGAATATTAATTTGGAATAAAAACAACTAATCACCATGCAATAAAGACAATCCTACTCTTCTGAACATTCTCCTCCGTTACAAAATCAAAGTCATAGACAGCATATCGGCACTCATCAGCGGGAAGGCTTGCAGTGAAATCCTCGTAACTATTAGTTGGCTCACCAAGCTTCTCCACAACCACCTGTTTCTGCTTCTCCTCGATCTTGAACACAATGAAGCGATGGGTCCTTTTTGCCTTCAATTCTAAAAACTTCAGCTTGCAGTCATCATGCACAGCCATCCCAGATGCTGCATTTGCCTGCAAAGGGAAATAAAGAAGTACAAGTAACCATCAAATAACTTTCACAACCACCCAAATATTTTGGTTGCACACTGGCTGGACATCCATATTATTTATTATATCCAACAAAACAATATCTATCAGTCAAACTGTCAAATAACTGCAACAATGAAGTTGCTCCTTTTACGCCAAGAAAATGATTTTAAAAAAATGAAGATGATGTCTCCTTTCTCCACCTCTAACTATCAACTAAACCGAGCAAAGTCTTAAACTCAAACTATTTGCAAAAGGTTATATAAGAACTTTTGTAATAAAGTTATTATAAAGGGAGGGGGACGGAAGCTATAATTTCTACTACTGTTCCATTTGTTTAGTTAGATTTTGGGTTCAAGGGTGGACATTTGGACTTCTGCCTCTCCTGTATTCCTACTTAGCATCATCCATACAATCCAAGGTCCAGTTTTCTTTCTCATACTGATGCAGGCGCTAGGAGTGCCCATATTTCTTTCATTTAGGTGATTCAACTTGTAAGAAGTCGATAAATTTAAGGGTACAGGGGTGTCTAATTTAAGTTCTATCTCCGATAAACAATATCGGCAAACATTACAGAAGCACAATTGAAGAATATTTCAAGACTTAATTATATTTATTTTCCACTTCCAAGGTAATAAAAAATCAGCATATAATTTACAGTCACAATTTACAAAATCCTCGACTTAAGACTGACTTCCCATTATGCTTCCTGTTCGGCAGTAGGAACACTCCAAATTGCTTAACCTCTCTAAAATGTACTAATTGACACAATAGCCCCAAAAATAAACATTAAACTACGTATCAAACGCAACAGATAACGAAAAAGCCTACTTTTCGGCAAACAATTTAAAATTAAATGAATTTCTTTTTTAAAAAAAATTGAAAACTAGATTAAATAAAGCATAAAATAAAACCTAGAAATTAGTCATTGCCTGAAGTGAAGCAGCACCAAATATAGCAAAAATGAAACTAATTTCAAAGGTAAATAACAAACTCCAAAATTAAACTGCAACCCACACACTACACTACCTCAATACTACATCGATCAAAAGCCAAATATCGAGAGAGAGAATATCAAAATCAAAATCCAGAAAAAATTTCAGCAATTAACATTTAAAAAAAAAAATTCTACTACAAGCTTTCACAGATCAAACACATATTATAATATTGAACAAAAATCATATGAAAATAGTTGAAACAAACAGATAAATGAAGACAAAGCAAATAATAGATAAATAAACAGAAATAGAGAGTGTAACAGAAGAGTTATTAAGGTGTCTTACCATTTTCTCGAGAAAAATTATAACGGACGAGAAAGAGAGAAAATCTAGGGCACAGAGAGAGAGAACGCGAAACCCTTTCCCTTGTTTCCCGTTTGGCATGCGCTGGTGGCTCTGGCTAGCTAGTATGACGGTCACGGTCAATAACAAATGGCAATGTAAAGGCGTTCAACCCACTTGTAAAATGGCACGTGTTGGATATGGTGGAAAAGTATGCCACGTCTTGGGCGGTGAGATTCGCATGTGTGTCACGTAATAGGACTGGCTTCTTGGTGGGTTTAATGGCTTCATCCGACGTCGTTCCAATAGCAACAGTGTGTCTTTTTTTTATGGCCAAAATGAAAAATGCCTTCAAAATCTTTATATTAATTTTAAACTATTTCTTTTTAAATATAAACTAATTTTAAACTAATTGTGAGCTGCTGGGAGATCATGGAAGTGAGAAATTTTGGATTCGAGATTTCTCATTCGCATTATGTGAAATTTCATTTTTATGACAAATATTAAGAGATTGTTATTCTTTATTGTGTAACCCGCGGCTTAATGAATCCTTCCATGAATTAAGAAAAAATTAATTGTGAGCCGTTTATGAGCATATTTTAATTTTTTTTATCTAATTTATATTTTTTAAAAATATTTTAACGTACATCAATTTTTTTTTAGCGTTGAAATGTGAAATCTATTTTTAAATTTATATAAATATTTATCGCTAAAATTATATATTTTTGTTTAAACATTAAGAAAAAAAATTTTACATTAGTGAGATTTAAACCTTAGTATTCACTTTTAAAATAATTTCAACTTATCACTAAAATAAGTCACTAAGACGCTAAATAATGTTAAGATGTACATGCATAAAAAAAAAAATTGAAGAATTAACTTCATGATTAATGAAGTGGTTTTTCATATAATTTTAATTTTTAAAAGAGTTCTTTAATTAGCATATGGCTTGAAACAAGACACAAATTTTTAATATATATATATATATATATATATATATATATATATATATATATATATATATATATACACCTCGTTATTACATCTTCGTTTCTTTTCATCAGGTGCATTTTTTATTTTTATTTTTTTTTTATGATAGTCTTTAACGCATAGATGTCACGTAGAAAAAAAATTAATATTTCATTTTAGACGGTGTTAGTGGATTAGTATTAATGTGTCAAACGACATTAAACATAGAGTACGAAAATGTAACAAAAATGACATTTTGCTCCATTTAAAATAAACATAAAATACATGTGTCTTGGTGTGCATTCCCCAAATAAAAATTTGTTATATTTTTTCAAAATGGGTTGCATAGAGAATGGCTATTCTTGAATTGAGGTCAAGCTACATATAGTTGCATTTGAAGTACTAAAAATTTCAAGATAATTATGGGGTTAATTTATATTGAATAAGACATTATTAGAAGTATGAAAACAGTGTTCTTGAGATAATTTCTGCATAATTGATATGGGAAACAAGCAGAGCCCTCTGTTTTGTAGGTCTGCCATTCTACCATCGATTTCCTGGCATAAATCAACTTTCTAAAATCAATAATGGAGATTACAAAGAAACCTACAAAAATATGCATAAATTTCTCAAGAAATATTTATTAAATAGAATATGGAAATATTTTTACCTGTGAAGTGCTTGTGCTACTCAGCATCTGAAACAAATTCTATACAAAAAATAAAAAATAAAACAAAATTTGCAAATTAATAAGAATTTAGAGCTGTTCAAAAGGTCGGTTGGGTTCAAAACCTAACCAAACTGAAAAACTAAAAAACCAAAGTTATATTTTATAAAAACCGAATTGAAACCGAATTTCATATAAAACCGAACCGAACCCAAAAAATTTGGTTCGGTTCAGTTTGATTAATAGATTTAGATATTTTTTATTTTACATATATTTATTATTTATAGAATAATTATATATACAATATTTATCAATAATATATATATATATATATATATATATATATATATATATATATATATATATATATATATATATATATATATATATATATATATGTCAAATTTACAATATTATTATATATATACATAATAATATATAATATATTATTTTATATTATGTAAAAAATATAAAATATTATTTATATATATAATATTTACATAAATAGATTAAACTTCGGTCTGTTCGGTTCAAACCAAAATTTTTTGGCTAAAACTAAACTGAACCAAAATTTAATTTGGTTCTTTATTTTAAAAACTGAATCGAACCAAAATTCTTAAAAAACCAAACCAAAAAGAACCAAACCAGTTGGTTCGGTTCGATTTTCCAGTTTCGGTTCAGTTATGCTCACCCCTACATAAGATTGATATATGTTGCAATGAATTTTTTTTTTTATATTTTTTTTTCCAAATTTGATTAGATGAAGAGTTTATACCTTAATCTGTTGTTGAAGAAGTTTGATGTAGAGAGTAGCTTCTTGAAGAACAGAGGCAGTATCTGTCTGTAACAATAATGAAAATACAACATCATGGCTCAGATGGGTATGAACTTATAAGAAGACAAATATTAAAACTTATACTGTAAAAATCCAATTAATTTGTGTTACCTTAAATGCCATGTATTTATAGTCTTTATATTCTTTGTTATTTTTGAATTTTGAAATCCAATTTCCAAACAAATAAAAAAGAAAAAAAAATCAATTTGAATAATAGAAAATCAATAATATGACCTTGCCATATGGGGAGACCAATTTTTGTAGAGCTGTGACTTTGTCACTTAGCTTTTGACTTCTTCTCACAGGCACCTGCAACTGCAAGCCACAACACAAAGTCCTTAGAAAAAAAAATGATTGTTTTCTTAACCTAGCTAGTTTAGAGTATTGAGAAGGGAAATATTGTTTTTTCCTTAAAGGGCCAGGTATCCGGTAGCTTTTTAGGTCTCGATTACTCCATATTTGAGCTGAAAGGATTTACGAGAGGAAAAGCTCTTTCAATGCCAATTTTTACATTCATAATAAGACTCGAATCCAAGACTTTATTTAAATAATACCAAACTCCTTACCGCTTGGATCAATTGGACATTGGTAGAAGAAGAATATTGTTACTACTAGCTACTTGCATGCTTGCATTTACGCGAGTAAAAGTGCATTATATCCTATGCACAGAATAATTAATTTGCAGTTTTATTTTATTTCGACAATTAATTACGTATAATATAATTGTTACCTTGTGCTCTTTTATATTGGTTGATTCCTTCACTTGATCATGGCAGTGTTCTTCACAAGAAGCAGCCTTTCTTCTCT
This sequence comes from Reutealis trisperma, assembly GCA_947687605.1. Lineage (NCBI taxonomy): Eukaryota > Viridiplantae > Streptophyta > Magnoliopsida > Malpighiales > Euphorbiaceae > Reutealis > Reutealis trisperma. The sequence continues at coordinate 718,797 of CANTUT010000008.1, forward strand.
TGCTTTTCTTGCATTCACCAAAAACTATTCTACTTTCAATTAGATCAGTTGACCTTTTCCTTACTTGTTCAGCCCCTATGTCCTAAATAAAAAGGTATAATTAGGACATTAATACTCTAATTTATGGTTACTAAAGCTGCTAAATATGATTCTCTTGAGTTTTAGTGATTAGATTTACAAAAAATTAGCAATCATTACTAAATTATAATGATAAAGGAGGATAAAATTTGAACAAATTAAAGATTAATGATAGTCACTGATCTAATAATAATCATTCATACCAATTCCTCAAGAACAGAAATCTTCTTGTTTAGTAGCATAGGTTGTTGTATATTGTTCTCCCAACTAGAAGATGTAAAATGAAAATCTGCAATAAATAATAAATAAGTCTTTTTCCCTTTTTAGTTAAACAAAATTTAAAAAAAAATTATGCACACTGTAAAAAATTAAAAGTAAAATTACAAAATTAGGCAAAATTGTAGAAAATAATTTCTACAGAGTTTATAGCTGATATAAATTCAATGAAAAACCTGATTGGTAGTGTTGATAAGGCAGAATACGAAAGTTGCCATCAACTTTTGACTCCAAACAAAAGCTACCATCATAAATTCTACTCCTGTTTAAAATTATGAAATCATCAAAGTATAAAATTTTGTATAATACAATTCTTAACTATGTTGTCAAATTTAAACCGGTCTAATTAGTCCAATCGATTTAATAGGAAATCGGTTCATAAATCAATTTAGTCCGATGACTCGAACCAATTTTGGTTGTTGAAAATTTTTTTTGTTTTTATGTAGGTTGTAAGTGTTGAATTCATAACTTTTAGGTAAAAAACAAATTCAAATCACCAATAACGTTATTTAGATATTGTATTTTAATTATTTTCTTCATAATTTAATTTTATAATCATAAAAATAAAAATTAATAGTGTTATTTGCTTAGTAAATATATATTATTATTTTAATTATTTTCAGTTCAATTTTAATTCAATACTGGTTAAACTTTTTGAACCGCGACTTTTTCTTTTCATTGGTTTTAAAACCTACCTGAGTTTTAAAATTATGATTCTTAATGTTTAAGGGAGAAAACTTGATTCTAAAAATTTAATTGTTTTATCTATAAGACTTGATTTAGTAGTACTGAAATTATTTTCAAAATTAATAGATTATGAATTTGAATTTTCAGTCAAGAGCCAATCTATTAAAAAAAAAAAAAGATAGAAGGAAAGAATTATACATTTTTATTTATTCTTCATTTCATATAAATAAGAAATAGAAAGCATCTTTCTAAAAATTCTTTTTTTTTTTAAGAATAAAATTAATTTAGCAAAAGGATTATGAGGATTACATACACTTTGCTATCAATTGAGACATCTAAATTTGGCGTTTGAACTTCATTGTTCCCTGAAACAAATGGTCCAAATGCAAACTTTATATCATGTCATTGAATAAAACAAGGTTCTATATTGTTATAATACTCGATATAATTAATCATATTAATTAATCCTAATCCACCTTTACACAATAATGTATGCTGCCCAATACCCATTAATTTTAAACATTAAAATTAGGCTGATTTAGAGCCAAAGCCAGAAGCACCCCTTATTTTTCAAAGAAAGGAGGACAGGTTATTCACATTTTATTTAATGGTCATAGACGAATTGCAAGCTAAGCAATGATAATTTTAAAGATTACATAGGAAAATATAGAAATGTTTTAAATGTTATTCTTAATATGTGAAAGTCATTCGATTTGAATGCTACATGAAAAATATAAGTAAGATGAAGGAACGGAAATACTTAGGATGTAGAAGAGTATAACACAAATGATTCAGTGTATTTAGATTAAATTAAATTTGACAAAGGTAAAGATTAGTAAATCATGCATTCAACTATATAAAACATAGTATTAGTTTAATTTGCAACACAAAAAATAAAGGATCCAAATCTTATATTAAGTTTTCTTCTAAAATTTTTCAAATTAAACAGAAAACAAGTAATTACCAAAATTGTAAATCTGCGAGCATGCAACAGGTGGAAGAATAACATTCCTCATTTTCCAATGAAATTAATTTGACTCTTTATGTGATGAAGTATTTGAACTAATAACTTTACCTGTTAACCAATGAAGTAAAAGTTCAAATAAATAAGAGAAAAAAATTAGAATTAGTTAAAAAAAAAAAAAATCTAATTGGATCGAATAAGCAAACAAACACAAAATCAATAGCTCTAATAAACAAATTAAAATTAAGATGAATTTTCTTACCTTACCGTAAAGAATTAAAAATACAGAAATACAGTCTTTTGCTTGGCAATGAATTAAGAGCATACAAAGAGGCTTTTGAGTAGAGAAATTTGGTAGATTGAAATGTGAAGAAGATTTGTAAGGTCTGGTTTGATTTGTGGTGTGTGTGTATATATATATATATATATATATTTATTATTGCGTGAAAGGAATATAAAACGGTCCATGACTCACCACAAGACAGAAATAGGTTTTTTAGATTTGATGAGTAGGAAGGGCGGCTCTCTCTAACTGGCAAGTGATCTGTTTTATTTCGTTTTCATTTTTTTTCTTTTTTGGTTATTTTATTACTTGAAATTTATTAAATGATTCTATTTTTCTAATCAAGTCAATTTATATTCAATATTAGAAACTTACAAACAAGTAAAAATATATATTTTATATTCAAGACATTTGTTTCAATATAGTATATAAAAATACATATATATATTCATATTATGAAGACAAAACTTATTATATATATATATATATATATATAACTTGAAGAGGAAAAATCTAGAGATATTTATTCGTATACAGAGATTATATATATATATATATATATATATATAGTAGTCTAGCATAAAATTTGGATTATCGTATTTGATTAATTAATATGGAAATGGAATGGTAAATATTTAATTAGCAAGAAATTAACAAATTAAGCAAGTTTCAACATGTAATTTTGCAGTTATAGGACATCTTGTTGCATATAATCATATTTACAAGCAAAAGTCTAGCATTTATATGAAGCAATGACTTTTACAGGTTCTGAGAAAGCTTTCGAGACCTTTAAAATTAAAAATAGGCAAGAAACAATCAAAATAAACTAAAAATCGGTCAAATTGTCAAGTTGCCCAGTTGGTTGCGGCAGGCTAGCCCTAGAATGGATTTGTAGGCTAGCCATGTGGTAGACTTGGGTTATATTTTGAAAAGTGAAACTCCAATCCGATAAGGCACTGAGCTCTCTTTGTTCGGCTTTAAAGAGAGTTAAGGTAAAGATTTTTCTTTTTCCCTTACTCTTTCATCATCAAAATAAATCACCTTATTCTACTCATTTCTTCTAAAATTAGAAAAATAACAAAATATGATAAAATCAACAAATCCGTTGTAAAATATAAGAATTTTTCTGAGTTTTGATTTCAATTCGAAAAAATACATGGGCATACTTTATTAAAGTGATAAATTCAAATTAAAATGGACAAGTAATTACTTTTAGGAAATATGCAACTTCTTTAATATTCACAAGGATTAGAGGAAGTATTTCTTATTCTTTTGGTTTAAAATGTAATTTTTCTTTATTTTGCTTTTATTTTTGCATTATATGTCATATTTATCATTCATGCTTTATATAATTGTTATACCATTAATGTCACTTCCTTCTTAAATTATTTATCAAATATTTTTTATTAAGTTATTTTCATATTAATTAGTCAAATTATGATTTTGAAAATAAATAAAAAATTTAGTCCGTAAATTATTTTTGGTTCTGAAGGTCTACTGTATTTTCTTTTGAGATATTTTTAATTGGAGTGTAAAATAAGTCTTCACCTTATATTTTTTAGGATATAAACAAATTAAGATGATGATTCTCTAAAATTATTTTTCAAATTAAAAAATAAATTTGTTAAATAAAACGTTAATCACTTTGATCATGAATTTAAATAAAAAAAATATGTTAAGCGGATCGAATTGGTGCTGAGAACTTTAATAGGTATTGAAACTGAATATATAGGTTGGGTAATTGAAACAAAACCTAATTAATTATTTTCAACTATAATTTTTTGTCATATTATGGAATAATTTGGTCATAGAGTTGTTGCAACCACTCCATTAATTATTGTTTTTAGAAAATAAGTTACGGATAGAAGTTGTAAAACCCTGAAAAATATGGTGAAAATAAAGAAAGATAATGGAGAAAGAGGGGGTTAGTACTAGATGGGGTTGGGTCAGGTTTAGGCTAAATCTAAGTCGGATAGAATAACTTTTAAGTATGTTAAATTATATTCCTTTCCATTATTTGGATTTAGAGCATGTCCAATAGTCTCTTAATTACGTATTTCGTCTTTATTTTAAAGAGCATGTATAATTATTATACCTCTAAAAGTCTTTTTAAAATTTTTCTTTTTCTAAAATTTTTTAAGAGTCATAATCTCTTTCCTTAAATTTAAGGAGAGAAAAAATGGCTTTTAAAATATTTTTTTATTATTTTTCTCTTTTTTTATTTATTTTTTCATATTCTCTCTCATTATTATTGTTTTTTAAATATTTTTATTAATAAAAAATTATATAAAAAGTAAAATAGAAAATATTATTAGAATATTCATAATTTTCAAAACTAATTAAAAATAGAGAATTAAATTATTTATATTATAAAAGAGAGTAAGACTAAGAACATAGTTGGAATGTGCTTCGGATGATATGTAAGTATAAACCTATCTAAAGTTTTAAAATCTCTACCACATGTCTAAGTTATTTAAAAATAAAAGGCAGTTTAGGACAATAATCTTGATAATATTCTTTTAAAAAAAATTTACATAATTATATATTATATAGACCGAGTTCAAACCCATCAAATCAGTGTAATTTGAATATAATTATATATTATAATTAATTAAAAAATAAAAAATAAAAATTTATACGCCGAGAAATCTAGTAATCTCTTTTTACAGAAAAAATTTATTTATATTCAGTGTTTATATCAACACAAATGATATAAAAATATATAAAATAAAAAAAAATATTAATACTTTTTTATTGAATAAAAAATAAATAAATAAATTATATTTATTAAAATATTTTATTATTTATTAATATAGTGTGTGAAAAATCACTGTACACTTCTTTTTTATTTTGTCTTTCCCTGTATTATTGATTTGTTGCTACTTGTCAGTGCTTGCCCGACGGCTCTGCATATCCTGTCGTTTGATAGTTTCAGAAGATAGTGGAAACGTTGACTCCGTCCTTTCTGTTGCGCTAAATTCTATCCATGCATATGCAAATTTTCGTGCAATATAATATTTTTTTTTGACATTGCAATTTAATAATTATTATCATTATAATCTACAACATATAAATTATCGTGGAGATGATTCTCAAAATAATAATAATAATAATAATAATAATTATGCAATATTGCAATATATATACTTATTTCCATATTCATCAACTTAATTATGTTTTGTCATAAAATTATAATTTGGATGCATCAAATTTTAATAAAGTTCTAAAATTTTTTAAATTCAAATTTAATATATTGTCAAAAAAAAAAACAAATTTAATACATAAATAAGTTTGGAATATATTAATAATTAATAATATTTATTTTTTTCAATAAAATATCTTAAATTCAAGTTTTTTTCTCCATACTAAATAAAATTTTATATTTATAATAATTATAACAGAATGATTATATTTTTTACATAGCCTGCGATTCAATTATCATCAAATATAATTACTTGGACAAATGAATATCAATTATAGTATTATTAATAGTTAAATCAAATACGATATTAGTCTACAAGTCATGATTTTTATGCAAGTTGAAATATTTTGGGTTCCTATTTTTTTTTTTTTTATTTGAGGCCAAGCCATAAAATTATAATCTGAACTAGTTATGTAATTAAATAATATTTAATTAGGTTTGACATTTGGTGGGTTGCTCATGCATAGTACCAAATTTGTTACTTTGCAATACATAAATAAGTATACGTCAGTCCTTTATTTTTATTTTTTTAAACCAAATCAAAGATGATTATATCAATTTTTTTTTAACATTAAGAAGCGAAATTAATTTTAAATTTATCGCTCATAATAATATATACTTATTATTACACTATATCTTGATATGTAATAATTATATTAAGCTGATAACAATGAATTCAACAAAATATCCTCCTCAATGATAAAAGAAACTACAAAAGATAAATAGCCAATATATATATATATATATATATATATATATATATATATATATATATATATATATATATATATATATATAATAAATTAAAATAAAAATATTAATAATTATTATATGTCAATATATTGAAATATAAAAAAGGCTGAGCAAGACATAACGCAAAGGTCAACATGCAAGCTTTCTTCTTGTATTCATGTTTCAATGATTTTATGTTATTATAAACAGAAAACATTCACCAATTAAACATTCACCAATTAACACATGTAATTATGCTAATGATATACCTTTATCAACCTATCAAGAACTGTTATGATCCTAAAATCTTTTTTAAATTTCATTTCCAAAGTCAGCCTTTCCTGTTTCTAGCTATTTAACTAATTAACATTAATTTAATCCTCATAGTCGATTGTGGTGACATGTGGAATCCATACAGTACCTGGGGTATCTCCAATTTCATTCTTAATTCAATCTCATTTTCATTCACTACTCATTATATGACAAAATTTTTTTATGATGTTAAAAATTTAGCAAAAAAAAAAAAACTAATTAATAAGACAAAAAATCCACGCTAATGCCCGATACCTGATATATCAACTTTGTTGTCTCCATTTGTGTTCCCCTGAAATGCCTGATACCTATAATCAATTGCTCTAAGCACAAAACATAGTACATACACTCTGATTTGTGCTTAGAGCAATTAATTCCAGGGATATATATATATATATATATACACTTAAACATCTTTGCCACTCACGAGTTCACCAACTTGGACATGATCGGATACAAGAGCCGTACAACCATAAATGAAATGGATTTTGACATCCATCCCATCAGAACTAGATTACACTTAAGATATGTACTGACTAGGTATTAAATCCAAGTCATATAAAAAAGGAAAGAGAGCAATATATTAGGTAGCTTACTCCCTACAATTTTTTATCCTCTTTTTTTTCAAAAATATCCCTGATTGAAGAAGGACCATTTTCTTCCTAAAAACTGTAAGTTAACATTATTGATTCAAGTATCATAATGCCTTTGTCGATAATGACAGTGCTAGGGATTGAGGGTGATCATGGGCTTTTAATATCCAAAATACAAAAATTTTTAGATATAAAATTATAAAGATATGATTATATATTATATTTGGCTTAATTATTTTATGTGAAAATTTTCTTTAAATGTATAAAAATTAGCTTAATTACATATACCACATTAAAGTAAAGTATGGTTTAAGAAATTTGAACCTCCATAACAAAATTTTATAGCTCCGTCATTATATATTGAGCACAAGGCCAGACCTTCTGATATTCGCTGTCTATCTTGCAAACCTAATGAAACATATAAAAGGAAGTCCTCTCCATTACAACTATCTAATTTGATTGATATAACACTCATCAAATTGACGTCATATTTGAGAAACATTGGCTCATTTCCTCATTAAATCTTTCACTTTCTATCATTTTATTTGAAATTTGTAACATTTGCATTTCTTTCTTTGATCAAACGCTGAGTTCTTGCTTTCTTAAATCGCAGGGAACTTTTGTAGCTTACAAGACTATTTTATTCCCATATTGAGACCATCGTAAAATGACTCATTTGCATGAGACTGAGCTCTCGAGCTCGCATCATAACCCTATTAGGGAGACATTCATCCTTGAAACTCATCTAACCTTGCCTCAAAACACTCAAACCCCTCCAAATATCATCCATCTCACTACTCTAACCATAGATTTGGCTGCCTTTTTTTTTTATTGCTTATGAGTACCCTCTCCACATAGATCACTTCAACCATGTAAGTCCTAGTTGCAACTTAATAACAAACCCCTACCTTTCTTACCCAAACATGAGTAGAGTTTTTATAACTACTTTATGGAAGGTGTAAATAGACGCACCCCTAAACTTTGAAGGTGGAGGATTGGGGAATAAGAAGGCAAAAAGGAGTAGAACAACTAGAAGGAGTGAAGAGGAAGTTGAGATCTGAAGTGGTTTTTTTTTTTTTTTTTTGGGGGGGTGGGGGTGTTTGTGTTGTGAGCAAAATCACCCCGAAGGAGGGAGGATAAGGAGAAGACACCTCATCAACAAAGAGAACATGTGCATGAAAAAGAACATAGCATGCATGCAGAGACATAAGGTCATTATGATAGAGAAAAACACTCTCATCATCATTACGGAAGTAGTGAAACCAAGAGTGATAATAGGAGAAGAGGCAAGAGGGCTGCCAATAAAGGAGACAATATATAGGTAGTCTAGAAGGACAGTCTAGGAAAAAAGTATAACAGACATGCATGTAATACAATATGAGGCTTCTCCTACTAGGCATGGTTGAAGGGAGCAAGAGGCTACAAGTCAATAGACCTTGGTATAAATACAAGAAGAGGAAATTCATGGAATAATTGAATGGGGGCACAAAAAAAAGAATAATTAAATTAGAAAGATAAGAACCAATATCCATAAACGACTAGGGGCCCCGACAACCAATTAGGGGGACAAAGGTTAAGCCTGTCCATATTTGCTAGGCAATCTGCACTTGAATTTGGTAGTCTATTTATGGCCATTGTTTCAGTAAACTAACGAACATTTAAGATGTATTAGTTTGCAAATAAGTCAAACTGTTTGTAAGCAATTCGATTCAGTTCAATAAATATCCATTTGCATTTAGTTCATTTTATAAACGAGCAAAACTTAAGCATTACTTTAAAACTCAATTAATAAAAGAGACAAAATTAAGTAAAATTAAGCTTAACTTTATTAGGCTTTCGAACAACTTAATAATAATAATAATAATAATAATAATAATAACATTATCATCATCGTCATCATTGTAATAATTTTGATACTTTAAAAAATATATTTTAACACTCTATTTTGATCAAAATGCACATCTCCTATTTTTTTTATGCGCACTTTTAAATATTTTTAAAGGAGAAATAGTTTTTTGAAATATTAATTTGTTAATATAATAATTATTTATTATATAATTATATCACAAAAATTAAGTTATTTTGATATAAACCTATAATTTTGATGCTTATTAATTATTATATAATTTAGTGGGAAGCTCAAACCTACGCCATTTTAACATCAAACCCCTTGACACTGTCAATTTTTTTTTTTTTTTTAAATAACACTAAAATAAAACGCTAATTTCTATTTTTTCTCCCCTCAGGCTTCGGCCGCCCTCTGCCCCTCTTCACTAATTTCTCCCTTCAGCCGTCCACTCTTCTTCAGCCGCCTGCCACCGCCACTGCTTCTCACGCCACAGCCGCCCTCATCACGCCACCGACACGGCTGCTCACGTCGCGCCACCGCTTCTCAAGCCGCTGGGCCCTTGACGTTGGTACATTCATTTTTTCTTAAGTGTCTCTGCTTTTAGCTTTGCTTGGCTTGCTGCCTCTGCTCCTCAGGGTGCGTTGTTCTTGTTGGTTGGTGTTTCTCAAGAATGGATTGGAATGTTGATTGTTAAAGTTGATTATGTGGTTGAAACACATACATACTTTTAACTAGTTCTTCTCTTCCAATGCAATTTTTCTTTCAATCAAAATCTTCTTAATCTTTCAATTTTAATGTTCTTTAATCATGACTCTTAGGTAATTAATTAATTACCAGACATTTCACCTAATATACTTTGTAATGTTGCGAATATTGTCAATCAATCTTTGGGCTGAATATTATGGTTTAATTTAATTTAATTCTCTTATTGTATTTTTTTTCCCACACAGGTCTTGGAGTGCTTAATTACTTCAATTGTATCTTCATGCAAATTAGGTGCAGTATAATTAATTTTAATTCTTGGTTTTTCCTGTTTTAATTGTATTAATTCTTTCATTTATTTATAGTATAAAGTAACCACTTTCAAGAAAGATTCATATTTAATTTGATGATCATCTTGCTGGAAGATTCATATTCTGATGATCTCTCTGTCTCTATTTGCTCTGTTTCCTTATAATATTTATATATTATGGTCTCTCTCTCTCTCTCTATGTTCTGTTTTATTTTAATATTTATATATTATGGTTGTTGCCTGTAATATTTGATTTGGGTTCCTTTTAAATATACCATTTAACAGAATTCTGTTTCTGGGTTTTATTTTTTTGTTTGGATTTTGTTGATGCAGGTGAATTTAGTAAGTGTAAACTGAGTGACATCTTTTTTTTTAAGGATTTTTAAGTCACCAGAGGTCACTGGTTTTTGAATATTTTCTCCCTGCCAACAGGTAACAGACAAGCTCTGTTATTTTTAGGAGAAATATAACAAGATTATATGTGTATTTGAGTTATATTTAGGAGAAATCAGTTTGAATTTACATTCTTTTTGTTTTTTTATATCAACCCTTTTATATAAATGTTTTGAAATGTGGTTATATTAGACTTTATGCATCTATTGAGTGGAATGAAGCTAGGGAATTGTTTTGAATGGGGTTTAATTTACTTTCTAAATTTGTATTTGCATTGAATTTTTGTCCAATTTATGATAATTCATTATTGTTTGACATTGTAAGTGGTGTTTGAAGGATATAGTTTTAAACCTTGTGCTAATGATAACATGTTTGATGTTTTGTAATTACTCTTGGTATTGTTCATTTCTGGATAATAATAATAATATTGAATAAATTGAAAGATTTTTACTCTCTTTTATCGATGAATTGCATATGAGGAAAAAAAGGGAAATTTTTGGAATATATATGTGAGAAGTTCTCTCCTCATTTGACAATGATTTTTCACTCCAACTTGGCAAGATTTTAGATTTTGGTTGAAATTTTTGGCAAGCAAATCACAAACTTGTTGTTTGCTTTATGTTAGTCTAATTGCCTTTGCTCCCTATGTGGACAAAGAAAAAGTATTCTTATTATGTAGACTTTGCCATTCCATAATCATTTAGTTTTCAAGCATATATACATATAACATATATATACCATAACATCTTCATGGTCTTTATGAGCAGCATGATGATCATCAAATTACATGAAAAGAAGGAAAGAAAGAAAGAAATGTTCATATCTTGATGAGCCGTAAACAAGCTCAAGCTTAGTTCAATTATAATTTATTAACGATTAGGGCTCGATTATAATTGATAAACAAGCTTTTGATGGGCTGAGTTCAAACTTTTCTAATAGTTAAATGAGCCGAACTCAAACATGATTTTGAAGCTCGATTTGAGCTTAAGAAAAAAAATATCGAGATGAATCTGAGCAAGCTAAAGCTCGGCTCGGCTCGATTACAACCCTAATGTTGGCCGTAACGCAATGTAATGTAATCAAATTTTTTTTTTCCGGTTTTTAGTTAGATTTCAAGTTACATATAATTCATTAACAAAAATAAGAAACATTTAATATCAAATATCAAATGTTTTTATAATTTAGTAGCTAAATGAATTTTTCACTTTCTTGGGCACTCTTCACTCTTTAGAGCTCTGTCTCTCTTCCCTGCCCTCCCTCCCTCCCTGTCTCTATCTCTCTCTCTCTCTCACTACAGGCACAGTATGTCAAAGTTTATATTTCTTTTTGTAGGTTTCATATTCTTTTTTTAGTTGATTCAATTTTTTGTTGTAATGTATCAATTACAATTTCATTTTTTGGTTTCTATTGATTCGTTATTTGCAGATCAAATAACCTTTGACGACAAAGAGAAAAGATGCCACATAGAACACGGCCAATGGCAGCACTTTTGGTGTTTACTGGACTTAATGTCATCCTGGTGTCAACTATTACTCCAGTTTATGATTTTGTGTGCTTTCTTCCTTATTGGGAAAGAAGGGTATGTTCTAAATTCTAATCTTCTTTTTTATTTTGTCGAATTTTGAATTTCTAAACCAAATTAAAATGAAAGCATGCTCTTTGAATGCTTATGATTATGGTTTATCACCAGTGGGCTTTGGGTTAGTTATCTTTGAGTCAATTCTAGCAATGCTAGATTGCAAGTTGAAACCTAGTCAAAGCCTAATTAACTAAAAATATATATATGGTTTACCTCAGTAAATTGACATTGAATTGTGCGCATTAATCAAGAAAATAGATATGCTCTTCCTTGAGTAATAATATCTGTCTGCACACCTAAAGCTGGTGTTTTTATAATAGGAAGCCTGAACGATTTATCTTTTGTTCATTGCCAGTTTTGTGGAAGTAGGCATACTTCACAATTTTAGTTTGATTACCAGTATGCATGGTTTGGTTACCTGTCTAGTGGAATCATTATTCCTTAAGTAGATGTAAATTATGCTTCTTATGTTAAATGTTATGTAAATTATGCTTCTTATGTTAAATGTTATCAATGTGATATTTATAGTTTTTATTCTTCATTTTTATGGACATCATGCTCTTAGAAAGTTGTTGCCTTGTTGGCAAAAAACTTTCTAGTTGGAGAAATATATGTGGGGTTGGTTTGCTGCTAGTAATAATTTAGGTTTGGGTTACATAATTTATGAAATCTCTGAGAAGGTGAAGTATTTCATGATTGTCTGGGTGGAAAGACAAGAATTATGCAAAAAGTTGGATGTAAAATGTCGCACCAGGAACCCTCGACTTTTAAAACTTGGCCTTAGAGTTGGAGCCATTGCCAATATCAAATAGAAAGAATACAGTGGAAGCACACACGCAAAACCCATGAAAGAAATTGCAGTTGTTTTTTGCCCATTCTGTGGATTGTGAGCTAGTGCTACATTCTACTAGCTTGCAGGATGTACATCACATAGTCATTTTGATTCTTTTATGTACATCATATAGTCAATTAATTCTAGTGCACCAGCAATTTCGTTTTCCCCCTGAATATTATTTTCAATGAAGTAGATGCATTTTACATATGCATTCCAGAGTTTTCAGCTCCCTTATTGGGTTATTGCTGACCTGTGTTCTGAGCAAGTAACATGACTATGGTGTCTCTGCACTAATCATACTATTTACTAACAACAAAGAAAACTAGCTGTATGAATGGGAATTGAGCATTGTGGATTATAACTCGCGAAGATTTTGACATATCAAAAAGAATATCAACAGATGTATCCATTCTGTAAGTCAACAAATATGGGAACTAAGTGTGGAATTTGTGTATCTTGCTGAGGTTTTGAGATATCTAATAATCAATGAATATATCTCCTTTGACTGATTCCATCCTATGTTTGGCTATTTAATTGATCTTCTTGTTTGTCGCTTGTGTTCAATTTGTTTCAGAGAGAACGCCGTCGCCAGGAACGTGAAGGTACTTTGACAAACGGTTCTACATGGACAGAGAAGAGTCTTTGAGGTCAGAATTGCATGATAATTGGTTTTAAATCAATATGTAACTGTTTATGATGTCAGAATTCCTTTTCGTCCTTTTTCTCGAGCATTTGTAGGAGAGGATTGCTAGGAAGCCTCATTTTGTTCCTATGTATGAGCTCTTTCCTTCATAATTCATAGACTATATTTTTGTAGTCAACGATATGTAGCTTTTCCTAAGATTATGACAAATCCCTTGGTTGCAAACCCTTTTTTTTACCATCTTTTCAGGGACTATGGTTTAGAAAATGCCCCTCTAGTAGTAACGTGCAACGGCTGTAGTTGATGAAAACATGTGAAATTATACTAGAAGCTGTTGGAATGGAATCATTTATACAATTCTATTTTCCATACATGTAAGCTGATTCAATTGAATGAATATGATTCAGTATTCATGAGGGATGAAGAAAAAGCATGTGGTGTTGTTCACATCATTCTTTTCAGGTTAAACTTATGCAAACAATTTGCTTGAGTAGAGCATCTAATAGCACCTGGTTCAACTTTATAACTCTCCTCAAGGAATTCAGGAGGAAGATCAATTGATTAATTACAATGCGGCCTTTGATATCAGTGTTCAAGACAATGGAGTTGCTTCAGCTGTTTGACTCTGGATGCCATACAATTCCAATACATGAAAATACATTGTTTCTCCTCACCAAGCATAAATAAATTTTTATTTTTTTTTCTTTTATGGTGAAGAAAATAATATTTTTTCCCTCAAAAAAAAAAAAAAAGTAATATTTTGATGGGAATCTTGATTGATGGGCTGGGTTTCATTTGAATAGGCACTAATGTTTTACAAGTCAAGTAGCCAGCACTTTAGCACTTCATTTTTAATTTTTTGCCACCAGCACCAACTGGAGGAAAAACACCAAGATTAAAGGAATAGTAGGCCTTATAGGTCATAAAAAATTATAAATCATCTTCATAACTTGTCAATTTTTTAATTTGTCTATTTTTATACACTAATTTAATGGGGTATATATATATATATATATATATATATTCTTAATAGAAATATAACTAAAAATTAAAATAAAAATATAATCGTTATTGTTGATTCATATTCTCATTGAAAATTCCAAGACCATTGAGATATGAATTTTAATTTTTCACAATTTAAAAATTGAGGCCAAGGTAAATTTGATTTCGACTGGAATTCGAAACCTCACCTTTTTAATGACTTGAATGAATGCTGCTAAACCTAAACACATCGTTAATATCAAGTTTATAGTAGTATAATAAAGGTATCAATAATGGATTTTTAAAATAATTTAATGGTATATTAAGAATATTATATATTTCAATTTGGATATATAGACCTAAGAAGAGAAAAATATATTTGGGACCTATCACAGCAAAGCTTTAGATGGTTAACAGTCGTAACCCAGGGCAAGCCCAGGGCTTCAAATATATAACACAATAAAACATAAAAAAATAAATAAAAATAAAAAACCCTAATATAAAGGTAATCTTGTAATTACAGCTTAGGGTCTCTTGCCGTGGAACATTTTTCAAAACCCTAGCTCTCTGCTCGCACTCGGCTTGGAGGCGCCTATCTTTCTCTGGTTTTGCTTCCAGTAAGTGCAGCATCCTCTTACCGTATTCCTTTTCTTGTACATATATATTTATATATTTTCTGTTTGATTACCGAGAAAAGAAAAGAGAAGAAAACGAAAATATTGAGGACACTGTTCGATCTTATTGTTCTCAATTCTCGATTTGAAGATTCTTTAGAGTGTATAATGTGTTTCTTATTTATTTCTTTGTTGATTTAGTTTATTCAACTGTTAGAATCTCTATTTATGTATATTGTTTTTGATTTATGTATCATTTTTATGTTGATTCTGTAGCCATTGCAATTTCAAGGTTTTTAGAGATTACTCTGTTTTTTGAAATTGATTCTTTTGCTTGTTTATTTAGATGTTTGATTTGGCTATTGATGGATCTAGGGGTTGAGCTCATAGCAAAGTAGCAAACTGATTCTCTTATTTGATTTTTTTTTTATTTGTTAAAATATGTGTAGCAGCAACAATGGTGAGAGTTAGTGTTTTGAATGATGCTTTGAAGAGCATGTACAATGCTGAAAAGCGTGGGAAGCGGCAAGTCATGATCAGGCCTTCCTCGAAGGTTATCATAAAATTTCTGCTGGTGATGCAGAAGCATGGTATCTGTTCATTTTCACCTATATTCAATCTCTTTCTCTGTTCTTTGAAAAGTGAACTTATGCTTATTTATGATTCTTCTCTCTTTGGTTCTGCTATGAAGGATATATTGGTGAGTTTGAGTATGTTGATGATCACAGAGCTGGTAAAATTGTGGTTGAATTGAATGGAAGGTTGAACAAGTGTGGGGTTATCAGCCCTCGTTTTGATATTGGTGTGAAGGAGATTGAAGGATGGACTGCAAGGTTGCTCCCCTCAAGACAGGTCAGCAAAAAAAATATCTAAATTCAAATTTTTTTTTCCCAGAAAGAATTTGCCATTTACCATGTATATGGAGCTATGATTAGCATGCAAGCACAAGCAAGTAAACTCATTTACGCTTCAATTAAGTTTGGACAAACCTGCAATTCTTGATATACAATTACATATTTTTATCTCAAGTTGCAATGAGTGTTTGCTTGAGATTATGCATGCGTGGGCATCTTTTGATGTAAAGCAGTTACTTAAATACATATGGTTTCTGGTCTTGACATCTGCATTGATTTAAAATTGCAGTTTGGTTATATTGTGTTGACAACTTCTGCCGGCATTATGGACCACGAAGAGGCTAGAAGAAAGAATGTTGGTGGCAAGGTTCTTGGGTTCTTTTACTAGGTTGATTCTTTCTGTTTGGGTTGAGAAAAATTATCCTGCTTATTAGGACTTTTTGGTTGTACTTTTGAACTTGTTTACCATAGTAATAATATGGTATCGAAGTAATATCTTTTATCCTTGTATCATCTTGTCTGCTTGTTGGTATTTTAAGATTATAGAATATGATGTTGGTGGATGAGTTCAACTATGGCAAATATTTTGTTGTTGGAATATATTCTGGTTATTTTGATGATATGAAGTAGGCATAGGAATGAAAGCCCTATTCTAACATACGATTGCTTTTCATTTGCGAGGAAGCTCTTTGGAGTTCAGTTAATCTGCTCTTATTTGCAAGAAAGCGAATGCGTTGGTATAATAAAACCCTAATCCAGTTTTAAAAATAGCCTCTGGTTGTATGAGGATTAATCATGCTTTTACAATAAACTTCAATTGCCAGCCATTGTTATTTGAAATATTTGTTTGTATTCTTTAATGGATAGGTATAGGAAGGATATAAGCCCATTGTTTTCTGCTGAATGTGCATGGCTGGTCCACCCTTCGGGCCGCAGTTAGGATTGTTGCATCAATGCTGTGATGATAGTTGGATAGTCATAAAAATAGTTCGATGTACATCGAGCTTGTAGTCTAATGGTTGATAGAATGGGTTGTGTTGCTGAGAGTTTCAATTATGATCTACGCTAGAAGCCTAGGAAAAGAAAGAAAAAAAAAAACCAACTAAAACCAAGATTTTCCAACTTATAACTGTCTCAATTGAT
Organism: Reutealis trisperma; assembly: GCA_947687605.1. Classification (NCBI taxonomy): domain Eukaryota; kingdom Viridiplantae; phylum Streptophyta; class Magnoliopsida; order Malpighiales; family Euphorbiaceae; genus Reutealis; species Reutealis trisperma. Next base: position 735,827 of record CANTUT010000008.1, read on the forward strand.
TCATCTGAGTAAAATTAATACTAATAATTAAAAAAAAAAAAAAAAAAAACTATATCAATCAATTGAAGATGACCTGGGATTTCACTAGCTAGGTTCCTAGTAGTTAGTATAGTAATTATATAAGAAAAAATAAAGAAATGAAAAGATAAATTCTAATTCATAAATGGTTAAGCATAAGATATAGATTAGAAAGCAACAGGAACAGAATAGAGAAGAAATTAACTATAAGAAAACTAATGTAAATCATCTCCTATCTTCATTATCAAAAAAAAAAAAAAAAAAAAGGATAGTAAACTATAAAAGCAAAAGACCATATATATATTTTCCATTATAAAATAGCAGGATAACATTCATGTGTAAACCAATATTCATAATTAATACATTGCCAAAGGATCATAGTTGCCCTAATGGTATAAAAACCACCATGACCTTACTTTCACATATAATCAATCCCTCCTATTCATTTTTCTCATCCTCCTTGCTTCAATTGTCACCTTGGCTGCTGTCGGCCGGCCACCAAACCCATATGTAGGATTGAGGGAATTTGGAGCGATACATAGTCATGTTCTGGGGGAGGATCCCATCTCTTGATCCCTCCAAGGACTTGAAGGATGAAAACCTTTGGGGTTTTTTTGGGTAGGATTTGTGGTTATGGAGAGAGCATCTTCTAAGCATATACTTTGAAGCCTAATTTTTATTTGTATTTTTTCACTAAAAAGCAATTATGGAATCTACCTAAGATATTCTAGCTATAGTGGTTTTTTATTCATTTCTTTATTTGGTGTTTCCTTAGCATAAAGAATTGGATATACCCTTTATATGCAGCTTATTAGTTTCTTTTTGCAATTTTGTATCTATGATGTAATTGGTAACTTGTGATTAGCCACTTTGAGCTTCACACTTGGCATATAGCAATTTTTTTTTCTTGTTCGAATTTGGATGAATATTCTAAACTCGGCCTATAAACAGAAACTAAATCCTCTTATCAAATGAGTCCAAAAATGATACTCAATGAACCAAAAAATATTCTCAATGAGACAGTATAGCTGGTTAAAGAGTAATATCTAGAATCACGAGGTCCCAAAATTAATATCCATGCATATGAGATATTTAATTAATTTATTGTCAGTTGATATTTATAATAGATTTTTATATTATATTATGTGGTTAAATTTGAATGGGATTGATAGATCGAATTAAGAAATGCAGATATTAGATCACTTGTTTGTTTGATCCAGATAATTTGTCCTGATCTTATTTTATTTTTTTGTGTGTTTAAAAAATCAAAAGCTTAAATTATAAATACAAGGAATCAAACAAAAAACCTCCATAAGGCCTTTTAATACATTTTTCACTATATCAAGTGATACTTTTGTAATTTTTTTGAAATAATATTTTTACTTAAGAAAAATAATTCAATTATTTTTTAGTAAAACTAATTTAATTATTAATCTCCTTGCAATTTGACAAGTTATATTTATTAATTTTTAAAAAATTATATCTATTAAATTTAATATACCCTAAAGCTAATAAATTAGTAATATAAAAAATTATATACAAACAACATAATTCTTATAAATATAAATATTATGATTGAAATTTTATTTCAAATATTATTTAATAAATATGTTAATTAATATTTACCTAATTATTTTATTTTATTTAGATATATTCTTATTTATTATAATTTTAATAGGTAATATTAATTATAATATATGCACATAATAATTTTTATATGTTTAATTTAATTACGGCTTAGCTCTTGTTCAACTTTGATTGAACCTTTTGATCCGTGACTCTCTATTTCATCGATTTTAAGATTGGATTGAGTTTGAAAACATAGGTATTATATAATATTTCTAAAAAAAAAAAATATTCTTATAATGATAAATTTATATTTCTGTTTTTTTCCCCTAAACTCTTAAGTAAAAGTTCTTGAACTGATATTCTATTGTTTTGGTTTAAATTTTTAACTTAGAAAATTTTAATAAAATTTTTAAAAAATACCAATTGTTATGTAATCTATATCTCATAATTTTCTTATTCTCTCTCACAATTGAATAATCACTTTAGTAGTTATTTAATTTGTTTTTACAGGATTTTGTTTGATAATTTATTAATTTCTTTTTGATAGAAATTGAATCGAAAGGGTAAATATGACTTGAATAGATGTTAGTTAAGCTCATAAATAAATTGGATTTAATAAGTTTAGATTAATTATTATTAAAAAGTTAAACCTAATATATTAGATAGTCAAGCTTAAATTATTATATACTCATGTGTTTTTAGTGTATTTTTCTAATGTGAAATTAATTCTTAACACTTTTTCTTAAATGCTAACAATGAAATAACTAAATTTGATTTAAAAATAATTAAATATGATGGAAAGATTGAGCAAACTTATGAAATTTAGCAAGTAAGCTTTGATACTTCTTAACCCATATATATACTTCTTAACCCATATATATATTTGATAGCTGTTGCTGTGAGAATGAGTGTTTTGTGAAATCTTAATCTAGCATATAAAAATATTCTTTTATTTTATTGATACGCTGTAGTGTAGATGGTTAGTCCTAGTAGCAAGTAATATGTAAATAAGAGAGAGCGAGAAGTTAGGAGCTCTCCAAGGGCTATCCTAACGAGGAGAGTATGATGCCCAAATTAAAAAGCTAAGAGAATTTAGAGAGAAGGTAACATGCTGAATGAATGAATGTTAATATTATAAATATTGTAGTTACCTTATATAGGAGAGAATGTGATCCCTATAAGCACGTATCTTTAGATCATAATAGATTATTTTTAATCTGTTATATATATATATATATATATATATATATATATATATATATATATATATATATATATATATATATATATATATATATATATGGTAATTATAGATGCTTAATAATTTTTGCGAGATGAGATTTGTCTTTTGGAATTTCACATTGTTTGTAGAAATGATGTGTATGTGGATTATATATATATGCTCTTATAAAATTATCATGATTTTGTGAATGAGTGTATCTTGTTTACAATTTGTGTGTATATATCTTGTTTCTAAAAGATAAAAAAATATAAAAAGCATGGAAAACTTTATATTTTAAGTAGATTCTAAACTTGCGCAATTGCTGGAATAGCTCAGTTGGTTAGAGCGTGTGGCTGTTAACCACAAGGTCGGAGGTTCAAGCCCTCCTTCTAGCGGTTTTGTTTTTCAAAAGTAAAAACGGGCCTAGATGGGCTTTGTATTATTCTTCTTTTCTATTTTGGGCCTTAATTATCAATTATTTTTTTTAAATGTTTATATTGGGCCTTTAACTATTTTTTTCCAGTGAAAAAAACTCGCCCAGATGGTTTTATATTCCTCAAAAAAAAAAAAAAAAAAAAAATCATCATACATTATATACATACTTGCATTATCTTAATTTAAAAATTTAATCATCATACATTATATACATACTTGCATTGTCTTAATTTCAAAATTTAATTGCGATTCTACTTAAAGTTAAATTATTATTAATAATAATAATAATAATAATAATAATAATAATTTGAAAAGTAAAAAATAAAATTATAATCAATTTGATATTTAAACTTCGATAAAAATCAATTGGATTATCCAATTTTATAAATTTGATAAACTATTATTAATCAAATTAATCACTTAATAATTAAATTTATAATTTTTTTTGAAAAGGAATGAAAATTTTATTAATCATCATCATTAGCAAGTAAAAAGACTCTACAAACAGACGAGCCACTTGCCATACTATAATAGGACTAGCATTATGAATTGAAGCTCTGGCAATAGTATGAGCAACAATATTTGCTTGTCGATGAAAAATTTGAATAGTAAAACCCTGTTCGTAATGGAGAAGAAATTTACAATCCTTAATTAAATATTTCAACAATCGTTAAAGATAGAGCATCAACCACTTGCTTGCTATCCATCTCAAAAATTACTCTTTGGTAGCTCAACTCTTTAACCCAACTCAAAATTAAAATATAAACACACACAACACACATATTAGTATATTTGATACTATTATAATCTAAATAATTAAAACTAATTAATTATATGATAGGCCCTTACCATTCATCTTTAAGTAACAATTGAGAATGAACATCTAGTTGTTACTTGAAATAGAAACTGGGCTGGTTGGGACTGGACATTCAGCTTGGAAATCAGGAAAGAAATTCAAACACTCTCCTTGCCGTGGAATTGGACATCCAGATAAAAAATTGAAAAATTAATAAATTAGGTCAAATTTGCTCTAATACCATATTAATTTTATGATTGAGAATACATATTGGTATATTGAGCACTATCATAATCTAAATGGTTAGAACTAACTAATTGGATGATATATTATCACCATATATTAATTATTTATATTACTCATTTCCAATTAATGTGAAATTACATACAGTACTAGGAACCTGCTTAGACATACCAAATAAAAAAGCTCCTACATGATTATGCAAAATGCAACCCATATCAATGGGATGATCACGAGGAAATTACACCATATTTTTTATTTTTTAACATTTATATCCTCTTAATTTTTTGTTTGTATATTTAGATTCTTATAATTACTTTTTTACTTTGTACTTCTCAATTTTTGTCTTTTGAAAAAAAAATCCATATTACTTTTTAAGTTTTTTATATTTTTTTAGATACTAATTATTTATTAAAAATATACGTTTTTTATTAATATATACTATTTGCCGTCATTTTTATTTTGTTCAAAATTCGTAGTTTTTTAAAGTATACTGAATTTGTATTAGATACTAATTATTTACTAAAATTATACTTTTTTTAGTTAGTGTATACTATTTATTATGACTTTACAGTATTAGATACTAATTATTTACTAGAAATATACTGTTTTTTATTTTATGTATACTATTTACTATAAGTTTTTATTTTCTTATTTTGATTTTTTTTAAATCTCAAGTAAAATATAATTTTAAAAGTATTTGATTTCATAAATACAAATTTAATATTTATACAAAATAAACAATATTATACAAATTTATGAAAATCTAATACATAAATTTAGAGAAATTATATGTTAGTAGTTAATTCACTTTGAATTTTCATAAATAAAATTTAATATGATTAAATTAATTTTGTAATTTTAAATAGAAATAAAATCAATACATTATAATAAAGAGAAAAAAATCGAACTCTAGTAGATAAAAAGAAAAAGATGGGCTAATTTTATAAATGAGAAGAGTGTTAGGATTATCAAGTATATGAAATCCCACATTGGAAATATATGAGATTAAGGAGGAACATATAAGTGAGAATGACTCATAAACCCATTGCTTTAAGGTTTTGGATTGGAGTGTGGTGTCAAGCCTATGAGTATGTCTCTCAAAGGCCCATAAACCCATGCCTTAAAGTTTTGGGTTGGAGTGTAGTGTCAAATTCATGAGTATGTCTTTCAAAGGCCCATAATGAATATCTCTCAAGTAATGCAGGTTCTCTAAGTCCTAACAGTGGTATTAGAGCTGATGGTTCAGCAAAGACGAGTATAGAGATGGTGATCAGGTTACGTGGGTTGCACCTCTCACGTGGAAGAGCAAGGTGATTCCCGGTGTGATCCTAGTCGGTGAAGTGTAAGGCTTTTGACCGTAATACTCAAAATTTCTGCTTAAATGGGAGCCTAAGTCCAATGTGGATGTTCACATTTGAGAGGGAGATTGTTAGGATTATCAAGTGTATGGAATTCTACATTGAAAAGAGATGAGATTAAGGAGGGACATATAAGTGAGAATGACCCATAAATTTACTGCCTTAAGATTTTGGGTTGGAGTGTGGTGTCAAGTCCATGAGTATGTCTCTCAAAGGCCCATGATGAATATCACCCAAGTAATGCAGGTTCCTCAGATCCTAACAAAGAGAAATTTAAGATATTCTTGCAGAATAAAAAATTAAAAGATAAAAAAATTATTTTTTTTTAGTTTTTGGACTATTTATGTAAAACCATATGCAGGCTTAGCCCATTTCTGAGCTCTACTAGTTGCAGAAGAAGCCGACTCAACCTATTCTTTCACCTTGATATCCTTGCACTGATGAATAAAGGAGAGACCCACAACATTTACATTTATACAGTTAAAGATTTTTTTTTTAACTTCAATTAAAATTTAAAAATTAAATTGCAATACGATATATTAAATTTAATAATCAATTTGACTTTTAATTAATGAAATGTAGCGTGGACGCCGTCCTTTTTGAAATAACTAAATTTTGTGGATTGGGTTGTGTTGTGAGGGATGCTGATGGTAATTGTGTGGCTTCAAGAAAAAACAAGACTGCCTGGTATTATTGATTCTAAATTAGGACATGCTTTGAGCTGCAGAGAAGCTTTAAGCTGGTTAAAAAACAAAGGTTTGCAACGTGTGGTTATGGAGAGTGATTCTTTACTTTTGGTTCAAGTTCTACGAAAGAAGCATGAAATATTGTTTATGATTGTTTATCCATGAGTGATTCTAGTTGTGGGTGATTGTAAGGGTGTATTCGAAAAATGAATGAAAAATAAGAGAGGAAGGAAAATATCTTGAAATTTATGAATTTTAATTTTTTTAATATTTTAACATAAATTTTAAGATATTTTTTACTCGTTTTTCTCTCAAAATAGAAAAAAAATGGGTGAAAAATATTTTTATTTTTATGTCAAAATATTAAAAAAATTAAAATTCATAGATTTTAAGATATTTTTCTCCCTTATTTTTTTTCTTTTCATTTTTCATTCATTTTCCAAACACTATGTAAATCTCTTTTAAAGGACTTTGATCTTTATGAGATATTGTTTGTTAAAAGGTTAGCAAATAATGCTGCACATTGTTTGGCTCTTGCGGTTGATTCTGAGTCTGATTTTTAAGAGGGAAGTCATTGTCTCCTCCTTGTTTTTGGAATGCCTTATCAATTGGTAATTAATATAGTTCTTCAATTTTGACTAAAAAAAAAGGTAAAAATTATAACTAAATTTTCCAATCTGTAAAATAAAAAAAAAAAAATTATAATTGCGTTTATCTTTTGGCCTATTATCTTTCTATGTTACTTAATCTTAAGATTTGAATTATAATCCTAATCAACAATGTATTGAATAAAATCTATTTACTACTATACAAAAACTTGAGCAGTCTATAATTAATAATGTAAAGTAATGAGAATTACATTATAAATATATTTGATAAAATATAATGAAAGTAATATAATATAATCAAATGAATTTTTAATGTAAATTTATATTAAAAATTTATTTGATTATATTATATTATATCTTATTATAATTTAACAAACGTATCTTACGTGTTGATTATTTTATTTAGTTATATAAAATTTTTTTGATGGAATATAGTGATTATTACATTATTTATATTTTTATTTAGTTGAAACAAAACACAAAAATTATATTAATTAAAATATTTCATATAATATTTTTTATTGATTTTTTATAATACAGAAAAATAATAACAGTAATTATGACATTCTTCAATCGTTAGTTGCGGTAAATGAGAGTGGGATTACGTAAAGTGAATGATTTGAAATTCATTTGGCAAAAAAAAAAAAAAAAGAATGATTTGAAATTCAACTTATAATTAAAGATTTTATTATCCATAAATTTGTGACACAGATCAAATATAAAAAATTAAAAATCTAGATAAATATAAAAAGCCTTCATAATAATAAGTAATTTGCAATGAGAATGTATCAAGTGTACTCGAGAGTAACTTAAGAAAAGTCCACCATCACTCCAATTGCACAAGATACAGATGCAGAAAGCTGAGAGATAGCCACGTAATATACGCGGAGAGCGAGAGACAAAAGTGTCCCAAACTCGTTGGACACAGTCTCTGTATCTCTCTCTATTCTCTATTTGCTAACCTAAAGGGTACTTTCTCTCTCTCTCTCTCTCTCGATCGAAATTTGATCTTATATATGTCATTTATATGATCTTTGTGTTTGTTCTCTATATTGGTTTTTGTTCTGTTTGCGCAGAGAGGGAATTTGATTTGTATTTGTGGGTTTAATTTGATTTGGAAGAGAAGCGAAACGATGGCCGCACCACCAGCAAGGGCTCGTGCTGATTATGATTACTTGATTAAGCTTCTCTTGATTGGGGATAGCGGTTAGTTAGTTTTTCTCATTTCTCTTGTCTTTTTTATCTGGGTCATTTGGGGTATGTTTTATTTATGGGAGATACCATTTGGGTTATTGATTTTGAATTTGATTCACTGGTTTTCGGGGTTTTTTCATTGTTTCAGCAAATGGGTTCTGGTTAATTTTTGCTTTTGTTCTTCATAGATGCTACATTTTTTCAGTTTCTCACAGATGAGTAGGTGTTTGGACGTTAATGTGGTTTGAAATTATTATTTTTTATTATAAGGATTGGTAGTCTATGTGGCTTAATCTTGGTGAAATTCGTTTTTTTAATGGATGCTATTTTTATGGAAAGACAATTTTGTTTCCTTGCGAGTTGATCAGCGCATGGACATATCAGTTTAATTGCAAAACTTGAAGTGATAAATGATTCATACTTTCCATAGAGTTATGCCTATAAGATTTGCGTGGGTGTGTATTGCTAAATGAACTCAGGGAAGGTACTGGTGACATAACTGTTTTTATTTGATTACTGTTCTAGGCAGTGATCCATTTGAAGTGATTCTGCTGCATAAGAGAAAACGGATAAAGGCTTCATTAATTATCTATTTATTTATTTTTTGTTTAAGGGATGGTGTAACCCTTTTGGCTTTTTTTACTCTGCATGTAGCCCTTTCCAAAATTCTCTGGTCATGCGGCAGTTTATCTTTCTTTTACAAAAATCTGATCGTCTTTCTTCATTATTTGCCTCTTGATAGGCTATGCGTTTTGAACCGAGTGATATTGAGCTGGGGACCTTTTGTATAATATGAATCTGAAAACGTGTTGATAATTTGACCAAGAAAGTTTTTACTTTGTTTATTTTTCTCATTCTATAGGCATGCATCCTTGATATGACTATGACCTAATTTGTGTTCACACTTCACGCCACAATACTGAAGTGTGAATAAATCTATATATTACTTTTTAATTATATGCTAAGATGCTTGCATTAATTTGAAACAAACAATGCCTATGCACTGCCTTATTTGATCAGGCCATGGCATTTCTGCAAATTCTCCCTTGAGAAATTTCCTTCCTTATATGCTCAGAGGTGGACTGTAAATGATTCATTTCTCAGTTGAATATTAGGTTGGTTAAGCTTGTATGGAAAATTATACTGTTTTTCTTGTTATTATTGTTATCATATCAGCTAGTCATTTTTGCATTGACTGAGCGAAATTGATCTTGGATCAGTTAATTAGGTTTGAGTTTTTTATGCCAAATGAATGAACCAAGCTGCATTTTGTTTTTATTGTCCTTAGCTTTGCAAATTTGTGATGTTTTGATCCTGGCTCAGCCGACTAATTTATGCAAGGCAAAGAAGAAGAAGAAGAAGAATGGTTCTCAATAGAATAACGGACTGATTAAGATTGGGTTGGGAAATTGTGTTGTATTCAATCTTGGTGTAGTCAGTAAGATAGGGTTTGAATGATCCAAGCTGGCTGGTTGAACTGAGGTTGGCAAATTAGAATTGTGTTCGATCCGAGCTCAGCCAATTATGTTAGACGTTGAAGAATAAAAAGAAAGATGATTCTCAGAGATTAAGTTATAGAAAACAAAGAACCAAGTGCTTTTTATTTATATTATAATTTTCATTTGTGAATGCATAAACTTGCTCGTCTTTGAAAATGTAACTTAATATTGTTCTCTCTCTCTCTCTCTCTCTCAAATATTAACTAATAGGATGTAAAACTTAAGATATATGTGTACATATACCACCATAGTATGATTTTTAATGCTTTAAAATTTATAAAAATAAACTGGGATACCCATCTCTGCTCAGCTCTCTAACAGGGTGGGGGGTGGGAGTAGAAAAACCCACCCTGTCCAGCTGTCTATTGCCATCCTACCTTCTTTATGCTTATTTTGGAGGACTTATAAAACTTTGGATGCATGGCAGGGTAGTTTATTTCTATTTTTGCGATTGAAATGTTCTGCCATGCAGGCATAGTATAGTGGCTACCCCATGTGTTCTTCTTTTTCTCTAAATGGCATAAATGGAGTTTTGTAATCATTCAGGTTGCTTTTTTCCTACTCTATTGTAGACCTGCAAGAAGATTGTTATGGTCTCATTATTCTAGCAGTTCTCTCTACTCATCCCTCTCTCTTTCTGATCTTTTGATGCATGTGTTACTGTGAAGTCTTTGTCAAATTTGGTACTCTAATCCTGGCTTGTGGTTTGATTTGTTTTTTAGCTCTTGGTTGTTCAACTGTGATTATTTGACATAATTGTTCCTGTGACTTTGCAGGTGTCGGGAAGAGTTGTCTGCTTCTGCGCTTCTCTGATGGTTCCTTCACAACCAGTTTCATTACCACTATTGGGTTTATATCTTTGAAACTGCTATTTTTATTTTGCGAAACTATTTTAGCATTATTTGCAAACTAAATATTGAGAAATAAGCTAATAATATTTGGTAGGACATGAATATTGGTAAGTATGTTCATGATAATTAGCAAAGATCCTGCTCATGCAATTTACAGGTCAAAAATTTGGGGGATTTTCTGGTTGAATTAGAATTTGCCTCTTAGTTTCATCGCCGCTGACTTTTTTGGTGCTGCTATTTAGATTTCGTATTGATGCGACTGAGGTTAGAAATTAGATGGTAGTTAATCTTTCAGCTATATGTAACGGTTCTGCATAATTTCCATGGAGGATCTGGTATATGGCTGATCACATATATTGTTGAACAATAAAACCTTTGTTTGAATCATTCTTGATTATTATTATTATTGTCTGTTATTATTTTAAATCCTGCTTCTGTTCTTCTTTGAACAGCATTGACTTTAAAATAAGAACAATCGAGCTTGATGGAAAGCGGATTAAATTGCAAATCTGGGATACGGCAGGCCAGGAGCGCTTTCGAACTATCACAACAGGTTTGTGTTTGGGTTTCTACCAGTTGAGCTTTTGTTTTCAAAACTTGTTGGTGGTTTTGTGTTTGCTTTCAAGAGGCTCACACACACACACACACACACACACACACATCCAAACTGAACTGGAACTGGACCAATGGTTCCGATTCAATATTTTATGGAACCAAAATCAGACCATGGATAGACGGTTTGGTTCCATTTTTGGTTTGTACAGTTCCAGTTCTGAACCAGACTTAAACCAGTTTATTAATATATATATATATATATATATATATATATATATATTTTTTTTTTTTTAAATTGCTCCTTGAAACCCAAAGGCAAAGCTTTTGGGTGGCAGCTTGAGCTGGAACTGGACCAGCGGTTCCAGTTCAGGTTCAAGGTAAGGAGGACTGGAACCAGACTGGTCCTCCTTATGGGTTGGAATATGGTTCAGGTTCTGGTCTGGTTTTTGGCTGGTTCGGGTCCCATTCCAAGCCAGCCCAGGCTAGCTGCATGGCCATTTTATTTGTTTTTTACCTTGAGACTGTAATGCAACCTTATCTGGCCATTGAACTTACTGAGGTGCACTACTTTTGAGACCCTGAAGGAATAAACTCACAAGAAGAGAAAAGAGCTAACAAGCAGAAGCTCTTTAGCTAAAATTGTGGAATCTCTTATGTTTAGCATGATTCTGTCAGGTGGGTATGATTAATGTTTGCTATGCTAGATATTTGTATTAGCTGCCATATTTCATGGAGGACTGAGTTCATATGCTTGCGTATGTTCATTTAAATATTTCGAATGCCATTTTGTTGTGAATTGTGTTCTTATCATTTTTAGATAGTGCTGGGACTCACTTATGTACTTATATATTTTCTGCAGCATATTATCGTGGAGCCATGGGGATTTTGCTGGTTTATGATGTCACCGATGAATCATCTTTCAACAGTAAATTCACCTTTTCTATTTCCCTGAGCATTTGAATTTGAAGAGATTTGTTAGATATACTAATTTTGATGTTTTATTACTGTATCTAGTGCTCGCATTTTCCTTTTTTTGGTAACAAATGAAATCTGTGTTTCATTTGATTCTTTCTGTCTTGTTGACGTGGCTGGTTGAAGATTTCCCTTTGATAGAGTGGAGCTTCTCCTCTATCCTGTGAGACTATATTTGTACTTTCGTCTCTTGAATGCTTATGGAACTAGCTTCTCTTCATGTTCAGATATTAGAAACTGGATTCGCAACATTGAGCAACATGCTTCTGACAATGTCAACAAGATCCTAGTGGGGAACAAGGCAGACATGGATGAAAGTAAAAGGGTAGGTTTTGTATTTTGTAACTATATGCTTGTTCAGTTACCTGGGGTAGATTGGACTGTTCATCAACTGACCATTAACCATCCACTTTTCTGTGATGTAAATTCTGTAACTGGCTTTTCCTGTTGAAGAACTGTTGTTTTCACCCAAAAAGTACGAAAGGTTAGAGATAAGAGCTGTAGGTGGATTTATAATCATTATGCTTTTTAAAGTTGGGGTGCAAGACTCGTCTCTCTCCTCTGTGTTTGTATGTGTCTGTACTATATGTGTCATGCACTGATAAATGACGAATATATTCTTTGTCATTTCTTAGGCTGTGCCTACCTCCAAGGGTCAAGCTCTTGCTGATGAGTATGGCATCAAGTTTTTTGAAACTGTAAGTATTAGTTTTGTGCTTTAGTTGGACTTTCAAAACTATATTTTTTTCCCTCTATTTATACCAAAAGTTCATGTTTTGCAGAGTGCTAAGACAAATTTGAATGTTGAGGAGGTTTTCTTTTCAATTGCAAGGGACATCAAGCAAAGGCTTGCGGAAACTGATTCCAAGGCTGAGGTACCTTTTTTGTTTTTATTTTGAAGCGTGCTATTTCTTTTTTTTTTTTTTTTTCTCCATCCTCTGGGAGTTTTATACACGTCATTTGACGGAGGAATCTTTTATTCTTTCTTTCTTTGTTCTTGCTAATTATATATGTTTCTCCAATTTTCCTGGTGGTGCCAGCCTCAAACAATCAAGATTAACCAACCAGACCAGGGAACCAACACTGGCCAAGCAGCCCAAAAGTCAGCTTGCTGTGGTTCATAAAGGTGAATTAAAAATGGAGAGTGAGGGGGAAGGCTATGGATTAGGCACCCGTTGGGGTTTAAAATTGATTCTGATGACTTTGTGCTGGGCTCAGATATCTGTGCCCTTGTTATTTTTCCCAATTACCAACGTTTCAAGGCAGTATTTTATTCGCTTAATATGTGGAATTTAAGATATGGTACCCTTTTTCCCTTGCTTTCTTTTGGGGCTTGAACACATTGATTGGCTAGTCTTGATGTAGATAGATAATCCAAATTTAGCTCATTTATTCTGATATAAGATGTCCAGTGTTGTTTGCTGCCATTTCGCTTTCTATCTTTATTTATTTATTTTTTGAATATTGGGGAGGGCGAATTTAATATGAGTAAAGTCTGAATTCTGGTATCTATTTCTAAAATAGTCTAATCTTATTATTAGACCAAAACACTAGTGTTTTTTTTTTTTTTTTTTTTATTGTTTAACGTGCTTTGGTTGTCGTCTATAATTTGCTTTTTCATTTGTTCTCCTTACAAATAATTTTTTTATTATATTTATAAATTAAATTTTAATTATAAGTAAAAAATATTTTTTTATTTTTATTTTTTAATTATATTTATTATATTGAGGATATTTTAGAAAATAATGAAAAAAATACAAAAATATAAAACTCAATTAAATTTCATAATTAAATTGTATCTTTTTAAACATGAATAAATTCTGCTTTTGTAATTCATCTGTTTCATTTATAAATGAATTTAAATTTGTAATTCATTTGTCTCAAAAAGTTGGATGAAAATCTTATCCAGAGCTGAAAGATCAAAGCATGAATGATGCTTCTCTCTCTCATACTCACTCACGTGTTATTGAGGGATAAGTTAGGTTAATGAATTAACTTTGCCAACATAAATGATCCGAGTATTTCTTTCATTATGCAAACTCACTTTTGAAATAAGTTATTCTTTCAAAATTCTTTCAAGTGTGCATTGTTTGTTTCAGGTAAAAAGATTTAGATATTGTTCAATAAAATTAAAAATTAAGAGCTGAAAATTTAAATGTTAATAAAATAAATGATATAATTTTTAAATTGTAAGAATATTTAAAAATTTAATCATTTATTATATTTCATTTTAAACTTAATTGAAACTTTTAAGACGGATATTATCAAACAATTTGTAGCTTATTATTATTGTTATAATTTTGACACGTCAAAAAATATACATACTCCTAAGTTTCTTATATATGCACTTAAATATCTATAAATGGGAAATAAATTACATATTTAATTTTTAATAAAAATTACTTTTTATTAGAAAAATTATTATTTCCTTTTCTTAACAATAAAAGGTAATGCTCATCCACTTAATCCATAAGTTATATGTATTTCAATTGTTGGACTAATAGAATAGCATAAATATAGAAGATATATAGATAAATAGCTTGATGATGTTATACACTTATTATTTTTTTCAAGATCAATACTATATTACATCCTTATGAAGATAGATAACTCTTAAGTAAGTATTATAATAGTAAATAAAAAATTATTTACAATATCATATGATTTTTGAGAACATTATATATTTTCTAATGAAATTATGATTTGTATAATTCAAATTAATGTATTAAATATTAGGCTAACAATCAATAAAAAAAATTTATATTAATTAAGAATAAAATATAACCACATATATTGAAACTAATATATCATATATTAAGATTGTATTGTATTATGTCGAAATATTAAAAAAAAAAAAACGTATACAAAAAGTTTTAAATATTATGCTATCTAACACTAAGATATAACTATATATTATAATTAAATATTTTCAATTCATGAAATATATGTTTTAGAATTTTTTTTTAATATATGTTATAACTAATCAATGAGTGATAAAAAATCCTATATTAGTATGTAAGTCCAATAATGAAGTCATTTTAATTATAATTATATCTAGATTAAGATATCATTTGGCATCACATGACCTACTTTTTAGGAAGTATAATTTCCTAGTGA
The DNA here is from genome assembly GCA_947687605.1 of Reutealis trisperma. Lineage (NCBI taxonomy): Eukaryota > Viridiplantae > Streptophyta > Magnoliopsida > Malpighiales > Euphorbiaceae > Reutealis > Reutealis trisperma. The sequence goes on from CANTUT010000008.1 coordinate 750,950, forward strand.
GTAGACTTCCCGAGAAGTATAATTCTTAGTAAATAGACTTACCTAAAATATACTTTTCAGGAAGTAGACTTGATGAGAAGAATTAGAAAGTATAATAATTATTTCTTTGGTTTGCATATAACTTTTTGAGAATTAAGTTTTTTTGTTTGACTTTATATTGTCATTTTTAGAAAATTAATAATGTAATTACAACCAATTGATAGAAATATAGATCCTTTACTTCCTATAAACTTTATTCAATCATAATTACCAAATAAACTAATTTTTTTATACTTTCCATGAACTTCTACTTTCTTACCTCGCTTATCTCATATCAAATAATACCTAAAAATTTGTTAGTATTATATAATATAATATTTTCTAATATTTAAAAATATCTTTTTTTTTAATTAACATCTTTGTGATATATTATCAATAAAAAAGTATTTGCAATAGACTAATAGTTTATAAAATAAGTTAGAAAGTGGTTATAAAAAATTATTTGTTAGCTTTAACTAGTATATAAGTCAATATTTGTGAATCCTTAATTTTACATTCTCAGCATTCAACTGCAGTCTTAATACTTGTTGAATTTAATTCATTGCGCGGAGCTATTATGGTGGTCTCGCTAACCGAGGTTCGGGGGCAGCGCCCCCGAAATAAAATTTTTTAGACTTTATTTATATTGCCACCAAGCATCCAAATTTCCTAAACTACATACCAACAACCAATTTCTAAAAAAAAAAAATTACCTTGAAAAATGTGCCAGCCCCACGTGGCGTGCAACGCCAAGTCAGAGCTGTGCGGCACAGCATGCCCTTTGTGCGGCACGCTGCAAATGTCTGATGCGGCACCGCACAGGCCTAGTGCGGCACCGCACCAGGCTCTGCGAGCTCTGGTCCCTGTGGGCCCCACCTATGCAGAAAATGACCCTTTTGCCCCTTTCAGTTCAATTTTCAGCCATTTTTAGCCTTACCCCTCATGGTCTTTTCACATTTTCATTACCTAAACTACCTTCACTTACTTTTCCTATAAATACCCCCCTCCACTTCTCATTCCAACACACCTCTTGAATTTGAGTAGATGGCTATTCTCAAATTCCTCTTTTCTTCTCCCTCCAATCACTCTCTAATTAATTAATTAATCTTTTTAATTAATTAATTATCTCACTCTAACCAAGTTAATTAATCTTTTTAATTAACTAAAACTCTTTTTTTAAAATTAAAATTAATTAATTAATTAATCTTTTTAATTAATTAATTAATCACTTTTTTCCAAAATCAAATTAATCATTTTTCTTAATCCACTTTTCATCCAAATTAATTAATTAATCCTTTTAATTAATTAATCACTTTTTTTCCAAAATCAAATTAATCCTTTTTCTCAATCCACCTTTCATCCAAATTAATTAATTAATCTTTTTAATTAATTAATCCATCCATCCTTTTCATCATATTAATTAATTAATCAATTTAATTAATTAATTAATCTTCCAATCCATCCAATCATTCGGTCCTGATAAAATGAAATTTCGGTACGGTAAAACCCTTCGCCCACCAAAAGTCAAGGTATCAGCCTTTTTCCTCACTTTTAACAAACCCAAACCAAAATCAATATGATCAACTTTTAAACCCCTCCATTTAACCGTGGAACGAACTACGTGGGTTTTGATCCCCACTCAATGGGGTACGTAGGCATGTTTGAAATCTAAATCCAAACCTCAAATCCAAATCCCAATCAATTTGTTTTCCCTTTTTTTTAATTAGTTTGTGAATGTTTTATTTTCACCATTTATTCATATTTTGCCATATTCATGCATTTTCTTTAAAATCATCTTATAAATATCATTTATGAAATCCAATTTTCAAGTCAAATTAAATTTAAGAGCTAAATTTTGATTATTTAAAATCAAAAACCTAGTCTCTGAGCTCAACCTGGTTCGAGACTAGTGATTTTATCCATAGACAAATTAAATTAAAAATTGATGAATTGGAGTCAAATGGGTTTTTCCTTAATTTTTCCATTTAAAAATAAATTAGGGTGGCGACTCCCAAAAATTATTTTTCAAAATCACCCAAATCCGAACTTGAGAGTTCCATCGTGAGTCTAATCCCGAAAGAGCATCCCGGTTCCCTCTAGCGGACCGGGCCGGTGCTCGGGCGAGGCCTCACAGCTGACGACTCCACTGGGGACTGGTTGCCATCTTTTTTAATAATAAAAAGGAAAATAAGAGGATTACTATTTGGTTAAGGAAAATTTTTCCAAAATAATATCATTTTGGCTCGTTAAGTATAATTTGACTTTCATGCATCACTTTGCATAATAAAGACTCATTGCCTAAACCTTAGCTTTAGGAAAACTTTTGGATGGTGAGTAGCATTGGCTCGACAACTCTCTTTGAGTATGTTGGGAGATAGTGAAAGCATTCCACCCCTCGACGAATCCCCGATCATTTCGGTAGTGTAACGAGCAATCAGTATTGTTGGACCCACGCGAGACTCTTTGCCTCACATGTGGTTAGGTATATCGATACTCTAGTGGGACGGGGACCCTTAAATCAAACCACGCTTCACCCTTGTGCATATAGTCGCCCTAGCCTTTGACCTTAGGTTCCATGTACCATAATAATCGATACTCTTGCATGGTCATGAAACCTTTTTCAACATGCATCACGTTATAATCATGCATACACGACATGAGAAACTCGACAAGGTAAATCGTCAAACACCTCAAATACCCAAACTGGTGGTCCGTTACCCTAAAAACACCTCACACACTCACCCTGTCAATATAAAAACCCGATGACCAACCATGTAGAAGGAATCCTTTTCCCAACACACCTTCACATTTATGCCATTTTTCCTTCACAAGTCTGTTTTCTTACCCATTTTTTTCTGTCTGTTTTCTTTTTCAAGGTACCAATGGTCAATACCTTCAACTTTGATCAAGACGCCATTAGTGCTTTCTTCACCAGCCTCCTCAAGAAATAAGAGGAAACTTTTCAAGCTGCACTTACCATTGCTCTTTAGCCCCAAGCTAAAACTTTCACCAATGCTCTCAATGCTCAGTTTGCCACCTTTACTGATGCCCTCAATTTCCAACACCAGTCCATCATCAATGAGGTCAAGGAAATGACTAATGCCACTATCACTCCCCCTCCTACTTGTGTTGAGCCTGTATTTGCCCAAGCTGGGACTAGCCATGCCCCTATTTTTACTCCTCCCATTATCAATCTCACCGATAAAGGGAAAGCGCCTGAGACTCCAACCTCTCTTACCATGGACTTAAACACAACCACTCCCTCTCCCACTATGAATCATTTTCAAAGTGGCGATTTCTCTAGCTTTCCCGAAGCTAAGAAATTGATGGAGAAAGTTGAGGTCATGGAAAAAATACTCGAGAATGTCAAAAAACACGAGGACATGATAGATGTCGACTCCTTAGCTCTCTTCCCAAATGCACGAGTTCCATCAAAATTCAAAATGCCAATCATGGACAAGTTTAATGGCATCACATGTCCCAAAACTCATCTCAAGATGTATGTGGGTGCCATGAGACCTTTTGGTGTGGATGATGAGCTCTTTGCTCAGCTATTCCAACAGTCGTTGACCAGAGCCGCTATTAAGTGGTTACTAAAACTCGACAAAAATCACAAGAAGACTTGGGATGACATATGTAATGTATTTGTCAAGCAATACCACTACAACATCGAGGTAGATGTCACCCGTCAAGATTTGGAAACCACCCAACAAGGGTCAAGAGAATCCTTCACTACGTTCCTTATAAGGTGGAGGACAAAAGCGGCTCAAATGGTGAACCATCCATCTGAAGTAAAGCAAATTGACATCATCATCAAAAAACTCCTCCCCCAATATCAGGCTCATTTGCAAACACAGTACCTTCCTAACTTCAAAGCTCTCATTGCCATTGCTACCAAGATTGAGGATTTGATTCAATCAGGATGAATCAAAGATGAATCCTCTAGGTATCATATGAATAACAACTACACCACCAACACCACCCAAAGAGAGGGAGAGGTAAATGTTGTGTCCTATCACCAACAAATGAATTTGAAAACAAGGAGGACTTTCTCTGAGCTGGGCATGCCCTTTAACATCGTTTACAAGAAAGCCTTAGAGGCTAATTTGGTTAAGCCCTTAGACCCACGACCTCGTCCAAATCTCTTGCCTAAGGGTTATAATGCTAATGAGCACTGCAACTTTCATCAAGGGTCGGGGCACAAAACTGATGCATGCCAGGTTCTGAAGCATAAAATCTAAGACCTCATTGACAGTGGAGACATCATTCCTCCCAAACCCAAAGTTTAGCACCACCACTTATCCTTTTCTAAACCACCGAGCTCACTCGACCATCTCAAGCTTCATCCAATAACTGATATGTTGAGAAGAGTGTCAGCGCTGCTGTGCCCCCATCCAAGTCCTCCTAGTTTATGTCAGAGTCTTTTGAGTTTATTTTCTATTAAATTTTTCTTTTTAAGTCTGTTAGGTCTTATCCTTCTGAATTTTTATTTCGCCTTATAGGCTTTAATGTACTCAAGATGGGACTTTTATCAAAAATAAAAAGTTTGAACTTTTTGATTTGCTTTAATTTTTTCTGATTCATTTTTAAGTGAGACATCTTAAAAAAAAATGAATGAAAAAGAAAGAACAAAAAAAAATGAAAATGAAAAATATAAAAAAAAATGAAAAGGCAAAAGGATGAATTATGGCACAAAGAAAAAGAATAAAAAATCACATACATTGCATTTGCATGGCGGTAGTGAAAAAGCTCACGAGCTATTTCGTACAAGACGAAGACATGATTCAAGCATCACAGTTTAAGATCCTGACCTACAAGAAGCCTGCTAAAAAGAAACTGCGGAGAATGAAGACAAAATAGGAAGATCCTATCCGACAGAGGCACTATTTTCACAGGCATGGACGGAAGTGAATTGTCCCATCTTGACAACCGGGATTAGCTGAAATAATACATCATCCGAAGATGACATATGCATTTCATTTTTATTTCTCATACGTATGTAATCAGAACTACGTGGACCTGATTCTCCCTAAAAGAAATAATCGACAGAAAAGTGATATAAAGGATACGTAGGCAGCCCAATTCGGGTGCGGTCCAAATCATAATACAAAATATTTTATTTATATCGCATTCTCATTTTCTTTATGCCTTGTACATCATTCACTTGATTCTTTTGCCTAAAAAAAAAAAAGAAGAAGAAGAGAATGCTCGCTAAGCTGAAAACCTGAAAGGGCGGCTTAGGTAGGAATTAGAGCAAAAATAAAAGATGTCTCATTTAGTGATGATCCAATCTTGCAAAATACAAACCCATCATAAAGGATAGCCCTTTCATTGTCGTCTATAACTTATCCTATTTCGTGTAGTCTTGTCAACCTGTAATTACTTAAAAAAAAAAAAGAAGGAAAAAAAGGTCACGTCCGAAGTCATAGCCTAGTCAGTCCTCCTCTAGCTCCTGAGATGCAAATCTCTCATGTCCTCATCAAAGTCAAAGTCTGTCATAATATCCTTCTTTCAGTCACTACTGTAAGCCATGGTGTCGCACTTCCAGTAGATCCTCGAGTCTCCTTCAAAGATTGAGTCACCCCTCTGTCTATGTTGTAGTCCTCACTCCACCAATAGCTTTTCTTGCAACCCATCCTTCCTCAGCTATGTCACCCTCCGCAAGGCAACTTGGTACTCTTTCTCAATTGGCCAAACCACCTTTATTAACCTCTCTGTGATCCAAAGTGAAATCCTAAAATAAACATTATGATAACTCCTCAGCCAGTCATCACCTGATAACTCTAGCAATGGAAGGTATGATCTACACAAACTCCAAGAAAGAAAAGCTAGGGGCACATCCTAAGTCTGTCCCATCTACCTCAAGACCCTTATCCCCTAGTGGAAAGTCATTCAAACCAAGCTCAACAGGCAAACCACTCGACACCTATGGCCTCTGGTCATAAGAGATCAAATTCTTTACAATTGGCAATACTAAAAATGTGTCATCCGGGAGCAAGTTGCAAGTAACCATCCTATCCAATCTCTGACCAAGTATCAATAAAACATGTGTAGACTGAAAAGCAGGGGCCACCACCTGAAAATGATCCATCAGCCATACTTTCAATATAACCCAAAATCTGAAATAGACATCCACAAAACACCCAAAACAGAAAGGGTAAGAATAGACAAATTTTCTCACCGGAGAATAACTGGCAAGACAGTTCATCTCTCTAAATCCTTAACAAAGCAATTGAGGCTCATCAATGTCTTTGCCAGCACAGCTTTAACCATAAAATACCTCTATTCCATCTGCCACTATGGCATCACCCCAATTAACAAACTCGTAATTGACACGCAAATAGAAAATCAAGGCCCTCATGTTGAGCCTCTATACCCCTCATATCCCCCGGGTCACCGAAATCATGGAACTTCTTAATCACAGTGGTCAAATTCACTTAACCATCACCAACTATGATCTGGCTTGTAACATCTTGAGGCAAGTCAAAAACTCTAAAAAATTTAAAAAAATGCTAGACTTTGAACTCTAGCACCACCAGAGTTGCCTTTGAGTCATAGCTAAGCCACATTCCCTATCTCCCTGGAATAGGCACAGCTCCTCCTCAGCAGCACCAAAACAGAAACCACGGGCCACCATGGCAATTATCTCATACCAACCCAAGTTGAATTCCTCAGCTTTGTCAAGTTTCTTAGTCCACACATGCATGTCTCCACCCTCATGCATTCATGCAATCATCCATTACAAGCATCATCACAAATCATGCATGGCATAAAAGTTAAATAAAAGGTCTATGAATTTTGAAACATGCATGCATCATCTGTGCACCGGTACCTATGCAATCATCTGTAATCATGTACCATCATGCATAAGCTGAGTTAATAGCCTCACCAACATCTCCTAAAGCTAACCAATACTTCCTCCAAGCTTACCAACAGCCCCTAAAACTGACCAGTGTCTCTTTGAAGTTAAATGATACCTTTTCAGATCTAATCAATGAAGTGTGACTTCCAAAGTCTCTTTACTCCTAGCAAAGTTCCTTTGAGCCTTCCGAAAGGCCCAACCCCTCACATTTAGAAGCCCAAGTTTCTTTAGCACAACCAAAATCTTGTCAGGATCTCTTGAGCCGACTAGCCATAGGTCGAGGCTCTTCCTTTACCAAAATCTTACCAAAATTTTTTGAGCTGACTCGCCATAAGCTGAGGCTTTTCCTTAGAATCTCACGAGCCGACTTGCCATAGGTCGAGGCTCTCTTTTCACTAAATTATCTTGTCCAAAATCTTCTTTATCTCCAACATCAAGGTCAAACAGATAGCCTTGATTGAGATTTACCCCAAATCAGCTTTACCTCTAGAATTAAGGCCAAACAAATAGCTTTGATTGAAATTTATCCCAAATCACCTTTACCTCTAGCATTAAGGCCAAATAGATAGCCTTGATTGAGATTTACCCCAAATCACCTTTACCTCTAGCATTAAGGCCAAACAGATAGCCTTGATTGAGATTTACCCAAATTTTCTTTACCTCCAACATTAAGGCTAGACAGATAGTCTTAATTGAAATTTACCCCAGATCATCTTTACCTCCAACATTAAGGCTGGACAGATAGTCTTGATTCACTTCAGACCTTTTCTATCTCCAATATTAAGGCTGGACAGATAACCTTGATTCACTTTAGACCTTTTCTATCTTTAACATTAAGGCCGAACAAATAGCCTTGATCGAAATTCACCAAACATTCTCTATCTCCAACATTAAGGCCGAACGGATAGCCTTGATTGAAATCCACCAAACCTTCTCTATCTCCAACATTAAGGCCGAATAGATAGCCTTGATTGAAATTCACCAAACTTTCTCTATCTTCAACATTAAGGCTAGACAGATGGCTTTGATTGAGATTCGCCTTAAATATTCTTCATTTCTAACATTAGGGCAGAACAGATAGTCTTAATTAAAATTCACCGAGACCATTTTCGCAACCAACGTCAAGGCCAAACAAATAGCCATTGATAAAGTTTCATTTATGCTAGAGGTCATCCGCCCAAAGGACATGACAAGAATACACAAGCCTAGAGTCTACCATGGCACCTCTTCCCAACGTTCACTATCATCAGAATCACCTTTTATTCAAAGCCAATTCTGATGAGGGGGTAACTGTGAACCCTTAATTTTACACCCTCAGCATCCAACTGCAGCCTTAGCACTTATTGAATTTAACTCATTGCGCGGAGCTATTACGGTGGTCCCGCTACTGGTTAGCAGGCAGGGGTTCGAGGGCAGCGCCCTTGATAGAAAATTTTTTAGACTTCATTTATATTGCCACCAAACATCCAAATTTCCCAAACTCCATACCGACAACCAATCTCTAAAAAAAAAAATTACCTCAAAAAACGTGCCAACACCACGTGGCGTGCGGCGCCGCATGCCCTTTGTACGGCGCGCCGCATATGTCAGATGCGGCGCCGCACCAGGCTTTGCGAGCTCTAGTCCCTATGGGACCCACTTGCGCATAAAATAACCCTTTTGCCCCATTCAGTCCAATTTTTAGTCATTTCTAGCCCTACTCCTCATGGTCTTTTCAAATTTTCTTTAGTTAAACTACCCTCACTCACTTTTTCTATAAATACCCCCCTCCACTTCTCATTCTAACACACCTCTTGAATTTGAGTAGATGGCTATCCTCAAATTTCTCTCTTCTTCTCCCTCCAATCACTCTCTAATTAATTAATTAATCTTTTTAATTAATTAATTATTTCACCCTAACCAAGTTAATTAATCTTTTTAATTAACTAAAACTCTTTTTTTAAAATTAAAATTAATTAATTAATTAATATTTTTAATTAATTAATTAATCACTTTTTTCCAAAATCAAATTAATCATTTTTCTTAATCTATTTTTCATCCAAATTAATTAATTAATACTTTTAATTAATTAATCAACTTTTTTCCAAAATCAAATTAATCTTTTTTCTCAATTCACCTTTCATCCAAATTAATTAATTAATCTTTTTTATTAATTAATCCATCCATCCTTTTCATCATATTAATTAATTAATCAATTTAATTAATTAATTAATCTTCCAATCCATCCAATCACTCAGTACCGATAAAACGGAATTTCGGTCCGGTAAAACCCTTCGCCCACCAAAAGTTAAGATATCAGCCTTTTTCCTCACTTTCAACACACTCAAACCAAAATCAATATGATCAACTCCTAAACCCCTCCACTTAACTGTACAACGAACTACGTGGATTTTGATTCCCACTCAATGGGGTACGTAGGCATGTTTGGAATCTAAATCCAAACCTCAAATCCAAATCCTAATCAATCTCTTTTCTTTTTTTTTTTAATTAATTTGTGAATGTTTTATTTTCACCATTCATTCATATTTTGTCATATTTATGCATTTTCTTTAAAATCATCTTATAAATGTCATTCATGAAATCCAATTTTCAAGTCAGATTAAACTTAAGAACCAAATTTTGATTATTTAAAACCAAAAATCTAGTCCCCGAGTTCAACCTGGTTCGAGGCTAGTGATTTTATTTATAGGCAAATTAAATTAAAAATTGATGAATTGGAGTCAAATGGGTTTTTCCTTAATTTTCCCATTTAAAAATAAATTAGGGTGACGACTCCCAAAAATCATTTTTCAAAATCAACCAAATCCAAACTTGAAGGTTCTATCGTGAGTCTAATCCCGAAAGAGCATCCCGGTTTCCTCTAGCGGACTGGGCCGGTGCTCGGGCGAGGACTCACAATATTAAAATTATTTGAATTAAGTAAAATACTAATATAATTATAGTTATATGATTTTAATAAAAATTTTTCCGTATTCACCTAAAAAATTGCAAATAATCATTAGTTTATTAATGTAATTATTACCTATTATAACAATGTGAATTTTGGTGCCATGAAAGAATGTTTATCCAATATATGGAGACAAGGCAGGGGTATTTGTATTAAGGAACTGCCTTCCAGTTTGTTCTTGTTCAAATTTTTTCATGTTTATGATCTTAAGAGAGTCTTAGAGGGAGGGCCTTGGACTTATGATAATATGTATTTGTTATTGCATTATCTTCAACCTGGGGAAGTGGCTACTGGAATTCAGTTTGTGGATTTTTGGGTTCAATTCCATAATCTCCTTATAGGCTATATGATAGTTTAGATGGGCAAATAGCGAAGAGATTTTGTTGGGCAAAACCTTCAATATGATGAGGTGAATAACTCAGGGTCTTGGCATACATATCTACGTGTCTGTGTGAGGGTTCCATTGAAGAGCTGGAAATGAATTCATAAACCTAATGGTGAACTTTTTAAAGTGCTATTTAAATATAAATGTCTTGGACTTTTCTATTTTATTTATGGTCTTTTAGGACATACCAAGCTTTTTTGTGAAGTTCACTTTCACAAACCTGAGAATGAGATTACCAGAGGATGGGGGAAGTGGTTAAAGGCTCCGGTAAGGAGGGGGACATGTTCCAGTGGTGGAGGGTGGTTATGTGATGAGAAAGCGAAGGTGGAATCTATGGGATCTAATCACTGAATTATTAGGATTCTGTGTTGGGCTTCAATTCCTTGGATCATAAAGGTGAGTTAGGTAGAAAGAATGTGGTGACAACATCTACTAGTACTATGGAAGTCAAGGATTCTTTAGCCAACATTATCCAACAAGTATCAAGTAGACAAAGTAGTTGATGCGAACCGTTAGCTATAGAGAGTTAGGAATCGATTATATTGAATCAAAAATCCAAGGATCGATCAAACAAGAAGAAAAGAAAAAAGCTTGACCCAATTCACATATGTTGAAGAGAACCAAAGCTATAAAAGTCGAGTGCCACAAGTTACCTTGATAAGTTCATATTTAAGTTCTAAATAAGAACTTGGAAGAATCTCTTTCTTGAAAAAAATTCAAAGAAGTTTAATATTATTCAAAAAAAAAACTTATTTCCAATTACAATGGAGCCTTTAATTTATAAGGAGGCTGAAACCTTAAAACTCTAAGAATTCAAATAAGATTTTATCAAATCTATCTCTATAAGGAAATAAGAATCCTTATGGAAAATAAAATCCTAATTAAGATTTTAGCTAGAATTCAAATAAGATTTTAGCAAATCTATCTCTATAAGGAAATAAGAATCCTCATGGAGAATAGAATCCTAATTAAGAAGTCCTTATTGGAAAAATAGAATTCCTAATTGAGAAATTAACTTCTAAAATCAAGCCAAATAAAATAAATATGATGTGGACCTACTAATATATCAAGTTCAAGGCCCATAATTGCAAAGAGAACATTTAAAACATAAAACTCGAAAAAACTTGAAAAGTAGAAACTGGGCCGCGTCGCGCACGCGATGAAGCAACATATCCCCTCTCTGTTGTGCCAGCACTAATGGCGTGCTTGCACGATGGCTTGTGTCCTGGATTGGTCGCGACCGTGACAACTTCAGTCTTCAATTTATTCTTCCAATTCTAACCTCTTCCAACATCTTGCATCCTTAGGTAAATTTCCATCCTCGGTATAGTTTTAAAAACCTCTTGGATAGCTTGGAACCCTTCTAGAACATATTGCTTCTCTATGAAAATACCTTGAAAAGCTTCCTTAAAGTTCTTTGCATCCATACGTTTGTGATTTGATTGGAAATTTGTGGACTAGGTAGGATCATATCATTCCTTCCCTCCTCGAAAGGATTCATCCTCGAATCTCGTCCTATCTTCATCCATAACAATCTTTCCTTATAGTCCTGAAAGATAAAACCAAAACCAAACAAAGCAAATTCAAGATTGTTAGTGTTAGTAGACAAAACTCTCTTTTTTTTTTCTCATCACAACTGACTGTTTTTCTCTCCTCACTCACAATCTTCTCATTTTCACACTTTATCCACTCTTTTTCTTGTATTTCATCAACAAACTCAACCTTTATTTTTCTAGCAAGCATACACATTTTCTTATTTTTCTTCTTAATCTTTCTCTTAATCTTTCTCTTATTCTTTTCCAGCTCACTCTCTTTCTCTTTCTTTTCATTATTCTCATCTTTTATTAAAAACTCAGCTTCACTTCTTAACTCCTTTACAACAACCTCTTGAAGAGTGTCATAGACTGGAATTTCTTCATGAGCAATAACTTCTTCTTCCTTTAAGATTTCTTGATGAGCTGTTAATGTTGGAATTTCTTTGTGATCATAACACTTCCAACTTCCAAATGTGGCACAAAATCTTTTTTATCAACCTCTAAAGGTAATACAAAATCAATATCTTAAGTAATCTCCATTGCCTCAATCAATTCTCTTTCATTTTCATTCTTGTTCTCCAGAATTGATTTAAATGATGAAGTGAAGATGGGAAACTAATTTGAACATTCTTTCTTCAATTTCTTCTCAACCATGGTAGCTTCGCTATCCTCCTCAAACAACTGACTCTTAGACAATCTTGATTTTTTTGGAGTTTGCAAATTAGCTATTTTTGTATTTAGCAACTTTATTTGATCCATCATAGCCTTCATCCATAGCTTCACATCAGGATCTTGATGCTCCTTACCACTATTGCTCATTGCGTATCTCTACTCAAGCCTTTTACCACTCTTTTAGATTCTTACATTAGCTCTTATAAAGAACTCTATCGATGCTCTCACTAAGACAACAAGTGACGAGAAAGTTTAAGGTTTGGATTTTTTTTTTTTAATGAAAGAACAAAGGTGTGACTAGAAAATTAAAAAGTGTAGGTCTGAATTTTTTTTTATATATATTTGGATCAATAAGGGCACAAGAATAAGAAGAATTTAGATTCGACTTCTTCTTTTTTTTTTTTTTTTTGATAATTTCATGAACAAGAAAATAAGGGATACGTATTCTTGATTTGAAGAGTCAAAGCTCTGATACCAAATGATGCGACCCGCTAGCTATAGAGAGTTAGAAACCGATTATATTGAATAAAAAACCCAATGATCGATCAAACAAGAACAAAAGAAAAAAGTTGGACCCAATTCACATCTATTGAAGAGAACCAAAGCTATAAAGGTTGAGCGCCATAAGTTACCTTGATAAGCTCATATTTAAGTTCTAAATAAGAACTTGGAAGAATCTCTCACTTGAAAAAAATTCAAAGAAGTTTATTATCATTCAAAAAAACTTATTTCCACTTACAATGGAGCCTTTAATTTATGAGGAGGCTGAAACCCTAAAACTCTAAAAATTCAAATAAGATTTTGGAAATCTATCTCTATAAGGAAATAAGAATTCTTACGGAGAATAGAATGCTAATTAAGAAGTCCTTATTGGAAAATTGAATTCCTAATTGAGAAATTAACACCTAAAATCAAGCCAAATAAAATAAATATGATGTGGACCTACTAATATATCAAGTTCAGGACCCACAATTGCAAAGAGAACATTTAAAACATAAAACTCGAAAAAACTTGAAAAGCAGAAACTAGGTCTCGTCGCGCCAGCGACGAAGCAGCAAATCCCCTTTCTGTTGTGCCCGCATAATGGCTTGCATCCTGGATTCATCCTGACCATGACGGATGTCGCGACTGTGACACCTTCAGTCTTCAGTTTATTCTTCCAATTCTAACCTCTTCCAACATCTTGCATACTTAGGTAAATTTCCATCCTTGGTATAGTTTTAAAAACCTCTTGGATAGCTTGGAACCCTTCTAGAACATATTGCTTCTTTAAGAAAATGCTTTGCAAAGCCTTTCTTAAAGTTCTTTACATCCATACTTTTTTGATTTGATTGGAAACTCCTTTGTGGGCTAGGTAGGATCACATCAGTAGTGGTTCAAGTAATGAAATGGTTCTAGCTATCCAACCCATTACAACAACTAAAGATAATGAAATAATGCTCACTGAGAAAAATAAAAGGTGTCATCGGCCTATAGAAGCTAAGCTTGTTGAAAACATAGCCTTGGATGGTGCTTCGGTTATTAATAATGTTGTTTCTACTGAGTTATTTAATTCTAATAATGTTTCTTCTTATTTGTCAATTGATAAAACAACACCTAATGATTTGATATTATTTGCAAAGCCTGACATTCCGGCTCAGTGGTCATAATGATTTGTCTAAGCTATAACTACTAGGTATATGGGAAACTTTAGGGCAATTTATAATTTATGTGATTTGACCCTAAGTTGTGTTTCTTGTGAAGATGATTGTTCATGAAAATATAATTGAGGAAATAAGAGTTAAATTGGGTTTTGTTGGAAAGTTTGTGGTGGATAGGGTGGAAAGGAGTGGTGGTTTGGCTTTACTTTGGAATAGCTCAATAGCTTGCTTGGTTACTAGGTATTCTTTTAATCATATTGATGCTAAGATAAGGGAGGAGGGGGTTTAGGCGTGGAGATTGACTTGCTTTTATGGCCTTCCTGAGAGGGTGAGACATGTTGCCGCTTGGAATTTTTAAGTCAGTTAGCCTCTTGTTCAACACTTTATTGGTGTTGTCTTGGTCATTTTAATGACCTTTTTAATTGTGCAGACAAGCAAGGCTCTATTGATCATCCTTGTTGGCTACTTCAGGGATTTAGGGAGGCTATTGAGATTTGTTTCTTGACTGAGATTGACTTGGTTAGCTATTCTTATATATGCGAGAGAGGATGAGGTACCTTAGCTTGGGTGTAGGAGAGATTAGATAGGGAATTTGCTACAATAGATTGGTTCAATCAACTTCCAACTTGGAAGTTGACCAATCTTGTCTATAGTTATTCAAATCATTCTCTTATCTTGCTTGAAACTATAACTATTTTATATGGAAAATGGGTGCATTGCTTTAAATTTGAATATGGTTAAAAGAAGAGTTGATGGGTTTGGTTAGTAGTTGGTCGAAAGCTTTGGATAATAGAGATTTATTGCCTAGACTTAATTCATGCTTCATGTCCATGCATGCATAGGGGAGTGAATTCATTCAACATTTTCTTAAACTTGTTTCTAGTAGTAACGCTAAGGTATCTTCCTTAGAATTTCCTACTGATGCCATAAAAATTAGTGAGTTTTAAAAGGAAAAAGATAATTTGAATAGATTGCTTGATCATGAGGAATTGTTTTGGAAACAAAGAGCTAAAATTTTCTGGCTTTGAGAGGGTGATTCTAATACTCATTTTTTTCACACTTTTGCCTCTATGAGGAAAAAGGTGATAAAATTCATAAATTACAAGAAGATTTTAGGAAGTGGGTGTGTGATGAAGTTAGGTTACATGGTTTAGTTAATGATTATTTTGTAAAGTTTTATGAAAAAGGTGGTTCAGGTGGGAGGATTTTAAACTGTATGGTGTCTAATACAATGTCTGGGATGGATAATAACCTTCTTACTGCTCCATTTTCTAAGGATGGATTTTCAGTGGTGATCAAGTAAATGCATCTTGACAAAACTCCTGGTCCTACTGGTCTAAACCCTGGGTTTTATCAACAATTTTGGTCTTTTTTATGTAGTGATATTTTTTAATCTTGTTCATCTTGGCTTTCTGATAATTTTTTTTTTCCTAATGAGTTGTATGACACAACAATTGTTTTGATTCCTAAATATGAATCTCCAACTAATATGAAGGAACTTTGGCCTACATATCTTTGCAATGTCGTGTATAAAATCATTGCAAAGGTTTTAGCCAATAGACTGAAATGTGTTCTTCCATGGCTTATTTCTGAATTTCAGTCTGCATTTGCCACATGGAGATTTATTTGTGACAAAGTCATTGTGGCAAGTGAGGTGCTTCACTATATGAAAAGGAAACCTAAAGGTAAGGTAAGGGAGGTGGAATTGAAGCTGGACATCAGTAAAGCATATTATAGGGTTGATTAGGATATCTTGAAATATATGATGGAGTTATGGGGTTTAGTTTTCAGTGGATTTCTTAGATTATGTTGTGTGTGTCTATTATAAGGTATAATGTCTTGCTTAATGGTGCTAAGGTTGGTCCATTTTTACCTCAGCGAGGTTTGAGACATGGTTGCCTACTTTCTTTATATTTCTTTTTTTTTCATGGTTGCAGAGTCTGTAGAGATGCTTCTAGTGTTTCTCACATTTTCTTTGTTGATAATAGCTTTTTTTTTTTTTTTCTTTGAAGACACTAGTAAGGAAAGTATGGTTATTCATCAGATTTGGCAGCATTATGAGGAAGTTTCTAGTAAGGCGATTAACTTTTCTAAATTTGGAATTTTTTTCAGTTCTAATGTCAGGATAAATAAGCAAGCAGAGATCTCTTCTATTTTGGGTGTCCATAGGTCATTGAATATAAATTGCTACTTAGGTTTGCCATCTTTAATTGGTAGACCAAAAAGATAATTTTTGGGTTCCTAAAGCATAGGCTTTAGAAACACTTACATGCATGAAATTCTAAAATGCTTTCTAGGGCGGAAAAAGATGTGTTGATCAAGATTATTGCTCATGCGATTCCTAATTATTGCATGAGTATTTTTGCAATTCTTATTTCTTTATGCGAGGAGCTCTAGCGGATCATGAATTCCTTTTGGTGGGGTAGTGGTGGTGATAGTAGACAAGGAGTTAAGTGGATGGGTTGGTCTAGGCTTTGTACTAAAAAAGAAGAGAATTTAATTATGCTCTTTTAGCAAAATAGGGTTGGTAGCTTATTTCTAGGGCTTATACATTGGTTGGTTGTGTCTCTAAAGCAAAATATTTTTTTAAGGATAGATTTTGATCTTCCAAAGTTAGGAATAACTCAAGTTTTTTTGGAGGAGTGTATGTAGTATGAAAGAGATTTTAGCTGTTGGATGTAGATGGGAAATTAGCAATGGCGAGATATTTGGGTAAAAAACCAGGAATTTTTGAGCATTGGTTCACCTATAATTAATGGACTAGAGGAAATGGTGGTAGCTAATCTTTTTGACCTAATATGTAGACAGTTGGATATGTTCCTTGTACACAGTGGGATATGTCCCTTCTTCATTCTTTATTTTCACCCAATGATGTGTAGGTGGTGAGTAGCATGCTTCTTTCTTAGTGAAATGAGAACGATACTCTGATTTGGCACTACAACAACGATGGGAAATACACAATGAAGTCACATTATCAATTAATTATAGAGAAATTTTGATCTTCCTTATCTCCTCAAGTGCATAGTGGTTGGAAACATTTGTGGAAATTAAGGATGTCTTAGAATGGGAGGGGGATTGATTTGCCATTGAATTATCATTTTTGTGATGGTGATATCAAGCATCAATGGCACTTGTTTTTAGACTGTTCTTATGCTCATGAATGCTTGCAAAGGTTGGGCATTAATATTCCACAAGATGTAGCAGAGGACTTTGCGAATTAGTTGCTAGGTATCTTTGGAAAAATTCCTGAGGCATTGATGAGTTAGTTGGTTATAATCCTTTGGTGTATTTAGGGTCAGAGAAATAATAAGTTATGGAATGGTTAGGTTATTTCACTTGTTGTGGCAATACAGCAAGGTGTTTCTTTTTTATATAATTGGCTTTCAACTAGGCAAGATGGTTCTCGAGGTAATGTTGTGCTGTTAAAGTCAGGTAGGGAGTCTATTGCGTGGGTTTGACTACCTAAATGGAGAGTAAAATGTAACATTGATGCATCTTTTTTTAACTCAGGTAATCTATTGGGTATTGGTTTGGTAGTTTGGGATTCACAAGGTTGTTTTATGGCATGCAAATCTTTGAGGATAGAGATTCATGTATCAGTGAAGGAGGGTAAGGCCATTGGGTTGAGGGAGGCCTTAAAGTGGCTGTTGGAGCTGAATTACAACCATGTTGATATTGAGATGGACGCTTTGTTGGTTGTAAATGCCATCAACACTCACATTGAAGATCAATATGAGTTTGGATTTTGGAAGCATAATTGCCAATTGTTTAGCATTAAAGATTAATAGGGATTACTTTATTTTTCATATGAGGAAACAAGTTAATGTGCTTGTTCATTCTCTAGCAAAGGTAGCATATTCCTTACCTTGTCCATTTGTTTCTTTTATTGTTCCTAGTTTTTTGAAGGATCATGTGATGTGTGATCTTATTCATTCGAGCTAACTTGCCCTCTACACTTTAGAAGCCTGCCATTGTAACTGCGCATCACGCCGTGCCACTGCTCCTTATATCGCACTCTTCACACCATTGCAACTGCTTCTTATGCCACAACCACTCTCTTCACGCCATTGCCACTACTGATTCTAGGCTGCATTATCAGTTTTAAGATGACGTCTCATTTTAAAATCCCTCTCAATCGAGTGCAGTGCAAAGACAAAGAGAAAAAGTCGCGATGATTTGGAAAAATTAAATGGTTTTTGTGTCTTGGGTTAGGTTTTTGTGAATGGTCTAAGTAGTTAATTGAACTCACCCACCAACTTCTGATCAACTAAGGTTTATTGAAATCACTTTTTGATTCTCTCTCTATTAGTGTTGGTTTAGTCATTAAAAGTATTCGTTCAAATGTCCCAATGAAATCTCATTTTATTTGTTTAACAATTTCATATTGTTTGATTTATGAAGTGTCATTGCATGCGTTAAGACCATAAAGGAACCGAAATAAGTTCTCGTCGGTGACGATGGATTTGTGTTTGTTTCACATAGTTGACTTGATAATTCTCTTAACACCTTAGTATTAAATTTCACTAGAACCATGTTGAGTGTTTTTTTTCCCCCTTACTTTCTCATTTGCCATGGCAATTTAAAATCCAGGTAAAATAGTAATACGTACATCTTTACATTAGAAATCGTTGTATTTGTTGATAATCTAGTTCACAACACAAAGTTACTTTCTGTTAAAACCTTTTTTAAAATGGCTTTCCATATCTGTTGAAGCCTTTTTCAAAATGGCTCGATTACAACCCTATTTTCCATAACATTTTATTTTATATTTTTGGAGTGGGAGGTGGCGGGGGCTGTCAAATGGCTAATTAATTCAAGCACGATTCTTGACAATTGCAGAAGGGAATTCCAAGTTGATATTTGTTTCTAGTTTTGGAAAATAAAAAAGGAAACTTCCTTCAATGTATTCTACACAATACATTTACCTCATGACTAATTGTTATTCCAAAACATAAAAAAATTCTACATAATATCAAATTGGAAGGTAAATTCTACAATAATATATATATATATATAAAACAAAAATCCCTCAAAAATACAGAATTGTAACTAATTTTTATTAATTTGGTGAAAAATTATGAAAATGAGAGAATTATTCTTTTAGTTCATATTGTTCAAATCCATTTGATTTCCTTAAAAAATATATTTTTTTAATATGTCATTTTTAATTTTTTCTTTAATTTATTATTTTTTATCTGCCCGTTTTATTTATTTTCTCATTTAATAAACATAATTATTTAGAAAAAAATTATTTATATTAAATGATTGAACCAGACTCAATAAGACCTAATTTAATTTTTTTTTATTCCATAAAAATTAATTTGACTGAAATAATATTACAACTATATGATAAAAAAAATTTATTTTAAGGAATAAATGATAAATAAAATAATATTTATATTATTTTTATAATTTGAAATTGGGCTTAGACAATAATACCATAAGTACGATTTGATCCTGCCCAAACCTAACCCATTAACAAGTCCAGTTGTGCTTACACTTAAAGTTAGTCATATCTATCAAAAGTCAAAGCTAGAATTTATATATATTAAAAATAAGAAAATAAAAATTATTATAAATATAATGAAAAAAAATAAAAATAAAAAATAAATAAAGAGAATAATTTTTTTAAATATCTTATTTAATAAGATTAATCCTTTTATATATAAAAAAATAATTTTTTTTAATATATAAAATATAATTAATATTAATATATAAATTAAAATATTTATATATATATATAGAAAGATATCAAGCAAATTCAATAATATATTATGATAAAAATCGGTTGATATAACTAGAAATTCATGTTTTCCAGAATATGGGAAAAGCAAAGAGCTCACCATACACATCAGTTTTTCTTTCACCATTCTCTTTGACCAAAGACCGGTAATGCCTTTTCTTTTCCTTCTCTCCAGACACTCCTTTTTCAATCTTCTCTTTCTTTTTCATTTCAAATCTTGCTCGATGAGATAACTTTCTTCTTTTTTGATTTTTGTTAGTATTTTTTTTTATTTTATTTTTGTTGTTTAATGTTAATTTTTTCTTTTTGATCCTGTTTTTATTTTTTGATTGAGTATTTTTTTTTCGTGATTTAGCATGTTTGGTTTGTGGGAAGATTGGGTGTAATGAAACCGAAATGGGAATTTTCGTTTTCTAATTTCTACTGTGTTGTTTATTTGATGCTAAAAGTATGGAGATTTGGTTCTCATTGAGTTTTTGGTGGTGGAAGTTTTGAGATTTGTAGCATCTTTAGTTGATTATCATGATTTCTTCATCTGAAGCTTAATTGATTTGGAGTTGATGCCTTATATATTTTTCTTTTCTTTCCTTGGCCTGAGAAATTAGTAGAATCAATTGTCATTTATTAAAAAACTTTGATTTCTTTATGTGTATTTATTATCTATTTAGTTAGTGGTTTCTGGGTTAGTATGTATAATTGGAAAATGTTTAGGGTGTTTTCAAGTGCTTGTTTCGATTAGGTGATTAATTACTATAGTTAAGTTGGCTATTTCCTCATTTAACCTATTATTTTTATTTATTTTAATTTTGTTTGAGCGGGATTGTTTTATAAGAGAAAAGTATATATATTTCCCATCTTGTTAGTCTTTTCTGAGTTTGCGGCTGTTATTGGGAATGCTTCGGGATTTTTCAAGTCCTTGGAGCAATTAGATGATTGAGCACTATTTTTAGATGCTTCCTCTTGTAACTTGCTATTTATTTATTTCAATTTTGTTTAACAGGGCTACATATGTTAAAGCTCGAGGTTTGATCGTGGAAAGGTATAATCTTTAAAAAATTGGTGGTATTAAATAGCGTGTACTTGTATCTATGGCGTGGTTTAGAGCTGGCACTAGTGTAGCAAGGCTTGCCATTCGGAGGACTTTATGTCAGAGCGGATCATACACAACTAGAACACGCGTCATTCCTTCTCAGAGTCAACATTTTCACACTACTGTCTTTAAACCTAAGGCACAAGCTGCACCTGTCCCACGTCCTGTACCTCTCTCCAGGCTAACTGACAGTTTCTTAGATGGAACCAGTAGTGTTTACTTGGAGGAGTTACAACGAGCTTGGGAAGCTGACCCAAATAGTGTGGATGAGTCATGGGACAATTTCTTTAAGAACTTTGTGGGTCAGGCAGCCACAGCTCCTGGAATTTCAGGCCAGACAATTCAGGAGAGTATGCGTTTGTTGTTGCTTGTTAGGGCTTACCAGGTTAATGGCCACATGAAAGCTAAGTTGGACCCATTGGGGTTGGAAGAAAGAGAAATTCCAGAGGATTTAGACCCAGCTCTTTATGGGTTTACAGAAGCTGACCTTGATCGAGAATTCTTTTTAGGAGTGTGGAGAATGGCTGGGTTTTTGTCTGAAAACCGTCCAGTGCAGACCCTTCGTTCCATATTGACCCGGCTTGAGCAAGCTTATTGTGGGAGCATTGGCTTTGAGTATATGCACATTGCAGATAGAGAAAAATGTAACTGGTTGAGAGACAAGATTGAAACTCCAACTCCTATGCAGTACAATCGTCAGCGTCGTGAAGTTATTCTTGATAGGCTGATATGGAGTACTCAATTTGAGAACTTCTTGGCCACCAAGTGGACGGCAGCTAAGAGGTTTGGGCTAGAAGGTGGGGAGACACTGATTCCTGGCATGAAGGAGATGTTTGATAGAGCTGCAGATCTTGGAGTTGAAAGCATAGTTATTGGAATGCCTCATAGAGGAAGATTAAATGTTCTTGGTAATGTTGTTCGGAAGCCTCTCCGACAAATATTTAGTGAATTCAGTGGTGGCACAAAACCTGTAGATGAAGTTGGCCTTTACACAGGAACTGGTGATGTCAAGTATCACTTGGGAACTTCTTATGATCGTCCAACCAGAGGTGGGAAGAGAATCCATTTATCTTTGGTTGCAAACCCTAGTCACTTGGAGGCGGTGGATCCTGTTGTTGTTGGAAAAACTAGAGCAAAGCAATATTACTCCCAGGATGAGCACAGGACAAAAAATATGGGTGTTTTGATTCATGGTGATGGTAGCTTTGCTGGACAAGGTGTAGTTTATGAAACTCTACATCTTAGTGCTCTGCCAAACTACACTACTGGCGGGACTATACATATTGTGGTGAATAACCAAGTTGCTTTCACCACTGATCCAAGGGCAGGCAGGTCTTCACAGTATTGCACTGATGTTGCCAAGGCTTTGGATGCCCCTATTTTCCATGTAAATGGAGATGATGTGGAGGCAGTTGTTCATGCCTGTGAGCTGGCAGCTGAATGGCGCCAGACTTTCCATTCAGATGTTGTGGTTGATTTGGTGTGTTACCGTCGATTTGGCCATAATGAGATTGATGAGCCATCTTTCACACAGCCCAAAATGTATAAGGTTAGCTCTACAATTTTCTGGTCACCAAAGCACATCTTGCCTCCTTCCATTCATTCACCCCTCACTTCTGTGCTATTTAGCTAGAACTTGTTTTTATTGTTAGGTTTGAGCACATTCTCATACAACAAATGTTTTATTTCCATTGAGCGATGTTCTTTATATTGCTGTCATTGATGTATATCCTGATTTTCTATTAGTAGCATCCATTCAACTGCTGTCTTTAGATGCTTCAAGCATACTTCTCACACTTCCTTTTGACTGGGGAACAGGTCATTCGAAGCCATCCCTCATCTCTTGAGATTTACCAAAAGAAACTTTTAGAATCTGGGCAGGTAGGCGAAGAAGATATTAGCAAGATACAGGAGAAGGTCAATTCAATCCTCAATGAAGAACTCTTGGCCAGCAAAGATTATGTTCCTAAACGAAGAGATTGGCTTTCATCTCATTGGGCTGGGTTTAAGTCACCTGAACAGCTGTCACGTGTCCGAAATACTGGGTGTGCCATCTAGCATACCAGTTCTCAATTTTGGAGCTGCTTTAACATTTTGGTTTTTGTACTGAAACTATTATGCTATTATGCAGGGTAAAACCTGAGATCTTGAAGAATGTTGGCAAAGCAATCACCACCCTTCCAGAAAATTTTAAGCCTCATAGAGCTGTAAAGAAGGTTTATGACCAACGTGCACAGATGATTGAAACAGGGGAAGGAATTGACTGGGCAGTTGCAGAAGCTCTTGCTTTTGCCACTTTGCTTGTAGAAGGTAATCATGTTAGATTGAGTGGTCAGGATGTTGAAAGAGGTACATTTAGTCACCGGCATTCGGTAGTTCATGATCAAGAAACTGGGGAGAAGTATTGCCCTCTGGACCATGTTATCATGAATCAAAATGAGGAGATGTTTACTGTTAGCAACAGGTACTATATTATATTTCACATGTTTCATTATGCTATCTCTATTGCAAAGAAAATAAGTGAACATAGTTCGAGCGATAGGTACTATACTACATTTCTCGTGTTTCCACTTGCATGAGGATGTTTGAAACTGTACCATATGATGGTTGAGATACAATTTATTTATTTATTTTTCCAATTTTTGCCATATAATGATTGTCACTGTTAAGAGCAAAATATTTTTTTTCCCCTACAGCTCTCTTTCAGAGTTCGGTGTTCTTGGATTTGAATTGGGTTACTCAATGGAAAGTCCCAATTCATTAGTAATATGGGAAGCTCAATTTGGTGACTTTGCTAATGGGGCCCAAGTGATATTTGATCAGTTCCTGAGCAGTGGTGAATCAAAGTGGTTGCGTCAAACTGGGCTAGTTGTACTTCTTCCTCATGGATATGATGGTCAGGGTCCTGAACATTCAAGTGCACGATTGGAACGCTTCCTTCAGGTAGTCTCTAACACAGGATTTGCATTGTGCTTTAGACAGACATGATGCGAACTGTATCGAAGTGTAATATCTGCATGTGTATGGTGTACCTGGTCATGCATTTCTATGCTTCATTTTAAATGTTGAGTGGGTAGTCCAGGGGAACGTTGAAAGACTGTAATTCTGTAGTTCCATGGAATCCAGTCATTTGTTCTTCCTGATTCTGTTGTTCAGTCATGTACAACTGTAGTCTGTTCAATTCCTGGGCTCTTTAGTTATATATATATATAATTCCATGATCTACATCTATCCCTGTCTGGATTTTGACACAGTTGTGACTAATATAATTTTGTTTCTCATGTCAGATGAGTGATGATAATCCTTATGTCATTCCTGAAATGGACCCAACTCTCAGGAAACAAATTCAGGAATGTAACTGGCAGGTTGTAAATGTTACAACCCCTGCTAATTACTTCCATGTCTTGCGCCGTCAGGTGAGTGCAATTAATTAATTGCTTCATGAAACAGCCTCCTGCTTGTAGTTTATTTTCTGATGTTTTCTTGTTTCATGTCACAGCTACACAGGGAATTCCGAAAGCCCCTTGTTGTGATGGCTCCCAAAAACCTCCTTCGTCACAAGGACTGCAAGTCAAATCTGTCCGAGTTTGATGATGTCCAAGGACACCCTGGCTTTGACAAACAGGGAACCAGATTTAAGCGTCTCATAAAGGATCAGAATTTCCACTCTGATCTTGAAGTGGGTATCAGACGCCTGGTTCTTTGCTCTGGGAAGGTGTGTTATGCTGTTGGTGGTTCTCTTCTACTCCCTTTTAATTTTGGTTTAATTCTAAAAATGTAGTAGAAACACATTAATATTTAACATTTGAAAATCTTGCTGACAGGTTTATTATGAGCTTGATGAAGAGCGCAAGAAAAATGATGCAAAGGACGTTGCTATTTGTAGGGTGGAGCAATTGTGTCCGTTCCCATACGATCTTATCCAGCGTGAACTCAAGCGATATCCAAGTATGTTTTCCAAAGTTGTTGACAGATAGAAATCTATGATGCACAAGGACATTTTCTTCCTTTTTTATGTGCATGCATATTTTGCATTACAAAACTAAAAGTTGATTAGCATTATTTCATCTAATTTCCAGTTCGTTGAACATAATGGCTTCTTCGTTAAATCTCAAGTTTGGTACACATGATGACTATGGGTTATTT
This sequence comes from Reutealis trisperma, assembly GCA_947687605.1. Lineage (NCBI taxonomy): Eukaryota > Viridiplantae > Streptophyta > Magnoliopsida > Malpighiales > Euphorbiaceae > Reutealis > Reutealis trisperma. Next base: position 775,988 of record CANTUT010000008.1, read on the forward strand.
GGGAAATTGCGAGATTGTCTTTGGGGTGGGGTGTTTGAAGTTAACTACACATATTTTTTCATTTGGCCATTTACAGTTTCTCTGTTGACATTACAAAGAAGATACACTTTTGACGGCATATTTTTCTTGTTTCTTTTAGATGCGGAGATTGTTTGGTGTCAGGAAGAGCCAATGAACATGGGTGGATATAATTACATTGCACCCCGCCTTTGCACTGCCATGAAAGCACTGGGAAGAGGATCTATGGAGGACATCAAGTATGTTGGGCGAGCTCCATCTGCTGCAACAGCCACTGGTTTCTACCAGGTGCATGTGAAGGAGCAGACTGAGCTTGTGCAAAAAGCCATACAACCAGAGCCAATAACGTATCCCTTTTGAAGCTATTGAAATCTGTTGAATACAAATTTTGAAGAAGAATAATGGCACCTCAACAGATCTTTGTGGGGACTGAATATTGTTTACACATCCTGTTTATGGTCTTTCCATACATTTCTTTCAGCCAAGGAATCTTGGTACTTGTACACAAGCTGAATCGCAATTCAAGATATGCTGTGGTTCATTAATCTAGAGCTTTTGCCTTCATCGACAATATTGATTATAGTTGGTCTGCTGCTGTTATTATTTATTTTTTCAATATGCTTGTGCCCATTTTTACCATATTGTCAGTGCAAGCTTGCTAGAAGTGTTTCTTTAATAAAAATACTTTGCTTTTTACAAGCAACGAAAATTATGATTGAAGCCTTTGCTGCTAAAAAAAAAAAAAAAAAAAGAGGTTACTTTTCTTCCTTGGATTTTCCCCTTTATTACAGGGATTGAGATGACAGGATCATCATCCCAAATCTTGCTAAAATGGGGGTAACTGTTGTATTTCTTCTTTTACATTTTTTTTAATGGTAAATTGGAATTCTTGAAGACAAGGGAGCTGTCAGGATTATACCTTTTCAACTTATTCTTACGAGATATGTTAATGGTCATGACTCATGACAGTTGTGCTTCTTTGAAAATTCTTGATCGAGGCAATTCTCTAAGATGTTATCCCTTTGAAGAATAAGATACTGAAAGTTAAAAATCCACCCGCCTGACATGTAACTGCTTATGATATTCATATTCTTGAAGCAGCGGGCGATTGTCGATAATCTGCTTCAGTTTGGTCAAGATCGAGCATGAGAAATCTGATTCAATTAAATTTTGTAAGGATTTTCAGTTTTGGTTGATGATTTTGCTGCAGGACTGCACGAGAAGGGTATCTAATAAAAGTTAAATTCAAGAGTTATTTATAAAATTTTAGTTATTTAGATAATTTTTTCTTATGTGAACTTACAATATATATATATATATATATATATATATATATATATATATATATAATTAAAATTTCCCAGACTTTCCCTTCTGTTTCTCTTTACCTCCTGCCAATCACATGTTCATTGACTCAGTCTGCAGAATTCATGGGATGGAAACCTCTACATGTAGTACCTAACTCTGCAACCTGCATCTAATGTAAGCCTCTCAAAAAAAAAAATAAATAAATAAAAGAAAAAAATAATATTTGCAAAGATCTGTTATGATACATGGCACTTCAAAACACACTCTACATTTCGAAATTTTAGCTTTTCAATCCAGCTATAAGAAACTCTCCCTTCATTTAGTTACCATATGCACACAATCTCTCACCAATTCTCAACAAAGGTATTCTAATTTTTATTCCTTCTTCTTACGCTGCCAATGTGATTTGGATCAAAATCAATTGAAAATGCATGTATTCTGGTGTGTGTTTTATAAATATATCTGGGGCTATTTCATTGTTTTATATCTGTGCCTGTCTATGAATCTTGTATATGTTTATGTTCCTTCTGCTAAAATATAGTTAGTATTTCACTCTGTTTTGTTCCTAATTAAGAAAACTAATAAAGAAAAATCTTGGGGTTTCCCTGCAATTATAGAATTTTCTTGAATCTAATCAAATGGTGGTTGTATTAAATTCATTGAAATAGATGTCCTTATATTCTTGATTTAGTAAGTATCTGATTTTTTTCACATTCATTTCCATATCAAGTTTAATTTACTTTTTAATTCAATATCATAAATCATGAAAGTTTAGTATTGTAATTTAATTTAATGATTTCAAGCTATACAGCTTGATATTATCTAAATTTGTGTCTGATGATCATGTTGGATTTGATTAATTATACCCACAGATAAGAAACGGATGCTCATAATTGAGTGAGACTTGAGCTTCTTGGATACTTCAGATTTATAGGCAATGGCATGGTTTAGAGCTGGTTATAGTGTGGCAAGAATTGCCATCAGGAAATCTCTATATCAGACTGGATCATATGTTACAAGAATTCCAGGCCTACCCTCGCAAAATCGAAGTTTTCAAGGTACAATTTTTAGACCAAAGACAAAAGCTGCTGCTGCTACCTCTAAGTCCCTGCCTCTTTCTACGATACCTGATAACTTTTTGGATGGCACAAGCAATGTGTACTTAGAAGAGCTCCAAAGAGCCTGGGAAGTTGATCCCAATAATGTAGATGAGTCTTGGGACAATTTCTTCAGGAATTTTATGGGTCAGAGTCAGAAAGTAGCATCTACAGGCATTTCAGGGCAAACAATACAAGAAAGTATGAGTTTGTTGTTGCTTGTTAGAGCTTACCAGGTTAATGGCCACATGAAAGCAAAGTTAGACCCATTACACTTAGAAGAAAGGGAAATTCCTGATGAGTTAGACCTAGCTTTTCATGGCTTTACAGAAGCTGATCTTGATAGGGAATTCTTTTTAGGAGTGTGGAAAACGTCTGGTTTTTTATCAGATAATTGCCCAGTAATGACTCTTCGATCAATATTGACAAGACTTGAGCAAGCATACTGTGGACACATTGGATATGAGTATATGCACATTGATGACCGTGCTAAATGTGACTGGCTAAGAGATAAGATTGAAACCCCAATTCCAATGACGTACAATCAAGATAGGCTTGAGGTTTTTCTTGATAGGCTAACATGGAGTACTCAATTTGAGAACTTTTTAGCTACTAAAATGAAGGCAGCAAAGAGGTTTGGTCTTGAAGGTGGGGAGACTCTAATACCTGGAATGAAGGAAATGTTTGACAAAGCTTCTGATCTTGGTGTGGAGAACATAGTTGTTGGAATGCCTCACAGAGGAAGATTGAATGTTTTAGGCAATGTTTTTCGGAAACCACTTGCCCAGATATTTAGTGAGTTCGACAAGAATGCAAAGTTTGTAGATGAGGTTGGGCTTTACACAGGTACTGGTGATGTTAAGTATCATTTGGGAACTTCTTATGATAGACCTACAAGAGCTGGGAAGAGAATTCATTTGTCACTTGTTGCGAATCCCAGCCATTTGGAAGCTGTAGATCCAGTTGTTCTTGGAAAAATTAGAGCAAAGCAATATTACTCAAATGATCTTGATAGGACTAGAAATATGGCTATTTTGATTCATGGAGATGGTAGCTTTGCTGGGCAAGGTGTAGTCTATGAAACTTTACATCTTAGTGCACTTCCTAACTATACTACTGGTGGGACAATACACATTGTAGTGAATAACCAAGTAGCCTTCACTACAGATCCAAGGTCAGGTAGATCTTCACAGTATTGTACTGATGCTGCTAAGGCCTTGAATGCCCCTATTTTTCATGTAAATGGAGATGATATGGAGGCAGTTGCACATGTGTGTGAGCTTGCAGCAGAGTGGCGCCAGACTTTTCATTCTGATGTTGTGGTTGATATAATTTGTTATCGTCGATTTGGGCATAATGAGGTTGATGAGCCTCTTTTCACACAGCCAAAAATGTATCAGGTTAGCCTATTTCCTATTGTCTACTAGTGTTATTAGCCCAGTAATAATGTGTCTCTCGACTTGGGTACAGACGAACTTTCGAGTTCCCCCTCCCTGAATAGTCATTTCAAGAGAATCTTAGTGCTGTGTTTCTGACTTGGAGTTTTTGGAAACAGGTAATTCAGAAGCATCCCTCTTCTCTTGAAATATACCAGAACAAACTTTTAGAATCTGGGAAGGTCACACAAGAAGACATTGATAAAATACAGAAAAAGGTTAATAAAATACTTAATGAAGAATACACAAACAGCAAAGATTATGTTTCTAAAAGAAGTGATTGGCTTTCATCTCATTGGGCTGGTTTCAAGTCACCTGAACAGCTTTCGAGAATCCAAAATACTGGGTATGCTATCATGTTAGTTTCTAATTGTTCTTGTATCTCTAATTTTTTGATTGATGATGTGAAATTTCCTGATGTTACACAGGGTAAAACCAGATGTGTTGAAAGAGGTTGGTAAAGCAATAACAGTGCTTCCAGATGATTTGAAGCCTCATAAACAAGTAAAAAAGATTTATGATGATCGGGCACAGATGATTGAGACAGGGGAGGGTATTGATTGGGCACTTGCTGAAGCATTAGCTTTTGGAACATTGCTATTGGAAGGTAACCATGTAAGACTCAGTGGCCAAGATGTTGAAAGAGGTACATTCAGTCATAGACATGCTATGGTTCATGATCAGGAGTCAGGGAAAAAGTATTGCCCTCTCGACCATGTAATGGTGGATCAGGATGAGGAAATGTTTACTGTGAGCAACAGGTATATTTTGTAACATTCAAATATTTACTTTCAGGCACTTCCTATTTGTTTCTTGCAATGTTTTTTTTTTTTTTTTTTTTTTTATGCATTTGCATTTGTTTTATTATTGAAATTGTTATATTTTTAATTTGGCTCTGACTGGGGTTCAAACTCAGCAATCAAAGGCTCATTGGTTGTTGTTTAGTTGCTACATATGGTCTTCAAATGTGTGAGTAGTACATATTCTTGTATGCAGTTCTCTTTCAGAGTTTGGTGTACTAGGATTTGAATTAGGTTATTCAATGGAAAATCCAAATGCTTTGGTTATGTGGGAAGCTCAATTTGGTGACTTCTCTAATGGAGCTCAAGTAATGTTTGATCAGTTTTTGAGTGGTGGGGAATCAAAGTGGCTACGTCAAAGTGGGCTTGTTGTGCTACTTCCTCATGGTTATGATGGTCAAGGTCCTGAACATTCAAGCGCACGATTAGAGCGTTTTCTTCAGGTACTACTAATACCATCAGTGTAGGAATATGCGCTGAAACTAATTTTCAAGAATCAATTTAAAGACAGCTATAAAGTACAATAACTCCTGTTTTAAACATTGATGTATCTTCACAATACATTTACATTAGGTCTCCTGCTTTTAATCACCTTTTCGTCTGCATGTTGAAATGAAAGTAGATTTGAATTTGTGTTATCAGAAGCTTGTAGGACCTCGTGGTAATTCTTTTATTAGCAGTATCTGCATTTCTCCAATAATATATAATTTATTTTCCTTATGATGCAATCTGCATTCCATTTGTTCTTATAACTATTGATGGTTAATAAATCATATGGCAGATGAGTGATAGTGACCCCTATGTTGTGCCTGAGATGGATTCATCACTTAGAAAGCAAATCCAAGAATGCAATTGGCAGGTTGTGAATGTTACTACTCCTGCTAATTACTTTCATGTTTTGAGGCGCCAGGTAAGGACACATGAGTAAGGTTCTCAATCTTTTACCCCTTGTTTGGTATAAATGAATTTGAAGAATAGAGTTCATTTACAAACGATAGAACATTGAATTTAATACAATTGAATTCATGGGAATCGTGAACACATGAAATTCCAAATGAATTCGACAAAGTTTTATGGAATTCGCTTATACCAATCAGGCTTTACAAAATTTCAACAAGGTTTCTATCTTTCATCTGATACTTGGAATTTCTTTCCCCAGATCCACAGGGATTTCCGTAAGCCTCTAGTAGTAATGTCACCGAAGAACCTGCTTCGCCACAAGTCCTGCAAATCAAATCTATCTGAATTTGATGATGCTCAAGGCCACCCTGGTTTTGACAAACAAGGAACCAGATTCAAGCGGCTAATAAAGGACAACAATAATCACTCTGATCTTGAGGAGGGCATTAGCCGATTAGTTCTTTGCTCTGGAAAGGTCTTATATTCTTATTACTTGAAACAATTTCTGTTGTCTAGTAAATATTATATTATGTACAGTTATCAAACTTCTATAGATTATCATGTACATGATGATTTTAGTTGTTGTCCAAAGGTTAGTATACATATAGTTTTGTTGTATTGCAGGTTTATTATGAGCTTGATGAGGAGCGGAACAGGATCAAAGCGAAAGACATTGCAATTTGTAGAGTGGAGCAGCTCTTTCCTTTCCCATATGATCTCATTCAACGAGAACTGAAGCGCTATCCAAGTATGTTCACCATGTTTTTGTTAAAATTTTTCGTTATTCAATGTTCTAATGATATTTAACAGCTTAAATTTGTCTTTGATAATTTCAGATGCTGAGATAATTTGGTGTCAGGAAGAGCCAATGAACATGGGTGCTTACAATTATATTGCACCACGTCTTTACACAGCCATGAAAGTCATGGGAAGAGGATCTTTTGAGGACATCAAATATGTTGGCAGAGCTCCCTCTGCTTCCACAGCCACTGGCTTTTATTCAAATCACAAAATTGAACAGACTGAGCTTGTTCACCTTGCCATACAGCTTGAACCAATCAAGTCTTCAATATAAAATTGCCCCATGCTAAAGATCTTACATATCTTGAATTCTCTACGTAGTTTTTTGGGGTTGAATACACCTAATCTTGTACTAGATTATTGGCATAATTGCATTTGCTTTGTTAAGTCATGTATAGACTTGTTCATGGGTCATGCTCGGATTTGAAAAATATTCAATTTTCTAAAGGTCTGACCCACTTAGCCCACAATTTTCTTCATTAATTGTGGTCTGCGGTCCGGCTAACGAACAGTCCTAGTTACGTATGTATGTCATGATAATTACATTTTTCAAGAACTCAAGCTCTTATTTGATTAAGGTATAAGTAAAATAATTATTTCATGACATAGAATAATTGTTTTTCACTCATATTTGCATTTCATATTTAGAAAATATCTATTTCATATAATTAATCACTGCATATTGGAACTAAAACTATATATTTAAATAAATATAAAAGGCTGATTCTTCTTCAAAGTATATATTTTATATTACACATATACTTGCGTGTTTATATATCATATGTTTTTAATAAATATAAAAGACTTACATATAAAAATAATTAACTTTTTTAAACTTACAATTATACATAAATAATTTAAAATAGATTTTTTAATTGTTATTATAATCATTTCAATATTTGAAATGAAAACTAGTCTATTTTACACTAACCACTCCTTACTAAAATTCAATTCTGTATATTATGCAGATATAACACACACACTCATATAAAAGTTGTATAAAAATTGAATTTATAAAAACTAAATTTAATTAAAAGTTGCATAAAAAAAAATTTCTATGAATTCAAAAGTTGTATAAAAATTGAATTTAAGAGTTATATAAAAAAATTTTCGTAATATTTCAAATAACAACAGTTTTATAATTTAATTAAATCATTTCATTAATTTTTTTCACGTCATTATATTTTTATAAGTTTTAATTATAATTTATGTAGACTAATATATTTAATATCTATTTATCATTTTTTAGTTAGCTTATATATAATAAATTTATTTCATATATATTATTTATATTAATATTTAAAATTATCATATAAGCTAATTTAATCAAATTTAATAAAATAGTAATAATAATCTGAGTAAGCTCGCAAATACGCCAGATCGCAACTAATTTTTATAAAATCATCAACATCAATGACATTCTCAAAAAAAAAAAAAAAAAAAAAAAACTATTATAAGGTGGCTCTAATCCCGAATGACCAAATTTCACCAAATATAAATATTAATAAATAAAGTTATTTTTTTGTAAAATATATGAAAAATAAAGTATTATACTTTATTTTAAAATAAGGTAATCTAAAAATTAATCATATATATATATATATATATATATATATATATATATATATATATATATATATATATATATATAGTAAATTAATGAATTACTTTGTTTCTTATAAATTTTATGGAAAAATAGTGTAATTTACAAAAAAAAATATAAGAAAATTATAATTTTTCATGAGAGAGTCATTTTTTATAATTATGAAATTATTTTTCTTTTGCATTAAAATTATTGTTTTACATAAATAAATCATATTTTCGTAAAATTCAAAATTTTTTCACAACTAAAAAGAATTATGAAAAATAGTTTTATTTAAAAAAAAAGATTGTGTTTTTTGTAAAAGAACTATTTTTTTCGTAATTACGAAATTACTTTTCCTTTTCGTTAATTTAGAAATTTTTTTCGTAAAATTGTTGTTTTAAACAAGATAAGTCATATTTTCATAAAATTAAAACTTTTTTCACAACCAAGAAAAATTACGAAATAAAGTTTAATTTAAGAAAAAATTATGAGAAAATTATGATTTTTCGTAGGAGAGTCATTTTTTTGTGAAATAAAACTATATATGTATGGTTACTTTATTTTTAAATAAAATAACCTACTTTATTGCAAAAAAAAATAATTTTTTTACAAAAAATTATAATTTTATTTATATTTTTTCATAAAGTAAACTATTTTTTCGCAATTTTACTTAATTCCGAAAAAAGTTTTAATTTTACGAAAATATAATTTGTGTTGTAATATGATTTATTTTATACAAAACAATAATTTTATGAGAAAAATAATTTTATAATTACAAAAAAATATTACTTTTTAAAAAAAATCACAATTTTCTTATAAAAGGCATTATATAGGCAAAATTTTATATTACTTTATTTTAAAATAAAGTATAAAATTTTTTTACAGCTAATAGGATAATTATAAATAATAAATATGATTAAAATATTTAAAGTATTATAATTAAATTAATCTGCTATTATATTTCACTAATTAAAAATGAGAAATGCAAAATTAATTAATGTAATATTTTAAATTTATATATCTATAAATTTTATAAAAAATGTCTAATTTATGAAAAAATATAAGAAAATTATTATTTTTTATAAGAGAACCGTTTTTTTGGTAACTACAAAATTATTTTTCTTTTTTTAAAATTATTGTTTTGCAAAACATAAATCATATTTAGGTAAAATTAAAAATTTTTTTGTAATTAAAAAATTACCAAAAATAATTTAATTTACGAAAAAATATGAATAAAATTATTTTTTTTATTTTTTTTTGCAAATAAAATAAATTATTTTGTTTAAAAATAAAGTAATAATTGAATATATATATATAGAGAGAGAGAGAGAGAGAGAGGATGGAGAAGTTGGCCGTGATAGGATGAACTAAATGTCACATCTTAAAAAACAAAAAAAAAGAAAACAAAAAAAAGAACACTACAAAGTACAAAGCTATGCGTAGAGGATAATATCTTTCTCAAATTTCGTTTTATAGCTGTCTGTTATAACTATAAGACTGTTGCATATATATATCAATCCTTTACGTACAAGAAACTTATTGATTTCTACTTTATGAATCTCTCCCTCTCTCTCTCTCTCTCTAATCATGTTAGAAACTAATTAATTGAATTTCAAGTCTGAATTTAATATAATTAAAATTTCTTAATATATATATATATATTTTGCCTAAAATTATTTGCTTCCATTGATGGATAACTTGAGATGACAAGTCATAATACAAAATTTGTAACAGTCCTATAGGTTTTACTATCATCCAATCATCAGGAAGGTTACCATGCATTTAATTTTGAGAAGGCCATCCAATCAGTAACACCATTATAATTCCTACTAATCCAAGTAATACTGTAAATTTGAAAAGAAGATAACCTCTTTAACAGCATAAACCTAAGCTTGAATATCTAAATTTGGCATCATAGAATCGTCATTGCAACAAAAGACTAGAATTCTACGATCTGATTCAAAATGGCAGGCAGTCCAACCTTTCAAAATTGCATGCTTCATATTAAAGACCAATGCTTCTGCCTTATCAGCTAATGGGAACCTTGCAAATTTAAATGCAACAGCTCCGTCTCTCATCTGACCGACACAATCCCTGCAGATGAAGGCTAGAACTGCTGTGTTTGTATTAACATCAAAACTTGCATCAATATTAAATTTAATTATTCTTGTGGTAGTGGTTCCCATTTCAGTTTCCTTATAACATTGTCACCAGCAATATTGGAATTCATTTTCTTAGATTTCCAAAAGGACAAATTTTGTGAATTGATGATACTAATTCAGTTGAGAAATGAGTTAACACCTCACCTTTTTTATTTTTTATTTTTATTTTTTAGTTTTGAAATTAGAATTAAGTATGTATTATATAGAGAGAGAGTGTATATTTTAAAACTTATTGGAAAAGAAAATTTAATTTTGATAATGCTCATTGAGATATAATTATTTTATTTTTTGATATATTTAATTTCGATTAAATTTTGAATTATTTGAGATTTTATAATTTTGAAGATGACTCTAATATTAATTGAAATTATAATTAACAGATATCAGTCTTAACTAAAAATCCATTTGCTACACTAAGCACACAAGTTTTTTTTTTTTTTTTTTTTTTTTTTTTTATCTAGGCTTATATATAGCATTAGAATTGGAATTATATTTTTCATAGAATTGGAATTATATTTTTCATACTCAATCCGGTCTTAAAATCGATGAAGATAGAGAATTATAAGTCAAAAATTTATTCGGAATTGAATCTAAAATCTTAAATAATATTATATATTTATTATTTATATATTAAAAATAAATATAATATACTAATAAATATTATTTAAACTAAAGATTGTCAGTATACATGAGTAATACATGTTATATATATATTTAGAATGAATGTTACAATAAATTTAATTATAAGAATTTCAAATAAAAATAAAGTAATATTGATTATATATTGTGAACACTCATTATAGAAGGCACTCGATTTATAAATGACTCATATCAGTCTGTGAATCAATTTCTAATTTTTCTGATTAAACCGATGGATGGATCTAGCTAGATTTAAAACATTGATTAGAATATTAAAAATTAAAATGAGAGGAATTTGAAACTTTTAATGCTGTATGACAAGGAGTTTAAGATTAATGAATTTTTTATTATATGAGTGGAAGAACTAATTAATTAAAACTATAAAAAATATTATAGTATTCTATCTTTTTTTTTTTAATCATATATAGATATCATTTAAAATTAGGGGCAAAAACATGGATTTTACCACCGTACAAGAAACAATGCTGGTTTTATGCCTATAATGCCTTATAGACGTGGAGAAAAGACATTATGAGAAGGATTGCAATTTTGCCAGTGAATATTATTAATTATTAAATGGCACGAGATGAGTTACTTTGATTTTGAGCCACTAATTTTACCCATGCTTAATTAAGGCCATGAATTAATTAATCAGAAGCTATCCAATTGTCTATAAATATTTTGACTTGATTAATTAATAAACTATTATTGGCAACTTATAATTATACTATTCAATTAAGTAAGCACTAAGTCAAAATCTTAGATTAAAACTCTAATGGAATGGCAAAGAATGCACCAAAAGAAATTCATAAGAGGTACTATTAAAATCAATATTTTAAAAACTTAACCGGATTAATTGGTAAAATTGATTAAATTATGAACTGGATATTGATTTGATTCGATTGTCTAAAAAATTAGATTTATTAAAATAATGTTATTTTAAATAAAAAAAATTAAAAATAAAAAAAAAATTATCAAACCAGCGAATCTGACCAGTATTCGGTTTTAAAAATATTGGTTAAAATAATTGACTAGTAATAACTGTGCACTAATACCTATCTTTAAAGAATATGTATATGCAATAACATTGTCATAGCCCCAATAAAACATTAATATACATATTTTTTAAATACGATATGATGGTGAACTTTGCTGGCATAGTAATGAGTAAAAAATACAGACCTTTCCACATATATATGTGACGCCCTCAGGAGTTTTCACAATTGTTTAATTATTTCCACGTAATATTTATAAAAAATTAATGTTTTGGCATTTGAGCATAATTTTTTTTTTATGTCAAAATATATTTAAAACAAAAAAATGATTGAAATTGATGAATTCTTGAACTCTTATTTATAAGATAGATACATCAATGGCAGAGGCAGGGATCAGAACGGGCCTTGGCTGCCTCTTACATTCAGAATAGAAATTTTTTTAATGTTAAATTATTAAAATTTAGTTATATATTATATATAACTTTTTATTTTTGGTGAATTTTTTTAAAATTATGTAGAAATTAATTTAATTATATATATTAACGACCTTAATATAAATTATGGTATAAAAATTTTGATTCTCATTGAAAAATTTTTCTTACTCTGTCAATGAATACTTACTAATTAAATTAGTAGTTCAATATTAAACTATACTATATATTAACTATTATTTTAAGAAAAGTGCTAAAAACTTTTTTTATATTGTATTTTTATTATATTTTCCATATAAATTAAGACGCGTGAAAAATTTTAATAATATTATTATTATATTAATTAATTTTTATAATAATTTTATGAAATTAAAATATGTGATAAGTTTTAATAGTATTATTATTATTATATTAATCAATTTTTAATATAATTTCATATATTAATATATCTTAATAATATAAAAAAGACTTTCACTTGTAATTGCAGTGAAATTAATTAAAACTGAGATGAATAATTAATTGGTAATTGGTATTTTTGTATGTTTAATGTAGTAAAACGCATGCAATGATAGTATTGAAAATGATGACTATTAGGTGGTAATCAATTAAGGTGATAAGACAATATAGCATGCGACAGACTATCTAAAAGCTAATGTTAGGGTTGGAATTTCACTATTAACGATTAATCCCTCTCCTTAATACTTTATAAAAAATTTATTTTTAATAAATTTTACTTTAATTACGTAGAAATATTAAAAATTTATATAATTATACGTGTCAACTTTAAAAATTAGCTATTGAAATTTGAAAATCTAATTATATATAAATTTATTTAATATTTTATATTTAATCAATATGCGATCTATTTCTACATAAAAATTTTTCCTTTGATTTTTTTTTCATTTTTACCGGACTGTATAAAAATTTAAAACCTTTTAATTTTGAAGACGATTCCTATAATTTAATAGTATGAATACCAAAGATTACCACATGATATAGGAATGCTATAAAAACGATGTTCTTCAATTCACATGAAAAAAAGCATTTAAACAAGGCATAAAAAAAGGGAAAAACCAGAAATTCATCATCAAAATCCTATGCTATGTCCCATACTCAATTATATGCATTAAATTTTATATAGTTACGTTTAAGAAAAACCTACTGAACAAAATACACTTCTATAAGACAAACATTTTGCTAATTAGTTAAATCAGCCTTCTTTTCTTATTCTTCTCATTAGCTTTATATGTATATAAAATTTATAGTTAGTGGAGTCCCTAGAAATTTATTTATTTTTTTGTATATTGGAAATTTAATTAATTGCAGTGCTAGCAATATTCTCTCAAAATTTATAGTTAGTGGAGTCCCTAGACTTTAAACAAAAGACGTGTTGATATTGGATTATCTCTCAAAAAATTCCCTCTATAAATGTGTTCTAAACAACATTAAGCTTCTCATCTTCACATTATAGAGGAGTTAATTAAGAGAGTTTTTTCTTTTTTTAGAGAAATATTTAATTAAGAGAGTTAATTATTATAATTACAATTAATAATGGCATCATGGGGTATATTTTATGAAAAATCAAAGCCATTTTTGGCTGTTATTTTTTTACAATTTGGGTATGCAGGTTTGTCTGTAATTTCAAAGTTTGCTCTAAATCAAGGGATAAGCCAACATGTTTTGGTTGTCTATAGGCATGCTGTTGCCACCATTGTTATTGCTCCTTTTGCTATTATTTTTGATAGGTCTCTCTTTTTTCTCATTCATTAATAATTAATTCTTCAGTTATATATATAATTATAACTAATAATCAAATTTTTACTGATTTTTTCTTTTTTTCACATGCAGGAAAGTGAGGCCAAAAATGACAGTCTCCATCTTTGTTAAGATAATATTGCTTGGCTTGTTGGAGTGAGGGGCTTGACCCTTTATTATTATTATTATTAATTATATAATATAAATAATTAACCTACAATTTATATTATATTATTTCATTTCATATATGTATTAAACTTAATTAAATAATTATTATTATTTTATGCAGACCAACTATTGACCAAAACTTATACTACACTGGCATGAAATATACCACAGCAACTTTTGCTTCAGCCATGAGTAATATGCTCCCTGCTTTTGCATTTCTTATGGCTTGGGCCTTAAGGTAATTAATTATATTATATTATATTATTTTGTTGATTAAGGGTTTTAATTAATTATATTATAAATTTATAATATTAATTGTTGTAGGCTTGAGAAGGTTAATTGGAGAAAAGTGCATAGTTGGGCAAAGGTGTTGGGGACATTAGTGACAGTGGGAGGAGCACTGTTAATGACTCTAATTAAAGGGGAAATATTGGATTTACCATGGACTAAAGGATATGTTAATCATCCTTCTAGTAATGGAGTAACTTCTCAGGATACAACTAAGGGTGCTTTTATGATTGGAATTGGTTGCGTAAGCTGGTCTGGTTTTATTATTCTTCAGGTGATTAATTAATAATTATTTTATTTGGTCCTCACATCAAAGAATTAATATTACTTAGTGGGTTAATTACTACACATAACATATCAAAGAATAATAATAGTATTATTTGATGAATGGTTTTGTAGGCAATAACACTAAAAACATACCCAGCTGAGCTTTCTTTAACAGCATTGATATGCTTGATGGGAACTATCGAAGGATCAATATTGGCTGTTATAATGGAAAGAGGCAATCCCTCTGCCTGGTCTTTACACTTCGATTCTAAATTATTAGCCGTTGTTTATAGTGTAAGTATTTAATTTTTTTTTTATGGTAATTAATGTGGGTTTTTTTTTTCTTAATTAAAAAAAAAATTATTTACAATTATTTATATGTTTTGGTCATATATTGCAGGGAGTAATTTGTTCAGGAATTGCTTATTATGTACAAGGAAAGATAGTGAAGACAAAGGGTCCTGTTTTTGTGACTGCCTTTAGTCCTTTAAATATGGTTATTGTTACAATTATGGGCTCTTTTTTCTTATCTGAGATAGTGTACTTGGGAAGGTGACTATCTCTCTCTCTCTCTTTAATTAAATCCTCTTATCTATGTAAAAAAAAATTCAGATTATAAGTTTGAAATTCAATTGAAATATAATTAAAAAGAAAAAAAAACTAATAAATACACCACACTTCTATATATTTATCATATCTTTTAACTTAAAATGAAAATTTTTTTTTCTATATATTAAAAATTCTTAATGAAAACAATGTTAGAATTTGAAATTTTGATATTCTATTTTAAGAGATAAGTATTCGATTAACAATTTTTCTATTAAGTGCCTTAAGAGTACCATTGAAAACAGTTATTTCATATAAAATCTAGTTAAAAGACAACTATCTGAGACACTTATTAAAAAGCAGTTATTTCTAATAAAAATAATTAAATTAATTTAAATATAAATTGAGTAAAAAAATGAAGATTTTGATTAGTGATAAATCAAATTATTATTATTTTTTTAATGAGTAAAAAAATGAAGATTTTGATTAGTGATAAATCAAATTATTATTTTTTTTAACACTAAAGCGGCTCAATTAACTTAAATGATATTATAAGCTGCACAATAGTGGTAGTCTTCTCTTTTAACATCTCTTACTAAAGTATACAGAATATAAAACCTTTTATTTTTCTCTCTTAAAGAAGATATGAAGACCAACCAAACTACACATGAGTAACATTTTTAAATTTATTTATTTAACTATATTTGAATTATTATTTTTTAACTAGTGCTCTTAAGAATTTTTTTTATTAATATTCTCAAAAAAAAAAAAAGAAGATTTTTTTGATTAATACTATTAAATTACTAATAATGTAATAGCTAAAAAAAAATATGGAATTTGAAAATATTGTGACTTTGGACTATAACCTAATCAGGTAATAATTATTGATGTTTCATTGTAGGGTGATTGGAGCACTAGTGATTGTTATTGGACTTTACCTAGTATTGTGGGGTAAGAGCAAGGATCAATCTCCATTAAATTCCAGCAATGATAAGGTGGCTGCAACTACTTCACAAATGGTTGCTATAAATGAGAAGATAGAGACTACTTCAAATCAAGAATTTGTTGCCATTGATATCATCAAAGTAAAACCTACCAGTGAATCCCTTTGAATCAATTAAGGAATGATAATTAAGTTGAAAGGAACTGTCAAAATGCATGTACTAATTAATTTCTAAATATATTTTTTTAATCTTTTTGTGTTTTTAAGTTTATGAGGACCATTACTTCAAAATAAAATAAAAGTTATGAGAACCATATAGAGAGTTTTATATTAGGCATTCCCTTGAAAGTGTGTTTTTTTTTCGGATTTTTCTTTTGTGGAAATCCATACATAAGTAATCTATTATGAACAATAAAGTTTATAGTGATCAAGTTTGTATTTTACTTCTACATATATATATGTCTACTTTCCTTCACTTTCATTATTCTTTTGTGTGAATATAGATTATTAAATAATTAGTGGAAGTAATTGGCCTATAATAATAATAATAATAATAATAATAAACTTATATATATTGAATGGGTTTCATGGTTCGTTTGCTATTAACATGAATAAATCATAATGCAATGTAATATAATATAATCAAATACATTTTTAATATAATATTTGCATTAAATTAGTGAAAAAAGTAATTTCAAATCCATTCAAATATTTGAAAGCATAAAGAATTATCATCATTACTATTTGAAAAATCCCAACTTTAAATGTAAATCATTTTGTAGGATTAGATAATCATATATTATTTAAGGGTCATATAAATATTGGAATTTTTTTTTTCATGAAAATGACAACCAATTCTTTATTAGTTTGCAGAAGGTAAATCTAATCAAGAAGTGGAAATCCATCAAATAAAATGCTGTCTATTCTCACAAAAATTGAATATTTATATATTTTCCTAGCTAGTTCCATCTCATTGCTGTCAACTTCACATGATAATCAGTTCAATGCCATCAAATCCCCAAATTCATGGCAGTGGAAACTAATTCATTGCTCCACTACTGCATACTGGGCATTGGTTGCCATTGGCCAAGGAAATGCTGTGCCTACAAAATAAGACCTTTTAGTGCTGTATGACTAACAAGTACTAAATACAATAAGTGTTATGAAAGAAAGTTATGTCATTAGCACCTAACTTGGCTGCATTACTATTATTATTATTTTTATCCTTTTTTACAATATAAAGGGTTATTTTTCTTTTCTTTTCTTTTCTTTTTTTTTACAATAAAAGATATTTTAATACTTGTTATTTATGTGTCGAGAATAAGATATCGATTTGGTACTTAAAATTAAAATATTTAATATTTAATCGTTTCAAATCATTTGAAACCATTCATTTTAAAAAAAAAAAAAAATCAATTAAGCTAAAAATGATAAGTCAAGATTTCCAATTAAAATTTACACAGAATATAATTAATTTTTAAATATTTTTATAATTTAAAAATTATGTCATTTATATTATTTAGTATTACTTAAAATTCAACACTTAATTTTTAATTCTACCAAATATTATTCTCTCACTAAGTGAATCTAAAAAAATCCCACACAATTTATATATCCAAAAATTACCTTTTTGAATTCAATTTAATGCAGTGATATAATTTAGATGAAAAATTTTAATTAGAAAAGTGGACCTACGTATTGTTTCAATTGCTAGTTTTAACTGTACTGTATACTCCAATTATTGCTAGGGGAGAATCTAATTAACATCCAGCAAGTAAGATAATGAAGGTCAACTTCATGGAATAACATATACATGACTTAAAGGCATTGCAACAAAGATGATAATGTCCATCTTTGCCATTAATAATATTGTTGAGCTTCTTGTAATAAGAAATTAAGAATTTACCATTTTAAACTTCACTGCATGACCTCTGAAGGAAGTTGTTTACACTGGGTTGAGAATACTTAAGATACCCTGCAGCAACTACAGTAACTTCTAGATAAAATAGACTGCTCTGACCTACATATATATTATTTAACCGAGTTTATTGCCTAAACCATATATATACTTACTGCTAAATTGACCCTCAAGAGACACCAGTTTTTGCCGGACATTCCTCCCTCATAGAATTCGCTCTGTAAGTTATGTCTAAGTATCCACTTTCACCCATATAATTGATAGGATCAATAGAACATTAGAACACAGATCTAAGACATTGTGTTTGTCTGGATGAATAATTGATATTCAATCTCTCAAGTCTTGACTACTATTTTGGGATGTCTAGTAAAAGTAAAGTTGGAAAAACAATTTCTAAACTCCATGGCCAATTCAAAAGTCGAAATTATAATTAAAACATTCAAAGTAGAGTTTCTATTCATAGACTATGATGGAAAGCACTATATTAACCTTTGCATGGAAACTATGCAACACTGCGATCTGATATATATATATATATATATATATATATATAAACACTTGGAAATCAAACTTGCAAGTTGAAGTGATTATTGTGCATATCTATGTATCATACTGGTACAGAAAACTAGTATCATACACTTTGTCCATTCTGTTTTCATGGTAGGAATATTCTCTCGACTCTCTTCCACGTGGGATTCTTAGCTTGGGCTACTAAGATAGAGATAGCAGTCTCTAGATTAAGGACTAGTAACCCTGAAACCCCACAGAAATCGGATGTTGAGAGCCAATGATACCTAGATGGTGAATCCCCACTGGACTTATTCGTCCCCACTAGACTTGTTCGTCGGCCGGGCAGCAGACCTCTATTAATTAAGAAAATTGCAAACTAGACAGACCATACTTTTGAAAAATTTAACATGCTCCAAACTCAATCTTGGCCCATGAATAGATCTAATCCCCACTATTGGTGGGATTCATCAGAATCCCGGACCAATAACCTAGACCCACAAGGATAATGACTACATACAAACTGAACCACCAATAACCTGCACCAGAAACCAAAACTAGCATATCAGCACACTGAGATGCGCACTTGACTTATGAATCAGAAAAAACAAGTACACTACTTATTGCCTTCCCGTTATCTTGATGTCGATATGGTCAAATACAACAGAGTTACTACTACTACTACCATGTGCTTACGGAAAAAATTTAGCCAACTACACTACACTAGACCCTCACTAAATGGTGATACAATCAGCACACGAGTTTAAACTTTAAAAGTAATATAAAGAATATCTAGCTTGGACCTCTCAATGCATAACAAGTATTTGCAAGCAATCTTCAACCAGTAACACTGATCATCACATTCTTAGAGCTCTAGACCCATTTTGAAATCCTTGGAGTATCTGCAATATATACCTATTCATTTTTTCTTTTTCAACTCATAGCTTTAGGCTATGGTATTAGATGATCGGTGCTACACACTAGAGGCTCACTGCATGACTTCCATCAAGGCCTCTTCTGTCCCCTCAAAGTGGAACAGCTATCTCCCCAGCCAACATGCAAAGTCCCTCTAATGCCAGTCATACACATACATGATAGTTAATTCTAATTTTAACAGATTTAATTGTCCGAAATTATAACTTTAGATTTTATTTTTTAAAAAGTTTACAATAGAAATCTAAATAAGCCTTGTCTCCTCAAAATTATTAAAATCCCAAAGCAAGTTGATAATTTACGAAAGATATATGCTGCTATGCACAGAACACACTGCCTCATATTCTATAAATAGGATCTTCATCTCAAGATGGAATGACAACTTCATCCTTTCCATAGATGCGCTGAAGTTCACGGGTGGCAGCTTGATATGATGCTAATAAGAAAAGAAAGGAGAGAAATTTTATAAGGGATTAAAGAAAATTACTCTCTAACATTGGTGTTAAGCGACTTGCAGAAAATCACCTATAAATGCATTACCTTTCCAGCTGCGGAAATTCTTCTGATTAATTGGAGACCCAGTCACATTTTGGATTGCATCAAACAGCATCTCCTGAGGAGTGTTCTTCAGCTCCTGAACAACTGCATAGATGGTCTTCCCATTCTCAAAGTAAATATGATTGTTGGGGTGCTTAGTCTTGCAATTAGCATGACGCTCAAATTCATAAGCATTCAGAGCCTGCATGATGCATTGAATGTCATGAAACTCATCTTGAACTTGTACATATTGTTTTAAAGAAACTAAAGTTATAGTGAGTCAATAACCTTAGAGAAGTTGCATTCCTGGCAGCCACATAAATACCCAGTTCCCTTTATAATTCCCTTGAGATTTTTCTGCCAAACAATAAGGTTAAAACAACTCAAAAGAAACTTATTTATCGAACCATGCATATTCTCTCTTTGCACTTACGAAAATTTCATACAATATTATTAACCTCACCTCCCTTGACCATGAAACATATTTCACGGGAACCCCATCAAGCATGCCAGTTGATAACAAACTTTTGACATTTGAAGGAAAGTTGTTTGGAGGAACCTTCTTAGATGCCTTGGCATCTTTATTCTTGGGGGCTGTATCAGTTTTTGAATTAGCTTTTGGGGCATTATTTACAGGTGGATCGGCATTTGCCTGAACAAAATCTTTCGGACTTGGTACTTCTGAAGTTTGAGCTGAGTTATGATCACTTATTAAAATGTCATAGCCATTAATAATACCACCAGAAGGATTTGCCTCAGGTTCATCATGAAAACCTCCAAAAGATATGTTATTGCTGTCACCCTTGTTATAGTTGTGGCCCATGGATAGAATGTTGGAATCCCCTTTGTCCTGAGCAGAACACATGGATGTGATGTTGGAATCTGCCTTGTCATAGCTGGCACTAATGGATATGATACTATCATCTTCCTTACTATACGAGGGGCCCATAGATATGAAATTCTCATTTGCTTTATCATAGGGAGGACCCATCGAGATGAAATTTTCATGTCCCTTGCTAAAGGAAGGAGTCATTGACATGCCATTGCTGTCTTCCTTTTCATACGATTGACCCATTGTAATAAAGTTGGCATCCCCCTTGTCAAAAGGCTGACCCATTGATAGAATACTGTCATCTCCCTTGTTATAATCATGACCCATGGATATGAAATTTCCATCTCCCTTGTTGAAGGTATGGCCCATTGAGATGAAATTCCCATCCGCCTTACTGAAGTTGGGCCCAATTGAAATAGTATTCTCCTCCCCATGATTATAAGTTGGGCCCAAAGATATGGCATTACTATCACTCTTATCATAGGTTGCACCAATTGAAATTACATTGTTATCTCCTCGACTATAGGAGTGTCCCATAGATGCAGAAATGTCATTGCCAGAGTCCCTTACTTGATTGACTTTAACTTTTCTGAGTCCACCAAAACTAAGACATCCTGAGGGATCTTCAATGGTATGAGACATAGATAAACCCATAGATGAATGGCTACCATATTGATCATTGTAATCCTTTCTTCCCATATTCATATTCATATTTCCACCACCAGCAGAAGGAACATTCCTATCAACCATATTGACAGTCCGCACAGCCTCAGACCCAAATAGGCGGTCACTGAATTGCCCTGAAACTGACTGAAAACTGGAAGCATTATGCCACGGAGAAACATTCATGTGAGAAGTTCCCAAAACTGGCCTGTTACCAACAGCTTCAATTGCTTGCTTTTTGTTGCTGAACAATTCTGGTCCAGTGGTATCCATAAACCATTGATGTCCACGCTTTGGTTCAATTCTCGAGGAACTATCATAACCTATTTCTCGACACCCAGCATCCCTTGTCATGCAAAACATTTTGTGCTGGAAAGACTGCAGAAACAATTACAAAGAACAAGTCTCCAGTTGAGTTACATAAGTAACAATTGCCTAAGTACACAAACTGAGAATCAATTTCTCAAGACTTTAATCAATTAAGGAAACAATAATTTGAAAAAAAAAAGGAAAAACTATGACCAGTACTTCGCTTGTTTAACCAAATAATGAACTATGTCAAGGAAATTCATTAACTAGAACTACCTGCTTTTTAATGCAATTTTATTAGGTAACAAATTTTATATCTTGTCTCAGAGATTAACCTATGTAGAATAATGTTTCCTGAAAGGTGAGAACCAAGTATTTGAGCAAAATCTTAACACTATGCACTAACCAGAACAATATACTAACAGATCCACATAAAGTCAGATTGCACTTTTAGTATCTAACTTCATATATAGCTTGATAGTCTCAATTTCCTTATCATGGAATGATACATTCACACAAACACACACACACGCGTCTCTGTGTCAACTTTTTGTTTTCCGTATAAGAAATAATGTGCAAGTTTGTATATAAAACCAACGAAGCATTTGCCTATGAAGACATTCATTTCAAGTTAGACCATGGTTGGAGAAACACAAGTTTCATGTTTCGACTCAGATGCAGGGTGTTGAATGTGACTTCTACTAAAATTCCAGTTATCAGAAGAGCACTGTACACAGTTCTGATCATATCTATTAATACCCTTATATGACCATACAACCAGGCTTTTTTACTTGTAGAGTAATCATGTGACATATATACAACTATTAAAGTCATATCTGCATCCAAATTTCAAGGTAATAAGCTGAATCCACATCAATCTTATAGTTTCCAACATTTGTGATGAACAAAGATAAATTCTTAATATGAGTGTCAAAAACAGATGGATACAAGTGTTCCAACTAAAGTTCAATTTAACAATTCCTTTAGAAATAGAGATGCACAAACACAACCGTTTGTGAAAACTTTTTAAGATTCCAAGAATCTTGGTGAGAGGTCTTTACTTGCTTTAAACAACACTTCTCTCCATCTCATTTTGGACTGGTTCCTAGCATCATATTCTTATTTGGAAGCATTTTAAAAAATTATTTTATTGGCAATGCTTGATAAGAATTTTCTTTCCTTCTCAAACACTCAAATCATTTCCAAAGTGGGCATGACATGAAAACAAAATCACATAGAAAGCAAGCATGCTATAACCTGACATGTAGCGGTTTGTAACATCCAATCCAGCAATAACACATTTCCAGGTAACTATCTCATTCTACTTAGACTAAACACCAGGATTATGGTGTAAACTGCTGGACGAAGTAAGGATCAAGATATTTTTTAAGGTTTTAGGAATTTTCTGTCTACAAGTGTAAGCTGCTGGCTCAAAGCATGATATTCTTTACCAATAAAATTTATTGTTGAGTTCAGATTCATTTTAAAATTGTCAAATTTTCCACCCACTGGAAGATTTTTTGTTTGTTTCCTCGAACAAAAACAGGTGTCTAAAGAATTAGGTTACTGTCTACAGCTCACTGCACTACCAGCAGCATCCAACTTGTAGAAATCACATAGAAACCCTTGAGTTAGACTTTGTTTGGTATCCCCAAGGAGAAAAGAAGACTATAAAGCTAATCAACACAGTTAAAAAAAAAAAAAAAAAGAACACAAATTACTTAGATTTAGCTCTCATATCATGGATAAACTTAGATTTAGCTCTCATATCATGGATAAAAATCTTCATGAATTGTAGCCTGGAAACTGTGAAATGTTTGACCCAGACTACAGGATCCATTTCTTGACCGTTAGGGGGCCAAAAAAAAAAAATTGTATTCTCTAAGATTCTTGCTTTCTTCCTGACTAAAACTTATATTAGAGTATGCAAGATTTTTCCATTCACATCTAAAAACAGAAGTTTTTCAATTTTACTAAGAATCCTAGGCAAAATCTCACAATCTCCAACTCAGTGATTTCATTTGGAAATAATGCATTATTATCAAGAAAGTTTCATAATCCTCTTAGGCTCGTCAACAATAATTAATTACTAAAACAAGGTCCTCAGGGTGATTCCACGCAAATTGCAATTGTTGCAAGGCTGTCTTAATATGAATATGGAAAGAAAAAAAAAAGTAAAGAAGAAAAAGCATGGTTGTAGGCATTGATTGCTAGTGAAGATTTTAGGAAATGAGAGAAATAACAAGTTTTAAACTTGATATGGAGAAGGCTTATGAAACTGAATGTTGGGATTTTCCTTATACAAGTCCTGGAGAGGATGACCTTTTTAGAATTATATAGTATTATTGGAATAAAAGATGCATTTGGAAAGCTACTACTGGAAGACCCTCTATTTTTTCAGATAAAAGAGGAATTTATTGATAAAATATAAAGGAAACAATTACAAAGAAGAATAATGAACCATCTTCTAAATAATTGCAAAAAAGAAGAAGAAAAGCTCTCCAATCCTGTTGAATTTTAGCTAAACCTATTAGCATATACTCATATTGAAGTTTAGAAAAGGGGGGAAATCCCATAACAGCTGCATAAGCAAAAGTAGATCACTAAACACACACACACACAGAGACAGACACCCCAACCCCAACACACACCCACACCCACTCACCGCCCCCCCCCCCACCCCCCCGAAAAAAAAAAAAAAAAAAAAAAAAAAAAAAACCCATCCTTCCCTTCCTCCTTTCTCTTCCTCCAAATCCATCAAAATATCAATAATGTATTTTCCAAACATTTGAGGAGAAACCATTCCTTTGAGCAACCAAAAATTTAAATCCAAATTGACCAAAAAGAGAGGTAAACAAAACTGAGTGCACATTAACTACTACCAAAATACATAACACAAACATCAGATGATAGTGCCTTATTAGGTCCACTTGTGTGCAAAAGATCTTATCCCACTAAAGACGCCTCAAGAAACACAAACCTCAACCTTGATGCAACCCTAAGATTTCTGAATACAATTACCAAAGCAAAGGAGTTCATTTAGAAGTTGAAAAAGAAGTTTTAACAGAACTTAAAATGGAAATACTCATAACTATCCAAATTCCAAATTCTTCAACCTAATGCAAAGGAAAGATAGAACAATAACAGCATTAAGCAATAAATAAAGAGCCCTCGTCTTCCTATCCTTTCATGTTAGTTATGGTCTAATAAAGGTCCTTAGCAATATGTTGAAGATGACCAAAGAAAGAAGGTTATTGAGTGCTTTTACAACAAATAGAGGGGATATGACAATTAAATTGTCACATTTTTTTTTTTCCCGTTGTGGTGTGGGTTCCTAAAAAGGGTCATCAAGCAACTTATTTGGAGACTAGGGTCACGAAGAAAGCCTTATCCTTAGTCACTAAAAGCTCTTTTAGATCAAGTAGTTAAAAAAAATCAATGAAAAAAAAAAAGAAAAAGAAAGAGATTTAGGGAGGGTGAGATGATTTTTTTCTCCTCTTTTTTTTTTTTTTTTTTTTTTTTGAGGCAAGGAACAAGGGATCAGCTGTATTTCAGCATGACAAGTAGTGGTGCCCCTCTTAAAACCCAATTCTCGAACTTCCTTTTGACAGCTAGATATAAAGGTACATAAAGATACTTTGGTTAGTTCATGGCCGAACCTTACAAAGAAAGATGTTGCATAACATAAGTTCATCTAAGACTTTTAAGGATTAGAAAAAGGATAAGAGCTCCCCTATCTTCAAATTTTTTTAAGTAGTTGTACGGTGAACACAAAGTAAGAAGACAAAGTTTAGCCAAATGATCGACAAAGGAAATACTTCTGATGTTAAGTCTCATTAGAAATTAAGCAACAATTCCAAAGTTTATGTAACTTTAATTTTCGAAGGGGAATTCAGAAGATAAAAGCTTCCTCTAGGAGAGTTCCATGCAAGGAAAGCAACTAAAGAGAGAATCATATCCATTAACAATGTAACAATCTTCTAAAGGCTGCAACAATTTGGTTGTAGATACTTGTTTTGGAACATCATAGCTAAATTAGCAACGCATCTCTCGGTGTTTTGCAATTGGATTGATAGTTACAAAACTTTGTATACATGTTTAATTGCATTTCACGGATAGATGCATGGTGATTGAAGGTGGACTTAGTAAGCTTGAAAAGGCATTTCATGTGTGCAAAAGGAAGAGAGCACTTAACTACTCTCATGCCAATTTTTGGTTGCTAAGAGGGAAAATCACAGAAGCATCTTGAGACCTAAAACCGTTGCTTTATGGTTTGTTTTGCATTATTGTTTTAACTGTTTCTTGAGAAAATCACCATTTTGAATGTTGATCAAAAGCAATGAAAAATTCTTTTCATGGTATATTTGACATGTTTTCTTCATAAGAACTCCAAAATAGCTAAATGGCATTTCCATATCTTTTTTTTCTAACAACATTTAAAAGATTATTTTTTGAAAATTTTAGTTTCAACCTCAATGTCAAGTGTACTACTACGGTTCTGGTTATGTTTTCAAAATATACAATTTGTATTCAAAAGCGTCCAAGAAGTATCGATATTTGATATGGGTACAATACAATAAAAAAAAACACAATAAAATAATGTCATCCACCTAGTAGACCTATCCTTGTTATATAGCTTACAAGCAATTTTGGAGTTACTTTGTGGAAATGAATTAGGAGAAATTGTTTACTTCTTAATGAATTAGAATTCAAAGTGGGCAACGATATGATCTTCATATTACGGTGTTATTTATAATGTGAAAAGAAAGTATGCAAGATGCAATCGCAAATTTTTACTCCATCGAAAGAGTGATTTTGCAAATTATACGAATTGGGTACGCAATATTTAGGATTCTAGCAATGAAAGAGATAGTAGCACAGTCATTGGAAGTTCTTTTTCCATCGCTTGCACAAAAGTGAATTAATACTTAGCGTGAGATTCTCCTTTATTGGAGATTTATTAGCATTTAGCTAGGTGAAATTCTTCTTTACACCACTGATAGCGGTGATCCCATGGAAGATTGTATTACAAATTAAGTTTCTCCTAAAGTTTCTACTTTTGTATTGACGGAAATCCACTTCAATATCCTTGCTAGAGAGAACATCATGACGAAGTATTTTTGTGAATGATTGGTGCTACAAATGCATGGATGATAAGATAATTCATCACCTTCTTTATCGCATCATGGCCCAAGAAATACAAGGCATGATGTGTATTAGATGCATCATGACCATTAAAGGCAAGGGAAAGAAGATAGTGATTTAGATGGAAAAGAAATTAGACAATTGAGATTAGGTGTGAATTTTTTGGATTATCTTTTTCGTTGTTTGTGAATATCCTTTTTTCATTTTTTTTTTTTTTGGCTTTGTTGTGGATCCTTTCTCACGTTGATTGATGCTTTAGCATAAACTAAAGTTACAAGGGTTCAATAATAGGTCAATCAATAAATGCAATCTTTCATCCTTGATTGCAAATCATTAACTTTGAAGATATTAGGAAGCCAATTGTTTGCAAACTCCATAACAAATTCAATCCTACTAAAGTTGAGCCTATCATAGTGTTTTGTTCAAGCCTATTGAAGTTGAGCCTCCTTGCCCACACCAATGCACACGCCATGACATCAAGCTACCTTCCACGTTTGTTCTTAACTTAAATAGTTGAAAAACTATATAGTTGTTGTCACTCTTGCTACATGTACACATGTTCAATTACTCTCATTAAAGTTCTTCTTACAATGCCAGTGGAGCTTGACAAACTACCATTGAATTTCTTCCATCAATTGAGCAACAGGTTTATGACTCAAAGAGATACTTTATCAGGTCTGTTGTTGCACTTTGATGGATGTCAATCCCATATATTTAGATGCTGAAAATCAAATTGGCAACCTCATATCAAAACAGAGTGATGTCCTCCTTTATTGAGACACATAACGTAGAAAGGATTTGAAAACCAGTTAAGAAAGTAAACATAGTGATTGGCCTTTACCAAGAGGTGTATGGATTAGCAATTTGGAGCCAAATGTTTGCATTTGGGCTCCCAATCACCAGTGTAGAGTATTTGGTAACTATAGCGATTGGAGTAATGTTTAAAATTTTTAATTGAAACTCTAAAGTTTGAAATTTCTAATTGCTAGCAAATTGGGCCTCCAAATGCTAGCCGCTAATTGCCAGTATCTAATTGCACCAACAGTTAACTATAACTGTCAATCCAAACGAGCCTAAATCCAGCACATAATGGGAGCATGATTTAGAAAGATTGCCCCCACTGAACGCATGGACTTCTCTTACTATCTATTCCAAGAGATAAACATATTATCTCAAAAGATAAATTGAATATATTTAATATGGGAAAGCAAATCCCTTCACCAGATTTCCTTGCTTTAATTCAAAAAGATTTAAAGCAATCCAAAATAAATTTCAGCCTCAATGAACCACTAAGAACCAGTAATGACCTTATGCATTTAAGAAGATGATCATATAGAGTATCATCTTATCCCACTAGAAACTACATTTTCTGAATCTCTATGGATTCACCTGGAAAGCCACTAAACATTCCCGCCTTATCTCAAGACAATTTGCAACTGTCATTTATACCACTGATTCAAACAGTACATCAACATTTGCTGAAGGAAGAAAAATGAAGAAATTAAATATTTAGTATAACTATCCTTGTTCTATCTAATCACTGATACAATAGAATATATAGATGACAGAATATAAACAAACTTTGAACTTGAATCAATGGACAACGGACAGCTTGTCATCATCATTCCTATAAATTCAAATTTATAAAATCTTCCCAATATACCAAAGAATCTGATAGCTTCATTTGTAATTAAAAAAATCAAACTGTAAAGATTGAAATTTAACAGGAATTAGTTTCCATCCAAATTACCAAACAGTATTCAACAAAAAAATAAAAAATAAAAAACAGAACACTCAATACAATAATTAATCACTAACCACAAATTTTTAAACAGCTGTCGCAAGCAAAAAAAAAAAAGCTTCAATAAAGAGTTCACAAGCCTACCATTTTTAGCCGTTATCCAATTCAGCAAACTCACAAACTTGACAATATCAACTCACTTAACTCGATTTCCTTAGTGTGGTTCACACTCAAAGCTAGAACTGTACTCCTTACAACGCCGTTTAACTTATAGAAGCCATTGATAAAGATCAAGCTCCAGTCATGTAAAATCACAGACACACGATAATCCTTCACCTGCACAAACACAATCACCAAACGATTTAAATAAAGCAGTTACAAAATCAAGCTTTTCGATCGCACAGAACATGCAACAAACGATCAGAAAGAAACAGAGAGAGCTTAGAAAGATCAGAAGTATCTGTTGTAAAATTCGTAGACATTTATGCACAAATTGTACAATAGTGAAGGCAAAAACCGATAAATTGAAACATAAGTAAGTGGTAGTCAAGGCGCTACCTTCGCCGGAGAGATCACCGGAGAAACTTCCGGCGACGGAAATTGTGAGAGAGAGAGTGTGTGCTCCTTTTTTTTAAAAAAAAAATTATTGAAATTTACAGAAAATGACCTGTATTTGAAGGGTACTACCAGATGTGGGGGAGAGTCTCTGGGTTTTGGCGTTTTAACTGAGAAGAGAATTATACTGTGCTACTAACGTAGTATTTCTTTCAATGTTCCTCAAATTTAGACCGTACAGATGGCAATCTGATTCTCCAGTTGCCTACTGATTTTTTTAGATTAATCTGGGACCGTTTGTAGAGTTGCCGAATTTAGAGAGTTGTTTTATGGTAATGTAAAGAAGGCAAAAGCTCTTCAGAGTCTCTATACAAGGCAAGCACAGCACAAGAATTGTTTGCTACGTGGCGGATTTTTATTGGTTCCAATTTGTACCTCTGCACTTAGGAGGTGTGATCTAGTGAGGTTCGTGTAATGCACCAAACACCTACAAGACACCATAATGACTATGTTGATTTTTTTTATTATTATTATCAAATAGAGAGGAGAAATCAATTTTTGATTTGTAAAAATTGTGAAAAAATATCTTAAATTGTAATTTATTTTAAAATAAATTTACATAATTTAAATTATAAAAATTTAATTAAATAATAATCTTAAATTATTTTTATGAAAATATTTTCTTGAAATAGCAATTTTAATTTCAACATCTAACTCTTGAATTTTAACTTACACATTAGAAATATTTATAATGGAATGAAATACTAATTATATCTTAATTTAAAAAATTGAACTTTAAAATTTTTTTATATTATGAGATATGCATTAGTTTAATAACAATAACAAACTTTATTTAACATTATTTGAAACTATTTTAAATAAATGTTTATATTATTTGAAAATATCTTAGACAATGTGTTTATATGTAAATTCGAATGTAAACGGTTATATGTGAAGTCTATATTAATAATATAAGATGGAAATATACTTTAATGTCACATAATAATTTTCACAAGTAAGGATATGAAAAAGCTTTTGACATTTTGCAATTAAATTTGTTATGCACTTTTAAATATTTGCGGTTCAGTTATATATCTTTTCTTTTAATTTAACTCTAAAAGTCTAACGGTGTTAATTTTATCATTAGGAGTACCTACGTGGTAGCACCAAGTGCTGCCACATATGCAACTCATTTTTTTTATTTTTTATTCTTATGTAATAATTATTTTTAAAATTAAATGGATTATAATTTGAAACTAATTATAATATAGGTGGCTCAATTTTTTTTTATTTTTTATTTAATAATTATTTTCAAAATAAAATAGATTATAATTTGAAACTAATTATTTTGAAAAAAAAATAATTTTTCAAAAAATTATAACTAAAATTATAATTTTCAAAATACAAAAAATATTTTTCAACTAATTATTTTTAACTAAATTATAATTTTATCTATATGTTGTTTTCAAAATAAAATAAAAATTCAATTAAATTATTATTATTTAATAATTAATAACTAAATATTAATCATTTTAGCTGAAAATTAAAAAAAATTAAAAAAAGACAACCAATTGTTGAATCACCTATGTGGCACTTGTAGGTAGCTATTTTTTTACTTTTTTTTTCTTATTTAAGAATTATTTTCAAAATAAAATAATTATAATTTTCAACTAATTATTTTGGAAAAATTATTATTTTTCACAAAAATATTGCTTAAATTATAATTTTGAAAGTAAAAAAATTATCTTCAACTAATTATTTTCAACTAAATTATAATTTAGCTACATATTATTTTTAAAATAAATTGAAATTCAACTAAATTATTATTATTATTCATTAATTAATAGCTACGTATCAATTCTTTTAGTTGAAAATAAAAAAAAATTAAAAAAGAAAAGCAATTGTGAAATTTTTTAATTTTATTTTATTTTTTAATACTTTAAGCAATTATTGAATTTTATTAACAATTTTGTTAATGAATTTAATATATAAGCATTAATTTTATTAGTAAAATTAATATATGAATTTAATGAATTAATTTTATTAATGAAAATTATGATTATTTTTTATTTTAAAAATAATTATTAAATAAGAATAAAAAATAAAAAAAAATGAGCTACCCTAATGATGGAATTAATACCGTTAAGGTTAAAGAGCTTTTAGAGACAAATTAAAATAAAAAGTATGCAATTAAACCATTAATATTTAAAAAAACTTAACAGGCCTAATGGCCAAATGTTAAGATTTTTTTTATACCTTTTCCCCATAAATAACATATTTTCCCCATAAGCAACATATTGAATGAATAATGCGAGAAATAAATTCATTTTTAAATAATTTTTTAGTTTAGATTATTATTTTTACTCTTTTAACTCTTAACAACTTTTATGGCGTCACCTAATTCTATAATTTTTTAAGAGTAAATTATTATTTGATCTAATTATTAAATTATTATTTAATCTTTCAAATTTGATCTAATTAACTGTTTGTCTCTGTATTTTATGAAACTAACTATTTAATCTTTAAAGTTTCATTCTGTTTAAAATTTGTCCAATTTATTGTTAAAAAAAAAAGAAAAATAATGAAAATATCCTTATTTAAACTACTATTTTGTTCATGAGATTTGACTAAGTTAACTATTTAGTCCTATATTTTCGCCATTCTACCTTAATTTAACAGTATAAATAGTTTGTTTTACAAAATCTATTGATTAAATAGTTAATTAAGTCAAATCTTCATGACTTGATAATAGTTTACCCTTTTTTTAATTTTACATCTATAGAATTTATTTTCTTCATATTTCCCCTAAATTTTTTATTTTTACCTCTCTAATTTAAAAATTTTTATAATTAGACTTTATATTAATATATAATTCTTTAAAAAAAAATTGACGTTCTAAATTTTTTCACTCCTAAAATTTTGTGTCTGCCACTACACCAGAAGAGATGTGAAAATTTTCATAGGTTAATTTGTAATCTACCAAAGTGTGACTTAAGTGGCTTCAATGCTTTAATATCCTATGTAATCTAGAAAATCTATAGCATAAAATATTATGGATATGTACATTAATTACCAAATCTATTCATTTTCATATTTGGAAAATTGATTGGGGGTCACACATGACCTAATTTTGGTATGTCAATTTATGTATAATTAGTCAAATAATTTAATGAATAAACCTCATTTTTCTTTTAAGAAATGGTTGAATAATAACTACAATCTTTTTAGGGAAAATATTAATTGTAATTAATTATACAAATATGCATAATATTTTAATTATTAGATTTCTTTTTTGTTTTTAAATGAAATTTTAGAGAGAATAATTGGAAAACTTGTGGGCAATCCTACCATAAAATATCTTTCCCTTGGACCGAGTTATCGTACTATATAGTTTGATGTAATGACAAAAGAATGTTAATCACTTTCCAAGAATGGAGGAGCTGGAATTGAGGTAACTGTAATAAAATCTTTATGAGGATTTCTAGTTGTATTCCTTAATAATTTAGGCAATGAAATTACAGAAATAAATAGCCTGCCAAAATATTTAGGTAGTATTGTTTTCCCAAATAAGAGTGAATATTCATATTTTCCTTCTTAAATTGACTTTAGAAAATGGGGATGCATAGATATGCCATATGTTAAATTAAAAATTTTAAAAAAAAAATCTAATGTGAGACTAATTTCTAGGCTATACTTATTTTCACAATCTACTTTTTCTTTTTCTTTTTTGTTTTTATACGGTATTTTCACAATCTACTTTATTAGGTTATAATCAAATAAACGAAAACAAATTGAAAGAATAAGCAAGAGAAATTTACGTCATATGTACGCAAGAAAGATAAGTAAATTTATTTAAAAGTCTTTCGTTAAACTTTTAAATTATATATTTACGATAAGTTAATATGATCATTTATCAATTAAATAATATAATTATCTAATTATATTTGATTTAAATAAAAAAAATAAATTCGATCAGAATAAATAATGAATAAAATAATTATTATTTAATATACACTTAATGATATTTAATTTAAATAAAAAATAATTAATATATTGTTTTAAGCTTAATTGGAATGGAGTACTATATATAAAAGAAGATTGATTAATTAATTAATTAATCTCAAAAATTTAATTAAAAGAAATAGGGCTCAATAACTTAGATACAAAGAAACTTAAATTTTTTATCTATATATACTAACTTTTAATAAACTAATTCTAACAATTTCTTTTACGATTCATAGCTTCTTTAACGAATGAATAGCTAACATGTGGTCAACAAAAGTACTTATAATTGCATTTACTCTCCTTTTTTTGTTTTTTTTTTTTTTTTTCAAATTAAGTTAAATTTTTTGCTCATGTGAAAATCAAATTAAGTTAAATTTTTTATTTTTGGAGAAATTAAATTAAGTTAACTTGTTTACTGGTCAATTATAGATTTCTTAATTATAATTATAATCAAATTAAGTTAAATTTTTTATTTTTGGAGAAATTAAATTAAGTTAACTTGTTTACTGGTCAATTATAGATTTCTTAATTATAATAAAATAGTCATATGCTACTAGAATAGATCGATAAAGTAGTTAGTTTGATAATTATATATCATTGATATAAGTTAATTATATATTTTCTTGTATAGTGATACTTATTTCATATATTCTTTTTGAGTTTTTTTCTTTTTTACTATGTATAAAGATTTATGATTGTATGGTATTTGAATTTTAAGGTCTTTTGTGTATTTAATTATGATGAAAATTTTAAGTTTAATTATGATGAAAATTTTAAGTGTCTATGTAATGGATTATATCTTTTATATTGGGAATTTAATTAGTAACAAATATAGAAATTTTATTTAGTGGTATTAGTATAAATAATTATAAATTATAAATTCAAAATTTGCTTTGCTATACATGAACAAATTTTATTTGAAAGTCTACCTTTTGGTACAAATAAATTCACATAAATTTTAACAATTTTCAAGTAAATTTGAAATTTAGTAGCAAAATTTAATAGATATTAACAAATTTATTCAAATAATACTATTTATAATTAATATTCTAAAAAAAAAATTATTTCAGGTTAAACTTTTCCTATTTAAGCAAAACATAATACAAATATGAGAGGTGAAAAAGTAACAAAGAAAAAAGTAGCAACAACAAGACGTTTGTTTAAATATTTTTTTAATTTTGTTATTCCTACAAAAGTTTTTTTCTTTTTCGCTCCTATATATTATTTATTATTATAATTTGAAGAATTTTTTTTCATATTTTTTTATATTTGAAATGTTTTAGAAAATTTTTCAATGAAAAATATTTTTATGGTCGATGAAAAATTATATCATTTTTAAGGAAAATGATTCATCTTTTCAAAAGGGGAAAATCATTTTCAAGAGAGCTTTTCTTTTTTTTGAATTTTGATAAAAAGTATATAAATACTCATTGAATTACCGATCATCGATGATTACCACCAGTGACTACCCAAAAACACAACTGATCATTAGCAATTATCACCGTTAGCGACCACAATAATTTACTATTTTTATTATGTTTTTTCTCATATTTAACAATAGAATTAAAAAATAAGATATTCCTATAAATTTAAAAATATTTATGGTCTTATAAATTGAAACTTTTAATATTTGATAACTATTTTTTGATATTGAATATTCTAAACAAATAATAGAAAATTAGTTTTTTAGAAAATATTTTTTAAAATATTTTGTGAAGATCGTGAAACAAATAAAGTTTAAAACCATTAATTAATTCAATAATTTATTGATATTAATTATTAGCTATTTGTTATTTGTTTTCAATCCATCAACAAATTAAAAAGTTTATTAGATCTACCTTATGATTTGATCGTGAAGATACTCACAAAATTTCCAATTAAGTATCTTGTGCGATTTAATAGTATTTGTAAAATATGGTGTTTAACGATTAATAACTTGC
Source organism: Reutealis trisperma (assembly GCA_947687605.1). Classification (NCBI taxonomy): domain Eukaryota; kingdom Viridiplantae; phylum Streptophyta; class Magnoliopsida; order Malpighiales; family Euphorbiaceae; genus Reutealis; species Reutealis trisperma. The sequence continues at coordinate 811,212 of CANTUT010000008.1, forward strand.
AATTTGCTAATAAGCTCTATTACGAGCTTTCTAATATTAATTAAATAATATAATTATTTAATTATATTTAATTTTAATAAAAAAAGAATGAATTTAATTAAAATAATAAAGAATAAAATAATTACTATTTAATATATATTTAATTAGATTTAATTTAAATAATAAAAAAGAAATTTAATTAAAATAAAGAAAGGATAATATAGTTACTATTTAATATATATATATATATATATATATATATATATATATATATATATATATATATATATATATATAATCTAATTTGAATACGGAAAAATGAATCCATAAAATAATATAGTATTGTTAGATAAAAAGAGAAAATAAATCATATACCAAACACATATGAGATCATATTCAGGAGGGACAGACAAATTTATTTATGAGTTTTTTACTAAATTTTTTCTAATTGTATATTTATATTGAGTTAATATGGTCATTTATTAATTAAATAATATAATTATCTAATTATATTTAATTTAAATAAGAAAAAAATGAATTCAATTAGAATAAGGATTTAATAAAATAATTATTATTTAATATATAATTAATTATATTTATTTTAAATAAGAAAAATGAATTCAATTTTAAAATATTAACACTGATAATAAATAAAAAATCCTTAATAATTGGTGATTAATATTATAAAATTAATAAATATTAATGATAATTAATTATGATTAAGTAGTTTAACATAATTAAAACTAATTGTGCTTAAAAGATAATTAATTAAGTAATTTGTCCATCTATTTAAGAAAAAAGTTAAACTTATATGAGTATTACAAATTTTAAATTATGTTAACGAGTCGAATTATTAAAAGTTTATAATAGGAATATGATAGGGTAGATAGACAAATTTACTAAAAGGCTCTTTTACACTATTATATCATATTAGTTAATATACTCATTTAAATACAAAAAAAAATGGAAAAACAAATGTACTTAAGAGTTTATTTATTGATTGCTTACTAATCGTTTATTTAAATTAGATTAATATAGGTATTTTACTGATTCAATATTATATAGCAATTATTAATTAATTAATATATAATTTAATTATAATAAAAAAATGATCTTGATTAGAATAAGAAAATAATAAAAATAAAAGAAAAAATCTAATTCGTATACTAACTTAAAAATGAAAAATATTTAAAATAAAATATTTAATTTACTGATAATATCACTAAAAATTTGTGTATTGAAATTTTTTGTTAACTAAAATCTTATTGTTCTAATTAATAAAAGAGTTACAATTAATAAATAACAAAAAAATAACATTTTACCATAAGTAATTCAAACTATTGAAAGGCAATAACATATTCTTAATTTTAGTTATTATTGAAATTTCTATGAAAAAATATAAAGAGATATTTATATTGTAACAGAAACTATAAATTAATAAGAGTTTAATATTTTATTCAAGTTATAATTTTAATAATCAATTAACTAAGTATATATATAATTATAATGCAGTGTGAAATATGTTAATGAAAGATTAAATTAAATAATTTGATTGATTATTTAATGTCATTTTATATTATAGACGCATTGATTGGTATTTAAAATTAACTCGATTTTAATAAATTATCAGATTAAGACTAAATGTCTTAATACTTAATTTTAGAAATTTTCAAACTTAATTAAGTTTTTACTCATTTACATGTAAGTCAAAAAGTGTATTTAAAGGAAAACTTTAAAATTTATATATTTTGCGTATTATATATGTTATTTAAATTAGTTTTAAATATTTTACTTATAAAATTTCATAAATATTTATTTTACTTAAATTTGAAAAATTTTAATTTGTTCTAAATTCTTTGAAAAATTTATATTCAGCAAAGAAATGTTGACAATTGGTAGTGTTTTGCTTTGGTTGCGAATTGGCGCAATATCAAATAGCTCGTGAATTGAATAACTATAATTAATTAATTAGATGCAATATTAATTTTATTTAATACTTTAATTTACGAGTTATATTATAATAAATCTTAATTAGAGTCAACATGTTTCCCAGGTTTGGTTTGATAAAAACTAGTTATATTTTAAAAGTTTAGCGTTCAAAGTATTATAATAAATTTCATAATTGGTAGCTAGCTAGGGTTCTTGTGCCGTTGTGCGTGGGTTAATTGTTGGCATTTCACTTGGCACAAGAGCACATGATATCGAGATAATCTTCATTAATTTTGGCATGCCTTTCTATGGGCTGTTTGATTTTTTTATTTATGATAGTAATTACTGATAATTAATAACTGGTGATTTATAAATATAAGTTGTTTGGTAAAACTTCAATAGTTATTACAGTTAATATGTAAAATTATCATTAAAGGTTTATATAAACTCTCTCTGTTTCAAAATAATAATCATTTAAGATTTTGACATATAAATTAAAAAAGTCATTTAATTGTCATAATTATAAGTTAAAAAGATTAAAATATTTCTTTTTGATTTTGATATAAAGAAATAAAAATAATTAATATAAATATTTAATAGAGAGATAAAGAGAGGATAAAGTTGGAAAAAAATAATAAATACTTTTTTCAAATCCTAAAATAATAAATATTTTTAAACAAAATAAAATTTCCAAAATGACAATTATTTTGAAACAAAATGAATATATAATCAATTGTTAATATTTAAAATGATCAATAAAAATATAATTAGTATTTTAGAATATGTATAGTATGATTTGTTTTACTACTTCATCAAATAAATAAAAAATTAACATAATGAAATATTTATTACTATAATAATAATTTATTTTGCACATATATTTATTATATATAATTTTTAAACTTAACAATATTATTATAATTAATAAATGTACAAAGGCGAAACTAGACTTCAAAGTTTAATGAGCTAAAAAATAGTGATGGATAAAAACAATTTTCAAGTTTATAAGGTTAATGTAAAAAATTTTAAAATTATTATATTGTAAAATATTTATTTATATATAAATATAATAATACATTGATAACAAACAAAATATTAAAAAATTTAGGATAATCTATATATAATTTAAGGAAAAATTATGAAATATAAATGAAATAGATAAAAATTTAAAACTTTGAAGGGTTAAATGTAAATATTTTAAAAAGTTAAAATTTTGGAGGGCCAATTATATATATTTTAAACTTTTGAAGGGCCAATGTAATATATTTTTAAAAATTTATAGATATAAAAAGTTAATTTTGAGAAGTTTGGAGAGCCATGCATTCTCCAAGCTCCCATGTAGTCCCGCATATATATATATATATGTGTGTGTGAAAAAATTATGAAATATATATGAAATAAATAAAATTTTAAAACTTTGGACAAGTTAAATGTATATATTTTAAAATTTTAAAGGGCTAATGTAATATATTTTTAAAAATATAAGAGTATAGAAGTTAATTTTGAAAAGTTTGGGGTGCCATGCATCCTCCAAGTTTCCATATAGTTTTGCCCTTATATATATATATATATGTATATATATATATAATTAAAATATTGAAATAATATAATGTTATTAATTGTTTAACACTTTTTTTTGAGAATTTTTTTCTTTTGGTAACTTTAACACTGCTTAATTTATAAGTTAATTATATCCTAACAATTAATTTTTTAAAAAATGAAAAGAAATTACTTGACAGAGATAAACGTGGGAAAACTTCTGTCATTGTTGGCTATATGATAAGATGGGCTTAGGCTACGTGACATAAGGGAAATCCTTAGGTAAAATAGATTTATTATATTAGATTATGCATTATCAATAATCATATTATATGTCGATGATATAATTATAATACATATTTTATAGTTCAAATAGTTAATTATTATATTATAGTTAGTTATTATATTCACTTTATGAATAATATTGTTTAAAATGAAATATCACGGTTGAATAGTTCATGATATGACGTAGTGAATTAAGTTTACCTACGATTTTTTTTTTTTGTGATATAGAGCTCGTTTAAGATTGAGTTTCTCAAAAATATTTTTCAATAATTTTTTTATATTTTTTTTAAAACTGCATTCAAGTAAAAACAAATAAATTAATACTTTTATAAAAGTTGATTTGAAAAAACAGTTTATAAAAAATAATAAAAATCAATCAATTAAGTAAAAAAATTTAAAAATACTTTTTTAATCTCTTAACAGTAATTCCAAATGCATTCATAAACAACTTGGTTTCTATTGCTGGGGGTATCAAATATATTAAAGATGATAATTTAAAAAGACTTTTAGTGGAGTTATTTTTGTCTAATAATAAAAAATACAATTAGCGGTTCAGAAAAAGCTTCAAATAGGAGTTATTGCTAACAACTATTGATTGAGGCTGGGGGTGGACATTGGTTTAGTTCGGTTTGGTTCATTTTGAAAATCAAAAAGTTGAAAACTAAAATTTTTAAAAATTTTGAAATAGAATCGAACCGAATAAACACTTAAATTGATTTTTAAATTTTGATTTGATTCAGTTCAATCTAAAATCTGGTTTTTAATTCATTTTTTATATATTATAATATTTAAATATTTAAATATATATTAATAATGTATAAAATATATAATATATAAAATAATTATTTATAAAATAATATATAAATATATAAAATAAATATAATATTAAAAGTATTAAAATATATTTAAATATATAATTTTGATTTTTCAATCGGTTTGGATTTTTTTATTTTTAAAACCGAACCAAAAACTAAAATTCCAAATTATTTAAATTCTCAAACCGAACCGAAAACTGAATGTCTAATAACTGAACCAAACACATAATTTTGATTCGTTAGGTTTAAAAATTCGGTCTGATTCGGTTTTTGTCCATTCCTAATTGAGACTCCCATAAGCTATTGGCATCTAATTAAAAATACTTGCCAAACGGATTTAATCCAACTATTGGGTGCAATTCAGCTATCAGCTACATCAATCGATCAGGTGAACTAAACTTCCTAATACAATTTGTCAACTAATTTAGTATTAAACATTTTTTTTCTTTTCAAGAAAAGGTTAAATCTTTTTTTGAAGCTCAAAGAAATGGTTAAATCATAATTACAATAAATTTTGGAATGTTTTAATTAGAATCTTTTTATTTATAAAAAGTTAAATGCTTTAAAATAATATTGTGAGTTATATAATAAGCTTTTTTTTTAATAATTTTAATTACATATACTAATAACCTGTTTAAAAAGAAGGTAAAGAAAAAACAAGAGTAAATAATGAAATAGTAAGCTTATACCTTTGATTGAAAAGAAACATAAAAACAAATAGAGGAATAAGAGAGAATAAGACTTATCCTTTCTCATCCTTTTAATTTTCATTTTCCTTAGACCTCCACTTACATCCCAACTTAGAGTGTAAGGAAGGGTAAATTAAAATTAAAATATCTTTCTTTTATTTTCTTTTGTGTTTTTACCCTTTTTTTACCTTTTCATTAATTATTCTTTCCTACTCCATTCGACAATGTTGTAATAGGTAAAATATATGAATTTGAAATCTCAATTTCCCACATCATTACATATTGTCTTTGTAATGAAATTTTAGAGATATAGGTATTGGAAACCTATGGGGACACCTGCCTTAAAATTACTAGCTTGGACCAAGTTGTTTGCTCAATTGTATGTTCATGTAATGACAAAATAATGTTAATTACTTTCCAATAATAGAGGAGCTACAATTGGCATAACTATAATAAAATTTCTATGAGGATTTCTTCCTTAAAAATTTAAGTAATAATGTTTCAAAAACTATTTTCATGCCAAAATGTTTAGTTAGGAAGTGTTGTTTTCCATCTAAGAATTTCATATTAATTAATAGCATATAAATAAAGGTTAATATATTAATCCATTTATAAGTTTTTTTTTTATTTATGTAAATGAAAGTTAATTAACGTGAAGTGTTTATCTTTACTAAATTTCAAATACTCATTTTTGAAAAATTTTAAACTGAACTTAAATGATGAAATATAAAAATTTAAAATAATTACAAAACCATTAATCTCCTATATATTTTAAAATTTTAAATAAAATAATTCTAATTAATTTCTATTTCCATTTTATTTTATTTTTATCTTTTCATCATTTTCATTAACAATATATAGATAATGGATGTTGACAGCCAAATGCATTCTTTCTCATTTTCTTTTCTTTTTGGTATTCTTATTTCAGTTTTTCTTAACGAGTGTACTTATTAGAAAATAAAAATTTAAATAATATAAAATAAATAAATTTAAAAATAAAATAAAAAAGTAAAAAGTAAAAATTTTGACATATCATTTGAGATAATAATAATTATAATAAAATATAATTTTATTAAAATCTCTATTTTTTTGTCCTTTAACTTGTTTTTATATTAATTTAATTATATTTATCTGAAATAATCATTTTATACCTATATCTTATTTGAAATAATTACTCTTAATTAATATTCTTAAGACACTTGTTACAAAAATCATTATTATTTTTATCTCAATAATTGGTATATTATGATAATAACTATTACATCAGCATGTCCTATTAATTGCCCTATAATCTAATGAACATTATTTTTAGAATAACTAATTGTTGTTGTACCTAGAAAATGATTTTTGATTAAAATCATTTGAGATAATGTGGTCATACTTTTAATAATTAATAAAATCAAAATGGATTGAAATTTCCATAACCTTCCAAATAAAAAAAAATGAATTTAAATTATGAGCATGATTGCCATCAAATTTTTAGACATCATTAATATTATAATTAATATATATATAATATCACATATTAATTAATTCTCTTATCATTAGCATATAAAATTTAGCTCTCTAACAATCATGAATATCAATGCCCATCATATATTACTAATTTTATATGGATAAAAATTTGACACTACACAATATAATTATTAAAAAATAAATTAATTCAAGTAGTATAACACAATACAATTTAATTTTAAAAATAAATTAAGGAATTATTATTTTGAATCAAATTGAATATATTTATATGTATTTTTATTATTGGTAAGTAATGGTAATTGACACAAACACTTATTTTAATCTAGATTATTAGGTGAATCAACTATTAATTAATCTCTCTTTCCTTAAAGAATATGACAACTTAGAGCAAGCAAGCACAAAAACAACTTTGACAATCAATACATATTTTGCTAACAAAGAACACCCCACTATTATATTTTTTACCAAAATTGCTTTGTCATTTAATAGCAAGTACTTTTTTTTTTAAGGGCTATTACACATCCTTTTTGTCCTAAATTCTTAATTACTTTTTAAATGTTGGGTCATTTAAGGACAGGACTCTAGGACAGTATCCTTATAATCAATTATATAATATTTTATTATTATGGGCCTATTTGTCCCAAAAGTCACATCTAAAACCTCAATAGTCAGGAAACCAAGTGGATTAGTGTGTTTAGCTAAAGTCATTGTCTTCTTGTCCTAGGTTTAGATATGTATAATAATTTGCCATTACTAATCATATATAGCATATAATGTACAGCATATTGGGTCAATAGCCCAATTATTAAAATACAATACTTGGGCCAGTTGGGCCCTAGTTTTTCTTTTATTCTACGTGAATATTATGTGCTCTATTTTTTAAAAGAAAAAGAAAAACTCAACTAGAAAATGATTAGCAATTGATAATAATTTAATATTTAAAAAATAAAGAAGAAAATGAAGGAATTGCAAATGATTGACACGACTTATCCTTAAAATGATTAAGATTATAGATTTTTTTTATAAGGGAAAAATGTATCAGTTAGGTATATCAATTTGAATTATTAATCCACTGATAAGTAAATATTTTATTTTGATATCAGAGAGGTTTAATAGACTGAAATAATATTATAAGCTATATAATAGAAGATAATTATTCTCTTTAATATTTTTTACTAAATTGGTAATAATTTTTTTGTGATTTATGAGAGTCAAACAGAGATATCTTATTTCCCATATTCTTAAAGGATATAAAAATATCAACCAGACCACATTTAATTAATGAAGTAAATAATTTATTGAATGATTATAAATTAATGAGTTTATATTTATCCATGATTTATGCAAATTGATTGCACATTTTTTATTGTTTTATTTATCTTTCCTTTTCTCAAATTGAGTTTTATCTAAAATGCCATGCCACAATAATTGATTGTTGCCTACCTACTACCAGCTAGATTTTAAGTTTATCACTTCTCACATATATTGTTATCACTTCTTTCATGCATTGCATCTAATGGAACAAAACAAAAAATTTGGAAAACTATAAAAATTTCAAACTTGAACATAAAGAGTGTTAATTAGAATTGAAATGAAGATTGCTGAAATGTAAGGGAGATCTAGAGTTGACATTTTCTTCTTATTCACATTAATAAGAAAAAAATCTTCTAATTTCAAAAAAAATTCTAGCTCTATTTATTTTTTTAAAAATATTTTTTATTGAAAAATATTTTGTGACAAAATAAAATTACTTAAAAAATAACTTATTTTAAATTTTTTGGTTACAATATTGAAAATCAAATGGAAATGGTCCTTTGGAGTTTGAAAAATATCAGAAATATTAAATATTTTCAATTTATTAGACTATAAATAGACTCATAACATATATATATATATATATATATATATATATATATATATATATATATATATATATATATATATATATATATATATATATATATATATATATATATATATATATATATATATATATATATATATATATATATATATATATATAATTGTGACCCTTGGTTGTCATTTTGTAATAAGGCATATTGTTAAGGATCACTGACAATGATCAGTGAACTAATTAGAGTATGAATATGTGATTTCCATGTAAATTTATATTTTTTTATAAGTTTCTCAAAATTTAAAAGAATGAATTTTTTTTTTCTTGAAAAATGACTTAATTATTTTTTTCTTTTGATATTAAAAAAAGAAGAATAGCTCAGTTTTTCTTTTAATATTAAAAAGAAAAATAGTTTCAATCAATTAATTTTTTTTTCTAAGCACTTAATAATAAATTAAACCTAGTTTTTAAGTAATTAAATGTGTGAGCATTATATTTCAAAAAATCTGATAAATTGAGATATTTTCTCTATGAATTTAATTTTTATAAATCAGTCATGATGAGTAATTGAATTTAAAATATAAAGTCAATAATCATTTATTAAGAAAGGAAAATTTTAGAAAAACCATTTTAAATAATAATTCATTGTGCAGCTAACCAGATGATTAGACTTGAATTTTCTCTCTGGAAACCTCTAATTTTGGGAAGGAAATTATCTTGCTAACTACTTGATGTATAGAATGCATCATATAGTGCAGTTTTTTTCGTGTTTGCTTCCTTAACTTTTTTTTTTTTTTTGAAATATATATATAAATGGAGAGAGAATTGTTATTGGTTAATTTTTTTCATTTCTGAAAAAAGGACCCATTAATTAATTATATATTTTTAATAAATAAATAAATTAAAAGTATATAGCTTGGTTATATATATATATATATATATATATAGGGCATGGTGATCTTACTCACATCAAGTAGAAGAAGATTGAAGTTATAGTGAGAATTGACAGTAGACCATTATTATATAATTCCTTTTTTTTTAAATCATAAATGAAAATGTTAACACATACCATTCATTAGCTATATATATATATATATAGACACACACACATTCAACTCATTCTTGACGTGGGATTTTTTCTTTTTTAAATGTTCTTGTTTCTTACAATATAATAAATTCAAAGAAAATTAATATTCATATACACATTCCTCTTTCTTTATTTTCTTTTTTTTTTTTTAAGGAGCATAATATATAAAACACTTAAAACTATGGAAAACTTACATTTTCTCTGGCTATAATATAATATAATATTTGTGAATAAACTACCACACTTTTCTCGAAAAAAAACAAAAATTACCATGGCCATCATAATAAAATTATAAAGTATGTGACATCATGCTTGTCTCATGACTACGAAATAAACAATTGCTATAATTCCACAAATTGATATTGTTAATGTATATATAATAGATATAAGGTGTGTTTGATAGACCGTAATGAAATGTAATGTAATATAATTTAATAAATTTTTAATGTAAATTTATATTAAATATTTATTTGATTAAATTATATTATATTTTATTACGATTTATTAAATATATCCTAAAAGTATAAGTAAACTAATCAAAAAGGAAAATTAATTATATCTATAAATAAATGAAAAAATATACATATACAATATAAGATATATAGTGTTCGTATAGATTGAAAAGGCCAAAAAAAAAAAAAAAAGAAATTTAAAAAGCCCTAACTATAGGGTATACTTAATTAATTAGCTAATAAAGATGGGGGGAGAGATTAATTACATGGAAGTAATTATAATTAATTAATTAAAATCTACAAGATACAGTCAACCATAGGAGCTGCCTTACCAACAAGCCTAAACAACTCCAAATCATTCTCATATGGAGTCAAGTTCAAATCCAAACACAAAACTCTTCTGCTACTAGATTTCTTCACAATTGAGGGTGACATCATTTGATCTTGTGCACTGCTGTTTTGATTTTGATCATTGTTGTTGTTGTTATTAGCTCTGTGCCTCCTCATATGACCTCCCAAAGCTTGCCCTATAGCAAATTCTAATCCACAAATAGAACATTCATGAGTTTTAGGCTTAACCGGCGAGGAAGATGAAAGCGAAGACGTTGATTGACTCTCTGACGAACTTCCTTCTCCACCCATCAGCCTAGGCTTTTTATGACTAGCACGATGACCTCCTAGTGCTTGAAATGATGGAAATTGTCTGTTACATGTTTTACACTCGAAAACACGACTTGGCGAGTTATTAATAATACTAGTACCTTTCATAGCTTCAAAGGAAGGAAAAACAGTTTCTTTCCCTTGTGATAAAAGCATCAAGCAATTCGCCATAGTTATACTATCAAGCTCTGCTTCATGAAAACTTCTTTTCATCATCATCTTGCTAATAAAAAACCAATCAATTAATTAACACAAGGAAACAAAAAGGGTATAATTTTTTTTTGATTTTTGTGGGTTTTGTTTGGATTTCTATAACTTTATGTAGTGTGAAAGAGGATAAGAGTTTTGAGGAAGAGATCAAATGAAAGACTAATTGGAAGAATTAGGGCTAAGGCAGTAAGGTATTTATATAGTTTAGGTATGTGAGATATGCGTATGTGAATTAACTTGTTGAGCATGCAACTACTAAAAAGTGTGGACTTTTACAGTTGACCTTTCTAGAATGACGTTGGTGCCCTTGTTTCTTGGTGAATAAGGAAGTTAAGAGAGATGAAGGATTTTTTTGGGAATAAAATAATCGAAAGTGTGAAAAATGAAATTTGCAGAAAAAGGATATGAGAAACACGTAAGCATGACCTTGAAGCAGGAGCCAAGCCAAGCCAAGCCGATATAAGCCGAGCCAAATTGAGAACGAGTCAGAGAAAACGAGTTGGGTGCGTTATCAACAGTGTTTCCTAGAAGCTTCATTACTCTAGAAGATTCTCGGCCTATGTATGAAAGAGAATCAAATTGATTAGATAAAAATTGTGGACTTACATAAATTATTTTGTGGACCAACAAAATAAAAATTTGTACTTTTCAATATATATATATATATATATATATATATATATATATATATATATCCATTAAAGAGAAAAAAATGAATTTTTACATTTTTTTTTCTATTTAAGAGACAAAGAAGTGAAGTAAAATAATAAAAATATTATAATATAGGACGTATATTTCAAATGAATTGGCTAGATAGCATTTTTATTTATATTTTTATGTAATTTTATTCATAGACGAAACTAAAAAATCTAATGAGGGGACGAAGAAAAATTAAAATTAAATTTATAATTACATAAATTAATAATGTTCTATGTTTAGTCTAGCGTAGCCTCCTTAGCTTCATCTATGCTTTTATATAACAGCACGAAGATATTTTTAAATTAATTAGTAATTTATTTATAAGTTATAGCAGGTGAATCTTTAATTTAATAATATTAGAATTATTTTTAAAATTATAAGATCTCGAATTTAAATATCAATAGCTATATATATATATATATATAAAGTATGAATTGTGCTTAATTTGTATTTATATATAAAATATTATTTTTTGAGCCGCAGAATATATATATATAAGAACAAAGAGAAGGAAACCCTAGGTGGGAAGGGTTTGACCCAAAACCTAGTGAAGAAGTTGAAATTCTCTTTGAAGTAACAAATTGAGGGGTTATACATGCATGTTATCTTTACGTGTCTCGTGGGTGATATAAAGCCAGTAGAGCTTTGCCTGGAAGGTCTATCTGTCTGTTGATTGGCTCAAAAAGTGAGTAATATGATGTGTTACGTAATACGTACAACCTTATCTATTTATATATATATTTCTTGTTAAACAAAAATATTGTTGTGGGTCGTTAGACAGTTTCCATGAAGCAGACATTTTAATTTGTTAGGAAATAATACAAATTAGAAATTTTGAAAAAAAAAAATTGATTTTGATTTATTGCTTATTCTAAAATGCTAGACTTAAATTTCACCTAAGAGTTGGTTTTATCGCTAAATTGAATTAAGATCTAATTTTCGAATGAATTTACTTCTCATCTTATTGATTAAGATTCAATTATCAAGGTCAGAATAAATATAAAATATACTTTTAAATTTGTTTGCAGAGAAAATTTAATATTGGCAGACGAATAAACTAACTTAAAAATATTCCTTATTGAATTAATAATAATAATAATAATAATAATTTACTTGAAGATTGTTATGAGGTTGTTTAACAAGACTGGTTAAAACTAAATTAAAACAGCAAAAAGGATAGTTAGTCAACTTGTAACGTGTCTAGAATTAATGTTAATTGATATACCGTTTACTTGTTTTGATTGTTTTCTTTTTTTTTTTTGTTTTTTTTTGTCTTAAAAAAATGGACTTCCACAAGGAACTCCAATTCCTTTATTTATTTTTATTTATTGAGTGCGTATTCAAATTGAATAGTGAAATTATTATAATTAAATTTATTTTTAATATAATATTTATAAAAAATATATTTAATTATATTATATTCTACCTTATTACTGTGTATTAAATGTAATATAATTTCATAAGAATGATTTGCTACATATTATTTATATATTTTCCTTTATATATTGTTAATTAATTGCTAATTCATTATTTCTTATAATTTTTATCTTTTTGATATCTTTAAAAAAATTAAAATCTCTCTAAAAAAAAGTAATATTCAAGAAAATTTTAAGCTGAGTTAAAAAATAAAAAAAGTAATATATATATATATATATATATATATATATATATTTGAATTCGACTAAAATCTAAATTCGAGATCTAATAATTTTGGAGATGATTCCAATATTATTAAACTAAAAGCTGATTGGTAATATAAATAATTTTTATTGCATAGAAAGAAACTGCTTCTTGTCTATCTTTAGAATTGTAAAGTTTTAAATTGAGTTTTATAATTAATAAGAGTCAAATTAAAAAAAAAAAAATACAAATGGCTACTGAGCAAGCAAGAACGATGAACAAATTGTATAATGTATTAAGTATGAGCAAATGACATACTTGCTGAGGTGTTTATATTTCCTTCTCAAAGATTTTGTTAATTTCATGGTAATTCCTTAATTAATTATTATAATAAGAGCATGAGATTTGTACAAATGTAAGATACACGTCATGAATTCGAATTTTCTTTTATCTTTTATAAAGAATTCAATTTTCTTGAAACTAATCACAAATGAATATTATCAAATAGAAAATATCATAATATATATTTTAAGTTTTTTAATATAAGTTATTAGATTTAAAAGTCTTTTTGTATCAAAAAATAATTTTGTGTATTTTAGTAGTATTTGGTATGATAATAAAAAAAAAATTTAATGGAAAAGTATTAATTTCTATGATAAAAAAAAATTTCCTTTTCAAAAGAAAAAAATATTTTTCAAAATTTGAAAAATTCAATAAAAGTGAAATAACATCTGAAGGAAATAAATAAAAAAGTTTTTTTTTTCACTTTTTTCATGTATTTTTTGGCAATATAAATAGAAATAAATAAGTTTCATGAACCTAAGTATTTATAAAGGTTTTTAAAATTAATAGTTTTCATATTCTCCAAATGAGAAAATTAAACGATTTTTAATAATGCAACACAAAACAAAAAATAAAATATTTTATCGCTGATAAGTTATTTTCTATAAAACAAATAGACATCAAAATCTAATAATTTTCTCTTTAAAAAAAATTAATGTATTGAAAAATAAGAAATTTTTTTAAAAAATTTATCACAGTAACTTGATGAATTAATTTAGTTGGTAACTAAGTTTACCCTTCTTTTTTGTCGATCAGAATTTTTATTTTTAATGGTAACAACTATAATTCATAAATGCATAGGGCGAATATTTAGAGACTCAAAAATATCATTAATTGCTTAAATAAAAAAAATTTATCGTGTTTCTTAATTACTTTTTATGCGAAAATTAATAATATATATTATCATTTACTTCATATTTCATTTTTTAAAATTATAGTAACTATTGCATGTTATATTATATCATTTAGAGCATTTTCAATGGTGTTTTTTATTTTAAAAAGCATGTTTTATTTAATAGAGAGTATCTAGTTGATAAAGAGTATAAAATTTTATTTATATTTTATTTTACTTTATCTCATAAACATTCATTATTTTAATTATTTATTTTTTAAATTTGTCTAATAGAAAAAATAATATTAAAATTATCTTAAATAAAATGCATAAAAATTTATATTATATTAATTAAAATTAGTATAGAAAATGGTATTTAACTCTCTAGATATAGAAAGTAAAATTAACTCTCTTCTTTAATTTTTAAAAATAAAAAATATATTAAAATTTTAATTTTTAAAATAACTCTCTATAATAAAAAACTTGCCATATATATATATATAAGAAGTGTATTGGATATGCCCTTACGTTTGGCATGCTATAGTTAGCATTAATGCGGAGCGTTGGCCATGGCCGAAATTTAGGATAGAGGTAGTGTTAACTCGAAATAGAATGATAGTGTTGGCCTTCACCGAATGCTGAATGTGACTTGTGTAGACTAATGACTATGACGAGCACAAGCTTGGTTAATGTAGGGATGCTATAGAAATTATTATTACATTAATTAAATAAACTAGTGGTGAGCCACCGCACTTTCCGGATTATAATTTTATTTTTATTTTATTATAATATTTTAAAATAAATTATTATTATTATTATTATTTTGTTAATCTAAATATTATTTTTCAATAATTTTGATTATTAATATAAAGAAAATATATATAAATAAAATTTATTATATTTCGGCTAAATTAAAAGAATTTTATTAAATTTAAAT
Organism: Reutealis trisperma; assembly: GCA_947687605.1. NCBI lineage: Eukaryota > Viridiplantae > Streptophyta > Magnoliopsida > Malpighiales > Euphorbiaceae > Reutealis > Reutealis trisperma. The sequence continues at coordinate 826,618 of CANTUT010000008.1, forward strand.
ATAATTTTCTTATAATTTTAATTAATATATATATATGGACCAAGTTTAATCATGATATTGTTTATAAATTAATTTGATTCTTCAACTTGTTCTTCCTTCCCAAGAGAATGAGATAGAAGTTGATCGGAGCTTAATCGTGATTTGGATTGGACTCTACTTGAAATAGATTTAAGCGTGTAATATGAACAATAGCATTAAAGAACCAAGCCACTCTATGATTCTTAAGTTAAAAACTATAAAAATTAGAAATCTTAAAAAAGAAAATTGAGTTTATTCTTGGTTATAAAGAGAAAAGGATTGAGAAGTTATAAAATAAACTATTTGTGAATGATGATTACTCTTTTCCTTTGTATTCATTTAGTTCCACTATTGGATTAAGGTAGGGACAATATCTCAAGGCGAGAATTAAACATGCTGACCTGATAAGATAGATAACCTCTCTAGTGTCAATCTTTTTAGCACAATGCATACATTTGACCATTGTTATATGGAGGCACTGCACTGAATGCGCTTAATTAACCTTGAAGTGTCTTGTCTTACGTATCGATAAATAACAATTGTTATAGTGGCCTAATCAATAACTTTTAGACAAATATAGTCAATGAGACTAAATAAAAGGTAGAGTTTTAATTTGATATAAGAGCAAATGAATTAATTGGTGTTTAAACTATCCGATGATAATCTTCGATGAGGACAATAAAGATGAGTTTCGAGAGTGAGTTAATGCCTTGGTAGACAAGTCCTGCGCTGAAGAGAGTTGGTCTAGGTGCATATGATAAGCCTACAGGTATATGATTTCTTAGATGGGTATTCCTTATTTTGAACCCAATATAAAAAATAAAGACTTTTTTTTTGGTTCCATAACAGTGATAATCAATAAGTTATGTAAATTTTAGTTTTTAATATTTATTTCGTAATATTTCTTCGAATGCTTTATTAAATTATCAAAAGCATTTTTTTAAAGATGGAATTATCAAAAATCTTAAGTAGTTGAGAGTCCAAAACGTTATCCATCCAATATATGGTGTACTCTTAAAAAAAATGATAGGTAAGATTTTAATTGATAAGTAAGATTTTAATTGAAAATTTACATTGAACATGTTTTATTATTAGATTTTTAAACAATTTTGTAGTTTAAAAAATGTAAACGCTAATGTTTTTTAATCTTTAAAATGCAATTATATAATTTTTAGTTTTACTAAGTACTGTTTAAAACAATGTTTTCAAACTCAATCCAATCTTAGAATCAGCGAAAGTAGAAAATCACATGTCAGATGTTCAATCGAGAATCGAACCAAAATTTTAAATAATTTCATATATTTATTATTTATATATTAAAAATAAGTATAACCAAAATTAATGAATGTTATCAGAATAATTAATGAATATTGTTTAGAAAAAATATGAATTTGAGATCATTTTGAAATCATTACTTAAAAGAAATTATGACAAATTAACTTATTAAATGATTATTTTGAAATTCAAATTTGGATAGGTTCCACTACTCGGTAGTAGGAGATCTACTCGAATTTGTGTTTTCCTATGTAAAAAATATAAATTTGAATATCTATATGATCAAAATTGTGAATAGGTGAATAATAATTTAAAACTCAAAGCAAGCTCTATAATTTAAAGTTTAAAGCAAGCTCTATGCTAAAGAAATTGAGAGAGGAAATGAGTTATTCCACATTAAAAAATGCAAAATTGAAATATAATATATACCGAAAGGCTCCTTATTTCGCAGCTAAGAAAATAGCCATGTAGCCTCTCTCTCTCTCTCTCTCTCTCATATGCACGTGGACGTATGCAGATCCAAGGTCTGTATCCAAATTCAACATATGAGCGCACAACTTGCATACATGAGCATAAGATCAAAATGGGTTAGCCCGTGCCAACTTAAGTTTTACAATTTTTTGCTCCAATAACTTCTTTTTATTTCTCAAAAAAAAAAAAAAATCAATCATTTGCAAAAAAAAGAAAAAAAATCGCCCGCCCCACCTGAAAAGCTCAAGTTAGCTAGATAGTCAATTATGCGGCTGGTTCACTAAGTTTTTCCTTTGGTACTTCCCTGTCCAGATATTTAACCTTACTTGAATCAATCTAACTGTCAATTTTTGATTTTTTCAGTTGAACCAATCACGCGGGATCAATTTTTACAATCATGATTTAAAACTTAGTTATATTCGATATTAATTCATTATTTAACAAGTCATCTTCTTCTTTTTATTATAATTATTATTTTTCTCTAATTGAGTTTTAACTTCAAAATTACCCAATATTAAAAATGACTCCACAATACTATTAAATCAAAATTCATGATTATTTTAATTATAATAATTGATATAATTTTGGATATTTTGATTAAAGACAAGTAACAATTATTTCTAAATAGATTTTAGATGTCGGGATCATAAAAACTCAAGAATGACAATTCGAAAACGCTTTTGCTGAGTTTTCTTTTTCTTCCTTCATCTTCTTCATGAATAAGTAATTTCACTTTATTGGATTCTTAATTGATTAATAAGCTTTTAGACTTTTATCCTATATCTCTATTCACAAAATTTAAATACTTCGTATATAAAAAGTATATCATTTATTTTTTGACTTATCAACAACGTTCAACTTGCATTATACATCATTTCTAAAACTTCCATATTAAAAAAAACATTAAATCAGCCATTGAATAAGAAAAAAAAATTGAAAACACATGTAATAATAATAATAATAATTGTGATGTTGTGGTAGCTTCATATACCAAAAATACAAATTTCCTTAAAAAAAAAAAAAAAACAAAGATAAAAGCAAAATTTTCTAATGGAGTCATTGTTCTAGAAGTGAACTAATTAATTAAGAGTCCAATTACAATGCCGTGCAAATCCATGTACATCCAGCTATATAAGGAAGTCTTTTTCTACTTGATTATTAAACTCAACACATCACCAATTATTTTTTTTTAATACATCAATTTTGAAGAGTAAGCACTATGGTAGTTGGTGACTCTTAATGGAGTTGGGTTTATTCAACACTCGTTTTATGTCCGTGCATTGTACGATTTATTTATATTTTTTACACAATATAAATTTTTAATAATTTTAATTTATATGACAGAATATTTTTATAATGTAACTAATATATTTAAAAAATTAAAAAATATTAAAAATATATATATATATAAGTATAAATAAGTAAATAAATATAACTAAATATCAAAATATTTAATAAAAAATTGTCTTTTTAATTCTTCATTTATAATAATATTTCAATTTGCTCTCAATTAAATATTGTTCTGCACATCGAGGTACAACTTATTAGTAAGTGTATTTTTCCTGGACAATAGATTCAGAATCGATTCTTCCTCCCAAATTCTGAAAAAAAAAAATGTCCTTTTAACATTTCAATTTATAATAAATATTTCATTTATAATAATATTTTACTATTTATATTTTAATGCTCATATAAAAAAAATAGGTTAAAAAAAGCTATAGAAGAAAAAATGATTGGATAAAAATATATATATAAATATTTAAAAATTAATAGAAGAAAAATTAACCTTTTATTATAAAATTGAATATTTCTTTTAAAAAATACAAAAATTATACATTTTCACTTCACATTCTCTTTTTACAATAAAATAAACATACAAACACACACATATATGTAGGAAGAATTACAAATGTATGTTATAAATAGAAAGTTAATTTAGTTTGCAAATCTTATTAATTAATAATAATGGTAATAATTAAAACTGAAAACTTAAATTTTGAATGTTACAACTCATATATTTATAATTGATTTATAAATAATATATAATTTAAAATAAATGTATGTTTTAAGTTGGTGATTTAGTTTATACTGTCTTAAAATTATGGTAAAATTTAAATTTTATTTATTTTTATTTAGATTACACATCATAATTATATTTGTAATATATGTAATTGTCATAATGGTCATAAAATTATTTTTACGGTTTTAGATTTCAAATTTCTTCAAGCAATAATACAATTGCAAGTTTATATTATTCTTATATTTTTATTTATATTTTTAGTATCATAATCATTTAATCTATTTTGAATTATCACTATAATGTCTATTTGAAAATTTGACTATCATAATTTTTATTTTATCATAATCAAACTAATTGTATTAGAATACTTGTACAAAATTTATAAAATTATAATAAATAAAAAAGGTATTATAAACATAATTAATAAAAAATATGATAAAACATTATAAAAATTAAAAAAGAAAAAACTTATATTATTATTGTAATTGAGAGAAAATTTTTTTTAAATGCTATAAATAAAAATGATATTCATTCACTTAGGGGTGACAAAACTGAACTAACTGGTTTAGTTTGATTTTTCGAGGATTTTGGTTCAGTTTGATTTTTAAAATAGAGAACCGAATTTGGTTTGGTTAAGTTTTAGCCAAAAAAATTTGGTTTGCACTGAACCGACTTAATTTAATATATATATATATATATATAGAGAGAGAGAGAGAGAGAGAGAGAGAATATTTTATATTTTATATATAATATAAAATAATATATTATATATTCTTATGTATATATATAATAATATAATAATTTTAATATATATAATATATTATTGATAAATATTGTATATATAATTATTCTATAAATAATAAATATATATAAGATAAAAAATATCCAACCCAATTAATTGAACCAAACCAAATTTTTTTGGTTTGGTTTGGTTCGGTTTTATATAAAATTTGGTTATTATAAAATATAAATTTGATTTTTCAGTTTTTATATTCAGTTTGGTTTTGAACCGAACCGACCGTTTGTACACCCCTACATTCACTTGTCAAAACCTCCTTATATATACATATAATCATAAATGTATGTTATAAATAAATAATTTAAATTACAAATTTTATTAAATTATAATAATTATAAAATTTAATATTTTTAACTTCTCTTAGGTTATAAATTATAATTATATAAGTTTCTAATAGTTTAAATTATAATAATGACATAATATTAGTGATAATAATTAATACTCAATTTAGGTTACAAATTTGTTTAAATAGTAACAATTGAAAATAAATTAATATAAAATTCATGATTTGCTTGCCATATGGATCAATAAGAAGATAATATGTAACAAATTTATGACACATGGCAAAACTTTGAGCATTCTAAGTTTGCTTTATATATATATATATATATATATATATATATATATGTATATATTAGATTTATCCAAATTGGTTAAGCAACATGTTAAAAATATTCAATATAATACATTTACAAAATCAATTAAAAATATTTTTAGATTTTTTATTTTTTCTAACAATATAGCTTTTTTTGTTAAATAATAAGTTAATAATTATAGCTTATATTTAACAATTTGAAGTGTTATTCCTTTTTTTTTTTTTTTAAATTGAATTTTGGAGTGTTTAAACATTTCCATATTACACAAGTTTTGGCTATATTTTAGATATTTTGTATGTATTAAATTAAATTTATCATTGTAATAAATTATTTTCACTCATATGACCTTTTTTTTTAATAAAAAAGAAATTAAATTATCAATAAATTAATTATTTTGAATTAAATAAGCAAATTAAAAAAAAAAAAAACCATTTTCCCTTGACTTTGCATTCCTTGACAATGAAACAGGATGGTTTGGTTAAGTTAAATCCTTAACCTACTTTCTTAATGACAACGAGACCCACCCACTTAGCTTTATAAAGAATGGAAATTAAAACTTGCCAAACCAACCCCAAAAAAAAAATATATATTATAAAAATCTGGTTAATTAAATGAAAAAAAAGGGCATAAATTTGTAATTTTTTGAAATTTTGTACAGGAAACTTAATTGCTAGTTTACTACTCAAAGAGTAGTCAACATCAATAAAGAAATAATATTAGTAGGTATTTAAAAAAAGTGGAAAATAAATAGTAGTTTCTTGCCTAATTAACTTAGCAAATAAGGATAATTAAGTAGCATTGACATTTTTGGGGACTAAGACTATTGTTAAGTAAGTAAATTAGCTTTGTTGTCTTAATCACCAGCATACCTCATTTTAGCCGTCATTATCGCCATTGTCATTATTATTATCATCATTATCATTATCATCTTTATTATTATATAAATACATGCTACTCGTGTGGCTAGCTTAGTGACCGTTGTTTCCTCACCGCCAAGGATCCAATTTTAACAGTGGTTTGATTTCTGGATTTAAGATTAGTTTGAATTTTAAATTTAGTTAAATAATAAGATTATTTATTATAAATTTTGCTTGATATAAAAATTTTAATATATAGTATTAAATAGTTATATTTTTGTAATTTTATATTTAATAGGGTATATTAATAAATGAAATAAAAGTGAGACTATTTTAAAAAATAAAATATTATAAATAATAAGATTAGTAATCCCACTGTATAAGGATTACTAAAAGTATGAAGGATTAGATTTTAGATAATACATATCTTATGAATTAGTTAAACTTTTATGATTATTAAATTCAATCTGAATCATATATACTAAATGTAGTATTATTTACTAATATTATAGTTTAATTAAGCAATATAATGTACAAAATGTAGTGTTATTTACTAATAGCCTATTGCAATCCGTTTGGTACATGAGAAGAGAAATTTGAGTACTAATTATTGAATTTTTCTAATATTTAGTCAATGAAAATGATAATTTGTTGGATTGATTGTTTATGGCAAAAGTAAAAATAAACTAAACAAACTAAGCAATTAATGAATTAAATTGAATCTCAATGAGAAAGGGGCATGGAATTTAGATTTTAATTAATTATCAATACTAATGGATCATATGTATGCAATTACTCTATAATGCAAGGAATTCAAGATTACTCTCAAACACTTACATAACATTAAGTTTAAGGATGATAGATTAATGCCAAGCAAACCATCGCAAAAACAAAGTATACAAAATATCACGAGCAATCAAGTCAATTTACATCTAAATCCAATTTGAGAATTTTGTTACTCATAAACAAAATAAGAGAAAAAAAAAAATAGGTTGCATTAAATTTAAAAGTATATTGAATACAATTGAATTTAAAAAGGTGAAGAAATAAACTCTATATGGAAATTGTAGAAATTGATCCAAAGTTGAAAAAGAATCCTAAGGTCCAATTCTTCCATCCCTTTATTCAAATCCTGTCAAATCCTAAATCTAAACCAAGTAATTGAGGAAATTAGAATATTATCCATCTACTACTTGCCTACCTTAATTTCAAAGAAAAATGAGTGTATTTATATGGGTTCTTGAGGCTTTACCCATTTCATTTTGAAAAAAGTGGCTATTAAAAAAAATTACTATTTTTAAGGTATTAATAACTTTATCATAAGTTATCAAAAAGATACTAATTAATTGCAGTATAAATTAGGAAAACATCTCTCATACTTGAGAAATGGAATGGTAAATTAGCTATTTTACCATATTTTTTTTATTGGCTTGCTAAATGGCCACTTATTTATGAACAAAACTAATTTTTTTAAGGGTCACTTTTTTCAGAATTGAGAGAATATATATAAGATTTTCACATTTTTGTATGACTATTAGCTCTGAGACATGAGCTCGTACATCTCAGTTTGTGTAAGGCATTGCACTTTTCTTCTTGGAGCAAATTAGGGGCAGAAGTAAATCAACATACCCCATCTCGTGCACTTTTAGTTGCATAAGGCCGTGCACTTTTGCAAGGGGTTGTGCACTTTCATTTAGTTCACCTTCCTCCTACACAGCCCTATTTTTCTCTATTTTGGTTATTTTTGCTTCATTTTTCAATTAATTTTGCATTTCCTACATAAATCACATAGAGCCATAAAAATAAGTGAATTGATGAAATTTATGAGAATTTTACTACAGAATCAAGCTGAACATATATAAATTGATATTAAAACCATACAAATGTATCTACAAATATGGACAACATTACTTAGGACACATGGTTCTACTCCAAATTGATATTTTTACTAAATAAATTATTTATTCTTCTCCTTATCAAGAAAGTGATTTTTTTTTAAATGGACTAATTTTTTTGAAGTGAGAAAACATTTAGTAGAAGCAACTTAATAAATGCAAATATGTATACAACACAAATAAGTCTTATCTACATTAAATGTACAACTTATATTATATATTTGTTAAGAATATCTCACATCTACTAAATACAAAAATGTTAAGTGATTAATATAGAAAATGACTTACCAACCTTAACAAACTAACTTTTAAGGTTGGTTACAAAATCTATATTAAAAATTTAACATGGTATCAGAGCAAGTTGATATTGTCTACCTAATTATCTTGTCGGTTGATCCAGTTTATTTGATTATTTAATTACCTTACCGGTTGGTCCAGTTTACTTGATTACCTGATTATTTTGCCAGTTGATTCAGTTTATCTGATTACCCAATTATTTTATCAGTTGGTTAGGTTTACCAAATTATCAAATTATCTTATCGGTTGATCTGGTTCTAACTATTTCAAGTGATAATTTTGAATACTTCGTTGTCACTTGAGGGGGAAGTATTAAGAATATCCTACATCTACTAAATAAAAAAAATTAAGTGATTAATATATAAATAGACTCCCAAACCTTAACAAACTAGCTTTTAAGGTTTATTATTTTAAATTTATATTAAAAATTTAACAACATTCAAATTAATAAGTGATGAGATATTTTAATTAATATGATTTTTTTATCTTTTTTTTTACTCAGTGAAAAAATATCGATATTATTTTTTATTCTATGTATTTTTTTTATCTCAATATAATGTAATTACAAATAAATTTATAATTTATTTTATTGATTAAATTTTTAATTTTAAAGTTAGACCATGTATTTTTATCTATTATGAATTACATATAATTTATCTTTGACTATATCTTTAATTTTGATATACATTAAATTTTTAAGAAATAAATAAAAACGATAATTTTTTTTTGAGCATAATTAAAAAGGTAAATTTAATATAATGCGTACAAAATAAATTTAACACTTGACTAATATAATAATATAATTTTATTTCATAGGTCAAGCATTAGGATGCATTTTTGAACTCGTTTAGAAATAGGATTTAGATAACATTTGGTAAAAATAAAAATTAAATTCTAAAAATTTAAGTATTAAATATATAATTTTTTAAATTATAAAAATATTTAAAAATTCAATAATTAAGTATATTTAGTTTTAATTTTAGCTTAAAATTTTTGACTTATTATTTTTAAATAATTTTTAATTTAATTGAAATTTTTAAGAAAATCCGTACTGGGTGATTGTTACTAGATGAATATGTGTAGCAAGTACATGTATCAAATTAAGGTCTAAATGTTGGACCGGTACCTCCCTCTGTTCCCCAATATCTTAGCAGTTAAAATTGACTGCAATTTCTGCGGTCCAACAAGCTGGTTTTAAGCCAAATTAGCTACAATACCCAAACAACTGAGCCAGAAAACTGCTGCTGACACATTGAAAATTATCTTTTGTTAATAAGTTTCAGTATAAATTTCTTCACAACTTTAAAAATTATGTCAATCACGCAAAAATTTTCATTTAATGAGAGATTTAAAAAAGAAAGAACTATCCCAGGTAGAGGCAATAATTTTTTTTTTAAATTTCAGATAAATATTTTTGTTAATTTTTTAATTTAAAAAATAATTGCACATAATAACGATTGTGTTATTAAAAATTAGAATGTAATTTTAATTTTCATCCTCGTAAATATTATACATAACTCACAATGTTATTTCGATCCATTAACTTTGAATATGATTGATAACTCATAATGTTATTTCGATGCATTAACTCCGAATATGGTTGAAATTTTGGCAGTTAAAAATGCATGCATACATATGGCTATTTGCTCAATGTTTTGTTTTGTTTGTCTGGTAAAGCAAAACAACCAAATTGACTTATCCTTACATTGCCGTTAAATTGGTTGGGAAATTTGAATTTGGTAATTATGTTTCGGTGGATTCAGACTTTGTAGGCATTTGTACTCCAAGCAATATGTACACAAAGCATTAGCGTACACATTTTCAGTTTTTTTTTTTTTTTAAATAAAACTTGCAACTAGTGATCAGTACGGTTTAGTAGGATTGAGATTTTTTTTAAAATTTGAATTATTTCAATTCGTAACTTTATTAAGTCTTTTTTTAAGAATACTATGAATCTTTCTTTCATATATATATATATATATATATGTTATTCAAATATCAACAGTAAAAATAAATTAAAACATGTCAATCAGTGGTTATATTGAAAATATGATTTTTTAGCAAATTGAATTGGATTAACCAATGATTTCTAATTTAAATAGTTGAAACCACTGGTCTAATATGATTTTTAAAACATTTTAGATGATTGAATTGATGTTATACAAATATTAATTTTAAATTTGATTAATTTTAAAATTCTCCATTAATCACATTAAATATGATTTGTATAAAGATAAAATTTCATGTTACAGTTAATTTATAAATGTAAATTAGAAAAATTTTTAAATTAAGAGCAATACTAGCATTGATCTTGTACATTAAATCACTAGATAAAAAATTTAATTTCTTCATTTTAAAATTTAATTTCTTCATTTTAGTCAATTCATTAAATGTGATTCATGTTTGGAGAAATATAAGAGGAGTCTTCCACTCTTAATATTCCACATCATAATTATTTTTTAAGTTAAAATAATTGTATATAGAAATTGTTGGCTTAAATGTGAACCACTAGATGGAATTTTAATTCTTCAAATACCATTAATCTAGCTACTAATTCCAAAATGTTAAATAAAGTCAAATATCTTAATTAATTAATATTTATGTTTACAATTAATTAATATATGTTTACCAATAAAAATAGTTTAAATAGATTCTAAAAATCTACAAATATAGATAATATATAACTCTGTTTGTTTCAAAATGTACGATGTGTTAGAAAATTTTTTATTTCCAAATATTTGTCATTTTGAATTTTTAAAAAAATATTTATTATTTTTTTATTTTACTTTCTCTTTATTTTTTTCTAGACATTTGTATTAATTATTTTTTCTCTTCATCAAAATAAAAAAAAAAACATTTTAGTTTTTTTTTTATATTAAAATTATAATAATTTAATAATTTTTTTAATCTATATACTGAAATATTAAATTATATATTTTAAAATGGAGGGAATATATATATACATAGATAATAAAAGAAGTAATGCATAAACATTAATAACTAAGACTCAAAAAGTCAAATCTAACAACCTCTAAAATTATTCAAACATGAATTATCATTTTTTCACAAATACATGTTAAGTCTGAGTCAGTGCTCACCTAACCTAGAAATATATATATATATATATATATATATATATATATATATATATATATATATATATATATATATGTGTGTGTGTGTGTGTTTATTCCAGAAATTAAATTCAATCAAATTAACAAAAATGAGATAAATAAACACATAAGCTCAATAAGTAAGTGGTGACGTCCAAATACAGAATTTTTTTTTTTTTAGTTGTTGGCTAATTTTACAAGCAAGCAAGATAAGAGAGTTATAGTGTGGACGTTTAAGCCGCTGTATCCGCCGTGGTTTCCGCCACCACCACCCACCACCCACCATCTACCATTCATCATAAATCATAATTCTTATCACTTACGGCTGGTCATGGTCATCTGTCATTTTCCCCATTGCAATTTCTTTTGATTTTACCATACTATATTACTTTAATTTTAAAAATAATTATATTTTAAAACATTTTAAAATTAATTCGCAAAAAAAATTTTAAAATTATATTCTTATATTCGATTTTTTTTTTTTTACGAAAATGTTTGATGCTTTTTCATTATGTCAAAATAATTCAACCCATTCAATTCATGTATTAATTAGTTGAATGATTAATGTATTTGGTCCAATTATAAAAATTTAATATTATTGTTTCTTAAAAAAAAATTGGCAATTATAATATATGATTGAAGGTATATATATATATATATATATTAGAAAAGAGAAATCGATCCTAATTATATTATTCAGGAAAATATACATTTACAGTTAGACTATACTTCAGTGTACAATAATATATTTTTTTAAAAAAATTTAATTTATTTTTTTTGAAAATTAGACTAAAAAGCTAATTTTAGAAATTATTATAATGCGTCATATGTATTAAAATATAATGCATTCCACATTTATAAATATATAAAATCCGCCTTAATTATTTTTTCGCATAATAATATTAATATATTATAATTAAATCATATATATATGATTACTTTTTAATTAAGCGCTGTTTATAAATTTTATTTTTTGCAACAATTCAATTCAACTAAATTCTATGTTGTTCAAAACTCGTTGCCAAAACGGAATAATTTTGAGTTAAAAAAGAATTATTTTCAAATAAATGAAATCATTGACAAAATTAAATAATTTTATAAGAATTCAATTAATTTAATGAAGTGCACATTCAAATTAAAAATGTTCTTATTTATATTAAACATAGCTTTTTATATAAGGATAAATAAGAAAATAATAACATTTTTTATTTTTCAATAATTTCAAATATTAAAATTCAAATGAATTCTATCATTTTAAAAATGTATTCTAAACACATGAATTTTATCATGAGTCTAATTTAATTAATGAAATAAATTCTATTACAATGGGATTAAATTAAATTTTTATACATGAATTATTCCAAATAGTAACTAAATAAATCAATTAAATTGATGAATCGATTAACCAATTGATTATTAATTAGTTCAATTTAAATTATTTAAATTTATTTTAAATTATAAAAGGTGATCTAAAAAGTATAACTAATGATAGTTTAGAAAATTAATAATGTGATTTAAAAAAAAAAAAGAAAATTAATAATGTAAAAATCTAGGCAATGGCCATTGTATATTTTTGTGGGGGACCATACTAAATGTCTCTTGACGTACAATGTGTTATTCACATTCATTTCTGTAACATATAGAGAAAGAGACCCGTGAAAGAAAAGTTGAGGGTATAAAATACGCCTAATTTAAATAATTTAAATGGCAATAATATTTACTTTTAAAAGTGAGAAATTTTTGGCTCGAGACTTTTTCATTGCATTAGATGAAATGTTATTTTTAAGGCGAGTGTTAGGAGATAGCTATCTTCATTGTATAATTCACGGTCCAATAGATATTTTTATAAATAAATAAATAAAAAAGTATAAAAAGAGATTATTTGAGAAGTCAAAATAAAAGGGTTTTAAAGTCAGTGAGAAGTTCAACGAAAGTAGTGCAATTAAATTAGTATATGAAATATTAATAAATGTTTAGTAGTTTTTGTATATTACGACACAAATTGCCGGTGGAGGGAAGAGTATGAAATATTGACTTTGAATAAAATGGTGACTACATTATACCAATTACCAAAGAATGGTGTGTGTTTTTCTTCTAGTCTATTTAATTATTAGTATAATTTTTCAATTGATAATTGAATTATTCATTTGGTATCCAAGAATTATATCAGTTGATAAATCTATTTGTAAATTTGATTTTTAAATTAATATTTTAAAATAATTTTTGAATGCATAAATTATTGGGTTATAACTCGTATTTATTAAAAAAAAAAACTATTCTTTGATGATAGTTGACGGTGTACAATTATCCCTCTCAACTTTTAAAATACCTATAATAATATATTAAATTATAATATTTTCAACATTTACTTCCTAACAAAAAGATGGCAATTAAGTTATACTTAAAAAAAAAAAAAGGTTTATTAGATACTTTTGGTTTAATTTTCTTTTTTTATATATTTTTATTTTTAATATTTTAAAATAGTTTTTATATTTGCAAAATTATCAAATTAGTATTGTATTTTTTTATGAATAATATTTGTCTTTTTTTCAAAATTTATATATGTATCAACTATTTAATTGAATCACTATTATTATTATTATTTTTTATCTTAAAAAGAAGTTTAGCATATAGATTTTTGCTCACTTGATCTAAGGTCCTGGCTCTATTACTGTGTGTATCCATTAGTGTTTTTCTTTCAATTCAATAAAAAAAATTTAATAGACCCACTAATAAAATAAAAAAAAAGAGAAGTAATTTTTTCACCAATTAAAAACCTAAACAAGTTTATCACATTTGATTTTGTGTGAACATTTGCATTGTGGGTTTTTCAGGTGCCCCTTGGATCCCAATGTAAACAAAATCTTTCTTCTAGAATGACTAAGTCAAACATGGAAGCAGCTAGCATTATTTTATTTTTTAAAACTTAAAAAAAAACAGAAGGAAAACAAAATCCATTTGATTTCGTTATCATATGGAAATGGAAGTGTGATTATTTAAATAATCAGCCATCACCTGCTAATTATTTAATTAAGTTAAATAAGGTCTAGAAGATCATCTTTTAGTCATAAATGACAAGTCATAACAATGTGATTTGTTCAAAACGTGACTAACAAAAACATTTTCACTTTTCTCATTCTTTTTGTTTGGTTAATTTAGGTCTCATTTGATTAATTTAGCTCTGATTGAAACAACTTGATTTTGAAAATTTTTTAATACTGAAAATCATTCCAATATTATTGAATTAAAGTCTCGTTAATTACTTTTCTTTTTTTTTTTTTTTATGTATTTTTTGTATGCATACATTTCTTGTTCTTTATAAATTACAATAAGTCCCCAACTCAACCACTAGTTTTTTCCAACTTAAATGGGTTGGGCTCAAACTTGAGTTGGGGCTGTATTGCTAATGAACCAATTGTCTCATAAGCTTTCTATACAACTATCTTTTGAAAAAAAAAAAAACACTCACATATGCACCCCCATATATCATAAGAGAGAGAGAGAGAGAGAGAGAGTGTTCCAGCAAAACTCTATTGACCTATTTCGATGATCATTGAACAAAATACATATTTATTTTTAACGTTTTTGGACTCAAAAAATCTATTGGCGATATTATTTTTGGCATTTAGTGGTTATAGATTGACGTTTGGTGGATGAAAGTTTCGGCTAAAACTTCTCTTCCTCTTTTCAGCTGACACTAGTGACCAATGAGAGTTATATTAGTTGCATCAACTTTTTGAAGCTCAAACTTCATTTCAAGAGCAAGAAGCCTAGTTTTATTGCCGGTAAAAGGAGAAAAAAGTCACCAAAAAATCAGTATTAAAATTTTTTTTGGTGTTGATCCGGTTAAATTAGAAGAAATTAGAGTGTTTCGAGAATATTTTCAAATTTCTAGAAGTGAGAGTTTCCTCTAGCATGAAAATCCAATCCATTTGACACCGTTTATGTTAGTCAATGCCGATTATCAGTGATGGAAAAAGTTTTATAGAGATTTGATATATCAAATGTATATTTTTTGTATATCAGATGTATAGTAAAAACATATTATTTTTATATAAAAAATATGGCATCAAATGTATATCAAATGTGTGTGTATATATATATATATATATATATATATATATATATATATATATATATATATATATATATATATATATATATATTAGAAAAAGGGGGTATTTTTAGAAAAAAAGTTAAAAAAAATGACAATTGGTGTAATTTTTTCTTTTCTCATTTAAAGATAAGATAGGGGATGAATTTTGTAATTTTCATCTTAGTCTCATTATGAATTAGGGCAGACAAAAATATATCCAAGTTAGAGAAAATGTGAGTATTTAAATTTTGATATTAAATATATCCAGTTTTTATTTTTATTTTTGAATAACTTTGAAGAATTTGTATTATAATATCATCTATTTTTTAACCTATCTTTCTTAAAATTATTGTTAAATTAAATTTTTTATTTTAAAAATAAATTTAAAATAAAATTTTAAAGTTGGGACATTTATTTTCATTTTAAAGTTGGGACATTGATTTTCATTTTCATATATTTCTAAGATGAAATTACTGTATTATCATGATTATAGAAAGAAAAACTTCCCATAAACAACTCCACCTTGCCACTTTTACTAAAATGTCGAACATAACATTTTTTTTAAAAAAATTGTATTTGATCAGGCTTGATCAATATGTAAAAGGAATGGGCTGGATCTTCTCTTCTTGGGCCTGAGCCTAATACTTGCGAAGGAGAAGAAAAAGGATCAAGGAGGAGCCAGGCCTTTAGCCTGGCTAGAACCCTCCGACGATCAAGTCAGTCCTCTCTTCAGAGTATTTTGGTGATAGAAAGGGGGTGAGAGAGTGCAGAGTTCCAACTACCTGTGCTTAGACTTTCCTTTCCCTTTTGTATGATTTCTGGGTTAGGTACGTCTGACACCTTTCTTTTGAGAAAGGACGTCCTCTGTCATTCGACCATGTTGGTTGGTGAGAGTTGGTAGCAGGCGCATGTCCCCTGTCCCGTCCTTAGGGATGTCTGGTAAATAGGGTGTCAGGGCATGGTGCAGATTATCTAAGGACTGATCCTCCTGCTGGATGATTGGACATGTCATCAGAGGGCTTCAGCCCTTACTTGTTCAGCAAGTCATCCGGCGGGCGAAGGAAGGGAGTGGCATCTAGTCCGAAGGCCTTTGGACTTAGGTTGTTCGAGGGTCCGGCCACTGGGCCTTTTTTCCTTTTATCATAACCTCTGGAGGCCTCGTAATGGGCCTGGGCTACAGGAGGGTCCAAACCTCTCTTGAGAGTCACTTTCATCCCTCATCAGGGCCCCCCCTGTTTTATTAAGGAGAGAGCAAAGGGTTGAACCTTAGTAAAACAGCTTCGTGTCCTTGTACCCTTATCTTCTGGGGTCTTTTGATCGAAGAGAACTGCTTCCGCTTTGGATGGCGAAGGGGTCCTTTCATTTCCTTGTCTGTGGTGAGTAGCTCTTAGGAGAGGCTTTAGTTTTGCTAGGAGGCTTCGTCCGATTTAGGCATTCACTTCGTCTTCCCGAAGGGTAGCCTTCGTCTGACAGAAGGGATTGGAGGTGCTAGGAACCGTCAGCATTCTAGACAGCCTTCGTAGGGTAGATGAAAGGTCACACAGTCATTGAATGCATGCACGACTGACAAGAGTAAGCATTGAATGCCAGAACACGCATTGAATGCACGTCTCCTCGTTCTCCCCATTCTTCCACGTGTCGCAGCAGACGGTTAAGTTTTCCATGGATTTTGAATTTTAAACATCCATTTAATGCCCCCACTTATTGCTGTGGCGGTTATCGAGGACGCTCTCAGTATATATATTCCTTTGCTTTCCCATATCCAGAACTTCTTGCTCATTTTCTCGAATCTCCTATTTTTCGTGGTTTTCTCACATCTGTTCTTTGGTACTTGCTTTCATTTTCTTCTTTCGTTCCAATGGCACCCAGAAAAGAGAATATTCCCCGTAGGGACTAAGTGAGCTCCTCCCACTACCAAAAGATACTGGAGGAGGAATGGGGGGAGATAGCCCCTATTGCAAAAACATCTGAGTTTTTGGCCTTCGGCCAGAACTTGGAAGGCAGCACCCAATTCATATTCCGCCGGGCCAAGGCTCATGAGAGGGTTTATTCCAGCGACCCCAAAGCTACTCTGCCTAAAGACAACCGGCATTACATTATTTTCTACCACCAGCTGGAAGCCGGTCTTCTTTTTCCCCCTACGAAGTTCAAAGTTGAATGCTTCAACTACTTCAGAGTGAATCTAATGATGCTGACCCCGAACTCCATAAGGGACATGCACGTCTTCGAGGTTCTGTGCTTCGCTCATGGCATTCATCCTTTCGCTCACCTGTTTCAATGCTTTTATAGGATCCAGAGCGCACAGAGGTCACCGGGGGTTTATATGACTTCTGCTAGGCCTCGCCGGAGCCTTTTCTTTGGTAAAGAGAACAAGGTGAAGGACTGGAGGGGCAAGTTCGGGTTGATAGAGGTCACTGACGGCCTCGGCGATAAATCCCCTGGATTTGGTTTCCCCGGCCATTTCTTGCGTCCCACCGAAAGCCTTACTGAGTGGCCTGAGAGGCTGTCCGTTGAGGAGAAGTCAAACCTTAGGACTTTGGTCCATCAGGGTTATACTTATAACTCTGAAAAGATGATGGCCTCCTTTTACGCGAAGGACGAGCATGGCCTTCCAACTCCTAAACTTTTGCTGAAAGATATAAGAGGTAACTCTGCTCCTCATTTGTTATAGGTTTAATTGATGGTGGAGTATTGATCTTGTTGTTGCTGTGTTTATTGTTTCGATTGCAATGGAGGCCAAGGATCCTGGACATTACCAGGATATAATGAAGGAGACAGAAGGGGTTTCTCCAAGACCCTTCAGCGAAGATGCTGAGCTTCCCATTCTCGACCTCAAGACGGGGAAGTTCCGTTTGCACTCCTCCTCAGTCCTCCAATCTTCATCTGCGAAGCTTCGTAAGGATAAGCTGACGAAGCCTGTCTCCGCCGGATCCGGTTCGGCTGTTGGATCAGAAGGGGCCCAGGTGAGTGTGGCCAGTGCGAAGTCCATTCGAATAATTCGAAGGCGACTTGTTAAGGCTTCTGATCGCTCTGTTCCTGTTGTGCAGAGAGGTACTCCACCACTTCGAGCTGCACCAATTGTTGCAAGGCCTGCTCCTCATAGGGGTATCTCAATCTTTAGGCTTTCTGAGGCTTCCATTCCTCCGCCTCCGCCTCCGCCTCCTCCAGCAGGTGATAAGGGGAAAGGAGCGTCCGCACCTTGTCCGCCCAAGCTAAAAGTAAAAGGGCCCCCCGTCCCTAATGTTCTTGATATAATTGCTCACTCTTCTCGGGGGGCGGAGCAACTGGCGGACTTGGAGAAGGTTCTGACAGACATTCCTGATGCAGAATTTGAGGCACGTCTAAAGAACCTGGTGGATGACTTGAGTGCCCCTGGGCTGAAGCTGGGGCAGGTAACTTTTCTTCTCCCCCATCACCTTCATCATATAAAGACCCTCGTGTTATCCGAGGGACATATCTGAGATGGTCGAAGGAGGTCGTTCCTGGGAGATCTCCTAGTGCCGAGGAGGTCGAAGCTTGGGAGAAGTATATTGAGGAGCAATGGATTTCATATCCTGACTTTGCGACCCTCAGGAGGCTCTATCCTTCCCCAATTAATACTGCGGCCGAAGGGGAGGCCTTCGTTTCAAGAGACAGAGACAACTTCTTGCCTTCTTATTATTATTTACTTCTTCGTGTGCCTTTATTTGCTGATTTAAATGTGTGAATGTATTTGCTCTTGTACTTTGCAGTTTTTGTGGGCGAAGCGGACGCTCCTATTCAGGAGCCTTTCCTGGAGGCTTCTTTGGCACCTGTCATGGGTCCCTCTGGAGCCAGCGAACTATTTCCTTCAGCTGCTGTTCCGCTGGCGGCTGATCAGGGGGTTGCTATTGCTGCGACCGACGAAGCATTTCCTTCAGCTGCTACTTCGTCTGGGGTCATGCCAGGGGCCGTTGTTACGGTCAAAGGTGTCTCCTCTTTTCGTCCCCCTAAGAATAAATTAATAGTGGGGGAGTTTCTTCGCCGCAAGAGGCCACTGGCGGTAACTTCAACCACCCCCATTTCGGAGGCCTGCTCTGCTTCAGAGGCCTCCTCACCTGGGGTGGATGTAGGAGTGTCAGCCCCTCCACAGGGGACAACAAAGGAGGCTTCTCCGCCAAGTAAGAGGCCTCGAGTCGGAGAGCCAGCGGAGATTGTAGTAGTGGATTCACCTCTGCTCGGAGAAGTCAAGGCATCTGCTGGTCCTCCTTCTTCCATTGCTCCCACCGCCGCAGTCTTGGCCCCCATGCCCTTTCTGCGTCCGGCCCCTAGGCCTTTTTTTGGGTCTATGGAGGATATTCTTGCCAGGCAAGAGACTCTGCTAGAGAAGGTAAATTCATTCCTCACTTGGGTTGTGACCGTTTACCACATTGCATAATTATTGTTGTTTGTTGCAGGCACTTCTGGATTCTAAAATTTTGAGGACTGATTTCAGTCTTCTGAGGGATCATTATGAAGACGCCTGGCAAGCGGCAGAGGACAGATTGGGATTGTGTTCCCGCTTGGAGGAAGAACTGGCCTCTGCGAAGGCGAAGACTGAGGAGGCCATGGAACAATCCAGGGCCTATAAAGAGGCTCGTTCGAAGGCCGAAGGAGAGGTTAGCGCCTTAACTGCGGCAGTGGCATCTAAGGACAAAGCCATTGCCGATCTCAGCGTGCAACTGGACAAGCTGAAAAGTGCTAATGAAGAGCTTGCCCGAGAGGTCGAAGAGGTTCCTAGCCTTCGAGATCTCCTGAAGAAGACTCAACAGGAACTTCGAGTCTCAAAATTTGGATACACATAAGCCACTACTCGAGCTCAAGTTGCGCTTGAGAAGGCTAATAAGGCCGAAGAAGGTCGGCGAAGGGCTGTGAGGGACTTCATGCAGTCTAAGAGCTTTGATGAAATCATCACATACCACACCTATAAGGTAGCAGCCGAGTATTATAACAATGCTCTCCGTGATGCAGCAGAGCATTTTCCTGACGTGCTGCAAGTGGTATCTGAATTGGATGCTGCTGAAGAGCCTCCAGTGCCAGACCTTTCAGAGTTCTAAGATCCCATTCCTGAGGGGGATGAAGGTCTATTACAACTTGAAGACTTCCCAGCTTGGGATAAAGATAGACCCGCTTCGTCTCCCATTCCTGAAGTTTCTAGCGGGGGCGAAGGGGACGCAGACGAAGGACTTCCTATTGGGATGGATCTTGCACAAGCCGAACCTCCGTCTGTCATTCGGCCGGATCCTTTGAATGACCAGCCTCTGCCATCTTCTATAACAGTGGTTCCTCCAGGTGATCCTCCGCCTTAGATATTTTTTACATTCTTTTGTATTTTATTCTTTTGTATTTCATTCTTTTGTATTCTATTCTTTTGTATTTCATTCTTTTGTATTTTATTCTTTTGTATTTCATTTTTTTGTATTCTATTCTTTTGTAAATAAATGTAATACATTTACTTCAACAAATAATACAGTTATTATGCTTCTGCTTTGTGTATGCTTTACTTGTATGGGGATTGCATTCACACTGTAATCCAACAAGCATTTGTGCAACGCCTTAGTGAAGTTGTCATTCCAATAGGAGTTCGAGCACTTTCGCCTTCTTCTCCCATTAGATCTTCTTAGCTTTATACCTAGATTTACTAGGACTTAGGCTCTCCATTGGGAAAGTTCTCCCTGCTCTTGGCGAGGCTTTGTGCCTAGATTTACTAGGGCTTAGGCTTTCTCTTAGGAAAGTTCTTCCCCACTCTTGGCGAGGCTTCGTGCCTAGATTTACTAGGGCTTAGGCTTTCCCTTGGGAAAGTTCTTCCCACTCTTGGCGAGGCTTCATGCCTAGATTTACTAGGGCTTAGGCTTTCCCTTAGGAAAGTTCTTCCCGCTCTTGACGAGGCTTCGTGCCTATATTTACTAGGGCTTAGGCTTTCCCTTAGGAAAGTTCTTCCCGCTCTTGACGAGGCTTCGTGCCTACATTTACTAGGGCTTAGGCTTTCCCTTAGGAAAGTTCTTCCCGCTCTTGGCGAGGCTTCGTGCCTAGATTTGCTAGGGCTTAGGCTTTTCCTTAGGAAAGTTCTTCCCGCTCTTGGCGAGGCTTTGTGCCTAGATTTACTAGGGCTTAGGCTTTTTCTTAGGAAAGTTCTTCCCCACTCTTGGCGAGGCTTCGTGCCTAGATTTACTAGGGCTTAGGCTCTCCCTTAGAAAAGTTCTTCCCGCTCTTGGCGAGGCTTCGTTAGTGCGAATGGAGACAATTTTAGGCAAACAACGTTTCTGTTATTATTATTGGTAATACATCTTGAGGTGTTGGATGTTCCATGTATGAGGAATTTCCACACCCTCTAGGGTTACAAGTTTGTAAGTGCTAGGACTTAGGACTCTTTTTACTTGGAAAGGTCCTTCCCATGTGGGTGCAAGCTTGCCTGTGCTTTCATATTTTCTTGTAGCCTCTAAGAATCTCATTACTAGATCCCCTTCGCCAAACACTCTGTGCTTTACTTTCTTGTTGAAATGATTAGCAGCTCGTTGCTTGTAATTAGCCATTCGAATGCTGGCCGATTCTCTGAGTTCCTCTAGGAGATCCAGATTGATCCTTCTGGCTTGATCATTATATCTGTCTTCGCAATAATTGATCCTTCCACTGGGGAGGCCTATATCCACGGGAATTACCGCCTCTGTGCCATAGGTCAGGCTGAATGGAGTCTCTCCTGTGGGTTGCTTGGGAGTAGTCCTATATGCCCATAGGACATAGTGTAGTTCATCTGCCCAGCTTCGACCATATCCTTCCAATCTCCGCTTCAGGCCTTATAGAATAGTCCGATTTGTTACCTTTGTCTGGCCATTTGTTTAAGGATGGGCTACTGATGAGAAATGTTGTTTGATCTGAAGCCCTGAACAAAAGGACCTAACTTTAACATTATCGAACTATTTGCCATTGTCGCTAATAAGTTGATAGGGGATGCCGAATCTGCACACTATGTTCCGCCATAAGAAGTTGATTACCCTTTCTGCAGTGATAGTGGCTAAAGGTTCGGCTTCTACCCATTTGGTAAAGTACTCCACTGCTACTAGGAGAAACTTTCTCTGACCTGATGCTGCAGGGAAGGGTCCGACTATGTCTACCCCCAACTTAGCGAAGGGCCATGCACTGGAAATGGGGACCTGCTCTGCTGCTGGGACATGTTTTCCACTGTCAAATTTTTGGCAGGAGGGGCACTTTTTAACAAATGCCACAACTTCGTCTTTCATCTTCGGCCAATAGTACCCTTGCCTAATCGCCTTAGCTGCCAGGACTTTTTCGCCTATGTGCATTCTGCAGGATCCTTTGTGTATCTCCCGAAAGATGTATTCGGCTTCATTGGGCCTTACGCATCTCAACCAGGGTAATGAGTAAGCTCTTTTGTATAAGGTTCCGTTGTCCAAGGAGAAATGAGCACTTCTTCGCTTGACCTTTTTGACTTTTTGGGCATCCTCAGGCAATTCTCCCTTTTCCAAATAAGACTTGATGGGGTCTATCCAGCACGGTTCTTCTTCCACCTCCATAACTTCATCTCCTTCGGTGATACTGGAGGAGGCCAATGTGCCCACATAAATTTTCTGAGGAAGTTCGACTGGATGAGAGGCGGCCAATTTGCTGAGGCTATCTGCTCTGCAATTCCTTTCTCTGGGGATCTTTTGAAAGAACAGCCTGACTCCTCTGTCCTTCATTCTCTGAACTATCTCTTTCATTTTTTGCAAATACCTGGCCATGGTCGGCTCCTTTGCCTCAAATTCTTCTTCTATCTGTCCGATCACTAATTGGGAATCACTATACACCGTGAGTTGCTCTATGCGAAGGCAATAAGCGAAGAGCAATCCCTGGATCACTGCTTCATATTATGCTGTGTTATTGGTGGCTTCAAAATTCAGTCCCAAAGCATACTCCAGTGAAAATCCTTAAGCACTTCTAAGTATGATGCCCACACCATTTCCTTCTTTGCTGCTAGCACCATCTACAAAGAGTTCCCACTGAAGGTCCGGTAGCGTTATCGATGAGTGTCTTTCCCCAGGGGTTCGGTCTCCTCCCCCATCTTTAGTGCCAAAGGAGCATTCAGAGATAAAGTCCGCCACTGTTTGAGCTTTTATTGCTGACCTGACCCTGTATTGCAAACCGTGCTGACCTAACTCCACAGACCAACATAACATTCTTCCTGAAGTCTCCGGTTTATGAAGTACCTTTTGTAAGGGCTGATCTGTTACAACTACTCCTTGGTGTGATTGTAAGTATATTTTATACTTTCGGCAGGAGAGCACTAAAGCATAGGCCAGCTTTTCTATCGGGGAGTAATTCAACTCCGCCCCCTGTAGGACTTTGCTGAAGTAATAAATGGGCTTCTGGACCCTTCCTTCCTCCCTGATCAGCACCGAACTGATTGCTTGGTCTGAAGCAGACAAGTAGATTAATACCTCTTCACCCTGCAAAGGCCTGCTCAGAATGTGCTCCGAGCTTAGGAAGGCTTTTAGCTCTTCGAATGCCATTTGGCACTCCTCCATCCATTCGAAAGTTTTTGACTTTCTCAACTTCTTAAAGAAAGGGAGATACCTCTTAGCAGATTTAGACATGAATCTATTCAATGCGGCGATTCGCCCCGTCAGCCTTTGAACATCCTTCACGCTCTTCGGAGGTTCCATGTCTAAGATGGCCTTCACTTTGTCAGGATTAGGCTCGATTCCCCTCTCGCTCACCATGCAGCCTAAGAACTTGCCTCCTTGGATGAAAAATGCACACTTCTCCGGATTAAGCTTCATCCCATATTCTTCTATTACTGCCAACACTTCTGCTAAGTCATGGACATGGTCCTCGAAGCTTCTGCTTTTCACGATCATGTCGTCCACGTATGCTTCCAAGTTTCTGCCTAATTGATCTTTGAACATTTTGTTGACTAGGCGTTGATACGTGGCTCCAGCATTTTTCAAGCTGAAGGGCATCGACACATAACAATATGTACCCTTCTCTGTTATGAATGAGATTTTTTCCTCATCCTCCGGGTGCATTCTGATATGATGATATCCTTGCTTAGCGTCTAAGGATGACAAAAATCCATACCCAGCCGTCGAATCTACCAGTTTATCAATCATGGGCAATGGAAAAGAGTCTTTTGGGCAAGCTTTGTTCAAATCTGTGAAGTCTACGCACATCCGAAAAGTCCCATTCGCCTTCTTGACTAGCACCACGTTCGCTAGCCATTCGGGATATTGCACTTCCCTGATAAATTTTGCCTCCAGGAGCTTGTCTATTTCCTGATCCATGATCGCTTGCCGCTCCGAGCTGAAACATCTCTTCTTCTGCTTGACTGGTCTGCAGGTGGGATCTACATTCAATTAGTGCATTATCACTTCGGGTTTTACCCCTCCCATTTCTGCTGAAGACCAGGCAAAACTGTGGATGTGTTCCTTCAGGAACTGGTGAGCGAATGACTTCTGCTCACTTTCTAACGAAGAATTGACCATCAGGAACTCTTCGGGCTCTCTTCCAACCATTACCCTTTCCAGCTTATCTACAGGCTCGGTTTTTTTCTCAGGAGCAACAATTTCGACTGCAGTTACCTCTTTCGCAGCGACTTCACCCTTTCTTATCTTTTTATTTCTCTTTCTTTCTGCCCCTTCGTCCTGACTGCCATAGACGTGAAACACTTCACCATTGGGCTTTGGGATCATCATTCTCAAGTGTCTGATATTTATCGAAGCATCCAGGTCATATAGTAGTGGCCTGCCCATCAAGACGTTATGTGCCAAATGTGTCCTGACGATAACAAATGTAGCCATGGTAGTTACATTTTCGAGGGCGGTGCCAACTGTGAAGGGTAGTTTTGCCACTCCAATTGATGGGACCTCCGTTCCATCCAAAGTGCGAACTGGGTTTCCCACTTCTTCCAGATCTTCCTCCTTGAGACCCATCTTTAAATATGCTTCCTTCGTCAGCAGGTTGACCGAACTTCCTTCGTCTACCAGGATTCTTTTGACTACATAATTGGCTATAATCGCTTGGATCACCAATGGATCAGCGTGAGGGGTGCGAAGAGTACTTCCATCTGGCCTCTCTAGTCGATTTCCCCCTCTTTCATAGTAAACGTATTCGGGCCTTTCGCTCTGCCTACCTAAGGCCTTCGTACGATTTCTGCTTTCGTGAGCTTCGCCTGGCCCTCCGGTAATACAATGAATGGTCCCTGCCGAACCGTCATTTACTCTTCTCTGGTATCTTTCTTTATCTTCACTAGGGCCAGCTCTGCCTGATTCTTCTCTTTTTATGAATTTCCTCAAGTAGCCCTATTTGATCAACCTTTCAATCTCCTCCATCAACTGCCTACAATCATTGGTGTTGTGACCATGAGTATCATGAAAGAGGCAGTATTTGTTCTGATCTCTTTTCTCTGGAGGAGCAACCATTGGTTTGGGGCGAGCCCATATATTTTGATCTTTGAAAGTTGCAAAGACTTCGGCTGGACTGGCATTGAGAGGGGTGAATTTGCTGGGGTCGAAACTAGATCGTGATTGAGTATTTCTTCCCCTCCTTCGCCCGCCGGTCAGCCTCTCGTCTTGCTTTTCTTTTACCTTGTTCTCTCGCTTTGCCTTCGGCTCTTCTCTAGGAATGGTCTCCATTCCTCTCTGCTTTGCCATCTGGTTAAAGGCTAGAGCGTCATCTTGCCGTACATACTTTTGAGCCAGTGCCATTGCATCCTCCAGGGTACGAGGAGCATGACGACAAAGGGCTTTAAGAAAATCCGTGTGAGAGGTTCCATTCTGCAACGCTTCCACTGCTCGAGCTTGGTCCAAGTGCGTGACTTTCAATGCTTCTCGATTGAATCGAGCCATGTAATCCCTTAAGGATTCATTTTCCCTTTGCACCACCATTTCCAAATACTGAGTCTTTCGTTTCACCGGGATGCTAGAAGCGAATCGGTGTATAAAGGATCTGGCTAGCTCCATGAAAGAACGGATACTCCCCTCTTCTAAGCTATCAAACCATCTCATTGCAGCTCCTTCCAAGGATCCCCTAAACGCTCTGCATAGAGCCTCATCGTCCGCCGTCTGCAATTCTACTGCGTGCTTGTAGTCCATGACGTGGACCCTAGGATCAGTTTCCCCATTGTACTTTTTCAACACCGGCGGTTTAAACTTGCTGGGCATAACGTATTCCCTGATGGATCTGGTAAAAGGAGACTTCAGGGTGAGCTTTAGGGTGGTATCCATGGTTTTCCTGTCATAACCTTGATTCATCTCTTCTAAAAACTTATTCACAGCATCTCTCACCTCCTCTTCCTTCTTTCTACGGCTGTTGCTACTAACAGGTGACCTTCTGCTTCAGACCCGCGAGAGGTGACTAGCAACAGAATATTCCCCTCTATCCTGTTCTCTTCCTCTCGAGCTTTCTCTTTTCCCGTATTTTGGTTCTTTGTACTCATACTTTCCTTTATTCCTTCCTTCGCCCCGTTCCGTATTATTTGTATGAAAATTTTTTCCATGCAAGAACTTACGTTCACTATCTGGGAGTGAAGCTTGCGTACTCCCTTCTTCTTTGGTCAAACTCTCCTCTCCTCCACGATGCTCTTTCGTCCTTCCCTCCACATTTCCACCCAGGTGGACCAGTTGTTCTTCGTTAACCCCTGGGGCTCCTTGGGATTGCTTCTCATAATTCAGAGTTTGAGCAACATTCCTTCTCGGGGCAGCTTCTGGAACAGCGACGAGGGTCTGTACCGGGGGGGTCTGTTACTGGGAGCTCCTTACAAAAGTAGCTATAGTATTAATAAACTGCAATGCAGGAGCTAAGTCTGGATTTGGAAGGCTCAGAAGGGTTTGGCTAGATCCAACTGTGTTTTGTTGAGAGATAAGGAGCTGGAGCGACGTGTTTAGGTCAATGGGAGTTACTAGGGGAGGATCAGTAGGTGTTGGAAGGGAGTGTCTAGGATTTGAGGGAGTTGAAGATTCGGGATCATCGGGGTTCGTCATAATGGTAATCTTCCTTCACAGGCAAATGGAAGTGGAATGCAACGTCGGGAGAAAGATCAGCTCGCGTTTCCCACAGACGGCGCCAATTTGATCAGGCTTGATCAATATGTAAAAGGAATGGGCTGGATCTTCTCTTCTTGGGCCTGAGCCTAATACCTGCGAAGGAGAAGAAAAAGGATCAAGGAGGAGCCTGGCCTTTAGCCTGGCTAGAACCCTCCGACGATCAAGTCAGTTCTCTCTTCAGAGTATTTTGATGATAGAAAGGGGGTGAGAGAATGCAGAGTTCCAACTACCTGTGCTTAGACTTTCCTTTCCCTTTTGTATGATTTCTGGGTTAGGTATGTCTGACACCTTTCTTTTGAGAAAGGACGTCCTCTGTCATTCGACCATACTGGTTGGTGAGAGTTGGTAGCAGGCGCATGTCCCCTGTCCCGTCCCTAGGGATGTCTGGTAAAGGGGGTGTCAGGGCATGGTGCAGATTGTCTAAGGATTGATCCTCCTGCTGGATGACTAGACATGTCATCAGAGGGCTTCGGCCCTTACTTGTTCAACAAGTCATCCGGTGGGCGAAGGAGGGGAGTGGCATCTAGTCCGAAGGCCTTTGGACTTAGGTCGTTCGAGGGTCCGGCCAATGGGCCTTTTTTCCTTTTATCATAACCTCTGGAGGTCTCGTAATGGGTCTGGGCTACAGGAGGGTCCAAACCTCTCTTGAGAGTCACTTTTATCCCTCATCAGTATTCATAATTCATGAAATAAATTTAACACTTACATATAAATATTTTGTTACATTCTCTTAGTTTTTTCTTTTTTCTTTTTTTTTGAAACCAATGAGAAAATAACTTTTAAATCTTTTAAGTAATCCTTCATTAAAAATTTGCTTTCACAATTTGTGGTCTTTCTTTTTTTTCTCTTTTTTTGGAGAAAGGACTCCAAGCTTATAGAATTAACTAACCAAATTGGTAATAGTTATATCATCAGAAATTGAGTTTGTGACTTGTCTAGGGAAGTTTTTAGCCCATACATGTTCAACATCTACAAGAATACTGAACCTAGCTAAAAAAAAAAGCTGATTTATTTGCCAAACAGCAAAAAAAAAAAAAAAAAAAAAAATTGTAAGAAACATATTAAAATGAAAGACTAAGGTATACTACATCTTCTATTTGTAAATCATGATATATTGAATGAAAGCTTGACTTTGAAAGAGCTTCCACCATGATTGAACTGTCACATTCAAAAACTACATTTCTAAACTTAGCTTATATTACTTTTATCATTGCAAATTTCAGTGCCAATATCTCAACCATTAAAACATCACACACCAATAAGAAAATAACTTTTAAATCTTTCAAGTAATCCTTCATTAAAAAATTGCTTTCACAAGTTGTGGTTTTTTTTTTTTAAAAGAAAGGACTCTAAGCTTATAGAATTAACTAACCAAATTGGTAATAGCTACATCATCGTAAACTGAGTTTGTGACTTGTGTAGGGAAGTTTTTAGCCCATACATGTTCAACATCTGTGTGAGTACTGAACCTAGCTAAAAAATAAGTTGATTTATTTGCTAAATAGCAAAAAAAAAAAAAAATTAAAAGAAACATATTAAAATGAAAGATTAAAGTCTATTACATCTTTTATTTGTAAATCATGATATATTGAATGAAAGCTTGACTTTGAAAGAGCTTCCATTAGGATTGAACTTTCACATTCAAAAGCTACATTTCTAAACTTAACCTATATCACTTTTACCATTGCAAATTTCAATGCCAATAATTCAACCATTAAAACATCACACAATATTAGCTTCCTACTTGAGCCAGCTAGCATAGTCTCCCCCTTATCATTTCTTACAACAAAATCCATGCCAAAAATCCCATTTATAAATATAGCAACATCGTAATTAACTTTACCTGCTGTAGGAGGAATCCAATTGACTAGAGTTTTTTCCTTCCTCAATCTTGGATTTTTCTCCTGAGCTTCCTTATACTTCTTTGCTATTTCCCAAGCTATTAATAGAACTTTTTCTGCAGGAGACACTAGTAGTAGCAAAAATGCTTTGGTTTCTAGCAAACTAGGTTGCTCGTGTTGGCATTGTAGCTTGCTCTGATGTCTCTCTTTCTTTTTCCTTAAGAACCTTTATAAACCAATTCTCAAAAGCTTGCAACAAAATTTTGTCGCAACAATTTTGAAGCACACTATTGCTCCAAAATGGTATTGCTTTTTTGTAATTAACTAGGAAGTGATTTACATTTTTCTCTTCCCTTTAATATCTTGGGCACCACAGTGGACCTTGTATTCCCCTTCTGGCTAAATTTTCTTTGGTTGATAAAGCACGATGTGAGGTTCTCCATATGAAGTGTCGAGTTTTAGTTGAAATTGATAAACTCCAAAGTAATTTTCGGTTGACATTCATCCACCAATTTTAGTTTGAGGAATTACAATCATTACCTATAGATTTCCTATATTTTATAGCTCATAATAGGCACTTCTCAATGAGTATAACCCATTTTTCAATAAGCTCCAATTCATTTTATCTTCTGGTAGCTTGTTATTGATGGGAATTGAATTAATACACTCTATTTCCTCAGGAGAAAAAATAGATATCAACATTGTCTGATTCTATTGCTTCAGTTCTGGATTGATTAGTTCACTTACTGTTGCTTCTGGATCTAAAGAAGAAATTGGTGATATTGCTCTACCATTTTTGTAGCCAGGTATCCATGCTTCACTCTCTATTTTGACCTTTCTACCATTCCTAAACTTACGTAGGCTTCCCAATTTGATTAATTCTTTTGCCCATGTTTTACCACACCTAACTAGCCTGATAGCTTGATTGTGCTTCTAAAATACTCTGTCTTAGAAAACACCTAGTTTTAAACACCTTTACCGCTAATATGGATTGATCATGGAACAACCTCTAAAATTGCTTTTTGAAGTTCCACATATCTTTATAAACCAAGCCTCCACACAACTTTTAAGATTTCAAGCTTTCCCATGCTAACCAATGTAGCTACCTTTCTCATTATTTCTGATCGGACCAAAATCAAGCCTTCATTACTTCTATCTCTTTGCAAATTACGATTAGTAACATGAACTAAGACATGGTATAGGTAGGGATTGATTGGATGATTGCCTTTAAAAGAATTTCTTTTCCTATTTTTGATAGAAACTTGTCTTTCCAACTCTTCAGCTTTACCCAAACTTAGTCTTCGATTTGTTAGAAGACTAGTTTCTTAGATATGCCAATTGATGACGGAAGACTAAGATACTTTGTTTGAGACTTAATTGCCTTTACTCTTATTTGATCATAAAGCAAATTAAGGGTCGTGGCACATTTTGGCTAACTAGGGCTCTGACTTCTCCAAATTAATCTTCTGACGAGATGCTTGTTCATATTTAGAAAGAATTTGACCAATTATATCACATTCTTGAGTGGTGGCTCGAGCAAACATAATGCTATTATCAGCAAAGAAATACATGTGATATGGATGATTTTTTTTTTTTTGGCTATCTTTATGTTATGTAGTGTAACTTGCTCTTCTGTAATTTTAATCAACAATGATAGCCCCTTTGCGTACAATTGAAAAGATAAGGTGATAGGGGATTTCTTTGGAGTCACCATTAATGAGCATTAAATAAGAGACAATAGAAATACATCTCATAATCAAACGAATTCACTCACTTGGAAAACCTATTATTTCCATAATTTTTTCACAAAAACCTATTCTACCTTATCATAGCCTTAAAAAACCTATTCTACCCTATCATAGCCTTACTTATGTCTAATTTTAGTGCTAAGTAGCCTTATCCACCCTTTTCTTTTTCATGTAATGAAAAGTTTCAAAAGCAACCAGAGTATTATCTGCTATCCGTCTCCCAAAAATGAAAGCACAATATGTTTCATGAATTATTTTGGGAGTATGATTTTTAGTATGTTAGCTATGCATTTTATGGTAATTCTAAAAGTCACATTACATAAAGTAATAAGCCTAAAATCACTTCGGCATTCCGGTTTCATTTTCTTTGAATTAAAGGCAATAAAAGTTTGATTCAAATTTTAAGGGTCCCCCTTATTATTTAAAAAATGTAACATAACAGAAATAGCATCAACTCTAACAGTATTTAAAAACATTTAAAGAAAAGTGCAAATACACTGATAGGTCCTGACGCTTTGGTTGGATGCATCTGTCAGAGGGCTTCAATCACATCCTCTTCTTTATATGGTCTTTTTAAGAATTCAATCATATCATCCATAATTTGGGAGCTTACTAAGTCAAGGACATGATCAAAATTACTTGGTCGTGAAGAGGAAAATAATTCTCTAAAATAATTGGTCATCACTATGCTCTTGATTTGTAGCACATGAGTTATCTTCTTTTCATATTCTCTTAATTTCATTTCTATTCTTTGTGAGAGGCATTTGCATGAAAGAATTTGGATTTTTTATCTCCATTTTTAATCTAAGGACCCTTGACCTCTAAAATCACATTGTCTCTTTCTTACTAAGAAGAACATTTATCTCCCATTCTAATGTCCTTATCTCTTCAATCACCTTAGCGTTTTGATTCCTCTTTTGAAGTTACCCTAGCATTTTCTATTTTTATTTGAGTTGATAGGCCATATTGTCAAAGATGGCCTTATTTCAATAGGATAAATACTCCTCACGTGTCTAAATTTTTTCTTGCACTCGTGTTGCAACAGGGTTCATATTCTACCCTCTAGCCACTGCTTCTTGATAATTTAAATGCGATAGCCACATCTTCTTAAATCTAAAAATTCTTTTTGTATCCTTCTTGTTTAGTTTAACACTTCCAAACACTAAAGTAATCAGGCAATGATCATATTTATACCTTATAAGATGAAAAACTTTATGTTTTGGATATAAACCTGACCAGGCTAGATTTGCTAGGAATATGTTGAGTTGTTCTTGTATGTTCCTTTCATCTACTTGATTGCTATCCATTTGAAGCTATTACCTTTGATCATCTACTTGATTGCTGTCCATTTGAAGCTATTACCTTTGAAACCTAAGTCCTCCAAGGTACAAAAATCAATTGCTTCTTAGAAATAGTCCATTACTTTCAAATTCACCATTCTATCTTCCATCTTTTCTGAAGGATTTAGAATCTCATTAAAATTCCCACCACATACCCATGCTATCAATTCATCATGTTTCAAATTTCTTAATAGTTCCCTAGTTCTATATTTGTTGTTGTTTATAGGCCATCTATAAAATCCGATGAAAAATTATAGTTTGTCATTACATCAATGTGATGGAGAGAAAAAATAATAAATGCAGATCGATTTTGCTCTTACAAAATAGCCCTAACACACTATTCCTAGCTTTTTTGTCTCCTTCACAATTAGCACATATCATATTTTCAAAGCCAATTCTACTTCTAATATTCTCTAATTCAAAAGCTTTAAGTGTAGTTTCCATAAGGAAGAATAAATGGGGATCATTAAACTTTATTTGCTTGAATAGAATGTTGACGGCTCATAGGATTCCAAGCCCATGGCAATTCCACACAAAGCAACTTATTTTCTTAGTAAGATTGCTTAGCAGTCTCTCCCTCTGTGGAAGTATTTTTAAAAATCTTTGACAAGAAGCTTTGTTCATCAGCATTTTTGCCCCCTTGGTAGGGCTCAATCTGATGCTCCCTATCCTTCCTTTTGCCTATATTACATTCTATTTTTGAAGTATCTTGAGATTCCACCTCCTTTACCATTCTGCTCCACCTTTTCATTTGAGTCATTACTTGACCGAGCTTTTTGTTTTTTCCTTTTTCTGTGCATTTTCTTTTTCGCTGTTGTCCCCTTTTGTGCCTACATCCTAATGGTTACATTTGCCATTTCCTTACTTATTTTCTTATCAAATGCAACCTTTTCTAAAGAAGCAATTAATTCATCCATCTATTCTTATTCCCTTTTGTGATCGAGTCCTCATTACCTTTTTGCTGCCTTTCATCTGCTTTGTTTTTATTTTGACCATCTTCATTTGAAACTTTTTCTTCCCTTTCAAAAGATGCAACAACACTCCTCTTTGTTCTAGACTCTTGCATATTTGAGTTTCTTCCATTAGTATCATTATTAGAAGCCTTTTTGAGGGGACTTCCTAGAATTGGTTTTGCACAAATCTATTTTATGCTTTTTGTAGCCGTCTTTCTATGCCATTTATCTAGGGATTAGATTTGGTTTGCCTTTAAGGGAGAGGCCCTTAACCAATCACCATATGTGAGTTCTGCTTCATTAATATCTTCATTTGTTATTGCAAATACTCCTAATTGCATTTCCAAGCATCCCACAATGATAACAAAAAGTTCCTATTATTGTGTAATTGAAATAGATCCAATTTGTTTGTCCAAAGCTTCAATATTGTTCCATATTTTAGGAGTTTAGTTATATCCAACAAAACCTTGATCCAAAGTTGACCTATTCCAAATAGCAGAGGTAATGTCATTAATTTTGAGAAAAATCTCAATCATATTTCCTATTGCTTTGATTGTGTTGGGCTTCTAATATTTAGAAGGGAGATCATAAACTCTTATGTAGAAAGGAATCATGTTTAGATGCATTTTTTATGGTTATTTCATGCCTTTTGGTTCTGTCAACACCATTGCATGCTTGTTTTTACCAGGGCACCATATCAAGTACTTTCTCTTTGTCTTTCTAGTGACAAAGTTAGAAAGAGGTGATTATCTTGAATGGTGCTAACATCCACTCCATGCAAGGTTCTCTAGATTTTTTGCATGGTATCCATAAATGCCTTTTGATTAAAAGGATGTGTTATACATAGTTATCCAACAAGGCAAAGTGAAGCCTTGATTTCATTGTTCTTAATTCTTGTTTTGTTTACTTCAATTATTTCGAGTTCTTCTTTAGTCAAATCCACTTGCCTTCCTTTCTCCATTCTAGGTCCTTCGTACTCCGAATTTAGGAAGAGAAAATGAAGGAAAATAGTTTCAAAATTTTACATATTTGTGACCAGACTTCTACAAAGAGAAGATGAAACTCTAACCCTAGGATGAGAATCTAATTAGAAGCGCGAAAACTCTTATGGTACGTTTGGTATGCCGTAATAAGATGTAATATAATGTAATCAAATGAATTTTTAATGTAAATTTATATTAAAAATTTATTTGATCAATTATATTATATCTCATTACGATTTACCGAATGCATCATTATTAGTAAGAGACTCTATACCAATCTTTCCTCTTTAATTTCAGATCAAGTTATGTTCCTCATTAAATGGATGAAAATGTTCTAATAATTGGTGGGTTTCGTAAATGCAATTAGTGATAAAACAAAACCTATTAATCTAACATTTTGGAAAATAAGTTAAAAAAAGTTAGATGACATATATGACTTTCAGTTTTCCAACTATTGAATTAAAATGTCAGTAAAATTTTACCCTAAATGATTAGTTAACTTCTAATCAATAATCTTCAGTTGAAAATTGTTAATTCTAAGTTTCCTATGATTAGCTCTTTTAGTTTTCTTACTTTATCTTTTTTCTATTTATACTTTAAAAAAAAAACAATGTTTGTCCGTTACTCTGTTTGGTTAGAAAACAAAACAATTTTTTTTTTTTTTGTTATGGTAATTACCTCTTTCATTTCTTATATGAATCAAAAGTCACATATTTCCTAATTTTCTAACCATCACTCTGGTTAAAAAAAAAAAATCTCTTTTTATATTTTTTATGCAGACTCATTTAAGTCAATGGCTGCATGACCTTCTCTTTAATTAGTTTTCATGAAGCCCATGGCATGTCCCTGATGAAATATTTCTTAACCTATTTTTGTGAAAATCAAGTATCGAGGACATTTGATATGTCATAATAATGTAGTTAAATATTTTTTTAAAATATTTAAAATGTTTAACTATATTTTATTTCACTCCATTTCAATTTAGTAAATTTAACCTTAGTACAAAGAAAAACTTAATAATTCCAATTTTCAGATGTATATGTTGCACTTATAGATTGAATTTATTTTACAGGGTAGGACTAGACAGAGTTGGACAAATTTAATTTATTTAGTATTTGACATGTTTTTTTATACAAGCAGGATTGGACAAAAATCACATATTATCATGTTTCATCGTCTTTTTTCAATCTTCTTTCATCGTCTTTTTTTCAATCCTCTCCTTTTATAGATGTTTCATTTGTTCAGTCATTATAACTCAATTAAGAAAAAATTTATTTTGGAATCACTATCAAAAAAAAGAAAATATCAATTGCACCAAATTTATTATCGAATTAGAAATCATTTGTCTCAATTGCACAAAACACAAGACAAGATAAATATTTATTCAGTCGTATTCTATCTTATCTTATCCGGTTTCATGTTATCCTATCCATACAATCAAATATAGTCTTAGACTATACCTAGATGTGTGAAACCAAATATTTCTTTTTTTAGCTCTCTTTTGATACGAAAAATTTCAAATGAAAGATTTTATAAAATTCATAAATTTAAATCCTTCGTCTTTAAATATAGGAGATGAAACAGTTCAAAATCCATCATTTTTTACATATAAGAAATTATGATAATTTTTTTATTCCAAAAGTGTTCCTAACAATTCGTTGATTTTACAATCAATCTAAATAGTGTAATTCTTAAAATATATGAATTTCACAAAATTCATAAATTTAAAAATCTTTCAACTCAAATAAAGCTTTAATTATTTTTGAGGGAAGTAAAACCAAATACCTTGTTAATGCATTAATATATATCAAAATCCTTTCAGTCTTCCCTATTTTTTTTACCAATAACTTGTAATGATCAAGAAAATTTGCTCTCCATCTTATTCACCAAGATTTAAATTCAAGATCATACAATAAGAAAGATATTTCGTTCATTTATAAAATCTTTAATTTTGATGCAAAGTAATCTACCGTTGACCTAATTGAAAAAATAAATTTAATACACTGCATAACAATTCATCCCTCATATCAGTTAACACAATGTCAAAACAATAATAATGATAAATTGGTTGGCTGCCAAATCCTAATAACAATAGTCATAGCCTTGGCTAATGTAAGTAGTATTGACATTTGAAACTCACGTTTTTTGCTTGTGGCTAATGTTAATTAAGCACTTTTAACGTGGTTTTTACTTGTTGATAAACCACTAGAGGCTCAGTCCACAGAATCCCATACAGGAATGCAATAATATACAATTCTTTCTTCATTCCAGTACCACTGAATTAGAACTCATTTTCAATATTAAGAATTGTGCTGCTTGCTCAAAAAGGACTCTATCCATCCATATTCTCTATCAAATCATGCCACCCATATATGATCATACTACCAAGTCTCAGAAAACATGAAATTGACATGATTCGATTATATGCAGAGATTATATTTTGCAGTAATATTACATATTGAAAGTTCTAATTTTATATTACATAATGAAAGTTTTTAATTTTATCAGACACAGAACAAAACCAATTAAAAGATCCAACACGTAGACTCTAATTTCTGTCTCAAACTGCAATCACAAGTGAACATCAAAGAGATGCATACCTATGACCTACGAAAATATGAGTTCACTCAGAGAACATCTATGTTCTAACCTCTTTTTCTCCATACACAACCCTATTATTGATTACTACAATTTATCGTAATAGTTGACAGAAAGCGTAAAAGATGCAGTCACAAGCTGCAAATTCAATTTAAGGATGGATTGGGTAAGAAAGAAATGTCTAATGCACTTCCTTATGAATTACATGACTTTGATCCTTGCATGAATCAAGATTTCAGAAAATAAAGGTATCCCACCCCTCTAATTGTTACATGGTTTAGTTCTTAATTATGAGTTTATGACAATAGTTTGTTTATGCTAGGCACTTATTCTCAAACTAGTAACTTCATCTAAAACATGACTTAAACTCAGCTTTTGTCTCCCAAATCTTAAGATGCAGAAATGCAAGAAAGCATGAGATATCCAGTGTGAAAAATGCTTCTGCATATACGTTTGGTCTCTATACCTAACACACCTTGTCGTCATAATCCATCAAAGCATAAGTACATTTTCTAGGTCTAAAGTCTAAACTAATCAGTACTCTCATGTAACGTGTTGGTTCACTTTCATGAAACATGTTTTAGTTTCTAAATTATACATTGAAAGACTTTTTCACAAGAATAAGGCCAGCATTTGCTTATGTGGACATGAATTCATTGTCAATGATAAATAGTGCCAATTTGTCTTCTGACTTAGTTTTTGTGCCTCATAATTATCTAAATAGATTCAAAATGATACTCCAGGCCACAAAACTCAAGGTCTCAAGCTAAACTGATTATGTCAAGTTTACAACCAAGACTCCAAAAATCAAAGAAATATTTCCTGTTAAACCAAAATTCCACTTCGGATTTTGGTCAGCTGGTTTTACGAATAGTTTGGCATCCCATAGTTTAATGGACGAAATCAACAACTTTATCTAAGGACTAACAACTTTACATCTATGAGGCCATCATCAAATCCGCCCATCTAAGCAAATTTTCAACATGATCTCTCTTCAATAGTAGCTCACAGCAATGCAAAATAGACCTATAGTCAATATCTTACCATTTTTAGCACACTTGGATAAAGCAGCAGCTCTTGAAACTGAAGCCCACACACTTTCCTTCAACAGTTATTTTGTACAATATCAAAGCATCCTAATCATACAAAACTTATGCAATACAATATGAACGAATCATTAAAACAGATATAAACGTAGAATTTCATTGATTTCATGAACATAACTCCTCCTTTATTCATAAGGGTTCAGATATTATTCCTTTCTGTTACAATGCTATGACTATTGATGGTTCATTCAAATTTTTCTTTGCTCCTGATCCAAAAGGAGAGATCCTCTAAACAAAATCATTAAAGTGCCTATCCAAAAGAAGTCAAAATGAAAAACAGATCATACCATTGTGAAGCAAAACATTGAAATTCAAGAATTGCATTTTCTTTACATACACAGTTCTGAATCAGTCACTTCAGTGCTCCTTCAGATTCTCTCTTTTGACAAATCTTTGAATCGGTAAAGCCTTATACGGGTCATTCTTTGGCATTATTGTTACCATTTTCACTTTGGTTCTCTGTCCCAAACTTCTGCTTGAAGGAGTCTTGCCTCTGTAACCACATCATGTGCCCCTTCAAATCGCCCAAAAAAAAAAGATTAAAACAAAGAAAAACATACAATTTTACGAACCCCTTACTAAAATGAATCTGTAAAGCAAAAAAGACCCAATTTTTATTTTTCTTATTTTACTAAATGAATCTATAGACTATAAAGCATATAAAGATCCATTTTTTCTCATTTAAATAGCAAACACTGAGCTATATATCTATAAATTACCTGAAGAGCAGCAGCCCAGGCAATGAGGAAAGAAGCAAACCAGAATTTCTTGTCCTTAAGAAGTTGCTTTGCTTCCATTTTGTAATTGCACAACAAAAACCCTAACCCTAGAAATTTTACAGAGGGTTTTCTTGGATTAGGAGATCAAAAGAAGTGAGCTTGATGATTTGGGGATATAAACTCTCCGGTTTGTTGTCCTACGGTATTCTACAGTTTGATTGAAAATTTAATACTGACCGTTAGATTTGGATTGGCCCTCAAAATAGTTTGGTTTGATTTTTTTCTTTTTTTTTTTTTTAAAGAACTACAAAATTCTTTTTTTTTTTTGCCCTTTTTTTTTGGCCGGAGAAACTGCAACATTTTGATTGAGCTTACATTATTATTATTATCATTTTTGAAAATAACTTACATTTTTTCATTTTTTTAATGTTAGGGATGGAGATTTTGCATTAATTAAGATTTTTTTTTTTATATATATTAGAGAGGAATAATATCTAACAAAAACACATTATATCACGAAAGATTAGTTTTTTGTTTTAATATATCTCGTGAAATTGGAGAAAATATTTGTAATTCGAAAAATTTGAACTTGAGATTTTTCACTTTCCATATTCTTAAACAAGATGAGAAAACCATTTATACCACACATGATAGGCTAATTAAGAAATTATTGTAAGTTGAAAAGGTTTGTTCTCTATTTATTTTTAAATTTTATTAAATGATTCATTATAATTTATGATAAGAACTATTTTTATTAAGCTAATAGATAACTTGAAATTGAGAAATATCTTCTAATAGATAGTTTGATTGTTAAAAGAGGATGGATGGATAAACCAGCTCCAGGATATCATGTGTAAGATTACAAATTAGCTTGGACTAATTTGAAATATGAATTTTTCAGTTTGAACTTCCCATGAATTTAAATTAGATTTTATTAAATTTAATCAATCAACAATTTTAATTTCAAATTCAACTCAATTAGAACTAAGATAAATTTAATACAAACGATTCCT
The DNA here is from genome assembly GCA_947687605.1 of Reutealis trisperma. Taxonomy (NCBI): domain Eukaryota; kingdom Viridiplantae; phylum Streptophyta; class Magnoliopsida; order Malpighiales; family Euphorbiaceae; genus Reutealis; species Reutealis trisperma. The sequence goes on from CANTUT010000008.1 coordinate 866,391, forward strand.
TTTACATACCATGAAATGTAAATAAGAGGGCAAAATAAATCATGCATGAGATCCTCTAAATTTATATAACCTATCCATGGAGAATTTTTTTAATTTTGATCTATGCAACAAGGAAAAAAAAAAAGAATAAGATTTTCTTGCTTAAAAAAGAGCAAAGATTTTCTTGCTTGATTTGTTTCGTCACCTTGTTGGGTAGAGAAGTAGAATGTAATGGAGGGGGGGTGGATATCAGAGATTTAGCTATTCAAGAAATAGAAAAGGAAAATGAAGAAAGAGCACCATTGAGCAGGCAAGCCATAAACTATTTGGACATCAAAAGGATCGCTCCAATCCTTCTGCCCATAAAACTCCAGCATCAAATCATGATCATTGCGTCCAACAAATATACCAACCATACACAAAAAATGTGGCAGCAATATATTGTAAGGCTCAACTGTTTGAGCTGCCACATTATCATTCCTGCTAAATCTTATAAAATAATAAACAAATACGCACCTATCTTTAAAACTAAACCTAGCAAGAATCCAGTGTTTTTCCTTCTTCATATGAATAGGAAACAAAACATAATCCACTTGAAGCCATGAAGTATAACAATACATATAGAATCCTAAAATTTATTCCGCAACCAAATCATCACCTGAAACTATTGATAGGTCATTACTTTTCTTCAAATATGACACATACAAATTCTATACATGTTGATCAAGTAGATTATTAGTAGTAGTGAACTTAACTTGGCTGCTACTGGAGTATTTTCCCTTCTTCCTCAAATAGTAGAACAAGACATCAATAACTGTAAAAAGAAAACAAAAACCAATAAGCAACTAAATATATATTGTTCAATGAAATAAAATGAAAATTAAAACAAACAAAATAAAAACAACTTACAGAAGATGAAAGCAGCTGACCACCATATCACAACGAATGAAACTAAGTCCTCTCATAAATATAATTAACTCTAGGTTAAAGGAGGAGAAATAAGATTATGTGTTACTAAATACAATTTCATCCTGAAGAACACAAAAAATAAAAATAAATAAATAAATAACAAAACAAACAAAAAACAGAAAATGAAAGATAAATAGTTAAAAATAATTACTTGTTCTTTTTTTCTTTTTCATCCCTTCCTCGAGCAACATATCAAAAACTTATTGATCTTGAAAATTTGGTGGCTCACCCACATTGTCTTCCAAAGGCAACAATCCACTCAAAACAGTGTCGCTTCCCTTGGGCTCTATGACAGGTTCAGATGAACCAAATTCAGTAAAAAACGGAGATTTCAACATAAAAGCTGGCCTAATCTCCCTTTTTCTAACAACTTGACTTATGAACAAAGAGGGATCTTCATAACGGATAATCTCTTTGCATTCATTATAAGGTACCTTAAAAAAATATTAACAGCAAAAACATTAACATATACTAAACAAACACTTAAAAAGCATTATAAAATATACTAAACAAATAATACCAAGCATCAAACCATATACCAAAAACTTAACAACTAATAAATAAATAAATAAATAACCTCAATTGACTTAGAAACATTAGATTTCTGAACAAACAAATACCAAAAAGTATCAAAACTTATACCAAAAATTGAACAATTAAAAAAAAAAAAAAGAAATAAGTTACCTCATCTAACTTAGAAAGAGAGGATGCTTGAACAATATGATCAATATGAACTAACAAATTAGAATCAAAATCATCACTCTCACCATCAACCTTATCAACACTTTTTTTCTTCTCTACTCCATCATTTACATCACCACAACTAACACTACCCCCATCAAAACCAACTTTGCATGTACCATCATCACCCTTTCCATCAACATCACCACCAACACCTCCTCCAACATCATCACCATCAACATCATTACCTTCATGATCATCTTCTTTATCATCACCATAATTTCTTTCACCTTCATTCTCTTTATTATCGTTATCTTTTTCAGTTTCTTTCTCATCATTATCATCAACAACCTAACCAAAAAAATTAAATAAAAAAAATATATATGAGCCATATGACAAATAATAAATTCTCACTAAATTGTTAAAAAAACAAAAAACAGTATACAAAATATATTAAAAATCTGCTTACTTAGCATACAATAAATATATAGTACATATATGAAAAGCATACCATATAAAACAAAATAAAGTATACCTCAAAATCTTTGCAACCAATAGTAGTACGATTTGTCAGTGACTTACTTTGCAAAACATAAAGAGTATCAAATACTTCAGCAAATTTTTTTTCCAAAAAACACTTCAAAGAAGAAAAATCTTCAGATAATTTCTTCTGCCTACAAGAAACTTTCTTCAACTCCTTTCTCATTTCTTCAACTTCAAAACCAGAACCATCTCCATCAAATCTGTTTCTTTTTGGTTGCTTTGAAGTAGATGCTGTAGCCCTTTTTGGAGGACCAAGAGATTCAAAATCATCAGTTTGGTCATCATCAGAATCAGAATCAGATTTTCCATTCTTAGCAAGAAAAGCATCCCCTTTACCCATACCAAAAAACTCATCCAACTTTAACTCTCGTCTTTCCACAACGGTTGGAGTAATATTCTTCAACTTCAACTGCAAACAATGAAAACAAAAAGGAAAATCACTAAATATAAATAGCAAAAATTAAAAATTAAAAAAAAAAGTATTGCTAATAACAAAATAATAAAAAAAAAAGTACCTTCTTAGCAGATTCAGAAAACAAACCATTATGAAGAGTTTTGTACGATGGAGTTGAAGATGAACTCCAATTTAAAATTCGTGGCACAGAATTTCCAACTAAAACTGCCAACTTACCAACTACATAAGGGCAACACTCAAAAAACCATACTTGAAAAGCCAAAGGAAAACCAATCAATCTATAAAAAATAGGTGCACCCCTATTCTGCATTCTGTGATACTTACGCTTCAAAGACTCCAAAGTAACATAAAAAATTTCTTTACCCCATGGATAATCATTATAACTCCCACTATCAACAATATCCAAATCATTCTTACTAATAATCTTTTCTTTGGGTGAAGACAACAAAAACAAATGAATAAAATATAGAACGGCAATTTTCAATGCATCTTCATCAGAATCCCACCTCTGAGACAAAAAGAGCTCTTCAATAGATTGCTTGTTAATTTTCTTAACCCCACCAAAATACTTCAAAATTAGGCTATTACTCTCTTTCGCAAAAGATAACTTGTTACAATCACCAGTACAGTTCAAACCCGTAACTACAGCAAACTCCTCAATTGAAAACCTCAAGCAACAACCTTGAACACCAACCCACAATTCATTATCAGCTGGCTGTTTCAATTCCCTCAATAACAAACAGTGAACGAGCTGGGCTTGAAACTTAAACTCAGGCAAGTCGAGAAAATGCCCAAAACAGGTCTTTCGGAATAAACCAAGCTGAGATTCCGAAAGATTAGATTTCAAATTGCCAATAACTTCGTCGCTTATATGACTGCCAATTTTGGTAGTATAATAATCTTCTGCCCTAATCAGATAATCCCAGTTCTGCACACAAAACACCACAAGCAAAATAATATTAACAATATAAATAATAGAAACCAAACATATACCAGAAATATACTGAACATAAATAACAGAAAATACAAAATCAATAGTAGAAACCTAAAAGCAACGACAAATGTACCAAATATATACCAAATATAAAACATAAAAATTAACAATATCAAAAGAAACCGAACATATACCAATCACACAAAAACATAAACAATACTAAAAAAGCAACAAAAAATAAACCAAAACATAAAAAATAAATAAATAAAAAAAAAAAAAAAAAACCCAAAAATTAAAAAAAAAAAATACCTTTGTCTCCTGCACAACTGGTTCATCAATCAAAATTTTCCTCCTCTTAGATTTCAAAGAAGGAAAGTCCCTCTTCTTTGAAGAATTTGTACATAATTTTTTAGTTTCCTCAGCAATCCTTTTACCAGAAACCTTTTTGGCACTTCTTAACACAGCCTTTTTACCCATTTCAGAACAACCAACAGAAAGAACCTTCTCTGAAATTGGAAGCTTCGACTTCATTAATATTTGAGAAGTAGATTTTGGAGCTGTTGATTTAGGAGACCAAGTATTCACCATTAAAGACCCAACAAAAAAAATTAAAAATAACAAAAAAAAAGATCTCAAAAACCAAATGCATGCAACAGATCGTTAACCGAAACAAAGGGAAAACGTGAATAAGATAAATAAATGAGAATGAAGGAAAATAGAAGAAAAATAAACGAAATGAGGGAAAAAGGCAGTGAAAAACTAGAGAAAACGGCACAGAAAAAAGAGAAAACAGGGATGGAAAAAGAAAACCGTAAAAGGAAAAGAAAATAAAAAAATGTATATACTGTAATTTCCTCTTAAAAAAAAAATTACATAAAATAATGGGTTACCATTAATTTTCTTGGTGCGATGATCCAAAGGCTGTTGCTGGGGCTGAAGAGAGGATAAAGCAGCAGCAGCAACCAACACATCTTGGTCATCGTGCTCCTTTGTTCGAGTCCTTTTCTTGAAACCTCTACTTGGTCCCATTCAAAAATTAAAAAGAAACCCAGAAAATGATGGACAAACGAAAAACCAAAAATGGGTTTTGAAGGGAAGATTAAAAGGATTGAGCTTTGACTGACGATGTAGCCGAGAGCCTTGACAAAAATTGAAAAAATAAAAAATAAAAAATAGCAGAGAGAGAAGGGGGAAAAGCACAACAGTACAAGCAAATATAGCATGGCTCATTTGGGTTTGGAGGGGCCCTGGCCCGAAAATTATTTAAAGTATAAAAAAAAATTATAAATACATTAACAGTTTTCAAAATTAAAATTATTGCAAAGAGAAAGAGTGATGAAAAAAAAAATATCTACTAAAATACATCGGCCCTTTCGGGTTAAGTTTGGAAAAAAAAATATTTTTCAACAAAATTTTTTATATTTTTTTAAAATTACTTTTTAAAACTAATTTTATGTATAAATAGTTAAATTAATATTTTTTTTATAAATATATTTAAAAAACAGTTTATAAAAATAAATAAAAATTAATAAATTTTAAAATTTTTTTTAATCTTCTAACAGCAATTCTAAACATATCAATAATAATATATTTTATGTTATATTTTAATAATAACAACAATCGTAACAAAATAAAAAAATTTAAAAATAAGAAATAAAAAATACAAAAACTATTGAGTCAAAGGGTAAGATAAAATTTTTAGGGTAAAATATGTAGAGAGGAATAAAGTAACAATAAAAAATACAAAAAAAAAAAATCATGAAATTGGAGGAAAATAAATGTAAAAATTAAGTTAGGGAGCTAAATAAAAATTTTTTGAGGACAATTATGAAATGAAAAAAAAAATTATAGGTGAAAAAAAAAATTAGGTTACTGGCTGCCCTTAAATCTATCATAGTATAAAGTATAATGAAGATTAAATAAGAAAAATAATTTTTTTAATTTATTACAATGTTATTAGTCTAAACAAAAGTATGAATCTAAACAAAAGTCTAAACAAATACATATATATATATATATATATATATATATATATATATATATATATATATGGATTTCTTTTTAATTATAAAAAGAGACACATAAAGTTAATTGGTACAATGCAGTGATTTATAATATGTTTATTTTTAGTCTTTTAGTTTTATTTTAGTGGAATAAAATTTAATTTTAATTATGTTTCATTTTTAGGGCATATGATTTTTTTTTTCCAACTAACCTATAGGATAATGTCTAAAATATTATTTAGTAAACCGTAATGATATGTAATGTAATTAAATATATTTCTAATATAAATTTATATTAAAAAATACATTTGATTACATTACATTACATTTTATTATGATTTACCAAATACATTCTAAGTACATTTGTAAAGCAAAATATCCAATCATACAAATTATCAATATTACCCCACATTGGTAGGATTTAAACTTGGGAACTCTTGAGACAAATGAAGATGTTGCCATCATTTGTCAGCATCATATCTATAACTGTTAATTCCATCTAATTTCACTTCAGGCCTGCATGGTAACTTGTCCATTACAACTATAACATGTACTTGGCAAAAAATCAAAACCTTTTCTTATTAGAGATTGCTAATCATGCCTTACTTCCTGAGAGGGTCCAAAGATCACAGAATTCAAACTCTTCTGTAAAATAATAAACTCAAAACCAGCAACTTCCTGATTCAATTTGAACCGGTTAGCTAATGATAATTGACTCGAAAAGATTCACAATGGGTTTTTATTTGAAAAATAAATAAATAAATAAGCAAAAAGTGTGTATCAGCCTGTCTATATATGAGTAGATGAATAGTCACTAATTAAGAAGAAACCATGATCTTTTTTAAGGTGGCAAGTTACCACATAAGTAGAGTGACAATTTCTCTCTCATATCAATGGCTGTCTTGGAGGCAGATTCACAAATTTGTTGCCGATAATCTTTGTCATGATGATGAGACATTGGCATCTCATCGAATACCTTATCCTCCATGTCGATAACAATATTGTGAAGCAAGCAACAAACAAAGATTATTCTTGGCAACCTATTCTTATCAGGCAGCCACATTACCCCATGAATTATCCTCCACATTTCCTTCAGCCTTGCCAGTGCAATCTGTGCTACCACTCTTGTTGCAGAATGCCGCTTATTAAACTCAGCCTGATGACCAGGGAGTGCATGCTGAAAAGGAGTAAGTAGCCATGGCAATAGGGGAAATCCTGCATCCCCTATAATATATTCCCCTAATTCTGTTCCTTCCATGAGTTCAATCTTTTTTCCATTTAGCCTTTTCCCTTCTTCAGAAAGTTTGAAGAAACTAGAGCTCTGGAGAACAAGGGCATCACTTAAACTACCTGGGTACCCAACAATTACATCGCGGAATCTCATGTCAGGGTCCACTATTGCCTGCAAGACCATGCTGTGGTTCTTCTCACGATCAATCCATACATCATTTGAATGATCCACTGTAGGCAGAGTCATGACAATGTGTGTTGTGTCAATCACACCACAGCAATTAGGAAGGCCATGAAGCTTCTCAAACTTGGACCTTATCTCTTCCATCTCCATTTCTGTGGAAGGCCAGCGAAGATGGTGCAGCCCTCTTTCTTCCATTGCTTCCACAAATCGCCAGGTTAAATGAGAAACAGTTGATTGATTAATTCCAAATGAATCACCAATGTTTGACAATGATTCACCAGAGCTAAGCCTCCTAAGAGCAATAGCCACTTGGTCATTTAGAGATAATGGCTTCCCATTTGTACCAGTGAAGTTAGATTGCCTTGCCCTCAGATCATCAGTCACAAGAGAACATATATAATTGAATGTCTTTCTAGATATTTTGAAGACAGATTCAAATTTCTTTGAATTTCTTGATTCAGATAGAGGCCCTATAAAAAAGAAGTGCAGATAATTCTTTATAAACATGCACATTCAACAATCACATATCAAAAGCTTCCAAGTGTGTGAACAAATCATAAAATATGCATACAAAAGGAAGGGATGTTTGGAATTGTATCATATCTGATGGGCAGCAAAAACAAACTTATGATAAAGTGAATGAAATACTTAAAACACAGATAAAAAGAGAATAACTTTCCATCTAAATCCACAAGAATAACTTTTATTTATTCCACATTCAAAAAGAACAGCATGCCTAATGTTGTTATACACATGGCAGTTATTACACGACAGTAAAAATGTTCTTAAAATTATAAACTTATCTCAATATGTAAGTTTCACAAAACCCATTCAACTCTGAACTTTAGACAGAATTACTTTGGATTTCTGACATTAATCTCAGTAGCTTACAGAAAGTGTTGAAGTGTTCCCAAAGAAGCAAACCAAAACACATTCTTTGGACACAAACAATGTGAAACAACTTAAACGTTTCACCAACATAAATGTATACATAAGAATTAGGAATTTCACTCGTTACATTTATAGGAAATGTTTATGTCATCTATAGAAGGGCAAAAAGTATGGTTTTACTAAAGAAATCCCCTCACACAGTATTTTGGACAAATAAATCACAAATTGTTTGTGAACAAATGGCAGAAAGCTTATACTCTTCATTTTTAGTATTCTGTTTCTAGGACTTCAACTTCTGTATTTCTGTCCTTGTTCAAGGCATAATTTTTAGGATCAATGGAGAAAGCGTTTTTCACTATGAATAAAGATCGCAACAAGTATCAGCTTTATATACATGATTTCACAAAGCAAATGAGACAAACAAAAGTGGAGCTCAAAAAGCAGATTGCAAAGCAGAACCTGGGAAACCACGAATTTAGGCAATGCCTAACTTGATTTGGAGGATTCATGCATTCATGTCATATGACTAATCTGAAGAACATAGTGTTCAAAGTTTTACTCTTCATATACTGTAACCCAAGACACTTTAATAAAAAAGAAAAATAAAAAGCAAAGATGGACTTTTTTAGAAATGTATACATTCAAAGAGAATAAGAAGATTTAAGAGCTTAACTATTCTTCCTCTGCAGCCTATATGTGATTGCAGCCAATGCCTCCACACTCTCTCAAATTCTTTATGAGGTTGAAATGAAATCCAGAAAGACAAATTCCAGGAGAAACTAATGTAATTTCTCAAGAAGCAAAGACGCTATTGTGCACATCAATCCAAGCCCAAAAAAAAAAAAAAAAAAAAAAGAAAGAAAAATAAAAAAAGAGTAGTAGTTTGATTTTATTATCTCCTTCTCCAATGCATCACCTTTGTTGCTGCAGTTCCACCACAAGCAACAATCAAAGCAAGCAAGTTGTTTGTTAATGGATTTAATGAACACTTTCTTCTTAAGCCCTTTTATGGCAGATCTTATGGTGATGGACACCAGGATATCAAATATTGGTAACTTGAAAAAAATAAATTGGCATTGCAGAACAATTGCTGTGATCGACTTCAAATATTCCTTAAGGCAGCTTGTCTTATCATATAAATTATCGTAAGTTTTTGAATGCATGTCAAATAAATGCTAATTTCTGATAGAGTTAGGATTTTGATGCAAAGAAGTGACATTTTATACCTTGAATGAGAAATTCTTGACATTATATATTTGGCAACTCATAAGGTTTGAGCATGTGAGTTTTCAGTTACTCTCTCTTCCCTTCCTCTTTGATAAGCAAGTTTTAAGTCATTCTCACGCAGTTTTGCAAGGGAAGAATTTTAATGATACAGATCAGAATCAGTTATTTTCCAGAAGTTATTGAGAATCTAAATAAAAGCATTGGACTTGTACATTGTTCTAACAGCTCAGGGTTTGATATTTACAGTAAAAAATCTATCAAGCACCAAGTTGTACAGGCACTTGACAAAAGACTGATCCTATTCAGCATATAATTGCCTTTTGTCATCTCTTGATTATCAGGTGCTTCAATTAGTTAATTAGAACACAATCACTCCTCTTTTTGTTCCAAGAGGTAAAGGGATGGTCTAGGGGCTGGACAGCTTTTGGTTCTAAAATTAACAAATAGGAAAAGATATGGTTCAATCCTCAAAGAGGCATCCACAATTAAGAAAGCAAAACCAAGTAGCACCACAGTCACAAAATGTCTTTTTTCAACAAAAATAAAGAGTTGATCTTAAGTCTACACTTTGTGTGTAAGCAACTTATTAGAGAATAATGATATCAAAGCAATTGCTTTTGCAGACCATGAAATGTGACCAAGGGTACAAAAAAAATCATGCAGGAGGCTTTCATTTTATGTAACCTAGCCATGAAGGATTTTATGATTTTGATTTATGCAAAAACCATGGAAAATATTGAAGATTTACCTCCTTATTACCTGCTCTATCACTTTGTTAGCCAGGGAAGAAGCAGAATGTAAAGTAGCGACAGATGTTAGAAATTTAGCTTTTCAAACAGATATAAGAAATTGAAAAAAAAAATAAAAATGAAGAAGCTAGAGCATCACTGATGCATATACAGAGCATTTGAATGTTGATGCTTGTATGCCAAGTGGACAAAGCTCGGGCTGGGTGAGGAGATCCTAGTCCAATTTCTGAATTACAAATATTTGCAGCTACCTTATTAATCTCAGTACTAAAGACTGGATGTAAACATTACATTAACCCCACTAGATACAAATAGCCCTGCCTTCAAAAACATCATATCTTTTTAATGCCTACTAAGAAACCACTAGCACTCGTTGAAATAACAAAACAGGATTTGACCCATGACCTGAAATTCTATCACAAACATAATTAACCTAATTAATGCAGCTACAATCACCAAAGCACCATACTGAAGTAAAAATTCAACAAAAGCTCAACATTACAAACAATTGGTACAAGTAAAGAACCATACTTATCCAACGGACTAATCCATTGGCAAACACAATTCAAAATAAAGGTATAGGACACGTATAACACCAATAGCAATCACTATCAACCTAATTACCATAAACTCGATCCAACCCATGTCATAACAATTCATCCAGTGTAAAAAAAAAAAAAACTCAACAAGAATTCTTTTAGAATCACCATAATATACAAACTCGCAAACAGCAATATCAATGTATAGAATAGGACCAACCAACAAAAGCATCATATACAAGAAATCATTCAATCAATTAAATCAATAAACAAAGAATGATAAAATATTAAAATACAGAATCCAAAATTGTAATAGCATAGAATGTGTACCAGTAATCCTCCTAGAAAAATCATCCCACCAATCCAAGGGCTGTTGTTGGGGCTGGGGTTGCAAAGAAGACAAAGCAGCAGCCAATACACTCTGGTCAACCTTCTTCTCTGCTTTCTTTCTTCTCTTAAAACCTCTTATGGGTCCCATTCAAGAACCGAAAAGAAACACTCAGAGGTAAAGAAAAGACTTGAAAATTCAGCAAATAACTTTCTTGATTCTTTGTTCACAAAAGGGTTCCAAAGAAAAGTGTTTTTGTTTGCTTTTTTGGTATTCCAATTCAAGAACATGCAATGATAGTGAGTGAGTTCAAGAAAGGAAGAGGAAGATAGTGAAAAATAAGAGAATTGAGAGTTTGGAGAGACGTGGGGCTTATTTTCTGTTGAAAACAAAGACAATGTAGCCAAAGAAAGAGAAGTTATACAAAGCTATCTATCATGGGTTTCTTTCTTTCTTCTCTCTTCTTCCTCCCTCTTTTATTAGTTAATGTTTCGTGTTCTGAATTCTGATTATTGTTATCATTATTATTATTATTATTATTATTATTATTATTATTATTATTTTCGATCTTTCATCCTTTTCTTTTTTTATGCATAATGAAGATTCTTTTTTTTTTTTTTTTGTCTTCAATAAGCATAATTTATTAATTGATATAGCAGCAATTAGTTCATTAATTTATTGGATTTTATTTATAAACCAAAGAAAAGACTTCTTGCATTTTATAACTAAAATTTACTTATTTTTTATATTTTTGAAAGAAAATTTAATAGTTAAAATAAAATAATTTTACTTTTTTAGTAGTAATAGTTTAAATATAATTTTAAAAGTTTTAAACTATAAGTTAGTTTTATTTTCTAATTGTAAAACAAGATTCTTAGATGTATTGAGCACTAATTGTTTTAACATTACTAAACATTCTAAATTCAAATATTGATATATTTAAAATTTTATGAATTAGTGTATAAATAATAAATAATTAAAAAAATTAATCATAATTTGACATAGTACATTATCAATTAAATAAAGATGAAAAATGGAAGAAAAAATAATACTACTAATAAAAGTGTTCTAATTTTTTTAGATATCCCAAAAAGAAAAAGTGTTATAATATTTTTGAAACGAAGAGAATAACAATTTAGCAATTAAGAATATTCATATTATATAAAGGAGATAATCTCAACTATATGATTAGTTATTATACACAATAGAAAAATAAATAATTAAGAGTGACTGTATGATATTTTTATTCTTTTATTTTAATTTCAAGCACTTCAGTCTCTTTTATATTATTGAAAAGTTGACTGCCCTGACTAATGGGAAGTCTTAGGCAAACTTTTTTTTTTTTTTAATTAAACAGTATCAACTTTCAAAAAAATATTAAATAGCTCATGATTCAACCATCTAATAATATTTTGAATTTCAATAATTATATACAAGATTTTTAAAAAAAAATAGTAAAAAAATATCTATTAATTTTCACGAGAACATTAACTAGCTTTAGCTTCCAAAAATCACACCTCTTAAGATATTCTAAATTTTTATTAGTCATAACTATAATCTCTCTTGTTTTAATTTATTTGAAGTTGGTTGTCCAATGACTAATTCCTCACTTAAATTTACATTTTTTTTTACTAGTTGTAACAAATTTATTAAGAGCTCATTTTTGAGGTTGAATTAATTTTTTTATTCTCCTCTTCTTCTTCTCTTTTTTTTTATTTATTATTTTTTATATCCTGATGCATATTTTCTAGTTGACATATTTTTGAAATCTAAATTACAAAGAAATAAACAAGCAATTTTTTTTAGATTATTCAAGTCAATAAATCAATGCAAAAATTAAAAAAAATTAAATTTAAAAAAAAGAACAGTAATAATTGAAAGTAGGATAATTAGAATGATAATACCTAAAAAGTTGTCTAGTTGAGATAAATATAATCATGGGAATGAATTTCGTAGACAATAATTTTCTTTAGAGGGAAGAGAGTAAGAAATTTTTGTTGAGAATATTATTAATTCAATGTATATTGATTTTGAGGCAATGAGTTTTTAAATTTGTTTTAGTAGAATATTAAAAATTGGCTCTCAAATCTAACATTAACAATTTTAATTGGAAAGGGAAAGCATTGAAATTTTTTTTTGGGGGGAAATAGTAACATGATAAAAAAAAAGTTAAAATAATTACTATACCATAAAAATATATCTTAGTTTTAATGTAAAAATTGTCAAATATAGATAGATAATTATGAATGAGAGCAATAATAGAATAAAACCTGGGACTAATCATGGTTTGGGAAAATCTAGATATTTGAAAAACTCCGAAACTGAACCGAATTTTGGATATTGCTAAATGGAATAATCCAGAATCGAACTATGAAGAAAAATCTTCATACTGAACTGTCTCAATTTTTTAGGACAATTCAGGATAGAGATTCAAATATAATGGGACAATTCAGTACGACACAGTACAGGACAAAATGGAGATTCAAAGATTTTCTATTTTTAAATAATTAAAATTATATTTTTCAACTTAAAGATAAAATTAAATCAGCACATACAATAAAAATAAAAATTAAACTGTATAGTGCATAATTAAAGAAATTTATTTACAATTCACCAAGCTAAAATAAAAATCAAATTACAAAATGTATAATTAAATTTTACTTATTAAATTTTACAAAGTCCTAAATTTTCTTAAATGTATTGCTAATTTAATATCAAAATGTATATATGTGCGTGTGTATATATATAGATATATCCATTAAATTAGTTCTAGTTTCAGTTCTTTAGTGCGAGATGGTACGGTATGATTCTCAATATAGACAAATATTAATCTCCAGAACCATACTAAAAGAAAAATTGGGACGGTTTGTGTAACACCCTACTTAAAGATATCAATTTTAAGATCTAATGTGCATTAAGTAAGGTATAATGTGACTTATTTTATATTCAAAATATGTTTAGGACGTTTAATAATGTAAGGAATAAGTTAGGATAGTAATAGGGGATATTTCGACTATAGGGGTATTTTGGTCATTTTGACCCTAAGACAGTGGACCAGGGGTATTTGAGTTAAAAATCAAGAAAATACTAAAAATAAATTTCAAATATTACATAAAATGCAATGCTTTTCGTTTGAACGAAAAAGAGTAAGAAACAGAAAAGTTATCACGAAAATACCGAAAATAACCCTGGCAGCTGCCACTGATCAGGGGTATTTTAGTCATTTGATCAAAGTTATAAATAAATATATTAAATGAAAGTTAAGAATATTTGGAACCAAAGTCCAGTTGAACATTTTTCCAAATTCTCAATAGAAGCATAAGAAAATTTCACCGAAACCTAAAAATAGGTATTTTATTTTTTAAAATTAATAAAAAAAAAACCCTAGAATTTAAAGTGACCAGCAGCCGCCTCCCTCTTCAAATGCTGTTCATGCCATTCTCTTTCACCAAAGAAAAAAAAAAAACAAAACAAACTTCTTTTTCTTCCTTTTCTCTCAATCAATTCAAACATCAACAATATAGAAGCAAGATTTCTATAAGGTAAAATTTCTCTATATTAAATCTTATTAATTCTCATGGACTGATTATTTCTGTATCTGCTATAAAAAAATTAAATTAAAATTTTTATTGTTCAATCTTGGAAGGGTTGGCTAAGGCTAGTAGAAGGGGAGTGAAATTATCCTTGTGAATTAAGGTGAGAAGAATTATTTTCTCAATTTAATTTTTTTTTATTTTTATTTTTTTACAGCAATTAAGAATGTTTATAAATCATGGCAATGTGTGTTGGATTGAATTAATTGGTAGAATAGGATAGGTATTTGTTGAATTAAGAAAATAATTGTGCCTAAGAATGAAAGAGGGAATTGATTGCAAACAAAAGTATGGTTGATGGTGAAGAACATGATTAATTGAAAAAAAAATAAAATTTATGCAGGAACTATTCAGCCTAGAAGGGAAAATTAATTCCCAAATTCTGTAATTTTTTTTAATAGATTTTGGTTGAGTTTAGAACCAATTGAACATAAAAATTATTGGAAGTAAAATCCAAGTTCGAATTATTGAGAAATCCAAAATGGAAAAATGTTCTTAAACATCTATGAACAATTTAAATTTGGAAACTTTTCAATTTAAGTTAATTGAGCCTAGTTTTAATTAAAATTATGTAATTAAATAAATTAATTAAATAATTAAGCAATAAAATTTGAAATTGACAACAAGAACTCAAGCAATCGAACGATGGACAAGTTGAAATCTTTTGAGGGGTGAACTCTAGACCTAAGAATTGAGTTTCTAAATAAATTAAATATAAACATCGAATTAAGGATATAATTATGTAATTAAATAAATAAATTCAAAATTTATGAAGTCAATTAGTATGAACAAGTCAAACATTAAGACTTTCATTAGGGTGCATTTTTAGTATAGGGTTGACCTTAAGAAGTCAAAGTCAAAAGTTTGACCATGACCTAAGATAAATTAAAACATATTATTAAACATATTAAAATAATATTAAGACATTAAATCGTCAAGATTAAAAGTCAAAATAAGGAAAAATATTAAAGGTTGACTTTGTTTGATCAACTATTCATAGTGGGACTGGGAGTCATAGTTCAAGTCAACCACTTAAGTTAAGTAAGAATATGCATAAATATGATAAGTTATTGACTATATGAATTAAATAAGAACTATTTGATTTATGCTGTAGAGGTTAAAGAGGTTTAAGTCCTGCGGTCCATTTAGCTTGGTTAACTAGGAGCACAGGAGTTTAAGGTGAGTTGTAATGCACACTCTTATTTCTTTGTAAATATGAAATGTTTTCTTTGAGATTGAATGATTTCCTTCATGATTCCATATCCATTGATTGACTATGATTTCATAAGCCATGTTTGCTTAAAAGTCTCACCTTAAGTAGGACTCTTTCTTAAGTTGATTGTTTGAACCCAAAACTCACAATAAGCTATATTATGACATGTAATGACGTTGTGAACCTTAAACCAAGTCTTTCAAGCTAAGTAGGACTCTTTCATAAGAGTCCTAATATAAGTTAAACTCTTGCTATGTACATGTTATTGTTTACTTTTCCAAGCCTGCAGAAACACCCCTTCTCAATGTGGGGTGAATATTGGATGTGTGCATAAGGTATGCCCATAGATAGGGTAAAGTATCCAGACCTTGGCTAATAGGGGTCCAATATTGCTAGCCGTAGGACTTGATCAATCTTATGCTATAAGTTGAGTAGAGAAAGCAATAGCCCATACTCCTAAGTTAATATAAGTTATAAGTTGTTTCTGCTATCCTATTGTTTATTTCTCATTTTTATAACCAAGCTATGTTATTGAGCCCGTGTTATTTTCTTACATACCCCATGTGTGCATCTACTCTCACTGAGTCTTCTACTCACCCTTTTCTATGCTTATATATTTCAGGATGGCAAGATTGATCAAAGTAACTAACTCAAGCCTGTTCCTCCACTTGAGTGGTTGCTTCGCCTAGAAGATAATAGAGTTCTCTTTATTCATTTGTATTGGTGAACTTCGGTTTAGTGCTCCGGAGGTAATAAGCAAAGTACTTGAAAATCAATCGGAAATTGATGTTTTGTGGTTTTAAGTTTGGGATTATTTGGACTTTTATTTTGTTGAGTTATCTTCTAATGTTTTCCTTTTACTTTGATTTATAAGAACTGTTTTTAAGATGTAAAAAGTTTATGAGCCCATTCCGCAAATTTTATAAGTTATTATTTAATTGAATCAGATATTGGTATTTGATAAGTAATTTTACATAAGCTAAAGATTCTATGGGTGTGGGTAACCTTATGTCTTCTCGTGTCCTAGGATCGTCATAGCTCCCTAAGTTGAGCTGTGACAGTTTGGTTCGGAAAAAGTCAAATGGTCAATAGATATTTTTAGATTATGGATATTTTTGATTCAAAATTTCTGTACGGTTCAGTATATCTGAGTCCCATGTTAAGCCCTAGTGAAATCTAAACTTATGTTTTCCTACAATATATACATAACTCAATTTAAAATTTTCAAAAATTATTAATTATACTAATTAATAAATAGATCCCAAAAATTTGGGTCTTAAATATGAAGCTTTAAGTGACTATCTGGTTCGCTTAGTGCTAAAGCCACCACTGTATATTACCTTCATCATCGTTAAAATAATTTAAAGTTTTTTAAAATATCAATTAATTCTTAATTGAATGTCAAAATATATATATATATATAATTATTTCATGTAATAGTATTTAATTTTCAAAAGAATGGAAAGAGTTCTTAACTTTTTGGATATAATTATTAATTATATTTATTATGTGAAAAAATTAAAATTATATCTCTCAATTTATCTTAAAAACAATGAAATAATTACAAAATATTGTTTTTGTTATAGTATACCTATGTTGATTTCATTTTTTATTTTTTATTTTAATGTATGATTTATTAAGATATTTCAGTAAGAAGCATAATTAAGAATTAATTATTTTAATGACCATACTTAAGTAACTTTCTTTTTTTTTTTTTAATTTGTAAACAAATGTTAGTAGTTTTTTTTTTTTGAAATAATGTTAGTAGGTTTGTAATTTAATATTTTATTTAGTTAAATATCCTTCTTACAGAAATTTTGAAAAAAAAGAAGAAGCAAGAAATACTTGCTTAGAAAAAAAAGTAAAAAAAAAATCATTTTTAATATGTAAATATGAAATTTTGGTTATAATTTTTTCTTATGTGAAAATTGTATACATTTATTAAATATTTCTTTTATATGAAAAGAAAAAAGGAAACAAATAAAATCTAAGGTGGTATTTAATATCACACCATTTAACACTTAAAATTAAAATTTTCAGCACTTAATCATTTTAAATTTTTTTAACTTAAAATTTTATAATGAATATAATAAGTGATTAAATTTTTAAATTTTTACTATTTAAAAATTATATCACTTATTTTAAATTTTAAATTTTTTACTATTAAAAATTATATTTAAAAATTATATCATTTAAATTTTAATTTTACGAAATACTAGCAAAATCTTATTTTTCTTAAAAAAATTATGAGGGCTTTTAGGGTATCCCAAGGATAATTTATCTCAGTTAATTTGAAACCATTAGATCATGTAAATTTAATTATAGCCATTAGATCTAGTGATTAGTTACTTATTTAAACTGTATTTTATTTAAACTGTATTTTAATTATGGGGATTTCACCTGCAACTTTCTTAACAAGTTATTCTTTATAATAAATAAATTCTTTTGTTCTTCTAACTAACCTTATTTATTTTTAATATGTAAATTAAATTTTAATTCATTAATTTTTACTATCATTATTTTGATATTTATGTGAAATTATATATATATATATATATATATATATATATATATATATATATATATATATATATATATATATATATATATACACACACATATATATATATACACACATATATATATATATATACACACACACACACACACACACACACACACACACACACATATATATATATATATATATATATATATATATATATATATATATATATATATATATATATATATATATATATATATATATATATATATATATATATATATATATATATCACTTTTGTTTGATATATTATGAATTATAATTAAATATATATATTTATTAGTATGTTAATAAAAAATAATTATTATTATTTTTATTAAACTTATCATTATTAATTGGTTTTCAATTAATTTCTGATTAATTGCACTCTAATATGATTAAAAGTTAATTTTAAAAATTTTAAATTGATAAAATGGCAAAAAATTGTGCAAACACTCTCTTATTTGGGTTAAATTGTAATCACTAAAAATATGATGTTATTATATTACTCCTACTTTAAATAATGATATTACTAAATTACTTTCACTAATTTTGTTATTTATAATTTAAAAAACTTTTTTTTTATATATATAAAAGATTGAAAATGCAATAGATAATTTTAATAACTTTTTAACTCTTTGTTTTGTAAATATTTTTTATAAAATTTTATGATTAAAATTAATAATTATAGTTTTATTAATGATAAGGACTAACACAATCATAAAATTTAAGAAAAAAATTTATTAATTTATTTTGTTCAAATTATAGTTGATTAGCATCAATTAGAAAAATATCAAAAGTAAAAATAATATGTAAAATAACATGTAATTTTATATGAAATTACATATTTATATTATAAAATTATATATTTTATTAAAAAAACTTTAGTACAAAACTAATTTTTAAATGTATTTTAAATATTTTTTGCAAGTGTTTTTATATATTTTCTTTAATTTTAATTTGATTAAAATATATATAAAATTAAAGTGTTCATAAAGTAGAATTAAAAGTTACAACTTGAATAACATGTTATATTTTACTTGTTAATAACCTACTATAATAGGTTAAAAATAGTGTGATAAATTATCCCTTAGACATCCTAAAATTGGCCAAAAATTATTAGGTAAATAGTATAATAATAATATTATAATGAACTTTAATGATAAAAAGGAAAATGAGAGTGTCAATACCACCACTCATAATTAAAATAGAAATACTCATTTTGCCAACTTATATTCTTATTATGGTGATGATATAATTATTTTTATTATTTCAACAATTTTTAAAATATTTTTGTCACTTTATTTTGCATAAAATTTCAATTCACCATTCCACTCCTAATTTCTTTTCCCTTTATTCTTTAGTTCAAGGGCGAGGAACAATCCAGAGTTTCTTATCAATCTATAAAAGCTCATTGGATAATCCTAGACAAAGGAAAAATAAAAGCAAATTTTGATGCTAGTTTCCACAATGGAACAAGTGAAGTAGCAATTGCAGTTATTTATAGAGATTATAAGGGTGAATCAATTGATAGAGTTGCAACAAAAATCAGATCTAGAACTTTCCTTTTGGCCTTAAAGCATGCACAAGCAGCAGGATATAACAAAGTTGTTTTTGAAACAAATTGTAAACTACTTGTAGAAGCTTATGTTATTCCTGTTGAAACCAACCCTTGAGAGATTCAAGCTTTGATTTCAGAAGTTAAGAAGATAGGAAGAAGCATCAATTTCTGTTCTTTGGGCTAGGTGAGGAGAGAAGCTAACATGGTTATCCATTGGGCAGCACATAATCTATTATTTAGTTTTTTATCACCTGTATGTAACGTTGTACAAATTAAAAGGCTTCAAACTATCTCATTATCTTATTTGATTCTACTATCTAGGAATGACAAAATCCTATCCGCCCTAATGCGAAACCCACCCCCACCTCAAAACCGATGAGAAATCTCCGTCCTACTTATGGTAATGGGCGGGGATGGAATTGTGTCTTTCAGCCCCGATCCTTGCCTTGATTGCATAATATATATATATATATATATATATATATATATATATATATATATATATATATATATATATATATATATATATATATATATAAGTTTATTAGTTTTCTTTAAAATTATATGATTAAGTATTTAATTATATTATTATTTTTTAAATATTAATTAATAATATATAAAACTTAATGTAAATATGTATAATATTTTGCCAAAATATATAAATTATGAAGTTTTAATATTAATGAAATTATAAAAAATTATAAATAAGGATCTCCATCGTCGCCGCAAATCCGATTTACCCTGCTCCTCCTTTACCCCGACCATTCTGCCCCATTGCTATCCCTAGTACAATTTAATGAATTAGATGAATTTTGGCAATATATATTAAAAATCAAAAAAAGAAAACAATTTTTTTTTAATTTTATTAAAAATTAAAAATATTTAAAAAGTAAATTAATTTATAATTTTGTCTTTTTAGAGTTTAGCAAAATAGTAGATCGATATATTTTTCAAGAAGCTGATATACTTTTGACATTACAAATGGCGACGCACTTTCTCTCTCTCTCTCTCTCTTTCTTTCCACTAATTCTTTATACTTTTTTTTTAAAAAATTTTTCTCTTCTTTGTTTTTCCTATATCTTTGTTTTTTTTAACTTATGTTTAATATTTATTCATAAAAATATTTGTGTGCATATATAATTTGACTTTTTCTATTTATTTTTTATTTATAGGTTTAAATAATGATACTTGTAATTATTAATAAAATTTAATTATATTATTAGAATATAAGATAAAAATTTAAAAATAATTGATTATGATATTGAATAAGCATACTCTAATTTAAAAAAAAAAGAATCATAATCACCTGAAAATAAATTAGTCACATGACTACTTTTTATTGAAAGAATCATTTGAAATATGATAAAAAGATTTGTAAATAACTTTTAATATATATATATATATATATATATATATATATATATATATATATATATATATATATATATATATATATATATATATATATATATATATATATATATATATATATATATATATATATATATATATATATTATTTTCACGTTGTTATTTTTTTTTAAAAATTAAAAGTATATTTATTCAATATCATAATTAATTATCTTTAAAATTTTATCTTATATTCTAATAATACAATAAAATTTTATTAATAATTGCAACTATCATTATATAAATTTATAAATAAAAAATAAATAGAAAAAATCAAATATATACACACATAAATATTTTTGTGAGTAAATATAAAATATAAGTTAAAAAATTGGTAAAGATATAGGAAAGACAAAAAAGAGACAAAATTAAAAAAAAGAAAAGAAAAGTATAAAGAACCAATGGAGAGAGAGAGAGAGAGAGAGAGAACAGACTTAATAGAAAAAAAGGGTGTGTTTGCCCATTCTTGTAATATTAAGAGTATATCCGCTCTTTGAAAAATATTAAGTGTCAGTCTGTTATCCAAACCCTAAAGGTATATTTGAACCTTATTCTTAATAAAAAAAAAAATACCATCAAACCTCATCCTCATTATCACAATCGGTTGCCATGTGCTCCAGCTTTTGTTGGTCATTGTCGATACTAGCCCATCACATCCAAATCACATCGACACCCGTAATCAAGCACCAATAGATTGCATCAACACTCGTATTCAAGCATTGACACACGTCAATGCAAATCACCGCCACCGATCCTTACATGCTTTCCTCATGCGACCACTACTGTTGTCTATTTAACCGCCAACTCTGATTGTCTCCTCCATTGCCAATCTAGGTGAGTTTCGATCTGTTTGCTTTTTGTTTTTGATTTTAATTTTTTTAATTCTTTCAAAAATGGAAAGTGCGCTTTGATTTGCTTGCTTTTTTTTTTGTTTTTGAATAAACATATGAGAAGATTGTTCACTATAACACTACTAGTTTCAAACTTCTATTTCTTAATGTCCAAGTCCCCGACGAAGATGATTCTTTCTCTTACTCTCTATAGATTTGTGTGTGTTTGGTTGTTTAAAAATTATTCGAAACTTGCTGTTAGATTTATCTAATTTCTGAGTACTAAGAAAAATTTAAAGATTTAATTAGATAGAATAATCTTTTTTGATTGTTCTCTTTGAATGTTAGATATGAAGTTTTGGATTCCATTGCCTTTTTTTCTTTTTTGAACTTTTGCTCTTTTTGATTGTTGAGAATAATAAAAGAAAGACAACTCAATAGTGGAGCATGATTTTATTTTTTTAATTTGCGAAAAAATTCCATGTGGAAATTTATAATCCACAGAGCTTTTTTCTATTAAAAAAAATTAAAATGGGACTCGCACCTATCATATAAGTACCACATCATCATAATTTAATGAAATTAGTAATAGAGACCACAAATTGCTAATAGAGTAAACTCTAGATCCTATTTTATTAAAATATATTTTATAGATTTTGGAATATAAAAAAGGATCAAATCACATAATATTACTTTTTTTTTTTTACTTTCCTTTGTTATTTGTTAAGAATGCAAAAACATATAAACATATAAGATTAATTACATTATAGCATCTTAGGAATATCATAGTAGTATCATAGCATATTGAGATGCAAACATCCATGATAAATGGATCAAGACAATGAATAACTTCTCTTATTAATGATAAGCATTATTACATCAATTGAGCTACAAAACTATTCATTGCAGGCGAGAGGCAATCTACAAGGGTAAAGAAACAACCTTAAACTCTAGAGCCTGTAATTGACACCTTAACTCCCTAGTAACTCACCTTTATGCTCGAATTATGGTACACTTTTTTTTTTTTCCCAAAGAAAAGATAATTATCATTGGGCTTAAAGCCTAAATAAGTACAAAAGGATTTTAAACTTTTAGGAGTAATAGTCCAACTACAAGGGTTATAACTAGACCAAAAGTACAAGAGAAAACCTACCTAACAGTGAGTCATTAATACTGGGCTTAAAGCCCAACAAACACTAGGTCTGTGAAAGAAACGACCCAATGGCTTACAATCATTGTAAAATTATAATAATACCCAAATGGCCTACTCCATTGAAAAATTAGTCTCGACTTGTTTAGAGAAAATATCCATACTGAATTGTCTTGATAATTTAATATAATATAGTTTAGGAAATCGAGGATTGGAGAATCCAATTCTAATTCAAATATGGTTTAGTTCGGTTCAAAGATTCAAGTATAAATTTATAAAATATACCGTATATTATAAATTTTTATATATAAATATATATAAATTAGTTAATTGGTATGGATATTGGATTTTGATTTAGTTTGATTTTCAGTATGGAGATCAATGCATCCCCTAATCCCGTCCCAATATATTTACAATAGTCCAATTTAGTTCAATAATTTTTCAGATATCAAAAATTTTCTCTCCCATTATTTTTTCGATTCAGAGACTTAGTTCGGGCTAGAATTCCTGCGTCCTATGCTCAGCTTAAATTCAAGGGTATTTATTTTGTGGATAACTTTTTGTTGTCCTTATGAATATTTTGATGATACCAACATTTAGTTTAATTTATATGGAACTTATGTGATGTAAATATCTATTTGAATTTAAATTATCTTTATTATAGATTTCCTATTCACAAAGTGTCATGGTACTTACCTTAATCACTACCATTACTGCTCATTTGTTTTTAAAGTAATTACAGGTATCAAGTCAGTCACTGGCTTGTCTATTAGCCACTACCGTGACTTATCTAATTAAAATAAACAGAAACAAATAGTAGCAAATTATACTACTGTGTCTATAAGCCACTATCGTTACCATCTGTGATTAATTGGAGTTACCATAAGTTCACTACCATTACTCATAGAAATTAGATAAACATATAGTTGTTTATACACACACACACACACACACACACAAATGAAGAGAGAGTGATTCTAAGTTAAAAAAGAAAAAAAAGTGATATTCAACTATTGTAAAAGTGTTAGGCGTAATCCTAGATCGCTAGTGGAATCTTGAATTAGTGTGATTTAGGAGAAGCAGATATAGGAGAAGAGATTGGCTCTGAACCATTATAAAATTGGCTAAGTTTTTCCATTCTTCTCTCTATTCATTTTACTATTATTGAATTTGCTTCAATTTGTCTTTATATTGCATTTAGGGTGAAAAAATGCATTAAAAATTTAAATTCCTATTCACTACCTCTAAGAATTGCCATACTTGGGCTAACATTTGGTATCAGAGCCACTGCTTTTGATAAAAGACTTAACCGTCTAAGAGTTGATCTACAACAACCTCAAATGGGTTTATTTCAAAAGAAGATTTTTTATTAAACAAGCCTCCATTTTTTATGGTAGTGATTTTTGGTTATGGAAACAAAGTGTGCGAAATTTTCTCATGAGTGATGATATCCATTTATAGAATATTGTTGAAGATGTCATTTAGATTATCAAACCCAAAAGTCAATGGCATGCTCATGATAAAAAGTAATTTTTATTAAACATCAAATTCATGAAAATTTTAAGGAATTCTTTAAATGAAAATGCTTTTAAAAAATTACATCATGTGTCAGTGTTAAGAATATTTGAAATTGTCTCAATTCTTTTTCCAACACTAATAATGCATGTGAAGAGAATGAGCTCGTGAAGGAAAATGATCAACAAAAAGGGAAGAAGCCACAAAATGAAGAACCTTATGATGAAAACTCTTAAAGTTGATATATGGATGATCGTATGTGCTCCATTGCTCTTGTAGAGGATGATATCCAATCAAGAAGAGAAAGAAGTTTGGAATACTCAACCTCAATAAGCAATGAGATTTGCAATTGTGGGTAACAAAAAACAAAGTCAAGAAAGAAAATACAAATTTGTGCTATATGGCAATAACATCAAACTTGTCTAATTATAATGATGATGATGATGCACTCTCATATGATGAATTACTAGATGCATTAGAGTCAATGCAAAATGATCTTAAGAAAATTAAAAAGAGAGATAAGATTTTCAAAAGTCAAATTGAAAATTTGAAAAATGAAAATTCACTTTTAAAAAATGAAATTCTTTCCTTGACTTCATCCAAAAACATTTTAGAAAAGCCTTTTAATGAAGTCCCAAAGTGTTTATAAGACTTTGAAAGAAAATGAAGATTTCAAAAAGGAAAATAAAGCTCTTAAAAAATGAGATTATTGATTTGAAATGATCATTGTCAAAATTCGCTAAAGGAAAGAAAACTCTTGATGTTTTGCTAGGTTCTCAAAGACGATCATCGTGCATAAGACAAACATTAGGCTATAATAATGCATCACCTAGCACACACAAGACCAATTTTGTGAAAACATTTTATTCTTCAAATGATCATGCATCAACTAGCACATAAGTGAATGTTAAACATGATCATTCTAGGCATACTCACAATTACGCTTATAGACATAAGTCTTTTGTGAGACATAAACATGGCAATACATACAAGTTTCATGGTTATTATTTTTCTTGCCATGTATATGGACATAAAGCTTATTTTTGTAATGATGGAAAATTTGTCCATCATGCATCATCATATCAAGCAAGAAATAAAATGTCATTTCATAAATATTGCTCTTATTGTGGAAATAATGATCATATTGCTTATAATTATTTCATAAAGAAGAAACAATCCAAAACTAAAATTGTTTGGATTGTCAAGACTAACAAACAAGGATCCAAAGAAAAATGGATGATAGCAAATTTACATTACAACTAATTTAATAATTCATAAATTAGAAACATACATGCCCAATGATCTTAATACACAAGATGATTTTGTCCTTTAATGTTAGGTTTCTATGAAATATACATATAATTAGTTCTTTAGAATACTTACCTTGATCCATAGCTTAATTAAATATTCCTTCATTAGTTGAAGCAATTTTCTTATGAAGATTTTATCACCTCTGTTCTTCTTCTTTAATTGTTCTCTTCAATGGTGCATAGAACTGTTTAAGTTTTCTGTTAAAAAGAAAATGTTCTCTACCACATTCTTTTTTAGATACAACTCCTATTAATTAAACATTATCTTTTAATTTAATGAAGAGAGAGGGAAAGGAACAATTGCTTAATAGTCCCTTAATTAATTTCAATAATACGTACATGTCCGATAACCATTATTTTGGATCAACCTTACATTAAAATTAATCTTACTTTTAATATGGGCCATACTTTAATGATTATTAAAATAATCTAACAATGGATACCTAGAAAACCATTTTATCATTGGATGCAAGATTCAAGAAAAGAAAGATTTGGAGAAAATGAACAAATTTGCAATAACCAAAGGCCAAATTATTTCAATTGGCATCAAACTCCAAGGTATTGTAATGGATATGCGAGCTTCATTTAGAGATTGAAGATGAAAGAGCTTATAAGGAGATTGCCATCAACAAAGAGCTAATGCAAGAGAACATGAAGAATCAATGTGAAGTCTCTCAAAATGGATTGGCAAAGTAAAACTCCTCATTCAATGTAAAGATCAACAACATAAAATCAAGAAAATAAAAGAAAAGTGGTACTCCTAAATCTTAATCTTGATTATATATGTTTTGATGTATTTGTGAGTGATTATTTATTGATTTATGCAATGTCATCCTTAATATTGACATTGAACAATTCTTATGGTATTCTTAGTTGTGTTGGATTCTTGAAATTCTCATTGCCTAAAGGTGACATTATAGTGTTCCTATTATATTATTTGTCTATTGAATATCCTTTGCATAATCTTATTTTAAGGATATATGAGAAGAATTCCTCATGGAAAATTCTTTGTCATCTTGTGAATACTAACACCCAAGGACCCAAAAAGTTAAATGTACCAAGAAATATATAAGAATGTTATTTTTAGGGTGAGCACAAAAGAAAAGAAAACAAGTATATGCTTAAAAATTCATGTCAAAGGAAAAATGGAGAATTCTCATAGTGTTAAGAGCAAATATTGAAGAAATTGTGAGTATTGAAAAAAGTTCATTTGAAAAAATATCTTAAGTTATATCAAATTTAATGCTATTTGATGCTATACGATGATTTTGATTATACATTAATAAATTTGTATGAATTCTATGTTATTTGGCATGAATATGTACATGAATTGTGATTAAGAGCTAAATGATGAAGTTTGATTTAAATTTTCATAATTTTAAGTTTATTTCATATTTATTGCCAATGATTGATAATGTTGGAATCACAATGAATGATATTTGATTCTTGATATTTATTTGTTTGAATTTGTCAATAACGGGGGGTATGCTTGTTTAGTAAAAAAAAGGGGGGGGGGGGGGGGGGGGGGGGTGGGTGGGCAGGGGAAAGGAGAAAATCATCTTAATTTGATATTTGTGATAGATAAAAGGGAGGAATTTGATAATAACATTGATATTTTGTTTATAATGTTTGCCTTGATTATGATTTGAATATATTTGAATTCTTGCACATATCAAGGGGGAGATTTTTGAAATATATCTTTTGATAAATTATGTTATTTGATTAAGAGGGAGTATAAATTGTTATGTTCATTTTTGAATTCAATTGGTATGTTTCTCTACCTCTCTTATTTCTTACTTCTACTTTTTGACAAAAAGGGAATAAATTTTTTTTTTGAAGATATTTGATATGCATATATTAAGGGGGGTTGCTTTGTTGAAAATAAAAAGGGGATATTGTGAGATTACCTTGGTTGTCTATTTTGATTTCCTATCACTTATTCTGATCAAAAAGGTGGAGAATAAGTTTTTGATAATGAGTTATCCATTTGCTTGTGATTGTACAAATTTTAAACATTGCTTATTATTTTTATTTTTTTATTTTTGACAAAAAGAAGAATGTGATTGATTGTTTTCTTGTGCCCTGCCTTTTTGATTGTTGATAAAAAGGGGGAGAATATGTAATTCTTAAGTGTTTGATTGATTAAACTTAGTTTGTTAAATTTTCTTGTGTTTGGTTAATTGGACATAGGTTTGTCATCATCGAAAAAGAGGAGATTATTGTCCCTATGAATGTTTTTGATGATATTAACACCTTGTTTGGATTGATGTTTTTGGAGATTTTTAAGGGTTTTATAAGGTTTTGACACCTTGAATCTTAGTTTGAGGAGGTAGTACTAATTAGAAAGTAGGATTTTTGGAGATTTTAAAAAACCTCCAAAACCCTTCAAATCTCAACCCACAAAATCGATGGGTTTAGGAGGTAAAATTTCTGAAAAATTAAAATTTATAACTTAAATATCAAATCTTCCTTTCTAATATCTTTAAGTCAAATAAGATATTATATTTTATTTCTAAAATCTTCATTTACCTTCCATCCTTTTCCAACAAAGGAAAATTAAAAAATCTATCTTACATTATAAAACCTTACCTCCATTTACTTTATAAAACTTTATTTTACCTTACCCTCATTTTTCCAAACAAAGAGTAGAACTTTGATTAATTAAGTTTAATTTATATTAAATTTATATGATGCAAATATTTGTTTGAATTTAAATCATCTTTATTATATATTTGCTATTCATAGAGTGTTACGGTAATTACCTTAAGTCACTACTATTACTCCTCATTTGTTTTTAAAGTGATTGCATATATCATATCAGTTACCACCGTGTCTATTAACCATTACTGTGGCTTAACTAATTAAAAGAAAAAAAAATACTGTAGCAAATTATATTATCATCTGTAAGTAATTGGAGTTACCATAAGCCATTACTGTTACCCGCAGAAATCAAACAAAAAAATATAACCGCTTATAACCATTATAAGTTGTCTGTATCCGTTTTTAGTGCACTAAAATCACTCTTTTAAGCAAGATTTGAAGATTTTTGTCTCATGTATCTGGTGGTCGGTGCAGCATACTTTCAAATGAGTTGTAAGTTATGTCCTTTGTTTATTATTACTTGGAAAATTAAAAATTACATATTAAAAATTTAAGTGTTAAATAATAAAATAATATAACTTTTAAACTATAAAAATATTTACAAAATTTAATTATTTAGCATAAAATTTAAGTTAAAAATTTTGATTTATTATATTAAGTGATTTTAATTTAGTTGGTACATTTGAAGTAAATATTACTAAATTGAAGCGGTGAAATGACTTCCATGGCGGTTCGTTTAACACAACCTGATGTAGGGTTCATATCATTCTTCACTTTCTTTTTCATATTAAATTAACAGGTTATCCATTGATCAATGCTTACATCCTCTCAAAATCTTTGAACCTTTTTGATCCACATCCACATCCAATCAACTTCATAAGAAGCTTTGAATCGTTGCTAGTTCTCCCATTAAGATGATCTCTCCTACCCTTTTGATATCTAATATTAGCTGATCTATATGCCTCCATAGATCTTTCCAAGCTCTCAGAAGTTTTTGAACTAGACTTGATCATATCAAGTCCTTCAGGTTCAGCTTCTTTAATTTCCAATTTTATGCTTTGATTATCGTCTGTCTGTGTTGACATATCAGACCCTTTTCTTGAAAGTTCTCCGGCAGTTTTTGCCTCATAAACTTTTTGTTCACCAATGGTATCAATTGAACTCCATGAATGGTTTTTTCTTCTAGTTACCGAAGAATTTGAATCCTCACTGCTAGAGCTGTTCATCTCTGATGAATATCTAGAGGTCGATGATGATATTGATTTGTTGGATCGAAAACTTGGAGATGTTCCTAGGAGTAGTGATCCCTTGAGAACGTAATCTTGGCCATGACAAGGGTATATAAAATCATCATCTGACAAGTCTTGCCATATATATCCATTTTTGTAGTTCCTGAACAGAGAAATCAATCAAGATTATTACATTGCAAGCACATATGCTCTGTCTGCAGAGAAAATGAACACATGACTCTGAAATCTTAGTACGATGAAGACTTATAATTTACCTTTTTGAAGCCCAGGAATACATGCTAGTCATTCCTTGACCTCTGAGAAGGTTTAGTGTCTTCATCACATCTGAAAGAAAGGTAATGCTTCATAAAAATACTAGGTAAAGATTATGCTACTAATCGGATTTTGAAAATGCAAAGCTTCCAAGAAATATTTCTCTACACATGCATGTTTTACCTCTTAGGTAAAGTCCTTGAGGAGAAGAGAGAGGTACTTCCACAAAATGAGGATGCTCGAGTTGGCCATTTCGCGATAGGTAGTAAACAACAGCTACCTTTTTCTCAGCTTTTGGTTGTTGTTGGTTCTGTTTCTTTGTGGTTGCAGGACTGGTTTCTAGATTTTGATCTTTCTTTGGTATAATCAGTACCTCTATTCCATCTCTGGAATTGGTAGCCATTACAATAGAGAGAGAAGCAAATCAAGAAAGCTGAATGTGGTTAAAGGTGCACTTGCAACAGAATAAGAGACACTAACAGATGATGCTTAATCAAGAAAAGCTTTATATATTGGTATTTTCAACAGAGTACTAGAGGCATAGAAATTGTGAGCAAGAATAGAGGGCACAGCGTGGAGGAAACAATGGGAATTGCCTGTACTTAAATGGGCAAAGAGTCTGGGTAGAGACAACTGCTAATAAACAAAAAAGGGAAACTATTGAAGTCAGCAACATCCTCCATAGGCTGTGTCATTAGATAAAGCTACAAAATAACCCAGATTCCACATTATCTTGTTCATTGTTGGAATTTTGACTTATCATTTGCATTTAAAACTACTTATACCTTTTAACTTTCTATATATAAAACAATAAATGAATAAATAAATCTGATAACTTGAGGGAGGAGTGCTCAGAACACATCAACCAGAGGAATGGAAGTGAACATTTTCCCAATTGGTTCACTTTGGAAGTGTAATGTAAATTTTGATATAGAATTCCATTCCATTCTCTGGTATCCAAGAAAGTCCATTCCATTCCAATTATATCCCATTTTATTGAAATCCCATTTTTTTTTATTAAATCTTTGTTTTTGGGAATTTTAGTTGTGCTTATAAAATGAGGTAAATTTCAAAGGTATTGTATGATGTAATTGAATGAAAACAAAAAAAAAATTCAATTAAATAGTAAACTAATGATTTACTGCATTATATTACATTCAATTACATTATACCAAACGACACCTTTAAGGGTCAAACTACACCCAAATTTCAAAGGTATTGTATATTGAAAATGGAAATTTATTGAGACAACTGCTCTGAAGTTAAGGGTCAAACTACACCCAAGCACATTATCTCTTATGATCAGTTCACGGACCAAAATTAGAGTAAGACAAAATTTTCCATTTTCATGTCTCCGTGAGACCCAAAATATGGTGACCAATTTGGCAGGATCCTAAATTTTCAAACTCGCTATTTTCATATCAGGAAACTGCCAAATTTCCTAGCTCCCTGTAGGAGTAGGCTTTAGTATCCGCGTCCCCTCTTCATCCATGTAATGATTGACAATATTCCCAACTTCACATTCTATTTTTTGTACCTATGCTTCACCTTTGTGTAGCTGGCAAGTCTTCATCATTCTAAGTTTCTCAGAAGAGGATACTTCAAATCAACATTTCTGTTGGGCTGAACCTGTCCAAAAACACAAATAGTCAATATTTGAAAGATGCTTAGTTTTTGTTAGCAGATTCACATATACATCTTAGAATGTAGGAATTCAAAAAATTAAGCAAGAATTGGTATGCAAAAACCTGTGTGTTTAGCAGCAGCTTAAGTATGTAAGAATGATTTATAAGAGTGGACTCAGTACAAGGATACCAACTAATTCAACCAACAACGTTTCTTCAAATTTAAGATTTCTTTTTGGTACATCAGAAATTTCAAATTTTAAGACTTCAATGCTTTATTTCAGTCCTAGAAAATAGAAATATAAAAGTTCAGATTAACTAAGATAAAAAAAAAAAAAAAAAAAAAAAAGGAATTCAGAGATATAACATTCAGAAATAGGAAGTTAAAAAGATAAGTTTAAACATTAATCATTATCATTTCCATTGTAATTTCACAGGCATATAATTTTGTAGCACAACTGATGCCATCTTAGCAGATCAAGTGAGTTAAAGTTTGACTATGTCATTGGATCTATCTAAAATAGTAAATTTTTAACTCTACTATGATTATGGGAAATTACTAAAAAAAAAATAATAAGAAAGTATACTAGTCGCTATAATATATTCGAAATGTTTTGCTCACCAGGTCCTAAAGATTACATTCTGTCAATAGCGGATGTGGATCATCATAGAGATAGAAACTGCTACTGTTTTAGATTTGATTCAATAACATGCTAAACTTTAACTCACTTGATCTGCTAAACTAGCATCAGTATGCTACAAATTATATGTCTGTGAAACTAAGTGCTTCATCTCCATATAGAGAGATCGATTGCTTGTGAGCAGTGCTCTTCACTGGCTAGCATTTTCTTGTTGGTCTTCTTCCGGTAAAACTGACTTGGTTGTTGCCTTTGATTTAGCAAAAAAAGGAATTTCAAGTGGTTTCACAATTAGATTCTGGCTGCTTGTGGCACAGTTTCGCTTCTCTAGGACGATGCCTTTGCTTATGCTATGAATCTGAGACATAGAAATATAGATAATGAAGGAATACTGTGTGGAAGCATTATGGAACAAATTGATTATGTCCTAAGTGATGGTCATATAGCTGGGAACCTTAATTATGGTGGAACACTGGTAACGTGCAATCTAAAGAAAACAGTTTCCAACCCATCAACAACTGTGGTTAGATGTATACATCAAATTTAGATAAACTTCAAGGAAAAAAAATTCAATATTTCATGTGGAGCAATAACATTCAGAAATAGGCAGTTAGAAGATAAGTTTAAACATCCATCATTCTTATGTCTATTGTGGTTTCACATGCATATAATTTGTAGCGCCCCCGATGCTGTTTTAGCATATCAAGTGAGTTAAAAATCTCACTGTCATTGGATTGATATAAAACAGTAGCAGTTTTCATCTATATGCAAACTGATGTACTATGACAGAATTCTTACAAATTATATGTACGACTAAAAAAGTGATTAGTAGTCTACTACAATCTTTTGTCACACTTGAACATTTTTTTTAACAAATGCAAGCAAAAGTTTTTCCAATCCAGAGGCAGAACCACATTAACAACATTTACTTATTGTTAAAAGAAATATTGAACACTACTTGAAAAAGAAAATGGCTCTTCTGCTCAGAAATGAAATGTTTCTAGAAATTCTTGCTCCCATTAGACCATTTGTATCTATATGCATTAGGATCCCAATTCATGGATATAAGAGATCAAAAGCAGCATCAAAAGCAAGATATTCTGGCTAATAGGCTAGCCTGCCCAGTTTCTTACATTGTCTCTTGACTGATTTGAGAACAGAAATAAACAGAATAAAATCTAGACAGCCAACTTCTGGACTTTACGATAAGCAAATGTGTTGCTGGTATACAATCAATTATCCGAAGCTTTGAGTCTCAAAGACAGCTTTATCTCTGTCAAATCTTAGATCATACACAACTCTATTTATTGTTTTTTCTCCGGTTAGAACTAATTTTTTAAAATGAAGCTTTTTACTGGAATAGCCAAGCGAGACATGATCTTCATTGCTATGCAGAGAAGGGTATGAGGAAAATAAAGAAAATAGACTCCAGCTAGGAATGGATCCAATAGCCTTGTTCTGTGCATGAGCACCCTCCACTAGTTTGTAAAACTCATCTTTTTTTCTTTGCATTTCATTTCCTCTCAAGTTCATTTTATTAATGCTTAATGCAACATAGAGCACACAGAAAAACACACATAAGTTCATACATTTTTGGGCAAGATTATAAACCATTTTCCCCCAGATATTTAGCACCCATTAAAAGCCTTTCATATGCTTCACATAAAAGGAGAATTTTGTTTGGGAGACATTCAGTTGTAGAAATGTTTTAGTATACTATATTTGCTAATGATTAATGAACATATAGAGCAAGAGACCTGCATTTGATGGACAGGGATTAAGCTTTAAGGCAGTATTACTATTAGTAATTACAAATACTTAAATCTCTTAGACATTGAAGCCAAGAATGCCTAAAACAATCCTAGCATGACTCAATGCCTAAGATAGATGTAAGAAAACAGCTAACTCATTCCATACTTTTTTTTAGGACCATTGAATTTTCTGAAAGAACTTCTGATTCCTTATTTTCTACACGTGTGAGATTATTTCCTCATTATGAAAATTCACATCCCTCATATAAGCCCACAAGTGCCTATGATTTTGAGAAGGAAAATGTCTGTGATTTTGACACAGCTTTTAGCAGGTCATGGAATTATTCTGGTTCACGGTAATTACTAAGTTATTGAAAATTAAAAAAAAACAAAAAAAAGAAAAAAGAAAAAAAAAAGGTTTGCAGATTGGCTGATTTTCACTTTCTTATTAGTTATAATAACACTCTAAAAGCAGCCCATCTTGAACTAATAACATTGTTGAGATATTTTTAATCTAGTAGCTCCAATTAATCTAGATTCGAGCTGAGTGGAACCATAAGGGTGACAAAGCTCTCCCTCAAGAATAAGCTGTATATCTAGAACTTGAACTCGAGACCTCTCGTTAAGTTAAAACAATCCCTCAATCTGCACCTTCTTGGTAACATTGAGATATTTAAATAAACAATCAAACTGGAAAAAAAAATCACATAAAAAAAACACAGGTAAACAATTAAATAGAGGCCTAATTCAAATTCAATACCACTTCCAAACAAATAAACTCAAATCACAATAAGACAAAAGAAATAAACTTTAATTAAGGTAAAAAAAATATCCTTGGAGATCAAGAACAAAATATCAAATCTTTGCTCACATAATTGAACAAATCATAAAGACCAATAATTCAAACAAAACCATTAAAAAAAAAAAAAATCCAGTTTGAGCAAATGGGCACCATTGATATTAAAGGGGTATACTCTGAAAATTACCTTTCGCTGATTCTTTGGTTGCTTCCGGCTCTGCGACACTGTTGCCACTAAGGACTCTGCTTTAGCTTCTTGTTTGATGCTCTGGGTTTGTCTTTTGCCTTTACACCAAAAATGAATAAATATTTAAAAAAAAAAAGTGTTCATAAGAACAGGAAACGATGTCGTTTCAGGCACTTGAAAAAAATTAAAGGATTGAACCAGAAGCAGATAACGTTCCTTCTGGCTAAAATGGCAGCGTGTGCCTCGCTCTTCATCAACACCCATGTAAGAGGTACCATCAATTCTATGCCTTTCTTCTCTATTTTTTTTTTTAAAATGTTTATAGAAGAAATGTTTGTGTGAATTTTACAATTTTTTCTAGTTTATTTCATGTATTATTTATTTCATTTCTGAATTTTATTTTTAGGATGGAGGTCTTCAGCAATAAAGAAGCACAAATTCAGTATTTCTGTAAGTAACCCCAACTTGTTTCGTCTTTACTTGTTAGGTAGTATTGAACAGTGGTTTTTTTTTTTTTTTTTAAATTTATAAAATTTGCTTATTTTTGCAATTACAGAATTGCTGATGAATAGTACTAATTGGGGTTTCTGCTAAATTGGTTTTAGCGTTAACAGTAAATCCATATTGGATTATAATTAGCAATAGGTTGTCATCTTGTGTTGTTGTGTGGAACTTTTGTTTATTAGGTGAATGAAGAAATGCCAAAGTGACTTTTTTTTCCTTCTTTTTATAATGTTTTGGTACATAAATACATGAGCACCAACATGGAGAAAGAGTGGATGGTTTTATAGCTTTAAACAAGTAGTTTCTTCTTTTCTTGACCATACATAATTATTATGTGTTCATGTTTAGAAGTCATATCTTTGGTCATTGGAATGCATTTCGAGACCTACCAGCTTGTCTTGTTATGTTATAATTAGCTTGAATCAATTCTCTTTAAAGTGTTGTCTTTATTTGATATCTCAAGGGGTTTTTCGCATTACATTGCATAAAAAGGCTTTCTACATTGATACATCATTCTTTGTAATCTGAACTTGGTGTCGCTCAATTCGTCAATTTCAGCTTGTTAATTAATTTTTGGGCTTGGTGTTTGCCATTGGTTGCTAAAATGCTAAAAATGCGCATTATATTCTTTGGCTGGTAAGCAATATCATCCTACTAGCTTTTGCATCTTTAGCCTTCTTACAAGTTTAATATGTGTATGCAATTTGAATTATAAAATTCAAAACTACACCCAACTGCTAAAGGACTAACCTCTCACCTTTTGAAATCATGTTTTGAGAAAGTTACACTAACGCATGGTACTATGTTCACATAATTCAGAAGACATGCAGGCATTGTTTGCTATTGTAAAATACCATAGGAATGAGAGTAATTGATGTAGGATCACTAGGATTTGATTGCAAGTCTCTAAAACAGCAAAATTCAAATTTGAATATCAATCTTACTTACCTTGATTAAAAATTTATTCTATTTATTTTGTCAATTTGACTTCCTTTTTTTTTTTTTTCTTTTAAGAACTAGTTTGCATAATATTTTTAAGAATTTTCCGTTAATTTAATCAATTTTTCAAGGTTGAAGTTTGATCAATCTCTAGCCCAGTCATTTTTTGGGATGATTTGAAATCCTAAATTGACTGAATCTACCCTAGTATATCTTTAGCACTTCGATCAATTATTGCTAGCATGTACATATGGGGTTGGCTGTTAAAATTTTCATGTTGGCCATCTCATGGCATTATGGAAATGACTAAATGGGAACTTGAAACACCTGAAGACTCTGAAACCAACGCCGCCAAGGAAGAAAAGTTATAGTTTTATTGAGAGATTTATAGACTTTTAGACTCATTATCTTCTCAGTCTTTAACTGTCTATATTTTGGCAGGAAAGGTTCAAGTACCCTACAAAAAGAAGTCCAAATGAGTGTCATCAAGTCTCTCGGTCTAGCATGTGTTGCTCTGCAGTTAACATTGAACTTTTGCCAGCACATTCAACCATTAGGGAGAGCCCATTTACCAATTTTGAGTATGTCAAAAACACCAACCTCAATGTCCTTCAAGTATCTAAAGCTACACCTAAGTTTATGCAGAGTTTGACGCTAGCAGATTTAGACCCTGCCACAGCAAAGCTAGCAATTGGTATTTTGGGACCGTTTCTCTCTGCATTTGCCTTTCTATTTATTTTGAGAATAGTAATGTCCTGGTACCCAAAGCTTCCTGTTGGTAAATTTCCATATGTAATAGCTTATGCTCCCACAGAACCGCTTCTCGTTCAAACTAGGAAGGTGATTCCCCCAGTTGGAGGAGTGGATGTAACTCCCGTGGTTTGGTTTGGATTGGTAAGTTTTCTAAATGAAATACTGCTTGGCCCTCAAGGGCTTTTAGTTCTTCTTTCTCAACAGATTAATTGATGTGCATAGTGCACAAAGAGATAGAATGTATATTTAGAATGTATATCGGTCATTTTTGTAATGCTAGACTTCATGGGTATAAACCTGTGAGAAGTGATTTCATTTATTTAACTATCAACTACTGATGGTTCTTAATTGCAAAGTATACAATTGAACTCAACCTTAATCCCAAAATTAATTAGGATTGGGTATATGGATTCTTTATTTTCACTGTAAATGATAATTGTAATGTCTTTAAATCATACTGTATTTAAGTAATATATATATATATATATATATATATATATATATATATATATATATATATATATATATATATATATATATATATATATATATATATATATATATATATATATAACATTAGAGCATAGGGAAATAGGGAAAAAAATATATATAGTCCAATAAGGTTCTACAAAATTGTGAGTTAAAAGTGTATACATTTGTCTTAATATAACGAAGAGAAATTGGGAGAGTTGTATTTCTATAATTTTGTTTACAATAAGTTATAACCTATTTATAATCGTGCTAGAAATACAATTAAAAAAAAAAAAAAAAATAAGAAAGGTGACTTTAGTTAAGGATCAACCTATAAAGGAAAATATAGGCCTGTAAAGGAAAATATATATATTACTAATTAGTAATACATCAACCTAGAATCAAGGAGATAATAGTGCTTGTTATGCCACCATGTCTAATGTGATAATAACATATAGAATAAGAAATGATATATTGTATTTTCATCGAGAAAAAAAATCATCTTTTTTAATTATGCATGACTAAAAAAGTGCTTTGATTACTTGTATTTCATTAATCATTTTAGTTATATATATATATATATATATATATATGTAAAGAACTTATTAAATATCAAGTGAGGGAATTTGAATTCATGATTATCAGGTTTGATTATATACTGCAGTATGTCATAGGAAGATCTTGTGGATATTTTAATATTACTTTTATTTAGTATCCTTATGTGATACTCAATTTTGGGAACAAATCCTATCCTATTGAATGTCAATTAATTGAAAGAAATCTGGTATTATAAAGAAGTGGCCCTTTGAAAATTTTATATATATCTCTAGCCAAACAATTTCAATTACCTACACCTGTAACATACAAATTACCCAAAGTTTAGGCAAACATAGAAAATGAAACCTCTTGCTTTGTTTGCATTTTTCATTATATGCTATTTTGATTTACATC
Source organism: Reutealis trisperma (assembly GCA_947687605.1). Lineage (NCBI taxonomy): Eukaryota > Viridiplantae > Streptophyta > Magnoliopsida > Malpighiales > Euphorbiaceae > Reutealis > Reutealis trisperma. The sequence goes on from CANTUT010000008.1 coordinate 904,910, forward strand.
AACCTTTCATGTCTATTAGTGTACAAGCAATTGATCTTGTAGAAAAAACTTGCAAGAAAACTCGTCATTATGATCTTTGTGTAAAAACACTAAGATCAGATCCGCGTAGTTCTAAGGCCGATGCTTGGGGCCTTGCTCAAATCATGGTTGAAGCTAGTTTAGCCTATAGCAATGATACTCTCGTTGAAATAGAAAAGATGAGTAATAAGACTAGTGATAAGTTTTAAAAAGTTGTCTTCAAGTGTGCTCCGAAGTTTATGAACTATCTGTGGATAGTGATTTTCCTGGTGCATTAAAGTATTTAAAGTCGAAGGATAAATCTAATGCAATAGTCTTTACAACTGGTGGGTGTGGCGCTCCAGACACTTGCCAAGAAGGATTCTGGGAAGAGAAACATAAGATTGAAGTGCCACAGCCATTGGTCAGTATGATTGGCCTTATGAACTTACTTTGTGTTATAGACATTGAGATTCTGAATAACCTTGGTTGATTCTCTTTCCTAATGTAATCACAATAGCTATGCAATAAAATAAGATCAAACATTCAAAATGTTTACCCTCCTAGCTCTACAAGTTTCTTTTAGTCTTCTTCTGTTTATGTTTGGAAATTGGAATAGTGAGTAGCATGATAAGAGAGATTAAGTTAAAGGCTTATTTGTTTTTCAGGCATGTGGAAATGAGATTGGAAAATAGCTCAATAAAAATGGATTTAATGGGAATGAAAATTGGAATGTGTATCATGTTTATGATATTTTTTTTGTTGGATCCTAATAAAAATACAATATATTCATGTTTAATAATTTATGATAGTTTTTTAAGGAAAATAATTTTTTTTTCTTTAAAAGCAAAAATATTTATATACATGTTTCTTTAAAAAAAAAAAAATTTTTTTTGCCATACATAGAAAACAAAGGGCAATTGTTTCTGAAGTTAATATACAAAGGTAGATACGTCAATCTAGAAATTAGGAAAATCAGTTGCTCTAACCATAACAATTGATTCACCATCCTAATATTATTTGATTCAGTCACTTAATATTGTAAATTGATTCAATCAATTTTGTGAACAGAAAACTGGGGAAATCCCTCATATAGTTTGTTCATGATTTTCTTGTATACCGATTATTACTCACTTATTCAATTTATGGAAGTCACATATGTTGTTAGATTCTTCAAAAATAATATTTCATCAAGTTAGAAAAGATTTTATTTTATTTTTTATCTTACTTATGCTTTTTGATTTTAGATTTTCATGAGTACTGTATAAATTGTGTTGACTTTTATCATGAAGTTATTAAATTTCTAAATTATTATTTATCAATTGTATCATTTACCCCACGAGCTATAGAGCTCGCCTAAATAAGGCTCATTAGAACTCTCAAGCATCACCCGGAAGAGATTTAGCTAAAATGCACCGTTTCTCTATAATCCTAATACCAAGGCTCATTAGAACTCTCAAGCATCACCCGGAAGAGATTTAGCTAAAATGCACCGTTTCTCTATAATCCTAATACCAATCGACAACAAGATCCATATTGATCTCGAATTTTATCTTCAAGAATCATTCTCTATATCCGATCCTATGACACTTAACATGATTCAAGCAAGGGTTCATATCATGAAATGTTCTTATAAATAGCCTTCTATTCTATATGATCAGTGTAATACAATTCTTGAAACTCTAGATAATATAACTATCTGAAATTACATCTTTACTGACTTAGATATCGAAATAGCCCCCCAGGCACATCGCCTAAGCCCTTTGATCCATGCCTTGCGAGTACTGAAAATCGCTTGTTCATATATTTGAAATCGGAATTCATCCTTTAACACATCAAAAATCAAATTAATTTTGAATTGGTTCTTTTTTATTATATTGGAATATGTGGTTTATAATTTTTTGTATTAAATGATAATTCACAAATTTTTTTTTTTATTAAAAATGGATTAATGGAAATGAAAATTGAAATATAAGTCTCGCGTGTTCTGCTTTGTAAGTGAAACATAGAAATGAGAATAAGACGATAGAATGAAATAGTGAGACATTCTGCAAATTGACAAGTAAATAGAATGAAATTGAAAAACAGTATAAGATATTCTGCAAAAATTAACGTGAAAACAGAATCAATAATGATTTTTCATCAAAATCTACTGAAGGAACAAATAATTCTATCTATTTAATTAACACATGACAAAATTTCTATAATACATAGGTAAAAATGTCTAAAAAAATCAATTCAAATCAAGTGGAGAAGAAAATAAAACGAAAAAAGCCGCCTCGAAGGAAATATGTTATTAACGATTTAATGCAGAGCAAAAGCATGAATGAAATTGAAAGGAATTTAAGAGAAATATAAGTAGTCTCATATCACAACATGCAATGGCGGAGCTACAGTTGTCCCCACTGCTTCATCCCTATGCTCATGAGAAGTCCATGTACATAAGATTTGATGCCACTAAATTCTACAAACTTGCCTCCACAAATGACTAATATTCAGTTTTTAGTTATTCTAAATTTTGTTTATATTTATTTGATTAGTTGAATGTGTAATTATTTATTAAATTTATTCTATTTATTTTGTTATTTGACTTCCTTTTTATTTTCTTTTAAGAACTAGTTTGCTTAATATTTTTAAGAATTTTCCGTTAATTTAATCAATATTTCATATAATTTTCTTTTAATTAAAAAATTACCTTTGCTAGTATATAAACAATATTATTGATATTCAAAATTTTACTATGATTTGTATGGGTAAATATAATTTTTGTATCTATATACATTACAACTAATTTAATAATTCATAAATTAGAAACATACATGCCCAATGATCTTAATACACAAGATGATTTTGTCCTTTAATGTTAGGTTTCTATGAAATATATATATAATTAGTTCTTTAGAATACTTACCTTGATCCATAGCCTTAATTAAGTATTCCTTCATTAGTTGAAGCAATTCCCTTATGAAGATTTTATCACCTCTGTTCTTCTTCTTTAATTGTTCTCTTCAATGGTGCATAGAACTGTTTAAGTTTCCTGTTAAAAAGAAAATGTTCTCTACCACATTCTTTTTTAGATACAACTCCTATTAATTAAACATTATCTTTTAATTTAATGAAGAGAGAGGGAAAGGAACAATTGCTTAATAGTCCCTTAATTAATTTCAATAATACGTACATGTTCGATAACCATTATTTCAATAATACGTACGTCTGTAAGAGGCATTTCGAGGAAGGCCAATAGGTGTTGCTTTTTAACTCACGTTTGAAACTTTTTCCAGGGAAGTTGAAATCTAGATGATCAGGACCGTTTCAAGTAGTGAAGGTACATCATCATGGAGCTGTGGAGCTACAAAACAATGCGGGAGAAACATTCAAAGTAAATGGACAACGCCTTAAACCTTATTTCAGTGAAGATTTGGTGGAACAAGGGATGGTTTACTCCTTAAAAGAGGCCACGTAATTAAAATTCTGAGAAAGTCTAGCTAAAAACTATAAATTAAACGCTTTTGGGAGGCAACCCAAATTTCTAACTTTTTTATTTATTTATTCTCCAAAATAAAAAAAATTAAAAAAAAAATTACATACAAAAAAAAAAATTCTGTGATTAATTTCTCATACTTGCTTTTAGTTGTTTCATGATGTTTTATAGGAAACAAAGAGATAGAATGCAAACCCTGCTTACAATTTGAAATCCAATTTTCTACAAGAGGGAGTATTTCTTCTTTTGATTTATTTCTTTGACATTGAGAACAATGTCAATTACAAGTTTGGGGGAGGTTTAGTTTTTTTTTTTTTTATTTTCAGTCATTTCTTTTGTGTTTTGATGAATAAATTTAATTTTTTTTGATAAAATATGCTTATATTAAATAATTTGATAAAAGGCCAATGATTAATTATAATTGGTATTTATAGACAATTTATTAAAGTATTTCAGGTCAAACAACTATTTTGAGGTAAAATTAACTTTTATTAAGATTACGTTTTGTTTTGCTTTGCATTATATTGATTGCATTGAATTTGTGTATGCTTACTTAGAGAGGGCTTCTACATATTTTTTATCTTCAATTGCCTCACCTATCTTAGAACATGTTTTTGCAAACTTTTGAGACAAAATTTTGAATTCATTTTGAAAGAGAGATATGATTTAGGCATTGTTTGTTTAGCCTATTACTTATATCCACCCTTATTTTAATTTTTCTTCCCTAGTTTACCCCTTTGTGCCTTATTAATTTTAGCTTTCTTTATTTGTTAAGTAACCTTAATTGTTATCCTTCACCCTATTTGTGAGATAATTTTGTCAGGTTTACATTCTAATAAAGAAAAGGGAATTATTGAAGTTTAAAAAAAAAAAAAATATAGATCGCTAATAACTAAGAGTATCATTCATTGTAAAAGATCACCTTTTGCTTAAAATAAGTTTGGGAGAAAGCAAGAAAATTGAATAAAATAAAAGTTAGTATTCTTGCTTATCTTTAGAATAATGTTGTTGGCAAAAAAAAAATAATAAAAGAAAAAAAAAAGAAAAAAAATAATAAAAAAAAAAATAGAAGAAGAAGAAGGGGGCTTAAAAGAAGAAAACATTGAAGAAGAATGATGCTTAAGATGGAAGGGATCCTTCATTAACATAATTTTTTTATTTGAGCTATTGATTTTCTTTTGTAAACTTGGTATAATTATCTTACTTTTTGTTCATTTAGCCTTTTCTTTGTTCAGCCAAAAGACCTTGTGTTAACCCCATTACAAGCCTAGTTAAGACCTATTGATCTCTCTTGATTTGTGAATTCCATTAGTGGAGATTGTTTGCAATAACATGCTTATGAGATTTGCACATCCATTTTATATCTTTTGATAGAGGCATTTAAAGATATCAGTGTGTATATGCCTATCTAAAGTTCAACAATTTTTTTGCAGTTGATTTAATGTATAGTTATTCAAGGCATGATTAAGATGAGGATTATTTTGAACCTGAGATAGAAGCTTGACTTGCAATACTATTGATATGTTGTTTGTAAATATTAATTTCTTGAGACCTTTAAAACAAAAAAAAATTTAACATAAGCACGCGATGATTAAATTTCTTTTTTTGTGATATTTTATTTATCTTTGAAATAAATAGTTGAAAAATTAGAGTTTTAAAGGTGTTTGTGGGTATCACCATTAGAAGCCCTCATGAGACTATAACTCATCCTCTATGGGATACCTAGAGGTTTAAAAGCTTGTTGCATACGCTAAATGCAATCGTAATTTCCTACGAAAGTGAACTAGTTTAGGTTTTGAATTTTCTTTTGCTTGAGGACAAGCAAAAACTTAAGTTTGGGGGTGTGATAACTCTATAGTTTTAGAGTTATTTTAATTATTTAAACTTAAATTTTAGCTCAATTCTCGAGAATGCAATAATATCATTACTTATTTTTAGAAATAAATAGTTTTACAATTTATAAATAAATTATAGCATATTTTAAGTATTTTTATTTTATTTTTGCAGATCAAAATGATGCAGTAAAAATAATAATGCAAACAATGATTCAAGTTTTCAATCCATGAGAAATAAATTCAATGGTTGGTGGCCAAAATTCAATGGTTGGTAGCCAACCTAACCATTTTTGAATATTGATAAAGGAATTCAATGGTTGGTGGCCAAAATTTAATGGTTGGTGGCCATCCTAACTAATTTTGAATATTGATGAAGGAATTCAATGGTTGGTGGCCAACCTAACCATCAATGTTGAATTTTTGATGTAAGAATTTTAATGGAACTTGAATTCTTCTACCAAACATGTCTATAAATACCATGCTTAGCAAAGGGAAAGGCATCAAAGAAAATCTATAAAAAAAAATATGTAGAGAGATTTTCATATGTTTTCTTATAGTAGATTAGTTTTATTTTTTATTTTGATCAAGAGGATGAGTTTTTGGAAGCTTGAGTTCATCAAAGATTGTATTCCAAAACAAGTTATCTCTAAACTCTATTCTTGAATTTAATTATAAGTTATTATTATGTTTATTATTTTTATTGTTAATTTAATTGTTTCTTCTCTTTTAATTATGAATAGCTAAATTTATTTTTCTAGGATTTATATGTAATATTTTGATTTGCATATGATTATTTATATTTAATTGATTGGGTTGATTGTTGGAATTAATCTTTTATCTTAGAATTTAATGCTTATAATTAACTAGCCATTAATTGCATGATTTAAGATATTATGTGAAGTAGCGAGAGTGGAAGCACAATATTAGTTCATTAGGATAATTGACCTAGGGAATGTATTGCTTAGAGATAAGAATACTCCTTTGTGATTTTTAAAAGGATTTCCATAAAGCTTAATGGGTTTGTGTTAATTGCTTATGATCACGAGAGTAGACGTAAGGTTAATATAAACACATATGATGTATCTTGAGAGAGAACATCATATAATTTAGGGAAATCTAATCATTAATTCCAGCAAAAATAATCCATCTAAAGATTATAAAGAAATAATATGTGATCAATTGATGAATTCTAAATCCTAAACTTTAATCTTATTTTCATATTTATCATAATTTATTTACTTGAACTTTACTTTAGCTTAAAATACGACTTCTCATAATTGATTTTCTAAATAATAGAATATTCAATAGTTTTGGTACTTGTCAACCCTTCCCTGTGGATTCGACACTTTATTCACACACTATTACTTAGCACGACCTTTACACTTGCAAAAATCGCGCAACAAGTAACTATATTTATTTCTTTAAGATTTAGATATAATCTCTTAATTATTTTATAGTGTTCTATGATTGATTGACTGAGTGTTTTGATTATTGGAATTAATCTTTTATTTTAGGATTTAATGCTTGTAAATACTTGATCACTATTTACATTTTTAAAGATATTATGTGAAGTAGCGAAAGTAAAAATATAATATTAGTTTATTAAGATATTAGACCTAAGGTATGTGTTACTTAGAGATAAGAACACTCTTTTGTGATTGATAAAATGATTTCCATAAAATTTAATGGATTTATATTAGTTGCTTGTGATCACGAGAGTAGACATAAAGTTAACATGAATACTTATAATTTATCTTGAGAGAGAACTTCATGTAATTAAGGGAAAATCTAATCATTAATTCTAATAAAATTAAACCAACCAAGCAAGCATAAGAACACCATAGATAATTAATTGATGAAATCTAAATTGTAAGATTTACATATATTGAATTAGTTTTTTAAATTTTGGAATTAATTATTCTATTGTTGGGTATAGTTTTAGTAAGTTATTGTACTAATAAATTACTTATCTCGATAATATTATGTTTAGGAAAGTAGTTTTTAAGTGGGACCGCTATGACTTCTCCATTTACTTGAGAATTTATTTTGAGGTGATTTTTTAGTTCAATTATTTACACTTTACTTACCTATGTAATATCACTAAATATCTAGTTTAATTTAAATCATAAGACTTTTCGTATGATAATATAAATAACAGAATATTTAATAGTTTTGGTACTTATCAATCATTTTTTGTGGGATCGACACTTATTTTACTACTATATTACTTGTTCACGATTTGTGCACTTGCAGAAATCGCACAACAATAGCCCTATCATTTAATATCTCTCGCCAAATTAATAATAACTTTCTTGTGATTTAGAAGACTAGAATCCAAAATTTTCCACTTCTCACTCTCTTAAAGAGAATGAGAATACTAATCAGACTACATCTGATCGGCTAAAAAAAATTATAAACAACATATTCTAGTACAATAAAAAGAATCAATTTTTTAAATTTAATCTGATTGATGTAACAGTTTTTAGGTTTGTACAATTACGATTGATAAATAATAATTATAGAAATTTAATGACTTCATGATAAAAGTCAACATATTTTACATGATCACAATTTATATATGATATGTGTTAATAGAACATGCATGATTATGTAATTTTAGTAGGAATTCCATGTATTTAGATTAATATTTAGTTCATTCACATTGCATTATTTTATATTTGTGATTTGGAGAAGGTTATAAATTTTTTTTGTAGGTTTTAACTTGACTTGAGAGACAAAAAAGAAGCGAAAGTTGAAGTTGAAGTTGAATGTGTGTAGCTTGCAATAGTCATAGAGAGCGCTACACTGAAAGAGTTGATTTTTATTGTGCCCTTTTTAAGTGTAGCGATTATGACACACTAACAACTCCAATTCCATTTTTAACTTTGAAATTGAAATTTTTTGACCTAGTCACAATAGGAGGTGGTAAACTCTTATAAATAGGACATGAGAAAATCAAGTAAAAGATAGGGAGCAACTTATCTACAAATGCACTTACTTAATTGCTAATTAACAACATATTATAATTAGTGATTAAATATTCTTAGGATTATTATATATATATATTAGCCCCAAATTTAAAATGTAGGCCAACAAATGAAGGTGGGACCCATAATCAGATACTGTTCAAGGAACAGTCACCCATTCTTGGGTTTTTAGTGTATATTATTAGAGTTATTTTAATTGTTTAAATTTAAATTTTAGCTCAATTCTCAAGAATGCAATAATATTATTAATTATTTTTAGAAATAAATAGTTCTACAATTTATAAATAAATTATAACACATTTTAAGTATTTTTATTTTATTTTTGCAGATCAAAATGATGCAGTAAAAATAATGATGCAAGCAATGATTCAAGTTTTCAATCCATAAGAAATAAATTCAATGATTGGTGGCCAAAATTCAATGGTTGGTAGCCAACCTAACCATTTTTGAATATTGATAAAGGAATTCAATGGTTGGTGGCCAAAATTCAATGGTTGGTAGCCAACCTAACTATTTTTGAATATTGATGAAGGAATTCAATGGTTGGTGGCCAACCTAACCATCAATGTTGAATTTTTGATGTAAGAATTTTAATGGAACTTGAATTCTTCCACCAAACATGTCTATAAATACCATGCTTGGCAAAGGGAAATGGCATCAAAGAAAATCCACAAAAAAATATGTAGAGAGATTTTCATATATTTTCTTAAAGTAGATTAGTTTAATTTTTTATTTTCATCAAGAGGATGAGTTTTTGGAAGCTTGAGTTCATCAAAGATTGTATCCCAAAACAAGTTCTCTCTAAACTGTATTCTTGAATTTAATTATAAGTTATTATTATGTTTATTATTTTTATTGTTAATTTAATTGTTTCTTCTCTTTTAATTATGAATAGCTAAATTTATTTTTCTAGGATTTAGATGTAATCTTTTGATTTGCATATGATTATTTATATTTAATTGATTGGGTTGATTGTTGGAATTAATCTTTTATCTTAGAACTTAATGCTTGTAATTAACTGGCCATTAATTGCATGATTTAAGATATTGTGTGAAGTAGCGAGAGTGGAAATACAATATTAGTTCATTAAGATATTAGACTTAGGGTATGTGTTGCTTAGAGATAAGAACACTCTTTTGTGATTTTCAAAAGGATTTCCATAAAACTTAATGGGTTTGTGTTAATTGCTTATGATCACGAGAGTAGACGTAAGGTTAATATAAACACACATGTTGTATCTTGAGAGAGAACATCATATAATTTAGGGAAATTTAATCATTAATTCCAGCAAAAATAATCCAATCTAAAAAATATAAAGTAATCATAGGTAATCAATTGATGAATTCTAAATCCTAGACCTTTAATCTTATTTTCATATTTATCATTATTTATTTACTTCAATTTCATTTTAGTTTAAAATATAAAATCTTATAATTGATTTTCTAAATAATAGAGTAATATTAAAAATTGGTACTTGACAAACCCTTTCTCGTGGGAGCGATACTCACTCATCACTTTATTACTTGTAAATGATCTGTGCACTTGCAGAAATCGCGCAACACTGATCTTATACGATGAAGGGTAGTTCTTATCTAAGATGCATTGTATAAAAAATTTGAAAAAAAAAAATAGTAAATGTTTAAAAAATTATTATGTTCCTTTATTATAACTTGCACGTTATATATATATATATTTTTGATTTGGAATCTAACATTCTAATATGGTTATTTTCTTTTCGATCGATATGGTGCAATATTTAAGGTTTGTGTATATACTTCAATCTGTTAGCAATTTTAAGGTTTAAAGTTTTTTTATACTTTATCTTTAATTGCTTTGATTATTTCTTTTATTTCAGTATAAAAAGAAATATACTAATAATAAATGAGGAAATTTGAATTTGTGATTATTTGTTCAGAAGTTGGGTTAGGTATATGACCTTTTCTCACTTCTTTGCAAGCCTATAAACATATTCCTATTAATATAATATAACCTCAAGCAATTACTCGTCTCTTAACTTTCAAAATATCAAAACTTTTTAGGTGTAAAATTATAAAAATGTAGCCATATATAATATTTAGCCCCTTATTTCAAATGAAAATTTTCTTTAATATATAAAAATTAGCTTAATTATATATTATTTTAATGTAAATTATGGTCTAAAAAATTTGATCTCCTATAAAAAAAAAAAAATTCTTATCCCATCATTGCTCTCAATGGTTCTATTATTTTGATGTGAAATAGAAATCTTCGAGCAAAAAAACAAAAAAAAAAAAAAAAAAAAAGTGTGTATGTCACATGACATCAAAATTAAATTTAGATCAAGAGAATAGTGACCAGTGGCCACTGGAAGATAATGAAAGTTTGGTGTAGTTAGATAATTGGTTAATAGAAAAAAAAAATAAAGAAAATAAATTGGTACTAATAGAGATAAAAATTAGTCAATTAACCCAACTTTCAATGAAAATGTCAAACGGCATTTGCTTGCATCCTTAGCTAAAAGAAATTCAAATGTTAAATTGGCATTCATTTGTATCTTAGCCAAATTAGTATGATTCAGCAAAGTCTAAGCAATGACCAAATCACCAAACGACAAAAAATAAACAAATTAACATATCTAAAGTTCCTTTTACGTGTGTAAGAATGTGACCTTATAATAACTTATCCTATATCCATTATATGCATCTATTGAAAGAAAATTTGTCCCTATTTCCTCATGGATCAAACAATATGAAAATGACCTCTAGAAAACTAGTAATTTCTGTCATGAAGCCATAAATAAGGTAGGATTATATTTGGCTTTTTTTTCCTTTTAATTAGTACAATATTATTAGACTTTTTTTTTTTTTTTGTTTTGAAACAAGAATTTTGTCATTATAAAATTCTCATGCACTGAGACACTGTCCTAAAATTGGTGTTGCAAAGGAAAATATGAAAGATTGGATTAGTAATTTGCCTGATGAGATTCTATTTCATATAATTTCTTCAATCCCATTTGAATCCGCCATACAGACCATTTTCCTTTCAAAGAGATGGAGAAATCTATGGGAGACAACTGTAGTGCAACATGGAACTGAAGAGGATGTTGCTAGTTCAATTAGTGGTTTTCTTGCTAATTTTAATGAGCAAGATCCTTTCAAGAATACCAGAAAATTTAAGTTCCATTTTATCAATAGAAGTGTCTTGTTAGCTATCATTGCACCTAACAACAAACTTCATCTTGATTTCTCTATTGGGAAGCAAGAATTCCACAAGCAATTTAAGTTGAAATTAGAGTTCAATAATCCTCTAAACCTCACCGGCCAGCATTCTCTATCAACTACTACTTTCTTTATCAGAAGTCTTCATCTAATATCAGTCAATCATCTCACAAATAAGGCGGTCTCTTCGATATTAACAAATTTTCAGTTTCTTGAGACCTTGAAAATCACTGGCTGCAATTGTTTGCAGTCTTTAAGTATTATTTCTGATACAAAGCTTCTAAACTTGACAATCTTTGACTGTCTGCAATTAGAGTTTGTTAATATCAGATGTTTTAAGCTTCGAACTTTTCGATATCGAGGATTATTACCTTCTTTCTGGCTTGATTATCATTATAATCTTGCTGATGCCTTTCTTGATTTTAGACAAGGCCCTGGGACTAGTAGCTTCAGTAGCCATGACTTTGATTTGATCCTGTTAACTATAAAGAATGTAAAAGTGCTGACTCTATGCAAATGGATTTTTCAGGTATTTTTTTTGTTGCTTGTTTTTAGTTATAGAAATTAATAATTTATTGTTGAATTTGTTATAGGAAGTTATTTTTTAATTAAGCTTCAAATCTTGTTGTTGCAGGAATTGATCTGTCCTTGGCTTTCTACATTTCTTGCAGAATTTCAATTCTATTATCTAAAAGAGCTGTGGTGGATTGAAAATTCAGATCAAGAATATGATAGTGATCCTTTAATATCTTTCATGAAACTATGTCCTTCATTAGAGAGACTCTTTGTCACTGTAAGTTTCTTTAACTGACAGAGAGAGGCAGAAGAGCTCGTATATGAAAAAACCTGTTCTTGGAACCTGTTCTGTATCTTTTTTATTTCTCTATTATGAAAAACTTTTTTTTTTTTTTAAATTAGTTTTGACTGAATCTCGAACTCAAGAGCTCACAATCTTTGAGATGGCTTCAGTACGAATGAGTCAAACTTATTGTTTCCTACATACAAACTTTTTGTATAGGACAACAAACACCAAAAGCCAAAAACTTATTGTTTCTCTTGTTTCTGATTATCTGATGCAATTAGCAATTTCTTGGTTCTTTATGCATGCCTGTGATGATTAATAATTCAGCAATTGTGCAGATTGATCCTAAAAGCTATCGTGCGGAAAAGACCGCAGCATGTTCAATCCAAGCAGCAGGTAGGAATACAAAACTCCAACATCTAGAACTGGTTAAATTGGATGGTTTTGCAACTCAAGAAGATGAGATCCTTTTGGCTGAACATCTAGAAGGGTTGGTGACTAGTGAGCCAATAATTCTTGCATCGGCTGATGGGATTTGCTTACGGAGATTGATTAGTGCTCCTTCATACCAGGCAATGCAGAAGAGTACTTACATATCTGTGGAAGTAACAGATACGAATCAACTAAGTCTTAAGCATATTCATATGGGTTTATAGATATAAACCCTGCATGTTACTTGATATGTGTAATGGTGAAAATTTTCAAAACAACTCTTTAAGTTCAATTTTTATTATATAAAGATTTTGTAAATTATTTGCAGATTTTACATTAATATTGCATAAGACTCACATACTACTGCACATTGTCAATAGCAGAAACCTAGCAAGTTATACTAAATTATAAGAAAAATCCAAAATTCATATTACTCAATTTAAAAAAAAAAAAGGGATACTAATAGTCTATATAATAGTCTATCATTTTTTTTAATCAGATAGAGAAATTTTATTAAGAATAAAAAGTATTGCCAAAAAGGCTACATGAAGTTACTCACAAATTTATGAAATCCGGAGCACAAACTACTAATATCACCCCCCTGATGATGCTTACAAAAGAAATTTGAAATTGGTTAAGGAATGTTTTCCTTTAACTAGCTGTCTATTACATAAGGCAGCATAAGGGCCAGATATGTTGAAAACTGTTTTTCTATATATCAAACCTTACTAGTGATCCATTATCAGGAATCCCAATTGTTTGGCCATCCTTGGCAAAGAAAAGAGGTAATATGAATCTTGTTGTGAAAATACTTGAAATTTTTCATTTTCAATATCAAAAGCAATAACCAATTTGTTTGCAATCTTGAAAGCAGAAGAAGAAGATGAAGAAGAATAGCCTAGCCAATGAAGAGCTCCATTAGCAAAAATCCCTCCAAATGGGGAACAAATTTCATAGTTAAATTCTTGATTAATCTTCCTCCAAGAATTTGATTTGAGTTTAATACAACCCATTAGTAATATCTTGTAATCATTAATGGATTTATCATAACCAAGCCCAAAAAAAATATCTGCAATCTTTATCCATGAGTATGCTTGATTTCGGCGATGTTTTGAATTCAGTTGTTAATGGATTCCATATATTATACTCATCTCCATCATTCAGAAAACATATTAAACCATTGCAAGAGCCAATCATATTATAATAACCATTGTGAGAGTCCAATATTTTCCTTGGAAGTTGGAGAATCTCTATTGCTTGATCAAAAGAAAAATTGTCCGAAAGCTTTTCACAATCTATAGAACAATATTGAGATGTACTGATTTTGATGAAAAATTTACCTTTTCTTAAACGCAGTTTTACAAAATTTGAGGAGGTGATAACCGACTGCCATGATTTAGATACACTCTTGAATTGCAGTAAAGATTTGAAAGGTAATTTCAAAATAGTTCTACGAGTAAATCTTCTTGATTAAGGCTTTGCGTTAGTGTTGCCATGGCTTCTTTCTTTAGAGTCCAAACTCCCTGAAACAGTAGTACTGGTAGGATAGGGTAAAATATTAACCCTATATGTGTATAAAATGGGTTGTTATATCGTGAATCCCGGTACATATTGCATTATAGATCCGAGGTCTAAAACATTAAGTATTATATATACAGTCAAATATATAAAATTATCAGTTAGTTTAGTTAGTTAATATATTAACTTAATATTTCTAAGGTGCCTAGTTCGAATCTCACATAGCAATTTTTTTTTCCTTTATATAGTTATTCTTTTTTTTTTTTTTTTTTAAGTTATTCTTTTTTTTCTTTATTTAGTTTTTTTTTTCTTTTTTATGTATAATATTTCAATTAAAATTATATTAATGGTTGAATTCTTTTATGTATTTAATTATTCTAATTAAATTTATATTAATTTCTATAAGAAAAAATTATATTAATGGTTGAATTTTTTTATGAATATTTATTTATTTATATGAAATTATCAATTTGATTATTTATTTATATTGAATTTGATAAAACCAATAGAGTTATTAAATATTATTTTATATTTGCATAGATAAATTATTTAATGCATCAAATAAAATTCACTTTCTATAAATTTATATAAAATTCATATATATATATATATATATATATATATATATATATATATATATATATTATTTGTTTAAATTAATTATAAAATAATATTTTTAATTTTTTTGATATTAAATTTTTGTTGTAATATTTATGTTATTAAAATAATATTTAAAATTTTTTTATGGTTACAAACTAAACTTTATATCTAATAAACCTTATAATTATATGTAAAATATTAAAGAATGAAAATTATAAATATGAGAAATGAATAAAATAAAATTATATATAGAATAATTAAATCATGAATCTGACAGTAAAATATAATAAATCTATATGTGATATATGATAAATGTGAACGTTATATCTAATAAACCTGATAGTTATATATAATGAATATAAACTTTAAATCCTATAAACCTCATAATTATATGTGAAATATTAAAAAATGAAAATTATAAACATGAGAAATGAATAAAATTAAATTATAAAATAATTAAATCATGAATCTAACAGTAAAAAATAATGAATCTGCATATGATATATAATGAATCTGAATGTTATATCTAATGAATCTAATAGTTATATGTGATGAACATAAACTTTAAATCTAATAAATTTCATAATTATATGTGAAATATTAAAGAATGAAACTTATAAATAGGAAGAATGAATAAAATTAAATTATAAAATAATTAAATAATGAATATGACAGTAAAAGATAATGAATCTATATATGATATATGATGAATCTAAACGTTATATCTAATGAACCTGATAGTTATATGTGATGAACCTAAACTTTAAATCTAATAAATCTCATAATTATATGTGAAATATTAAATAATGAAAATTATAAATATAAGGAATGAATAAAATTAAGTTATAGAATAATTAAATCACGATTCTGATAGTAAAAGATAATGAATTTACACGTGATATATAATGAATCTGAACGTTATATGTGATAAACTTAAACTTTAAATCTAATAAACTTAATAATTTAAAATTTAATATGAATTTACAGTTTATAAATAATAAACCTACACTATATATTTGATAAATTTATAAGTAATACTTAATCAATATATTGTTTATAAGTGGGGAACATAATTATCATATAAATTATATTTGATGGTGAATTTTCAATGAATTTATTATTATTTAAAAAAAGATCTAATTTTTAAAAATTCGTTATCATATAAAATATAAATATGATATTTATCTTTTTGCTAAATTATCTTTAAAAACCATATAAAAAAATTATCCAAAAAAATATTAAAATTCATAAATAAAAATTATGTTAAAAAATTAATGATATTAAAATTAATTATCATTATAAGAATCAAATAAAAAAATTCAACCGATAATATAATTTTTTTTCAATATTTTTGATATTAAAAAAGCAAAATGAAAAAACTGAAAAAGAAAAAAAAATAAAAAACTAGAAAAAAAATAAATAAAAAAAAAACAAAGAATAAATGAGAAAGAAGAAAACAAGAGTTTTGTGAAGCTTGAACATGAGAATTCCAAGTTCTAAAACTAATGTGTTAACTAATTGCACCAACTTGTCATATTAATATTTTACTACACATATTATATTTATTATGGTTCTGAGTCAATGATGCTACATGGTCCCGAATTCATAATATAAATTGTCGTATAAAATGACTTAGAAATCTCACTTAATTTAAGAGATCTTTATAATAGGCTTTGACCAGAAATATACTCATGCGCTTCACATCACATGAATATAGGGTAAAATATTATCCCTATGTCTCTATAAAAAGGCTAAGAGACAATAATGTAAATGGTTATATATTCAAATGCAAATTCTCCATTTCCTAATAATATAGGGTATATTTCTTAATGTAAACTGTTGTACGTTCAAATACAAAATCTTCATTTCCTAATAATATAGGGTATATTTCCTAATGTAAATGGTTATACATTCAGATACAAATTCTCCATTTCCTTAATACTATAAGGTATATTTCCTAATAATATATGGTATATTTCCTAATGTAAACGGTTATACATTCAAATACAAATTCTCTAGGTTTGAATATATTACTTCTAGGTTGAAATATACCATAAATTTTGAAATATAATTATACTTTCAAAAATTACAATATATACATATATATATATATATTAAAACCCAATTTTGAATGAAAATTAAATCCCATCTTAAAATGAAATAGAGGCGTCAAATAGATTAGATCGTGCTGATTTGAATCACACATCAAGTAAATTCATGTGGTTCAGATCATGCATCAGTTTGAGAAACAAAAATGAATAGTTACATAGTGATTGTCAAGTCCTAATATTGGTCATATAATAAATTCTTTTTCCTAACAAAATTTATTTAGATTTCATGAACATTTTATATCTTTTTATTGTATTTCTTCTTAGCATATTTGCGAATAACCCCTTTTGGGTAAATGATAATTCTATATTTTTAGAGTTATTTTATTTGTTTAAACTTAAATTTTAACTCAGTTCTCGAAAATGCAAAATATTATTACTCATTTTGAGAAATAAATAGTTCTGCAATTTATAAATAAATTATAACATATTTTAAGTATTTTTATTTTATTTTTGCATATCAAAATGATATCACAATAATGCAATAAAATAAATGATACAGGCGATGATGTCATAAAAATAAATGATGCAAGTAATGATTCAAGTTTTCAATCCATGAAAAATAAATTCAATGGTTGGTGGACAAAATTCAATGGTTGGTGACCAACCTAACCATCAATGTTGAATTTTTGATGTAAGAATTTTAATCAAACTTGAATTCTTACACCAAACATGTCTATAAATACCATGTTTGGCAAAGAAAAATAGCATAAAAAAAAATCCATAAAAAAAAAATATGTAGAGAGATTTTCATATGCTTTCTTAGAGTAGATTTGTTTTTTTTTTTTTATTTTTTGATCACAAGGAGGAGTTTTTTGAAGCTTGAATTCATCAAAGATTATATCCCAAAACAAGTTATTTCTAAACTCTATTCTTAAATTTAATTATAAGTTGTTATTATGTTTATTGTTAATTTAATTGTTTCTTTCTTTTTAACTATGAGTAGCTAGATTTATTTTTCTAGGATTTAGATATAATCTCTTGATTATTTTATAGTGTTTTATGATTGATTGATTGAGTATTTTGATTATTGTAATTAATCTTTTATTTTAGAACTTAATGCTTGTGAATACTTGATCATTATTTACATATTTAAAGATATTATGTAAAGTAACGAGAGTGGAAGTATAATATTAGTTCATTAAGATATTAGACCTAGGGTATGTGTTGTTTAGAGATAAGAATAATTTTTTGTGATTGATAAAAGGATTTCCATAAAATTTAATGGGTTTATATTAATTGCTTATGATCACGAGAGTAGACATAAGGTTAACATGAATAATTGTGATTTATCTTGAGAGAGAACTTCACATACTTAAGGGAAAATCTAATCATTAATTCTAATAAAATTAAATCAACCAAGCAAGCATAAGAACACTATAGGTAATTAATTGATGAAATCTAAATTTTAGGATTTACATATATTGAATTAGTTTTTTAAATTTTGTAATTAATTATTCTATTGTTGGGTATAGTTTTAGTAAATTATTGTACTACTAAATTACTTATCTCGATAATATTCTGTCTAAAAAAGTGATTTTTAAGTGGAACCGTTATGACCCCTCCACTTACCTGGGAATTTATCTTTAAATGATTTTTTAATTCAATTATTTACACTTTACTTACCTATGTAATAATACTAAATATCTAGTTTAATTTAAATTACAAGACTTTTTATATGATAGTCTAAATAATAAAATATTCAATAGTTTTGGTACTTGTCAACCTTTTTTGGTGGGATCGATACTTATTTCACTACTATATTACTTGTTCACGATCTGTGCACTTGCAGAAATTGCGCAACAGTAAACATTGATATATAACCTGAAGCATCCTGCAAAAGTAAAATCCTATTCAAATTTTGTCCCCTTAATATTTCATTCTGCGTAGGCCTGATAAGGGGAGAAAATGTGAATTTAATTAATATAAATATTGTAATGTAATAATCACCTTTGGGCCAATTGGGATTCCATTTCGTTCACCTATTACATTACATATGATAGGCATTACTTCATGTATATATATATATATATATATATATATATATATATATATATATATATATATATATATATATATATATATATATATATATATATGTGTGTGTGTGTGTGTGTGTGTACACACATATATATATATATATATGTATGTATGTATATGTATGTATGTATGTATATATATATATGTGAGTGTGCATACTCATTAACTATAATAGTATGCACACTACTAATTAGTTCAACTCAGACAAGAATCATTTTTAATTACAATTTCATTTTTAAATTTTGTAATTAAAAATGATTCTTGTCTGAGTTGAACTAATTAGTAGTATATATATATATATATATATATATGAAATTATAATTAAAAATGATTCTTGTCTGAGTTGAACTAATTAGTAGTGTGCATACTTATATAGTTAATGAGTAAGTCTGTCAACACGCTTTTGTTAGGGCTTTTTACCATTTTAGAAATTTTCTATAAAATATCTACTACTTTAAATGTTTTTTAAAAAATTTTCTAATTTTAGATATTTTTAAAAATTAATTCCAAATTTAGGCATATAGGGAGTAATGATGTTGCCAGCTGGTGGCTTTTTTTTTTTTTTTTTTAAATTTTTTATGTTATTTATATATATATAAATAATTTATTGTAAATATATATAAATAATAGAAAAAACTAGATTAATAAAATAATTAATATTAAAATTTTAAAAAGGATATTATATTTCATATAATAAATAATTGAGTATACAATATAATTAAATGAAGTGTATAAAATTAATTATTTTTATTTTTAATTATGAAAAACTAAATGAAAGTGTATAAATAATTGAGTATATAACATAATGATTATTTTAAATTATATTTTTTCTAAATTAATTAAAAATATATGATTAGTACTATTTTTTCCTAAATTATTTTATTTTATTTGAAATGTATATATAATATTTTGTACAAAAATTTAACATTCTTAAATTTTACATAAAGTAGTAAAATATTTTAAATAAAATATAATATCAATTATTTATTATATAAAATATAATATCGCTCTTAAAATTTTAATATTAATTATTTGATTAATTATTAGTTTATTTTACATAATTATTTTATTAATTAACCAATTATATTAATTGTTAATTATTAATTCATTTTACATAATTATTTTATTAATTATATAATTTTTCTATTATTTATATTAACATAAAAAATACAAAAAAGTAAAAAAAAAATATAAAAAAGAAAAAGAAAAAAAAAAAGGCAGCAATCCGCCGGTGGTACCAGCGGACAGCTGCAGTCCTCTGGTGATTTTTGTCAGAAAAACCTAAAATTGAAATTAATTTTTAAAAAAATCTAAAATTAGAAATATTTTCAAAAATACTTAAAATAATAAATATTTTACAAAAAAAAAAAAAAACCTAAAGTGGTAAAAAGTCTCTTTTGTTACTATTTCTAAATTCAAGGGCATATACTGCATAAAAGCAGTATAGTTTCCGATAAAAAATCATAAGACTCTTTCACCAGCTTTGATTTCTCTTTGGAGTATTTAGCTAATCGATTTCCCACTTAAGATTTCAATACATTTGGGTAGCCACCATTTATCACTGGGTCCATAAATCTGTACCGCAACAAAACACAAGACTATTACCTTAATTAAGCTCTAATTGTAATTAAATTAAAACGTAATCTAAACTAAACTAATTTGATAAAAAAAAAATTACTGATGAAATGCTCTTGAACAAGTTAATTAATTACCATCCCAATGTATTCTCTAGAAGAAATTTAAAGATAGATATGATCACTTGAAAGTTATGATCCTACCACAAGCTTAATATCTAACTAGCTAAACATGCGCTTAAAAGATTTTAAGCTTGTTTCATAACACAATTCAATTATGGTTAGATTCATTTCATAGTTGAAATTGTGTGGTGATAAAATTGTGGAAGATGATATGTTAGAGAAGACATATACTACTCTTCATACCTCTAACATGCTCATGCAGTAGCAGTATAAAAAGTGAAAGTTTACAAATATTGTTTATCTTTTAGTGGTTACAAAGAATAATTGCTAATGAGAAATCATCAAACAATGCCCACTAGTATAACTGCATTCCTTGAAGTGAATGCTATAAATTATTTGGTAGATCATGAAAACTTTGAAAGAGTAACAACTCATATAGAGGACACAACTACATATTGGTATTTTATGTAAACTCACTGAAGGAGTAATTTGTAAGGATTTTACAAGTTGTGCATTATAATGAGTTATTTCATTATTGTTTTATACCTCGTATACATGCATAATATATTACTTTGAACATGCAGTTCAAGCATTGAACTTATAGTTCAATAATTAAACCTTGAAAGTTTAGCATAAATGCCATTATATATATCATACATACTCTCCTTTGAAACTTGTACTAGGACATGAGCTGCAAATATTTAGTTGTGCCATGAATATATTAATATCACTATCTCAATGTGCGAAAATAGGTCTACAAAAGAGACTAAGAATGTATTTTAATGAGGCACATTTCTTGACATTTGGGGAGGAAAAGTACCTGCAGTGATAAAGATTGTCGAGAAATTTATTGGAAGGAAAAACCCTTTAAATAATTTTGATCTACGTATAAGTTAAAGTGAACCAGAATTTCAGAAAATAGCACAGTTGCAAAGAATTATAACTTATGTGCCAAATACATTTATAAATACTAAAAGAGTGACAAAGTATCATATTACAGCTGCTAATACCCCAGTAAGGAGTTATGGTTCCAATTGCAAATAGAAAATCAATCAATCTACTACACGCCAAAAGCGTTGATAGTAAATTGGAATTAAAGATGAAAATCCGCGGAAAAGAAAAGTAGAGTCACTCATAAAATCTTCTAAAGAGAAACCTCTTGAAGAGAAAGATTTCAGTCAAAGAGCTATAGCCAATTATGAGACATAGATTGAGACAACAGAATAATTAAATCCTCTAAATATGGCTTTTGGAGTTGATGATCATATAAATAAAAACTATGAGATCTCAATAATTTTTGTGATATAAGAGAAAGAGTTGATAGAAATTTTTTTAAATTATCGATGATGAATTTGCCTCAACAGTAGCTCTTACTGTTTCAAGAGAAAATCTAAATCAAGAATCTATAAGGATAACTGAATATTAGCATAAATGTGATTGATCATCATGAAAAGAGGCAATTAAAGTAGAGCTAGACTTGCCCTATCATTAACAATAAGAAAACTAATTCTCTTATTATGAAAATGATCATGTTTCAATACTTAATTAGTATGGTAATTTAAAAAAGGCTTGATATATGCCTTATGAAGCGATATTTATATAAGAGTTCTAAAAGGACTAAAGATATCATAAATGAATACATATTAAAAATGTGACATATATGTCACAGCCCGACTTAGGGAGCTATGATGATCCTAGGACACGGGAAGACATAAGGTCACCCATACCCGTAAAATCCTTAACTTATGTAGAATTACTGATCAAATACCCATATCTTATTTAATTAAATAAAAACTTATAAAATTTATGGAATAGGCCCATAAACTTCTTACATCTTAAAAATAGTTCTTATAAACCAAAGTTAAAGGAAAACATTTGAAGATAATTCAACAAAATAAAAGTCCAAATAATCCCAAACTTAAAACCACAAAACATCAATTTCCAATCGATTCTCAAGTACTTCGCTTATTACCCCTGGAGCACTAAACTGAAGTTCACCATACAAATGAATAAAGAGAACTCTACTATCTTCTAGGCAAAGCAACCACTCAAGTGGAGGAACAGACTTGAGTTAGTTACCTTGATCAATCTTGCCATCCTGAAATATATAAACATAGAAAAGGGTGAGTAGAAGACTCAGTGAGAGTAGATGCACACATAGGGTATGTAAGAAAATAAACATAGGCTCAATAACATAGCTTGGTTGTAAAAAAAATGAAGAATAAATAATAGGGTAGCAGAAATAACTTATAACTTATATTAACTTAGGAGTAGGGGCTATTGCCTTCTCTACTCAACTTATAGCATAAGACTGATCAGGTCTTATGGCTAGCAATATTGGACCCCTACTAGCCGAGGTCTGGATACTTTGCCCTATCCATGGGCATACCTTGTGCACAAGTCCAATGTTCACCCCACATTGAGAAGGGATGTTTCTGCAGACTTAGAAAAGTAAATAATAACATATACATAGCAAGAGTTTAACTTATATTAGGGCTCTTATGAAAGAGTCCTACTTAGCTTGAAAGACTTGGTTTAAGCTTCACAACGTCATTACATGTCATAATATAGCTTAATGTGAGTTTTGGGTTCAAACAATCAACTTAAAAAAGAGTTCTACTTAAGATGGGACTCTTAAGCAAACATAGCTTATGAAATCATAGTCAATCAATGGATGTGGAATCATGAAGGAAATCATTCAATCTCAAAGAAACCGTTTCATATTTACAAAGAAATAAGAGTGTGCATTACAACTCACCTTAAACTCCTATGCTCCTAGTTAACCGAGCTAAGTGGATTGCAGGGCTTAAACCTCTTTAACCTCTACAACATAAATCAAATAGTTCTTATTTAATTAATATAGTTAATAACTTATCATATTTATACATATTCTTACTTAACTTAAGTGGTTGACTTGAACTAGGACTCCTAGTCGCACTATAAATCTTTGATCAAACAAAGTCAACCTTTAATATTTTTCCTTATTTTGACTTTTAATCTTGATGATTTAATGTTTTAATATTATTTTAATATGTTTAATAATATGTTTTAATTCATCTTAGGTCATGGTCAAACTTTTGACTTTGACTTCTTAAGGTCAACCCTATACTAAAGGTACACCCTAATGAAAGTCTTAATATTTGATGTGTTCATACTAATTGACTTCATAAATTTTTAATTTATTTATTTAATTATATAATTATATCCTTAATTTGATATTTATATTTAATTTATTTAGAAACTCAATTCTTAGATCTAGAGTTCACCCCTCAAAAGATTTCAACTCACCATCCTTCGATTGCTTGTGTTCTTGTTATCAATTTCAAATTTTATTGCTTAATTAATTAATTAATTAATTTAATTGCATAATTTTAATTAAAACTAGGTTTAATTAACTTTAATTGGAAAGTCCCTAATTTTAAATTGTTCATAAACATAAACATTTTTAAAATTCCACTTTGGATTTCTTAATAATTCGAGCTCGAATTTTACTTCCAACAATTTCTATGTTCAATTGGTTCTAAACTCAACCAAAATCTACTTAAAAAAAAATTACAGAACTTGGGAATTAATTTCCCCTTTTTGGCCGAATGGTTCTTGCATAATTTTTATTTTTTTAATTAATCATGTTCTTCACCATCAACCACTTTTGTTTGCAATTAACTTCCTTTTTCATTCCTAGGCACTATTCTTTTCTTAATTCAACAAATACCTATCCTATTCTACTAATTAATTCAATCCAATACCACATTGCCATGATTTATAAAAATTTTTAATTGCTGTAAAAAAAAATAAAATAACATAAAAAATTAAATTGAGAAAATAATTCTTCTCACCTTAATTCACAAGGATAATTTCACTCTCCTTCTACTAGCCTTAGCCAACACTTCCAAGATTGAACAACAAAAATTTTAATTTAATTTTTTTTACAGTAGATACAGAAATAATGAGCCTGTAAGAATTAACAAGATTTAATATAGAAGAATTTTATCTTGTAAAAATCTTGATTCTTTGTTGTTGATTCTTGAATTGTTTGAGAGAAAAGGAAGATGAAGAAGTTTTGTTTTTTTGTTTTTTTTTTTCCTTTTGGAGAAAGGAAATGGCGTGTACAACAACTGAAGAGGGGAGGTGGCTGCTGGTTACTAAATATTCTAGGGTTCTTTTTTTTATTTTATTAATTCTAAAAAAATAAAATATCGATTTTTAGGTTTTGGTGTAATTTTCTTATGCTTCTGTTGGGAATTTAGAAAAATGCTCAACTGGACTTTGGTTCCAAATATTCTTAACTTTCAATTGGTATATTTATTTACAACTTTGGTCAAATGACCAAAATACCCCTGATCAGTGGCAGCTGCCAGGGTTATTTTCTGTATTTTTGTGATAACTTTTCCGTTTCTTATTCTTTTTCGTTCAAACGAAAAGCATTGCATTTTATGTAATATTTGGATTTATTTTTAGTATTTTCTTGATTTTTAACTTAGATACCCCTGGTCCACTATCTTAGGATCAAAATGACCAAAATACCCCTATAGTCAAAATATCCACTATTACTATCCTAACTTATTCCTTACATTATTAAACATCCTAAACATATTCATACTTAATGCACATTAGATCTTAAAATTACTATCTTTAAGTAGGGTGTTACATTCTCCCCTCCTTATAAAAAAATTCGTCCTCGAATTTTAGCGGGGACTTACCAGTAGATTAATCAAATAAATAGGGATATCGTTGACACATGACATCCTCGATTTCCCATGTGTATTTTTCTACATCATGATTTTGCCATCTAACTTTCACCATGGTTATCTCTTTATTCCTCAGCTTCTTTACTTGTCGGTCCATGATCTCCATTGGCATTTCCTCATAAGATAAGTCACTATCTAATACCACATCTTGATACTTTAGTTCATGTGAAGGGCTAGACACATATTTTCGAATCATCGAGACATGAAATACTGCATGGACATGGTCCATAATTGGCGGCAATATTAGTTGATATGAGACTTCACCTACTCAATCCAGAATTTCAAAAGGCCCTATGTATCTAGGTTGCCTTTCTTGCCAAACCTCATAACTCCTTTCATAGGTGAAACTTTCAAGAACACATGATCACCAATTGCAAACTGTACATCTTTCCTCTTAGGGTCGGCATAGCTCTTCTGTCGACTAAAGGCCGTCTTAAGTCTCTCTCTGATGAGTGGTACCTTTTTGGCCGTATCCCTTAATAAGTTAGGCATCTCTATATGCTTATCTGCCACTTCATTCCAGCATATTGGTGACCGACATTTTCGACCATATAATGACTCATACGGTGCCATGCCAATTGATGAGTGATAACTATTGTTGTAGGCAAACTCTATCAATGGCAAGTGCTTGTCCCAACTTCCACCAAAGTCCATGACACACATCCTTAACATATCTTCGAGTGTTTGGATAGTCCTTTTAAACTATCCATCAGTTTGTGGATGAAATGCAGTACTGAAATCCAACTTTGTGCCCATTCCTTCCAGTAACTATTGCCAAAATCTCAATGTGAATTGAGGACCTCTATCCGATATTATGGATATAGGCACCCCATGTAGTCTCACAATTTCCTCAATATAACGTCATACATATTATGCCACTATATAAGTGATTTTTACATCTAAGAAATAAGCAGACTTGGTGAGACGATCTACTATCACCCATATGGAATCACAACCCTTCTGAGTTCTTGGCAAGCCTACTACAAAATCTATTGCAATTCACTCCCATTTCTATTATGGTAATTGGATCTCTTGAAGTAAACTAGACGGCTTTTGATGTGCTGCCTTAACTTGCTGGCAAGTCAAGCATGAAGCTATGTATTCAGCTACATCCTTCTTAAGTCCTGGCCACTAATAAATCATCTTAATATCTTGATACATCTTGGTTGCTCCTGGGTGCATATTGTATAGTGCCAAATGAGCTTCACTCATTATCTTATCTCTTAACCCATCTATATTTAGGACACAATACCTTACTCCATGCTTGAGCGTACCATCTCGAATCACAAACTCCTAATTCTCCCCCTTTTCCACTTATTCTATAAGTTTTACTAAGTAAGGGTCCTTTCTTTGTGACTCCTTAATCTCATATATTAGCTTAGGCTTCACTTCGAAGTATGCCACAAGACCACTTTTACCCTCATTCTCCAATCTCAGGCCTTGATCAAGAAGTTCTTTTAACTTCCTCACCAAAGGTCTCCTATTTGCTGATATATGAGCCAAACTCCCCATAGACTTACGGCTTAATGCATCAGCTACTACATTTGCTTTGCCTGGATGGTATAGAATTTGACAATCATAATCCTTAAGTAATTCAACCCATCTCCTCTGCCTAAGATTTAGATCTCTTTGCTTTAAGATGTACTGGAGACTCTTATGGTCCGTAAAAAACTCACACTTCTCTCCATATAAATAGTGTCTCCAGATTTTCAAGGTAAATATCACTGCAGCCATCTCCAAATCATGGGTCGGATAATTCAGCTCATGTTTCTTAAGTTGTCTTGATGCATAGGCTATAATTTTACCATTTTGCATCAAAACACATCCCAACCCAACTCTTGAGGCATCACAATACACTATAAAATTTCCAGCTCCTTTAGGTAACGCCAACATCGGGGCCGTGATAAGGCACTCCTTAAGCTTCTGGAAACTCTTCTCACACTCATCACTCTATTGGAACTTCACTTGTTTTCTTGTCAACTTCGTCAATGGTGCTGCAATCCTTGAGAAATCCTTAACGAACCTCCTATAATAGCCTGCCATACCTAAGAAACTTCTTATTTTGGTGACTGTAGCAGGTCTTGGCCAATCAGCTACAGCCTCTATCTTCTTGGGATCTACTTTAATTCCTTTTTTTCCTACCACATGTCTTAAGAAATTTATATGCTCTAGCTAGAATTCACACTTTGATAGTTTAGCATAGAGTCGGTGTTCTCTCAATATTTGTAACACTTGCCTTAAATGCTTTTCATGCTCCTCCTTCAACTTAGAGTATATCAAGATATCATCAATGAACACTATTACAAACTTGTCGAGGAACGGCTTGAAAACTCTATTCATGATATCCATAAAAGTAGCTAGTGCGTTTGTAAGGCCAAATGGTAACACTATAAACTCATAGTGGCCATACAACGTCCTAAACGCTGTCTTGCTTATATCATCTCCTTTGATCCTCAACTGATGATACCCTGACCTTAAATCTATCTTTAAGAAATGGCTAGCTCCTTGCAATTGATCGAATAAGTCATCAATTCGAGGCAGTGGATACTTGTTTTTAATAGTCACCTTGTTCAACTAGTGATAATCAATATATAATCTCATCGACCCATCTTTCTTCTTAACGAACAACACCGGAGTGCCCTAAGGTGAACTACTTGGTCTTATGAAACCTTTATCCAACAGGTCTTGCAACTGCACCTTTAGCTCCTTCAGCTTTGTTGGTGCCATTCGGTAGGGTGGAATAGAGATTGGTTGTGCGCTAGGCAACTAGACAATAGTGAACTCAATCTCTCTCTCTAGAGGCAATCTAGGTAAATCTTCAGGAAACACATCCGAGTAGTCCCTGACTATAGGAATCTCATTAATTCCATTACCACCTTCCTTACTCATATCTACTACATGTGCCAAACAGGCCTTACATCCCTTCCTTATCAACCTTTTTGCACCAATCGCCGATATTAAGTTCATAGGAATCATCTCCTCACAACCATAATACATAAACTTATCTCCCTTTTCATCTACAAACTCTACCTCCTTTCTCTTATAGTCTATCTTGGCATTGTGCCTTGACAGCCAATCCATACCTAATATAACATTTATCTCTAATACTCTAAGACTCGTAAGTCTACAGATAATAGCCTACCATTAATCTGAACCAAGCAATTCCTATAGATTTTATTCACAACTAATAGATTTTATTCACAACTACATATTCTCCTAAAAGGGTAAATACTTTTAAGGGTTCATGCATGATTTCACAATCAATTCTCAATTTTCTAACAACATGCGATTTTGTCTCTCCCCCTCAGATAAATACTCATCCATAAGTTCTTGCTTAAATTCTTCCCACGTCATGGGGTTTTCACCTTCCATTCAAGGTTCATCCTTTCACTCATACCACAGCCAAGCATCCTTCTTGAGCTACAATCCACCCAGCTTTATGGCCCTAGCATCACAACAGGACAGCCTTTTAACCAGCTTGTCCACTTCATCCAAAAAGTCTTGGGGATCTTCACTTTCCTCCCCATTGAAAGTGGGTGGCTTCAATCTCTTGAAATCCTAGATGCTAACCCCTTCATCATCCCTAACTCTCCATTGCCCTCCTTGACCAACTGGAGGTGGTGGTGGTACTTGCATGACTTCTGGCTGTTGTTGTGGCTGCTGTGGCTGAGGTTGTTGAGCTCTTACTTTCTGTAATTGGAGACACAATTCTTGAATCTCTTGCCTCATAGCTTGCACTTCCTCACTAGAAGCTTGCTCATTAACTTGAACCCTCTGTCTTACTTGTGGGGGTCCTTATGATCCTGTTTGAGCCACACTTTCACCATCTAGCTGAGCCCTATCAGCTCGTACAGCAGCTCCCGTAGCAACTCTAATTCTATTCTGTGCAATGTTAGCGGCAGCACGTACGTTATCATGCTTCCTCTTAGGTGCCATCTATAGTTATCATAAACTAGTTCAAGGTCAATATGTCATAATGTCTTAACTTATTCTAAGGCTAGCATACACATATGTCAAATCATACTATAATCATATACATAGGCTTATCATTCACATACTTGTGCTTATCATTATTGTCAATAGCATGCTTTTATTCCATAATTTTAATAAACCAATGAATCAATCCAATAAAGAAAATCTCTTAATGAAAGAATCAACAATAATAAATAAATCAACATCCTACTCTACACATGCCATATCATAGTTAACTGTTTTATCAAGTAAATAAAGACTAAATAATATCATAACCAATACTGGAATCGCTCCTATGGTGCTCTAGGTGCATGTGGTCTAGCTCTAGCAGTGGAGTCTGCAGTTTGCTCGGGTGAATAGTGTATAGGAGCGCATATAAAAGTGGGCCAGAACACTCATCCTCGTCCACATCCTTCACATCTCGAATTTCCATATGAAAGCTGCCTAGAGGCCTGTGAGACTCTCATATTAGGTGCAGGTTGTCTTGAGATGTGAGTAATCTCGATTCCAATATTCTCTAAATCTTGTCTTAACTGCTTAATCTCTAATTGGACTCCCATGTTTTGATGTACTAACTCAAGATTTTGTCTCTTGAGCATCTCTACCTCTTCTCGCAAGGCAGTCACTTCTCCTTTACATCGCTCGAACTCTCTAGTCAATGCCTCCAGTGGATCCTCAGGGTCAGGTTGTAACTTAATAGGTATTGCCTCCTCTAGGTCCTCCTCGGGGTCCTTCTTAGGATCCTCCTTAGGGTCCTCATCCACCGAATCATCATCAATCACAATCACAGGCGAAGGCTCATCATGATCATGTCTTATCCTTTTAGGTCTGGGTCCTCGTGTAGGGGTCTATGAAACAAACACATATCATAAAAAGAGTACACATCAATCTATGGATGACAGCCTAGACATGAGATTAACGTTGAATTTATCATAATGAAAGACTTTCAATGATGATAACGAATCCTATTACTCCGTGGTAATCCTAAATATCCATGAAATCTTAAACTTAAGGCTCTGATATCACCTTTGTCACAACCCAACTTAGGGAGCTATGACGATCCTAAGACATGGGAAGACATAAGGTCACCCACACCCATAGAATCCTTAGCTTATGTAGAATTACTGATCAAATACCCATATCTTATTTAATTAAATAAAAACTTATAAAATTTATGGAATAGGCCCATAAACTTCTTACATCTTAAAAACAGTTCTTATAAACCAAAGTTAAAGGAAAACATTTGAAGATAATTCAACAAAATAAAAGTCCAAATAATCCCAAACTTAAAACCACAAAACATCAATTTCCAATCGATTCTCAAGTACTTCGCTTATTACCCCTGGAGCACTAAACTGAAGTTCACCATACAAATGAATAAAGAGAACTCTACTATCTTCTAGGCAAAGCAACCACTCAAGTGGAGGAATAGGCTTGAGTTAGTTACCTTGATCAATCTTGCCATCCTGAAATATATAAACATAGAAAAGGGTGAGTAGAAGACTCAGTGAGAGTAGATGCATACACAGGGTATATAAGAAAATAAACATAGGTTCAATAACATAACTTGGTTGTAAAAAAAAATGAAGAATAAACAATAGGGTAGCAGAAATAACTTATAACTTATATTAACTTAGGAGTAGGGGCTATTGCCTTCTTTACTCAACTTATAGCATAAGACTGATAAGGTCCTATGGCTAGCAATATTGGACCCCTACTAGCCGAGGTCTGGATACTTTGCCCTATCCATGGGCATACCTTGTGCACAAGTCCAATGTTCACCCCACATTGAGAAGGGGTGTTTCTGCAGGCTTGGAAAAGTAAACAATAACATATACATAGCAAGAGTTTAATGTTGCGCGATTTCTGCAAGTGCACAGATCGTTTACAAGTAATAAAGTGATGAGTGAGTATCGTTCCCACGAGGAAGGGTTTGTCAAGTACCAATTTTAAGATTACTCTATTATTTAGAAAATCAATTATGAGATTTTATATTTTAAACTAAAATGAAATTGAAGTAAATAAATAATGATAAATATGAAAATAAAATTAAAGGTCTAGGATTTAGAATTCATCAATTGATCACATATGATTTCTTTATGATTTTTAGATGGATTATTTTTGCTGGAATTAATGATTAGATTTCCCTAAATTATATGATGCTCTCTCTCAAGATACAACATGTGTGTTCATATTAACCTTACGTCTACTCTCATGATCATAAGCAAGTAACACAAACCCATTAAGTTTTATGGAAATCCCTTTTAAAAAATCACAAAGGAGTGTTCTTATCTCTAAGCAACACATACCCTAGGTCTAATATCTTAATGAACTAATATTGTGTTTCCACTCTCGCTACTTCACACAATATCTTAAATCATGCAATTAATGGCCAGTTAATTACAAGCATTAAATTCTAAGATAAAAGATTAATTCCAACAATCAACCCAATCAATTAAATATAAATAATCATATGCAAATCAAAAGATTACATCTAAATCCTAGAAAAATAAATTTAGCTATTCATAATTAAAAGAGAAAAAACAATTAAATTAACAATAAAAATAATAAACATAATAATAACTTATATTTAAATTTAAGAATAGAGTTTAGAGAGAACTTGTTTTGGGATACAATCTTTGATGAACTCAAGCTTCCAAAAACTCCTCCTCTTGATCAAAATAAAAAATAAAACTAATCTACTATAAGAAAACATATGAAAATCTCTCTACATATTTTTTATGGATTTTCTTTGATGCCCTTTCCCTTTGCCAAGCATGGTATTTATAGACATGTTTGGTGGAAGAATTCAAGTTCCATTAAAATTCTTGCATCAAAATTCAACATTGATGGTTAGGTTGGCCACCAACCATTGAATTCCTTCATCAATATTCAAAAATGGTTAGGTTGGCAAGCAACCATTGAATTTTGGCCACCAACCATTGAATTCCTTCATCAATATTCAAAAATGGTTAGGTTGGCTACCAACCATTGAATTTTAGCCACCAACCATTGAATTTATTTCTCATGGATTGAAAACTTGAATCATTGCTTGCATCATTATTTTTACTGCATCATTTTGATCTGCAAAAATAAAATAAAAATACTTAAAATATGTTATAATTTATTTATAAATTGTAAAACTATTTATTTCTAAAAATATGTAATAATATTATTGCATTTTCGAGAACTGAGCTAAAATTTAAGTTTAAACAAATAAAATAACTCTAAAAATATAAAGTTATCACACCCCCAAACTTAAGTTTTTGCTTGTCCTCAAGCAAAAGAAAATTCAAAACCTAAACTAGTCCACTTTCGTAGGAAATTTCGATTGCATTTAGCGTACGCAACAAGCTTTTAAACCCCTAGGTGTCCCATAGAGGATGAGTTATAGTCTCGTGAGGGCTTCTAGTGGTGATACCCACAAACACCTTTAAAAATTTATTTCAAAGAAAAATAAAATATCACAAAAAAGAAATTTAATCATCGCGTGCTTATGTTGAAATTTTTTTTTAAAGGTCTCAAGAAATTAATATTTACAAACAACATATCAATAGTATTGCAAGTCAAGCTTCTATCTCAGGTTCAAAATAATCCTCATCTTAATCATGCCTTGAATAACTATACATTAAATCAACTGCAAAGAAATTGTTGCACTTCAGATAGGCATATACAAATTCAATGCAATCAATATAATGCAAAGCAAAACAAAATATAATCTTAATAAAAGTTAATTTCTTACCCAAAATAGTTGCTCAACCTGAAATACTTTAATAAATTGTCCATAAATATCAATTATAATCTATCATTGACCTTTCATCAATTTATTTAACACAAGCATATTTTATTAATAAAAGAGTAAAAAAATTTTAAATTTATTCATCAAAACATGAAAGAAATTACTGAAAAAAAAAACAAACTAAATCTCCCCCAAACTTGCAATGGACATTGTCCTCAATGTCAAAGAAACAAACCAAAAGAAAGAAAATACTCCCTCTTGTAGAAAAGTGGATTCCAAATTATAAGCAGGATATACATTTTACTTCCTTGTTTCCTGTAAAACATCTTGAAACAATACTAGAAGCAAGCATGAGAAACTAATCATACAAAAAGAAAACATTATATTTTTTTTTATTTTTGTTTTTTTTTATTTTTTTTAATTTTTTTTAATTTTGGAAACTAGAAAAAGAAAGAAAAGAGAAGAAAAAAAAAATACAGATGCGTATCAAGAGCACAAAAAGTACTCTTTACTCAGCCATCTTGTATGAATAACTCTTGAGTTAGTTAGTTAGTTAGCTAGCTAGTTAGTTTTTTTTTTTTTTTGAAAAGGAAAATCACATAAATTTAAGATGCGTATCAAGAGTACAAAAGTAACTCTTTACTCAGCCATCTTACATTTAGTGAATAGAATCTAAAACTTCGCTTGATCAAGTGCAATAAAAAAAACACACACAAAATAAAAAAAAATGCGATAAAAAAAAACTACAAAAGTTAGGGAAGTTATAACTGGAGATTCAGATCTAGTCCTCGCTTTTTACTACTACTGGCCCTGGGGTGCCAAACTACCTGTGCCATCAATGGATCAGGTTCGGATTTAAAGTTTTGCAGTTGATCAATCAATTGATCAATAGTTGAAGCAGAGACTAAGATGCGTCGACTCGCTGGTGTCATAAAACCCTGTTCCACAACATGATCAAGAAAAGATAACAAACCATTATAAAAACCATCAACATTAAGTAATCCCAATGGCTTCTGAAGAACAGTTAATTGTGTCCAAGATGCAATAGTGAAAATATCTTCAAATGTTTCTAAACCACCAGGTAATGCGATAAAAGCATTAGCATTGAAATTCATGTATGCCATTCGTTCGTACATGCTATTGACCTGTAACTCATTACCTATAGTTCCACCAGTGATTTGTTTATTTCGAGCCAAAGCCTTTAGAACTATTCCTAAGACTTTACTACCTCTAATATATGCAGAACTTGCGATACAACCCCTTAACCCTAAACTACCTCCCTCAAACACCAAATCAATTTTTCATTCAGCTAAAATCCTACCAAGTTCATTAGCTGCTATCAAGTACTCTCTTT
The DNA here is from genome assembly GCA_947687605.1 of Reutealis trisperma. NCBI lineage: Eukaryota > Viridiplantae > Streptophyta > Magnoliopsida > Malpighiales > Euphorbiaceae > Reutealis > Reutealis trisperma. Next base: position 939,417 of record CANTUT010000008.1, read on the forward strand.
TCTTGCCAGAGTTTGGACTACAAAAGACACAAATAGTTTTGAATTTACGAGTTGAGGATTCTATCATTTTCTCTCACAGATCTCTCGAAAGGGTTGTATGGATATTAACAATAATGAATGTGCATATAAAGAAACTAGAAGAGTGAAAGAACAGTTCAATGGGATAAACTAATTGTTGACAGAAAAAGTATAAAAACAAAAATGATAATAAAAATAATCAATGCTGTGTGTACAAATGTCAAAAGAAATATTTGAAAAACTAAAAAGAAACAGACATTGAAAAACTAAAAAGCTAACGAAAGTAGAAAAATCTGCAGCATGTGTACAAAAGTCAAAAAGAAAATATTGAAAAGCTAAAAGTAGACATTGAAAGACTAAAAAGTTGTCGACAGTAGAAAAAATCTGCAGGAAAATAAAATCTAGGTGCTAAAAAGTCAAAAAGTACTGCAAGATGTAGAAAAAAATAATGTATTGAAAAATAAAAAAGTTAGTGATACACCTAATTATAAACAGTAGTTGTGATTTTGGCTCACATCTTCCTCTGGTTTTACGTCCAGTAACCGCTTACACGCCTTCAATGAGTTGAGGATAGGCTTCCCATCAAGTTTTCTTATTAACTGGCAAACAGGGTCTTTTATCGTCAGATTCTCTAGACTGTAACGCTGCTTCTCTTCTTTGAATAGTTCACATAAATCTAATTCTTGCATTAAAATTCAACATTGATGGTTAGGTTGGCCACCAACCATTGAATTCCTTCATCAATATTCAAAAATGGTTAGGTTGGCTACCAACCATTGAATTCTAGCCACCAACCATTGAATTTATTTCTCATGGATTGAAAACTTGAATCATTGCTTGCATCATTATTTTTATTGCATCATTTTGATCTACAAAAATAAAATAAAAATACTTAAAATATGTTATAATTTGTTTATAAATTGTAGAACTATTTATTTCTAAAAATATGTAATAATATTATTGCATTTTCGAGAACTGAGCTAAAATTTAAGTTTAAACAAATAAAATAACTCTAAAAATATAAAGTTATCATTTAACTTATATCAGGACTCTTATGAAAGAGTCCTACTTAGCTTGAAAGACTCGGTTTAAGGTTCACAATGTCATTACATGTCATAATATAACTTAATGTGAGTTTTGGGTTCAAACAATGAACTTAAGAAAGAGTCCTACTTAAGGTGGGACTCTTAAGCAAATATAGCTTATGAAATCATAGTCAATCAATGGATGTGGAATCATGAAGGAAATCATTCAATCTCAAAGAAACCGTTTCATATTTACAAAGAAATAAGAGTGTGCATTACAACTCACCTTAAACTCCTATGCTCCTAGTTAACCGAGCTAAGTGGATTGCAGGGCTTAAACCTCTTTAACCTTCACAACATAAATCAAATAGTTCTTGTTTAATTCATATAGTCAATAACTTATCATATTTATACATATTCTTACTTAACTTAAGTGGTTGACTTGAACTAGGACTCATAGTCCCACTATAAATCTTTGATCAAACAAAGTCAACCTTTAATATTTTTCCTTATTTTGATTTTTAATCTTGATGATTTAATGTCTTAATATTATTTTAATATGTGTAATAATATGTTTTAATTCATCTTAGGTCATGGTCAAACTTTTGACTTTGACTTCTTAAGGTCAACCCTATACTAAAGATACACCCTAATGAAAGTCTTAATATTTGACTTGTTCATACTAATTAACTTCATAAATTTTAAATTTATTTATTTAATTATATAATTATATCCTTAATTCGATGTTTATATTTAATTTATTTAGAAACTCAATTCTTAGGTCTAGAGTTCACCCCTCAAAAAATTTCAACTTGCCATCTTTCGATTGCTTGTGTTCTTGTTATCAATTTCAAATTTTATTGCGTAATTAATTAATTAATTTATTTAATTGCATAATTTTATTTAAAACTAGGCTTAATTAACTTTAATTGGAAAGTCCCTAATTTTAAATTGTTCAAAAATGTTTAAGAACATTTTTAAAATTCCATTTTGGATTTCTCAATAATTCAAACTCAAATTTTACTACCAACAATTTCTATGTTCAATTGGTTCTAAACTCAACCAAAATCTACTTTAAAAAAATACAGAACTTGGGAATTAATTTTCCCTTTTTGGCCGAATGGTTCTTGCATAATTTTTATTTTTTTTAATTAATCATGTTCTTCACCATCAACCATACTTTTGTTTGCAATCAATTTCCTTTTTCATTCTTAGGCACAATTCTTTTCTTAATTCAACAAATACCTATCCTATTCTACTAATTAATTCAATCCAACACCACATTGCCATGATTTATAAACATTTTTAATTGCTGTAAAAAAAAATAAAAAAAATAAAAAATTAAATTGAGAAAATAATTCTTCTCACCTTAATTCACAAGGATAATTTCACTCCCCTTCTACTACCCTTAGCCAACCCTTCCAAGATTGAACAACAAAAATTTTAATTTAATTTTTTTTACAGCAGATACAGAAATAATCAGCCCATAAGAATTAACAAGATTTAATATAGAGGAATTTTACCTTGTAAAAATATTGCTTCTTTGTTGTTGATTCTTGAATTGTTTGAGAGAAAAGGAAGAAGAAGAAGTTTTTTTTTTTGTTTTTTTTTTCTTTTGGAGAAAGGAAATGGTGTGTACAGCAACTGAAGAGGGGAGGCGGCTGCTGGTTACTAAATATTCTAGGGTTCTTTTTTTTTATTTTATTAATTTTAAAAAAATAAAATACCAATTTTTAGGTTTCTGTGCAATTTTCTTATGCTTCTATTGGAAATTTGGAAAAATGCTCAACTGGACTTTGGTTCCAAATATTCTTAACTTTCAATTGGTATATTTATTTACAATTTTAGTCAAATGACCAAAATATCCCTGATCAGTGGCAGCTGCCAGGGTTATTTTCAGTATTTTCGTGATAACTTTTTCGTTTCTTATTCTTTTTCGTTCAAACGAAAAGCATTGCATTTTATGTAATATTTGAGATTTATTTTTAATATTTTCTTGATTTTTAACTCAGATACCCCTGGTCCACTGTCTTAGGATCAAAATGACCAAAATACCCCTATAGTCAAAATATCCCTAATTACTATCCTAACTTATTCCTTACATTATTAAACATCCTAAACATATTCATACTTAATGCACATTAGATCTTAAAATTGCTATCTTTAAGTAGGGTGTTACAATATATTTCATCAAATTGCAAAATCGATGTTTGGATTAAAGCAATATAGACATATGGTATGATTGTTTGAGTAAATTCTTATTGAAAGAAAGATATGTAAATAATATACTATGTCCATTTGTATTCGTAAAAGACTATAGAATAGTAAATGTTATTATTGTAGTATATATTGATGATTTAAATATCATTGTGACTCCTAACGAACTCAAAGAAATATGTTTCTATTTGAAGAGTGAGTTCGAGATGAAAAATTTAAAGGAAATAAAATTTTGTATCGGCCTATAGACAAATTAGCAAGAAGTCCTAATACATCAGTCTACTTATGTGAAAAATATATTTAAGCAATTTTACATGGATAAATCTTTTCTCTTAAGCATATCAATAGGTGGTCCACTCATTGGAAGTGAAGAGAGACCTTTTTAGACCTAAAAAAAAGATAACAAAGAGCTATTAATTTAGTCTTAAAGTACCATATTTAAGTGTTATAAGGGCACTCATGTATCTTGCAAATTGCATTAGGCCTGAAATTGCAATTATAAGAAAAATTCCTAGCTAGGTACAGCTCCGCATCTACTAAAAGACATTAGAGTGGTGTAAAAAGTAATCTTCAATATACTATTAATATTATGATCATATTTTGTTCATATTTGAAATTGGTTTATATGCGAATATTAGTAATTTGTTTAATTTCATAATAGTAGATCTTAGACTGGCTATGTATTCACTTATGGTGATACTGTAATTTTATAAAAGTTTTTTATAATCCTAAAGTACCTCACTAAAGAAACTCCCATTGTGTTTTGAGAATAATGCAATTTGCATTACACAAATTAAAGGTGGGTATATCAAGGGTGATGAAGTAAACATATAAACTTCACCCAAATTCTTATATATACATGAGCTCTAGAAGATATATCTACCAAATTTGCTTGAGTGACAACCTAATAGATTTATTTACTATGTCTTTACCTAGTGTGGTATTTAAACGACATTGTTTCATCGATTAGTATATGCCGTGTTAAAATCTATCCTCATCAAGGGGAGCGAATTAGTATATGATTGTACTTTTTTTCCTTAGTTAAGTTTTTGTCCCACAAGGTATTTTTGGACAAAGGTTTTAATGAGGTAATCTGTGCAATGACAAAATAGTGCATGAAATGTACTCTTTTCCTTAGCTATATTTTTTTCCATTGTGTTTTATAGCAAAGTTTTTAACGAGGCATATTTATGGTGCAAGTAATATCCTAAGAGAGTATTATAAATAAATTATTATATGTGGATATTACTTAAACATTATTAAGTATACAGTTTGACAACTTAGCAGATTTATTTACAAAGACACTCCTTACAACCACATTTGAAAAGCTAGTCAACAAAATTGGCATGCGCCAACTAAGAAATATTTGATAGAAATCATGTTTTCATGAGGGGTATAGATTTAGTACACTGTACTCTTTTTCTCTTAGCCTAAGTTTTGTCCTATTGGGTTTTCCTAGCAAGGTTTTTAACGAGGTAGTGTTATGATGCAAATCTCTATAAGAATATGATAACTCTATATTTTTAGAGTTATTTTATTTATTTAAACTTAAATTTTAGCTCAGTTCTTGAAAATGCAATAATATTATTACATATTTTTAGAAATAAATAGTTCTACAATTTATAAATAAATTATAATATATTTTAAGTATTTTTATTTTATTTTTTCAAATCAAAATGATGTCACAATGATGCAATAAAATAAATGATGTAGACAGTGATGTCATAAAAATAATGATGCAAGCAATGATTCAAGTTTTCAATCTATGAGAAATAAATTCAATGGTTGGTGGTCAAAATTCAATGGTTGGTGGCCAACCTAACTATTGTTGAATTTTTGATGTAAGAATTTTAATGGAACTTGAATTCTTCCACCAAACATGTCTATAAATACCATGCTTGGCAAAGGGAAAAGAACATCAAAAAGAAAATCCATAAAAAATATGTAGAGAGATTTTCATATGTTTTCTTAGAGTAGATTAGTTTTATTTTTTTATTTTGATCAAGAAGAGGAGTTTTTGGAAGCTTGAGTTCATCAAAGATTGTATCCCAAAACAAGTTCTCTCTAAACTCTTTTCTTGAATTTAATTATAAGTTATTATTATGTTTATTATTTTTATTGTTAATTTAATTGTTTCTTCTCTTTTAATTATGAATAGCTAAATTTATTTTTCTAGGATTTAGATGTAATCTTTTGATTTGCATATGATTATTTATATTTAATTGATTGGGTTGATTATTGGAATTAATATTTTATCTTAGAATTTAATGCTTGTAATTAACTGGCCATTAATTGCATGATTTAAGATATTGTGTGAAGTAGCGAGAGTGGAAGCACAATATTAGTTCATTAGGATAATCGACTTAGGGAATATATTGCTTAGAGATAAGAATACTCCTTTATGATTGTTAAAGGATTTCCATAAAATTTAATGGGTTTGTGTTAATTGTTTATGATCACGAGAGTAGACATAAGGTTAATATGAGCACACATGTTGTATCTTGAGAGAGAACATCATATAATTTAGGGAAATCTAATCATTAATTCCAGCAAAAATAATCCAATCTAAAAAATATATAAAGTAATCATAGGTAATCAATTGATGAATTCTAAATCCTAGACCTTTAATCTTATTTTCATATTTATCATCATTTATATACTTGAATTTTACTTTAGCTTAAAATATGAATTCTCATAATTAATTTTCTAAATAATAGAGGAATCTTAAAATTGGTACTTGACAAAACCTTCCTCGTGGGAACGATACTCACTCATCACTTTATTACTTGTAAACTATCTGTGCACTTGCAGAAATCGCGCAACAAGTTTTTGGCACCGTTGCCGAGGAAGGCGACTTTTGACAATATCAATAGGTTGATATACTCTATTTGTATATTTTTTAAAATTTTGCGGATTTTTTTTAACTTTTATAAAAAAAAAAGAACAAAAAAAAAAGATGGCTTTTCACAACTTATAATAGTGCGATGGAGGAGTGATATTAAACAGAGCAGCAAGCATGTATGGTGAGAATAGTTTTGGTAAGTTAAATGCTAAAATTGATGCATTGGTTAACGTAATTGATAAACTTGATGCTAATACTTTATTTAATTTATGTTTGAGTTGTAATTTATGCGGAGGTAATCACTTGAATTTTGAATGCCAATATGCAGAGCAGGTACAATTTTTTCCAAATTATAATAGGCATGAAAATTATCCATATTCTAACATAAACAACTCAGGATGGAGTGACTATTCAAGCTTTTCATGGGAAAACCAATGCGATCAAGGTAACAATTCATGGTATCCTTATCAATATGATTTTCAAGATCATGCACCATTTGAGGAGCACAGACCATCTTATGAAGTAGCATTGAAAAAATTCATAAATGCTACTCATGAACGATGTGAAAGATTGGAAGATAGAATGGATCAATGGGCTAGCCACAATACAAATGATGATGTACAAATGGAACAATTCACTAGCCCATTAGATACTCAAAGCCATGAAAACCTGACAAGCCAAATTGAAGAACATTCTAGAGAGCAATGCTTGGCAATTTCTTTAAGTGATGATGAGGAAGAGATGATTGATCAAGGAGATACTTCAAGTAAGTAAGAAAAAAAGGAAGAAGTTGAGCCCATTTTACCCAAGAAATGTTCTTCTCTTATGGATAATATCTGCGGAGTGGTTGAAATTGATGGGCAAATTGAAGAAGGATTTGAACAAGAGCACTCAAAGGAAACTTTTTCAGTTTGTTTGGTGAATACAACATCATATATGTTAGACCATAAAGAATATCAATTTGATGACTTGGAAGAAAAGAAGAAGCATTCACCACCATCAACTGAGCACTCACCGACTCTTGATTCAACACCACTACCTTCCTATCTCAATTTCTTAAGAAAATTTAGAGCAAGAAAAAGAGCTCATTGGAAAGTTTTTAAAAATTATGAGCCTAATTATAAAATATTAAATAATTTTTGTCTTAATTTTTTTCCATGCAGGCTCAAATCAAGCTAGCTTGACTCATTAAAATTGACAAAAGTCTATCTTTTTGTGATTATCGAGATGATATACTTTGTGTATTATCCTCCATGATGAAGATCTAGCTATAGTCAAGGTAAAGACTATAAATAAAGCGCTTTTGGGAGGCAACCCAAATTTCTAACTTGTTTACTTCTTTTTAATTTCTTTTGTTCCTTTGTTTGTTTCATTTTATTTTAATTTTGCTTTAGTGTTGTTTGTGAGTTATTAAATAGCTTATTAAGAGGAAACCCAAGTTTTCTCTTTATTAGTTTTCTTTTATTTCTGTTTAGTTGTTTCGTTGTAAATTTTTTCTTTCATTTTCTTAACAAAGTTAATTAGACATGGAAGCAACTCTTGCAGCACTAAAAAACAGATTTTCAACTCTTCCCCAAGATGTGCTCAGGAAAATTGATGAACGCAGACTGGAAAGAATGAAGGCATTTAGGCGTCTGAATCTTCCTGAGGATATTCGCTGGATCATAGAAGCCAAAGTACGATTGGCAGGTGAGATTGATGACTCATTTATTAAATGTTTGCTAGGTATAGGGAGAAGTTCTTACTCAAAGAAGAGGAGAGCTAAGAGAATGGGAGTTTGTTACAAGTGTGCAAGATGGAATTGCAACACACGTTGTAGAAACATTGGATTTGCATCTATAAATCGAGAAGATAAAATTAAATTCATAAAGGATGGACTGAGTAAGGAGTCTTTGGATAATATCCTACAGACTCTTGAGATGCATCCTTATGGACAAGTTCAACGCACTCTTTTAGATTTATGGGAACTATTCAAAGAAGAGAAGCAGCGTTACAGTCTAGGGAATCTGACGATAAAAGACCCTGTTTGCCAGTTAATAAGAAAACTGGATGGGAAGCCTATCCTTGACTCATAGAAGGCGTGTAAGCCGTTACTGGACGTAAAACCAGAGGATGATGTGAGCCAAAATTATAACTACTGTTTATAATCAGGTGTATCACTAACTTTTTTTTTTATTTTTTTAATGCATTATTTTTTCTACATCTTGCAGTATTTTTTGACTTTTTAGCACATAGATTTTATTTTCTTGCAAATTTTTCTACTGCCAATAATTTTTTTAGTGTCTTCTTTTAGCTTTTCAATATTTTCTTTTTGACTTTTGTACACACACTACAGATTTTTCTACTGTCGATAACTTTTTAGTCTTTTAATGTTTGCTTTTAATTTTTCAATGTTTTCTTTTTGACATTTGTACACACAGTATTTATTATTTTTATTTTTATCATCATTTTTGTTTTTATACTTTTTTTGTCAACAATTATTTTATCCCATTGAACTGTTCTTTTACTCTTCTACTTTCTTTATATGCACATTCATTATTGTCAATATGCACACAATCCTTTCGAGAGATCTGTGAGAGAAAATGGCAGAATCCTCAACACGCAAATTTAAAACTATTTGTGTCTTTTGTAGTCCAAACTCTGGCAAGAAAAGAGAGTACTTGATAGCAGCTAATGAACTTGGTAGGATTTTAGCTGAACGAAAAATTGATTTGGTGTTTGAGGGAGGTAGTTTAGGATTAAGGGGTTGTGTCGCAAGTTCTGCATATATTAGAGGTAGTAAAGTCTTAGGAGTAGTTCTAAAGGCTTTGGCTCGAAATAAACAAATTCCTGGTGGAACTATAGGTAATGAGTTACAGGTCAATAGCATGTACGAACGAATGGCATACATGAATCTCAATGCTGATGCTTTTATCGCATTACCTGGTGGTTTAAAAATATTTGAAGATATTTTCACCATTGCATATTGGACATAATTAACTGTTCTTCAGAAGCCATTGCGATTACTTAATGTTGATGGTTTTTATAATGGTTTGTTATCTTTTCTCGATCATGCTGTGGAACAGGATTTTATGACACCAGCGAGTCGATGCATCTTAGTATCTGCTTCAACTATTGATCAATTGATTAATCAACTGCAAAACTTTAAATCCGAACCTGATCCATTGATGGCACAGGTAGTTTGGCACCCCAGGGCTAGTAGCAGTAAAAAGCGAGGACTAGATCTAAATCTCCGGTTCTAACTTCCCTAACTCTTGTAGTTTTTTTTTTATCGCATTTTTTTTGTTTTGTGTGTGTGTTTTTTTTGTTGTACCTGATCAAGCGAAGTTTTAGGTTCGATTCACTAAATGTAAGATGGCTGAGTAAAGAGTTACTTTTGTACTCTTGATATGCATCCTAAATTTATGTGATTTTCCTTTTCAAAAAAAAAAAAAAAAAAAACTAACTAACTCAAGAGTTATTTATACAAGATGGCTGAGTAAAGAGTACTTTTTGTGCTCTTGATACGCATCTGTTTTTTTTTTTTTTTCTCTTTTCTTTTCTTTCTTTTTCTAGTTTCCAAAATTAAAAAAAAATTAAAAAAAGTAAATAAAAAAAATAAAATTGATGTTTTCTTTTTTTGTGTGATTTTAGTTTCTCATGCTTGCTTTTAGTGTTGTTTCATGATGTTTTATAGAAAACAAGGAAGTAGAATGTACGTTCTGCTTACAATTTGGAATCCACTTTTCTACAAGAGGGAGTATTTTCTTTCTTTTGGTTTGTTTCTTTGACATTGAGGACAATGTCCATTGCAAGTTTGGGGGAGGTTTAGTTTGTTTTTTATTTTCAGTCATTTCTTTTGTGTTTTGATGAAATAATTTAAAATTTTTACTCTTTTTATGCTTGTGTTAAATAATTTGATGAAAGGCCAACGAATAATTATAATTGATATTTACGGACAATTTATTAAAATATTTCCGGTTGAGCAACTATTTTGGGTAAGAAATTAATTTTTATTAAGATTATGTTTTGCTTTACTTTGCATTATATTAATTGCATTGAATTTGTGTATGCTTACTTAGAGAGGGCTTCTACATATTTTTTATCTTCATTTGCCTCACCTATCTTAGAACATGTTTTTGCAAACTTTTGAGGCGAAATTTTAAATTCATTTTGAAAGAGAGATATGATTTAGGCATTGTTTGTTTAGCCTATTACTTATATCCACCCTTATTTTAATTTTTTTCCTAGTTTACCCATTTGTGCCTTGATAATTTTAGCTTTCTTTTCTTTGTTAATTAAACCTTATTTGTTATCTTTCACCCTGTTTTTGAGATAATTTTGTCAAGTTTACATTTTAATGAAGAAAAGGGAATTATTGCAATTTTAAAAGAAAATAAGGATCTCTAATAACTGAGAGTATTATTCATTGTAAAAGACCACCTTCTGCTTAAAATAAGTTTGGGAAAAGCAAGAAAATTGAATAAAATAAAAGTTAGTAATTCTTGCTTATCTTTAGAATAATGTTGTTGGCGAAAAAAAAAAAGAAAAAAATATAAAAAATAAAAAATAAAAAAAAGAAGAAGAAGAAGGGGGCTTAAAAGAAGAAAACATTGAAGAAGAATGATGCTTAAGATGGAATGGATCCTTCATTAACATAATCCCTTTATTTGAGCTATTGATTTTCTTTTGTAAACTTGGTATAATTATCTTACTTTTGTTCATTTAGCCTTTTCTTTGTTCAGCCAAAAGACCTTGTGTTAGCCCCATTATAAGCCTAGTTAAGACCTATGATCTCTCTTAATTTGTGAATTCCATTAGTGGAGATTGTTTGCATTAATATGCTTATGAGATTTGCACATCTATTTTATATCTTTTGATAGAGGCATTTAAAGATATCAGTGTGTATATGCTTATCTGAAGTGCAATAATTTCTTTGCGGTTGATTTAATGCACGGTTATTCAAGCATGATTAAGATGAGGATGGGTTTGAACCTAAGATAGAAGCATGACTTGTAATACTATTGATATGTTGTTTGTGAATATGAATTTCTTGAGACCTTTAAAAAAAAAAAAATTCAACATAAGCATGAGAGGATTAAATTTCTTTTTTGTAGTATTTGATCATTCTCTGAAATAAATATTTGAAAATTTAGAATTTTATAGGTGTTTGTGGGTATCACCATTGGAAGCCCTCACGAGACTATAACTCGTCCTCTATGGGATACCTAGGGGTTTAAAAGCTTGTTGCATACGCTAAATGCAATCGTAATTTCCTACGAAAGTGGACTAGTTTAGATTTTGAATTTTCTTTTGCTTGAGGACAAGCAAAAACTTAAGTTTGGGGGTGTGATAACTCTATATTTTTAGAGTTATTTTATTTGTTTAAACTTAAATTTTAGCTCAGTTCTCGAAAATGCAATAATATTATTACATATTTTTAGAAATAAATAGTTCTACAATTTATAAATAAATTATAATATATTTTAAGTATTTTTATTTTATTTTTGCAGATCAAAATGATGTCACAATGATGCAATAAAATAAATGATGCAGACAATGATGTCATAAAAATAATGATGCAAGCAATGATTCAAGTTTTCAATCTATGAGAAATAAATTTAATGGTTGGTGGTCAAAATTCAATGGTTGGTGGCTAACCTAACTATTGTTGAATTTTTTATGTAAAAATTCAATGGTTGGTGGCCAACCTAACCATTAATGTTGAATTTTTGATGTAAGAATTTTAATGGAACTTGAATTCTTCCACTAAACATGTCTATAAATACCATGCTTGGCAAAGGGAAAAGAACATCAAAAAGAAAATCCATAAAAAATATGTAGAGAGATTTTCATATGTTTTCTTAGAGCATATTAGTTTTATTTTTTTATTTTGATCAAGAAGAGGAGTTTTTGGAAGCTTGAGTTCATCAAAGATTGTATCCCAAAACAAGTTCTCTCTAAACTCTATTCTTGAATTTAATTATAAGTTATTATTATGTTTATTATTTTTATTGTTAATTTAATTGTTTCTTCTCTTTTAATTATGAATAGCTAAATTTATTTTTCTAGGATTTAGATGTAATCTTTTGATTTGCATATGATTATTTGTATTTAATTGATTGGGTTGATTATTGGAATTAATATTTTATCTTAGAATTTAATGCTTGTAATTAACTGGCCATTAATTGCATGATTTAAGATATTGTGTGAAGTAGCGAGAGTGGAAGCACAATATTAGTTCATTAGGATAATTGACCTAGGGAATGTATTGTTTAGAGATAAGAATACTCCTTTGTGATTGTTAAAGGATTTCCATAAAACTTAATGGGTTTGTGTTAATTGCTTATGGTCACGAGAGTAGACATAAGATTAATATGAGCACACATGTTGTATCTTGAGAGAGAATATCATATAATTTAGGGAAATCTAATTATTAATTCCAGCAAAAATAATCCAATTTAAAAAAAATATAAAGTAATCATAGGTAATCAATTGATGAATTCTAAATCTTAGACCTTTAATCTTATTTTCATATTTATCATCATTTATGTACTTGAATTTTACTTTAGCTTAAAATATGAATTCTCATAATTAATTTTCTAAATAATAGAGGAATCTTAAAATTGGTACTTGACAAACCCTTCCTCGTGGGAACGATACTCACTCATCACTTTATTACTTGTAAACGATATGTGCACTTGCAGAAATCGCGCAACAGAATAATGTACTCTTTTTCCTTCACTAAGATTTTTTCCCATAGAGTTTTTTCTTAGTAAGTTTTTAACGAGACATATTCTTTATAATAGACATTAAAAGGGGAGTGTTGTGATAATATTGGTGATAATATTTAAGTAGTATGATATGATTAAATGTCTATCACTATCTCTATAGATAGTTTTCTTATATAGGATTCTATTTTTATTCCTATCTCTGTAACTTTTTACATTTATAAATAGGTGCTATGGTCAATGAAATAATACATAGAAATTTTTTCTCTCTTCTATTCTCTCTTTTCACTATAATTGTTCTTTATTTTATAACAGATTATATAGTACTATTATTTTATTTTTTTAGATATTTTAGTAACCTGAACTATTATTTACTACATTTAGATTTTATTTCATATATATATATGATCCTATTAAAAAAAATGCATACCAAGACATAACCTAATAGTAAGTACATATACGACTTGAGTAATAGACTTATCTCCCTCTCCTGCTAAAAATAAAATCTACTAAAAAATAATAGAAAGATATTGTATATTTTGGTCTATATAAATTTTAATTGACATCTAAAAAACACGTTCAATGGCAGAAAAAAAATTGATAAAATGACTTCACATATACTTAATTTTAAAAGTATTACTTAATACTTAATATATGGTGAAATGTTTTCAAAATAAGTCTTAAATTCAACTTTTATAATATATAGATTTTATAAATTCTTTATATATTTACACTTTGAAATTTTAATACTCGATTAAGTTTCTAAATCACTTATTTAATTAATATTATAATTACTCAAATTTCTTTTGACTTGTTATTTGAAATCAAGCTTAATTTAATTAAAATGAGTCGAACTACTATTAAATGACTCATGCATGTCTTGCTAAGTATTAAAACTCGAGTAATGTGTATATTCTGAGGTTGAGGTTCAACAATCCATAGATACTGATAGTGTTGTTGCTCTAGTCTTGACCCACTAGCCAGTGCTCTAAAACTTTCAAGCTAGTGGTATAAAATTCATATTCTATTGCCAATTAATTACTAGTCTAGTGTCATGTCCCGCGGATTATGCTACACACCAAGCCCGCAATTCTTGTGAAAATAGGCTAAGACAACCTCGCTTGGCTAGTAAATGGGCTGATGGATGAGCAATCAAACATAATTGGTGAGCAGATGGAGCTAATGAGCCTCGCTTAACTAGAAACAGGCGTAGCCTAGCACCAATTTGCTAGGAGACACGCAAGGCTGGCACAGTAGGCCAACTAGCATACACGCTCAGCGTGGTAGCGTGCAAACGCGCAACCCACCTGCAGAAGATATGTAGAATGGGTGAGAAACCTCGCCAAAAATGGGCCAAGGCGTACGCCAATGAGCGCCAGGCACTGTCAGCCCCTTCTAGAGACTTATAGCGTAATCCAGTAGGCCAAGCCAAGCAAGGCCAGCGTGTGCAAGAGATGCCCAATAGGCACTGGAACTATCCAACGAGCACTAGAATCTTCCACCAGCGTGTGCCAGCAAGCCTAGTAGGCTAATTGGCGGCAGAATTGTCTAGAGCTCTCTGAAAAGTTCCATAAGCTTGTGCTAACAAGCATGACCAACCTTAAAGCTTCTAAAGACTTCATGGGCTGCATTTCTAGGAAGCTTCATTGGACATAATTGCCTAGAAATCCTAGAGATTAAATAGTAGCCACACATTTAGGAGGCCAATAAGTATAAATAGGCCATCTCCCTCATTTGTAATATGTCCTAGCTGGCTATGGATAACTCTATATCTTTAGAGTTATTTTACTTATTTGAATTTAAATTTTAGCTCAATTCTCAAGAATGCAATAATATTATTACTTATTTTTAGAAATAAATAGTTCTACAATTTATAAATAAATTATAATATATTTTTAGTATTTTTATTTTATTTTTGTAGATCAAAATGATGTCACAATAATGTAGTAATGTCATGACTCAGACGATGATGTCATTTTATAAATGATGCAGACAATGATGTCATTTTACAAATGATGAGGCAATGATGTTATAAAATTAATGATACAAGAGATGATGTCATGAAAATAATGATGTAATCAATGATGCAATATGGTTGAAAATGAATATGGAATTTGCCTATAAATAGGCATTACCTCTCTTCTCCAAAATCATAATTCAAAGTAGCAAAAATTAGATGTAGAGAGATTTTCTTATGTTTTCTTATAATAGATTTCTTTTATTATTATTTTCATCAAGAGGAGGAGTTTTTGGAAGCTTGAATTTATCAAAGATTGTATCCCAACACAAGTTCTTTCTAAACTCTATTCTTAAATTTAATTATAAGTTGTTATTATGTTTATTGTTAATTTAATTGTTTCTTCCTTTTTAACTATGAGTAGCTAGATTTATTTTTCTAGGATTTAGATATAATCTCTTGATTATTTTATGGTGTTCTATGATTGATTGATTGAATATTTTGATTATTGGAATTAATCTTTTATTTTAGGACTTAATGCTTGTGAATACTGGATCACTATTTACATTTTTAAAGATATTATGTGAAGTAGCAAGAGTGGAAGTATTAGACCTAGAGTATGTATTGCTTAGAGATAAGAACACTCCTTTGTGATTGTTAAAAGGATTTTCATAAAATTTAATGGGTTTATGTTAATTGCTTGTAATCACGAAAGTAGACATAAGGTTAACATGAATACTTGTGATTTATCTTGAGAGAGAACTTCACATAATTAAGGGAAAATCTAATTATTAATTCTAATAAAATTAAATCAACCAAGTAAGCATAAGAACACCATAGGTAATTAATTGATGAAATCTAAATCCTAGGATTTACATACATTGAATTAGTTTTTTTAAATTATGTAATTAATTATTTTATTGTTGGGTATAGTTTAGTGAATTATTATACTACTAAATTACTTATCTCGATAACATTCTGTCTAGCAAAGTAGTTTTTAAGTGGGACTGCTGTGACCCCTCCACTTACCTGGAAATTTATCTTTAGATGATTTTTTTAGTTCAATTATTTACACTTTACTTACTTGTGCAATAATACTAAATATCTAGTTTAATTTAAATCAAAAGACTTTTTGTATGATATTCTAAATAATAGAATATTCAATAATTTTGATACTTGTCAATCATTCCTCGTGGGATCGACACTCTATTTACACATTATTACTTGGCACGACCTGTACACTTGCAGAAACCACGCAACAGCTATATGATTGAGACTCATAACTCAACCTTTGTAAAGCTTCCTTTACTAATAAAATTAAGGATTCCCTAACCTCTATTACTCCTTTATCTCTTCCTACACACATCTAAAGGCTTACTTAGCATCTTTTAACAAGCAAAGAGCTAAGTGCCGCATGAGTTAGTCGACGTAAAAAGCTAACTCCGTGACACTAGGCTCTGCTGCCTAGCACAATAAATAATAAACAAAACATAATTTCATTGATTGAACATGTAAAAAACAACTAACATAGAAAGTTTTGGTCTACAGAATAAGTGGAAACAACTAAACAAGAAAGTTTTAATCACACCATTACAAGATTTTATTTTGGGAAAAGATAAAAAAAGAAAAGAAACTCTGACCTTTGACAATGGATTCTGTTAAACCTTTTCTGATTTTTTAGGCTTATTTAAAAAAATCTTTATTAATTATATAAAAAATGCTTTGATTACTTGTATTTCATTAAGCATTTTAATTATATAAAAAAGAACTTATTTTTATTAAGGAAATTTGAATTCATGACTATCAGATTTGATTATATACTATAGCATGTCTGGTGGGTGTGGCCCTCCAGACACTTGCCAAGAAGCATTTTGGGAAGAGAAACCTAAGATTCAAGTGCCATAGTCGTTGGCCACTATGATTGGCGTTATGAACTTACTTTGTGATATAGATCTTGAGATTCTGAATAACCTTGATTGATATTCTTCTTCCTAATGTAATCACAATAGCGATGCAATAAAATAATGAGTAGCATGATAAGAGAGATTAAGTCCAGGGCTTGATTGGCTTCAAGGCACGTGGAAATGAGATTGGACATAGCTCAATAAGAATGGATTAATTGGAATGTATATCATGTTTATGATAATTTTCTCGTTGGATCCTAATAAAAATACAATATATTAATGTTTAGTAGTTTATGATATTTTTTAAGGAAAATATTTTTTTTTTATTTTCCTTTAAAGGTAAAAACATTTCTATACATGTTTCCATAAAAAAAAATGTTTCTATACATGGAAAACATAAAGGCAATTATTTTTGAAGTTAATATAGAATAGTAGATATGTCAACTTAAAAATTAGGAGAATCGATTGCTCTAACCATAACAATTGATTCACCATCCTAATATTAATTGATTCAATCACTTAATATTATAAATTGATTCAATCAATTTTGTGAACAGAAAACTGGGGAAATCCCTCATATAGTTTGTTCATAATTTTCTGAAAAGATTTTTTTTCTTAATTAATGTTGTTTTATTTTAGATTTTCATGATGAGTACTATATAAATTGTGATCATGTAAATAAATTGACTTTTATCACGAGGTTTCTAAATTATTATTTATCAATTGTAACTACACAAACCTAAAAACTGGTACATCAATCTATTACACATCTGTATCATCTACTCTATGCGAGCAATAAGACTTGCCTAAATAAGGCTCATCTAGACTCCCAAGTATCGCATAGAAAAGATTTCGCTAAAACGCAACATTTCTCTATAATCCTAATATTAATTGATGATAAGATTCCTATTTTACTCGACTTTTATCTCCAAGAATTCTTCTGCATACTCCATGATATGACACTTAACATGATTCCAATAAGAATTTGTATTATGAAATGCTCTTTAAAATGGCCTTCTATTCCCTATTGTCAGCATAACACAATTCTTGAAACTTTAGAGAATATAACTCTCTGAAATCACATTTTTACTTATTTAAGTATCAGAGTAGCCCTCAGGCATATTGTCATAAGCCCTCTAAATCCTGCCTTACAAGTACTGAAGATCACTTGTTCCTATGTTTGAGATCGGAATTCATCCTTCAACACAGCAAAAATCAAATTAATTTTAAATTGATTCTTTTTTATTATATTGAAATATGTGGTTTATAATTTTTGTAATAAATAATAATTCACAATTTTTTTTTATTAAAAATGGATTAATGGAAATGAAAATTGAAATATAAGTCTCACGTGTTCTACTTTGTAAGTGAAACATAGAAATGAGAATAAGACGATAGAATGAAATAGTGAGACATCAAGTTATATTGACAAGTAAATAGAAAGAAATTGAAACATAGTATAAGATATTCCACAAAAAATTAACGTGAAAACATAATCAATAATGATTTTCATCAAAATCTACTAAAGGAACAAATAATTCTATCTATTTAATTAACACATGGCAAAATTTCTATAATACATACATAAAAATCTCTAAAAAAAAAATCAATTCAAATCAAATGGAGAAGAAAAGAAAAAGAAAAAAGCTATCTTGAAGGAAATATGTTATTAACAATTTAATGCGGAGCTAAAACATGAATGAAATTGAAAGGAATTTAATATTAGACCTGAAGAGCCTTCATAACTTGGGAGATCTTCATCCTGGGCCTTGGGAGAGACATACTTATGGGCTTGACAGCACACTTCAACCCAAAACCTTGAGGCGATAATGGATTTATGAGTTCTTTCCACTTATATGTCCCTCCTTAATCCTATCTCTATCCAATGTGGGATTCTATAAACAAGACTTGGGGAACCTTCATGACTTGGGAGATCCTCATCATGGGCCTTTGGAGAGACATACTCATGGGCTTGATACCATACTTCAACCCAAAACCTTAAGGGAATGGCTTTATAGGTCCTTCCTACTTATATGTCCCTCCTTAATCCCATCTCTTTCTAATGTGGAATTCTATACACTTGAAATCCTAACAATCTTTTCCTCAAGTGTGAACATCCACATTGGATTTAGGCTCCCCCTTAAGCGGAAGGCTTGAGTATTATGGTAAAGAGCCTTATTATGGTAAAGAGCCTTACACTTTATCAGTTAGGGCTGCACCGAGAATCACCTTGCTCTTTTACATGAAGGGTGCAACCCACATGATCTGACCACCGTCTCCATACTCATCTCTGCTAAACCATCGACTTTGATATCACTTGTTGGGCAAAATGGGTATAATCAATAAAATAAATGCGGAATAATAATAATCAACAAAAAATGATACTTGCAATTTAATGTGGCTTACCCTTAATTTTGGGCTACATCTACAGGACAAACTCCAAATAAAACTTCCACTATTAGAAATAGTAAGTACAAGAGAGTCTTCTCCAGAAAAAATTCTAGAGGTGCATGATAACTCTACTTTTTTAGAGTTATTTTACCTGTTTAAACTCAAATTTTAGCTCAATTCTCGAAAATGCAATAATATTATTACTTATTTTGATGAATAAATATTTCTAACCATTCACAAATAAATTATAACATATTTTAGTATTTTATTCTATTTTTGCATATCAAAATGAGGTCACAATGATGCAATAAATGATATCATTTTATAAATAATACAGGCGATGATGTCATTTTATAAATGATATAGACAATGATGTCATGAAAAAAATGATGCAATATGTTTGAAAAAGAAGGTGGAATTGCCTATAAATAGGCATTACCTCCCTTCTCTAAATTACAATTCAAAGTAGCAAAAAAAAAAAAAAAATAGATGTACAGATATTTTCATATGCTTTGTTAGTATAGATTTCTTTTATCGTTATTTTGATTGAGAAGAAGAGTTTTTGGAGCTCAAGTTCATTAAAGATTATATTTCAAAACAAGTTCTTTCTAAATTTTATTCTTGAATTCAATTATAAGTTGTTATTATGTTGATTGTTAATTTAATTGTTTCTTCCCTTTTAACTATGAGTAGCTAAATTTATCTTTCTGGGATTTAGATGTAATTTCTTCATTATTTTTTGGTGTTCTATGATTGATTGATTGAGTGTTTTGATTATTAGAATTAATATTTTATCTTAAGACTTAATGCTTATGGATACTTGATCATTATTTACATGTTTACAGATATTATGTGAAGTAGCGAGAGTGAAATTATAATATTAGTTCATTAAGATATTAGACATATGGTATGTATTGTTTAGAGATAAGAACACTCCTTTGTGATTGTTAAAATGATTTTCATAAAATTTAATGGGTTGACATTAATTGCTTATGATCGCGAGAGTAAACATAAGGTTAATATGAATACTTGTAATTTATCGTGAGAGACAACATCATATAATTAAGGGAAAATCTAATCATTAATAATAATAAAATTAAACCAATGAAGCAAACATAAGAACACCATATGTAATTAATTGATGAAATCTAAATCCTAGAATTTACATACATTGAATTAGTTTTTAAATTTTGTAATTAATTATTCTATTATCAGGTACAATTTTAGTGAATTATTGCGCTACTAAATTACTTATCTTGATAATATTTTATCTACAAAAGTAGTATTTAAGTGGGACCATTGTGACCTACCATTTAGTTGGGAATTTATCTTGAAGTGATCTTATTAGTTCAATCATTTACACTCTAGTTACATGTGCGATAGCTTTGTAGATTTAATTTAATTTAAATCTTAAGACTTTTAATCTGATAGCCTAAATAATAGAATATTGAATAGTTTTGGTATTTGTCAACCCTTTCTCGTGGGATCGACACTCTATTTCACTACTGTATTACTTGTTCATGATCTGTGCACTTGCAGAAATCATGGAACAGTACAATATAATTTAAAATGAGATCTCACCAAAATAGTAACACTCATATTGTTTTTCAAAAATACCCTAAAGTATTTTTCTCATTATTTTGTCACTCCCCTTTTAGGAATTTTTTTCCTAAAACTCTCTTTAAGTTTTTCTTTTCTTACTTCCCCATTGCCTGTATAATGGCCTTCTCTTCATGCCTATTTATAGAGATTCATCAACCAATTTTGTCAACAAAATTAGTTGATGGTTGGGCAGTGAATTTAAGCACCGAAAATGTAACACTCATAGTGTTTTTCAAAAATACCCCAAAGTATTTTTCTCATTATTTTGTCACTCCCCTTTTAGGAATTTTTTTCCTAAAACTCTCTCTAGTTTTTTCTTTTCTTGCTTCCCTATTGCCTGTATAATGGCCTTCTCTTCATGCCTATTTATAGACATTCATCAACCAATTTTGTCAACAAAATTGGTTGATGGTTAGGCAGTGAATTTAAGCACCGAAAATGGTGCTAACTTTTACCTCCTTTTTTTTTTTTTTTAATAATAGTGATTTGGTGGGCCCTCATGAGGAGGGACCCACTACTAACAAATCTCCCCCTCTCGACTACATTGAGGACTCCACCATTCCTGCAGCTAATCGACGGTGTTCAAATGATTCCCTTGGTAGAACTTTTGTCAACATATTTGATCCATCCTCATTCATATGGATCTTCTCAAGCTGTATTACCTTCTTCTCTAGTACATCCCTGATCCGATGATATCTAACATCAATATGTTTTAATCTTGAATGGAAGGAGGAATTCTTTCTAAGGTGAATAGCACTTTGGCTATCATAGTACAACTAATATCTATCTTGCTGCACACTAAGTTCATTTAAGAACTTTTTCATTCATAGCAACTCCTTACATGCTTCCATTACTGGAATAAACTCTGCCTCAGTAGTACAAAGAGCAACACATTTCTATAACTTTGATTGTCACAACACAGTTCCCCCTGCAAATGTAATTAGGTAACCTGAAGTGGACTTTTTTGAGTCTATATCACCAACCATATTTGCATCTGTGTAGCTAACTAACATAAGCTTTTCTTCCCCAAAGTGTAAGCATACTGTGGAAGTGCCACGAAGATACCTGAAAATCCATTTTACTGCAGCCCAATGTTCCTTACTAGGATTTGAAAGGAATTGACTCACTACTCCGATAGAATGAGCAATATCTAGCTATGTACATGCCATGGCATACATTAAACTTCCAACTGCTAAAGCATGAGGAATCTTATTTATCTCTTCCTCCTCCTTGTCTATAGAAGGGCTCTATTTAGAACTTAATCTAAAGTGATTAGTAAGAGGACAACTAATCACTTTAGCCTTATCTATATTGAACCTCTAAAGAATCTTCTCAATACACTTTTCTTGTGATAACCATAACTTCTTGACACTTCTATCTTTGATAATTTGCATGTTAAGAATTTGCTTTGTTGGCCCTAGGTCTTTCATGGCAAAAACTTACTTAACTACTTCTTCAAGCTATCAATTCTAGAGATATTTTGGCTAACAATTAGCATATCACCCACATAAAGCAAAAGAATGATGAAATCATTATTAGAGAATTGCTTCACAAAAACACAATGGTCTGAAGTAGTCTTCTTATAGCCTTACTCCCCCATAACTGACTCAAACTTCTTACACCATTTTCTCGGTGCCTATTTCAACCTATAGAAATTTTTCTTTAATTTGCAGCCATAGTCTCCTTTTCCTTTTTCTTTGAAATCTCCTAGTTGCTCCATGTATATCTCTTCTTCCAAATCTCTATGTAGGAAGGCAGTTTTGACGTCCATTTGCTTAATCTCCAAATCAAGACTTGCTGCTAAACCTAACACTGTATGAATAGATGTCATCTTCACAACTGGTGAAAATATCTCATCAAAATCAATGCCTTTTCTTTAGTTGAACCCTTTGACAACCAATCTTGCTTTGAATCTTGGGTGGGAACCATGTTCTTCATGATTGATCCTAAACACCCATTTATTTTTCAAAGTTCTTTTGACTTTGGGCAACTTCACCAGTTCGAATGTTTGTTCTCATACAAAGATGTCATTTCATCTTGCATGGCTACAGTCCACTTTCTTTTGTGTTCATTATCCATAACCTCTTCAAAACTTTCTAGTTCTCCATTGTCAATCAGCAACACATACTTATTTGTTGGATATCTGATAGAAGGTTGTCTTATTCTATCACTTCTCCTTAATGGAACTTGGGAAACCACAGCTGCTAGTGGTTGATGATGAACATCATCATCATTATCATCATCTGATTCATCATCATCAAAAGTATCATTTATCCTAGACTGAGCAATTTGAGCTTCATCTCCAACTTCCCTTGGCACTATTGTAGGAGGAATTAATTTCAAATATGTTGAGTCACCATTAGAAATTGGAACATCCTTTTCCATCTTATTAATATCTTCAATGGTCTGGTTTTCAAGAAACACAGCATCATGGCTCCTCACAAGCTTCTTTTGGACTGGATCATAAATCTATAACCAAATTGATCTTGACCATAGCCAACAAATATACACTGTCATATCTTAGCATCAAGCTTGGATCTCTCATGTTTAGGAATATGCATAAAAGCATTGCAGCCAAACACTTGCAATTATTTCCTAA
Source organism: Reutealis trisperma (assembly GCA_947687605.1). Taxonomy (NCBI): domain Eukaryota; kingdom Viridiplantae; phylum Streptophyta; class Magnoliopsida; order Malpighiales; family Euphorbiaceae; genus Reutealis; species Reutealis trisperma. Next base: position 962,682 of record CANTUT010000008.1, read on the forward strand.
CCAAGCTTTCTTCGGGACTGTTGCGCGATTTCTGCAAGTGCACAGATCTTTTACAAGTAATAAAGTGATGAGTGAGTATCGTTCCCACGAGGAAGGGTTTGTCAAGTACCAATTTTTAATATTACTCTATTATTTAGAAAATCAATTATGAGATTTTATATTTTAAACTAAACTGAAATTGAAGTAAATAAATAATGATAAATATGAAAATAAGATTAAAGGTCTAGGATTTAGAATTCATCAATTGATTACCTATGATTACTTTATATTTTTTTAGATTGGATTATTTTTACTGGAATTAATGATTAGATTTCCCTAAATTATATGATGTTCTCTCTCAAGATACAACATGTGTTCTCATATTAACCTTATGTCTACTCTCGTTATCATAAGCAATTAACACAAACCCATTACGTTTTATGGAAATCCTTTAACAATCACAAAGGAGTATTCTTATCTCTAAGCAATACATTTCCTAGATCAATTATCCTAATGAACTAATATTGTGCTTCTACTCTCGCTACTTCACACAATATCTTAAATCATGCAATTAATGGCCAGTTAATTACAAGCATTAAATTCTAAAATAAAAGATTAATTCCAACAATCAACCCAATCAATTAAATATAAATAATCATATGCAAATCAAAAGATTACATCTAAATCCTAGAAAAATAAATTTAGCTATTCATAATTAAAAGAGAAGAAACAATAAATTAACAATAAAAATAATAAACATAATAATAACTTATAATTAAATTCAAGATAGAGTTTAGAGAGAACTTGTTTTGGGATACAATCTTTGATGAACTCAAGCTTCCAAAAACTCCTCCTCTTGATCAAAATAAAAAATATAAAACTAATCTACTCTGAGAAAACATATGAAAATCTCTCTACATATTTTTTATGGATTTTCTTTGATGCTATTTCCCTTTGCCAAGCATGATATTTATAGACATGTTTGGTGGAAGAATTCAAGTTCTATTAAAATTCTTACATCAAAAATTCAACATTGATGGTTAGGTTGGCCACCAACCATTGAATTCCTTCATCAATATTCAAAAATGGTTAGGTTGGCTACCAACCATTGAATTTTGGCCACTAACCATTGAATTTATTTCTCATGGATTGAAAACTTGAATCATTACTTGCATCATTATTTTTATTGCATCATTTTGATCTGCAAAAATAAAATAAAAATACTTAAAATATGTTATAATTTATTTATAAATTGCATAACTATTTATTTCTAAAAATAAGTAATAATATTATTGTATTCTTGAGAATTGAGCTAAAATTTAAGTTTAAACAATTAAAATAACTCTAAAAATATAGAGTTATCAGGGACATCATTCTTAAGAGGGACACAGGGCAAACAATTCAACACATACATAGTTGTTTATAGAGCTTCACCCCAAAATATTTTAGGTAACTTTGCATGTGAGAGTAAACATCTGACTCTCTCTATCAAAGTTCTGTTCATCCTCTTAGCTAAGCCATTTCATTGAGGTGTTTTCAGAGTTGTTGTCTAATGCTGAATACCATGCTCTTTGCAGTGAGCATCAAATAGTCTAGTGTACTCTCTACCATTGTCTGTCTGAATGCATTTCAGCTTCTTCCCAGTTTGTCTCTCAATTGAACCGTGAAACTGCTTGAAGACATCCAACACATGATCTTTCATCTTCAAAGTATATACCCATGTCTTCTAAGAATGATCATCAATGAAAGTTATAAAATACTAAGTACCACCAAGTGACTTTGGCATTGGTCCACACAGATTTGAATGTATTAGATCTAATACATTCTTCATTCTAGAAGGAGTGAAGCTTTTGAAAGTAACTCTATTTTGCTTTCTCGTCAAATAATCTGTGCATTTCTCTAAATGCACATTCTTCATCCTAGATAACACATTCTTCTTGACCAAATAGGTCATCCTTTTCTTACTCATGTGATCGAGTCTCTTGTGCCATAACTCAACAGCATCGTTTTTTTCTAAAACATTCATAGAATTATGTGAGAGCTTTAGCAAGCTTCCATTTACCATTTTCAAAAGTGTTGAAGAAGCCTTTATCATCTAGCTTTCCTACAAAGAGTAGATTCAAACACATATATGGAATATGCCTAACATTTTTCAAGATTAACTTTGTACCATTCTCTGTATCTAAGCAAATATTTCCTTTGCCAATAACTTTTGAAAAATTATTATTTCCCATTTTGGCAACACCAAAATCTCCTTGTGTATATGATGAGAATAATACCCTTCGAGGTGTAGCATGGATGGTAGCACCGCTATTAATCACCCAACTGGTCTCGTGGGATGTCAGATTGACAAGTTCTTTATGATGAATAATGTGGAATTCATTAATAGTAATAGTTTGTTCATCATCGCTGCTGTCATTTTGCTTTATCTCCTTGCCTTTGTTCTTCTTCTGCTCCTATCAACAAAATCTCTCAATATGCCTCTTCTTTTTACAAAGATGGCATTCAACATTTGGATATTTGTTTAACTTTTGTTTGCTTTTGTCACTAGATTTTGGACTCCTAGATTGGCTCCTTCCTCTGGATTCTGTAACCAAGACATCTGGTTGTGATGAAGAAGAGAAATTATGTGATCTCCTTCTAATTTCTTCATTCAGAATACTGCTTTTGACAGCCTCCATATTTACCACACCATTAGGTGCAGAATTGGTAATTGAGATCTTCAAAATCTCCTATGACTCTGGTAGAGAGGCTAACACCATAAGAGCAAATACTTCATCATCAAACTTTATGCCCATTCCTAACAACTAGTCCATAATTCCTTATATTTCATTAAGGTGATCTATCACAGAAGTGCCTTCACGATATTTTACTTGCATCAATTTTGTTAAGTAAAATAATTTATTATTGCTAGTTTTATAGCCATATAGCTCCTCAAGCTTATTCCATAATGTTCTTTCATGAGTCTCATTGCAAATGTGATTGTACACGTTATCTTTGACAAACTGACACACACCTGCTCATGCTCAAACTTTCATTCCTCATCTAATTTGTCATCAGGTTTACTTGTAATAAACACTAGTAAATGCAATTTCATCACAAATAGGAGATCTTTCATCGTATTTCTCCATATGTGGTAATTTGTGCCATTTAAATTGATCATTTTGCTTGTCTTTGCCTCCATTTCTCTTATCATATGAACAGTACCACAAATTGGAATAGTGACCTTAGTCAGTGAACAACACACCAGGTAGGTTCCTAGAAAAAAGAGCTGGGTCATAATGGACACACTTAAATACCAAGTATTTCCTTAGCCAAAACTTTTTCAAGACATGCATTTTCATACTACCATACTTATTTTCAATTAAACTCTGATATGTGTGAACAATATCAATATCCATGAATAGTGGAAAACTGCACAGTACCTCATAGTAGTATTCACAGTAATAATTTTCCAAAAAAAAAAAAATTCTAATGTGGAGGGTCAGTTAAAACTGCAATCACAGAGCATACTCTTATTTTTCAAGAAAAATTAAAACCAATAACTCTGATACTACTTGTTGGACTTGGAGAACCTTCATAACTTAGGAGATCTTCATCATAGGCATTGGAAGAGACATACTCATGAGCTTGACACCACACTTCAACCCAAAACGTTAAGGCAATGGGTTTATGGGTCCTTCCCACTTATATATCCCTCCTTAATCTCATCTCTTTTCAATGTGGGATTCTTTACACTTGAAATCCTAACATTCAAGAGAAAATATAAATAGTCTCCTATCCTAACATGCAATGGCAGAGCTACAGTTGCCCCCACTACTTCATCTCCATGCTTATAAGAAGTCCATGTATATAAGATTTTACCCCACTAAATTCTATAAACTTGCCTCCATAAATGACTAATATTCAGTTTTTAATTATTCTAAATTTGATCTATATTTATTTGATTATAGTTGAATGTGTAATTATTTATTAAATTTATTCTATTGATTTTGTTATTTGACTTCCTTTTTATTTTCTTTTAAGAACTAGTTTGCATATTATTTTTAAGAATTTTCCATTAATTTAATCAATATTTCATATCATTTTCTTTTAATTAAAAAAATTACATTTTGTTAGTATAAAAACAATATTATTGATATTCAAAATTTTACTATGATTTTTATAGGTGAATATAATTTTTGTATCTATGCTCATTTTTCCTTGAATGTATGTGTGTCTAAAATTTTTATTCTCATTTTTTTCATTCTCGCTTATCTCCGCACCTCTTAAGTAATAGAAACCTTAAAATATTTTTATTTTATTTCATATTTTTTATTTCAGTTGTTATTATTCTGATTAACAAAACAATTCAAATTTTAAAAATAAACATTTTATTTCCATTCAACTTTATTATTGATATTAAGTGTCAACCGAAGCATTCACATATATACTCAGAATCTAGAAGAGAATAATTCTCACTTACAGCTAATATATCTCACACCATTACAAGATTTAATTTTTTGTATTTTGTTTATTTTTTGTATCAACTGGGCAAATGCAATACAAATATTTTGACGGAAAGAAGGATTAATTTTTTTTTTATAGAATCTCCTTATTAGATAGGAAATTTATAAAGATTTGCTTTCAACATACCTTGATTTTATATAAATATTTGGGCAAATCATCTTGCTCTTAAAAGAAATTTTTTAAATCTTGCGGTAAATATGGAATTAAATCAAGATGATTTGCCCAACACAACCTGTCTTCCTTTTTTTTTTAATTCTAATTTTATTAATTTTTATCAAATATAAATTATTAGAGGATTTATAAATTTACAAACAAAGATGATATTGTCTTTTGTCATTTCTCACACAAACATTAGGCATTCAGATATATACTTAGCATCCATTGTTATGTGTAAAAAAAAAAAATGGACGCAAAATTACTTGGTGAGAAATTTTACTTAAATAAATATTATTTGAATAATAATCCAGAAGAGAATAATCCTCACTTACAACTATATTTTACAAGATTTAATTTTGGGAAAAGATAAATTTAAAAAATAAAAAAAAAAAAAAAAAAAAAAAAAAAAAAACCCTGACCTTTGACAATGGATTCTATTAAACCTTTTCTGATATTTTAGGCTCATTTAAAAAAAATTCTTTATTAATTATACAAAAAATGCTTTGATTACTTGTATTTCATTAAGCATTTTAATTATATAAAAAAGAACTCATTAATATTAAGGAAATTTGAATTCATGACTATCAGGTTTGATTATATACTGTAGCGTGTCTGCTAGGTGTGGCCCTCCAGACTCTTGCCATGAAACATTCTGGAAAGAGAAACCTAAGATTCAATTGCCACAGCCATTGGCTAGTGTGATTGGCCTTATGAACTTACTTTATGAAATAGATCTTGAGATTGTTAAGAATTAATCTCACATCGAAAAAATACACAAAAAATATATGGGTATATAGTAATTTGAATTTGACTATCTAATTGGTTAAGTCTAACATTTTAGCAATGATTAATCCAAACTCATTAAACACAATTTATTTATGAGTTTAACCTATACCCATTCAAATCATCTTTACCTTTTTTAATTCAATTTCTATAAGTGATTCTAAATAACCTTGATTGATATTCAAAATGTTTACCCTCCTATCTTTACAAGTTTCTTTTAGTCCTGTTTATGTTTGGAAATTGGAATAGTGTGTAGCATGATAAGAGAGATTAAGTCAAGGGCTTGATTGGTTTAGATTTATGTGGGAATGACATTGGAAATAGCTCAATAAGAATGGATTAATTGGAATGTCTATCATGTTTCTGATAATTTTCTTGTTGGATCCTAATAAAAATACAATATATTCATGTTTAATAGTTTATGATAGTTTTTTTAAGGAAATAAATTATTTTGATTTTTCTTTAAAAGCAAAATTATTTCTATACATGTTTCTTTAAAAAAAAAAAAAAAAAAAAAGGGTTGCTATACAAAGAAAACAAAGTACAATTGTTTTTGAAGTTAATATAGAAGGGTAGATATGTCATTCTAAAAATTAGAAAAATCAATTGCTCAGATCATAACAATTGATTCACCATCCTAATATTAATTGATTCAATCGCTTAATATTTTAAATTGATTCAATCAATTATGGGAACAGAAAATTGGGGAAATCCCTCGTATAGTTTGTTCATGATTTTCTTATATACAAATTATTACTCATTTAATTTATGGAAATTAGATGTTAAAATCTTCAAAAATATGGAAGTTAGATGGATTTCAAAACTTTTCTTAGACATGCGTTTTTATATTATCACACTTATTTTCAGTTAAACTCTGCCATGTGTGAACAATATCAGTATCCGTGAATAGTGGCAAACTGCACAATATCTCAAAGTAGTATTCATAGTAATAATTTTCCCAAAAAAAAACTTTCTAATGTTGAGGGTCAATTAAAACTGCAATCACAGAGCATTCTTATTTTTCAAAAAACAATTAAAATTAATAACTCTGATATCACTTGTTGGACCTAAAGAACCTTCATAACTTTCCAAAAAAAAAAATTTTCTGATGTGTAGGGTCAATTAAAACTGCAATCATAGAGCACTCTTATTTTTCAAAAAAAATTAAAACCAATAACTCTGATATCACTTGTTGGACCCAGAGAACCTTCATAACTTAGGGTCAATTAAAAAATTACCTTTGTTAGTATGAAAACAATATTATTGATATTCAAAATTTTACCATGATTATTACAGGTGAATATAATTTTTGTATCTATGCTCATTTTTCCCTGAATGTATGTGTCTAAACATTTTTTTTCTCTACTTTTTTTCATTCTTGCTTGTCCCGACACCTCTTAAGTAATAAAAAGCTTAAAATATTTTTATTTTATTTCATATTTTTTATTTCAATTCTTATTATTCTAATTAACTAAACAATTCAAATTTTAAAAATAAACATTTTATTTCCATTCAACTTTATTATTCATATCAAGTGTCAACCGAAGCATTTGCATATATACTCAGAATCCGGAAGAGAATAATTCTCACTTACAACTAATATATCTCACACCATTACAAGATTTAATTTTGGAAAAAGGCAAAAAAAAAAAAAAAAAAAAACTGACCTTTGATAATGGATTCAATTAAACCCTTTATGATTTGTTAGGCTCATTTTAAAAAAAATTCTTTATTAATTATACATGAAAAAGTGCTTTGATTACTTGTATTTCATTATGCATTTTAATTATATAAAAAAGAACTTAATTAATATTAAGTGAGGGAATTTGAAGTCATGATTATCAGTTTGATTATCTATTGCAGTATGTCATGGGAAGATCTTGTGGATATTTTTTTAAATATTACTTTTATTTAGTATCCTTTTGTGATATTCAATTTTGGGAACAAATCAAATCCTATTGAATGTCATTTAATTGAAAGAAATCTAGCATATTATAAAGGATTTGACCCTTGAAAATTTTATTATATCTCACCTGTTATCTCTAGCCAAACAATTTCGGTTATCTACACCTATAACTCACAAATTCCCCAAAGTTCAGAGGCAAAAATAAAAAATGAAACCTCTTGCTTTGTTTGCATTTTTCATTCTATGCTATTTTGAATTACCTTTCATGTCCATTAGTGTACAAGCAGTTGATCTTGTAGAAAAAACTTGCAAGAAAACTCTTCATTATGATCTTTGTGTAAAAACACTAAGATCAGATCCGCGTAGTTCTAAGGCTGATGTTTGGGGCCTTGGTCAAATCATGGTTGAAGCTAGTTTAGCCTCTAGCAAAGATACTCTGGCTGAAATAGAACAGATGGGTAATAAGACTAGTGATAAGGTTTTAAAGCGTTGTCTTGATTTATGCTTGGAAGTGTATGATCTAGCAGTGACTAGTGATTTTCCTGGTGCATTAAAGGATTTAAAGTTAAAGGATTATTTTCATGCAAGTGACGATATATCTGCCGGGTGTGGCGCTCCAAGCACTTGCCAAGAAGGATTCTGGGAAGAGAAACCTAAGATTGAAGTACCACAGCCATTGGCCAATATGATAGGCCATGAGAACCTACTTTGTGATATCGATCTTGCGATTGTGAATATCCTTAAGTGATTCTCTTTTCTAATGTAATCACAATATCTATGCGATAAAATAAGGTCAAACCTTCAAAATGTTTACTCTCCTATCTCTACAAAGTGTTCTTTAGTCTTGTGTTTGTGTTTGGAAATTAATTGGAATAGTGAGTAGCATGATAAGAGATTAAGTTTAGGGTTTGTTTGGTTTCCAGGCATGAGGGAATGAGATCGGAAATAGCTCAAAAAAAATGGGATTAATCCGGAAGGTTTAAAGGTTTTTTTAATGCTTCATTTTTATTAATAGTATGTGACTAAACAAATTGCTTTGCTTTTATTTCTTTCTATTTCATTGAACTTTTTGATTAAAAAAAAGTGAGGAAATTTTGAATTCGTGATTATCTTTTCACAGAATATGTTAGGTTTCATTATCTATTGTAGTATATGTCATAGAAGTTTGGATACTCAATTTAGGCTGTGTTTGTTTTGAAGTTAATGGAGGGTAACTTTTACTAGGGTAAAGCTTTATCCCTTTTTAACGGTGTTTGGTAAGCTAAGGTAAACCTTTCACAGAGTTAACATTTCACCCCCAAGTGTAAGGACTGCAATGCTTTTTCAAGAGTAGAAGAGGTGAAAGAAGAGGAAAACAAAATCGGTAGTGCGACAAATCTACCAGCTAAATACATCAATTTTTGATGAAAATCGCGTCTTATCAAACCATAATCTATCTTTAGTTCTTGTCAAAGTATGTGTTGAATTAGATTTGTTGTGTACTAATTTTTTAGGGTTAAGTTATGGATCGGAAATTTTTTTTTTTTATATGAATTTGAAATAACAAAATTTAAGATATGATTTTAATTCAATCTATTATGAATTTCAATGGGTAATCTTGATAATAGAATAAAAGTGCTATTTTTTTTTTTTTAAATCTTGTAGTATCAAAGATGGAAAGAAAGTATTTTGTTTATTTGTTGTATCAACGGGGCAAATGCAATGCAATTATATTTTGATGGAAAGAAGGATTTAATTTACTTTTTATAGGATCTTCTTATTAGAAAAGAAATTTGTAAAGATTTGCTCTTAACATCGCTTGATTACATTAGAAATATGGAATTAAATCAAGATGATTTGCCCAACACAACCTGTCTTCCTTTTTTTTTTTTTTTTTAATTTTTAATTCTAATTTTATTAATTTTTGTCAAATATAAATATCATTGCTAATACAGATATTTTCCTGCTGACTCAGCTCCAAGTTGCAACTAAGGAAGTTAGAGTTTGTTACTGTGAGAAGCATGTGATGTTGAGTTCGTTTAGTTGGTTACAAATCTGTTATAACCAATCTATTGTAACCAATAGAATTTGTTAGTGTATAAGCAAGTTTCTAGAATTATCAGTTAGTTAGTATAAATACTATCTTAGACTCTATAACTAGCAAGTATTGGATTTCATTCTTTAATCAATGAATATCATTTTCAGTTTATAGTTTCTTCATCATGGTATCAAAGCTTCCATTGTAAGCTTTTGTTATTTTCTGAAATTTTCTTAGAATCCAAACACTTCTTTTTTGCCATTTTTCTTGAAATCTTTGAATCCAAACTTCGATTTCTATTAAATTTTGTCCAATGGTGAATGATAATATCTCTAATTCGTCTAGACAAGAAGAGAATCCATCAAGTCCATATTATTTGCATTCAAATGAGAATCCATCTCTAGTTTTGGTGTCTCCAGTACTCAGTGGTCAGAATTATCACTCATGGGCCAAGGCCATGCGTATGGCTCTATTGCCCAATAATAAACTGAAATTTGTTGATGGCAGCATTCTTATTCCTTCAAAAGATAGTGCCAATTATGGAATCTGGGAACGTTGCAACACTATGGTACTTTCTTGGCTTTATCACTCTGTTTCTCCTTCGATTCATAAGAGTATTGTATGGCTTGACTATGCTGTTGATGTGTGGAATGATCTTAGTGCTAGGTTTTCACAAGGGGATGCTTTTAGAGTTTCAGACTTGCAAGAAGAAATATATTCTTTTCACCAAAATAATTTGACTATGACAGATTATTTTACACAATTGAAAGTTTTATAGGATGAGTTAGTAAATCTTAGACCAATTCCTTCTTGTGCTTGTGATCCTAAGTGTAATTGTGGTGTACTAAAGGCTGTTAAGCAATATCAAGAAAGTGATTATGTGATTAGATTCTTAAAAGGTCTAAATGAGAATTTTGCTACCATCAGATCACAGATCATGATTATGGAACCCTTGCCTAGCATTAACAAGGTTTTTTCTCTTACTGTTCAACATGAACGACAGTTAGGTTTTGTTGTTCCAAAACTTGCAGAACCTGCTGTCTTTTATAGTAGTTCTGGTACTTCTGGAAGTAACAATAATGGTGGATATCAGAAGAAGAATAATTTTCAGTCTCAAGCCAACAATACAAGTCAATATTCAGGTGGATATCAGGGTAATCATTCAAGAAAATCAGGAGGTTCTTATGGCAATAGTTATGGTAATTCACATGGCAATTCATATGGTCAGAATTCTGTCTCTAAACCGGTGTGTACTTTTTGTGGTTATACTTGACACACTATAGACAAGTGCTACAAGAAACATGGGTATCCACCAAGTTTTAAGTCCAGGTATAAGCAATCAACCAGTTATGTGAATCAAATTGAAGCTGATCCATCCTTTATGAAAGATGTTTCTAACATGTCACATGGCCTTGCAAGTTTGAGTTCTAGTTCTGCTATCAAGCAATCAGATTCATCTCCACCTATGCAACTGTCTTCTGAACAATATGCCAACCTGCTCCAATTACTTCAACAACCAAATAAAAGTTCCTCTACACCTCAAGCTCATCAAATTTCTTCATCCTTTAATCCTATTCTAGATTGGATAGGTATCAATCTCTATTATTCTTCATCCATTAATAACATTTCCAGATTTCATTCCATTAATACTGTGACTCATAACACTCCTTGGATTATAGATACAGGAGCCACAGATCATGTGGTGTGTTCTCTTTCCTTTCTTCAAAATCATCAAATATTGCACAATGTCTTTGTTCATCTACCTGATGGTAGAAAACTCCCTGTATCTCACATAGGCACAGTCATTTTATCCAATGACCTAATTCTTCATAATGTTCTTTGTGTTCCATCATTTACTTTCAACTTGATTTCTGTCAGTCAATTAACCCTTTCCAAAAAATATTGTTTACTCCTTCATTTTAATCTTTGCCTAATCCAGGATCTCCAATGTTCGAAGATGATTGGATTAGTTGAGAAAGTTCATGGCCTATACCAGTTGACTTAACCTTCCACTACACACTCTGCTCCCATTGTTTTTGTTGTCAATATTTCAGCTAATACATCTGTTGATTCTTCTCAGCTATGGCATTTCAGACTTGGTCATCTCTCTAATTCTAGGCTCAAGTTGTTACAATTTGTTCATCCCAATATTACTCTTCCTTCTACTGATCATTGTAAAGTGTGTCATTTAGCAAAACAAAAAAGAATTTCATTTCCTGTAAGCACCTCAATTGTCAATAAAATTTTCGATTTAGTTCATATGGATGTTTGGGGCCCATTCAAAGTTACTTCTCAATATGGACATAGGTATTTTTTAACAGTTGTTGATGACAAAAGTCGATATACCTGGGTGTTTTTACTTCAGACAAAATCAGAAGTTCACTCTATTGTTCAGAACTTTGTTCAATATGTTGAAACCCAATTTGATTCTAAAATCAAAGTAATTCGTACAGATAATGGTTTAGAATTCCATATGCCTCAGTTTTTTCAGTCAAAAGGCATAATTCATCAAACAACCTGTGTTTATACTCCCCAGCAAAACAGTGTGGTGGAGAGAAAACACCAACACATCATGAATGTTGCAAGAGCATTATGATTTCAGTCCAATATTCCTCTCCAATTTTGGTCTGATTGTGTTTGTCATGCAGTTTATCTCATTAACCTTACTCCATCTCCAGTTATTGACAATTTCACTCCTTTTGAGCTCTTATATAATAAACCTATTGATCTTGCTCCTCTTAGAACATTTGGATGCTTGGCTTATGCCTCTTCTATTGATCATAACAGAGCCAAATTTGATCCTCGAGCCATTCCTAGTGTTTTTCTTGGTTTTCCCCCTGCTACAAAAGGATTCAAATTACTCAATCTTCAAACAAAAAATGTCTTCATTTCCAGAGATGTTTTCTTCTATGAGTTTATATTTCCTTATCAACTATCTCAACCTATTAACTCTACTGATTATGTGTTACCAATATGTTCCTTAGAAGATTCTTCTCTCTCACTTGATTTTCCTGAGCAATCTCTTCCATCCCATTCTTCCTCTGGTCATATTCTTTCTCATTCTCCTTATACTTCTAGCTCTGATTTACCCATTGCTACTCATCCTACTCTAGAAAATCCCTTAACTGTTACCTCTGCTACTCTTCCCTCATCCTCTACTCCTCATCCTTCCGTCATTCCAACTACTAATGAAGCATCTTCTTTCGTTCACAATGACTGTCCCTTGAGTTCGTTACCCATTAAAAGATCCACAAGACAAAGAAATTCTCCTGCATATCTTAGAGATTACCATTGTACACCACCTAAATCAAAAACCATTACTAAACCCTCTAAACCACATACCATATAGTCAGTTCTCTCTTATAATTCTATTTCACCCTCTTACCAAGCTTTTATTACTCAACTTGATAGCATGATTGAACCTAAAACTTACAATGAGGCAGTGAAATTTTCTTGTTGGAGAGATGCCATGCAAGCAGAAATTGATGCTTTACAAAGCAATAACGCCTGGACATTGGTTCAATTACCTGCTAATAAGAGTCCTATAGGGTGCAAATGGGTATATAAGCTCAAATATAACTCTGATGGGTCAGTTGAAAGGTGTAAAGCCCGTTTGGTGGCTAAGGGTTACACCCAACAAGAAGGAATTGACTTCCTTGACACTTTCTCTCCGGTTGCAAAGATGACCACTATCAGAACCTTACTTGCAGTAGCTATTGTTCAGAATTGGTTCTTATTCCAATTGGACATTAATAATGCATTTTTACATGGGGATTTGCAAGAGGAGGTTTATATGAAGCTTCCACCTAGGTTTCAAGCTCCTAAAGGATAGGTTTGTAAGCTCCAAAAATCATTATATGGCTTAAGACAAGCCAGCAGGCAATGGAATGCCAAATTAACTAATTTTTTACTCTCTAAAGGTTTTACTCAAGCTACTACTAATTCTTCTCTATTCATCAAACATGATTCTCAATGTTTTCTAGCCTTATTAATCTATGTTGATGATGTTATCTTAGCAAGTAATAAGATGGCTGCCATTGACTCAATTAAAGCTAATCTTCATAGTGAGTTTAAAATTAAAGATCTGGGGCCACTTAAATATTTTCTGGGGTTGGAGGTTGCAAGGTCTACTATTGGTATCAACCTTTGCCAGCGAAAATATACTTTAGATCTTCTTCAAGAGACTGGTTTTTTGGGTTGTAAGCCTGCTCCTACTCCAATGGTTCCTTCTCACAAATTTTCTGCAGATTCTGGTTTTCCACTTGAGGATGCTTCTAGTTACAGGAGGTTAATTGGCAAATTACTTTATCTGTGCACCACTAGGCCAGATATTTCATTTGCTGTTCAACAGCTTTCACAGTTTCTTGATAAACCAACTGACATTCATCTTCAAGCTGCTCATAGAATCTTGAGGTACCTTAAACAAGCTCCTAGGCAAGGCCTCTTCTTTGCTGCCACTGGTGATTTGAAGCTCAAAGCCTTTTCAGACTCTGATTGGGCTTCTTGTTTAGACACAAGAAGGTCCATTATGGGATATTGTGTCTTTGTTGGATCTTCTTTAGTTTCCTGGAAATCTAAGAAACAGAATACCATTTCTTGATCATCATCTGAGGCTGAATATTGAGCCTTAGCAACTACTACTTGTGAGTTACAGTGGTTATTATACTTACTCTCTGATCTTGGCATTCCACATCCTAATCCTGCTCTCTTGTTCTGTGACAATCAATCCGCCATTCAAATAGCAAACAATCCCGTTTTTCATGAACGGACAAAACACATCGAGATAGATTGTCACCTTGTTAGACAAAAATTACAATCCAAGGTTATCCATCTCTTACCAGTTACTTCTTCAAATCAGTTAGCTGATTTTTTGACTAAACCTCTCCCTCCTTTAGAGTTTACACATGCCATCTCCAAGCTGGGCATCCATAATATATATGCTCTAGCTTGAGGGGGGCTAATACAGATATTTTCCTACTGACTCAGCTCCAAGTTGCAACTAAGGAAGTTAGAGTTTGTTACTATGAGAAGCATGTGATGTTGAGTTCGTTCAGTTGGTTACAAATCTGTTATAACCAATCTATTGTAACCAATAGAATTTGTTAGTGTATAAGCAAGTTTCTAGAACTATCAGTTAGTTAGTATAAATACTATCTTAGACTCTGTAACTAGCAAGTATTGGATTTCATTCTTTAATCAATGAATAGCATTTTCAGTTTATAGTTTCTTCATCAATTGCTTTATTTATTAAGTAATTATTATTGAATGAATTATTATAATTAAATTGGTTATTTATTTTTTTAAATAAAATATATGTACACAAGGGTTAGGGATATGACCTAATTAATTATGATAATCAAATAATTAATTATTTGATTATTGTTGTTGCTTATTGTTGATTGTTGTTTAAATCTCAATAAGTTATGAGAAGAATACGAGAGAGAGGGAGAGAGACATATGAATGAAATTGTTGCGCGATTTCTGCAAGTGCACAGATCGTTTACAAGTAATAAAGTGATGAGTGAGTATCGTTCCCATGAGGAAGGGTTTGTCAAGTACCAATTTTAAGATTACTCTATTATTTAGAAATTCAATTATGAGATTTTATGTTTTAAACTAAAGTGAAATTCAAGTAAATAAATGATGATAAATATGAAAATAAGATTAAAAGTCTAGGATTTAGAATTCATCAATTGATCACATATGATTTCTTTATAATCTTTAGATGGATTATTTTTGCTGGAATTAATGATTAGATTTCCCTAAATTATATGATGTTCTCTCTCAAGATACAACATGTGTGTTCATATTAACCTTACGTCTACTCTCGTGATCATAAGCGATTAACACAAACCCATTAAGTTTTATCACAAAGGAGTATTCTTATCTCTAAGCAATACATTCCCTAGGTCAATTATCGTAATGAACTAATATTATGCTTCCACTCTCGCTACTTCACACAATATCTTAAATCATGCAATTAATGGCCAGTTAATTACAAGCATTAAGTTCTAAGATAAAATATTAATTCCAACAATCAAATCCAATCAATTAAATATAAATAATCATATGCAAATCAAAAGATTACATCTAAATCCTAGAAAAATAAATTTAGCTATTCATAATTAAAAGAGAATAAACAATTAAATTAACAATAAAAATAATAAACATAATAATAACTTATAATTAAATTCAAGAATAGAGTTTAGAAAGAACTTGTTTTGGGATACAATCTTTGATGAACTCAAGCTTCCAAAAACTCCTTCTCTTGATCAAAATAAAAAATAAAACTAATCTACTCTAAGAAAACATATAAAAATCTCTCTACATATTTTTTTTTATGGATTTTCTTTGATGCCATTTCCCTTTGCCAAGCATGGTATTTATAAACATGTTTGGTGGAAGAATTCAAGTTCCATTAAAATTCTTACATCAAAAATTCAATATTGATGGTTAGGTTGGCCACCAACCATTGAATTCCTTCATCAATATTCAAAAATGGTTAGGTTGGCTACCAACCATTGAATTTTGGCCACCAACCATTGAATTCCTTCATCAATATTCAAAAATGGTTAGGTTGGCTACCAACTATTGAATTTTGGCCATCAACCATTGAATTTAGTTCTCATGAATTGAAAACTTGAATCATTGCTTGCATCATTATTTTTACTGCATCATTTTGATATGCAAAAATAAAATAAAAATACTTAAAATAGTTATAATTTATTTATAAATTGTAAAACTATTTATTTCTAAAAATAAGTAATAATATTATTGCATTCTCGAGAATTGAGTTAAAATTTAAGTTTAAACAATTAAAATAACTCTAAAAATATAGAGTTATCACACCCCCAAACTTAAGTTTTTGCTTGTCCTCAAGCAAAAGAAAATTCAAAACCTAAACTAGTCCACTTTCGTAAGAAATTACGATTGCATTTAGCATATGCAATAAGCCTTTAAACCCCTAGGTATCCCATAGATGATGAGTTATAGTCTCGTGAGGGCTTCCAGTGGTGATACCCACAAACACCTTTAAAACTCTAAATTTTCAACTATTTATTTCAAAGAAAAATAAAATATCAGAAAAAAGAAATTTAATCCTCGCGTGCTTATGTTGAATAATTTTTTTTAAAGGTCTCAAAAAATTAATATTTACAAATAACATGTCAATAGTATTGCAAGACAAGCTTCTATCTCAAGTTCAAAATAATCCTCATCTTAATCATATCTTAAATAACTATACATTAAATTAACTGCAAAAAAATTGTTGCACTTCAGATAGGCATATACACACTAATATCTTTAAATGCCTCTATCAAAAGATATAAAATAGATGTACAAATCTCATAAGCATATTAAAGCAAACAATCTCCACTAATGGAATTCACAAATCAAGAGAGATCAATAGGTATTGACTAGACTTGTAATGGGGCTAATACAAGGTATTTTGGCTAAACAAAGAACAGGCTAAATGAATAAAAGTAAAATAATTATGCCAAGTTTACAAAATCAATAACTCAAATGAAGGGATTATATTAATGAAGGATCATTTTCATCTTAAGTACTATTCTTTTTCAATTTTTTCTTCTTTTAAGCCCACCTCTTCTTCTTCTTCTTCTTTTTTTCTTTTTTTTTTTTTCACTAACAACATTATTCCAAAGACAAGCAAGAATTACTAACTTTTATTTATTCAATTTTCTTGCTTTCCCCCAAACTTATTTTAAGCAGAAGGTGGTCTTTTACAATGAATGACACTCTTAGTTATTAGATATCCTTATTTTCTTTTGAAACTTCAATAATTCCCTTTTCTTTATTAGAATGTAAACTTGACAAAATTATCTCACAAACAGGGTGCAAGATAACAATTAAGGTTAATTAACAAAGAAAAGAAAGCTAAAATTAACAAAGCACAAAGGGGTAAACTAGGAAAAAATTAAAATAAGGGTGGATATAAGTAACAGGCTAAACAAACAATGCCTAAATCATATCTCTCTTTCAAAATGAATTCAAAATTTTGCCTCAAAAGTTTGCAAAAACATTTTCTAAGATAGGTGAGGCAAATGAAGATAAAAATGTGTAGAAGCCCTCTCTAAGTAAGCATACACAAATTCAATGCAATCAATATAATGCAAAGCAAAGCAAAACATAATCTTAATAAAAGTCAATTTCTTACCCAAAATAGTTGCTCAACCTGAAATACTTTAATAAATTGTCTATAAATATCAATTATAATTTATCATTGGCCTTTCATCAAATTATTTAATACAAGCATATTTTATCAATAAAAGAGTAAAAAATTTTAAATTTATTTATCAAAACACGAAAGAAATTACTGAAAAAAAAAAAAAAAAAAAAAAAACTAAATCTCCCCCAAACTTGAAATGGACATTGTCCTCAATGTCAAAGAAACAAACCAAAAGAAAGAAAATACTCCCTCTTGTAGAAAAGTGGATTCTAAATTATAAGCAAGATATGCATTTCACTTCCTTGCTACCTGTAAAACATCTTGAAACAACACTAAAAGCAAGCATGAGAAATTAATCACACAAAAAGAAAATATCAATTTTTTTTATTTTTGTTTATTTTTATTTTTTTTTAATTTTTTATTTTGGAAACTAAAAAAAAGAAAGAAGAAAAAAAAATACAGATGCGTATCAAGAGCACAAAAAGTACTCTTTACTCAACCATCTTGTATGAATAACTCTTGAGTTAGTTAGTTAGTTTTTTTTTTTTTTTTTTTGAAAAGGAAAATCACATAAATTTAGGATGCGTATCAAGAGTACAAAAATAACTCTTTACTCAGTCATCTTACATTTAGTGAATCGAACCTAAAACTTCGCTTGATCAGGTGCAACAAAAAAAAACACACACACAAAACAAAAAAATGCAGTAAAAAAAACTACAAGAGTTAGGGAAGTTATAACCGGAGATTCAGATCTAGTCCTCGCTTTTTACTGCTACTGGCCTTAGGGTGCCAAACTACCTGTGCCATCAATGGATCAGGTTCGGATTTAAAGTTTTGCAGTTGATCAATCAATTGATCAATAGTTGAAGCAGAGATTAAGATGCGTCGACTCGCTGGTGTCATAAAATCCTGTTCCACACCATGATCGAGAAAAGATAACAAACCATTATAAAAACCATCAACATTAAGTAATCCTAATGGCTTTTGAAGAACAGTTAATTGTGTCCAAGATGCAATGGTGAAAATATCTTCAAATGTTTCTAAACCACCAGGTAATGCGATAAAAGCATCAGTATTGAGATTCATGGATGCCATTCGTTCGTACATGCTATTGACCTGTAACTCATTACCTATAGTTCCACCAGTGATTTGTTTATTTTGAGCCAAAGCCTTTAGAACTATTCCTAAGACTTTGCTACCTCTAATATATGCAGAACTTGTGACACAACCCCTTAACCCTAAACTACCTCCCTCAAACACCAAATCAATTTTTCGTTCAGCTAAAATCCTACCAAGTTCATTAGCTGCTATCAAGTACTCTCTTTTCTTTCCAGAGTTTGGACTACAAAAGACACAAATAGTTTTGAATTTGCGTGTTGAGGATTCTGCCATTTTCTCTTACAGATCTCTCAAAAAAATTGTGTGCATATTGACAATAATGAATGTGCATATAAAGAAAGTAGAAGAGTAAAAGAACAGTTCAATGGGATAAAATAATTGTTGACAGAAAAAGTATAAAAACAAAAATGATGATAAAAACAAAAATAATCAATACTGTGTGTACAAATGTCAAAAAGAAAACATTGAAAAATTAAAAGCAAATATTAAAAGACTAAAAAGTTATCGACAGTAGAAAAATCTGCAATGTGTGTACAAAAGTCAAAAAGAAAATATTGAAAAGCTAAAAGGAGACATTGAAAAACTAAAAAAAATTGTCGGCAGTAGAAAAATTTACAAGAAAATAAAATCTAGGTGATAAAAAGTCAAAAAATACTGCAAGATGTAGAAAAAATAATGCATTAAAAAATAAAAAAAAAGTTAGTGATACACCTGATTATAAACAGTAGTTGTGATTTTGGCTCACATCTTCCTCTGGTTTTACGTCCAGTAACCGCTTACACACCTTCTATGAGTCGAGGATAGGCTTCCCATCCAGTTTTCTTATTAACTGGCAAACAGGGTTTTTTATCGTCAGATTCCCTAGACTGTAACGCTGGTTCTCTTCCTTGAATAGTTCCCATAAATCTAAAAGAGTGCGTTGAACTTGTCCACAAGGATGCGTCTCAAGAGTCTGAAGGATATTATCCATAGACTCCTTACTTAGTCTATCCTTTATGAATTTAATTTTGTCTTCTCGATTTATGGATGCAAATCCAATATTTTTACAGCGTGTGTTGCAATTCCATCTTGCACACTTGTAGCAGACCCCCATTCTTTTAGCTCTCCTCTTCTTTGAGTAAGAACTTCTCCCCGTACCTGGCAAATATTTAATAAATGAGTCATCAATCTCACCTGCCAATCATACTTTGGCTTCTATGATCAGCGAATATCCTCAGGAAGATTCAGATGCCTAAATACCTTCATTCTTTCTAGTTTGCGTTCATCAATTTTCCTGAGTGCATCTTTGGAAAGAGTTGGAAACCTGTTTTTTAGTGCTGCAAGAGATGCTTCCATGTTTAATTAACTTTGTTAAGAAAATGAAAGAGAAAATTTACAATGAAACAACTAAACATAAATTAAAAAAAAAAAAACTAATAAAGAGAAAACTTGGGTTTCCACCTAATAAGCTATTTTAATAATAACACTAAAGCAAAATTAAAATAGAACGAAACAAACAAAAGAACAAAAGAAATTAAAAAGAAGTGAAAAAGTTAAAAATTTGGGTTGCCTCCCAAAAGCGCTTAATTTATAGTCTTTAGCTTGACTATAGCTAGATCTTCTTCATAGAGGATAATACACAAAGTATATCATCTCAATAATCACGGAAAGATAGACTTTTGTCAATTTTAATAAGTCAAGCCAGCTTGATTTGAGCCTGCATGGAAAAAAATTAAGACAAAAATTATTTAATATTTTATAATTAGGCTCATAATTTTTAAAAACTTTCCAATGAGCTCTTTTTCTTGCTCTAAATTTTCTTAAGAAATTGAGATAGGAAGGTAGTGGAGTTGAATTAAGAGTCGGTGAGTGCTCAGTTGATGGTGGTGAATGCTTCTTCTTTTCTTCCAAGTCATCAAATTGATATTCTTTATGGTCTGACATATATGATGTTGTATTCACCAAACAAACTAAAAAAATTTCCTTTGAGTGCTCTTGTTCAAATCCTTCTTCAATTTCCCCATTAATTTCAACCACTCCGCAGATATTATCCATTAGAGAAGAATATTTCTTGGGCAAATTGGGCTCAACTTCTTCCTTTTTTTCTTGCTTGCTTGAAGTATCTCCTTGATCAATCATCTCTTCCTCATCATCACTCAAAGAAATTGCCAAACATTGATCTCTAGAATGTTCTTCAATTTGACTTAATAGGTTACTATGGCCTTGAACATCTAATGGACTAGCAAACTGTTCCATTTGTACATCAAAATTTGTATTGTGGCTAGTCCATTGATTCATCCTATCTTCCAATCTTTCACATCATTCATGAGTAGCATTTATGAATCTTTCCAATGCTGCTTCATAAGATGGTCTGTGCTTCTCAAATGGTGCATGATATTGAAAATCATATTGATAAGGATACCATAAATTGTTACCTTGATCGCATTGGTTTTCCCATGAAAAGCTTGAATAGTCACTCCATCCTAAGTTGTTTATGTTAGAATATGGATAATTCTCATGCCTATTATAATTTGGAAAAAATTGTACCTGCTCTGCATATTGGCATTCAAAATTCAAGTGATTACCTCCACATAAATTACAACTCAAACATAAATTAAATAAAGTATTAGCATCAAGTTTATCAATTAAGTTAGCCAATGTATCGATTTTAGTGTTTAACTTACTAAAACCATCCTCACCATACATGTTTGCTGCTCTATTTAGCATCATTCTTCCATCGCACCATTATAAGTTGTGAAAAGCCATCTTTTTTTTTTTGTTCTTTTTTTTTATAAAAGTTAAAAAAAAATCTGCAAAATTTTAAAAAATATACAAAATAATCTAAAGTAATAGAGTATATCAACCTATTGATATTGTCAAAAATTATCTTCTCCAGCAACGGCGCCAAAAACTTATTGCGCGATTTCTGCAAGTGCAGAGATCGTTTACAAGTAATAAAGTGATGAGTGAGTATCGTTCCCACAAGAAAGGGTTTGTCAAGTACCAATTTTAAGATTACTCTATTATTTAGAAATTCAATTATGAGATTTTATGTTTTAAGCTAAAGTGAAATTCAAGTAAATAAATGATGATAAACATGAAAATAAGATTAAAAGTCTAGGATTTAGAATTCATCAATTGATCACATATGATTTCTTTATAATCTTTAGATGGATTATTTTTGCTAGAATTAATGATTAGATTTTCCTAAATTATATGATACTCTCTCAAGATACAACATGTGTGTTCATATTAACCTTACGTCTACTCTTGTGATCATAAGCGATTAACACAAACCCATTAAGTTTTATCACAAAGGAGTATTCTTATCTCTAAGCAATACATTCCCTAGGTCAATTATCGTAATGAACTAATATTGTACTTCCACTCTCGCTACTTCACACAATATCTTAAATCATGCAATTAATGGCCAGTTAATTACAAGCATTAAGTTCTAAGATAAAAGATTAATTCCAACAATCAAATCCAATCAATTAAATATAAATAATCATATGCAAATCAAAAGATTACATCTAAATCCTAGAAAAATAAATTTAGCTATTCATAATTAAAAGAGAATAAACAATTAAATTAACAATAAAAATAATAAACATATTAATAACTTATAATTAAATTCAAGAATAGAGTTTAGAAAGAACTTGTTTTGGGATACAATCTTTGATGAACTCAAGCTTCCAAAAACTCCTCCTCTTGATCAAAATAAAAAATAAAACTAATCTACTCTAAGAAAACATATAAAAATCTCCCTACATATTTTTTTTATGGATTTTCTTTGATGCCATTTCCCTTTGCCAAGCATGGTATTTATAGACATATTTGGTGGAAGAATTCAAGTTCCATTAAAATTCTTACATCAAAAATTCAATATTGATGGTTAGGTTGGCCACCACCCATTGAATTCCTTCATCAATATTCAAAAATGGTTAGGTTGGCTACCAACCATTGAATTTTGGCCACCAACCATTGAATTCCTTCATCAATATTCAAAAATGGTTAGGTTGGCTACCAACCATTGAATTTTGGCCATCAACCATTGAATTTATTTCTCATGAATTGAAAACTTGAATCATTGCTTGCATCATTATTTTTACTACATCATTTTGATTTGCAAAAATAAAATAAAAATACTTAAAATAGTTATAATTTATTTATAAATTATAGAACTATTTATTTCTAAAAATAAGTAATAATATTATTGCATTATCGAGAATTGAGTTAAAATTTAAGTTTAAACAATTAAAATAACTCTAAAAATATAGAGTTATCAGAAATCATGGAATCCTTTGAAGCACTCATCCATCCAAAACCAAAAAATAATCTTTTAATGCTTCACATCAAAAATAATCTTTTAACGCTTTACATCAAACATACTTAATCATTACAAGCTCAGCTGTTACCCTTTGTCCACTGAGAATATCAAACATGGTTAACATATCAATGATTGTTTGGTAAAAAATTTTGAATGAGCGAGCGTGCCACGCGTGTGAGGTACGCGAATTAAATTCTTGCTCCTATTGACTTCTAATATCATAATGAATTGTGAATTCTCAAGTTTTTTTAGCCACAGTTCAATTGGATTCAACAAAGCTAGTAAATAAAATTGAAAAATTATGAGAAATTGAAAATTAAAGGAACTTATAATAGTATATTGAAATGAAACTAAGCTTCGGATTACTGTTGCACGATTTCTGCAAATGCATAGATCGTTTACAAGTAATAAAGTGATAAGTGAGTATCGTTCCCACGAGAAAAGGTTTGTCAAGTACCAATTTTAAGATTACTCTATTATTTAGAAAATCAATTATTAGATTTTACATTTTAAGTTAAATTTAAATTCAAGTAAATAAATGATGATAAATATGAAATAAGATTAAAAGTCTAGGATTTAGAATTCATCAATTAATCACATATGATTTCTTTATAATCTTTAGATAGATTATTTTTGCTAAAATTTGATTAGATTTTCCTAAATTATATGATGTTTTCTCTCAAGATACAACATATGTGTTCATATTAACTTTACGTTTACTCTCGTTATCATAAGCAATTAACACAAACCCATTAAGTTTTATGGAAATCCTCTTAAAAATCATAAAGGAGTATTCTTATCTCTAAGCAATACATTCTCTAAGTCAATTATCCTAATGAACTAATGTTATGTTTCCACTCTCGCTACTTCACACAATATCTTAAATCATGCAATTAATAGCCAATTAATTATAAGCATTAAGTTCTTAAGATAAAAGATTAATTCTAACAATCAAATCCAATCAATTAAATATAAATAATCATATACAAATCAAAAGATTACATCTAAATCTTAGAAAATAAATTTAGCTACTCATAATTAAAAAGAAAGAAACAATTAAATTAACAATAAACATAATAACAACTTAAAATTAAATTCAAGAGTAAAGTTTAGAAAGAACTCTTTTTGGGATACAATTTTTGATGAACATGAGCTCCAAAACTTCTCTTGATAAAAATAACAAAAAAGAAAAGTAATCTATTTTTTCTTTCTAAATATTTTTTTGATAAATTTTCTTGATGCTATTTTTTTTTTTTTTTGCCAAGCATGGTATTTATAGGCATGTTTGGTGGAAAAATTCAAGTTCCATTAAAATTCTTACATCAAAAATTCAACATTACTGGTTAGGTTGGCCACCAACCATGGAATTTCTTTATCAACATTCAAAAATGGTTAGGTTGGCCACCAACCATTGAAGTTATTTCTCATAGATTAAAAGCTTGAATCATTGCTTGTATCATTTATTTTTATGACATCATCGCCTGCATCATTTATTTTATTGCATCATTGTGACATCATTTTGATATGCAAAAATAAAATAAAAATACTTAAAATATGTTATAATTTATTTATAAATTGCAGAACTATTTATTTCTCAAAATAAGTAATAATATTATTGCATTCTTAAGAATTGAGCTAAAATTTAAGTTTAAACACATAAAATAACTCTAAGAATGTAGAGTTATCACACCCCTAAACTTAAGTTTTTGCTTGTC
Organism: Reutealis trisperma; assembly: GCA_947687605.1. Classification (NCBI taxonomy): domain Eukaryota; kingdom Viridiplantae; phylum Streptophyta; class Magnoliopsida; order Malpighiales; family Euphorbiaceae; genus Reutealis; species Reutealis trisperma. The sequence goes on from CANTUT010000008.1 coordinate 987,360, forward strand.
CTCAAACAAAAGAAAATTCAAAATTTAAACTAATTCACTTTCATAGGAAATTACGATTGCATTTAGCGTACACAACAAGCCTTTAAACCCCTAAGTGTCCCATAGAGGATGAGTTATAGTCTCGTGAGGGCTTCAAGTGGTGATACCCACAAACACTTTTAAAACTCTAAATTTCTAACTATTTATTTCAAAGAAAAATAAAATATCACAAAGAGAAAATTTAATCCTCGCATGCTTATGTTGAAATATATATATATATTTTTAAGATCTCAAGAAATTAATATTTACAAACAACATATCAATAGTATTACAAGTCAAGCTTCTATCTCAGGTTCAAAACAATCCTCATCTCAATTATATGTTGAATAAGCATGCATTAAATTAACCGTAAAGAAATTATTGCACTTCAGATAGGCATATACACACTAATATCTTTAAATGTCTCTATCAAAAGATATAAAATAGATGTACAAATCTCATAAGCATATAAAAGCAAATAATCTCCACTAATGGAATTCACAAATTAAGAGAGATCAATAGGTCTTGACTAGTAATGGTGCTAACACAAGGTATTTTGGCTAAACAAAGAAAAGGCTAAATGAACAAAAGTAAGATAATTATGCCAAGTTTACAAAAGAAAATCAATAGCTCAAATAAAGGGATTATGTTAATGAAAGATCCCTTCCATCTTAAGCATCATTATTCTTCAATGTTTTCTTTTTTTAAGCCCCCTTCTTCTTCTTCTATATTTTATTTTTTTTCTCTTTTTTTTATTTTATTTTTTTGCCAACAACATTATTCTAAAGTTAAGCAAGAATACTAACTTTTATTTTATTCAATTTTCTTGCTTTCTCTCAAATTTATTTTAAGCAGAAGGTGATATTTTACAATGAATAATACTCTCAGTTATTAGATATCCTTATTTTCTTTTAAAACTCCAATAATTCCCTTTTCTTCATTAGAATATAAACTTGACAAAATTATCTCACAAATAGGTTGAAGGATAACAATTAAGGTTAATTAAAAAAGAAAAGAAGGCTAAAATTAACAAGGCACAAATAGGTAAACTAAGGAAAAAATTAAAATAAGAGTGGATATAAGTAACAGGCTAAACAAGCAATGCCTAAATCATATCTCTCTTTCAAAATGAATTCAAAATTTTGCCTCAAAAGTTTGCAAAAACATGTTCTAAGATAAGTGAGACAAATGAAGATAAAAAAAAATATGTAGAAGCCCTCTCTAAGTAAGCATATACAAATTCAATGCAATCAATATAATGCAAAGCAAATCAAAATATAATTTTAATAAAAGTTAATTTCTTATCCCAAAATAGTTGCTTAACCTGAAATACTTTAATAAATTGTCCATAAATTCCAATTATAGTCTATTATTGGCTTTTCATCAAATTATTTAACACAAGCATATTTTATCAATAAAATAGTAAAATTTTTAAATTTATTCATTAAAACACAAAAGAAATGACTGAAAATAAAAATCAAACTAAACCTTCCCCAAACTTGCAATAGACATTGCCCTCAATGTCAAAGAAACAAACCAAAAAAAGAAAATACTTCCTCTTGTAGAAAAGTGGATTCCAAATTGTAAGTGATAACTCTATATTTTTAGAGTTATTTTAATTGTTTAAACTTAAATTTTAGCTCAATTCTCGAGAATGCAATAATATTATTACTTATTTTTAGAAATAAATAGTTTTACAATTTATAAATAAATTATAATATATTTTAAGTATTTTTATTTTATTTTTGCATATCAAAATGATGTCACAATGATGCAATAAAATAAATGACGCAGACGGTGATGTCATAAAAATAATGATGCAAGTAATGATTCAAGTTTTCAATCCATGAGAAATAAATTCAATGGTTAGTGGCCAAAATTCAATGGTTGGTAGCCAACCTAACCATTTTTGAATATTGATGAAGGAATTCAATGGTTGGTGGCTGAAATTCAATGGTTGGTAGCTAACCTAACTATTTTTGAATATTGATGAAGGAATTCAATGGTTCGTGGCCAACCTAACCATCAATGTAGAATTTTTGATGTAAGAATTTTAATGGAACTTGAATTCTTCCACCAAACATGTCTATAAATACCATGCTTGACAAAAGGAAAGAGCATCAAAGAAAATCCATGAAAAAAATATGTAGAGAGATTTTCATATGTTTTCTTATAGTATATTAGTTTTATTTTTTATTTTGATCAAGAGGAGGACTTTTTGGAAGCTTGAGTTCATCAAAGATTGTATCCCAAAACAAGTTCTCTCTAAACTCTATTCTTGAATTTAATTATAAGTTATTATTATGTTTATTATTTTTATTGTTAATTTAATTGTTTCTTCTCTTTTAATTATGAATAGCTAAATTTATTTTTTTAGGATTTAGATGTAATCTTTTGATTTGCATATGATTATTTATATTTAATTGATTGGGTTGATTGTTGGAATTAATCTTTTATCTTAGAACTTAATGCTTGTAATTAACTGGCCATTAATTGTATGATTTAAGATATTGTGTCAAGTAGCGAGAGTGGAAACACAATATTATTTCATTAGGATAATTGACCTAGGGAATGTATTGCTTAGAGATAAGAATACTCCTTTGTGATTGTTAAAGGATTTCCATAAAACTTAATAGGTTTTGTGTTAATTGCTTATGATCACGAGAGTAGACATAAGGTTAATATGAGCACACATGTTGTATATTGAGAGAGAACATCATATAATTTAGGGAAATTTAATCATTAATTCCAGCAAAAATAATCCATCTAAAAATTATAAAGAAATCATATGTGATCAATTGATGAATTCTAAATCCTAGACCTTTAATCTTATTTTCATATTTATCATTATTTATTTACTTCAATTTCACTTTAGCTTAAAATATAAAATCTCATAATTGAATTTCTAAATAATAGAGTAATATTAAAAATTGGTACTTGACAAACCCTTCCTCGCGGGAACGATACTCACTCATCATTTTATTACTTGTAAACGATCTGTGCACTTGCAAAAATAGCACCACAAGTTTTTGGGGCCGTTGCCGGGGAAGGCGACTTTTGACAATATCAATAGATTGATATACTCTATTACTTTAGATTTTGTTTTTCTTTTCTATTTTTTTATTACTTCGCAGGAATTTAAAAAAAAAAAAAAAGATGGCTTTCCACAACTTGTAATAGTGCGATGGAGGAATGATGCTAAATAGAGCAGCAAACATGTATGGTGAGAATGGTTTTAGTAAGTTAAACACTAAAATCGATACATTGGCTAACTTAATTGATAAAATTGATGCAAATAGTTTATTTAATTCATGTTTGAGTTGTAATTTATGTGGAGGTAATCACTTGAATTTTGAATGCCAATATGCAGAGCAGGTACAATTTTTTTCAAATTATAATAGGCATGAGAATTATCCATATTCTAACATAAACAACTCAGGATGGAGTGACTATTCAAGCTTTTTATGAAAAAACCAATGCAATCAAGGTAACAATTCATGGTATCCTTATCAATATGATTTTCAAGATCATGCACCATTTGAGGAGCACAGACCATCTTATGAAGCAGCATTGGAAAGATTCATAAATGCTACTCATGAACGATGTGAAAGATTGGAAAATAGGATGAGTCAATGGACTAGCCACAATACAAATTTTGATGTACAAATGGAACAATTCGCTAGTCCATTAGATACTCAAGGCCATGGTAACCTGACAAGTCAAATTTAAGAACATTCTAGAGAGCAATGCTTGGCAATTTCTTTGAGTAATGATGTAGAAGAGATGATTGATCAACCAGATACTTCAAGCAAGCAAGATAAAAAGAAAGAGGTTGAGCCCAATTTGCCTAAAAATTTCAAATATCCTTCTCTCATGGCTGATATCAAGTTCATAGGAATCACCTCCTTGCTACTACAATACATAAACCTATCTCCCTTTTATCCATAAACTCTACCTCCTTTCTCTTACAGTCTATCTTGGCATTGTGCCTTGATAGCCAATCCATACCTAATATAACATCTATCTCCAAAACCTCTAAGACTCGCAAGTCTAGAGATAATAGCCTACCATAAATCTCAACCAAGTAATTCCTATAGATTTTATTCACAACTAATATATTTTATTCATAACTACATATTCTTCTAAAGGGGTAAATACTTTTAAGGGTTCATGCATGATTTCACAGTCAATTCTCAATTTCTTAACAACATGCGATTTTGTCTCTCCCCCTCAGATAAATACTCATCCATAAGTTCCTGCTTAAGTTCTTCCCACGTCATGGGGTTTCACCTTCCATTCAAGGTTCAACCTTTAGCTCATACCATAGCCAAGCATCCTTCTTGAGCTGCAATCCAACCAGCTTTATGGCCCTAGCTTCAGAATAGGGCAACCTCTTAACCAGCTTGTCCACTTCATCCAAAAAGTCTTGGGGATCTTCACCTTGCTCCCCATTGAAAGTGGGTGGCTTCAATCTCTTGAAATCCTGGATGTTAACCCCTTCATCATCCCTAACTCTCCGTTGCCCTCCTTGACCAACTGGAGGTGGTGGTGGTACTTGCATAAGCTCTGGCTGTTGTTATGGCTGTTGTGGCTGAGGTTGTTGAGCTCTCACTTCCTGTAGTTGGTGATGCAATTCTTGAATCTCTTGCCTCATAGCTTGCACTTCCTTACTAGAGGCTTGCTCACTAACTCGAACCCTCTATCTTACTTGTGGGGGTCCTTGTGATCTTGTCTGAGGCATACTTTCACCATCTGGCTGAGCCCTAGCAGCTCGTGCAGCAGCTCCCATAGCAACTCTAATTCTATTTCGTGCAATGTTAGCAGCAGCACGTACGTTATCATGCTTCCTCTTAGGTGCCATCTATAGTTATCATAAACTAGTTCAAGGTCAATATGTCATAATGTCTTAACTTATTCTAATGCTAGCATACATATATGTCAAATCATACTATAATCATATATATAGGCTTATTATTCACATACTTGTGCTTATCATTATTGTCAATAGCATGCTTTTATTCCATAATTTCAATAAACCAATGAATCAATCCAATAAAGAAAACTCTTAATGAAAGAATCAACAATAATAAATAAATCAACATCCTACTCTAGCATGCCATATCATAGTCAACTATTTTATCAATTAAATAAAGACTAAATAATATCATAATCAATAATGGAATCGCTCCTATGTTGCTCTATGTGCACGCAGTCTAGCTCTAGCAGTGGAGTCTGTAGTTCGCTCGGGTGAATAGCGTACAGGAGCGCATGCAAAAGTGGGGCAGAACACTCATCCTCATCCACATCCTCCACATCTTGAATTTCCATATAAAAGCTGCCTAGAGGCCTGTGAGACTCTCATATTAGGAGCAGATTGTCTTAAGATGCGAGTAATCCCGATTCCAACATTCTCTAGATCTTGTCTTAGCTGCTTTATCTCCAATTGGACTCCCATGTTTTGATGCACTAACTCAAGATTTTGTCTCTTGAGCATCTTTACCTCTTCTCACAAGGCAATCACTTCTCCTTTACACAGCTCGAACTCTCTAGTCAATGCCTCTCGTGGATCCTCAGGGTCAGGTTGTAACTCAACAGGTATCTCCTCCTTTGGGTCCTCCTCAGGGTCCTCCTTGGGGTCCTCCTCAAGATCCTCCTCAGGGTCCTCCTCAGGATCCTCCTCAAGGTCCTCCTCAGGGTCCTCCTCAGGGTCCTCATCCACCGAATCATCATCAATCACAATCACAAGTGGAGGGTCATCATGATCACGTCTCATCCTCTTAGGTCTGGGTCCTCATACAGGGGTCTATGAAATAAACACATATCACAAAAATAAAACACAGTAGTACATATATGATAACCTAGGCTTGTGATTAACGCTGAATTTTTCCTAATGAAGGACTTCAATGACAGTAAGGAATCCTATTACTCCGAGGTAATCTTAAATTCCCATGAAATCTTAAACCTAAGGCTCTAATACCACCTTTGTCACAGCCCGACTTAGGGAGCTATGACGATCCTAGGACACGGGAAGACATAAGGTCACCCACACCCGTAGAATCCTTAGCTTATGTAAAATTACTTATCAAATACCCATATCTTATTCAATTAAATAATAACTTATAAAATTTGCGGAATAGGCCCATAAACTTCTTACATCTTAAAAAAAATCTTATAAACCAAAGTAAAAGGAAAACATTTGAAGATAACTCAACAAAATAAAAGTCCAAATAATCCCAAACTTAAAACCACAAAACATCTATTTCCAATCGATTCTCAAGTACTTCGCTTATTACCCCCAGAGCACTAAACCGAAGTTCACCAATACACATGAATAAAGAAAACTCTATTATCTTCTAGGCAAAGCAATCACTCAAGTGGAGGAACGGGCTTGAGTTAGTTACCTTAATTAATCTTGTCATCCTGAAATATATAAACATAGAAAAGGGTGAGTAGAAGACTCAGTGAGAGTAGATGCACACATAGGGTATGTAAGAAAATAAACATGGGCTCAATAACATAGCTTGGTTGTAAAAATGAGGAATAAACAATAGGGTAGCAGAAATAACTTATAACTTATATTAACTTAGGAGTAGGGGCTATTGCCTTCTCTACTCAACTTATAGCATAAGACTAATCAGGTCCTATGGCTAGCAATATTGGACCCCTACTAGCCGAGGTCTGGATACTTTACCCTATCCATGGGCATACCTTGTGCACAAGTCCAATGTTCACCCCACATTGAGAAGGGGTGTTTCTGCAGGCTTGGAAAAGTAAACAATAACATATACATAGCAAGAGTTTAACTTATATTAGGACTCTTATGAAAGAGCCCTACTTAGCTTGAAAGACTTGGTTTAAGGTTTTACAATGTCATTACATGTCATAATATAGCTTAATGTGAGTTTTGGGTTCAAACAATCAACTTAAAAAAGAGTTCTACTTAAGGTGGGACTCTTAAGCAAACATAGCTCATGAAATCATAGTCAATCAATAGATGTGGAATCATGAAGGAAATCATTCAATCTCAAAGAAAACATTTCATATTTACAAAGAAATAAGAGTGTGCATTACAACTCACCTTAAACTCCTGTGCTCCTAGTTAACTGAGCTAAGTGGATCGCAGGGTTTGAACCTCCTTAACCTCTACAGCATAAATCAAACAGTTCTTATTTAATTCATATAGTCAATAACTTATCATATTTATGCATATTCTTACTTAACTTAAGTGGTTGACTTGAACTAGGACTCCTAGTCCCATTATGAATCTTTGATCAAACAAAGTCAACCTTTAATATTTTTCCTTATTTTGACTTTTAATCTTGATGATTTAATGTTTTAATATTATTTTAATATGTTTAATAATATGTTTTAACTCATCTTAGGTCATGGTCAAACTTTTGACTTTAACTTCTTAAGGTCAACCCTATACTAAAGGTACACCCTAATGAAAGTCTTAATATTTGACTTGTTCATACTAATTGACTTCATAAATTTTGAATTTATTTATTTAATTATATAATTATATCCTTAATTCAATGTTTATATTTAATTTATTTAGAAACTCAATTCTTAGGTCTAGAGTTCATCCCTCAAAAGATTTCAACTCGCCCATCGTTCGATTGCTTGAGTTCTTGTTATCAATTTCAAATTTTATTGCTTAACTATTTAATTATTTTATTTAATTAAATAATTTTAATTAAAACTAGGCTTAATTAACTTAAATTGGAAAGTTCCCAAATTTAAATTGTTCATAGATGTTTAAGAACATTTTTTTAAAATTCCATTTTGGATTTATCAATAATTCGAACTCAGATTTTACTTCCAACAATTTTTATGTTCAATTGGTTCTAAACTCAACCAAAATCTACTAAAAAAAAAATTACAGAATTTGGGAATTAATTTCCCCTTCTAGGCTGAATAGTTCCTGCATAAATTTTTATTTTTTTCAATTAATCATGTTCTTCACCATCAACCATACTTTTGTTTGCAATCAATTCTCTCTTTCATTCCTAGGCACAATTCTTTTCTTAATTCAACAAATACCTATCCTATTCTACCAATTAATTCAATCCAACACACATTGCCATGATTTATAAACATTCTTAATTGCTGTAAAAAGAAATAAGAATAAAAAAAAATTAAATTGAGAAAATAATTCTTCTCACCTTAATTCACAAGGATAACTTCACTCCCCTTCAACTAGTCTTAGCCAACCCTTCCAAGATTGAACAACAAAAATTTTAATTTAATTTTTTTACAGCAGATATAGAAATAATCAGCCCATAAGAATTAATAAGATTTAATGTAGAGGAATTTTACCTTGTAAAAATCTTGCTTCTATATTGTTGATTCTTGAATTGATTGAGAGAAAAGGAATAAGAATAAGTTTTTTTTTTTCTTTTGGAGAATGAAAGTGGCGTGTGCAGCAAACTGAAGAGGGAGGCGGCTGCTGGTCACTTTAAATTCTAGGGTATTCTTTTTTTTTTTATTATTATTATTTTATTAATTTTAAAAATAAAATACCGATTTTTAGGTTTTTGTGCAATTTTCTTATGCTTCTGTTGAGAATTTGGAAAAATGCTCAACTGGACTTTGGTTTCAAATATTCTTAACTTTCATTTGGTATATTTATTTACAACTTTGGTCAAATGACCAAAATACCCCTGATCAATGGCAGCTGCCAGGGTTATTTTCGGTATTTTCGTGATAACTTTTCCGTTTCTTATTCTTTTTCGTTCAAATGAAAAGCATTGCATTTTATGTAATATTTGGAATTTATTTTTAGTATTTTCTTGATTTTTAACTCAAATACCCCTGGTCCACTATCTTAGGGTCAAAATGACCAAAATACCCCTATAGTCGAAATATTCCCTATTACTATCCTAACTTATTCCTTACATTATTAAACATCCTAAACATATTTTGAACATAAAATAAGTCACATTATACTATTTCTAATGCACATTAGATCTTATAATTGCTATCCTTAAGCAGGATGTTACATTTAAACTCTATGATTTATAATTAATGGGCTGGGATGCTTATTAGGCTACCAAATTTGAGCACAAACAATTACCCCTCTTATATATGTTTTGGCCTAAAGGCCCAAACTCTTATATAAGAGCTAACCCCCCTTTTAATCCTTCTATTGTCCAACATGCCTAGGCCCAAAATTCAATTTTCTTCAGGTGATAAATGTGGTGGAGGAGAGAAAACAAGAAAATAGAATCACAGCTAACTAGGGAACCAGAGCACCAGCAAAATTCAAACTCTTCTAACTCCATTGTTGTTCCATCTTCTAACTCCATTGTTGTTCCATCTTCTAACTCTTCCATTTACTCCTTTCAAGAACACCATTTTTTCAAACCTCTAACATTTCACCTCCCTACTCCACTGCAAACTTCTTTTACTCCATTTACTAGTTTAAAGCCTTTCCAATGAACGCAATTTTCTTAAACCAAATCATTTTCCTCAAAATCTTTATAATTTCTAGCAACTCCAAGTTTAAACTTTGAACCTTGTCTAATCACTTTATCTTTTGATTCCCTTAACCCATTTTCTTTCTCAACTCTCTCACAAAAACTACCCAAATCTCTTCCTTTGTCCATTGAACTCGATTCTCTGATGATACCCAGCCCAACTGACTAATGCCTCGTCAGTCTCACGCTGTCCAGCAACTCCTCTCAGGCAATCGGCATTTCTCGCTCATAACCAACGGTGACAGCCCCTTCATCACATCCAATCTCCATGCCGCCATCTAGTTCATGTTCTATCATTAGCGTGTAGCCAGTCTCTATTTTGACTGCCCACCGTTCTCTATTCTCTAGCCGTGTGTTTACACTTTTTGCACCGCAAATGTACAAGTCTATTGTAGCAAATAGTTTTAATAAGTAAAGAGTTGTCGATCCCACATGGAAACGAATTGATTACCAAAATTATCTAAATTTTCTAATATTTAATCTATGAACAAGAATGATGGAATAAATGAATTTTAATTAACTAATGAAATTGATTTAAAACTAAATTAACAAAAATAAATCAACCTAATTAACTAAGATTTAATTCAATGAAAGAAACACCTAGGATTTAGATATCAATTAGTTTTTATGCTAATGATTCATACACATTTATGCAATTATTCCAACAAATTGAAATTAAAGGTGGTTTTCCTTAATTAAATAAAATCCTCTTTCAAGGTAGATTATCAATATTTAATTCTAATCTTACACCTACTGTCGTGGTTGTAAGAAATTAGATTAAACTCATTAAGCGCTATAGAAAACTAAACAATTCACCACCTAGGCAATACTGATATGTCTATGAAGCATTAATCCTAAGTTTATTCTTCCCATAAACTAATGTTGTATTTCTACAACACCTTAAATTGTGTAAAAGGTGGCCAATCAATCACACACTTAAAGCACAAGAAAAATAATTTAATTCAATATAAATGAATAAATAATAAGTGTATATGAATTCAATAACAATCAACCAAAATCCATCTAAACCGTAGAAAAATTATTTTAGCTACTCATAAATAATTCAATGGAAGAACAAATTGAATAAATCCAATAACCAATCATGAATCCAATAAAACTAAAGGAATAAAGAAATAAGATTTAGAAAACTTCTAGGAGATGGAAATTCTTGAATCTTGAAGGTTGAAATCATAATCTTCGAGGCTCAAAACCTAAGCTATCTGTCCCTTCCATGGCTGTTGTACTCTTTTTTTTCCCTTTTCAGAAAACGCAAATCTCTCTCCAAAAATCTATTAAGCACGATCTTCCCCAAATTTTACGTTCTTTCCTCTTCAAAATCCCTCTTTTTCTTTTCCTTATCTGATCCCCCTAATTTAAAGTGGGTCCTAGTAATTTAAAAAAGGATTGGTTAAGATTTTATCCACATCCACCCCATTTATTTTAATAAAAATCGTAATAGATTCTATAGTGGGTGGATAAGACTTATGCGTTTTAAGTTGTGCACTCTTGGTTGATACATTCCATATCAAAGTTTTGCTTTGATCTTTTCTTTAATTCTTTTTCTCAATTTTTCCACTTCAATTAAGATCTAAAACCTGCAAAATCTATAAAACACATCAAAAATCATAAATTAATCAGATAAATGGAATTTTTGAGGATTTAATCCTAATTTTCACCAAAAAGCCTCTAAATTAAGGGTAAAATAATATCAATATTAATGTAAAATTTCAGCACATCAACGTGCGCTGCTCTACCTAGTTTGAGCTGCTGCCGTTTTCATCTCCTAACCAGCAGCACCGATTCTTGCTACCCTCCATCGTGCCAAGCTGCCAACTGCTTTCCACCTTCACCAAAGATTTTCCAAATCTTCAACTTCAGCAGCGAGTTCAATTAATCCTGCCGCTTCACCACGCTTTTCCTTTTTTTTTTTTTTTGAAATGAAACTATCATGAAGTTAGGAACTAATTCTTTGCTTTGGTTGAATTTTCAAATGGTTCTAAGCTCTATTATTGGGAGATATATCCAATCGCTCCTCCACTTTCACTAAAAAATTCATCACCATCAAGAAATTTTCCTCCACCAACTCCTAATCCTCACAAAAATTTGCAATTTTACCAAAGAAAATGGTTAAAGAAAGATAATTCCTTATTTTGGTTTCGTGCTTTGGCAATTGATGGATTTAGTATCAACTGAATGGTATTTGGAGAATGAATTTGATTCTTGGAAGTGATTTGAATTGGGTGAATTGCATTGATGTTCTTTGGAGGAAAAAATAAATTGAATGAGAAGTGGTTCTTTAATTTGATGATTGTATTCCTCAACATATATAGCCATGTTTTGGCTACTCTAAAATGAGCTACTTATCTTGGTATTCTTGTTTTCTTAAATGGCTAGCTACAAAAGGAATTGGCAAATTTCTTTAATAATGTACGTAATTTAACTATCTAAATTTGCCAAAATTCATTTGTAATAAAGCCATAAACTACAAAATAATTGGTCTAAGATTCATAAAATCTAAGGAATTTATTTGAATGTTTATTCATCACGGGGCGGATATAACCATATCTTGGCCTCTCAAAGGAATATGATGAATTTAGAATTTAAGGGTGATTCAAGAACTAAAGGTTTGGGACATGGCAAATCTCTTGGCAAAATTTTAACAGAAAAACTCTCACTATTTGTTGAAGTAACTTATGACCATGTGTTGGCCATTTTGAAAAACTTGTAATGAAAGAACCTTAGTTAAGAGATTATGCTGGTGAAGGTCTAGTGAAGTAGTAATTAAATAGCCATACTTTGGCTTCAATTTACCAAACTTAATAAGAAACTCATAATAGACCCAAATAATAAAACCAATTAAAGCCATGGTTTGGCCTAAGAAAAAGGGTACTTAAATGACAAGTATTCACACTTTGGTTAATTTGGCTTAAAAGAGGGATACGATAACCATGGTCTTGGATCAATAAACCATACATTTAATTAATCTTACCCAAACAAAATTTCAAGATTAGCCACCAATTTTGGATCAAAAGATTGGGCTCCAAATGGTAAAAAGATTTCACAGGTTTTAAACACTATGAAGAATTTCTAAAATATGTATGGTTTGTAATCTTTCCTTGATACTCTATCAATTCTCCTTGATTCTTTCTAACTAAAAAGCATTCTCTTTTGTTCTTTTCTTCAATGGAATATGATTGACACCCTTTCTCTCTTATCCATTTGAACCAAAACATCTTTTCTGTAAAATTTTTGGTATTTAATTACTTTGCCAAAAAATTCATTATGTTATATTCTACTGCCTTCTAATGTGCCATCATAATGTAATTGGCACACTTCTTGGCAATCCATTGTTTGTATGTCATTTCCTTGTTTATGCAATATCTTTTGCCAATACCTCTTTTTATGTATCCTTTTTGACTCTAAAAAGTGTGGTGATCCAATGAATAAATTTGTGAACATGGCATTATGGAGTTGGGCTAGCCTGAAATTACCAGAGTATTTCGGCCTAATATTTGATGATTTAATCCATCTTATATTACCAAGAATTTAATGACCCATAATCTTGAAACAAATTTGTAGTTGACTGACCACTTTGAATCTATTTAACTCAAAGGACAAATTTATGTTTTAATCAAATGAATACTAAATTAGATGGTACCTTAATTTCCTTTGCTCTTGAATTATAATGATGCTCTTCTTTCTTTTGCATTTGTGGCTATGGATTTACCATCCTCTTCAACTTCTGGTGACCCTATTACCCCCGATGACAATGTTTTGGCCCAGGTATTTTCTTACTCTTCAAACATTTCTTTCATTTCTGAAGAGGCATTTTCATTTATGCCATTTGGTTTCTACTTCTTTAAGGGTTAATGTAATTATGTGGATCTTCTAGTTAACAACAGACTCCTACTTTTGGTTCTTTCCAAGCATCATAGGTAATACTGAACGAACATTTTGTATTTTCTAAAACCCATATTAACACACAGACTTTCTTTCTTGCAAAGCGACCCTTCAATGTCATTGTTGTGTGATCCTTCTCAACCTCATATGCTCTTTAGGTACTTTTCCCTTGCTTAATCACTTATACACCTTGAATGACATCTTATAAATTCTCATATATCTTCAATTTTGTGCAGCTGTAATCTTGAGGATTTTGTTCCAAAAGCATCCCAAAGTGCTCATTCTTTAGGATTGGGTCTTAAAAACCCTATGGCGCTGGTTTTTCCTTTTCCACTCAACAATCTTATCGAGCTATTATTAGGATCTTCGTTAAAGAAACCTAAAGCTTCTGGCAAGATTAAATCTTGGCCAAGACTTACTAATGAATGGAGTAGATGGGTTTTAGGCTAACTCCCTAGTATGAAAGTGACTGGAAAAAAATTGGTGATTATGACTAAGTAGAGATATCCCCTGTTTACTTGACCCTCAAGATCCTTCCTTACCACCATATTCCTTTACTTCTATTAATCAAAGTTCTTATTCTGGGGTCATTAAAAAGTGGAATGATTTTGTAGCAAAAGCTACCTTAGAGGAACATATTGAATTTATTTAGGTTCTAATTTGCATAATGATCTTTTGTCCGACTTCTAGTAAACTAGCTATGGACTATTTGCCTTTACTAGAGCTCTCGCTGTAGATAAACCTTTTACTTTAGGCACCATGTTTTTAGCTGCCACTTTCCATTCTTTACATAAATACACTACTGATGATCCTTTTTCCAAATTAGGTGGTAACTTGTGGATAGTTCAAATATGGTTGTTGGCCTATTTTCCAGAATTAAGGCATAATGATTTATCGACTTCTCACCTTCAGCCATTGGGTCAACAACTCATGTCCTGCAAAGCTTCTTTAGGATCCATTGAGTGTTTTAGCTTTTTCTACTCTTTGTATTCATGGACTCCTAAACAATTAGATCTCTGGTCTAGTATCTATGAGAGTCAACATTACAAACCTTGATGGCTTCACTACTTTTCTTCTGACTCTAATAATCTACAAGCCTACCAAACTCAGCTCTTTTATGCTTTTTCTTCTAATAGACTTCTCATAGTTGGTGGTTCTTTATCCTTTTCCAATGTTCCTTCTACTGGTCCTCCCAAGGTATATAGGTATTTATCTTGTTTGTAGAGTAGGCAATTTGGTTTGGCTCAGTTTATTCCTTCTTTGGATATTCCACATCTCTCTTTGCCTCATGATATTTTGACAAAAACTTCTATTGAGGCATTAGCTAAAAAAGATGATTCCTCCTATTTCTCTCTCCTGCAGTTCCCTAACCAAGAGAGGATCACCTTTGTTGCTTAGTGGCCTAAGATCTTCAAGGAGCTTGTTCCTTACTCACTAAAAAAATTAATTGCTAGTAAGTTCATCATTTTTTTTTTTTTTTGCTATAAATTAGTGGCCTACTCAGCCTACTTTATATTTTTGACTTTTTTTTCTTGCAGAAATGTCTTCTCCTCCACTCCCTTCTAAGTATAAGAAAAGACAAAAAGAAGCAAGTGTTATTTCAAAAGATAAAACCCTATCTAAAGCACAAAAAATGAAGACAAACCAATATACCTACTCCTAAAAGGGCCAAGAAGGTCAAACCAAGCAAACCACCTGTTTCCACTGGCCTTAGGAGATCCAATAGAACACAGCTCAAGAGCAAGTTTTCTAATACATCATAAGCCCCAATGGAAGTTTCAAAATCTCCCTCTTCTGATAGTGATGATGAGGAAGAAACAGAAGAATCCACTGATGCAGTAATGCAACGCATTTCGCATTACTAGTCTTCCATATCAGAGGGTATTCATGCATCTCCAACACCACCTGATCATTCATCTCTTGCCTCTCATCCCAACTCTTCCAAGGACACTAGTGGTACCACATATTAGGATCTACCCCCTAGTAAGAAATCTACCCTTCCTTCTCCTCTCAAAGTAAACATTCTTCTTCATTTGTTGAGATTTTGAGAAGCCTATATACTAACTAACTTTTTTGTATCTTATAATATAGGCCTTCAATAATCCATCCTAATGTCATCATTATCCTCTAGGTGGCTTGGACTTTTCTTTCCTGACATGAGCTTCTTCTGGCACAAGTTTTGCTTCTTCATTACCATCTGAGGCTTCAATTAGATCTGCTAAAACAAACCTTAAGTACTTGATGGGTTTGGATTTACTAAGCCTTAATGGTAGTGGTGCAATCCTTTCTCTCCATCCTTCAGGCTACTTTAAGCACATCAGAAGAATCTGCTCTATTTAGCATGCTTTTATAGGAAATAAAGTCCATGTTTAGTGCCGCCAAGACCCACAATACTTCCATTGTGAGTCTGTCTGAGAAACTTCATTCTTTCTCTATTCGTAAGTAAGAATATGACTCGCTGGTTATGCAAGCAGCCTAATTACAATCCATCCTTCATTCCTTTTCAGCTTCATACTAGGCAAAGTATGATGCTCTCCAACAACTCAAAGCAAAGGTACTAGCCACAAAAAAATTGCCTTATGGAGTTATTGAATGAGGGTTAGAAAGTAAGGTCTGAATGTGATGCGATTGCTTATAGAGTCCTTATAGAAGGTCTAGCCCTGAAAAATGAGTATCCCTTGTCTAAATCCAAAATCAAGACTTAGAAGCCATTTAAAATACTAGAGATTCTCATTGTCAAAGATGGATTGAGATGCGAGCCACATTGTCTGACAAGCTTAGTGTTTAGGTAATCATTTCAGAAAATTGTGATCTATTCGCTACTTTTATGTTTCAAAACTAGGACAATGAACTAGTAATATGTCCATTAATACTTTGACCTTTAATGGTTATGCATTTGTGGACTGTTATGTATCATACTTGTAAAATACATATTGTGGCTTTCTTTGGATCTTTGAATGGATTTTGTCATTTTGACTATTGAGGCTGAGCCTCTTTAATTGTCATTTGGATTTGATTTGGTATAGAGGCTGAGCCTATTTCATCATGTAGCCATGTCACTTTCCAATAGCACAGATTCACTTACAACCATGTCATTGCATCATGCAGTCATACATCATATAACACTAACACAAATTCACTTACAACTATGTCATTGCATCCTCCTTTTTTTTTTTTTTTTTTTTTTTTGTTCTTCTACAAATTAATGGCCAAGTTGTGGATTAAAGTGCATATTAGGAACATTTGAAATTCATGTTTTTAAAAGTGGCTATCAGGCCTACTTCTTTCATTATTTCTGAAATTTAAGTGGTTATCAGCCTACTTACATAGAAAAGTACAAAATAGGAAATAAGTGTCCCTATGAATGGCCTCATACAATAGGTCATATAATATGTCATTATATTTCATAATACAAACCTAACTTAATGGTAGTGGGTTAGCTAATTGTTTCCTTTTCTTCATTCTCTATCCAACATTTCCCACATGGTGGAAAAATATTTCTTCAAGTATTTTCCATTAATATATCTCCTGTGGAGTTCTCCTTCTAAGTTAGAAAGCCAGTAGGAGTTGCCTTCCAAAACTTTTTGAATTATGAAGGGACCCTCCTAATTAGGTGACCGTTTCCCAAATTCTCTGTCTTTAGAGCCTATTGGGAGTATCATCTTCCAAACCAACTCTCCTTCCTTGAAATTCTTTCTCCTAAATCTCCTATTATAGGATCTAGAAATTTTCTTCTTCTGCACAATAAGCTTGTTCAACACTTGTATTCTCTCTTCATCAAGTTGTTCCAACTCCATTTGCATTGCCTCACTGTATTCTTCAAGAGTTAGTCCATTCTACCTTGCAACTCTCAAAGATGAGACTACCACCTCCAATGGGATTACTGCATCATGACCATATGTTAGAGTAAAAGGACTTACCCCTATAAAACTCTTTTTTGACACCTGTTATGCTCACAAAGTCTCATATAGGATTCAATGCCAATCCCAGGGATTATTTTCTAGCATTTTCTCCAAGATTCGTATCAGCACTTTGTTTGAAGCCTTGGCCTGTCCATTGGCTTGTGCATAAAAAGGAGCTGATATGATCAGTTTTATTCCATAATCTTCAACAAAGTCTCTAATATCCTCTCCAATGAACATAGTGCCTTGGTCAATAGTGATTGACTCAGGAATACCAAATTTGTGTACAATACTCTCCTTGATGAACTGAATCACATCTCTTTGCTCTACCTCCTTATAGGAATAGACTCAACCTACTTTGTGAAGTAGTCAATAGCAATAGTAATGAAACTATGTCCTTTAAATGATGCTGGATGGATTTTCCCTATCAAATCAATTGCCCACCCTCTAAATGGCCATGGTTTTATGATTGAATGGAGGTCAGCAGCAAGTACCCTTTGAATACTTCCGTACTTTTGGCATTGTTGGCACCCTTTTACATAGTTTATGTAATCTTTTAGGATCGATGGCCAATAATAGCCATGTCTCCTTATCAATTACCTCATTTTAATCCTAGCTTGGTGAGCGCCACAAATTCCTTCCTGTACTTGCTACATAACTTCCATTGACTCTGTAAGTCCAAGGCATCTCAGTAGAAGTCCATCAAAGCCTTTCCTATACAATTCAACCTCCCATAATATGAAATTTTGAGCCCTTATTTTTATCTTAAATGCAGTTCTTCTTCCCCGGCAATCCAAATACTTCACCAATTCATTCCTCCGATCATCTTTCATATTAATTCTTGCATTCAAAGAATCAACAATAATACCTCTTTTTGTAATTAATGGATGCATTCTTTTTTCAATCACAATCATTTTATGTGTTAATTCTTTGCTTATCTTTATTTTAGAAGCCATTCGTAAATTATATTCTTGCAATGGTTTAATATGTTTTCTGAATGATGGAGATGAGTATAATATATGGAATCCATTAACAACTGA
This sequence comes from Reutealis trisperma, assembly GCA_947687605.1. Classification (NCBI taxonomy): domain Eukaryota; kingdom Viridiplantae; phylum Streptophyta; class Magnoliopsida; order Malpighiales; family Euphorbiaceae; genus Reutealis; species Reutealis trisperma. The sequence continues at coordinate 1,005,699 of CANTUT010000008.1, forward strand.
ATTCAAAACATTGCCGAAGTCAAGCATACTCATGGATAAAGATTGCAGATATTTTTTTGGGTTTGGTTATGATAAATCCATTGATGATTACAAGATAGTCCTAATGGGTTGTAATGGAAGAACAAAGAAAATCGAGGTATTAAATCTCAAATCAAATTCTTGGAGGAAGATTAATCAGGAATTTAACTAATTCCCCATTTGGAGGGATTTTTGCTAATGGAGCTCTTCATTGGCTAGGCTATTCTTCTTCATCTTCTTCTTCTGCTTTCAAGATTGATAACAAATTGGTTATTGTTTTTGATATAGAAAATGAAAATTTTCAAGTATTTCGACAACCAGATTCATATTACCCATATTGGTCAAGTTTTGTTGTTCTAGGAGAATGCCCCTGTTTATGCTATAAATTCTAAGATAAAATCAAAGGAGAGTGCACTGATGTATGGGTAATGGAGGAGTGTGGTGTAGAATCATCATGGAATAAATTGTTTACAGCTCCAAATGAATTTACACCTCTTTTCTTTGCCAAGGATGGCCAAATAATTGGGATTCTTGATAATGGATCAGTAGTAAGGTTTGATATAAAGAAAAACAGTTTTCAACATATCTCGCCTTATGCTGCCTTATGTAATAGACAGCTAGTTAAAGGAAAACATTCTTTAACCAATTTCAAAATTCTTTTGTAAGCATCATCAGGGGGATGATATTAGTAGTTTGTTCTCCGGATTTCATAAATTTGTCGGCAACTTCATGTAGCCTTTTTTGGCAATACTTTTCATTCTTAATAAAATTTCTGCTATTGACAATGTGCAGTAATATGTGAATCTTATGCAATATTAATGTAAAATTATGCAAATAATTTACAAAATCTATATATAATAAAAATTGAACTTAAGAGTTGTTTTGAAATTTTTCACCAGACATATAAATATCAAGTAACATGCAGGGTTTATCTCTATAAACCGATATGAATATGCTCAAGACTCGGTTGACTCATATCTGTTACTTCCACAGATAAGTAAGTACTCTTCTGCATTGCCTGGCATGAAGGAGCACTAATCAATCTCCGCACGCAAATCTCCTAGATGTTCAGCCAAAAGGATCTCATCTTCTTGATTTGTAAAACCATCCAATTTAACCAGTTCTAGATGTTACAGTTTTGTATTCCTGCCTGCTGCTTGTATTGAACATGTTGCAGTCTTTTCCATACAATAGCTTTTAGGATCAATATGCACAATTGCTGAATTATTAATCATCACAGGCATGCATAAAGAACCAAGAAATTGCTAATTGCATCAGATAATCAGAAACAAGAAGTTCGTATGTGGGAACCAAAATGTTTGACTCATTGGTACTTAAGCCATCTCAAAGATTGTGAGCTCTTGAGTTCGAGATCCAGTCAAAACTAATTTAACCAAAAAAAAAAAAGAAACGGTTTTTTTCATAATAGAGAAATAAAAAAGATACAGAACAGGTTCCAAGAAAATCAAAAATCTATACGAGCTCTTCTGTCTCTCTCCGTCAGTTAAAGAAACTTACAGAATGAAGGACATAGTTTCAAGAAAGATATTAAAGGATCGCTATCATATTCTTGATCTGAATTTTCAATCCACCACAGCTCTTTTAGATAATAGAATTGAAATTCTGCAAGAAATGTAGAAAGCCAAGGACAGATCAATTCCTGCAACAACAAGATTTGAAGCTTAATTAACCAATAACTTCCAATAACAAATTCAACAATAAATTATTAATTTCTATAACTAAAAACAAGCAACAGAAAAATACCTGTAAAATCCATTTGCATAGAGTCAGCACTTTTACATTCTTCATAGTTAACAGGATCAAATCAAAGTCATGGCTAGTGAAGCTACTAGTCCTAGGGCCTTGTCTAAAATCAAGAAAGGCATCAGCAAGATTATAATGATAATCAAGGCAGAAAGAAGGAAATAATCCTCGATATCGAAAAGTTCGAAGCTTGAAACATCTGATAGTAACAAACTCTAATTGCAGACAGTCAAATATTGTCAAGTTTAGAAGCTTCGTATCAGAAATAATACTTAAAGACTGCAAACAATTGCAGCCAGTTATTTTCAAGGTCTCAAGAAACTGAAAATTTGTTAATATCGAAGAAACTGCCTTATTTGTGAGATGATTGACTGATATTATCTGAAGACTTCTGATAAAGAAAGTAGTAGTTGATAGAGAAAGCTGGCCGGCGAGGCATAAAGGATTATTGAACTCTAATTTCAACTTAAATTGCTTGTGGAATTCTTGCTTCCCAATAGAGAAATCAAGATGGAGTTTGTTGTTTGGTGCAATGATAGCTAACAAGACACTTCCATTGATAAAATGGAACTTCAATTTTCTGGTATTCTTGAAAGGAACTTTCTCATTAAATCTAGCAAGAAAACCACTAATTGCACCGGCTACATCCTCTTCAGTTCCATGTTGCACTAGAGTTGTCTCCCATAGATTTCTCCATCTCTTTGAAAGGAAAATGGTTTGTATGGCGGATTCAAATGTGATTGAGGAAATTATATGAAATAAAATGTCATCAGGCAAAGTACTAATCCAATCTTTCATTTTTTCCTTTGCAACACCAATTTGAGGACAGTGTCTCAGAGGCCATTTATGGCTTCATGACTGAAATTACTAGTTTTCTAGAGGCCATTTTCATATTGTTTGATCCATGAGGAAATAGGGACAAATTTTCTTTCAATGGATACATATAATGGATATATAAGTTATTATAAGGTCACATTCTTACACACGCAAAAGGAACTTTAGATGTGCTAATTTGTTTATTTTTTGTCGTTTAGTGATTTGGTCATTGCTTAGACTTTGCTGAATCATACTAATTTGGCCAAGGACACAAATGAATGCCAATTTAACATTTGAATTTCTTTTAGCTAAGGATGCAAGCAAATGCCGTTTGACATTTTCATTGAAAATTGAGTTAATTGACTAGTTTTTACCTCTATTACTACCAATTTATTTTCTTGATTTTTGTTTCTATTAACCAATTATCTAACTACACCAAACTTTCATTATCTTCCAGTAGCCACTGGTCACTATTCTCTTGATCTAAACTTAATTTTTTAAACATTTACTAATTTTTTTTTTCAAATTTTTTATACAATGCATCTTAGATAAGCACTACCCTTCATCATATTAGATCAGAGTAGAATGGGATTCCCATGGATGGAAGCCATTCATGCCCTGAGATAAAATTTCTAACAGTGAATTTCACAGCTTCAGTCCTATTAATATTGTGATAACCCTTCCATTTAACTCTTCCGTTAGTAGGAGCTCCAGGTCCTCTATTTTGATACTCTGCATAAAATATGGTTCCCACATTAGTTGAATTTTTGCTCCATTCTATCCATCCACGCGGGTCAATTATATTATCGATAAAGTTTTGCATGACGACTGTTCTCGAGTAGTTTGCCCATGGCCTCCCTAGATATGACTTGATGGATGATGATCTATTTTTCTTAAGATCATCGTCTGCTGTGATAGTGCAGTTGTGGATCACTATCCCTGTACTACTATTATACTTCTCTCTTCCCTGTGCTGTAATAGTTATTGTATTTGATGCACCTTTTGGGGGCAGTCGAAGATAAATACCACAATTTTGGAGAATCACTGCCGCATCTCCAAAAATAAAATCAATCGTGCCATAAATCTTACATTCTCTGTAAAATTGCCTCCTCCGGTAAGGGTAAAGTGTGTCTTGATATCCAGAAAATTTGCAGCGGTAAAAAGCTGAATTAACGTCACTACGGAGTGCAACAGCCTGCTCTTTTACTGCCCCTGCCGTATTTTCGATTGTCATATCCCTTGCAGTGAAACCACTGCCTTCGATCGCTGATTAAGAAGAATCGAATACAATCAGATAATTTTGAAATTTTGAAAAAATAGTAGGCTGGAATATCACATTATGATTATATTTTAGAATGTGTTGCAATGAATCAGGGATTTGAAATTTTAAAATATTTAAAGAAGAAAAATTACCTAATGTTGCTGTGTTATATGTCTTAATACCCCCTTTATAGCTTCTGCTTCCTGAGATGATGGTTTGATCAATCCCATCACCAATGAAGTTGATATTTGTTTTATCTTTTCCAACAATTACATTTTCGGTGTAATTTCCTCTCATGATTCTAATATTATAACGGCTTTTGCTGAAATTTGGAGCAGCTGCAATAGCATCCATTATCTTGGTATAGTTTCCCTTGACATCTTTTGCCACTATTAGATCAATGTGGGCTTGACGACCTTGAACTGTCCAAGATAAAGCATATAGAAGAATAGATAAAGTATATAGAAGAATTAGACCTTCAATATGCAGAAAAGCCATATGTTCATGAAATGATTGAGATAATGGGGAAGCTTTCTAGCTAAAGAGAAGCAGAGAATGACAACGAAAACTCAGCTGACAAACTGGAAACAAAATAAAACTATGCTGATAAGAAATCAGATGACAAAACTCTAGAAAATATGAAAATTTCTGATAAGGTTTAGAATAAAGGATCAAGCAGAGATGCCTCATATATAGTGCAGGCACAGAATCAGAAGTTCTCCTTATAGCCATTTTAGCCATGTGGTTAGCAAAAGTATTACCACTTTTGGGAATGTTTAGGAAACTGATAGCTGAAAAGCTACTTCTCATGGTTTTTATATAATGGGTTTTACGTGCTGAGGGATACTCCCTGTCAAGAATAGTGCTTCCTTTTCCTCTTTCTCTTGAAGTTTAGCTCAATAATTTTTATTAAAGAAAAAAAAAAACCAACAATTTTTTGGATTTTTAAGTTTATTTTCACGTATTTATCCAATTTTTGGATATTGAGTGCAATTCAACTATTTAGAGTAAGAGTGAAATTGGGTTTCAATTTTGATGCCTGAGTATTTTTTTTTTTTAATAATAATTTTTTTAGTGGGTGTGGGAATCCAATATTTCTAATCCGAGCTTACTGTCAATATGAACAAAAGAACCTAACTCTTATTTGCATGGACATACAAATTTAGTTTGATAATGGACAATTTTCAAAGGATGGTAGGGAGAATTTTACTGATTTGGATTGGTGGCTAGTATGTGTTTAAAACATTATGCTGATATGATTAGGAAAAAAAAAATGAGAGAGAGAGGTGATATCGGCACTCCCTAAAAGATATTTAGCACTCCACTTGCTAATTTTGGTAATTAGATGGACTATTTTACCCTTTATATACCATGTTTACTTAATTTTCTTATTCACTCTTACACAGAGAGAGAAAAAAACTTATTTTGTATTCATTCTTATTGTTTGAAAAAAAAAATCACATGGCGCCCTTAACATTTATTCCTTTTCCAAAAATAATTCTTCGCAAAAAAAAAAAAAATAAAGATGAGGTAAAAAAAAAAATCCTCTTTTCGGCAAAAGTTCAGAAGCCGGAAAGAGAAATGCATATATAGATGTATATAAAAATCACAAGTTTAATCCGTATATGAACTTCTAATGAGATTTTCTTATTTGTTTCCTTAAAATCATAAAGAAAAAGATCAGGCAGAAACTTCAAGAGTCAATTGAAAATTAAAATAAATTCAACACTATATCTATGATAGAACTGATATTAGTTGATAGAATTGATATTAGTTATTAATTTAAATAATTGTCATCACTATGATACGATTCAATTGTTCATGTTAGCCATTGGTAAGAACGAAGAATGAAAAATGTGCAGAAAAATGCTAAACCATATGCAGTGTGAACCCAGACAAAAATCAATATACTTAAAAAATTTATCTTTATCTTTTGCAAAGAAATTCATGTTGCAATTAAAAATAAGTTTAGATGTAATTTTGGTGAAAGAGAAAGAGAATTATTTTTTGGTAATACAAAAAATATTATTATTATTATCTTTTTTAAGTCAATGTGAAAATAAATCTCTTTCTCTTTCCTTGTAAGAGTTAGCAAGTAAATATGGTATGTAAAGATTTTTCAAATAATAAAAAGGTTAAAATATTCCATCTAATAAGCAAAAATAACATGTGAAGTACCAAAAACTTTTTAAGAAGTGTCAATATTGATTCCCTGAAAAAAATGAAAATTATTGTGAGGAAAGTATTCATTAAGAGAAAGATTTTATTCCTTCCATTTGCTAGTACTATAAAAGAAGAAAAGAAGAAAAAGAAGAAGGGAAAAATGGCATATGAAAGATAAATTTGTCTTTTTATATGAAGTTAATGGTAAATGCTATTTTTTTTTTTTTCATAATGGTATTTTTTAAAAATAGAAGAATTTATTAATAATTACTATATATATATTAAAAACCTAAGAATGGGTCACTGTTCCTTGAACAGTATCTGATTATGAGTCCCACCTTCATTTGTTGGCCTACATATTAAATTTGGCTTCAATTGCAAAGTAACTGATTATGGGCTCTATTATATATATATATATATATATATATATATATATATATATATATATATATATATATATATATATATATATATATATATATATATATATATAAAATATATATATACACACACACATATATATATATATAAACGTAGACAAAAATCGATATAGTTAAAAAATCTTTTGTAAAGAATTTCATGTTGCAATTAAAAATAAGTTTAGATGTAATTTTGGTGAAAGAGAAAGAGAATTATTTTTTGGTAATATGAAAAATATTATTATTATCTTTTTTTAATTAGAGTCAATGTGACAATAAATCTCTTTCTCTTTCCTTGTAGGAATAAGTAAGTAAATATAGTATGCAAAGATTTTTCAAACAATAAAAAAGGTTAAAATATTTCATCTAATTACCAAAATTAACAAATGAAGTGCTGAAATTTTTTTGAGGAGTATCAATATTGATTCCCTAAAAAAAAAAAAATGAAAATTGTTCATTGTTGTGAGGAAAGTATTCAATGAGAAGGGAAAGATTTTATTCCTTTGACTTGCCGCTATAAAAGAAGAAGAAGAAGACAAAGGAAGGAAAAATGGAACATGAAGGGTAAATTTTTCTTTTTATATGAAGTTAATCGTAAATGCAATTTTTTTTTTCATAATAGTTAACATATTGAAATAATAAGTACATTTTTAATGTATTTTTAAAAATACAAGGATTTACTAGTAATATATTGATCTAAAGTTGGAGAAGAAAATAATAATTAAAAAAAAAAAAAAACGGAAGGTAATATTGTAAATTGATTCAATCAATTTTGAGAACAAAAAACTGGGAAAATCCGTATAATATGTTCATGATTTTCTTGTGTAACAATTATTACTTACTCATTTAATTTATGGAAGTTACATGCTGTTAGAATCTTCAAAAATAATATTTCATCAAGTTAGAGAATTTTTTTTTTTATATATATTATTTAATGTTTTTCTCTTATTTTAGATTTTCATGATGAGCACTATATTGTTGGGTGAAAGCTGCAAGTGCAAGAATTTCACAATTAATATAGAATGAGTAGAGTATCATTCTCATAAATGTTAATGATCTATCTACCTGTTTATTCTCTTTCTTTTTTTCAAGGCTTCAATTTAATTTTTAACTAAAACTTGATAAATTAACTTTAATACTAACAATAATCTAAAGCACAAGTTTAATTAAGATATTAAACAATAATAAAGTTGTTAGGGATTAATATTTATTCACACTCAATCAACCAATTATCTATAAATTCTAAGTCATGATATGATAATGTTATCCAATAGTATTGATTAAACTCTCTCGAATTTTAACTAACTAAATCAAAATTCAAGCAATCACAAAACAACTCAATTAATTCTCATCTAATCAAATTATTCCTAATTATCCAAATATTGCTTTAAGCAAATCCTAAGAATATTTAATCACCAATTATAATCTCTTGTTAATTAGCAATTAAGCAAGTGCATTTGTAGATAAGTTGCTCTCTATCTTTTACCCGATTTTCTCATGTCCTATTTATAAGAGTTTGCTGCCACCTATTATGATTAGGTCAAAAAGTTTTAATTTCAAAGTTAAAAACAGAATTGGAGTTGTTAGTGTGTCACAGTCGCTACACTTGAAAAGGGCGCAATAAAAATCAACTCTTTCAATGTAGCGCCCTCTGCGACTATTGCGAGCTATACACATTCAACTTCAACTTTAACTTCCACTTTTTTTTGTCTCTCAAGTCAAATTAAAACCTACAAAAAAAATTTTATAACCTTCTTCAAATCACAAATATAAAATAATGCAATGTGAATGAACTAAATATGAATCTAAATACATAGAATTCCTACTAAAATTACCTAATCATGCATGTTCTATTAACACATATCATATATAAACTGTGATCATGTAAAATATGTTGACTTTTATCATGAGGTCATTAAATTGCTAAATTATTATTTATCAATTGTAATTGCACAAACCTCAAAACTGTTACATCAATCAAATTAAATTTAAAAATTTGATTCTTTTTATTGTACAAGAATATGTTGTTTATAATCTTTTTTAGCCAATTAGATATAATCTAGTTAGTATTCTTATTCTCTTTAAGAGGATGAAAAATGAAAAGTTTTGGATTCTAATCTCATAAATCACAAGAAAGTTATTATTAATTTGATAAGAGATATTAAAGAAGAGAGTATTCTCTCTTGTGTAATCTATTACAGTATTATTTGTTGCGCGATTTCTGCAAGTGCACAGATCGTTTACAAGTAATAAAGTGATGAGTGAGTATCGTTCCCACGAGAAAGGATTTGTCAAATACCAATTTTTAAGATTACTCTATTATTTAGAAAATCAATTATGAAAATTTATATTTCAAACTAAATTAAAATTAAAGAAATTAAATGATGATTAATCTAAAAGAAGAGTAAAGGCCAGAATTTAGAATTCATCAATTGATTACTTATGATTTCTTTATATTCTCTATATTGGATTATTTTTGCTGGAATTAATGATTAGATTTTCCTAAATTATATTATGTTCTCTCTCAAGATACAACATGTGTGCTCATATTAATCTTATGTCTACTCTCGTAATCATAAGTAATTAATACAAACCCATTAAGTTTTATGGAAATCCTTTTAACAATTACAAATGAGTATTCTTATCTCTAAATAATACATTCCCTAGGTCAATTATCCTAATGAACTAATATTGTGTTTCCACTATCGCTACTTCACACAATATCATGCAATTAATGGCCAGTTAATTACAAGCATTAAGTTCTAAGATAAAAGATTAATTCCAACAATCAACCCAATCAATTAAATATAAATAATCATATGCAAATCAAAATATTACATCTAAATCCTAGAAAAATAAATTTAGCTATTCATAATTAAAAGAGAAGAAATAATTAAATTAACAATAAAAATAATAAACATAATAACAACTTATAATTAAATTCAAGAATAGAGTTTAGAAAGATCTTGTTTTGGGATACAATCTTTGATGAACTCAAGCTTCCAAAAACTCCTCTTCTCGATCAAAATAAAAAATAAAACTAATCTACTCTAAGAAAACATATGAAAATCTCTCTACATATTTTTTTTATGGATTTTCTTTGATGCTATTTCCCTTTGCTAAGCATGGTATTTATAGACATGTTTGGTGGAAGAATTCAAGTTCCATTAAAATTTTTACATAAAAAATTCAACATTGATAGTTAGGTTGGCCACCAACCATTGAATTCCTTCATCAATATTCAAAAATGGTTAGGTTGGCTACCAACCATTGAATTTTGGCCACTAACCATTGAATTTATTTTTCATGGATTGAAAACTTGAATTATTGCTTGCATCATTATTTTTATGATATCACCGTCTGTATTATTTATTTTATTATATCATTGTGACATCATTTTTGAAACACCTCGAATTTTCAATTATTTTATAAAATTCTATTTTCGTACGGAAACATATTATTTTATTATTTTCCTTATTAAAGTGAGAATTGGAATTATATTTTATTAAATTATAAATATTCATATTATTTAAATATATATTATTAATGGCAATTTTGATATAATATTACAATATTATATTATTATGCTAATGTTAATGTGGATTTTTGGAGAATTGTATTTTGGATTATATTTTGATATTTGAGTATTAATAAGGGTATTAATTATATTATAAGTTTGATTATAGTATTTTATCGGATATTTGGATTTCCGTTATAATTACTATAATTATCGTTAATAATGTTATTGATATATGTTCATGAGTATATGTTGTAAATTATTATTAATATGTAAATTGTAAATTATTGTTACTTATTGTTATTATTATTATTATTATTGTTATTATTATTATGATTATTATTATCACTATTATTACTATTATTATTGTGTTATTATTATTATTATTATTATTATTGTTACTACCATTATTAGTATCGGTACTATTATTATTATTATTATTATTGTTATTATTATTCTTATTACTAGTATTATTATTATTATTAGTATAGGATTATGTTTATATAAGTATATGTATATTATATGGTTTAGTATATATATATATATATATATATATATATAGTATAACTATGTTAAGTAAATTAAAAAGAAGAAGAAAAGGAAAGGAAGTTGTGATTGGGCAGTTAGAGTAAAACGGGGCGTTTTGGAGTGGTGCAGAAACGGGACAGCAGGCAGAGAGGAGAGAGGAGAGAGAAAGGGAGAGGCCGAGAGAGAGAGGGTGGTTTTTGGTGGCGTTCCGGTGGGTCGTGGTGAGCACCGCCACCACCGCTGGACAGAGGAAGGTCCGGCGACCTCGAGGGAGGTGGCAGCTCGGTGATCGGCGGCGGCACGGCGGCGTACGCGATGAGAGAAGTACCACCGGCCACTGTAACTTCAAATCAATTTTTCAGCCGATTCTGGCAGCGGAATCCGGCGATCTTGGTGCCGTTTTACTCCTGGAGATGAGAGCTTCATTTTGGTACCTACCTTGCCCCCTGAGGACCACCGGAGGAGGAGATCGAAAAATGTAAAACTGTGACTTTGGAGGCATTTTCCGGTGGCTGGAGGGCGAGTGACGGCGAGTGGTGACCGTTTTTGTGCTCATGGGGTTGAGGTGAACCTGCTGGTGTGGAGTTTTCCCTGATCTGCCACCACCAGCGGCGGCGCGTGGGGAGGTCCAGTGGTTCTGTTTTGACGTTCTGGCACTATTCTCGACGTCCGTATGTTCGAAATTTGTGAAGGTTAATCCAAAACCCTTGTTTTTCAGTCGTTATATGAGTTAATCTATGTTTAGTAGTTTTTAGAGTATTTGTTAGGTTATTGAGTCTGTTCTGGGGTTGAGTGTAATTCTTATCATGATGTTCTCTGTTGCGAGGTGTCGGTGTCTGGCATCTTCCTGGTTCCAAGGCTACTCTTCTGAGAGAAGCCAGTCGGAAGTGTCGACAGTTAGGTGAGTGATACTCACTGATATATTATCCTATTTTCATTTCATATGTATTGCTGTGTGTATATATATATGTATATTATGCACTACTACTGCATCTATAAGCATGTAACATTTGACTGTGAATGATGAATTGATATTCTGTATTCTGTGTCATACTATGGTTGTGATTGATGGATGGAGGTCGGGAGGATACAGTACCACCTAGGATTATGGGATTGTTATGGATATGATTTGGATTATGATGAGATTCAGAAGATGAGCTATGACTGATGGATGCCGGCCGGGCCTGCTCATCGCCAGGGCTGCTGTCAGTCGGGTCAGAGCTGCGTGGTACAGACCAGTGACGGTCGGGCCCCTTAGATATAAGAGACAGATTATTTGGATTCAAAGAGCCAGGGTAGGGGGATCGACTCCCCATATTGAGTACTGAGTATCAGCGTGGTACTGTGAACCATATCCCATCCTTGCTTGATTGGATGATTTGTTTGTTTTTATGACATACTGCATATCATGTGAATTGCAGTCTTTTTAGGGGATACCAGTTTAATATATTAGCTGGTATCATTCACTGAGTCGAACGCTCATTCCTATTCATCTTGTTGCTTTCAGGTCAGGGAATGAGCTAGTGAAGGAATTGTAATTGAGTAGACTGTCAGTCTCTCTTCGGCAGTAGTTTGTATTGTTGAGTATTCAGAAATGTATATAATAGAAGTACATTTGTAATTGTAACTCTAGAACTCCGCAATGTTACACTTTGTAATTGAGCTTTGTGTATTATTTCAGTTATGTATTTTAAAGAGCTGTAATCTTTGGGTTAAGCAGAACCTTTCTGTAATTTATTACTTTCTGGAATATATGGAATAAATGATGTTGGGCCAATTTGATAATTGTGTTATGTTGTGAATCTTTTGATTCTGCTTACCTTATTTGGGCCCATAGCCCTTTTCAGTTGGGCTTTTCAGTTGTGTGTTTTGGGCTTTTTGTCTTGTGGTTTGGGTTAGGCTTACTACGGGCACTGGTAGCCACTTGCATTTCCCGTGTCCTAGTGCTGGTCACGTGCCCTGAGATTTAGGGCGTGACAATTTTGATCTGCAAAAATAAAATAAAAATACTTAAAATATATTATAATTTATTTATAAATTATAGAACTGTTTATTTCTAAAAATATGTAATAATATTATTGCATTTTCAAGAACTGAGCTAAAATTTAAGTTTAAACAAATAAAATAACTCTAAAAATATAAAGTTATCATTATTTGGCTGTTGACCTCCAATAAAAAAAAAGATTTTTTTTTTGTATTAAATGATAATTCGCATCTATTAAAAATCAATTAATCATAATATTATACAATTAAATTTTAATACTTATTGCATTCTTTTCAAAATACGATAAGAAGGTTTCTATATTTTTCTTTAATATACTCCCTTCTCATATGCTATAATTAAATAAAAGTTCACCGTGGATTAAAAAGGTTAACCACATGAGTTATGTCTCTCCTACGGTGAGAGTGTTTCATTGGTCTCTCCGACGTTGAGACTTTGGTTTTTAGATCGTTGGCTTTTTTGTTAACCTTTAGTTTTTTCTGCATGTTACATTGTCTATGGAAAAATGGAAACTACCCTGGAAAATCTCTCTTTATGTGGAAGAGTACGAGGAGATTATGCTCGAAGGGCCTTAGAATCGGAGATTTTAGAGTCATAAGATCTTTGCTTGGTGGGGCAATTTTTGACTGACATATGAATAAGATTTAACATCATGAAGAACCGGATGGCTAGTTTATGGAGGCCAGATAAAGGAATGTGTATTAACGATATCAACGCTCAACCTTTTCTTTTTTTTATTTTTTACTTTTATGTTTTAATTTTTCCATGCAGTTAACCTAAAAAGAGTCGTCGAGGGAGGACTGTAGAGTCAATTAAATCATGGTGAGATTCCAGCTTGTGTTCCTTTAATTTATGTGGACTTATGGGATCAAATACAAGATTTACCGATTGGTTTCATGTCTCTCAATATTGGTAAGCAGCTTGGAAACTTTATTTGATCGTTTGTAGGCTACGATGCGAATAATAATTCTAGAATAAGGAGAAATTATATGCACATCAGGGTGAGATTGGATACTAGGGTACCTCAAAAAGATTCAAAAATCGAAAAGAGATTGGCCTATTAGGAATGGATTAAACCAAAAACGTGACCAATAATTTGAAAAAGTGATATAGACACCAGATTTTACGTATAAATTAGAGTAAAAACAGAGGCAAAAATAAAAAAATTTACTATAATAAATAATAAAAGAAAAATAATTAAAAAATCTCTCTATTATAAATCATAAATTGAAATAAATAAACACTACTCCTGAGAGAATTTGGGATGCTCTATGAAAGATTAGAGAGCTCTCTTTTATATAACAAGAGAGAGCTCCTCACTTACTTCACAAATCCGATGTGGGATTTGTGAAGGTAAGCTCCCTCTCTCTCTCTTCTTTTTTTTTTTTTTTTAAATTTGCCAGCCAACATAGTGAACTTCAAGTATGAAAGTCTGCGTCCTTTTTGTTTTATATGTGGACTCTTGGGGCACTCTGATTGTTTTTGTCAACTCCTGTTCACTAAGTAGGAATCTAAAATTAAGAAGGAATGAGGCTCTGGCTTTGCGCTCCAACAAAACGCTTTTCCGATGACAGCCGTGAACGGTGACTCCAAGAAGGGCCTGATGGCAAAGTAGTTAACAGGAAACAGGAATCTACGGCGGGAAGTCTAGATATGCGCATGGCAATTTAAATATGGCACTGCAAAAAAAATACAATTTATCGACTAAAAATTTTAACTGTAAATTATGTTTTTTTAGTCAGTAATATATATAGCGACTATTTACCGACAAAAAAAATTAATCGGTATTTAACTTATTAGTAACACAGTTTACCGACTGAATAAAAAACTGTTAGTAATTACTGACGAAATTTTATTTGGTAAATTATTTTTATATTGTCAGTAGAATAACTTTATATCATCGGAATTTTTTTTGGGAAGACAATTTACCGACTAAATTTTTAGTCGCTAATCTGTCGGTAAATTTTTATTTCTTTAAAAATAAAAAAATAATTGGTAATTTATCAGTAAAGTTTAAATAAATATTTTTCAAAAGTAAATATTTTGTCGGTAATACGTTGGTAATTTTGTAAATTAATTTTTAAAAAATAAAATATTTTGTCGGTAATCTGTCGGTAAAATTCTATTTTTTTAAAAAAAATACATATTCTTCAAAAAATAAGAATAATAATTTAAAAAATTAAAATTTTTAGGGTGAACATGAAAATTAAATAATAAAAAGTTATAAAATAAATTAGGAAGCTTAAAGAAAATAAAAAATGGCTAAATTAAAAAAATAAATTAAAATTATATTTCAAAACTATAAAAAGAATGAAATGAAGCTAAAATTAAGAGAGAAAATAATAAGAGCAAAAATGAAAAGGTAAGATAAATAATTTATTAAATTTATTTTTTTGTTCACTAAATTTATATAAAAAATTTAATAAAAAAATAAATTTAAGATAGCAAATAATTATTTTTTAAAAAATCACATTAACACTTTTTTATGCTATAAACAATTTAAGAAATATAAATAATAAATTACAAAAACTAAAAAATAAAAAAATTGAAATAAATTTAATAGATTTTTTGTATTGAAGGGTTTGAAATTTAAAAAATAAAATAGAAAAAAAATAGAATATGAAACAAAGAGTATATAAGTATTAAAGAGTATGAAAATATTAAGTGATGAAAAAGAAAATGAAGAAATAGTTAAAAGAGAAAAAAAAAAAAAGAAATTTTATTTGTGAGAAATGGAGAGAAGAAATTGAGAGAAAGAGAAAAAAGAAAGATAAGAAAAGGGAAAGAGAAGAAGTGTGAGAAAAAATGATGAGGATGAGCTATTTTATACTTTTTTTTACGCCATTTACCTACTAATTACTGACTAAATTTCCGTCAGTAAATTTTTCAAACGAAAATTTGGAGGAAAATTTCCCTTCAAAATTTTCATTTACCGACAGATTACCGACAAAATTTCTGTCGGTAATTTATTTTTTATTTTTTAAATATCAAATGAAAATTTTGGAGAAAAATTTCTCTCCAAAATTTTCATTTACCGACTAATTACCGACTAAATTTCTGTCGGTAATTTTTTTTAACATCAAATAAAAATTTGGAGAGAAATTTTCCTCAAAAATTTTTATTTACCAACAGATTATTTTGTGGGTAAATTAAAAAAAATTCTTTATAATTTACTGATTGAAATTTTAATTGGTAAATTTAGTGACAAAAATTTTTGTTGGTAAATAGAAAAGTTTTTAATTAAATCAAAAAAAATTTTGCTTTTTAATTTACCAATTAAAATTTTTTGTTGGTTAATTAAAAAATATTTTATTTTTCAATTTATCAATTGAATAATATTGTTAGTAAATTAGAAAACTTTTTTAATTGAATTAAAAAAAATTGCTTTTGAAATTACCAACTAAAATTTTGGTCGGTAAATTTACCGACCAAAATTTTAATCAGTAATTTCAAAATTTTTTTAGGTAAATTAACAAATATTTTGTTTTCTAATTTATCGACAGAATAATATTCTCGGTAAATTAGAAAGCTTTTATAATTAAATTAAAAAAAATTTTGCCTTTTAATTTACCGACTAAACTTTTAGTTTGTAAAATTTTAGCTGGTAATTTCAAAATTTTTTTAATTTACCAACCAAGTTGGTAAATTTACTAATAGAATAATATTGTTGGTAAATTAGAAAGCTTTTATAATTGAATTAAAGAAAATTTTACCTTTTAATTTACCAACTAAAATTTTGGTCGGTAAATTTACTGGCCAAAATTTTAGTTGGTAATTTCAAAATTTTTTCTATAAATTAAAAAATATTTTGTTTTCTAATTTATCGACTGAAAAATTGATCGGTAAATTTACCGACGGAATAATATGGTTGGTAAATTAAAAAGCTTTTATAATTAAATTAAAGAAAATTTTGCCTTTTAATTTACCGACTAAACTTTTGGTCGGTAAATTTACCAACTAAAATTTTAGTCGGTAATTTCAAAATTTTTTTAATTTACCAACTAAAAATTTGGTCGGTAAATTTACCAACAGAATAATATTATCGGTAAATTAGAAAGTTTTTATAATTGAATTAAAGAAAATTTTGCTTTTTAATTTACTGACTAAAATTTTTATCGGTAAATTTACAGATCAAAATTTTGGTCGGTAAATTATTGCTAATTTTTGCGCCATTTTTTTGCACCTTATTTAGCAACGAAATTTAATAGTTGGTAATTTTTTATTAGTAAACCGTCAGTAGTTTATTAGTAATTAAAAAAAAATAAAATTTTCATGTATCATCAATATTATGTCGATAATTTAATAAATTTATCAATAAAATTATTTTTATTAATAAATTTTATCAATGAATTATGATTTTTTTGTAATGTGGTGAGTCGCCAAAGTTTAGGAGTTAACAATCGTAGGAAAATGAGTAATATGTATGAGGGCCCTTTAATTGTGGCCCAATCAGTGCATGGGATTCCTAGTGGATTGCTTGCCATTACTGGGACAGATATGGGTAATGTGCCCACTAATGAATGCGAGGACAATGGACTGGACATTGTAGAAAACAGGAAGAGACGAAGTGGAGCTCAAATGGAGTTGATGAAGCGCATAATATGGTTTCTTATGTAAATTAATCTATTTTTTCGTAATTTTTTTAATTATATAAAATTTTTAATTTTAAAAAATATTATTTATTTTTTGTAAATTAATAATTTTATGAAAAAATAATTTTATAATTACAAAAAAAATGTTTTCTTATAAAAAATCATAATCGTTTTATATTTTTTCATAAATTAGACTTTTTTTTATGAATTTTATAGTTATATAAATTTAAAATACTACCTTAATTATTCTAGCATTTTTTATTTTTAATTAGTAAAATATAATAGCAGATTAATTTAATTATAATACTTTAAATATTTTAATTATATTTATTATTTATAACTATCTTATTGGCCGTAAAAAATTAAATTTTGTACTTTGTTTTAAAACAAAGTGATATAAAAATTTGCTGATACGATACCTTTTATAAGAATATTGTATTTTTTTAAAAAAGAGTAATATTTTTTCATAGTTATAAAATTATTTTTTCTTATAAAATTGTTGTTTTATATAAAATAAATCATATTATAATACAAATTATATTTTCATAAAATTAGAACTTTTTTGACAATTAAGTAAAATTGCAAAAAAATAATTTAATTTATGAAAAATTGTAAATAAAATTATGATTTTTAGCAAAAGAAATTTTTTATTTCATAACAAAGTATGTTACTTTGTTTAAAAATAAAATAATCATAGAAAATACTTTTTTATATAAAATACTATTAGATTTAATAACTGTTTTGAACTTTTTCCTTAAAAAAAAATATTTTTATAGTAGATCAGAATTCTAGAATTAAATTACTTAAAATTTCTTTTAAAATAAAATATCTCTACCATTCCTTGTAGCGGTGATATGAATCAACAGCCACATCTCCATTGCTTCTGTCTTTAATCATATCTGCCATTTTGGAAGTAAATTATCAAATAATGCAAAGCTCAAATTTCATAAATAATATCTTTAGAATACATTTTGATAGATTGTAATATAATTTAGTCGAATATATTTTGGGTGTGTATGGAAAGCCGTATAATGAGATGTAGCGTATTATAATCAAATGAATTTCTAATATAAATTTACATTAGAAATTTATTTGATTATATTATATTATATTTCATTACCGTATATCAAACATAGTTGTATATGTTAAAACCAGATTATTGTATTCAATGTGCCATGAAATATTAGCATGCCTAAGAAGATTACCAAGAAATGGTATTGGATTGCCATAATATACTGCCTTAATTAATTAGTTTGGTCAATTAACTAGCTAATCTTCTTTAAATAGTGGCAGAAATATGCATGATGAGCATAAATTAACAGATAAAAATGACAAATATTATTCGAGAAAATCAAACCTATCTATCATTCCTTCAAATATAATCAAGTCAAATTAATTATCTTAATTTTCCTGGAAGCTCATAGATTGGCTGATCTGTTAAGCATCTTGTTGGAACAATCAAGTAGTGTGATGCAATATATATTATTTTTTATTCATCAAATGTTATTTTAATTCTAAGAGTATCCCCAATAATATTCTTTATTTTAAATAACATATTTTGTTTAATAAAGGTCATTTAGTTGATAAATAGTAGAAAATTTTATTCAAATCCAATAGACTTTATATTTTGCTCTTTATTTTAGTTTATCTCATAAGTATTATTTATTTTAATTTTTCATTCTTTAAGTTTGTCCAATAGAGACTAACATTATCTTAAATAAAGTGCATAAAAATTTGTATTGCATTAATTAAAGTTAGGAATAGAGAGTGATATATCTAGAAAGTTAAACCAACTATCTTCTTTATTTTTTAAAGATAAATAGTTCTTTGAACTTCATTTTTTAAGACAACTCTTTATAGTAAAATATTTGATATATATAAAGAGTGCATTGTGGATGTTCTAACTTAATTAAGTTAAACTTTGACTCAATAAAATATACAAAGATTGATCAGGAAATAGGAAATTTATTAGTTTCTTAAATTAATTATTCGCTAATAATTATTATTTGAGGAATTTAGAATCAATAATTGAAGAAATTGAAGAGAATTAGAACCAATTACTCAATAATTATAAACAATTGCACATTTTTATTAAAAAGTTCATTATAACACACACACATACATACATACATACGTGTATATATATATACACACATACACACGAACCTATTAAAAAAAAATGCACACTATGGCATAACATTATAGTAAGTTGATAACTCTATATTTTTAGAGTTATTTTATTTATTTAACTCAAATTTTAGCTCTATTATCGAGAATGCAATAATATTATTACTTATTTTTAGAAATAAATAGCTTTACAATTTATAAATAAATTATAATATATTTTTAGTATTTTTATTTTATTTTTGCATATCAAAATAATGTCACAATGATATAGTAATGTCATGATTCAGGCGATGATATCATTTTATAAATAATACAGACAATAATGTCATTTTATGAATGATGCAGGCAATGATGTCACAAAATTAATGATGCAAGAGATGATGTCATAAAATTTATAATGCAAGAGATGATGTCATGAAATTAATAATGCAAGAAATGATGTTATGAAAATAATGATGTAATCAATGATGCAACATGGTTAAAAATGAAGATGGAATTTGCCTATAAATAGGCATTACCTCTCTTCTCAAAACAACTCAAAGTAGTAAAAAATAGATGTAGAGAGAGTTACATATACTTTCTTATAATAGATTTCTTTTATTGTTATTTTGATCAAGAGGAGGAGATTTTGGAGCTCGAGTTCATTAAAGATTTTATCTCAAAACAAGTTCTTACTAAACTTTATTCTTGAATTTAATTATAAGTTGTTATTATATTTGTTATTTTGATTGTTAATTTAATTATTTCTTGTTGTTATTATGTTTGTTATTTTGATTGTTAATTTAATTATTTCTTGTTGTTATTATATTTGTTATTTTTATTGTTAATTTAATTATTTCTTCCTTCTCAATTATGAGTAGCTAAATTTTATTTTCTAGGATTTAAATGTAATCTTTTGATTTGCATATGATTATTTATATTTAATTGATAGGATTTGATTGTTGGAATTAATCTTTTATCTTAGAAATTAATGCTTGTAATTAACTAGCCATTAATTGCATGATTTAAGATATTGTGTGAAGTAGCAAGAGTGGAAATACAATATTAGTTCATTAGAATAATTGACCTAGAGAATGTATTGCTTAGAGATAAGAATACTCCTTTGTGATTTTTAAACGGATTTCTATAAAACTTAATGGGTTTGTGTTAATTGCTTATGATCACGAAAGTAGACGTAAGGTTAATATGAACACACATGTTATATCTTGAGAGAGAATATCATATAATTTAGGGAAACTAATCATTAATTCCAGCAAAAATGATCCATCTAAAGATTATAAATAAATCATATGTGATCAATTGATGAATTCTAAATCCTAAACTTTTAATCTTATTTTGATATTTATCATCATTTATTTATTTGAATTTCACTTTAGCTTAAAATATAAATTCTCATAATTGATTTTCTAAATAATAGAGTAATCTTAATTTTGGTACTTGTCAACCCTTTCTTATGAATTCGACACTCTATTCATACACTATTACTTGGCATGATTTGTATACTTGCAGAAATCGCGCAACATAAGTGCATATACGACCTGAGGAATAGACTCATATTCGATTTCTCCCTCCCCTACTCAAAAAAAAAAAAATCTACTAAAAAATAATAAAAAGATATTATATATTTTGGTCTATATAAATTTTAATTGACATCTAAAAAACACATGCAATGGCAAAAAAAATTGATAAAATGACTTCACATATACTTAATTTTAAAAAGTATATATTACTTAATATATGATGAAAATTTTAAAAATAAATCTTAAATTCAACTTTTATAATATATAGATTTTATAAATTATTTACATACTTACACTTAAACATAATTAAAAATTTGAATATTGTCCCCTTTGAATTAAAAAGGTATATATATGTGTACAAAATGTTTCCTTCTAATTTGTTAATGTCCTTGAAAATATATAAAGCACCAATGATATATAATTTATTTAATGATATGTTATCTGATGAAAATTTCAAATTATAAATATATAGATTTCCATACGATTAATATATTTCTTATATGAGTAACAATAGTTGATTTTATCTAATCTTATTTTAAATATCTCAATAATATGTGTCATTATATAATATAAATTATTTGACTACATTTTATCATTTAATATATATACATATCATTGATATTAAAGCTAATTGTTTATAGATTTCTTAATCTGTAGAAATTTCTTTTACATATATGTATATAAATTTTACTTGAATATTTGAAAATTATATAGTTATATAGCTTTTTAAAAAGTTGTAATTTGAATATTGCAAGAATTATAAGATTTAAAAATAATTACATATATTTCCCTTGAGATATTAAAAATGTTACGTTATTGATTTTATAGCTTATTAAATATAAAATGTTTTCACAAATATGTATACTGATATGATAAGACAATTATTTATATATATGTAGTTGTCTAAAAATTTAATGTTCTTATTATATATGAATTTTGAATTTTGAAGATTTATATAATGAGTTATTATTTTAATCTCTTATAATGAATTATGAAATTTTTAAAGAATTATATATGTGTAATAAATAGATTTCAATGTTGGTATTTATATATTTAAACTAAACATATGTTGTATAAAGTTGTCTAATGTTACACGATTTCTGCAAGTGTACAAGTCATGAACAAGTAATATAGTAGTGAAATAAGTGTCGATCCCACGAGAAATAGTTGACAAGTATCAAAATTAAGATTACTCTATTATTTAGAAAATCAATTATGAGAATTTATATTTTAAGTTAAAGTAAAATTCAAGTAAATAAATGATGATAAATATGAAATAAGATTAAAGGTCTAGGATTTAGAATTCATCAATTGATCACATATGATTTCTTTATAATCTTTAGATGGATTATTTTTGCTAGAATTAATGATTAGATTTCCCTAAATTATATGATGTTCTCTCTCAAGATATAATATGTGTGTTCATATTAATCTTATATCTACTATCGTGATCATAAGCAATTAACACAAACCCATTAAGTTTTATGGAAATTCTTTTAAAATTCATAAAGGAGTATTCTTATCTCTAAGCAATACATTCCCTAAGTCAATTATCCTAATGAACTAATATTGTATTTCCACTCTCGCTATTTCACACAATATCTTAAATCATGCAATTAATGACCAGTTAATTACAAGCATTAAGTTTTAAGATAAAAGATTAATTCCAACAATCAAATCCAATCAAATAAATATAAATAATCATATGCAAATCAAAAGATTATATCTAAATCCTAGAAAAATGAATTTACCTACTCATAATTAAGATAGAAGAAATAATTAAATTAACAATCAAAATAACAAACATAATAACAACTTATAATTAAATTCAAGAATAAAGTTTAGGAAGAACTTGTTTTGAGATACAATCTTTGATGAACTCGAGCTCCAAAAATTCCTCATCTTGATCAAAATAACAATAACAAAGAAGAAAACTAGTCTATTTTTTTTTCTCTCTAAATATTTTTTTTGATGGATTTCTTGATGCTCTTTTCCTTTGCCAAGCATGGTATTTATAGGCATGTTTGGTAGAAAAATTCAAGTTCCATTAAAATTCTTACATCAAAAATTCAATATTGATGGTTAGGTTGGCCATCAACCATTGAATTCCTTCATCAATATTCAAAAATGGTTAGGTTGGCCACCAACTACTGAATTTATTTCTCATGGATTGAAAACTTGAATCATTACTTGCATCATTATTTTTATGACATCATCGCCTGCATCATTTATTTTATTGCATCATTGTGACATCATTTTGATATGCAAAAATAAAATAAAAATACTTAAAATATGTTATAATTTATTTATAAATTGTAAAACTATTTATTTCTCAAATAAGTAATAATATTATTGCATTCTTGAGAATTGAGCTAAAATTTAAGTTTAAAGACATAAAATAACTCTAAGAATGTAGAGTTATCACACCCCTAAACTTAAGTTTTTACTTGTCCTCAAGCAAAAGAAAATTCAATATTTAAACTAGTCTACTTTCGTAGAAAATTACGATTGCATTTAGCATATGCAACAAGTCTTTAAACCCCTAGGTGTTCCATAGAGGAAGAGTTATAGTCTCGTGAGGGCTTATAGTGGTGATACCCACAAATACCTATAAAACTCTAAATTTTCAACTATTTATTTCAGAGAATAATCAAATACCTCAAAAAAAAAAAAAATTAATCCTCTCATGCTTATGTTGAATTTTTTTTTAAAGGTTTCAAGAAATTAATATTTACAAACAACATATCAATAGTATTGCAAGTCAAGCTTCTATCTCAGGTTCAAAATAATCCTCATCTTAATCATGTCTTGAATAACTATGCATTAAATCAACCGCAAAGAAATTGTTGCACTTTAAATAGGCATATACACACTAATATCTTTAAATGCCTCTATCAAAAGATATAAAATAGATGTACAAATCTTATAAGCATTTTAATGCATACAATCTCCACTAATGGAATTAATAAATCAAGAGAGATCAATAGGTCTTGACTAAGCTTGTAATGGGTATTTTGGCTAAACAAAGAACAAGCTAAATGAACAAAAGTAAAATAATTATGCTAAATTTACAAAATCAATAGCTCAAATAAAGAGATTATATTAATGAAGGATCTCCTTCATCTTAAGCACTATTCTTTTTCAATGTTTTCTTCTTTTAAGCCCCTTTCTTTTTTTCTCCCTCTTTTTTTTTTTTTTCAACAACATCATTTTAAGGGTAAGCAAGAATTACTAACTTTTATTTTATTTAATTTTCTTGCTTTCCCCTAAACTTATTTTAAGCAGAAAGTGGTCTTTTAAAATGAATAATACTCTCAGTTATTAGAGATCCTTACTTTCTTTTAAAACTTTAATAATTCTCTTTTCTTCATTAGAATGAACACTTGACAAAATTATCTCACAAACAGGGTGAAGGATAATAATTAAGGTTAATTAACAAAGAAAAGAAGGCTAAAATTAATGAGGCACAAAGGGGTAAACTAGGGAAAAAATTAAAATAAGGGTGGATATAAATAACAGGCTAAATAAAAAATGCCTAAATCATATCTCTCTTTCAAAATGAATTCAAAATTTCGCCTCAAAAGTTTGCAAAAATATGTTCTAAGATAGGTGAGGCAAATGAAGATAAAAATGTGTAGAAGCCCTCTCTAAGTAAGCATACACAATTTTAATACAATTAATATAATGCAAAGCAAATCAAAATATAATCTTAATAAAAGTTAATTTCTTACCCCAAAATTATTGCTTAACCTAAAATACTTTAATAAATTGTCCATAAATACCAATTATAATCAATCATTGACCTTTTATCAAATTATTTAACATAAGCATATTTTATTAATAAAAGAGTAAAGATTTTAAATTTATTCATCAAAACACAAAAGAAATGACTAAAAAAAAAAAAGAAAACTAAATCTCCCGCAAAACTTGCAATTGACATTGTCCTCAATGTCAAAAAAACAAACCAAAAGAAAGAAAATACTCCCTTTTGTAGAAAAGTGGATTCCAAATTGTAAGCAGAACGTGCATTCCACGTCCTTGTTTCCTATAAAACATCGTGAAACAACACTAAAAGCAAGCATGAGAAATTAATTTCACAAAAAAGAAAGCATCATTTTTTTTTGTATTTATTTTTTTTAATTTTTTATTTTGGAAACTAGAAAAAGAAAGAAAAAAAAATACAAATGCGTATCAAGAGTACAAAAAGTACAATTTACTCTGTCATATTGTATAAACAACTTTTCAGTTAGTTAGTTAGCTAACTAGCTAGTTAGGTTTTTTTTTTTTTTTTAAAGAAAAATCACAGAAATTTAAGATGCGTATCAATAGTACAAAAGTAACTCTTTACTCAGCCATCTTACATTTAGTGAATCAGACCTAAAACTTCGCTTGATCAGATGCAACAAAAAACACACACAAAAAAAAAAAAAAGGATCAGGTTTGGATTTAAAGTTTTGCATTTGATCAATCAATTGATCAATAGTTGAAGTAGAGACTAGGATGCGTTGACTCGCTGGTGTCATAAAACCTTGTTCCATAGCATGATCGAGAAAAGATAACAAACCATTATAAAAACCATCAACATTATGTAATCCCAATGGCTTTTGAAGAACAGTTAATTAGGTCTAAGATGCAATGGTGAAGATATCTTCAAATGTTTCTAAACCACCAGGTAATGTGATAAAAGCATTATCATTAAGATTCATGTATGCCATTCGTTCGTACTGCTCATGACTTGTAACTCATTACCTATAGTTTCACCAGTGGTATGTTTATTTTGAGCCAAAGCCTTTAGAACTATTCCTAGGACTTTGCTACCTCTAATATATGCAGAACTTGCGACACAACCCCTTAACCCTAAACTACCTCCCTCAAACACCAAATAAAATTTTCATTCAGCTAAAATCCTACCAAATTCATCAGCTGCTATCAAATACTCTCTCTTCTTGCCAGAGTTTGGACTACAAAAGACACAAATAGTTTTGAATTTGCATGTTGAGGGTTCTGCCATTTTCTCTTACAAATCGCTCGAAAGAGTTGTGTGCATATTGACAATAATGAATATGCATATAAAGAAACTAGAAGAGTAAAAGAACAGTTCAATGGGATAAAATAATTTTTGACAGAAAAACGAAAATAATAAAAACAAAAATAATCAATGCTGTGTGTATAAATGTCAAAAGAAATATTTGAAAAACTAAAAAGAAATAGACATTGAAATACTAAAAAGCTAACGAAAGTAGAAAAATCTACAGTGTGTGTACAAAAGTCAAAAAGAAAATATTGAAAAGCTAAAAGTAGACATTGAAAGACTAAAAAGTTGTCAACAATAGAAAAATCTGTACGAAAATAAAATCTAGGTGCTAAAGAGTCAAAAAGTACTACAAAATGTAAAAAAAATAATGCATTGAAAAATAAAAAAGTTAATGATACACCTAATTATAAATAGTAGTTGTGATTTTGGCTCACATCTTCCTCTGGTTTTACGTCCAGTAATGGCTTACACGCCTTCTATGAGTCGAGGATAGGCTTCCCATCCAGTTTTCTTATTAACTGACAAACAGGGTCTTTTAACATCAGATTCCCTAGACTGTAATGCTTTTTCTCTTCTTTGAATAAGTCCCATAAATCTAAAAGAGTACGTTAAACTTGTCCACAAGGATGCGTCTCAAGAGTCTGTAAGATATTATCCAAAGATTCCTTACTCAGTCCATCCTTTATGAATTTAATTTTATCTTCTCGATTTATAGATACAAATCCAATGTTTCTACAATGTGTGCTGCAATTCCATCTTGCACACTTGTAGCAGACTCCCATTCTCTTAGATGTCCTCTTTTTTGAGTAAGAATTTTTCTTCGTACCTGGAAAATATTTAATAAATGAGTCATCAAGCTCACCTGCCAATCGTACTTTGGCTTCTATGATCCAGCGAATATCCTCAGAAAGATTTAGACTCCTAAATGTCTTCATTCTTTCTAGTATGCATTCATCAATTTTCCGGAGCACATCTTGGGGAAGAGTTGGAAATCTGTTTTTTAGTGCTACAAGAGATGCTTCCATATCTAATTAACCTAATTAAGAAAATTTAAAATGAAACAACTAAATAGAAATAAAAGAAACCTAATAAAGAGAAAACTTGGGCTTCCTCCTAATAAGCTATTTAATAACTCACAAACAACACTAAAGAAAAATTAAAATAGAATGAAACAAACAAAAGAACAAAAGGAATTAAAAAAAGAAGTAAAAAAGTTAGAAATTTGGGTTGCCTCCCAAAAGTACTTAATTTATAGTCTTTAGCTTGACTATAGCTAGATCTTCATCATGGAGGACAATACACAAAGTATATCATCCCGATAATCACGAAAAGAAAGACTTTTGCCAATTTTAATGATTTAAGCCAACTTGATTTGAACCTGCATGGAAAAAGGTTAAGACAGGAATTATTTAATATTTTACAATTAGGCTCATAATTTCCAAAAACTTTCAAATGAGCTCTTTTTCTTGCTCTGAATTTTCTCAAGAAATTGAGATAAGAAGGTAGTGGTGTTGAATCAAGAGTTGGTTAGTGCTCAATTGATGGTGGTGAACATTTCTTCTTTTCTTTCAAGTCATCAAATTGATATTCTTTATGGTCTGGCATATTTGGTGTTGTTTTCACCAAACAAACTGAAAGAGTTTCCTTTGAGTTCTCTTTTTCAAATACCTATTTAATTTCCCCATTAATTTCAACTACTTCACAAATATTATCCATAAGAGAAGAATATTTCTTGGGCAAATTGAGCTCAACTTCTTCCTTTTTTTCTTGCTTGCTTGAAGTATCTACTTGATCAATCATCTCTTCCTCATCATCACTCAAAAAAATTGCCAAACATTGATCTCTAGAATATTCTTCATTTTGCCTTGTTAGGTTACCATGGCCTTGAGCATATAATGGACTAGCAAACTGTTCCATTTGTACATCACCATGTGTATTGTGGCTAGCCCATCTTCTAATCTTTCACATAGTTCATGAGTAGCATTTATGAATCTTTCCAATGCTGCTTCATAAGATGGTCTGTACTCCTCAAATGATGCATGATTTTGAAAATTATATTGATAGGGATACCATGAATTGTTAACTTGATCGCATTGGTTTTCCCATAAAAAGTTTGAATAGTTACTCCATCCTGAGTTGTTTATGTTGGAATATGGATAATTCTCATACCTATTATAATTTGAAAAAAATTGTACCTGCTTTGCATATTGACGCACAGAATTCAAATGGTTACCTCCACATAGATCACAACTCAAACATGAATTAAATAAAGTATTAGCATTAAATTTATCAATTAAGTTAACCAATGCATCAATTTTAGCATTTAACTTAGTAAAACTATCCTCACCATACATGCTTGCTACTCTATTTAGCATTATTCTTCCATCACACCATTATTAGTTGTAGAAAGCCATCCTTTTTTTTTTTTGTTCTTTCGTTTTTTTTTTTTATATATAAAAGTTAAAAAAAATCTGCAAAATTTAAAAAAAAAAATCTAAAGTAATAGAGTATATCAACCTATTGATATTGTCAAAAGTCGCTTTTCCCGGCAACGGCACCAAAAACTTGTTGCGCAATTTCTGCAAGTGTATAGGTTGTGAACAAGTAATATAATAGTGAAATAAGTGTCGATCCCATGAGGAAGGGTTGACAAGTATCAAAATTAAGATTACTCTATTATTTAGAAAATCAATTATGAGAATTTATATTTTAAGCTAAAGTAAAATTCAAGTAAATAAATGATGATAAATATGAAATAAGATTAAAGGTCTAGGAATTAGAATTCATCAATTGATCATATATGATTTCTTTATAAACTTTAGATGGATTATTTTTGCTGGAATTAATGATTAGATTTCCCTAAACTATATGATGTTCTCTCTCAAGATATAACATGTGTGTTCATATTAACCTTATGTCTACTCTCGTGATCATAAGCAATTAACACAAATCCATTAAGTTTTATGAAAATCCTTTTAAAATTCACAAAGGAGTATTTTTATCTCTAAGCAATACATTTCCTAGGTCAATTATCCTAATGAACTAATATTGTATTTCCACTCTCGCTACTTCACACAATATCTTAAATCACGCAATTAATGGCCAGTTAATTACAAGCATTAAGTTCTAAGATAAAAAATTAATTCCAACAATTAAATCTAATCAATTAAATATAAATAATCATATAAAAATCAAAAGATTACATCTAAATCCTATAAAAATGAATTTATCTACTCATAATTGAGATGGAGGAAATAATTAAATTAACAATCAAAATAACAAACATAATAACAACTTATAATTAAATTCAAGAATAAAGTTTAGGAAGAACTTGTTTTGAGATACGATCTTTGATGAACTCAAGCTCCAAAAACTCCTCCTGTTGATCAAAATAACAATAACAAAGAAGAAAACTAATCTATTTTTTTTTCTCTAAATATTTTTTTTGATGGATTTCTTGATGCTCTTTTCCTTTGCCAAGCATGGTATTTATAGGCATGTTTGGTGAAAGAATTCAAGTTCCATTAAAATTCTTACATCAAAAATTCAATATTGATGGTTAGGTTGGCCACCAATCATTGAATTCCTTCATCAATATTCAAAAATAGTTAGGTTGGCCACCAACCATTGAATTTATTTCTCATGGATTAAAAACTTGAATCATTACTTGCATCATTATTTTTATGACATCATCGCCTGCATCATTTATTTTATTGCATCATTGTGACATCATTTTGATATGCAAAAATAAAATAAAAATACTTAAAATATGTTATAATTTATTTATAAATTGTAGAACTATTTATTTCTCAAAATAAGTAATAATATTATTGCATTCTTGAGAATTGAGCTAAAATTTAAGTTTAAACACATAAAATAACTCTAAGAATGTAGAGTTATCATCTAACTTCTAAAGAATATGAAATTTCAATGTGTGAACATATATAGTAAAATTTAAAATTTTCAGAATCTTATGAATTTAAACACTTATTTTTATACCACCAATGTTGAAAACTCCTTAAACATGTTCTGCCTTTACCAAAGATTATTATATTTTAATGAAGATAAGAATTATGGGTTATTGATTGAATTCATTTGTGAACTTTATATATGATAATCTATTTACTGTAAAAAGTAAAGTATCTCTGATTATTCCAAAAGTACATCTCATATGATCTATTGAAATAATCGAAGTGCTATGATTCAAAAGATTTCGAAAATATACAGAGTTAGAAATGAAGATTTAGTTGTATAATTTCCTTTAAAAAATGGGAATAGTTCAAAGTAAATAAATAAATTTAAAGATTTAGATTTCATGAATTATAAAATATGATTAGTGAATTATATTTTGAATTTTCCAAAGATTGATTGTATTCTTGCTCACTGAGCTTTCCTTAAAACTCACCCCCTCCACTCACTAGTTTTTACAGGTGAAAATTGAGTGTTCTCAAAAGTCTTTGGATAGTAGTAAGTTGGCTCCTCAAGCAATCATTTCTTTCTTGAAAATTACTAAGTCAAAGTAATAGTTGGAAATTTGATAATTATTTGTATTTAAATAAATGTTTAATAATTTTTAGATGCTCCATATGTGTAAAATGGCATTGTTGTATTTGATGTGATTAGAAGTATTTGATAAGTGTTATATTAATGTGGAAATTAAATGGTAAACTGAGATTGACTATGAGTATGACAATCAATGATGAATCTAGTATTAAAAGTATGATTGGGTTGCAGATTGTGATCTTGGGCTAATGTATTTGTTACTGGTATTATATTGAGTTTCGTCATGTGTATAGATTCTATGTGTTATCGGTGCCTTTATGATTATCCATATCCTAGGACCATCACATCTTTAAAAGTGGAGTGTGACAACCATAGCCATGTTTTAGCATCAAGCTTGGATCTCTCATCTTTAGGAATATGCATAAAAGTTTTACAGGCAAACACCCACAGATGATCATAGGAAACATCATTTCCTAACCAAAATTTCTCTGGGACATTATTCTTAAAAGGGACACAGGGTAAGCGATTCAACACATACACAGCTGTTTGTAGAGCTTCACCACAAAATATTTTAGGTAACTTTGAATGTGAGAGTAAACATTTGACTCTCTCTATTAAAGTTCTATTTATCCTCTCAGCTAAGCCATTTAATTGCAGTGTTTTTGGAGGTGTTGTCTGATGCTGAATACCATGCTCTTTGTAGTAAGCATCAAATGGTCCAGTGTACTCTCCCCCATTGTCTGTCCGAATGCATTTCAACTTCTTCCCAGTTTGTCTCTCAACTAAAGCGTGAAACTGCTTGAAGACATCTAACACTTGATCTTTCATCTTCAAAGTATATACCCATGTCTTCCAAGAATGATCATCAATGAAAGTCATAAAATATTAAGCACCACCAAGTGACTTTGGCATTGGTCCACACAAATTTGAATGTATCAGGTCCAATACATTCTTCATTCTAGAAGGACTGAAGCTTTTGAAAGCAACTCTGTTTTGCTTTCTTGCCAGATAATCTATACATTTCTCTAAATGCACATTCTTCATCTCATATAGCACATTCTTCTTGACCAGATAGGTCATCCCTTTCTTACTCATGTGATTGAGTCTCTTGTGCCATAACTCAACTGCATCGTCTTTCTGTAAAACATTCACAAAATTATGTGAGAGCTTTAGCAAACTTCCATTTACCATTTTCAAAAGTGTTGCAGAAGCCTTCATCATCAAGCTTTCCCACAGAGAGTAGATTCAGATGCACATCTAGAATATGCCTAACATTTTTCAAGATTAACTTTGTACCATTCTCTGTATCTGATAACTCTATATTTTTAGTGTTATTTTATTTGTTTAACAAATTTTAGCTCAATTCTTAAGAATACAATAATATTATTACTTATTTTTAGAAATAAATAGTTCTACAATTTATAAATAAATTATAATATATTTTTAGTATTTTTATTTTATTTTTGCAGATCAAAATGATGTCACAATGATACAGTAATGTCATGACTCAGGCAATGATGTCATTTTATAAATGATGCAGGTAATGATGTCATTTTATAAATGATGCAGGCAATGATGTCATGAAATTAATGATACAAGAGATGATGTCATGAAAATAATGATATAATCAATGATGCAATATGGTTGAAAATGAAGATGGAATTTGCCTATAAATAGGCATTACCTCTCTTCTCCAAAATCATAATTCAAAGTAGCAAAATTTAGATGTAGAGAGATTTTCATATGCTTTATTAGAGTAGATTTCTTTTATTGTTATTTCGATCAAGAAGAGGAGTTTTTAGAAGCTTGAGTTCATCAAAAATTATATCCCAAAACAAGTTCTTTCTAAACTCTATTCTTGAATTTAATTATAAGTTGCTATTATGTTCTTTGTTAATTTAATTGTTTCTTTCTTTTTAATTATGAGTAGCTAGATTTATTTTTCTAGGACTTAGATGTAATTTCTTGATTATTTTATGGTGTTTTATGATTGATTGATTGAGTGTTTTGATTATTGGAATTAATCTTTTATCTTAAAATTTAATGCTTGTGAATATTTGATCACTATTTACATATTTAAAGATGTTATATAAAGTAATGAGAGTGGAAGCATAATATTTGTTCATTAAGATATTAGACCTAGGGTATGTGTTACATAGAGATAAGAACACTCCTTTGTGATTGTTAAAAAGATTTTCATAAAATTTAATGGGTTTATGTTAATTGCTTGTGATCACGAGAGTAGACATAAGATTAACATGAATACTTGTAATTTATCTTGACAGAGAACTTCGTATAATTAAGGAAAAATCTAATCATTAATTCTAATAAAATTAAACTAGCCAAACAAGCATAAGAACACCATAGATAATTAATTGATGAAATCTAAATCCTAGGATTTACATATATTGAATTAGTTTTTTTAAATTTTTTAATTAATTATTCTATTATTGGATATAGTTTTAGTGAATTATTGCACTACTAAATTACTTATCTTGATAATATTCTATCTAGGAAAGTGATTTTTAAGTGGGACCACTATAACCTCTCCACTTACCGGGGAATTTATCTTGAGGTGATTTTTTAGTTCAATTATTTACACTTTACTTACCTGTGCAATAGCACTAAATGTCTAAATCACAAGACTTTTCATATGATAGTCTAAATAATAGAATATTCAATAGTTTTGGTATTTGTCAACCGTTCCTCGTGGGATCGACACTTATTTCACTACTATATTATTTGTTCAGGACCTATGCACTTGCATAAATTGCGCAACAAGTTTTTGGCGCCATTGCTGGGGAAGGCGACTTTAGACAATATCAATGTAATTGATTTGATATATTCTATTAATTTGGACATTTTGTATTTTTAATTATTTTTATTTTTTAGTTGTGTTTGTAGATTTTGTTTATGGATTTTAATAATTTTCAACATTGGACTTCTTATCCAAGTTCGAAATGGGGTTATAATGGAAGTCAATATTATGACCAAGGATATTATTATCAACCTGACTTCTAAAACAATTATGGGTGGAATGAAAGACAAGGTATACCACCAAGTGAAGAGAAGTCATCCCTTGAACTTACATTAGAGAGGTTCATAAATTCCACTTATGATGAGGGTATGCTATACAAGGAGCAAAAGTCATCTCTTGAGCTTACATTAGAAAAAATTTTGGAATCCACTAAGAAAATGTGTAAGAATTGGGAAGAGAAAGACAGATTAGATGCCAAAGACAACAAATTGACTAACAGCTATAAAAGAATTGAAGAGAAAATTGGAGCGATGGTCAGTTATGTGGAGTCAAATTAAGGCAACTTCCAAATTCACAGTGAAGTGGACACATCAGTACAGAGCATACAAGGATATTTAAGGGATGATGTCTCATTAGAAGACAAGTATGGTAAGGATAATGGTGATGTAAGGCATATGGGATGAAGATGATGATTCAATTGAGTAGTCCAATATTGAAATTGGAAGAGGAAGAAGTACCAAATACTGAGGAGACCATTTCATATTTTGAATGGTCAATGATGTATGAAGATGACTTCTTTTCTGATGATGAGATGGTCAATAGATGTATTGATGAATTCTCTAATAAGGAGAATGAAATACATGAGAATGAAATACTGGATTTGGAAAGCCCCATCTCTCCCAATATTCCAATATCTCTACCTTGCATCCCAATCCAAATTTTCATCCCAATTCAAACACCCACCCAACCATTACCTCAAATTCCATCAGTTGATATCCATCCCACAATCGATCTTACACCGTTACCATCTTTCTCTATATGCTCAATTGTGGGAGAATCAAGTATTTGGCTATTGCTTGTATCTTTCAAACCTTGTTTAGAGAGGGAACTTGGTTTTGTGGAGGTTATGGAGAAAAAGGTAAGCGAATTTGGGTGGAGAATCTCAAAGTTGCAAGAGGTGCATATAGATGAAGCGCAGAATTTGCTGAATTCCAAATCTGAAAAATTAATAAGTCCATGGATAAATCTATATGATCTTGTGCTTGGCAAGATTAAATTGAAGTTTCCAAGCCGTAGAGTGACAAAGATACATCTTTTACAATTTACAATGAAATGGAGGAGTGTGAGGCCTCGCCCGAGCACCGGTCCGATTCGCAGAGAAATCGAAATACTCTTCGGGAGAAACTCCACGATTAAAACTCACTATGAGTTTAGAAATTTGATTTTTGTATTTTGAAAGTTGTGAAAATGAGTCGCCATTTCAATTTATTTATTTTAATTGGGGAAAATTAAAGAAAACCCAAATTGATTGACTCCAAAAATGATTTGATTTTATCCCAATAGAAAATGCACCAATTCGCAAGTGACCAAAGAGAGTTCGGGGATTAGGTTTTGATAATTACACAATTGAGAAAAATATATTTTCTTTAGTTTGGCTAAAATTGCAAAATAACTTTTAAAAAAGATTTTTGTGTATGCATGAACAAGAGTATGATGATGCATGAAACAGATATATATGATGAGATGGAATGACAATTGTAGATAAACAAGCAAAATAGATCTTACTTAATTATTACAAGATAAAAAATATTGAAATAAAGAGGATCTTTCCTCTAGCCCTTATGGGTACTAGGAAAAGCACATATTCCTCAACTAAGCTAATTCAAAATCAGAATTAAAGATTAATATAAATTAATCAAAATAAAAGGGAAAAACTATTAATAAAAAGATTTTAGAGTTGATGCCTTTCAGAATGGCAGTTTGCGTATCCTATTGAATAGGAATCAAACCCCATGCAGTTCTTCCTTCTTGCGAAGGAGGGGTTCTGGAAAAAAGTGTTGGTTTGTTTATTAATTTAATTCTGATTTTTAAATTAATAAATTTTAGATGTTTTCTATTTTAGACCTAAATATAATTCTAGATCTGAGTTTAGAATTTTAAAAATGGACAAAAGGAATTATACCTTTGCTTTCCTTGATTTTCGGACAAATGGAATGAGCTTAACTTCGGATCTAAGCTCCACTTTAGATTTAGGACCCTGAAGTTGAACCATAAATAGCAAAAGATTAGCAAAATAGCATAATGAATGTAAACTAAAAAGAAATTGAAACAATAGCTTTTATATCAAATTTCAAGCAGAACTTAAGCACAAAAAAGCAGAGCAATATAAGAGAGTTTCTGCCTTGGAATTCCCCCTCCAATGAGCTTGAAGAAGGCTCTATTTATAGAGTTGCTGAGGAATGTTCGCACTTTTTGCACCGCAAGTGTACGGGTCTATTGTATCGAATAGTTTTAATGAGTAAAGAGTTGTCGATTCTTTATAAAAGGTATGAACAATAAGCCAATCTGGTAGACCATGGTGTGGACATCTTCGCTGCAACTCTTTAAATCTCTCCCATGCTTCATAGAGAGATTCCCCATCCTGCATCATAAAGCTAGTGATGTCATGCCTCAATCTGGCTGTCTTCCCCGGTGGAAAGTATTTGGCTAGGAATTTTCTTGTCATCTCTGCCCAAGTAGTAATGGATCCTGCTTCTAGACTTCCATACCATGACTTTGCATTTTCTTTGAGAGAGAAAGGAAATAGATGCAACCTAATTGCATCTTCGCAAACCCCATTCAGCTTGATAGTGTCACATATCTCAAGGAATTGAGCCAAATGAACATTGGGATCATCATGTTCAGCTCCTTCAAATCTTGACTGCTGAACCATTTGAATTAGAGCTGGTTTTAGCTCAAAATTATTTGCCTCCACAGTTGGTCTCTCAATTGGAGCTCGAATCCCTTAAGCATTTGGAAAGGCATATGCTCGCAAGGGTTGATTTTTTTTATCACCCATTGGTATTGGCTCTTGTACCTCCGGGTTATCTTCCTCAATGTGCTCTTCTTCGACCCAACCAAGCAAGAACTCTTACTCGATTTCTTCTTCTATAATCTCTTCTTCAAGCCCAAGACTAGGCTCTCCTAATCTTTCTTGAATCAGCCTCTTCTTCCTTTTTTTGTTGTTAGCTCTACAAGTCTTCTCTATCTCAGGATTAAAAGGAACTAATTCAGCACCTTTGTTTCTTCTCATAAAATTGTGAAGCACCTGTAATAACAACAAACAAACCAAACAATTAAATAAAAAATGATTAAACTACTAGAAATTTTATTAACTTTGATATCAAACATCGTTTCCCCAGCAACGGCACCAAAAACTTATTTGCACTTTTTGCACCGTAAGTGTACGGGTCTATTGTAGCGAATAGTTTTAATGAGTAAAGAGTTGTCGATCCCACAGGGAAACGAATTGATTACCAAAGTTGTCTAATTTTTCTAATATTTAATCTATGAAAAAGAATAATGGAGTAGGTGAATTTTAATTAACTAATGAAATTGATTTAAAACTAAACTAACAAAAATAAATCAAGCAAATTGACTAAGATTTAATTCAATAAAAGAAAGACCTAGGGTTTAGATATCAATTGGTTTACATGCTAATGATTCATACACACTTATGCAATTATTCCAACAAATTGAAATTAAAGGTGGTTTTCCCTTAATTAAATAAAATCCTCTTTCAAGGTAGATTATCAATATTTAATTCTAAACTTACACCTACTGTCGTGGTTGCAAGAAATTAGATTAAACTCATTAAGCACAATGGAAAACTAAAGAATTCACCACCTAGGCAATACCCATATGTCTATGAAGCATTAGTCCTAAGTTTGTTCTTCCCATAAACTAATGTTGTACTTCCACTTTCGCTACTTCATACAACACCTTAGATTGTGTAAATGGTGGCCAATCAATCACACACTTAAAGCACAAGAAAAATAATTTAATTCAATATGAGTGAATAAATGATAAGTGTATATGAATTCAATAACAATCAACCAAAATCCATCTAAACCCTAGAAAAATTGATTTAGCTACTCATAATTAATTCAATAAAAGAACAAATTGAATAAATCCAAATACAATCTATGAATTCAATAAAATTAAAGGAATAAAGAAATAAGGTTTAGAAAAACTTCTAGCAGATCAAAATTCTAGAATCTTGAAGGTTGAAATCACAATCCTCCAGCCTTAAAATCCCTGTTGCCTGTCCTCTTGCTCTACTGCCGTCCTCTGTTTCTTTCCCTTTTGCAGAAAAACGCAAATCTCTTTCTTTTCCCCCAAATCTGTCAAAAATGATTCTCCCTTGATTTCTTGTTATTTCCTCTTTTAAAAACCATATTTTCTTTTCCTTATATGATCCCCCTAATTTAGGATGGGTCCCAGTAATTTATAAGAGGATTGGTTAAGATTTAATCCACATCAGCCCCATTTATTTTAATAAAACCCATAACAAATTCTGCAGTAGTTGCACAGGGCTTGTGCAATTCAGGTTGTGCAAACTGGGTTGACAGATTTCAGCTCAGAATTTTGTTTTGATCCTTTCTTCAATTCTTTTCCTCTATTTTTCACTTCAATTAAGATCTAAAACCTGCAAAATCTATAAAACACATCAAAAATCATAAATTAATCAAATAAATAGAATTTTTGAGGATTTAATCTAAATTTACACTAAAATGCCTCTAAATTAGGGGTAAAATAATAGCAATATTAATGTAAAATTCCAGCACATCAAGGAAGGCGCTGGCGGTATGGATGGCGACACTGACATGTCACCTGCAGCACGGGCGGCACCAACAACACGTCGGGTGTTCAACGTGCTGCCCTACTGCCGACACGCATTTCGTGCTGCCTATGAGGGAGCATGGCCAGCGTGCCACCCAAAACAGCAGCATGCCTCTTGCATGCTGGTTGGCTAGGTCGACCTGTTTCCTGCTTTTTCGTCCATTTTGAGTCCATTTCAGTTCCGATTCGAGCTTGGTTTGATCCTGTGGGTTCGTGACTGAAAAGCAATCAACTGGAGGTGAAAGATTTAGGAAATTTATTTTTCAATGGGGCGCAGCTCCCTTGACTCCTGCCCGCTAATCGGCTAGCGGGACCACCGTATGCATAGCGCACTATTCTTAGTAGGTGTCAAGCTGCAACCGGATCATAAAGGTGCAAATTTGAGAGTTCATAAAAAGCAACGAGAGCTACAATCTTTGCAAATTGCTCTTCATTCTAAAATATGGAGGCAAACAACATGATAA
This sequence comes from Reutealis trisperma, assembly GCA_947687605.1. Taxonomy (NCBI): domain Eukaryota; kingdom Viridiplantae; phylum Streptophyta; class Magnoliopsida; order Malpighiales; family Euphorbiaceae; genus Reutealis; species Reutealis trisperma. Next base: position 1,044,067 of record CANTUT010000008.1, read on the forward strand.
AACCTCCAGGTCCGTGGATGAAGATGGATAACATTAACGTCCAGCTAATACGACATTAAAGAAACACTTTTGAGGAGGCAACCCAAGTTATTTGATTTTATTATTTATTTTATTGATTATTTTCAAAATTTTTAATTCCTCTTTATGTGTTTGGTTTGCTGTTTTTAGTGTTTTTAGGTGAGAGGACAAGTGTTGCAGTTTTAGCCTTTTTTAAGAATAAACTTCACTGCATGACTCGGACAAGCTCAAATCAAGCTGGCTGGACTCATTAAAATTGGTGAAAGTCTATTTTTCCGCAGTTATTGGGATTATATACTTTGTGTATTATCCTCCTTGATGAAGATCTAGCTATAGTCAAGCTAAAGACTATAAATTAAGCACTTTTGGGAGGCAACCTAAATTTCTAACTTTTTTACTTCTTTTTTACTTCTTTTGTTCTTTTGTTTGTTTCATTCTATTTTAATTTTGCTTTAGTATTTTTTGTGAGTTATTAAATAGCTTATTAGGAGGAAACCCAAGTTTTCTCTTTATTTTGTTTCTTTTATTTTTGTTTAGTTGTTTCGTTGTAAATTTTCTCTTTCATTTTCTTAACTAAATTTTCTCTTTCAAAAGTGTTGCAGAAGCCTTCATCACCAAGCTTTCCTATAGAGATTAGATTCAGGCACATATCTGGAATATGCCTAACATTTTTCAAGATTAACTTTGTACCATTCTCTGTATCTAAGCAAATATCTCCTTTGCTAATAACTTTAGAAAAATTATTATTTTCCATTTTGGCAACAACAAAATCTCCTTATATATATGATGAGAATAATTCCCTTTAAGGTGTAGCATGGATGGTAGCACCGCTGTCAATCACACAACTAGTCTTGTGGGATGTTGATTGACAAGTTCTTCATCTTGAACAATGTGGAATTCATTAATGGTAATAGTTTGTTCATCATCGCTGCTATCATTTTGCTTTATCTCCTTGCCTTTGGTCTTCTTCTGCTCTTTTTTAAATTATCAACAGAATCTCTCGATATGCACCTTCTTTTTATAGTGGTGACATTCAACATTTGCATATTTGTTTGACTTTCTTTTGCTTTTATCTCTAGATTTTGGACCCCTAGATTAGCTCCTTCCTTTGGATTTTGTACCCAAGACATCTGGTTGTGATGAAGAATAAAAATTTTGTGATCTCCTTCTCATTTCATCATTTAGAATATCGCTTTTGATAGCCTCTATGTTTACCACACCATTAAGTGTATAATTGGTAATTGAGATCTTCAAAGTCTCCCATGACTTTGGTAGAGAGGCTAACACCATAAGAGCAAGTACTTCGTCGTCAAACTTTATGCCCATTCCTGACAACTAGTCCATAATCTCTTGCATTTCATTAAGGTGATCTACCACAGAAGTGCCTTCATGATATTTTACTTGCATCAATTTTGTCAAGTAAAATAATTTATTGTTGCTAGTTTTAGAAGCATACAGTTCCTCATGCTTATTCCATAATGTTCTTGCGTGAGTCTTATTGTAGATGTGATTGTACATGTTATCTTTGACAAACTGCCGGGTAAAACCACACACCTGCTTATGCTCAAACTTTCATTCTTCATCTGATTTGTCATCGAGTTTACTTATAGTAAACACTGGTAAATGCAATTTCGTCACAAATATGAGATCTTTCATTTTGTTTCTCCATATGTGGTAATTTGTTCCATTTAAATTGATCATTTTGCTTGTCTTTGCCTCCATTTCTTTTATCACATGAATAGTACCACAAACTAGAACAGTGACCTTAGTCAGTGAACAACACACCAAGTAGGTTTCTAGGAAAAAGAGCTGGGTCACAATGGACACACTTAAATATCAAGTCTTTCCTTAGCCAGAATTTTTCCTAGACATGTGTTTTCACACATTACCACACTTATTTCCAGTTAAACTCTAATATGTGTGAACAATATCAGTATCCGTGAATAGTGGTGATAACTCTACATTCTTAAGAGTTATTTTCCCTATTTTAACTCAAATTTTAGCTTATTTCTCAAGAATGTAATAATATTATTACTTATTTTTAGAAATAAATAGTTCTTCAATTTATAAATAAATTATAATATATTTTTAGTATTTTTAGTTTATTTTTGCAAATCAAAATGATGTCACAATGATGCAGTAATGTAATGATTCAAGCGATGATGTCATTTTATAAATGATGAAAGTGATGATGTCATGAAATTAATGATGCAAGTGATGATGTTATGAAAATAATAATGCAATCAATAATGCAATATGGTTGAAAATGAAGATGGAATTTGCCTATAAATAGATATTACCTCACTTTTCCAAAATCATAACTCAAAGTAGCAAAAAAAAAAAAAAAAAAAAGATGTAGAGAAAGTTACATATATTTTCTTCAAATAGATTTCTTTTATTGTTATTTTGATCAAGAGGAGGAGTTTATGGAGCTCGAGTTCATCAAAGATTGTATGTCAAAATAAGTTCTTCTTAAACTTTATTCTTGAATTTAATTATAAGTTATTATTATGTTTGTTATTTTGATTGTTAATTTAATTATTTCTTCCTTCTCAATTATGAGTAGTTAATTTTATTTTCTAGAATTTAGATGTAATCTTTTGATTTGCATATGATTATTTATATTTAATTGATTAGATTTGATTGTTGGAATTAATATTTTATCTTAAAACTCAATGCTTGTTATTAACTGGCCATTAATTGCATGATTTAAAATACTGTGTGAAGTAGCGAGAGTGAAAACACAATATTAGTTCATTAGGATAATTGACCTATGGAATGTATTGCTTAGAGATAGGAATACTCCTTTGTGATTTTTAAAAGGATTTCCATAAAACTTAATGGGTTTATATTAATTGCTTATGATCACGAGAGTAGACATAAGGTTAATACGAACACATATGTTGTATCTTGAGAGAGAACATCATATAATTTAGAAAAATCTAATCATAACTCCATCAAAAATAATCCATCTAAAGATTATAAAGAAATCATATGTGATCAATTGATGAATTCTAAATCCTAAACCTTTAATCTTATTTCATATTTATCATCATTTATTTACTTGAATTTCACTTTAGCTTAAAATATGAATTCTCATAATTGATTTTCTAAATAATAGAGTAATCTTAATTTTGGTACTTGACAACCCTTCCCTGTGGATTCGACATTCTATTCACATACTATTACTTGGCACGATCTGTATACTTGCAAAAATCACAAAATAAGTTTTTGGCACTGTTGTCAGGGAAGGCGACGTTTGACAATATCAATACAATTGATATACTCTATTACTTTAAATTTTGTTTTTCTTATCTATTTTTTTGTTTTGCAGGAATTAAAAAAAGAAAAAAAGGATGGCTTTCCACATCTTATAATGGTGTGATGGAGGAATGATGCTAAATAAAGCAGTAAGCATATATGGTGAGGATGGTTTTAGTAAGTTAAATACTAAAATCGATACATTGGGTAACTTAATTGATAAACTTGATGCTAATACTTTATTTAATTCATGTTTGAGTTGTGATCTATGTGGAGGTAATCACTTGAATTTTGAATGCCAATATGCAGAGCATGTACAATTTTTTCCAAATTATAATAGGCATGAGAATTATCCATATTCTAGCATGAACAAATCAGGATGGACTGACTATTCAAGCTTTTCATGGGAAAACCAATGCGATCAAGGTAACAATTCATGATATCCTTATCAATATGATTTTCAAGATCATGCACCATTTGAAGAGCACAGACCATCTTATGAAGTAACATTGGAAAGATTTATAAATGCTACTCATGAATAATGTGAAAGATTAGAAGATAGGATGGATAATTGGGCTAGCCACAATACAAATGATGATTTATAAATGGAACCGTTCGCTAGTCCATTAGATACTCAAGGTCATAGTAACCTGACAAGCCAAATTAAAGAATATTCTAGAGAGCAATGCTTGGTAATTTATTTGAGTAATGATGCAGAAGAGATGATTGATCAACTAGATACTTCAAGCAAGCAAGATAAAAAGGAAGAAGATGAGCCCAATTTGCCCAACAATTTTAAATATCCTTCTCTCATGGATAATATCTACGGAGTGGTTGAAATTGATGGGGAAATTGAAGAGGTATTTAAAAGAGAACTCAAAGGAAACTCTTTCAGTTTGTTTGGTGAAAACAACACCAAATATGCCAGACCATAGAGAATATCAATTTGATGACTTGGAAGAAAAGAAGAAACATTCACCACCATCAACTGAGCACTCACCAACTCTTGATTCAACACCACTACCTTCTTATATCAATTTCTTGAGAAAATTCAGAGCAAGAAAAAGAGCTAATTTGAAAGCTTTTGGAAATTATGAGCCTAATTGTAAAATATTAAATAATTCTTATCTTAACCTTTTTTCATGCAGACTCAAATCAAGCTGGCTTGACTCATTAAAATTGGCAAAAGTCTATCTTTCCGTGATTATCGGGATGATATACTTTGTGTATTATCCTCCATGATGAAGATCTAGCTATGGTCAAGCTAAAGACTATAAATTAAGTGCTTTTGGAAGGCAACCCAAATTTCTAACTTTTTTTACTTCTTTTTATTTTTTTTGCTCTTTTGTTTGTTTCCTTCCATTTTAATTTTGCTTTAGTATTATTTGTGAGTTATTAAATAGCTTATTAGGAGGAAACCCAAGTTTTCTCTTTATTAGGTTTCTTTATTTCTGTTTAGTTGTTTCATTGTAAATTTTCTCTTTCATTTTCTTAATTAATTAGATATGGAAGCATCTCTTGCAACACTAAAAAATAGGTTTCCAACTCTTCCCCAAGATGTACTTAGGAAAATTGATGAATGCGAACTGGAAAGAATAAAGGCATTTAGGCGTCTGAATCTTCTTGAAGATATTCGCTGGATCATAGAAGCCAAAGTACAACTGGTAGGTGAGTTTGATGACTCATTTATTAAATGTTTGCTAGGTATAGGGAGAAGTTAAAAGGATGGGAGTCTGCTATGATCCAGGGAGAAGTTAAGAGAAGTTTGATGACTCATTCTTAAGAGTTATTTTCCCTATTTTAACTCAAATTTAGCTAATTTCTCGAGAATGTAATAATATTATTACTTATTTTTAGAAATAAATAGTTTTTCAATTTATAAATAAATTATAATATATTTTTAGTATTTTTATTTTATTTTTTACAGATCAAAATGATGTCACAATGACGCAATAATGTAATGACTCAGGCAATAATGTCATTTTATAAATGATGTAGGTGATAATATCATGAAAATAATAATGCAATCAATGATGTAGTATGGTTGAAAATGAAGATGGAATTTGCCTATAAATAGACATTACTTCTCTTCTCCAAAATCATAACTTAAAATAGCAAAAAAAATAGATGTAGAGAAAGTTACATATATTTTCTTAGAATAGATTTCTTTTATTGTTATTTTGATGAAGAGGAGGAGTTTTTGGAGCTCAAGTTCATCAAAGATTGAATCTCAAAACAAGTTCTTCCTAAACTTTATTCTTGAATTTAATTATAAGTTGTTATTATGTTTGTTATTTTGATTATTAATTTAATTATTTCTTCCTTCTCAATTATGAGTAGCTAATTTTATTTTCTAGAATTTACATGTAATTTTTTTATTTCTATATGATTATTTATATTTAACTGATTGGATTTGATTGTTGGAATTAATTTTTTATCTTATAACTTAATGCTTGTAATTAACTGGCCATTAATTGCATGATTTAAGATATTGTGTGAAGTAGCGAGAGTAGAAATACAATATTAGTTCATTAGGATAATTGACTTAGGAAATGTATTGCTTAAAGATAAGAATACTCCTTTGTGATTTTTAAAAGGATTTCCATAAAACTTAATGAGTTTATGTTAATTGCTTATGATCACGAGAGTAGACGTAAGGTTAATATAAAGACACATGTTATATCTTGAGAGAGAATATCATATAATTTAGGAAAATCTAATAATTAATTCCAGCAAAAATAATCCATCTAAAGATTATAAAGAAATCATATATGATCAATTGATGAATTCTAAATCCTATACCTTTAATCTTATTTCATATTTATCATCATTTATTTACTTGAATTTCACTTTAGCTTAAAATATGAATTCTCATAATTGATTTTCTAAATAATAGAGTAATCTTAATTTTGGTACTTGACAATCATTCCTTGTGGATTCGACACTCTATTCACACACTATTACTTGGCACGACCTGTATACTTGCAAAAATCATGCAACAAGTGGCAAGCTGCACAGTACCTCAGAGTACTATTTATAGTAATAATTTTCCAAAAAAAAAATTCTGATGTGGAGGGTCAAGTAAAACTGCAATCACATAATATAATCTTATTTTTCAAGGAAAATTAAAACCAATAGCTTGTTGGACCCAAAGAACCGTCATAACTTAGGAGATCTTCGTCATAGACCTTAGGAGACATACTCATGGGCTTGACACCATACTTCAACCCAAAACCTTAAGGTAATAAGTTTATAAGTCATTCTCACTTATATATTTCTCCTTAATCCCATCTCTTTCTAATGTGGAATTTTATACACTTGAAATCCTAACATTTAAGAGAAAATATAAATACTTTCCTATCACAACATGCAATGGTGGAGCTACAGTTGCCCCTATTGCTTCATCTCCATCCTCATGAAAAGTATTTTAATAAAAAGGAAGTCAAATAACAAAATAAATAGAATAAATTTAATAAATAATTTTAATAAATAATTACACATTCAACTATAATCAAATAAATATAGATCAAACTTAGAATAATTAAAAACCGAATGTTTGTCATTTATGGAGGCGAGTTTGTAGAATTTAGTGGGGTAAAATCTTATACACTTGAAATCCTAACATTTAAGAGAAAATAATTCGAACAATCAAACCCAATCAATTAAATATAAATAATCATATGCAAATCAAAAGATTACATTTAAATCCTAGAAAAATGAACTTACCTACTCATAATTAAAAAGGAAGAAACAATTAAATTAACAATAAACATAACAACAATTTAAAATTAAATTCAAGAGTAAAGTTTAGAAAGAACTCTTTTTAAGATACAATCTTTGATGAACATGAGCTCCAAAACTTCTCTTGATAAAAAAAAAATAAAAAAAAATAATCTATTTTTTTCTTTCTAAATATTTTTTTGATGGATTTCTTGATGTCATTTTCCTTTGCCAAGCATGGTATTTATAGGCATTTTTTGTGGAAGAATTCAAGTTCCATTAAAATTCTTACATCAAAAATTCAACATTGATGGTTAGGTTGGCTACCAACCATTGAATTCCTTCATCAATATTCAAAAATGGTTAGGTTGGCCACCAACCATTGAATTTTGGCCACCAACCATTGAATTTATTTCTCATGGATTGAAAACTTGAATCATTGCTTCTATCATTATTTTTATGACATTATCGCCTACATCATTTATTTTATTGCATCATTATGACATCATTTTGATCTACAAAAATAAAATAAAAATACTCAAAATATGTTATAGTTTATTTATAAATTGTAAAACTATTTATTTCTCAAAATAAGTAATAATATTATTGCATTCTTGAGAATTGAGTTAAAATTTAAGTTTAAACATATAAAATAACTCTAAGAATGTAGAGTTACCACACCCCCAGACTTAAGTTTTTGCTTTTCCTCAAGCAAAAGAAAATTCAAAATCTAAACTAGTCCACTTTCATAGGAAATTATGATTGCATTTAGCGTATGCAACAAGCCTTTAAATGTCTAGGTGTCCCATAGAGGATGAGTTATAGTCTTGTGAGGGTTTCCAGTGGTGATACCCACAAACACCTTTAAGACTCTAAATTTTTAACTATTTATTTTAGAGAATAATCAAATACCACAAAAAAGAAATTTAATCCTCTCATGCTTATATTGAATTTTTTTTTTAGGTTTCAAAAAATTAATATTTACAAACAACATATCTATAGTATTGCAAGTCAAGCTTCTATCTCAGGTTCAAAACAATCCTCATCTTAATCATGTCTTGAATAACTATGCATTAAATTAACTGCAAAGAAATTGTTGCACTTCAGATAGGCATATACACACTAATATCTTTAAATGCCTCTATCAAAAGATATAAAATAGATGTACAAATCTCATAAGCATATTAAAACAAACAATCTCTATTAATAAAATTCATAAATGAAGAGAGATCAATAGGTCTTGACTAGGCTTGTAATGGGGCTAACACAAGGTATTTTGGCTAAACAAAGAACAGGCTAAATGAACAAAAATAAAATAATTATGCCAAGTTTACAAAATCAATAGCTCAAATAAATAGATTATATTAATGAAGGATCCCTTTCATCTTAAGCACTATTCTTTTTCAATGTTTTCTTCTTTTAAGCCCCTTTCTTTTTTTCTCCCTTTTTTTTTTCAACAACATCATTTTAAGGGTAAGCAAGAATTACTAACTTTTATTTTATTTAATTTTCTTGCTTTCCCCCAAACTTGTTTTAAGCAGAAAGTGGTCTTTTAAGATGAATAATACTCTCAGTTATTAGAGATCCTTATTTTCTTTTAAAACTTCAATAATTCTCTTTTCTTCATTAGAATGTAAACTTGACAAAATTATCTCACAAACAGGGTGAAGGATAACAATTAAGGTTAATTAACAAAGAAAAGAAGGCTAAAATTAACAAGACACAAAGAGGTAAACTAGGAAAAAAATTAAAATAAGGGTTGATATAAGTAAGAGGCTAAACAAACAATGCCTAAATCATATCTCTCTTTCAAAATGAATTCAAAATTTCGCCTCAAAAGTTTGAAAAAACATGTTCTAAGATAGGTGAGGCAAATGAAGATAAAAAATGTGTAGAAGCCCTCTCTAATTAAGCATACACAAATTCAATCCAATCAATATAATGCAAAGTAAAGCAAAACATAATTTTAATAAAAGTTAATTTATTACCCAAAATAGTTGTTCAACCTGAAATACTTTAATAAATTGTCCATAAATGCCAATTATAATAGATCATTGGCCTTTCATCAAACTATTTAACACAAGCATATTTTATCAATAAAAGAGTAAAAATTTTAATTTTATTCATCAAAACATAAAATAAATGACTGAAAATAAAAAACAAACTAAACCTCCCCCAAACTTGCAATTGACATTGTCCTCAATGTCAAAAAAACAAACCAAAAGAAAGAAAATACTCTCTCTTGTAGAAAAGTGGATTCCAAATTGTAAGCAGAACATGCATTCCACTTCTTTATTTCCTATAAAACATCATAAAATAACACTAAAAGCAAGCATGAGAAATTAATGGATGCAAATCCAATGTTTCTATAGCGTGTGCTGCAATTCCATCTTGCACACTTATAGCAGACTCCCATTCTCTTAGCTCTCCTCTTCTTTGAGTAAAAACTTCTCCCCATACCTGGCAAACATTTAATAAATGAGTCATCAAGCTCACCTACCAATCATACTTTGGCTTTTATGATCCAGCAAATATCCTCAGGAAGATTCAAACGCCTAAATGCCTTCATTCTTTCTAGTCTGCGTTCATTAATTTTCCTGAGTACATCTTGGGGAAGAGTTGGAAACCTATTTTTTAGTGCTACAAGAGATGCTTCAATGTCTAATTAACTTTGTTAAGAAAATGAAAGAGAAAATTTACAACGAAATAACTAAACAGAAATCAAAGAAACCTAATAAAGAGAAAACTTGGGTTTCCTCCTAATAAGCTATTTAATAACTCACAAACAATACTAAAGCAAAATTAAAATAGAAGGAAACAAACAAAAGAATAAAAGAAATTTAAAAAGAAGTAGAAAAGTTAAAAATCTGGGTTGCCTCCCAAAAGCACTTAATTTATAGTCTTTAGCTTGACTATAGCTAAAACTTCATCATGGAGGATAATACACAAAGTATATCATCTCGATAATCATGGAAAGATAGACTTTTGCCAATTTTAATGAGTCAAGCCAGCTTGATTTGAGCCTGCATAGAAAAGGTTAAGACATAAATTATTTAATATTTTACAATTAGGCTCATAATTTCCAAAAGCTTTCCAACAATCTCTTTTTCTTGCCCTAAATTTTCTCAAAAAATTGAGATAGGAAGGTAGTGGTGTTGAATCAAGAGTTGGTGAGTACTCAGTTGATGGTAGTGAATGCTTCTTCTTTTCTTCCAAGTCATCAAATTGATATTCTTTGTGGTCTGACATATATGGTGTTGTATTCACCAAACAAACTGAAAAAGTTTCCTTTGAGTGCTCTTGTTCAAATACTTCTTCAATTTCCCCATCAATTTTAACCACTCCATAAATATTTTCCATGAGAGAAGGATATTTGAAATTGTTGGGCAAATTGGGCTCATCTTCTTCCTTTTTATCTTGCTTGTTTGAAGTATCTGGTTGATCAATCATCTCTTCTACATCATTACTCAAAGAAATTGCCAAGCATTTCTTTCTAAAATGTTCTTCAATTTGGCTTGTCATGTTACCATGGCCTTGAGTATCTAATGGACTAGTGAACTGTTCCATTTGTACATGATCATTTGTATTGTGGCTAGCCCATTGATCCATCCTATCTTCCAATCTTTCACATCGTTTATGAGTAGCATTTATGAATCTTTCCAATGCCACTTCATAAGATGGTCTGTGCTCTTCAAATGTTGCATGATCTTGAAAATCATATTGATAAGGATACAATGAATTGTTACCTTGATCGCATTGGTTTTCCCATGAAAAGCTTGAATAGTCACTCCATCAAGAGTTGTTTATGTTAGAATATGGATAATTCTCATGCCTATTATAATTTGGAAAAAATTGTACTTGCTATACATATTGGCATTCAAAATTCAAGTGATTACCTCCACATAGATCACAACTCAAACATGAATTAAATAAAGTATTAGCATCAAGTTTATCAATTAAGTTAGCCAATGTATCGATTTTAGCATTTAACTTACTAAAACTATCCTCACCATACATGTTTGCTGCTCTATTTAGCAACATTCCTCCATCACACCATTACAAGTTGTGGAAAGCTATCTTTTTTTTTTTTTGTTCTTTTTTTTTTATAAAAGTTAAAAAAAATCTGCAAAATTTTAAAAAATATACAAAATAAATGTAAAGTAATAGAGTATATCAACTTATTTATATTGTCAAAAGTCGCCTTCCCCGGCAATGGCGCCAAAAATTTGTTGCGCGATTTCTGCAAGTGTATAGGTCGTGCCAAGTAATAGTATGTGAATAGTGTGTTGAATCCACAGGGAAGGGTTGACAAGTACAAAATTTAAGATTACTCTATTATTTAGAAAATTAATTATGAGAATTCATATTTTAAGTTAAAGTAAAATTCAAGTAAATAAATGATGATAAATATGAAAATAAGATTAAAAGTCTAGGATTTAAAATTCATCAATTGATCACATATGATTTGCTCAGAGATAAGAATACTCATTTGTGATTTTTAAAAGAATTTCCATAAAACTTAATGGGTTTGTGTTAATTACTTATGATCACGAGAGTAGACGTAAGGTTAATATGAACACACATGTTGTATCTTGAGAGAGAACATCATATAATTTAGGAAAATCTAATTATTAATTTCAGCAAAAATAATCCATCTAAAAATTATAAATAATCATATGCAAATCAAAAGATTACATCTAAATCCTAGAAAAATGAACTTACCTACTCATAATTAAAAAGGAAGAAACAATTAAATTAACAATAAACATAATAACAATTTAAAATTAAATTCAAGAGTAAAGTTTAGAAAGAACTCTTTTTGGGATACAATCTTTGATGAACATGAGCTCCAAAACTTCTCTTGATAAAAATAACAAAAAAGAAAAGTAATCTATTTTTTTCTCTCTAAATATTTTTTTGATGGATTTTTTGATGCCATTTTCCTTTGCCAAACATGGTATTTATAGGCATGTTTTGTGGAAGAATTCAAGTTTCATTAAAATTCTTACACCAAAAATTCAACATTGATGCTTAGACTGGCAATCAACCATTGAATTCCTTCATCAATATTCAAAAATGGTTAGGTTGGCCACCAACCATTGAATTTTGGCCACCAACCATTGAATTTATTTCTCATGGATTGAAAACTTGAATCATTGCTTGCATCATTATTTTTATGACATCATCGCCTGCATCATTTATTTTATTGCATCATTATGACATCATTTTGATCTTCAAAAATAAAATAAAAATACTTAAAATATGTTATAATTTATTTATAAATTGTAAAACTATTTATTTCTCAAAATAAGTAATAATATTATTGCATTCTTGAGAATTGAGCTAAAATTTAAGTTTAAACACATAAAATAACTCTAAAAATGTAGAGTTATCATTGATCTTGTAGAAAAAACTTGCAAGAAAACTCTTCATTATGATCTTTGTGTAAAAACACTAAGATCAGGTCCGCGTAGTTCTAAGGCTGATGTTTGGGGCCTTGCTCAAATCATGGTTGAAGCTAGTTTAGCCTATAGCAAAGATACTCTGGTTGAAATAGAAAAGATGAATAATAAGACTAGTGATAAGGCTTTAAAAAGTTGTCTTCATGTGTGCTTGGAAGTGTATGATCTAGCTGTGACTAGTGATTTTCCTGGTGCATTAAAGGCTTTAAAGTTAAAGGATAATTTTCGTGCAAGAGACGATACATCTAGTGCGTGTGGCTCTCCAAGCACTTGCCAAAATGCATTTTTGGAAGTGAAACTGTTGCGCGATTTCTGCAAGTGCACAGGTCGTGAACAAGTAATATAGTAGTGAAATAAGTGTCGATCCCACGAGGAAGGGTTGACAAGTACCAAAACTATTGAATATTCTATTATTTAGAAAATCAATTATGAAAAGTCGTATTTTAAGCTAAAGTAAAGTTCAAGTAAATAAATAATGATAATATGAAATAAGATTAAAGGCCTAGGATTTAGAATTCATCAATTGATTACCTATGATTACTTTATATATTTTTTAGATTGGATTATTTTTGCTGGAATTAATGATTAAATTTCCCTAAATTATATGATGTTCTCTCTCAAGATACAACATGTGTGTTTATATTAACCTTACGTCTACTCTCGTGATCATAAGCAATTAACACAAACCCATTAAGTTTTATGGAAATCCTTTTGAAAATCACAAAAGAGTGTTCTTATCTCTAAGCAACACATACCCTAGGTCTAATATCTTAATGAACTAATATTGTATTTCCACTCTCGCTACTTCATACAATATCTTAAATCATGCAATTAATGGCCAGTTAATTACAAGCATTAAGTTCTAAGATAAAAGATTAATTCCAACAATCAACCCAATCAATTAAATATAAATAATCATATGCAAATCAAAAGATTACATCTAAATCCTAGAAAAATAAATTTAGCTATTCATAATTAAAAGATAAAAAACAATTAAATTAACAATAAAAATAATAAACATAATAATAACTTATAATTAAATTCAAGAATAGAGTTTAGAGAGAACTTGTTTTGGGATACAATCTTTGATGAACTCAAGCTTCCAAAAACTCCTCCTCTTGATCAAAATAAAAAATAAAACTAATCTACTCTAAGAAAACATATAAAAATCTCTCTACATATATTTTTTATGGATTTTCTTTGATGCTATTTCCCTTTGCTAAGCATGGTATTTATAGACATGTTTGGTGGAAGAATTCAAGTTCCATTAAAATTCTTACATCAAAAATTCAACATTGATGGTTAGGTTGGCCACCAACCATTGAATTCTTTCATCAATATTCAAAAATGGTTAGGTTGGCTACCAACCATTGAATTTTGGCCACCAACCATTGAATTTATTTCTCATGGATTGAAAACTTGAATCATTACTTACATCATTATTTTTATTGCATTATTTTGATCTACAAAAATAAAATAAAAATACTTAAAATATGTTATAATTTATTTATAAATTGTATAACTATTTATTTCTAAAAATAAGTAATAATATTATTGCATTCTTGAGAATTGAGCTAAAATTTAAGTTTAAACAATTAAAATAACTCTAAAAATATAGAGTTATCAGAAACCTAAGATTGAAGTGCCACAGCCATTGGCCAATATGATTGGCCATGAGAACCTACTTTGTGATATAGATCTTGCGATTGTGAATAAGGCCTTGATTGATTCTCTTTTCTAATGTAATCACAATATCTATGCAATAAAATAAGATCAAACATTCAAAATGTTTACTCTCCTATCTTTACAAAGTGTTCTTTAATATTCTGTTTGTGTTTGGAAATTGGAATAGTGAGTAGCATGATAAGAGATTAAGTTTAGAGTTTGTTTGGTTTCCAGTCATGTGGGAATGAGATCGGAAATAGCTCAATAAAAAAGGATTGATGGGAATGAGCCTAATCCGGAAGGTTTAAAGGTTTTTTTAATACTTCATTTTTATTAATAGTATGTGACTAAATTGCTTTGCTTATATTTCTTTTTGTTTCATTTAACATTTTAATTAATAAAAAGAAACTTATTATCAATAAAAAGTGAGGAGATTTAAATTCGTGATTAGCTTTTCACAGAATATGTTAGATTTCATTATCAATTGCAGTATAAGTCATGGAAGTTTGGATGCTCAACTCAACTCAATTTAGGCTATGTTTGTTTTTAAGTTAGTGGAGGGTAACTTTTACTAGGGTAAAGTTTTACCCCTTTTTAACGGTAGTTGGTAAGTAGACCTGTTCAAAAGCTGAGCTCAGACCGGGCTCGGGCCGGGTTAATTCGGGCTCAATTATTTTTTATTAAAATCAAGTTCGGCCCAGCCCGATTGATCGGGCTTGACTCAATATCCAAGCCTAGCCCAATTGAATATATGCTGCCCAGACCTACCCAGGCCCGCCCGCAATTCTTATACTTTTTTTTTATGAATTATAATAATGAATTAATGACACATATATGTATTTAAAATATAAAATAAACCATATATTTATTATTTTAAATATAATAGAGAATGCATTATAAAGATTAAATATAATTTAATATTAAAATTTTATAAAATGTTTCTTTGTCATAGTGGTATGTAATGATTTAGCTTGATAAGAGATTGCAAATTCAATTCTCAATTTTAATATTTTATTTTTCTAATATATATATATATATATATATATATATATATATATATATATATATATATATATATATATATATATATATATATATATATATATATATATATATATATATATATATATATATATATATATATATATATATATATATATATATATATATTATTTGGGCTGGGTCAGGCCTGGGCAATTTCAGTTAATCACAGGCCCATCCCAAAAAAATACGGGCTTTTTGAGTTCGGGCTTGGGCCGGGTATTAAAAAAAAATCCTTGTCCAGACTCAGTATTTTTATCGGGCGGGCCGACTGGGCACCCAAACCCATGATCAGGTCTATTGGTAAGTTAAGGTGAACCTTTCACCCAGTTAACATTTCACCCCTAAGGGTAAGGACTGCAATGCTTTTTCAAGAGTAGAAAAGGTGAAAGAAGAGGAAAACAAAATTGGTAGTGCAACAAATCCACTAGATAAATACATTAGTTTTTGACGAAAATCTCATCTTATCAAACCATAATCTATCTTTAGTTCTTGTCAAAGTATGTGTTGAATTAAATTTGTTATTTACTAATTTTTTAGGGTTTAATTAGTTAAGTTATGGATCGGAAATTTTTTTTTTATATGAATTTGAAATAACAAAATTTAAGATATGATTTTAATTCAATATTTCAGTGGGTAATCTTGATAATAGAATAAAGATGGAAAGAAAGTATTTTGTTTATTTGTTTATGCGATGCAAATACTTTGATGGAAAGAAGGATTTATTTTCTTTTTATAGGATCTGCTTATTAGAAAATAAATTTAAAAAGATTTGCTTTTAACATCCCTTGATTTTTTATAAATATTAGGGCAAATCATCTTGCTCTTAAAAGAAATTTTTTAAATCTTGCAGTAAATATGGAATTAAATCAAGATGATTTGCCCAACAAAACCTGTCTTCCTTTTTTTTTTTTTTTTTTTTTTTTTTTTTTTAATTCTGATTTTATTAATTTTAATCAAATATAAATTATTAGAGAATTTAAATTTACAAACAAACATGATCTTGTCTTTTGTCATTTCTCACAGAAACATTAGGCATTCACATATATACTCAGCATCCATTGTTATGTGTAAAAAAAAAAAAAAAAATGGACGCAAAATAATTTGGTGAGAAATTTTACTTAAATAAATATTATTTGAATAATAATCCAGAAGAGAATAATCCTCACTTACAACTATATTTTACAAGATTTAATTTTGGGAAAAGATTAAAAAAAAAAAAAAAACCTGACCTTTGACAATGGATTCTATTAAACCTTTTCTGATTTTTTAGGCTCATTTAAAAAAAATTCTTTATTAATTATACAAAAAATGCTTTGATTACTTGTATTTCATTAAGCATTTTAATTATATAAAAAAGAACTTATTAATATTAAGGAAATTTGAATTCATGACTATCAGGTTTGATTATATACTGTTGATAACTCTATATTTTTAGAGTTATTTTAATTGGTTAAACCTAAATTTTAGCCCAATTCTCAAGAATGCAATAATATTATTACTTATTTTTAGAAATAAATAGTTCTACAATTTATAAATAAATTATAACATATTTTAAATATTTTTATTTTATTTTTGCAGATCAAAATGATGCAGTAAAAATAAAGATGCAAGCAATGATTCAAGTTTTCAATCCATGAGAAATAAATTCAATGGTTGGTGGCCAAAATTCAATGGTTGGTGGCCAACCTAACCATTTTTGAATATTGATAAAGGAATTCAATGGTTGGTGGCCAAAATTCAATGGTTGGTAGCCAACCTAACTATTTTTGAATATTGATGAAGGAATTCAATGGTTGGTGGCCAACCTAACAATCAATGTTGAATTTTTGATGTAAGAGTTTTAATGGAACTTGAATTCTTCTACCAAACATGTCTATAAATACCATGCTTGGCAAAGGGAAATGGCATCAAAGAAAATTCATAAAAAAAATATGTAGAGAAATTTTCATATGTTTTCTTAGAGTAGATTAGTTTTATTTTTTATTTTGATCAAGAGAAGGAGTTTTTGGAAGCTTGAGTTCATCAAAGATTATATCCCAAAACAAGTTCTCTCTAAACTCTATTCTTGAATTTAATTTTAAGTTGTTATTATGTTTATTGTTAATTTAATTATTTCTTTCTTTTCAATTATGAATAGCTAATTTTATTTTCTAGAATTTAGATGTAATCTTTTGATTTGCATATGATTATTTATATTTAATTGATTGGGTTGATTGTTGGAATTAATCTTTTATCTTAGAACTAAATGCTTGTAATTAACTGGCCATTAATTGCATGATTTAAGATATTGTGTGAAGTAGCGAGAGTGGAAGCACAATATTAGTTCATTAGGATAACTGACCTAGGGAATGTATTGCTTAGAGATAAGAATACTCCTTTGTGATTTTTAAAAGGATTTCCATAAAACTTAATGGGTTTGTGTTAATTGCTTATGATCACGAGAGTAGACGTAAGGTTAATATGAACACACATATTGTATCTTGAGAGAGAACATCATATAATTTAGGGAAATCTAATCATTAATTCCAGCAAAAATAATCCAATCTAAAAAATATAAAGTAATCATATGTGATCAATTGATGAATTCTAAATTCTAGACCTTTAATCTTATTTTCATATTTATCATTATTTATTTACTTCAATTTCATTTTAGGTTAAAATATAAAATCTCATAATTGATTTTCTAAATAATAGAGTAATATTAAAAATTGGTACTTGACAAACCCTTCCTCGTGGGAATGATACTCACTCATCACTTTATTACTTGTAAACGATCTGTGCACTTGCAGAAATCGCGCAACAACTGTAGCGTGTCTGGTGGGTGTGGCCCTCTAGACTCTTGCTATGAAACATTCTGGAAAGAGAAACCTAAGATTCAATTGCCACAGCCATTGGCTAGTGTGATTGGCCTTATGAACTTACTTTATGATATAGATTTTGAAATTGTTAAGAATTAATCCCATATCGAAAAAATACACAAAAAATATATGGGTATATAATGATTTGGATTTGACTATCTAATTGGTTAGGTGTAACCTTTTAATAATGATTAATCCATACTTATTAAACCCAATTTATTTGTGGGTTTAATTTATACCCATTTAAATCATCTTTACCTTTTCAATTCAATTTCTATAAGAGATTCTAAATAACCTTGATTGATATTCAAAATGTTTACCCTCCTATCTTTACAAGTTTCTTTTAGTCCTGTTTATGTTTGGAAATTGGAATAGTGAGTAGCATGATAAGAGAGATTAAGTCAAGGGCTTGATTGGTTTAGAGGCATGTGGGAATGAGATTGGAAATAGCTCAATAAGAATGGATTAATTGGAATGTATATCATGTTTATGATAATTTTCTTGGTGGATCCTAATAAAAATACAATATATTCATGTTTAATAGTTTATGATAGTTTTTTTAAGGAAATAAATTTTTAATTGATTTTTCTTTAAAAGCAAAATTATTTCTATACATGTTTCTTTAAATAAAAAAGTTGCTATACATAGAAAACAAAGGACAATTGTTTTTGAAATTAATATAGAAGGGTAGATATGTCAATCTAAAAATTAGAAAAATCAATTGCTCAGATCATAACAATTGATTCACCATCCTAATATTAATTGATTCAATCACTTAATATTTTAAATTGATTCAATCAATTATGGGAACAGAAAATTGGGGAAATCCCTCTTATAGTTTGTTCATGATTTTCTTATATATACAAATTATTACTCATTTAATTTATGGAAGTTAGATGTTAAAATCTTCAAAAATATGGAAGTTAGATGATTTTCGAAACTTTTCTTAGACATGCGTTTTCATACTACCACACTTATTTTCAGTTAAACTCTGATATATGTGAACAACGTTAGTATCCGTGAATAGTGGCAAATTGCACAGTATCTCAGAATTGTATTCACAGTAATAATTTTCCAAAAAAAAAATTTTCTGATGTGGAGGGTCAATTAAAACTACAATCATAGAGCACTCTTATTTTTTTAAAAAAATTAAAACTAATAACTCTGATATTACTTGTTGGACCCAGAGAACCTTTATAACTTTGGAGATCTTCATCATAGGCCTTGAGAGAGACATACTCATGGATTTGACACCACACTTTAACCCAAAACCATAAAGATGGATTTATAAGTCATTCCCACTTATATATTTCTCCTTAATATCATCTCTTTCTAATGTGGGATTCTATACACTTGAAATCCTAACATTTAAGAGAAAATATAAATATTCTCCTGTCACAACATGCAATGGCGGAGCTACAGTTGCCCCCACTACTTCATCTTCATGCTTATGAGAAGTCCATGTATATAAGATTTTACCCCACTAAATCCTACAAACTTGCCTCCATAAATGACTAATATTCAGTTTTAAATTATTCTAAATTTGATCTATATTTATTTGATTATAGTTGAATGTGTAATTATTTATTAAATTTATTTTGTTATTTGACTTCCTTTTTATTTTCTTTTAAGAACTAGTTTGCATAATATTTTAAGAATTTTCCATTAATTTAATCAATATTTCATATCATTTTCTTTTAATTAAAAAATTACCTTTGTTAGTATAAAAACAATATTATTGATATTCAAAATTTTACCATGATTTTTACAGGTGAATATAATTTTTGTATCTTTTTTCTCATTTTTTTCATTCTTGCTTGTCCCCACACCTCTTAAGTAATAAAAACCTTAAAATAGTTTTATTTTATTTCATATTTTTCATTTCAGTTCTTATTTTTCTGATTAACTAAACAATTCAAATTTTAAAAATAAACATTTTATTTCCATTCAACTTTATTATTCATATCAAGTGTCAACCGAAGCATTTGCATATATATTCAGAATCCGGAAGAGAATGATTCTCACTTACAACTAATATATCTCACACCATTACAAGATTTAATTTTGGAAAAAGGCAAAAAAAAAAAAAACTGACCTTTGATAATGGATTCAATTAAACCCTTTATGATTTGTTAGGCTCATTTAAAAAAAAAATTCTTTATTAATTATACATGAAAAAGTGCTTTGATTACTTGCATTTCATTATGCATTTTAATTATATAAAAAAGAACTTAATTCATATTAATTGAGGGAATTTGAAGTCATGATTATCAGTTTGATTATCTATTGCAGTATGTCATGGGAAGATCTTGTGGATATTTTTTAAAATATTACTTTTATTTAGTATCCTTTTGTGATATTCAAGTTTGGGAACAAATCAAATCCTATTGAATGTCATTTAATTGAAAGAAATCTAGCATATTATAAAGGATTTGACCCTTGAAAATTTTATTATATCTCACCTGTTATCTCTAGCCAAACAATTTCAGTTATCTACACCTATAACTCACAAATTCCCCAAAGTTCAGAGGCAAAAATAAAAAATGAAACCTCTTGCTTTGTTTGCATTTTTCATTCTATGCTATTTTGAATTACATCAACCTTTCATGTCTATTAGTGTACAAGCAGTTGATCTTGTAGAAAAAACTTGCAAGAAAACTCTTCAGTATGATCTTTGTGTAAAAACACTAAGATCAGATCCGCGTAGTTCTAAGGCTGATGTCTGGGGCCTTGCTCAAATCATGGTTGAAGCTAGTTTAGCCTCTAACAAAGATACTCTGGTTGAAATAGAACAGATGAGTAATAAGACTAGTGATAAGGTTTTAAAACGTTGTCTTGATTTATGCTTGGAATTGTATGATCTATCTGTGACTAGTTATTTTCCTGGTGCATTAAAGGCTATAAAGTTGAAGGATTATTTTGATGCAAGTGGCGGTATAGAGGGCGGGTGTGGCTCTCCAAGCACTTGCCGAGAAGGATTCTGGGAAGAGAAACCTAAGATTGAAGTACCACAGCCATTGGCCAATATGATAGGCCATGAGAACCTACTTTGTGATATCGATCTTGCGATTGTGAATATCCTTAAGTGATTCTCTTTTCTAATGTAATCATAATATCTATGCGATAAAATAAGATCAAACATTCAAAATGTTTACTCTCCTATCTCTACAAAGTGTTCTTTAGTCTTGTGTTTGTGTTTGGAAATTAATTGGAATAGTGAGTAGCATGATAAGAGATTAAGTTTAGGGTTTGTTTGGTTTCCAGGCACGAGGGAATGAGATCGGAAATAGCTCAAAAAAAATGGGATTAATCCGAAAGGTTTAAAGGTTTTTTTAATGCTTCATTTTTATTAATAGTATGTGACTAAACAAATTGCTTTGCTTTTATTTCTTTTTATTTCATTGAACTTTTTGATTAAAAAAAAGTGAGGAAATTTGAATTCGTGATTATCTTTTCACAGAATATGTTAGGTTTCATTATCTATTGTAGTATATGTCATAGAAGTTTGGATACTCAATTTAGGCTGTGTTTGTTTTGAAGTTAATGGAGGGTAACTTTTACTAGGGTAAAGCTTTATCCCTTTTTAACGGTGTTTGGTAAGCTAAGGTAAACCTTTCACAGAGTTAACATTTCACCCCCAAGTGTAAGGACTGCAATGCTTTTTCAAGAGTAGAAGAGGTGAAAGAAGAGGAAAACAAAATCGGTAGTGCGACAAATCTACAGCTAAATACATCAATTTTTGACGAAAATCGCGTCTTATCAAACCATAATCTATCTTTAGTTCTTGTCAAAGTATGTGTTGAATTAGATTTGTTGTGTACTAATTTTTTAGGGTTAATTTATGGATCGGAATTTTTTTTTTTAATATGAATTTGAAATAACAAAATTTAAGATATGATTTTAATTCAATCTATTATGAATTTCAATGGGTAATCTTGATAATAGAATAAAAGATCTAATTTTTTTTTTTTTTTTTAAATCCTGTAGTATCAAAGATGGAAAGAAAGTATTTTGTTTATTTGTTGTATTTTGATGGAAAGAAGGATTTAATTTTCTTTTTATAGGATCTTCTTATTAGAAAAGAAATCAGTAAAGATTTGCTCTTAACATCGCTTGATTACATTAGAAATATGGAACTAAATGTTGCGCGATTTCTGCAAGTGCACAGATCGTTTACAAGTAATAAAGTGATGAGTGAGTATTGTTCCCACAAGGAAGGATTTGTCAAGTACCAATTTTTAATATTACTCTATTATTTAGAAAATCAATTATGAGATTTTATATTTTAAACTAAAATGAAATTAAAGTAAATAAATAATGATAAATATGAAAATAAGATTAAAGGTCTAAGATTTAGAATTCATCAATTGATCACATATGATTTCTTTATAATTTTTAAATGGATTATTTTTGCTAGAATTAATGATTAGATTTCCCTAAATTATATGATGTTCTCTCTCAAGATACAACATGTGTGTTCATATTAACTTTACGTCTACTCTCATTATCATAAGCAATTAACACAAACCCATTAAGTTTTATGGAAATCCTTTTAAAAATCACAAAGGAGTATTCTTATCTCTAAGCAATACATTCCCTAGGTCAATTATCCTAATGAACTAATATTATGCTTCCACTCTCGCTACTTCACACAATATCTTAAATCATGCAATTAATGGCCAGTTAATTACAAGTATTAAATTCTAAGATAAAATATTAATTCCAATAATCAACCCAATCAATTAAATATAAATAATCATATGCAAATCAAAAGATTACATCTAAATCCTAAAAAAATAAATTTAGCTATTTATAATTAAAAGAGAAGAAACAATTAAATTAACAATAAAAATAATAAACATAATAATAACTTATAATTAAATTCAAGAATAGAGTTTAGAGAGAAGTTGTTTTGGGATACAATTTTTAATGAACTCAAGCTTCCAAAAACTCCTCCTTTTGATGAAAATAAAAAATAAAACTAATCTACTCTAAGAAAACATATGAAAATCTCTCTACATATTTTTTTTTTATGGATTTTCTTTGATGCCATTTCCGTTTGCCAAGCATTGTATTTATAGATATATTTGGTGGAAAAATTCAAGTTCTATTAAAATTCTTACATCAAAAATTCAACATTGATGGTTAGGTTGGCTACCAACCATTGAATTCCTTCATCAATATTCAAAAAAAGTTATGTTGGCTACCAACCATTGAATTTTGGCCACCAACCATTGAATTCCTTTATCAATATTCAAAAATGGTTAGGTTGGCTACCAACCATTGAATTTATTTCTCATGGATTGAAAACTTGAATCATTGCTTACATCATTATTTTTACTATATCATTTTGATCTACAAAAATAAAATAAAAATACTTAAAATATGTTATAATTTATTTATAAATTGTAGAACTATTTATTTCTAAAAATAAGTAATAATATTATTACATTCTCGAGAATTGAGCTAAAATTTAAGTTTAAACAATTAAAATAACTCTAAAAATATAGAGTTATCGCTAAATCAAGATGATTTGCCCAACACAACCTGTCTTCCTTTTTTTTTTTTTTAATTCTAATTTTATTAATTTTTGTCAAATATAAATATCATTGCTTTATTTATTAAGTAATTATTATTGAATGAATTATTATAATTAAATTGGTTATTTATTTTTTTAAATAAGATATATGTACACAAGGGATAGGGATATGACTTAATTAATTATTTGATTATCATAATTAATTATTTGATTATTGTTGTTGCTTATTGTTGATTGTTGTTTATATCTCAATAAGTGATGAGAAGAATACAAGAGAGAGGGATAGAGATATATGAATGAAATCATGGAATCCTTTGAAGCACTCATCCATCCAAAACCAAAAAATAATCTTTCAATGCTTCACATCAAAAATAATCTTTTAACGCTTCACATCAAACATACTTAATCGTTACAAGCTCAGCTATTACCCTTTGTTCACTGAGAATATCAAACATGGTTAACATATCAATGATTGTTTGGTAAAAATTTTTGAATGAGCAAGCGTACCACGCATGTGAGGTATGCAAATTAAATTCTTGCTCCTATTGACTTCTAATATCAGAATGAATTGTGAATTCTCAAGCTTCTTTAGCCACAATTCAATTGGATTCAACTAAGCTAGTAAATAAAATTGAAAAATTATGAGAAATTGAAAATTAAAGGAACTTATAATAGTATATTGAAATGAAACTAAGGTTTGGATTGCATTAATTGAAATTGTACCAAAAACATGCAAACGGGCATAATAATAGTGAATTGATAATTTAGAGGACAAATGTTGGGAAATTAAAATATGAACCAAGGAAACTAATACCTTGAAAGATGTAAATACTTCAGAAAATTCTAATTTTGCTGTAGTCTTTGGGTAGTTTTTCTGTGTTGTTTGTGCGTCCCTTTTTTTCCCCCTTCTTTCCTCTTTTATTTCTTTAGATAACCACCCACTTTTCACTAAATAACTGCCATAATTCTATATCTACTTCTAATTTTTCAACTCTCCACCATCTACTTTCATCAATCTAGTTTAAACTCTGTGATTTACAATTAATGAACTGGGCTGCTTATTGGGCTACCAAATTTGGTCACAAACAATTACCCCTCTTATATATGGTTTGGCCTAAAGGCCTAAATCCATATATAAGAGCTAACCCCCCTTTTAATCCTTCTATTGTCCAACATGCCTAGGCCCAAATCCAATTTCCTTCAGGTGATGAATGGTGGTGGAGGAGAGAAAACAAGAAAATATAATCAGAGCTAACTAAGGAACTAGAGCACCAACAAAATTCAAACTCTTCTGACTCCCTCATTGTTCCATCTTCTAACTCTTCCATTTACTCCTTTCAAGAACACCATTTTTTCAAACCTCTAACATTTCACCTCTCCACTCCACTGTAAACTTCTTTTACTCCATTTGCTAGTTTAAAGCCTTTCCAATGAACACAATTTTCTTAATCCAAATCATTTTCCTCAAAATCTTTATAATTTCTAACAACTCCAAGTTTAAAATTTGAACCTTGTCTAATCACTTTGCCTTTTGATTCCCTTAACCCATTTTCTTACTCAACTCTCTCACAAAAACCACCCAAATCTCTTCCTTTGTCCATTGAACTCGATTCTCCAATGATACCCAGCCCAATTGACTAACGCCTCGTCGGTCTCACGCCGTCCAGCAACTCTTCTCAAGCAGTCGGCATTTTTCGCTCACAATCAATGGCGACAGCCCCTTCATCACGTCCAATCTCCACATTGCCATCTGGTTCATGTTCTAGCAACTCTTTATCGATCAGCAGCTTCACCAGCGTGTAGCCAATCTCTATTTTGGCTGCCCACTGGTCTCTATTCTCTAACCGTGTGTTCGCACTTTTTGCACCGAAAGTGTACAGGTCTATTGTAGCAAATAGTTTTAATGAGTAAAGAGTTATCGAACCCATAGGGAAACAAATTGATTACCAAAGTTGTCTAAATTTTCTAATATTTAATCTATGAACAAGAATGATGGAATAAATGAATTTTAATTAACTAATGAAATTGATTTAAAACTAAATTAACAAAAATAAATCAACCCAATTAACGAAGATTTATTTCAAAGAAAGAAACACCTAGGATTTAGATATCAATTGGTTTTCATGCTAATGATTCATACACACTTATGCAATTATTCCAACAAATGGAAATTAAAGGTGGTTTTCCTTAATTAAATAAAATCCTCTTTCAAGGTAGATTATCAATATTTAATTCTAATCTTACACCTATTATCATGGTTGCAAGAAATTATATTAAACTCATTAAGTGCAATGGAAAACTAAACACTTCACCACCTAGGCAATACCCATATGTCTATGAAGCATTAATCCTAAGTTTATTCTTCCCATAAACTAATGTTGTATTTTCACTTTCGCTACTTCATACAACACCTTAAATTATATAAAGTATGGCCAATCAATCACACACTCAAAGCATATGAAAAACAATTTAATTCAATATGAATGAATAAATGATAAGTGTATATGAATTCAATAACAATCAACCAAAATCTATCTAAACCCTAGAAAAATTGGTTTAGCTACTCATAATTAATTCAATGGAAGAACAAATTTAATAAATCCAATAACCAATCATGAATCCAATAAAACTAAAGGAATAAAGAAATGAGATTTAGAAAACTTCTAGGAGATGGAAATTCTTGAATCTTGAAGGTTGAAATCACAATATTCTAGCCTCAAAACCCAAGCTGTCTATCCCTTCCATGGCTGTTCTACTCTTTTTTTCTCCCTTTTCAAAAAACACAAATCTCTCTCCAAAAATCTGTCAAGCACGATCTTCCCCAAATTTTACATTCTTTTCTCATCAAAATCCCTCTTTTTCTTTTCCTTATCTAATCCCCTTAATTTAAGATGGGTTCTAGTAATTTAAAAGAGAATTGGTTAAGATTTTATCCACATCCACCCCATTTATTTTAATAAAAATTGTAACAGATTCTGCAGTGGGTGCACAAGGCTTGTGCGTTTTAGGTTGTGCACTCTGGGTTGATAGATTCCATATAAAAGTTTTGCTTTGATCTTTTCTTCAATTCTTTTTCTTAATTTTTCCACTTCAATTAAGATTTAAAACCTACAAAATCTGTAAAACACATCAAAAATCATAAATTAATCAGATAAATGGAATTTTTGAGGATTTAATCCCAATTTGCACCAAAAAACCTCTAAATTAAGGGTAAAATAATATCAATATTAATGTAAAATTCTAGCACATCACCATGTGCCACTCTACCCAGCTCGAACTGCTGCCGTTTTCATCTCCCAATCAGCAGCACTGATTCTTGCTACCCCTCCATCATGTCAAGCTGCCAACTGCTTTCCACCTTCAACAATGATTTTCCAAATCTTCAACTTCAGCGACGAGTTCAATTAATCCTGCTGCTTCACTGGCCTTTTCTTTTCTTTTTTTTTTTTGAAATGAAATATCATGAAGATGGGAACTAATTCTTTGCTTTGGTTGAATTTTCAAGTGGTTCTAAGCTCTATTATTAGGAGATATATCCAATCCCTCCTCCACTTTCACTAAAAAATTCATCACCATCAAGAAATTTTCCTCCACCGACTCCTAATCCTCTCCAAAATTTGCAATTTTACCAAAGAAAATGGTTCAAGAAAGATAATTTCTTATTTTGGTTTCGTGCTTTTGCAATTGATGGATTTAGTATCAATTGAATGGTATTCGGAGAATGAATTTGATTCTTGGAAGTGATTTGAATTGGGTGAATTGCATTGATGCTCTTTGGAGGAAAAAATAAATTGAATGAGGAGTGGTCCTTTAATTTGATGATTGTATTCCTCAACATATATAGCCATGTTTTGGCTACTCCAAAATGAGCTACTTATCTTAGTATTCTTGTTTTCTTGAATGGCTAGCTACAAAAGGAATTGGCAAATTTCTTTAATAGTGTACATAATTTAACTATCTAAATTTGCCAAAATTCATTTGTAATAGACCCATAAACTAAAGAATAATTGGTCTAAGATTCATAAAATCTAAGGAATTTGTTTGAATGTTTATTCATCACAAGGTGCATATAACCATATATTGGCCTCTCAAAGGAATATGATGAATTTAGAATTTAAGGGTGATTCAAGAACTAAAGGTTTGAGACATGGCAAATCTCTTGGCAAAATTTTGACAGAAAAACTCTCACTATTTGTTGAAGTAATTTATAACCATGTGTTGGCCATTTTGAAAAACTTGTAATGAAAGAACCTTAGTTAAGAGATTTTGCTGGTGAAGGTCTAGTGAAGTAGTAATTAAATAGCCATACTTTGGCTTCAATTCACCAAACTTAATAAGAAACTCATAATAGACCTAAATAATAAAACCAATTAAAGCCATGGTTTGGCCTAAGAAAAAGGGTACTTAGATGACAAGTATTCACACTTTGGTTAATTTGGTTTAAGAGAGAGATACTATAACCATGGTCTTGGATCAATAAACCATACATTTAATTAATCTTACTCAAACAAGATTTCAAGATTAGCCACCAATTTGGGATCAAAAGTTGGATCAAAAGATTAGGCTCGAAATGGTAAAAAGATTTGACAAGTTTTAAACACTGTGAAGAATTTCTAAAATATGTATAGTTTGTAATCTTTCCTTGATACTCCATTAATTCTTCTTGATTCTTTCTAACTAAAAAGCACTCTCTTTTGTGCTTTTCTTCAATAGAATATGATTGACACCCTTTCTCTCTTATCCATTTGAACCAAAACATCTTTTCTGTAAAATTTTTGGCATTTAATTACTTTGCCAAAAAATTCATTTTGTTATATTCTACTGCCTTCTAATGTGCCATCATAATGTAATTGGCATACTTCTTGACAATCCATTGTTTGTATGTCATTTCCTTGTTTATGCAATATCTTATGCTAATACCTCTTTTTATGTATCCTTTTTTACTCTAAAAAGTGTGGTGATCCAATGAATAAATTTATGAACATGGCATTATGGAGTTGGGCTAGTGGTGCGCGATTTCTGCAAGTATACAGGTCGTGCCAAGTAATAGTATGTGAATAGAGTGTCGAATCCACAGGGAAGGGTTGACAAGTACCAAAATTAAGATTATTCCATTATTTTGAAAATCAATTTTGATAATTTATATTTTAAACTAAAGTGAAATTCAAGTAAATAAATGATGATAAATATGAAATAAGATTAAAGGTCTAGGATTTAGAATTCATCAATTGATCACATATGATTTCTTTATAATCTTTAGTTGGATTATTTTTGCTAGAATTAATTATTAGATTTCCCTAAATTATATGATGTTCTCTCTCAATATATAACATACGTGTTCATATTAACCTTACGTCTACTCTCGTGATCATAAGCAATTAACACAAACCCATTAAGTTTTATGGAAATCCTTTTAAAAATCACAAAGGAGTATTCTTATCTCTAAGCAATATATTCCCTAAGTCAATTATCCTAATGAACTAATATTGTGTTTTCACTCTCGGTATTTTACACAATATCTTAAATCATACAATTAATGGCCAGTTAATTACAAGCATTAAGTTCTAAGATAAAAGATTAATTCCAACAATCAAATCCAATCAATTAAATATAAATAATCATATGCAAATCAAAAGATTATATCTAAATCTTAGAAAATAAAATTAGCTACTCATAATTGAGAAGGAAGAAATAATTAAATTAACAATCAAAATAACAAATATAATAACAACTTATAATTAAATTCAAGAATAAACTTTAGGAAGAACTTGTTTTGAGATACAATATTTGATGAACTCGAGCTCTAAAAACTCCTCCTCTTGATCAAAATAACAATAAAAGAAATCTATTTTAAGAAAAATATATGTAACTCTCTCTACATCTATTTTTGCTACTTTGAGTTGTGCTTTTGGAGAAGGGAGGTAATGCCTATTTATAGGCAAATTCCATCTTCATTTTCAATCATGTTGCATCATTGATTACATCATTATTTTCATGACATCATCTCTTGCATCATTAATTTCATGACATCATCTCTTGCATCATTAATTTTATGACATCATTGCCTGCATCATTTATAAAATGATATTATCGCCTGAGTCATGATATTACTGCATCATTGTGACATCATTTTGATTAGCAAAAATAAAATAAAAATACTAAAAATATATTATAATTTATTTATAAATTATATAACTATTTATTTCTAAAAATAAGTAATAATATTATTGCATTCTCAAGAACTGAGCTAAAATTTGAGTTTAAACAAATAAAATAACTCTAAAAATATAGAGTCATCAGCTAGCCTAAAATTACCAAAGTATTTCGGCCTAATATTTGATGATTTAATCCATCTTATATTACCAAGAATTTAATGACCCACAATCTTGAAATAAATTTATAGTTGACTGATCACTTTGAATCTATTTAACTCAAAGGATAAATATATGTTTTAATCAATTGAATACTAAATTAGATGGCACCTCAATCTCCTTTGCTCTTGAATTATACTAATGCTCTTCTTTCTTTTGCAATTGTGGCTATGGATTTACCATCCTCTTCAACTTCTGGTAGCCCTATAACCCCCGACGATAATGTTTTAGCCCAGGTATTTTCTTGCTCTTCAAACGTTTCTTTCATTTCTGAAGAGGCATTTTCATTTATGCCATTTTGTTTCTACTTCTTTAGGGGTTAATACAATTGTGTGAGTCTTCTAGCTAACAACAGACTCCTACTTCTGGTTCTTTCCAAGCATTAGAGGTAATGCTGAATAAATATTTTCTATTTTCTAAAACCCATATTAACAAACAGACTTTCTTTCTTACAAAGCGACTCTTTAATGTCATTGTTGTGTGATCCTTCTCAACCTCATGTGCTCTTTAGGTACTTTTCCCTTGCTTAATCACTTATACACCTTGAATAACATCTCATAAATTCTGATATATCTTTAATTTTGTACAGCTGTAATCCTGAGGATTTTGTTCCAAAAGCATCCTTAAGTGCTCATTCTTTAGGATTGGGTCTTAAAAACCCTGTGACGCCGGTTTTTCCTTTTCCACTCAACAATCCGATCAAGCTATTATTGGGATCTTCGTTAAAGTAACCAAAAGCTTCTGGAAGATTAAATCTTGCCTAAGACTTACTAATGAATGGAGTAGATGAGTTTTTAGGCTAACTCCCTAGTATGAAAGTGACCGGAAAAAAAATTGGTGATTATGACTTAATCCAAATGAGCTTGCAACCTCTGACCATGGAAATCGACCTCTTATGTATTACCTTAAGGTTTTGGTCACCCTCACTTTGCTCCTTTATTTTTCCATTTGGTTTAGCTTCTATAACCTTAAAAGACATTTTATTCCTTATCGGTCTTCCTATCCTAAGTAGAGATATCCCCTGTTTACTTGACCCTCAAGATCCTTCCTGACCACCATATTCCTTTGCTTCTACTAATCAAATTTCTTATTCTGGGTCATCAAAAGGTGGTATGATTATGCAGCAGAAACTACCTTAGAGGAACATATTGAAATTCTTTGGGTTCTAATTTGCAGAATGATCTTTTATCTAGCTTCTGCTAAACCGGCCATAGACAATTTGCCTTTAGCTAGAGCTCTCGTTGTAGATAAACCTTTTACTTTAGGCACCATGTTTCTAACTGCCACTTTCCATGCTTTACATAAATACACTACTGATGATCCCTTTTCCAAATTAGGTGGTAACTTGTGGATAGTTCCAATATGGTTGTTGGCCTATTTTCCAGAATTAAGGCATAATGATTTATCAACTTCTCACCTTCAACCATTGGGTTAACAACTCATGTCTTGCAAAGCTTCTTTAGGATCTATTGAGTGTTTTAGCTTTTTCTACTCTTTGTATTCATAAACACCTGAACAATTAGATCTTTGGTCTACTATCTATGAGAGTCAACATTACAAACCTTGGTGGCTTCACTATTTTTCTTTTGACTCTAATAATCTATAAGCCTACCAAACTCAACTCTTTTATGCTTTTTCTTCTAATAGACTTCTCATAGTTAGTGGTTCTTTATCCTTTTCCAATGTTCCTTCTACTGGTCCTCCTAAGGTATATAGATATTTATCTTGTTTGTAGAGTAGGCAATTTGGTTTGGCTCAGCTTATTCCTTCTTTCAATATTCCATATCTCTCTTTGCCTCATGATATTTTGACAAAAACTTCTATTGAGGCATTAGCTGAAAAAGACTATTCCTCCTATTGCTCTCTCCTGGAGTTTCCTAACTAAGAGAGGATCACCTTTATTACTTGGTGGCCTAAGATCATCAAGGAGCTTATTCCTTACTCACTAGAAGAATTAATTGCTAATAAGTTCATCATTTTTTTTTTACTATAAATTAGTGGCCTACTCAGCCTACTTTATATTTTTGACTTTTTTTTCTTGCAAAAATGTCTTCTCCTCCACTCCCTTCTAAGTATAAGAAAAGACAAAAAGAAGCAAGTATTGTTTCAAAGGATAAAACCCCATCTAAAGCATAAAAAATGAAGACAACCATTATACCTACTCCTAAAAGGGCCAAAAAGGTCAAACCAACCAAACCACCTATTTTCACTAGCCTTAGGAGATCCAATAGAACACAGCTCAAGAGTAAGTTTTCTAATACATCACAAGCCCCTATAGAAGTTTCAAATTCTCCCTTTTCTGATAGTAATGATGAGGAAGAAATAGAAGAATCCACTGATGCAGTAATGTAATGCATTTTGCATTACTATTCTTCCATATCATAGGGTATTCATGCATCTCGAACACCACCTGATCATTCATCTCCTGCCTTTCATCCTGACTTTTCCAAGGACACTGGTGGTACCACAGCATAGGATCTACCCCCTAGCAAGGAATCTACCCTTCCCTCTCCTCTGGAAGTAAACTTTCTTCTTCATTTATTAAGATTAACTTTTCTGTATCTTATAATATAGGCCTTCAATAATCCTTCCCAATGTCATCATGATCCCCTGGGTGGCTTGGACTTTTCTTTCCTGACTCGAGCTTCTTCTGGCACCAGTTTTGCTTCTTCATTACCATTTAAGTCTTCAATTAGATCCACTAAGACAAACCTTAAGCACTTGATGGGTTTGGATTTACTAAGCCTTAATGGTAATGGTGCAATCCTTTCTCTCCATCTTTCAAGCTGCTTTAAGTAAATTAGAAGAATCCGCTTTATTCAACATGCTTTTATAGGAAGTAAAGTCTATGTTTAGTGCCACTAAGACCTACAATACTTCCATTATGAGTTTGTCTAAGAAACTTCATTCTTTCTCTGTTTGTAAGTAAGAATATGACTTAATGGTGATGCAAGCAGCCTAATTATAATCCATCCTTCATTCCTTTTCAGCTTCATACTAGACAGAGTATGATGCTCTCCAACAACTCAAAGCAAAGGTACTAGCCAGAGAAAAACTGCCTTATAGAGCTATTGAATGAAGGTTAAAAAGTGAGGTTTGAATGTGATGCGATTGCTGACAGAGTCTTTGTAGAAGGTCTAGGCTTGAAAAATGGATATCCATTATCCAAATCCAAAATCAAGACTTAAAAGTTGTTTAAAATACTAGAGATTCTCATTCTCAAAGATGGATTGAGATGTGAGCCACATTGTCTAACAAGCTTAGTGTTTAGGTAATCATTTTAGAAAACTGTGATCTATTCGCTACTTTTATGTTTCAAAACTAGGACAATGAACTAGTAATATAGTCATTAATACTTTAAACTTTAATGGTTGTGCTTTTGTAGACTGTTATGTATCATGCTTGTAAAATACATATTATGGCTTTCTTTGGATCTTTGAATGGATTTTGTCATTTTGACTATTGAGGCTAAGCCTTCTTAATTGTCATTTGGATTTGATTTGGTATAGAGGCTGAGCCTATTTCATCATGCAACCATGTCACTTTCCAATAGCACAGATTCGCTTACAGCCATGTCATTGCATCATGCAGCCATGCATCACATAACACTAACACAGATTCACTAACAACTATGTCATTGCATCCTCTTTTTTTTTTTTTCTTCTACAAATTAATGGCCGAGTTGTGGACTAAAGTGCATATTAGGAACATTTGAAATTCATGTTTTTAAAAGTGGCCATCAGGCCTACTCCTTTCATTATTTCTAAAATTTAAGTGGTTATCCGCCTACTTACATAGGAAAATACAAAATAGGAAATAAGTGTCCATGTGAATGGCCTCATACAATAGGTCATACAATATGTCATTAAATTTCATAATACAGACCTAACTTAATGGTAATGGGTCAGCCAATTGTTTCCTTTTCTTCATTCTCTATCCAACATTTCCCACATGGTGGGAAAATATTTCTTCAAGTATTTTCCTTTAATATATCTCTTGTGGAGTCCTCCTTCAAAGTTAGAAAGCTAGTAGGAGTTGCCTTCCAAAAATTTTTAAATTCTAAAGGGACCTTCCCAATTAGGTGACCGTTTCCCAAATTCTCTATCTTTGGACCCTATTGGGAGTATCATTTTCCAAACCAACTCTCCTTCCTTGAAATTCTTTCTCCTAACTCTCCTATTATAGGATCTAGAAATTTTCTTCTTCTGCACAATAAGGTCATTTAACACTTGTATTCTCTCTTCATCAAGTTGTTCCAACTCCATTTGTATTGCCTCACTGTATTCTTCAAGAGTTAGTCCATTCTACCTTGCAATTCTCAGAGATGGGACTACCACCTCTAATGGGATTACTGCATCATGACCATATGTTAGAGTAAAAGGACTTACCTCTATAAAACTCCTTTTTGACACCCATTATGCCCACAAAGTCTCATATAGGATTCGATGCCAATCCCTGGGATTATTTTCTAGCATTTTCTCTAAGATTCCTATTAGCACCTTGTTTGAAGCCTCGTCCTATCCATTTGCTTGTGCATAAAAAGGAGTTGATATGATGAGTTTTATTCCATAATCTTCAGCAAAGTCTCTAATATCCTCTCCAATGAACATGGTGCCTTGGTCAATAGTGATTGACTCAGGAATACCAAATCTATGTATAATATACTCCTTGATGAACTAAATCACATCTCTTTGCTCCACCTTCCCTATAGGAATAGCCTCAACCTACTTTGTGAAGTAGTCAATAACAACAGTAATGAAACTATGTCCTTTAGATGATGCTGGATGGATTTTCCCTATCAAATCAATTGCCCACACTCTAAATAGCGATGGTTTTATGATTGAATGGAGCTCAACAACAGGTACCCTTTGAATACTTTCATACTTATGGCATTTTTGGCACCCTTTTACATAGTTGATGCAATCTTTTAGGATCAATGGCCAATAATAGCCATGTCTCCTTATTAACCACCTCATTTTAATCCCAGCTTGGTAAGCGCCACAAATTCCTTCATGTACTTGCTACATAACTTCCATTACCTCTGCAAGTCCAAGGCATCTCAGTAAAAGTCCATCAAATTCTTTCCTATACAATTCAACTTCCCATAATATGAAATTTTGAGCCCTTATTTTTATCTTGAATGGAGTTCTTCTTCCCGGGTAATCCAAATACTTCACCAATTCATCCCTCCAATCATCTTTCATAGTAATTCCTGTATTTAAAGAATCAATAGTAATACCTCTTTTTGTAATTAATGGATGCATTCTTTTTTCAATCACAATCATTTTTATGTGTTAATTCTTTACTCATCTTTATTTTAGAAGCAATTTGCCCCAGCTCATTAGCCTCCCAATTCTCTTCTCTAAGGATATACATAAGAGACACTTCTTCTAATGATTTAAGTATTTGAATAGCTACAGTGAAAGAAGGAGCTAATAGTAAACTCTTACATTTGTATTCTCCTGACAACTACTTCAAAACTAACTGTAAGTCTCTAACAATCAAAACTGTCTTAGCCTCTAATTCCTATAAAATCTCCAAAATAATTACCAATGCTTCATATTCAGCTTAGTTGTTGGTACATTTAAAACTCAACTTGAAAGATAAAGTTGTTTTTACTCCATTAGACAAAGTAATCACCAGTTCTACTCTAAACTTTAGTACTGGATCCATCAAACCTTTGCACCTAAGGTTTAACCTCAATTCCATATATCTGCAAATCTAGGCCTTTAGTTTCTTGAATGCTTAGGGATGGATGGTCTGCCAAAAAATCTACCAGCACTTGTCTTTTCATAGATTTTTTAGGAAAATAAATTAGTGTTAATTTCATAAGTGCCAAAGACCACTTACCAATCTTTCCTCTCATCAAAGGTCTATTCAGCATGTACTTCATCATATTAGTTTGAGATGCCACATATACCCTGTGTTTGATCAAGTAATGTCCCAACTTGGTGCAACCAAAATAGAGTGCCAAACACAACTTCTCTACTGATGAGTACTCAATTTCTATAGATACTAGAGTTTTGCTTAAGTAATATACAGTTTGCTCATGTCCTCCATGGTTGTTCTAAGCTAAGAGACAACCTATGGACTCCTGTATGACTGAAATATACAGCTTAAGGGGAACTCCTTCTCTTGGAGGAATTAACACTGGCAATTTAGATAAATAATCTTTAATTCTATCAAAGCCCAGCTGGTGCCTTTCTTCCCATGTAAACTCCTCTACCTGCTTAAGCTTTAACAACTCTAAAAATATTTTAGTTTTTCTAGCTAGATTAGAAATAAATCTTCTCAAATAATTTACCTAGCGTAAAAACCTCTAGGGCTCTTTCTTATTATGTGGAGCTTTAGCCTCAATGATTGTTTTAGCCTTATTTTTATCTATCTCTACTCCTCTATGATGCATTAAAAAACCTATGAAGTTCCCTGCCTGAACCCCAAATGCACATTTCAATGGATTAAGCTTTAAATTATGCTCTCTCATCCTCTGAAAACTTCTTCTCAAATGCTCCATATGGTCTCTAGCCATCTTAGATTTCACCACTATATCATCAATATAAACTTCCATGTGATGGCCTATCATGTCATGAAAAGTGGCATTCATTGCCCTTTAGTGTGTGGCGCCTACATTTTTCAAACCAAAGGGCATAACGAGCAATTTAAAAGTCCCTATTGACCTTGGACACTTGAAAGCAGTTCTATACATATCATCAGCATCAATCAATATTTGATTATCACATGAGAAACCATCCATGAATAAAAAAAGCTCATTCTTAGCTGATGCGTCTACTAGCATATCTATAATAGGCATCACATACATTTCTTTTGGAATAGCAGCATTCAAATCATGAAATTTTCCACATACTTGCAATTTACCATTCTTTTTCATCATAGGTACTATGTTAGATAGCCATTAAACATACCTTGCAGGCTTAATGAAGCTAGCTTTCAAAAGTTTCTGCTCAGCCCCAGCATATCCTCATAGCTCCATGCGAAACAATCTTTAAACTCCTAGAGAACTTTCACAATTTTAACTTTCAGCTCTTTAGATAACAAAGCACTAACATATGTTACCTTTGGTTCTTCTGAAGTGCCTAAATTAATCTCCTCCATAAGGTCATATACTTGATGTTATACCTTTTCTAACTTAGCACATGCCTCCTTCAAATCCTCAAGCTAAACCTCTTCAACATCATCTACTGGTTCTTCTTCAAAATAACTTATGCTCCATTAATGTCTTAAAATTCTTCTGACTGTAGTCTGT
This sequence comes from Reutealis trisperma, assembly GCA_947687605.1. Lineage (NCBI taxonomy): Eukaryota > Viridiplantae > Streptophyta > Magnoliopsida > Malpighiales > Euphorbiaceae > Reutealis > Reutealis trisperma. The sequence continues at coordinate 1,081,269 of CANTUT010000008.1, forward strand.
CAAATGCCTACTCAACATACACCCTGAACACTATGGCTGCAGTTGCCACGAACTCATCATCACTATAATCAATTATGGAATCTCTTCTATGATAGGCTGAGATAATGGCCGGTATGGCACAATGGTTATTGGTTTGAGAAGAGTTTTGGCTTGTTGCACAATTTCTTCTTTACTTACATACATAGCTCTCTTCTTATTTCTTCTTGTGAACTTGATTGGGCCAAAATCCATGTCATAGTACCTGGCCTCCACTGAATCACTACAAGTCAAGAAAGGTTGCCCATCCGCCCATACCACTTTTACATCATCACCTTCCCAAAATAATAAAAACTTGTGAAGGAAAGATGGTACACAATAATTGGCATGCATCCAATCTCTCCCTAATAAAACATTGTAACTTGTAGATGAATTAACAACAAAGAAAGTTGAAAGAGAGGCTTTGCTACCAATAGTGATTTCAATAGGTAAAACACCAAGTGTCTTAGTTACCTCCCCTATGAATGTAGATACTAACATTTCTGTTGCTATCAAGTCATCTTCTGACCTTCCCAAAACACTTAACATCTTAAGTGGCAGTACATTTACCGCCGACCCATTATCTACCAATACTCTGGACACTAGTTTTCCATTCATATGAGCTTTCACGTACAGTGGCCTGATGTGTTTAGTCATCTCCATAGATGGATTGTTAAAAATCACTCTTTTTGGTTTATTTGGATCAGTAGCTTGAATGTTAATGTTACTCTTTCCTTCCTATTCCACAGATGATGTACCTTGATGCTCTTTCTTTTCTCTTATAATCTCGATCAACTCTTCTTCTTTAGCCTCTTTTGACTGAAAGCTAAAAGGCAGGGTAATAGAGGCTGTAGTACAACTAAATGGAATAGGAATCTTTCTAACTACAAAAGTCCCCTCTACTATAGATTCGGCATCTTCATCCTAGGAACTTCCTTAGAGTTCCCTGTAAAAGGCAATAGGTCATCTTCATCATTTGTAAGATCCACATCTTTAGTAGCTTTTCTGCCAAACTTAGACTTTGGCGAATTCTGTCTTATTTGACTTTCTGTGTCATAGCCCGACTTAGGGAGCTATGACGATCATAGGACACGGGAAGACATAAGGTCACCCACACCCGTAGAATCTTTAGCTTATATAAAATTGCTTATTAAATACCCATATCTTATTCAATTAAATAATGACTTACAAATTTTGCAGAATAGGCTCATAAACTTCTTACATCTTAAAAATAGTTCTTATAAACCCAAGTTAAAGAAAAACATTTGAAAGTAACTCAACAAAATAAAAGTCCAAATAATCCCAAACTTAAAACCATAAAATATCAATTTCCAACCGATTCTCAAGTACTTTGCTTATTACCCTCGGAGCATTAAACTGAAGTTCACTATACAAATAGATGAAGAGATCTCTACAATCTTCTAGGCAAAGCAACCACTCAAGTGGAAGAACAAGCTTGAGTTAGTTACCTTGATCAATCTTGCCATCCTGAAATATACAAACATAGAAAAGGGTGAGTAAAAGACTCAGTGAGAGTAGATGCACACATAGGGTATGTGAGAAAATAAACATAGGCTCAACAACATAGCTTGGTTGTAAAAATGAGGAATAAACAATAGGGTAGTAGAAACAACTTATAACTTATATTAACTTAGGAGTAGGGGCTATCACCTTTTTTACTCAACTTATAGCATAAGACTGATCAAGTCCTAAATCTAGCAATATTAGACCCCAACTAGCCGAGGTCTAGATACTTTGCCCTATCCATGGGCATACCTTGTGCACAAGTCCAATGTTCAACCCACATTAAGAAGTGGTGTTTCTGCAAGCTTGGAAAAATAAGCAATAACATATACATAGCAAGAGTTTAACTTATATTAGGACTCTTATGAAAGAGTCCTACTTAGTTTGAAAGACTTGGTTTAAGGTTCACAACGTCATTACATGTCATAATATAGCTTAATAAGAGTTTTGGGTTTAAATAATCAACTTAAAAAAGAGTCCTATTTAAGGTAAGACTCTTGAGAAAATATAGCTTATGAAATCAAAATTAATCAATGGACATGGAATCATAAAGAAAATCATTCAATCTCAAAGAAATTCATTTCATATTTGCAAAGAAATAAGCATGTGCATTAGAACTCACCTCAGACTCCTATGCTCTTAATTAACTGAGCTAAGTGGTCCGTAAGGCTTGAACATCCTTAACCTCTACAACATAAACCAAATAGTTCTTATTTAATTCATATATTCAATAACTTATCATGTTTTGCATATTCTTGCTTAACTTAAGTAGTTGACTTGAACTAGGACTCCTAATCCCACTATGAATCTTTGGTCAAACAATGTCAACCTTTAATATTTTTCCTTATTTTGACCTTTAATCTTGATGATTAATGTTTTAATGTTATTTTAATATGTTTATAATATGTTTTAATTCATCTTAGCTCATGGTCAAACTTTTGACTTTGACTTCTTAAAGTCAACCCTATACTAAAGGTACTCCCTAATGGAAGTCTTAATATTTGACTTAATCATATTAATTGACTTCATAAATTTTTAATTTATTTATTTAATTTTATAATTATATCCTTAATTTGATGTTTAAATTTAATTTAATTAGAAACCCAATTCTTAGGTCTAGAGTTCACCCCTCAAAAGATTTCAACTTGCCCATCCTTCGATTATTCGTGTTCTTGTTATCAATTTCCAATTTTACTATTTAATTAATTTATTTAATTACATAATTTTAATTAAAACTAAGCTTAATTAACTTTAATTGGAAAGTCTCTAATTTTAAATTGTTCATGAAGGTTTCAAGAACATTTTTGAAATTCTATTTTGGATTTCTCAATAATTCAAACTCTGATTTTATTTCTAACTATTTCTATGTTCTATTGGCTCCAAACCCAACCAAATTCTAATTTAAGATTAAATTATAGAACTTTGGAATTAATTTCCCCTTTTGGCTGAATGGTTATTGCATAAAATTTATTTTTTTTTTCAATTAATCATGTTCTTCACTAGCAATCATACTTTTGTTTGCAATTAATTTCCTTTTTCATTCCTAGGCATAATTCTTTTCTTAATTCAATAAATACACATCCCATTATACTAATTAAACCAATCCAACACCCCATTTCCATGATTTATATACATATTTAATTGCTGTAAAAAAATAAAATTAAATTAAATTGAGAAAAATAATTCTTCTCACTTTTATTCACAAAGATAATCCAATCCCCTTCTACTAGCCTTAGGCAAACCTTCCAAGATTAAACAACAAAAATTTTAATTTTTTTTTTTAAAAATAGTTACTGTAATAATCAGCCCATAAAAATTAATAAGATTTAATGTAGATGAATTTTACCTTGCAAAAATCTTGATTCCTTGTCGTTAAGTCTTGAATTTATTTAAGAGAAAAGGAAGAAAAAGAAGAAGATTTGTTTGTTGTTTTTTTTTTTTTTTTTTTCTTTTGGAGAAAAGGGTGGCATGTACAGCAACCAAAATGAGAGGGCTGGCTTCTGTACAGCTTTTAATTTTTGGGTTTTCTTTTTTTTTTTTTTATTTAATATTGCATTAAAAAATATCGATTTTTAGGTTTCGGTGCGATTTTCACATGTTTCTATTTAGAATTTGGAAAAATGTTCAACTGGACTTTGGTTTCAAATATTCTTAACTTTTATTTAGTGTATTTATTTTATAAATTTGGTCAAATGACCAAAATGCCCCTGATTAGTGGCAATTATCAGGGTTGTTTTCAGTATTTTCGTGATAACTTTTTCGTTTCTTATTCTTTTTCGTTCAAATGAAAAGCATTGTATTTTATGTAATAATTGGGACCCATTTTTAGTATTTTCTTGATTTTTAACTCAGATATCCCTAGTCCACTGTCTTAAGATCAAAATGACCAAAATACTCCTACAATCAAAATATCTCCTATTACTATCCTAACTTAGTCCTTACATTATTAAACATCCTAAAATATATTTTGAATATAAAATAAGTCATATCATATCATACTTAATGCACATTAGGTCATATAATTGCTATTTTTAGGCAGGGTGTTACATTCTGCCTCTTTCCTCCATTGTTTTGCAGCTCTCCGCCTCAATAACCTCCTCTTTTGGGTTCTAGTCAAAGGTTGAGAAAACTTTTTATGTTGAACTCTATGCCATTGATTACTTAGCAATACAACTGAAGGTATGACAAATCTTGGTTGATTTCTCTAAAACATAAGTATAGGGGCAACATGTTTCTGAGGGACATGTTGAACCTTTAGAAATCTTGCAGGAAGTTTGTTCTTAACCTTCATCTCTTGCTTTTCCATTAAAGCCCTTTTAAAAACCCAGACTTTCTGATACATCTTGCCAGGCTTGATTTTTGCTTCCTTCTTCTTTTTCTCTTCAGCTTTCAAATTAAGGAAAGTCCTTAGGTCAAAAGTAGTTGCATTAATGGGTGCCATAAGAGGAAAAAGGTCCTCATCTATCAACAAGACCTCTTTCATTTTAAGGAACTTCAAAATCCCCCTATTAATCCTATCTAGAACCAAATTCCTGAAAGACCAATAGCTGTAAGTACTATAATTAAATGAATTGTGGAACTTACAGTACTCTTTCCCCTTCAGTTATTCCTTAGAAGGCAATTAGTGATTTAGAGGTAGTTTGATAAAGTTTTCCTTGAGTAAGAAATCAAAAATTTTCTTTATTTTTTACACTTTGAATGTGTATTGAGGAACAACATTTATAGCATGAGTTTTCTATGCATCTAGGATTTTTTCACTAACGAAGGGCACACATACTATCCATTAATGGATAAGTCAGCTACTGCCACTTCTCCATTCAGCTCCTGGTAATAGGTCCTCATACTGGACCTCTTCCTGTGACTTTCTTTCCTTAAGAGTTTCTCATACTCTTTAACCTTTGCTGCTAACTCATAAAAGTCCCGAAATTCCATTCCTTGAAATTTCTTATGAAGCTCAATGTCAAGCCCCCCTCTGAGCTCATTTTCTTAAATCTGGCAATATACTAGTCTTTTAATTCTCTAGCACTTTGGGTTTTTCTAGACAACACTGCAATGCAAACTTCTAGTTCTGCTTTAAAGAACTGTGTGTGAAACTACCTTTCTGTCTCCTACCAGTTCATAATAGAATTTCTAGGCAAGGTGGCATACCAAGTAAATGTCGTACTTGACAAAGAATTAGGAAATAGCGTAAGTTTAAAATTAGCAAAATTATCAAAATTAGCCAATTCACCACATTGTATGGTGAACCTAAGCATATGCTCTAGGGTTGATTGCCATTATCTCCTTAAAATAGGGCAAAATTAGGAATCTTGTACCCTCTTAGGTAAGAGTTCTCCCTGTCTATAGCTTCTGGGTAAGGTTTGTAGAATTCTAATTTACTTACTTGTCTTAATCCAAGGCCATATAACTCTTGCATAGCCTCTTTCAATGCATCTTTATCAACTTAAGGTACTAAAAAAGCTTATCTGGGAGGAAAATTTTGATTTCCCTTATTATCTCCTCCTTGAACTATGCCTCCAAAACCCTCCCAAGTCTCCTTAAAAAGGCAGTACATCATTAGGTTTATATAACAGAGGTTGATTAACAGGATTTGTATTAGCAAACACTTGCTGAGGAATTCTTGGCCTACCATTGTGGCGGCCATTAAATGTAGTACCTCTTGGGATAATATTGTTAGGCCTACTATGGGTGACCCAAATCCGAAAAGATTAGTATAGGATGAGTAGGGTGTCGAACTATGGAGAATTTGGGAATTTTGTATTAACTGGATAGTTACTAGGATGGATAGACAAAGATATTAGATAAGAGATTTAAAACTAACTATATGCTACTATACTAATATTGTGATTAAGGATGTTGATTAGATTGAATTACAAGTTAGAATTGATTTTAATAAGTTGTGTTACATGCATGTAATGATTGAGAGTATAGTCTATAATTCCTAAAAGCAACTCTCATTGTCAATTAGAAGTGTTTGATCTAGAGTCTATGAGCATTCCCATGTCATCATAGAGATAGAACAAAACCATAAATATTCATGCCAACACTATAATTCCCCTTAAAGTGGATTTGCTTGTCTCCGAGTGCTTATCCTATTCTCTAAGTAATTTTAATTGTTTTTCCATCAATTTTCCCAACTCTTATTGTGAATAATTTGACTAACATGTTATACATGGTGATGAAGCACATACAACATTAATTAAGCACAAAATTAAAACTAAATCATGCAAGGCAAGTAAGAAATAGAATGATTAAAACCAATACTTTATTGCAATTCAAAGAAACCAAACTACTGTATATTCATAGTGTAAATGACAAAGTTTAGACAAGAAGACAAGATGAACATCAAGGAACAAAGATAAAAAGACAAGGGAAAGGAAACTTTGATGATGTTTTCTTTAATCCTTGCTCCAGAAATTTACTTTGAATAAGTGTCCTTGAATGTTTGCTTGAATGCCTTGGTGACTCTTCAATCTTGTTCTAACTTTGAACACTTGAATTACACTATCAATTACTAACTTAATATATGAATAATATTAATATCACATATCTAAAATTCTATAAAACATTCTTATTTATAGTTTTCTAGGTCTCCCAAGTCATGTCCATTGTAAAAAGGAACCTTTTGTGAAGAGTTTTGATGAAAAGGCACCATAACTACTTGAGACAAGCTGGGATAAGTCGGCACCATGTGGTTCTGGCATGACTCGGCACCATAGGGCATGAGTCAGCACAATGTTATTCTGTCACGACTCAGCACCTATAGGGCACGAGTCGGTACATGCTTGTCTTGGCCAATCCTTGCAAAACTTCTTCCTTTTCAAGCATAGAACCCTTAATCCTTTGATAGTTACTTGGATTACTTAAAGAACACATAAAAACAAGATTAAAAGCACCACTTTAAAGATAAAATTCATGCATACAAACACAAAATTAACTATTAATTGATTAGTTTAGGTATACATATTTGCATCATATCAAATTCCCCTATACTTAAACCTTGCTTGCCCTCAAGCAAGAATAAAGAGGGAAGAGACAAAGAAATTACTTAGTTTCTCCAAGACAACTATGAAACAATCTTGATTAAGCAATCTTCAAATTTATTTAAGGAGTATATGGCCAATATATTGATGATATAGTTCTTAGTGCCCAACAATGGTAAAGGATGATAAGTCTTATAGCATAAATTTTAAGCTTTGTCTAATTATCTCATCCTTATTGGTAATAAAGTTATTTAATTATTTAGTAAAGGACCTAATCATGCTTTTCTAGTTAAAATGTCCATGCATTAAGTCAAGAATTCAATAAATTCAAGTAGCCTTCTTTGGGACAAGAGAAAGCACACGCAAGAATGCAATAAGTCTCATGGCATTTTTAGACATATAGTTTGCTTATTCTTCTCTCGTCTTCTTCTTTTTTTTTTTTTTTATTAAATAAGGTACATCTTTTGAATCAAACGTGACTAAGGAGCAAACTCATTCGCGCACGACTTACTCAATACACATATTTAATAGGCATACCATACATATCTTTCGAATTGAATGCAACTAAGGAGCAAACTCATTTGCACACAACTTACTTAATATGCATTTTTTTTATTAGCAAACAAATATAGTTCTTTTAGTATCCTCATCCATTATTGACTAATGCATAACTCGTATTACGGCTATAGTTTCCTTTAGGCAACTTAAATCATGTGAATTCAAAGACTTAACTTATATCAATTTCGACAATTAAGCAAAACTAGAAAATTGACTAGATAATTAGAAACCTTTAGAAGCAATAAGAGTGAGATAAAAAGACAAAATCTTAAAAAAAAAAAAAAAACTTAAGAATTTTACCAATTCGGCATTTATCAAAAATGATCATCAAATTAGTTAGAAAATAGAATGAGAAAGCCTAATCAAGATATAATAACATGGATAAACTCAAGTAAAAGGACAAAAATTATTGATGCAAATTGTAAAATACTAAACTAAACAAAACAACAAACATGCAAAATATATCAAAAAATGAAAAATAAAATAAAAACATCAAAACAAAAATAAATAGAAAGCTTCAAACTTCAACATTTGATCCCTCCTGCATACTTGAAATTCACATTGTCCCTAATATGAAGAAAAGTAAAGATGATAGAGAAGGAAAGAAAAACATACCTCATTGAGCATCAGGTGGCGGTGGTGAAGGAATGTCATACTCGGAGTAGCTAAAGAACTTACACAATTTATAGTCCATACTATATTACGTGCGCTCCATCCTTTGGTTCCTAGCCTCCAAGGCCGTAAGTTGACATTGCATGCTCCTTTGGTTTGCCAAGATCTCCTCCAAAAGTTAGTGGTCACTAAGAGTGGAGCCATTTGCTTCTCCTTGAGTAGAGGATGATGGTGGCAATGCAAGTTGAACCACTGATTGACTCTTAGTGGTGGTGGGTCTCTAGGTGGTGGAACATCATCATCGAAGTCTTCATCCGAATTATAAATAGGGTGACGTAACCCCTTCTAACAAGATCGTGTGTAAGCTGCAACATGGTTAAAATCTGTGTCCACAACCTCATCTCTTACAAAGGCTTGCTTTGTGAAATATAAGTATTTGACAACATAAGGAAAGTTTGAGCAATTAATATGAAACCCCTTAGCAATGCTTGTAACAATATGACCATGTGTTAATGGATGCTCCTTACGTGTAACACACATAAGGAGTTGATTAAAAATCCAATATGTCCAACACACTTGCTTTGATTTATGAACACACCACATCAAAAAGAGCTCTTGAACAGTTACTCTATTAGATTCGGTTTTACCAAAAATAACACATGCAATGACTTTATGCAACATCCAGAATTTCAAATCCTTGATGAACATCACTTTCCCCTTTTTAGGTTCAAAAGGGGTTTCTATATCAGTTAAGAATGTCCAAAAGTCATTAACATTAAAATTATTAGTGATATCACGAACACCACTTCTTTTAAAACCAAAACTTTTTGCATAAAATTATATGTTAATTGGTAAGGTTGGCCAAGCAATCTAAATTCCAGAATTTGAGAATTTGTAGCATTGATATCAAGTGTACTAAAAAACTCATAAACAAGATTGCCATAGGAATGCTCCTACATACTTACAAGCTTTTTCAAACCACAAGAAGTAAGAACTTGATTGAATACTTCCTCCATGCCAACATCACGAATTAAAGAGGGAGGAAAATACTTACAAGATACAATTTCTCTACGTTTGATTTTAGAGAATTTGGCTCCTTCCTCATGTGAGTGAATGGGGAAGGAGGACTCATACATCAATGCAAGGTCTTCCTCTTGGTGCTCTTCTTGGGGCCTTAAAGAAGTTGATCCTTTGGTCTTGCCCATACTTGCTTGTAGTTAGAGAATAAAGAAGAAAAATAGAAAAATTCTACAACTTATGAGTGAATATAGTGTAGTGTGTGAATGATGAATGAAGAAGATGATGTTTAAATAGAAGAAAGAATTATTTAAATATTAGGATTTGTGTTTTCAAAATCTGAAAAGAAAGAGTAGGGGAGTGGTGTTGTAAGGGTTAGGGTTATATAGATGTGTAAGAGTGTGATGTGAAAAGTCATATATTTTGGGAAGAGGTGTGATTCTTTTTGGAAAAGAAACAACTTTTCATTGATTTGTTTTGGGAAAAGAGTGTTGAATAAGTTAGTTTTTAACCAAAAATAAGAATAAAATAAATTACAATTGAATTAGGAATGAAAAGAAAAGAAAAATTGGTGTAAAAACTCAAAATTTCAAGTATTTCAAAATTTGTTAATTGTACCGAGTCGGCACCATAGGGCACAACTCGACACAGATGCTTTCTGTCATAAGGCATGACTCGGCACGAACTCAGTCTTAAATTTTTTTTTTTTATTAAAACCATGTGTATGTGTTATAAAATCAAAAATAAAATTATTAAACATCAAAACTTAAACATTATATTAAATAAACATGAAATTCAAAATAAACAAACATAAAACTTGAAAATAATTAAACATACTATGTAGTAGATGAACATACTATTAAGTAAAGAGGGTTACCAACCTTGATTATTCTAATGGTGCACCAGCAAAGTAAGGTTTAAGACGATGGCCATTTAGCTTGAAAGATTTGCCTTTGTCATTAGCAATCTCAATAGTTCCATATGGATAGACTTTAATAATTTTAAAAGTTTCAGACCATCTTGATTTTAGTTTTCCAGAAAATAGTCTTAACCTTGAATTATAGAGTAAAACAAGATCACCTTCTTGGAAATCCCTATTGAGAATGTTCTTATAATACCATAACTTAGTACGATCTTTATATAACTTTGCATTCTCATATGCATTTAACCTTAGTTCTTCTAGTTCATTGAGTTGCAAAAGTCTTTTCTCACCTATTCTGTTCATATCAAAGTTCAAAGCCTTAATTGCCCAATACGCTTTATGTTCAAGTTCAACGGGCAAATGACAAGATTTACCATAGACTAATTGATATGGGGTAAGGCCAATGGGAGTTTTAAAAGTAGTTATATATGCCCATAAGGCATCATCTAGCTTTAATGCCCAATCTTTCCTAGAAGAAGAAACAATCTTTTCTAGAATCCACTTAATTTCCCTATTGCTTACGTCAACTTGTCCACTTGTCTGTGGATGGTAAGGAGTAGCTATTCTATGAGTAATTCCATACTTTTTAAATAAACTTTCTATGATATTATTATAGAAATGGGAACCTCCATCACTTATTAAAGCTCTTGGAGTGCCAAACTTAGGAAAGATTACTTTTTTAAGCATTTCCTTGACTACCTTAGCATCATTAGTAATAGTAGGTATTACTTCAACCCATTTAGACACATAGTCTACCATAACTAAGATGTATTTATAGCCTAAAGAACTAGGGAAAGGACCCATAAAGTCCATACCCCATACATCAAAAAGTTCTACCTCAAGAATGCCATTTAAAGGCATCTCATTTCTCCTAGATATATTACCCATTCTTTGACATCTATCACATGTAAGGACAAATTCTCTAGCATCTTTGAATAAAGTAGGCCACTAAAAACCACATTGTAATACCTTAGAAGCCATTTTTGTTGCACCAAAGTGTCCACCCACATCTAAGGAATGACAATGCTTCAAAACATCTTGAATCTCACCTTGAGGAATGCATCTCCTTATTAGCCCATCTGCATATCTTTTATAAAGCAAAGATTCTTCCCAATAATAAAATTTAGTATCATGCAAAAATATCTTTCTTTGCCTATAATCTAAACCATAAGGAAGAATACCACTTACAAGAAAGTTAGCAATGTCAGCATACCATGGAATTTCTTGCAATACAACATTAAACAAATGATCTCCTTGGAAGGTCTCATGTATTGGTACTCCATCATCAAGCTTCTTTAAACCTTCTTGATCAAGTCTAGAGAGATGGTCCGCCACAAGGTTTTCACTCCCTTTCTTATCCCTTACTTCCCAATCAAACTCTTGAAGCATAAGAATCCACCTTATTAGCCTAGGTTTAGCATCCTTTTTACTTAAGAGGTACTTTAGAGCAATATGGTTAGAATATACAATTACCTTTTAACCTATCAAGTATGCTCTAAATTTATTAAACGCATAAACTATGGCTAGTAGTTCCTTCTTCGTAGTTGTATAGTTGATTTGGGCATCATCAAGTAGCTTACTTGCGTAATAAATTACATAAGGCTTACCTTCCTTCCTTTACCCAAGGACTGCTCCAACCGCGAAATGACTAGCATCGCACATAATTTCAAAAGGTTGCTCCCAATTAGGTGGCTACAGAATCGGTGCGGATGTAAAAGCTTTCTTTAAGGTCTCAAAAGCTTCATGACATGCTTCATCGAACTCAAAGGTAGCTTCCCTCGTAAGCAATTTGCACAATAGCTTGGCAATTTTGGAAAAATCCTTGATAAACTGTCTATAGAACGCAGCATGTTCTAAGAAACTTCGAATGTCCTTAACACATTTAAGCTATGGCAAATTTGTGATCACTTCAATCTTGGCTCTATCCACTTCAATACCCCTTTTGGATACCATATGCCCTAGTACTATTCCTTCTTGTGCCATAAAATGACACTTTTTCCAATTAAGGACTAGTCCATGCTTCTTACACCTGTCAAGAACTTTAGAAAGATTTTCTAAACAATTTTCAAAGTTAGTTCCATAAACACTAAAATCATCCATAAAAACTTCAACGCAGTCATCTATCAAGTCACTAAAGATAGAAAACATGCATCTTTGAAATGTTGCAGGTGCATTGCATAAACCAAATGGCATGCCTCTAAATGCAAAAGTACCATAGGGACATGTAAAAGTGGTTTTTGATTGGTCTTTGGGATATATTGGGATTTGATAAAACCACTAAGACCATTCAAGTAACAAAAATAAGAACAATTTGCTAATTTTTCTAACACTTGGTCAAGAAATGGTAGTGGAAAATGATCTTTTTTAGTTGCTTTATTCAACTTTCTATAGTCTATACACATACGCCATCCAGTGACAGTCCTAGAGGGATTAAATCATTTGATTCATTCTTAATAACAGTCAAGCCACCCTTTTTAGGGACAACTTGGACAGGACTAACCCACTTACTATCACTAATTGAGTATATGATGCCATTATCAAGTAATTTTGTGACTTCTTTTCTTACCACTTCTTTAAGAGTTGGATTAAGTCTCCTTTGACCTTTAATGGAAGGCTTAGCATTATCTTCTAAGATTATCCTATGCATGTAAATATTAGGGCCAATACCTTTTAGGTCATTCAAAGAGTAACCAATGGAACCTCTTTGTTTAAGCAACACATTGCACAAAAGATTGATATTTTCTAAAGACAAGGATGAATTCCCAATAAAACAGAATTTAGACTCAGAATCAAGGAATGCATATTTCAAATTAGATGGTAAAGGCTTGAGTTCTAGATTCATTTCTTTAGAAGAAGAATAACTTACATTATCATCTCTTTCTAAAGGTTCAAACCCAAAAGGTCTAAGAGAATTATGATTTGATATTTGATTTATTTCTTCTTCTTCTTGCCTTTGGTAAAGGTGAATAGGATCTTAACTCATATAATCATATTTAACTTCATCTATACACTCATCAATCAAATCGATAGAATTAATTCTACATACTCCTTCCATAGGAGAGGATTTTATCATTTTAAACGCGTCAAACTCTTTGAATTCATCGTTTACCTCAAATGTGATTTTACCTTTCTTCATGTCAATGATAGCACTTACTGTTACTAAGAAGGTCTTCCAAATAAGATAGGGATCTCAAGGTCTTCCTCCATGTCCAGGACAATAAAATCTGTAGGAACTATAAATTTACCTTGTTATCTCCTCCTTGAACCATGCCTCCAAAACCCTCCCAAGCCTCCTTAAAAAGGCAGTACATCATTAGGTTTATATAACAGAGGTTGATTGACAGAATTTATATTAGCAAACACTTGCTGAGGAATTCCTAGCCTGCCATTAAATGGCGGCCATTAAATGGAGTACCTCTTGGGATAATATTGTTAGGCCTACTATGGGTGACCCAAATCCAAAAGGATTAGTATAGGATGAGTAGGGTGTTGAACTATAGGGAATTTGGGAATTTTATGTTAACTGGATAGTTACTAGGATGGATAGGCAAAGATATTAGATAGGAGATTTAAAGCTAACTATATGATACTATACTAATATTGTGATTAAGGATGTTGATTAGATTAAATTACAAGTCAGAATTGATTTTAATAAGATGTGTTACATGCATGCAATGATTGAGAGTATGGTCTATAATTCCTAAAAGTGACTCTCATTATCAATTAGAAGTGTTTGATCTAGAGTCTATGAGCATTCTCATGTCATCATAGAGATAGAACAAAACTATAAATATTCATGCCAATACTATAATTCCCCTTAGAATGGATTTGCTTGTCTCCGAGTGCTTATCCTATTCTTTAAGTAATTTTAATTGTTTGTCCATCAATTTATCCTAACTCTCATTATGAATAATTTGACTAATATGTTATTGTTTGTGGCATATGTATATAGTTTTTGTGTGTGTTAATTTAGGCTTTTTGTGATTAATTCATGTTTATGTAGGTTAGAATGTGTTATTTTATTTTTTTTAGTTTGAGGAAGGTTTTAGTTCATTTTGTAGGAATTGAGCATTAAATGGAGCAAAAGAATGAAATTCAGGTAGAAGCATATGTAACGGGCCCGAAAAATCACGCATATAGCCTAGCCAGCTCATATAGGGCAACTGCCCCAATTATCCCAGCCCCCCAGCGCTAGCTGCCAGTGGGCCAGCGCAAGCCAAGCAGCAGCAGCACCCCAGCAGTGCCAGCGACGGTCATCCAGCGTGCGCGATAGGCTGTTCTTCAGCAAGCAGCAACAGCAGCGTCCGCTGCAGGCCACAGCGCGCACAACAGGCTATTTTTTTCAGCAGGCCATGTTCAACAGCGCCAACTGCCTAGTCCCAGCGTCCACTGCCAACGAAGATCCCAGCCCCAGTGCCTAGCTGCACAGTCCCAGCGCCTGCCGCGAAGATCTGCTCAGTTTTAAGAATGCTGATCCGAATTTATAGTTTCCTTTTCCATTTAGGTTTTCTTGTTTTAGAGGTTATAAATAGATCTTAAATAGGGATTGGAGGAGGAGGCGGGAGTTCTGGATTCACGAATTGAAATTGGCATAAAACTTCAGTTGATTTTCTTAGTTAAATTTTCCAGAAATTATTTTGAGATTAGGCTTCCAAATTTTGTTCTTAGGAGTTTGTTTGGAAAAATTCAAGAGATTGAATTTAATCAATTCGGTTGTAAGGTGAGGATTGAATCTTATTTCTCCAATTTAATTATTCTGGGTTAATTAAATCGATAGTATTGTTTTGATGGATTCAGTTAATTATATTAAGAATGAGATGATTTCTTTATTTTCCATGAGCTAATTTAATTTTAATCTAGGGTTTGTATGATGTGTTCATGATATGGAATGAGTTAAATCCCAATCAATTATTCTTTTTATTCTTAATTGAGTTGGTTAATTGTTTAAGAACAATTGCTTAGCTACCAATTGTTTTACTTAGGTTTTGAATGAAGGAACGAGAGTTGAAGTTCGATTCCCGATTTCACTCTTTTAAGATCTTAAAATGAATTAGAAATATAAGTTTTAAGATTAAGTTCTTGTTTTTAATGTATGAACTGATAGAATGATTTCTATGAATGCGAGTGCTAATAGACTGATTTTTATCCGTTGATTTATTAGAAATTAGGGCTTTAGCATAATTAATTGGGACTATTCTAGAACATAGAGGATTGATAAACTGAATGCAAACCCTGGACTATATTTATTCATTAAATTTTCACTTAATTACATCTGCATTTTCTTTTAATTTATTGTTTTATTGTTAGTTCTTTTAAAATTCAAAAATCAAACAAATCTTTTTGTATTTAATTTGCTTTCACAAAGAAACAAGTAATTTCTATTTGCAATTCCTTGAGAGAATACGACCTTGGGTGCTTCCTAAATACTACAATTGCCCTGTATACTTGCGGGTCACTTTTGGACAGTATATTTTGAGGCGAACAAGTTTTTGGTGCTGTTGCTGGGGAATTGCAAGGCGAATTTGTTTGTTTCATTAAAATTATTTTTTTTCCTAGATTTTTCTTTTATTTGTTTTCAGAAATTTTATGCAAGGGAGAAGATCTCTGGAAGGAGAGATTGTCCCTTTTGTTAATAACATTCACAGGGTCGGCAGAGAAAGAAGAGAGCTGGATCTAATTGAAGAAGAAGTTGATTAAGAAGAGAAATTGAATCAAGAAGAACAAGACAATCAACAAGACATAATGGCACAGGAACGCCGAACCATGAAGGAGTATGCCCGGCCAATCATAGGCACCACGACATCATGTATCAGGCTTGATGCGGCTGCCCAGAATTATGAGCTGAAGAACATACATTATAGCATGCTCCCATCCTTCTATGGAGTGGCAAATGAAGACCCCCTGAATTTCATCAGAGATTTCTATGCCACCATTCAGACTTTTCCTTTACAAGGTCTGACTGAAGATCAGCTGCGGATGAGATGTTTTCCCTGTGCTTTGAAGGACGCAGCTAAATCATGGTTGATGACACTTACTCCCAACTCCTTGACTACCTGGGAAGAGGTGTACAACAAATTTATGGGGAAGTTCTACTCTCACCAAAAGACAGCTGAACTGAGATCGAAGATTGCAACCTTCACACAAATGGAAGGAGAACCTTTTCATGAAGCATGGGAGAGGTTCAAGATGTTGCAAATCTAGTGCCCCTACCATCACTATCCACTGCAGTTGCTCAACCAATTCTTTTATGATGGGCTTACATATCAGAGCCAAAGTATAGTTGACAATGCAGCTGGAGGGGCAATGGGGGAGAAAACTACTGAGGAGACATATGACTTGTATGAGATGCTTGGGGCCAACTCTCAGCAGAAAAGTGTAAGAGGAAGAAGAATTGGAATACAAGAAGGAGCTCCTGTAAAAGATGTGGCCATGCAATTAGCTGAGCTTACCAAACAAGTCAAGCTTTTATCCATGAAGGGAAGCACATCAGCTCAATAACAAGAGGTATGTGGTGTTTGTGGAATTTTTGGCCATGGTGCTAATATTTATCCCTCTAGTTTTAATGTCTATGCAGGTGAGCCAGAGCAAGCATAGGCTTTGGATGGTTTCCAACCTAGGGTGAGGAATGACCCCTACTCCAATACTTATAACCAAGGTTGGAGAAACCATCCAAACTTTTCCTGGAGAAACAACAATCAACAGCAACAGTAGCCTCAATTCCAAATGATGCAAAGAGGCAACCACCAAGGAGAAGCATCGGGCCAACAACAAAGGAAGCTTTCTCTAGAGGATAGCTTGAATGCCTTCATTCAAGTTAGTACTCAAAACCAGGAGGCCAACAATAGGAGATTTGATTCTCTGGAAGCTTCAGTAAGAAAGGTGGAGACTCAAGTTGGGCAAATTGCAAATCATATGCAAGCACACCAACACGGGAAACTTCCTAGCCAACCGGAGCAAGCTAAGGCGATCTCGGTCCTTAGGAGTGGTAAGGTAATCAATAAGACTGTTGGTTATGACTCTGATAATGTAGGAGTTGATCTTGATCAACCCGAAAGGGAAAAGAGCGATAAATAGCCTGGAGAGAAGGAGACAGCTATGGAGACGCCAGCTTCCCCTCGTCAATTGCACAAGGCGGATGATCCTTACAAACCGCCCATTCCTTTTTCGAGTCGGCTGAAAAAGGGTAAGCAGGATAAGCAATTTGATGAGCTATTCAAAATGCTATCCAAGGTAAGTGTTAATTTGCCTTTGCTTGATGTGATAAAGAATGTGCCTTCTTATGCTAAATTTTTCAAAGAACTAAATTCTAAGAAAAGGAGGTTGGAAATGGAAGAAAAAATTATTGTGTCTAAGGTGGCTAATGCTGTGCTCCAGCATAAGTTACCTCCCAAAGCTAAAGACCCTGGTAGTTTTTTGATTGACATTAGTATGGGTAATGGGGAAGAGGCTAAAGGTATGCTAGACTTAGGTGCAAGTATCAACTTGATACCCTATGCTTTATTTTTGCAATTGAATTTAGGAGAATTGAGGCCCACTAAAATGTGTCTGCAACTAGCTGATAGGTCTTTGAGATTCCCTAAGGGAATTATAGAGGATGTGCTAGTGCAAGTTGGAGGGTTGATTGTGCCTGTTGACTTTGTTGTATTGGACATGGGGGACGAGTTGTCAAACGGGCCAGAATTGCATATTTTGTTAGGGCGCCCTTTCATGGCAACAACTAATACCTTGATTGATGTTAAAAATGGAAAGTTAACCATGACTGTTTTGGGTCAAACTATTGAGTTTTCTATTTTTAATAATCTTACTGTGTTGAGCACGTCATTGCATGAAGAATGTTCCTTTATTGACTGTATTGATGCTGCTGTTCAACAAGTTTTCTTGCAGGATGCTTTCGAGGATAAGCTGGAACTAGCAATCATATTTGACAAAGGAGCTGAAATCTATGTTCCTGAAATAGTGAACTACATTGAGGATTTAGATGTAGTGGAAGTAGGAGAGGTAGGAAATGAGGAGATTGCGGAGCTGCCTTTGATTCAAAAGGGAGAGAAAAAACCTTCACAAACCCTAGAACTTAAAGAGCTACCTAAGCATTTGAAATATGTGTTCTTAAGTGAGGGAGAGAATTCACCTGTGATAATTTCTGCTTTATTAAGTGAAAAAGAAGAGGAAAGATTAGTGAGAGAATTGAAAAGGTTAAAGAAGGCAATAGGTTGGGGGTTAAGTGACATCAAGGGAATCAGTCCCTCCATGTGCATGCATAGGATAACATTAGAAGAGGGAGTTAAGCCTAAGAGGGAGATGCAACGAAGGTTGAACCCCCATATGAGAGAGGTAGTGAAGAAGGAAGTGCTGAAATTGTTGGATGAGGGAGTGATTTATCCTATTGTGGATAGTGATTGGGTGAGTCCTATTCATGTGGTTCCTAAGAAATCAGGAATCACAGTTGTGGAAAATGCAAACAATGAGTTAATCCCAACCAGGACTGTTACTGGGTGGCGAATGTGCATAGATTATAGGAAATTGAACAATGCCACCAAGAAGGATCACTTGCCCTTGCCCTTTATTGATCAAATGTTGGATAAACTTGCTAGACATTCTTACTACTGTTTTCTTGATGGACTTTCAGGTTATTATCAAGTGGCAATAGCTCTGGAGGATCAATCAAAAACCACTTTCACATGTCCATTTGGGACATTTGCTTTCCAAAGGATGCCATTCGGGCTATGCAACGCCCCAGCAACCTTTCAAAGATGCATGATGTCAGTATTTTCTAACATGATTGATGATTTCATAGAGGTATTTATGGATGACTTCTCTGTCTTTGGTAATTCATTTGATGATTGTCTCAATAAATTGGTGCTTGTACTTGAAAGATGTATTGAGTGCAATCTTACTTTGAGTTAGGAGAAGAGTCACTTCATGGTAACTCATGGCATTGTGTTGGGACATGTTGTATCTAGTAAGGGCATAGAGGTTGACAAGGCCAAAGTGGACTTAATTGCAAACTTACCTCCTCCCACCACTGTTAAGGGGATAAGAAGTTTTTTAGGGCATGCAGGTTTTTATAGGAGGTTTATTAAGGATTTTTCCAAATTAAGTGAACCTCTTTGCAGGTTACTAGGAAAAGATGTTCCTTTTGATTTTGATGATAAATGTATGCATGCCTTTGACACTCTGAAAAAAAAAGCTAACCACTGCACCTATCATTGTTGCCCCTGATTGGGCCTTACCTTTTGAAATCATGTGTGATGCATCCAATCATGCAGTAGGCGCTGTTTTGGGACAAAGGGTTGAAAAGTTCTTAAGAGTCATATATTATGCTAGTTTAACCCTTAATGATGCCCAAGTGAATTACACTACAACTGAGAAGGAAATGTTAGCTGTTGTCTTTGCATTAGACAAGTTTAGGGCATACTTGATTGGGTCTAAAGTAATTGTGTATTCTGATCATGCTGCTTTGAAATATCTTTTGTCTAAACAACACGCTAAAACACGCTTAATTAGGTGGGTTTTACTTTTGCAAGAATTCGATTGTGAGATTCGGGATAAAAAGGGGAGTGAAAATGTGGTGGCTGATCACTTATCTAGGTTACCCATTTCAAATGATGAACTTGCATCAAATGAGACTCATAATGATTTGGAGTCATTCCCCGATGAATAGTTGTTTGGGGTATCACAAGTCCCATGGTTTGCTGATTTTGCTAATTATCTTGCCTATGATGTATTGCGAACTGACATGTCTTATCAAGAAAAGAAAAGGTTCTTGCATGAGTGCAGGTATTATTTTTGGGATGAACCTTATTTGTTTAGAATTTGCAAAGATGAGATTGTTCGCAGGTGTATTCCAGAGGATGAACAACAAAGTGTCCTGAAATTTTGCCATGATCTTAGTTGTGGTGGGCACTTTGGAGGGAAGAAGACAGCTGAAAAAGTTCTCCAAAGTGGTTTGTATTGGCCGACTCTATTCAAAGATGCTCACAATTACTGTAAGCAATGTGATAGGTGCCAAAGAGTAGGTAATATCAGTAGGAGAAATGAAATGCCCCTTACTAACTACATTGTTGTTGAAATTTTTTATGTATGGGGGATTGATTTCATGGGGCCTTTCCCTATCTCCTTTGGTTTTCAATATATTTTGGTTGCTGTAGATTATGTTTCTAAGTGGGTGGAAGCAATTCCAACCCGAACTAACGATGCTCATGTTGTTGTTAAGTTTGTGAAGGATTTTATTCTCAGCAGGCATGGGGCACTAAGGGTGATGGTTAGCGATGGGGGAAGTCACTTCTACAACAAGCTGTTTGAGAAACTAATGCAAAAGTCAGGAGTAAAGCATAAGGTAGCGACTCCCTATCACCCACAAACCTCCGAGCAAGTAGAAACATCCAATAAGCAGATAAAAGGGATTTTGGAGAAAACAGTGAATGTCTCAAGGAAGGACTGGTCAATTCATCTCAGCGAAGCATTATGGGCATACCGGACAGTACACAAGGCTCCTTTGGGGATGAGTCCATTTCGGCTAGTGTATGGCAAGGCTTGCCATTTGCCAGTTGAATTGGAACATGAAGCATACTGGGCTATCAAAGCAATGAATTTCAACCTGGAGAAAGCAAGGGAGAGAAGGATGCTGCAATTGTCCGAGTTGGATGAACTCTGAAATGAAGCATATGAGAACTCTCGGATATACAAAGAGAAGACTAAGGCCTTGCATGACAAAAACCTTGTTCGAAAAGTGTTTGAATCGGGTATGAAAGTTCTTCTATTCAACTCGCGGTTACGCCTTTTTCCAGGTAAACTCAAATCCTGTTGGAGTGGCCCTTTTATTGTCAAAATGGTATTTCCCTCGGGAGTTATTGAATTGTTTAACTCTCGAACAAATGAAATTTTTTGAGTCAATGGTCAGAGAGTTAAGCCATATTATGAGAGTGTGGAAGGGTTTAAGGAAGTTCAAAGCATTTTGCTCGAGGATCCTTAAATCTTTCCGCAGCGTCCAGCTAAGACGACGTTAAAAAAGCGCTTTTTGGGAGGCAACCCAAGTAAGTTCTTTTTTTTTCCTTTTATTGATCCTGATTATTTGTACATTTAAGAATTAAAAAAAAAATGGGGATTTTTGCTTTATTTTTGATTATTTTTAATACTGTTAGTTTAGATTTATGCTGTGGTTTTGCTGTGAATTTGTGTTGGTCTTAGGAGTTAGGAAATGTGCAATTAAAAGCATCAGTGCAAAAATTGGCAATCATATTGCAGAATTGGTGCACAACTAGCAGCCATGCCCACCACAGGCAGTCCAGCAGCAAGCAGCAGCGTCCGCTGCAGGCCACAGCGTGCGCAGAAGCCACGCCCACCACAGGCAGTCCCACAGTAAGCAGCGGCGTCCGCTGCAAGCTTGCAGCGTGCACAGCAAGGTGCAGCAGCCCGCAGCTTCAGAAGCCTCCTAGCAGTGCAAGCAGCAGCGTGCGCTGCCAGCCTACAACGTGCGCAGCAACCCGCACGGCAGGAAGCACCCAACAGCGTGCGCCAAGCCAGCCAGCGTGCGCAGCAGAAGGCCCCCTGCAGCACTATAGGCACACGTCCAAGGGGGGCATACTTGGAATTTCCACATATTAAGTGTCCTGTTGCGCCACCAGAAACAAAAAAAAAAAAAAAAAACAAACAAAATTTTTAATTTACTGCTTTCTATCTCCATTCGGTTTTCCCTTTCTTCTCTCTTGAACACCCACCCGAAATCCCCAAGTCTCCATCCCTTCAACCCCAAATTTCTGCACAAGGATCATTACCCATTCTTCCTAACTCTCTTTCTCCTCCTTAATTGCTTTCAATCAAGTAAACAATGTCCAAGAGAGTCAAGAGTGTGGGCAAGAAGGGTTTCAAAACTAAGGGCAAGGGCAAGCAAGATGTGGCAGATTTAAGAGAAGATTTTAGGGCTCCATTTCGAATTCTCACACAAGCAGAAGGAGAAAGGTATTTGGCACTCACCCAATCTAATCGCACTTATAAACCTTGTAGATATCTTGATTTTGATATTTTGCAATCTTTGGGTTTGGATGATGAGGTTAAGAGATTGAGTGCCATTTTGGGTTGGAGTGAGTTTATTAGGCTTGATTGTGATGTATATCCCCCTATTGCATTGGAATTCTTTACTTCTTATTGTCCACTTGAACGGGATAACCAAATTTACTTTCGGTTGCAAGATAAAGAATATAGAATTGGGCATGCAAAATTTTGTGAAGCATTTGGATTCCCTACAAGATTGTATGGAGAGTAAGTTTAATGTGCATGAATTTTGGGAAAAATTAACTGGGCTTAAGAAATTCGATCCTAACAAGGCACCGAATGGGTTTATCAAAGATCATGCTACTCTTGTGTTACATAAATTTACGTGCCATGCTATGTTCGGGAAATCGGAGAGTAGTAAAGTGTCCCATAAGGAATTACATGTGCTATGGTGTTTGGCGAATGGACAACAAATTGACACCGGTTCTTTATTGCGTCACACAATGATGGATATGATTACCCATAAAAGGTACAATTTGAATATGGGACATATTGTTTCCGCCTTAGCATTTTCCTATGAGCTCATTGACCCCACCTCTTTAGAGTTTGAACCATTACTAAGGTGGACTTTCACTATAGATTCTTAGATTTCATCCGAGGTGGCCAATTTGGACCAAACTCTGAGGGCACCTGAGACCCGCAAATGTTGGAGGGATTATCACCTCAAAAATCCACCACCAACTGCATTTCACCGAGGCTCCTCGTCGAATGCACAACCTGACTTGCCGACTCTTCCTTCTACAGAGCCACCAGGAGAGGTGGAAGGGTGGAGACAAGTTTTGAGCAAACTTGAGTCCATGGAGGAGCAGAACCGGGTTATGATGGCTGAAGTGAGTAGACGGTTCGATAAAGTGGAGAAAGAGCAGAGGTCGCAACGACATAAGTTGGCACTAATCGGTGCAAAGTATGGTATCAATATGACATCACCTCCTCTTTCGCCATCTGAAGCTCATGACTAAAGGTAACCTTTCTCTTTTAGTTACTGGTTTAGAATTTTTCATTTTTCATTATTTTTTAGTTTTTCCTTTATGTCCATCATTGCATGCATTTTCACATTGAGGACAATGTGGAGCTTAAGTGTGGGAGGCGAGTAATTTCTTTATTGTCATTTTGTTTTGTTTTTGTTTTATCCTCATTGTTAAAAAAAAAATAATACTTAACTATTTACTTGGTTTGGCTCAAAGATCTTGATTTTAGGACTTAAAATTTAAGTGTGGCCAATGATATATAAAGATTGTGTTTGAAGTAGATTATTAGCAATTGCTAAGGATATGAAACTCTTTTGCATGAGATTTTGTTTTTACGCTGAGCTGAAATCATTGATTTGTGTGAATTGCCAAAAGAAGCTTGTGTATGCTTGACTTAGAAAGGGCTTATGCAATGTGTTATCACCGAGTAGTCTCGCCCATTTTAGAACATTCTTGCCAATTAGTTGAAGTGAAATTTGTTTGGTCCATTTAGGAAAGGAAGAAATGATTAAGGCATTTCTTGTTTTAGCCAAATCCTTATATCCACCCATTTGATGTGTTTGTCCCTAGTTAGCCCTTTGAGATAAATAAATGAATTAATATGCATATGTTTAACTTGAACTTCCTTGATATTGCTTAGCCATCTTAATACCAACCTGTTATTTTCTTTGATTATCAATGCATAATAAAGTGTGAATGTTATTTTGAGGAGTCTTCAAGAATGTGAATAAATGGAGTGAAGAATTAAGTGTGGGGGAAAAATGATCTTGAATGAAAAAAAAAGCACACTCAATTTTTCTTTTCCTCCAGAAAGAATCTAAAGTAAAAAGTTAGAAGTTCATAATGAATGTCACTCCATGACGGTTAAGGCAAGAAGACCTATGTTCTGCATCATTTTCAAAGAAAATTTTTGTTTGTTTTAGCTTACTTTTTGATTAGCCCTTAACCCTTTAAAACCTCGTTACAACCTTAGTAAAGACCTTTTGATCTTTTCACCCTTTTTTGGACTCAATTAGTGGAGATGAAATTGGTAAGGATGCCTATGAGGTGGATGAGCATGTATGAATATTAATCTTTTGATTAGAGACTCTCTTTGATGACATGAGTGTATATGCCTATCATAAAGTGCAACAAGTTTAATTTGGTAAGCCACGCAATGATTTGATTGATTCTTAGTGGAATTGCTGAGATCTTGGGTAAATTGAGTTGAGTATTCTGCACTTGTTACATACTCCTTTTCAAACATGTATCTTTTGAGGCACACACTGATTTTTCTAAAATATATGAGGGTCTTGATGCTAGCTAAGGACAATTGTTGAGTATGGTTTGCTTGAGGACAAGCAAAGATTAAGTGTAGGGGAAGTTGTTTGTGGCATATGTATATAGTGTTAGTGTGTGTTAATTTAGGCTTTTTGTGATTAATTCATGTTTATGTAGGTTAGAATGTGTTATTTTATTTTTTTTAGTTTGAGGAAGGTTTTAGTTCATTTTGCAGGAATTGAGCATTAAATGGAGCAAAAGAATGAAATTCAGGCAGAAGCATGTGTAACGGGCCCGAAAAATCACGCATATAGCCTAGCCAGCGCATACAGGGCAACTGCCCCAATTATCCCAACCCCCCAGTGCTAGCTGCCAGTGGTCCAACGCAAGCCAAGCAGCAGCAGCGCCCGCGATGGTCATCCAGAGCGCGCGACAGGCTGTTCTTCAGCAAGCAGCAGCAGCAATGTCCGCTGCAGGCCACAGAGCGCGCAACAGGCTATTTTTTTCAGCAGGCCATGTTCAGCAGCGCCAACTGCCTAGTCCCAGCATCCGCTGCCAACGAAGATCCCAGCCCCAACGCCCAGCTGCACAGTCCCAACGCCCGCCGCGAAGATCTGCTCAGTTTTAGGAATGCTGATCCGAATTTCTAATTTCCTTTTCCATTTAGGTTTTCTTGTTTTAGAGATTATAAATAGATCTTAAATAGGGATTGGAGGAGGAGGTGGGAGTTCTGGATTCACGAATTGAAATTGGCATAAAACTTAAGTTGATTTTCTTAGTTAAATTTTCCAGAAATTATTTTGAGATTAGGCTTCCAAATTTTGTTCTTAGGAGTTTGTTTGGAAAAATTCAAGAGATTGAATTTAATCAATTCGGTTGTAAGGTGAGGATTGAATCTTATTTCTCCAATTTAATTATTCTGGGTTAATTAAATCGATAGTATTGTTTTGATGGATTCAGTTAATTATATTAAGAATGAGATGATTTCTTTATTTTCCATGAGCTAATTTAATTTTAGTCTAGGGTTTGTATGATGTGTTCATGATATGGAATGAGTTAAATCCCAATCAATTATTCTTTTTATTCTTAATTGAGTTGGTTAATTGTTTAAGAACAATTGCTTAGCTACCAATTATTTTACTTAGGTTTTGAACGAAGGAACGAGAGTTGAAGTTCAATTCCCGATTTCACTCTTTTAAGATCTTAAAATGAATTAGAAATATAAGTTTTAAGATTAAGTTCTTATTTTTAATGTATGAACTGATAGAATGATTTCTATGAATGCGAGTGCTAATAGATTGATTTTTATCCATTGATTTATTAGAAATTAGGGCTTTAGCATAATTAATTGGGACTATTCTAGAACATAGAGGATTGATAAACTGAATGCAAACCCTGGACTATATTTATTCATTAAATTTTCACTTAATTACATCTGCATTTTCTTTTAATTTATTGTTTTGTTGTTAGTTCCTTTAAAATTCAAAAATCAAACAAATCTTTTTATATTTAATTTGCTTTCATAAAGAAACAAGTAATTTCTATTTGCAATTCCTTGAGAGAATACGACCTTGGGTGCTTCCTAAATACTACAATTGCCCTGTATACTTGCGGGTCGCTTTTGGACAGTATATTTTGAGGCGAACAGTTATACATGGTGATCAAGTACATACAACATTAATTAAGCACACAATTAAAACTAAATCATGCAAGGCGAGTAAGAAATAGAACGATTAAAACCAATACTTTAT
The DNA here is from genome assembly GCA_947687605.1 of Reutealis trisperma. Taxonomy (NCBI): domain Eukaryota; kingdom Viridiplantae; phylum Streptophyta; class Magnoliopsida; order Malpighiales; family Euphorbiaceae; genus Reutealis; species Reutealis trisperma. Next base: position 1,107,430 of record CANTUT010000008.1, read on the forward strand.
TACAATTCAAAGAAACCAAACTAGTGTATATTCATAGTGTAAATGACAAAGTTTAGACAAGAAGACACGATGAACATCAAGGAACAAAGATAAAAAGACAAGGGAAAGGAAATTTTGATGATGTTTTCTTCAATCCTTGCTCCAGAAATTTACTTTTAAGAAGTGTCCTTGAATGCTTGCTTGAATGCCTTGGTGACTCTTCAACCTTGTTATAACTTTGAACACTTGAATTACACTATCAATTACTAACTTAATATATGAATAATACTCACATCACATATCTAAAATTCTATAAAACAGTCTTATTTATAAGTTTCTAGGTGTCCCAAGTCATGTCCATTGGAAAAAGGAGCCTTTGTGAACTGTTTTGATGAAAAGGCACCATAACTACTTGAGACAAGCTGGGATGAGTCGACATCATGTGGTTCTGGCATGACTCGGCACCATAGGGCATGAGTCAGCACAATGTTATTCTGTCATGACTCGGCACCTATAGGGCACAAGTCGGCACTTGTCTTGGCCAATCCTTGCAAAACTTCTTCCTTTTCAAGCATAGAACCCTTGATCCTTTGATAGTTACTTAGATTACTTAAAGAACACTTAAAAACAAGATTAAAAGCACCACTTTAAAGATAAAATTCATGCATACAAACACAAAATTAACTATTAATTGATTAGTTTAGGTATACATATTTGCATCATATCAAATATTCTCCTCCCTTTTATGGGGTGGAAGATACCTTTCATCATCCACCATTTAGGAGGCCATAATACCATGATTGTCATTCCCTTCTAAAGAACCAGTAAAAGATTGGCCTCCTTACTCTTCTCTAGTGTTGTTCTACTTTGCAGGCCTTGGTGTAGCATTCTGACCTACACTTTGAACCACATTCGAATTCACTTTCTCTGCTAAGTTAGCTAACATAGAAGTTATACTCTATAGAGCCTTAGCCTGTTTCTCAGCAACTTTCATTTGAGTCTCCATTATACTTTTCTGATTCTCAAAGTGTAGCCTGACATATTCAGCCAACAACTACATACTAGTATCAGTACTATTTGTAGGAGTAACTTCTCACCTTATCCAACAATAGGTCCTGCCAAATTGATTGGTGCTTCATTGTGGTGCTAGACTTCCTGAGGCACTAAGTTCTTCTCAATTTATTCCACTATGTGGGGAACATATCCTTTTTGTCCTACCTCATCAATAATGACATTGGCATCCTGAGACACCATGGTTTCTTTTCCAGTTCTAGTCTTTGATGGCATGTCTAATCGATCCCACCGAGCATGCCAAAATTATGTTTGGTAAAAATTTTTGAATGAGCGAGTGTGCCACACGTGTGAGGTACGCAAACCAAATTCTTGCTCCTATTGACTTCTAATATCAGAATGAATTGTGGATTCCCAAGCTTCCTTAGCTACAGTTCACTTAGATTCAACAAAGCTAGTAAAGAAAATTGGAAAATTATGAGAAATTGAAAATTAAAGGAACTTATAATAGTAGATTGAAATGAAACTAAGCTTTGGATTACATTAACTGAAATTATATAAAAAACATGAAAACAGCATAATAACTATGAATTGAGAATTTAGAGGACAAATGCTGGGAAATTAAAATATGAACCAAGGAAATTAATTCCTTGAAAGATGTAAATATTTCAAAAAATTCTAATTTTGTTGTAGTCTTTGGGTAGTTTTTCTGTGTTGATTGTGCGTCGCTTTTTTTTTTTCCTTCTTTGCTCTTTTATTTCTTCAGATAACCACCCACTTTTCACTGAATAACTATCATAATTCCATATCCACTTCTAATTTTTCAACTCCCCACCATCCGCTTTCATCAATTTAGTTTAAACTTTGTGATTTACAATTAATGGGTCAAGTTGCTTATTAGGCTACCAAATTTGGGCACAAACAATAATATTACAACTACAACTATATTGTTCCTTCAACTATTAACCTTGTTAACCCTTAGTTTTAATCTCAAAATTAATTGGAATTGGTTATATGGATTTTTTTTTTTTTTTAACTCTAAGCTATTTTGAGTTATATATTCTAATAATTATATTTTTTTTCACTCCAAAGATCTAGTGGATATTTTATGTCCACTTACACAAGTATAAAACTAGAAGTTTTATACAATTTTTTAACCACTGATTTGTGTCAAATCTAATGGCTAATAGCCTAATAACATATTTACAATTAAATAATTTTGCAATATCTCTGCTAATTATAAGATAATGCACTTTCCTTTTATAAAATATTTCTTTTTTATATTGTATATCTACGCATTTTATGGTCTTTTTTTAATTATTATTTTATTAATAAAGAAATTAGAGAACAATATATATATATATATATATATATATATATATATATATATATATATATATATATATATATATATATATATATATATATATATATATATATATATATATATATATATATATATATATATATATATATATATATATATATATATATATATATATATTAGCTTTTCATCAAAAGATATAATTATAGCATATATTTTTTTTATCAACAAAATGAACTTCATTAAGAAATAATAGAGCTTACATCAAAAGGAAGGCAGGTTGCTACCATAAAGGAACTTCCTGCCAAATAAATGGACTATCATGGAGATAGGATGCTCTCACTAAAGCATAAGCAATCATATTAGCTTGTTTACTAATAAAAACTACTGCAAAATTCATTCCTTAACACAAAAGAGACTTACAATCTTTGATAATAGTACCAAACTGCGAAATATCAGTATCGTTAGAGTGTATAGCATCCACAATAATTTTGGCATCAAACTCAAAGATGACCTTCTGATACTCCACCTGTAACAGCAAAGAAAGAGACTCAAATAAGCCAAAAGCCTCCACTTCCTTCACTTCATAGAGGCCTGGGAACATTTTAAAGCAGCAACTAAAAGGATGACCAAATTCATTTTGAATCACCTTGCCAATTCCCGCGTTAACTGTTGCAGTAAAGAGCATCATCAATGTTACATTTAAGAAAACCAGCAGGTGGTTTACTCTATAAAGTAGACTTATCCCTAATCTGCACATGGCGAGGAGCTTGGACACTACTTTCTCTTGCTACTAACAAGTCACAAAGAATATACATGCTTTCAAACACAATTTGCCAAAGAAGAAAATGATGACCCATCCAAATGTTGGAACTTAGAGGGAAAAAAAAGAAATGAAAAATGGCACCCCTTTATTAAGCTTTCAACCATAGTTTAAATACCAAAAAGATAGAGAAAAGATAGGAACTGAATGCCTAAACATTAGGCACAATCACAACCATTTCAACTACATTCCTAAAATCAAGCGACTAAACTAAAGTCTAGGATTCATAATAGACTCACTACAACTTTCAATTGACAAAGTAAACGACAATAAACTAATTTTAGCATTAATTTTAACACTCGCCCATAATGCTGAAATTCACACCTAACATATTTCTCAAGAACTCAAACTTTGCTAAAGAAAATAGTTTTGTAAATAGGCTATCTATCATATTGCAGTTTTGAGACAATGTCGGTCTCCTCAAGAAATTTTCATAGTTTTGAGACTTGTCAGTCCCTCCAAAAAAGTACTGTGCAGTTTTGAGACTTGCAAGTCCCTTTAAAAAAACATTAATCAAAACAAATTTTCTTCTAATTAAGAAACTTCAACTTGTGCTTGTAAAGCTTGTTGTATATTTTTACAGACCTTCTCCATGTAACCCATTTGTTTACATGGCCTGTATTTAATATCAGGTCTATACCAATAATACTTTTTTAAGTGTGTTGATTTTTTACAATGTGAGCATAGAGGAAATTTATTTTGCCTTATGCCCAAGTCTCTTGATGAATCTTTCTCCTTCAATCTAGCTATGAATGCTCCTTCAACCTTTTCTTCTTTACTTTTCAAAGCCCTCCTTTGCTCCTGTGCTTGTAAGGCATTTATTAATTCTGCCAAGGGTATACTTGACAGATCTTTAAATTCTTCTAAAGCAAAAATTTTAGACTCGTATTTTTCACGCAAAGTTACAAGAATTTTTTGTACAATTCTTTCATCAGAGAAATCCTTACTGAGCAACCTTACCTTGTTAACTATTCCAACTAACTTATCATAATAGTCTTTGATATTATTGGTCTCCTTCATTGTTAGCATCTCGAACTCCCTAAGAAGATTTAGCATCTTCATGTTGTTGGTTTTTGCATCACCTTGATATTCCTTTTTGAGAAAATCACATATGTCTTTTGCAGATGCTAAATTCATAACTTTTGTAAATATCGTGCTTAACATGGCAGAAAATAAACAAGCTTTAGCTTTGGACTTTTTGGTTTTTCTTTCTTTATGATTCTTCATTTGAGCTACTGTAGGATTTGCAGGTAATAGAGTAATTTCATAATCTTCTTCAATTACCTCCCAAAGATCTAAAGCTTCAAGATGAGTTGTCATTTTAATGACCCAAGCTTGATAATTGTTGCCATCAAACGAAGGAGGAGCTATATTTGAAAAAGCAGTTTTAGTTTCCATGGTTTTTGATATATTTTTTTTTTTAAAGAACTCACTCAGCTCATGGGTTCCTTAAGATCATTTTGAGCTCTGATACCACTATTGGAACTTAGAGAAAGAAAAACTAAAAAATGGCACCCTTTTATTAAGCTTTCAACCATAGTTTAAATAGAAAAAAGATGGAGAAAATATAGGAACTAAATGCCTAAACATTAGGCACAATCACAACTATTTTAACTACATTCCTAAAATCAAGCAACTAAACTAAAGACTAGGATTCACAATAGACTCACTACAACTTTCAATTGACAAAGTAAAGGATAGCAAACTAATTTCAGCATTATTTCTAACACCAAAGCTTAGCATTTGGTTGCTTCCAAATGCAGCACATAAGGACATATGTTTTGCCCATAGAAAATTCATCACAAGAACTCAACATATTAAAACACCAGTCCTCATAATTATTGAATTATGCAACATTATAATTTAGATTTGATCGCACCCAACACTGCTGAGCAAAAGAGCAATGAATAAGAATATGCCAGGTGCTCTCACCTACTACACCACACATCACACAATAGTTTTGAATAGGAAGACCTCCTTGCTGAATCTTGTCACGTGTAGGAAGACAATCTTGACAAACCATCCACAAAAAAAAAAATTTACCTTAGGTGGGGCTTCAATTTTCCATACACGATTCCACTCTCCAAGAACTCGAAATAACTGGTCTTTTCCAATTTCTTCCATAGCCACTATGTATCCATACTTGACAGAGTAACTGCCATTTTTCATAAAATGCCATATCTTCACAATTTCCAAACTTCTAACTCTCAACGGAATGTAACGATAGCCACATCCCTTTGGTTAAATAGTTGTTTAACAATTTAATATCCCATTATTGATGCCCTGGAATCATAAGGTCATTGACTACCACATTTTCAATCTCTTATATTATCAAAGTCTATATTCGAAAATCATCTCTCTTTTAGCCAAGTTCCTTACATACATTAATATTGTACTATCTCCATCTCACCACTTACATCCTCTATTCAGTAATGCCTAAGAATGCCAAATGTCTTCCAAGTAATACTTAGGTTACGGCCTAATTGGGCTGATATAAATTCTTTACTTGGGTAGTATCTAGCTTTGAAAAGTTGACTAACTAGAGCATTAGGGTCCAAAAGTAGTTTCCACTCTTATTTCTCTAGCATTACTAAATTAAAAGCATGAAGATTGCAAAAACCAATCCTACCAAACTCTTTCCTAACACATAATCAGTCACAACTATGCCAATTAATACTTTGATGACGAGTACTCTTTAAACCCCACTAAAAGGAATTCATCATATGCTGAAGCTCATCTTTTAGTGACTGAGGCAACAAGAAAATTCTCATACAATAAGTAGGGAGAGATTGAGCAATAGTTTTAACAAGAATCTCTTGGCCTACTTGAGACAACAATCTCCTTTTCCATCCTTGAAGCCAATTCCAGAATCTCTCCCTAAGATAGCTAAACACAAATCTTTTTTTCTGCCAACTACAATGGAAGCCCTAGATAATGACCAGTATTAAATGGAGCCAAGACACCAAAATATAAGAGAGCTTTACTTGCAAGCCAACCAAAACATTAAAACTATAAAAAATACATGACTTTTGGAAATTAATGGCTTGACCTAAGCTTATTCATAAATAGCAAATATTCTCTTCATGTACTCACACTAAAAAATTGAAGCTCAGAATAAGAAAAGTTGTCATTTGCAAAAAGAATGTGAGAAGTTCTTGGAGCACCTCTACTAATCTTATTGCCATGAATCTCACCCTTTGTGCTTTATTAAGAAGGGCAGAGAAACCTTTAAAATATAGGATATATAAAAATAAAGAGAGCAGCTCGCCTTAACGCAATCCTTTACCTAGACTGATAAGACTACCTTCCCTGCCATTCAATGCACCATAATAACTCATTGTATCACACACAGCATAATAATATCACCCCATTGAGAAGAAGAATCCAATTTAAGGAGCATGTTCCATAAAAAACCCTAAATCAATTCTATCATAGGCTTTTGCTGATGTCAATTTTAAAGTGCTACATCACCCTTCTTGCCCTTAATTTTATGCTTTATGTATTGAATCACCTCAAAGGCTGTCAATACATTATCTGATGTAACTTTTCTTGACAGAAAAGCATACTGAAAGGGGGTAATAGATTTGAAAGCAAAACTTTTAGTTGGTTAGCTAATACCTTTGAAATGATTTTGTATAGCTCATTACATAAAGATATGGGACGGAGGTCTTTCATAGAAGAAGGTAACTCGCATTTAGGGATCATAACTATCATTGTATCATTCAAAGAAGCAAGAAACCCCTTCCTCTCTAACCAACTAATACAAGCTTTAAAGATATCTTTACCTAATAATGGATAAAATTTTTGGTGGAATGTGGGATTGAAGTCATCAGGCCTTAGTGATTTATTTGAATGCATCTAGTGAATAGCCTTAGTAAACTCATCAAAGCTATATGTTGCTAGCAAAGAAGCATTTGTTGACACAAAAACTCACTTTGAAGAAAATTTTATTACATTAAATTACAACACTCTTTCTTCTACAACAAACTCTCAAGAACACTCACAAGCTTTGCTTCTGATTTTTTTCTTTTTTACTTGATGATACAATGCAAAGAGGGAGGGGGTATTTATACTAATTCTAACTCAATATAAATCATATAAACATATCTAACTTTCATCTAACTTATACCAAACTTACACCTAACAAACATAATAACCATACATGTACAAACATAATTTTCAATAATCTAACTAACTCTTGACCTGTAATTCATCATGTAAAAAATATTAGAAGGTTCTTTGAGCTGGGCTTCATTATTTGGATTGAGTTTTAATTAAACGTGGGTTTTAAAATAAATTTATATTTCAACACTCCGCCTTAAACTTGTTTTATGAGACCAAGCAAATTTCTTATCCTCGCAAAGTCTTCATATTTTAGTAGCTGGTGAAAATGTCAGCAATTTGATCATGTGACTTGATGTACTTGATTTGTACATCCTTTCTGGCAATGCATTCTCTAATGTAATGGAATTGAGTATCTATGTGCTTTGATTGATCATGAAACACTGGATTCTTTGCCAGAGCAATTGCTGATTTGCTATCAACACCAATCTTTGTTGGTTCTTCTTGTGCCAAATTCAGCTCCTTCAATAAGTTTCTCAGCCACACTGCATGACAAACAGCTAAAGTTGCGGCTATATACTCAGCTTCGCAAGTTGAAGTGTGATGATTGGTTGTTTCTTTGACAGCCATGTGAAAGCAGTATCTCCTATAAAGAATAGAAATCCAGTAGTACTTTTTTTATAATCTATGTCTCCACCCCAATCGCTATCGCTATATCCAACAAGCTTATGATAATTAGAAATTGAATATAATAAGCCATAATCAATTATACCTTTTAGATAGCGAAGAATTCTCTTTGCAGCTTTGAAATGAGTGGTTGTTGGAGACTCCATATAGCAACTAACAAGTCCAACTGCATAGAGTATGTCAGACCTTGTGCAAGTCAAGTAACATAGACTTCCAATTAGACTTTTAAAAAGTGTTGGATCTATGCTTTCACCTTCTTCATGCTTAGTCAATTTGACTCCACATTCTACTGGAGTGCTGATTGGTTTACAATCTCCCATTTTAAATTTCTTAAGTATTTCTTATGCATAACTTTGTTGGGAGATGAATATTCCTTCATCCTTTTGCTTAACTTCAATACCAAGGTAATATGCCATGAACCCAATGTTCGTCATCTCGAATTCTTTCATCATCACTTTCTTGAATTGATCAAACATGCTTAGGTTGTTTCCTATGAAGATCAAATCATCAACATAAAGGCACACTATCAAAATATCTCCATCATTGATTTTAACATATAGGGCATGCTTATAGGGACATTTTCTGAACCCATTCTCTTGAAAATGCTTGTCTATTCGGCTATTCCAAGCTCTTGGTGCTTGTTTTAGCCCATAGAGAGCCTTTTTCAATTTTAACACTTTGTCCTCCTGGCCTTTGATTTCGTAACCTGATGGTTGCTAAATGTAGACTTCTTCTTCAAGGACTCCATTTAGAAATGCATATTTTACATCCATTTGATGCATTCTCCATTTGTTTTGAGCTACTAGAGAAATGATTAGTCTAATTGTTTCTAGTCGTGCAACAGGAGCAAATACCTCATTATAGTCAATTCCAGCTTTCTGACTGTATCCTTTTGCAACTAGCCTCGCCTTGTGCCTTTCAACCTCTCCTTTGGCATTCTTCTTTGTTCTGAACACCCACTTTACACCAATTGGCTTGTGACCTGTGGGAAGTGGAACAAGCTCCCATGTTTCATTCTTCTCGATCACCTTGATTTCTTCGTCTATTGCATCTCTCCACTTCTTCTCCTTTGCAGCTTCTTGATAGCTTACTAGTTCACAATCAACAAATAGATAAAATAATGTAAGATTATCTTGTCATTCAATTTCTTTGTAAAGATCTCGAAGACTCTTTGTACGTTCCACAGCTCTTTCTTTAAGACTATCACTTGATAAAGGTAAACCATCTCCATGGGTAGTTGATGTTGGCAAAGTCAGTGGTGTAGCAGTCTCTTGCTAAACTTCTTCTGTTTGCTCAACTAGTGATTGCTCATTTTCATCAAATGGAAGGAAATTGAAGTCATCTGTGGGAGAGTTGAATTCCCATTCACCTTTTTCATCAAATATGACATCTCTATTGATTATGATCTTCCCATTATTTGGATTTTACAGCTTATAGCCTTTTGAACTTGCATCATAGCCGATGAAGATGAATTTTTCACTTTTATCATTAAGCTTGGTTCTTCTTTCATCTGGTACATGAGCATGAGCTATGCTTCCGAATACTCTGAGGTGAGAAATATCGGGCTTTCTTCCGCTCCAGGCTTCTTATGGTGTCTTTCCCCATACGCTTTTTGTTGGAGATCAGTTGGATAGGTAGACTACTGTAGCCACTACTTCTGCCCAAAACTCTTTCAGTAATTTTTTACATTTGAGCATGCTTCATGCCATGTCAAAGATAGTTTTGTTTTTCCTTTCTGCGACTCCATTTTGTTGGGTGGATCTTAGGACTGTCAATGGTCTTCAAATTCCATTTTCTTCACACAATTCTTAAAACTCCTTAGAAGTGAATTCTCCTCCTCTATCAAATCTCATTGCTTTAATCTTTTGGCCACTTTCATTCTCCACCGTAGCTTTAAATTTCTTGAATATTTTAAAAACCTCTGATTTTTGCTTCAAAAAATATACCCAAGTTTTCCTTAAAAAATCATCAATAAAGAGAAGGAAATAGTTATTTTTACCAAATGAGCTTGGGTTGATCGGTCCATAAACATCTGCATGTATAAGCTCTAGTGGCTTTTTCGCTCTTGAGTCTGACAGCTTTGGAAAGCTTTTTCTGAATTGCTTCCTAAGTAAGCACCCTTCACAAAGTTGTTCAGGTTGATTGATGCTTGGTAGTCCTCTCACCATGTTCTTCTTGGATAGAAGCTCCAATCCTCCAAAATTGAGATGCCCAAATCAAAGATGCCATAGCCATGATGCATCCTTGTAGCAAGCTTTCAAGCATTTTGCAACATCATTTTGTATGTTGATCACGAACATTCTATTCTTTGTTATTGGCACTTTAGCTATTAGATTATTCTTGTCATCTTTTATAGAAAGATTGTCATTTTTCATGTGAATATCATAGCCTTTTTTTAATAATTGTCCAAGACTCAAGATGTTACTCCTCATGTTAGGCACATAGTAAACATTTGAAATAAATTGATGTCTTCCATCTTTTAAACGGATGAGAATGTTACCTCTCCCTTTTACTTTAATTTTAGAATCATCTCCAAATGAGACATTACCACTTACAGATTCATCAAGTTCCATGAACATGCTTCTCTTTTCACACATGTGATTGCTTGCACTAGTGTCAAGATACCAAGAATTCTCTTGGCCACCATCGTTCTCCTTCTTTGCTAGGAAAAGAGTTGCCTTTTCTTCAATCTTCTCTTCCACGTAGTTGGACTTTTCTTCAACTTTTGAACTTTTACATTCTGAAGCATAATGACCATACTTGTGACAATTGTAGCATTGAATTTGAGATTTGTCATACCTCAAATTAGGATTTCCTCTTCCACAACCTCTTGTAGAACTTTCTCCTCTTTCATAGTTGTTGGAATTGTCGTTGTAATTCCAACCTCATCCACGATCACGATTTCCTCCTCGTCCTCAAGCTCTACCTCTACCTCGGCCACGTTAATTGACTTGGCTTTCATTTTTCTCCTCCTTAAGTTACATCTTATGGAGTTGTTCAGTGATCCCATGGTTCTTCTTGTGCTTTTCTTCATAGGCTTGTAATGAACCTAGAAGTTCTTCAATCTTCATCTCCTCCAAGTCTTTTGTCTCTTCTATTGTCACAATAATATGCTCAAACATTGGATCAAGTAAGCAGAGTATCTTTTTCATAATTCTCACATCTTTTAACTTTTCACCATTTCTTTTTAATTGATTTGAATCGACCAAAACTCGAGAGAAGTGACCAGAAACTGACTCACCTCCTTTCATGTGCAAGGATTCAAACTCACCTCTTAAAGTTTGAAGACACGCCTTCTTCACTTTCTCTTCTCCTTTGTAGGATGTTTGAAGCTTTTCCCATGCTTGTTTGGTAGATTTTGCATCTGAAATATTCTCAAAGCCATCATCATCTAAGGCTTGATAGATTAGGTAGAGAGCTTTTTTGTCCCTCTTTCTTGAATCTTTCAAAATTGTCTTTTGATCTTATGTAAGACCGTCTTCACTTTCTGGCTCATTATAACCTTTCTCTATGATATCCAAAACATCGTGTGCACCAAGGAGAGCCTTCATCTTGATACTCCAATTGTCTTAGTTGTTGTTGTTGAGTGTTGGTACTTAGAATGAAGCCACATTATTTGCCATATCTCCAAATCTAGAAAGAATTTGCAAAATCCAATCACACGGATGGCTTTGAAATACCGAAAAACCTTAAGATGGACTTAATCACGAAAAGTCAAATTTTGGTCAAAGGTCAAAGTCAACTGTTAAAATGGTCAACAGTCAACGGCTCAATCACTGGCTTGGCAGCTTGGTCAAATGGCTAAGTCAACTGGTTGGTCAAATGGCTTGACGGCTTAACTCAATCTGACTCAGCTCAACTCAGTATCTTGACTCAGATCAACTCTGTGAGTCAACTCAGTTATCTGAGCAGCAAACTTTCGGCAGCGATTAGCGACGCGTCCAACGTCTGATTGGGCTGATTCTGGTGGCGTTGGATTCATCTCTCTGACAGCTTCAATTTATATCTTATATGCCTATGTTTATCTCTGATACCACTTTGTTAACACAAAAACTCACTTTGAAGAAAAATTTATTATATTAAATCACAACACTCTTTCTTCCACAAGAAACTCTCAAGAACACTCACAAGTTTTGCTTCTGATTTTTTCTTTTTTACTTGATGATACAATGCAAAGAGGGAGGGGGTATTTATACTAATTTTAACTCAATACAAAACATATAAACATATCTAACTTTCACCTAACTTATTCCAAAGTTACACCTAACAAACATAATAACCATACATGTATAAACACAATTTTCAACAATCTAACCAACCCTTGACCTGTAATTCATTATGTGAAAAATATTAGAAGGTTCTTTGAGCTGGGCTTCATTATTTGGATTGAGTTTCAATTAAACTTGGGTTTTAAAACAAGTTTATATTTCAACAGCATTATCCTGATCAGAGACTTTTGTATCCATATAGTAAAAACCTCCTCATATTGCCCAAGTCCTTAAAAAAAAAGTTGCATTAAATAGCTCTTAGATGCCCTACACATACCATCAAGATCATCATACCATATGCTTGTCTCATCCTGCAACTTTTGAATTTGATTGACCCTTTTTCTAGTTGTAGTCGCTACATGGAAAAAACAAGTATCAAGATCGCCCTCCTGCAGCCAAAAATTCTTCGCTCTTTGTTTTTGGTGTACTTCCTCCTTCAAAGTAATTCAGACATGGTAGCTTTCATATTATTAAGCTGCTTAGCAGCAACAGCTATCTAATGCCTTAGTTTCTCAATCTTAGCTTTGGATTTATCAATTCCCTTCTTCAAATGTCTTGCTAAATCCTTGCCTCATCCAACTAACAAGAGAGAGCACGAATCAAGCCCACTAATGACATACAAAGAAGAAGAATTCACAGAATTACATGACACCATATCTATAAAGCTTGGCTTTTTTTACCACCCATTTTCAAATAAAAAAATGTACTCAATTATTCACTATCCTTAATTTTGTCTCTAGCAAAAAGGGAGCATGATCCAAAATGGGAGCAACTAGATTAGATAGGACAACATATGGAAATAAATTAAGCCATCAATTAGAAACCAGAGCCTGTCAATTCTCTTTTCAACCCAATGATATGTACCACAACCTCTCTCCTAAGTGAATGGGTAACCATGTAAAGAAGGTTAGAAAGATAATAGTTAGACACAGCCTCTCGAAACCCTCTATACAACTAATTTGGCTATTCAACTCTATCTTTCTTAATGAAGCATGTCATTGAAATCCTCAAACAACATCGTGGCAAATCTAAACTACCATAAAGAGATTGAAGCAAAGCCTAAGAATCCTTATGATAAGCTTGTTTAGGAAATCCATAAAAGGATGTAAACCTCCATTGATTAGAAATCCCATCATTAACTTCTAAATCCACATGATTTCGAGAGAAACTAACAACAGAGCACAAATTAGGGGTATGCCAAAGAACAACAATACCACCTCCTCTACATTTTCTATATACCATAAACACACTATAAACCAATCTTAATTTTTATGCCTTCAATTTTTGCTACATGGACTATTTCAAATAAGAAAATAATGTGGGTGGCCCAGACCCTAACAATTCTAAGTTTATGGGATATTATTAAATCTCCCAATTCTCACAAACTTAATATTATCAAATCCCACAAAGTGCTCTAACTACACGAAGGTGGTCCAAACCCTAAAAATTCTAACCAAGGCCAATCATGGCTACTGGCAAGCCTAGGTTATAGGTCTTACCAATAAAAAAGGGGAAATTATACTCTCTATATTTCATTTATATTTTTACACTTCTTTTTGAATTCTTACTTTTTTTGTAACTTATTATTTTTTATTTTGACACTTTTTACATTTTTATATTTAGTTTTTGTCGCTTATTATTTTTTATTTTTACACTTTTTACATTTTTAGATTTATTTTTTCACTTTTTTGACAACCACTGCATCTACCACCATCATCCAACTATCTGTGGTTCGTAAAATATGTTCAAAACTGAAATTCAAAGAAACCCATTAAAGAATCAATCCAAAACTCCATATTCTAGCACACACTTCCCGTAATTCTATTTTTCCAACTTCTCAATCGATGAAATATTCAAGCCAGAGCCAGAGGAGTAGACATATCTTTAGTCACCGTTGATTCTTCGACTTGCTCACCTGCATTTTTCTTATCTAGTTTCTTTCTCTTTTTATCTTTATATTTTTGTACTTCTTCTTGTCTATGTTGCTTGTTGTTGTAGTTGGAGAAGTGTGACATCTTAATTAAGACCCACTTTTTAATGTTGAGAGACAGATACCTGCTTTGCCTTTAATCCTTCTCTCTCAATTCTCCCTTATCTAAGAATTGAGACCCAGACTTCCACCGTTACATTATATATATATATATATATATATATATATATATATAACAAAATAATAATAAAGTTCTATCACATGAATCATATACATACATGATATTGTCGAGGTTTATGTTTTAGAGGTTTATGCAAAATATAGATGTGTTTGCTATACTCAAAAGGTATGTGATAAAATATCACAAAGAGATCATAAAACATGTTATACCATAATTTTTTAATCCACACAATAAAAGTGAATAATTTTTTTTTAATTTTGAGTATATGTTTGATTTATTTTTTTTTTTATTTTCACATTAGAATAATTAGAAATTATGTTAATTGAAAATTATATAATTAATCACCACATGTCAAAGATTCAAGTTTTGAAAAATATCCATTTGAACATGTGTCGATTGAATATAACTCTAGTTACACATGTTAATTTGCATATTAAAATAATTGAAAATTATGTTAATTAAAAATTATATAATTAATGACCACATATCAAAAATTTAAATTTTAAAAAATACCCATTTGGACATGTGTTAATTGGTAGCATTACTCTAATTACACACGTTACTAATTATCTAATTAAATACCACATGTCAAAGATTCAAATTTTGAAAAATACCCATTTGGACATATGTCTATTGGGTATAATCATAGTTACACATGTTACATATTCTTTGTATTATTCAATTAATACGGATTTTACAGTACTAGCATTTTATATTTATTAGGTTGTGTTTTGATTAATCAAAGGTTGATTCGTCATTTAATTATATGTTGATTATTAGTTGATAATAAGTTAATTGCATATTGATATTACAGGTTGATTGTTTATTTTTGCTACTGTTTTACACAGAATTTGATGTGTTTTTGAGTTGTTTTTCAATACCATGATTTTGTTATAGCAAAAGTCATAGTTGTCTGCTATTGTATGTTACTTGAATCACTTACTTTGTGAGACTTTCTTTGAATTTTTTTTATTTTTTATTTTTTATTTCACAACATGTTTATTGTACATAGTTTTATCTAATTGATTGATGTTTTCTAGTAGTTTATAGCATTACTAGTACCCATTGGTTTTGAAGATTTCCTCTTAGTGTGCTAGATAGGATATACTTCAAGGCCCTTTGAGGCTTCTTTAACCTTTTTTTGTGCACATTTATTCTATTCTTCTTAAACATTATTGATTTGTAGTTGATTACAAGTTGATTGTTGGTTGATAACGAGTTAATTTCAGGTTGATTACATATTGATTATTTCTGCGTATGTACCATTAGTATTGCTAAAATATTGTAATTTGAGAGAAGTAATGGAATAACTTAAGACTTATGTTGTCTTTTGGTTGATAATAAGTTGATTTATGATTGATTACAAGTTGATTGTTAGTTAATAACAAATTAATTGAGAGTTGATTGTTGGCTTTTATGCAATTTAGCATTAGTATTGCTAAAATACTGCTTATTTTTTGTGAATAAGAGGTTGATTTGTGGCTAATTATAGGTTAAATATTGATATTTTTATGATTGATTATTAGTTTTTTCATATTTTAGCATTAGTATTTCTAAAATAATGTAATTTCAAAGAGATGATAGAATAACTTTGAGAATTTGGTTGTATTTTGCTTTATTAGAGGTTGATTAGGTTAAGTGTTGGTTGTTTATAAGTTGATTTTTGGCATTTTGTGGTTGATTATCAGTTGACATTGGTTTTTGTGTATTTTAGCATTACAACTCAATATAGTTTATATTTTCATGCTTATGTCCATTGTGATGTACAAATACTTGTTTTATATCTATATCTGTATAGAAGAAGAAAAAAAATAGGATTTCAAATGGAAATATGCAAAAGTGAGTAAGAATTAAATTATCATATACTTCACATATACTCAGAATATACTTGTCATAATATTTTTTTTATAAATTAAGGTACAATATTAATATTTTTTAAAACTAATTTTTCAACCTATGAATTTTTGTTTTCTCAATACTAAAACTAATCTTATTATAAAAAAATATTTTTTTAAATGGAAAATAAGAGTTTTTAGCACAAATTTTTAATCAATTCACTAAAAATTTTTATTTTTATGAGAAGAGCTATTATCCATAAATTTTTGTATTTTGAAAATTAGGGGGGCCATGACCACCTTTTATCTCTAGATTATCATTAATAGCGGAAGTAAGCAGTTCAAAATCTAAAAACTTGGTTATAATAATTGTGGAGAATTGTATTGAATGCAAATAATTAAAATATTTTTAGACAAAAAATAATAATAATAAAAGAAATCTCATGATCGGTAGTCAGTATTCACTAAACAAACAAATAAAAGTAAAGATTGGATAATGGAGTAAAAAAAATAATAAAAAATAATAAAAATAGCAAAAAAAATAGCAAAAAAAAAAAAGGTGTCTATAAGACAAATCAAACCCAAAAAAGTAGAGAAAATTAAAAAAAGGTATTTTTTTTACTTAATTCTTTTTTTGTCCATTGTACTTTTAAAGTAAATTTGATATGATTTTAATTTTAAAAAGAAAAACTGATGGAATTGACTCAAAAGACAGTAGAAGATGCAAAAATACTTCTTTTGGTTGTTGATCTAACACATAAGAGGACAAATTTAATGTGAGCGGCACATAATAATAATAATAATAATGGATTTATTATACGTCCTCCTTCCATGAATTTTAGCCTCCTAACCAACGGCTTTTGCTGAAAAGTTGAAGAGTCTAGAAAAGTTAAAAAAAGAATGCACTTAGGTATTTTTGTGATAATTTGAAAGTGAGTGTATAATTGTAAATTGGTTTCATTTTTTAAGTATTTCTACATAAATCCCAATAAAAAAATGCTTGGTTGTGCTTGAGCTAGCTGAATGACCTATTGTAACCTTGTTTTGGGCTTCCTTAGAAAGCCTCAGCACATCAGAAACCATATTATGCACTTCATCAACTGGGCTTTGTACCACAGTATGATGAATTTAAGAAATATTTATGTAAATGCGGTTTTGCAAAATTTATTTACGTAGATATGTCATTTTGAGATAGTCAAACTGTAATCCTGTTGTTAAACTTCCATAATAAATTAAATTAATATTCCAAAAATGTAACTTCCGAATTTGCGGTGGATTTTATACAAATCTGGAAGTTACACTACCGGTTTTGTCAGCTGCACCTGCCCAGGTGTAGCTTTATAAATCCAGACCTATAAGTTTCGATTTTGCTTGTATTTAATACCACCCTTCCACCACCCACCCCCCCTTCTCTCCCTCTCCCTCCCTCTCTCTCTCTCTCTCGGTTGCGCAGCTTGACTTAAAAAAAAAAAAAATTGGACTTGCAATTTTTTTTTTTTTTTTGTGAAGGTAATATCTTTTAGATTTATTAATTATATATTGTTGTAATTTTTTGTGATAAATAACTTAAATCTATTTTGTTATTTATATTTTCAGGTTCAAAATTGTGGTAAAAGGAATTTGAAAGAAATTGTTAAAAAAGGTATGCGATTTAAGTTAAATTTTGTTTGAATAAATTAGTAAAATAAATTTGTTTATGTTTTTTTATATTTTTTTTTGACCTAGATACGAAATTTTTAAGATAATAATTAGGAAAAATAATTACGTTTGTTAGATATGGTTGTATATTTTTTGCAATTAATTATTCTTGTGAATGTGTTAAATTTAAAAAATTTAATTTTTGTTTGAAAAAATGGTTTAATAGAATAAAATAGAAAATTATTTACAAATATTATATAATTAGTGAAAAAAATGATGAAATTTTTATATTGGGCAAAAATTAAAAAATAAGATGTTAAGTTAATATAAAAATTTGAGTATATGTAAATAATAGGTAAATTATAATGTAATTAATGTATAATAAATTTATTAATAATGTGATTTAAGTTAAGGGTTGTTTGTTAAATTAGTAAATTATTTTTGTCAATGTTGATTTTTTTTTATTTTTAAAATTTTAAGAAAAATTAATGGAAAAATAATTATGTTTATTATATATGCTTATATATTTTTTTAATTATTTGTTGTTGCGAGTGCATTAAACTAAAAAAATTTATTTTGTGTTTGAAGTTCTTTGCTATTATAAATTTTTTTGGGTATGTTAAATTTAAAATTTTTAGTTTTATTTGGTAAATTTTTTGCAAAATAATATATTATTGTGAAATAACAATTTTTGGAAAATAATAAAATCTGAATATTATTATTTTTTTATGAAATAATAATTTTGTGTATATTCATCGAAATCATAATAATTGTTAACAAATAAAAATTTTTATTAATAAATTTTGATAAATAATATATAATTAATATTTTATTAAATTTAATTAACTTAAGATAATAAGTAGTGTTTAATTTTAATATATTAATAATAAACATTAATATTATGTAGAAAGCATAATGTTTTATCTATTTAATATAAATTATTAATTGCAATAAATTATATTTAATATAATTTCTTAAAAAAATATAAAATGCCTATTATTTTAATATTTATTGAGAAAATTGAAATATTTGCATATTATGTATTGATTTACTGCTAATTACAAAGATTTTAAATTGACAGTTTGTAGCATTAATCACCGAAGAAATTTTTCTCTATAAATGTCGTGTTTCAACAATGATTATGTACGTGAAAAATTTACAGATCAAAAAGAAAACTATGTTGGTTTACGCCGCGAGTGGCATTTTAGAGTAGAAGAATCAAGCAAGTTGGTAGAAGACTTATGTGCTCTTAGAGTTCCAATCGTCCATTGTCGATCAGTAAGTTTAATAAGAAAATATATGTCTATGTACGAAATTGTTGTTATTCGAATACGAAAGGAAAATACAGGAATGTTTCATCGCAAATCAAGATATTACATGTTGAAACTTGTAAAAGAACAAGCTAATGCTAATGATGGAACATTATCTAATACAGAGATTAACAATGTGCTTAGGTATTATAAGTATGCTTCTGGCGATGAAATATCCGATGAAGAAACATAGTATAGGATATATACTATAATGTTATTTGGTAGGTTCTATGCTTTGTATTATATTAATTATATTAAATTTTAAATTAATTATAGTAAAATTAACTAATTTCATATTAAGTGCAAATTATCATAAATATATTATGTGGATCAAATATATCAATTTGTGTGTAATCATAATATGAAAAATGAAAATGTAACTATTAAAATAAATATGATAATATATGTACAGTTGTTAAAAAATAAATACATCTAATGGCCTCTGTGTCCTCTGCATCCCCTTTGAATATGACATCGGTCTCCTCCAATTTCACAAGGCGGAGGTCAACGATGACGTGGTAGACCACATTGAGGCTGAACCATTGTAGGTTGCATTTCTGTAGGCTCTTCTTCAACATCAGCAACATCCTACTCTTGAACATCCATGTGATATGGAACGGGAGAATGAGAAAAAATAGATCCTAATACACTAGATGGTTGTCCAAAAGCAGGTGCTAACATATCATTTGGAGTGAAGAACCCACCAGAGAAATGCGCTTGTTATACGGGAGTTACACCCCATGGCTGATGTCCTATCCAACGTGTGAATGCAGAAGATAGAGCTGTATATAGATTTGGTTGAAACATTGTAGATGCAGAAGGATCATATGGAGGCTGCAAATGAGAACCGAACTCTGAAAATTGAGTGGAGAACTAGGATTGTCCATACTGATCCTGTGTAACATCACGATGCACCGCACCTGATGAACTGTCGAACTCGAATCTAGTTGATATGCTAGGCTGAAATATATCATCATCAACTGTTGCACCCCGCTGACCTGAGTGGTGGTATTCAACTAGATGCAATGACTCTGGATCAGGAATTTATATGCGCCCAGTCTGTCATCTCTGACTAGCACTCCTATTAGAACGACGTTGAGTTCGTCGTTCATTGGGACCAACATCTTGCTAATGATGTGTTGGTATTTGCTCTAGCTCTAAAGGCTGCCCAGTCACAATTTGTTCTTCCTCAACCAATGCATCAAATAGGGTCTGATTAATTTCATGAATTATTTCGACATCCTGTGTTACATAGATCCTCTCCACAGCATCTTTCTGTGATTAAACTGCTATTAATTATATGTGATATAAAGAAATGAAAGAATATCTAATTTTTATGTGAAATGGAATGAGAAATTTAAGTTAATCATAATACAATGGTCCATATGATATTAATTAACTGTAACATTAAACAATCCACCACTGTGAGATAGGTATCTCCTAGTCACCCTTCTATACCATTCCATATATTAAGAATGGTATTCTGGCTGTGTATTGCATGCTACATCTACATGGATTTGCCAACGTCAATCATTCCATATCAGAATCCATTGCTGATTGTGCACATGCCAATCACCTATCCTAAAACACAAGTGATTGTTCTCCAACCCTCTAGGTTGATGAGGCTACATAGATTCCACAAAATAACTGTCCGAATCAATTTGTGTAACTATATAGACCAACTGAAGCAACTCTCTAATTTTCGAAACAGGATGAATTGGCATCACATTGAATTGCCCATTTATATAATGATCCCCATAATTAATTTTGCGTATCACTTCACCTCTCCAGTAAAAGCAAATTTATGTCCATTCAGCTATATCTATAGATGTTTGAAATTAATTTATTGCACACGAAAGAAAAAAACTATAATACAATAATCTGCAATTTGCAATTTTACTATTATTAGCATCTAATTAATAATTTTTCATTAAATTAAATGTAATAATATTTTATATAAGTTGTTTAACGAAATTTTTATTGTACTTTAACAGAATTAGATATCTAAATAATAATTTAATTTTAATTTAATTTCTCTATCAATTACATGTCCAATTTGCTCACATTATTATACACTTTATTATATTGAATTTAATTCAAATTATAATGAATTTAAATAAATTTAATTCACATATTTGAAATTACGAAAAAAAGCTAAATGACAATTAATCATAATAAATTAACTTAACTACTATATTAATTATGTAATATTAACTAAAAATAAATTTATTGTAAATTTTTTATTATGTTCTATATGAGTTATTTAACTTAATTTTTTATTGTTTTTTAGCCAAGATAGACCTCTAAATAATAATCCAAATTTTGATGTAGCTTAATTTAATTAATTAAGTTGGAATAAAATTAATTAAATTTATTTAAAAAATTATTAATTCACAAGCTAATAATTAAAAATATCTCAATAATAATATTTTTAATATATTAATTTAAATAACATATTAATTACATAATATTGCATAATAATAAATTCATCGCATTTTAAACTAATAATTTTTAAAATTTAATTATCCCAATTAATTAAATTCAGTACACTTTAATTAGATCAAATAATTTTATTATCATTATAATTTATCTATTATTTACATTTTCTCAATTTTCTATATTAACAAAAAAATTGTGAAAAATATTACTTATGATGATATAAAATTTTTAATTAACATACTAACTATTTTAATTAATTTACTTGACTAAAATTTATTTTTTAATGTTGCCAATTTGGAAATTTTATCTTTTTTTTGGATAATAATAATTAAATATTATTTTCAGATAATTCATATTTTATTCTAATTTATTTTTCAATATTAACTAATTTTATCAAACAACTTTTTTCAAATAATTACAAAACATATACAAACATAATTATTTTTCCATTATTTTTTTTTAAATTTTAAAAATAAAAAATCAACCTAGACAATTTTAATTTACTAATTTAACAAACAACTTAATTGTTAATTTTGCCAATTTAAAAATTTTATATAATGAAATTATTATATATTAAATACATTATAATTTACCTATTATTTTCATATGCTCAAAATTTTATATTAAGTTAACATCTTGATTGTTAATTTTGGCCGATTTAAAATTTTCATAATTTACCTATTATTTACATATGCTCAAAATTTTATATTAAGCTAAAATCTTAATTATTAATTTTAGCCAATTTAAAAAATCATCATTTTTTATTTCTATAAAAAATTCATCATTTTCTTATTTCTAACAAACATAATTATTTTTTCATTACTTTTCTTAAAAATTTTAAAAATAAAAAAAATTAACCTAGACAATTTTAATTTACTAATTTAATAAACAACTTAATTATTAATTTTTGCCTATTTAAAAATTTTATATAATGAAATTATTATATATTAAATACATTATAATTTACCTATTATTTACATATGCTCAAAATTTTATACTAAGCTAACATCTTAATTATTAATTTTGGCCGATTTAAAATTTTCATAATTTACCTATTATTTACATATGCTCAAAATTTTATATTAAGTTAAAATCTTAATTATTAATTTTGGCCGATTTAAAAAAGCATCATTTTTTTATTTCTATAAAAAATTCATCATTTTCTTATTTCTAACAAACATAATTATTTTTTCATTATTTTTTCTTAAAAATTTTAAAATAAAAAAATCAACTTAGACAATTTTTTATTTACTAATTTAACAAATAACCATTAACTTAAATCACATATATAATGAATTTATTATATATTAAATATATTATAATTTACCTATTATTTATATATACTCAAATTTTATATTAAGCTAACATCTTTTTTTAAATTTTGCCAATATATAAATTTCATCTTTTTTTTTTTATTTTTAACAAACATAATTATTTTTCCATTATTTTTCTTATGAATTTTAAAAATAAGAAAATCAATCTAGACAAATTTAATTTACTAATTTAACAAACAACCCTTAACTTAAATCACATATATAATTAATTTATAATTTATTAAGTACATTATAATTTATCTATTATTTACATATACTCAAATTTTTATATTAAAAATAATATTTGTAAATAATTTTCTATTTTATTCTAATTTATTAATAAAATAGTAATTAATTTTATTAAACCATTTTTCAAATAAAAATTAAAATTTCCAAATTTAACACGTTCACAGTAACAAATAATTGAAAAAATTACAACTATATCTAATAAACATAATTATTTATCCCTAATTATTACCTTAAAATTTTACAAAATAAAACAAAATAACTTAAACAAATTTGTTTTACTAATTTAATATAAATAAAATTCAACTTAAATCACATACCTTATTTTATGATTTCTGTTAAATTTAAAAACCTTAACCTGCAAATATAAATAACAAAATTAATTTTAATTATTCATCACAAATAAATTATAAAAATATAACTAATAAACTTAAAAAAAATTACATTCAAATTTAGGTTCTTCACTTCACAAAAAAAAAAAAAAAAAAAAAAAAAAGTTTAAAGTGAAAAAAAAAAAATCAAGAGAGAGAGAGAGAGAGAGAGAGTATACTATCTGGTGGATGTAGGGAGGGGAAGGAGGGTGGTGAACCAAATTCAAGAGGGATAAGGATTGTCCCTCATCGTTGGATCGGCCTAATCCAACAGTGACAGATAAGTGAATTAAAGGCTGGTGGTTGTGGCAGATAAGTGAATTAAAGGCTGGTGATTGTGGCAACAATCTATAACTTAAAGTTCCAGATTAGCTGCAGCAAGCTAGTTTTTCAGACTTGTAAGGTTTGAAAAGCTGATAATCCTGACTAATACGAAAGTTACATTTTCGGATTAGCATATCTACATGTATGTTATTTGGGAAGTTTGACTTATAGAATATTAATTTTCAAAAAATTTAGATGTTTGACGACCGGATTTGATTTTGACCCACTTAAAATCAGTACATATAGGTAAATATTTTTCTATAATACATATAAACATAATTATTTTTTAAATTTTGCATATTTCTGTACAAAGCCCTGATCAACTCCATTTGGGCTCCACTACGTCTCTTCCTGTTTTCTACAATGTCCAGTCCATTGTCCTCGTATTCATTAGTGGGCACATTGCCCTCCCAGTATTGGTAAGCAATCCACTATGAATCCCATGCACTGATTGGGCCAAAATTAAGGGGCCCTGATACATATTACCCATCTTCCTACGATTGTCAACTCCTAAACTTTGGCGACTCACCACATTTAAATTGCCATGCGCATATCCAGACTTCCCGCCTTAGATTCCTGTTTCCTGTTAACTACTTTGCCATCAGGCCCTTCCCGGAGTCACCGTTCACAGCTCTCATCGGAAAAGCGTTTTGTTGGAGCACGAAGCCAGAGCCTCATTCCTTCTTAATTTTAGATTCCTGCTTAGTGAACAGGAGTTGACAAAAACAATCACAGTGCCCCAAGAGTCCACATATAAAGCAGAAAGGACTCAGACTTTCATACTTGAAGTTCACTATGTTGGCTGGCAAATTTTAGAAAGGAAAAAAAAAAAAAAATGAGAGAGACAGAGGGGCAGCTTACCTTCACAAATTCCACATCGGATTTGTGAAGTAAGTGAGGAGCTCTCTCTTGTTATATAAAAGAGAGCTCTCTCCTCCTTTGTAAAGCATCTCAAATTCTCTGAGTGACAGTGATTTTTTTTTTTTTTATTTATAATAGAGAGATTTTTTAATTATTTCTCTTCTATTATTTTTTGTAGTAAAATTCTTTTATTTTTGCCTCTGTTTTTACCCTAATTTATACGTAAAATCTGGTGTATATATTACTTTCTCAAATTATTAGCCATATTCTTGATCTAATCCATTCCTAAAAAACCAATCTCTTTTCGATTTTTGAATCTTTTTGAGGTAGTCTAGTATCCAATCTCACCCTGATGTGCATATAATTTCTCCATATTCTAGAATTATTATTCGCATCGCAGTCTACAAACGATCCAATAAAGTTTCCAAGCTGCTTACCAACATTGAGAGACATGAAACCAATCGGTAAATCTTGTATTTGAACCCATAAGTCCACATAAATTAAAGAAACACAAGCTGGAATCTCACCATGATTTAATTGATGCATGATCAACAAATGATTTTCAAAAATCTACAGTCCTCCCTCTACGACTCTTTTTAGGTTAACAGCATGGAAAAATTAAAACATAAAAAAAAGTTGAGCGTTGATATCGTTAATACACATTCCTTTATCTGGCCTCCATAAGCTAGCCATCCGGTTCTTCATGATGTTAAATCTTATTCATATGTCAGTCAAATATTGCCCCATCAAGCAAAGATCATATGACTCCAAAATCTCCGATTCTCAGCCCCTTCGAGCATAATCTTCTCATACTCTTCCACATAAAGAGAGAGATTTTCCAGGTTAGTTTCCATTTTTCCATAGACAATGTAACATGCAGAAAAAACTAAAGGTTAACAAAAAGCCAACGATCTAAAAACCAAAGTCTCAACGTAGGAGAGACCAATGAAACACTCTCACCGTAGGAGAGACATAACTTAAGTGGTTAACCTCTTTAATCCATGGTGAACTTTTATTTAATTATAGCATATGAGAAGGGAATATATTGAAGAAAAATATAGAAACCATCTTATCGTATTTTGAAAAGAATGCAATAAGTATTAAAATTTAATTGTATAATATTATGATTAATTGATTTTTAATGGATGTGAATTGTCATTTAATACAAAAAAAAATCTTTTTTTTTATTCATTGGAAGCTAATAGACCAATAATACAGTAATAGATTACACAAGAGGGGATAGCCCTCCTCTTTAATATTTCTCACTAAATTAATTATAGTTTTCTTATGATTTAGGAGAGTATAATTTAAAACTTCTCACTTCTCACTCTCTTAAAGAAAATGATAATACTTACCAGACCACGTATGATTGACTAAAAAAAATTATAAACAACATATTCTAGTACAATAAAAAGAATCAATTTTTTAAATTTAATTTGATTGACGTAACAGTTTTTAGGTTTGTACAATTACAATTGATAAATAATAATTGTAGAAATTTAATGAGCTCATTATAAAAGTCAACATATTTTACATGATCACAATTTATATATGATATGTGCTAATAGAACATGCATGATTATGTAATTTTAGTTGGAATTCCATATATTTAGATTCATATTTAGTTCATTCACATTGCATTATTTTATATTTGTGATTTAGAGAAGGTTATAAAATTTTTTTTATAGGTTTTAACTTGACTTGAGAGATAAAAAAGAAGTGGACGTTGAAGTTGAAGTTGAATGTGTATAGCTCGCAATAGTTGTAGAGGGTGCTATATTGAAAGAGTTGATTTTTATTGTGCCCTTTTTAAGTGTAGCAACTATGACACACTAACAACTCCAATTCCATTTTTAACTTTGTAATTGAAACTTTTTGACCTAGTCACAATAGGAGGTGGCAAACTCTTAAAAATAGGACATGAGAAAATCATGTAAAAGATAGAGAGCAACTTATCTACAAATGCACTTGCTTAATTGCTAATTAACAAGAGATTGTAATTGGTGATTAGATATTCTTAGGATTTGCTTAAAGCAATATTTGAATAATTAGGAATAATTTGATTAGATGTGAATTAATTGAGTTGTTTTGTGATTACTTGAATTTAGGTTTAGTTAGTTAAAATTCGAGAGAGTTTAATCAATACTATTGGATAGCATTATCATATCATGACTTAGAACTTATTTATCATATCATGACTTATAACTTGTAGATAATTGGTTGATTGAGTGTGAATAAATGTTAATCCCTAACAACTTTATTATTGTTTAATCTCTTAATTAAACTTGTGCTTTAGATTATTGTTAGTATTAAAGTTAATTTATCAAGTTTTAGTTAAAAATTAAATTGAAGCCTTGAACCAAAAAAAAAAAAAAAAAAAGAGAGAGAGAATAAATTGGTGGATAGATCATTAACATTTGTGGGAATGATACCCTACTCATTTTATATTAGTTGTGAAATTCTTTCAATTGCAGCTTTCACTCAACAATATCAGTGCTCATAATGAAAATCTAAAATCAGAGAAAAACATTAAGTAATATATATAAAAATTAAAATTAAAAAAAAAAAAAAAAAAAAAAAAAAAAAAAAAACCTTCTCTAACTTGATGAAATATTATTTTTGAAGATTCTAACAGCATGTAACTTCCATAAATTAAATGAGTGAGTAATAATTGGTACGCTAGAAAATCATGAACAAACTATAGGGATTTTCCCAGTTTTTTGTTCTCAAAATTGATTGAATCAATTTACAATATTAGCTTCCGTTTTCTTTTTTTTTTTTTTAAATTATTATTTTTTTCTCCAACTTTAGATCAATATTATTAGTATTGAAAATACATAAAAAAAATGTACTTATTATTTCAATATGTTAACTATTATGAAAAAAAAAAAATTTAGCATTTACAATTAACTTCATATAAAAAGAAAAATTTACCCTTCATATTCCATTTTTCCTTCTTTTGTCTTGTTCTTCTTTTATACTGGCAAATCAAAGGAATAAAATCTTTCCCTTCTCATTGAATACTTTCCTCACAACAATGAACAATTTTCATTGTTTTTTTAGGGAATCAATATTGATACTCCTCAAAAAAATTTCAGCACTTCATTTGTTAATTTTGGTAATTAGATGAAATATTTTAACCTTTTTTATTGTTTGAAAAATCTTTACATACTATATTTACTTACTTACTCCTACAAGGAAAGAGAAAGAGATTTATTGTCACATTGACTCTAATTAAAAAAAGATAATAATAATATTTTTCGTATTACCAAAAAATAATTCTCTTTCTCTTTCACCAAAATTACATCTAAACTTATTTTTAATTGCAACATGAAATTCTTTACAAAAGATTTTTTAACTATATCGATTTTTGTCTAAGTTTATATATATATATATATATATATATATATATATATATATATATATATATATATATAAAATGTGTGTATATACACATGTGTATATATATATATATATATATATATATATATATATATATATATATATATATATATATATATATATATATATATATATATATCAGTTACTTTTCAATTGAAGCCAAATTTAATATGCAGGCCAACAAATGAAAGTGGGACCCATAATCAGATACTGTTCAAGGGACAGTAACCCATTCTTGGGTTTTTAGTATATATAGTAATTATTAATAAATTCTTCTATTTTTAAAAAATACCATTATGAAAAAAAAATAGCATTTACCATTAACTTCAGATAAAAAGACAAATTTAACTTTCATCTGCCATTTTTCCTTCTCCTTTTTCTTCTTTTCTTCTTTTATAGTACTAGCAAATGGAAGGAATAAAATCTTTCCCTTAATGAATACTTTCCTCACAATAATTTTCATTTTTTCAGGGAATCAATATTGACACTTCTTAAAAAGTTTTTGGCACTTCATATGTTATTTTTGCTAATTAGATGAAATATTTTAAACTTTTCATTATTTGAAAAATCTTTGCGTACTATATTTACTTACTAACTCTTACAAGGAAAGAGAAAGAGATTTATTTTCACATTGACTCTAATTAAAAAAGATAATAATAATATTTTTTGTATTACCAAAAAATAATTCTCTTTCTCTTTCACTAAAATTACACCTAAACTTATTTTTACTTGCAACATGAAATTCTATACAAAAGATAAAGATAAATTTTTTAAGTATATTGATTTTTGTCTGAGTTCACACTATATATAGTTTAGTATTTGTCTGCACATTTTTCAGTCTTCATTCTTACCAATGGCTAACATGAACAATTGAATCGTATCATAGTGATGACAATTATTTAAATTAATAACTAATATCAGTTCTATTATAGATTTAGTGTTGAATTTATTTTAATTTTCAATTGACTCTTGAAATTTCTACCTGATCTTTTTCTTTATGATTTCAAGGAAACAAATAAGAAAATCTCATTAGAAGTTCATATACGGATTAAACTTTTGATTTTTATATATATTTATATATGCATTTCTCTTTCTGGCTTGTGAACTTTTGCCGAAAAGAGGATTTCTTTTTTTTTTTTTTTTTTTTTTGTGAAGATTTATTTTTGGAAAAGGAATAAATGTTAAGGGCGCCGTGTGAATTTTTTTTTTCAAACAATAAGAATAAATGCAAAATAAGTGTTTTTCTCTCTCTGTGTAAGAGTGAATAAGTAAATTAAGTAAATATGGTATATAAAGGGTAAAATAGTCCATCTAATTACCAAAATTAGCAAGTGGAGTGCTAAATACCTTATGGGGAGTGCCAATATCAACTCTCTCTCTTTTTTTTTTTTTTTTTTTCTAATCATATCAGCATAATGTTTTAAACACATACTAGCCACCAATCCAAATCAGTAAAATTCTCTCTACTATCTTTTAAAAATTGTCCATTATCAAACTAAATTTGTATGTCCATGCAAATAAGAGTTAGGTTCTTTTGTTCATATTGACAGTAAGCTCGGATTAGAAATATTGGATTCCCACACCCACTAAAAAAATTACTATTAAAAAAAAAATACTCAGGCATCAAAATTCAAACCCAATTTCACTCTTACTCTAAATAACTGAATTACACTCAATATCCAAAAATTGGATAAATACGTGAAAATAAACTTAAAAATCCAAAAAATTGTTGGTTTTTTTTTTAATAAAAATTATTGAGCTAAACTTCAAGAGAGAGGAGAAAAGGAAGCACTATTCTTGACAGGTAGTATCCCTCAGCACGTAAAACCCATTATATATAAATCATGAGAAGTAGCTTTTCAGCTATCAGTTTCCTAAACATTCCCAAAAGTGGTAATACTTTTGCTAACCACATGGCTAAAATGGCTATAAGGAGAACTTCTGATTCTGTGCCTGCACTATATATGAGGCATCTCTGCTTGATACTTTATTCTAAACCTTATCAGAAATTTTCATATTTTCTAGAGTTTTGTCATCTGATTTCTTATCAGCATAGTTTTATTTTGTTTCCAGTTTGTCAGCTGAGTTTTTGTTGTCATTCCCTGCTTCTCTTTACCTCGAAAGCTTCTCCATTATCTCAATCATTTCATGAACATATGGCTTTTTTGCATATTGAAGGTCTAATTCTTCTATATACTTTATCTATTCTTCTATACACTTTATCTTGGACAGTTCAAGGTCTTCAAGCCCACATTGATCTGATAGTGGCAAAAGATGGCAAGGGAAACTATACCAATAATGGATGCTATTGCAGCTGCTCCAAATTTCAGCAAGAGGCGTTATAATATTAGAATCATGAGAGGAAATTACACTGAAAATGTAATTGTTGGAAAAGATAAAACAAATATCAACTTCATTGGTGATGGGATTGATCAAACCATCATATCAGGAAGCAGAAGCTATAAAGGGGGTATTAAAACATATAACACAGCAACATTAGGTAATTTTTCTTCTTTAAATAGTTGAAAATTTCAAATCCCTGATTCATTGCAACACATTCTAATATATAATCATAATGTGATATTCCAGCCTATGATAATTTTAAATTTTCAAATTTATTGTAGAATTAATTATGTAAACATATCTGACAATTGGATTCTCGTAAATCAGGGATTGAAGGAGATGGTTTCACTGCAAGGGATATGACAATCGAAAATACGGCAGGGGCACTAAAAGAACAGGCTGTTGCACTCCGTAGTAATGTTAATTCAGCTTTTTACCGCTGCAAATTTTCTGGATATCAAGACACACTTTACTCTTATCGGGTGAGGCAATTTTATAGAGAATGTAAGATTTATGACACGATTGATTTTATTTTTGGATATGCCGCTGCGGTTCTCCAAAATTGTGGTATTTATCTTCGACTGCCCCCAAAAGGTGCATCAAATATAATAACTATTACAGCACAAGGAAGAGACGAGTATAATAGTAGTACAGGGATAGTGATCCACAACTGCACTATCACAGCAGACGATGATCTTAAGAAAAATAGATCATCATCCATCAAGTCATATCTAGGGAGGCCATGGGCAAACTACTCGAGGACAGTCGTCATGCAAAGCTTTATCGATAATATAATTGACCCGCGTGGATGGATAGAATGGAGCAAAAATTCAACTGATGTGGGAACCATATTTTATGCAGAGTATCAAAATAGAGGACCTGGATCTCCTACAAACGGAAGAGTTAAATGGAAGGGTTATCACAATATTAATAGGACTGAAGCTGTGAAATTCACTGTCAGAAATTTTATCTCAGGGCATGAATGGCTTCCATCCATGGGAATCCCATTCTACTCTCATCTAATGTGATGAAGGGTAGTGCTTATCTAAGATACATTGTATAAAAAATTTGAAAAAAAAAAATCAGTAAATGTTTAAAAAATTAAGTTTAGATCAAGAGAATAGTGACCAGTGGCTACTGGAAGATAATGAAAGTTTGGTGTAGTTAGATAATTGGTTAATAGAAAAAAAAATCAAGAAAATAAATTGGTAGTAATAGAGGTAAAAACTAGTCAATTAACTCAATTTTCAATGAAATGTCAAACGGCATTCGCTTGCATCCTTAGCTAAAAGAAATTCAAATGTTAAATTGGCATTCATTTGTTTCCTTAGCCAAATTAGTATGATTCAGCAAAGTCTAAGCAATGACCAAATCACCAAACGACAAAAAATAAACAAATTAGCACATCTAAAGTTCCTTTTGCGTGTGTAAGAATGTGACCTTATAATAACTTATATATCCATTATATGTATCCATTGAAAGAAAATTTGTCCCTATTTCCTCATGGCTCAAACAATATGAAAATGGCTTCTAGAAAACTAGTAATTTCAGTCATGAAGCCATAAATGGCCTCT
The DNA here is from genome assembly GCA_947687605.1 of Reutealis trisperma. Lineage (NCBI taxonomy): Eukaryota > Viridiplantae > Streptophyta > Magnoliopsida > Malpighiales > Euphorbiaceae > Reutealis > Reutealis trisperma. The sequence goes on from CANTUT010000008.1 coordinate 1,139,351, forward strand.
GAGACACTGTCCTCAAATTGGTGTTGCGAAGGAAAAAGTGAAAGATTGGATTAGTACTTGCCTGATGAGATTTTATTTCATATAATTTCCTCAATCCCATTTGAATCCGCCATACAAACCATTTTCCTTTCAAAGAGATGGAGAAATCTATGGGAGACAACTCTAGTGAAACATGGAACTGAAGAGGATGTAGCCAGTGCAATTAGTGGTTTTCTTGCTAGATTTAATGAGCAAGTTCCTTTCAAGAATACCAGAAAATTGAAGTTCCATTTTATCAATGGAAGTGTCTTGTTAGCTATCATTGCACGAAACAACAAACTCCATCTTGATTTCTCTATGGGGAAGCAAGAATTCCACAAGCAATTTAAGTTGAAATTAGAGTTCAATAATCCTTTATGCCTCGCCGGCCAGCTTTCTCTATAAACTACTACTTTCTTTATCAGAAGTCTTCAGATAATATCAGTCAATCATCTCACAAATAAGGCAGTTTCTTCGATATTAATAAATTTTCAGTTTCTTGAGACCTTGAAAATAACTGGCTGCAATTGTTTGCAGTCTTTAAGTATTATTTCTGATACGAAGCTTCTAAACTTGACAAGCTTTGACTGTCTGCAATTAGAGTTTGTTAGTATCAGATGTTTCAGACTTCGAACTTTTCGATATCGAGGATTATTACCTTCTTTCTGCCTTGATTATCATTATAATCTTGCTGATGCCTTTCTTGATTTTAGACAAGGCCCTAGGACTAGTAGCTTCACTAGCCATGACTTTGATTTGATCCTGTTAACTATGAAGAATGTAAAAGTGCTGACTCTATGCAAATGGATTTTACAGGTATTTTTCTGTTGCTTGTTTTTAGTTATAGAAATTAATAATTTATTGTTGAATTTGTTATTGGAAGTTATTGGTTAATTAAGCTTCAAATCTTGTTGTTGCAGGAATTGATCTGTCCTTGGCTTTCTACATTTCTTGCAGAATTTCAATTCTATTATCTAAAAGAGCTGTGGTGGATTGAAAATTCAGATCAAGAATATGATAGTGATCCTTTAATATCTTTCTTGAAACTATGTCCTTCATTCTGTAAGTCTCTTTAACTGACAGAGAGAGACAGAAGAGCTCGTATAGATTCTTGATTTTCTTGGAACCTATTCTGTATCTTTTTTATTTCTCTATTATGAAAAAAACCCTTTCTTTTTTTTGGTTAAATTAGTTTTGACTGGATCTCGAACTCAAGAGCTCACAATCTTTGAGATGGCTTAAGTACCAATGAGTCAAACTTTTTGGTTCCCACATACGAACTTCTTGTTTCTGATTATCTGATGCAATTAGCAATTTCTTGGTTCTTTATGCATGCCTGTGATGATTAATAATTCAGCAATTGTGCATATTGATCCTAAAAGCTATTGTGTGGAAAAGACTGCAACATGTTCAATACAAGCAGCAGGTAGGAATACAAAACTGCAACATCTAGAACTGGTTAAATTGGATGGTTTTACAAATCAAGAAGATGAGATCCTTTTGGCTGAACATCTAGGAGATTTGCGTACGGAGATTGATTAGTGCTCCTTCATGCCAGGCAATGCAGAAGAGTACTTACTTATCTGTGGAAGTAACAGATACGAATCAACCAAGTCTTAAGCATATTCATATGGGTTTATAGAGATAAACCCTGCATGTTACTTGATATTTATATATATGGTGAAAATTTTCAAAACAACTCTTAAGTTCAATTTTTATTATATATAGATTTTGTAAATTATTTGCATAATTTTACATTAATATTGCATAAGATTCACATATTACTGCACATTGTCAATAGCAGAAATTTTATTAAGAATGAAAAGTATTGCCAAAAAAGGCTACATGAAGTTGCCGACAAATTTATGAAATCCGGAGAACAAACTACTAATATCATCGCCCTGATGATGCTTACAAAAGAATTTTGAAATTGGTTAAAGAATGTTTTCCTTTAACTAGCTGTCTATTACATAAGGCAGCATAAGGCGAGATATGTTGAAAACTGTTTTTCTTTATATCAAACCTTACTACTGATCCATTATCAAGAATCTCAATTATTTGGCCATCCTTGGCAAAGAAAAGAGGTGTAAATTCATTTGGAGCTGTAAACAATTTATTCCATGATGATTCTACACCATACTCCTCCATTACCATACATCAGTGCACTCTCCTTTGATTTTATCTTAGAATTTATAGCATAAACAGAGGCATTCTCCTAGAACAACAAAACTTGGCCAATATGGGTAATATGAATCTGGTTGTCGAAATACTTGAAATTTTTCATTTTCTATATCAAAAACAATAACCAATTTGTTATCAATCTTGAAAGCAGAAGAAGAAGATGAAGAAGAATAGCCTAGCCAATGAAGAGCTCCATTAGCAAAAATCCCTCCAAATGGGGAACAAATTTCATAGTTAAATTCTTGATTAATCTTCCTCCAGGAATTTGATTTGAGATTTAATACCTCGATTTTCTTTTTCTTCCATTACAACCCATTAGGACTATCTTGTAATCATCAATGGATTTATCATAACCAAACCCAAAAAAAATATCTGCAATCTTTATCCATGAGTATGCTTGATTTCGGCAATGTTTTGAATTCAGTTCTTAATGGATTCCATATATTATACTCATCTCCATCATTCAGAAAACATATTAAACCATTGCAAGAGCCAAATCATATTATAAAAACCATTGTGAGAGTCCAATATTTTCCTTGGAAGTTGGAGAATCTCTATTGCTTGATCAAAAGAAAAATTGTCCGAAAGCTTTTCACAATCTATAGAACAATATTGAGATGTACTGATTTTGAAGAAAAATTTACCTTTTCTTAAACGCAGTTTTACAAAATTTGAGGAGGTGATGACCGACTGCCATGATTTAGATACACTCTTGAATCGCAGTAAAGATTTGAAAGGTAATTTCAAGAATAGTTCTACAAGTAAATCTTCTTGATTAAGGCTTTCCGTTAGTGTTGCCATGGCTTCTTTCTTCAGAGTCCAAACTCCCTGAAAGAGTAGTACTGGTAGGATAGGGTAAAATATTAACCCTATATCTGTATAAACTGACTTAGAAATCTCACTTAATTTAAGAGATCTCTATAATAGGCTTTGACCAGAGATTCACTCTTGCGCTTCACATCACATGAATATAGGGTAAAATAAAATAGGGATCTCTATAAAAAGGCTGAGAGACAATAATGTAAATGGTTATATATTCCAATACAAATTCTCCATTTCCTAATACTATAAGGTATATTTCCTAATAATATAGGGTATATTTCCTAATGTAAACGGTTATACATTCAAATACAAATTCTCTAGGTTTAAATATATTATTTTTAGGTTGAAATATACCATAAATTTTGAAATATAATTATATTTTCAAAATTACAATATATATATATATATATATATATATATATATATATATATATATATATATATATATATATATATATATATATATATATTAAAACCCAATTTTGGATGAAAATTAAACTCCATCTTAAAATGAAATAGATTTGATCGTGCTTATTCGAATCATACATTAAGTAAATTCGTGTGGTTCAGATCACAAGTCAGCTTAAGAAACAAAAATGAACAGTCAAATAGTGATTGTCAATTCCTAAGATTGCTCATATAATAGATTCTTTTTCCTAACAAAACTTATTTAGATTTCATGAACATTTTTTATATCTTTTTATTAATTTAAATTCAATAAAATTCAAGTCATTTTATGAAAAAATTCAAACAGATTATATCAAAATCAATACATAAGTGAGTTTCAAGCCACCCCATATTAGATGGATTTGGGTCAAACTTGCAAGTTAGGTAAAAAAAAAATTATATGCTCTAAATACCATTAAAAAGAGGCTCAATAGTACCTTAGAATTTTATATAATTTTGCAAATGCACCATTTTTTTTTTTTTTCTGTCAATTCTATCTTGATTTGGAAATTTTAGTTGCAATTCTACTCCAAGTCATACTTGTAAGAGACAATTTATTAATTAAAAGGCCAAAAAGCTAAATTAATCCCCAAATGTATTATATTAGATTGTCAATTTAATTTTTAAATTTTGATTTAAGTTAATTGATCTCTTTAACATTATCAATTTGATTAATTGAGCATTAATTTAATTATCAAATTCATTAATTAAATAACCTAATAATTCTTATTGAAGTTTGAAAATCAAATTGATAGTATGATAAAATAAGTTTTAAGGTCAATTTCACTTTTACCTTCAAATAAAAAAGAAATTATTAATATTATTATTTTTAATTTAACTCTAGGGTAGAATTGCAACTAAATTTTAAATTGAGGTAGAATTTAAAAAAAAAAAAAAAGAATAGGATATAATTGCAAAAACATATTAAGGTTTAAGATAAACTTATCTATTAAAGTTTAAAAAGAGGTGTAATTCTGTGTGACAGGGACCTCATATAATAAAATAAATAGTTAAATTATGAATAACTTTTTGTGGCAGCATATTTTTAAATTCATTGCAAATTTGATACAAAACTTTATTAATTTTTACCATAGGCAGTCTATCACAAAATCCAAACTTAAAAAAAAGACAAAAAAAACAGAAAGGTATTAATATATAATTAGGAATATAAATTGGAATTACAAATAACAATTCTTAGATGCAGACAAAAATTCAATATGAAATAACAAAATTAACTATAAGAAGTAATGAAATTATTTGGTCAGCTTTCCTTCCTATTCCTTAATTGTGCTCACTAATTGGCCAAACTAAGCTCTCCTCACAAGTTGCAAATTGTTTTCCTTTACATCACACCTTACCACCGGTCCAATACTATCAACAATCCCAATCATTTGGCCATCTTTGCTAAAGGAAAGAGGTTTAAATCATTTTGGAATAGTGCACAATTTAGTCCATGATGCATGATTCCACACCATCCTCCTTCATTATCCATATATCAGTTCGATCAATTCTAAAGTTTTCATCATGGAATTTAGTATATCATAAGCAGAGGCATCCTCCTAGAACAGAAAAACTTGGCCATAGCTTAGACAAAATTGGTTGTGAATATAATTGAAATTTCTCCTGTTCTAAATCAAAAGCAAAAACCAATATTTTCTCAAGATCTGAAGAAGAATAGCCTAGCTAATGAAGAGCTCCATTAGAAAAGGTTCCTTTAAACGGGTGCCATTTTCCATAATTAAATTCTTGATCAATCTTTCTCCAAGAATTTGTTTTGAGACTTAACACCTCAATATTAACTTCATTACTTCTCAATAAAGAAAACACATAGTAGGACACTGTAAAATTAAATTAAAAAATATTTGGCCAAATTATTATATCCTGCGAATTTTATATATATATGAAATTGTAATTAAAAATGATTCTTGTCTGAGTTGAGCTAATTAGTTGTGTGCATGCTTATATAGCTAACGAGTAAATCTGTCAACACGCTTTTGTTGCTATTTCTAAATTCAGGGGCATATACTGCATAAAAAGCAGTATAGTAGTTTAATCCGATAAAACCGTAAGACCCTTTCACCAGCTTTGATTCCTCTTTTGAGAATTTGGGTAATCGATTTCCCACTAAAGATTTCATTACATTTGGGTAGTCACCATTTATCACTGGGTCCATAAACCTGTACCACAACAAAACACAAGGCTATTACCTTAATTAAGCTCTAATTGTAATTAAATTAAAACATAATCTAAACTAAACTAATTTGATGAAAAAATTACTGCTAAAATGCTCTTGATCAAGTTAATTAATTAACACCCCAAATAAAAATCAGGGCCCCTTTTTGCTGCATTTTTATTATGCTTTGCATTGGAGTAAGGGATCATCCATGGACTCACTAATGTAATTTCTATAATTCCCTTCTGAGCTACCTGTAGAAATGCAATGTATGGTTGGTCAATTATCAGCCTGACCCACGAACAAATCTAATTATGTTGCGTAACTTGAGTACTAAATCTTCAAGATTTTAGCCTTTTAACTACGAGATAATTAAATACTAGAGTTTTTATTATGAAAAAGTAGATATATGGTGGGTGGAACCTGATATTTGGTTTTGTACATTAACAGCAGCAGCATGAGCAAGAATCTGGTAATCTGAGACCAAATAAGGCAGAGTGGCAGGATTTCCAGTTTAGCAATTTGTCCTGTGAGGAAGTATGCAATTGCCAGGTGCTAGAAGGCCTAATGCATAGGTTCTACACTAAATGCAAATGGCTCATTCAATGTTATTCAATTAGCATATACTAAAGAAATTATAGAAATATAAAAGTAAAGACCAAATTGGGTAAAAATAGGGCAAAATACCAAAAAAAAAAAAAAATACTATGCGATTTAATTCTTTTTTACACTTTGGAGCCTCTAAATTTTTTTATAAAAACAGGTTTGTGACTTGCACTGTTAATGATTTGGAATATGCAACACTAACACCGCAAGTGTCTATTAACATAGTACTTATGTGGCAATACTGGAACTTATGCCAAAAGTGCCACATTAATACTAATTAATACTGTTAGTGTTCTGGATCCTATATTGCTAACCGAACAAAACTCTATATATCATTTTGTCAAACAAAAAATTCACATATTTCAGAGTATAAAACATTTTACCAGCAAGATTATTTTTTGTATTTTTCCCACAAAATTATATAGTAAATGGTAATCTTTAGTATACTTGGTAATATTCAGGCCAAGAGATTGAGAATCTATAAGCATCCAAACCCATTTCTTTTGGTGTTTTCTATAGTTAATTTGTTTTTAAACAAACTAACTTACTTTGTTTACGAAAAAGAAATAGTTTTTTACGAAAAATAATAATTTTATTCATATTTTTTGGTAAATCAAATTATTTTTTCATAATTTTTTTAGTTACATAAAAACTTTTAATTTTACGAAAATATGACTTATTTTTACAAAATAACAATTTTATGAAAAAGAAAAATAATTTTGTAATTAAAAAAAAAAAGCTCTCTTATAAAAAAAATCATAATCGTCTTATATTTTTTCGTAAATTAAACTATTTTTTATGAAGTTTATGGATATATAAATTTAAAATACTACTTTAATTATATTCTAATATTTCTTATTTTTAATTAGTGAAATGTAATAGTAGATTAATTTAATTATAATATTTTAAATATTTTAATTATATTTATTATTTATGATTATCTTATTAACTGTAAAAAATAAAATTTTGTACTTTGTTTTAAAACAAAGTGATATAAAAATTTGCCTGTATGATGCTTTTTATAAGAATATTGTATTATTTTAAAAAAGAGTAACATTTTTTTGTAATTATAAAATTATTTTTCTTATAAAATTATTGTTTTATATGAAATAAATCATATTACAAAACAAATTATATTTTCGTAAAATTAAAACTTTTTTGGCAATTAAGTAAAATTGAAAAAAAATAGTTTAATTTATGAACAAATATAAATAAAATTATGATTTTTCGCAAAAAAAAAAAAAAAAAACCCTATTTTTTTCATAACAAAGTATGTTACTTTGTTTAAAAATAAAGTAACCATAGAAAATAACTACTTATATAAAATACTATTAGATTTAATAACTGTTTTGAACTTTTTCTTTAAAAAAAAAAAACTATTTTTATAGTAGATCAGAAATCTAGAATTAAATTACTTAAAATTTCTTTTAAAATAAAATATCTCTATCATTCCTTCTAGTGGTGATATGAATCAACAGCCACATCTCCATTGCTTCTGTCTTTAATCATATCTGCCATTTTGGAAGTAAATTACAAATAATGCAAAGCTGAAATTTCCTAAATAATATCTTTAGAACACGTATTGATAGACTGTAATATAATTTAATCGAATGCATTTTGAGTGTGTTTGAGAAGCTGTATAATGAGATGTAATGTATTATAATCAAATGAATTTCTAATATAAATTTATATTATAAATTCATTTGATTACATTATATTATATCTCGTTGCCATATATTAAACGTAGTTGTATATGTTAAAGCCAGATTATTGTATTCAATGTGCCATGAAATATTAGCATGCCAAGAAGATTACCAAGAAATGGTATTGGATTGCCATAATATACTGCCTTAATTAATTAGTTTGGTTAATTAACTAGCTAATCTTCTTTAAATAGTGGCAGAAATATGCATGATGAGCATAAATTAACAGATAAAAATGACAAATATTATTCGAGAAAATCAAACCTATCTATCATTCCTTCAAATATAATCAAGTCAAATTAATTACCTTAATTTTCCTGGAAGCTCATAGATTGGCTGATCTGTTAAGCATCTTGTTGGAACAATCAAGTAGTGTGATGCAATATATATTATTTTTTATTCAACAAATGTTATTTTAATTTTAAAAACATCCCCAATGATATTCTTTATTTTAAAAAACATATTTTATTTAATAGAGAGCATCTAGTTAATAAAGAGTAGAAAATTTCATTTAAATCTAATAAACTCTTTATTTTACTTTATCTCATAATTATTATTTATTTTAATTTTTCTTTCTTTAAATTTGTCTAATAGAGACTAAAATTATCTTAAATAAAATACATAAAAATTTGTATTACATTAATTAAAATTAGAAATAGAGAGTGATATATCTTCTTCTTTATTTTTTAAAGATAAAAAATCCATTTAAACTTTATTTTTTAAAACAACTCTTTATAATAAAATGTTTGATATATATAAAGAGTGCAGTGGAGATGTTCTAACTTAATTAAATTAAACTTTGACTTGGTAAAATATGCAAAGATTGATCAGGAAATAGAAAATTTATTAGATTCTTAAATTAATTATTTGCTAATAATTATTATTTGAGGAATTTAGAATCAATAATTGAAGAAATTGAAGAGAATTAGAACTAATTACTCAATAATTATAAACAGTTGCACATTTTTATTAAAAAGTTCATCATAACATATATATATATATATATATATATATATATATATATATATATATATATATATATATATATATATATATATATATATATATATATATATTAAGTAATGAAATTATTTGGTCACCTCTCAGTACTATACTTTAATTGTGTTCACTGACTGGCCAAACTAAGCTCTCCTCATATAGAGTTTCCATAGTTATAAAAGAGGGTTTGTAAAATGAAACAAGCTGCAAATTGTTTTCCTTTATATCACAACTTACTACTGGTCCAATATTATCAACAATCCCAATCATTTGGCCATCTTTGCTAAAGCAAAGAGGTTTAAATCCTTTTGGAATAGTGCACAATTTAGCCCATGATGATTCCACACCATATTCCTTCATTATCCATATATCAGTTCGATCAGTTCTAAATTTTTCATCATTGATTTCCATGTAGTATAAGCAGAGACATCCTCCTATAACAGCAAAACTTGCGCAAAATTGTTTAGACAAAAATGGTTGTGAAAATACTTGAAATTTCTCCTGTTCTAAATCGAAAGCTACAACCAATCTGTTCTCATTAGGATCTGAAGAAGAAGAAGAAGAAGAATAGCCGAGCCAATGAAGAGCTCCATTAAAAAGGGTTCCTCTAAACGGGTGCCACTTTCCATAATTAAAGTCTTGATCAATCTTTCTCCAAGAATTTGTTTTAAGACTTAACACCTCAATATTCGTTTTCTTTTCTAATTCGTTGTAAGCCATCACTACTAACTTGTGATCATCAATCGATTTATCATAACCAAAACCACAAGAATATCCACAGTTCTTTTCACTGTATATGCTTGATTTCGGCAATATTTTAGAATTGCCTGCTGATGGATTCCATATATTAATCTCACCTTCATAATTCATAAAACATATCAAACCATTGCAAGAGCCTATTACATGGAAAAAGCACTCTTGAGAGTCCAAAATTCCCCTTGGAATTTGGAGAATCACTTCTATTGCTTGATCATCATCAAGACAATTTTCCATAATTAGCTTTTCATAGTCTGCAGAAAAATATTGGCATATACCCGATTTGATGAATAATTTATTACCTGATCTGAAACGCAATTTAGAAAACTCTGAGTTGGTGATGATCGACTGCCATAATTTTGATACACTCTTGAATCGCAACAAGGACTTTAAAGGTAGTTTTAAGAATAGTTCCATAGGAAAATTGGGAGAAATTTTTTCCATTGCCATTGCCATTGCCATAACAGTTCAGAGTTCTAAACGTTACGTCGTTTGAATGAGGTTCACCATGGATTTAAGAATGCGGATATATATTACAGGTTTGTTCCGCTTTGGATCCAGTTATCCACCAACATGGTCGGTGGTATTGATTGATAGACTCTCATACCAATTCTAATTCTAAGTAATTAATTAATAAAATTAATAGTATTTTGATTATATAAAATTTTTTTTTTTTATATATTTTAGTAACCTAAACTATTATTTACTACATTTAGATCTTATTTTTTGATATATATATATATATATATATATATATGAACCTATTAAAAAAAATGCACACCAAGACATAATCTAACAGTAAAATCATATACACAACATGAGCAATAGACTCATATTTAATTTCTTCCTCACCTACTCAAAAAAAAAATCTACTAAAAAATAATAAAAAGATATTATATATTTTGGTCTAAATAAATTTTAATTGACATCTAAAAAACATATGCAATGGCAGAAAAAAATTGATAAAATGATTTCACATATACTTAATTTTAAAAGTATTACTTAATATATGGTGAAAATTTTTCAAAACAAACCTTAAATTCAACTTTTATAATATATAGATTTTATAAATTATTTACATATTTACATTTTGAAATTTTAATATTCGATTAAGTTTCTAAACCACTTATTCAATTAGTATTATAATTACTCAAATTCGTTTTGACTTGTTATTTGAGTTATTTGAAATCAAGCTTAATTTAATTAAAATGAGTTGAACTACTATTAAATGACTCATGCATGACTTGCTGAGTATTGAAACTCGAGTAATGATTATATTCTGAGGTTGAGGTTGAACAATCCATAGATATTGACGTTGTTGTTGCTCTAGTCTTGACCCAATAGCCAGTGCTCTAAAAGTTTCAAGCTAGTATAAAATCCATATTCTTATTGCTAATTGATTGCTAGTCTGGGCTCCCCTGCCTAGCACAATAAACAGAGTAATTTTTGCTCTGAAAATAAACAAAACATAATTTCATTGATTGAACATGTAAAAAACAACTCATCAAGAAAGTTTTTATCTATAAAATAAGTGGAAACGACGGCATCAAAAACACCTAACACAACCAAACTACAATAAAAATCCAAACTTAATTTTTATTAATTACTCCTCAGAAAAAAACAGAGAGGAGAGACATTTGATTCTATCTTGAATTCAGGAATTTTAAGTCTTAGAAGTCACTGGTGGAGAGTGGCTCATGTGCATTATCCCCAATGAAAATGTTATCATAGACAAGAGCTGCAATGGCTGCACCAATCAATGGACCGACCCAGTAGACCCAGTGGTTAGTCCATGTCCAGCTAACAACAGCAGGGCCAAAGGAAACTGCTGGGTTCATGGATGCACCATCAAAAGCGCCACCAGCTAAAATGTTGGCACCAACTATGAAACCAATTGCAATTGGGGCAATAATTCCCAAATTCCCCTTCTTTGGATCAACTGCTGTGGCATATACAGTGTAGACTAGCCCAAAGGTCATCACTATCTCAAACACTACTGCATTCCATGAGGACACGCCCGATGATAACCCAAATGCTGCTGTTTCCTGCAATCATCAAAATATAAACTAGAATTAGAAAAAATACCACTAAAATAAATATTGAATTTAACTATATGATATCAAATAATTTTTTGTTGAGTAAATTTGGCTACTGAGATTCGAACTTGAGATTTCTTAATTCTAATAATGACTCCAATACCACTGAATCAAAAGCTTATTGTTATTATCGCCAATTTTTTTTTTCCTTTTTATGGTGGATGTAATGTAATACTTTTAAAATTGAGGTCGTCTCAATCATAGAGACGACTCCAGTGCCATTAAATGAAAAGCTCATTGGTGTCACAGCCTTTTTTTTTTTTTTTTATAGTGGATCTAACATAATATTTTAGTGAGAGAAAATATTGACATATGAAGAAGTTTAATTCATACCAAGCCACCGGTGGAGAATTTAAGGAGCAAGCAGGCAACAACAGATCCAAGCAATTGTGCAATCCAGTACAAAATTCCTCTCAAGAGAGTAATGTTTCCACCAATAAATGCACCAAAAGTGACAGCAGGGTTTACATGACCTCCAGAAATGTTTGCACCAACAGAAACAGCCACAAAAAGGGCAAATGCATGAGCCAGTGATGCAGCTACTAGACCAGCCGGTGTTGTTGACCCATTATTTGTTAGCTTGTCTGCCAAAACATTCACCAATTACTTCTTTAATTAATTGCCATCTGAACTTTAAGTACTAATTAACCATACCAACCTCATTAATGCATAATTAAGTTGATAACTTCATAGATTTTTAAAACAAAAACTTTTCCTCCACGTTAAGATTTTTTAATGCCTATTGAAAAAATAATTTTGTCACACAATTACCCTTTATTTAATGTGCTACGCAAAAATTGACCTATAATACATTTTATAAATAAATGTACATTTTTATATATTGTGAAATAAGAAATAAATTATTATATTGACAGTTTAATATTCTAGTATTTAACTCATTTATTTTCAAACCAAAAACAAAGAGTGAATGATTAAATTTGATATCTTACTGAAAGCCTTTGGTTTAAAAAAAAAAAAAAAGAAAGAAAATCTTACTGAAAGCCATGCCAGATCCTTCACCGGCAAATACGAAAATAACCATTGAAAAGAATTCGGCTAGTGCCGCCCGGAGAGCATCCGGTTGGCTGGCCTCTCCTGGATGGCCAACTGCAATTCTAGTGATAGGCATTTTCTTGAATTTGTGATTCTTTCAATTGTTGTTGCCCAAGCTTTATAGTTTTAGAAGCTTTCTATTGCTTCTTATCTTTTGTTTTTGTATCTTAATTAGCTCAGTATAGAGTGGGAGTTGAGTTTGCCTTTATATATACCTGAAATAACGGCTAAGGAACCGGTATAATCGGTACCCGGTAAATAGAATGGATGACCAGTAAGGATTGGCCATTTAATCAAAGTCGCACGTCGGTGAATTTTACAGCCTGTGAAAGTGACTTGCTGGCTTATGCAATTGTGACACGTGTGTGGTTGATATTTAATTTTAGGTGTGGTGAAATCGGCGAGGAAGAAGATTTTTATATCGCCGACCAAGAGTGGTGGCGGGTCCCAGTTTATAATTCTATAACGTGCTTAAGTGGTTGGTCACTCAAACCTCGTGGCGGTCTCGAGAGCAAAATGGGCGGCAACGTTGTCGACTGAATTTTGGACCGATTTGTTATTTAGAATGCAGGTATCTGCTGTTATTACTTGAAAATTTTTCAAGTAAGATTTACTTCTTTTTTTTTTTTTTTTTTACCAATGCAAGTAAGATTTACTTGAATTTTATAAAATATATTTAATGAATTGTCTAAAAATAAGTACATATATATTATTTGATGAATAATTTAATGGTAAATATATATACTGTCTGAGTAATAGATTTATATTCGATTCTTTTTTTTCTGCTAAAAAAATTGATTTTATAAAATATTTTAAAATTTATAAATATTCACAAAAAAATGATTTGATTTTACAAAATTTTTCAAAAGTCACTTGCATCCATAAAATCACATTTTTTATGTAAAAATATTTGATTTTAAAAAATTCTTCAAAAAAGTATAAAAAAAAAGAGGTTATATCAATTATTATTTTGTAAAATAATAATTTTTATAGAAATTGCTTCGTTTTATAAATTTTTTTCAAAAATTACAAAAAAAAATTAGTCATATTGCACATTAGTTTGTACTTTGTAAAGCTATGCTTTTTAAAAAAAAAAATATTGAATTTTTAAAAATTTATAAAATATGAGTCGCTTTGCATATTATTTTATCACATTAGAGTTTTACAGAAAATGAGTTTACAAAATAACATGTAAATGATAAGTAAAAATATATTCGAAGGCATGATAGAAAATATCTTGAAATTTAATTTAAAAATGTGTTTTATGTGAGAGTTTTGTGGGCCATATGGGTTAGCTTTAGGTTGGCTATTGTTGGCCGACGAATGCCTTTTCTAATCATGTGGACGGTCCGACAGTGCACAGCTAAATGATACTAAAAATAATTAAATTTTAAGCTGTGTTTGGAACAGAGAAAAAATAATTTTTATTTTCTTTTTTTATTGTTTGGGAAATGAGGGAAATTAAAAAAAAAATGGAAATTTAGATTTTGGTTAGAAGTGTTGAAACTTGAGAGGAGGAGTTTGAAAATGTATGTGAGATTGCATGACCCTCTCATCTACTGTATTTCTCTTTTATTTTTCTTTCTATGGTTTTAATTTATTTTGCAAATTTTGAGATATGCCTTATGGTATTATATTCTAGACTATTAATTCATCATTGTCTTTGATCATCATGGAATTGAAGTCAGAAATTTTTAATGTTGCTTATTGTTTTTTTTTTTTTTTAATTCTCATTTTATGCTAAATTTGAATAATGCATTGCAAGTCTTTATTAAAAGGTTGAGGTGAGACTTTTACTATTTCAGTTGTTTTTATTTGTTAAAATTGCATTTACTATGCTTCTTATTGTATTTTGATAGTTGTAGGATAATGTTTTATTTATATTTTCTATAATTGAGTGTGCCTTTTAATTTGCTTTTGATTTTTTCATTTTTATATAAACAATTACGCACATTGTATATGTATCTAAATATTGAATTTTAGTATGAAATAAAAATAAGTATTTAATATATTTACAATTAATCAATGTAAAATTATATTCTTAATATAATTTTTTAAAAATATTTAAATATATTAAAAAGATTACGCAAAGTGAGAAGTTATAGAGTGATAAGTTTAAACAAAATTATGATTTTATTCTCTTATTTTTTAACACATTTTAATTCCTTATGCTTTTTTTTTTTTTTGGAGTTAGATCAATTACTCACAAATAATTTTTTATATATTTGCTTAAAAAAATGTTAATGTTATTTTAACGATTTTATATTTAATTACGTAATTAAATTAATTTTTTTTAGATATCCCGTGAAACGCAGGTTTATCATCTAGTTATAAAATCATAACAATCATGTGGTGATTGACGTTTTGTCATTAACTTGTGTCATATGTGACACTACATTATTAGAACGTAATTAAAATTAATTAATCTACTTTAAATTCTAAAAGGAAAAATTTAAGAACATTTTCTTTAATTAGAAAAGATAATATCACATATTGTTTTAGATCCATATTTTTAGCTAAATTAATCCAACTCAATATTAAAATATTTTTTAAAAAAAATTAAATAAGAAAACATAAATAAATGCATATACCACAAAATTAACAATTCACCGAGCGAATATATATTTTATAGCATCAAAAGTTAAGAATGTACATAAATATGTTTTATTTTAAAATTATTGATGTTTGGTACTATGTATAACAATATTTTCTTTTAACTATTCACAAGACTTTTGTTTTTTTTTTTTTATTTTATATTGTCTTGAGAAATTGCATATAATGTAGATATTTATTACAAATATTATTAACCCTAAAAATTAATTTAGAATTAAAATCTTTAGATTATTCTATTTGGGTCCCTGCTATAGTATTGTCAATCCTTTGTATTAATGTTTGTCACTATTTTTGGTATTTTTCTGGTTATTATATTGCAGTAAAATAATCTAAACCTACTGTATATAGGTATTAAAGTACTGTCAATTCTAAATCTAAAGATCTGTGCAGAAGTGTAACCTAAAAAGTTTGTACATAGTTTGATAGAGCCATCAACTTGCGTAAACAAAGATATGATATATAAGTTGTCATCATCAATAAAAAAATTTGATAAATATATAGGTTGAAATTGTTGTTAATTCAAAAGAATGATTATGGCGAGTCAATCTAAAGAAAATTTATGTGTTAATTGAATTAAGTGACAGATGATTTATAATGTGTTACAAGCCTATTTATATGAACTAGACCAAAATATTTGGAGAATTACAAAGTAGATATCAAACACCTAATCTTATCAGGAGATTCACACTCCGATGGGTTCACTAAGTACATTTGAGCTCAATAGTAAATCAGACTATTTGAAGACTTGATACAGTAAACAAGTTTGGTACAATCCTAAACCTACACTGGATTAGGTTGGATTTGAGATTTTTGGGCTATTGTTAACAAATATCGACTATGAAATTTATAAATTTTACAACATAATTTGAGTATATCATTGATCGAATCTCAGATCTCTTAATTTCAGTATCTTAGCTCTAGCCAGTTGGGTAGAAATCATTGGCTGAAATCAATATGTATATGGTCAACGGTAGATTTTTTATTTTATTAAACAGGGCTTTTCTTTTCTCTTCATTTCATTCGTATTCCTCTTCTTTTCTCTTCTTTCTAAAATATGCTTTAACATTGTTGTCCTTTCTAACCCTTAACATTGTGGTTTAATCAATTTGTCCAAATCTAACTTTTTACAGACAAGAAAAGATGCAAAATCCTTATTAATGATAGTGATTTGATGAATTTGAACAAAATTCTTGGATCCCACAAGGGAAAATTATTAAGATGGTTAGAGGATTTCAACCTTTTTTTTATTTTTTGTCATGGTCTTAAAATTATTGTAAGGAAAACGTTAAAGAAAAGGATAATTGAAATTAAAAGGACTATCTTTATGATTGATTGCTTTTGTCTTGCTTCCTACTACAAAATTCAAGATTAATTAATTTGCTTTTGAAATTATCAAATTATAATTCAATCAAACTCTAATTAATCATATCAATTTTTAAGTCAAATATAATTTGAATATATGCTATTAATGAGATGTAGAAATTGCGCCAGCATTATTAAGATGATTTAACATGTCGATTAATTATATCATTGTTTCAGTCTTTTGAGTTGTACATTTCAAAGATAAAAAGTTTCTAATTTCGAAGCAAAGGTCTTAATTTTTAATTTTTATTTTTATTAAATTGGAGGAGTTGTAAAATGTTAGTAAGATAATAAATCTAAAAAAAGGTTATTAAACCAATAACTGGATGATGGAATGCTTACATCATAATGTAACTTTTGGCAAATCTGTTTTTAAAAAATTTAAGATATATCAAAACATTTTAAAAAACAAAATGAGAGCTATTATCGTTAATGGGTTATACATAGGTTTTAAATTGTCTATACTGATTAACCGATAATTTGTTCATTAATATGAAAAGGAGTGGGCACTTTTTTGTTTGTGGGTGTAAGAAAAATTTAATACTTTTCAATTATAGATGATTGCAGCTTGATCAAACAAGATGATTTGGATTGAATATTTTAAGTTGAGTCTGAGTGCTGAGAGCTTGTTAAGATAGAAATAAAAGTCAGGAAGACTAGGCTTGAAATAACTCGAAAATTTTTTTGTGAGAGAAAATGGTAAGAGAATTGCAAAGTTCAAACTATCTGGATCAAGTGTTGATCTTTCCCTTTTATAAACTTTTACATTATGAGGACATGTGATAATAATCTTTCAGAAGAGAGAATATTCTGTGACATACACTGCCTCTAATTGGTATCAGAGGTACACAAGTAGTGGACAAGTTTTATGAACATTGTTTCTTAGCATGTAGCAAGTTGGTTAGTGTCAAGGGTAAGTGCGTGTCGTATGATGGTTCTCCTTTTTTCTGATACAGATGAGCTAATATTGTACTTCATAATATTAACTACAATTGAGTAACTTACTGAGCAAACTATAGATTGTGTGAATAGTGGGTGAAGCACTCTGCTTCGCTCCCTTCAACGTTGAAGGCGTTTCCTAGGTTTGTTATTAATGAGCTTTCTTATAAAGCCTTAATTCTTCTAAAATTATAGAGAAACTTGATCAACGTGGGATTTGACACCTACTGAATCTATTATATAATATTTTTGGCTTATTTTTATCCCTCATCAATAAGAACATGCACTTTACATATAAACAATCCAAAATTAGGTAAAGACTAATGAATTGATTAGAGATGTGGTGGAGAAGGCGAACCTTCTCTGTTATTCAAAATACCTTCCAATATTTATATAATTTTTGAAGATTCAAAAACCACAAAGTATTTAATTTATCATTCATGCTCACTAATTCAAATCCACTTCTTCATTAGTTAAATTATATGCAATTAGAGATTCACATATTAAAAAAAAAAATGTTTTATTTCTAACATACACTAAAATAATATCAATTTTATTTTGCAGTAAGCTAATATTATGAAATCTATGGTGACAAATGGGTCGGGTCGGTGGGTTTGGATTTAATCACTTTGAGTCATTTCGGACTTTTTTTTTTTTTTTTTTTTTTTTTTTTTTTTTTTTTTTTTTGAGGTTATGAACGGGTCATATCGAATTGCAAGTAGGCAAGTAGAGTTATATGTCGGATTGATCAAAAAAATTTGAATATAATTTTTTTAAAAAAATATTAAAAAATAAAGATGAGAATAATCATGTATATAATTATAAATATTAAATATGTAACTTTTCTAATATATTATGATATGTCTATTAATTTATAGGCAAAAGTAAAATTATTATGATGATAAATTATTAATAATATCTTAAAAGATCCACTTTTTTTTTTTATCTATTATATGTTTTATTAAAATATATTAACATATACATCAACTATTATTGTTAATTTTTTATTAAATTTAAATATCAACTCTTGATAATTTTGATTCTCGAATATCAATATAAAAAATATATATATGAATCAAGTTTATTTTATATATAAACCAACTTAAAATATAACAAAAATATATTAATATATTAGTCTTGCATACATGTAACTGAGACTATAAAAATATAATATCATGAAACTATCAAGTAGGTGAATATATATATATATATATATATATATATATATATATATATATATATATATATATATATATATTAAAAAATATAGCTTTTATATTAATAAGCAAATATAATAACTAGGGTTATTGGCGGGTTGATTTGGTGTAGTTTTAATATGATATGCAATCCAATTCATAGATTACGAATTGAGAATTTATCAATTCAATTCAACCCAAGAAAATAAAAAGACCAATCCAATCTAATTGATAACTCTATATTTTTAGAGTTATTTTAATTGTTTAAACTTAAATTTTAGCTCAATTCTCGAGAATGCAATAATATTATTACTTATTTTTAGAAATAAATAGTTCTACAATTTATAAATAAATTATAACATATTTTAAGTATTTTTATTTTATTTTTGCAGATCAAAATGATGCAGTAAAAATAAAGATGCAAGCAATGATTCAAGTTTTCAATCCATGATAAATAAATTCAATGGTTGGTGGCCAAAATTCAATGGTTGGTAGCCAACCTAACCATTTTTGAATATTGATGAAGAAATTCAATGGTTGGTGGCCAACCTAACCATCAATATTGAATTTTTGATGTAAGAGTTTTAATGGAACTTGAATTCTTCCACCAAACATGTCTATAAATACCATGCTTGGCAAAGGGAAATGGCATCAAAAGAAAATCCATAAAAAAAAATATGTAGAGAGATTTTCATATGTTTTCTTAGAGTAGATTAGTTTTATTTTTTATTTTGATCAAGAGGAGGAGTTTTTGGAAGCTTGAGTTCATCAAAGATTGTATCCCAAAACAAGTTCTCTCTAAACTCTATCTTGAATTTAATTTTAAATTGTTATTATGTTTATTGTTAATTTAATTGTTTCTTCTCTTTTAATTATGAATAGCTAATTTTATTTTATAGGATTTAGATGTAATCTTTTGATTTACATATGATTATTTATATTTAATTGATTGGATTTGATTGTTGGAATTAATCTTTTATCTTAGAACTTAATGCTTGTAATTAACTGGCCATTAATTGCATGATTTAAGATATTGTGTGAAGTAGCGAGAGTGGAAGCACAATATTAGTTCATTAGGATAATTGACCTAGGGAATGTATTGCTTAGAGATAAGAATACTCCTTTGTGATTTTTAAAAGGATTTCCATAAAACTTAATGGGTTTGTGTTAATTGCTTATGATCACGAGAGTAGACGTAAGGTTAATATGAACACACATGTTGTATCTTGAGAGAGAACATCATATAATTTAGGGAAATCTAATCATTAATTCCAGCAAAAATAATCCATCTAAAAATTATAAAGAAATCATATGTGATCAATTGATGAATTCTAAATCCTAAACCTTTAATTTTATTTCATATTTATCATTATTTATTTACTTCAATTTTATTTTAGCTTAAAATATAAATTCTCATAGTTGATTTTCTAAATAATAGAGTAATCTTAATTTTGGTACTTGTCAACCCTTCCTCGTGGGATCGACACTTATTTCACTACTATATTACTTGTTCACGACCTGTGCACTTGCAGAAATCGCGCAACAAGTTTTTGGCGCCGTTGCCGGGGAAGGCAATTTTTGACAATATCAATAGATTGATATACTCTATTACTTTAGATTTTGTTTTTCTTTTCTATTTTTTTTATTTTGCAGGACTTTTATAAAATAAAAAAATAAAAAAAAAAATAAAAAAAAAAGAAGGCTTTCCACAACTTTTGATGGAGGAATGATACTAAATAGAGCAGCAAGCATGTATGGTGAGGATAGTTTTAGTAAGTTAAATACTAAAATCGATACATTAGTTAACTTAATTGATAAACTTGATACAAATAGTTTATTTAATTCATGTTTAAGTTGTGATATGTGTGGAGGTAATCATTTGAATTCTGAGTGTCAATATGCAAAACAAGTACAATTTTTTCCAAATTATAATAGGCATGAGAATTATCCATATTCTAACATAAACAACTCAGGATGGAGTGACTATTCAAGCTTTTCATGGGAAAACCAATGCGATCAAGGTAACAATTTATGGTATCCTTATCAATATGATTTTCAACACCATGCACCATTTAAAGAGCACAAACCATCTTATGAAATAGCATTAGAAAAATTTATGAATGCTACTTACGAACGATGTGAAAAAATGGAAGATAGGAATCAATGGGCTAGCCACAATACAAATGATGATGTACAAATGGAACAATTCACTGGCCCATTAGATACTCAAAGCCATGAAAACCTGACAAGCCAAATTGAAGAACATTCTAGAGAGCAATGCTTGGCAATTTCTTTGAGTGATGATAAGGAAGAGACGATTGATCAAGGAGATACTTCAAGCAAGCAAGAAAAAAATGAAGAAGTTGAGCATAATTTGCCCAAGAAATATTATTCTCTTATGGATAATATCTGCGGAGTGGTTGAAATTGATGGGGAAATTGAAAAAGGATTTGAACAAGAGCACTCAAAGGAAACTTTTTCAGTTTGTTTGGTGAATACAACATCATATATGTCAGACCATAAAGAATATCAATTTGATGACTTGGAAGAAAAGAAGAAGCATTCACCACCATCAACTGAGCACTCACCGACTCTTGATTCAACTCCACTACCTTCCTATCTCAATTTCTTAAGAAAATTCAGAGCAAGAAAAAGAGTTCGTTTGAAAGCTTTTGGAAATTATGAGCCTAATTGTGAAATATTAAATAATTCTTGTCTTAACCTTTTTCCATGCAGGCTCAAATTAAGCTGGCTGGACTCATTAAAATTGGCAAAAGTTTATCTTTCCATAATTATCGAGATGATATACTTTGTGTATTATCCTCCATGATGAAGATCTAGCTATAGTCAAGCTGAAGACTATAAATTAAGCGCTTTTGGGAGGCAACCCAAATTTCTAACTTTTTACTTCTTTTTTAATTTCTTTTGTTCTTTTGCTTGTTTCATTCTATTTTAATTTTGCTTTAGTGTTGTTTGTGAGTTATTAAATAGCTTATTAAGAGGAAACCCAAGTTTTCTCTTTACTAGGTTTCTTTTATTTCTGTTTAGTTGTTTCATTTTAAATTTTCTCTTTCATTTTCTTAGCTAAGTTAATCAGATATGGAAGCATCTCTTGCAGCACTAAAAAATAGATTTCCAACTCTTCCCCAAGATGTACTCAGGAAAATTGATGAACGCAGATTGGAAAGAATGAAGGCATTTAGGCGTCTGAATCTTCCTGAGGATATTCGCTGGATCATAGAAGCCAAAGTACGATTGGCAGGTGAGCTTGATGACTCATTTATTAAATGTTTGCCAGGTACGGGGAGAAGTTCTTACTCAAAGAAGAGGAGAGCTAAGAGAATGGGAGTCTGCTACAAGTGTGCAAGATGGAATTGCAACACACGCTGTAGAAATATTGGATTTGCATCCATAAATCGAGAAGACAAAATTAAATTCATAAAGGATGGACTGAGTAAGGAGTCTATGGATAATATCTTACAGACTCTTGAGACGCATCCTTGTGGACAAGTTCAACGCACTCTTTTAGATTTATGGGAAGTATTCAAAGAAGAGAAGCAGCGTTACAGTCTAGGGAATCTGACGATAAAAGACCCTGTTTGCCAGTTAATAAGAAAATTGGATGGGAAGCCTATCCTCGACTCATAGAAGGCGTGTAAGCGGTTACTGGACGTAAAACCAGAGGAAGATGTGAGCCAAAATCACAACTACTGTTTATAATCAGGTGTATCACTAACTTTTTTATTTTTCAATGCATTATTTTTTCTATATCTTGCAGTATTTTTTTGACTTTTTAGCATCTAGGTTTTATTTTCCTGCAGATTTTTCTATTATCGATAACTTTTTAGTCTTTCAATGTCTACTTTTAGCTTTTCAATATTTTTTTTTTGACTTTTGTACACATGTTGCAGATTTTTCTACTTTTGTTAGCTTTTTTTGTCTTTCAATGTTTGTTTCTTTTTAGTTTTTCAAATATTTCTTTTGACATTTGTACGCACAACATTGATTATTTTTGTTTTCATTATCATTTTTGTTTTTATACTTTTTCTGTCAATAATTATTTTATCCCATTGAACTATTCTTTTACTCTTCTAGTTTCTTTATATGCACATTCATTATTGTCAATATGCACACAATCCTTTCAAGAAATCTGTGAGAGAAAATGGCAGAATCCTCAACACGCAAATTCAAAACTATTTGTGTCTTTTGTAGTCCAAACTCTGGCAAGAAAAGAGAGTACTTGATAGCAGCTAATGAACTTGGTAGGATTTTAGCTGAACGAAAAATTGATTTGGTGTTTGAGGGAGGTAGTTTAGGGTTAAGGGGTTGTGTCGCAAGTTCTGCATATATTAGAGGTAGTAAAGTTTTAGGAGTAGTTCTAAAGGCTTTGGCTCGAAATAAACAAATCACTGGTGGAACTATAGGTAATGAGTTACAGGTCAATAGCATGTATGAACGAATGGCATACATGAATCTCAATGCTGATGCTTTTATAGCATTACCTGGTGGTTTAGAAACATTTGAAGATATTTTCACCATTGCATCTTGGACCCAATTAACTGTTTTTCAAAAGCCATTGGGATTACTTAATGTTGATGGTTTTTATAATGGTTTGTTATCTTTTCTCGATCATGCTGTGGAACAGGGTTTTATGACACCGGCGAGTCGACGCATCTTAGTCTCTGCTTCAACTATTGATCAATTGATTGATCAACTGCAAAACTTTAAATCCGAACCTGATCCATTGATGGCGCAGGTAGTTTGGCACCCCAGGGCTAGTAGCAGTAAAAAGCGAGGACTAGATCTGAATCTCCGATTATAACTTCCCTAACTTTTGTAGTTTTTTTTTTTTTTTTTTTTTTTTTTTTTTTATCGCATTTTTTTTTGTGTGTGTTTTTTTTGTTGCACTTGATCAAGCGAAATTTTAGGTTCGAATCACTAAATATAAGATGGCTGAGTAAAGAGTTACTTTTGTACTCTTGATACGCATCTTAAATTTATGTGATTTTCCTTTTCAAAAAAAAAAAAAAAAAAAAAAAACTAACTAGCTAGCTAACTAACTAACTAACTCAAGAGTTATTCATACAAGATGGCTGAGTAAAGAGTACTTTTTGTGCTCTTGATACGCATCTGTATTTTTTTTCTTCTTTTTTTTTTTTAGTTTCCAAAATAAAAAATTAAAAAAAATAAAAATAAAAAAAAATAAAAAATTGATATTTTCTTTTTGTGTGATTAATTTCTCATACTTGCTTTTAGTGTTGTTTCAAGATGTTTTACAGGAAGCAAGGAAGTGAAATGCATATCCTGCTTATAATTTGGAATCCACTTTTCTACAAGAGGGAGTATTTTCTTTCTTTTGGTTTGTTTCTTTGACATTGAGGACAATGTCCATTACAAGTTTGGGGGAGGTTTAGTTTATTTTTTCTTTTTAGTCATTTCTTTTATGTTTTGATGAATAAATTTAAAATTTTTTACTCTTTTATTAATAAAATATGCTTGTGTTAAATAAATTGATGAAATGTCAATGATAGATTATAATTGACATTTATGGACAATTTATTAAAGTATTTCAGGTTGAGCAACTATTTTGGGTAAGAAATTAACTTTTATTAAGATTATGTTTTGTTTTGCTTTGCATTATATTGATTGCATTGAATTTGTGTATGCTTACTTAGAGAGGGCTTCTACACATTTTTTTCTTCATTTGCCTCACCTATCTTAGAACATGTTTTTGCAAACTTTTGAGGCGAAATTTTGAATTCATTTTGAAAGAGAGATATGATTTAGGCATTGTTTGTTTAGCCTGTTACTTGTATCTACCCTTATTTTAATTTTTTTTTCCTTAGTTTACCCCTTTGTGCCTTGATAATTTTAGCTTTCTTTTCTTTGTTAATTAAACCTTAATTGTTATCTTTCACCCTGTTTGTGAGATAATTTTGTCAAGTTTACATTCTAATGAAGAAAAGGGAGTTATTGAAGTTTTAAAAGAAAATAAGAATCTCTAACAACTGAAAGTATTATTCATTGTAAAAGATCACTTTCTGCTTAAAGTAAGTTTGGAGGACAGCAAGAAAATTGAATAAATAAAAAGTTAGTAATTCTTGCTTATCTTTAGAATAATGTTGTTGAAAAAAAAAATAAAAAAAAAAGAAAAAGAAAAAGAAAAAAATAAAAAAAATAGAAGAAGAAGAAGGGGGCTTAAAAGAAGAAAACATTGAAGAAGAATGATGCTTAAGATGGAAGGGATCCTTCATTAACATAATCCTTTTATTTGAGCTATTGATTTTCTTTTGTAAACTTGGTATAATTATCTTACTTTTGTTCATTTAGCCTTTTCTTTGTTAAGCCAAAAGATCTCGTGTTAGCCCCATTACAACCCTAGTCAAGACCTATTGATCTCTCTTGATTTGTGAATTCCATTAGTGGAGATTGTTTGCTTTAATATGCTTATGAGATTTGTACATCTATTTTATATCATTTGATAGAGGCATTTAAAGATATTAGTGTGTATATGCCTATTTGAAGTGCAACAATTTCTTTACAGTTGATTTAATGCATAGTTATTCAAGGCATGATTAAGATGAGGATTATTTTGAACCTGAGATAGAAGCTTGACTTGTAATACTATTGATATGTTGTTTGTAAATATTAATTTCTTGAGACCTTTAAAAAAAAAAAAATTCAACATAAGCATGAGGGGATTAAATTTTTTCTTTTTTATTTGTGATATTTTATTTTTCTTTGAAATAAATTTTTAAAGGTGTTTGTGGGTATCACCACTGGAAGCCCTCACGAGACTATAACTCGTCCTCTAAGGGACACCTAGGGGTTTAAAGGCTTGTTGCATACGCTAAATGCAATCGTAATTTCCTACGAAAGTGGACTAGTTTAGGTTTTGAATTTTCCTTTGCTTGAGGACAAGCAAAAACTTAAGTTTGGGGGTGTGATAACTCTATATTTTTAGAGTTATTTTAATTGTTTAAACTTAAATTTTAGCTCAATTCTCGAGAATGCAATAATATTATTACTTATTTTTAGAAATAAATAGTTCTACAATTTATAAATAAATTATAACATATTTTAAGTATTTTTATTTTATTTTTGCAGATCAAAATGATGCAGTAAAAATAAAGATGCAAGCAATGATTCAAGTTTTCAATCCATGATAAATAAATTCAATGGTTGGTGGCCAAAATTCAATGGTTGGTAGCCAACCTAACCATTTTTGAATATTGATGAAGAAATTCAATGGTTGGTGGCCAACCTAACCATCAATATTGAATTTTTGATGTAAGAGTTTTAATGGAACTTGAATTCTTCCACCAAACATGTCTATAAATACCATGCTTGGCAAAGGGAAATGGCATCAAAAGAAAATCCATAAAAAAAAATATGTAGAGAGATTTTCATATGTTTTCTTAGAGTAGATTAGTTTTATTTTTTATTTTGATCAAGAGGAGGAGTTTTTGGAAGCTTGAGTTCATCAAAGATTGTATCCCAAAACAAGTTCTCTCTAAACTCTATCTTGAATTTAATTTTAAATTGTTATTATGTTTATTGTTAATTTAATTGTTTCTTCTCTTTTAATTATGAATAGCTAATTTTATTTTATAGGATTTAGATGTAATCTTTTGATTTACATATGATTATTTATATTTAATTGATTGGATTTGATTGTTGGAATTAATCTTTTATCTTAGAACTTAATGCTTGTAATTAACTGGCCATTAATTGCATGATTTAAGATATTGTGTGAAGTAGCGAGAGTGGAAGCACAATATTAGTTCATTAGGATAATTGACCTAGGGAATGTATTGCTTAGAGATAAGAATACTCCTTTGTGATTTTTAAAAGGATTTCCATAAAACTTAATGGGTTTGTGTTAATTGCTTATGATCACGAGAGTAGACGTAAGGTTAATATGAACACACATGTTGTATCTTGAGAGAGAACATCATATAATTTAGGGAAATCTAATCATTAATTCCAGCAAAAATAATCCATCTAAAAATTATAAAGAAATCATATGTGATCAATTGATGAATTCTAAATCCTAAACCTTTAATTTTATTTCATATTTATCATTATTTATTTACTTCAATTTTATTTTAGCTTAAAATATAAATTCTCATAGTTGATTTTCTAAATAATAGAGTAATCTTAATTTTGGTACTTGTCAACCCTTCCTCGTGGGATCGACACTTATTTCACTACTATATTACTTGTTCACGACCTGTGCACTTGCAGAAATCGCGCAACACTAATTCATAAATGCGGATCAGATTGTACTGATTTTTTTATACACTATTTATTTTTTAATTAGCAAATATTTTTTAACATTGAAAAAATAAAAACATAGCAACATTGTAATAAATTCAACCTACTTTTAAATTCTAATAAACTAATTTATATAGCAAATAAATTAAATAAAGAAATCAATCCATAAAAACCATATTACAAGCTCCAACAACAAAAAGAAAAAAAAAAAATCCAAACTACTGATAAAAAATTCCAGCAAACAAAAGTAGTAGGTTCCTTACAGCAAAAAGAAACACAAAAAAAATTACATACTACAAAATATGAATTATTAATTAACATAATAATCAATTAATCATTGTACATTTAAAAATTTTTTCTTATCTTTATTACTGTATTTTCTAGTTAAAATAAATAGACTAAGTCTAAGATGACAATAATTAAAAATGACAATTAACAATCTTATACATATATATATATATATATATATATATATACACATATGGCTGCTGGATTGATTTACGGATTTAAAAATGACAAAGTAGCAAGTTGATGTGACAGTTAAAAACTTGCAAATGTTACTATATATATAGTATTATATGGTTGTTGGATTGATTTACAGATTTATATATATATATACATACATTTTTTTCAAATTTTCTCTTAAATATATATATTTATTTTTATACATATTAAATATTTTAAACCTAGTAATATATAATTATGATTATATATATATATATATATATATATATATATATATATATATATATATATATATATATATATAACACTAAATAATTTAATAAGATTTATAGTCGAATATTGTAAAATAATAGCTTGAAATTAAATATAAAATTAAGTAGAAAATGCGTATATAAACTTAACAAAATTATTTTAGTGGTTTGGTGGTTGATTAAAATTCTCAATACTAGAGTTCTTGAATTCTATCCTCACATTTACCATTGTAATTTTTTAATACATATTCCACTTGAAAAATTAAGCGGGTCTAGGCCTATAAATAAATACTACTAAGTAGTTTTAATAATAACTATCATAAAATTGATTTTATTTTTAAAAAATTAAATTATTTTACAAAGTTAATTATTTTTATAATTTATATTTGGTCATCATGCCAGGTCATTGAATTGGATCGTTGGGTTGGATGGGTTTATTATGGGTTTAGATTGGATTTTTTTCAGATTTTATGCTAATTCAAATGAATTATATAAAGAATTAGAAAGATGAGTTTAAAAAAATAAATATCAAACAAAATAATTATTAATTTTTCTTTTATTCTCTTTTCTTTTTTTTAAATTCACTTTCATCTATGCGTAGTGTTAGAGAGGTATTAAGTGCACCATCTTAATTATAAAAAAAAAATCATTTATGTTAAGATGAATTAATAAAAAAAAAAAAAGTAAAAACTAAAAAGGAAATTGCTTCCTCATGACCCTAAGATTAACTTCATTTACTAACTAGATTATAATAATATGCATGACTGTGAGTATAATAAAGAAAAAACGAGGTGAAGGAAAATGGAGGAGATAATTTTTTTTTCTTTTTTTGCCAAATAATGGAGGTGATAATTATTCCTTATGTTGTTTGACATTTTAATTTTTTAAGAATTAGAAGAAGAGTTTTATTTTTATTTTTTTTCATGGTCACATAATAGTCAATGATGGTAACATTTTTATTTTTTTCCTTGCGTCTCATCCAATTAGAATTCAATCATTTATCCTCTTTTTCTTTTATTATTAATTTTTAATTTTCCAAATATACAATAACTTCAATATTTTCTCATTTCCATTTCCTCTTCCTCCCATTTAAAAAAATTTTTCCAGTTCCTTTCTTATCCTATATCCATATAAAACAATATAAATATATGCATAACAAAAATATCACTATCATAACGGATAATAATTGGCATAAAATGAACTTGATATCAATCACGGATTTAAGATTTAAAATGAGTAGATAATTGACTATGACAGTACTAATTAATAATTAAAATAAAAAATATGATTAATGAACAACAAAAAAAAATACATAAATTTTTACCATAAATTTTCTTCTTAATCATAAATTAACTAGTATAAAATTTAACTTAATAAATATAAAATTTAGATTAAATAGTACAAACAAGAGAAAATGGATATTTACCATAAAAATTATCTTTTGTTTCTTTTTTATCTTCTCTCTTTTTTATTTTATTTTTGGTCTCTTTCTCCTTTTCTTTTGTTTGTTTATTATAATATCTTTTATTATTTTATATATAGTATATATAGATATGTACCGAATGACTTGAGAGATTCAACCCCACTGTACGCCCTACTCCGCATTAAAGTGAAGTGAGGTCCCAATTTCTAGTGATCAAAATGAAGTTAAATTGGTTCTAAATTAAATTGTCATGTCATTATCTTTGATTAAATTGTCATGTAACATATAATTGAATTGAAGTCCAAGAGTAGTATCCAAATTAAATTTCTTGAAAGCTAGCAAATGAAAATAAATCTACTGCTATTTTCTCTTATTGGACCGACCTCCATTTCTAGTACACAAATTCTGATTCAAGTGCAATCATTTCACAACACGTCATTGACAGAGCTTGTCCCTTTACTAGCATTTTTCTATGCAAATTTGCTCCTCTCGTTGTTTTGTTCATTATCTCACATCACTATAGCAATTATAAGCTTGTCCTTTTAGCAGCCTTCCATGTCGATGTTGATGTTGATCCCACCACGATTACCAAATTAAAACCAAGTATTTTTTTAATGGTCTTGGGTTGGGCTTCTATTGCTATTTGCACACCTAAATATCTAATTAGACCTGTCAAAAATTTTTGGGTAGGTTCAGCCATAATAAGCCCTGTGATTCTTTCCCCTCAGCCCTAATAAGGCCATTGACCTGACAATTTGGTGGGGCTATTTCAAGCTCGAACAACGAAAATTCAAGCCCAGAATACATCTAAAATCAAGTATAGAAGAAAGGAAACTGGGTTAATTCAATTAATTCACCAATAGATGATTATAAGACAAGATTATAGATTCAAATCAATACCCAAACCCTTGTAATTTTTATCTACATCGAATATATATATTAGTTTAATGAGACAATAATATATAGAGTAAAAAATGATATTGATATTTTTTCATTGAATAAAAAAAAATATAGAAAAATTATATTTGTTAAAATATTTCATCACCCATTAATTTGATATATAAAGTAAATCTATATACTCAGTGTAAGCAAGAATTTTACCACAATATAAGAGCCTTTTATGAACTATAATAATTAAATAAAACAATATACTAATTAAGATATAAGAGATTTTTTAACAATAAAAAAGATGAGACTATTTAAAAGTTAATCAAAATTCAAAATCTCACAATAGCTCATTAACTATAATTCTAATTCTAATTCTTTTTCCTCTAATTTATTGCCCGTGTTCATCTCTCAAGAAAACAAAACACTCCTTTAGCATAAAGCCCTAACCTTTACAAAACTTGCCCAAAATAGCATCCTAAAAAAACATTGTTAAGAGATGATAAAATGATAATTAGCTCAAAGCCAAAGCCAATCATCAGTAATAGAAGAACCTCCTTGTTGATAATCATAATTAGCACTAGGATTAAGCTTTTGAAGAAGATTAACATTGTCAGTTAGAGAATCAATACGATCATCAGAGCACTCTAACGAAGGCGTCCCATTATTGTTGCCAAGCTTCCCAGCCAAATCCAATGAACTTAAATTAAAATTAGAAGAAGAATAATTAGTAAAATCCCAATTATTATTATCTGGCATTGAATTGCTCTCCTTTTCAACATGATTAACACAACCGAAACTGATGAAGTTGCAGTCAGCAGCCTCCTTGTCAACCTTGCTTAAATCTGTGAAGAATGCAAATAAAATTGATCACAAAAATCTTAAAAAAAACATATTTTTCTAAAAAATAAAAATGCTTCGTATTGCAAATAACTACAGTATCAGCAAACGTCTTTTCATTAGGTTTAAAAAAAAAAAAGAATAAAAGAGTAATAATAACTAAAATATCTAATTTGGGTATATGGGATTATATTATATATTTGATATAGGTAAGAATGTAGGCAAGAATTTTCCATGCATACCGTTAAGTTTTTTTTTTTTCCCCCTTAATTAGGAACATTTTCAGTGGAATTAGAGTGTATTTATAGAATGTGTTCGTGTAACAAAAAAAAAATGTAATTGAAGAAATTTAATGAAGACGCAAAAAAAAATTTAATGGAGCAAATTACATATTAGGCTTACTCAAACTCTATCTACTATTATGATTAGAAATTTAGACTAATTTAAGGAAAGTCATTAAAAATTAAGGACTTCTTATATAATCACAAGAAGTAAATAAGTGAATAAATATATATAAGACTTATTAACATATTGTAACTTAATTACAATATGGAAATTAATAAGACACTAATAACAAATATATTGTAATTTATGCCAAAAAGAATATTTAAAATACAAAAGGTAAGTAAATAAATTTATTTATATTATGTAATACTAAATTCATTGCCTTTTCCCATAAGTTAGGTTTTAGACTTTGTGTAATAACTTAACCCTACGTTATGCATGCGGTCAAAGGCTGCTTGCTTGGCTATCTAAAGGCAATTCAAGATGAAGGAATTCCTTGCTAAACTGGGCCTTGCTTACGAATGTGACTGCATTATCTCTTACAGAGACCAACTGTAGCCAGTATTTGAGAAATTATGGAATATCATGCTCCACGAGTGAGTTGCTTAGTGACCAAGTGCTTATATATATTGTTAATTAGCTCGTTATAATTACGTACCATTGCAATTGAAGCAAGAAGTTGATTCAGATGGTAGTAAATTATTTCCGTTGTTGCCAGTTGAATTGTAAGCAAAATCAGAGCCTTGAAGAGCCATTATATCACTGTCGTCGAAGTTGCTAGTTGGAGAAGTATCAATGAAGCTCGAAATATCATCAGAATCACCAAAAATCAAATCAAGATCAGTGAAACCATTGTTATTATTATTAAACTTGCTCTTTACTTTATCAATCAACTTCTCTATCGCATCAACCAAATCTTGTAACTCCTTAACCGACTGAGATTTTTCGAAAAACTCGAAATCTAAATTTTCTACTGATCTTTTATAAATATTGTTGTCAGTAAGCTCCGCTTCTAGTTGTTTTATCTCATTCAAAATTGAAAGATAAGATTGCTTAGCTTCATTGTCTATAGAATCAAGAGGTTTATTTTCAAGAAAAGCATCAAGAACTGCATTGACTGAAGGATGGCCGAAACAGTAAATCTTTTTCTTTGGTCTCGAACTTGGAGGAGAAACCAAAACAGCTAATTGAGCATCACATAGCATGAACAAATCTGCTGCTTTGTTGAAAAGACCCTGGCGTCTTTTTGTGAAACTTACTGATCTTTGTTTCATGTTTTCTCGTTTCTTCATCTGAAGCTTTCTTGTTTTAGCCGCCATTGTTAGTATACTTGAGTTGAGTTGGAGTCGTACCTGCAAGCAAGGAGGCTGACGCTTTCTAGACAAGGGTGATGAAATCCTAATCTGCTATACTGGCCAGTCGAGATACTGGTCCGCCTGCTTTAAAGCGATTGTTCATGGCGATTGATGAAGGTTGAAAGTAGCGGTGACTAATTCAAGACAGGGACATCCTTTCTTGATATCGAGTTTTTATTTCTGTTTCAAGAATAGGGCGGCGATTTTAATTTTCATCCATATATATATAGGAAAAGAATGGAATAAAATCTTTTTATATATTCTTTTTGTTACGTAAAAATATTATTATATTGAATCATAGTCCAATTAGTAGATGTAGTTATAATATTTAATAGAATCTACCTCACGTTCCAATGCTTAATTAATTATATGGGACAAAAAATAATAATAAAAGTTTATGCACTTAATATTAGTTTAATTATTAATTAATTTTTCCATTATTTTTTAATCAAACATTTTAATTTTATTTGAGATTAAAATTGGTACTCCCCTTTAGTTTCTAGCACTTCTCTATTTTTTTTTTCAATTATTGAAGTGATTATA
Organism: Reutealis trisperma; assembly: GCA_947687605.1. Classification (NCBI taxonomy): domain Eukaryota; kingdom Viridiplantae; phylum Streptophyta; class Magnoliopsida; order Malpighiales; family Euphorbiaceae; genus Reutealis; species Reutealis trisperma. Next base: position 1,172,639 of record CANTUT010000008.1, read on the forward strand.
ATACTCTTCTTACATTTATTTAATAATTTTCAATAGGAAAGAACACTTAATATCTATTTGCTTCTAACACTTAATATCTACTTGTTTTTATCTTTTTTTTTTTATTATTATTACTTTTAAATGATAAAAATATTATTTATATTTTATTTTTTTAAAAAATATTTCACTAAAATATATTTAATAAAAATATACAATTTTTTATATAAAAAAGATCATAATAAAATTTTCATTTTTATATGTTTATAATAAAAGTTATTTTAATTTTTATATTATGCTTTTTAGATTTTTTTTCTCAAGCAAATATGTTTTTTATTATCAAGAAGAAATTTATTAATAAAATAAAAAAGATGGAAAATTGAATATCTCTTAATATGAAAATAATGTAATAATCTAGAAAATTTATTTTTTCTATAATAGTATGCATACAACTATTTAACTCTTTATTTGTCACCTTAATCCTATAATTTTTTTTTTCAATTTAAAAGGAAAAAATATGATTTTATTAAAATATTTTAATAAAACATATAATTAAAGAATATTTTCAATGAGTTGTCATGAACCAAGCATATTGCAACCAAAGATATTGGGTCTACAACTCATAGCCCAATCAAGAGAAAGAATTTGGAATAATTGGTGTTTAGAGAAAGGAGTGCCAAAGGGCGAGAATCAAGGGAAGAATGTGGAGAACCAAGGGGAAAATGGGCCAAATATTTCTATTTAGCTATTTTGTTAGTTTTGATAGTATGTTATTCAATTCTTATTTTTATTAGCTATAATAGTACTAGAATCATTAGTTGGTGTGTGCAGATTATGTCATGGTCCTATTAGCTATGTTTTTGTAGTGATTCTTTTAAGAATCAATAGGATGCAAAAATAGTAGGGAATGTACTACACAAATTAATCAATTTCCTTAAATTTTGTTCTTATATTCTCTGCTCTCCCTCTATTTCTCTCCCCCTCTTTATCTCTATGCTTGATCCTTTTCTCCTCTATTCAAGTTTTATTTCTTTCTCTTTCCTTCTTATTCTTTTCTTCTATTTCTAATTTAATTTAAGATCCATGACAAATGGTATCAGAATGGTCAATCCTTGACCATTGCTTCTCTGATTCCTCTATTTATCTTCAGTTTTCTCTCTTCCTCTCTTCTATTTTATTCTCTATTTTCTCGGTCAACAAACAACCACTTTAAACCTTAATTATTCTTCTTCTATTCTCTTTCTCTCTCTTCCTCTATAATATGTTCTTACTCTAATTTTGTTCTCTCTTCTTTCCTCTCTAATCTTCTCAATTCTCTTTTGCCATTTCTCTACATCTCTATCATTTGTTTTTTCCTCTGATTCCTCTATCAATAGAGGCTTCTCCTACTCTATTAAAGAAATAAAAAAAATCTAAATCTTAGCGATTTTATGGCAAATCACAAGCAATTGGAGGTGCAAATTAGAGGCGTTTCTGTAAATTTGGAACACAAATATCTTAGACTCCCTTTGAAACAACTCAAGGCGATGATAAGATGCTTTAAGCCATGCAAGCGGAAAATTAAAGAATGTTAAGGTGAATTAGAGATTCCATGAACAAATTTGTGCAACCTCATGATGAAGGCATAAATTCTATGATTCAGGCATTTTTTATTAAAATTGAAAAAGAGAAAAAATATTGCAGAAGTTAATGCAAAAATCTAATTTGGATAAATTTATTCCTAAATTAGATTTTGTTTCAATTGATGGGACTATTATTGATGTGAAATGATAAAAATAAGAATGAAACTTGTGTTGAGTTCTTATACTATGGGAATATTGAATTGAAGATTGAAGAATGTATTTTGAGTTGTAAAAGGAAGTTAAGCTTGAAATTTGGAGAAGGTAGAGAAAGAAATTAAATCCTATATTCCTTGGGACCATTATCAGCAGCCAAACGCTTGTTATTATAGTTCTAGTGTTGTCGGTGAATTTGTCACTTGACGAAACTTCATGGGAAGACTTGCCGTTCAAGCCCAGTTTTCTCAATTTTTCCTCGAGGACAGAGAAATTATCTAAGAGAGAAGTATTGTCACAGACCAAGCATATTGCCACAAAAAATGTTGGGCTTACAATTCACAACCCAATCAGGAGGAAGAATTTGGAAGAATATTGGTGGTTAGAGAAGTTGCCAAAGGGGAGAACCAAGGGGATTTGAATAGGCTTAGATATTCTATTTAGCTATTTTGTTAGTTTTGATAGTCTGCCATTCAGTTCTTATTTTTGTTAGCTGTAATAACACTAGAATCATTGGCTGGTGTGTGCAGTTAGTGTAATGGTCCTATTAACTATTTTATTTTGTAATGATTTTGTTAGGAATCATTAGGCTATGAGAAAGAAGGAATGTACTATAGAAATCAATCAATCAATTTTCTCAAATTTTATTCTTTTATTCGTTGATCTCCCTCTCTCTCACTCCCCCTCTTTATCTCTATCCTTGATCCTTTTCTCCTTTAAGTTTGTTCTATTTCTTTCTCTTTCCTTCTTATTCTTTTCTTCTATTTCTAATCAAATCTCATGTCCATGACATGAGCACAATTAATTTTTTTAATTAAATTTTAATAAGATTATAATGTAGAAATTTATTTATTAAACTATCTTTTTTGTTAAAAAATAAAGGAAAAAAAGACTTTTCTTGCCAATGAAAAACATGAATTCAGAGAGTTTAGACTAGAGAGAGAGTCTTGAAAAATAGAGATCCATTGATTTTACTTTTATTTCTTTTATATATAGGAGAAAATGAGGACCCCCCTATAGAGACCATTTTTGTCCCTCATCAATATATATATATATATATATATATATATATATATATATATATATATATATATATATATATATATATATATATATATATATATATATATATATATATATATATATATATATATATATATATAGACACCTTAATTCGAAACTTGTTTGTAATTAAAACAACAAATCAAAAGAATATAGTTAGACTAGGATGGTGTCTGTGCTTTGCACGGGTTTACATTTTTACCATATTATCAATATTTATAAGTAAAGGTATCATAATTTGATAAATTAATTACTTTTATAGTGACGATTAATCTTGAAACAATCATTTAAAAATTAATTTAAAATAAAAACAAATAATTTTTTATAAAATTATAAATTTATAATTGTAATATATATGTTAAATTAGATTGAACAAAAAAACTATATATTAAATAAAAAAAAAGTTTCCAATTATATAATCATATATATATTTCTCCATTTGCATACCCATCATCTTTTTGCTATGAGGGCATAGTCCATTACCATTTTTTTTTTCTGGCCCTTGCTTGTCTCCCACCAGCCATGCTTTTGATTTTGTTATTATAATACAATGCATTTTATCAAAAAGATGTATGCATATAAAGGTACACTGAGCAAATATAGGTTTTGCTTATATAAGGGAAATAGGATTTTATGTTTTTTTTTTTTCAACCTTCAATCTGATTCTTTGATTAAATGTATAATTTGTTATTTTGGTAATTTGAAAAAACAAAATCTAATTAATTAATTTTCACCATTTAATTATGTAAGTGAAAATAGTATTTGTCTATTTGTTTAGAAAAATATAAGATTATATTTGGGAGATCCAATTTTCTATATTAAGCACTTAATAGTTTACATTCCCCTTAAGAGATAATAGAGTGTTCAAACTTACCGACAAGATAACTAGATAATTGATAAAAGTGACAATGAAAATATTCAAAGTTACTAGCAAGATAATTAAGTAACTGATATACTAGACTAATTAATAAGGTAATTAAGTAATTGGTAAACCATACGATAATTAAGTAATTGGTAAACTGAACTAATTGGCAAAGTAATTAGATAATCGATAAATTAGACTAATATTTCTTGATGTCATGTTAAATTTTTAATATAAATTTAGAGAATTAACTTTAAAAATTAATTGTTAAAGTTGGAGAGTCATTTTCATATTAATTACTTAATATTTTTGTATTTAATCAATGTGCGATACTCTAATATTATCTTGCAACTAAACAAAATTCAGAGTAAGAATATTTTTTGAGATTAATAGACTACAAAAGTAAACTATATAATTGTTAAAATTTGAGCATTATTTTACTCTCCAATTTGATAAGTGGAGTTTTATTCATGAGATTAGATTATAAGAGATTTTTTTTGCTTTGTAAATTTATATTTGAATGCAATTGATAAGTGTCTTATTTATAATTTTTTTTGAAAAATTTATTTATGATTTATTAATATGATATATGAAAATTATTTCATAATATTATTAACTTGTTTGTGATAAATAAAAAGTAAAAAATAAACTTTTTCTTGTCACTAAGTAAAAAAAAAAAAAAAGAAAAATATTCCTTAAAAAACAAAAGTATCACCAATTTAAGACTATGTTTAATTTGTGAAATAAAATATACAAAAAATATAATAATTATTTGTGAGAAACATAATGAAAGGGCATGAAATTCAAAAATAAGAGAAAGCCTTAAATGGACAGAAGAGATGCACTGGCAAGCCACATAAAAAGCCTACACATGCACAAACCACTCTCTCAATGATTTCTGCTGTTCAGAGTCTCCACATAGTCTCATGAAAGTTGAAACCTTTTTCTTTATTGGAAAAGCAACACTAACCTCACCAAGGGCTGTATAACCAAACCGGTTAATCTATTTAAACCAAACCAAAAATCATAATGTATAAATGTATAGAGTTGGTTATGATTCAAAAAATAAGTAAATCAAATTTTCAATTTGATTTGTGGTTTAACAAAATTTAAAGCTACATAACCCAAATTAACTTGAAATATTAAATATATATAAAAATATATTATAAATTATTAAATTATAATAGTATAAAAAAGACTATTAATTAAATAATTATCAAAATATTTACTAACATTTTTGGAGATAATTTCATTGTAATTTTATTTAATAATATCATATATTTATTAAAATATTCCATTATTTTTTCATTTTTCTTTTAATGATTATAACTTTAATTTAAATATGATTAATATTAATCTCTTTTCATTTATATATATATTTTAAGATATTTATAATATTTTTATTTTTATAATTTTTAGAATTTAAAATAAGTGGTTAATAGAAATCAATTCAAAATATAAAATTAATAAAAACTTTAATTTGATCTCAATGTAATTTTTAATAAATCAAACTAATCCGAAATCATATATTTCACTTCAGTTTAATTTTGATTTGAAATCAATAAAAAATATCGATTTGATCTACTGTATTATTCACAAATCGCTCAAACCAACTCAGTTAAACCATCACTAACATCACATATAAAAAAAAAAAAATCCACAGAGAGTCGCCTTTTAGCCAACTCAACACAGCTGTAATGTTGTGTATACACTTACCAACACATTACACAATTATAAATAATTATAGGAAAACACACACGCATATTACATATATTAAGAAGGATAGAAAAAAACATGTCTGATGTTTAATAAAACATATGATTAATTAGTCAATCTTTATAAATTAAATACTTATCCTTTATATATATATATATATATATATGATTTTACTTTTATTGCACTCTCGAGTTTTTGATTTAATATTAGTTATTTCAATTTAAACAAAATATACACATTATTAATTTTGTACAAATGATCTTTCTATTTATGTATACTAAAATTATTTTTAGAACGATGAGTTTTCAAATTTTAATGACAGTAAAAGTGAAATTTATATAAAAAAATTAATTATTATTTTACTTTAAATTCAATGAAATTCAAGGAAGTTATTTGTTGAAAAGTGAAAAAAGTAAAACAATTAGTTAATCGCTTGCATTTTAATAAAGCTAGTCTTAAATTTATAGCAAGGTGTATACCTTCTTCTATTCCATAATAACAACACTTTTTCCCAGTAAAATACATCATCAATATAGCTTTTATGATGCCTACACTGTAGTGTTTTTTTTTTATAATTTTTTTAATAAATATGAGTATACATGTTTAGATGATTGCCGATCATCTATTATCTGATTGATCTTCTTATAGTTTTACATTCGAGTTTCACAAATATAAAAAATTGTCATTAGTTGTGTTAAATGTTTAATATCAACTTGGAAGAACTAATTTTAAAAATTAGTTATTAAGAATTGAAAGTCCATTTTCATATTAATCACTTAATATATTTGTAATTAATTCATGTGTAATTATATTTTTAATAGTCTGCTCAAGTGGCAATTGAGTAAAAATAATTTATTTGAAAGAAATTCTCCAGAGATTAGAAATTGAAATTCTGCTTCGAATTATGATAGAATATGAGGTGGTACAATAATCGATTATACTCTGATACCATATTAAATTTTTAATATAGATTTTAGAGAATCAATTTTAAAAGGTAGCTATTAAAATTATGGAGTTAATTTCTATATTGATCATTTAATATATTTATAATTAATCAATATGGAAATATATTCTTAATAAGTTTGATAAAGAATATTCAATGGAAAAGCTATTGTGTAGCTTATTTCAGCTATTAAATGGCTATTCGAGTATGGACACTAGTCAAAAAATAAAAATAAATGAATAAAAAGTAAGGATTTTAATCTATTATTTATAATGACAATCACTGTAATCTAATAAAATTTTATCAAAATCTCATTTTTTAATTTAATTTATTTTTATATTAATCTAATTATGTTTATCTTAAATAATTATTTTATAACCATATTTGTGTTGAAAAATCGTTTTAAAAAAAAAAGCATAAAAAGCAGTTATGTCCGTTTGTTTTTATTAAAAAACAAAAACAAAGCAGTTTTGTTTGGGAAAAATAACGCTCTTCAAACAATGCTGTTGCGGCACTTGACCGTTAACCTAACTCTAATCTAACATCCAACAAAAACAAGAACAATTAAGAAGAAACGTTTCCCTTAAACGTTTCTTTTTCTCTCTATTTTTTAAATTACTTTCACATCCTCAAAATTTAAAATAATTAACTTTAATTTTTATTATTTTAAAATTAATATTTTAATTTTTAAAATTGATTAATCACAATATTTTAATTTTTATTTAAAAAGTATTACTTTTTTTACTGCTCTCTTTGTTGCAAAAAAAAATTTACTAGTCCTTTTAGAATGTTCCAAAATACTTATACACTTTAAAAATAAATATATATATTTATCTATTTTATCTTTATTAATTAAAATATGTATTCTCAAAATTAATAATAAAAATAATAATAAATAAATATATATAAAAATATAAGTGAAAAATATAATAAAATTTATAAATTGACAAATAATTAATAATATTTATTTAAATTGTGTGAAAAAAATGGATAATTCTTTTAAAATAGAAGAAGTATATCTTAATTTTTAACATTTAATTTATATAATAATTTCATTAATAAAATTTTAAAATATAAAATTAAAATATCTGTAATAAGTAATTATATAAAATAAATTAAATTAATTTAAAATAAAAATTTTAAATAGTAATTATCATTAAATACAAAATATCTACTTTTCTTTCATCTAAATAATTATAATTTGAAGCTATTGTTTAAAAATAAATTACCATTAAATGATATGTGTGATTATATTTTAAGTGACTATTATTTCATAATTAATACTTGAAGAACATTATTATTATTATTAAAAAATTTCATAAAATAAAAATTTTAATTTTAAAACATTAGTTTCTAAAATATTAATAAAAAAAATGTTAAAAGTTATTATTGTAATTCGCTTTTATTTTATTTAAAAAAAATTGTTTGGGTGAATTGATGCTATTGGGTTGAGAGTAGACATTTCCGTTTCTGTCTGCCTCGTTTGACCAGTCACCTCCTCCTTCACTAAAGCCTCCATTTTTATTTTTGTCGAGCTTTTCTCTAAGCAAAATAAAAAATGAAAAATATTTTTTTTCAAAAATAAATAAAATAACGGACAAAATCACACCCGCAACACGCACAGAGAGAATCAAATCGTCTAAATTTAGCGGATCTGCTGCTAAATTTAGAAGAAAAAGGGAACTGATTAGGGTTTTGTCTCTGTACATACTCAACAATCTGTGTGTTGTTATTGTTCAAGATGATGATCTCTAGAGGTTTGTTTGGGTGGTCCCCACCTCATATACAGCCGTTGACGCCTGTCTCTGAGGTTTCTGAGCCGCCGGAGTCTCCTTCACCGTATCTTGATACTACCGCTGAGGCTGCTGCCGCTGCTGCTGCCGCTGCTCAGGCTGAGGCTGAGGAGGAGATGGAAGAAACCGAAGAGATGGAACCACCTCCTGCTGCTGTTCCTTTCTCTCGGTTGTTTGCTTGTGCTGACCGGCTTGATTGGGGTCTTATGATTGTTGGTTCGCTTGCTGCTGCTGCACATGGTACTGCTCTTGTTGTTTACTTGCATTACTTCGCCAAGATTGTTGAGGTTATGAGGATGGGTCCTGAATCGCCTAATAGACTTGAGGAGCAATTCGACAGGTTCAAAGATGTGAGTAGTTTGGACATTTCAATTTTTGAATTTTTTTTATGCTTGGAAATTTAGATTTGTAGTAGTGTTTGTGGTTGCTTTGTTGGTGGAAAGATGTGGGAAATGGAAAGGAAGATGGGGTTTTTGAGTTATGGGTTTTCGGTGAATTGAGCTTGTTGAGCGCAGATGAAATTTCAACTAAGAAAGCAAATAATGGATGAATTAACATTTGGGATTTGGGGAATTCAAAATTGATAAAGTTTGGAATTTTGTGTTTTGATAGCATTTCTTGTCTTTGTCTGGTTGAAGGAAAGCAAAAATAGGTCCTTTCTAGTGATAATTGCACGAGGAAGCAGCTTAGTTTTTTCCCCCCTTGCAGTTGGATTTAGAACTTATGTATTCAATGCTTTTAAGTTGCTTTTTTGTTGGGGAATATCATTTTGGTTTAGAGGCGAAAATGATATGTTAAGCCTTATGCCTTATGAAGTGAAGTGAAGTGAGTGCTGCTCGGCAACATGTTTTTGTTTTCTATGATTGGTGTATCGTTTAGGAATAATAGGGGGCTGCAGAGTACTGTTGGCTTGTCACAGTTCATTTTTCTTATTACGTGGTTGTTGGGATATCAGAACAGGTATCACTTGCGTAAAGTATTTTTCACTTCATACATCAAGAACAATTAGGAAGCTAGCATTTATAGTTTAAGTTTCTAGTAATGTAAATCCAACTAAATCAGCTGAAGACATAATTCCAATTAAATTCAATCTGATTATCCTACTTCAGTAAAGAAGTTTACAACCTATGGTAACATTTGAGTGCATTTTTCACTCATTCTACTGTAAATTGCTGTTAGCTATGGGGATGGGGAGTTAGGGTTTATGCAGGTTTGCATGATGTCTGAATTGCTCATTGAAGTTCAGAAATGGTTTATGTCTTTAAACACAAGATATTGGTTGTACTTTCATTTTAGTCTCCTACTAGTTGCTTATTCAATAAAGGAGATGTGTGAATCTATGCCATTTTCTCTGTCTTTGTTTATGAGGATCAGCTAAGTAAAATACAGACTTTGTCCCCAGAGTTTATACTTCCTTATATATATGAAAAAAAAAACCCTCCTCTTTTTGCTCCTCCTCTTCGCAATTTCACGCAAACTCTCTCTCTCCCTCTCAATCAACCAATCGTTTCTTACATTGCATGTTAAAATGCAGTTAGAATACTGAGGTTAGATTTCAAAAGTATTTTAAGGATTCCTTTCTGTTAGAAGGCATGCTTATATATATAGATTTGTACTTTGAGAGGGGAGCGCTTATACTAAACATTTTTGTATGGAATTCTATGCATTCTATTACTACTCAAATATTAGTTGAACTATAATCTCTAGAAAATGAAAATATGGGGGGGCCTACACGTTTCATCTCAAGGGGGCTAATGTTAGTTCACCACTCATGTGATGACCTCTAGGAATCTGTTTTGAGGTAGACCAACTCTTATGGAAACTTGCACATTCTTTGTTACACATTTCTTGGAGTGTTTTCATTTGGTTGAAATTTTCATGTGCAAATGCAGTTGGAGATACCATGGTTATATGCTATAACCATTAACCTGTTTTTCTTAATTCTAGAGAGGATGTATTAAGGTTGGGGGCAGGAAAAGGCAGACATGAATTACAAAAAACAAGCCACTAAACATCAATCATGACTAAGAGAAGCTCCTCGCAGAAAGAAGCCCCTATGATTAGTCATTGAAATTCCGAGACATTCTGTCAACATCAGCTATATTAATCCTTCTCTTCCATTCTACTTAGTTTAGGACCACTTATTTTTTGGTATGGATGATCTAAAGTCTTCTTTACTGTTTCATTCTATCCGTATGTCCAAATTATCTTAGTCTTCTCTCCATCAGCTTGTTCTTACTAGGTGCCATTTGTACCTTCTTACAGATGTACTTCATCTTTATTTGGGCATTTCTTGTATTTTTGACACATCCATGTTAACACCTTGTCTCTCCTACTCATTTGGGATGTGCTATAACCTCATTGCCCAACTTTCCTCTCCAAGAAACTGTTTCAAATCGACCTTGTAGGACTTCTCCTTCAACTTAGTGTGAATTTTTTGAGTACGTCTGACACCGCTTGTCCATTACAATTATTTCTATGCCTTTGTGATTTCTTCTTCACCTTCATGTTGTAAAACCTAAGTACCAAAAGTAATTGCTTTGCAGAACTTCTACTCCATCTTGGTTGGTCATGATTTTTTACTTTTAACTTGCAAAATTGCAATGCATGTATTTTTTCTTCATTCTACTTAGCTTCCTAAACTATAGGGTGCTTCTCCATAGCTTCAGTGTCAGGTAACCTCAAATTATAATTGGTTTCATCTATCAAAACTATGTCATTGGAAAAATGCCCACACCAAGTGGTATCCTCTTCTAAATACTTTATCAACTTATTCACACTGCATTGATTATAGAATTGTGGTAAAAAAATCCCTTTCTATCCCAACAGTCCTTACATTTGAGGCTATGCTTCATGTTCACTCAAATATGTTATAGTTTCAAAGATGCAACGCACATGAGGTACTTAGGGCCTTGGCATTAGGTGCAAGCGCATGCATGCTTTTGGTGGGTTTCGCTAGCATTTATTCTTGAAATTTGTGAACTCTTTATAGTATCATGATTTGTAAGTTACACTACCGAATACAAAAAGCCCAAAATTCTTAATAAAAACATCAATACTGCATAGAATATCACTATTGAAACTAACTCAGCATGTTATGGACGCGGCAGTGCAATGAAATCATTCATACAAGATGATAATATTGAACTCCAGTTCTATCCTTTGTCTTCATAAACACTACAAAGAAGGTGACTATGAAGATTACTTCAACAAAGGCCATGCATACACGAGTACATTGAGAATAAGTAAATCCAATCAACAAGAGTAAAACTAAAAGAAAAATACTCTTAGGCCTTACGTTGAGGCACCCTTAGAAGGATTGTTCTTGGGTGTTCTTATGCACCTTAATTTTGAATCCTAGCTTGAGACCATTCAAGGCACATGATACAGCTTTAGTTCTTGTATCTTTTTGGCAGACTAGGAGTGGCATAAGCTGGGGCAATGGGATGGAGCCATTTCCTATCCTCATCCCAACATCAACAGGGAGTCTTTGTCCTCTTCTTCGTCCTTACACCCTTTGCAGGGATAAAATTTTCCCCATTCCTGTCACTGTCAGGGATCTCTGTTCATGGCTTGTGTTATTTTTTCCTTTTTCTTTACAATTTTATATGACACTAGTTATACTAAAATACGAGTAAAAAGTTAATAATTGTTCATTGAAGATATTCCCTGAGAGGCAGGGAGAGCACTCTACTTCCCTGCAAAATATTTCTCCATCCCTGTCCTTGTGGAAGGAAAAAGGGCCATCTTGCTTCATTTGGTGTGGATCCTCATGGAGAATGGGGACAGACCCCAGATCGAGCAACACATTTATGCATCTAATGAAAACTTGTTTTGCTTCTCACCTGTCACCGCACAGATTTTGGAACCTTATCTTAAACCATCCTTCTGAACTAAAATCAAGTTGATTTCAGATACTGCTACTGCACTTAACTAGTCTTTTTTCTTTGGCATTGTTTATTGTTTATTTTAATTAGCAATCACAAAAGGTTTTACAAATGAGTAATATTATTAGGTTCCAACTCTCTCAATTCTGACATACCCCTGAATAGCTTAGAATAATGAGGTTATTTAAAATTGAACTTAATGCTTGACTGCATACAGTTCCATCATAAATGTTTCCTGGAAAATTGCTAAACTGTCCCATGTATATGCCATGTCCCTCGAGTATGAAGTTTTTTTGTTGAAATTATTATTAGTAATATATAATTATTGTGATGAGTGGAAATATTATCTGTGTTGAAAACTCTGCTATAGTACTTTTCTGTGGCTATGGAATTTTTATGCAACTAATATCTGAAAGCAATGAGTGTTAAGTGCTGTTATATAGAATCTGTCACATGAACTTGCCTTTTTCTCCCACAATATATCTGTATTGACATGAGACATCATGGTCTTGCTACAAAAAGGAATTTGAGATACAGTATTGAGATGTTAAACACTGGCTATATACGGGTAATGAGACACTATTATTTTCATAATTTCTCAAAGGTTCACAGCAAAGGTTTCCTTGGGGAGGGATGGGTGGGACATGCTTGTGTGTTTGTGAGTGAAAGAGAAACACAGAGAGGTGGTTGTTTTGTCTTAGATAGATGAGAAGATTTGATCTGGAAGAGTGAAGGGGGGCAAAGAGAGTCGTGCTGCTGGTTTCGATGTTGAGTTTGTTTGCACGTTAAAATGCTTTTTCCTTTTAACTTGTCCTTCGTAATTAATTCACTTTAATCATGAATATTTGTATAGGATAAATAATTGGAAGTAGCTCAAGTGCCCTTCAAACAAATGAAATGATCTGTTTTACTTTTTTGGGAACTTGTTTTAAACTGTTTGGCCCAGTTATTTCTTTATGATATTCTGATTTTCTTCTGCCACTTTTTTCTTTTCTTTTCTTTTTTTTTTTTATTGCCCTTTTGTGTGTGTATGTGTTTGTCTCACACTGAAAGAGGTGGGCCTCGGAGGTTATTTTGGATTCCCTTGCTATAAAAATCTATTTAAAAGTGTTTTTTTGCATATATCAAGTGAATTCAAACTCTTTTCATTAACCAAAGTGTTTGCTTTCTGCAGCTAGCTTTAACCATTGTTTATATAGCTGTGGGTGTTTTTGCAGCTGGTTGGATTGGTAAGGTTTAGATATTTAGCATATTTATTTCTGTTACATTTCTGTTATCTTCTGTCTTCTGATGCATAATTCCTGGTTGTCTTTGATGCTAACTTGCTTTCTGTAACAGAGGTATCATGCTGGATTCTAACTGGTGAGCGTCAGACTGCTGTCATCAGGTCCAACTATGTTCAAGTATTATTGAATCAGGACATGAGTTTTTTTGACACCTATGGAAATAATGGAGACATTGTGAGCCAAGTATTGAGTGATGTGCTTCTCATTCAGTCTGCTCTTAGTGAAAAGGTATATTAGAGATTCACGGTTCCACCCAGCCCGACTCTATAAAATATCTTATCTAACTTGTTGAGAGGTCTTTGATGATGTAGGTTGGAAACTATATTCATAACATGGCAACATTTTTTAGTGGTCTTGTTATTGGATTTATCAACTGCTGGCAGATTGCCCTTATAACATTAGCCACTGGCCCTTTCATTGTTGCTGCTGGAGGTATATCAAATATTTTTCTTCACAGGCTTGCTGAGAGTATTCAAGATGCTTATGCAGAAGCTGCCAGTGTTGCTGAACAGGTTAATTTATTTTTCCTATCTTACCTCATTAATTCCACACAACCCCCACCCCCCACCGAAAGAAGGCGGCCCTAGCCCTTAAAAAGGGAATAAAAGAAACAACCCTTTTCTCTCAACAACTATTTTAATATTAATTTTACAAGAGTCATTGGATTTGGTCCCAAACATCTTTTCTTGGTATGATGAATCTGCTTAATTAGGGCTTCAAAAACTTTTTTCTTTTGTGTTTGATATAAATTATATTTATTTAACTATCAATTGTGCAAGATAAAGAAGGATTTGATTACTTTCGTATTTTTGTTTAGTTTTTATTGTTTAATTTTTTTGTGCTCTTCAATATCATTGTGAATCAAATGAATTCTGCAGAAATAAGCATATTACTTGATGTACATATCCAATGCTTAAGATTATTAATCACCACCCTTTTTTCAGCATCATGAATTTTTCGGTCATGTGCCATTTAACTTGGATTTGGTGTGTTTTCTTTAACTTATTAAGATATCATATTCGTGAATGTGTTTTAACTTACTGCCTTTCTTTTTTCGATTTGGTCTTGTCAGAAAAGATGATCTTACAGACTAAAATCATGTGTTCTAGATTAAAATGGTTTAGTTTTAATTCTATTGAATAACGGTAGGGAATTTGGCTTTCTCCATGTTAAGTGTGTGGCCAAATGCATAATATGTCCCTGAAACCTGAATTAATTGGGAAAAGTCTATTGCACTCTTGATCATTTATTTTGGTTTCTGACCTATTCTAACCTTAGGTTTTAAGTGCATGCAATTTCTGATAAAGTCTTGGTCAAAACTTTGCCAGGTCTCCTCGCAGCAATCAAAGATAATTAAATAAAATTTAGATGAAAATATGAACCGTTGACATATGTATGAACCCCATAAAAGTATCATGTTTCAATCTTCTTCTGAGCTCTACTTGCATCTGGATGCATATCCCTACTCAGCACTCGCAATGATGAGCTAAAAAACCCTGCTTATTGGTTACAGAACCAAAATTTTAAGTGTCCAATAGTTTGAAACACAAAATGAGGGGTGCAATAGACTTTTCCCTGTTAATTCAAGGAAAAAGTAATTTATTAGGCCTTGAGTTTAATCATAATTAGTTATCAAGTGTTTGTATGTTTTGTTTTCAGAGATTGTGTTGTGCATCTGGTATCACTACCAAAGGCAACAATCCCTATGTAATCCTATCTGTGCATCATATTCATAGGCTATTCCCTTACATTTAGTGTCATGATAGATGTAATGGCTTTAGCCTTTAGGGTGTACCTAGTGTCAAGCAATTTAATGTTTACCAATGCACTGAAAACCTCTATGTATTTGTCCCTGGCTTCATGGTATTGGCATCTGTCTTCAAAATTTTTGTGCTTGCCTCTTAAAATTTTCCTTTGTAAATTTGCCAAAAGAATTTATTCAACATGCTTCTTGTTATTCTAGTGAAATAACTTGTGATACTGGATGCTGAAAATTTCTTAAATTATGCAGGCAGTCTCATATATTAGGACCTTGTATGCATTCACAAATGAGACATTGGCGAAGTATTCATATGCAACCTCACTACAAGCAACTCTGAGATATGGTATTTTGATTAGCCTAGTTCAAGGACTTGGGCTTGGATTTACATATGGGCTTGCAATCTGTTCATGCGCCTTACAACTATGGGTTGGAAGATTCCTGGTTACACATAACAAAGCTCATGGTGGTGAAATAATAACAGCCCTGTTTGCTGTAATTTTGAGTGGCCTGTAAGTGTTTTGTTCTTCTCTCTTGTTGGTGATATTACATTGTATATGGCCTTCTCATCTGCAATCTTGGGTGTTTCACAGTGGGCTGAATCAAGCAGCTACAAACTTCTATTCATTCGACCAAGGACGAATCGCTGCTTATAGACTTTATGAGATGATAAGCCGATCTTCTTCCACAGTTAATCAAGATGGAAACACCTTAGTGTCAGTGCAAGGAAATATTGAGTTTCGGAATGTATATTTTAGCTATCTTTCTCGTCCTGAGATCCCCATCTTGAGCGGCTTTTACCTTACAGTACCTGCTAAAAAAGCTGTGGCACTTGTTGGGAGAAATGGTTCTGGAAAAAGCAGTATTATCCCTCTCATGGAGCGGTTTTATGATCCCACCTTAGGTATTACCTCGTGACTTATTCTATTAGGTTTCACAGAATTCCTTAATTTTATTCACACGACTTCCAATGTTAATTTTATTCTCATGTCTTCCAATGTTTTTACATTTTTCTTTTTGTATCTTTTTTTATTGCGGTGCAGGAGAAGTTCTTTTAGATGGAGAGAATATTAAAAATCTGAAACTGGAATGGTTAAGAAGCCTAATAGGACTAGTTACCCAGGAACCTGCCTTGCTAAGTTTGAGTATAAGAGATAATATTGCTTATGGAAGAGATGCTACTTTGGATCAGATAGAAGAAGCTGCCAAAATCGCACATGCACATACATTTATCAGCTCACTTGAGAGAGGCTATGAGACACAGGTGAAACTAGCAAGACTAAATTTTTGCTTGAACCTGTGTTATTCATTGTTTCTACTTTGGTCAATCTTTTGAGAAAATAATTCTATTCTTTCAGGTGGGCAGAGCTGGTTTAGCATTGACTGAGGAACAGAAAATTAAACTTTCTATTGCTAGAGCAGTGCTTTTGAATCCAACAATTCTTCTGCTTGATGAGGTTACTGGTGGACTTGATTTTGAAGCAGAGAGAGCAGTTCAGGAGACTCTAGATCTCCTCATGTTGGGTCGGTCAACCATAATAATAGCTAGACGTCTTAGTCTTATTAGGAATGCTGATTACATTGCTGTGATGGAAGAAGGTCAGCTTGTTGAAATGGGTACACATGATGAATTATTAAACCTAGATGGTCTATATGCTGAACTTCTCAAATGTGAAGAAGCGGCAAAACTTCCAAGAAGGTATAGCCTGATAAGAAACTATCTTTGCTGTGGTGAAATTTCTGTGTTAGTACAGCTTTTCTTTTCAAATTTTTTAGTTTTTCTAAGTAGTGAAAATGGATTTTCTATGTTAAAGTACATGCTTATGAGATGTGTATCCTTCTCCAGGATGCCAGCTAGAAACTACATGGAGACTTCTGCTTTCCAAATTGAAAAGGATTCTTCTGCCAGTCACAGCTTCCAGGAACCATCTTCTCCAAAAATGATGAAATCACCCTCTCTTCAGAGAGTTCCTGGCATATTACGGCCTGCAGATGGAACCTTTAACTCACAAGAGTCACCGAAAGTTCTGAGCCCGCCACCAGAGAAAATGATGGAAAATGGTCTTCCCTTGGATGGAGCTGACAAGGAACCATCAATAAGAAGACAGGATAGTTTTGAAATGCGACTACCAGAGTTACCCAAGATTGATGTCCAGTCTGCACATCGACAAAAATCAAATGGTTCAGATCCCGAATCACCTGTATCACCTCTTTTGACATCTGATCCTAAAAATGAACGTTCCCACTCACAGACTTTCAGTCGCCCCCATAGTCACTCTGATGACATTCCAACAAAATTCAAGGAGGCAAAGAATACAAAGCATCGGGAAGCACCATCTTTTTGGAGACTGGCAGAACTTAGTTTTGCAGAGTGGCTTTATGCTGTTTTAGGAAGCATTGGTGCTGCTATCTTTGGTTCTTTCAATCCACTTCTTGCTTATGTTATTGCACTGATAGTGACTGCATATTATAGGCCTGAACATCCTCACTTGCGGCAGGATGTAGACAAGTGGTGCTTGATCATTGCCTGCATGGGTGTTGTGACAGTGGTTGCAAACTTTTTGCAGCACTTCTATTTTGGCATTATGGGTGAAAAAATGACTGAACGAGTTCGAAGAATGATGTTCTCAGGTAAATAAATTCTTGACCTTGTTTTTATGTGTTTAAGAATAGAAAATAACAAATATACAAAATCCTCTAAATGATCTTTATCTTCCTAATGTCCTTTATGTAACAGCAATGTTGCGCAATGAAGTAGGATGGTTTGATAAAGAGGAGAATAGCGCTGACATGCTATCCATGAGGCTGGCAAATGATGCTACATTTGTGCGAGCTGCATTTAGCAACCGGCTTTCAATATTTATTCAGGATAGTGCTGCTGTTATTGTGGCTGTTATCATTGGGATGCTGCTTCAATGGCGATTGGCTCTTGTTGCATTGGCAACCCTCCCAGTTCTCATGGTTTCTGCAATTGCCCAGGTTTGCATATTTTCTTCCGACTTTCCAAATTGATATCCTTTAATTCTTCCTTGACTTATTCAATTAATATTTCTCAGTTTATGAATGAAATTGTTTATGTATCATTGTTCTTTTGATCTCTGTCACTAGCTACACGTCAATGTAACAGATCATGTAGTTGCCTATTCCATAAATAGTGATTCTAGGAGTTTCTTAGTGCCTTTTTCAGCAGTTATCGAGTCAGTCCTCAATAATTCTTTTCTTACAATAAGATGTATCTGCTTACTGCAATTTTTGGGGTTGCAAATTCAATTATGCAATTGCTTTCTTCAAAATAACTAGGTCTACTTCCTCCATGTATTGAAGCTTTACATTTATGGTAGTGATTCTTAATGCTGAAAAAGACAAATAGGAATTTTTCTGATAGTTGCTTATTAAATGTATGAGGAGCTCTGGAACAAAGACTGACCATGAATTTCTGAAACAACATCCTGGTCTCTTGGCATGAGCATGAATGAATTCATTTTTACCTGGATATGATCTCTAGATATAAATCTTACCATGAATTCTTAATTTTCATTACACTTCTGAGCATATGGTGGGGGTCGTCCTCTCTTATAATAAGCCTCCTTTTTCCCCAAATTATAGAATACAGTTGCCAGCACTGGAGTGAATATATCAACCAGGATAAAAAATGCTGAGTTCTACCTTTCAGATTGCTGTATTCTCTTTCCTTGCTTATGTTCTTGCTTTTACATTGGACTTGGTATTGAGATATGTTCAATAGACCTTGTCTTTCATTTGGATCATCTGTTGGTGTGTGCCAATCTAACTACTATAATATTTTTTGGATTTAAGAGATTCAGAAACTGGCTTCAATTCCATCAACATTTTCATTTTGACAATTTGATAATGATGCATGATGATATCTAAGTTTTATGTGCTCAAATTCTGAATGACTGCCAACTGAAATATTGCAGAAGTTGTGGCTTGCTGGATTTTCAAGGGGCATCCAGGAGATGCACAGGAAGGCATCGTTGGTTCTTGAGGATGCAGTTAGAAACATTTACACTGTTGTAGCATTTTGTGCTGGTAACAAAGTAATGGAGCTCTACAGAATGCAACTGAAGAAAATATTCAAGCAGAGTTTTCTCCATGGAATGGCAATTGGTTTTGCATTCGGCTTTTCACAGTTTCTTCTTTTTGCCTGTAATGCCCTTCTTCTCTGGTATACTGCATACTCTGTAAAGCATAATTATATGGATCTGCCTACAGCTATCAAGGAATATATGGTTTTCTCATTTGCAACATTTGCACTAGTTGAGCCTTTTGGATTGGCTCCATACATTCTTAAACGGCGGAAATCTCTCATTTCAGTATTTGAAATTATAGATCGAGTGCCCAAAATTGACCCAGATGATAACTCAGCACTGAAACCCCCTAATGTCTATGGGAGCATTGAGTTGAAGAATGTTGATTTCTGTTATCCTACTCGCCCAGAAGTGTTGGTATTGAGCAATTTCAGCCTTAAAGTTAATGGTGGACAAACTGTAGCTATGGTAGGAGTTTCAGGGTCTGGAAAGAGCACTATAATCTCTTTAATTGAGAGATTTTATGATCCAGTTGCTGGTCAGGTCCTATTAGATGGGCGAGATTTGAAACTTTATAATTTGAGATGGTTAAGGAGCCACTTAGGTGTTGTCCAGCAGGAACCAATTATCTTCTCAACAACCATAAGAGAAAACATTATATATGCTAGGCACAATGCTAGTGAAGCTGAGGTCAAAGAGGCTGCAAGAATAGCAAATGCTCACCACTTCATAAGCAGCCTGCCTCATGGTTATGACACACACGTGGGAATGAGGGGTGTAGACCTGACACCAGGACAGAAGCAGAGAATTGCAATTGCTCGAGTGGTGCTGAAGAACGCACCCATCTTGTTATTGGATGAAGCTAGCTCGTCCATTGAATCTGAATCTAGTAGAGTAGTGCAAGAGGCACTTGATACACTAATTATGGGAAACAAAACAACCATTTTGATAGCTCATAGAGCTGCAATGATGAGGCATGTTGACAATATTGTAGTTCTAAATGGTGGGCGAATTGTTGAGGAAGGGACCCATGATTCTTTGATGGCAAAGAATGGCTTGTACGTCAGGTTGATGCAACCTCACTTTGGAAAGGGTTTACGGCAGCATCGACTTGTTTAGGTTGGGTTTTGACATTTGGGCTTAGTTCCTTTGTATAGCTCTTATTGCTCATTTTTAAATTGCTGGAAATGTTGATACCCGTTGGCCTTTTTCTTATATTTTCCAGAGTGGGGAAGTGAGAATGAGAATGACAATTTCCAGTGGGAAAGTGTAAAACAAGAATGATGAGGCTTGTAACAATTTTTGTATGGTTGGATGGGTGGATTGCAATTGTGGCAGCGATAGTTATAGTTTTACAATTAGGGTTTAGAAATAGGGTTTTGGAGCTTGGTTGGCCATTGGGACATACTGTCAGGGCTAGATGCATATTCTTTTTGGAGGCAAGCAATCATTAGGTTGTTGCTTTGTCTCCATGGTATATTGATTTGTTCATTGATCAGAATTCGGCTGGAGAAGATAATTCTAGTCCTAATGAGGTGTGCTTCTTGGTTATGTTTCTTGTTTTCCTAGGTTTTTTTTTCTGGCTTTCTTATGGGTTAATGCGACTGACTAGCTTGGATTTATGTGTTTTATACTGTAAATTTACATTTGTGAAAATGAAAGAAAGTTTAGAAGAGGAAAGAGGTGGAGGTCATTTGTTGTAATCTTCCTTTGTAAATAACCACGGGGATAATTTATAAGTTTATTAACATTTGCCGGCTTAATTGACTATTAAAATTTTTTTTATTCCCTTTTGTTTGTAATGTTACAAGATTAGTGTTCATTTTATTCTGCTGGAAAGGGGGAAACCAGCTTTGAAGGCATTCTGCATGTACGTTTACTGCTCTGAAGGCATTTTGCATGTACGTTTACTAAGCTCTGAAGGCATTTTGCATGTACGTTTACTAAGCTGTAATATAATTAAATGTAATTTTAGTATAATATTTATATTAAAAATTTATTTGATTATATTGCATTACGGTTTAGCAAACATATCATTATATCCATATTTTTCTGCTCTTTATGCTGAAACAGGTTCATTTATGGCTGTCGAACTTTGTCATAAATGAAATTAATTTTATTTTGACAAGGTTGGCATTGCTAGAATTTTGTAGAAATTGTTATACAATGTCTTGATCAAAGTAACGTCTGGAAATGTATTTGTAGAAATCTGGCTGAAACTTTAGGAAAGTCAATGATTGTATCGAAATGAACAACTGTAGCGGCCGGGTGAAATTATTTCAATGCTTTCAATAACCAGAATGGCGTCATTTCTAAACTCAATGGAGAAAATGAATGAATATAATTCAAATTGACATTTTTTACTCCAGGAATATCAATCATCTTGAACTCTGGAATTTCATGTGTGGCTTCTGATAGATTTTGAACCATTAGCAGCTTTAATTTTAAGAGCAGAAGGCTAGACAATTTTAATACAAAATCATTTTTTCTCCATGCTAAGAATTACAGTAGTATAGCAAGAAGCAAGTATAGTTGGAGTTGATAACCATGAAAATGTGATTTAGCCAGCACCATAAATGAGATCATATGAAAAAAAAATTTACTACCACGTGTATACAAGCCAATGCAAGCAAATTTTTTTTTCTCATTTTATGATTATTTATATATCAAACATCTTGAAAGAGTCTGCAACCACTTTAAGCATGTTGCGATATCTTTTCCATCGTCTTTCATTTGCTCCCACAATCAGTGTGTAATATCTCCCTGTACAGGGGGACAATCGATTACAATTAGCCTAATGCAGCATTAAAATGAGAACAAATGTTTTTTGAATCAAAATTTCACAAATTCTAAATCCTATGATCTGAAACTACGTAAGTTGTTGGGGTTTGATAAGATATTCTGTCAATAACCACCATGTTTAATATTTTGGAAAAATGGATAATTCTTCCATGATTACGCATGCATAAATGGTGTTCAAGGGCACTCTCTTTTATCTCCTTGTAAATGCATGCCACACAATTTTTGCTCATGCCTCCATTTTATAACAAGTGTTTATTATTTACTATCAAAGTTCTGCATACTAGGTGCTAAAAATGGCAAGGGAAGTTCAGGCATATGTGGATAGTTTTACTAAGCAGTAAACAATCTTATGTTGCTGATAAGATGTTAAGATGCTTACCATTGCTAATTCCTATGGTTGCAAAGGAAACGCTCGAGTAGTTTGGCGATGTAAGCACATATTCAAAGGTGTAATAGTTTTTCCCATCTACAGATCTCTGCATTCAGTAGATAGTCATCAAAGAAATTCTGTATGAATATCATAAAAGTCATTCTATTTACTAAAAAAATAGAAAACAAAACACTTTGTATGTTTAATCAAATTCCATATGCATTCAAGTGCAGAAGTGCGCACAGTTAAATAATCAGATAACAACTGTCGAACCTTCCCCCCCTTCTTTGGCTATTAAAATCAAAATTTGGAAGCTTTATTGAGAGGTTTTTTTTTTTTTTTTTCTTTAATTGTTCTTCATAAATGGAAGCAAAGAGAAGGTAGAGATTTTATGTAGGATATAGAAAATCAACAAGATTTAAGAAGTTCTAAGTATTGGTAGACAGTTAATTTACCAGATTTGACAGAAAGTTCATATATGAATTAATAAGACCCAATCAGCATTTATCAGATAAAGAATATATAAGAAGAAAAAAAAAAAACAATTATCTGAGATGACAAAGGTGCTGGTCAGTATTGATTAGGCATTATCAGGATCAACCTCCTGCATATCAATTATAGTTGGCCTTTGATTCGGTGCAGCATACACGTGTTTCACTAAATCAGATATAACCTGCAGGAAAAAAAAATGTAATGGATTATTTAGACATTAATGATTTAAAAAAAAAAAAAAAAAAAGAGCAAAATTATGATAGTTTCACCTGTTCCATTGGTCCCAAGTCATGAATGTCTTTTTTATCAGTTGGAATGAATCTCACTCTAACATTCTGCAATTGCCTGACTCGGTCCTTAAATGCAGAATCATGAGCCCTGAAATCAAAATCCTAAGAAATGGACAAGAGATTGTTCTGAGTTGCCACAGGTAAAAGTCACATTTCCTAAATTATAAAATTAGTGCAAAACTTACTATCCAATCTGAAGGGTAGTAATATGAATATCCATCTTGTGAGTCAACGAAAGCTTTATAGTTTTCTGGTACCTCTACACAACGCCAAAACATGAGAAAGGTGTGGCATTTATACAAGAAAAAACTACAATATTACTGCATAAAAAATATTGCTCTTTTTTTTTTCTTTAATCATTATCATTCTATTTGGACTTGGGGAAGACTGTGCATTGAACTTATGACCTCTATTAAATGAGGGATAATTCTTCTATTTTTATAACTTTCATCAAATTAGCAATAACTTTTACTATAATGGTGTACGAGTGACCCGGACCTGAGACCCCACTACCTCCACTTTGAAAGGAGTGAGAAGACCAACCAGATTAAGCAAAGATATTATGTTCTATAAATTTAGATGACCACATACACCAATATATGATACCTTCAGCAAAAAGGGGATTTGCTGGAATTAAACTTGTTGTCAATGCTCCAACTCCCAACAGTAGCAGTCGTCTCCTGCAATTGCCTAAAACCCATGGGGGTTGTGAATCATGAGCTTACATAAGGGACATAAAAAGATATGGTTACGTATAGTGAAATTTTTTGTATCAAAAACCAACATTTATTTATTTATTATGCCAAAATTAGTTCACATTTTTAGTATATCTTCTTTGAATTGGTGTTTAACTGCAAGATATAGAATTATTAATTATCTCTACAAAAAAGCAAAAGTGAAAAGGGATAATAAGAAAAAAAATATGGGTAGCAAAATTCGCAATTTCCAAACAGAACTTCTTGCATTATTCAAATTCATTACTGAAATTCTAATATAATCAGTAAGAAATTTATTATGGAAACTCAAAATTGAAGCTGAACAAGACATGGGTATCTTCTAAAACATGATTTCCAATACTAAACCAGCCTCCATTAGAGGACAAGCAATGAAATTGAAGAGAAAACATAAATGGTTATCTTACTTTCTTCATTGAAGATTGCTTCTCTAGTGCATGTAACAGAGTTATTACCCGCTAATGAAATGAAACGAGGCAATTCATTTGAGCAAGGGACATTTAACTGAAAAACAGAGGAAAAAATGAAAATTTATAAATTAGCTCTGAGAGAACAGTGAAAACAAGAAGCAAGAATTGAATGTATAAAGAAGATTGAAAGTGACACCTTTTGGGATAAGGTCGTAAAAACCCAACTCAAAGATATTGAAGAAACTGCCATTGATGACTAGGAAAAGCAGCTACAGCTTCTCATATATATTGTTTAGTTTGGTTCTTGATGTGGTTAGGAGCTTGTGGTCTTCACTATGCGGACTTGTTTTCCTTTCTTGAAAATGAGAAATTTCCTTTTTATATATACATATATATGTACATACACATATAAATTTATTCATTTAATAGCAAATGGATAATGCAGGTAGAGTGCTAGTGCTCTTGCATTTGGGAGGCACGTGACCTTTCTGTTTTTTTTTTTTTTTTTTTTGGGTGATAGGCAAGTGAGTAATTTTGATTTTTGAATAACTATTTTCTTCGTGGAAGGTGAGAATTTTACTGGGTCTACCAAAAAAAAAAAAATTAAATAAATAAATAAAAATTCTTTTAGATAGGTGATTATTTAAAATTATTAGAAATTTAAATTTGAATTTAAAATGTAAGATCATAAATAATAAATATGATAATAATAATAAATTTTAAATATCCAACCATTTCAAATAATTAATTATTCAAATAAACTCTAAACTAAATTGAATCTTTAAAATTTGAATGTGAGATAATATATTCTTCATTAGATCATAAAACCCAACTATCAATTCTTCATCATTATGTTCAGATTTCGTTCACTCAGTTGGATTTGGCATTGGGTGGACTCAGCAACCAGTCACTCCTAATCCTGAATTTCCAATCCCTGTGTAAACTCAGATGACATAATCTTTCTTTGTTTCTTTCACAATGACTTCCACTTGTTTTTGATAATAAACAAATAACAAGAGAAATTAAATTATTCAATACAATGCATCCTCGCGCTCATATTTACAGGATATTGCCTATATAATTAATGGTAATGAAACAAAGCTTAACTAGTCAACATATAAAAACAAAGCTTAATGGGTGAAAGTAACCAAACTTTCATTGTAACAAACAACCATACATGAATCCCACCATAAATACATGGTATGTTGGAAACCTTTTTCCTTTAGATTTTGCATTTGAACAATGCTAAACGATTAATACCAATTAGTTCACCATTATTTGTAAAGCAAAAGGGGTCTAAAATTGAATTGAGATGGAACTGCAATCAACTTGATCCAACATTCATGCACTGCATACTCCATCATTATCCATATATCAACCATATCAATAACATAAACAGAGGCTTCCTCCTAATACTCCTGAAAGAGGACAGGGACTGAATGAAGCTTTGTCAGTTGTGTAGCTGTGATGATGGAATTCCATGATTTGCATACACTCTTGAATCGCAATAAGGACTTGCTTGATAATTTTGCGATTATTTGTATAATCAAATCTTCAGGAACGCTTTCCATTGCTATTGCCTAATTCTCTGTGAATTTTATCTTGCTTCTTCTTCTATTTCTACACTTACGCGATCAACTTCCCCACTACTAAATCTATTTATGGATAATATCTGAATTTAAAAAATGTTAAATTTTTTAAAAATTCAATCCATCTGACCTACGATATCCTTCAAAAATTAGGTTAGCTTTGTGGGGATATGGAGGGGTAGTAGTTCCCCAAAGTTTGTAATTTTTAATAAATATTTTCTATATTTAACTTTTTTTATAAAAAAAAATAATATTGTATTTTTAATATTTTGCTCCCAAAATTGATTAAAATAGATGCTTTTGATTCGGCTCTCCAAAAATAAAGTTCAAACTCATTGTTTATAACTCAACTCATAAACAGGTCTACTCTTTAAATTATGTATTGAATAGCATAACCCAGTTATTTATGCCATGAGTTTGAAAACTTATACTATTGTATTTCCATTTCCATTTTCTCGATAAACCAAATAATATCCATCATACAGCTAGTACAAGTTCAGAATATTATCTGCTAGTTGAATTTGGCATAGGGTGCAGAACAACATTTTTTCACTACCCTGAGGGCATAATCTTTTATTTTTTATTTGACAATGAT
Organism: Reutealis trisperma; assembly: GCA_947687605.1. Taxonomy (NCBI): domain Eukaryota; kingdom Viridiplantae; phylum Streptophyta; class Magnoliopsida; order Malpighiales; family Euphorbiaceae; genus Reutealis; species Reutealis trisperma. The sequence continues at coordinate 1,199,029 of CANTUT010000008.1, forward strand.
GGATTCAAATGTATTATTATTATTATTATTAAAATAAAAATTCACATCACTAAAATGTTAAGGGGGACAATTGCAATAGTATTTTATCAGCAGCATACATTCATTGCACTGAAGAATGTCAGAGGGAAACTTATTTTCCTAAAAGAAGACTTCCCATGGAGCCCTGGAAAAGAAGGGGGGAAAAAAGAAGCAGCATACATGGTGATAAGAATTCAAGGCTCAAAAAGCACTGGAAAATGCAAATGGTGCTTCACATTTAGAAGAAGATAGGCTATATATATATATATATATATATATATATATATATATATATATATATATATATATATATATATTCCTTGATCTTTCTCTTGTTAATTAAACTGTTAATTCTTTAATTCATCTATTAATCCTTTCAATTAGACTACTCACATCTATTCAACCCAATAAATGAACTTATAATCTTCTCCTAAAATCTTAGTATTCAATCAAATTCATTCTATTGTTTAATTAATTAATGTTCTCCCAAATAGCTGAAGCTTATCATCCCAACAATTAGCAAGAAAAAACTATATACAATCTTATAATTCAATTTTTTTTTCTTCAAATTATCCCTGTTTTACTGTGCCTTTCTTTCTCTTCTTCAACTATGGAGTTTCTTAAGTTTTGCTTATTGAATATAAAAAGTGAAATGAAAAGGATGAAGAGGTCATAGTTACTATAGCTAGGATTAGTGGAAATACTACTTCAAAATTGGTGGTTGTGGCAATGAGTTGCCCGCGACCGGCCACCTCATTCAGTTCAATGTTCATTATTTTTTTACAGTTTATTTAAAATGGCATCCACCAGTTCCAGTACAACTCTTGACTTCACTGCCAGTTGGACTCGGCATTGGTTGGACTCAGTAATCAGTCCCTCCTAATCCTAAGCTCCCAAAACCTAGTGTAAACTCAGACTGCTTAATCTTTCCTGATTTGTTTCTTTCTTTGACAATAACTCTCCATTTGTTTTTTATAATAAACAAATAAAAAGAGAAATTAAATTATTCAGCATATTCAATACAATGCATCCTAGGGATAACAATGGGGTGGGGAATCCCCGTTCTCTACGGAGATTTGCCCCAAATAGGGCGGGGATGCCCTGGTTTTTATTCACATGAGAACGGACATGGGGGATATTTCTTCTCCGTTAGTGGAATGGGACGGAAATGGGGAGTGTATTGCCCATCCTATAGGGATCCCTGTCCCCACTTCTTGAAGATCCGATATTATGTTTATACAATTATTCATAATATTAAAATATATATTACTTGATTAGCTTTATACATATATATTAAAATTTATAATTTTGTCACTCATTATTTATAATTTTTTCACATCATGATAATTTTGAAGAATTTTAGATTATATTGATTCATCTCTTTATATTTTGTATGTCTGAATTTATTAATATTTTTTATATTAATTTATTCTTATTTTTCAGTTATTATTTATGAATTATATATATATATATATATATATATATATATATATATATATATATATATATATATATATATATATATATATATATACTAATAAGTTTTAATTTAAATATATTGGAATTAGATTAAGCATAATTAAAATCTAAATTTTAAATTTCTATACATTATATTCCACTATTTAAAAGTATATAAAATTAAAAAGAGATAAAATAAAATAAAAATTTCAAGTTGGGAACGAGAATCCCCGTGGGAATGGGGATCTCCACAGGGATGGGGACAGGAACTAAATAGTTTCCGCATGTAAAATGGGGATGGGGATGAAAATTCCCTTCTAAGATGGGAATGAGGATGGGGATAGTACTCCGCCCCCACCCCGCCCCATTGCCATCCCTAATACATCCTCTTACTCATAGGATACTGACTATATAATTTCAAATAGATTCATGTTTATATAAACAATATAATAGAATCAAATGCATTTTTAGTATAAATATTATATTAGAAATTCATTAATATAATGGCTTACCAAACATAGTCTAATAATATTATTCAAAAGACAAGTGAATAAAATTAGAATGTAATGAAACACATTCTATGTATAATTACGAGTTTGAAGATTAATCCAAGCTTAATTAGTTAACATAAACAAATAAATAGCTTCAAACATTTGAATTTGAATTGTAAAACAAATAAAAATATGAAATCGCCTGATTACATGCTAATTTCTCCATCTTGGAGCTAATGGGTGAAAGTGATTAGACTTTCATTTTAACAAATAGCCATACTGGAATCCCACCATAAATACATGATATGTTGGAAACTTTTTTTCTTTAAATTGCATTTGAACAATTCTAAACTATTAATCCCAATTAATTCACCATCATTTGTAAAGCAAAGGGGTCTAAAATTGAATTGAGATGGAATCGTAATCAATTTGATTCAAGATTCATTCACTGCATACTCCTTCATTATCCGTATATCAACCATTCCAGTAACATCACTCGTATCATAATCATAATTTTGGTAGGTAAAACAGAGGCATCCTCTTAATACTCCCAAAACAGGAGAAGGACAATTGAATCCTAATCCGGGTTTATGGTAGCAATTTGGTTCTGGAACCACTCTAAATTTTTCATCTGATAAATCAAACCCAACAATCAATTTTTCATGGGAAACATTAAATGCTATCCAATGAAGAGCATTACCCATTAGGATTCCTCCTGAAACAGGTGGGACAATATGCAATTTGAAATCTTGATTAATTCTTCTCCAAATATTTGTTTTGAGACTAAGTACCTCAACTTCAATTTGTTTATCGAAGGGTATTTGCTGAGCTATTGATACAACCTTGTAATCATCGATGGATTTATCATAACCAAAACCATAATGATGTATCTGATAATAAAAACTAGAGATTTTGGATTGTGGCAATTCCTTACAGTATCCTGTTGATGGGTTCCATATACGAAGCCCATATGAGCCTACACATACCAAACCATTACAAGAACCCAATATACTATCGTTCTGTGGCCAGTGATTTGGCCCTGGAAATCGCTGAAAATCAATTGCTTCATAGTCTAGTGAATAATATTTATAGAGGCCAGTATTACCGTCAAGTGAGTAAATTAATAATCTACCTGGTCCTGAATGAAGCTTTGTGAATTGTGTATCGATGATGATCGAATTCCATGATTTGCATACACTCTTGAACCGCAATAGAGATTTAACTGGTAATTTTACAATGATTTGTATGATCAAATCTTCAGAAACGCTTTCCACTGCCATGGCTAATTCTCCATTAGTTTTTTTTATTGCTCCTTCCTCTTCTTCTAGACTTCCGAACTCCTTCCTCTTCTTCTAGATTTCCAACACCACTTCACGGCAATCAATTGGTTTCAAGTTTTTTGAATCCTTGTGAAATAAGGATCCTAATAAAATATATGTTTAAGGTGTGTTTGGTATTCAATTTAAAGGGAAATTATTGGATACACTCACTTGTATTGATAAATACTCTCTTGTTTTAAAAAGGTTGCTCTTTATTCATTTTTAGGATATCTCAAAATATTTGCTCACTCTAAAAAAGATATAAGTATTTATCTATTTTATCATTATTAATTAAAATGTATAATACTTGAATTTTCTTAAAATTAATAAAAATTTATTGGAGAAAAAGGAATCCCACATGGATGGGATAAAGCAAAAATGAAAGGCATATAAAGTTAGAGGGCCTGAGATGGCCCATTTTGCAACATCAAAGCCTAGTTAGAGATAACGAGGAGCAAGCCTAATTGGCGCAAAAAGTCCAACACTCATATGCCCAATATTACAAAATTTAACATAGTATCAAAGTCTACCCAATTGATGATGTACCATGGACTAAAATTAGAATAGGACTGGAGACCAGTTCTTTAAGTCAATAGAACCAAGATTAGATACCAGCGCTCTAAGTCCAAGAAAACAAGTGATAACTGAGTCTTCAAGAAGTAGGCTAGAGCCTAGTAGCATTTGAGAGGAAGTGTTGGGGAAAAAGAAATGCCATATAAGTGGACAAAGCAAAATAAAGGGCATGTAAAGTTACGGGAGTCAAACCAAAGTAGCTTAGACCATTTTGGTGGAGATGACCTATATTGAAACCTATTTTGCAATATCAAAGCCCAATTAGAAATAAAGAAGAGCAAGTCCAATTGGTGCAAGAAGTTCAACACTCATATGCAAGATCTTCAAGCCCAAGCAACTCAAGCCCATGGTGAACAAAAAATTCAACAAAATTAATAAAAAAAAAAAAGGTAATAGGTGAGTATACATAAGATTATAAGTTAAAAAAATTAATACTCTATCCATCTTAAAAAGATTGTTGTCACGACCCATTTTTGAGCCGTGACTGTCCTAGGGTATAGGGAAACATAGGATCACCTAAACCCGTAAAACAACTTATAACTTATAAGCCGTTAATATTACGTTATCCTTAACCCAAGATCGAAACTATACTTTCTATCCCTTATTACCGATTATCATGTTAATTACCTATGTGATAGTCATTTATCATTTAAATTCGTTTTCATGCTTATCGCTTTTAAACTCTATTTCCTAGTATTTTAATTGCAACTCAACTGAATATTACTTATATATTTGAACTATACTAATGTAGTATCGAACTGTACATAACTAATAATATTCTAAGTTATACCATTATTACAGACTTTGACAAATCCTTGGAGCTCTAGAGTGAAACCTCCAAAATACAACATAATATGTACATTATGATACCAAAACTAGTAATGCAATTTCCAAGCGAAGACGTAGAACTTGGAATTTACCTTGCTGATCTAATCAACTGGTCTTGAAAAATAAATAATAACAATGGGGTGAGACAAAACTCAGTGAGTACAAAATAATACTATGTAGAATAAACAAATGGTGTGTGATTTAATGATGATTCCTTATAGCAATAAAATAAAATGGATCAAGAGTTATTCTTATGGAATAATTTTTCATGTGTAATAAATATTGTATTTTTGGCAGAAAATTTCATTTCTTGAAAACGGTGTGTTTCTCCCATAATCAATCGAGTGGTGGCATACGCCTTGCTCATTCGCACATTCCTAGTCACACGTATAACTGATCAGGCTATACGTACTGGGGACCTTAAACTCTTCCCAGCTAAAGTTCGGATAATCTTTACTCTATCCGTGGGTCTATTACCATTGTGCACAAGGTCTGATGTATTGCCCCACATTAGAAGGGTATTATACTTATCATGACATCATTATAACGTTTTACTTTTTCTATCCATGAAATGATTCAATGGATGATAGATCAATAAATAATCAAGTTTCCATCATTGATCATATTATGAGATTAAGCAATAAGGCTCATTTGGCCAAGTGCCATAAAAAAATATTTGATTCAATTCGACTCAATAATCGGTAAAGCAGATCATGCATGCCAAAGAATTGTAATGCATTCCAGTTAGGAAAATGATTCAATATTCATGCTTATATTTAAAGCACAAGTGACATAATATTATTAAGTACTCACCTTGGACTCTTTTGCTCCCATTAACATTGACTTTGGTACAAGTGGTGCTTCTTGTACTCTTAGACATTACCCTTGACCTTATTATTAGACTCTACACATTGCATTCCAATCACATGTCAATTACTTCCTCATTATCACATTACTTAATTTAGCTTATTTTACTAACACTTTTATTTTATTCACAACTTATCACTTTAAGTCAAGATATAATATACTATACATATACTTGTCATCAACTTAACATTTTCTTCTCAAAGCTATTACTTTTAGGAAAGATAATTCCTTTCCTCTCAATTTTACTTTTCCACTTTCATGCTAGTCAATTCCCATCAACTAAGAAATTTCCAATATTCACTAGAGTCAATACTATTCCCATCATCAATTCCGTAAATGAATCTAATTCATTAATCTTAGAGTAAATCATTTCTATCCATTGGATTTCAAAATTGACATTATACAATTCATATGACACCATTCTAAATCTTGATTTTCCCTTTAATTTTATAAATCCAAGCCAAATTCCCAAAATCCTAAATTTTCCATAAACCCTAGAATTTAGGGAAAACCTATAATTCCATTTCAAATCCTCAAATTAATCATAGAAATATGAAACTAGCATAATATAAAACTCATATGATCAATCAAACATCAAAACTAACATTATAATACATAGTTCTCCTTTTTAGCTAGGTTTATGCTTCCATGAATTGTTTAGAGTGAACCAAGCCTCTTTAATCCAATTTGACACTTCCAAATCATTATTCCATATCCAAAATAACCTAGAAAATTGCCAAATAAATTTTTATACCCTCCCTTCAATAATTCCTATTTAGGCCGAACCTAGATTCCCAATTCTCTATTTGTGTACTTTTTGCTTTCCTTGCAAATTTTCACTTATTTAACCCTTCAAATTTTCAATTCCAACACTCATATTTCAATATGGGACATGTAAAATTAATTCCCCCTTGAATTTCTTTAACTTGATCGAACCATAAAGATGGAAAAGGAGAGAAACCAATTCAATCAATACCAAAGGCACAAGTTAGAAACAATAAAAGAAACAACTAAGCACAAATTCTCACATTGGAAAGCCATAATTGGTATCCTTGAGTGATGAATAAGTTGAGAGGTTTTTCTTTTGGTGGGAGTTGTATTTTTGGTGGTGAGTTTGCCAAATGAGAAGAAATTGACATCTTTTTACTTATATATATGAAAGGAAATAGATGGTTATGATTTAATCTCACAACTTCAATAGTTATGATTCAATCAAGATGGATGGTTATGATAATTCAAGGTGGAAGGCTAAGATCACTTTTAGGTGGATGGTGACTTAGCATAAATAATGATGAAGAATAATGAACTTGGACAATGATGATGGTGAGATGAGATTTCCACCATTATTAAGAAGTGGACTTAGTCAAATATGGTGGTTTTATAATCAATTTTGATGTCTAACCCAATTACTCACCATTCTAACCAATGTTAATCTATTCTAACCCTAGTAGAGTTAAGCTTCACCAATTTGTGAACTCTAATGGGCCATCCATACTTAGGCTTGGGCCTTGGGTTCAAGAGCCCAAATAATAAACCCATATATGCACATTTCAACTTGGTGACTTCATGCATTTTCCATTTTATTTCTTTCACTATAGTATGCATATATCTACATTCTAATATCACTACATACTCTAGACATTATTAGATAAATTCCATATATATCATAATGCCTATTTACTAACTCTTTACTAGCATTGATCAAGTATGTGTATCACATAAGCTCATTGGGTCAAATTAAGTTTAACCTCCATTATACTATTAGAATTTGATTGAATTCAATTTCTCATATCACTATCATCATCTCCCAATATCTTAGGAGATGTGAACGCCCATTTACTAGCACTTTAGATTCATATTTCATATAACTAGCTAATACAGTCCCATTAGGTCAAACTCGGTTTGACTTTCATTTTGTCATGAAAGCACATATCAAATGTTGATTTATTTTCTTACTTATTATCATATTATTCATTAAATTCACTTCTAGCGATATTCTTAAGGTTCTTAGTATAGTAAGAGAACCTTAAATAATATGGTATATGGACATTATCATGTCATCTTGACTGTTTATAGTCAACTAAAGAAATCCTGGGTATTACAATTGTGTACCATTCATTCTAAAAATAAATATAGGTATTTATCCATTTTATCTTTATTAATTAAAAGGTGAGTATTTTCAAAATTAACAATAAAAATAGTAATAAATGACTATATGCAAGAATATAAGTAAAAAAATATAATAAAATTTATGAATTGACAAGTAAGTAATGATGTTTTCTTAAATTGTGTGAAAAAAGAAAGTAAATAATCTTTTGAGACGGATGGAGTAAAATTTATAAGTTGACAAAAAGTTAATAATATTTTCTTAAGTTATATAAGAAAAAAAAAAAAAGTAAAAATATACAATCTTTTTGGAATAGAAGAAATCCATAAGGTCCATTTGAATTCAATCACAAACCCAATAGAAAACTGGTTACAAGGCATAGTTTTGTCTTTCGCTATTTCTTTGACTTCGAATTATTTTCTTTTTATATTGAACAAATACAAAGTTATATCATTGCAATTAATATTCATCAAGAGTAGTATATTCATTGCATTGAGTATTAATTATTCCTTCAAGATTAGTGAACGCAAATTTAATTCCCAAGTAATCCATCAACAAATTAAATTTTTTAAAACCTCAGCCCGCCTGACCCACAATAACCTTCACAAATCTTTTCATATTCATGAATCTGCCTAAATTTGGAAAATATCAAATTTTTCAAAAGCAACCCCACTCTATCCGCAATTTGAGCCCGAAAACTTGAACTATTGTATTTCTTTTTCCATTAATATCCATCACAGCCAGTACAGGTTTAGCAGTTTTTCAATATCCGGAAGGCATAATCTTTAGTTTTTTATTGAAAATGATGGATTTAACTGTATTATTATTATAAACAAAATGAAAATTCAAATCACTAGAATGGTAAAAGGGAACAATTGCAATAGTATTGTATCAGCAATATACATTCATTGCATTGGAGAATGTCAGGGGAAAGTTATTTCCCTTGAAAAAAAAAAAAAAAAACTTTCTGTTGAGCTCTGGAAAAGAAGGGGAAAAAATTACAGCAGCATACATGGTTGATAAGAAGTAAAGGCTCAAAAAGCACCAGAAAATGCACGTTCAGAAGAAGATTATTCCTAACCAGATAAGTGAAGATCCAGCAACCATATCAAACATTGAAAATTTTGAAAGAATCAATCACTGTGAGCAGTCTATCTTTCATTTTGTCCCACCTCCTCTCATTGGCCCCTGTGGTTAGCGTGTAGAATTTACCTGCCACGTAAAAGCTGATCTGATGAGATGCAGAACGAAGATGGTAGTATGTTTTCCAAAAGTCAGGGAGTATTTGACATTAAAGTAAACATCTAACTGCAGATTTTGGTACTATAGGATGAACAGTTTCACAGGGAACTAATGTATTACTAATGTTTTTGTAAATAACTCTCTCTCTCTCTCTCTCTCTCTCTCTCTATATATATATATATATATATATATATAAGAGTAAGGTTGTCTCACTCCATATATTATTGATCTTAAGTAACAAAAAGCATAGGGCATAAGGTAATAACACATGTACTGTTTCAAATTGCACGCATTTTAGAGAATGCAGAAAGTTATCCAGTTGATCATCTCAGGCCTTTTATCACTGAAAGTTCCATAAGAATTTCTGGACTACTAATGCATATTTGGAAGTGCTTGGTAAAAGGGCAAAATGACCCCAAACAAATGGAGGCTATGGAGGGAGACTATCAGAGCCTAATTTATCGATATTCTGAATCATGGGTTTATCTGTTCTCTTTCCTATAAGTCATGATAACTAACTACGGTAAGTAGGTAGGGAGTTGCTCAGAAATTTAAAATCAGTAATTGAATAAGCGGACAGATCACAAGAAGATATTACATAATCCATTTCCCAATATCATATTCAAATATGGTGAGTTGGTTTCATACCATTGCCAATAGAGACTGTGCTCAGAGCATGGCGAGTATAGTTTGGAGCCTGAGCAACAAACTCAAATGTGTAATAAGCTTTTCCATCAACATCATGCTGAACCATAGACACCAAAGAGAATCATCAGCCATTCTTTTCCCTTCACAAGTACGAGAATTGGCATGCATACCACAATGAAACAAACAAAGTTTACCCAAGTAAACAACTGTAGCTGTTGAATCATAGATGAAAAATAAGACGCTTAGTTGACTCCATTAACAATACATATCATAAAAGTATTGTGCTTTATGCACTAATTTTGAATGCCCACTGGTACCTTACAAATGCTTTGTCATCATCAATAGATTCATGCTTATAATAGTACACAGAAATTTCATTCATGGCATGAAGGCAGCTCTTAATTTCCATTGTCAGAGAGGTTAAGAAAGACAGCAAGTATTTTGGATACAATTAATCGGTGATGGAATGGTATTGGCAATTCCAAGTGATCTATGCTCTTCATCATTGAAATAGTGCATATATTTTGGTGTAGAAATGTATAATCTGATGCACTTATTACAAAACACTACTGCGGTATTGCCCAACTATTTTATTGGAAAGACTTGCTCCTCAGCCATTTTAAAAGAATTGAATCACAAGTTCTGCATAATATAAACAGGAAGGAATGATAAAATGTACCTCAGATGCCTCAATTAGTTTTGTTTTCTGTGATGGAGGGGCTAAAACTTTTTTAATCAATGTTTCAGCAACCTGAGAATATGAAAAATAAAATAAAATAAAATAAAATAATAATAATAATAATATTTGTACAGTCTCAGTTACAGATATGCACTAAAAAATATAGACCTCGCAAGAGCATAAAATGGAAAATAATGTCTTCTGTTCTTTTCTGAAAAACACATATAAGTGTATAAGGCAAACCTCTTGTGGAGATCCAAAGTCTCGAATGTCTTGTTTTATGGTTGGGATCATATTTACACTGACACTTTCTAGGGGCTCGATAACATCTTTAAAGACCTTGTCTTGACCTTCGATGACTACTTCCTGTCCACATCCCAAGGACCAATGTGTGAATATGGACATGAGAGGAGGAATAGAGAAGGGAAACTGTAGTGAACATACCTGCCACCCAAATGGATAGAGGAATGAGTATCCATCTTTCTTGTCTGTGACAGAGAGAAATCCCTTTTTAGTTTCTGCAGCAACTGAACCATATCAAGGATGTCCTCTTAGGATATCAATCATTATTTAAGGAACCAACACACAGCATTATTAGCAATGAGCTTCTTTTTAGCAATGGGTTTCTTTCTATACTACTAAATCACAAAAGTAGATAAAGAGATGTCATTAGCTAATAAGCAAATAAAAACTGAAAACTTCACATCTTGAATGACAATGCTTACATGATGAAGAAGTCTGGCAACCCAGAGAAACCCAAGGCGCAATCACACCAACAGCAATCAATTGACGTCTCCCAGATCTAACTGTAAAAGCAGATCAAAATTAAACAAAAAATTAAAGAAGCAAATTATAATCAGCCAGTGTCTATTGCTGATGCTATGTAATGGCTTTACAAAAAATACAAAAACGTACTAAAGAAAATACTTAATGGACTCGATAAGGTTTGTTTCCAAAACATTGTTAGTTTTCAAATCATCATGGAAAATGAAGGGTACAACTAGATTATGTTCATTCATATTTCAATCAAGTTGAAATGTTATGTCCACCAAAAAAAAAAATATTTATTGCCCAAATAATATTCTTGAAAGAATTATTTTCTTCTATAGGAATCAAATATGAGTTCTTATGTTATTCTTGATATCAACATTCCCATATAAACAATAAATTGAATATGCTGGCAGAAATATGAATTGAGTTTTATAAATTATAATCTAATATATATATATATATTGCCTCTTTTTGAACTGTGAAGTTCACCTATAGTCAACTGTGAAGCCTTACTAAATAAAATATCTATAATATATAAATTATTCATAATTAACCCATTAAAACATTAGGCATATCTATACCAATGGCATTCATCAAAATGCCTATTGAGCTTGATTTCACAACCAAATTGACAGCAAAGAACAGCATTTTCTATAAAGCCCTTGTATAGAAAGAAATTTCACTCTCTGAAGTAATCCATATAAATGGTACACTAATTTTGAACATATTAATTAATTAAATATCAAATTTACTGAAAAGAAATGATCATGAAAAAGAACTCCATAATAATTGAGTGAAGCAATTAATCAAACACATAACAAAACAAACCTTGAGAATGAGCAAAAGATTGGTCAGCCCGAACAATAAAAGAAATGCCTCTTCTACAGCAAGGAAACGAACCATGATACTTTTGTAGTCCTATCTATAAACAAAATAGAAGAAACCCATACATAAAAGATCAAAATTAAGTGCATAAACAAGCATATAGACAGAGAGAGACAGAGAGATGACCTGAGGAAAAGAGTTAGGAGATAATGTGCGATAAAGTGAAGGTGAATTTTGTAAAGAAGCCATTGTTGTTTGAAATGGGTAGAAGTTGTCAGGGCAAGAAGAAAGTGTTATTGTCTGTTGAAGCTGCGAAACTTTTGTGGTGGAGAGCTTATCTATGTTTTTGAGTTCCGGTTTGCTTATCCAGTATCAGAAGCTCTCTTTGCTAGTCATAGGCCTAAGTCCAAGAGGCGAGGGTCCACAGGCGACACCTGTATGTATTATGCCTCTTTGATTGGGCATCTGAAACTTCAGCTAATATTCCCGCATTTAAAAAAAAAAAAGCCATTATATTTAAAAATTTATTTACTTGCATAATATTCAGAGAAAAATCAATCAAGAATTCATCTCATTTATAAATTAATTTTTTAATATTTAGTGTGTGTTTTGTTTGACTTTTATAAGTTTGACTTTTATAAACCAATAATGCGTCACTATAAAAAAAAATTGAAATTAAAAGCTAATAATTGCATTTTCAATCACTAATTTTTCAAATTTATAATTAAAAGTTTTTAAATTTATAATTTTTAAACTCAAAAGCTGGCCAGTGTTTTTTTTTTTTTTTTTTTTTTTTGTTAGCCAAAGAAGCTGGCTTGTGTTTGTAGACAAAATTTCATGCATTAAAATTTCAAATAATTACAAATATACATACTATTAATTAAAAAAAAATATATCTTTATTTTAATTTCAAATCTTTAATATATATATATATATATATATATATATATATATATATATATATATATATATTAAATAAAAATATTTAATTATTTTTATTAATATATTTTATATGTAATGTTAAAATTATTAATTACATATGATTAAAAATTATCTTTATTTATAATTTTCAACCATGGAATTATCAAATATTTTTATAATTATTTACAATCATTAATTATGAATCGTTGATCATAGCTGCTAAATCAAACAAATTTTTAGTATCTTAATTATTAAATATAGAATCTATTTATAAATTCGATTGATTTAATAACCAAGTTAAGAAAAAACAATTTATTGTCTTATTAATTTAGAGTTGATTTTGAAAATTTTATTGAGTTTGATTTGTGAAATCTGTTAGGCATTCTAAATACAAAGCTTTTAAGAAGATATATTATTTTATTCAATATTTTTTTTTGGCTCTCTTATTTTATAAGCATTATGCTAATTTTGTTACACAAAAACTAAACCAATAGGTTGAAGATGACTTTTCCATTTTCTCATTCTTTGCTTTACATATTTAAAATATATATATATATATATATATATATATATATATATATATATATATATATATATATATATATATATATATATATCTTACTAAAATTAAAAATTCATGATAAAATTAAAGAAAAAAAACACTGGAGTTGAATTTTTTTTTTTTTATCAAATTAAATTTCAATCTTATTGATGTGGGCACCTAAGAGACGTGTCCCTGTCTAGTTTGCAGAATTAATAAGTATCTTTCATGTGATCTCTGGTTAAGCTCAGCACCTCCACTATCAATCAATTGTTTACTAGAAAATTACATGAATAATTTGAATTAAAATCCAAGTTCATTTGAATTCTTCAAACTCGCTGGACCTTTAAATTTTTAAATTATTGTAGACTTTTTGAAAGTGGAACAAGCCTTGATATGAAAGTTGAATTGTGTACTAATAAGTTAACTACCACAGTATTATATTAAGGTTTTGTTTTCTTTCATAGTTGGAGAAAGGGTCCGCTACTATAGTTTCTATGTAAGGATTTTCCAATTTCTTGCATATTTTGAACATGGACCATCGGGTCCCCCTTTTTTTTTTTTTTTCAAAGAAATTTCAATCAACTTCCTGTAGAAATTTGGATCATGTTGATTGGGATGACCATTGATAACTCTATATTTTTAGAGTTATTTTAATTGGTTAAACTTAAATTTTAGCTCAATTCTCAAGAATGCAATAATATTATTACTTATTTTTAGAAATAAATAATTCTACAATTTATAAATAAATTATAATATATTTTAAGTATTTTTATTTTATTTTTGCAAATCAAAATGATGCAATAAAAATAATGATGCAAGTAATGATTCAAGTTTTCAATCCATGAGAAATAAATTCAATGGTTGGTGGCCAAAATTCAATGGTTGGTAGTCAACCTAACCATTTTTGAATATTGATGAATGAATTCAATGGTTGGTAGCCAACCTAACCATTTTTGAATATTGATGAAGGAATTCAATGGTTGATGGCCAACCTAACCATCAATGTTGAAATTTTGATGTTAGAATTTTAATGGAACTTGAATTCTTCCACCAAACATGTCTATAAATACCATGCTTGGCAAAGGGAAATAGCATTAAAGAAAATCCATAAAAAATATGTAGAGAGATTTTCATATGTTTTCTTAGAGTAGATTAGTTTTATTTTTTATTTTGATCAAGAGGAGGAGTTTTTGGAAGCTTGAGTTCATCAAAGATTGTATCCCAAAATAAGTTCTCTCTAAACTCTATTCTTGAATTTAATTATAAGTTATTATTATGTTTATTATTTTTATTGTTAATTTAATTGTTTCTTTTCTTTTAATTATGAATAGCTAAATTTATTTTTCTAGGATTTAAATGTAATCTTTTGATTTGCATATGATTATTTATATTTAATTGATTGGGTTGATTGTTGGAATTAATCTTTTATCTTAGAATTTAATGCTTGTAATTAACTGGTCATTAATTGCATGATTTAAGATATTGTGTGAAGTAGCGAGAGTGGAAGCACAATATTAGTTCATTAGGATAATTGACCTAGGGAATGTATTGCTTAGAGATAAGAATACTCCTTTGTGATTTTTAAAAGGATTTCCATAAAACTTAATGGGTTTGTGTTAATTGCTTATGATCACGAGAGTAGACATAAGGTTAATATAAGCACACATGTTGTATCTTGAGAGAGAACATCATATAATTTAGGGAAATCTAATCATTAATTCCAGCAAAAATAATCCAATCTAAAAAATATAAAGTAATCATAGGTAATCAATTGATGAATTCTAAATCCTAAGCTTTTAATCTTATTTCATATTATCATCATTTATTTACTTGAACTTTACTTGAACTTAAAATACGACTTCTCATAATTGATTTTCTAAATAATAGAATATTCAATAGTTTTGGTACTTGTCAACCCTTACTTGTGGGATCGACACTTATTTCACTACTATATTACTTGTTCACGACCTGTGCACTTGCAGAAATCGCGCAACAAGTTTTTAGTGCCGTTGCTGGGGAAGGCAATTTTTGACAATATCAATAGGTTGATATACTCTATTACTTTAGATTTTTTTATATATATATATATTTTTTAAAATTTTGCAGTTTTTTTTTAACTTTTATAAAAAAAAAAAAGAACAAAAAAAAAAAAAAAAGAGAAAGATGGCTTTCCACAACTTGTAATGGTGGAATGGAGGAGTGATGCTAAATAGAGCAGCAAGCATGTATGGTGAGGATGTTTTTGGTAAGTTAAATGCTAAAATCGATGCATTGGTTAACTTAATTGATAAACTTGATACAAATAGTTTATTTAATTCATGTTTGAGTTATGATCTGTGTGGAGGTAATCATTTGAATTCTGAGTGCCAATATGCAGAGCAGGTACAATTTTTCCCAAATTATAACAGGTATGAGAATTATCCATATTCCAACATAAACAACTCAGGATGGAGTGACTATTCTAGTTTTTCATGGGAAAATCAATACGATCAAGGTAACAATTCATGGTATCCTTATCAATATGATTTTCAAGATCATGCACCATTTGAAGAGCACAGACCATCTTATGAAGCAGCATTGGAAAGATTTATAAATACTACTCATGAACGATGTGAAAGATTGGAAGATAGGATGAGTCAATAGACTAGCCACAATACAAATTTTGATGTACAAATGGAACAATTTACTAGTCCATTAGATGCTCAAGGCCATGGTAACCTAACAAGTCAAATTGAAGAATATTTTACAGATCAATGTTTGGCAATTTCTTTGAGTGATGATGAGATGATTGATAAAGCAGATACTTTAAGCAAGCAAGAAAAAAAGGAAGAAGTTGAGATCAATTTGCCCAATAAATATTCTTCTCTTATGGATGATATCAACGGAGTAGTTGAAATTACTGGGGAAATTAAAGAGGTATTTGAAAAAGAGAACTTAAAGGAAACTCTTTCAGTTTGTTTGGTGAAAACAACACCAAATATGCCAGACCATAAAAAATATCAATTTGATGACTTGAAAGAAAAGAAGAAACATTCACCATCATCAACTGAGCACTCACCAACTCTTTATTCAACACCACTACCTTCTTATCTCAATTTCTTGAGAAAATTCAGAGCAAGAAAAAGAGCTCGTTTGAAAGCTTTTGGAAATTATGCGCCTAATTGTAAAATATTAAATAATTTCTGTCTTAACCTTTTTCCACGCAGGTTCAAATCAAGTTGGCTTGACTCATTAAAATTGGCAAGTCCATCTTTCCACAATTATCGAGATGATATACTTTGTGTATTATCCTCCTTGATGAAGATCTAGCTATAGTCAAGCTAAAGACTATAAATTAAGCGCTTTTGGGAGGCAACCCAAATTTTTAACTTTTTACTTCTTTTTAATTTCTTTTGTTCTTTTATTTGTTTCATTCTATTTTTGCTTTAGTGTTGTTTGTGAGTTATTAAAAAGATTATTAGGAGGAAACCCAAGTTTTCTCTTTACTAGGTTTCTTTTATTTCTGTTTAGTTGTTTCATTTTAAATTTTCTCTTTCATTTTCTTAGCTAAGTTAATCAGATATGGAAGCATCTCTTGCAGCACTAAAAAACATATTTCCAACTCTTCCCCAAGATGTACTCAGGAAAATTGATGAACGCAGATTGGAAAGAATGAAGGCATTTAGGCGTCTAAATCTTCCTGAGGATATTCGTTGGATCATAGAAGCCAAAGTACGATTGGCAGGTGAGCTTGATGACTCATTTATTAAATGTTTGCCAGGTAAGGGGAGAAGTTCTTACTCAAAGAAGAGAAGAACTAAGAGAATGGGAGTCTGCTACAAGTGTGCAAGATGGAATTGCAACACACGCTGTAGAAACATTGGATTTACATCTATAAATCGAGAAGATAAAATTAAATTCATAAAGGATGGACTGAGTAAGGAGTCTTTGGATAATATCCTACAGACTCTTGAGACGCATCCTTGTGGACAAGTTCAACGTACTCTTTTAGATTTATGGGAACTATTTAAAAAAGAAAAGCAGCGTTACAGTCTAGGGAATCTGACGATAAAAGATCTTGTTTGCCAGTTAATAAGAAAACTGGATGGGAAGCCTATCCTCGACTCATAGAAGGCGTGTAAGCCGTTACTGAACGTAAAACCAGAGGAAGATGTGAGCCAAAATCACAACTACTGTTTATAATAAGATGTATCACTAACTTTTTTATTTTTCAATGCATTATTTTTTCTACATCTTGCAGTATTTTTTTGACTTTTTAGCATCTAGGTTTTATTTTCCTGCAAATTTTTCTATTATCGACAACTTTTTAGTCTTTCAATGTCTATTTTTAGCTTTTCAATATTTTCTTTTTGACTTTTGTACACATGCTGCAGATTTTTCTACTTTCGTTAGCTTTTTAGTCTTTCAATGTTTGTTTCTTTTTAGTTTTTCAAATATTTCTTTTGACATTTGTACATACAGCATTGATTATTTTTGTTTTTATTATCATTTTTGTTTTTATACTTTTTCTGTCAACAATTATTTTATCTCATTGAACTGTTCTTTTACTCTTCTAATTTCTTTATATGCACATTCATTATTGTCAATATGCACACAACCCTTTCGATAGATTTGTAAGAAAAAATGGCAGAATCCTCAACACGCAAATTCAAAACTATTTGTGTCTTTTGTAGTCCAAACTCTGGCAAGAAAAGAGAGTACTTGATAGCAGCTAATGAACTTGGTAGGATTTTAGCTGAACGAAAAATTGATTTGGTATTTGAGGGAGGTAGTTTAGGGTTAAGGGGTTGTGTCGCAAGTTCTGCATATATTAGAGGTAGAAAAGTCTTAGGAGTAGTTCTAAAGGCTTTGGCTCGAAATAAACAAATCATTGGTGGAACTATAGGTAATGAGTTACAGGTCAATAGCATGTACGAACGAATGGCATACATGAATCTTAATGCTGATGCTTTTATCGCATTACTTGGTGGTTTAGAAACATTTGAAGATATTTTCACTATTGCATCTTGGACACAATTAACTGTTCTTTAGAAGCCATTGGGATTACTTAATGTTGATGGTTTTTATAATGGTTTGTTATCTTTTCTTGATCATGCTGTGGAACAGGGTTTTATGACACCAGCGAGTCGACGCATCTTAGTCTCTGCTTCAACTATTGATCAATTGATTGATCAACTATAAAACTTTAAATCCGAACCTGATCCATTGATGGCATAGGTAGTTTGGCACCCTAGGGCCAGTAGCAGTAAAAAGCGAGGACTAGATCTGAATCTCCGGTTATAACTTCCCTAACTCTTGTAGTTTTTTTTTTATCGCATTTTTTTTGTTTTGTGTGTGTTTTTTTTGTTGCACCTGATCAAGTAAAATTTTAGGTTCGATTCACTAAATGTAAGATGACTGAGTAAAGAGTTACTTTTGTACTCTTGATACGCATCTTAAATTTATGTGATTTTCCTTTTCAAAAAAAAAAAAAAAAAAAACTAGCTAGCTAACTAACTAACTGAAGAGTTATTTATACAATATGGCAGAGTAAAGAGTACTTTTTGTGCTCTTGATACGCATTTGTATTTTTTTTTTCTTTTCTTTCTTTTTCTAGTTTCCAAATAAAAAAAAATAATAAATAATAATAAATACAAAAAAAAAAATTTATGTTTTCTTTTTTGTGCGATTAGTTTCTCATGCTTGCTTTTAGTGTTGTTTCATGATGTTTTATAGGAAACAAAGAGATGGAATGCACACCCTGCTTACAATTTGAAATCCAATTTTCTATAAGAGGGAGTATTTCTTCTTTTGATTTATTTCTTTGACATTGAGGACAATGTCAATTGCAAATTTGGGGGAGGTTTAGTTTATTTTTTATTTTCAGTCATTTCTTTTGTGTTTTGATGAATAAATTTAAATTTTTTTTTGATAAAATATGCTTATATTAAATAATTTGATGAAAGGCTAATGATTGATTATAATTGATATTTATGGATAATTTATTAAAGTATTTCAGGTTGAGCAACTATTTTGGGTAAGAAATTAACTTTTATTAAGATTATGTTTTGCTTTGTTTTGCATTATATTGATTGTATTGAATTTGTGTATGCTTACTTAGAGAGAACTTCTACACATTTTTATCTTCATTTGCCTCACCTATTTTAGAACATGTTTTTGCAAACTTTTGAGGCGAAATTTTGAATTCATTTTGAAAGAGAGATATGATTTAGGCATTGTTTGTTTAGCCTGTTACTTGTATCTACCCTTATTTTAATTTTTTTCTCTAGTTTACCCCTTTGTGCCTTGATAATTTTAGCTTTCTTTTCTTTGTTAATTAACCTTAATTGTTATCTTTCACCCTGCTTGTGAGATAATTTTGTCAAGTTTACATTTTAATGAAGAAAAGGGAATTATTGAAGTTTTAAAAGAAAATAAGGATTTATAATAACTGAGAGTATTATTCATTATAAAAGACCACCTTCTACTTAAAATAAGTTTGGGGGAAAGCAAGAAAATTGAACCAATAAAAGTTAGTAATTCTTGCTTGTCTTTAGAATAATGTTGTTGGCGAAAAAAAAAAAAAAGAACAAGAAGAAGAAGAGGTGGGCTTAAAAGAAGAAAACATTGAAAAAGAATAGTGCTTAAGATGAAAAGGATCCTTCATTAATATAATTCATTTATTTGATCTATTGATTTTGTAAACTTGGCATAATTATTTTACTTTTATTCATTTAGCCTGTTCTTTGTTTAGCCAAAAATACCTTATGTTAGCCCCATTACAACCCTAGTCAAGACTTATTGATCTCTCTTGATTTGTGAATTCCATTAGTGGTGATTGTTTGCTTTAATATGCTTATGAGATTTGTACATCTATTTTATATTATTTGATAGAGGCATTTAAAGATATCAGTGTGTATATGCCTATTTGAAGTGCAACAATTTCTTTACGGTTGATTTAATGCATGGTTATTCAAGGCATGATTAAGATGAGGATTATTTTGAACCTGAGATAGAAGTTTGACTTGTAATACTATTGATATGTTGTTTGTGAATATTAATTTCTTGAGACTTTTGAAAAATTATTCAAACTAAGCATAAGAAGATTAAATTTCCTTTTTGAAATAAATATTTGAAGGTTTAGAGTTTTATAGGTGTTTGTGGGTATAACCACTAGAAGCCCTCACGAGACTATAACTCGTCCTCTACGGGACACCTAGGGGTTTAAAGGCTTGTTGCATACGCTAAATGCAATCGTAATTTCCTACGAAAGTGGACTAGTTTAGGTTTTGAATTTTCCTTTGCTTGAGGACAAGCAAAAACTTAAGTTTGGGGGTGTGATAACTCTATATTTTTAGAGTTATTTTAATTGTTTAAACTTAAATTTTAGCTCAATTCTCAAGAATGCAATAATATTATTACTTAATTTTAGAAATAAATAATTCTACAATTTATAAATAAATTATAACATATTTTAAGTATTTTTATTTTATTTTTGCAGATCAAAATGATGCAATAAAAATAATGATGCAAGTAATGATTCAAGTTTTCAATCTATGAGAAATAAATTCAATGGTTGGTGGCCAAAATTCAATGGTTGGTAGCCAACCTAACCATTTTTGAATATTGATGAAGGAATTCAATGGTTGGTGGCCAACCTAACTATCAATGTTGAAATTTTGATGTAAGAATTTTAATGGAATTTGAATTCTTCCACCAAACATGTCTATAAATACCATGCTTGGCAAAGGGAAATAGCATTAAAGAAAATCCATAAAAAATATGTAAAGAGATTTTCATATGTTTTCTTAGAGTAGATTAGTTTTATTTTTTATTTTGATCAAGAGGAGGAGTTTTTGGAAGCTTGAGTTCATCAAAGATTGTATTCCAAAATAAGTTCTCTCTAAACTCTATTCTTGAATTTAATTATAAGTTATTATTATGTTTATTATTTTTATTGTTAATTTAATTGTTTCTTTTCTTTTAATTATGAATAGCTAAATTTATTTTTCTAGGATTTAGATGTAATCTTTTGATTTGCATATGATTATTTATATTTAATTGATTGGGTTGATTGTTGGAATTAATCTTTTATCTTAGAATTTAATGCTTGTAATTAACTGGTCATTAATTGCATGATTTAAGATATTGTGTGAAGTAGCGAGAGTGGAAGCACAATATTAGTTCATTAGGATAATTGACCTAGGGAATGTATTGCTTAGAGATAAGAATACTCCTTTGTGATTTTTAAAAGGATTTCCATAAAACTTAATGGATTTGTGTTAATTGCTTATGATCACGAGAGTAGACATAAGGTTAATATAAGCACACATGTTGTATCTTGAGAGAGAACATCATATAATTTAGGGAAATCTAATCATTAATTCCAGCAAAAATAATCCAATCTAAAAAATATAAAGTAATCATAGGTAATTAATTGATGAATTCTAAATCCTAAGCCTTTAATCTTATTTCATATTATCATCATTTATTTACTTGAACTTTACTTGAACTTAAAATACGACTTCTCATAATTGATTTTCTAAATAATAGAATATTTAATAGTTTTGGTACTTGTCAACCCTTCCTTGTGGGATCGACACTTATTTCACTACTATATTACTTGTTCACGACCTGTGCACTTGCAGAAATCGCGCAACAACCATGTTGATTCGTCCTAATGGGTAAAGGTGTATAAAACTAAACCGAAATCAAAATATAGAACTAAACTAACTGATTTAATTCTATTTTTCTAAAAATTTTCGTTGGATTTGATTTGAAAATTTTTAAAGTCGAATTAAATTTTGGGTTTTGTAATTTTTACTATAAATTGGATTCAGTTTGATCTGATGAAAATGTGAATTTTAGTTATTTTAATTCGTTTAATTTTGAACTGAACCAATCGTTTACACACTCTTATTAATGAGTACTCGTAAAATTCAATCTTAATATAATGAATAAAACTTACTTCGTTTATAATGAGATGGGTGGGTATTGGCATATCCACCCGTTTATCTATTTATATATTTTATATTATATACATATATTTTAATACAATAAATAGTATTTTTAATATATATATATATATATATATATATATATATATATAAAAGAGTGTTCGTGATCCGTTCCGCCTCGCTATAAGTTGAGTAAGATATGAGTCTGTGCCAAAACTTGCCCATAGCTTTGATATTTAGGCTTTGATCAGCTCTTTAAGAGTGAAGGCAAATCCCGGGTTAGACACCAATGTCATATTTTATTAAACGTTCAATTACTCAATTTTTTAGACTAAAATAAAAATTCATTAATTAATAAAATATAACAATTCAAAATTATAAAATCTTTCAATATTATAATCTTTAAAAATAATATTAAAAAAAATCAAAAATATAAATAAAAATAATAATAATCTTAGCTTGAAAAATTGGATGTGCTCAAGGCCAAATTAATAATGGCTAACGTTAGTATGAACTTATGCAAGTTTGATCCATACACCAATAAATTATAGATTTGATGTCAAAAGTAAGATTTACAATTAAGATTGAAGTATCAAGAAAAAAAAAAAAAGATCTATTTTAAAACGAATAACAAATAAAAAAATAAAATATAAAAAAATTAGCTGATAAAAATAAATAAGTTAAAACATTATTAAATAATAAAAATTATGTAGAATTAAAAATAAAAGAAACGGATTTACCATTGGTCTAAAAGAGACAGCTCGACAAAAAAAAAAAAAAAATTAAGAATGTAGAGCTTCACTCTCTAAAATCTCAGAGTAGAAGAAATTACTATTTTTTTTAAAGTAGAGATTCATACACAGCAAGTAACAGCTGATAGCTTGACTAAAAAATGTTGGTTTATTTTGACTAAAAAATGTTGGTTTATTTTATCATAATACTGCTCTTTGGTAGTCAACTGTGCATATGTATGATATATCATTGACATAAACGCACTCAATCAAGGTGTGAACAAAGGAAAATCGGTGCATTGCCTGGTCTAGCATTTAACTAGTGGACTGGTTTATCGGGAAATTTCATGGATGTTAAAAAATTTCATAGAGGAATAAAAAATTTCATAGAGGAACCATTGGTTGCAATGGCACTTTCTTACTATAAACTTCAATATCGTTACCAGGGTTAATTTTATCTTTCTCAGATGCTTAATTGGCCATATACCAAAAATTTTCCCAGCTGATGATATGGATCGGATGTTGAAGGAGGCCGCTCAAGCTGGAGATATCGATGCCTTATATGGTCTAATTCGGGAGAATACATATCTCTTAGAGCGCATTGATGAGGTACCTTTTATTGATACTCCATTGCATATAGCTGCATCTGCAGGGCATATTGAATTTGCAATGGAGATAATGAACTTGAAGGCATCATTTTCCAGGAAGCTAAACCAAGATGGTTTTAGTCCCATGCACCTTGCTTTGCGATGTCACCAAGACCTGATAGTCCTTTGGCTCCTGGATATCGAAGGAGGACTTGTCCGAGTCAAAGGAAGGGGAGGCATGACTCCCATGCATTATGCAGCTGAACAAGGGAACTTGTTAATTTTGACGGAATTCTTTAAAGCTTGCCCTGAATCCATTAAAGATGTGACCAATCAAGGTGACACTGCTTTTCATATAGCAGTAAAAAATAACAGAATTGAGGCTTTTAAAGTCTTGATAGGATGGCTTAAAAGGGTCGTTTTCAAAGATGCTGCATTTTGGGAACGAGAAATCCTCGACTGGAAGAACAAGGAAGGCAACACTGTGTTGCACATTGCTGCTTTAACTGGTCAACATGAGGTATCAGAATCGGCTATATTAATTCTTTCTTTCTACTTTAAATGATTTTATGTTACACCTTCTAACAGTTGTAATGCTTGAAGATCATATAGTTAGTACACTGCTGTTTTCTTTTCTTGTTTCAGTTTGTGGCTTGATTAATCCTCCATACTTTTGATACAAAAATAGGTAGCAAAACTACTGATTAAAAATTTTGTTCACACAAACATCAAGAATTCGGATGCTCAAACAGCAATTGACATATTGCAAGGTCAAACTGTGCAGAGAGAGAGTTGGAGCTTTAAGATTAGGCGAGCCATTCACCATGGCGTTATCAATAGAACCACCTGCAGTGTCGAGGACTTACAAAAGATGTCAACTGATAACCGATTTGCGATATCCATAGCTCGTTCGAGCAGGAACATATCAAGAGGTAAGCGCAATGCACAACTCGTAGTTTATGCTCTGATAGCAACATTGACATATCAGGCGGCTTTGAGTCCTCCTGGTGGTGTTTGGCAAGGAACAGCTGATATCAATTCACCTATTTCAAAAATCAATCAAGCAAATTCCTCTGCCCCTCCTTACCCCAGTAGCGAAGCAAGTGCATCACGCAATGTGGTGGGGACTTCAGTTATGAGCGATGACAATTTTGGCCAATTTTGGTACGCAAATACTATACTTTATGTACTAGCAGTTGGACGAATGTTGGTAGTCACTGTCCCAGCAGACCACAATGACTTACTATTTCTTCTTCCGCCATCCATATTTTTGTTGTTTTCTTGCTACACATTGGCAATGTCAGTCATATCACCAACCAAGGATTGGTCCTCCCTCAATTCCTTTTTGTTTAAGATATGTAATCAATCATTTATTCAGATTCTTGGATACGTTATGTTGTTCTACTCATTCGTGAAGCATAAACAAGCATGGAGGAGATCTCGCCAGCCTCTGGATGAGAGAAAAGAATGGTGGTAAAAAAAATTATTGCCTAGCTATGTACTATTCTTTTGCATTTGATGTTAGCGATTGTGAGACTGCTTTCATGTTCATGTACAGATTAGTTAAGCGTTTGTAATTAAATTGTGACTTTGTAAATTGTAACATGCCATTGTGTTGATTGAGCCTTTGTTTAACATTGTACTCGTTTTCATTGAACTTTATAAAAATAAAAACTTGAACCAGTTTTAATATATCTTGAACTATATTGAGTAATGAACTTCATTTTAATATATCTTGAACTACATGGAGTAATGAACTTCATCAATCATTCATACCCTATCATCTAGGCAAGAATTTTCCCATCTTTTTCAGATTTAATGCAGATTTTGTAAAATTAGATCATACGGATTCATACACATATTACTGTTATTGTGAAAGAATGGTAAAATGCCTGTAACCTTGAGCTTAATTTCACATCCAAAATGACGGCAAAGGACATTATTATTATTATTATTATTATTATTATTATATATACTAAAACGCATAATGAGTTCAGAATGCGTTTAATATGCCGTAATAATACGTAATGTAATGTAATTAAATAAATTTTTAATATAAATTTATATTAAAAATTCATTCACTTATATTATATTATATTTCATTATGATTTACCGGCGTATTTTGTTCCTGTAATACTAATTCAATAGGCGTTTAACTTTTTTTTTCTTAATTTAAAACGCATGTACACTACCCCTAATGATTTTTTGCAGATATCTCGATACCCATTAACGGTGGGGACATAGGGACAGCTATGACTTGAGAAGTTCAATATTACCTTTTTTTTTATTTAAATAAAAAATATTTGATTTTGAATTGAAAATTTGAAATTAAAGCATTGATTATTTTATATATATATATTCTATTTTTGTATAAAGAGAGGAGTATTAGAACTGTTGAATGGGACATTTGCAAACATTTATTTTTATTTTATATTCTAAAATAAACTTCAATATATATATATATATATATATAATTTCTTCAAACTACATTTTTTTTTAATTTGACTGATCCATTTAGAATTTGAATTCAAAATTTTTAATTTTAAAAAAAATTTCAATACAATTAAATTAGTACTATATACTTATTTTATTGTTATTTTAATGTTGTTTTAGTCCAATGAATAAGGAATTTCATAAACAACCACACTTTTGCCTGGAAAGAATTCATTTAGAACTTGCAAGCAAATAAATCTGCAGTATGCTGTGATTTATATTATCTTATATTATTTCAAATAAAGAAAACTAATATATTAATATATTAGTACATTAAAGATAATATTATATATATAAATAAACATGGCATTAAAATTTTAATATTTACATATTATAAAAATATTTACAAGAAGTTATAAATTAAGACATTTTTTGAATTGATTCGAGAAACTGTTGGTCAAATGAATGATTAAAATGTTAATTTTTCAATTTATTACTTCAATTAAAAAAAATTAGAAAAGATAATTGAAATTATTAGTTTGAATAATAAGTATAAATATTTATTGGTTGTTAAATATTTTGAATAGAAAAAAAAAATATAAATTTACTTAAGAGTAAAGGGAAATATAAAAACTGGTAAAATGTTACAAAAAAAAATATATTGAAATTCAAAATGAAAATTATTTTAAGTGGATAAAAATAAAGTCAAATCATAAAATAACACATCTATTTTAAATTATTTTAAGATAGTTAAAAACAATAACGTAATCGATTTAACTGACATTTAATATTTCAGTTAAGTTGATTCGGTTAATATTTAATTTTGATTTGCTCTTCTATGTTCTACCATTTTTTATATTTTTCTTTGCTCTTGTCATTTTCAAGTAAATTTATAATTTTTTTAATATTCAAAAAAATTTAACAATCAATAAATATTTATACATTTTCTTTAGTATTCAAATTACTAATTTCAACTATCTATTTTAATTTTTTTCTTTTTAATTGAAGCTAAAAAATAAAAAATTAGTCTTTTGATCATTCATTTGACTAACAGATCCTCGAATCAATTCAAAAAAATGCCCTAATACATATTATATATATATATATATATATATATATCTTATTGTAAATACTTTTATAATATGTAGATATTAAAATTTGTAATATCTTGTGTATTTATATGTATAATATCATCTTTTATGTATAATATATTAATAAATTAGTTTTTTCTTTTTCGAATTTTATAAAATGTCATAAACCACATCGAAGGGCAGATTTTTTTTTTGCTTGTTTTCTCTAAAGCCCTTGTATATAGGAAGAAATTTCTCTCTCTCTCTCTCTCGTAACCCATATAAATGGTAAAGTGATTTTGAACATATCAATTAGTTTCCTAAAAAGAAAAAATTTATGAAAAAGAACTTCATAATAATTAAGTAAGGTAATTAATCAAATACATAACAGAATAAACCTTGAGAATGAGCTAAAGATTGGTCAGCTCGAACAATAAAAGAAATGCCTCTTCTTCAGCAAGGAAACGAATTACCATGATACTTCTGTAGTCCTATCTATATATAAACAAAATAGAAGAAACCCATGTATAAAAAAAATCAAAATTAAGTGCAGAAACAAGCATATATACAGAGAGAGACAGAGAGATGACCTGAGGAAAAGAGTTAGGAAAAAATGTGCGACAAAGGGAAGGTGAATTTAGTAAAGAAGCCATTGTTGTGTGCGAATTGTTGCCTAAGGAGTCATTTTATATTAAATTAAATTTGTAATATTTTAATTAATTAATTTATTTTATTAACTTTGAATTTCATAAATATTAAATTTTCTCTAAATAGTTTAAAAAATATTTATACAAAAATAAAAAATTAATATGTAGCATAGAACACAGTTCTCAACACGGTAAAAAGGCAAATTAAATATGCATTTATAAGTACCTTAGATTGTATTTGAATAAAAAAAAGTAGTTATGGAATCCAATTAAATTGTGTTTTTAATTTATTCTTTGATCTCTAGTCAACAAGTTTCATTAAATTAAACCAACAAATTGTAGGATCCAATGCTAATATTTTAATTTAATGACCACCAACCAACTGTTGTTTATTCATTTATTTATTTTTTTGGAAAAATTTAGTTTATGGGTACTATAGACCATCAAACATTACTGCATTATAGTTATTTCATCAACTATGGATCAGGGGCTGAAGGAGGCTGAAGCTCGACTGATGGAGGCTGCTGAAGCTCGAAACACTGATGCTTTGTATATTCTTCTCCGCCAGCATGCAGATCTCTTGGAATACATTGATAATATGCCTTTTGCTGATACTCCATTTCACATAGCTGCGTACTTCAGGTCATATTGAATTTGCAATGGAGATATTGAACCTAAAGGCGTCATTTGCCAGGAAGCTAAACCAAGATGGGTTTAGCCCTATGCATCTTGCTTTGAAAAATAGCCACAAGCTTATGGTGCTTTTGCTGGTAGATGCTGATAGTGGCCAAATCCGTGTCAAAGGAAGAGAGGGTATGACTCCTCTGCATTTGCAGCTGAATCAGAGAACTCCTCTGTTTTGGCTGAGTTCTTTGATGCTTGCCCTGAATCCATCAAAGATGTCACCAATCAAGGTGACACTGCTTTGCATATTGCAGTAGAGCACCACCAGATGGAAGTGTTATTGGGATGGCTTAAGAGATCCATCTTCGCTAATGGCAGATTTTGGGAGACAGAAATCATCAACTGGAAGAACCAACGAGGAAACACTGTTCTGCACATTGCTGCTCTCACAAGACAACGCCAGGTGTGCAAATCCTTATGAGAAAGTTACTTCATTGATTATCATAATTAGTTGTGTTTTACCTTTAATTTTAATACAGACCATTTAATTAATACCAGGCAATAGAAACATTGCTCAAAATTAGTCAAACATTGCTCAAAATTAGTCCTATTAAGTTGAACATAAGGAATTCAGGAGGACTGACGGCCATCGACATCCTACATGGCCAAAAACCATAGAACGACAGCGATGTTACCAGATTTAGAAATACACAAATCCGTCTTGAATTTTGTTTCTGGAAAATATTTCCTAGTAGCGACAGTGTCAAGAAGTTGACTTCAAGGATGTCATTTCTAGAGATGTTTAAAATATACTCAATTTGTAACTGGAGCAGCGCAATCCCAGTTTCTAGTGAAAGAAGAAATGCACTACTTGTAGTTGTGACGCAGCGTAAACCAAAAAGACAAATCTAATTTAGGGTTTCAAAGTGTTTTCTATATTATTCGATGACTAAACAGGCCAAAAACAAAAGTTTAAATAAGGGCCCAAAACCCTAAGTACAAAATTACCAAAAATAATGAAATTATAATATTACCATAAATAAAAATAGGCAATTAAACAAAATTGACGCCACAGACGACGCTTAAATCAGAGCTAAATAACAAGATTTATAACAGAAATAAAAGTTTCCATAAATGAAAAACTGGCATTTTAGAGGGCCCAAACGAAAGAATTTGGATGAAAAACAAAAAACAATGACTTTGAACCGTTGGCCTATTTCTTTTTGAATCACATATTTGCAATGGCCTAAAATCACAGCTGGTCCAGACCAATATTTTTTGTACTTGAGTTGTTGCTTCTTCCACATCAAGTTGATGCTCTGATAGCAACAATCACGTACCAGGCAGCACTTAGTCCACTTGGAGGTGTTTGGCAAGGCAGAACATATATAAACTCACCAATTCGAAACAATATTATGCACCTCGATAACACTACTATGACTAGTCCACCACGCTATGTGGGAACTATAGTTATGGGATTGGGTACCTTTACACTATTTTGGCTCGCAAATACCATTATCTTTTTTGTTGTTGCTTTACATATGTATGCAATCAGCATCTCTGCCTTTACACCAATAATATTCTTACTATTTTCTTGCTACACATGCTTAATGTCAGTCATATCACCAAACAAAGATTGTTTAGAAGTTAATTTGTATTTATGGCTTTATGCTAGCTACACTTCTTCAGCTTTTATTTCATACTCGAGGACATACTAATGAATTAAGTGGGAGTGGGAGACATTAGGAATGCAAAATGTCCCACATCAACTAGGAATGGGGTTGGTATTGGGTTTATAAGGGTTAGGGTTACTCCTCTCAAATAGGTTGACCTTTTGAGATAGAACCCTAAGTTCTTATAAGTAGTATCAGAGTCAAACCTCGAAGGAGCTAAGCATATAGTAAAAAATGCCGCAAACGAAAGTAAAAATCCATAAGATGGAGAGATTCATGGAAACATGATAACAATATCATGGTGGATGATCTCGATGGTGTGGGCTCCGTTAGCATGAAAAATCATGAGATGGTAGATAAATCTCAATAAAGATCTCCTAAGTAAAATCCATGGTAACGCTGTAGCCTGACGGGGTGGATTTGATGAGATGTGAAAACATACATTTGAGGGAGGGCCTTGGTGACCTCGTGTGCCATGTTTGAGGGAGGGATTGTTAGAAATGCAAAATGTCTCACATCGATTAGGAATGGGGTTAGTCTTGGGTTTATAAGGATTTGGGTTACTCCTCTCAAATAGGTTGACCTTTTGAGATGGAACCCCAAGTCCTTATAGGAGATCTCGCCATCGCCTGCCTATGCATGACAGAGAAGAATGGTGGCAATAAAAGTATTTAGATCAGACACAGTGTGTTGTTATTCAGATTGATTTCGCAATGTTAATGCATATATATATATATATATATATATATATATATATATATATATATATATATATATATATATATATATATATATATATATATATATATATATATATATATATATATATATATATATATATATATATATATATATATATATATATATATATCAGAGTTCATTTGTGCTTTATCTCGGGAGACATTTCAGTACCATGTTGCATAATTTCTGCAAGTGCACAGGTAAAAAATAAGTAATATAGTAGTGAAATAAAGTGTCAATCCCACGAGAAAGGTTTGATAAGTACCAAAATTATTGAATATTCTATTATTTAGACTATTATATGAAAAGTCTTGAAATTTAAATTAAACTAGATTTTCGGTGCTATTGCATAGGTAACTAGAGTATAAATAATTAAACTAATAAGATCACTTCAAGATAAATTCCCAGGTAAGTGGCAGGGTCATAACAGTCCTGCTTAAATACCACTTTTCTAAACAGAATATTATCAAGATAAGTAATTTAGTAGCATAATAATTCACTAAAACTATATCCAACAATAGAATAATTAATTACAAAATTTAAAAACTAATTCAATGTATGTAAATCCTAGGATTTAGATTTTATCAATTAATTACCTATGGTTTCTTCATATTTTCTAGATTGGATTATTTCTGCTGGAATTAATGATTAGATTTTCCTGAATTATTTGATGTTCTCTCTCAAGATACAACACATGTATTCATATTAACTTTATTTCTACTCTCGTGATCATAATCAATTAACAAAAACCAATTAAGTTTTATGAAAATCCTTTTAACAATCACAAAGGAGTATTATTATTTCTAAGTAATACATTCCCTAGGTCAATTATCCTAATAAACTAATATTGTGTTTCCACTCTTGCTACTTCACACAATATCTTAAATCATACATTTAATGGCTAGTTAATTACAAGCATTAAGTTTTAAGATAAAAGATTAATTTCAATAATCAAACCCATTAAATTAAATATAAATAATTATGTGCAAATCAAAATATTATATCTAAATCCTAGAAAAATGGACTTAACTACTCATAATTAAGATGGAAGAAACAATTAAGTTAACAATCAATATAATGACAAATATAATAAGAACTTATAATTAAATTCAAAAGTAAAGTTTAGAAATAACTCTTTTTTTGGGATACAATTTTTGACAAACGCAAACTCCAAAACTTCTCTTGATCAAAATAACATAAACAAAGAAGAAAACTAATCTATTCTTTTTTTTTCCTCTCTAAATATTTTTTTTGATGGATTTCTTGATGCCCATTTTTCTTTGCCAAGCATGGTATTTATACGCATGCTTAGTGGAAGAATTCAAGTTCTATTAAAATTCTTACATAAAAAATTCAACAACATTAGCTAGGTTGTCTACCAAACATAAAGTTAAATTCATACATCAATATTCAACAAAAATGACTAGGTTGGCCACTAACCATTAAGTTGAATTCTTAGATCAATATTCAACAAAAATGGTTAGGTTAGCCACAAATCATTAAGTTGATTTCACATGGGTTGAAAACTTGAATAATTGCTTGCATCATTATTTTTATCTGCAAAATAAAATAAAATGCTAAAAACATATTATAATTTATTTATAAATTGTTAGACTTGTTTATTTCTCACAATAAGTAATAATATTATTAAATTCTTAAGAACTAAGCTAAAATTAGAGTTTAAAATAGGTAAAGTAGCTGTAAGAAAATAGAGTTATCACACCTCTAAACTTAAGAATTTGCTTATCCCTAAGCAAATTAATCATTAAATGCAATAAAAAAAATTCGATCTTCTCATACTTATGTTGAATAACTTTTCAAAGGTATCAAGAACTTAATTTTTACAAACAACATATCAATATCATTGCAAGTCAAACTTCTATCTCAAGTTCAAAACAACCCTTATCTTAATCATACATTGAATAACCATGTATTAAATCAACCGTAAAAAAATTATTGCACTTTAGATAGGTATATACACACTTAATATATTTAAATGTCTCTATCAAAAAAATATAAAATAGAAGTACAAATCTCATAGGCATTTTAATGCAAACAATCTCCACTAATAGAATTCACAAATAAAGAGAGATCAATAGGTTTTAACTAGGCTTGTAATAGGGCTAACACAAAGTCTTTTGGCTCAATAAAGAAAATGCTAAATAAACAAAAATAAGATAATTATGTCAAGTTTAAAAGAAAATCAATAGCTCAAATAAAAGGAATTTGTTAATGAATGATCCTTTCTATCTTAAGCACCAATCTTCTTCAATATTTTCTTCTTTTAAGCCCCCTCTTTTTTTTTTTTTTTTCATTGCCAACATCATTATTTTAAGGATATTACTAACTTTTGTTTTATTCAATTTTCTTACTTTTCTCCAAACTTATTTTAGCACAAGGTGATCTTTTGGAATGAATATCGCTCTTAGTTATTAGAGATCTTTATTTTCTTTTAAAACTTTAATAATTCACTTTTCTTCATTAGAATGTAAACTTAACAAAATTATCTCACAAATAGGGTAAATGATAACAATTAAGGTTAATTAATAAAGAAAAGAAAGCTAAAATTAACAAGATAAAAAAGGGGTAAATTAGGGAAAAAATTAAAATAAAGGTGGCTACAAGTAACAAATTAAACAAACAATGCCTAAATCGTATCTCTGTTTTAAAATGAATTCAAAATTTTGTCTCAAAAGTTTACAAAAACATGTTATAAGATAGGTGAAGTAAATAAAGATAAAAATATGTAGAAGCCCTTTCTAAATAAGCATACACAATTTCAATGCAATCAATATAATGCAAAGCAAATCAAAACATAATCTTAATAAAAGTTAATTTCTTACCTAAAATAGTTGCTTAACCTAAAATACTTTAATAAATTGTTCATAAATACCAATTATAATTAATCATTGGCCTTCATCAAATTATTTAACACAAATATATTTTATCAGTAAAAAAGTAAAAATTTTAAATTTATTCATCAAAACACAAAAGAAATGACTGAAAATTAAAAAAAAAAAAACTAAACATTCTCTAAACTTGCAATTGACATTGTGCTCAATGTCAAAAGAAACAAACCAAAAAAAAGAAAATACTTCCTCTTATAGAAAAGTAGATTCCAAATTGTAAGCAAAACGTGCGTTCCACTTCATTGTTTTTTATAAAATATCATGAAACAATACTAAAAGCAAGCATGAGAAATTAATCACATAAAAATAAAACATCAATTTTTTTTTTTTTTTGGAAACTAAAAAAAATCATAAAAATTACATATGCGTATCAAGAGCACAAAAATTACTTTTTACTCGGTCATCTTGTATAAACAACTTTTCAATTATTTAGTTAGTTAGTTATTTTTTTTGAAAGGAAAATCACAAAAATTTAAGATGCATATCAAGAGTGCAAAAGTAACTCTTTACTCAGCCATCTTACATTTAGTGAATACTTTTAGACAACAGAACTTTTTTTTTTTTTTTTTTTAACAATGTCTCCACCTCCAAACTTGTCTGAGTCAGTGTCATGAATGTCTATTATAGATAAGTAAGGAGTAAAGGACTGCGTTTGATCAGGTGTTATTGAAAGAAAAGAAAAGAAAAAAATGATGCTTGTAAGTAAGGAGTTAAGAAAGTTACAACCGAAGATTAAGATCTAGTACACGCTTCTTGCTGCTGCTAGCCCTGGGGTGCTAGACCACCTGCTCCATCAATGGATCAAGTTTGAATATAAAGTTTTGCAGTTGGTCAATCAATTGATCAGTAGTTGAAGTAGAGACTAAGATGCGTCGACTCACCGGTGTTATAAAACCATATTCCACAGCATGATCAAGAAAAGATAGCAAACCATTATAAAAGCTATCAACATTAAGTAACCCTAATGACTTTTGAAGAAGGTTGATGCAATGGTGAAGATATTAGTAAATATTTCAAAACCACCAGATAATGCGATAAAAGCATCAACATTGTGATTCATATATGCCATTCATTTGTACATGCTCATGACTTATAACTCATTACCTATAGTTCCACTGGTGATGTGTTTATTTTGAGCTAAAGCCTTTAGAACTATTCCTAGGACTTTGCTATCTTCAATATATGCAGAACTTGCGACACAACCCCTTAACCTTAAACTACTTCCCCCAAACACTAAATCAATTTTTTATTCAGCTAAAATCCTAACAAGTTCATTCGCTATCATCCAGTACTCTTTTTTCTTGCTAGAGTTTAGACTACAGAAGACACAAATGGTTTTAAATTTACGTGTTAAGGGTTCAGTCATTTTCGCTTACAGATCTCTCCAAAGGGTTTTTGTGTATATTGATAATAATGAATGTGCATATAAAGAAACAAGGAGAGTAAAAGAACAGTTCAATGAGGTAAAATAATTGTTGATAGAAAGAACAAAAATAATCAATGTTATGTGTACAAATATAAAAAAGAAAATATTGAAAAGCTAAAAGTAAACATTTAAAGACTACAAAACTGACAAAAGTAGAAAAATCTGCAGGAAAAGAAAATCTGGGTACTGAAAATTTAAAAAGTACTGCAAGATATGGAAAAATAATGCAACAAAAAATCAAAAAGTTAGTTATACACCTAATTATGAACAATAGTTGTGATTTTGGCTTACATTTTCCTCTGGTTTTATGTCTAGTAACGGCTTAATTGCCTTCTATGAGTCGAGGATAGGCTTTCCATTTAGTTTTCTTATTAACTGACAAATAAGGTCTTTTAATGTTAAATTCCTAGACTGTAATGCTATTTCTCTTCTTTGAATAAGTTCCATAAATCTAAAAGAGTACATTGAACTTATTCACATGGATGAGTTTTAAGAGTCTATAGGATATTATCCAAAGACTGCTCACTCAGTCCATCCTTAATGAATTGAATTTTGTCTTCTCAATTTATAGATGCATATCCAACATTTCTATAACGTGTGTTGCAATTCCATTTGGCATATTTGTAGCAGACTCCCATTCTTTTAGCTCTCCTTTTCTTTGAGTAATAACTTCTCCCCGTACTTGGCAAATATTTAACAAATGATTCATCAAACTCACCTGCTAGTCATTCTTTGGCTTTAATGATCTATCAGATATGCTTAGGAAGATTCAGATGCCTAAATGTCTTTATTCTTTCTAGAATGCATTCGTCAATTTTCCTGAGTACATCTTGAGGAAGAGTTGGAAAGCTATTTTTTAGTGTTGCAAGAGTTGCCTCCATATCTAATTAATTAGTTAAGAAAATGAAAGAGAAAATTTGCAAAGAAACAATTAAAAAAAATAAAAGAAACCTAATAAAGAGAAAACTTGGGTTTCCTTCTAATAAGCTATTTAATAATTCACAAATGATTAGCAAAATTAAAATAGGTGGAAACAAATGAAAGAATAAAAGAAATTAAAAATAAGTAAAGAAGTTAGGAATTTGGGTTGCCTCCCAAAATTGCTTAATTTATAGTCTTTTGCTTGACTATGGCTAGATCTTCATCATGGAGGATAATATACAAAGTATATCATCCCAATAATCACGGAAAGATAGACTTTCACCAATTTTAATGAGTCCAGCCAGCTTGATTTGAGCCTGCATGAAAAAAGTTTAAGACAAGAATTATTTAGTATTTTACAATTAGGCTTATAATTTCCAAAAGCTTTCCAACAAGCTCTTTTCTTGCTCTAAATTTTCTCAAGAAATTGAGATAGGAAGGTAGTGATGTTGAATCAAGAGTTGGTGAGTGCTCGTTGACAGTGGTGAA
This sequence comes from Reutealis trisperma, assembly GCA_947687605.1. Taxonomy (NCBI): domain Eukaryota; kingdom Viridiplantae; phylum Streptophyta; class Magnoliopsida; order Malpighiales; family Euphorbiaceae; genus Reutealis; species Reutealis trisperma. The sequence continues at coordinate 1,235,507 of CANTUT010000008.1, forward strand.
TGCTTCTTCTTTTCTTCCAAGTCATCAAATTGATATTCTCTGTGGTATGGCATATATGGTGTTGTATTCACCAAACAAAATTAAAAGAGTTTCCTTTAAGTGCTCTTTTTCAAATACCTCTTCAGTTTCCCCATCAATTTCAACCACTCCATAGATATTATCTATGAGAGAAGAATATTTGAAATTCTTGGGCAAATTGGGCTCAACTTCTTCTTTTTTATCTTGCTTGCTTGAGATATCTTCTTGATCAATCATCTTTTGGATATCATTACCCAAAGAAATTGCCAAGTATTGCTCTCTAGAATGTACTTCAATTTGGATTGTCAGGTTGCCATAGCCTTGAGTGTTTAATAGGCTAGCGAATTGTTCCATTAATACATCAAAATTTGTATTATGGCTAGCCTATTGATCCATCCTATCTTCCAATCTTTCATACCATTCATAAGTAGCATTCATGAATCTTTCTAATGCTACTTTATAAGATAGTTTGTGCTATTTAAATAGTGCATGGTCTTGAAAATCATGTTGATAAGGATTTCATGAATTGTTGTCTTAATTGGATTGGTTTTCCCATGAAAAGTTCAAATAGTCACTCCATCCTGAGTTGTTTATGTCGGAATATGAATAATTCTCATGCCTGTTATAATTTGGAAAAAATTATATCTACTCTGCATATTGGTACTCAAAATTCAAGTGATTATCTCCACACAGATTACAACTCAAACATGAATTAAATAAAGTATTAGCATCAACTTTATCAAATAAGTTAACAAATGCATCGATTTTGGCATTTAACTTACTAAAACCATCATCATCATACATGCTTACTGCTCTATTTAGTATCATTCCTCCATTGCACCATTACTAGTTATGGAAAGCCATCCCTCTTTTTTTTTTCTTTTTTTTTATAAAAGTCCTGCAAAATAAAAAATAGAAAAGAAAAACAAAAACTAAAGTAATAGAGGAGGTAGCTTGGTGATGCAGGGAACAATTCATGGAATCTTTATCAACATAATTTTCAAGACCATGCACCATTTAAAGAGTACAAACCATCTTATGAAGTAGCATTGGAAAGATTCATGAATGCCACTTATGAATGGTGTGAAAGATTGGAAGATAGGATGGATCAATGGGCTATCCATAATACAAATTTTGATGTACAAAAGGAACAGTTAGTTAGCCCATTAAATACTCAAGGCCATGGTAACCTGATAAGCCAAATTGAAGTACATTCTATAGAGTAATGCTTGGCAATTTCTTTGAGTAATGATGGGTAAGAGATGATTGATCAAGCAAATACCTCAAGCAAGCAAGATAAAAAGGAAGAAGTTGAGCCCAATTTGCCCAAGAATTTCAAATATCCTTCTCTCATGGATAATATCTATGGAGTGATTGAAATTGATAGGAAAATTGAAGAGGTATTTGAAAAAGAGCACTCAAAGAAAACTCTTTCCGTTTGTCTAGTGAATACAACATCATATATGCCATACCATAGAGAATATCAGTTTCATGACTTGGAAGAAAAGAAGAAGCATTCACCACCATCAACTGAGCACTCACCAACTCTTTATTCAACATCATTACCATCCTACCTCAATTTCTTGAGAAAATTTAGATCAAGAAAAAGAGCTCGTTGGAAAGCTTTTGGAAATTATAAGCCTAATTGTAAAATATTAAATAATTCATGTCTTAAACTTTTTCCATGCATGCTTAAATCAAGCTGGCTAAACTCATTAAAATTTGCAAAAGTTTATCTTTTCGTGATTATTGGGATGATATACTTTGTGTGTTATCCTTTTTGATAAAAATCTAGCCATAGTCAAGTTAAAGACTATAAATTAAGTGCGTTTGGGAGGCAACCCAAATTTCTAACTTCTTTACTTCTTTTTAATTTCTTTTGTTCTTTTGTTTGTTTCCTTCTATTTTAATTTTTCTAGTGTCATTTGTGAATGATTAAATAGCTTATTAGGAGGAAACCCAATTTTTCTCTTTATTAAGTTTCTTTTATTTTTGTTTAGTTGTTTCCTTGCAAATTTTCTCTTTCATTTTCTTAACTAATTAATTAGATATGGAAGCAACTCTTATAGCACTAAAAAACAGCTTTTCAACTCTTCCCCAAGATGTACTCAAGATATTGACGAACGTAGACTGGAAAGAATGAAGGCATTTAGGCGTATGAATCTTCTTGAGCATATCCATTGGATCATAGAAGCCAAAGTACGACTGAAAGGTGAGTTTGATGAATCATTTGTTAAATGTTTGCTAGGTACGGGGAGAAGTTCTTACTCAAAGAAGAGGGAGCTAAAAGAATGGGAGTCTGCTACAAGTGTGTAAGATGGAATTGCAATATACACTGTAGAAACATTGGATGTGCATCCATAAATTGAGAAGAAAAAATTCAATTCATAAATAATGGATTGAGTAAGGAGTCTTTAGATAATATCCTATAGACTCTTGAGACGTATCCGTATGGATAAGTTCAACGTACTCTTTTGGATTTGTGAAACTTATTCAAATAAGAGAAATAATGTTACAGTCTAGGGAATCTGACATTAAAAGGCCATATTTGCCAGTTAACAAGAAAATTGGATGGGAAGCCTATTCTCGACTCATAGAAGGCATTTAAGCCATTACTAGATGAAAAACCAGAGGAAGATGTGAACCAAAATCACAATTATTGTTCATAATCAAGTGTATCACTAACTTTTGGATTTTTTGATGCATTATTTTTCCACATCCTGCAGTACATTTTGAATTTTCAGCACCCAGATTTTCTTTTCCTGCAGATTATTCTACTTTTGTCAGCTTTTTAGTCTTTCAATATCTATTTTTAACTTTTCAATATTTTCTTGTTGACATTTATATACACAACATTGATTATTTTTAGTAGTTATTTTTATTTTTATATTTTTTTCTTTCTGTCAATAATTATTTTACCCCATTGAACTATTCTTTTATTCTCCTAATTTCTTTATATGCACATTCGTTATTGACAATATTTACATAACCTTTTGAAGAGATTTGTGAGCGAAAATGGCAGAACCTTTAACATGCAAATTCAAAATCATTTGTATCTTCTGTAGTCCAAAATCTGGCAAGAAAAAAGAGTACTGGATTGTAGCCAATAAACTTGGTAGGATTTTAGCTGAATGAAAAATTGATTTAGTGTTTGGGGGAGGTAGTTTAGAGTTAAGGGGTTGTGTCACAAGTTTTGCATATATTAAAGGTAGCAAAATCCTAGGAATAGTTCTAAAGGCTTTGGCTTAAAATAAACACATCACCTGTGGAACTATAGGTAATGAGTTACAAGTTATGAGCATGTACAAACCAATGGTATACATGAATCACAATGCTTATGCTTTTATCGCATTACTTAGTGATTTTGAAATATTTGATGATATCTTCACCATTGCAACATCGGTCCAATTAAACCTTCTTCAAAAGCCATTACGATTACTTAATGTTGACAGCTTTTATAATGGTCTGCTATCTTTTCTTGATCATGCTGTGAAACATGGTTTTATAATACTGGCGAGTCGATGCATCTTAGTCTCTGCTTCAACTATTGATCAATTGATTGACCAATTACAAAACTTTATACTCGAACCAGATTTATTGATAGCACAGGTGGTCTAGCACCTTAAGGCTAGTAGTAGTATGAAGCGTGTACTAGATCTTACTCTCCAGTTGTAACGTTCTTAACTCCTTACTTACAAGAATAATTTTTTTTTCTTTTCTTTTCTTTCAATAACACCTGATAAAGCACAGTCCTTTACTCCTTACTTATCTATAGTAGACATTGGGGATAATGTCTCAGACAAGTTTGGAGGTGGAGACATTGTTAAAAAAAAAAAAAAAAATTATGTTGTCTAAAAGTTTTAGGTTCGATTCACTCTTTACTCAACCATCTTACTTTGTTAAAAAAAAAAAAAAAGTTATGTTGTCTAAAAATTTTAGGTCTGATTCATTAAATGTAAGATGGTTTAGTAAAGAGTTACTTTGTACTTTTGATATACATCTTAAATTTCTGTGATTTTCCTTTCAAAAAAAAAAACTAACTAACTAAGTGAAGAGTTGTTTATACAAGATGGCCAAGTAAAGAGTAATTTTTGTGCTCTTGATATGCATATGTAATTTTTGTGATTTTTTTTAGTTTCCAAAAAAATAAAAAATACCAAAATACAAAAAAAAAATGATGTTTTATTTTTATGTGATGAGTTTCTCATGCTTGCTTTTAGTGTTATTTTATGATGTTTTATAGGAAATAAGGAAGTGGAATGCATGTCCTGCTTATCATTTGGAATCCACTTTTCTATAAGAGGGAGTATTTTCTTTCTTTTGATTTTTTTTTTTTTTTGACATTGAGGACAATGTCAATTGTAAGTTTGGGGGAGATTTAGTTTGTTTTTTTTTTATTTTTAGTCATTTCTTTTTGTATTTTGATGAATAAATTTAAAATTTTTACTCTTTTATTGATAAAATATGCTTGTGTTAAATGAAGGCCAATGATTGATTATAATTGGTATTTATGGATAATTTATTAAAGTATTTCAGGTTGAGCAATTATTTTGAATAAGAAATTAACTTTTATTAATATTATGTTTTGATTTACTTTACATTATATTAATTGTATTGAAATTGTGTATGCTTATTTAGAGAGGGCTTCTATATATTTTTATTTTCATTTGCCTCATTTATCTTAGAACATGTTTTTATAAACTTTTGAGCTAAAATTTTGAATTTATTTTGAAAGAGATATGATTTAGGCATTGTTTATTTAGCCTGTTACTTATATTCACCTTTATTTTAATTTTTTTCTAGTTTACTCTTTTTGTGCCTTGTTTATTTTAGCTTTCTTTTCTTTATTACTTAACCATAAATGTTATCCTTCACCTTATTTGTGAGATAATTTTGTCAAGTTTACATTCTAATGAATAAAAGGGAATTATTGAAGTTTTCAAAGAAAATAAAGATCTTTAACAACTAAAAGTGATATTCATTCTAAAAGATCATCTTGTACTTAAAATAAGTTCGGGAGAAAGCAAGAAAATTGAATAAAATAAAAGTTAGTAATTCTTACTTATCCTTAAAATAATGTTGTTGGTGATGAAAAAAAAAAAAAAAAGAGGGGGGGCTTAAAAGAAGAAAATATTGAAGAAGAATGATACTTAAGATGGAAGGGATTTTTCATTAACAAATTCCCTTTATTTGAGCTATTGATTTTCTTTTGTAAACTTGGCATAATTATCTTATTTTTGTTCATTTATCCTTTTCTTTGTTCAGTTAAAAGACCTTGTGTAACCCATTACAATTCTAGTTAAGACCTATTGATCTCTTTTGATTTGTGAATTCCATTAGTGGAGATTATTTACATTAACATGCTTATGAGGTTTGTACTTCTATTTTATATCTTTTGATGATAGAGGTATTTAAAGATATTAAGTGTGTATATGCCTATTTGAAGTACAATAATTTCTTTGTGGCTGCTCTAATACATGATTGTTCATGTCATGATTAATATAAAGGTTGTTTTGAACTTGAGATAGATGTTTGACTTGCAATGCTATTGATATGTTGTTTGTAAAAATTAAGTTCTTGAGACCTTTGAAAAGTTATTCAATATAAGCATGAGAAGATTGAATTTTCTTATTGCATTTAATGATTAATTTGCTTAGAGACAAGCAAAATTTTAAGTTTGGGGGGTGTGATAGATCTACTTTCTTTTAGCTATTTTACCCATTTTAAACTCTAATTTTGATTAGTTCTTAAGAATTTAATAATATTATTACTTATTATGAGAAATAAACAAGTCTAGCAATTTATAAATAAACTATAATATGTTTTTAGCATTTTATTTTATTTTTCAGATAAAAATAATGATGCAAGCAATTATTCAAGTTTTTAACCCATGTGAAATCAACTTAATGGTTGATAGCTAGCCTAACTATTTTTGTTGAATATTGATGTAAAAATTCAACTTAAAGGTTGGTGGCCCACGTAGTCTTTTTTGTTGAATATTGATGTATGAATTCAATTTGATATTTGGTAGCTAACCTAGCCAATGTTGTTGAATTTTTTATGTAAGAATTTTAATGGAACTTGAATTCTTCCATGAAGCATGCCTATAGATACCATGCTTGGCAAAGAAAAATGGGCATCAAGAAATCCATCAAAAGAATATTTAAAGAGAAAAAAAAAAGAATATATTAGTTTTCTTCTTTGTTTATGTTATTTTGATCAAGAGAAGTTTTGGAGCTTGTGTTCGTTAAAGATTATATCCCAAAAAGAGTTCTTTCTAAACTTTATTATTGAATTTAATTATAAGTTCTTATTATATTTGTTATTATATTGATTGTTAACTTAATTGTTTCTTCCATCTTAATTATGAGTAGCTAAGTTCATTTTTCTAGGATTTAGATGTAATCTTTTGATTTGCATATAATAATTTATATTTAATTGATTAGGTTTTATTGTTGAAATTAATCTTTTATCTTGGAATTGAGTGCTTGTAATTAACTGGCCATTAATTGCATGATTTAAGATATTGTGTGAAGTAACGAGAGTGGAAACACAATATTAGTTCATTAGGATAATTAACGTAGGGAATGTATTGCTTAAAGATAAGAATAATCCTTTTTGGTTGTTAAAATGATTTCCATAAAACTTAATAGGTTTATATTAATTGCTTATGATCATAATAGTAGATATAAGGTAAATATGAATACACATGTTATGTCTTGTGAGAGAACATCATATAATTTACGAAAATCTAATTATTAATTCCAGCAGAAATAATCCAATATAGAAAATATAAAGAAACCATAGCTAATTAATTAATGAAATCTAAATCTTAGGATTTACATACATTGAATTAGTTTTTAAATTTTGTAATTAATTATTATATTGTCAGGTATAGTTTTAGTAAATTATTGTGCTACTAAATTACTTATCTTAATAATATTTGTCTAGGAAAGTGGCATTTAAGTGGGACCATTATGAGGCCACCACTTACCTAGAAATTTATCTTGACGTGATCTTATTAGTTCAATTATTTACACTCCAGTTACCTATGTAATAACACTAAAGATCTAGTTTAATTTAAATCTCAAGACTTTTCATCTGATAGTCTAAATAATAGAATATTCAATAATTTTAGTACTTGTCAACCCTTCCTTGTAGGATCGATACTTTATTTCACTATTATATTACTTGTTATCGACCTGTACACTTACAAAAATCACATAGTAAGTTTTTAATCTAAAGTCTTGCAAAATAAAAAAAAATAGAAAAAAAAATCTAAAGTAATAGAGTATATCAATCGTATTGGTATTGTCAAAAGTTACCTTCCTCAGCAACGGAGCTAAAAACTTGTTGTGTAATTTTTGCAAGTGCACAGGTCGAGAATAAGTAATATAATAATAAAATAAAGTGTCGATCCCACAAGGAAGGTTTGACAAGTACCAAAATTATTGAATATTCTATTATTTAGACTATCGGATGAAAAGTCTTGAGATTTAAATTAAACTAGATCTTTAATACTATTACACAAGTAACTAGAGTGTAAATGATTAAACTAATAAGGTCACTTTAAGATAAATTCTCAGATAAGTGGTGGGGTCACAACCACTTTCCTAGACAAAATATTATCAAGATAAGTAATTTAGTAGTACAATAATTCACTAAAACTATACCCAACAATAGAATAATTAATTACAAAATTTAAAAACTAATTCAATGTACGTAAATCCTAGGATTTAGATTTCATCGATTAATTGCCTATGGTTTCTTTATATTTTTTAGATTGGATTATTTCTACTGGAATTAATGATTAGATTTCCCTGAATTATATGATGTTCTCTCTCAAGATACAAAATTTAAAAACTAATTCAATGTATATAAATCCTAGGATTTAGATTTCATCAATTAATTACCTATGGTTTCTTTATATTTTCTAGATTGGATTATTTCTGCTGGAATTAATGATTAGATTTCCCTGAATTATATGATGTTCTCTCTTAAGATACAATACTTGTATTCATATTAATCTTATGTCTACTTTCGTGATCATAAGCAATAAACACAAACTCATTAAGTTTTATGGAAATCCTTTTAACAATCATAAATGAGTGTTATTATCTCTAAGCAATACATTCCCTAGGTCAATTATCCTAATGAACTAATATTGTATTTTCATTTTCGCTACTTCACACAATATCTTAAATCATGTAATTAATGACTAATTAATTACAAGCATTAAGTTATAAGATAAAAAATTAATTCCAACAATCAAACCCAATCAATTAAATATAAATAATCATATGCAAATCAAAAGATTATATCTAAATCCTAGAAAAATAAACTTAGCTACTCATAATTAAGATGGAAGAAACAATTAAGTTAACAATCAATATAATAACAAACATAATAAGAATTTATAATAAAATTCAAAAGTAAAGTTTAGAAAGAACTCTTTTTGGAATACAATTTTTGACGAACACAAGCTCCAAAACTTCTCTTGATCAAAAAAAAAAAAAAAAAAAAACTAATCTATTCTTTTTTTTTCTCTCTAAACATTTTTTTTTATGGATTTCTTGATGCGCCTTTTCCTTTGCTAAGCATGGTATTTATAAGCATGCTTGGTGGAAGAATTCAAGTTCCATTAAAATTCTTACATAAAAAATTCAACAATATTGGCTAGGTTGACTACCAAACATCAAGTTGAATTTATACATCAATATTCATAAAAAATGGCTAGGTTGGTCACCAACTATTAAGTTGAATTTTTTCATCAATATGTAATAAAAATGGTTAAGTTAACCACTAACCATTAAGTTGATTTCACATGAGTTGAAAACTTGAATAATTGTTTGCATTATTATTTTTATCTGCAAAATAAAATAAAATGTTAAAAATATATTATAATTTATTTATAAATTACTAGACTTATTTATTTCTCATAATAAGTAATAATAATAATAATAAATTCTTAAGAAATAAGTTAAAATTAGAGTTTAAAACGGATATAATAGCTATAAGAAAGTAGAGTTATCATACCACTTGGTCTAAGTGTATTAAAAACTTTTATGTGTTTTTTTTTTCCTAGTATTAGAGAATAGGATTTAAACTTTGTCCTGGCCTAACTAATATATTTGCCACTTTGATTTTCTATTATTGAAAGTCGTTTGTTCTTTTGTGGACCAAAAATTCCATAGTGGTTACTTTCGTGTTCATTAAGGTTAAGGTGGGTTGAACTTGTGCCTGTTGATTATACCATGAAATAAACATTTTTTTTTTCTTTCCTATAACCTGGTTTTGATTGAAACCTTAAAATCACTTGAGTATCGCTTGGTTAATTAAAATTCATTAGCACACACTTTTTTTTTTTTTTTTTTTTTTGAAATATTGTGGGAAAAGATTTGAACTTCAAGATAGCCTAAATTATATAGGCATCTACCACTAAACTATATAAAATACTTCGATAAACCACCCTAGTTAATTCCCCTATTTTGCTTATGAAAAGGAAACGTTGTATGAACTCTAGTCATAGTATATATATATATATATATATATATATATATATATATATATATATATATATATATATATATATATATATATATATATATATATATATATATATATATATATATATATATATATTTTTCCTTGAAACTGGAAATTATCATCGAAAAAACAATATTAATAAGCTGAGTGCATATCACAGATAGAGTAAAACTCAAAAGAGAGTGGTTTGTGACCATTAAAAAAAAAAAAAATAGCATTAGTGAGTAGCCTCATGTTTTCTCAAATTAATATAGATAACTATTTTTTTTTTTATGAGACTTGATGTGAGTGGAATGAAATCCAATCTCTTACTGTGTGATTCGAACTAGTTGAATCTGTAAAATAAGAAATTAGAGAGTCCATGGATATGCTTGGGAGACCACTATGATACTTAAGTTAGAATGTGTTTTAATTGGGGAATAGGAAAGTTTATAGTGTTTAGAATGCATAACTTATGCTATAGAGTACTTGGAGGTATTTATAGAAGATTGTCTTGGAGAGCAAATCTCTGAAAAATAGGTGCATTACCTATTTAAGTAGTGGAGTAATTGATCCTATATTTTCAAGAGTGGAGAACATGGGTGAATGGTCATATCTTAATCATGGATCATCCTTGGCCAAGTGACATGATCTGGAAGCTCTATTGGTTGTTCATAAGTTCATATGGCAATCTATGTATAGGAGAGAGGTTGTTAGACTGTGTTAAATCGTTGGGAAGCTCCTAGCTCACTTAGGATTACTAGTATAGATATGTATGCTCCTAGCTCACTTGGGATTTCTGGCTCTTGTCCAGTGAAAGGAACCATCTTCTGGTAGTGCCGGTAAGTGATTATTGGAATAGTTGAGCAAGGAACTCATCGCTAACTCTTAAAGGTTTCATTGCCGCCACATATATCTTCAGATGGGTCTTGAGATATGTGATTCCATCAAATCTTTCTAGTTCATGCATTTTGAATTTAGGTGGAAGCTTGACATCAAAGAACAAGGTCAAATTGTTCACATCAATTAGGTCACTGCTATGTTTTAGGGATTTGATGATTTTCTCCATAGCTCCAAGTTTTTTTATGAGCAATCTAGTATATGGATAAGAGAAAATTTCCTGACGTTGGTTTAGATATGGGTTGGATTAGCTCGAATTTGGGCAAGGATTGGTCTGGTTCAAGATAAGATTTGGGTTAGGATGGTTAAGGCTAGCCTGGTTAATCATGGCATGAACTTCCTCAATGATGAATTGCCTTTGTTCCTTGAATTAGGCTTGTTGAGCAGCTAAGATAGCTCATAAATGCTCTTATTACTTCTTAAGGAGTCTCATCATAAGTGTAGTCCAGGAAGCCATGTCAAATGGGTTGGCCATTAGTACCTTCAAATCAAAGTAACAAGGAAAGTGACAAGTATGGAACAGAAAAGGTGACGAAGGTGTAAGCATGTAGATCCTAAGAGAAAAGGCTTCCTTATTGTGTCACGGGCCAACCATTTTTTGGGCTTCATGTAAGATGGGGCAAATATTTTGGGTTTAGGGTAAGATCAAAGGTATTGGGTTTGAGTTAGTATGTTGGGCCAAAGTTGTTGGGCTTAAGGGTAATAAGTTGGTTTTAAAAGTAATGGGCCATGGGTGTTAAGCTTAAGAATAGTGGGTTAATTTTGAACAAGGGGTAGGATCAAGATAATGGTTTTAGTATGGAGAACCTAAGGTGTCTAGGCTTTTTTCTTTTTTTTTTTTTTCCCTTGGATAAGGGTAGGGGCTATGGGTTAGGTTATGGTCAAGTAGCAGGTTTCTAGCGTTGGATATAGGTTTTAGGGTTATGGGTTTATGGCTTAAAGTCGAAAGGTTTAAAGAGGTTTAGGTTTACATTTGAGGTGCGAGGTTTAGGTGTTTAGTGTTTAGTATAAGGCTAGGGCAAGATGTTTAAGGTATGTGGTTAAGGTGATGGTGTTTAAGATAAAAGCTAGGGTAAGGGTTTTAGGTTTGTGGGGGTGAAGGTGATTGGGATAGAAGTGAGTGTGTTTAAGGTTTAGGAGTGAAGGTGTTTGGATGGAGGGGAGAGTGTCTAAGGTCTTCAGTTAAGGACTAGAGTAAAGGGATAATAATGTTTAGGTCAAAGATTTAGGGTGATGGTTTAAGGGTTATCGGATAGGGTGATGGGGTATAGGTGAAAGTATTTATGGAGGAGGTGTTTGAATGGAGGTAAGAATGTTTGACCCTTCTTCAGTTCAGGTTCAACCAAGACTTAAGTTGAATGCATATTTTGTTATACAATATAGATGCATGATATGCATGGAAAAAATATTTCATGAGAAAGCAAAGATGTAAGGTTTTAGTTATGATATATATAACCTAAGGTTAACATCTAGGTTTATTATATGAAAGGGTAAGGGTGGCTTGGTTTGGGTACCCATCACACTATAGCAGCGATATATCTAACCACGTATGAGTCAAGGAGCCTTGCATGAGTCCAACAATACATACATGCTTGTTACACCTTTGAAAGGATCAAAGGATTCATCATGGGGTGGATGATTTCACTATCAGTGAATAGACCCAAATAGGGTTACCCACTTGATGCTATTCATTATCCATTATTTTCCTAAAACTATATTGAACGGCAAAGAGCCTATACAAGTGATGCATGTAAAGTTACAATTATATTAAAAGGCCAAACTCTTTTTAAACTAATTATTAGTTCGCTCATTTCTTTTAAAACAATTGTCCTCAGTGGAGTCGCCACCTGTGAGGCCTCGCCCAAGCACCGGTCTGATCCGCTAGAGGGAATTGAAATGCTCATTTGGGAAAGAGTTCATGAGGAAACCCTCGGGCTTATCTTTGATAGATTTGAAAATTGCTTCCTAGAGTCGCCACCTTAATTTATTTTTATTTGGGAAAATATAAGAAAAAAACCCATTTGACTCCAATTATTACCAAAAAGAAAAAAGATCACTAGCCTCAAAACCAAAAAGGATCCGAGGACTAAGTTTTTAGTTTACTTTAACAAAATAAGTTTGGTCAATTAATATAAGAGTGACTTAAAATATATTTCATGAATAATCTAAGATGCATGAACAATTTATAAGATGCATGATCATTCAACTCATCCATTTAACAATAAAGTAAATACACAAGTAAAGTTCAAAAGAAAGTTAACATTACAATAAAAATCTCAAACTTAAGGGATACCTCCTTTAGCCCTTATTAATTCAAGGGTAGTCACACATTCCCCAAACTAAACCTAATAACAAAGCAAAAAAGAAAATAAAATAAAAATAAGTGAAGAAGGTGATAAGGGAGAGAGTTGGTTAGTTTTAATTGGATTAGATACTTGAACTAAGTATGCCTGTATATCCCTTTGAATGAGAATCAGAAATGCAGCTGTCCCTTCTTGCGAAGTAGTTAGTTTAGCCTAACCATTTTATCATGTTTTCATTGATTGATTAAAAGAGGTTTGAGTTGATTGATTTAACCAATTGATTACTAAGTGAAGTTAATTAAGTCAGATTTTAATTAACTACCTTAGCAAATCAATAATTAGGCAATGAGCCTTAGAACACAAATCCTATGGAGGAAAATAATAAATAAAATAAAAAAAGGGAAAGAAGCTTACCTTGGATGGCGGGCAATGACTAACCTTGGACGGCGCCACAGATGGCAAGCAGCGGCTAGCCTCTGATGCCACGGTGGCTTGCCTTAGATGGTGGGTAGCAGCTAGCCTCAGACGGTGGACATGAGCCTTTAACAATAAACTTGCCTCAAACAAGCAGGAGGAAAGCCTTTGACTTGTCGAGTAGGAATCAAGGAGAAACCTTTCAACTAGCTTTGCGAAGAAAAGGGCAAATGAAAAGCAAAAGAAAAGAAATGCTTTAGAACTAAAGTGGTTTGCTTGATGCAAAGGCTTTCAAGCTCTTAAAGTTGATCCTTTGAAGTATGGAGAAGTCCTTTATATATAGGAAGAAGATTGGAGGAGGAAAACATTGAAATTTCATATGGGATTGCACAAAACAGTGAAATTCACAGGAGTTGCCGCACAGGGCTCTGTGGTGCTGTAAAAACTAGTCTCTACATCAATGCCACACATCTCTCTATAGAACCGCAGAGGCTCTGTGGCAGTGCTGCACAGCTCTGTAGCAACAAGCCTATTTTTACTTGTTTCACCCGTTTTCCACTGTTCTTGCTCGTTTCTCATTTATTTTTCATGATTCTAGTTGGATTGTATTCGTTAATTAGTCTTGGATGATTTGAAGGGTTCAAATGTTAAAAATACATGTTTTGATTTTGCTGATTTTCCCATTTTGAGAGTTTTCGGCTTTGGAGGTTTGTTTAGCGAGCCTAAGTGCTTATAAGATTTAAACACATACTGGAAGATGTAAAATTAAGAGTTCATAAACATCTTATAACAATCAAGAGTAAATATAACATTCCAATGGAGTATAACTTTAGGATCCCTGCCCCAAGCACATTTGCCGATCAACAACTAGGCGATCTAGATAGAATGGTCTGTCTAGAAGATTTAGAGTGTGGTCTTAGGTTCTTTGTGCACTTATTGTTGTGATCATTAATTTTGCACCATTCGGTATGCATTAGAATTTTAGAAGCACTTAGGCTTGATAAATAGACCTCCGGAAGCGAAATTGCCGAAAATACCAAAATGGAAAAATCATGAAATGGAGCCCTAAGAACCAAAACCTTTGACATTTGAACCACCTTCAAATCATTTGGGACTGAATAACAAACACAACACAACTAGAATCACAAAAACGGATGAGAAACTAGCAAGAAAGTTTGAAAATGGGCGACTATGAGGCCTCGCCCGAGCAACGGTCCGATCCGCCGAGGAATCGAAATGCTCTTTGGGAGAAACTCTATGATTGGAACTCGCTGTGAGTTCAAAAAATTGATTTTTGTAATTTGAAAGTTGTGAAAATGAGTCGCCACTTTAATTTACTTATTTTAATTAGAAAAATTAAAAAAAAAACCCAAATTGATTGACTCCAAAAATGTTTTGATTTTGTCCCAATGGAAAATGCACCAATCCGTGAGTGACCAAGGAGGGCTCGGGGATCAGGTTTTGGTAATTATATAATTAAAAAAATATGATTTTCTTTAGTTTGGCTAAAATTGCAAAATAACTCTTAAAAAGGAATTTCGTGTATGCATGAACAGGAATATAATGATGAATGAAACAGATATATATGATGAGATGGAATGACAATTATAAATAAATAGGCAAGATAAATCTTACTTAATTATTACAATATCAAAACAATTGAAATAAAGAGGATCTTTCCTCTAGCCCTTATGGGAACTAAAAAAAGCACACATTCCTCAACTAAGCTAATGCAAAATCAAAAATAAAAGATTAATATAAATAAATCAAAATAAAAGGAAAAAAAATTAATAAAAAGATTTTGGAGTTGATGCCCTTCAGAATGGCAGTCTGCGTATCCCATCGAATAGGAATCAAACCTCACGCAGTTCTTCCTTCTTGCGAAGGAGGGATTCTGAAAAAGTATTCGTTTATTTATTAATTTAATTCTGATTCTTAAATTAATAAACTTTAGATCTTTTCTATTTTAGACCTAAAGAGAATTCTAGATCTAAATTTAAAATTTTGATAATAGAAAAGGAGATTATACCTTTACTTTTCTTGATTTTTGGACGAATGGAACGAGCCTTGCTCCAGATCTCAACTCCACCTTGAATTCAAAAGACTTGGAATCTAAATCTAAAAGCAACAAGTATATCAGTATAAGAGAGAATTTTTGTCTTCGAATTCCCCCAAATGAGCTGGAAGGAGGTTCTATTTACAGAGTTGGTGAAGGGGGGTACCGGCGGTATGGACAGTGGCATCAGCATTTCACCGGTGGCACAGGAGACACCAGCAACATGCTGGGCATCCGGGCGGCACGTTGAGCGTGCTGCCTTGCTGCCGGCACGAGTTTCGTACCACCTTACCGCCGGCACGAGATTTGTGCAGCCTTAAGGTGGCTCGAAAGGCGTGCTACCCAGAGCGACGAAGCGCCTCTCGTGCACTAGCCGGCTAGTTCGACCTGTTTCCTGCTTTTTTGTCTGTTTTAGGTCCATTTCAGTTCTGATTCGAGATTGATTTGATCCTGTGGGTTCGCAACTGAAAGACAGTCAATTGGAGGTGAAAGATTCAGAAAATTTATTTTTCAACAGGGCACTACCCCCTTAACCCCTGCCCGCTAACCGGCTAGCGGGACTGCCGTATGCGTAGCGCACTATTCTTAGTAGGTGTCAAGCTGCAGCTGGATCATAAGGTGCAAATTTGAGGGTTCACAGCTTCTCACTCATCATAATCGGCTTTAAGCAAAAGGCGATTCTGATGACAGTTGTGAACCCTTAATTTTACACCCTTAGCATCCAACCGCAGCCTTAGCACCTGCTGAATTTAACTCATTGCGCGGAGCTGTTACGATGGTCCCGCTAAGGGTGCCGCGGGAAGCGTGCCGCGCCGCACGGGAGGCGTGTGGCACCGCGTCAGGTCTGCGCGGTACCGCACTGCCCCCTTGCGGCACGCCACAAAGGCCTGATGCTGCGCCGCACAGGCCTGGTGCGACGCCGCACCAGGGCATGCTCCCATTCTGCTCCAATGGGCCCCACATGGGTAAAATGACCTTTTTACCCCTCTTTGTCCAATTATCAGCCATTTTCTGACCCCATCCTTTTGGTCTTTTCATATTTCTATTACCTAAACTACCCTTTACCCATTTGCCTATAAATAGGCTCTCATTCCCTCATTTCAACACATCCTTGAATTTGAGTAGATGGCTATTCTCAAATTCCTCTCTTCTTCTCTCTCCAATCACTCTCTAATTAATTAATTAATCTTTTTAATTAATTAATTAACTCACCCTAACCAAGTTAATTAATCTTTTTAATTAACTAAAACTCTTTTTTAATTAATCACTAAATTAATTAATTAATTAATTAATCTTTTTAAATAATTAATTAATCACTCTTTTTTTCAAAAATAATTCCTTTTTCAAAATCAAATTAATCATTTTTCTCAATTCACTTTTTTCATCCAAATTAATTAATTAATCTTTTTAATTAATTATTCCACCCATTATTTTCATCATATTAATTAATTAATCATTTTAATTAATTAATCTTCAAATTCATCCAATCACCCGGTCTCGATAAAACGGAACTTCGGTCCGGTAAAACCCTTCGCTCACCAAAAGTCAAGGTATCAGCCTTTTCCTCTCAAAACCAAATCAAATCAATCAATCTAATCGACCCCTAAACCCCTCTACTTAATCGTGGAACGAACTACTTGGGTTTTGATCCCCATTCAATGGGGTACGTAGGCACGTTTGGAATCTAAATCCAAACCTCAAATCCAAATCCCAATCAATCTCTTTTCCCTTTTAATTAATTTGTGAATATTTTATTTTCACCATTCATTCATATTTTGCCATATTCATGCATCATCCTATAAATGTCATTCATGAAATCCAATTTTTAAATCAAAATAAACTTAAGAGCCAAATTTAGATTATTTAAAATCAAAAATCTAGTCCCCGAACTCAACCTGGTTCGAAGGCTAGTGATTTTTATCCTTGGGCAAATTAATTTAAAAATTAATAAATTGGAGTCAACTGGGTTTTTTCTTAATTTTCCCATTTAAAAATAAATTAGGGTGGCGACTCCCAAAAATTATTTTCAAAATCAACCAAATCCGAACCCGAGGGTTCCATCATGAGTCTAAACCCAAATGAGCATCCTGGTTCCCTCTAGCGGACCGGGCTGGTGCTCGGGCGAGGCCTCACAATAGTAAACCCTGGGAAGAGATGCCATGTCAGACTTTGGGCTTGTGGTCTTGCAACATCAGATTTTTGGCTTATATGTTCTTTTTGCCATATCAAATTCTAGGTTGTACCATGTTAGATTCTAGGTTATACCATGTTAGACTCTGGGCTTGTGATATCTGCTTGTGCTTATCATGCATGAGGACATTCATGCTTTGTGCAAACTAAACCTTATGAAGAAGGACAAATATGGTATAAAGATATGAACCTTTTGGGAGAGGGCCTATAGGATAAATAAGGTTTTGTCAATGGTTATTAGCTTGACCTTTAATGTTGGATGTGAGAATGGTCATGGTGATCTTCAATTAAGGTTATATGTCCAGCCTAATTGTTTGGAGGTGAAGATGATTTGGTGAATTTTAATCAAGGCTATCTGTTCTGCCTAAACTTTGAAAGATTTGGAGATTTGGTCCATCTAAGAAATTCAAATTGGTTTAGCAAGGCCATCTGTTTAGGCCTACTATTGGGGAGATTATGATCATAGTTATCTATTTGACTTTGATGTTTGGGAAGATTGGGATCAAAGCTATCTGTTTGGCTTTGGTGGTTGGGAGGATTGAGGTTAAAACTATTTGTTCAGCCTTATTGGTTAGGAAAGTTTAGATCAAAGCTATCTATTTGACCTTGATGTCAGGAGGAATAGGAATAAAGCTATTTGTTTGGCCTTGATATTAGAAAAGCTAGGATCAAAGCTATCTATTCGGCTTTGGTGTTAAAAGGATTTAGAGAAGGTTATGTCTCTGAAACTCCAGGGGTGTGGGAATGTCAACATGGGTGGCTCGACTTAGTTTGCCCATTGAAAGTTATAGTTGAAGATTAGTCCTTGTAGGGAAAGGTCTTGGCTAAGGACGGTTGGTTTAGTGAAGGAAATCCATTTGAAAGGCTTAGTCTGATTTTGCCTTTAAAGTAGATCATGGGCTTCATAAATGAAGGCCTTTTGGGAGTGGGCTTTATAGTGAAGGCTTCTTGGTTTAGGTTTTATGATGAAAGCTGTTGGTCTTGGGCTTCATGGCGAAGGCTTATGTGCCTCTTAACGAAGGCTTCTAGATCTAGGCTTCAAGGCGAAGGCTTTTAGTTTTGGGCTTCATGGCGAAGGCTTTTGGATCTGGACTTCATGGTGAAGGCTTTTGGATCTGAGCTTCACGGCGAAGGCTTTTGGATTTGGGCTTCATGGCGAAGGCTTTTGGGAGTAGGCTTCTTAATGAAGGCTTCTAGATTTGGGCTTCTTGATAAAGGCTTTTGGATTTGGGCTTCTTGATGAAAGCTTTTGGTTTTAGGCTTCATGGCGAAGGCTTTTGGATGTGGGCTTCTTCATGAAGGCTTTTGGATTTGGGCTTAATGGTGAAGGCTTTTGGATTTGGGCTTCTTAATGAAGGCTTTTGGTTTAGGCTTCTTGATTGAAGGCTTTTTGGGAGATATGCCTTCACTTCTGGTTTTACTAAGGAAACTAGATTTAAAGATGATAAGCCCTGATAGACTTGGAAATTTTGGTTCTACTCATTTTAAGATTATACCAAGGAATGGGTGGTATGTGGTATGATTTGCCAATGAGGCCTGGGATGGAACAATATGATTTCATAAAATTCGAGAAAGGTTTGAAGGTAGGCAAAAACTTCTAAAAAGAATCATAGAAGTTGTATGATTTTGCTTTTTGTAGCATGAATCATGGAAAAGAGCAACTCAAGCTTTTCTTGTTGTTTGAGATTGAAGAGACTCTTAGAGTGACACTTAGTTGTAAATTGTACTAGTTGAAACAAAGAGCCCTTAGGAATGGCTAAAGGGCTAATGGAGGAAGATAAATTAGGGATCATGCTTCCAAATGAGAGATAAGGATATGATAGAGTGGAGATATGTATGAGTGATTGTGCCTTAGCTCTTTGAGCTAAGCGACAGGATGGATTGACAACAGATGACAACCTAGGAAGACATACCCCTATTATAGGATAACGGCACAGAAGATTGTATATCTTTAGAGAATAAACCTTTAGTTAGGAAGGCTGACAGATTGATTGAAGATGATTTGACAACTTCAAACATAAGGGAAGATGACATGGATGAGCTCTCTCTCTCTCTCTCTCTCTCTCTCTCTCTCTCTCTCTCTTTCTCAGCTCTAACTTTTGCCTAAGCCACCCTTTTTGGGTTTTCAGCTTAGCGAGCTTGCATTTAGGAGAACATATTCCACCATGATTTGGGCTGCTGCTTTCTGAACTTGTTGCCCTTGTTGAGGTGCATTGTTTGATTACCTAATGTGCAATAGGTAATTCCTTTTGATTTGCTCTTTGTGCTTCAATTATTTGATGAGAGGTCCATTACTTGACCTTCTTTGATTAGGTGCAATTGTTGATGGCACCTCAAATTCTAACATGTGCTAATTGTGGTGGATTTGACTGTTTGTTCATTTCTCTCTCTTTCTTTTTCTCTTTTTTTTTTTTGTTTTTTTTGTTTTTTTTTTTATGGCTCATCTATGCTGGACTAAACAAGGAAGACGAAAAGAAAATGTATGTGCATTACTATAAAGGAAACTTTATTGCAAGATGACAAAAGGAAACCACTATGATCGACGAGAATAAAGAAAAATAAGATGACAGACTCTGACTCATATTTGGACTCAGACTTTTGAGATTCAGACTTGGAATTCAATCTCAGACAGGTCAGATTAGCTAAACTTGAACTACTCCATGACATACCTTCTGAGGCTGAGGTAAGGTGGGGTTGAGTTAGCATTAGATTCCTCATCACTGTTCAGGTTGGTGGTGGAGAATTCAACTTGAAATGATTGACTTTGAATGCAATCTTCAACTTTTGATGCAGTTGCAACCAAAGCTCTGAAAATGGGTAGGTATTATGTTAACAAATGGGCTTTATAGGTAGGAAGTAGATTCTTGACAATGATATCTACTTGTTCTTGCTCGGTTGGTCTGTTTACCATTTGAGCAGCTTTAGCCCTCCACCTAGTAAGGAACATGGAGAAGGACTCATTTGGAAGTTGCCTTGTGGTTTCTAAGTCCCTTCTTGTAATGTCCACTTCACTATTGTAGTGGTACTGTTCAACAAATGCCTTGCAAATGTCCTCCCAAGTTTGTTTTTGGGTGTCATCCAAGTTAATAAACCATCTTAGGGCAACATCAATAAGGGTTTGATGAAAGAGTTGAGCAAGGAGCTCATTGTTGATACCAAAGGGATGCATTTCCTCCACATACATCTTTAAATGGATCTTGGGGCAAGTAGTTCCATCAAATTTGTCCAAATTTGGCATCTTGAATTTTGGTGGAACTCTTGCATTGGAAAATAAGCTCAAGGAGCCTGTATCAACCAGGTTCTCTTTCTTCTTCAGAATCTTTAGCATTTTTTTCCATGTGCTTCACTTTTTCCATGAAGACTTTGATTTCAAGGTTGACTTCCTCCATTTGGAAAGGATCCGCGGGTCGGGAAGTGAGAGTAGGGATGAAATTTGATGGTTGAACTATCATGGGTTGATAGAGTGAGTTGTTTCTGAGGAATTCAAGTGATGGAATAGGGAGTGGTGGAATGATGTCGATGTTTACAGGTTCTTTGCCTTTGGATTCAACTTTGGAAGTGGATCCATAAACAGGATAAAAGGTAGGTTTTAGGTTAGCTTTGAATGGTTTTGGGTCAGTTGGGTTTTAAGCCAGGGAGGCCTATTCCAGTATGGTACGGACATCCTCCATGATAGCCCTCCTTTGGGCTTTGAGCATGTCTTTGAAAAGGGCTTCTTGCCTCTTCATCATAGTTTCCTTGTGTTCAGAAAGCTTAGCAAAAAGCTCGCCAAAGATTTCATTAGCTCTGGTAGCAGTGACTTCATCTCCGGCAACAGACATTTTGTCAACCTTTGAAAGGGAAAAGGAATTGGGTTAGTATCCAGCTTTGGAAAAAAGGGTTATAGGGAGGTGTGACAAACCAAAAGATCTTAGGTTTAATGATAGTGGATGACAGTGTCTTGTAGTTAGGTTGACTATGTATAGGTAAAGATGAGGGTAGAGGTGTATGATGTTAGCTAGGTATGTATTTAGCTAAGGGAGCTGGGTCAGGTTTTAGCTTTAGGTGGCTAGATCAGATTTTAGCTTTGAGTGGCTAGGTCAGAATTTAGCTTGGGGTGGCTAGGTCAGATTTTAGCTTTGAGTGGCTAGATCAGAATTTAGCTTTAGGTGATTGGGATTGTGATTTAGGAATGGTTTACCATGGGCTTAAAGATAGAGTGACCATGGGTTTTACGATTGGGTATGGATGTACCATGGATTTGGATGTTGGGTGGACCATGGATTTGATGATAGTTGGATAATGGGTTAGACTAGATCATGGGCTTAGATGGGCCATGGGCTTGGATAGTGATGTAAGAGATGAAACCTAGTCAGCATTTAGTTTAGGTAAGGATTAGAGTGACGCTAAGTCAGTATTTAGCTTTGGTAAGTATGGTTAATGATAAAGCTAGATCAGTGTTTAGCTTGGGTAAGGACTATGAAAGATGAAAGCTAGATCAGTGTTTAGCTTGGGTAAGAGTTGTGAAAGATGAAAGCTAGGTTAGTATTTAGCTTTGGTAAGGATTATGAAAGATGAAGCTATGTCAGTGTTTAGCTTAAGTTAGGTTAGTGTTTAGCTTGGATAAGAATTATGGAAAAGGATGAGGGTACCATTGATGGGTTTATTTTTACCATGAGTTTGACATGGGTTTGGATAGGACTGGATCATGGGTTTAAATGAACCATGAGTTTTGGGCTTTGACCATGGGTTTAGGTGGACCATGGGCTTTATGTGTTGACCATAAGTTTAGGTGGACCATGGGTTTTGAGTTTTGATCATGAGTTTAGGTGGACCATGGGCTTTGAGTTTTGACCGTGGGTTTAGGTGAACAATGGGCCATAAGCTTTGGGTGTTGACCATGGGTTTAGATGGACCATGGGCTTTAGGTTTTGACCATAGGTTTAGGTGGACCATGGGCTTTAGGTTTTGACCATGGGTTTAGGTGAACAATGGGTCATGAGCTTTGGGTATTGACCATGGGTTTAGGTGGACCATAGGCTTTGGGTTTTAGGTGTTGACCATGGGTTTAGATGGGCCATGGGTTTTAGGTTTTGACCATAGGTTTAGATGGACCATGGGTTTTAGGTTTTGACCATAGGTTTAGATGGACCATGGGTTTTGAGCTTTAGGTGTTGACCATGGGTTTAAATGGGCCATGGGTTTTGGGTTTTGACCATAGGTTTAGGTGGACCATGGGTTTTGAGCTCTAGGTGTTGACCATGGGTTTAGGTGGATCATGAGCTTTGGGTTTTAATCATGGGTTTAGATGGCCATGGGTTTTGGGTTTTGACCATGGGTTTAGGTGGACCATGGGTTTTGAGCTTTAGGTGTTGACCATTGGTTTAGGTGGACCATGGGCTTTGGGTGTGAAGGTGTTTGGATAGGTTTTTGATTCTTCATAAGGTTCAAGCTATGCATGCATGTATGCATGAAAGAAAAGGTTTCATGATAATGATATACCAAGTTCAGTATTATGGTACATACAATCCTAAAGGAAGGTTCTATGAGTCATTACATGAGAGGGTTAAAGTGGTTTAAAGGGAACCCATCACACTAGAGATGCGATATACCTAACCACATGTGAGACAAAGAGCCTCGCATGGGTCAAATGGTACGTGTATACTCGTTACACCTTTAAAAGCATTAAAGGATACATCATGGGCTGGATGATTTCACTATCGGCAAGCAGACCTAAGAAAGGTTGCCCACTCGATGTTACTTTCTATCCTTTGTTTTCCTAGAAGCTAGGCTTTTGTGGACTAGGAGTCCGATATAGTGATGTATGACAGAGTTATTTTGTATTTAAAGCCAAACTCGGTATTTTACCAAAAGTAATCCACTTTTTATTTGAAAAAGATTTTAACTCCCCAATGGAGTAGGCACCTGTGAGGCCTCACCCAAGTACCGATCCGATCCACCAAGGAATCGAAATGCTCTTCGGGAAAATCTCCACGATTGGAACTCGCTGTGAGTTCAGAAAATTAATTTTTGTAATTTGAAAGTTGTGAAAGTGAGTCACCACTTTAATTTACTTATTTTAATTGGGAAAATTAAAGAAAACCAAAATTGATTGACTCTAAAAATGTTTTGATTTTATCCCAATGGAAAATGCACCAATCCGCAAGTGACCAAGGAGGGCTCAATGATCAGGTTTTGGTAATTACACAATTAAGAAAATATGATTTTCTTTAGTTTGGCTAAAATTGCAAAATAACTCTTAAAAAGGAATTTTGTGTATACATAAATAGGAATATAATGATGAATGAAACAGATATATATGATAAGATGGAATGACAATTGTAAATAAATAGGCAAGATAAATCCTACTTAATTATTACAATATCAAAACAATTGAAATAAAGAGGATCTTTCCTCTAACCCTTATGGGTACTAAGAAAAGCACACATTCCTCAACTAAGCTAATACAAAATCAGAAATAAAAGATTAATATAAATAAATCAAAATAAAAGGAAAAAATATTAATAAAAAGATTTTGAAGTTGATGTCCTTCAGAATGGCAGCCTGCGTATCTCATCAAATAGGAATCAAACCCCACGCAGTTCTTCCTTCTTGCGAAGGAGGGGTTCTGAAAAAATATTGGTTTATTTATTAATTTAATTCTAATTCTTAAATTAATAAATTTTAGATCTTTTTTTTTTTTAGACCTAAAGAGAATTTTATATCTGAATTTAGAATTTTGAGAATAGAAAAGGGGATTATACCTTTGCTTTCCTTGATTTTCGGACGAATGGAACGAGGCTTGCTTCGGATCTCAACTCCACCTTGAATTCAAAAGACTTGGAATTTGAATCTAAAAGCAACAAGTATATCAGTATAAGAGAGAATTTCTGTCTTCAAATTCCCCCAAATGAACTGGAAGGAGGCTCTATTTATAAAGCTGGTGAAGGGGGCGCCAGCGGTATGGACGGCGGCATCAACATTTTGCCGGCGGCATCGGCGACATGACAGGCGTCTGGGCAGCACGTTGAGTGTGACGCCTTGCTGTCGGCACGAGTTTCGTGCCGCCTTACCACCGGCATGAGATTCGTGCCGCCTTAAGCCTTCCGCGGCGATGCGCCTCTCGTGCGCTGGCCGGCTGGTTCGACCTGTTTCCTGCTTTTTCATCCGTTTTGGGTCCGTTTCAATTTCGATTTGAGCTCGGTTTGATCCTATGGGTTTGTAACTGAAAGACGGTCGACTGGAGATGAAAGATTCAGGAAATTTATTTTTCAACGGGGCACTGCCCCCTTGACCCCTGCCCGCTAACCAGCTAGCAGGACTGCCGTATGCGTAGCGCACTATTCTTAATAGGTGTCAAGCTGCAACCGGATCATAAGATGCAAATTTGAGGGTTCACAGCGACACGCGCTAAATAGGAGCTGACTGTCACACAAGCCTCTGCGGCTACCGTAAAGCTCTCTATAGTACTGCAGAGACCTATGTGACACTGCTGCAGACATCTCAATGATGCCATAGAGGCCTGTGTGGTAGCTAGTGTGGATTTTGTATTTTTGGCGATACCATATCTGAAATTTATGCATTATGCATTCTACACTCTAGCCTTAATGCTATATATAGAGGACCTCTCCACACATCAAATCATCAACTTTGGAAGCTTAAAAGTTTTTTCCTCAAACAAATTGCTCTAGTTTTAAAGCTTTTCTTTTCTTTTTTTTTTGCTTTCTATTTGCTCCTTGCTTCGCAAAGTGAGTTGCGAGGTTTCTCCTTGATTTTTACCTGACTAGTCAAAGGCTTTCCTCCCCTCTATTCAAAGCAACTCTATTGCCCAAGACTAGTATCCATCATCTGAGGCTAGCTGCTACCCACCATCTGAGGCAAGCCACTACGCCATCCGAGGCTACTCGTCGCCCTCTATCCAAAATAAGTCTCCGTTCCCTTTTCTTTTCCTTTCTTTTTTCTTTCCTCCTTGAGATTTATTTATTGTTTCTCTCCTTGGGATTCTGTCTTTTCTCTCTCCAGGGCTGCTTGCCTTTTTCTTTGATTCACTTAGGATAATTAATTAAAATCTGAACTAATTAACTTAACTTGGTAATCAATCAATCAATCAATCAAAACATGATAAAGTGGTTAGACTAAACTAACCCCTTCACAAGAAGGGAAAACTACGTGGGTTCTGATTCACATTCAAAGAGATACGCAAAAATAATTGGTTCAAGTGTCGAATCCAATTAAAATTAATTAACTTTCTCCCCCCTATCACCTGCTTTACTATTCTTGCTTCCTTTTACTTTATTATTAGGTTTAGTTTGGAAAATGTGTGACTTCCCTAAAACTCATAAGGACTAGAGGAGGTACCCCCTAATGTTTAGGGTTTTTATTGTAATATTAATCCCCTAAAGTTTGGTATTTTTATTGTAATAATAACGCTCTTTTATTTCGAACTTTAATTGTGTATTTACTTTATTATTGAATGGATGAGTTGAATGATCATGCATATTATAAACTATTCATGCATCTTAAATTATTCATGAAATAGATTTAAGTTACTCTTATATTAAATGGACAAACTTATTTTGTTAAAATAAACTGAAAACCTAGTCCCCGAATTCTCTTTGGTTTCGAGACTAGTAATCTTTTTTCTTTGGGTAATAATTAGAGTCAAATAGATTTTTTCCTTATATTTTCCAAAATAAAAATAAATTAAGGTGGCGACTCTGAGAAACAATTTTCAAATCTGTTAAAAATAAGCCCCAAGGTTTTCCCGTGAGTTCTTTCCCAAATGAGCATTTTGATCCCTTTAGTGGATTGAGTTGGTACTCAGGTGAGACCTCACAATTGTATACAACTATATTGAGAGAAAATAAAATATTGATTTGCTAACTTTTCCCATGAATTCTTTCCCAAATGAGCATTTTTGATCCCTTTAGCGGATTGGGTCGGTACTCAAGCAAGACCTCACAATTGTATACCACTATATTGAGAGAATATAAAATATCAATTTGCTAGTTATTAACTTTCTCCCCCCTATCACCTGCTGATAACTCTATATTTTTAGAGTTATTTTATTTGTTTAAACTTAAATTTTAGCTCAGTTCTCGAAAATGCAATAATATTATTACATATTTTTAGAAATAAATAGTTCTACAATTTATAAATAAATTATAACATATTTTAAGTATTTTTATTTTATTTTTGCAGATCAAAATGACGCAGTAAAAATAATGATGCAAGCAATGATTCAAGTTTTCAATCCATGAGAAATAAATTCAATAGTTGGTGGCTAAAATTCAATGGTTGATAGCCAACCTAACCATTTTTGTATATTGATGAAGGAATTCAATGGTTGGTGGCCAAAATTCAATGGTTGGTAGCCAACCTAACCATTTTTGAATATTGATGAAGGAATTCAATGGTTGGTGGCCAACCTAACCATCAATGTTGAATTTTGATGCAAGAATTTTAATGGAACTTGAATTCTTCCACTAAACATGTCTATAAATACCATGCTTGGCAAAGGGAAAGGGCATCAAAGAAAATCCATAAAAAAAATATGTAAAGAGATTTTCATATGTTTTCTTAGAGTAGATTAGTTTTATTTTTTATTTTGATCAAGAGGAGGAGTTTTTAGAAGCTTGAGTTCATCAAAGATTGCATCCAAAAACAAGTTCTCTCTAAACTCTATTCCCGAATTTAATTATAAGTTATTATTATGTTTATTATTTTTATTGTTAATTTAATTATTTCTTCTCTTTTAATTATGAATAGCTAAATTTATTTTTCTAGGATTTAGATGTAATCTTTTGATTTGCATATGATTATTTATATTTAATTGATTGGGTTTGATTGTTGGAATTAATCTTTTATCTTAGAACTTAATGCTTGTAATTAACTGGCCATTAATTGCATGATTTAAGATATTGTGTGAAGTAGCGAGAGTGGAAGCACAATATTAGTTCATTAGGATAATTGACCTAGGGAATATATTGTTTAGAGATAAGAATACTCCTTTGTGATTTTTAAAAGGATTTTCATAAAACTTAATGGGTTTGTGTTAATTGCTTATGATCACGAGAGTAGACGTAAAGTTAATATGAACACACATGTTGTATTTTGAGAGAGAACATCATATAATTTAGGGAAATCTAATCATTAATTTCAGCAAAAATAATCCATTTAAAGATTATAAAGAAATCATATGTGATCAATTGATGAATTCTAAATCCTAGACCTTTAATCTTATTTTCATATTTATCATTATTTATTTACTTTAATTTCATTATAAATCTCATAATTGATTTTCTAAATAATAGAGTAATATTAAAAATTGGTACTTGACAAATCCTTCCTCGTGGGAACGATACTCACTCATCACTTTATTACTTGTAAACGATCTGTGCACTTGCAGAAATCGCGCAATACCTGCTTTACTATTCTTGTTTCCTTTTACTTTGTTATTAGGTTTAGTTTGGGAAATGTGTGACTTCCCTAAAACTCATGAGAACTAGAGGAGGTATCCTCTAATGTTTGGGGTTTTTATTGTAATATTAATCCCCTAAAGTTTGGTATTTTTATTGTAATAATAACTCTCTTTTATTTCAAACTTTAATTGTGTATTTACTTTATTATTGAATGGATGAGTTGAATGATCATGCATATTATAAACTATTCATGCATCTTAAATTATTCATGAAATAGATTTAAGTTACTCTTATATTAAATGGACAAACTTATTTTGTTAAAATAAACTGAAAACCTAGTCCCCGAATCCTCTTTGGTTTTGAGACTAGTAATCTTTTTTCTTTGGTTAATAATTGGAGTCAAATGGGTTTTTTCTTATATTTTCCAAAATAAAAATAAATTAAGGTGGCGACTCTAAGAAACAATTTTCAAATCTGTTAAAAATAAGCCCCAAGGTTTTCCTGTGAGTTCTTTCCCAAATAAGCATTTTGATCCCTTTAGTGGATTGGATTGGTACTCAGGTGAGACCTCATGATTGTATACCACTATATTGAGAGAAAATAAAATATTGATTTGCCAACTTTCCTCGTGAGTTCTTTTTCAAATGAGCATTTTTGATCTCTTTAGCGGATTGGGTCGGTACTCAGGCAAGACCTCACAATTGTATACCACTATATTGAGAGAATATAAAATATCAATTTGCTAGTTATACCCAAACTCCTAGAAGGTGCTAACCGGGCTCTAGATTCTAAAAGAGTTGGAAGATTTTGAGGTTACTAGTATAGTGGTGAGAGAGCTCTACCCCAATGGTGAACAAGGGGGTTTGACTAGTTCAGGTTCCAGAGTGAGAAGAAGATCATCCATTTGCATTCTTCCTTAAAAAAAAAATAGAACAAAAGTTCTTCATAGTATGCTACAAGGATGGTTAGAGTGACCTCTTGAACTCTTAGGCCGAGAGTCCTACCATAATTCCTTCCAAAAATTTGCCCAATCTATCTCTTAAAGAAAAGGAGATGGTGACCTCCCTTGGGAGTAAAATCCTTGTCTTGGGCTCACAGCTCCTTAAGTAATTATTTCTTTAGATAAAAAAGATCAAATCCAAACATTAAGTTGTTGACCCCCTTGCTAGTACTAATCACAATATGATCTTTCTGGCATATCTATTCATACAATACTTTGGGTAACTTATTTATCTTTTAGTTGCAAAGATGAAATCCATTGCTCAATGGATGAAGGAGAAGAAGGAGAGCAAAAAGAAGGCAAAAGTTGCTATAGTGGAAGGTTCAACTGCTAAGGGATTGGCCAAAATCCCACCTCCCTCAGCTCATTCTCAAAAGGAGATCTCTCTGGGTGATCCTTAGGTGATGAAAGCTATTGAGGATGCTCTGAAGAGGGCTACACCTGAGGATCTTATCGAGTAATGTGGTGATGCTAGCTGTCACATGGTAGTGGATGCAATTTTATCCTCTTTTCTTATTTTTCTTTAATTTTTTACAATAATCCCACATCGAAACTTCATGAAATAATCCCCCAACCTTTTCCCTAGAAATATAAAGCCTCTAAATAAGTTTTCTTTACCTCTTGACTTGTTTGATTAGCTTTTACATCAAGCAAACCATTTCCATAAGTTTCATGTGCAAGGAACAAACACCTTAGTTCTAAAGGTTTTTTTCTTTTCTTTTATTTTTGTTTTGTTTTTGCTTTGCCATTTTCTCTTTACTTTACAAAGCGATTTGTGTTGTCTTTAGAGATAGCTTTCCTCAATCCAATCCGAGAAAATTCCCCAGTAGAGTTGTCAGCTATGAGGCTTCGCCCAAGCACAAGTCCGATCCACTAAAGGGGGATCGAAATGCTCATTTGGAAAAAAAACTCATGTTGGAGCTCTTGGGCTTAGATAGATTGATTTTGAAAAGTGATTTTGAGTCGCCTCCTTTATTTTATTTTAATTGGAAAAAGATTAAGAAAAAATCCAAATTGACTTCAATTAATATCCCAAAGAAAAAAATGCACTAGTCTCAAAATCAAGAAGGATTTGAGAACTAGGTTTTCAACTCATTTTAGCAAAAATAGTTTGGCATTTAATAAAATTGTGCCTTAAAAATAATTTCATGAGTTATTCATGTACAGTTTAATTGATGCATGACCATCCATTCCATTCATTCATATAAATAATACATAAAAGGAAAAGGAGGTAGAAATGAAATTAAGATTATAATAAAATCAAACTTAAGGGATACCTCCTCTAGCCTTTTTAGATTCTAAGAAAGTCATGCATTCTCCAAACTAATCCTAATAAAATCAATATAACAAACTAAGAGAAATTAAATTAAAAGTGAAGAAGGTGATAGGGAGAAGTTGCTTTATTTTTAATTGGATTCTATACTTGATGAATCAAGCATGTCTACGTATCCTTTCGAATAGGAATCAGAACCCATGCAGTTCTCCCTTATTGCGAAAGTGTTGCCTACGATGGTGACTCCAAATTTCGAATTCCCACATTGAAATTCATGCCACTCGACCCCCAAACCCTTTATAATTCAATCAATCGAAACATGATAAAATGCTACTAAATAAACCTCCTTCGTAAGATTGGAGTGTTGTAGGCACTAAATATGCCTCATTTTTTAGGTTGGATAGTCAATAATAGATGGAAAACTCTTCTAGATTTTTTTTTAACTAATTAATATTTTGTTCAAATATGTTTATTAATCATGTAATAGAAATTTAATTGATTTAGTGTTTTTTTTTTTATATTATGTAGAAGCCTATTTGTGTTCGATGAGCAGAAGTCACATGCTTCATTTCAAAATTTTGATGATGCACACTTATGCATTGGTAATGCTAACCAGAAGCCACAGCACTTGTGCTATTCAGACAATAATAGTGGTGGATTCTTCACTAAAGTAACTGCAACATCCTTGCTGAAAGAAAGTGATGAAATTGCACACATTCGTGCAATCATTAAGGATGAGATTAAGGGTTTGTTGAGGCCAGCATATCATGACATGCAAATGGCCATCCTACATAACTTGCAATAGTTTCGAGAGACAATTATAAAGGTAACAAAGGCCTTTGTGTTCTGCAACGAAACCATTGATCTGGCATAGACTACTCTTATTTTTTTCATATCATATATTGAGGTATATTATTCCTTTATAGATGAGTGAACTTTTTTTATTGTATTGGATTTTTCATTTTATTTTTTATTTGGAGTCTACCAGTTTTTTTGCATTATATTGGATAGTTTTGTATCATTTTTTGTTGTATTAATCTTAAATAATAAATTTCTCAATTATTATGTTATCTAATTATTAATTATATTTGATTGTCATTGTTTTATTACGAAATAGTTATATGATATTAATTAGTATTGAAAAATTTTAAATATTTGCTTTTTTTTTAAAAGAAAAAATTTCCTCTAAATTAGCAACTAACTATTTTAGTCGCTAAAGCAAATATTTTTAACAATTAAGAACTTATATATATATATATATATATATATATATATATATATATATATATATATATATATATATATATATATATATATATATATATATATATATATATATATAGCCTCTACCTAGTTGCTATAACTAATCGCCTCAGTCATCAGTCCAATGAAATTAGCAATTAATTTTTCATGTTGCTGACTAAATTATTTAGTCGCTCATTAGAGACCAAAATGCACGCATTCGCATGCTCCTGCTAAAAAAATTAGCAAGAAGACATTTACAATTTATTTGGTACAAGGGATTGGATTGTTAAGCCAAAGTATTAGTAAATAACAGCTTGTTTGGTATAAAGTTTTAAATTGGGCTTACTAATCCCAAGAGCTTACTAGACCCATGAGATCAATTTTAGCTAATACCTAGACCCCCTGTCTTTGGTAATCTCATTCATGTAAGATTACTAAACCCATTCTCCATAAAATTTCTATACCTAAAATAATCTTGGTCTTTATTTTTTTATCCCAAAAATAGCGTCCATTTTATATTTTATTTCTAAGTAATCTTTCTCCTCCTTCAATTGAAATGTAATCATTCATCGTTTTTTATTTTTTTCGCTCTTTATTTTTATTTTATTTTTTATTTTTTTATTTTTTCTATGAAGAAGAGAGGCGTCCTTTTCTTTCTTATAGAAAACAGAAAAAAAAAAAAAGAAATGTGATTATACACACACACACACACATATATATATATATAAGTTTTAAAGCATATTTAAGTAATTGAAATATTTTTTTAATTAATTCTATTCACTAGTCTATGTTACCAAACAAAGGTATGTAAAAGTATGATTATTTAATCCCATGAATTAATATTTATTTACTATTAGGTTTATTTATCCTATGGCTTAATTAATCCTATCATTATAACTAATCTTATAGCTTATGAATCTGCCTACCAAACGGACTGTTAATGACTGAGTGGTTTAGTCACTATACAGTCACTAACACATATTAGCGACAAAAAAATTATGCATTTAATGACTACATTTTGTAGTCACTAAAACATGTATTTCTAGTAGTGTCCTCCTATATTTCTGGGAGTGGAGAACATGGGTGAATGGTCATATCTCAGTCATGGATCATCCTCAACCAAGTGAGATGATCTGGGAGCTCCATTGGTTGATCATAAGTTCATATGGCAATCTGTGTACAGGAGAGAAGTTGTTCGATTGTATGAAATCATTGGGCGAACTCCTAACTCGCTTGGGATTTGAATTTGAACCTTCAATATTTTAAACGATAAAAATGAAGTCATCAATTTTGTTGAATTTATAAATAAAATAAAAATGGAAATAGAATTGTTCATTGCAAAATTATAATGTAGATGATATTGAAGTTCTAATTACAACAAGAGAAAGCTATTCTAACACCACAATCCTACATCGTGTAAAATACTTAGCTATTCTCTTTGTAAATTTGTTGTGTTTGTAGATTTGTTATTGCTCAACACAACTGGAGTTGGGTTTCAAAGACTTCAGTTTCGTCAAGCTTCTCAGCAATCTGATTAAGTTCCTCTTCAAGCATAACAACTTGAGATGGATTTGTCGTTTGAGTTCATGTTCAAGAATGTCTTGTTGTGGTGTCCCTCCCACATGGAGGGACTCACATGTATGAAAAAGAAAAAAAAAACAGAAAAGGGGAGGTGGGTACCGACTTATCAAAATTCGATGTCTAACCCGTTGAAACATTACTCCTTGCATGCCTATAAAAGGGCATGCAAGGTTCATAGCATTTACATAGAGTACTTGCATAAATTGCCAGAGAAGAAAAAGAGAGAGAGGTTTTTTAGAGTTTTGAGAAATAATTCCTAAAAAAGGGAGTGACAAAATAGTGAGAAAAATACTTTAGGGTATTTTTGGGAAACACGGTGAGTGTTACTATTTTGGTGAGATCTCATTTAAAATCTCTTGTACCTACTATTTTTAATAGTGAAAATTTTATTCAGAATTTGTCTCGTGGACGTACTCTAAAGTTAAGGATGAACCGCGTTAAATTATTGGTATTATTTTTATTGATTATTATTATTCTATAATTATTTTGTTGATTATATCCGCTGTGCCAAACATGTTTGTTTATGTTTGGTTTCCTGGCGAAGCTCTCAATAGTTCCTTGCTGTTATAATTAGCAACGTTATTCCCAGCATTTGCCTTTACCATTATTACTCTGGACGTACCCATTGCTTCCTGATCCTGTTGGCATCTGTGCCAAAAAAAAATACAAATAATAATTTATTATATATCGTACTTAAAAACCACCCCAGTTATTTCCCTAATTTGCCTGTGAAAAGGAAATGTTTTCTATGATTCTAAGCCATTCTTTTTTTAACTCTTAAACTGGAAATTATCATCAAAAAAACAATTGAGAAATATAGTGCATATCAGCAGATGGAGTAAAACTAAAAAGAGAGTGGTTCTTTTTATAACCATATATAAAAATAAATAAATAAAAAATAAAAAAGAAGAAGAAGAAGAAGAAGATTTAACACATTTTGAATTGGTGAACAATCACATGAGCAGCCTCATTTTCTTGCCTCATTTTTCTTTTAGAGACTCCTCCCTCTTTAATGAGTTTAATTAATAAAAAAAAAATTTGAGAATATTTGAATTTATGCAAACCATATAATAAACACTAATTTATATAGTTATACTAATTTTAATTTACTTGAATAAGAATAAATTACTAGTGACAGTAATCAACAACCGTAATTAAACTGATTTTGCGTGACTTCTCATGTAATAAATGCTTTCTAAACTAAACAATTAATATCATAACTTCTAAATTGCAACTAACTTATTATATATTGATCATATTGTATTTATTTTGCTTAGCTATATAAAAATTAAAAATCATCTATCTACTGGCCTACAAAGTATTTTGATAATGATTGACCAATCAATTAAATATTTTAAATTTAGATATTTGGTTACTTACCATGGAAAATTTTAAGATATTGGAGTAAACTATATACATATATGAAAGCCAACTTTCCTAAATGAACATAAAACATGCTCAAATGAATATTGAATCCAGCAGAGTTGTAAATCGCAGTTTGGAAAGTTTTTATCCTTGCAGGAATGCTCTCAACTTTATAAACTGTGGGTTCTCTGTTATCTCTTTTTCCCCATTTCTCCATTCATCCATCCCTTCTTAACAGTGTTTACCTTCTTTTCACTATTTTCTTCATATCAACAAGACATTAATAATGAGCTTTTTCCCATTTTAGAGCATCTCCAAAATTTTTCCTATTCTTTCATCTTCTTTAAAAATTGAAAGTCAAACTAATTTTAACTCTTCCAACAATCTCCTAAACTAAACTCCTTTAAAATTTATGAGGAGCTACTTTCTCTCTTCTTAAATTAGGGTGAGAAAGTGGCTCCTAACTATTTTTTTTATTAATTTATTTTTCTTTTTTTATTTATTTTTTTCTCATTTTTCTCCTCATTATTTCTTTCTTAAATAATTTTATTTATAATATACATGAATGTATGAAAGAGGGAGATAAGCAAAATTACTTAAGAGTCCCTCACTAATTTTTTTTAATTGTATATTTATGATGAGTAATATGGTAATTAATTAATTAGATAATATAATTATCTAATTATATTTAATTTAAAGAAGAAATGATGAATTCAATTAGAATAAAGAAAGAATAAAATAATTATTATTTAATATATTATTAATTATATTTAATTTAAATAAGATTAATATAATATATAAATTTGCAAGTTCATATTGTAGTATTAGTACTACTAATTTATTTAGCTTATTAATTTGACAAATTATTAATTTGAAAATTAATTAATGATTTAATATATTACCTTTTATATTTATAAAAATTCTTATCAAATACAATAAATATTATTCCTTTTATGTCAATACCCACATATATGGTTTACAATAAAATAAATAAATTCACAAATTAATATAATAATTTAAAATTAATATTTGCTGGCAAAATATTTATATTTAAAAATTTTGATGAATTATGATTTTATCGGATATATTTAGTAAAATATTATATTTTTTTCATAATATGAGTTTGTGATTAGTTTTTAATAAGTTATTTATATGTTTTAAAAGTTGTATGAAATGCAAGTACAATCATATATGAAAAATTACCATATCACTAGTATAATAAAAAAAAATGCAATTATACATAAATTAAGGAATGAAGGAAACTCTTTGGCAAAAAAAAAAAAAAAAAAAAAAGGAATGAAGGAAACTAGTCCAAAACAAAGGAAAAAAGTGATCAGTTATTTTTGAGTAGAATTAAGATTAACATGATAAAAGTTTTAATTTTGCCTCTACTTCAATTTTAGGATATAGTTGATATAAAATATTAAAAAAATAATAAATGATTATGAATTAGTGATAATTTTCTAATAAAAAATTATTTTATGAAATCAAATTAAAATTACTCACAATCTTTCATAATTATTTGTCATCATAAATATATTTTTATTTTGATTAAAATATTAATACTAATAATAAATAAAAAATCTTAATGATTGGTCAATAAAATTATTAAATTATTAAATATTAATAATAACTAATTATGATTAGGTAGTTTAATATAATTAAAACCAATTGTATTTAGAATATAATTAATCCATTTATTTAAGAAGAAAAAGTTAAACTTAGATGAATATTACAAACTAAATATTATGCTAATAAGTTTGGTAAATTTTAATAAATGATAGACATATGTTTTTTTTTTTTTTAATAAACAATGATAGATATATTTGTATAAAATATTTTCTAGCAAAGTATTTACATTTAAAAAAAAAATTGATTATTGTGATTTTATCGGGTAGATATTTATTAAAGTTTTTATATTTTTTTATCATCATATGAATTTACGATTAGCTTTTATAAGTTCCTTATGTACTTAAAAAGCCGCATGAAATATGAGTATAATCAAATATGAAAAATTATTATACCAAAAATATAATAAAAAATGGAATTATAAGTATATTATTGAAGTAAGGAAACCAATGTGAAAAAAAGAAAAAAAGTGATCAGCTATTTTAAGGTATAATTATGATTAATATGATAAAAAATTTTAATTCTACCCCTACTTCAATTTTAGAATGTTGTTAATATGAAACATAAAAAATAAAAAAATAAAAAGAAGTAATAAGTGGCTTTGAATTAGTGATAACTTTGATAATACAAAAATTATCTTATGAAGTCAAATTAAAATCACTCACATTTTTTTATAATAATTTGTAATCCTAAGTATACTTCTATTTTAATTAAAATATTAACATTAATAACAAATAAAAATCCTCAATGATTGGTCATTAAAATTACAAAATTATAAAATTAATAAATATTAATAACTAATTATAACTAGGTAGTTTAATATAAATTAAAACTAATTGTACTTAGAAGATAATTAATTAATTAATTAATTAACTTGTCTATCTATTTAAGAAGAAAAAATTAAACTTAGATGAACATTACAAATTAAAAATTATACTAACAAATAAAATTATTTAAAACTCATTATGAAAATAGGAGAGTAGGCAAATAAATTTACTAATAGGCACTTATACGTTGTTACACTAAATTAGTTAATATCAGTATTTTAAAAATCGGACCGGTGATCAAATCAGTCAAGCCACTAGTTCGCAGTTAAACTAATTGTCTAACCAGTTGTTCAAAAATTTCGTAATTCTTCTTTTTTTAAATTTTTGGTCATTTTATTAAATATTTCCATTAATAACAGTCTAGTCACTCAAAAATAGGCTAAAAATTTATCAAAACTGGTCAATAAAAGGTTCAACTAGAATTCTATTTTTTCAGTGAACCGAACCAACCTGATCAACAATTCTCAATTGGACTAGTTGAACTGGTCGGTCCGGTTCGATTTTTAAAACAATAATTAATATACTCATTTAAGTACGGAAGAATAAGAAAAATAAATTTACTTAAAAGCCCCTTTATTAATCACTTAATATACTCATTTAAGTACGGAAGAATAAGAAAAATAAATTTACTTAAAAGCCCCTTTATTAATCACTTACTAATTATTTATTTAAATTGGATCAATATGGATATTTACTAATTGGATATTAGATAACATTAATTAATTAATATATAATTTAATTATAACAAAAAATGATCTTGATTAGAATAAGACAATCATAAAAATAAAAGAAAAAATAACTCACATACGAAGATGAAAAATAATTGAATAAAATATTTAATTTGATAGTAATATTACTAAAAGTTTGCACATCAAAATTTTCTCTTAATTAAAATCCTATTGTTCCAATCATTAAAAGAGTTATAATTAACAAATAACAAATAATAATATTTTACCATAAGTAATTCAAACTATATATATATATATATATATATATATATATATATATATATATATATATATAATGTAGTGAACGATATAACATATTCTTAACTTTAATTATAATTAAAATTTCTGTGAAAGAAAAGATAAATAGATGCTTATACGGTAATAAAAGCTAAAAAGTCATAATATTCATGGATTTGATTTGGATAAGGTTCATCCATTGGAATAACAATCGTTCAAGTGAGTGGCGCAATGGGCTAATATTATTTGATGCTCTGATTGCAGCAGTCGCTTACCAGGTAGCATTGAGTCCACCTGGAAGTATTTGGCAAGGCACATCAGACAGCAATTCACCTATACGAAACAGTAATGGATGGCATACTTCAGAGATGGCTCCATTACTACTCTTGAATCTTCTAGTTACCAGGTTCAATTTATATATAAGCAACAAAATCTATTTCCTGCTACACATTCTCACTGTTGCTATTCTTCATTCACAAACTACCTTGCTTGTGTATTTTACTGGGCTGCATGTGTTTGAATACCTAATTACTTAATTAGTTGAACATTTTTACTGGACATGAGATGTTATGAAATGCTTGTAGGGATATCAACCCAAGTCCCACATAGGAAAAATAAGAAAAAATGACCTTGAATATAAGTGTCCACCAAACTCCATTAGTATGAGGCCTTTTGGAAGGAGCTCAAAAACAAATCCGTATGGGCTTGGCCCAAAGCAGACAATATCATACTAATGTGGAATTTTCGGTGGTGTTCGCGGTCCCAACAAGTGGTATCAGAACCCAGGTTCGGAAATAGAGCGGGTGGTGGACTACGTTGTGTGTGGGAAGCCCCCTCGGTGTAACCTCGCGATTGGAGATCTGTGTTCAGTGACTTGTGTCGAAAGTCTTCCTGATATAGTGGTGGTCAGGCGGAGGGCCATGAGCAGCTATGTGGTCCTTGGTTTGAGGGGAAAATTGTAGGGATATCAACCCAAGTCTCACATCGGAAAAATAAGGAAGAATGACATTGAATATAAGTGTCCACCAAACTCCATTAGTATGAGGCCTTTTGGGAGGAGCCCAAAAATAAATCCGTGCGGGTTTGGCTCAAAGCGGACAATATCATACTAATGTGGAGTTTTCGGTAGTGTTCGCGGTCCCAACAATGCTTGGATGAGATTTTATCTTGAGCTAATAAACTTTCAATCATTCATATAACCTCATTTGTTTTGGATTTAATACAGATTTTGTAAAATTAGATAGGTACCTGATGCACTCAAGATGAATTTCGATCTCATGTATACGGCTAGGAGATCTCCAAAACCTGCAAGATAGAAAATTAAAAGATCAGCCGATGTGCCTGGGAGACTGCTTTAATGTTTAAGTCAGTAAAATTATAATTCATAGAGAATATGTAAATTATAAAATTTAGAATTAAAAGTTATCTCTTTATGAAAATTTAAAGGCTATTTATAGCTTACGATGAAAATCCTTATTATGAAAAGATTTACCTATTATAATATCTTACTTGTAAATAAATAAATTTTACAAAGAGAACTCCTTTTACTAGTGATCTAATAGGATATGGATTATTTAGGCAAGTTTTGAACTTATATAAAATGACCAATTTAAATAAGTATGTAATGGTACTGATAATGCATATTGTACGGGCTTGATACTGGTAAAAAGAAATTTTGGGTTCTAATTTTTACATTAAATGATTTTTCATATAAACGCTCAAAATTATATTTTGTAGTGTTCCATTTAATAATTACATTCTTCAGTAATAATTACATTCTTCAGTTTTAAACTTATTCTTAGCTTACAAATTGAAATTATAACCAAATTATTTTGCAAGGTACTAATTAGTTCACTCTCTATAAAGACTAATTTAATCCAAATCGATCAAATATTATATATATACTTAAAAATATATACCATATCAATATAAATTATAATTATTTAAATGTAAAAAAATTATTTATTTATGAACTACAATTAAAAAAAATAAAATCTTATTTCATTAGATTCCATTCCATTCCTAGCTAATGTTTCAAACAGACTTGGATAAAATTTTTCCTATTCTCTTGCTTCTTGCATTCTTTTCTAATTATGAAATGTTAAGGATAGCATTTTATATTTTTCACTTGAGTAATGATTTTATATTCTTCCAATTCATCTAAAATTACTTATTATTTATTATATCAAAAATATTAGATGTGGAACTCACCACATCTAGAGAAATTATAAAATTGTTTGGGTTGGATTATTAAAAAACACCACCTCTTTTTTTTTTTTTTTTTCCTCCCCGTTATGTTTGCCTAAGTGACGTCGTTTTAAGAACAAATCTTTCCTGCTAAACATGCTGCAGGGGAAATGCACACCAAACTCTTTTTTTTTTTTTTTTTTTTTAATTCCTCTTGTTTTATTATTGATTTATTCATTCAAACTCAAGTTTTGTTGAAAACCATTTTTGCTTTTCTTTTTCACATAACAATCTGCACTTTATAAAATATTATTCTCCATTTGCTTTATTTACTCTTTTTTCTTTCCAACTGGATTATGTTTCATGATAGATTTTTGTTGAAATAATTTATGTAAACATCTAGTTATTAATCCATCATTGTATAAAAATATTAATACAACAACACTGTAACTGATTTCTAAAAAACTAATTATTCCATAAAAATTTTCTTTTCATTTTTTTTTTTACTTTCTAAAATTCATTTGAAATTGTTCTTACTATATATTCATATTAATAATATTAGGTTGCCAGTTACATGATAAAGATATTATGAATGTGTTAATCTAATTGAGATATCTTGATATATTTTCTGATTTCTGGCAAGCAACCTCTTACTAAAAAAATATATATTGTATTTATTAATAATAAAAAAAATTAGCATGATTAGTGAAGTTTGATTTTTTTTTTTTCTAAATACATTTTTTCGTTTTATGTATAAATTAGTATTGAAAGTCATAAAATATGATTGTGAATTCCCAGTAATCAATAACATTTTAAACGACATACACATCAATGAGCTAATCCTTTAAATTTTTTTTTTTTTAAAATAAAAATATGCCAAGGAGCAAAGTGTATCAGAATTGTTCTTTCTTGTTTTCTTCCCAAACCACTTCTTTCCTATTCTAAAAGAAAAAATTAAGAATTTATGACATAATTCATAATGAATGGTCCCTGAAAAACTAAAAGCAACCAACAAAGAATAAAAAATAAAATAAAAAGAATTTAAGTTGGAGTATAAAGAGCAAAAGAGAAAAGCAAAGCATATCATACTTAAATCCATCATAAAAGAAAGGCATAATTACCCAAAAAAAAAATCAAATTAAAAAAATCCCTAAATTTTGCTTTTTTCAATTCTATCACCAATTTTGATTTTTATAATTAGATCGAACTATTTAAAATGATACCATCTAATCACTTTACTATCACATTACCACATTGACAGGACCAGATACTTACTGGTTGAATTAGTGTCCCATTGAATGGAAAAATTATTTTGTGTATGGGCATCAAACATTACCACATTGACTATGGATCGGGGACTGAAGGAGGCTGCTGAAGCTGGAGACATTGATGCATTGTATAATCTTCTCCGCCAGGATGCATATCTCCTGGAACGCGTTGATCAGATACCTTTTGTTGATACTCCATTGCATATAGCCGCATCTTCAGGGCATATTGAATTTGCAATGGAGATAATGAACCTAAAGGCGTCATTTGCTAGGAAGCTAGACCAAGATGGTCTTAGCCCTATGCATCTTGCTTTGAAAAATAACCACAAGCTTATGGTGCTTTTGCTGGCAGATGCTGATAGTGGCCTAATCCGTGTCAAAGGAAGAAAGGGTATGACTCCTCTGCATTTTGCAGCTGAATCAGGGAACTCGTCTGTTTTAGCTGAGTTTTGTGAAGCTTGCCCTGAATCCATCAAGGATGTGACCAATCAAGGTGACACTGCTTTGCATCTTGCAGTAGAGCATCACCAGATGGAAGCTTTGCAAGTGTTACTGGGATGGCTTAAGAGATCCGCCTTCGATAATGCCGAATTTTGGGTAAATGAAATCCTCAACTGGAGGAACCAACAAGGCAACAATGTTCTGCACATTGCTGCTCTCACAAGACAACGCCAGGTGTG
The DNA here is from genome assembly GCA_947687605.1 of Reutealis trisperma. Taxonomy (NCBI): domain Eukaryota; kingdom Viridiplantae; phylum Streptophyta; class Magnoliopsida; order Malpighiales; family Euphorbiaceae; genus Reutealis; species Reutealis trisperma. The sequence continues at coordinate 1,277,333 of CANTUT010000008.1, forward strand.
CAAATGCTTATTAGTTTATTGATTGTTAAAATTTGCTCCGTTTTTCCCTTAATTTTAATACAGACCATTTAATTAATACCAGGCGGTAAAAACATTGCTCAAAATTATTGGTGTTATGTTGAACATAAGGAATTCAGAAGGTCTAACGGCCATCGATATCCTACAAAGCCAAAGACTATTCAATGACAGCGAGATTAAGAGATTTAGAAGTACACAGCGCTGTCGTGAATCCTTTTTCTGGAATAAATTTCCTAGTAGTGATACAGAAAATAATGTCAAGAAGTTAGCTTCAAGGATGTCATTTCGAGAGACCTTTAAAATATCCTTTATTCGTGTCTGGACAGTTTCCAGTGATAGAAGAAACGCGCTACTAGTAGTTGATGCTCTGATAGCAACAATCACGTACCAAGCAACACTGAGCCCACCTGGAGGTGTTTGGCAAGGCACAGCAGATATAAACTCACCAATTCGGAACAATATTATGCACATCAATAATACCACTAACACTAGTCTGAGTGAATTAGAAGCAAGTGCACAACGCTATGTGGGAACTACAGTCATGGGGTCGGATGCTTTTACACTATTTTGGTTGGCAAATACTTTTGTCTTTTGTGTGGCAACTGTACATATGTATGGAACTGGCATCTCCGCCTTTCCACCAATAATATTCTTACTATTTTCTTGCTACACATGCTCAATGTCGGTCATATCACCAACCAAAGATTGGTCAAAACTTAATTTGTATTTTTCTTATGGCCTTATGCTGGCTACACTTCTTCATCTTTTATTTCGGGCTCGAGGACAGATTTATGAGCAAAGTGGGAGAGGGAGATCTCGCCGTCGCCTGCCTATGAGTGACAGAGAAGAATGGTGGCAATAAAATTGTTTGGATCAGACATTGTGTGTTGTTAGTCAGTTTGATTTTGTAGTGTTAATGCATTAGTGAGCAATCACATGAGCATGCTCATTTTTGCGTAAATTAATATAGATATTGGTTTCTTTATGAGCCTAACTATATTTCAATTTGAACCTTCAATATTTTGGATAATAAAAATATGAATTCATCAATATCCTTGAATTTATAAATAAATAAAAAAGAAAATTGAAGTATTATTATAGATGATATTGAAGTTCTGATTACAACAACAGAAAGGTATTATTCTAATACCACAATCCTACTTAGTGTAAAATACTTAGCTATTGCTGTGAACATAGTTACCTAATTTGCTCCCTCCCCTTCGTACTGTGATCTAGCACTCACGATCCAGATCGTGATTCTTTTGCGCTCCAAATCACTTTGTTATGCAATGTGGATCTCTAACAATAGAGATTCACTATGCAGAAAATTTTGAAAGAGTAAGAGGAGGATGAAGAAGAAGAAGAAAAAGAAGAAGAAGAAGAAGAGACAAATTGAAAGAGAAAGAAAGTTGAAAAGGAATGGAAGCCAGCTGTATTTATTGTTTAAGGAGAAAATTAGAGAATTCAAATGAAAGCCAATTGTGTTTATTATTAAATAGCAGTAATAATTTATTGACAAGTCACAACTATAATTCTCTTTTAAATTTAAATGTAACTAATTAAAATTACCACTATTTTCAAGAAAATATTATACTATTAATATTAGAAAATTAGATAATTATGTGGAAATAAAAATATAATTATTTATTTAAAATAAATATATAAATTTTTTTTTTCGGAGGAAAGACCTTTTTTGTTTCTTGAAGAAATCAAAGGGAGAGCTTTAAATGTTTTTTCACATATTACTTCAATATTCTAATATTACTACTGAATCTTTTAGTTCTAGACTACCAAAATTAAATATGAAATGCATAAAATAAACTTCTAAAATAATATTAACTTATGACAAAATTAAACTAAAGAAAAATTATTAATTTTTACTAAACGATTTTAATATATAATCTTAACATACCACATTCTAAAAAAAGGAACAAACTAAGCCTACTCCTAAAATATCGCCTACATGGCCGAAGAGCATATCAAGTGCCCATACCTATACCTCGATCTGCTACGTACCAGGTAACTATGGTCTCGCCTACAATTCTCTAATTTTGTGCTTCGATATCTCCTAGCTCCTGCAACAAAAGAATTAACTCATCTCCCTTTTATAAGACACTGATTTAATCCAATATGAGAAAGACAAGGATAAAGTTAAATACAAACAATTCTATAATAGTTTATAATGAATGGTACTTATAATTTATAATTAAGCTGCATACAATAGTAGATATTTAAAAATGAAGAGAGTAATTCTTGCCCAAATCCATTTTACGTGGACAAATTTCAGGAGTACATATCAAGCATATCTTGCATTGCAGCCATGGCAAATGGAATAGCATAAGACTAAAAATTACAAAAGGAATATCTTACAAGTTACATCCATATCATAATCCAGAGAAAAACAGAATTGACTTCATAGTAAGCAGCGACTTCCCAAAAAGGCTGGATAAGAATTCCTTAACATCGCATTTAACTCAAATTAACATGGGAGTAAGCCATTCATTACTTCATAGGTACGAGAAACAGAGGATGCCTTCCGTGGGTTAAGCCCAAGTTAACTAAAAGTATATTTTATCCCTTAACAATATGAACAAATAATTTTTATAAAATTTAAAATAATTTGATATAGAGAAAAGCATAAAAAAGTATTATGTAATTTGATTTTTTTACACTTATGAGTACGTGAAATTTTGTTTGACAAAGAAAGATTTGTGGTTTATTTTGTTAGTAGTTTGGAGTCTCTGTAACCACTGCTGTTAATCAATACTGACGTAGCATAGTCAATGCTAATATGATGTCTCTGAACTTCACTTTTTTATCTACGTGAATATCTAAAAAAAATAAAAAAAATGAGATCCGCAAATGTTATATCAGTATCATTTCAATATCGACGATGCCACATTCTCATTAGCTAACAGTGTTAAGATTGTGAATTTTAAAGTGTTAAACCAGTGACTTTTTTTTGTAAAAAGAAATTTTACAGATCCATAAATATGAAAATGTCAAACTACATGGTAGTTTTATATATTTTCCTCTTAGATATAATAGAATAATCAAAGGAAAGGTAAGTTTTCAAGTTTATATAATTTTCTTATGTAATTTTAATAAATTATTAACAAATTGTAATGAGTATATAATTGTTCTCCACAATTATGCATCAAAAAGATAAGTCAAAATAATTATATTATATGAAATATAATGATTTTTTAATATTTTATATAAGAATATATTTTTTATAAATTATAATTTAATGTATAAGGACTAAGAAGTCATTTTATATTAAATAAATTTGTAATATTTTAATTAATTAATTTAATTTATTAACTTTGAATCTTACAAATAGTTTAAAAAATATTAAGACAAAAATAAAAAATTAATACGTAGAACACACTTCTCAACGAGGTAAAAGATATAGTCTCTTCGATTGCATTTTTTAATTAAAAAAAATAGTTGTGGAAACTTCATCTAATTGTGTTTTTAATTTGTTCTTTGATCTCTAGTCAACAATTTTCCATTAAATTAAACCAACAAATTATAGGATTCAATGCTATTATTATTTATTTATTATTATTAATTTTTTTTTTTTTTGGGGAAAAATTAGTTTGTGTACTATATCAAATATTACCACACATTATCGTTATTTCATTAACTATGGATCTGAAGGAGGCTGAAGCTCGACTGATGGAGGTTGCTGAAGCTGGAAACACTGATGCTTTGTATTATCTGCTCCGCCGGCATGCAGATCTCTTGGAATACGTTGATAAGATGCCTTTTGCTGATACTCCTCTGCACACAGCTGCATCTTCAGGTCATATTGAATTTGCAATGGAGATATTGAACTTGAAGGCGTCATTTGTCAGGAAGCTAAACCAAGATGGGTTTAGCCCTATGCATCTTGCTTTGAAAAATAACCACAAGCTCATGGTGCTTTTGCTGGTAGATGCTGATAGTGGCCTAATCCGTGTCAAAGGAAGAATGGGTATGACTCCTCTGCATTTTGCAGCTGAATCAGGGAACTCCTCTGTTTTAGCTGAGTTCTGTGAAGCTTGCCCTGAATCCATCAAGGATGTGACCAATCAAGGTGACACTGCTTTGCATATTGCAGTAGAGCACCGCCAGATGGAAGCCTTGCAAGTGTTATTAGGACGGCTTAAGAGATCCATCTTCGCTAATGCCCTATTTTGGGAAATCGAAATCATCAACTGGAAGAACCAACGTGGCAACACTGTTCTTCACATTGCTGCTCTCACAACACAACGCCAGGTGAGCAAAATGCTTATTTAAAAATTAACTTCATTGATTATTATAATTAGTTCTTTTTCTTCCCTTAACTTTAATACAAACCATTTAATTAATACCAGGCGGTAGAAATATTGCACAAAAATTTTCGTACTAATTTCACCATAAGGAATTCAGAAGGTCTTACGGCCATTGATATCCTACAACGACAATCACTATTCAACGACAGCGAGATTACAAAATTTAGTACACAACGCCCGTCGTGAATTTTGTTTTTGGAATAGTAGTAGTGATGCAGAAAATAGTGTCAAGAAGTTGATTTCAACTATATCAGTTCCAGAGATCCTTAAAGTATCCGCAATTCGTAACTGATAGTTTCTAGTGATATAAGAAATGCGCCGCTAGTAGTTAATGCTTTGATAGCAACAATCGCGTACCAGGCAGCACTGAGCCCCCCTGGAGGTGTTTGGCAAGGCACAGCAGATATAAACTCACCAATTCGAAACAATATTATGCACGTCAATAGCACCACTACTGCTAGTCTGACAAGTCCATTACGCTATGTGGGAACTAGTAATGGGATCGGGTGCTTTTCCACTATTTTGGTTTGCAAATACTTTTTTCTCTTTTATGGCAACTGTGAAAATGTATGCATTTGGCATCTCCGGCTTTCCACCATTAATTTTCTTATTATTTTCTTGCTACACATACTCAATGTCGGTCATATCACCAACCAAAGTTTGGTCAAAAGTTAATTTGTATTTGTTTTATGGCCTTATGCTAGCTACACTTGTTCAGATTTTATTTCGGATTAATGCAAACGTAATTGGAAGAGGGAGATCTCGCCGTCGCCTGCCTATGGGTGACAGAGAGGAATAGTGGCAATGAAAGTATTTGGACACTGTGTGTTGTTATTCAGTTTGATTTTGTAGTGTTAATGCATTAGTGAACAATCACATGAGCATGCTCATTTTTGCGTAAATTAATATAGATATTGGTTTTTTTTTTACGAGCCTAACTATATTTCAATTTGAACCTTCAATATTTTGAATAATAAAAATATGAATTCATTAATTTCCTTGAATTTATAAATAAATAAAAATGGAAATTGAAGTATTGTTATAGATGATATTGAAGTTCTGATTACAACAACAGAAAGCTATTATTCTAATACCACAATCCTGCTTAGTGTAAAATACTTAGATATTCTGTGTATAAATTTGTTGTATTTGTTAATTTGTTATTGCTCAACACAGCTGGAGTTGGGTTCCAAAGAGTTGCTAGTTTCGTCAACGTTCTCAGCAATCTGATAAAGTTTCTCTTCAAGCATAACAAGCTTGAGATGGATTTGCCGTTTGAGATCATGTCCAATAATGTCCTCGTTGGGTTTCCTGATGAAGCTCTCAAATTCCCTGCGGCTATAATTAGAACGTTATTCCCAGCATTTACCTTAACAAGAATTTATTACTCTGGACGTACCCACTGCTTCCTGATCCTCTTGGTGTCTGTATTCCTACTCTGTTATATACAGTCTCGCCTACAATTCTCTAATTTTGTGCTTCGATATCTCCTGGCTCCTGCAACAGAAGAATTAACTCTATTTTTATAAGACAATGATTTAATCCAATACGAAAAAGACATGGGTAAAAGTGGACATCATCGCAAACAAATACAAACAATTCTATAATAGTTTATAATAAATGGCACTTATAATTTATAATTAAGCTGCATACAATTACAAACAATAGATATATAAAAATGAAAGGGCAATTCTTGCACAAATCCATTCTACGTGAACAAATTTCAGGATTACACATTAAGCATATCTTACATTGCAGCTCTGGCAAATGGAAGAGCATAAGACTAAAAATTACAAAAGGAAGATTTTACATCCACATCTTAATCCAGAAAAAACAGAATTAACTTCATAGTAAGCAGCGACTCCCCAAAACAGCTTTGATAAGAATTCCTTTAACATCACATTTAACTCAAATTGATATGTAAGTAAGCCATTCCCTACTTCATAGCTACAAGAAACAGAGAATGCAAATCTGTTGAATCTATTATTCACAAGACAAATTAAATATACTAGTCCAAGGCAGTAGCAAAACATATTAAGCAATTGAGATTCTAAAATCAGAGCCAGGCAGAGAACAAAAATTGAAAATAGGCAATACCAAATGAATTTTAACTGAAATGAAATTAAACAGAAAATATAGTTCTCAGCATGTATGTTAAAGAAAACAAACATGATATTGGAGTCCTAACACACTGCATCACTAACAAAACTGTCAACAGAAGGTATCACTTTGATTGAGACCTATAGCTACAAAAAAAGTAATTTAGATGATGCCAATCTTGTTTGCCACATCCAAGGCATCGTAGTCTGGAGTCAACCTAACATAAGCCTTCTTAGTTCCATCAGGCCTGCATTAGAATAGAATAAAAAAAAGTTCAGGATTCACTCAAGAACATAAAAGGGAATAGAGTATTAATCCAACAGTCTCTCACATCTAAACCATTTTAAGAAACTACATTCTAATGGCTGTGTTTCTGTCAACATCGAGCATGAACAAAGCACCATCATCTGGTTTTACTATTTCACATAAATTTCACCACAATGCCTCAGTTTTAACAAGAAATAAAATTACCTGATCAAGGTATTCACTTTCTTGGTCTGAATATCATACATCTTCTTGACTGCATCTTTGATCTTCTTCTTGTCAGCCCGAATGTCAACAATAAACACAAGGGTGTTATTGTCCTCGATCTTCTTCATGGCCGACTCAGTAGTCAGAGGATACTTCAGAATTTGATAGTGGTCCAACTTATTTCTTGGTGGTGCACTGATGCGTGGATACTTAGGGTTTCTTTCCTTCTTCAATGTCTTGGGCCGGTGAAATGTGACCTTTGTCCTGATCTTCTTAGCTTTCTTCTTAAATGTTGGCCCTGACTTAACAGACTTGGCAGCCTTCACAGCTTGTGCCTTTGGATCAGTCCTTTTAGTAGCATCAGCTGCAAGAGGTGAAGACAAAATTCTTGAGCAACAAAGAAAAATCATGAACAAAACAGCTTGCAATAGGTAAAAAACCAAATAGGAAGGCAAGAACAAGTTCTCAAAATCCAAAGCCCAAGAACGATAAACTCAAATAATAATAATAATAATAATAAACAGAACAATCATCACTTGCAAAGGTAAAACATCACAATCCACAGGCAAAGATGACAATACAAGAGGGATTTAGAACAAATGGGCTTGAATCATATTATCCTTCAAAGAAGAGTTTAAAACTCAAGTGGGTGTAATGGTGTATATTACTAACACTGAACATGCCCAAAAAAATAAATATTAAAGTCCAATAGCTTCTGTTTAGAAGCAGGTGCTTTGAAATAGTGATATCTGAATTTGATAATTCATAGTTTTATTTCATTAATTAGATTTCACAAAACTAGAGTAGGTTCATCAATGTGAAATTTTGACTATACACCAAATGCGTGGGTTGAAATTGAAATACCTATGGATAACGTTATTTCAGATCTACCTCCACTAAAAATTCAATTACAATCAAGAAGACATTCTTCATTCATGAAATTAATTACTGAAAATTCAATTAATTGAAACTAAAATCATATCTGCTTTCCTTATTTGAAATTCCAAGGCAACATAACATAAATAAATCCACTTCTCCCAACAATAATAAGAATAAATAATAAATTCAATATTTTTCCTGATAGATATATTGCATTCAACAATGTAAGCACCATATATGAAAAAAAAACTAAGAGCATATCATATTACAATAATAGCAACAACTAATAGGCAGGTTCAACAATGGCCATAAAACCAATACAAACCCAAATAGCTTGTAAAATATATAGTCCTTATATTAACCTAAAAAAGGATTACAGCTATAGGGACATCCAATATAAGTTTTCAACACCATAGAAAGGTAGTCATTTGAAATCCAAATAGATAACACCTAAGCCTCAAATTTATTTGCATAAAAAATAATTATCTCCAAAGAAGAAAATTAACAAAAGTGAGAGAAAGCAAAATCACCTTTAACCGGAGCCATTGATTAAAACTCTTCCTAAGATCAGAATTTACCTGGTAATGCCCAAAAAAAAAAAATTAGTATAATCTGTGTTTAGATCTATGAAAATTTCAGTACATTTCAAAATAGAAAAAGAAAACATAAGGTTTAAGTTAAAACTTGGTTTAGTGATTTGAATCATAGTTAGCTAACAGAGAGAGTATTGCCATGTAAATGTATTAAGGAACAGAAACAAAGATGAATAACAGAGAAGATCAACAGACCTGAGCAGCTGCGGCTGTGTAGTAGGGTTTTGGAAAATGGAGAAGATAAAATGGTGGCTTATATAGGACTCGAGAAATTACTAATTCAGCCTTAGTTGCCTTCGGCCTTTGGGCTGAGTTTTCTCTTGAAAAAATTACGCAATCTACTTTTTTTTAAATTGTTTTTATATTTATACGCTACATTTTAATTTTTATTTTTTATTTTTTTATTTTTTTATTTTTATACTTTTTTTATTATGGCTTTTATATTTTTATAGCATATCTATTTGAACCCGTTTCTATTGCTCAATTTGTATTTCAGGTGTTTCTTACTTATGAACTTTTGTTGCTGATACTTTTTTTATGTATTCCATAAGTTAAAGATATATCATACCTTTTTTTTTTTTTTACCAAACAAAGATATATTATACCTTATGATAATAAATAATAAAATGGTTAATTATTTAAAATATTAAATATTTAACATTTAATATCACATGGATCTTCTTTTATAATTTTACATATATTTTAAATTCAAAGTTATGTTCATTCTCATGATTATCTATATAAAATAATTTTAATATTTTTATGATAATAAAATTACTCTATTTAAAATGCACATGAACTAAAAATATATTTGGTAAACTGTAATGAAATATAATATAATATAATTAAATGCTTTTTTAATGTAATATTTAAACTAAAAATATATATTTTATTATATTACATTACATCTCATTACAATCTATCAAATATTACTAAATTTTACACATGAACTAAAAATACATTTGGTAAACCGTAATGGGACGCAATATAATGTAATTAGATGCTTTTTTAATGTAATATTTAAACTAAAAATATATTTTTTATATTATATTAAATCTCATTACGATCTATTAAATATTACTAAAGTTTGCAATTTAATAAACTAAGGTAGATAATAATATATAGTTTATAACAATGTCTAAATTACATAGGAATGACAATTGAGCAAAATGAAATGAATAGATCAAGATGTGTGAAAGCAAAATTCATATTATTTTTGTGGTTTTATTTATTTTATTTTAAACAATGATTTCATAAATTAACTAAAGTTATATATTTTTATTTATCATTTAATGATATATCTATAGATGTCTTATTTGAATAACATTAATCAATATTTCAAAAATAAAATAAACAGTGTATAAAAAACTATACAAAATATATTTTTCTCTAATCCATTGTTATTATTATTATTATTTTTTTGTTAGTCACATAACATTAAATAAATTAATGAAAACTCTAATCATTCTAATAAATAAGAGACTCAAATTGAAAATCCCACACTTCACTCTTATCAACTTCTTTTTATAAACTTATGGTATATAAAGAATAAGATTGAGAGTTTTAAGTGTCCAAAAAAGATAAAATAATTTATTTCTAATATGTACTTATGATATATTTAAAATATACTTAACATATACTTGTTATATACTTAAAATAAATCTAAAATATACTATTTACTATGAAAACTGAAAATCATTTGTTAATTTTTTTTAGTCTCTTAAAAATTTAATTTAACTCTTAAATTCTTTAAAAATATTCATATATTTGAATTAATATTATCATCCATGCTTGATGATGAATCACATTTAAAAAAAAAAAGAGTGTTGATGATATTTCTTTAAAGAAAATAGTTGAGTGTGTTAAGTATCTAAATAATATATAAGCATTATATACTTAAGATATACATAAAATATACTCGTTTTATACTTGATATACCTAAAATATACTTGTTATATACTTAAGGTAAATTGTTTATTGTGAAAATCATTTGCTATTTTTTTAAGAATATAATTTTTTTACCTAATATATAGTTAATGTATTATTGTTATGTACTTATATTTTTGTAATACTCAATATCCAAAAATATTTAAAGATATATATCAAATAAATACAAGTTAATCAAATTTAGTAAAATATATACTTATAATATACTGATAACTCTACATTCTTAGAGTTATTTTATGTGTTTAAACTTAAATTTTAACTCAATTATCAAGAATATAATAATATTATTATTTATTTTGAGAAATAAATAGTTCTACAATTATAAATAAATTTTAACATATTTTAAGTATTTTTATTTTATTTTTGCAAATCAAAATGATGTCATAATGATGCAATAAAATACATGATGCACGCGATGATGTCATAAAAATAAATAATGCAAGCAATGATTCAAGTTTTCAATCTATGAGAAATAAATTCAATGATTGGTGGCCAACCTAACCATTTTTGAATATTGATGAAGGAATTCAATGGTTGGTGGCCAACCTAACCATCAATGTTGAATTTTGATGTAAGAATTTTAATGGAACTTGTATTCTTCCACCAAACATGCCTATAAATACCATGCTTGGCAAAGGAAAAAAGTATCAAGAAATCCATCAAAAAAATATTTAGAGAGAAAAAATAGATTAGTTTTCTTTTTTGTTATTTTTATCAAGAGAAGTTTTGGAACTCATGTTCATCAAAGATTGTATCCCAAAAAGAGTTCTTTATAAACTTCACTCTTGAATTTAATTTTAAGTTGTTATTATGTTTATTGTTAATTTAATTATTTCTTTCTTTTTAATTATGAGTAGCTAATTTTATTTTCTAAGATTTAGATGTAATCTTTTGATTTGCATATGATTATTTATATTTAATTGATTGGATTTGATCGTTGAAACTAATCTTGTATCTTAGAACTTAATTCTTGCAATTAACTGGCCATTAATTGCATAATTTAAGATATTGTGTGAAGTAACGAGAGTCAAAACACAATAGTAGTTCATTGGGATAATTTACCTAGGAATGTATTGTTTCGATATAAGAATACTCCTTTGTAATTTTTAAAAGGATTTCTATAAAACTTAATAAGTTTGTGTTAATTACTTATGATCACGAAAATAGACATAAGGTTAATATGAACACACATATTGTATCTTGAGAGAGAACATCATATAATTTAGGGAAATCTAATCATTAATTCTAGCAAAAATAATCCATCTAAAGATTATAAAAAAATCATATGTGATCAATTGATGAATTCTAAATCCTAGACCTTTAATCTTATTTTCATATTTATTATCATTTATTTACTTGAATTTTACTTCAGTTTAAAATATGAATTCTCATAATTAATTTTATAAATAATAGAGTAATCTTAATTTTGATACTTGTCAGCCTTTCCCTGTGGATTCGACATTCTATTCACACACTATTACTTGGCATGACCTATACACTTGCAGAAATTACGCAACATATATCTATGATTTACTCTAGATATACTGTTTTCTGAGTTTGCTGAAAAATATTTTTGTTTCATTGTTTTTTATAAGTTTTAGATCTGAAACTCAATTTTCATATTTTAAAGCTTTCAAATTCATAAAACAAACCATATAATCTCCTCAGTTTTGAAGATTTTTAATGCAATAACAATTAAAAGATCATGAAATTTTAATGACATATCTATAAAATTCAAATTACCTTTCAAACTATTGAGGAAGTGAATATTTTATCAATTAACCTAATTGAATCTTTAAAAAAACTGCAGATCTAAATCGATTTTGTTTAAAACTTGATAGTACCTTATAAAAATTAATTTTGATGATGATTCTCATTATAAACAAATTTGAAATTTTATAATTAATTAAACAAGATTTTCCATACTCCATACTAATTAAAGCGAATGATGCTAGCCAATTTAGAGGTCCTAGGTTCGAGATTCTGTGAATTTGTTTTTCTGCCTGTATTGAAGTAATATTTATAATCTACCTTGTATAAATAATTTTGAAAATATTTATATTATATTTAAAAATGGCTTAAAAAGAACATTTGTACAAAAAAAAAGTATGATTTAAATTAATATTTAAAAAAAATTTAAACATTCCACCATATAAAAAAGGTTAAACAAAAATTTAAATTACGTGTACATACTATTTTTTACAAAAAAAAAAAAAAAAAAAAAGAAACCGTGTACAAATGTTCTTTTTTAACTAATGTAATTTACAAAAAAAAAATAGTATAATTTGCTACCACTATTGAAATTGTGTTTTATTACACATTCTAATGTGTTGGCTAGGCAAATCAGTGCACGTGTACTTCTATAAAAGTTGAAGAGCATATAAAGTTAAAAAAAAAATGATGCTGAGGTGCTTTTGTAATAATTTAAAAGTGGTGATATAAATATAAATTGATTTTCTTTTTTAGGTATTTATGTAGAAATCCCTTTTTTCTTTAATTATGTTATGTAAGGCCTGAAATGAGTACTCGTACCTAGTTGGAAAAAGGCGCCTTGGCCCATATCTATATATTTCCTTTCTTGCAATGATAAAGGCTAAATTGCACTCAGTATCCTTAAAATTATATCCATATTTTATCGTTATTTCTAAATTTTGATTTACAACAGAAAAATACATTAACTTTAATTTTATTTCACGGTTATCCTTGAGTCAGTTTTCCAACTTATAACTTGTCAGAAATTTTACGTGGCAACCATTGCACACATTTTTAAATTTTTAAAATATATGAAATTTGATTGAAGAAAAAGGGTGAAACAACCTGAATTTTCATTTATTTTATAAAATTCTATTTTCGTACGGAAATATATTATTTTATTATTTTCCTTATTAAAGTAAGAATTGGAATTATATTTTATTAAATTATAAATATTCATATAATTTGAATATGTATTATTAATGGTAAATTTAGTATAATATTATATATGTGTGTTATTTGATAATGTTTATGTGGATTTTTGGAGAATTGTATTTTGGATTATATTTTGATATTTGAGTATTAATAAAGGTATTAATTATATTATAAGTTTGATTATAGTATTTTATCGGATATTTGGATTTCCGTTATAATTACTATAATTATTGTTAATAATGTTATTGATATATATTCATGAGTATATGTTGTAAATTATTATTAATATGTAAATTATGAATTATTGTTAATTATTATTATTATTACTATCGTTTTAATTATTATGATTATTATTATTATTATTATTATTATTATTATTATTATTATTATTATCACTATTATTATTGTTATTATCACTATTATTATTAGTATTATTATTTTGTATATATATAAACGTGTAGTATTATGTTTATATAAAGATATATATATATAGTATTATATGTATATATTACATGGTTTAGTATATATATATATATATATATATATATATATATATATATATATATATATATATATATATATATATATAACAAATCTGTGTTTTAAGTTAATTAAAAAAGAAGAAGAAAGAAGCTGGTGTTTTGATTGGTCCAAGCAAAACGGGGAGTTTTGGAACGGGACAGCAGGAACGGGAAACAGGAGAGAGGAGAGAGAAAGGGAGAGGCCGAGAGAGAGAGAGAGATATTTGGCGGCGTTCGGGCGGGCGGTGGCAAGCACCGCCACCACCGCTGGGTAGAGGATGGACGGGCGACCTCGAGGGAGGTGGCAGCTCGATATATATATATATATATATATATATATATATATATATATATATATATATATATATATATATATATATATATATATATATATATATATATAACAAATCTGTGTTTTAAGTTAATTAAAAAAGAAGAAGAAAGAAGCTGGTGTTTTGATTGGTCCAAGCAAAACGGGGAGTTTTGGAACGGGACAGCAGGAACGGGAAACAGGAGAGAGGAGAGAGAAAGGGAGAGGCCGAGAGAGAGAGAGAGATATTTGGCGGCGTTCGGGCGGGCGGTGGCAAGCACCGCCACCACCGCTGGGTAGAGGATGGACGGGCGACCTCGAGGGAGGTGGCAGCTCGACGATCGGCAGCGGCACGGCGGCGTACGCAAGGAGAGAAGGACCGCCGGCCACCGCGACTTCAACTCGATTTTTCGGCCGATTCCGGCGGCAGATTCCAACGATCTTGGTGCCGTTTTACTCCTGAGGATGAAAGCTTCATTTTGGTACCTACCTTGCCCCCTAAGGACCACCGAAGGAGGAGATCGAAAAATGCAAAACCGTGACTTTGGAGGTGTTTTTCGGTGATCAGAGGGCGAGTGACGGTGAGTGGTGACCGATTTTGTGCTCCTGGGGTTGAGGTGAACCTGCTGGTGTGGAGTTTCTCCTGATCCGCCACCACCAGCGGCGGCGCGTGGCCGGCTGGCAGCGGCGTATGGGGAGGTCCAGTGATTCTGTTTTGACATTCTGGCACGATTCTCGACGTCCGTATGTTCAGAATTTGTGAAGGTTAACCCGAAACCCTTGTATTTCAGTTGTTATATGAGTTATTTTATGTTTAGTAGTTCTTAGAGTATTTGTTAGGTTGTCAAGTCTGTTCTGGGGTTAAGTGTGATTCTTATCGTGATAATGTTCTCTGTTGCGAGGTGTCGGTGTCTGGCATCTTCCTGGTTCCAAGGCTACTCTTCTGAGGGAAGTCGGTCGGAAGCATCGACAGTTAGGTGAGTAATACTCACTGATATATTATCCTGTTTCCACTTCATATGCATTGCTGTGTGTATATATATATGTATATTATGCATTACTACTGCATATATAAGCATGTAACATGTGACTATGAATGATGAATTGATATTGTGTATTCTGTGTCATACTATGGTTGTGATTGATGGATGGAGGTCGGGAGGATACAGTACCACCTAAAATTATGGGATTGTTATGGTTATGATTTGGATTATGATGGATTCAGAAGATGAGCTATGACTAATGGATGCTGGCCGGGCCTGCTCATCGCCAGGGCGGCTGTCAGTCGGGTCAGGGCTGCCTGGTACAGACCAGTGACAGCCGGGCCCCTTGGATATAAGAGACAAATTATTGGATTCAGAGAGCCAGAGTAGGGGGATTGGCTCCCCATATTGAGTATTGAGTATCAGTGTGGTACTGTGAACCATACCTCATCCTTGCTTGATTTGATGATTTGTCTGTCTTTATGACATAGTGTATAGCATGTGCATTAGAAATCTATCTGTAGGATACCAGTTTAATATATTAGCTGGTATCATTCACTGAGTCAAACGCTCATTCCTGTTCATCTTGTTGCTTTCAGGTCAAGGAATGAGCTGATGAAGAAATTGTAATTGAGTAGACTGCCAGTCTCTATTCGGCAGTAGTTTGTATTGTTGAGTAATCAGACATGTATATAACGTATGTACATTTGTAATTGTGATTCTAGAACTCCGCAATGTTACACTTGTAATTGTACTTTGTGTATTATTTCAGTTATGTATTTTAAAGAGCTGTAATATGATGTTGAGCAGAACCTTTTTGTAATTTACTACTTTCTGAGATATATGAGATAAATGATGTTGAGCCAATTTGATAATTGTGTTATGTTGTGATTCTTGTGGTTCTGCTTACCTTATTTGGGCCCATAGCCCTTTCCAGTTGGGCTTTCAGCTGTGTGTGTTTTGGGTTAGGCTTACTACGGGCACTGGTAGCCACGTGCATTTCCCGTATCGTAGTGCCGGTCACGTGCCCTCGGGTTCGGAGCGTGACAAAGGGAAAGGTGAAAAAAATATTTAATATGTATGAAATTTGCTTGTAATGTATCATTGGAAATGGTAAAAAAATTTAAAAATGTATGAAATGATTGCTACGCTGGATTTCCAGCAAGTTAGAAGCCAGAAAGTGACTAAGGGACAACCATAAAACAAAATCAAAATTGGTATATTTTTTCATTGCAAATCAAAATTTAGGGATATGAAATACGGTATAAGTTCGGGAACAACGTATACAATTTAACCCAATGGCAAATGAAATACTTGCTCCAACATCCTATGTGTCTCTCCCCTCTTTTGGAAATTCAGATTTTATAAAATTCAATTTAAATAAATTCTTTTCTATCAATTTTCCTTTCTTTTTTTTTTTTAAAAAAAAAAAGCAATTTGTCTATTCAAGGAGAAGGTAATTTCTTTCCAGAAATATACATATTTACAAATATGCCCCATTGAATTGTATTCCTTTGTCCCGCTGAATTTTTCCTCTTTTATCTCACTGAATTTTGCTCTTTTCCCAACTGAACTACAATTTACAAATATTTTACCTTCTATATATTTTTAAGTTATTCTTATAATTTTAGACCACCGTTTATATTAGAAATAAAATCAAAAAACAAAAACTCCAATAAAAAAGACGTAACCATTTAGAAGATGAATGGTTGAATGATTGTATGATTACTTATATAGGGAAAGAGGTGTTTGATAGTGTTGAAAATGAAAAAAATTATACAAAGGTTTCAACATATGAAAATGCGAAGGAAAAAATTGTAATTTTTTGAATTAATATTATGTTTTTATTTTGAATTTTACATATGTAAATGTGCATGTATAAATGTGATGTTATCTCTATATATGTATATGTATAGTTGCACATGAATTTAAAAATTAATTGTTTCCACTGATAATTTTTTCTGTATCCACTCCTAGGATTCGAGGTGTTCACAAAACATCCAAATTATTTAAACCAGTCCAATTCAATCTAAGCCAAATTGATTATATATCATAGTTATATATACATAATGGTTGGTTTAATTGAATAATTTAAAAATTGAAAGATTAGTTCAATTACTGTTTTACTTTTCAAAACTGTCAAACTGAATTAAATCAAATTACCATATATTATATACATACAAAATTAAAAATAATATTTTTTTATAATAAAATTTTGATGCATTATTAAGAATTTTAAAAATTATTAACAATTTTATTATATATAATTTGAAAAGTTAAATAATTATATTTATTTTAAATTCAAGTACAATATAAAAAATAATATATTAAAATTTTAAAACTAAGAAATCGTTTAAACTACATAAATTGTATATCTACATTTGGTTGGTTTGACTATTATTAGTAGTTTGGTTCAGTTTGAATTTTTTTTCTTCAAACTATTATTGATTTGGTTTGGATATGAATTTTTAACTCAAAATAATTCTTGACTATCTGAGTGTATAAACCAATCTAATAAGATAAGAACACATAAAACAAAAAAGGATATTATTGTTTTTTTACAAGAAAAAATAATACAAAAGAATCATATTTAGTAAAATATTTCATCACTCATTAATTTAATATATAAGATAAATTTATACATCTAATATATGTAAAAAATTTACTAAACAAAACTATATTGTGTACTCTTAGGATGAAGCCATGTAGCTCATTTTGGACAATCCCTTGCGACTCATGAATATCAATCAAACAACTTTGAATATGGAGCAAAAAGCACAAAACACAGTACTACAGTAGTATACATACCCTATGATTATGAAGCCAAGAACTAAAAATAAACGAAATACTAAAATTGCAAGACAAGTTTATTATATGATTAATGCTTTCAAACGGATTATAAAGCTATTTATATGACCTCAATTTGTGAGAAAAATTTCAAACTCAAGAAAAATCTAAAAAATTTATATTTTCTAATTAAGATATATGCTTAGACTTGCGTTCAATCAAAGTGACAACCGAAAAAAAAAATCAAGATAAATGGATAACTCGAATAAATTAAAATTATGTAGATAACAGCACAATGTTTTTTAACATACATAAAGGAATTTCCAAGGATATAAAAATAGTCCAAGACATATAGCAATACATAACTACAAAAACACACCAAATAAAATATTCTAAAGAGCATAATAATTTCAAGATTTGTTGTGCTTCGAATTCCAAATTGAACATTTTGGCAAAAAAAAAAAAAAAATCCAAATTGAACACTAAACAACAACCACCGCAATTGGCCCAGGCCCGGCTCTGTTTGGGAAGAAATCACTTGTCAAACAATTCTTGGACTGCAAAGGCTCCTTGAGCAACTTCAATAATAATAATAGACATACCTGTGGCTTAAATAGTAATAAAAATTCATGCTAAAAAAACAATAGAAATTCAATTGACTTAAATTGGTGGTAGAGGATTTATTGAACCACCGCCGCTCTTTTATTTTAATTGGCGATTATTCTAATATTTTTTATTAGATTTTATATATATAAACTCACCTATATTATTATTGCCATATTTATTATTGATTTCACTCATTAATTATCTACATCTCATTCTCTATCTCTTTGCTTCCACTTTCATCTCATCATCCCTATTTTTAATATATGCTTATGGGTGAATTTGTGTTTATTATTGTTATAGTGATACTTTTCATTTTATTATTTTTCATTAAATTATACTTTATTTTTTATTTTTTTTATCTTCTCTTATTGGAAGTTTTGTTATATATTCTCTTGTTGGAAATTATTTTTTTATTATGAATCTGGTGAGTTTCAAATGTTTGCAAAAAGGACAATAGCTTATTATGTTTCTACATTATTGCCCTCACAGTTTTTGAAAATCAACTATATGAAAGTTAGATATTTTGTTGAATATTTATAATCTACGAATTAATTTGTTCTATTAAAGTAGTTGATTGTATGTTATATTTTTCTCTATTGAAATTTGTATTCAACTATTGATAATTAATGAAATTTAAATTTAATTTTAAAAAATAGTGGTAATGTGTTTGGAATATAAGGATTAACGTAATTTTTTAAAATTATCATAATTTTAAGGTGTGTATATTTTTTCATGTTCTCGGGTCTTTTTGTGTATATATATTTAAAAAAAATATTGGTGATAAATGAATATCATATACTATAACAATAATAAAATAATATATGAAATTGTAAATAAGTAATTATTATTGAACACAAATTAATTTATTTTGTATAAGATGAATTTTAATAATTATATATTTATAAAAAAAAATATAAAATTCCAGTGTTTTTCGCAATTCTTTAATTTTTTTTTATTTTATATTCTATGAAGTATGAACGATTTAATTTCAAATGAATGTAAACATAAATTTGGTACTGTTGTAGATATAGATCTATTTATTTTGTTACACATTATGTGAAATAATTAAAATAATATAAAAATTTAGATTAATGTAAGATAATTTGATGTTGGATGACATGAGTTAAAAAAAGATAATAAATTTCATTGATAAAATCACAAAAATTTATAAATAATGTATAAAAATAAATTTTTAAAATTTTTTTTTCCTCATTAACCCAATTGGATATAAATTTGAATCAATTAACAATTGACAAAATAATTAATAAAGTACGTACCAAATAGTGTCCAATATCAACCTCCTTCTCTTCAAGAGAAGTAAGATCACGAATATTAAACTTGGTGAGTGCAGCAATCCCAGAAATAGTAGACATAGACTTCACCTCTAAATTATCCATAACCAGGTAAGTCACCACTCTTTTCACAAACCCACCTTCACTTGATGCAGCAGCCACTTCCTTTGCAGTAGTAGCTGAAGAAGCACTATTGTTTTTATTAACTTAAGGCTGTTAACACAAAAACTCACTTTGAAAAAGAATTTATTACAATAAAATACAACACTCTTTTTTTTATAACAAACTCTCAAAAATACTCACAAATTTTGCTTTTTATTTTTTCTTTTACTACTTCATGATACAATGCAAAGAGGTAGGGGATAATTATACTAATTCTAACTTAATACAAACTATATAAATATATCTAACTTTCACCTAACTTATACCAAACTTACATCTAACAAACATAATTAAACTTGAATCTAACCGACACAATTTTCAATAATATAACCGACTTTTGATCTGTAATTTATCATGTGAAAAATATTAGAAGGTTTTTTAAGTTGGACTTTATAATTTGGATTGAGTTTTAATTAAATTTGGGTTTTTAAAACAAGTTTATATTTCAACAAAAGCACCTCAGTACACATTGCATTGTTGCAGCCTGGGCAACGAGAGTTTGGCTCATCCGCTACATATCGATGATTCAAATAACTATAACTGAAATCGCGACACACATAAACCTTTCGAGATGTATTGCTGCTGTAGGATAATAAGAGGGGATTTTGAAAATCAGTGGCAAGAATTGGAACTTTTGGCTTTAAAATTGAATCTTTGTTTTGGTTTTGGTTGAAGATAAGTAGTGTTAAGAGATTTAATGCTTTCATAAACATTACCTATGGAACCCGCCATGCCATTCTTTGATAATAGATGAATCACAGTTGCTAATGGCAATAACATTAGGCTAAATAAGAAATCGACGAAGTCTTTTCCTGCTTCTGCATAAACTACTTTCTGGTTTCTTTTGTCGATGAGAAGCTTCAATTTCACATTGGAATTGGAGGAGGCTGCCATTGATGATGAATTTGATGAATGTGGTTCCAGAGTTGGAATGAAAAGCTAGCAATTTATAGTCGAATTAAAATGACATTAATCTTAATTTCTTTTTTATTTTCTTCTTCCGATTTTGAATTTAGGAATTGAAAAAAATGAAAATATTACAACAAACTGTGTCCATTTCGGTGCCAGCCCTTTTCTTTAGGTGTTGAGGCAAGGAGCCAATGTGTTTATACTTCTGCTTGACACTAGAGTGCTACATCTGTTTGACATTAAACATTCATGTCACTATCTAATTACATTAAGATGACATTATAACGTCTATATCAACAACCGAATTTTCAATAGGTATTATTTATTAAAAGATAAATTAAAATTTTGGTACTAAAAAAAATTAAATTTTTAGTATCAATTTAAAATATAAGTCAAAGTTTTGACAGTAAAAAAATGAAAAATTTAATACTGATTTAAAATATAATGCAAAATTTTAATATTAAAAGGAATATTTATCGGTATTACTTCCAATTCTAAGTAGTATATCTTTCGTTTGTCGGTTGTTAGAGAGGCTGAATAAAAATAAAACCATTATTCTTTATATTTAATTTTTTTTTTGACAATTAGATATTTGGTTAAATAAACGGACAAAATAATAATAGTAATAAATTTCAATAATAAATTTTATATATATTTGCATACTAAAACATCACTTAATAATAAAACAAATACGGTTTAAATAATAAATTTATATTCGATTCATTTTCTGTTCAGAAAATAATCTTATTTATTATTTATTTTTCATTCTTAATTATAACACTCATTATTTTTTAAAATTTTGATATATGAAATTTATTAATTTTTTATGGATAGTAAATTTACATTTCAATTTCAAATTATTATATGTAAAATATAAATAATGGTAATTATACTACCATCAACATTCTCCACCACCCCAGCTACTTATTTCAATTTTCTCATTGACATTCGCATCCTGCAATTAAAATGAAGAAAAAATCCGACAATTTCTTAACCAAGTTATATAGAAAGATCCCAACAACTTCTCAACTAAGTCAGTCAAGAAAGTTAACATAAATAAATGATTAGACAAAAAAATAAATAGAAGTTAGAAAGTGTATATATATATATATATGGACCTTCCCAAAATATAGTTTTCTTCAACTTTTTATATTTTTAAACCATATTAAGACAAAAATAAATAAATTTGAATATATTTCAAAATATTAATACAATATTATTCACTGACAGAGCATATCTTTTTTTTTTTTTTTATTTGATAAATTAATATATTTGCTCTAGCCTTTTTTTTTTTCAGAGGAATTTTCGAATAACAAGCTTTCGAGGCCATAAACTTTTATTATTATAAAAAAATTAATAAATCTTATTCATTCAAGAGATCACTTATAATTTTCGAGTAAGCTTACAAGGTAATAAAATTTTATTATTATTAAAAAAATTAATAGATCTTAATCATTCAAGTGATTAATTATAATTATTTTACTCACATGTATATATATTTAATTTCTGCAATTCTAAGTTATTAAAAGTGGATGTTAATTCTTATTCTCAGTTAATTTTTTTTTTTTTTACACCTGACTTGTAGTTTATAAATGTAATAAATTTTCTCATATTAATATTTTCTGATTTTAATTATCAAAAAATTATACATTAAATTTTTTTTCATGTGTCTTTAAGAAAAATTATTTCAGAATAGATGTTAAATTTTCAATTATACAATTGCAAGTTATGTAATTTCTAAAATCTTTCTAATTTCATTTTTATTTGATAAAAAATAATTTAATATTTAATTTTTTTTTAATTCTAAAAAAAATATTACTCCCTCAATCTTAATTTAGTTAAAATAATTAATTTCAAAAAATTTTTCCAAAAATATCCTTCAATAATTCACAACCCAAAAAATTTTTGTGGAATAAATTTTCATTCTCTAATAGAGACGATGAAGTTATTAAAAAAAAACAAAAAAAAAAAAAGTGATTGAAGTTTATAAGTCATGAGATTAATTTTTTGGAACCCAACTTTTGTATTAGTGATATTAACGTATTTTTAAAAATATAAATACAACTTTTTTAAATAATGAATTTATTAACACCAATGTTAAATAAATAAGAATATTTTAGTAAAATATAATCTAAACTACTATTTTACAATGGAAATATGCCTATAATTTGAAACGTTTGTTAAAGAAATTTTGTCTATCAATTTAAAATGAAAAAAGTATAAATGTCATATTGGCAACCCGTAACTTAACTTTTCAAATATTTGAAATGAAATTAATTAATATTAATTTCACTCTAAGAAACAAAAAGCTAACAAAAACAAATCATTCATATTAATTAATTAATAATATGAATAACTTAACTCTAAATTTTATTAGATTCTTAGGCATTCCAAACATTCAGCAGAAAACTGAGTAATATCACAAGCAAATTATATATGTAGATAACATTACTTAAAACCCGTTGTAGATAGGCTTGTCCAAACTTTCACAAATCTGTGTAACATGGCAAACTATACATGAAGATAAACAGCACAATACTTGGACCCATTCTATTGTTGTGGAATTCAGATTAATTTCCACCAATAATAACAAAATTTACCTTGAAAACTATTATCCAGATGATTAGAGTGAAAACGATTATACTAAAAATTATCTCAAGGCATATTCCCAAGAAAGAATGGTGGGGTCACAACGATCCCACTTAAAAACCACACTCTTTAGACAGAATTTTACCAAAACAAGTATTTTTAATAGGACAATAATTCTCAACAACTATACTCGACAATATCTATTAAATAGACATAAAATAACATAAAGAGAATGTCAACAAAAGAGGCACCAAATTTAGTTGTCAACAAAAGAGGCACCAAATTTTTGAAATAGAATAGCACACCAAAATAGGAAATGGAGGCTAGCCAATTAACAACTAATTGGTTTGAATTTTTTGTTTCTTGAATGGCTATAAATAGCCATGAAGACAAGGCCTAAAATCATCCCATTTTGAGAATAAAATTAGAGAGTTAGAGAGAAAATATTTAGAGAGTTAGAGTTATTAATTTCCTATTATAAAGAAAGAATTAAAATTGTTTCTCCTTTATAAATAGAGAGATTGTAATTCATATTATTCTCATAGTGAAATTCCTCTATCCTTGTCCGTGGTTTTTACCCTAATTTGTTTGGGGGTTTTCCACGTAAAATTTGTGTGTCCATAAATCTTTATTATTTTTTCTCAAATTATAGCTGTAATTCTGCTCTAATCCGGTGTCAATTTGAGGCAAACAACATTTCTGTTATTGTTATTGATAATACATTTTGAGGTGCTGGATGTTCCATGTATGAGGAATTTCCACTCCCTTTAGGGTTACAAGTTTGTAAGTGCTAGGACTTAGGACTCTTTTTACTTGGAAAGGTCCTTCCCACGTGGGTGCCAGCTTGCCTGTGCCTTCACGTTTGCCTGTAGCCTCTAAGAATCTCATTACTAGATCCCCTTCGCCGAACACTCTGTGCTTTACTTTCTTGTTGAAATGATTAGCAGCTCTTTGCTTGTAATTAGCCATTCGAATGCTGGCCGATTCCCTGAGTTCCTCTAGGAGATCGAGATTAATTATTCTGGCTTGATCATTGTGTCTGTCTTCGCAATAATTGATCCTTCCACTAGGGAGGCCTATATCCACTGGAATTACTACTTCTGTGCCATAGGTCAGGCTGAATGGAGTCTCTCTGGTGGGTTGCCTAGGAGTAGTTCTATATGCCCATAGGACATGGTGTAGTTCGTTTGCCCAGCTTCGACCATATCCTTCTAATCTCTGCTTCAGGCCTTGTAGAATAGTCCGATTTGTTACCTCCGTCTGGCCATTTGTTTGAGGATGGGCTACTGATGAGAAATGTTGTTTGATTTGAAGCCATGAACAAAAGGACCTGACTTTAGCATTATCGAACTGTTTGCCATTGTCGCTAATGAGCTAATAGGGAATGCCGAATCTGCACACTATGTTCCGCCATAAGAAGTTGATCACCTTTTCTGCAGTGATAGTGGCTAAAGGTTCGGCTTCCACCCACTTGGTGAAGTACTCCACTACTACTAGGAGAAATTTTCTCTGACCTGATGCTGCGGGGAAGGGTCCGACTATGTCTACCCCCACTTAGCGAATGGCCATGCATTGGAAATAGGGACCTGCTCTGCTGCTGGAACATGTTTTCCACTGTCAAATTTTTGGCAGGAGGGGCACTTTTTAACAAATGCCACGGCTTCGTCTTTCATCCTCGGTCAGTAGTACCCTTGCTTAATCGCCTTCGCTGCCAGTGCTTTTCCGCCTATGTGCATTCCACAGGATCCTTCGTGTATCTCCTGAAAGACGTACTCGGCTTCATTGGGTCTTACGCATCTCAGCCAGGGCAATGAATAAGCTCTTTTGTATAAGGTTTCGTTGTTCAAGGAGAAATGAGCACTTCTTCGCTTGAACTTTTTGGCTTCTTGGGCATCTTCAAGCAGTTCTCCTTTTTCCAAGTAAGACTTGATGGGGTCTATCCAGCACGGCTCTTCTTCGATCTCCATAACTTCATCTCCTTCGGCGATGCTGGAGGAGGCCAAGGTGCCCAAATAGATTTTTTGAGGGAGTTCGACTGGATGAGAGGCGGCCAATTTGCTAAGACTATCTGCTCTGCAATTCCTTTCTCTGGGGATCTTTTGAAAGAACAGCTTGACTCCTCTGTCCTTTATTCTCTGAACTAAATCTTTCATTTTTTGCAAATACTTGGCCATGGCCGGCTCCTTTGCCTCAAATTCTCCTTCTATTTGCCCGATCACCAATTGCGAATCACTATACACCGTGAGTTGTTCTATGCGAAGGCAATCAGCGAAGAGCAATCCCTAGATCACTGCTTCATATTCTGCCATGTTATTGGTGGCTTCAAAATTCAGTCCCAAAGCATACTCCAGTGAAAATCCTTAAGCACTTCTAAGTATGATGCCCACACTATTTCCTTCTTTGCTGCTAGCACCATCTACAAAAAGTTCCCACTGAAGGTCCGGTAGCGTTATTGATGAGTGTCTTTCCACAGGGGTTCGGTCTTCTCCCCCCTCTTTGGTGCCAAAGGAGCATTCAGAAATAAAGTCCGCCACTGCTTGAGCTTTAATTGCTGACCTGACCCTGTACTGCAAACCGTGCTGACCTAATTCCACAGACCAACATAACATTCTTCCCGACGTTTTCGGTCTATGAAGTACCTTCTGTAAGGGTTGATCTATCACAACCACTCCTTGGTGTGATTGTAAGTATATTTTATACTTTCGGCAAGAGAGCACTAAAGCATAGGCCAACTTTTCTATCGGAGAGTAATTCAACTCTGCCCCTTGTAGGACTTTGCTGAAGTAATAAATGGGCTTCTGGACCTTTCCTTCCTCCCTGTTCAGCACCGAACTGATCGCACCATGTGGTCGTGGGTTCGATTCCCACAGACGGCGCCAATTTGATCAGGCTTGATCAATATGAAAAATGAATGGGCTGGATCTTCTCTTCTTGGACCTGAGCCGGATGCCTCAGCCTGATGCCTGCGAAGGAGAAGAAAAAGGATTAGAGAGGAGCCAGGCCTTTTGCCTGGCTTTAACCCTCCGACGATCAAGTTAGTCCTTTCTTCAGAGTATTTTAGTGAAAGAAAAGGGATGAAAGAATGCAGAGTTTCAACTACCTATGCTTAGGCTTTTCTTTCCCTTTTGTATGATTTATGGGTTAGGTACGTCTGACACCTTTCTTTTGAGGAAGGACATCCTCTGTCATTCGACCATGCTGGTTGGTGAAAGTTGGTAGTAGGCGCATGTCCCCTGTCCCATCCCTAGGGATGTCTGGTAATGGGGGTGTCAGGGCATGGTACAGATTGTCTAAGGACTGATCCTCCTGCTGGATAACTGGACATGTCATCAGAGGGCTTCGATCCTTACTTGCTCAGCAAGTCATCCGGCTGGCGAAGGAGGGGAGTAGCATCTAGTTCGAAGGCCTTTGGACTTGGATCGTTCGAGGGTTCGGCCAATGAGCCATGTTTCCGTTTATCATAGTCTCTGAAAACTTTGCAATGGGTTTGGGCTACAGGAGGGTCCAAGCCTCTCTTGAGAGTCACTTTCATCCCTCATCAGAAATTTTATCTATAAATTTGGAATGGAATATAAATATCATATTGGCAACCCATAATTGAACTTTTCAAATCTTTGAAATGAAATTAATTAATATTAATTTCACATTAAGAAACAAAAAGCTAACAAAAACAAATCATTCATATTAATTAATTAATTAATCATATGATTTACTTAACTGGGGTTTTATAAAATTCTTAGGCTTGTCCAAACATCAAGCAGATCGCAAATTATATATGTAGATAACATTACTTAGATCCATTGTACATAGGCTTTTCCAAACTTTCACAAATCTGAGTAATATGGCAAATTATACACGTAGATAACAGCACAATACTTGGACCCATTCCACATAGGCAATTCTAAGGTTTAAACCGGATGAATATTACAAAGAAGTACATCAAAATAAATAACCAACAGCGATAATTAATCTTCCAAAGAGCATTTTTAGAAGTTCCTTAATCAGTCCCATCGTTTTGAAGGAAGACACGAGTCAAGACATTCTTGGACTGCAAAGATTCCTTCAGCAGCTTTAAACCCTATATATAACATTAGTCCAGAATAAAAACATTGCTGGTTTTCTTATATATAGAATATTAAAGAGGAACATGAACGATAAGCAAGCTCAAGGACACTAAGGTGTTGGCCTAATTGATAATTAAGACACATCCATTCTCCTGTTTGATGGCAGCCACAAGCTATAATTAATAAGTAGGCTACATCATCCCACTCAAAATTTCAAGAATTATATTAATTTATATGAATTTTACATACGTAGTCGTCACTATATTAAATTTTGCATGATGCTGTAATTCTACTAAAAATTTTTTAAACTCTTATTTTTTTTTTTTTAAATTTCACACTTTGTTATCACTAAAATATATATTGCAATTCACTCAAATTGTTGATATGTTCTTCAAATTTACTTCATTTTTATTTTTCAAACATGAACATTTAAAAATTTCTAAATGTTATGTGCATTTTATCTTTTCCAAATTATATTATGAGCCATCTAAATTATTAATATATTCATTAGTTTTGCTTATTTTAATTTTTAAATAATATTATATTTATCTCAAATAGCACAATAAATTTATAAAATTATTTTAAAGATCATTTTCAAAAAATCATTTGATATGTAAATAAAGTTTTTGAAAAGTTTGCTTATAAATTAATTCTAATATTTAATTTTTATATATTAAAGATGAGTCTATTTTAAAAATTATAATATTATTAATTTACAATTTATTTATAAAATTTAATTTAAATATAATTAAATTTTTACAATTAACAATATGAATTTCTAAATAAATTTAAGTTCATACAAAAACAAATATAAATTTTTATAATCACTTATACTAAAAAAAATTTTAGTGTTCAATAATTCTACTGAACAAAATTCTTAGCTCCGCTACTGTAGATTGGATCCTATATTATGCACTTTATTATGCATGATAAGTAGGGATTAAGGGTTAAAAATCGTCCTAGAAAGGTATTGTTTCTTTTTTCATGTTAAAATTTAAAAATAATAATAATAATAATAAAGCTAGGAGTTATTTAATTAAATTAGAATATTAAACAGACTTACCTCAGGCAATCCAATATCAACCTCCTTTTCATCAAGTGAAGAAATATTCTGAACATTAAACTTATTGAGAAAGGTAATACCAGAAATAGTAGACATTGGCTTCACCTCTAAATTATCCAAAATCATGTAAGTAACAACCCCTTTCACAAATCCACCTAATTCATTAGAAACTAATTCTTTTACAGGAGCTTTTGGGGGAGCAACATAAGACAACTCAGTAGACATACTGTTGTCGCAACTGGGGCAAATACAATTTGAGACATCAGCCACATAATAATGATTTGAGTAACCAGAACGGAAATTGCAACACACATATGCCTTTCGATTCGGGGATGTATTGCTGTTGTAGGATAATAAAAGGGGATTTTGACTATCAGTGGCAGGAATTGGAGGTTTTGGCTTTAAAATTGAGTCCGTGTTTTGGTTTGGTTGAAGGTAAGTAGCACTGAGGGATTCAATGCTTTCATATAGGTCGCCTAAGCAACCCACCATGTTGTTCTTTGTTAAAAGTGCAATGACAGTTCCTAATGGCAAAGTCATTAGGCTAAAAAGGAAATCTACGAAATCCTTCCCTGCTTCTGCAAACAGGACTTTTTGGCTGTTTTTATCAATAAGAAGCTTCAATCTCACTAATTTGGAATCGGAGGAGGTTGCCATGGTTTTTAATCACTGTATCCACTAAATGGGGGCTGGGAAATTAGATGAATGGTTCAAGCATACATGGTACGTAAAGGGGAAGAGCAATTTATAGTGGAAAATAACATTAATCTTTCTGTTTTTTTTTTTTTTTGGATAAACTACTATTTAATCTTTAAAATTTGACTAACCAATAAAGTGGTCTTTTTATTTTAAGAAACTAACTAAATAGTCTCTGATTTTTTTGTTTCCATCAACTAATAGGTCATTCCGTTACTTTTTTTGTTAAAAACAAGTGAAAAGGCTAAAATGCCCTTGATTTTTCCTTAAATTTTCTCTTTTATGTCATGGAAATAAAATATGCAAAAAAGCCAAAAAAGAAAAAAAAATAAAAAAAAAGGGTGCAGGATCGGTGCTTCCAACTACAAAGCCATCACCATTCTAGCACAAAGTATGAATCTAACTTTCTATTCAAAGCATAAATTTTCATCCTAAATGGACACCTAGCAGGCATTAATTATCCCTATTTTGTTGCAATTAAAAAATCTATCAAGCCAATGGGCAAACACAAAGCCAGTAGCAACCCAAATGACAACTTTCCATATAATGATTGTCATCCAGTTTTAAAACTCAAGGCAAAAAATTTGCAGACAGAAGGGATTTATTTCCTTGAAAGAGAAAGGGAAAAAGCATCACCGATGCAAAAAATATACAATCAAAATGCATCTGAAATGATGAATTAACAACAACATAAAGAACTGGAACATGCTTGATGGTGTTGTAGAATTTGTCTTCTTATCATGAGTCCATTTGCAATATTTCATTCTTTTCATGGTTCACTTCAAGAATGTCCAGAAGTTAGTGCTTAAAATGAAAGATCCATAATCTTGATGCTGGAGAAGACAACCACTCTTTCTGACCTGAGAATCAAGAATTAATGGATTGTTAGAGCAGAGGTTTGTAGGTAAGATTGGTAGTTTTATTGCATTTCTTGAAAAGCAGAATCTCAAAACCATTTTAATTTCACAAAAAGAATGAAAAAGGAAAGATAAAAAGGGAGAGACCAGATTAGAGAAGAAACAAATTAAGGTTTTTCATTCCTTCTGATATGTTTTGTAATCATTCACTTTTTTTCTTTATTTGTTGTTCTTTTAATATTTTCTTTATTTGTTATTGATTTTATAATTTCTTGATAAATTTTTGAATTTGTTAATTGCCATCTTTGATTTTGAATCTATAGTTATTATTTGTTCTTCATTCTACTAGTAAGGAGAGGGTGGAGGGCAGAGGGTGTTTTAGGTATTAGAAAAAAATTTTCTTTTTTTTTTTTTATTTTTTAAAGGTAAATTGTAGAAAATTTTGATAGAATGGCTAACGAATACAATGGAATAAAATTTCAAACATTAAATAGTTCATTTCTCAAATTAAATGGATTAAGTCGTTAATTTAGGCAAACTTAAGAAACAAAATAATATTTTACTATTTTTTTTTCAATTTTGACGATTTAAGTATTATTCATATATTAAAATTTTAAATTTGGGTATAATTTATGGAAGAAAAAGGATATATTAAAAAAGTATGAAATTATTAGAGTAAAATTTGACTATGAGGCCTTTAATACTATGCATTTTTTTTATTTTGGTATGGTGCGACGTTATATATCTTTAATAGATTTTTTTATGAAAAGACTAGTTAGTTAATATAAATAAAATGGAAGAGATTATTTAGTTAATTTGATAAAATGGATAAATTATTTGGTTAATTAAATTAAATTTAGGGAAGAATTAATAATTATCTAAATTATTTTTAGTATGGTGACTTTTTTGAGTTCCAACCATAGTAAGCCACAATTGAGTATCAAATAAAAACAAAAGATGAGGAGAAAATACTAAGAAAAGGTGAGAAAGTAAAGGTACAAAGAAAAGCAAACGGAAAAAAACCAATTAGAAGAGCAATGAGAAAAGATAAAAGAAAAAGGTAAAAGAAAGGGAAGATAACATTAAATAATATTATTAAAATTATTTAGTACGGCTTGACTTTTGAGTTCCAACCATAGTAAGCCAAATTTGAATATCAAATAAAAATAAAAAATGAAGAGAAAATATTAAGAACAGGTGAGAAAGTGAAGGTAAAAGATAATATCTAATAATATTATTTAAAATTATTTTTAGTGTGGTGTCTTTTGAGTTTTTTTTTTATTTAGATATCATGTGGTTAGATTGCATTATAGGAGGCCACAATTATTAGTAATTAGTGTTAAAATGGAAAAGAAATTATTTTGTGAGATATTACATATTTATTTAATTTTAATGAGTTGTATATTTAATACAAAGGAGAGAATTATTCAAACTCGATATCTGTCTTATCTTTTATTTGATGCACTAATTGTGCAAGAGAAATAAAAAAAAATTAAATAATAAAAATAAAGAAAAAAGAAAAGAAAAGAATTTTAATTTCTCTTCTTTTATTTGAGTGTTTTAATTTTATATAAAAGAAAATGAAGATAAATAAAATATATTATTTTTTTAACCTTATTTTTTTAAAAAAGTGATGAGGATATATTAATAATTTTATATATTCTACACTTCTTAATTCATAATTTCTTTCTATTTCTTTCCAAAACAAAGAGGAATTTTTATTAGTGTAAAAATATAATTAGAAAATATGATTCATCTTCATTCTTCTCTTTTCCTTTTTTTATTTGCAAACCAAATAAAGAAAATATTTCAAATTTTCTCCTCAGTTCCCTCAAAACAAACACAGGGTTAAGGAATTTAACTCATTACTATCAAGTTAGGCTATTGGTATTTAGTGACTTTTGAGTTCCAACCATAGTAAGCCAATTTAAATATAAAAAAATAAAATAAAAATGAGGAGAAAATATTATGAAAATGTGAGAAAGTGAAGGTCAAAAAGAAAAGCAAATGGAATAAGGACCTATTAAAAGAGCAATGAGAAAAGAAAAAAGAAAAAGAAGATAATTTTTAATAATATAATTACTTTTTTTTTTAAATAATATTATTACTTCAAGTCTAAATAGCAAGTACTTGAGAATCCTGAAATGTAGAAATGAAATTCTTAAAAAAATACAACAACTTCTCAACCAAGTTATCATATAGAAAGATCATGCCAACAACTTCACCACCAAGTCAGTCTCAAGAAAGTTAACACAAATGAATGATTAGACCAAAAAAGAAAGAAAGAAAAAAAAAAAAAAAAAAAAAAAAAAGGTCGATCAGAACTTTGGATCCTTAAACTTTGTCTTTTTTTATTAAGACATTATAGTTTTTATTTGTTTATATTAAATCCTTCAACTATTGTTTAAATTTATATAGAGGAATTACTGCTAGCAACAATCTCTTTTCAATACATTTTTAAACAATTATTCTCCTATTGATCCATATCATTTAATTTCTCAATCTAAAAACTTGCTATCTATTTAACAAGTTAAGTTAAATTCATATTCTCTCTCTTAATAAATAAAAGTAAAACTTGTATATTATTAATTACTTATTAAAAGTAAATCTATTTTACATAGGAATAAAGTTCAATTTTGACATTAATATTTAGTCTATATAGCACACTGGCACTTATTCTTTTTGAAATCTCAATTAAACTCTTCAAGTTATCAACATCTTTAAATTGGACATAATTTTTAATAGCTCACAAACTGATACTAGCTGTCATTTGTGGAACTTTTTTTTTTAGACTTTTCAATCCTAGGCAGGCTAAAAAAAAAATCTTTTAATTAATTAAAAAATCTTCCTCAATCTTACCCTCACCGTCTCTGCCTTTCTTTTCCATCTCGCTCCCAAATTCATGGCAATCATTACATCTACTAAAATTCATCTTAAAAGCCAAACTCAAACCACTAAGCCCAAATGCTTTAGATACCGTGAAATTAACCACCATTTTTTTATTCTGTCACCGCCATCGCTAATTGTAATAACAAACAGAGTCCAAAAAATGAAGCGCTCACTTTAATCCCCTAATATCTCTCTCTCTCTAAAACACTATTTAGAAAAAGGGAGTTTTTAGATCTATAATAGTCTTGTTCGTATGCAAAAGTCTAAGCTTTGATGAGTGCCTACAAGAAATGGCACCAATTATGGGTCTAGGGAATAATTGAGGTAGAGGTTTTAAGCCACATTTTGATCAAACTTAGCTTGCCATTGAAGACCAAGATAGATATTTACACAAATAACTTCCTTTGGGCCTTTTGGGTCTCCCTTAAGCCTCAACCTTCAAAACAGAGAGAACCCAAATAAAAGAAATAACAAAAGAGTACAAATAAATCTTCACTCGTCAGTTAATAAAAACCTCATATTTTTGCTGTCACTTGTCCTTACAAAGTCTGTAAGAATCAAATTGCTGAAGAAGGTTTTTCTAACTTTTTATAAGCTCTTACCAGAGTTAAATTAAATACAAAGGCCAAAACAAATACGATCTCACAAGTTGGGTGCGTGTTCTAATTGAGAGGGAGAAAGGGTGAGGGTGAGGTTGAGGGAGATGGTGTTGGTGAGGGAGATTTTTTAATTAATTAAAAGATTTTTTAGTACATGTAAAAAGTAAAAAAAAATTAGTCTCATGGACTGCAATTTCTACCAGTTTGTGAATCGTTAAAATTTGCATTCAATTTAAATGTTTTGACAACTTGAAGGGTTTAATTAAAATTTCGAAAAAAAAAAAAAAGGCGTCCATGTGTTTTATGGGCAAAATGTTAGGGTGAAAATTGAATCTTATCCCTTTTGCATATAAAATTTTTCCTGACTTAATTAATTTCAATTTTGAAAAGATTATTTTTCTGTGAATAACAATATTTTTTTATTTTTAACAATTTAATATAGGACTTTTATTTTTTATGTGAATAATAGCATTTTTAACAATTTCACATATGATTTTTAACAATTTATTTTTAACGTGAATAATAGAATTGTCAAAATTGATTAGTATGGAGCTTTTATTTTTCTCGTTAGAATTTTTCATAATTTAATAACAAAATTGGTAATTTTTCTCAATTCAATAATGAAAAATATATAAAATACTTTTTTATAATTTAACAACAAAAATTGATACCATCTCAATATAAAGAAAATTTTTTTTTGAGTTATTTCCTTCTCAATTTAATAAAAAATCTCAAAATTAAAAAATGGAGCATAGATATTGAATGGCGGCATAAATACCCATTGTGTTCAAATGAATAACAAAGGCATGTGATTTTTGTTATGGCCTAGACCACCTAACACTAGGACACTGGGAAGCCAAATACTGGGGAGATTATCATTATGGGTTTTAGTGAGAGACATACTTATGGGTTTGACACCATACTCCAACCCAAAATCTTATAAGGCAATAGATTTATGGGTCCTTCCCATTTATAAATCACTCACTATGTCTATCTCTTTCTAATGTGAGATTTCACTCACACTTGATATCCCAACAATCTCCCCCTTAAGTGTGAGCTTCCATATTAGACTGTCTCTCCCTCTGGAGCGGAATTCCTAGTGCAAGCCACCACGTGTATCACTCTTTTTCCGAATCCACACCTCCATCACCGTCTCCATATCCGTCCCTAGCCTAACTATCGGCTCTGATATCACTATTATGGCCCAGACCACTTAACACCAGGACACCGGGGAGTCAAATACTGGGGAAATTATCATCATGGGCTTTAATAAGAGATATACTCATGGGTTTAATACCACACTCCAACCTAAAACCTTAAGGCAATAGGTTTATGGGTCCTTCCCACTTATAAATCACTCACTAAGTCCATCTCTTTCTAATATGGGATTTCACTCACACTTGATATCCCAATAATTTTCAGCTTCTTAGCATCCCACTTAAGAATGAAATCTTCATAATTCATAGCCTTGGAACTTTGAAAAATCGTAACTCAACAAAAAAATACAAACTCAAAAAACACATATTCGAAATGCAGGCCAGTCCGTCTAATGCAGGCACATACTCTGCTACTAATTAATTATCAGAAGCAAAACAGCTATGTACTTACACTTTCATTCCTTAAAATTTTCTACTGCTATAAAAAGAAAGAGAAAAGAAAAATACCTTACATTCAAGTTAATAAAAAATCTTGCATGAATTGAAACAAAATTTTTGAATTTTTAGAGAATTTAGAGTTGTTCACAAGTTTAGATTTTCTGCAATCATAAAGGGCGACTTTTTATTTGAATATTTAGAGAATTTTGAGTTCTTCACATGTTTAGATTTTCTGCAATCATAAAGAGTGATTTTTTATTAAATATAAAATTTTTTTAGTGACTCACAAGCTTGGATTTTCTGCAATTATAAAAAGTGACTTTTTATTAACTATAACATTTTTTATTTATCTTTTACAGTATTAAGAAGAAATAAATTAAAAATTAATTTTATTGGCTTAACTTGTTGAATAGTAATAAATTTTAAGGTTAAAAAGTTATATAATGTGGATTAATCCGATAGCAATTGTTTAAAGAAAGTATTGAAGGGGGAGTATTGTTATATTTCAACCCTTTTTTCTTATTCACTTTCAAGTTATCCAACCAAACATTACACTGTCTTGGATATCAAAATTGGGAATACAATTAAAAAGATCAATAAAACATAGCCAACATAATTTTTAGAGCAACATGCACTCTATTCGATTTCCAAACCAAAGGGGCAAATATCAAACATGAAAATTCCTATTTTTCTTTCATATCACGAAGGAAAACGCTCGTCAGAACATTCTTCGCCTGCAAAGATACCTGAAGTAGCCTTAGGCCCTAACAAGAAAACATACATACATGTGTTAACAAAAAATAAAAATAAAAAAGCAAGGTCATTTGATGCAAATATAGAAAATAAAGGATCTACTTGGCATTAATTTTTATTTAAGTTATAGTTAAAAAAATACTTGCAATTTTTAAAAGTTATTTTAGGACCTTGGATTCAATGGTATTAAAGTTACAAGTTCAAACCTCCAAGTCAAAATAGCCAATATATATGTGTCTGATTGAATTTGAAATAAGGCATCGTTTAGTAGGTCGTAATAACATATAATGCAATATAATAAAATATATTCTTAATATAAATTTATATTAAAAATATATTTGATTACATTATATTACATCTCAATATGCCTTGTCAAATGCATTCTAAGTTCTTATGATAAAATCTTAAAAATGGCTTAACAGCAATAAAAGTGCAGGTTTCAAATCCAATCCCAAGCAGGCTATAATAACATACCTCAGAAACTCCTATATCAACCATCTTCTCTTCAAGTGAACTCAAATCCTTCATATTGAAGGTGTTGATCACAGCAATGCTGGATATTGTAGACATAGGCTTCACCTCCAAATTATCCATCACCATATAAGTTACAACACCTTTCACAAAGCCCCCACCACGAGGAGGCACTTCTTTTGCATCATTTGGAGCAACATAAGGCAATTCTTTGACCATTCTATTTCTGCAGCTAGGGCAAAGTGAGTTAGGGTCATCAGCCACCACATTTCTGTGCTAAGTGTCATTGCATGAATAGACTTTTCGATTAACAAATTCATTACTGGGCAATAAAAAAAGGGTTTCATTAGAATTGATCATAGGTGCTTTAGGCTTTAAAATGGATTCCTTATTCAGGGTTGGTTGAAAATAAGGGTCACCAAGAGATTCAATGCTCTCATATAGATTGCCTAAGCAACCCACCATGTGAATTTTTGTGAGAAGCCTAATGATAGTTCTCAATGGCAAAGACATAAGACTAAAAAGAAAATCTACAAAATCCTTCCCTGCTTCTGCAAAAAGGACTTTCTGGCCTTTTTTGTCAATTAGAAGCTTAACTCTTACTTGGGAATTGGAGGTTGCCATATTATTTCAGTGAGATCCCGAAAGATCTACAGCTAGTTATTGGCTTTGGAATGCTTTAACATTTTGTATATTTATAGAAGGAATTAATTAATAATTGAATTGATTATTAGTCTCTAGATGAAAAGGAAGAGGAACAGCATTAGCTCTTGATTTTTGGATTTCCCACGGTTTGGCAACGTTTATTTTTAGCCATTCCCCAACTTATCATTGATGACTTCCTGATACATGCACTTACAATTATTCAAAGCAACCATTTTGATTATTAATTAAAGGAAATGTATGAGGCTTTGTGAATTCTAATTAATTAGAATGAACCCAAGTTAAGATAGAAAGTCCAAATACAAATTTTAATTGAATGTATAACAGTATAATTTTTGTCTTGTATCCTTTCTTAAGTTAGGTCTGTGGCATACTTAAATATAATCTAAATATAAGTGCATATATATGATTTAAATAATAGATTTTAGTTGATTTAAAAAAAAAAATAGATTCTAGTTCGAATCCTCTTCTCAAATGTTTTCTTCTAAAAGGATAAACATCGTAACCATAAATTAATAATAAGAAAAACAAGTATTCCATCAGGCATGTTACTAAGAAGTTATAGGTTTATTGCAGCAACATTCACTTTGAACCAAACAAGTTATACAATATTGTTTATAAGAATGGGATAATATTTCTTGTAAAAAATTTACATAAGTTATATTAATTTAATGGTGATTATATTTTTTATAAAAAATTTATAAAAAAAGTACAAGGACCTTTGATTTTATTTTTAATTAGCATTTGAAAGAGATTTAATATTGGTGAAACTTAATTAAACGCTACACCTTGATCTTAGGAACTTGGCAAATAGGTGATTATTTATTCATCTGTGGAAAAATTATATTAATATAGGTATTTAAATTTTTTAAAATATACTGTATATATTGGTGTCTAAATAATTTTTTTATTTGATGAGTTTATCTACAAAAATAATATCATATAAGTACTATTAACTGTCTTTCGGTCATCGAAATACTAATTTATAACTCTAAAATTTCTAAAATTGGGGAAAGAACAAGAAGATAAATTTATAGATTGTTAAATATGAAAACAACATTTTAAATGAAATTGAAACTTACAAATTAAGAAAGGTGAGAATTACAAATAAGTACTATGATAATTAGAAAACAAAAAAAAATATTTATATGGGATTATTTTTAAAATTTGAGAAACTTGTCACAAAAAAAAATATTCAGACTATAAAATAGCAAATTTTAAAAAGTTCAAACGATATACCATTTCCTTCATTCTATTTTTTAAAAAAGAAAAGAAAAAGAAAAAAAAATGAAATATTTAGCAATTTATCTATATATTTACATTAAAGCGGATGTAATCCTTTAGAAAAAATGGAACTAGTATAATTAAGAGCACAAAATTGCAAAATTGGAATTTTAATTAAGTAAATTAATTATGAATTCTAAAACCTAATTTAGAGGTAATTATAACAAAATCTCTATCCGACTCAACACAACATATTTTGGTTATTTTAAGTATCTACTTATAATATTTTAGGCTTAAACTGTTTTTTTAGCCAATTATATATATCTGATTGTTTGTAAGAAACAACAGAAAAACTAAAACATTTAATTGAAATAGTTCATGTTGCGCTGTAAGAAAGGACAAAGAGAAAAATTCTGAGAAATCGGTATGCGCATGCCCATGTTAATCATAGAAATTTTGACAAAGAAATTATCAACTTAATTAGAGAACTTTTTAATAGGAGTGATCTGAAATGAAAGAATTAGTAAATTAACTTGTTTTTATAGTCTAAATTTATTATAGAAAACTAATGTAATGTCAATTTCATTACTCATCATAAAACATGAAATGTGTGTATATTTGTCAAATGGATCCTTATAAAATTAATAAGTGGACCATTATATTTAATAGTTTCCATTGTCCTCCGGTAGTATTATTATTTTTTTTTTTCCAAGGAAAGAAAGAAGCTAACATTAATAGGACTAAAGCCCAAAAAAGTATAAATATATAAAGAGTGCATGAGATTAACCCAATAGATAACAACTAAAATGGACCTAGGGTTCAATAATAAACTATGCACAAACAAATCTATAAACTTGCTCTTAAAACCATTTTAATTTCACAAAATAAATTAAGGTTTTCCATTCCTTCTGATATGTTTTGTAATAATTCATTTTTTTTCTTTATTTGTTTTTTTTTTAATATTTTCGTTATTTGGTGTTGATTTTATAATTTCTTGATAAATTTTTGAATTTATTAATTACCATATTTGACTTTGAATCTGTCCCTATTATTTGTTTTTCATTCTACTGGTAAGGAGAGGGTGGATGATAGAGAGTGTTTTAGGTATTAGAAAAACTTTTTTTTCTTTCTTTTTTTAATTTTTTAATGGTAAATTATACAAAATTTTGACAGAAGACTAATGAATGTAACAAAATAAAATTTCAAAAATTAAAGAGTTCATTTTTCAAACTGCAGAAATCAAATCGTTAAGTTAGGTAAATAGTATTTTATATTTTTTTTAATTTTTTTTCAATTTTAACTTAAGTATTATTCATATTAAAATTTTAAATTTGGGTATTATTGAAGGGATAAAAAAAAAAAAGAGATATATTGAAAAAGTATGAAAATATTAGAGTAAAATTTGGCTATGAAACCTTTTAATACTATGCATTTTTTTATTTTATTTATTTATTTATTTATTTATTTTTTGGTATAGGGCGGCGTTATATATCTTCGACAGATTTTTTGACAAAAAGAATTGTTAGTTAATATAAATAAAATGGAAGAGACTATTTAGTTAATTTAATAAAATGGAGAAATTATTTCGTTAATTAGATTAAATTTACGGATGAATTAATAATTTGTCTAAATTATTTTTAGCATGGTGACTTTTGAGTTCCAACCATTGTAAGCTAAATTTGAGTATCAAATAATAACAAAAAAATGAGGAAAAAATATTAAGAGAAGGTGAGAAAGTGAAGATACAAAGAAAACCAAATGGAAAAAAAATCAATTAGAAGAGCAATGAGAAAAGATGAAAGAAAAAAAAAAAAAATATATATATATATATATATATATATATATATATATATATATATATAGCAAGCCTAGAATATTTTAAGTTTTACCGTGTGGTATATATTTGCCACATATTTTTTTTTCTATTGGTTTATGTGGCAAGTAAATCATGAATTTTATATAAATTTATTTTTAAATATTAACATTTAAATAAATTTGTAACCTAAATTAAGAATCAATTGTTATCACTAATGTCATGTCATTATTATAATTTAAATCATTAGAAACTTATATAATTATAATTTGTAGCCTAAGAGAATTTAAAAATATTAAATTTTATGATTATTATAATTTAATAAAATTTATAACCTAAATCATTTATTTATAATATGCATTTATGATTATATATATATATATATATATATATATAAAGAGGGTTCGCAAGTGAATGAATATCATTTTTATTTATAGCATTTGAAAGAATTTTTCTCTCAATTACAATAACAACATAAGTTTTTTCTTTTTAATTTTTAAAATGTTTTATCAAAATTTTTATTTAATTATTTTTATAATGCCTTTTTTTATTATAATTTTATAAATTTGTACAAGTATTCTAATACAATTAGCTATAAAGTAGATTTAAATTAGTAATTAATTTTAATAAAAAATATATTCACATATTATTATGATGAGTGATTAATTTTAAAAATTATAATTAAAATAATATTAATTTAGTAATTATGAATGAAAAGTAGTATTCAATTAATATTTATTTTATTATTAAATATGTTTATTTAAAAAAAAATTTCAATTTGATTATGATAGAGTAAAAATTATGATAGTCAAATTTTCAAATAGACATTATAATGATAATTCAAAATAGAATAAATAATTATGATGCTAAAAATATAAATATAAATATAAGAATAACATACAATTGCAATTGTATTATTATTTTAAGAAATTTGAAGTCTAAAGTATAAAAATAATTGTATGACTATTATGACAATTACATATATTAAAAATATAATTATGGTGTGTAATCTAAATAAAATTTTAGCATAATAAAAATGTATATCCTAAATCACTAATTTAAAACATACATTTGTAATTTTCTATATATATTTTTTCTAAAATTATATATTATTTTATTAATGAATTATAATTATATGAGTTGTAACTTTCAAAATTTAAATTTTCAATTTTCAGTTATTACAATTATTATTAATTAATAAGATTTGTAACCTAAATTACTTATCTATCTATAACATACATTTATAATTTTTCTAATATTTATATGTGTGTCTGTATGTTTGTTTGTAAGTAAAAAAAAAAAAAAAAGAAGTGAAATGACATAAATTTTATATTTTTCAAAAGAAATATTTAATTTTATAATAAAGAAGTTAATTTTTTTATTAATTTTTAAATATTTTATTATATATTTTTATCCATTTTTTTTTCTTCTATAGCATTCTTAAATATATTTTTTTATGACTTTATGTATTTATAGCATTAAAATATAAATAGTAAAATATTATTTTAAATGAAATATTTATTATAAATTAAAATATTAAAAGGACAATATTTAGTTGAGAGCAAATTAGAACATTATTATAAATGAAGAATTAAAAGACAATTTTTGAATAAATGTTTTGATTTTTATAAGTTATATTTATTTACTTATTCATATTTTTTATAAATTTTTTTAATACTTTTTAATTTTTTAAATATGTTATTTAAATTATAAACATATTATATTATATAGCTTAAAATTATTAGTATTGTATAAAAAATATAAAAAAATCGTGTAACACACAAACATGAAGCTAGTTTAATAATATTATTAAAATTATTTTTGCTACAGCTTGATTTTTGGGTTCCGACCATATTAAGCCAAATTTGAATATCAAATAAAAATAAAAAAATGAAGAGAAAATATTAAGAAAAGGTGAGAAAGTGAAGGTAAAAAGAAAAGCAAATGGAAAAGGACCAATTAGAAGAGAAATGAGAAAAGGTAAAAGAAAATAAAGATAATATCTAATAATATTATTAAAATTATTTTTAGTATGGTGACTTTTGAGTTTTTTTTTTATTTTATCAGATATCATCTGATTAGATTGCCTTATAGGAGGCCACATTTATTAGTAATTAGTGTTAAAAAAGAAAAAATTATTTTGTGAGATACTACATATTTATTTAATTTTAATGATTTGCATATTTAATACTAAGGAGCGAATTCAATCCTGACATCTCTCTTATATTTTATTTGATGCACTAATTATGCGAAAAAAAAAATGAAGGAAAATTAAATAATATAAATGAAGAGAAAAGAAAAGAATTTTTAATTTCTTTTCTCTTATTTGAGTGTTTTCATTTTATATAGAAGAGAATGAAGATAAATAAAATATAAATTTATTTTTTAATCTTATTTTTTTAAAAAAGTGAGGATTGGAGAGAATTTTGTATTGGTGTAAAAATTTAATTGGGAAATATAATTCATCTTCATTTCTTTTCTTTCTTTTATTTGCAAACTAAATGAAGAAAATAATTTCAATTTCTTTTTTTTTTCTCCTCATTTCTCTCAAAATAAACAAAGGGTTAAGGAATTTAACTCATTACTATCAAGTTAGGCTCTTGGTACTTAGTGAAATTTTGAGTTCCAACCATAGTAAGCCAATTTAAATATAAAAAAAAAAAATGAGGAGAAAATATTATGAAAATGTGAGAAAGTGAAAGGTAAAAAAGAAAAGCAAATGGAATAATGACCTATTCAAAGAGCAATGAGAAAAGATAAAGAAAAAGAAGATAATTACTTCATATCTAAGTAAAAAGTACCTGAGAATCCTGAAATGTTGAAATAAAATTTTTTAAAAAATACAACTTCTCAAGCAAGTTATTGTATAGAAAGATCATGCCAATAACTTCACCGCCGAGTCAGTCTCAAGAAAGTTAACACAAATGAATGATTAGACCAAAATAAAAAAAAGTGTCGAACAGATATTTGGATCCTTAAACTTTGTCTTTTTTTTTTTTTTTATTAAGCCATTATAGTTTTTACTCATTCCGTTCCATTATGTTTGGAACCTATTTTTTTTTACAAAATTTAAGAGTACATTAAATAGTATGATATTTTTCCTTTTATAACCTTTATTAAATACAATCTTTATATTTTTCTAGAAAATTTATGGAAGAAAAGTTAAATCAATATCTAAAGACAAAATAGGTATAAAGGATGAAAAAAATTATTAAAAATAGAAATTGAACGTACTTTTTGAGACATTTCAAAAAGAAAATATTCCAAACAAAATGAAATGGAAAAAGTATTTGTTTACATTAAATCCTTCGACTATTGCTTAAATTTATATGGAGAGGAATTAATGCTAGCAACACTCTCTTTTCAATGCTTTTTTAAACAATTATTCTCTTATTAATCCATATCATCTAACTTTTCAATCTAAAAACTTGCTATCTAAGTTAAGCTAAATTCATATTCTTTCTCTTAATAAATACTCCCTCCATTCTGAAAAAAGTGGCTATTAAAAAAGTTAATTTTGTTCATAAATAAGTGGTCATTTAACAACCCAATAAAAAAAATTGATAAAATAGCTAATTTACCTTTCTATTTTCCTAATTTATACTATAATTAATAGGGTTTTTTTTTTACAACTTATGAATATCTTAAAAATAGTTATTTTTTCTTAATGGTCACTTTTTTCTTAATAGAGAGAGTAAAAGTAAAACTTGTATGTTATTAATTATTGATTAAAAGAAAATCTATTTTACATATAAAATATTTCATAACTGAAAATCCACTGCTTTAATTTCAATTTTGAAAATATTATTTTTCTGCGAATAACGATTTTTTTTTTATTTTTAACAATTTAATATAAGACTTTTATTTTTTATGTGACTATAGCATTTTTAACAATTTAATATATCATTTTTAACAATTTATTTTTAATTCTGAATAATAGGACTGTCAAAATTGGTAAGTATAGGGCTTTTATTTTTCTCGCTAGATTTTTTTATAATTTAATAACAAAGTTGATAATTTTTCTCAATTCATAATTCAATAATAAAAATATATAAAATACTTTTTTTATAATTTAACAACAAAAATTGATACCATCTCAATAAAAAAAATCGAGTTATTTCCTTCACAATTCAAAATGGATCACATATAATGAATGGCGGCATAAGAGCATCCCAATGCACTTTTTATATATATTAAATTCTTTATTATAAAGAATTGTCTCAAAAATTAAAGTTTTAATAAACTTTTTATCTTTAAAAAATAAAGAAAATAGTTAGTTTAATTCTACACATCTAAAAATTCAAATATCACTCTCTATTATAACTTTAATTAATGCATATAAATTTCTATACACTTTATTTAACATAATTTTAATACTATTTTTTCTATTGGACAAACTTAAATAATTAAAAATTAAAATAATTAATACTTATGGAATAAAAAAAAATAAAGAGCAAAATATAGAGAGTTTATTAGATTTAAATAAATTTTTTTGCTCTTTATCTATTAGATCCTCTCTATAAAATAAAATAAAATATACTCTTTAAAATAAAGAGCACAATGGGAGATGGCTCTAAATACTGTTGCGCGATTACTG
Organism: Reutealis trisperma; assembly: GCA_947687605.1. Taxonomy (NCBI): domain Eukaryota; kingdom Viridiplantae; phylum Streptophyta; class Magnoliopsida; order Malpighiales; family Euphorbiaceae; genus Reutealis; species Reutealis trisperma. Next base: position 1,322,010 of record CANTUT010000008.1, read on the forward strand.
CAAGTGCACAGATCATTTACAAGTAATAAAGTGATGAGTGAGTATCGTTCCCACGAGAAAGGGTTTGTCAAGTACCAATTTTTAATATTACTCTATTATTTAGAAAATTAATTATGAGATTTTATATTTTAACCTAAAATGAAATTGAAGTAAATAAATAATGATAAATATGAAAATAAGATTAAAGGTCTAGAATTTAGAATTCATCAATTGATCACATATGATTACTTTATATTTTTTATATTGGATTATTTTTGCTGGAATTAATGATTAGATTTCCCTAAATTATATGATGTTCTCTCTCAAGATACAACATGTGTGTTCATATTAACCTTACGTCTACTCTCGTGATCATAAGCAATTAACACAAACCCATTAAGTTTTATGGAAATCCTTTTAAAAATCACAAAAGAGTATTCTTATCTCTAAACAATACATTCCCTAGGTCAGTTATCCTAATGAACTAATATTGTGTTTCCACTCTCGCTACTTCACACAATATCTTAAATCATGCAATTAATGGCCAGTTAATTACAAACATTTAGTTCTAAGATAAAAGATTAATTCCAACAATCAACCCAATCAATTAAATATAAATAATCATATGCAAATCAAAAGATTATATCTAAATCCTAGAAAATAAAATTAGCTATTCATAATTGAAAAGAAAGAAATAATTAAATTAACAATAAACATAATAACAACTTAAAATTAAATTCAAGAATAGAGTTTAGAGAGAACTTGTTTTGGGATACAATCTTTGATGAACTCAAGTTTCCAAAAACTCCTTCTATTGATCAAAATAAAAAATAAAACTAATCTACTCTAACAAAACATATGAAAATCTCTCTACAAATTTTTTTTATGGATTTTCTTTGATGCTATTTCTCTTTGCCAAGCATGGTATTTATAGACATGTTTGGTGAAAGAATTCAAGTTTCATTAAAATTCTTACATCAAAAATTCAACATTGATGGTTAGGTTGGCCACCAACCATTGAATTCCTTCATCAATATTCAAAAATGGTTAGGTTGGCTACCAACCATTGAATTTTAGCCACCAACCATTGAATTTATTTCTCATGGATTGAAAACTTGAATCATTGCTTGCATCATTATTTTTATTGCATCATTTTGATCTGCAAAAATAAAATAAAAATACTTAAAATATGTTATAATTTATTTATAAATTGTAGAACTATTTATTTCTAAAAATAAGTAATAATATTATTGCATTCTTGAGAATTGAGCTAAAATTTAAGTTTAAACAATTAAAATAACTCTAAAAATATAGAGTTATCAAATACCCATTGTGTTCAAACGAATGACAAAGGGATGTGATTTTTTCGGCTTCTCGGCATCCCACTTAACAATGAAATCTTCATATTTCATAGCCTTGAACTTTGAAAAATCGTAACTCAACAAAAAATACAAACTCAAGAAGCACATATTCGAATTGCAGGCCGGTCCGTCTAATGCAAGCACATAATCTGCTACTAATTAATTATCAGAAGCAAAACAGCTATGTAGTTATACTCTCATTCCTTAAAATTTTCCACTGCTATAAAAAGAAAGAGAAAAGAAAAGTACCTTTCATTTAAGTGAATCAAAAATCCTGCAAATGAATTAAAACAAAATTTTTGAATTTTTAGAGAATTTGAATTCTTCACAAGCTTAGATTTTCTGCGATCATAAAGAGCGACTTTTCATTAACTATAAAATTTTTTTAGTTATTCACAAACTTGAATTTTCTGTAATTATAAAGAGTGACTTTTTATTAACTACAAATTTTTTTTATTCATCTTTTATAGTATTAAGAAGAGAGAAATTGAAAATTAATTTTATTGGCTTAACTTGTTGAATAGTAATAAATTTTAAGATTAAAAAGTTATATAACATGAACTAATAGAATAACAATTGTTTAAAGAGAGTGCTAAAGGGAGAGTGTTGCTATACTTCAACCCTTTTTTCTTATTCATTTTCAAGTTATCCAACCAAACATTACATTGTCTTGGATATCAAAATTAGGAAAACAATTAAAAAGATCAATAAAACATAACAAATATAATTTTTAGAGCAACATTCACTATATTCGATTTGTGACAGTATATATATTTATTCAATCACATGGTTTACTTGTAAATATTAATATTTTGTAAGGACTGTTTAGTCTTTTGAATCAGCTTGTATATAAACAACAGTGTATTCATTTTCTGATAGATTGAATAAGAATATCTAGATTTCATCTTCTTTCATCCATATATCTGAAACATTTCTGAGATTAGATTTAGGCTACAATGGTGTTTTAGATTTGTTCATGGTATTATAACAGGTAATTCTTGGGTAGATTTAGGTTCATTGTTGAGAAGATTGGAAGTTTTCTTTGAAGATCTAAGATTGAAATCAATTGTTAGGCCTAGGCTCGAAATTTGGAAATTTTTAGCTTACTCTTCTTGTTTGAAGATCTTAGAGATTCTAGTTTTTTTTTTTCTTCTCCTTATTGATTCTTAGGAAATTCTAATATCATTCTTTATTGATATGAGAAATTCTTATTGATTTGATTCATTTCTTCTCTTTGTTCCTTGTTTTTCTAATATCATTTTAAACGCATTTTCATCTTAGGGTTTGGAAATTAGGGAGAAACATCAAATTTCAAGTGTTTCATTCACAGTAATCTGAACTTTAGTTGATTTGGTTTTATTTTACAATCATGGATTCAGATATAGATACTAAGCAATTGAATAGAGCTATTCAGAAAAATGTTGGAGAAGGGAGCCATAGATTAGAGACACAAAATGGAGGAGATCCAATGATCTTGCAAAACTCAGACCATCCAGGTATGATTTTAGTCAGTGCATAATTGACTGGAACTAATTTCATGTCTTGGAGTAGATAAATGAAAATAGCCTTAGGTGCTAAGGTCAAGTTAGGCTTTATAAATGGGAGGTGTAAAATGCCAGAGGAAGACTCAACTAAGTTTGAGCAGTGGCAAAGGGTAGACTTCATGGTGACTTCTTGAATATTGAATTCCATATCCAAAGAGTTAGTAGAGTTAGTAGATGCTTTCATATATGCTAGGTCTGCTAAGGAGTTGTGGGATGAGTTAGAGGAACAATTTGGGGAAAGTAATGGGCCTTTGATGTACCAAATTCAGAGGAAAATTGCTTCATTAACATAGGGAAATATGTCTGTGTCTATGTAATATACTAGGCTTAAGAAACTCTAGGATGAGCTGGTTTGTGTCATTCCTTTACCTGTCTGTACTTGTGGGGCAGATAAAACCACAGTAGATATGAATTCTTTAACCAAACTATTACAGTTCTTAATGGGTTTGAATAATAACTATGACAATATTAGAAATCAAATCTTACTCCTGGTGCCCTTACCTAGTGTTAATAAGGCATACTCTATGGTCCTTAGAGTTGAAAAACAAAGAGAAGTTCAAACTCGTATTGATAGTACATATAATAGTGCCTTGTTAGTTAGAAATCAATTTAATAGAAGGAATGTTAGTAGAGATTTGAGAAGATCTGGGAATTGGAATTCCACTAGTTGGAAGAAAGATCAGTTCAACAAATCTAATATGGTATGTGCTCATTATGGTTATAATGATCATACTAAAGAGACATGTTTTAAGATTCATGGCATATCGGAGTGGTATGAGAATCTAAAGAAACAGAGTGCTAAGGGGCAGGGTAGAGTGGTTGCACAATGTACAGAAGATAATCTTGATGAAATTGACATGGTTTAAAGAGTGTCTAAGGAGGAAAATCTCAATGCCTTAATTTCTCAAGCTGTTCAAATGGAAGTTTCCAAGTACATAAAGGCCAAAAGAGCTACTACAGCAGGAGAATATGCCAATTATACAAGTTATGCAGGTACCATCCATACACTTAGTTTGAGTTTGTTTGATTATAAGCTTGAGAATATTTGGATAGTTGGTTCAGGAGCTACAAATCATATTTGTTTTGACCTTACCCTTATGCATAACCTTTTTAAACTTACCAAATTTTCTGCAGTAAATTTACTTGATAAAACCGTTAAAAGAATATATCATGTGGGTTCTGTTTCTTTGCATGATAAACTGATTCTTACTAAAGTCCTGCATGTACCTTCTTTTAATTTTAACCTCTTGTCTGTCCATAAACTTACTAAAACCTTACATAAAAAATCTTTTTTTATGATACCTATTGTTTATTTCAGGACCTGTGGACTGAAGAGATCTTAGCAGTATGAAAAGTATATGTTGGTTTGTACATATTAGATAAGAATAGTTTTTCTACAAATACTATCAAAGAATTCCAGTTGAAAAATTCTATCATTTTGTCAATTGTACAGTCTCAAAATTCCATTGTACATACTTATGATAATAGTGAAATAAAAAAAAACCTATTTCCTTTCAGCTTTTACATAATAGATTGGGTCATCCTTCTAATGAAAAGATTTCTCATTTGCCTATTTCAATTAAAAATGATTTTGTTGATGTTTGTGAAGTTTGTCCTGCTTCTAAACAAACCAGATTGCCTTTTCCTATTAGTCAGAGTAAAACCACAGGACCTTTTGCTCTTGTTCATATCGATCTTTGAGGTCCCTATAGAACTCCATCCCTAGCCAGAGCTCACTATATCTTAACCATTGTAGATGATTTTAGCAAAGCTACTTGGACTTTTTTATTGAGATACAAAATTGAAACCTTTCAACAGCTTAAAACTTTTTTTTCTTTAGTTACCAATCAATTTCAATCTTTAGTCCAAATTGTCAAAAGTAATAATGGAACTGAATTTCTCAATCATGATTAACAAACCTTATTTCATGATCTAGGCATTATCCATAAAAAATCTTGCCTATATACCCCACAACAAAATGGAGTCGTTGAGAGAAAGCATAAACATTTGCTCTAAGTAGCTAGGGCACTTTTATATCTAAGCCACCTACTAAATTCTGGGTATATGCCATTTTAACAGCCACTTACTTAATAAATAGCTTACCTTCACCATTATTACAGTGGTTATCTCCCTTTGAAGTTTTACATAATAAACCACCTAATTATACTCATTTAAGAGTATTTGGCTGCCTTTGTTTTGCGACCAATACAAAACCTAATAAGGATAAATTGGAACCGAGGGCTTATAAATGTGTCTTCATAGGTTATGTTCCCCATCAAAAGGCCTATAAAGTATATGATCTAGAATCTCATCTTGTTTACATATCTAGAGATGCTGTCTTCCATGAAACAAATTTTCCCTATTTTACTATTTCAGATAGCACTTCTCAAACTATTTTGCCTAATTGTGCAGAATTTCATGATAATCCCATTTCTATCTATGATCATTTGCCACCATATTCAGATTCTCCTGTCTCCATTTGTCCTTCCTTACATATTTCTCTTTCATCTTCTGCTCCTATTTCTTCTTCTTCTCCTTCTATCCATCCAGCATCGTTACCTCCATATACTCCTCCTTCTGATTCTGCTACTCTTAACTTAGATCCTGCATTATCCACACCTGAATCTCCTATCTTGGATAATGATACATCTTCCTCTCATTCTACTGTTCCTATTATTCCTCTTAGACATAGCACTAGAATTAAACATAAACATGTGTGGCTCAAGGATTTTGTATCTACAGTTCATACTACTACTACTACTATTAACTCAGTCCAAGCTTCTTCAGTAGGTTCACCATATCCTTTGCATTTATACCCATCTGATCGTACCTTATACCTAGACAATTCTCACCTGGATTTTATAGCTAATGTTTCTACTATCCATGAACCATCTACTTATAATCAAGCCAAGCTTGATCCAAATTGGGTGGTAGCTATGCAAAAAAGATAGATGCTTTAGAGTCTAATCACTTGCCTCCAAGGAAAACTCCTATAGGATCTAAATGGGTATACAAGGTGAAATATAATCCATATGGGACTGTAGAGAGGTATAAAGCCAGATTAGTGGCAAAAGGGTATAATCAAGTGGTTAGGGTTGATTACACATATGGCTTTTCTCCAGTAGCTAAACTAGTTACTATAAGATTACTTCTTGCTCTCACAGCTGCTAAAGGCTAGAATTTGCATCAGTTAGACATTAATAATGCCTTCCTCCATGGGTATTTGGATGAGGAAGTCTATATGACACCACCTACTGGGTATCCTGTCACTTCTCCTTCGCAAGTATGTAAACTCAAGAGATCCCTTTATGGTCTCAAACAAGCATCCAAACAGTGGAATATGGAATTCACCAACAAACTAAAGCATTTTGGGTTCACTCAGTATCATCATGATCTTTGTCTTTTTACATTGTCTACTTCTACTGGATTTCTTGCATTGTTGGTCTATATTGATGATGTGCTAATTGGTGGTAGGAATGAAGGAGATATTGTTGCTATTAAAAAATATTTGCATGATCAATTTAGCATCAAGGATATTGGGCCTGCTAAATATTTTTTAGGGCTTGAAATTGCGAAATCAACAAAAGGGATTTACATTAACCAAAGGAAGTATGTGCTAGATATATTGGAGGATGTTGGCTTAACTGGTTCTAAACCTGTAAAATCTCCTTTTCCTGCTGGTATCAAATTGATTTCAGATAATGGTTCACCTTCTTTTCATTCTCCTGATCAGCATAGGAGATTGATTGGTAGGCTACTCTATCTAACTCTTTCCAAACATAATATAACCTATACTACCCAACAACTCAGCCAATTCATGAATTCACTAAGCCAAAATCACTGGAATGTAGCATTACATGTTCTAAGATACCTTAAGGCTTCTCCATCTGCAGGTTTATTTTTTTCTGCTCATAATTCTTTTCAGTTAACTGCTTATTCAGATGCAAATTGGGTTGCATGCCCTCAACCAGGAAAGTCCTTTTTTAGTTACTGTATTCTTCTTGGTGATCCTGTGATTGCTTGGAAAACAAAGAAACAGGTTACTGTTTCTAGATCTTTAGCTGAAGCTGAATATAAAAGCATGGCTGAAGTTGTTTGTGAATTGCAGTATGTTACATATCTTTTGAAAGAATTCCAGATCTCTTGTTCTTTACCCATTCCACTATATTATGATAATTAGGTTGCCCTTCATATTAGTGCCAATCCTGTTTCTCACGAGCGTACGAAACATTTGGAGATTGACTGTCATATTGTTCGAAACAAATTTCTTAAAGGGTTTATTTTGCCTCAACATGTCTCCTCCAACATGCAGCTTGCAGATTCGTTCACCAAGCCACTCAATCCTACTATTCATAGTTCATGTTTGTCCAAGATGGGATTGATTTTTCATCAATCTCCATCTTGAGGGGGGGGATGTGACAGTATATATATTTATTCAATCACATGGTTTACTTGTAAATATTAATATTTTGTAAGGACTATTTAGTCTTTTGAATCAGCATGTATATAAACAACAGTGTATTCATTTTCTAATAGATTGAATAAGAATACCTAGATCTCATTTTCTTTCATCCTAGATCTGAAACATTTTTGAGATTAGATTTAGGCTACAATAGTGTTTTAGATTTGTTCACAATTCCCAAACCAAAAGGGCAAACATCAAACATGAAAAATTCCTATTTTTCCTTCATATCATGAAGGAAAACCCTACTCAAAACATTCTTCACCTGCAAAGATACTTGAAGTAAGCTCGAGCCCTAACAAGAAAACATACATACTTGTGTAAAAAAAAAAAAAAAAAGGAAGATCATTTGATGCAAATATAGAAAATAAAGGATCTACTTGGCATTAATTGCTATTTAACTTACAGTTAAAAAAAATACTTGCAATTTTTAAAAGTTATTTTAGGACCTTGGATTCAATGGTATTAAAGTTCCAAGTTCAAAGCTCAAGTCAAAATGGTCAACATATATGTATTTGATTGAATTTGAAAGATGGTACTATTTGATAAGTCATAATGACATGTAATATTATATAATATAATCAAATATATTTTTAATGTAAATTTATATTAAAAATATATTTAATTATATTACATCTCAATACGACTTACCAAATGCACTCTAAGTTCTTACATTAAAATCTTAAAAGCGACTTAACAACGGTAAAAATGCAAGTTTCAAATCCAATCCCAAACAGGCTATAATAACATACCTCAAAAACTCCTATATCAAGCATCTTCTCTTCAAGTGAACTCAAATCCTTAATATTGAAGGTGTTGATCACAACAATGCTGGATATTGTAGACATAGGCTTCACCTCCAAATTATCCATCACCATATAAGTTACAAGAAGTAGCTGCACTTAAGGAGAGGGTGGTTGATTTAGGCATGGCTGAGGTAATCTAGTCCTCTATATTTCTTTGCTAATTAACTGAATTTGTTTGCTCATTCCCTCTCAATTATCTTCTTTTATTAGGGATTGAATGTTGAAAATATAAACTTATTTTAAAACCCAAGTTTAATTAAAACTCAATCTAAATGTTAAAGCCCAGCTCAAAGAACCTTCTAATATTTTCACATGATGAATTACAGGTCAAGGGTTGGTTAGATTGTTGAAAATTGTGTTTGTACGTGTATGGTTATTATGTTTGTTAGGTGTAAGTTTGGTATAAGTTAGGTGAAAGTTAGATATGTTTATGTGGTTTGTATTGAATTAGAATTAGTGTAAATACCCCCTTCCTCTTTGCATTATATTATCAAGTAAAAAAAGAAAAAATCAGAAGCAAAGCTTGTGAGTGTTTTTGAGAGTTTGTTGTAGAAGAAAGAGTGTTGTGATTTAATGTAATAAATTTTTCTTCAAAGTGAGTTTTTGTGTTAACAAAGTGGTATCAGAGCCAAATATAGGCATATAAGATATCAAATTGAAGCTCTTAGAGAGACAAATCCAACGCCACCAGAATCAGCCCAATCGAACGTCGAACACGTCGCCAATCGCTGCCGGAAGTTTGCTTCCCAGATAACTGAGTTGACTCACTAAGTTAATCTGAGTCAAGATACTGACTTGAGCTAAGTCAGACCGAGTTAAGCCATCAAGCCGTTTGACTAAGCCATTGACTAAGCTGTTTGACCAAGCCGCTAAGCCAGTGATTGAGCCGTTGACTGTTGACCATTTCAACAGTTGACTTTGACCTTTGACCAAAATTTGACTTTTCGTGACTAAGTCTATCTTAAGGTTTTTCAGCATTCTGGAGCCGTCCGTGCGATTGGATTTTGCAAATTCTTTCCAGATTTGGAGCTATGGCAAATAATGTGGCATCATTCCAAGTACCAACACTCAACAACAACTACAACAATTGGAGTATCAAGATGAAGGCTCTCCTTGGTGCACACGATGTTTTGGATATCATAAAGAAAGGTTATAATGAGCTAGAAAGTGAAGACGGTCTTACACAAGATCAAAAGACAATTTTGAAAGATTCAAGAAAAAGGGACAAGAAAGCTCTCTACCTAATCTATCAAGCCTTAGATGATGAGAGCTTTGAGAAGATTTCATATGCAAAATCTACCAAACAAGCATGGGAAAAGCTTCAAACATCCTACAAAGGAGAAGAGAAAGTGAAGAATGTGCATCTTTAAACTTTAAGAGATGAGTTTGAATCCTTGCACATGAAAGGCAGTGAGTCAGTTTCTGATTACTTTTCTCGAGTTTTGGCCGTTTCAAATCAATTAAAAAGAAATGGTGAAAAGTTAGAAAATGTGAGAATCATGGAAAAGATACTCCGCTCACTTGATCCAAAGTTCGAGTATATTGTTGTGACAATAGAAGAGACAAAAGACTTGGAGGAGATGAAGATTGAAGAACTTCTAGGTTCATTACAAGCCTATGAAGAAAAGCACAAGAAGAAACATGGGATCACCAAACAACTCCTCAAGATGCAACTTAAGGAGGAGAAAAATGAAAGCCAAGTCAATCAACATGGCCGAGGTAGAGGTAGAGCTCGAGGACAAGGAGGAAATCGTGGTCGTGAACGAGTTTGGAATTACAACAACAATTCCAACAACTATGAAAGAGAAGAAAGTTCTACAAGAGGACATGGAAGAGGAAATCCTAATTTGAGATATGACAAATCTCAAATTCAATGCTACAATTGTCACAAGTATGGCCATTATGTTTCAGAATGTAAAAGTTCAAAAGTTAAAGAAAAGTCCAACTACATGGAAGAGAAGATTTAAGAAAAAGCAACTCTTTTCCTAGCAAAGAACGAGAACGATGGTGGCCAAGAGAATTCTTGGTATCTTGACACTGGTGCAAGCAATCACATGTGTGGAAAGAGAACAATGTTCATGGAACTTGATGAATCTGTAAGTGGCAATGTCTCATTTGCAGATGATTCTAAAATAGAAGTAAAAGGGAGAGGTAACATTCTCATCTGTTTAAAAGATGGAAGACATCAATTTATTTCAAATGTTTACTATATGCCTAACATGAGGAGTAACATCTTGAGTCTTGGACAATTATTGAAAAAAGGCTATGATATTCACATGAAAAATGAAAATCTTTCTATAAAAGATGACAAGAATAATTTAATAGCTAAAGTGCCAATAACAAAGAATAGAATGTTCGTGATCAACATAAAAAATGATGTTGCAAAATGCTTGAAAGCTTGCTACAAGGATGCATCATGGCTATGGCATCTTCGATTTGGGCATCTCAATTTTGGAGGATTGGAGCTTCTATCCAAGAAGAACATGGTAAGAGGACTACCAAGCATCAATCAACCTGAACAACTTTGTGAAGGGTGCTTACTTGGGAAGTAATTCAGAAAAAGCTTTCCAAAGCTGTCAGACTCAAGAGCGAAAAGGCCACTGGAGCTTATACATGCAGATGTTTGTGGATCGATCAACCTAAGCTCATTTGGTAAAAATAACTATTTCCTTCTCTTTATTGATGATTTTTCAAGGAAAACTTGGGTATATTTTTTAAAGCAGAAATCAGATGTTTTCAAAGTCTTCAAGAAATTTAAAGCTACAGTGGAGAATGAAAATGGCCAAAAGATTAAAGCAATGAGATCTAATCGAGGATGAGAATTCACTTCTAAGGAGTTTCAAGAATTCTGTGAAGTAAATGGAATTCGAAGACCATTGACAATCCCATGATCCCCCCAACAAAATAGAGTCGCAGAAAGAAAAAACAGAACTATCCTTGACATGGCACGAAGTATGCTCAAATGCAAGAAATTGCCAAAAGAGTTTTGGGCTGAAGCAGTGGCTACAGCAGTCTACCTATCCAACCGATCTCCAATAAAAAGCATATAGGGAAAGACACCACAAGAAGCCTAGAGCATAAGAAAGCCCAGTATTTCTCACCTCAGAGTATTCGAAAGCATAGCTCATGCTCATGTACCGGATGAAAGAAGAACTAAGCTTGATGATAAAATTGAAAAATTCATCTTCATCGGCTATGATGCAAGTTCAAAAGGCTACAAGCTGTACAATCCAAATAATGGGAAGATCATAATCAGCCGAGATGTCATATTTGATGAAGAAGGCTAATGGGAATTCAACTCTCCCACAGATGGCTTCAATTTCCTTCCATTTGATGAAAATGAGCAATCATTAGTTAAGCAAACAGAAGAAGTTCAGCAAGAGACTGCTACACCACCGACTTTGCCAACATCAACTACCCGTGGAGATGGTTCACCTTTATCAAGTGATAGTCTTGAAGAAAGAGCTGTGGAACATACAAAGAGTCTTCGAGATCTTTATGAAGAAACTGAACGACAAGATAATCTTACATTATTTTGTCTATTTGTTGATTGTGAACCAGTAAGCTATTAAGAAGCTGCAAAGGAGAAAAAGTGGAGAGATGCAATGGACGAAGAAATCAAGGCGATCGAGAAGAACAAAACATGGGAGCTTGTTCCACTTCCCACAGGTCACAAGCCAATTGGTGTAAAGTGGGTGTTCAAAACAAAGAAGAATGCCAAAGGAGAGGTTGAAAGGCACAAGGTGAGGCTAGTTGCAAAAGGATACAGTCAGAAAGCTGGAATTGACTATGATGAGGTATTTGCTCCTGTTGCACGACTAGAAATAATTAGACTAATCATTTCTCTAGCAGCTCAAAACAAATGGAGAATACATCAAATGGATGTAAAATCTACATTTCTAAATGGAGTCCTTGAAGAAGAAGTCTACATTTAGCAACCATCAGGTTACGAAATCAAAGGCCAGGAGGACAAGGTGTTAAAATTGAAAAAGGCTCTCTATGGGCTAAAACAAGCACCAAGAGCTTGGAATAGCATAATAGACAAGTATTTTCAAGAGAACGGGTTCAGAAAATGTCTTTATGAGCACGCCCTGTATGTCAAAATCAAAGATGGAGATATTTTGATAGTGTGCCTTTATGTTGATGATTTGATCTTCACAGGAAACAACCCAAGCATGTTTGATGAATTCAAGAAAGTGAAGATGAAAGAATTTGAGATGACAAACATTGGGCTCATGGCATATTACTTTGGTATTAAAGTCAAGCAAAAGGATGAAGGTATATTCATCTCCCAACAAATTTATGCACAAGAAATACTCAAGAAATTCAAAATGAGAGATTGTAAGCCAATTAGCACTCCAGTAGAATGTGGAGTCAAATTGACCAAGCATGAAGAAGGTGAAAGCGTAGATCCAACACTTTTTAAAAGTCTAGTTAGAAGTGTACATTACTTGACTTGCATGAGGCCTGACATACTCTATGCAGTTGGACTTGTTAGTCGCTATATCGAGTCTCTAACAACCACTCATTTCAAAGCTGCAAAGAGAATTCTTCACTATCTGAAAGGTACAATTGATTATGACTTGTTATATTCAATTTCTAATGATCACAAGCTTATTGGATATAGCAATAGCGATTGGGGTGGAGACATAGATAATCGAAGAAGTACTACTGGATTTGTATTTTTTATGGGAGATACTACTTTCACATGGCTGTCAAAGAAACAACTAATCGTCACACTCTCAACTTGTGAAGCTGAGTATGTAGCCGCAACTTTAGCTATTTGTCATGCAGTCTGGCTAAGAAACTTATTGAAGGAGCTGAACTTGGCACAAGAAGAACCAACAAAGATTGGTGTTGATAACAAATCAGCAATTGCTCTGGCAAAGAATCCAGTGTTTCATGATCGATCAAAGTACATAGATACCCGATTCCATTACATTAGAGAATGCATTGCAAAAAAGTATGTACAAATTGAGTATGTCAAGTCACATTATCAAATTGTTGATATTTTCACCGAGCCACTGAAATATGAAGACTTTGCGAGGATAAGGAATTTGATTGGTCTCATAAAACAAGTTTAAGGGGGAGTGTTAAAAATATAAACTTGTTTTAAAACCCAAGTTTAATTAAAACTCAATCCAAATATTAAAGTCCAGCTCAAAGAACCTTCTAATATTTTTCACATGATGAATTACAGGTCAAGTGTTAGTTAGATTGTTGAAAATTGTGTTTGTACGCGTATGGTTATTATATTTGTTAGGTGTAAGTTTGGTATAAGTTAGGTGAAAGTTAGATATATTTATGTGGTTTGTATTGAATTAGAATTAGTATAAATATCCCCTCTCTCTTTGCATTGTATTATCAAGTAAAAAAAGAAAAAATCAGAAGCAAAACTTGTGAGTGTTTTTGAGAGTTTGTTGTAGAAAAAAGAGTGTTGTAATTTGATGTAATAAATTTTTCTTCAAAATGAGTTTTTGTGTTAACATTGAAGTTACTGAAAGCATCGCTGCAGAGTAAATCAGTGTTAACAAGTGTCTTTCTTGGGAACAAGGTGACATGAAGATACTAATGCAGTTGGTTTTGGGATTTTCGAGGAAAAGTGGGGATAATTTTTTTTGTGGATTTAGTCTAAGGTTGTAGTTAATGTTGTTTACAGAAATTTCAAGTTCTTAAGTTTTCTTGAAAATCAAATTAATGCAGTTAAAATTTATGGTATTTGCTATATGATGATAATGATGCATACATACTAACAATTGATCCTAATTCTTTTCTTGCTTTTCTTTTACTAAATGTAATTCACCAAATAATGGTGAATTCAAAATCAACTACATATTATTTAAATGATTTTCTTTTTTTGCCAAATGTGAAATTATTTAAATGATCTGGGCCTGGGATTTAGCCTAAAATATGTTGTTTATTTATATTAAATATATTAAAGTTGCATCAACTTTCTATTACTTTATTCAAATACTTCTTTTTTTCTTATGAAAAAAACCTTCATTTGCAAATAATATTTTACCTAATTGCAAGCATTTAAAATTATCATGGAATAGCACAGGTTCAACGTTTAGATCTATTTCTTATTCACATGGAATTGTGAATGCAAAGCATATAATTTTGGCATAGAAACATGCTTCATGGAATAAATCAACCTATTTTATTTGACATAGAGAGAACAATTTATAAAAAAAAAAGAAAAAAAGAAAGAGGGAGACAGATGAAGAAGAAGAGAATATCTTATCCCTATCCCCATCTTGTCACCCATCATAAGCAGAGAAAATGAACCACATTCCCTACTAATGAAATAGTTAATTATAGCATAACAGAAGGACCAGTGCAAGAACACAAACAACATATATACATATTATATTCGATTGATTTATAGTAATTAATCAACAATATATAGCTTCCTCCTAAACACCCCAACCCAAACAAAGTCAGAGTTTCACATAACTTCAGTTTGATGGTGCAGCACCATCCTTGACTTCCTCCTTTGCAAGGAAAACACTAGTAAGAGCTGCCTTCGTCTGCAGAGAAGCCTTCAACAATTCAAGACCCTAAAAAGTTCCAAAGTTTAAGAAAAAGGAAATCAAGATAATAGCTTAAAATCACCACACACACACAAGTATTTTTATCAATTGCATAACCATCTGTTATCAACAAAAAATGTTTAGGACAGCTTGATGACAGAGGCAGACAACTAATATTAAAAGGTAAAGCATGAAGCCAGAGTTCAAATAATTACCTCATCAATTCCAATCTCAACCACCTTTTCTTCAAGCACAGAAAAATCCTTCAAATTGAATTTGTTTAACAGACCGACACCTGTTATCATTGACAGTGTTGACACTGATAAATCATCAGTCACCATGTATGTAACTAAGTCCTTCACATAACCTCCCTCACCAGTTGAGCTTGATTCCGAAATTTCGGCACCAACAAACTGCACTTCCTGAGACATACCATATGAGCAGTACCTACACTTGGTGTTAATCTGGTCTGTCACGCATCGGTGGCTGTTTGGACAGTTGTAGAGCTTTCTTATAATGGGTTGCAGCTTAGTACCAGGCACAATGAGAGGTACATTGATTGCAGGGGTTTGCACGCTGGCATTCAAAAGCAAATCCTTGTTTTGTTTGGACTGCAGGTAAGGTTCATTCAGGTTTTCAAGGCTCCCATATAGATTTCCTATACAGTCAAGCATGGTCGCATTTTTAAGGAGCCTAATAACAGTACCCAAAGGTAAGGAAAGGAGGCTGAATAGGAAATCTACAAAATCTTTCTCTGCTTCTGCAAAAAGGACTTTTTTGGCTTTCTTGTCAACCAATAGCTTCAAGGTCAACTTAGTAGCTGTCATTGTTTTATACTGCTAAAAAAAAGAAAGGTATACAAAATTTTTGGTTAAGGAATTACGCTGCATTATTGGATAACAACTCTGTTTGGATGAAAAGAGAATGAAGCAGTAGAAATTAGGCAAGTCGGCAATAATTGGAAGAGAAATGTATTCCACTATTCCCGTGATGTCATCATTAATATTTAGCAATGCAACCAGCAAAAGATTCAAAACAGCAATTGAAAATAAAACCTTTAACACCTAAAAGAAGTGCTACAGTGAAGACATCGTAGCGATTATAATAATGTCATTTCCTGAAAGCTATTTTTTTTTTCCCTAAAAATTGAGAAAATGAAGTTGGTAATGGTTTGTGTGATCTTCCATTTGTTTCATCTATACAATCAAAAGGTTTTCCCAGGCTTTTTTTTCTTTTTGTTTAATCCCCCAAAGATCTGTGCATAACAGGACAGACAAAACTACATCACAACTTGCAAAAATTTTGTGAAATCTCACTGATGAACAAGCTAAAATAGCTGTTTATAGGACCAAATTAGAAAGATTGAATAGAAAATTTTCACCAAGTCAGAATCCACCCATTATAGAAGACAACAATCTCATATATAAATGATCATCAACTCTAGATTAATACCAAGAATTAAACCATATGGATAAATGTATTCTTTTCCTTGTTTATAAATATAAAAAGAAAAATGGCTTGTTTGTTCAATTATGTGGAAGAGAAAAATTAAAAAATTATTCAAACATTTTGTTTATACTCCCTCCTCTCAAAAGGGCTAAATGTATTTGATCATTTTTTCCTCAAATAAACAATTGAACCTTCTGCATTATCAACACTATGCAGCCACTCAACCTTGTAGATGAGGATCAAGAACAGTTTCATTCAAAAGCCATTTATCTTTAATGTGTATATTAAAACTGGTTGGCACTTGGTACCCTAAAAAGGTCTCAGTTGAGAATCATAGTTCAATGCCCAAAAAACTATTAAAATAAAATCCCTAACATGTATTGAAAAATTTAAACTAATAAAAACAAGAAATCCAGAGCCCAGATTTCCAATTCCACAAGTGAACCACTTGATCATAAAGATTGTCATATCACTTTCAAAATTTTTCAAATTTTCAAATTTAGAACTATACCAAATTTCCTTATCTTGGGGGCAATGGGCATGAAATTCAACAACCCAAAACAAAAAAAAGAAAAAATAGTTAGTATGCAACATACCTCTTTTCCCTACTTATGCAACAGATGGGTTCAAGAATGAATGCTCAACTCAAACCAAGTTTATATTTAGTACCCAAAAACAGAGATAGAAAGCAATTTATGATTCTAAGCCTACTTTTCAAGTCTTGTTTGCACCATCCGTCTGCTGCAAGAAATACCACTTTTTAATAGCAAGATATACATGCCATAAACAATTCAAAATAATATCATCTAATAACATCATTATATACATTTAACAGCACCATCAATATTTACAATATGGCCACACTGTAAATTTATTACATTATAAAAAATAGATTTTTTTTTTTTGAAAAGTTATATAAAATAGATTTTAAAAATCAATGAAAGTCTATTCATATCTATAAAATCTTTAATAGTCGTTCATAAATTTTATAAACTCTGCAAAAGTAATTAAAAATTTAAGAAGATTAATCACTTAAAAAAAATTTATAAATATTTTTAAAAATTTTAATTGAATACACCCCTATTATTTTTGGTTGCATGTAAAGCTGTGTTCAAGTTTTCCAGGCTCTTTGTGAACATTTCCTATGCTACCAAATATTGGTTGATCTGTTAAGAGATTGATGACAGCACCTAAAGGCAAAGAAATAAGGCATAACAAGAAATCCACAAATTCCTTTCCAGCTTCTGTAAGGATGACTTGATTAACCTTTGGGTCAATGACAAGCTTCAAGATCAATTTGGAGGTTGCCATTACTGTTTAGCAACTGCAACACAGGTCAATGTAAAAAATTCATGCAGTTGATTGCTTCATATCAAATTTTAGCCAAAATAATACTGATATAACATGTCCAGAAACTTGTATTTAAAACTTTTGTAAATAACTATTGAGTTAATGGATTATATTGTTAAAATATTGTCAAAACTTAAAAATTTTTACAAGAATATATGCTTGTTATTTCAAAAATAAACACATGAAACTAGTGTTATGTGTCCTATTAGGTTGCGTTTGGTTAGTACTTAAGGACTGCATAAGACATCACTAAAATATCTAATTTAGTGTTTGGTAATTTTTTAGTATCATAAAAACTGGACAAAAGTTGAATTTTATCCAGTCTCACTACTCAATTTGAGTTCTTCTTATATAGGGAGGAAAAGTTTGCCCCTCTTTGAAAATTAAAATTTAATACTTTATTTTTAAAACTACCCTCACATAAATACAAACTTATTTTTTTAGTTTTTTTTAACTTATTTTTTTAGTTTTATTTCCTTTTTAATATTTTTTATGAAACTTTTTTTTTATTATAGTTATGTAGAATGAATAATTTTTCCCCTAAATAACTTTTCCTAATGCTCAATTAATAAATGTAAAACAAAAATATTTTTTTTAGTGGGCTTGCAAAATTCATTTTTCTAAAATATATTAAACCAAATTATATAATATTTTAATTTTATATTTTTATATTTTATTTTTAATTCCTTATAATTATTTATATTTTATTTAGAAATATTATGTTTGATAATAAATATTTGATATTTTTTATAATTTAATATGTTTATTCATTAAATAGTATGTATAAATATTTAATGCATTAAAATATTTTGATTTTTAGTATTTTTAAATATTTACTATACTGATATTTTTTTATTTAAAATTTAAATATTTAGTTCATGAGGGCATTATTTTATAATATGTCTAATTTTAATTTTAATTGTTTCAAATACTATACATGATCCTCTCTTATCTTGTGATGTTTTATCTTATGCAGTTTTTACTTTCCTATCCTGCAACCACACATAGGATATCATATTAGAAAAGTATCTAATCCTTAGAAATAAAGTGCTTAGGAATCTCGATTTTAGGCGACTGCAATGCCAAGCATGCTTTAAATTCTACATGGAATTTTTACCTGCTCAAGTTTGGGATGGATCTTTCTCACTCCATCCCTTACCTAATTTTTTTCCAATTATATATATATATTTCAAGATTTTCAATTATATAAATGTAGAAAAACTAATTTCTAATCCTTTAACGATGCAAAATTTAGTAATATTGTATTGATTTGTATTAGGAAATAAGCATTTTTAGAGACATCACGCTCTTTTAATGTGTGTTTAATTAATTTAACTTCGCTGACGTGTAATTTTTTCTAAATAAATAAATAAAACCTCAATTTCATTCATAAATTGGGTCTTCTATTCCCTTCTATTTTATAATCATATGAATTTATTCAGCAACACTACTACTTACACGCTCTAACTACGTAATCCAAACTAAGAAACAACAAAAATAAATATAAAAACCCTACTTGAATACGTAAGTAGGCAAACTTCAGAAATAATTCAACTGTATATATGAAAATAACAAATATAATAACCAAGCAGCCAAACAGAAGTTGTAGTACTGGTTTACACGGTTTGTGTTTATGCAACACCTTATTAGCCCAGCCCAATTAACGGGATCCTGGAAAAAGAACTTCAGGATTGCTACACAAAGACATGCCGGGTCAGGCCTGTCAGGGTACACAAGGTCATATGTCTGAGGACCCGGACTGAGAGCTCAAGAGAACTATGAGCTTGAGTTGCCAGCTTTAATGTCATGGGGTTGGAATTTCGCAGCATATAACCCATGAGGCACTTAGCTATTCTTTGTGTGGAAAGATGCTAAGCCTTAAGTAAGGAGCTATGAGCAATGAGACACGAGTGGATGTTACGAAAGTTGATAAATATTAGCTTTGAAGCGTGTACAAGAGAGCTTTGAAATACAAGACTTCCATTTCAGTATTTATAAATAACGGGATGGCCTATTTATAGTTGATGGCTCCAATTCTCTAGAGAAATATCTATTCTAGATCTTTCTAGGAATGCAGTTCTTGAAGTCCCTAAGAAGGTTCTAGACTAGCCAGCTTGCTTGCACCAGCTTGGGCAGGTTTCTTGCACGTCCTGAGCAGGATTCCCTGCTTGGCCTGCTGGGGCTGTGCACTGGCGCTCTAAGCTTATGATTTTCTTTTTAGAAAATTAATTCATTTTAAGATTTAATTTTTTCAATTTTCTTAAAAAATAAATTTAAATGTTAAACAGTATTAAATATTAATTATTTGCTAAAAATATATTTTTTTATTTAATATAATACTATTTGCTGTGACTTTTTATCTAGTTCGAAATTTCTGACTTATATTAACAATAGTAGATACTAATTCATTACAAAAGTATATTGAATTTTATTTAATGTATTCCGTAAATTAAATGTTAAATAATATTAAATAATAATTATTTGCTAGAAGTATATTTTTTGTTTAATGTTTATTATTTGTTGTCACTTTTTATTTTGTTCGAAGTTTATGACTTATATAAAAAATAGTAGATACTAATTATATTCTGTAAATATACTAAATTTTTTTTATATGTGAATTATATACTAAAAAAATACTAAATTTTATGATAATGTATATTGTTTGTTGTTAGTACTAAAAGAACACTAAATTTTATAATAATGTATACTATTTACTATGTTTTGTTTCATTTTCTTAATAAGAGATTAATGTTTCTAATTTTATATCATTTTTTAAATTTTAAAATTGATATTATATACTTTTTGTTTAAAAAAACAAAAGATAGACAAATTGAAAAAAAAAAAAGAAAATTAAATATACAAATTAGTTAGATGTGAAATAAAATAAACACAAATTTTGTGATAGGAATACCATCATATATTTTTTATATCAATCCAATGAATAAATAAGAGAAAAAATGTGTTTATACTATACTAACAAAATTATTTAATGGATGAGAAGTATATAATTATGATTGAAATAATAAATTAAAAATAGAATAAAAAATAAATTAAAATAACAAATAACATATACTTATAAACGAATAATATATACTTATAAACACATAGATATCACTTGAAATTTTGAAAATCAATTTGATATGATATTAATTAATTCTATTAAAAATTAATTTTAAATTTTTATAAAATAAATAATAATTATCAAATAATGAATTTTTAACTAAATTTATGCAAATATAAAAAACCCAAATTAGAAATTTGCAATCCTAATTCGATAACCATTCGAATAAGCATTCCATTAAATAAATCTTATTTTAAATAAACATTTGAAGAAAAAAGACAATACATAGATGAAACACATGAAGGCTATAAATATTATTATTTTAGGTTTACAGACTATTTTTGTGAAAAAAAAAAAAAAAAAAAAAGAGAGAGATGGTAAGAAAGTAATTTTCGTATGTTTTTAAGCCATTTGTGTAAAAATCCATAACATCAATTCGATAAATTCCATATCAAAAGTCCATCAAATAGCAAAGGCGATTTATAAAATCCAAGGGGGCATATTCAAATGATATAGGCCAACTTGTCACCCATCATAAGCAGAGAAAATGAAGCACATTCCCTGCTAATGAAATAGTTAATTATAGCATAACAGAAAGACGAGTGCAAGAACACAAAACAACATATATACGTATCATATTCGATTGATTTATAGTAATTAATCAACGATATATATATATCTCCCTCCTAAACACCCCACAACCCAAACAAGGTCAGAGTTTCACATAACTTCAGTTTGATGGTGCAGCACAATCCTTGACCTCCTCCTTTGCAAGGAAAACACTAGTAAGAGCTGCCTTCGACAGCAGAGAAGCCTTCAACAATTCAAGACCCTAAAAAGTTCCAAAGTTTAAGAAAAAGAAAATCAAGATAATAGCTTAAAATCACCGCACACACAAGTATTTTTATCAATTGCATAACCATCTGTTATCAACAAAAAATGTTTAGGACAGCTTGATGACAGAGGCAGGCAACAAATATTAAAAGGTAAAGCATGAAGCCAGAGTTCAA
Source organism: Reutealis trisperma (assembly GCA_947687605.1). Lineage (NCBI taxonomy): Eukaryota > Viridiplantae > Streptophyta > Magnoliopsida > Malpighiales > Euphorbiaceae > Reutealis > Reutealis trisperma. The sequence continues at coordinate 1,343,565 of CANTUT010000008.1, forward strand.
ATAATTACCTCATCAATTCCAATCTCAACCCCCTTTTCTTCAAGCACAGAAAAATCCTTCACATTGAATTTGTTCAACAGACTAACACCTGATATCATTGACATAGTTGACACTGATAAATCATCAGTCACCATGTATGTAACTAAGTCCTTCACATAACCTCCCTCACCAGTTGAGCTTGATGCCGAATTGCTCACACCAACAAAATGCACTTCCTCAGACATACTATATGAGCACAGCCAACAACCGGTGTTCATCTGGTCAGTCACGTATCGGTGGTTGTTTATACAATTGTAGAACTTTCTTTTACCGGGTTGCAGCTTAGTATCAGGCAGAATGAGCGGTACATTGATTGCAGGGGTTCGCATGCAGGGATTCAAAAGCAAATCCTTGTTTTGCTTGGACTGCAGGTAAGCTTCATTCAGGTTTTCAAGGCTTCCGTACACATTTCCAATACAGCCAACCATGGTTGCATTTTTAAGGAGCCTAATAACAGTACCCAAAGGCAAGGAAAGGAGGTTGAACAGGAAATCTACAAAATCTTTCCCTGCTTCTGCAAAAAGGACTTTTTTTGCTTTCTTATCAACCAACAGCTTCAAGGTCAACTTGGTAGCTGCCATTGTTTTATACTGCTAAAAAGAAGAAAGGCACACAAAATTTTTGGTTAAGGAATTACGCTGCTTTATGATATAACATCTCTGTTTGGATGAAAAGAGAATGAAGCAGTAGAAATTGGGCCAGTCACTAATAGTTGGAAGAGAAATGTATTCCATTATTTCAGAGATGTCTTCATCAATATTTAGCAATGCAACCAGCAAAAGATTCAAAACAGCAATTGAAAATGAAACCTTTAACACCTAAAAGAAGTGCTTCAGTGAAGGTATAGTGGCGATTATAATATCATTTCGTCAAAGCATTTTTTTTTTTTCCTAAAATTGAGAAAATGAAGATGGTAATGGTTAGTGTGATCTTCCATTTGTTTCATTCTATACAATCAAAAGGTCTTCCCAGGCATTTTTTTACCCCCCAAAAGATTGGTGCATAACAGGACAGACAATTATAGCTAAAATAGCTGTTTATAGGACCAAACTAGAAAGATTGAATGGAAAATTTTCACCAAGTCAGAATCCACCCATTAAAGAAGACAACAATCCCAGAAATAAATGTTCATGAACTCTAGATTTATACCAAGAATTAAACCATATCGACAAATGTATTCTTTTCCTATTTTATAAAAATAAAAAAGAAAAATGACTTGTTTGTACAATTATGTGAAAGAGAAAAATTAAAAAACTATTCAAGCATTTTGTTTATACTCCTTCCTCACAAAAGGCCTAAAATATATTTGATCATTTTTCCCTCAAATTGACAATTGAACCTTCTGCATTATCAACACTATGTAGCCACTCAACCTTGTAGGTGAGGATCAAAAACAGTCTCATTCAAAAGCCATTTGCCTTGAATGTGTAAATTAAAACAGGTACATCATGCCTTGAATGCTTGTTACTAGGCATTGCCTGGCTGATACTTGGTATCTTAAAAAAAAAGTCTTAGTTGAGAATCATAATTAAATATCCAAAAAAAAAAAACCCATTAAAATAAAATCCCTAACATGTTTCGAAAACATTAAACTAATAAAAAGAAGAAATCCAGAACCCAGAATTCCAATTCCACAAGCGAACCACTTGATCATAAAGATTTTCGTATCACTTTCAAAAACACAACTATTTCAAATTTTCTATTTTAAGACTATCACCAAATTTATCTTTCTAGGGGGACAATGGGCATGAAATTCAACAACCAAAAAAACAAAAAAATACATACCTCTTTTCCCTACCTATGCAACAGACGGGTTCAAGCACTAATGCTAAACTCAAACGAAGTTTATAATTAGTACCCTAAAGCAGATTTAGAAAGCAATTTATGATTTTAAAAGTCTACTTTAAGTCTTGAAGCAGTATCCATATGCGGCAATGATTTGATAGCTTGGTTTGAATTTGTGGGTATATGTGTTACGTAATAATTAAAGCACTTTTGTCCCCTTTTTTTTTTTTTTTTTTTTTTTGTGTAATTATTATTTTCTGTCAATTTGCAAAAGCATCTTATCAATACAAAGAAACTCAGTCTAATTATAAGCGAATTCAGTTTTCTCTCAACTATTCTTTATAAAATAAGCCTTATATAAATAAAATATTTTTCTAAGTTTTATCTATCTTTACTGAATTTTAAATAAGATTAATCTCATAACCTCATTTATCTCTAATAAATTAAAATATGCTCTATGTTTAACTCAACAGAAGATCATATACATCAAAAATAATCTAGAAAAATATTCATTTAATGATCTCTTAAATTTCTCAATAATATTACAAAAAAATTTATGTCATAAATAAATCTGTTTAAAAATGATTGTTAGTTTTTGTCACGCCCCGAACCCAATGGCACGTGACTGGTACTAAAACATGGGTGATGCACGTAGCTACTAGTGCCCGTAGTAAGTCTGACCTTACACTAAACGACAAACCATCACACAATAGAGCTATGGGCCCACATGTTAAGCATATCTAAATTCACATCAAATTAAATCAAAGCCACACTGGACTATTAACTCAATCATCTCAAAAATATCAATTAACATGTTACTGGATTCTGTTTAACCAACAATATCTCAACTCAGAATATACATATAACTGATAATTACATAAAATACAACTAGAAGAGGTAACATTGCGGAGTTCTGGAGTACCAATACAATTATACATATATTATTTATGTAACTCAGTACTTAGTAATACAAATTACTATTGAGAGGCAATTGGCAGTTTAACTTAATTATAATCTCTTCACAAGCTCATTCCCCGACCTGAAAAATAATAAGTTGAACAGGAATGAACGTCTGATTCAGTGAATGATACTAGCTAATATATTAAACTGATATTTTATAAACATATAACTAATGTTTATGCCAGTGCAATATGTCACAAAGACAAACAAATCACACAAGCAACCAAGGATGAGATACAGTCCACAGTACTACACTAATACTCAATATGAGGAGCCGATCCCCCTATCCTGACTGTTTGAATCCAACAATCTATCTCTTATGTCCAATAGACTCAACCGTCACTGGTTGTACCACGCAGTCCTGACTCGACTGATAGCGACCCTGGCGATGAGCAGGCCCGACTAGCATCCACCAGTCATAGTTCATCTTCTCAATCTCATCATAATCACAATCATAACCATAATCATAATCATACCCATGATTCCTATATGGTACTGTACCCTCCCGATTCCCATCCATCAACCACAACCATTATATAACATAAAAGATTAGTTCATCAATCACAATCAAATATTGACATGCATCTATGTAATAATAATTCATAATATATATATATATATATATATATATATATATATATATATATATATATATATATATATATATATATATATATATATATATATATATATATATATATATATATATATATATATATATATATATATATATATATATATATATATATATATATATACACACACATATGATAAATGCAGATGCATATGAAAACAGAATAACATATTAGGGAGTATCACTTACCTAATTGACAATACGTCTAATTGACTTCCCTCGGAAGTGCGACCCTTGGAACCAGGAAGACACCAGAACATTGACACTGGACAACAAAGGATATTATCAGAAAGGACGATTCGTCTAACAAGACATAATTATACGACTCTTGAGATTCTTGCCAGAATCTATCAGAATTTCTCAAAATTCACAGAAGACAACACTTCTAAATAATTTTAGCAACTCAACACAACATCAACAACCCCCTTCTAGGTCCGACCAACTCTCAATCATCAATACAATTAACTCAACAGAACTTAATAATCAACCAATATTTACTAACTAGAATATACTAACATAAATTAAATTAAATAACTGAGATAGAAAAGTTTCGGGTTTACCCTTACAATTTCTAATCGAACGGACATCGCGGGTCACATCGGAATGATGAGATGGAGCTACTAGGTCTGGGTCCATGCGTTGTCCCACTCGCTACCGTCGAAGCGTCGCCAGTCGGTCATGCACCGCCGCTGCCGGTGGCAGATCTAGGCAATCCTCATACCAAATTGTTCATCTCAACACCAGGAGTTCAAAAAGCATCACCACTTGCCGCCACTCATCCGCATCTCACTAGAAAACACCTCAAAAGCTTCGATGGAACAATTTTCAATCTCTTTCTTCGGCAAACCTCAAGGGATAAGACAAGTACCAAATCGAAGCTCGTGAGGCAAGGAGTCGAATGGCACTGATCTCGCTCCATTTGGCCACTGGAGTCCGCCGAAATCTGCTGTTGAAGTTTCAGCGCCGACGAGGCTTCTCTCCTCGCATACGCCGCAGTTCGCCGCCCAATCGAAGTGCCACTGCTTCCTCTGAGATCGCCAGATGGTGGGCTAGCCACTAGAGGTGGTGGTGCAGCCCACCGCCCGCCGGACGGTGGTCCTCCAGCTCACAGCTTCTCTCTCTCTCTCTCTCTCTTTTTGCCATTTTTGTTTAGCTAATCAGATGGCCCCGTTTATCTTTATTCTTCATTTTGCAACTTATATATATATATATATATATATATATATATATATATATATATATATATATATATATATATATATATATATATATATATATATATATATATATATAACAATAATAATAATAATAAACCATAATTTACATAATGAAATTCAATTAATATAAACCGTTCATAATAATAATAATTATAGCGAAATTCCAAATTTCTGATAAATTTATATAATTACAATATAATTTAAATTAATCAAACATAATATTAATTTAGTATCAATATTAATATTCAAATACCAAAATATAATTTCTCCAAATACGCACTATAATATTTTCATAATAATATATATTACTTTCTTCAATTATATATACATGTACAATATTTAAATAAAGTTACCATTAATAAAATATATTCAAATAGTATGAATATATATAATTTAATAAAATATAATTTCAATTCTTGTTTTAATAAGGAAAATACTAAAATAATACATTTTTATACAAAAATAGGATTTTATAAAATAATTGAAAATTCAGGGTATTATAGTTTTGTTAGTATTTGATATGAGTAATATTATTGTAGGATCCATAAGAAAAAGCATCATTTCAAGAAATTTCAAAAATCTACGAGGCGCGGGAAACATGCCAAGCACAAAAGATTCAAATTTTTTAAAAGAAAGTCTTCATGCGAGAAGACCAAGAATTCTAACAAAGACTTTATTTGTGGGCAAAAAGGATATTTTTCTTAAAATTGTCCAAATAAACTTGGGTAGCCATCTGTGTAATAACCTGATTTTTCAATTATTTTATAAAATCTTATTTTGTATGAAAATATATTATTTTATTATTTTCTTTATTAAAGCGTAATTGAAATTTTCGTTTTTATTTAATTTGATACATTCTTATGATTTGAATATTAATTATTAAGAATTTTTAGAAATTAATACTATGTCCAATTAATTTAAAATATATTATTAATTATAAAATTTTATTCGAATAATTATAATATATGAATATTTAAAGAAAATATTTTACCTACTCAATTATTATTTAGTAATTACTCCTTAATTATTTATTTATTTACTTATGAAAATACTTAATTAGATTTTATTTTACAATTATGAAAATTTTATAAAGATTAATTCTATATTAATTAAGATTTATTATTAGTAGTAGTAGTTGGTGTGTGTATGTGTGTGTGTGTGTGTATATATATATATATGTTTTAAAAAAAGAAAAAGAAGAAGAAGATTAGGGAAGTTCAGCCCATCTGATTGGCTAAAGAATAGCCAATCAGATGGCTAGAAATTGGAGAAGAAGAAATAGCAAATAGAAGAAGAGAGAGAGAGAGAGACAACCCGTGAGAGTGAGAGGGAGTTGGGCATCGTCCAGTCGGCAGTGGGCTATACCACCACCACCAGCAGTTAGCTGATCGTTCGACAACTTTGAGTGAAGAGACAGCACTGTGATCGGGCTACAAACGACGGCGCACACAAGAAGAGAAAGCCCGCTGGTGTCGAATCTTCAAGTAGAGATTTCAATCGATTCCGACAATGAAATCCGACAATATTGATCTCATTCAACTCCTAGTAATGAGAGTTTCAATTTGGTATTTGTCTCGTCCCTTGAAGCTCGTCAAAAGTGGAGATCAGGAAATTGAAGACCGAATCTTTGAGGGTATTTTCCGGAAAGATGCCGACGAGTGGCGTTGATTTTTTAAAACCTGCCGTTAAGGCGAGCAAATTGGTGTGAAGATCACCCTATTTTGCCATCGACAGCCGCTGCACATCGCATGTGACGGTGGGGCGTGGAGTAGATCTAACGGCTCCATCTCATTATTTTAGTGCAATCCTCGACATTTGTTCAATCAAATTTTATGAGAGTAAATTCGAAACTCTTGAATTTCGATTATTTTGAGTTACAATTTGATTTTAAGTTATGTTTTTTAGATTTAAATTGATAATCCTATGAATGGAATTGATTGTTGAGTTGTTTGTGATATTGGGATGACCCAATGTTGCGTGATTTCTGCAAGTGCACAGGTCGTGAACAAGTAATATAGTAGTGAAATAAGTGTCGATCCCACGAGGAAGGGTTGACAAGTACCAAAATTATTGAATATTCTATTATTTAGAAAATCAATTATGAGAAGTCGTATTTTAAGCTAAAGTAAAGTTCAAGTAAATAAATGATAATAATATGAAATAAGATTAAAGGCCTAAGATTTAGAATTCATCAATTGATTACCTATGATTACTTTATATATTTTTTAGATTGGATTATTTTTGCTGGAATTAATGATTAAATTTCCCTAAATTATATGATGTTCTCTCTCAAGATACAACATGTGTGTTTATATTAACCTTACGTCTACTCTCGTGATCATAAGCAATTAACACAAGCCCATTAAGTTTCATGGAAATCCTTTTGAAAATCACAAAAGAGTGTTCTTATCTCTAAGCAATACATACCCTAAGTCTAATATCTTAATGAACTAATATTGTATTTCCACTCTCGCTACTTCACACAATATCTTAAATCATGCAATTAATGGCCAGTTAATTACAAGCATTAAGTTCTAAGATAAAAGATTAATTCCAACAATCAACCCAATCAATTAAATATAAATAATCATATGCAAATCAAAAGATTACATCTAAATCCTAGAAAAATAAATTTAGCTATTCATAATTAAAAGAAAAGAAACAATTAAATTAACAATAAAAATAATAAACATAATAATAACTTATAATTAAATTCAAGAATAGAGTTTAGAGAGAACTTGTTTTGAGATACAATCTTTGATAAACTTGAGCTCCAAAAACTCCTCCTCTTGATAAAAATAACATAAACAAAAAAGAAACCTAATCTATTTTTTTTTCTCTCTAAATATTTTTTTTGATGGATTTCTTTTGATGCCATTTCCCTTTGCCAAGCATGGTATTTATAGACATGTTTGGTGGAAGAATTCAAGTTCCATTAAAATTCTTGCATCAAAATTCAACATTGATGGTTAGGTTGGCCACCAACCATTGAATTCCTTCATCAATATTCAAAAATGGTTAGGTTGGCTACCAACCATTGAATTTTAGCCACCAACCATTGAATTTCTTTATCAATATTCAAAAATGGTTAGGTTGGCTACCAACCATTGAATTTTGGCCACCAACCATTGAATTTTGGCCACCAACCATTGAATTTATTTCTCATGGATTGAAAACTTGAATCATTGCTTGCATCTTTATTTTTACTGCATCATTTTGATCTGCAAAAATAAAATAAAAATACTTAAAATATGTTATAATTTATTTATAAATTGTAGAACTATTTATTTCTAAAAATATGTAATAATATTATTGCATTTTCGAGAACTGAGCTAAAATTTAAGTTTAAACAAATAAAATAACTCTAAAAATATAGAGTTATCACACCCCCAAACTTAAGTTTTTGCTTGTCCTCAAGCAAAGGAAAATTCAAAACCTAAACTAGTCCACTTTCGTAGGAAATTACGATTGCATTTAGCGTATGCAACAAGCCTTTAAACCCCTAGGTGTCCCATAGAGGACGAGTTATAGTCTCGTGAGGGCTTCCAGTGGTGATACCCACAAACACCTTTAAAAATTTATTTCAAAGAAAAATAAAATATCACAAAAAAGAGACTTAATCCCCTCATGCTTATGTTGAATTTTTTTTTTTTTTTAAGGTCTTAAGAAATTAATATTTACAAACAACATATCAATAGTATTGCAAGTCAAGTTTCTATCTCAGGTTCAAAATAATCCTCATCTTAATCATGCCTTGAATAACTATACATTAAATCAACTGCAAAGAAATTGTTGCACTTCATATAGGCATATACACACTAATATCTTTAAATGCCTCTATCAAATGATATAAAATAGATGTACAAATCTCATAAGCATATTAAAGCAAACAATCTCCACTAATGGAATTCACAAATCAAGAGAGATCAATAGGTCTTGACTAGGGTTGTAATGGGGCTAACACAAGGTATTTTTGGCTAAACAAAGAACAGGCTAAATGAACAAAAGTAAAATAATTATGCCAAGTTTACAAAATCAATAGCTCAAATAAAGGAATTATATTAATGAATGATCCTTTTCATCTTAAGCACTATTCTTTTTCAATGTTTTCTTCTTTTAAGCCCACCTCTTCTTCTTCTTCTTCTTCTTCTTCTTTTTTTTTTTTTTTTTTTTAACAACATTATTCTAAAGACAAGCAAGAATTATTAACTTTTATTTATTCAATTCTCTTGCTTTCCCCCAAACTTATTTTAAGCAGAAGGTGATCTTTTACAATGAATAATGCTTTTAGTTATTAGAGATCCTTATTTTCTTTTAAAACTTTAATAATTCTCTTTTCTTCATTAAAATGTAAACTTGACAAAATTATCTCACAAACAGGGTGAAAGATAACAATTAAAGTTAATTAACAAAGAAAAGAAGGCTAAAATTAACAAGGCACAAATGGGTAAACTAGAGAAAAAATTAAAATAAGGGTGGATATAAGTAATAGGCTAAACAAACAATGCCTAAATCATATCTCTCTTTCAAAATGAATTCAAAATTTCGCCTCAAAAGTTTGCAAAAACATGTTCTAAGATAGGTGAGGCAAATGGAGATAAAAATGTGTAGAAGCCCTCTCTAAGTAAGCATACACAAATTCAATGCAATCAATATAATGCAAAGTTAAGCAAAACATAATCTTAATAAAAGTTAATTTCTTACCCAAAATAGTTGCTCAACCTGAAATACTTTAATAAATTGTTCATAAATATCAATTATAATCAATTATTAGCCTTTCATCAAATTATTTAATATAAGCATATTTTATTAATAAAAGAGTAAAAAAAAATTTTAAATTTATTCATCAAAACATGAAAGAAATTACTGAAAACAAAAAAAACAAACTAAATCTCCCCCAAACTTGCAATGGACATTGTCCTCAATGTCAAAAAAATAAATCAAAAGAAGAAATACTCCCTCTTGTAGAAAATTGGATTTCAAATTGTAAGCAGGGTGTGCATTCCATCTCTTTGTTTCCTATAAAACATCATGAAACAACTAAAAGCAAGTATGAGAAATTAATCACATAAATTTTTTTTTTTTTGTATATAATTTTTTTTTTAATTATTTTTTTTAATTTTGGAGAATAAATAAATAATTAAATAAATAAAGAAGTTAGAAATTTGGGTTGCCTCCCAAAAGCGCTTAATTTATAGTCTTTAGCTAGACTTTCTCAGAATTTTGATCACGTGGCCTCTTTTAAGGAGTAAACCATCCCTTGTTCCACCAAATCTCCACTGAAATAAGGTTTAAAGCGTTGTCCATTTACTTTGAATGTTTCTCCCGCATTGTTTTGTAGCTCCACAGCTCCATGATGATGTACCTTTACTACTTGAAACGGTCCTGACCATCTAGATTTCAACTTCCCTGGAAAAAGTTTCAAACGTGAGTTGAAAAGCAATACCTGTTGGCCTTTCTCGAAATGCCTCTTACGGATGTGTTTGTCATGCCAACGTTTGGTGCGCTCTTTATAAATCTTGGCATTTTCATAAGCTTCCAGTCGTATCTCTTCAAGCTCACTCAATTGAAGTAACCTCTTGTGACCAGCAGCTTCCACATTCATATTCAACTTTCTTATTGCCCAGTAAGCTTTATGTTCGAGCTCCACAGGTAAGTGACATGCTTTACCAAAGACAAGTCGGTATGGAGACATACCAATTGGGGTCTTGAAAGCAGTCCTATATGCCCACAGAGCATCATCCAATTTGAGTGCCCAATCCTTCCTAGAGTTATTCACTGTCTTTTCTAAAATATTTTTCAATTCTCTATTTGAAATTTCCACCTGACCACTCGTCTGAGGATGATACGGAGTGGCTACTCTATGGTTGACTCCACTTTTCTTTAACAAAGCGTCAAAAGCCCGATTACAAAAATGGGAGCCTCCATCACTGATAATTGCTCTCGAAACACCAAATCGAGAAAAAATATTCTTCTTAATAAATCTCAGCACAACTCTAGAATCATTGGTAGCACTTGCAATTGCTTCAACCCACTTCGACACATAGTCGACCGCTACCAAAATATATCGATTGTTTAGGGATGAAGGGAATGGCCCCATGAAATCAATCCCCCAAACATCGAATATTTCAACCTCTAAAATCCTATTAAGCGGCATATCTTGCTTTCTAGTTATGTTCCCTGTTCTTTGGCAACGATCACAAGACATCACAAAGTTTCTAGCATCCTTATACATAGAAGGCCAATAAAAACCACATTGCCATACCTTTGCAACTGTCTTATCTGTGCTTGCATGCCCTCCACTTTCCTTAGAGTGACAATGCTCTAAAATGCTTGGAATTTCCTCCTCTGGCACGCATCTTCTGATCATCCCATCTCCACAATTCTTGAAAAGTAATGGTTCATCCCAGAAATAATACTTGACATCTGCAAGAAATTTCTTTTTCTGATGATAAGAAAAATCACTAGGAATGATTCCACTCACCAAGTAATTGACAAAATCAGCAAACCATGGAGTTGATCCCTTCACTACCCATAACTGCTCCTCTGGAAAATAATCATTGACTGGCTCATCATCTTCAGCTGTTCGCTCCCGTTCCAATATAGACAAATGGTCTGCAACCACATTTTCCACTCCTTTCTTGTCCTTGATTTCTAAGTCAAACTCTTGAAGCAAAAGTACCCATCTAATCAATCTGGGTTTGGCATCTTTCTTGGACATTAGGTACCTAATTGCTGCATGGTCTGTGAAGATTATAACTTTTGACCCAACCAAGTAGGAGCGAAATTTTTCTATCGCCACTATCATTGCCAATATCTCCTTTTCAGTAGTTGCATAATTTTTCTGTGCATCATTTAAGATCTTGCTGGTGTAGTATATCACATGTACCTTTTTGTTCTTTCTTTGGCCTAAGACAGCTCCAATTGCAAAGTCACTTGCATCGCACATGATTTCAAATGGCAAACTCCAATCGGGCGATGCAATAATGGGAGCTGAAATCAAAGCTTTCTTTAACCTGTCAAAAGCACTCAAGCACTCCTGGTTAAAATCAAAAGTAGCATCTTTATTAAGCAAATCACAGAGAGGCTTAGCAATTTTAGAAAAATCTTTGATAAACCGACGATAAAAACCGGCATGGCCAAGAAAACTTCTTATCCCTTTTACATTAGTAGGTGGAGGCAATTTTTCAATAGTCTCTACCTTTGCCCTATCTACTTCAATTCCTACTTGAGAAATTTTATGCCCCAAAACAATTCCCTCTTGTACCATAAAATGGCACTTCTCCCAATTTAGCACTAAATTGCACTCAACACAACGTTGTAAAACTTTTCTCAAGTTTTCTAAGCATGCATCAAATGAAGAACCATATACAGTAAAATCATCCATGAAGACCTCCATGGACTTCTCAACAAAATCAGAGAAAATAGACAACATGCAACGTTGAAAAGTAGCAGGGGCATTACATAAACCAAAGGGCATTCTTCTATATGCAAAAGTACCATAAGGACATGTAAAAGTGGTCTTTTCCTGATCTTGAGGAGCAATAGGAATTTAAAAATACCCTGAATAACCATCTAGAAAGCAAAAATATGCATTACCTGCAAGCCTTTCTAACATTTGATCAATAAAAGGTAAAGGAAAGTGATCCTTTCTGGTAGCATTATTCAGTTTCCTATAGTCAATGCACATTCTCCATCCTGTTACAGTCCTAGTGGGAATCAATTCATTATTATCATTTTTCAAAACAGTCATCCCACCTTTTTTAGGTACTACATGCACAGGACTAACCCAAGAGCTATCAGAAATGGGATAAATTATTCCTGCATCTAATAACTTAGTAATCTCAGCCCTAACTACTTCTTTCATGTTTGGATTCAACCTACGTTGATGTTCAATTACAGGTTTGTGGTTATCCTCCATCAAAATTCTATGCATGCAAATAGTTGGACTAATCCCTTTAATGTCAGAAATATTCCAACCTACTGCTGATTTAATTTCCCTCAAAATTCTCAATGTTTTCTCAAGTTGAACATCATTCAAGTTTGCATTCACAATCACAGGTAAAGTATCATTGGGACCAAGAAATGCATACCTGAGATGTGCAGGAAGTGGTTTCAACTCAAGAACTGGTGCTTGCTCAATTGATGGTGGAGGAAGTGACTTACCTTTTTCCAATTCTTCAAATTGTTGTCTCCTATAGAAAGGCATAGGTGAACTCCCCTCAAAAAGATTAACAATTGTGGCAACCTCATGATTTTCATTCTTGCTAGTTGCTCCATTAATCAAGCATGTTTCTAGGGGGTCCGCAAAATGCTTTTCCTCCAAGACTTTTTGAACTTCCTCATCAATGACATCAATTTGAAAGCAACAATCCATGATGGCAGGTTGTTTTTCTGCTTTAGCAATGTCAAACTCAATCTCCTCATCACCTACTCTCAAAGTCAATTTGCCATGTTTTACATCAATTAAGGCTCCTGCTGTTGCTAAAAATGGTCTTCCAAGAATCAATGGGATCTCAATATCCTCATCCATGTCCAATACCACAAAGTCCACAGGTATATAAAACTTACCAATTTTTAACAAGACATTTTCAATGATACCTACTGGATACTTAACAGAACGGTCAGCTAATTGCAAGGTCATTGTGGTTGGGGTTAGCTCACCCAACCCTAATGTTTTACAAATAGATAAAGACATAAGACTAACACTAGCTCCTAAATCACATAAAGCCTTTTTAAATTCAGTGGTACCAATTAGACAAGGGATAGAAAAGTTACCTGGATCTTTAAGCTTTTGTGGAAGTTTGTTCTGAATAATTGCACTGCACTCCTCAGTAAGTGCTACCACAGCATGCTCCTCAATCTTCCTCTTGTTAGACAGTAAATCTTTAAGGAACTTCACATAGGATGGCATTTGTGCCAAGGCTTCAGCAAACGGTATGTTTATGTGAAGTTGCTTAAAAATTTCTAGAAACTTCTCATATTGTTTGTCTGACTTCTGCTGCTTCAATCTTTGAGGATAAGGAATGGGTGGTGCATAAGGCTTAACTTGTGAAGGTTTAGATACCTCCTCTTTTTTTTCTTCTTCAGCTTGATTCATTGGGGTATCTTCTTTTGAAACTTCACCACTATATTCATTTGTTTTCTTTGGTACCATTTCTTCAAGTTGCTTGCCACTTCTCAAAATAATTGCCTTGCATTGTTCTCTAGGATTAATTTCAGTTTTGCTAGGCAATGTACCTTGAGGTCTTGCGTTAAAAGAGTTAGCCATTTGTCCCATTTGAAACTCCAAATTTTTATTTTGGCTAGCAATTTGATCGACTTTCATCTCCAACTTGTCATATTGTTTCTCCAATTTGTCAAACCTTTCAGAAGTGGCTCCAATGAATTTCTCCAAAGCGGTTTCGTAGGAAGGCTTGATTTCTTGTAGTGTTTGGGATGGAATTTGATTTCTCCCTTGAAAGTTGGATTGGTATGGTGGCCTTAGATTGCTTCCTTGATTTCCTTGATTTCCCCATGCTAAGTTGGGGTGGTTCCTCCATCCTGGATTGTAAGTGTTCGAGTAGGGATTATTTTGTTGTCTATTGGGGTTAGAGACAAATTGGACTTGCTCTACTCCATGGCATTCAAAATTATGATGATTACCCCCACATGAGTCACAAACAATTGGATGACTACTTGATGGGGCATTAATGTTTACTCTCTCCAATGACTTGGCAATTGCATCAACTTTTGCTGCAAGAAGAGAATACCCATCATCCTGTTGAACACTTGCAACCCTCCTTGTTGTAGTCCTTTCATTGGACCAATGGTAGTTGTTAGTCGCCATTTGCTCAAGAAGATTATGAGCCTCGATAGTACTTTTGTTCATAAGAGCTCCTCCGGCTGCTGCATCAATTGTGCTCCTTATTTGATTTGAAAGACCATTGTAAAAAGTTTGCACTATCATCCAGTCTGGGATACCATGATGAGGACACTTTCTTTGTAAATCTTTAAACCTTTCCCATGCTTCATATAGTGTCTCTCCATCAAATTGAATGAAACTAGTAATATCATTCCTTAGCTTAGCAGTCTTTCCAGGAGGGAAATATTTTGCCAGAAAAGCACTTGTGAGTTGATCCCATGTAGTGATTGACCCTGGGGCTTGAGATATCAGCCAAGTTTTTGCTTTATCCCTAAGAGAAAATGGGAAAAGCCTCAGTCTAATGGCATCATCAGTAACACCATTCATCTTGATTGTATCACAGATTTCTAAGAAATTTGCCAAATGAGCATTGGCATCTTCCATGACTCCTCCTCCAAACTGGGACTATTGAACCATCTGAATGAGTGAAGGTTTGATTTCAAAATTGTTGGCTGCAACAGTGGGTCTTTCTATGCTGGATCGCATAACTGAGTTTGGCATAGCAAATTCGCGCAGTGCCCTATTAGCTCCATTGTCTGCCATTTCTTCCTCTGCTCCTTCAAGTCTTTCCTCAAAAGTTTCTTGCTCAAATTCTTCTCCTTCTTCCAAAGCCTCTTGCTCGTTGGCCTTGTCTGCTTTCTCTTTTCTAAGTCTCTCCTTTTTGGCTTTGGTTAAAGCCTTACACCTTCGCTCGATTTCAGGATCCAATTCCTCTAAAATTGCTTCAGGATCGTTTCTCATAAACACCTATACGAGCTGTACAATAAAAAAAAAATTCAGTTTTAAAAATAAATCAAGGTGTCTAAAGTAATAGAATATATCAATTATATTAATATTGTCAAAAATTGCCTTCCCCGGCAACGGCGCCAAAAACTTGTTGCGTGATTTCTGCAAGTGCACAAGTCGTGAACAAGTAATATAGTAGTGAAATAAGTGTCGATCCCACGAGGAAGGGTTGACAAGTACCAAAATTATTGAATATTCTATTATTTAGAAAATCAATTATGAGAAGTCGTATTTTAAACTAAAGTAAAGTTCAAGTAAATAAATGATAATAATATGAAATAAGATTAAAGGCCTAGGATTTAGAATTCATCAATTGATTACCTATGATTACTTTATATATTTTTTAGATTGGATTATTTTTGCTGGAATTAATGATTAAATTTCCCTAAATTATATGATGTTCTCTCTCAAGATACAACATGTGTGTTTATATTAACCTTACGTCTACTCTCGTGATCATAAGCAATTAACACAAACCCGTTAAGTTTCATGGAAATCCTTTTGAAAATCACAAAAGAGTGTTCTTATCTCTAAGCAATACATACCCTAAGTCTAATATCTTAATGAACTAATATTGTATTTCCACTCTCGCTACTTCACACAATATCTTAAATCATGCAATTAATGGCCAGTTAATTACAAGCATTAAATTCTAAGATAAAAGATTAATTCCAACAATCAACCCAATCAATTAAATATAAATAATCATATGCAAATCAAAAGATTACATCTAAATCCTAGAAAAATAAATTTAGCTATTCATAATTAAAAGAAAAGAAACAATTAAATTAACAATAAAAATAATAAACATAATAATAACTTATAATTAAATTCAAGAATAGAGTTTAGAGAGAACTTGTTTTGAGATACAATCTTTGATAAACTTGAGCTCCAAAAACTCCTCCTCTTGATAAAAATAACATAAACAAAAAAGAAACCTAATCTATTTTTTTTTTCTCTCTAAATATTTTTTTTGATGGATTTCTTTTGATGCCATTTCCCTTTGCCAAGCATGGTATTTATAGACATGTTTGGTGGAAGAATTCAAGTTCCATTAAAATTCTTGCATCAAAATTCAACATTGATGGTTAGGTTGGCCACCAACCATTGAATTCCTTCATCAATATTCAAAAATGGTTAGGTTGGCTACCAACCATTGAATTTTAGCCACCAACCATTGAATTTCTTTATCAATATTCAAAAATGGTTAGGTTGGCTACCAACCATTGAATTTTGGCCACCAACCATTGAATTTATTTCTCATGGATTGAAAACTTGAATCATTGCTTGCATCTTTATTTTTACTGCATCATTTTGATCTGCAAAAATAAAATAAAAATACTTAAAATATGTTATAATTTATTTATAAATTGTAGAACTATTTATTTCTAAAAATATGTAATAATATTATTGCATTTTCGAGAACTGAGCTAAAATTTAAGTTTAAACAAATAAAATAACTCTAAAAATATAGAGTTATCACCCAAGAGGTGTCATTGATATTATGTTGAGTTGGGCAAATTGTTGAGATTATTTAGAAGTGCTTGCTTTCTTTGTTGCAATTGAGTAATGTACTAGTTTATGGGAGATTCTACCAAAATTCTGGTAAGAATCTCAAGAGTCATTTAGTTATGTCTTGAAAGACAAGTCATCCTTTTCTAATAATCTGTTTGTTATTCATAATGTTTGGGCATGCTTCCAATCATCAGTTGTCACACTCCGCGAGAAGAGTTAATTGGATTCATCTAACATGTGAGTTATATAGCTTAATATAATATTTCATTCTTTTATTAATTAAAGTTACACTTGCATACATGCATTGATTGTGTGTATAAAATATATATATAATAATTATGCATTATGAATAGTATTTAGTATCTTGTCATATGTATGTGAATGTTCATTAATATTGTTATTGCATATTGGTTGTGGATGCTAGATGGAAGTGGGATGATACAGTGCCACTTAGGAAAGTGGATCTGTGTATGATGATGTTATGATGATAGATGAGCTATAACTGGTGTATGACAGCCGCTGGCTTGCTCATCGCCTATACAATGCTGCCAATCGGGTTAGCACTACTGGGACGACTGTGACCCTTATTATGGATTAAGAGAATGAGTTGGACTAAGAGAGCCATGATAGAGGGATCGACTCCCTACATTAAGGCTTAGTGTGGTAAAGTGGACAATGTTCCATCTTTGTGTGATTTTATGACTTGTCTATTTGATATAATGCATTAGCATTATGATCAGTGAGTGATATATTATATTAAGATCTATATAGCTCATTGAGTCGAACGCTCATTCCTGTTCACATTATTTTTCAGGTTATGTAATGAGCTTGTGAAAAATTGTAAATTGAGTTATACTGCTTTCACCTTTCGACAGTATTATGTTTTGAAGTAATGAGTTGTGTAAATAACATTTGTATATTTGCATATTGTATTACAAATTCTAGAACTCCGCAATGTTATCTCTATACATGTATTTTGGTTAATTGTCAGTTGTATTATTATGTATCTTTTAAGTTGATAAGTTATTTGTTAAGCAGAAACTAATAATATGTTAATTGATATTTTTGAGATGATTGAGACGTTAGCCTAATATGGCATTGATTTAAATTGATGTTGATTTGGATCTGCTTAATTTATGGGCCCATATCCCAGTCATGCAATAATTTTGTCGTTTAGTATGATGTCATACTTACTACGGATATTAATAGCAACGTACATCACCCATATTCTAGTACCAGTCACATCCCATCGAGTTCATGTCGTGACCATTTGACACCATACCGTCAAATTTAAATTATGTTTTTACTTACTCCATCTCAAAAAAAAATTGGCCACTTATTTTTTCAAATAATTTTTAAAAAAAATCATTAATTACTTGCAAAATTTATAAATTTTATTTTATTTTTCTTATACCTCTCTATATACTTATTTATTACCATTTTTTCAGAATATATAAATATTATACATTTCAATTAATAAAATTATAATAAACAAATACCTATATTTATTTTTAGAGTAAGCAAATATTTTGAAATATTCTAAAAAAAAATAGTGAAATTTTTTTTTAAAATAGAGAAAATAATTAAACATGTGACATTTTTTTATTTCAAAATTAAAAATTGGAGAATCTCGCTTGAACAAAGGTAAAAAGCACAAATCCTACCGTCAAAGAAATCCCCCTCGAACCTTTAGATAAGCAATGATTTGGGGTGAGTGCATTTGGTTGGATTGTACGTGACTTCAATTCTCTTGGCTATTCAAGCCTTATGTCTGGCTATGTTTTCAGGGTACAATTTTACTAGACAAGTGGATTTATCTTCAGGTTTCAATCTCTCTCTAATATTCGTTCTGTTAAATGAAACATATACTAATAATACCTTTGGAGAAAAAAATAAATTATCAGAGTAACAAGTCTATACACCTCTTTCTCTGCCAATGAAAGGCAGATGATGGTGATGATCTATACATATGCAATGCCCATCCGACATCCTGCTGTCGACATGAAAACGATAGCCCAATTTTACAATCAGCACTTCCATAGCTGAGGAGAGATCTTCAAAAGGCAACAGTTACAACCATTTTGTAACAAGCAAGAGGGTATAAGGATTAAAACAGACAAGCAATTTACTATCCAAACAAAGAAATTTCCGAAAAAAAAAAAAACAAATGTAAATTAGCGTTCCTAGGCTGAATTTCAATTCATCTATTTTTGCATGAAACGGCCTCCAAGAATTTGTTTCTGACAATAATGAATATACAAGAACACTAAAAATTTGTGCGACAAAATGATTCAGTTATGAATGTGTTAAGTACTGTACAACCAGATGAATAGCCGCAAAAAGCTTAGAGAGCAGCCACCTGCAAATATGACATGAAAACTACTCAGAATGAGAATATAGAAAGAAATATAAATGCACGAGTACCCAAACTCAAACAATTTCTATTCTCAGTGATGCAACTAATCGTAAATAAAGCAGTCACAACTAATATTCAGCTAAATCTTCATTAGATCTGTCGTGGCAGAACTACACACTTCTTTAGTTCCCTGAATTCCCAACCTCACTTGATATGAAAGAAAAAGGACAGCAAGGAAACAAAGGAAAAATCATAAAATTACATCATTGCAGGAGTGTTACACATGTTGCTTACTACTGCCTTTCTCAGCCTCCTGGCAGAGGCAAAGTGTTTGGCTTGCCAAGCACTTATGCTGACTTCCTCAATTACAGGTGTATTACGTATATTTCGCTCAAATTTTTCCTTTTTCACTTTGGAATAGCCATTACAATAATCAGCACTGAAGCAAACTTCACAAAGAGGAGCCCCCTTGTGAGATTGAGAAGATATATTCAGCAAATTCATTTTCTAGGACAAAACCAGGAAAGCTCTCTTCCTTATACTGACAGAATTTACAGACGAAAAACCTCAAAAATATGTTCAAAAAGTAGAAAGATATCAGAACCAACTACTGAGAAACCTGCCACATGGCATCCTACTCTGCAGAAATAAACTGATCTATCAATTGGAATATTGGATGTGGGTGAAGGCCATTATCCAATTGCATGGTTCATAACTAACCAAAACAACCTCCTAAAAGCTGCAGACACTTAAAAGACACCAATAATTCATGAATACCGGAGCTAGGTTTAGCAAGTTCAACAAAAGAATAGCAAATGAATACCTGACTGGTTTTGCCACCAAAGTTCCTTTTAGTTCTTGAAAACCTTGTGATGTAAATTAGGACAGCTGATGTAACTGAAAGAAGATCTAAGCTATTGGATTGTCGGATCCTCCTCGATCACAGTGATGCTACAATGCACTCAACAATGCAAGAAATTCTGCTGGTTCTTCATCTTCTCTGACAATCTGTTCAGTATCAGCATTCAATTTATCAGAGCATAGTACCTCTGTTTTAGATTAAATGAATATATTGCAGAACCAACTTTAATCCCAAATGATCCTTGAATGCATACATCATGGGGATGCCAAGAATAATAGCCAAAGGGGTGGGGGATCAAAATTCAGCAAGATAACCTAATTTCTTTGACCATTTTTTCCATATTACTCAAAAGTTTTAAGCACTCCTACACGTCTATTTATGCTTCCTGTCTTAGTTGGCCCATAGATTAACAAAATCTCTCTCTTTTCTACAAGAATAATTAGCCTTGAGCATTGACATTTATAAACACTGACATTTATTGGTCTTCTATGAACAAATAGAATTAAATACCATGTGAAGGCTCCAAACATAGCACACAGGTAGTTCCTGTTCAATCCACTTTCATGATCTTCAGTTCCATTTCATGCATTACACATTTTTGGACTCCTTTGGATGTCATTCAATCAAACTCAGATCAAGGACTCAATATTATCTTTTCTTTGCCACAATGTTTAAATTGTCAGAAAATGGAGCTAACATTCACATAGCAGGATTTAGTAATTGCAGGCATTGGTTTCTAATCTAAAACTATATGAAATATTTTTATACCCATGGAAGTGTTTCATGCAAATATGAAAACATGTGGGGAGTAATTCACTATTATAAACCAGAATTCACATTGGTTTTTTCCTAACTATAAACCATGTCAACATTCACATAAGATAAGGTTAAACATTTTAAACTCGGCAGCTCAAAAGGATTGTGCATCAGGAGGCTAACATCCTTTCCAATCTCATTACATCAATTATTCAGCTGCTTTCCTGGATCTTCAGCAAACCCAGCTACGTGGAGTTTTTTATAAAGAGAAATCAAGCACTTTCACAAGAGAATATAATTCACAAAATTGTTCTAAATTTTACTCAAAGCTAGCTGCCAAAACTTGTGAAAAGCCAGTGAAGTGCCTTTATGTTGTCATTGCTGAAAGATATGATAACTACCCTAAGTTTTAAATAATTCACTGAGCAACTTTCAAAACCCTTGTGGGTTCACAAATGGGTCCGCTTACCTCCAATTATGTCCTCTGTAATAGTTTCATAGGAATAAGATAGGAGTATGTACTCAAACACCAACATAGCTTGTGGGTCTAATATGCGAGGGCACAGTGAATGTGAGAGTGCAAATGCACCTGTCCTGTCTAATAACATTCATCCTCTACATTAGTATGACTCTATTTTTTTCTCTCTCTATCATACACAAATACACTCAAAGGAATGATAAAGCTGAACAATTATTATAACAAATTAATTCCTTACACCATCTATTGGATGGATCTGATCAGATGAAAGTATCATCCTTTGTTTGTAAACATATAGATCTGTAGATGGTTAACAATTATTATAATACTTCCTCCGTCCCAAAAAGGTTATCCACTTTCTTTTCTAACACAATTTAAAAAAAATCATTAACAGTTTGCCAACTAATAAATTTTTATTATATTTTTCCACTTATATACTTGCTTATACTTATTTATTACTACATATTTTATTAATTTTGAGAATATACAATTACTACACCTTTCAATTGATAAGGATAAAATAGACAAATACCTATATCTATTTTTAGAGTAGGCAAGCATTTTGGGACGTCCAAAAAAAGAATAGTGGACAATATTTTTGGAACAGAGAGAGTATCTCAAGCTTAACAATTATTATAACAAACTAATTCCTTGTACAATCTACTGGATGGATCTGATTGGATGATGTAATCATGCTTTGTTGAACTAAACATATAGATCTATAGATGGTTAATGGACAGAACTAGCAAGTAAACAAACTCCTACCTACTTCAAAATCAGAGATCCTTTAACCACAGCTAGCAAGTAAATTATACATACATTAAAGAATACCAATGTTTTCTAAAGCACCCAATGAATCAGATTAAAAGGCATAAAAGGCAAAATAGAACACCAGTCTATGCAGATGCAGCTCTTCCCAACACACAGCACAGTACAAATTAACCATGAGTAAGAAAAAAAGGAACAATAAACATAGTTGATGAACAACCCCAAATTTAATCACAAGTTATTGCCCTTGTTAAAAATAAATTTTGAAATGATAATTCTTATCAACTTAAATAGTCCTATTTAATTGCAAACATTCTCTATTGTTTAATCAAATCCTATTCAAGGTTCACATAGGATTTCCTGAGTATAGAAAGGCTACATACTAAGGCAATTCAGTTAAAAAATCTAATCATTTACATGAACAATAAGAATTCAGATAACATTTCCTCTAGACAAAGAATTAGGCAAACTTTAGAGGGTCCCATATTACAATCTAACAAAATTTTTCTACTTTAACGTATTAATTGCCAACTTTTACTTTTAGCTGACTGAACTTTGTGAATAATTAAACTAAATGAGAGAATGAAAATAACAACATTTAATGAATCGCCATTCTCTATTCTTTAGAATAGTGAGAACACACAAACACAATAGAAAATAGATATCTAGATCTAACCAGTGAAGTGAACACATGAAAGAGAATTGCAAAAGTCACAAACAAAAGGTAACAATGCACAAATGTTGAAAAGTAAGAACATACCTTAACAGGGATATCCTTTGGAAGACCCAACTTTGTTAGAACATGATAACCAATTTCATTATATTTTCGATCCATCAATCCTTTACTGCAATCCAACTGAAACATGCTCTCATCAAAAGGACAAGACCTTCCTACCCAAAAATATAGAATCCTACTCTCATCTCTGCCTAAACCTGTAGTTGGTGCTAAAATTGCAAAAGCAGCTTCAGAATCCAATACACTGGTACCAAAAGTTGCAATTCTTTCCAAACTGGGCCAGTGGCATACCAATAGATTACAACAAGATGAACCACTTTCCTCCTTCCCACTTGCAGTGGAACACACCAAGCCTTCTCCCAAGAGACAATTTCTACCAGAATTATCATAATTATTTACAAAGGCATTTTCTTTGTTATTTAAGTCAGCACCAGCTACTCTATCTGGACACATACTCGACTTGCATTGTTGCATTGAATCTTTGTCTCCTTTAAGATCATTCTTGGACTCTAAAACAATTTCTATACTATCTGAATTACACCAAGAAAAAGTATTCTGGTTTATCCTAGCACCATCTTCCTGGCAGGCAAGTGAACTTGGAGGAATTTTAGTCGCCCGCTTATCAGTCATCACTGGCAGCTTCAAAGACTTTGACAAGCTACCTCTGCGTTCTGCAAGTGAAGGTGAGGATTTTTTAGATGGCAAAGAAGTTATTAGAGAATATCGATTTGAGATGCTATTGATGGCATGAAATTCAGGAGTGTTAGATGGTTGTGAAGAAGCCTTGGATGAGAGAAGTGACAAGTTAGAGAAGTTAGACAATGTTGAAGATACAGGAACAGAACATGAAGCTGCTGAAGGAGAATCTAGAGAAGATTCTGAGAAGTACTTTGAGCTAGTACTAGAATCAGAAGAGATGGAATCAGGAGAGAGATAAGGAGGGGAAGAAGATGAAGATGATGACAACAATGATGATGGTGATGAGGAGTGTATGATCATCATAGAATCTGAATAGACTCTAGAAAGAAAGATCTTTGGTGCTGAGACAAACTCCCTCATATCACTAGGGGCAAACCTCCGCCTTAGCATACTCCAACTGCTTTCTCTAGCTGGAAGGTGGGTTTCATGCTCATTCTCTGATGATGCAAAAGGAGGCACAAAACCTCCCTTAATAGCTTTTTGGAAAATCTCAAAATCAACATTATAAGCCTCAACTTTTCTCTCACCGGGACGAATCTTCATGGCCGGTTCCCCAGCATCCACTCCATTACCAGATTTATCCATCAAAGGTAGATAATTCGAAAAAGCATCCCAAAAATAAGCTGGTTCCTCCCCTTCTTTAATTACTATTATTGGCCCAAGAGCTTTCTCATACCGAACAATCTGGCATACAGCCCCTCTAGCATCCCTTTCCATAATGGCCTCACAATTTTTTCCAATCCAAATATATATTGCAGAAGGTATATGAACAATAAAGGCACCTCTAGAATCCAAAGCAGATGGTGAAGGATCATTCAACATTCTTGGGACAAGATGTAAGGGATCATAGGGCGAGTGTGGGGCAATTCGATGCATCCTCAACAATGAACTAGGGCTAAGAGGGAATGCATGCACCCTCTTTTGGCACTGTAATAACTGGCAAGCAAAACCCATATTGGGGTCAGCGATCCCCCTTGCTGCCTTCACATATTGAAAGGCATCTTCAAAACTCTGACCCTCTCTCCACATAAGATATGCTATCACCAATGAAGTGGACCGTGAAACCCCTTGGCAACAATGAACAAAAACCCTTCCACCCTGTTCCCTAACATCCTCAAAATAATCAAAAACGTCATACAGAATACTTGTAATATCCTCTGAAGGACTATCCTGCAACCACAAGGTCCTATACACAAAGTCAGCCTTGAAATACTCAGGACAAACAAAACCTACACAGTTCAGCACATGAGTAATTCCATTCTGTTTCAATATCTCCCTATCCCTGGCAACAGCATCCCCACCAAGATACACATGCTCTGCTACTTTTGAGCATTCTTTATCAAAAAACGCAATCTTATCTCTCTTCACTAACCCAGCATTCCTATCCGGGTTCCTTTGAATTGATGATAAGTCAAGTTTCAACCTCTCACCACTCTTGTTCCCACTTGGAGTGATCGGCTGAGGCCACTCACCCAAATCATCAGAACCTGCTTTTGGCCACTCATCTAAACTTCTCCGAGAAATAGACAATGGCTGCAAAGGTGGCAAGCTTGACCGTGCTTTACAGTTTTGCTGTGACC
This sequence comes from Reutealis trisperma, assembly GCA_947687605.1. NCBI lineage: Eukaryota > Viridiplantae > Streptophyta > Magnoliopsida > Malpighiales > Euphorbiaceae > Reutealis > Reutealis trisperma. The sequence continues at coordinate 1,368,640 of CANTUT010000008.1, forward strand.
GCGGGGTTAAAGGAGCAGGGTACCTACGGTTTTGCCCGTTATCACTGTTAACAATATCATTTCTATTTGGGCCTAAAACACAGTCTTTCTCTTCAGCGTCAGGATTTTGAAGGGCAGTCCTAGAAGAGGACCAGGATGCAGAGCGCCAGAACATTTTATGGGACCCAGCAGCAGAGGGAAGCTGGCGTGGAGCCAGAGGATTCCCATCCTCTTTACTCACCATGCCCACTCCACTTCAAAAAGTCCTAAAAAAACCTAAGATTTGAGCTAAACCCAGAAATCTTTAAACCCTTAGTGTTCTATTTACACTTGAATTGAAGAGTAACATGTACGAGTTAACTACAAATTAGGAAATCAAAGCCCATACCAGATCGAGCTGTGTCCTACACTACAGAGCCACACTGCAAGCTAAAACAAAAGCAATAAATCAACCATTTCATCGTCGAATTAATTACAAAATAAATAGAAAAGAAAAGCAATTTAACACACTAAATCAACGATTCAAGCCAAGATTTTGGAAACCCTCAAATTGAAGAACCCATTAAAGAAAACCGAGTTAAAATTTCCAACTAAAAATCAACAAAAGTACTCAAAAAGAAAATCATATTCTAGGGTTTTTGGTTCCGTTCTTGATGCAAAACAAAAATTGCAGAGTTACAGAGGTAGAAGTTAGATTTGATACTTACAGTGTAGAAGATACAAAGGTGAATCCAAGAACAGAAGTAGATTTAGAAGAAGAAGAAGGAGAGGCTATTAGCGAGCGAGAGAGAGAGAGGGGCAGTAGCAGTCTTTTTCAGTTGTGACTTTCTTTCTTTATTTGACTCTCAAGAAAAAGAGAGAGAAATCGTGTGTGATAACCATTAAAACATTTCCTGATTTCTTTACTTTCTTTTTGGACATATGTCTAACCCTTGTTTTAGGCAAATATTTATAGCACTCTTCTGTATTTTAATTATCATTTCAATGACTTTTTATTTCATTTATGAATTATTATTATATTACTATTAAATTATATTACTATTATTATTATATTACTATTAAAAAACATATTCATTTTTTAATTTTTATTTATAATTATAAAATATTATTATAATACCATAAAAATGTACTTTTTTAATTTTGATTTATAATATAAAATATTAATTTAATTTCTTTTAAAGAAAGTTTTTCTTTTTTATTGAAAAATTAACAAACATTGTAGCCAATTATATTTTTCTTATCTAATTATTTTTGTCCAATTAGTCCAATTTTTAAGTTAAAAATAGGAGTAAAGTACCTTCTCATTTGGACAATATATAATATAATTTACTGAATTTTGTTAAATTTAATAATTATATTTTTTTTTACAATAAATTTTTTTTAAAAAAATTACATATTCAATTATTAAATTACTAACATAATTTCATAGAAAATATTAATTTAATGGATTAATAATATATAATTTTTTAATTTTATTGGTTCTCTAAAATAGAATTATTGGCTAAGCCTAATTCATATTATAGGTTTTTATAATAAATTGAGGCCTCCAATTGGCTGAATTATTAATCCACTAATTTCCTTTCATTCTCTATTATTGTTAGTGATAATGTTATTCATTAATGTCAACAATTACAATTACATGAAATCATGAAACTGCATGGAAATTTTCTCAACTCCATGATTGATTTTATTGAAATTAAAATTAAAATATAAAAAAAAAAAACTATAAGAAAATTATGCCTCACCTCTTTAACAATATACTTAACTTTTTCTTTGGAAAAAAAAAAATTCAGTTTGGTGAGCAGCTAGGCCAAAGAAATGGAGGAAATAAAATAGAATGTCATTTATTTTTAAAATTACATAGTCTTTTATTTAGTGGTATTAGAATTATTTTAAAATTATAAGTCTCGAGTTCAAATTCTAATCAAAATTAAATTTATCAAAAATAAAATAAATTTACTATTTTCAATGCCTGTTTTTGGATTTGTTATTCTTCACATTTCATTCTATATTTTTTTTTCTCTCATTTTCCTTTTTTTATTTTTTTCATCTTTAATTTTTGTCCAGATATAATGCAGAAAAAGGGGGGAAATATAATTAAAAAGTAATCCCCTTATTAAATTAACCAATTGTCCATAGTAAAATTTAAAAGGTATATGTAGGATGGTCAAAACTCATAATTAGATTCCTATATAAACTTGGATTGTGCATTGACCTAAAATTTCATTTATCTTTTACTTGCCTACCTAAAATAACTGAAGTCTGGTCTTCATTCTATTTCAGTTTTACAGTTATTCCTCACTTTACCAACTTGCAATTTCACCCCAAAAAAATAAAAAAAAAAAAAAATTCTTGCTTACATACATGGGAAAGCAAAGTAGGAATTGTTAATTTTTTTTTTAATTTTCATATTCAATAAAAAGGAAAAAAAAAACTTTTATGTCACGTTTATTTTACGGAAAATAACTTGTTTTCAAAGAATACTTCTTAAGAAAAACGTTTTTTGGAAAATTAATTTTTTATTGTTTGGTTACAATATTAAAATTTAATTTATAAGACTATAAATATATTAAACTTATGAGAATGTCGTATTTTTAAAATTTTTATATTAAATATGAAAAAATATATAAAAATAATAAATTTAGTAATTATAGGTGGCTAGTGATTGTCGATGATTACCGAAGGCAGGTAGTGATTATTAATAATTATCTATGGCGAGTATCAGTGATTAGCAGATTAATAAATTTATATTTATATATTTTTCTTTTACTATAATGAATTTGTCAAAATTCGAAAAAATGATTTCTCATTTTAAAAGGACAATTTCATTTTCCTAAAAAATGGTTTAATTTTATATTGACTAAAAAATATTTTTCATTAACTAATTTTTTTAAGTATTTCAAATATCAAAAAATATGAAAATTATTTAAAAAAAAAAATCCACAAAACAAACAGAGTCTTAACTGACATTTTAAGACAGCAAAGTAATATTGCACAAAAATTTCAACCAATAAAAAAATCTTATATTTCTTATTACTTTCTGGTGCAGTAAGAAAAAAGCGTTACTTCACATGACTTAAGAAATAAAGCATTATTTCACATGACTTTAGAAAGAAGAGGCCTAATTTTTTTTTTATATATATATAATAACTTCTAATTAAGATTTTTTACATTTATTAGCAAACTCAATCTCAATCTCAAATGATTCTTTTCATAGCCAAAAATAAAAAATAAAAATTAGGGAAGACAAACTAAAAATTTCTTAATAAAAATTGTGTTTAATAATCTCATTCAGTATTTAAAATAATAAATTTAAATTTTTAATTTAAATTCAATTAAATATAATAAATAATTAAATTTTTAAATAATTTTATATTTATCATTTATATTATTTAATATTTAAATTTTTAACACTTAACTTTGAGTTTTACCAAACACTAGAGTTTTGTGAAACAACCTAATTTCTTAATGTCTTATTCATCATAGAATATAATGCCATCAGCATTTAATAAAGTTATTAAATTAATAATTTAGTGAGTAAACATCCCCTCTAGAAAGTCAAACAAAACTCTGTTTATTTCAAAAATTTTACATATTAATAATAATAATAATAATAAACCATTGTCAGTCAATTTACAATTTTTTTTAGAATTTTTAAAATATATAAAAATTGTATGAGATGTGATGAATGATGCAAAAACTAAGAGTTGAATGCCCACCTTATTCAACCCCACTATTTTTTGTCACAATTAAAGAAATAGAATCTTGCCACATCCAACTTTCTATCAGATGAACAAACAGAGGTTTATAGAATTTCTTAGTTTGACCTTATGAGTGGTTTGTGCAATGGTTAGGGTTTAGGCAAAAGAGGAAATGATTGAAAATTTAAAAAAAAAAAATTTAACAAATAGATGAAAGATAGCAATATAGATGATTATGAAGTTTTTGCTAACCAACCAATGATAATTGAGGAAAGTTTTGTTTTATACAAGAAAATTTTCAACTATTTTTTTAACCATTTTAGGCAATGTTAGTTGCCCTAGCCCCTAAGTTGTATAAAATTTCTTGTCTTGTAGCCTAAAACTCTCACCATATTGTTATTGTGACCTAGAAACAACCAGAACCACAAACACAATTTTCATATGAAAAAATTGAAAATGAATATATATTTTAGGAGAAAGTGTAAAAAAAATAATCCTTAATTTGACCCTTTTATATTTTGAAGTCTGTGAAATTTCTTTTTACAAAATATATTTTTTTTATTTAAAATCTGTTTATTTCGCAGAAAATATTTTATTGAAAAACATTTTCCATATTTTTTTATGTTTGGAATGTTTTTGAAAAATTAGTCAATAGAAAAATTTTTTCAAGTTAATAAAAAACTAAGGCTTTTTTAAAGAAAATATTTTTCCAAAAGTAAGTTATTTTCTGTAAAACAAATGGAGTCTTAGAATATTTACTTTATACAAAGCAAAAATAAATCTAATTATGCTCTAATCCAAAAGCATATCATTCACCAAGTTAGTGGCCAAATACTTTTTCCTTGTATTTTCTATAGAAATGACCTCAAAAATGTAAAATTAGTCAAAAAGTAGTGATATCTTGATATCAAATAGAAATATATGGTAGTAGAATATAACCCAACTCACCCAAGAGTCCAAGACCAATGAAACAAGGAGGAGTAGGTGGGAAATTGAAAACAAAATGAAAACCAATCGCATATGTTTTAAATAGGAAAAAATTGGCAAATGAGATTATCATACCCAACTCTTGATCATAATTTCCACTTTTGTGTGAAAAGTGAAAACTCCTCCTTTCATTATGTGTGAAAAATACACACTCAAAGGTCACACATCAAATGAAAATTTCCACTTATGAGGTTTCTCCTGAAATCATCATAACAAAAATGGTAGGACCCAGTGTTCTTTTTAACAAGATCATGCAAAGCAATAACTTTGAAACTCCTATTCATTGCCCTTTACAACAAGTAATATAACAGTGCACATGGATAAAGATGAAAGGCAAAGACCTGTAGATCAGTATTGGCAATAATGAGACATTGAGACTTCTTGTTCGTGACTTAGTTTACTTGAAGCATAGTCTAGTGGTTGTGTGTCAGCTTCATAATACAAGTGATCATGAATTTAAATTCTGATGACCTTTTCCTCTAAAATTTTTTGATATACATGTAGCAGTTCATGAATTCAAATTCTGATAGCCATTCCCTTTGAAAGTTTCCAGTATACCAAAAAAAAAAAAAAAAAAAGTTGTTGTCCACAAGCATGCACAAGACCACAGTTAGACTTGATTTCTAAATCAAGTAGAAGACCCCGAAATTTGGCATTAATTGAGAGAAAAGAAAACCCTAGTTGGTTTGAGCCTTAACCTTAGTCAGAAAATTGTAAACAAGAAGTCAATGTCAATGTGTGGAATCCAAGCCAAGAAATTAGCAACAGATTGAATAATGGAGTATTAAGTCAGTTTTGGCATCATTTTTTCAAAGGAATTACTTGACAAGCAATCTCAGAATTCAATTGACTTCTTCAGTCTATGATATCATCATATTCGAATAGTTTTCAAAGTTTCTGTAGTACTTTTGACAATTAGAAGAAACTTTTACATGTAGATGGCTGAAAATTCTGGTCTCTAACAACTGAATTCACTGACTACTATCCTTGAGCATCAATTTTCAGGCATTTTAACTGGATACTGCAAATTTCACATCGTATGAGATATAAAACAGATAATTACATCCAACATACTGAACTCAGGTTTTTTTTTTTTTTTTTAAATGTTATAATGTTAGCCATAATCTTTAATTTGAATTTTATAAGCACCATAACCAAATTTTCATTTTCAAATTTCTCTGAATCCATTTGTTATTTGGCTAAAATTGGCTTAACAATTGATGCAATAAAGTTAACACATGATTTATATGAAATAATTAGTATTATGTGAGAGAAATCTTATAGTAAAGTTGCAGATAAAAAGTTGAAACATTTTAATTGTTATTCAAGTATAATTTAGTGGTATTTATAAAAATTGAACTAATAATTTTTTTTTTTCTATTTGATGATAGGAGTTTTCTTTGGAACCCTAAAATACAATACTTCATAGAGAAATGAATGACAATTTAAAAAAAAACCAAGAATCCATATTGTAATGGTTTATAGAGTTTATGATTGACATAATAATATTTTAAAATGACTCCTAAATTTGCTATGTGATTATCCCAATAATGATAATATAGGCACCAGAAAAAAGTATGTGAAACAGAAAATTAGTCAATTCCCCATCTATCTTCTTAAAAGTAGTATGCAGGGATCAATTATAACCCAAAGCACGTATCTTTGCCAAAGATTAAATATTTAAATTCTCTGTTATATCACAGAGCACATTCTTGGCAATATTGCAGGAGTATTCATAAACATTCAGGAAGAAGAGCATAAAAGAGTTCTAAGATATATTCATCGGTTTCTGATAGAATTGCTCAGGAATTTGTGAGAGAACAGTACAGCAACATGGTGACGTACAGCAACATGATAAAAATGGTGACCAGATTTAGAGCACTTAATATAGTACATCACATTAATGTCAACCAATATTCTATAAGCACATGACTGAAACTATAAATCACATCTTATGGCGTGCTTGTGTTTATTACATATGAAATACAGATATGCAGCTTCAGATGCAATGAAATTACCTAATTTGGCACGAGAAGAATTATTGCTCATAGCATGACCCTGGACCAGTTGGAGGTTGTCGAGCATAGTAATTTGTGACAGGAGCAGCTTGCACTCCACGCCTATTCAATAGGCATCTGAAGTAGTGGAAGCGGGGTAAAGCTGTTAAAGTAATGTCTCCCGAAGATATGGCCTCTCTCCTACTCCATAAGCGCTCTACATTGAAGACAAAATGCAAAGCAATGCCATGCTTCAGAGCCAAGAAGAAATACATGAAACATTATTTAATATTGAAAATACAAGTCTTCATCAATGATGCATGAAAATAACAAGAAAACCGCAAATGGACTGATTGTTATTAAGCACTGGTACCAAAGTGGGAAATTCAATTAGCAGCGATGCAGATTTGGAATTAGAACTGTTAAGGATGACCTGTTTATGCTTGTCGAGTTACATACAAACAACTCTGTAGTGTTTTGATTTCAGATTTTCCAATTCCCTAATTGATATTGGATGGATCAGAGTACGTCTTAATTTGAAAACCTTTTTTTAAACGTTTTATTTGATTGGTTTGTTTCTTTTTAGGAGGACCAAGGATGTGTCCTATTCTCATTATCACACATTCATCTGTTCTGTCCTAATAAAAGTTCTTTTGTAGAAAAACTTTCAGCAGAAATCAAAATGATCCCAATAGACGTATAATTTATTGGAACTTTGAACTAAATTTCCATTTGTTATATTTATAAAGTCTTGTATTGAGATAAAACAAATAAATATAAAAAGTGGTTTTCAGTCTGACAGTGTTATGTTTTAATGTAACTCTTAAAAGATTATCTATGTTGAATCCAGGGATACCTGCAGCTGCTGCCGCTCGAGGCCATATTGTTTGCTGAATATCTGAGGTATCAGCTGTCTCACCCCACATGCATACTTCTCCTCCAATCACAAGCTCTTGCTCAGCAACAGTATTTATTCCTTCCACTGGCTCAGCTTTGTAAACATCATCCCAAGGGACATCTAGATGATCAAGATACCAAAAACCTTGATTGCTGAAAATGCATCTGAAACCTTTTGCAACAGCCTTTGGACAAACTCCACCACCCAACCTGGGCCACCACATAAAGGAGTTCATGCTTGAGATACTAACAGGGTAACACCTTTGGCTTGATGATGTACTTGAAAAGTTAAAAAAGATAGAACACACCAGTTGTGCACTATAGTCCTTGGATGAAGATTTGATGCAAACGCATTGAATGTTTCCTCCCTGCCATGAGAAGTTTTAGATTGCACATATCTATAGAGCTAAATAAATGACAGAACATGATACTGAAAAACCCTGATCCACCAAGGAATCACGATGGCGAACTGGATAATGGGTTATTCTTCCTGTTCAGACGGGCAGAGCTAGGTCTGAAAAAAAGATAGCACCAACTGGCCCTTGGACTTTCTGGGATTCCTGGTCTGATTGACCAAGGTCCAGGCCTAAGAAGCATGTTTAATAGCTGATCCATTCAATAACAGAAGTACAATTGGCAAATTGTTGAAAATTATTTTTTATTGGTTTGCATACAAGAAACATTAGGTACTTCATACTCGAAATTTTATTAGGTATTTTTAGACAGAGAAATCCAAAATCCTAAAATAAATGAAATATTAAAAATAAGTTTATTGGTGTAGCTATGAACATACCAGTTGACTGGGGTCCAACCTTTTGAAATTGCTATTTCCTGAGCTCTTAGCACAAAATATTGATATGCATCCTTAGCAGTCAAGTTGCGATCCTGAAGCCTACAATTACATCAGTGAATATATGATAAACATAATCTTAATAACATTAGGAATTTGGCAAAAAAAAAAAAAAAAAAAACATTAGGGGCTCTGAAATTAAAATTTAGAAAATGAAACATTCAATCAGAAAATAAGTAAACAATGAATGACCATTATCTGCTAGTATGAAAAGTAACTGCAGTCCTCTTGGATCAATATCTGGCCCTTAGTTCAATTTCAATGCATAATCCATCATCGAAGTTTACCCAAATACTTAAAATTTATCCATGCACAACGATAATAATAAAAAAAAATTTGAAGCATCAAATTACAGAGAAAAGCCAGTCACCTTGTTGATCATTTTTATCATCCAAATACACCAGTTAAACACTAAATCCTGCCACCTTCAAGTTTCTACAGCAGACAGATAAGAAACCCAAAAACACAAAACTTGACTGTTCTTGGAATGACAAACCACAAGTTTAGAAGCATGCGTGCCAGGAAAAGCATGTTAGACTTTACAAAAGGACCACATCCGAACCAAATGTCCAGAAGCAATTCTTTTCTTGGAAAGATGAAACCAAGAAGTTAAGAAACATGCATGCCATGAAAGCATGTGAGGCAGGACGCAAATAACATCCAGAACAACTCTCCAACCCAGGTCTAAACTCATTATCAATATTGTTATTCGGGTTGAAAGAACTGGATCTTATCAAAGGTAGCAAGAAAAATTTAACACTAGAGTCATGAATGATTACAAAAGATCCAACAGCAGAGTCTTAGGCATTCTCTACTGGTCGGAGCTCACTGTTATTAATGTACCACATAAGAAAAGGATCTCACAAAAAAAGATAGAATGAAATGACCAATTCTATTTTCATGGTTCGAAGGCTATATCTAGCACATCTACACAACACAATTCTACTGAATAACTTCTAAATGCCAAATATCAACAACAAGAATTCGAGTGATATTTTCAGCAATGTCCTTCAAGCTAGATTCTAGCTAAACAAACCTTATGCGCTTATTTGAATAACAGTTGCCTTGTAATTGTGAATCATCAGGTAACAAGTGAAGATGAAAAAACCAAATCGGTTCAGATACATACCATTGCTTCACATGTGGAGTGGAGCTCCAGCAATCTGTCAAGAATTGAACAAATTTGAATCACTAAACACCAAAAGCCATCCAAGCATAAAATTATTGCATGGAGATAGAGAGAGAGAGAGAGAGAGAGAGGTGGTGAAGAGGCAGGGGCAGGAGGTTAGCAGCAGCAAGCCACAGATTTTTTAATTATGCGTAAATATAAGCATATAAAGCAAATAAGAGTCAATGTTATCAATAATAATGATCACGAGCTAAAAAACATTGGTAGCCTTAGTTCTTAGACATTGTTACTCTTTCAAGCTCTCTTCATACAGGTCTTATTTTCTTGAACAAGAAAAGTGCCTGAGTGCTAAGAATTAAGATAGAAAAATGAGACTTTTAGCAAAACTGGGGGAATGAATTTTCAATAACTTTTAAGCTGCAAAATTCATTTAAACACTAATGATTCTGTTATTCTCATAATTCCAAGGCTAGTTTGGTCATTTTGCTGGTAATAGACAAAATTGAATACATCAGAAATACAAAAAAAGTCTTGCAGTTGCACGCTGGTACTGCAACAGCAGAACAGCTCTTAAAAATGCAAAGTCTTCTAAATGCAGCACAGAATCATTATAAATGAATCATTGCCAATTCAATGTGACCAGAATTTCAGCTTTAATAGTCATATTAATTATAGTACAATATATCGAACAGAATATTTGCCTTCTGTCTAACCCATCAGAGAACCTTCTTCTTCTTCCTTTTTTTTTTCCCCTGCAACTGTGCTACTTCTTTTGCCAATTAAGAGATACCAAAAATCTTAGCTTCCGACAAGAAAAGCATGCATACTAACCTGTGTTAACCTCATCACCACCCAAGTGGAAGAACTCAAAAGGGAAGATTCCTCTCATGTCTGTAAAACAAAAATTATAAAAAAAAAAAAAATTATTAAAAGAGAGGACATGGTACATATGCCAAAAACGATGAATGTATTTTGTTGTCAAAAAACATCCACCAAGTTGAAAGCCCAAGAACTACAAAGATTTCAACTCCATAAAATGGGTTACTAAAGAATTTAACAACCAACTTCCACATGCTAATTAACCCACCCAAAATCCATTTAATTTGTTCATCGGAATCTCTCCACATTAATTAAAACTAATGTTAATATCAACAGAATAAATTGCACAGAACCGCTAGCAGGTAAAAGGAATAAAGGAAGCTTGACCTGTCAGGATTCCAGATAAAACATCAAAAGTAAAATTTTTTGCTACATCGAGTGGCTCTCTACAGGAAGCAGAAGGCCAAAGATCAGGATATCCAGTTCCCCTGCATAGAAAGATCACATATTTGAAGAATTTCATGTAAGGAAGAATTGCCTGCAGTACCACTGGATAGACCACTATATACAATTAATCAATTATGATCTCGAGTAGGAAAAGTTTATGCCTCAACTCAAGTGCATTTGTCTTCTTAAATTCAAGGCAATGGTAATACCAAGAGAAATGAATGAATTTAAAGGAGACACTTTAAATTCTGTTCTCCAAACCAGGTTTGCTCAAAAGATAAAACTTCCAGAAAAAGTAAAATCTGAGCGTCTATAATATACTTCATTCTAATTTGGAGTGATCAAAAGGTACAAAGATACAAGCCTTCTAATTGCTACTGACTAAGAACTATATGCCAAATCCTAGCTAAACCAAGACAATTTCTCAGTAGATATATTCCCTATGCACGTAGAGGTTTGTGACTAGTGAATTACTATAACAAGAATAGAAAATAAGTAGGTTCCTTACCATGATTCTGCATGACCAGGGACATCTACTTCTGCCATAACATTGATGCCTGTCATATACCACCAAGAAATATCAACAAAAATGCATAAATGTTATTTTAAACCAGAGGCATTGACCCTCTAAGAAATATTATATAGCTAAACTTTTACCAGGCCTATTAGCGAGTCAATTCAACTTATCATTTCCATTAAAGTTTATAACCATATTCAACTAAATAAGTGTCAAAAAATTTGTTAATTCAGATATATGGCCTAAAAATAGTTTGCCTGAAGTTTCAACCCATAAAGATGAGACTCACCTCTTAATTTAGCAAAGCTTCATGTTGATACATGGAACCGTCAAAAAAAAAATTGATGTTAGCCTAGGCAAAGCAAGGAAAGATGACGTATAATAAAATGAGCAAGATAAGAAGCCATATAACAGGGAAGAGAGAGAGGAAAGGAGAAGAATAAGAAGAACTAAATTGCCTGTTTGATCCAAATATTAATTTTTGGATCATGCATGTCTCATTCACTTAAAGCTTTACCTTTGCTTTACTATGTTCATCACCTGTAACATTTCTTTCTCTTTTTTCTTAAGTGACAATTTCATAATAAAGAGATCAGCGAATCTTACTTTACAATTTCATAAGCATCCTCCACTGTGTATCGCTCCCACTTTGTATATGAACCTTTCCACAATTTTGGATATGTTGGTACTTCTAAAGGAAATGACTGCTCATCTATAATGTGCCAATGAAGGACATTCTACTGAATGCAATTTCCAATATCAGTATTATAATGCAAACTAATGAGAGAATAAAGCATGGTAAAAGGAATAAGTGTGCATTTGACTTAATTCTGATGGTGAAATACAAAGCTCCCAAATGAACAACATATCTTACAAGTTTAGCATATGACATTGATTCAATTATCTGCTTAATAACATCAATTGGTAAATAATGCCTGGATGTATCTGCAAAAGTGCGTATTAAGAAGAGAATTTTAATAACATTTCCGGAAAAAAATTTTGTGCTGGGGAAAAAATTTTGCAATTTTACTTTCTTTCATTGCAGAAGAAATCAAAAAAGGAGGCTCACCAAGCAAAAGCCCACGATATGCAAATCTTGGTTTATCTTGAATGTACCATGGTGCCTTGTAGATTTGTACAGATTTAGTTCCATAATCAAATGCACATAATTGGCTGAATGTCTGGAAGATCACAGAAAAGAATATTCAATGAAGAAAGGTGATATGCACCTTAAAGCACATCAATATCTGACAGCAGTTAGTTGCATATTTAGAAGCAATATTAGCATCTACTCTTCAAGCAACTGCAAGCACGCAGCTTAATAAGCGTACAGAGTTATAAATAAGACATCTATTAGAAAAAGTACACAATAAAAATGAGTTAAACAATTTTCAGAATTCAACTCCCAAAATTCTGATGCCTTTTACTGAAATGCCAATCAAATCATGGTAGAATGAAGAAAATTTTGGCTTTGGCATCATTAAACTAACTCAACATCTATAGCTTCTTCAGGGCCTTCATTGTCTAGGAAGTATGGAAGATCATGAATTCATGATACTGATACTTATGGGGATCCTTACTGTACTATGTCATAAAATTCTGATAGTTGGCTGAGTCAGAATCAAAATAAGCCAGACAGGAGGTACTGATGGAATGAAGAAAAGCAACAGAAAAAAAAAATCAATATAAAGAAAACAAAACAACAATTTGTATCCATTGATACATGATACCACGTCATGTGAAAGGTTAAACACTAATTTAAATTCACCAATCTGCTCAGGTCTATGAAGTATAAATAATCATATCAGACAATGTTCACAAGAATTCTCCTATACAATCTCTCCCATATTTTATAATACAATCTCCGCGCATTTGGTTAAATAAATAAATTTGGTTCAGTATCCATTTTGGGGTGGGGCATCCATGCTTAGAATAGCAATGCATCCATATAAAACTGTACCAACAACAGTTTTTCCCACGGATGCCATAATTTATTTACAGAATTCTTCAAACTGTTATTACAGACAAAACTTTTAGCAGTCCCACCACCCAAACGACTGCAGTTTTAGACCCAAAAAAAAAAAAAGGGCGCGAGAAATAGAGAGAGAGTATCTGGAGCCGTCTCTAGATGGTTTTAAATATGTATTGGCAGTAATGTATCAGATTTTTTAGTCTACCAATATGATATTTGCCAGTACGATATAGGTGATTGGAAATCACATATTTTTTTAAAACAAATTTTATAATAAATGGTTTTTTTTACTGTATATTTGTCACTGTAAATTATTAGATATAAAAGATTATCATAATATTTGGTTGAAGTATTTGCTTAACATTTATTTGTCTCATTTTGCAAAATTTGGAAAAATTATTCAGATAGCAGTAGACAATTCAATCTGATATGATCCAATACAGGGTTTCGAAAAATCCGAAATCATTATTTAAAACCATGCTCTACTACTTATGCTCACAAAACCTAATCCGTTATAGAAAAAATGCAATAAAAATGAATTAGCTAGTCTCCATGTCAAAAATGCAATAAAAATGAATTAGCTAGTCTCCATGTCATTCTCCCCCACACCCTCTCAGTCTCATCTACTGGGAAGCAGCAACCAAACTTTGAAAAAGAGCAAACTATTCACAAGTGATTTAAACGTGAAAGTAATTATGCATGTGACTACTTTATTATGCAATTCACTGATAACCATAAATACCTCCAATCCTCGCAATGCGCCAAAGACAGTATTTGCCTGCAAAAAAGGGAATATGAATATTATTTGCCTGCAACAAAGGTAGGAGCTATATTCCTTGAATGAAAGCATAACCAACTAGAAAAAATGCATGATCAAATTTCACATCCATGGATTAATAACTGAACTTAATATAAAACCCATGCTACCCTTTGTTCATTAAGATTTTCTTTTCAGTAATCAGAACAAAATAAAGCCCATATACTGGTATTAAAGAAACAACTTAGTAAAATTAAATGATCCATCCTAAGAGAAAAATAACAGTTGAAAATGGTACTTTAGCAAATGAAATGTAACATGTTACCCATCGAATAACCAAATCAATAACAAAACTACGTCTGGGTTTCCATCTAAACCATTGAAACAACCCCATAAAAGCTTAAAGTTCAAAACTTTTACCTCAATTGTCGCCTCTGCAATAATCGATTGCCGATCATTCTTATCCACAAATAAGGTATAACTCTCATCCACTCCAAACTGAAGCTGAAAATAACTCAAGACCCACAAATACAAATGGTTCAAAAACCTCTAAATTATAACATCAATGAAATTCAAAGTTAAAAAAAAAATCTCTAATCACTCACTTCTTCATTATCAGACTGAACCACAATTTTCAATTTACTGATGTCATAAACCGATCTTCTATATCTAAACCTCTCAAAAAGAGAAAAGCTCTGAGTGTGCTTAAAGATAATCCGCTTGTATCTTTCAAACGCATCTTCAATGATTGTGGATTTGCCTCCGTCACCACTGACAACAAGGGAGAGGGCAGGATCAATTGAGAGGGTGAGATTGCCGGAAGTGAAATCGGACGGCAACGGCCAGACGTAAGTAAGCGTATCATCGAGTTCAAAGGCGAAATTCAGCCGTAGAATGGTGAAGATTGTGAGAATTGATAGAGACTTGAATGAACATGGGGACATTGTGGAAGGAAAAAAAAAAAAACAGAACACGAAGATGCAGAGACAGAGTAAGAGCGAGAAATGCTGAAAGTATTAGGCTGTGCTGGTGAGTAATTGAATATACAAATTATTCTGTTTTCGAGTTTGTTGGATGCTTCTTTGCTGTCAAGCTAAGAACTCAAAAGGTAAAAATTCTGTTAATTTATGAGATTTGGTGAAATTCACTACTCAAAACTTATTTTTTGATTCCTATTAAAAAAAAAAACTTATTTTTTGATAAATTTGAATGTTTAAACCATAATTAACTAATTTAATAGAAAATAAAAATATTTTATTATAAAAAAATTAAAAATTAATTAAATAACTGATGAATTAAATATTAACAAGTAAGAACTCGTTAATTTAATTTTCAAAATAAAAATCTTATTAATTTATAAATTAGGTCGCTAATAATTAATCATATTTTCTATATTAATTATATTTTAGTTACCATTTAAACTCAAAATTTTATAAATTTGGAGTATATTCTAATATCATTAAATTAATACTTATTTTAAAAGAGTCAAAAGAACAAATATATTTGTCAGTTAAAATATTTTTTAAATTGAATAATCATAAATACTTTCGAGTCAAATATTAAAAAAATTTAATTTTACAGTGATTTAATGACTTATTTTTCATTATTAATTTATACACTTAAAATTATTTATAACTATTGCTTAATATTTGTCAACGTATTGAAAGATCCAACCATACACAATATTTTCCAAATAATTGAAAGAGTGATCATATTAAGTTGAGATATGCATATAGCCACATTGTTTGTTTTTAAATGATTTTATTTGTTCTAATTATTAAAATCTCAAAATATTTTTTTTTTGAATACAGAGAGAAGTAATTGAATTTGAATCTATTAATTGAACCATATATAAATTTATCAGTAAATTATATTTTAGAGTGCAAAATTTTAAAACAATTAAATGGTAATTCAAATTTTTTTTTAACATCTAAAATGACATTTCTTCAAAAAAAGCAATAATTTCAACTTCAATATATCAAACAAATTCACATAAGTGAGGATAAATAGGGACGAATCTAGTGCCTCAATTTTGAGGACGATATAAATTTATTTGGAAAATTTTGAGACGGCAAACTCATTTATTGTTAAGTTTTAGATTTTTTTAATCCAAGTTATGTTGGGAAAAGTATTTGAAGTGCTAAAGAGGGTATAACTCAAGAGGTGAGATGGAGAATTGACAATGGCAACTCAATTTTGGTTTAGAATGATCCTTAGATTAAAAGCTTATCTTCTTTTTGTGTGCAATCATAAGTGGTGGAAGGCTTTGAGGATTTGCATGTTAGTGATTTAATGCTAGAAAATGGACTTTCGGAATGAAGGGCTATTATCTTTTTTGTTCAGGCAAGAGGAATCGGTTGCAATTTGTAAAACTTCACTGCCAAAGCATAGTGTTCATGATAGCCTTGTATGGCACTTCACAAAATCGGGCGCTTATACAGTAAAATCAAGCTATAGGCTGCTAATGGATATAAAAAATGATTATCATCCTTTTGTAATGAATCCAGGTTGGCAAAGGCCATGTCATTTGGCAAGCAGGAGTGTAAAGTGTTCCTTTTAATTAGTTACGGCCTATGTGGGGTGGATATTGAGCATTTGTCGCATATTTTTATGGGTAGCTCTTATGCTTCCCATTGTTGGTTAGCGGCTAATGTTGCTTTGCAAGTACTTGGGTATGAAGAGTTTCATGAGTGGCTTCTCTAGTAGAGATGCTTTTGATGAATTATGTAAATTGGCAATGGTACATTAGAGAATTTGGAGACAACGTAATTTACAACTATGGAAAAATCAAGTTGTTCTACCAGCTCAAGTAGTTGCATTAGGCTCCCATTTCTTTCAACAATGGCATTAATCAAAAAAGAAGAGTAATAGCATTAAAGAGATAGAAGCCACCACTTTATTTCTTAGTGCCGCCCTCAAGTCGGAAGGAAGAAGTTGAACGTGAATGCAACAATGGTTTTTAATCCACCAACTATTGGTCTAGGCATGGTTCTAAGGGACTCAAACGGTATTTTAATAGCATGCAAATCCTTGTGTTTTAACGTTAGGGGCATTGTGAATGAGGTAGAGGTGTTAGGTTTGTATGAAAGCTTGAAATGGTTGGTGAGCCAAGATTTTATGATATCTTATATTATTGAAGAATCCATTATATATGGGGCAACTGTAGCAAATTCACATCTATTCTCTGTTTCTTAAGACGTGATTATAGTCGTACAAAAGGTAGGAATAAGACTCGTTTATGATTGGATACAGCTGACGAGGACAATGGTCCACATTTTGTTGATTGGATCGTAGCCCAGCCCTACAACCTTTAAACTTCAAAGTCAAGCTTGTCAAATCAGGCCCAATTATTCAACTGGAAAAGAAAATTTTCTTACAAAATCTTAATTAAATTATTAAAAATTAATATCACCTTAATTAAAATATATTAAAATTAAAATTTAATCTTAATTAAATTATTAAAATTTATTGTGGAATTACTTTGAACTTTTATGAACAAAATTTCTCCATGAAATTTTTTGAGATACTCTCGCTTGTTAGTAGATCTGTAGATGCATTTAAGTTAATACATTATAGATAGGTACTTTTCAGTATATGTAATGTAATATATTTATTATTAATTAATTTTTAGTTTTTCATAATTCCTCAATTTAAATTTATAATCTCAATTCATATTTTTTGGTTCAATACACGATGTCCTTAAAATAGATTCGTTCATAACTGTGATTTGTTTATAACTGTGGGTGTTTGAATATTAAGTCGTTTATTTTACAGGATACAGTCAAACATAACAAAAGTTTAATATCACATCTATTATTCCAATTGAACTTAAAATTGTGAGACTCTATGGCATAATATAAAACCAAGTAGAGAGAAAACGAATTCTGGATGATTATATGAAAAGCTAGAGCTCTCTTTTATAGTGAAAATCAACAAGAAAAAACTGGTTCACTATAAATTATGAAATTATGAAATAATAATAAGTTAAAAAAATTTTAAAAAGTAAGTTAAAAGAAATCAATTTGAAATTGTTACCAAATTCAATTTCATTCAAACTTCCAACCATAAAAAAAAAAAAAAAAAAAAACACTAGGTTATGGAGTATATATAAAAGAAAGATGATGTGGTTTTGCATGACAAAATGACATAAAGCATTCAAATTCATCAGGCAAGACGGTGGTGTTAGGTGGAAAATAGCTAGCGTATGCGTGTCGCTAAAAAGCTTTTTAGCATTAATTTTTTTTAATATAATTTTGAATCTATATTGTCATATTCCAATATACAAAGACTTCTCTAACTCATTATTGTCTATCCAAATAAGACAAGGGTTATTTTGCATTTTCATTTTACTTTTTCTGTGCTGTTTTTATTTTGTATTTTGAATTAGGGATTAACATATTTTCAGTTCTATTCAGTTTAAAAATTAAAAATTAAAATTTCTAAAATTTCAAAATCGAATCAAACTGAATAAATATTTTAAACCAAATTTTAAATTTTGATTTAGTTTAGTTCGATCTGGTCAGAAATCAATTTTCTGATTCGATTTTTATTTTTTATATATAACATAATATATAAATATATATTAATAATGTACAAAATATATATTATATAAAATAATATATAAAATAAAAATAATATTAAAAATATATTTAAATATGTAATTTTGATTTTTCAGTTTGAATAGATTTTGAAATTTTTAGAAATTCCATGAGATATACTTTATTCGATTAAAAACATTATTTTTAAAATTGAAGTGGCAAGAAAGTCTTATTCACCACGAGCAAACACAGTTTACTATTAAAATAATCATATTGCAAAGGAAAACATTTCACCACAAGCAAACACAATTGCTAATAAAATAATCATATTACAAAGAAAAACATTTCATCACCACCAAACACAATTAGAGTTTGTTTGAAATTATTGTTTGCAGCTAAAAAAACACTTTTTAAATTTTTTATTTAATTAATTTTTTTTTATTTTTTTGATATTACTTTTTTCAAACATACTTCTTAAAAAAATATTTATTCACGTGCTTCTTTTCAAATGACAATTTTCAAAACTTAAAAATTCAAAAAAAAAATTTTGAAAACGCTTTTTCAACTGTAATGCCAAATAAATCTTACTATTAAAATAACAATAATGCTTATTAGATTAATTTAATCCGAATATTATTGTCATTTGATCCGAATCAATAAAAATATATTAGATATTTTCATTATTTAATAAAAAATAATATTGTCATTTCTATATTGTAGTAAAAAGTTATTACATATAATTCTCTTAAATAAAAAATTAAGATTTTCATATTTCAATTAAATTCAAGTCTCTTTCTCTAATAAAATACTTTAAAACTTACAATTTATGTTAATAAATAATTGCAATCTCTTTATTCATTAAAATACTTTGGAACTTACAATTTATATTAATAAATAATTATAATATATTTTTTCATTAAAATGTTTTGAAACTTACAAGTAAATTTTAATAAAATCTATTGACTTCAATGTAGCTAAACACCATTGAATAATCTAATAAAAATAATAATTTCTATTGAAAATGAAGAATTATAGATAAAAAAAAATCACTTCATTTCTAAATGAAAATCAAGAAAAAGAGAAAAAACAATTATGTTTTTAATTTCTATTGGAAATCAAGAATAAGAGCAAAAAATTTTACATCATCAAGGTAAATAGTATGATTTAGTAAAGACTATATAGTAGCACTATTAATATAAGTTCAACTTAATTAAAATATAATTAATGAAATATAATAAAAATTTAAATTATGATTAGTACAGATCATGATGTAACAAAATCGATATAAGTTTAGCTTAATCACAATTTATTTGATTAATAAAAAATTAGTCTTAATTAGTATAGCTTAATCACAATTTATTTGATTAATAAAAAATCAGTCTTAATTAGTATAATCATAATTTAGTACCATTGATTTAAGTTTAATTTTAATCAAAGTTCAATTGATGAAAATACAATATTTGATAATAGCATGAAATATTAATCAAAATCCAGTTGATGAAAATTTGTGATTTGGTTAGCATATAACATTTCGTGGCACTATTATTGCTAATTTTATTGAATCAAAATTTAATTGAATAAAAATTGAGACTCAATTTATATATAATATAATATGATGCTATTACTGTTAGTTTAATTGAATCGAAATCCAATTGATAAAAATTGTGAAGTTGATTAACATATAATATAATGTTACACTATTATTATTAGTTTATTTGAATCAAAATCCAATTGATGAAAAATAAAGACTTAATTAATATATAGCATCATATGGCATTATTGATGATAGTTCAATATTAATCAAGGTAGTTCAATATTAATCAAAGTTCAATTTAATAAAACTAAAATTTTAATGTATAATTTTTACATTATATAATAATCTATGAAAATGACACCATTGAAAATAGATTAATTAAAGTCCAATAAATTAATACTTAAATTTAAATTTAAATTATCATATTATATAATAATAATAATATGATAATAAATAATTTTTCATCATCAAATTAATTATTAATTAAGTGAAACAATTAATTTGATTGCGTTACACTCCCTTGCAACTAGTTTTGCAAATCTCTAAATTTTTTTTTGTAACTACTTTTAATCAATGCATGCAGGCTATTAATTGTATTAGTATATAATTTAATTTAATTGCACATATATTAATATAAAAATCTAAAAATAATTAAATTATTTTTTCAAATTAGTTAAGAAAATGTTTACTTTATTTTCAATTTATCCCAATCTTTTTATTATAGATATGAAAATATAATCAGTCCCAAAACTAATTTAACCTTAAGATTCTTTTTATTTTATAATAAAATAATTATTGTCTACATTAATTCATATCAAATTTCAATGTATTGGTATGAAAATTTATAAAACTAAATTTATTATCTACTTTGATTGGATATAAAGATTATATTTGTATTTTAACATATTAAAATAAATGTACTAAATGCATTTGTTATTGATCAAATTGATTCAAATAGCATTACTTTTTTTTTTTTTACCTTCTCTTATTTATTCTTTATTTTTATGATAACATATAAGTTAAATTTGTGAATTTACGTATCATCAAAAAAATAAATAAGGCAATAAGAAAAAATAAAAAAGAAAAGATATTTAGCACTTTTTTACTTATAAAATAATCATATTACAAAAAACAACATCTACGAGATAATTAGAATCAAATGTTACTGTTGACTTGCAAACTTCAAGTTCTAGATAAGCTTTTTGATACCTTTTTTTCCCTATTTTTTGATGCGCATATATAATTTATATGCACAAGAAAAGAATAATACAATGTAATTAATTAAACCTTGGCCCTTAGCTCTAGGACGGGGTGTCCTTATATATAGAATAGAATATAGACTCCAAGGAATTATAAAAAAGAAAAAAAATTAGAATACGCTTTCATTTTAAATTTTATAAAGATCGTTCTTTATAAAAATCATTCTTTTGAATTTAATTCTGATTGAAATTCGAATTAGAATATAAAAAAATTAGAATTCGAATATGAGATATATAACAGTGGAATAAAATTTATTCACACGTATTATTTAAATTTTATACTTTATATTGTCTTAATGAGTGGTGATTTGATTTTGCCCTAAAAAATTTTTGCTTATAGAAAACGTAACCACTTGAAATGCGGAACCCATATTCAAAATTGGATGCTATGAGTATACTTTTAATAAAATGGTTGGTAAAATTCTCATTGATCAGATAGAGACCCATCATGGACCCCTTGATCCAACTTGCCTTAGTACCTTTTGTCACACACCCTTTCACATCTCTATTGTTGGAATCATATGTCGAGTACAATCAATCTCATCTAAGTTTTATCACCTTTTCTTCCCTTGTATTGGGGATTCATCAATTTGGAGATATTTTCAATATTAATTCTATTTGAATTATTTTTTATGCTTTTAAAATTTTTAGTAAATTTTTGATAAATTATATTAGAATCAAACTAAAATATTTAATTTTTCTCAAATTATAGTTTTTTAAACTCTCAATATTAAAAAAATAATTTGTTAAAACATCTGAATCATAATATCAAATGCATACTTTATAATCTATCAATTAATACTAGGTAGATTCATGTTATCTGTGGATATAATAAATTAATTTTTGGAAAATTTTTACTTATATTGATATTATTTTTTGCTCTATATATTATTATTTTATTGAATTAGTATATACATGTAGTATAAATAAAAATTATCCTTCATTTTTTAGAAAAATTTTGGGTTATAAAAGAGAATCATATATAAAAATTTTAAATTCATAAATAAAATTATTAAATTATGAGATAAATATACTCAAGTGTTGAATTATTATCCAAATATCATTTCTTAAAATTTAGAATTTTTTATTCATTGAAGGACTAATGAAGTAAAATAATATTGTGAATTATATGAACAGTTCTTAAATCCCTCACAAAATCAGTGAAAACTTTTATAGTCTAGAAAATTCAAGCATAAAATCTTTCATTCTTTATTTTTTTAAAAGAGAAAATCAACTGAGCTTTATTTTATTGACGAAAATATTTACATAAAAATCATAATTGATAAATAAATTAAAATTTGAAGTATAAATAAATTTTTTATAATTAAAAATATAAAAATTTAAGGTAAAAAAATTCTATCAAATAAGTTGAGCATGCTTGTGTCCCAATGCCTTTTTTTTCTTTTGCCAAAGTGTCCCAATGCCAATTGAGGAATAATTTTGTAACATGATACCAAATAAGGAATGGCTACCTATCAAACAATTCAAGTTTATTTGGAAAATTATTAAGTATGATACACATCTTGCTGAGGTGTGATAGAAATTATTAGGTATGAGTTAAGTTTATTATTTATTATTTTTCCTTTTATTTCATCGTTTTTAAATTTATTTATTTTTTTAAGCCAACCCAACCCTATCATTTAACATATTTATCATCAAAATTAAAAGTATATAAATACTAACAAATTTTTTCATATAAATATTTATAAATTCAAAATATCATATTTGGTATATTGAAAGTCCTTTTAAAATTTTATATTTTCAATACTACAGATTTTTGAAACTGACATTTATGAATAAATTAAATGAAGGAAAAATGAAAATTTTGAATTATCACTCAAAATAAAAATAATTTTAAAATAAAATAATAAATATATTTCAGCTATTTAATCAGACTGAAAATTAGAAAAGAAAGATGATGCATGATTTACTGATGAATCTAAAACCACTCCATAGCAGCAGTCTTTGTTATTTCTTGTTTTGTCAAATATTAGGGGTATTATTCGTACTAGCTTAAGCATCAATAAAATTTAGTCTTATTTTCTTATTTTCACGCTTAACTTATACTTTAAAAATTATTCCCCCCATTTTATTTTAATTGTTGTTATTTGAAAAAAAATTTAATTATTTTTCATTTTAAAATATCAATAAGACTTTTTTTTTTAAATTTAATTTATCCTTATCATTATTAGCATTTATTACTTTATAATTAATGCACATATTCTATAATCAATAAGGGTTATTTAGTTATTCATTTCATTATAAAAAAAGTGGATAATAAATAAAAATCATTATTTTTAAGATAATAATATTAATACTTCTATTAATTGCAGTACAAATTTAGAAAAATATCTCATATACTTTAAAAATAAAATGATAAATTAACCGTTTTATTATGTCTTTTTTTATTAAGTTACTATATAGATACTTATTTATGAATAAAATTTATTTTTTTATTGGCCACTTTAGTGTAATTAATTATTATTAATCTTTGTGAAACAACAATTAAAAATAAAGGAGTGGGCTAAATATGTTCTCTATATTGCATTCTTTTTACATTATTTATATTATTAAGGCGAAAAATGCTATACAATCCAATATTTTTATCCCAATAGATATGACATATTGTATTGGAAAATATTTCATATAATACACTTTAAAAAAGAAATTTGACAATTAAGATAATGACACATCAGTTGGGATAAAAATATTAAATTGTATAGCATTTTTCTATTAAGGCATGTTAATATATGAAATTATCCTGAAAGTCATTAATATAATAATATTATTATTAAAATTTGTCACATGTCTTAATTTATATGGAGAATGTAAAGTGAATGAAATATAGAGAAAATATTTAGCACTATTTTTAAAAATAAATAGAAGGAGTACCTTCTAAAAATTATTGCTTTCTTCCCATAAAATTATCTACTGGTCATTTTTAAGATATTTCAAAATAATTACTCACACTAACAATAAATATAGATATTTGTTAAAATTAATAATAATAATAAATAAGTATATATAGGGATATAAATGAAAAAATATGTTCTCTCCGTTTTATTTTAAGTGTCATATTAGAAAAAATTCATGTTTCATTTAAAATGTCGCTTTTATAAATTCAAGATAGTATTAATTAAAAAATTTTAAATTTACCCTTAATTATTAGATTTTCTAATTTTAGCTAATTTAGTTATTTTATTTTTTAGCATTATTGAATAAAAATAATTAGATAAATTATTATTAATTTTTTATAAAATTTATAATCACATATTATTTTGATCTGTGTATTTTATTTTTACATAATATTTAAAATAAAACAGAAAGAACAATAAAATTTATAAATTAATAAATAATTAATAATATTTTTTTAAAATATGGCGAGAGTAAAAAAAATAGATAATTTTTTTTTATACACAAAGAAGAATTCCGAAAACCGAGCCATAATAAATAAGAAGGAAAAAAAAATTCTCTTGCCATCAGTTACCCTATTCCTATTTGGCCAAAAAAAAAAAAAAAACAACCTATTCCTTGAAATTGCTTCATAGCATTCTTAACATTGTGACCAAGCGGGACCCATCAAAATGATATAAATGGCAAACACAAACAGAATCACATCACGGCTGTAATTATATCCCCAATGGGAGCATTGAAACAAAATCTTATCCTTACACGTGTCAGATCCACACGAAATCCTGATTTCTCGACTATGCCAGTCACGTGCTCACCATCTAGCCAATCAAATTCTACCACGTGGATAATACAAATTATCTTTCATTTTTAAAATTTTTTTCCAAATATTTATAATTAGATTTCTTGTGGTTTCCCACTTTCCCTTTCTCTGGTTCAAAAAAATTTCACCTGCCATGCTAATCACGACGTCCACTGTGTAGCCTCCATTTTTTCATATCTCCAAAATACCCTTCGTTTGCAATCAAATTTCCCATTCTCTATCCTTACTTTACATACAACGCATTATTACACTAGAGAGCTCCTTGAATCTGGAAGTTGTTCCTTGCAAGTAAACCCAATAATGGTGGAGCCGGTGACTCACGATAACGAAGAGGAGCTTTCCCTTTTACCACTCCATAACAATGGTGACCGGTCATGGCGGTTAAACTTCAATAGCTATCAGTTATCCGCGGAACACAAAGAGAAAAAGCCACCGTCTCGTGGCCTTCATGATTGCTATGGAGTTTTAGGTAATTTCACCCAACTTTACAATAAATATACACACACACTCTTTGATGCTTACTTGTTTATTAGTATCTGATCTTTTTTTTTTTTTTTTTTAATTTTTATTTTATTGTATGTGATTTTAGTTCAGATTGGAAATATTCTAGCCTTAGCTTTTGAGTTTTCTATATATATATATATATATATATATATATATATATATATATATATATATATATGTATATATATATATTTGCTTGTTTGGGTATTCATTTATTCACTTGGTCGATTACTTATTTTTTTGAAAGTTTTAACATTTATGCGAATAAAGAGTTTTTTTTTTTTTTTTTTGGGACCACCGATAAGATTGGAAGATTTGGAGAAGTGGGTTATTGATTGTTTCTTATTTTGTATAGGTAATTAGATCAGTTTATTATTTGTTCAAGTGGCTTTGGCTATGTATGGAGTAGTTGGCTATATAAGAGGGAATTTTTTTTGGTTTGAAAGGCTAGTTCTTTCTGATTTCTTCCAATTTTTGTTTGGTTGAGTAGGTGTTTGACTGATTGGAACTTAGATTGCTTTTAAATAAGAGGTTTAATTGGGGATTATGACAAAGTTCTTGATTGATTCAAGAGAATTAGGAGCTCTTTTTGTGTCTACTTATTTGTAGTCTTGCTAAAAGGATAAACTATTTGCTTCACTCCTGGAAGCTTGTAAATGTTCATGTGTGTCTACATGGTTGTTCGTCGCTTAGACATGGGGGAATGAATTTATTAGGAATGAGTTGTGTTGTTTTACTGGAGTTTTATCTTATCTTCTTTTATTGAATATTAAATTTGTTGATGCTGGTTATTTTTATGATATCATGAAAGTAGACTCTGGGGTTAGAAAAAACCATGGGAAAAAAAGAAAACTCGATGATTTGGCTTTATTAGTTGTGTGTAGTTAAAATTGATTTATTACGTATATAAGACATGCGGGGAGTCCATGAAATGCATCATAGCTACCTTATAATTGTATGCGTAATGGTATTGGTATGATTGTAATTAAAAAAATTCAAAGAGATTGCGTGATTCACATCTCATTTGTGTTGTTTGATGGCTTCAGGTCCAGAAGATGATGTAGCTGAATACTATCAGCAGCAGGTGGAAATGCTTGAGGGCTTTAACGAAATGGATGCCTTAGCGGAGCGTGGCTTTATTCCCAGAATGTCAAAGGTTTATTTGCTTCAGTCCCTTTGTTTTCTGTGCAACATGATTGATGCATGCTAAACTACAACTATTGTTGTATATGGTTGCAGGAAGAGGAGGAGAATTTGGCTAGAAGTGAGACCTTGGCCATTAGAATATCAAATGTTTCTAATATGGTTCTCTTTGCTGCTAAGGTTTATGCATCCATCAGGAGTGGTTCATTAGCCATTATCGCTTCCACACTGGATTCTCTCCTTGATCTTCTATCTGGCTTCATCCTGTGGTTTACTGCATTCACGATGCAAACACCAAACCCATATCAGTATCCTATTGGAAAGAAGCGCATGCAGCCATTGGTCAGTCCTCCATCAACCAGTGTTCAGTTGTCAGTCATTTTGTTTGTTTGGCATATTTGTCTTTTACATCATGAAACAATTTCCAGAACTCAACAATGAACAACATACAATGCGATATAGTATATCAGCACACAATACTCGTGTAATATTAGCATTAGATTTCTAGCACTCAATAAGTAAAATCAACAACACAAAAAATTTATAAATTATGCTTCTGTGGATTTATTGGATTCTTAATAACTGTGAAAGGGCATCAGAAATTCAGATTAGTTGGTTCATACCCATGAATAATATTGTAAACCCCAAAAGAAATTTACAAAACATGTCTGTTAGGCAAATAACACAATTTCTCAGTTGAATATTTCTTCAAATATGAAGCTGGATTCCTTTTGCAGGTTCTGCCTGCTTTTTTCTGCTCCTCTTTCTTTTGTCTTTCTTTTTCTTCTGCAAATACATTTTTTGTTGTTAGTTCAATAATGCTGTCAAAAGATTTGGCAGTTTTGGCTCATATCATTTAGGTTCAGATAATTATTTTCTCTTGTTGGTATTAAGATAAGGGAATAGATCTCATGATGTAATGAGTTTGCAGTGCATATGGGAAAGAATTGTAATTTGAGGTCTCCACCAAATTATGAATTTGCATATACCTGAACTTATAATGCATACATCCATGAATTTTAATAGGCATATGTCTGATCCAGATATGTAAAATAGGTATATTTTTGACATGTTTAAATTACAGATATTCCTATATGATGCTTCCTTACAGATATTCCTAGCACTATAATCCGTAACCTGTGAATTGTGCACACTGCGCAGGGAATTCTTGTTTTTGCTTCTGTCATGGCAACTCTGGGACTGCAGATAATCTTGGAATCAGTTCGCACATTGTTATCTGATGTAAGTGGACCCTGATTAAATTTTTAGTATGTGAAAGTATCTTTTCCTTTAGCCCTCTTTTGGTATGATGGATTGATGTAGGACAGATTTAGATAATCTGTTCTACTTTGAATTTTTCAGAAAATTAAAGGGTTAAAATTGAAAATCCAGGGTTGATTTTATAAAAAATCAGATCTGGACAAGGATTAAGAAAAGGAAAAGGGGAAAAAAACTTCTAAGAGTCACACTTAGAAAGTCTAGGAGTCACACCTAGGGTTGAATTGAGTCACATAATTCTTAGCAATAATGTAGGATTTATTTTATTGAATCTAAAAGTTGTCTAATAATGGTTACAAGCCTAAATATTTATAGAGTTGAAACTAATCCAAATCATGTTTGGACTAGGAATCCTACACTAGTTCTCCAACTAGGAAAATAAATTAATACTAACTAGGAAATACTAAACCCACTAAAACTCCTCAATAAAGACTGAATAATAAAAAACTACTAAAATAAAAATTGAGCAACGATTTCCGGCAATGCTAGAAATTACAGAACTGCCCTTAATACCTAAAGTAATGAACCAGCAGCTGTATTATATAAATATACCCATTATAACTCTAAAAAGGCTGAATTTACTTTATAATTTCTCCAATAAATCTCATATTAAATCTAACACATAATTTTAAACTTGAATCCTTGAATTTGAAGTTTCTTGTCTTCCTATTCTCCATCATTCTTCTCCCCTTGTTGGAAAAAACTCGACCTCGAGTTTTGAAGTGCCTAAGAAACAAACAAAACAATTCCTTCAATGACCATTTTGTTTCCTTGGTATTCAATAAAAGTAGAAACATTTGAAATCTTATACTGCACTTGCTTATTAATTTACTTGGAATAACGGAGTCCATTTCTTGCATTCCAACATCTTCGGTATCTTCAACAATAAAGTTAAACCCTTTTGTCCCTTTGAATTTTCCCATGTCTTCTTGTTTTACTTCAACATGCTCTGCCTTTTCTTCATCCATACCACCGTCTAAAGATTCCTCTCCTTCAAGATTCATCTTTACCTTTCCGAACACTACATATGTATTCATAGTAATATTAGCCTGCTGAATTGACTTTTCAACGCACATTGTTGCTTTTGGCGCTTGTTCTTGTGGATTCAAGTCTAGGAGCATATTTGGTCTTTTAAGGCTTTGAGAAGACAATTCTAGCTTTTCAATTTTATTTTCTGGCTGATCAATCTGCAGAATAGGCTCATCTATGTGCTGTCTTGGTTTTATTGCTTCATGATTTTGAGTCTCCAGTTGCAGATTTTGCGTTTTAGCCCTCTTAGATGATAGTTGTGGCCTTTTCACTTCCCTTTCTGGTTGAACAACCTGCAGCAGAGGCTTTTCTTGTTGTTGGCTTAACTGTTTAGCCTCTATTGTAGACTCATGAAGCATATGTGAATGCTGTACAACTTGTATGCCTTGTTGCCCTGAAATTCTTAGTGAAAGATCTTGCATTTGTGCCTGCTTTTGGAGAGGTCGCAATACCATTGATATGCTGCCCTTTTGTAAAGTATTCACCTGTTCCCTCATCTTTGAAAGATAGTTAAAAGGCATATATTTTTCTTTTAATTTTGCTTTCGTATCATCCCATGTTATCATTAATGGTTGTCCTGTTCTTTGCCATTCATTCTCAACACCATACCACCATAATTTTGCCAATCCCGTTAGCTTCATCTTGGCAAACCTCACCCTTCGATTATCGTCCCTATCATACCAATCAAAGTATGACTCGATACTACGCAACCAATATGAAAATACTGTGGGATTTACACTGCCTTCAAAATACGGGACATTTACCTTGACTTTCTTGGTGATATCTCCAGCTGTATCTTGTCCCTGATTTTGTAGGTTTTGATTAGCTTGACGTTGTTCTTCACCATTCCTATGAGGAGCTGGTAGTGGCTGGTTAATTAGTGCAGCAGGTCTTTGGGGAATGACTTGGGCAGCATTTTGGTGAGCTTGAAACATTCTCCCCAATTCATCCATCCTAGCTTCCAATGCATCAAGCCTATTATTTGTTGTGTTCATTCCATCAGTCAACTGACGTAATTCAGTTTGCAATTCTGCAGTTGTTGTCTCATAACTTGCTTGCATCGCCTCAACCCTTGAATTCAGCTCAGCATTAGTCACCATTATTGCGGAGTTTTAATCAATAACTTCAAGGATCTTGAAGCTTTGATACCAAATTGATGTAGGACAGGTTTAGATAATCTGTTCTACTTTGAATTCTTCAGAAAATTAAAGGGTTAAAATTGAAAATTCAGGGTTAATTTTATAAAAAATCAGATCTGGACAAGGATTAAGGAAAGGAAAATGGGAAAAAACTTCTAAGAGTTACACTTAGAAGGTCTAGGAGTCACACCTAGAGTTGAATTGAGTCACACAATTCTTAGCAATAATGCAGGATTTATTTTATTGAATCTGAAAGTTGTCTAATAATGGTTACAAACCTAAATATTTATAGAGTTGAAACTAATCCAAATCATATTTGGACTAGGAATCCTACACTAGTTCTCCAAGTAGGAAAACAAATTAATACTAACTAGGAAATACTAAACCCACTAAAACTCCTAAATAAAGACTGAATAATAAAAAACTACTAAAATAAAAATTGAGCAACGATTTCCGGCAATGCTAGAAATTACAGAACTGCCCTTAATACCTAAAGTAATGAACCAGCAGCTGTATTATATAAATATACCTATTATAACTCTAAAAAGGCTGAAATTACTTTATAATTTCTCCAATAAATCCCATATTAAATCTAACACATAATTCTAAACTTGAATCCTTGAATTTGAAGTTTCTTGTCTTCCTATTCTCCATCATGGATTTTAAATCTATGGATTTGGTTAAAATCCATAGATTTGAACTAAATCCATGGAATAAAAAACCCATATTTCAAATATTTCATTTTTGAAGGTTTTGGAGTATGATAGATTTTAACAAATTCACGGAATGTAGCTCAATTTTTCAAACCAAATGAAGGACTGAGCTACATGCATTTTGCGAAATCTACCACTGAAATCCTTCAAAACAAACGAGGCCTTAATGAATATCTCATGTAGTTAGTAAGACTGAACAAAGAAGGAAAAACTTATAGATGTACTTGAAAGAATATCCATATCTCATTTTTCTACTAATGCTCTTTGCAGGATACTGAATTTGAATTGAACAAAGAGCAAGAGCGTTGGGTTGTGGGAATTATGCTTTCAGTGACTTTAGTAAAACTCTTGCTGATGGTTTATTGCCGCGCATTTACAAATGAGATTGTTAAAGCTTATGCCCAGGATCATTTTTTTGATGTTGTTACAAATATAATTGGCCTTGTTGCTGCACTTCTTGCTAATTACATGGAAGATTGGATGGACCCAGTTGGAGCTATACTTGTAAGTCACACCAAGCTCTCTCTCTCTCTCTCTCTCTCTCTCTCTCTCTCTCTCCGCTTCCCTTCTCCCTGTTATTGATTACTCCATTCATGGTATATGCATGCATTGACATAAGATTAGAGAAGCTAATAGTATGCTTACCATTAGCATAGCTCTCTTCTACTATTTGAAATTTCACCATTAGGTGGTTTTAAATGGAGTTAAGTATCTGCTAGAGACTATTGTTGGGTTGACAATAGATAAAACCACCACCTGCTGACATAGGCACTTCCAATTATTTCACGGGAAGACCTTCGTAAATGTGCTTTGGACTCCTATAGAAAAAAGAATGACATTATGAATGAGCACAACTATCTGAACTAGCTGCTCTCTTAGGAACTTAAAAGAATTAGGGCAATAAATTGGTTACGGTGTTATTGTTCATTACCCGTCAAGATACATGTGTGTGTAGAGCATTGACTTGATTCTTGAAATTCATAATCCTGTTTTAATGAATTAAACTAGCATTAGAAGAGCTTCTGTTTTGACTCACGAAATGCTTGTACATACCTAGAACTTGAGAATTTATATTTGCTGCAGCTGGCCTTGTACACCATTCGCACATGGTCAATGACAGTGCTGGAAAATGTGAATTCCCTTGTTGGAAAATCAGCACCTCCAGATTATCTGAAAAAGCTCACATATCTTTGTTGGAACCATCACAAGGCAGTTAGACACATAGATACAGTCCGTGCTTACACCTTTGGGACTCACTACTTTGTTGAGGTTGACATTGTCCTGCCTGCAAGCATGCCCTTGCGGGAGGCTCATGACATTGGAGAATCCTTACAGGAAAAGCTAGAGCAACTGCCAGAGATTGAGCGAGCCTTTGTTCATCTTGATTATGAGTACACACATAAGCCTGAGCATGCACGGTCACATCCATAGTAAGGAGCAAATATGATCCCTTTGTCTTCTTTTTGGTTTTCTCCTACGAAGGTTTACCGCATATTAAGTTCATGAAGTGAAGGCCATATGGATGTTAAGTAATTTGTAGCAATGACAATATGCAGATGATCATCAATTGTAAATTCCACGACTGCACAACTTAAAATTTGGAATTTGGTGGATATTCTGCAGACTGGGGAAGATGGCTTGAACATTGAATCTGGCTCTATACTTGAGATTCAGTGTTTAGTATAGTAAAACTTTTTTTTTGTTAATTGTTTTCTCCTGTATAGCCAATCCCAATTAATTTTTGGATTAAGGCTTAGTTAAGTTGAGTTTTCTCCTGTTGCTAATCTCTATAGGTGCATTTGGTACCTTTGAAAATTCTTATAAACCTAAGTTGAGCGAGTTAATATAATATTACTGATTTACCAATGTTAAGCTTAGTTAATTTTTATAAATCAGAAAGTCTTCTTTCCAATGTGAGAGTTCCCTTCATAATTTGGAAATACTTCAGTCCCACTCTTAGATTTACGACGCTTGGTGAAAAAACAATCAATGGCATTGGTTATGGAGAATAAATATTTAAAATGAGAATAACTCAATGCATTGTCTCTTTTTATTGAAGGAAACAAGTTCAGGGTGATAAAATGGAAGCCATAACTACAGCTTCCCAGTACATCTCTAGCAGAGTCAGCTTGAACCTGGGAGGAGAATAATTTGTCTTTTCTATTCAAAGCCGTATAAGGGCATTTAAGTAATTTACAGAAGGGATGGCAATTTTATTTACTCGTGGAGCACCCGTCCCGTCTCGATCTATTAGCCGCAGCCATTTAATAAATGGGACGGAATAGATTTTTTATTTTATATACAAATGAGATATGGGTCGAATTTAAATAATAAGATAACTCGATTGAACTCAAAACGATTATATGTATTTAATTTATATTTTTTTAAAATTTAAAGTTTATATTTTATGTGAAACATATAATATATTGTATAGATATATAAAAAAATATATAAATGAATATGTATACGAGCAAATAATATAAAAAAAAATTGAAAAAATAGAAAAAAGAAATATAAAGAGCGAGGCGAATATTTTATTTTTTAAATGAACCAAATTCGACTTTTGCAAAATTTACTTCAAACACGATCCAACCTAATTTCTAGTACTTTCTTCACCTTCCTGATTCCTAGCTCCCGGTTATACAATTTTTTTTTTTCTTCCATTTTCTTTCTCCACCTGTAACTTTTTTCCTCAAACAAACCCGTAGATTCAATTGTTCAAAGGCCCCATTTAATTCGCTAAAAAATGAGTTCAGAATCTAAATTGAAATCATAATCAAAATGGGTGATTTTAACTTCTATGATTTGGTTCATACAAAATTAGTCTGAAATTAGAATCTAATTTCCTATTTAGACTAGTTTTATACGAACCAAACATTATATTTTTTAATTGGCGTCTAAACTTCTTAAAATTATTTTTTTTCCATAAAATTATATATATATGCATTGTTGCTCTAAATTTTTCAAAAATGTCATTTTTATATTAATGTTTAATGCACATTTGTTAGATATATACATTTAACCGCTCTATTTTTTTTATTTTATTAATTTTATGTATATTTCATTTTTTTCTTTAAAATATACATATATAATGTTCCAAATTTTCTAAATTTTTATTTGTTGTCTATACATAATTATAATTTCTATATAAATATTTTTTACATAATTTATATTATTTAAAAAATTAAAATTTTTTATGGCGCTTCTACAAACTTATTCTTTTTTTTTCCTTTCCATTCTTATTAGTTATGACCTTCAAAATTTTAAGTTTGATTCCGCCTTTGCTCATTAACTTAAAAATTTATGTATATTACATATGTTATACCCTTGTTTATATATTTTCCTCCCTGTAAAACGACGTCATCTCTCTCTTTTAATGTAATTTTACTTGCACCTTCTCTTATTTGCCCTTGTCATCCTCATAGGCCTCATCGTGTTGCATGGTTTTTTCGTATTTTCATAAAATTTGCTGGGCTCAAATGCATTTTAGCTTGGAGAAAAATTAATACTCCTGAAGCAATGCGAGGATGATTATCTAATTGAAAGCAAAAGATCAAAAAATCTAAGCGAAAGCTTGAGAACCAAGAGATAATAGATTTAAGTGAAATTAAATTAAATTGTTTTTCACTTAAATTAAATTGTTTTAACCATAAAATTTAATTGAAATAGTAGGATTTAGTTCTATTTGTAATCCTATGTTTAGAAAATAAAATTTTGTAACTAATGCGATTGATAATCCAATTAAATAGAAATTACTATAAATATAGAGATTTAAGTTTTAGATAAAATTTATCCCATGAATTAACTAAGTATTTGAGATTATTAAACTAAAGTTAAATCATATGTACTAAATATAATATTATTTATTAATACTGTGATTTTATTAAATAATACTGTGTATCAAACGGACTATTTTAATGTATGATCACTTACTTGAACATGTAAAGTGTGATTCTTCCATTTAATAATATTTAGGGCAACTTGAAAGATTTGATTTGAATTCTGATAATATATATATATATATATGTATATATATATATATTAAAAAAAAAAAAAGAAAGAAAGATTTGGTTTGGATACATTTTAATGGAATGTAATTTCTTTCTGTTTTCTTTGGCAAAAGTATCATTATCAACCTGAATAAAGGTGGCAAAAAGAAACCGCCCTTTGTCTCTCCTACCCCACATTGATCACAACCACACATATAATATTTTATATTTTAAAAATTAAATAATAAATTAAATTAATAATATTAAAGAGATTAAATTATTTTGAAATGAAAACTCCATCTTTATTTTAATTTAGATATCAAAATATTTTAAAATGTAGAATTCCATTATTTATTTTATATTTTATATTCTTAAAAATCTCTAAATTTTAAAAAAAAATACATATTTGTTACAATTGCAACTCAAAAAATTGATTTAACTTCCAAATTTATATGTCTATTTATATTTAGCTATGGAGAATATTCACAAGGTATTTGTAGATAATTTATGACAGTAAAGCTCTGGATATTTTCTTTCATGAATAGATTTTACAACATATTTTTGAGTTGTATATTTTATGTGATTAATTACGTTTTTTATTTAGGTATTTATAGCATTTTTACTTTTATTTTAGTTTACTCTTGTTGATAGTATATTAAATGGTGGATTTACACAAGGTTACATGGAGAATTTAAATTAAGATTGTTTTGACTAAAGCTATGTTTGGTTCATAAAATAAAATATATACAAATAATATAAAATAATTATCCATAAATAATAGAATATACTATGAATAGAATAATTATTTTAATTTCACAACTTAGTTTATAATATAGAATAATTATTTTATTCAACATCAATGACCATAAGGATCCATTATTAATATTAAAATTAAATATATTTTTATATTAATATTAAAAATTAAATATAATTTTATCAAATTTTATTTAAAAATAATTTAAATGCAATGCACAATAAATAAAATTTTTATTTGACTTAAATTTTAAAAAATAAAAAACATTTTTTAAATTAATTACCTAAATTAATTTTTTGTTCTATTTACATCAATTTTTTTTATCAAAGGAGTTAAAATTTTAAAATAAACAGTAATATATAAGTATTCATAATATATATAAATTAAAAAATAAAAATAAAAATCTAAAAAAAATGGATAATAGTTGTAAGTTTAGACTTGCCAATATTTTTTAAAGGTAAAGTGAAAATATATTATTTCATAGTCTAAAAAAATACAAATTCTTCATTTTTTTTATGAAATATGTATCCCATAAAAATTTAATATTGTGTTAGAATATATAATATCCGAATTAAAATTTGATATTTTAATTTTTTAATTTAAAATTATGATCTTTTGTAGCCCCTCCTAGCATTGAGGGTGTTTTATTATCTGATTTATTTTCTTTTTAATATTAAAGCCTTCATTTTAGAGTAAAAAAAAAAAAAGAATTATAATAATTAATTGACTTTTTAATATGTATCATTAAATTTTAAATGATTAATATTTTAAAATAAAAATAGTAATAATTTTTTAAGTCAAATTTAGGTTAAATATCCAACAAATCCTTTGACTTTGATTTATTAAACCCTTGTTTTAGACATATGCTACGAGTTTTTGACTTTTTTTTTTAAGTTTTTTTCTTGGCCAAATAACATATAATAATTTACACTTAATATTGTGTTAGGATATATAAAATATGTGTAAGATAGGCATTATATTGATTAATTACAAAAATTATAAATGTCTTATAATAAAAGAAAATAATTCAATTTAAATGGTTTATACAATTTTATATTGTAAAATTAAACTTATTATAAGTTTAATATACATTATTCTAATTTTACTTTGACTTTTCCTTGACTTATGGGTCCAAAGACTTTAATAAATTGATATTTTTTGAGTTTGCATTTCGTGCATTAATTTGTATTTTATAAATATACGTATACACATATTCATATGTATATTGTAAAGGTCTTTGGACTCTATGAGTCAAGTTTAAAACAAAGTGAAGGTAAGGTATGTACGAACTTATAATAAATTGGATTTTACAACACAAAATAGTGTAAATCATTTGAGTTACTTTTCTTATTATAAGTCATGTAAAGTTATTGACATTTTATAATTAATTAATATGTTTCATTTCATTTTTCATTCTATTTTTTATATATTTATAAGATCAGTTGACTCTTAAGACAGTTGTCTAAAGTCCCATAAAAAATGAAGGTCCTGCTTCTCAAAAGAAAAAAGTTAATTTTATTTTTTAACAAGAGGCTTCTCTGAATAAAAAATAATATTTTTTTTTAAAGGATGAGAAGCTTATTTTATATATTTATTTATTTCATATATTTATTATTATTATTATTATTTTTTGTAGTGAGAAAGGGGATTACCCAGAAAAACTAACACAATTACAAACCAGGAGCCAGAACACTCCTGGCCGAAGAACCCAACAATATCTTTCTCAAAGAACTTGAACAATGGCATGTGTTTATTCAGGAATTTCTATAACATCTAAAAGTTAAAGCTTTTTTTTGCCAAATTCTAAAAAGTTAAAGTTAACTAACATTAATGTATCCATTTTGAATTCCATGACATATATATAATTTAACATTGTAATTGTAAGATCCATTATAAATTTAGAAATCAAATATTTAATTAATACACACAAATGAAAAAAATAATAATTTTTGTATATTTCCGACAGCTCAATACGACACAGCAGCTGCTAGGTTTTATAAAATAAAAAACGACAAAATGATTCAGTGCACGTATCTGATTTTTTATTTTATTTTTAATTTTTGGTGGAATCTGAAACTTCCCTAAAAAACGTCCATGTACATTTCATGCATCTTGTATGATGTTCAAGTCTAATTCCAACTCATTCTAAGAATGACAATAGGGGGTGGGGTGAACCGGATTTTGAGATTCTCATCCTTGTTTTATGAATGGTTAGAGCAAAGCTAAATATGATAAATTCAGTTTGAAACAGATGCAGGATGGAGACGGGATCCTCATTTATAATTTTTTATAATTTTATTAATATTAAAACTTTATAATTTATATATTTTGATAAAATATTATACATATTTATATTAAGTTTTATATATTATTAATTGATATTTAAAAAATAATAATATAATTAAATACTCAATAATATAATTTAAAAAAAAACTAATAATTTTTTTAAAATATGCAATGTGTAATTATATATATATATATATATCAAGTCAGGGTGGGGTGGGGAAGACTCAATTCTATCCCCGTCCCATTATTATAGGTGGGATAATAATCTGGCCCTGTCGGATTCAAAACAGGGCCAGATTCCCTATAAGGGATGAATCGGGTTTTGTCATCGCTAACTCATTCTTTTTTTCTTTATTTGGCAAGTGACAACTATAATAAACTATAGTAAAATTAGTGTCTATGTTAATTGTATAAATTTATTTTATATATTAAATTTTTGTTAATATTAGAGAGAATAAAAACTTTACAAAAATATAATAGATTGCAAAAGTAGCTTTCTCTTTTATTATATCTTACTATATTGGTCATAATTATTTATGATTTATAAAACTCGAATCTAATATCTCTCATTTTTCATTATTTCAAAAGAGATTAGAAACCAATCAAACCATACTTGATTGGCATTTTATATATTAAATTAATGAGTGATAAAATATTTTAGCTAATAATACTAATTTTTTATTTTTTCATAGAGTGAAAAGATAATGGTTTTTTTTATTTTATATATTTTTATCTCATTAAATTAGTACACCATGCTTTTGTTTGTGCATCCTTTTTTTATGATTATGAATTTTATTTTATTGGATGTATTAAGTTTTGAAATTTCTTTACACTTTATTTTTCTTTTTGAAAAAAACAAATCCAAATTTGGAACATATCAAAAGCGAAAAGCAGCGGTGAATTTCCTCGCAACATTGCATTTATTTGATTTATAATTAAAATATATATACAATACAAGATTGTACATTTGAATGTCACTTGGATAATTGATTATTTGATTGAGAGCTATATTTTTATATTTATTTACTAATTATTACTTTCAAACATTTGATAAATACATTATTTCAAAATCATGATAAAATTATATTTAAAAAATTAACCATAACAATTGGTTTGTAATTGATGAGGGACAAAAATGGCCTCTATAGGGGGGTCTCCATTTTTCTCTATATATAGAAGGGACAAAGGTAAAATAGAGGGATCTCTCTCTCTTTCTAAACTCTCTCTTTAGCCTAAATTCTCTCAACTGGCTTGCTGACTTGGGCGTCGGAGGTTCTCTCGGAGGTCAGCCTCCGGGAGCTTTTGACCCTCTTTCTTTCTGTATGCAGGTCCTACCCCTCATGGGGCTCTCCCTCTACAGTCCATGATGATTTCAAACTCATCAAAATGGCGCCGTCTGTGGGGACGTCACAAAAAAGTCGTATCCCAACCTCTATTTCTACTGGAAATCATTTTTTCGGCCACCAATATTCTTGATCATCACAGATTTAGCCTTCACCGACATTGATCTAAGAAATTTGAGTATTTATCTCCAACAAAAAATCAACAAATAAAAAAAAAAGCAAGAAATATCAATTCGAGAGAGAGGAGAGAGAAAATAGATTGCCATAGCTATTTCCCCATCTCCGATGACTATTAGATAACATCTCCACCACCAGAAATAAGTCCACACGCCGATTGGTCATCCTCCAGAAAATCATCGTGAATCGACGTTAGAAATAGCCGCACCTCCCATCCAAAGCCGATGGTCATCGGAAACTTCCAGCCACATTTTTTGCCAAGCCACAACTCTATTCACAACAATTTTTACATTGATGAGATCCTTGTGATTCTAGCTTCATTTTGGTACCAATTATGCAGCCAATATATCACTAGAAAGATAGATTAAAAAATTAGCAACCAAATCTCTACAAACATATTCCAGTCAGAATCTGAGGTGTATCGCCAATCGATCACCAGCAAGTGAGTCCCACGTGCCATGAAAACTTATTTGCTAAAGACCAAAAGTAAAGGCCAAAGGTCAAAGGCGAAAGCCGAAGGCTGAAGGTTAGAGGCTGGAGGACGAAGGCTGAAGGTCAGAGGCTGAAGGACGAAGGCTGAAGGTTAGAGGCTGGAGGACGAAGGCCAAAGGCTGAAGGCCAGAGGCTGGAGGACGAAGGTTGAAGGTCAGAGGCTGAAGGACGAAGGCCGAAGGCTGAAGGCTGAAGGATGAAGGCCGAAGGACAAAGGCCGAAGGAAGAAGGCCGAAGGATGAAGGACGAAGGTCGAAGGCTAAAGGTCAGAGGCCAGAGGACGAAGGCCAAAGGTCGAAGACGAAGCCCGAAGGTTAGAGGCCAGAGGACGAAGGCCAAAGGTTAGAGGTCGGAGGATGAAGGCCAAAGGTCGAAGCCAAAGGCCGAAGGCCAGAGAGCAAAGGTCGAAGGTCGAAGGACGAAGGCCGAATGCCAAAGGCCAGAGGCCGAAGCCAGAAGGACGAAGGCCAAAGGTCAAAGACGAAGGCCGAAGGTCATAGGCCAGAAGACGAAGGCCAAAGGACGAAGGTGAAAGCTAGAGGCTGAAGGTTAAAGACGAAGGCCGAAGGCCGAAGGCCGAAGGACGAAGGTCGAAGGTCGAAGGACGAAGGCTGAAGGTCAAAGGTCAAAGGCCAAAGGCCAGAGGCCGAAGCCAAAAGGACGGAGGCCAAAGGTCAAAGATGAAGGTCGAAGGTCAGAGGCCAGAGGACGAAGGCCAAAGGATGAAGGTGAAAGCTAGAGGCTGAAGGTTAAAGACGAAGGCCGAAGGCCGAAGGTTAAAGGTTAAAGGTCAAAGGCCAAAGGCCAGAGGCTGAAGCTAAAAGGACGAAGGCCAAAGGTCAAAGACAAAGGCCGAAGGTCAGATGCCAGAGGACGAAGGCAAAAGCTAGAGGCTGAAGGTTAAAAATGATGGCCGAAGGTCGAAGTCGAAGGATGAAGACCGAAGGCTGAAGATCAGAGGCCAGAGGACGAAGGCCAAAAGTCGAAGACAAAGCCTGAAGGTCAGAGGTTGGAGGACGAAGGCCAAAGGTTAAAGGACAAAGGACGAAGGCCAGAGGCCAAAGCCCGAAGGATGAAGGCCAAAGGTCAAAGACGAAAGTCGAAGGTCAGAAGCCAGAGGACGAAGGCCGAAGGCCACAGGAATAAGGCCAAAGGCAAAGGCCAAAAAGAAAGCTAGAGGAGAAAGCCATATGAAAATGCTAGAGGCTAAGATGAAGCCTACCAAGTAAAGACCTTTAATAGGCGAATGTCATGACGAGGTGCATGGCAAAGCACGCCAATACAGATATGTTTTACATATTTTTCATGCTTTAATTAAATTTAGTGATATTACTTGCCAAAGTATGATGCGAATATGTTGATAATCTTGCATGAAAAAATTATCTATCATGACTATGTAGCATAAAATGCTATGTCATATTTGATGCCGATACATGATTAGTTGTGCATATCAAATACTATTTTACTACTAATTATTGTTCAAAAAATGGATTTCAACTAAATCCATTATTTTTGCGGGGGAGTGAGAGTCCCTCAAAATGGCATAATTCAATCAAAATTCATTATTTGAATAACTTACAGCATGCTACATCTACTAATAATTTGCTAAATTGTTATTGCATGCTAAAATTATTATAATTATTAAAGTCTGATTAGACTTCATATGATTCATGTTGCATATAATATATTTTCAGAAAATGCAATCATATGGGTTAAACGAGTATCTTACATAAATTTGTAGTATATAAAGTGCACATATTATATTTTACGCTCGTATAACCCTTGTTTATAGCAGGAAATAATGCAAAATTTGTCATTTGATGCGAACAATAACGCTCAACTTGGCAAAAAGTATCAAGATATTCAAATCAATTGATTAGACATTTGATGATATCAAGTCTAAAGACAAAGAGCTTGGACAAAGTTTCAACAAACAGAATCTGCTGGGTTAAGCTTAAAATGCAAAGAAGCCTAGGCCAAAACCTAACAGGTGGATTCAAGAAGACTATTGGGGTTAGCTCAAAAGAGGAAAGTAGAGGCTAAAAGCCAAATGTGACGAGTACTCCAGGCGAAATCCCAATAGATAAAAGCCCTGGTAATTCCAGGCAAAAAGACCTAGCGAGATTCTAGGCAATATACCTCGCAAATGCGAGATGTGCTTCTTGAAGAAGGAAATAAAAGCCCTGGTAAATCCAGGCGAAAAGACCTAGCGAGATTCTAGGCAATATACCTCGCAAATGCGAGATGTGCTTCCTGAAGAAGGAAGTAAAAGCCCTGGTAAATCCAGGCGAAAAAACCTAGCAAGATTCTAGGCAATATACCTCGCAAATGCGAGATGTGCTTCTTGAAGAATGAAGTAAAAGCCTTGGTAAATCCAGGCGAAAAGACTTAGCGAGATCTAGGCGAGAGATCAAGTTCAGCTACACTTAGCTACAAGGCAACAAAAGAAGAAAATGAAGAGTCGAAAAGACTTACACTTTGTCAATGAAGCTACAAAGGGAAAATTTCCCTCTTCGTGGGGGGAAGAAAGATGACTCACAAAAGCAACTTTCAAGCTCTCTGCAGAAGCTACTCAACCATATGAAAAATAAACAATGAAGATAAAGTACTCAAGAATTGTACAAGGCATTGAAATGAAGCTTTCTGAAGACAAGCCATTTCATTTTAGCAAACAATATTGTATTTGTATAAAATATTCAATTATGTAAATGTACTTGTAAAAAAGAATCATGTACTATACATAAAAGAAAAGAGAAAAAAAAAGAATAAAAGAAAAGAGAAAAAAAAGAAAGAATAAAAGAAAAAGAAAAGAAAATTATTTTTATCATTTAAGTCCTATTGAGACTAGCTCAAAAGATGAAAGCCCAGGCAAATAGCTAGAGGTGATGAGTAGTCCAAGCGAAAGTCCAATAGGCGAAAGACCTTGTCAAGGCAAGGCACCAAAGACCTAGCGTAAGCTAGGCATATTATTATATAAGACCTCATCTGGCGAGGCAGATTCGAGAAGACCTCCAGGTGAGGTGATTTTCATAAGACCTAGCGTTCGCTAGGCACATTATTATTATGTAAGTCCTCATCTGTCGAGGCATATTATTATCGAAGACCTCCTAGCGAGTCGGACTCCTCAGCCCTCGACAGATTCGAGAAGACCTCCAGGTGAGATGGATTTCATGAGACCTAGCGAAAACTAGGTATATTATTATATAAGACCTCATCTGGTGAGGCAGATTTGAGAAGACCTCCAGGTAGGTGATTTTCATAAGACCTAGCGTTCGCTAGGCATATTATTATTATGTAAGTCCTCATCTATCGAGGCATATTATTATCGAAGACCTCCTAGCGAGTCGGACTCCTCAGCCCTCGACAGATTTGAGAAGACCTCTATGAGAGGTGGATTTCATAAGACCTAGCGAAAGATAGGCATATTATTATATAATATCTCATTTGGCGAGGCAGATTCGAGGATACCTCTATGAGAGGTGGATTTCATAAGACCTAGTGAAAGCTAGGCATATTATTATATAGTATCTCATCTGGCGAGGCAGATTTTAGAAGACCTCCAGGTGAGGTGGATTTCATAAGACCTAGCAAAAGCTAGGCATATTATTATATAAGACCTCATCTGGCGAGGCAAATTCGAGAAGACCTCCAGGTGAGGTGATTTTCATAAGACCTAGCGAAAGCTAGGCATATTATTATATAATATCTCATCTGGCGAGGCAAATTCAAGAAGACCTCCAGGTGAGGTGGATTTCACAAAATCTAGCAAAAGCTAGGCATATTATTATATAAGACCTCATCTGGTGAGACAGATTCGAGAAGACCTCCATGTGAGGTGATTTTCATAAGACCTAGAGAAAGCTAGGCATATTATTATATAATATCTCATTTGGCGAGGCAGATTCGAGAAGACCTCCAGGTGAGGTGGATTTCATAAGACCTAGCGAAAGCTAGGCATATTATTATATAATATCTCATCTGGCGAGGCAGATTCGAGAAGACCTCCAGGTGAGGTGGATTTCATGAGACCTAGCGAAAGCTAGGCATATTATTATATAAGACCTCATCTGGCGAGACAGATTCGAGAAGACCTCCAGGTGAGGTGGATTTCATAAGACCTAGCGAAAGCTAGGCATATTATTATATAATATCTCATCCGGCGAGGCAGATTCGAGGAGACCTCTATGAGAGGTGGATTTCATAAGACCTAGTGAAAGCTAGGCATATTATTACATAATATCTCATCTGGCGAGGCAGATTCGAGAAGACCTCCAGGTGAGGTGGATTTCATAAGACCTAGCGTTCGCTAGGCACATTGTTATTATATAAGTCCTTATCTGTAGAAGCATATTATTATCGAAGACCTCCTGGCGAGTCGAACTCCCCAGCCCTCGACAGATTCGAGAAAACCTTTATGAGAGGTGAATTTCATAAGACCTAGCGAAAGCTAGGCATATT
Source organism: Reutealis trisperma (assembly GCA_947687605.1). Lineage (NCBI taxonomy): Eukaryota > Viridiplantae > Streptophyta > Magnoliopsida > Malpighiales > Euphorbiaceae > Reutealis > Reutealis trisperma. Next base: position 1,413,061 of record CANTUT010000008.1, read on the forward strand.
ATTATATAATATCTCATCTGGCAAGGCGGATTCGAGAAGACCTCTATGAGAGATAGATTTCATAAGACCTAGCGAACACTAGGCATATTATTATGCAAGTCCTCGAAAAATTGAGGCATATTATTTATAAGACCTCCAAGTAAGGCAAATTTTTTCGAAGACTCCTAAGTGGAGTGGATTTCTCTGAAGTCCTCGATAAGCTGAGGCAGGTTTTTCTTGAAGACTTCCAAGGAAGTAGATTTTTAAAAGTCCTCGAAAAGTCGAGGCAAACCGTTATTACACAAGTCCTCATTTAGCAAGGCAAAGGCTTTCTTGAAGACCTCTAAAGAGGTAGATTTCTAAAAGTCCTCGATAAGTCGAGGTAAATCATTATTATCCAAGATTTTAATTAGCGAAGGCCTTTAATGTCGCTAATTAGCGAAGTGCATCAGACAAAGACCCCCAATTTCCAAGCAAATTATCCAATCAGTGAAGCATATATTATTATGTGAGCCTTCGACGGATGAATCAAAATACCTAAGGCCTCAACAGGCGAAGTAACTCTTATTAGAGTCCTTTACCAATGAAGAATATTATATAAGACCTTCCTTGAGAAGACATATTATTTTAAGACTATAAGACCACGCCCTGAAGTGGCAATCATGCAGCTTACGTCTTTGTTCAGGCATGCAACTGCCTCTCGGTCAAGCTAATCAGCTTGCCTTATCATTCAGACGCCTAAATGCCTCACATCAGGCTAATTAGCTCGTATTATTATTTAGGTGCTCAGACGCCTCTAGATTGAGCTCTTTAGCTCACCCTTTACATTCAAAACATCTAGCAGCTTTCGTATCAAGCTCATAAGATGCCGCCAAATTAGCGATTATACCTGCAACGCAAATGAATCACAAGCAAGGAAAGGATATTTCTACTCTCTCAGCCTTCTCTTCAACATGCTTGATCAGACTAGGGAGTGGGGGGCCCCTGATGAGGGACAAAAATGGCCTCTATAGGGGTCCCCATTTTTCTCTATATATAGAAGGGACAAAGGTAAAATAGAGGGATTTCTCTCTCTCTCTAAACTCTCTCTCTAGCCTAAATTCTCTCAACTGGCTTGCTGACTTGGGCGTCGGAGGTTCTCTCGGAGGTCAGCCTCCGGGAGCCTTTGACCCTCTTTCTTTCTGTATGCAGATCCTACCCCTCATGGGACTTTCCCTCTACAGTCCATGATGATTTCAGATTCATCAGTAATAAATGAATTCCACAAAATTTTATAAAATTTATTTCTAATTTTGTAATTTTAAAACGTTTTGTATTTTGGACATTAAAACATATTTATTTCAATTTTACAAGTTCAATTATAGGATTTTTTTTTTAATTTTTGAGTAGGTGAGGAGGATCAAACTTTAATATTCATACTATATATGTATTGTTAGAAAAATATAACAATGAAAATGATTAATTATACTATGAAAACCAATTATAAATAATAAGCACAATATCAATAATATAGAAAATTTATTTAGACTTGAAACGCATAAATTCACTTTCCTAAAAATGATATTTGCACACTCCTGACAACAAGATTGCTATAAATTTAATACAAATAGTTATAGTAGATATGACAAGCTTTTAGAAAATATATATTAAGCAAATAATAAAGAATTTCTAAATAGGAATTAAAGAATATTTAATTCAATCACTTAAAAAATTAATGACAATAATCAAAAAACGAATTCAATTATAATTTAATTTCAAATATCTATTTATAGATATTTTTATAAAAAACATATCTTTTAGAAAAGACGTGATCTTTGAAAAGATACAATATTTAGAAAAAATATGATTTTTTAAAAACATACAACATTTAAAAAAAACACAACCTTTGATAAAAAATATCATTTTTATTTGAACAAATTTCCAACATGTACTTACTACACACTTGAATGTAAATAAATTAAATTCAATTAAAATACGTTAGATTTTCAAATGAATTCCATAGAAACTAACAAAAAAAATAGGTCTCCTGCTATGCACTAGAGATAAGGTATCCAAATACATATAAAATCATTGGATTATCAAAATTTAATCTTAACAGTTGGATGAAATGATTTGTTACGTGCTAAATTAGTAAACAAATTTTAAAGATCTAGATTGCTACTTGTCTTACTAATTAATTTTTACTAATTAATTTTTAGACTATGTTTGGTTCACGAAATAGAATACACAAGAGATATAATAACTATTCATAAAGACTAAAATAATTATTCAAATTCTATAATTTGGTTCATAGCATAGAATAACTATTAGTATATTCTACATAAATGATCATTATATTCTTATAAATTAATTTCATTAATAATATTAAAATTAAATATAATTTCATCAAATTTTATTTAATAAATAATTTCTCTAACAAAAAAATTATTTAAGAAATAATTTAAATGCAAAATAAATAAAATTTTTATTTAGCTTAAAATTTTAAAAATAAAAAAATATTTTTAATTAATTACCTAAATTAATTTCTTATTCTATTTACTTAATTTTTTTTAATTGATCAAGGAAATTATATATATATATATATATATATATATATATATATATATATATATATATATATATATATATATATATATATATATATATATATATATATATATATATATATATATATATATATAATGAAAATCTGAAAAAAAAAAAAAAGGGTGATAGTATTGAGATTGAACTTGTTAATATTTTTTTAAGAGTAAAAATAGAAATCCTCTATTCCATAGTCTAAAAAATACAAATGTTTTAATTTTTTGTGGAATTGCTATTCCATAAAAATTGTGAAATTTTTATTATATGGAATTAGTATATATATATTTCTTTCCTTAATTAATAGTTATATTGGTAACAATTTTTTAAATAGACACATAAATACAGCGAAAGTTTTTTTAATAAATAAATAAAAAAAATACATATTTAAATCTAAAATATTTAAGAAATAATTTCTCTAACAAAAAAATATTTAGAAAATAATTTAAATGCATAATAAATAAAATTTTTATTTGGGTTAAAATTTAAAAAATAAAAAAATGTTTTTTAATTAATTACCTAAATTAATTTCTTATTCTATTTACTTAATTTTTTTTAATTGATCAAGGAAATTAATATATATATATATATATATATATATATATATATATATATATATATAATGAAAATCTGAAAAAAAAAAAAGGGTGATAGTATTGAGATTGAACTTGTTAATATTTTTTTAAGAGTAAAAATAGAAATCCTTTATTCCACAGCCTAAAAAATACAAATGTTTTAATTTTTTGTGGAATTGCTATTCCATAAAAATTGTGAAATTTTTATTATATGGAATTAGTATATATATATTTCTTTCCTTAATTAATAGTTATATTGGTAACAATTTTTTAAATAGACACATAAATACAGCGAAAGTTTTTTGAATAAATAAATATAAAAAAAATACATGTTTAAATCTAAAATATTTAAGAAATAATTTCTCTAACAAAAAAATATTTAGAAAATAATTTAAATGCATAATAAATAAAATTTTTATTTGGGTTAAAATTTAAAAAATAAAAAAATGTTTTTTAATTAATTACCTAAATTAATTTCTTATTCTATTTACTCAATTTTTTTTTTTAAATTGATCAAGGAAGTTAAAATTTTAATATATATATATATATATATATATATATATATATATATATATATATATATATATATATATATATATATATATATATATATATATATATATATATATATATATATAATGAAAATCGAAAAATAAAAAAAAAGGGTGATAGTATTAAGCTTGAACTTGCCAATACTTTTTTAAAAATAAAAATGAAAATCCTTTATTTCATAGCTTAAATAATATAAATTCTTTAATTTTTTATAGAATTGCTATTCTATAAAAATTGTAAAATTTTTATTCCATAAAATTAGCATATATATATATATATATATATATATATATATATATATATATATATATATATATATATATATATTCTTTTCTTAATTAATAGTTATATTGGTAACAAATTTTTTAAATAGACAAATAAATATAGTGAAAGTCTTTTAAATAAATAAATATAAGAAAAATACATGTTTAAATATAAAATATAAGTTCAAAAATCAGATGAAACAAAAAATAATAACATTTAAAAGGATTAAGCCTACTATATTTATTTAATCAATTACATGTCTAAATAAATAGGATTCTGCTATATAATTTAAGTTACCTGAAAAGTATGTTAACTATTACTTATTCTATATCTATCATAATAGGTAAAATGTACTGTAATATCATATTCTTAATGCATAGCAGAAACTGACAAAAAAAAATATAGTGGATGAATATATAATGTTTTGTTTTCTCTTTTTCTCGTGCTCTTTACCTCTTTTCTCACACCCTCTCCTCATATTGCTCCCTCCATCTAACACTTTTCTCTCTTTAGTATTCTTCTCTTTTCTTGTTTTTCTTCTAACTGATTTTTATTTATCTTGTAAATTTTACATAAATTATCATTTTTTTCTGTTGTTTTATTTTTTTTATAATTATATTTATTATATTAAGCGTATTTTAGAAAATAAGAGTAAATATACTTCAATTATAAATTTGTTTTAAATATAAAAATGAAATTCAACTGAATTTTGTATTTTTAATATGATAAGTTTGTAACAGTAGTTTACTTGTTTTTGGATTATTATTATGCTTTAATCTCAATGTTAATTAATTAAAATCCAATCATAGTTTAGTTGATTGTGTGGCTTGGGCTATTGGTATATAGGTGATTGCCAACCAATTCTAACTCAAAATTATATCAATTAATGATTCAATAAGTTTGAATGAACTTGAAACTTTAGGAAGCGATGTGACATTAATTCGCCCACAAAGCTTAAACTCAAACCATATCAAAATTGTTTGATTTGAGCATTCAATGTTAGTTGGATTTCAAACTCAAAATTTACTCCATCCCCACACACACATATTTTTTTCCATTTAAGTTATCATCACCACAGATTTTAAGTCATTATTGATGTTTACTAGTGGCTACTATAAAATTGTACATTTTTATGCACTTTTCCTCAGACACTTGCTGACCTAGGGATGGCATCCCCAAACTTTTAAAATTTTTTAAATGTACATATGTATTTTACTAATTTTATTTATAATTTAGTCTTTATTTTAACCCTCAAAAGTTTTAGAATTTTGTTCTTTGCCCCCCAAAACTTTTTAAATATTTAAATTCTATAAATTTTTACTTTATATAAATAATTTTCATTTCAACCTCTTAACTTTAATTTTTTTTTTATGATATATAACTTTTTGATTTTTTTTTTTTAAGCAGAAGAAGAAAATCGAATCTGAATCTATTGTTTAGCCTTTATATGTACTTACCATTAGGTTATACTTCGATATGTCAATATTTTTGGCTTTTTATTTTAAGTCAATGGTTTGATTTTTCTTTTCTTCTTATTTATTTGTATACCCAACATGACCTACTTAATTAGTGAACCATACCAATAATACAATGAAAATATTTGTATTTTATTTTTTAAATTCAATTTTATTAAATTTAGTTCTCATTAAATTATTTCCTTTGATATATATATATATATATATAAAAGCATTTTTTAAAATATATTTTTAATATAATATTTAAAAAATAATTAAAAAGATTAATATGAACATAAAAATAGATTATATAATGTATAAGCATTTTTTTTAAATATATTCTTAAATTTTTATTAAATTTTCATTTTAAAATTTATGCTCATAAATTATTGGTATTTTTGGCATATTCAAAATTTACACCATACCAACTGTCTAGAATTAAAAAAAAAAATTAGAAGCGATTTTGGAATAATTAGTAGTATTTTTTTTTCTTTGAATTGTAAAAAAATACTTATGAAATATATTTATTTTTTATTACTTACTATCTTAAAATTAAGAAAAAAATTATTACATAAAAAGAAGAAAGTAGGGGGTTGGGGGGCATACTAACATAGGCATGGCAATGGGGCGGGCCGGGGATAGGGTATTATCCCCCATCCCCATTTCCATCTCAGCGGAGAATCTCATTTTTGTCTCTGTCTCACATGCAGGAACTATTTAGTCCCTATCTCCATCTCTGTGGGGATCTCCATCCTCACGAGGATCTCCGTTTCCCATTTAAAAATTTTACTTTATTTTATTTCCTTTTAATTATATATACTTTTAGATAGTCAAATATAATGTATAGAAATTTAAAATTTAGATTTTAATTATACTTAAACTGATTCTAATATATTTAAATTAAAACTTATATATATATATATATATATATATATATATATATATATATATATATATATATATATATATATATATATATATATATATATATATATATCAAATTCATAAATTATAGCTGAAAAATAAGATTAAATTAATGTAAAAATATTAGTAAATTCATACATATAAAGTATGAAGAGATAAATTAATCAAATATAAAATTTTTCTAAAATTATCATGATGTGAAAGAATTATAAATAATGAGTGATAAAATTAAAAACTCTAATATATATGTATAAAGTCAATCAAATAATATATATTTTAATATTAAAAATAATTGTATAAATATAATATCGAGTCTTCATGGGGTGTGGACAGAGATCCTTGTGAAATGAGAAATACACTCCATATCCCCGCCCCATCTCAACTAATAGGAAAAAAAAATCTCCTCCCCATTTAAAACAAATCCCACAGAGAATAAAAATTTTCTATCCTATTACCGTCCCTATACTAACATATTCAACTGCCCGCCAAAATTTACCCCTTATAACTAAAAAAAAAAAAAAAAAATTGTTATGTCCTTTATATTATTTGTTTGTTTATTTATTTATGTCTCATTATTAATTTATTATCAATTTTTTATTCTCTCTCTCTCCGCCACAGATATTGGCAACTCTTCGGACGTGATTCTATTTCTTCATCTAATGCACGCCTAGTGCGCATGGAGATATCCTACGCCTCTTCCAGCTCTCGCGATCTCACCTCTCTCTCTGCTTCTTCTTCGTCTGCTACCGGATCCGCCATGCCGGCACCGACGAGCCGACCCGTTAAGATAATACCTCTGCAACATCCTAATGCGACGTCGTCTTACTCTGTCGTCCCTGCATCTTCTATGCCTTCTGCTCTGTTATCTCGTTGGTTCAACAAATTAAAACGCATGTCTTTCACTGATTGGGTCGAAACGTTTTTGCCTTGTTACCGTTGGATTAGGACTTATAAATGGCGCGAGTATTTTCAGGTCGATCTTATGGCCGGTATTACTATCGGTATTATGCTTGTGCCACAGGTGATTAATTCTAAATCTCTCTTTTTGTTTGGCTCCTAGGAAAATGACCGAAAATGAAAGAAAATTTTATAACTGTAAAAGTACTTTTGTTTTTGTTTTTTAAAGTTTTCGGTTCCTCAAAGATTTAGTCAACTGGAACACATGCAAGTAGGGAGCTCTGTTTTCTGTTTGCTTCCTCTGAAAATTGTTTGAATTTGTTCTCTCATACTCTCTCTCTCTCTCGCTAAATTTTCCTGTACTTTCTCAGCAACCAAACAGAGGTCTACTATCTACAATGACTATTCACTTTGTCAACGCATGTTGTGCACGTCTGTTATTGTGTAATTCGTCATGGATGCATCAAGCACTCAACTGCAGTTGATTGGATAGATTTTCAAATTTTCAATTATCATTAGATGTCGAATTGGATTATACTCTGCAGTGTTGAATTGTGAATTTTCTAAGTTCTTTTAACTGTTGGTGATTTTGATGGATTTTTCAATTAGTGCTGCTTCACTGTTTGGATTTTGGCCGCTCAGTGGTTGGGGTTAGTACAAGTTTTTACGCCAATTAGAGAGCTGAGACCATATTTTTACTTTGTTATGATTTGTTTCTGCCACTAAGTAATCGCTAGAACTACTTACTTTTAAGTTAGGCTGTGTTTGGTTGCTTGGAAATTGGTTGCTGACACTGACCCTCGGAATTTCAAATCTTAAACTGTTTAATGGTATATGTTATTCTTGTTACTGTTATTATCTGTCCATCATTTAATGGGATTTTGTAGCTATAGAAGTGCAGATGTGTTGACTGGATTTTCACTGTTTATGGTAACTGAACAGGCAATGTCTTATGCAAAGTTGGCTGGGCTTCAACCAATTTATGGACTTTGTAAGTTTATCTTAAGATTGTTGTAAATCTAAATTTTGTAAATTACTCTTACTTTCAAGAGTTTGGCATGAATGCTTTTCAAATTCTATCTGCATACAAAATTTGGAATTTCTTTTCAATAGTATATGTCATATGGAGCTTACCTTGTATTCTGGCAGAGTTATAAAATAAATAAATTAGATAATTGAAATCACCATTTCAAATTCTCACTATCTATATCCAGGGCAGAACTAGAAAAATGTAGTAGGGGGTGACACACAAACATACATATATGTATATATTCACACACAACACACTCGCTTAAGCCTATACAAATACAAATACAAACTCACCTTTCTTACATAATTCATAAAGAAAACATATATGAGCCAATTAAACTAATTATGTACTAAATTAGTATTGGGCGAAGAGGAGGTGAGGGGAGGGGTGGGCAGTGGCCCATTTCGAGGGGCGCACACACACACACACACACACACACACTATATATATATATATATATATATATATATATATATATATATATATATATATGAGCCAATTAAACTAATTATGTACTAAATTAGTATCGGGCGAAGAGGAGGCGAGGGGAGGGGTGGGCAGTGGCCCATTTCGAGGGGCATATATATATAGTGTGTGTTAGTGCCCCTCGAAATGGGCCACTGCCCACCCCTCCCCTCGCCTCCTCTTCGCCCGATACTAATTTAGTACATAATTAGTTTAATTGGCTCATATATATATATATATATATATATATATATATATATATATATATATATATATATATATATATATATATATATATATATATATGCATATGCAGTGGCCCATTTTGAGGGGTGCTAACACACACACACACACACACACACACACACACACATATATATATATATAGTTCAGTTTTTTTAGGGGGGGCAGTGGCCCACTCAGTCATAGTGTAGTACTGCCCTGTCCGTGTCTTAGTTTTTGGTGGTACCATTGGCACCATACTATATAATCTAATGATGATGGACCATTGCATTTTGCTTGGATATCATTGTTTTTTATGAAGATTTTGAGGCATTGGTTGTCACTCTTCTACCGTTCATCACATTGTTGATTTAACTCTGTGTACACTGTACTGGTTTTTGCAAGATAGACTGTGGTTTTGTGCCAGTATTTGTGTATGCCATATTTGGATCATCTCGGCAACTGGCAACTGGTCCTGTGGCATTGGTTTCTCTACTAGTCTCTAATGTTTTAGGAGGAATTGTTGATTCATCTGAGGAGTTATATACAGAACTTGCAATATTATTGGCATTTATGGTTGGAGTTCTGGAATGCATCATGGGGCTTTTGAGGTACTGCTGCCACATTTATCCTTACAATAGAAGTCACAAAAGTCATAAAATGTCTTCCTGCATTCTGATTGTTTTTCTATCTCAATGTCTATGCATAAGTTCCTTTTGTACTTGCACTTGGCAGAAAATTGAAAACTTGCAGTTTTTTTTTTTTTTGGTTATGTGCATACCTACACTGTGAAGTTATTCTTTTATTTTATTTTATTGACTTATAGAATTTGAAATTGGAGACCTATGCATACGTTCTTTTCTTTTGTAGACTTGGATGGCTTATACGTTTCATCAGCCACTCTGTGATTTCTGGCTTCACAACTGCATCGGCTATTGTGATTGCGTTATCTCAAATAAAGTATTTCCTGGGATATAGTGTCGTACGAAGCAGCAAAATTGTGCCTTTGATTAAGAGCATAATATCTGGGGCAGATAAGGTATGATTTCTCATGTGGTATATGCTCTATAGAGTGAATATATTCTAACAGCTGCATTTTCTCATACATTTGTATTTGAATTAGTCTCTTATGTGGTCTCAACAAAATCCGGAGTCCTTTTTTGGGTGGGCTTGGTTTGAAATGATGATTTGATTACTTTATTATGTTCCATGGACTGTAAACTTGTTAGTTTGATCATGTTCAAATCTGTAGAATTTTCATTGAACCATCTCTTTAACACGTTCTCTGTGCAGTTCTGAATAACCGGGTGATTAGGTGACTCGATCATAATTTCTTTTGAAATATTACAGAACTCTAACTTCACTACATGTACTACTGCGGTTCTCACAAGCTGTAGCAAGTTCATGCTTCATTTGAGTCGAATTCCATAAAATATGCAAAAGGTGGAGAAAGAATCTTGTTATATTGGTTAATTATTACTTGTTAAATTAATAGAATCCCTGCTGCATATATTTGGGGTTATGAAGAACTTATAGATGATAAAATAAGAACTTCCATAAATGGAAAATTCCTTTAATCCTTCAAAAATTATGGCTGTTGGTTATTAAAGGAAAGCATGAGCAGCAGTACCAAAATCATGGTGGAAGTGGGAAAGTGGAAACAAAGGGATTTTAGTCTTGTGATTAAGTCTTCCAATGTGGATGTTAGTGATTTTTGAATGTACTCATTCTGTTATTTATATGCTCTGCTTTGGTGCTTTTCTTTTATGGGAACTGCCAATCTTTGATGCCACCTAATAACATTGCACGGAAGGTGATATTATAACTTCATATATGTACAACTTGTTACCATATATTTGTGCATGCACTTGCAGTTCCTTTTCCATTATGCTAGTCTTCTTGTGATTTGTGAATTACCCTCTGACCATGTGATCATTTACCACTTTTCCTGTCTAATTTGTCAGGCCTGGTGCTATCACTCATTAATTCCTTTTTTAACCACAGGTGGTATTTTCCTTTTGTAGTTCTCTTGGCCTCCTTTTGTGATGGGATCTAGCATTCTTGCTATACTACTGATCATGAAGCATTTGGTATGAAATCATTTATTATTATTATTTTTTTTATATAATGTGTACTTGTGTAGATCTGTGGTTTTTATTTTGATGTTCCATATGAAGGGAAAATCAAGGAAGCAATTCAGGTTCCTTCGAGCTGCGGGGCCCCTCACAGCAGTCATATTGGGCACAACTTTTGTGAAAATATTTCACCCATCTTCTATTTCTTTGGTGAGACATAACTGCAAAAACCTATTCTGTCATATTTGAGATTTTGTTCGCAAATACAGCATCAATTTTGTGATGAGAAAATTGCACGTCCTCTGTTAAAATTCTCATATGTTTATGTGCTTTCAATTAGAATATTGCAAAATCTGGCAGTAGAAAATGCATTTGATTCATCTTTCTAAATATGGCAATCATATTCCTAAAATCAGAACAGATTCACTCTCATGAAGCTTGTTATTTGAAGGACAACATAAATCAACTTAAGCGATCATCTAGCCATTATTTCACTACTTTTTGGTGGGATTACTGACTTTCTATTCCCCCAAACTATTAAATTTCTTCCCCAAACTAATAAATTACTTGCATGCTTATACTTCTCTGCAAATTAGCCATTTGAGATAATTTCTATGGTCTATTTCAAAGGTGTAACTCTTGCTATTTATATATGTAATGGCTTAACTTTTGTTTCCTTGTTCCAATCTGCTGTAATTGCTGTAGGTTTAGGATGCTCGCTTTCCTAGTGTTTTGCAATTTCCACAGTTTGTTGAATCCAAATAACTTCATAATCAGCACAGGAGACCTTTTATTGTCACATATTTTCTTTCAACTTTCTGTATTAATTTTCTTTTGTTTATCTGCATAGCTTTCCTTTCCAAATTTAAATAAATTATAACCTATGGAGTTATTTGCTGTTGCTTTAGGTAGGAGAGATACCCCAAGGTCTCCCAAGCTTCTCTATTCCCAAAGAATTTGGTTATGTAAAGTCTTTAATCCCCACGGCAATTCTTATTACTGGTGTAGCAATATTGGTAAGAGTGATTTTGAGGGTCAATCTGCCTTTATTTCTTTGCTTCATAAATTTTTGAGTGACACTTCTCGTTTAAACCACATTAGTTTTGAACTACAGGAGTCTGTGGGAATTGCAAAAGCTTTGGCAGCGAAGAATGGGTATGAGCTGGACTCAAGTCAGGAGGTATGTTTGTGAAATGGAAGGTGTCACTGACAAACGATAACTGTAGTGTTAGCTGTCTAGTATCAACATGAAGATGAGATGATCTTGATTACTGTCAACTTATGTCATGATTATATTATCAGCTTTGTTTTTTGCCTACACAATCTATAAGATGTGTAAATACGCTTGGTTTGAAAGTAGTTACTAGTTAGGCTGTGTGGATGAAGAGCACTACAATTCTATTCTATATGGAAACAAAATCTATAGAAAGAGCGTGTACTTTTGTATTTGTAAAACTTACAAGAGTAACAGATGGCATCATCTGGATTTCTATATAACTGTATATGCTTTCATTGAACATTGTCAGAGTTGTAGAGTTAAAAATCTAACTTTCTGTTTCTTTTTAACAGTTGTTCGGTCTTGGTTTAGCCAACATCTTTGGCTCATTCTTTTCGGCATACCCTGCAACAGGTGAGATTTCTGGAAGGGTCCAATGAGCTGCAAAATTAACTATTGGATGTCAACATGAAAAAAATCCACTTACACTATGTTCTTCACAATTTTATTTTCTACTTTTATTTTCTTTTTTCTTTTTTAGTGAGAATTTATATTATAATGGCATGCAGTTAAATGAAGTATTTTTCTTTTCCGAACTTGCCATGCAGGTTCCTTTTCTAGGTCAGCTGTAAGTCATGAAAGTGGGGCAAAAACTGGCTTATCTGGAATTATAACTGGCATCATCATGGGCTGTGCGCTTTTGTTCTTGACTCCATTATTTGAATACATTCCCCTGGTCTGTTTTCCTAGCTGTATTTGTTTTGAATTGAAAATGCTTGAAAAAAAAAAAAAAGGAAAAAGTAATTACATTTCAAGTTAAATCATGCTCATAATCCTTAAAGAATTCCTCTCTTAAAAAAACAAAGAAATGTGTTCTGCAAATTATCATGGTATTAATGGCTTGGTAAGATAGAAACATTAGAAACCTGTAATGGTATGACACTCTGACTAGTTGATTTTTGATCCCCCCACACTGCCCCTCTTTTTAACTCTCTTCTTTTTAATGATTGACAGTATAACTCTCTCTCTCTCTCTCTCTCTCTCTCTCAATTCAAATGCTTACTTGGATTTTTTTTTTTGTTCTTTACAGTGTTCTCTGGCTGCAATAGTAATCTCTGCTGTAATGAGCCTGGTGAGCATAATAAAATCACAATCTGAGGAGTGTGGTGGTGGATTACGTTTACATCTTATGATCTCCACATTTGTCAAGCCATTTAATATATATTACATTACAAAAGATGGAAGACATTAATGTTTTTAGTTTGTTCAATTCTGAAAATAGAAAATGAGTAATTGTCTTGAGTTTGACTTAAGCAGCAATATTTATATATGTATTATGGTCCTAAGTAATTGCCATGCTAGTGAGTTTCTCAGTCAATCCTTCACCATGCCATGATTATCCATGCATTTACTTTCCTGCTGGAGTCTTTCAATCCAAGATGTCTGAGCATTGTTCTTTATTATATGAATTAACTTTTGCATCAAAAGTGAAATTGGAATTTTGGGTGCTATTCCTCTTTGAAGTTAGAACCATTATTTTTGGAAGTGAAGATGCTTTTTCAAAAGAGTAAATAGAAAGAACTTTTAGTATGAACACCTATTTTCTTAAGTATCTGTTTCTGTATCTTTCTATATCCAAACCATTGCATTCAAGGAATTGATATGAAGTGTTAAAAGATCGTGGAGAGTGGAGACCAAATTATGATGTAGAATATCGGTTTATATTTAACCATGACATCTTATACAGCCAACAAATTTAATATTTAAAAGAACCAATGATAGAATAACAGCGATTTTTTTTTTAATTTTTATGTGGTAGTAGTTGCTTGTGCATTAGATTCAGTAAATAGTTTTGATTTAAGATTCAAGATTTCAATTTTATATTTATTATGTCATTGCTGGATGTTTGTAATGTCAGGTGGATTACGATGAGGCTATTTTCTTATGGCGTGTAGATAAGAGAGATTTTCTTCTTTGGATCATTACTTTCACTACAACATTGTTCTTAGGCATAGAGATTGGTGTCCTTGTTGGGGTATGTGTTAAAGAAATCAAACATAATGGGATTTTGGTAATTCATATGCATTAAATTTAGAGGTTCATCATTTTCCTTGTTGGGACTCCTTAAACTCATGAGCCAAAATTTTTATCAGTCGTTAATATTTTAATAGTTTTCTAAGATGCTGAATCAAACTTTTTGTCAAGGCCCAAAATTGCACATGAATGCAGTTTTAGGATTCAACTGTTGAGTATGATATAGATTTAATCAAATTTGAGATAAAACTACATAACACTTTAGTCAATTGTGTAGGGTGCATGAATGTCCTTAGAAGGCTGGATTAAACTGTCTTTTTAACTTTAAATTGATTTGCAACTGTAGGTTGGTGTATCACTTGCTTTTGTCATCCACGAATCAGCAAATCCACACATTGGTAAGTGGGATTTGTTGCATCATGGTGTTTATGCAGGTTGATAGCAACATAATTATTGTTTTGTGCATGAATGTTTGTTATTTTTTGATCTTCTGTATTTGCTGTAATTGTCTTTACCATTGTCATCATCATCTTGATCATGGTAATATCAGCTATCTTCTTCTCTTTTTTTAATTAATTAAATTAAAAAGTTAATTGGTTTCTTCTTCATTACTTTGTATGATCTGCAGCTGTGTTGGGCCGTCTTCCTGGCACTACTGTTTACAGAAACATCCAACAGTATCCTGAAGCATATACTTACAATGGAATTGTAATTGTTCGCGTTGATGCACCAATCTATTTTGCCAATATAAGTTATTTGAAAGACAGGTAAAAATACATGTTTCCTTGAATTAATTCTATCCAAGGAAACAAGTTTACCACAATTCATCTTTAAATCTTCCTTCCTATTGTTTAGTTGGGTTGTTTTGGTTTTAAGTCATCAAGATTTCCTTTATCAGACTAAGGGAATATGAAGTTGACGTTGACAAATCTACTAGACATGGACCAGAAGTAGAAAGAATTTATTTTGTGATCTTGGAGATGTCACGTAAGTCTTAATTATTTTATTTTGATTGCTAGCTCAAGGAAAAGCCTATGTCACGTATTTCCAGTTTATCTTTTAAGTGGTTTTGGCCTTAAAATGTTTCTCATTGCTTTCCCCGCAATTTCATTTTTTTTAAAACAAATATCAGTCTAAAATTGGACAAATATGATTATATTTATATTTTCTTCCAGGAAGGGTGGAATATTGGAAGCATTTCATCAAATTTTAAAGCTTTTACTTCCTTCCTTGTTCTTGAAACAGAGAGAAGTCAAAATAATCTATTAATAACTTGACTTTATAGTTCTGAATAATGTTTGGCATATGCAAATCAAACTTTCAGTTTTTTTTTAATAAATCTGATGAAAATTTGATTTTGGTTCAAGAGATTCATCACAAATTACATAATTTCTCAAATCAAAATTATTATAATATTTTCCAAGTTAGCTCTTGAAGTTGATAAAAACTAAGGCTTGATAGTTGATAGTGAACCAGCCAATTAAACTCCTGAATGTTTTTAATTCTGCAGCTGTTACATATATAGACTCCAGTGCAGTTCAAGCTTTGAAAGATTTGTATCATGAGTATAAGTCACGGGATATCCAGGTTAGTGTTCATTTGCTAGTTGCATTTTACTTATGAGCTTGCATGGAGATAGCAGTGTGATATTCTTGCTTGTCATTGGGTTATTTTGCAGATTGCTATTTCCAATCCCAACCGAGATGTTTTACTCACCTTATTAAAAGCTGGTCTTCTGGAGCTTATTGGCAAGGAATGGTACTTTGTGAGAGTTCATGATGCTGTTCAGGTTTGCCTACAGCATGTTCAGAGCTTAAACCAAGCAACCAAGCACCCGCAACCATTACCTGAGGATAGACCTGGTTTCTTCCACAGGTCATTCAAACATAGGGAGGAGGATTTATCAGTTACCGACTTGGAGTCTGGTGAGAAGAAACTGTTTACTGATCCTCAATTAGAACCATTGTTGTCTCGGAAGTCTTGAAATTTACTTGATTTTTTCTGCAAATATGGTGCGCCCATTTTTATCAAGGCAATGCGTACATGCATATACCTCATTTGTTATTCAGCCGATAAGTGTATGCTTCATTATTGTAGCTTTCCATTAACGTAACATTTAATTTTTCTAGCTACTAGGGTTTGATTGTTTGTTGAATGCAATGGAATACACTAGCAAAGGTTTGCTTTCTCCAATGGAAATAGTAATTACTCATTAGCCTGGTTTGCAGTGTTCATTCTCTCCTGTTTCTGGTTGTGGATCTGTAATGTGTTGTTGTAATTGTACCTATCATAATTTCCAAACTCGGTCCAATCTTAGATCTGTTGAGGACAGAGAGTTGTTAAGATGATCAATCGGGCCAGATCAAAATTAAACGGAAACTAATTAAATTAATAATATAAATTTACTATGGAAATACTTGAGAATAGCTATTTCCTTACAGATTACAATTTCTTCAGAAAAAAAAAAAAAAAAAAAGAAAGAGAAGAAAGAAAAATGAAAACTATTCTCTTTCAAATTTTAGAACTCAGGTTCAATGATTAAAGAAAAAAAATCGAAATTTTTGTGCATTTTTTTTTTCTATTTCAGGTGATTCTTTAAAATTTTGTTAATTTTTAGTCTTTAACTTATAATTTTAGTCAATATAATGAGTTAGAACCAAAATATAGTGTAAAATTTATATAATTACCTTGATATGAAAAAAAGAGCATTATTTCTTTCTCTATACAAAACGTTATTTTTCTTGGAGTTTTTCCTTTCTAAAATTTTAATATTTTTATTTTTAAATATTAACAATGATTATAACTGTCTAAAAATAAATATTTTTAATATTTAATAACATTTCAAGAATTATATATATAATATATATTTCTTCACCATCAAATTACCCAAAAATATTATCAACGTCATAAGATTTGATAAAAATTGACAAAATTAAAATGATTGATTTAAATTGAAAATAAAAAGTTTAGGTTTTTTTTTTAGTATTCTTCTTCTTATCATAACCCTTAATAAATACTATACATATATTTCTTGAATTTCATTAGCCTCTTTTTTTTTTTTTTCTTTAAAAAAATCTTCGTAACTTGGTGTAGCGTTAAACTTTAAATTTTAGATTATCCCACATCGGAAACTGGGGGAGAACATATCCAACTACAGTTATATAAATAGACTTTTTGTTGTTCTTCACAGACTGCCTTAAACTAATGAGTAAGGAAAACAAAGCGAGCGGTGAGAGCTGCTCGCAGCGCCGTTGATTCATTGTGCGCAATAATTTATGGAGGGGTAATAGGCTGGCCGAGCGTTGACGCTGCTTACTTTGCAGAACTCGTTCGTGCGGGCCTCCCAAGGGGACCCATCCCCCCTAATTCGAGTATAATTTTCACGCGCATTACATCGAGCAGATGTTGTGCGCAGTTACGTGCACTTCCCCTAAGGAAAGGGGATTGAGAACCTCTCTCTCTCTCTCTCTCTTTCTCTCTCTCTCCCGCGCGCTCCCCGCCTTTTTCTTCCCTTCTACTCTACTCTACTAGCTCGCTCTCTGAACATTGGATTAGCTGGTGATTTGGGATCAGCTCTCTTTTCTTTGTCCAGAGGTCCTACCCTGACTTCAACCGTACAAGATAATATCAGACCCATCAGGAACAATCATAATTAAAAAGTAGCAGAGAATATTGAATAAAACATTATTTGACTCCAAATTCCACTTGGGCATTTCATCAAAGCTAACATAGGAATTAAAAACCACAGAATTCTCAATTGGTATCTTTCTAAATTCATTTCATTGTGGGGGACCAAAGAACAGAAATGTGTAGAAACAACAAAAAACCAACATGTGTTTACTCTATGAATACGTGTCTGGTATAAGTTAGATGGGACGCCGGCAAAGAGTTCAATCAATAATCAAAACTTACATCAACAATTATGTAAATTTGAATGCTAAGAACTAAGGAGTAAGTTAAAAATGTACTGATTAAAGTGTAAAGAGGATGGACATAACAAATCCAAGGAAATCTAGATTCATGTAATTTGTCTGTTTTCATGTCTATTATGGAAGAGAACAAATTTTATTTTGTGGCGTACAACATTGTTGTAGTTGCACTCCTCATGGTAATGAAGATGAAGTAATTTTCTATTTTGAGAGAATGTCTGTGTGAATTCCTTTTAGTTTTCTTATTTTGGATATTTCATTTCTATTGGTATTTTAAATTCACAGTATGGATAAGAGTTCTTAACACAATTTCCGTATTGATTAAATTAATATAACATTCGTAATTGCTAAATTTTTTGGGTCAATTTTTATTTAATCCTTGAAGTTTATGAAACTTTATAGATTAGAATCTCCAGTTTTAAAAATGAATTATATATATATATATGTATATGATTTGAAGTGAAACTGAAAGGTGATGGTAATATATATAGACCAACTCATTTTAGACTTCTGGCTCTAACATATCCTCCTAAGAAAAAGAAAAGTTATTTGATTGTGACCAAAAGCACTTATGCATATTGTATTTTGCTTAGTAGTACCCACGTTTTTATTCTTTTAACTATCTTTTTTATTAACTAAATTATATGAAAAAGACTTAAATATGTAACGCTTCATTTGTTTGACAACAACTATTTTCCTAAAAAATATATTTTTTTACACCTTTTTGTATTTAAATATTTAGAAAAATTAATGAACAATAAATATTTTTTCATCTAAGAGAACTTAAACCATTTTTAAAGGAAATGATTTATCATTTCAAAAAATAAAATAATTTTCCAAACAGTCAATAATTTATTTATGAGAGAATTTTTAAAATAAATATATAATACGCATTCATTAATATCGATTTATGAATTATTGTTTTATATATTATTTTTTTTTCGATCACGTGATTACCATTAATCACCACAATATATATAAATATATATATATATATATATATATGCAATGGTCACTAAGAAAAAAAAAATATTTTTGTTATCATAAATTAAAAACAAAAAATGTAAATTAATAAGATGATTTCCAATTGTTTTTTAGTATTTCGCGAAAGAAACGTAGCCTTATAGAACAAACATCACATGTTCTTTCTATTGCATCCGAACAAAACAACAATTGATGGAATTGACAACCTCTGGTTAGATTCCTACGATTGTCCATTGTATATATTTTATTATATTCACATCCAATCACAACTTTCCACGTCATAGAATAACTATTATATTTCACTACATAAATGCATTTTACATGAAATTATAAATGATATTAATTCTGCTAATACAATATCAATTGGGCACAATATGATTGGTTACACAATAATATAATATTACATAAGATTAAACTTAGCTACACGAGTATGTATATTGTATTCTACGGTGAACCTAATTCCCGGCATAATTTTGCCCTTTCGTGTGTATATATACAGGCATTAAAATTTTTTGTCTACACAGAATATATAAGCTTATTTTATAAATTAAATTAATAAGCGATAAGATATTTTAGTCAATATAATTGTTTTATCTATTTTTTTTAATAAAAAAAATATTGATATTTTTTTTTATTTTATATGTTATTATCTCATTTGATTGATGCATGCGTAGCCCAGATATTGATATTCTTCACGTGCGGTACCGGGATTTTGGTATGAAATCTAAAATTGCCAACCATATTAACTGAAATGAAAGGGTAAAGAGAAAGAGGGAGAGAAATAAAGAGTTGAGATCATTTTTCATATGGCAATGATATATACGTATATATTTGAGATCATTTTTCGTATGGCAATGATATATACGTATATATCATTATAAAATGATTTTATTTAGTCTTCTGAATCTTTAGAGGATTCAGAGATCATCTTCTGAATCATTTGACTTGTTTCTTCTTCAGACATTCTATCATCTTTGCTTTTTGATTGAGCATACGCCTCGAAGAATTCCTTGTTTACTTTCTCCAATTCATTCCACACTGTATATATATTCACAAGAGAGGCATTTGATCAAGCAAACACAACCAAATATGTGTAGTTCTACATATATATATATATATTTATATATATTTCTTTTTAGGAAAGTTAATAAGAATATTAAGAAGATCATTATGCCTTCAATTAGGAATATTTGATAATAAAATGATTTCAATAGTATTTGTAAATGTAGAACAGTTTGAAACTATGTTATATGATGTTGGATCTCGCTATCGATCAGTTTAGACTTTTGGGTTAAATACGAATAATGTTATCGTAATCAAGAAAAACTAAATTGATCTTTTTGTTTCAGGAAGCTATATTAATATAGCCTAAAGATCTTATTGATAACCAAAAAATGATATATAAAGATCATCTAGGGTTTATGAATGGTTGTTACTTAAGAATTCATTCATTAAATAGTTCATTCACTAAATCCATATAAATAAGAATAACTTGTTGATTTTTCAACTCAAACTTCCTTTAGAATAGTTTTTTATTCTTAGCTACTTTTGGCGTAGTTATAGTATATATATTTTCTCATTGTAAGTGTGAATATATATATGTTTGTGTATGTGTGAATCCTGCGTAGTTTGTCTCAATGTATAATTAAAGGTTAGGTTCATAAGAAAACAAAAGATTCAAGAATTTGTGAGAAGAAAATGAGAACAAACCAGTAGAGGTGATAACAGGTTCAATATTTGCATGTTTGGTGAGGGCTTCCATGCACTCCTCTTTTGTCATGCGAAAGATCAAACACTTCTCTATAAGATGTTGCACCTGATCAAAAAAGTCATATATAATAATATAACCATCAACATAGTTAAGATCAAACTCATACTGAAATGATCATTCAAGAAATTAATTAACTATTATAAATTGAGTTCTTGAAAAAAAAAAAATAATCTAACCATGTGTATGTATGAAGCAGAAGAGTCTCCCATGATCCACAGAAAAAACAAGAAACACTAAAATATGAAACAATAATTAGATGAAACTGTAACAAGAAATAGAATGAAATATGTAATTGGTGCAATATGATATATGATCTAGAATAGTGAAGTGAAAAGGGCAAAATATAGGACGCAACAATAAAAGGAGTGAAGGGGGGCTGGTGTGGTGGTTGTGGTGGTGGTGGTGGTGGGGAGAGTATGGGTCCAGGAGTCCCACGTGGGAGATTGATGATAATTGGTTGTGAAGGGATTAGAGGAGATTTGTAAATGACTGTCCCTTTGTCCTGTAGGGTTGCCAATTAGGGCACCCCCTCCACGTGATTTGTGGGTCCTTCTCTCTAGAATTTCTTTAAAACAAGACAAACCCACCAACAGTAATCAAATGACCATCCCCTTCTTTCCAAATCTCTTGTCACATTGCTGCTCTAGTACCTCTCCTATAAAGCTACCTTAATAATTTATTCATGTTGATTCAATGATCAAATAATGTCCTACCGATCTAATAGTTTAATCTTTGTAATATAAAAAATTATCTAAAAAAATACATGATTTGCATTTATGATAGATATAAATAATATAAAAGAGATTAATATATAAGACAAATAATCGATCATTTATTTAACTACAGAGCATATATTATTAAATTTGAAATAATGGTGTTTTCGCTTATTTTGATTATAATCATGTTGACATGATAATATTTGAATCTTTCCTTTCTGATTTTAATTGATGGAATTGGAGGGTGTGTATGTTAGAATGTGGCCTAATATTGAGTGATCCCATAAAGTTTAAATAATAATTAAATGGCTAATTGATTCTGACTGTTCATTTGGTTATGTGATGAACGTATCAGATTAAGTTGTAACAATTATAAATTAGTTCTCTCTTTACCCAGTAGGTTTACACTAACAACAAAAGGTTAATCCATCAAAACTGCCGCAAACAAAAAGGTTTAGAAAGAGAAATCAGTTTATTCTTAAGGTTTACATTATGTTAATCGCATCAAATTTTTCAAGTATGTGTTTTAATTTCAATTGTAAGAATTATATGTTCAAAATCATTAATTAATTAATTATTAGGATCAAATAATTGTTTCCTATAAAGTTTTACATGTGATATCAGAATCTTGATCTTTGGACATATAATTTTTTTGTTTATGTTCATTAAGTGTTTTTATTATTACTCTCTCTTAATTTTGGCCAAATTATTTTATTCATATTTATTAAATATATAAAATTGCAATTGATGTTTTGATTTGATTGTTAAATTCGTAATATTATTAGATCGTAATTTATGTTCATAAACGATTTGTTTATTAACGTTTATTAATTATTGTAATCGATTGTTAAATTGTTTTGAAATAATTAATTATTTCATTTTTTTTTTACGATTGAGTAATTAACTTTGTTTTTGAAAGTTATTAGATGTGTCATAAGTGCTATAATTTTGTATATAAATCATAATGATATATCATTACATGTATAATAGAAGACATTAGGAATTTGATTAATTTGCATATTAGGTTTGTGTGTATATATAAAAAATAATGAAATTTTATTTGATTGCATTTATTAAGTTTCCGCATTATTATTTTATAAATGCATATCATTAAAATAAAGTATTTAATTTATGTATGAATTTTATATTTATTATTTGTTAGTCACCAAAGTAGTCAAACTATGATGACAAATAAATGAAAGATCAATTATCCATAATGTTTAATGAAATGCCTGTGAATAAAGTTAATGATAAATTAATGTTTAATATTTTATAGCCTTTTAATTCACTCAAAGGTGAGTTTAATTATTGTATAAAAAATTAAACATAATGAGAGTGAATTAATAAATTTGGTCAAACATATTTGTACATCCAAAGATGACAAATATGCGTTTGATTTAAAATATTTATTTACTTGTAATTGATTATTACTGACATTTCAAATTATGATAGTGTATTATAGTATCCACCCAAAGGGGAACTATAATATATTTTTTATGTTTATTTATTTTGAATCCATAATGAATTTGTTATAAAGTGAGCATTTTATATATATACAATTTTGCAGCTATTTCTTTTCATTCACAAGTTTCATCTGTTACTATTTTTAATAGTTTGTATTTTTCTGAATGGAGTGAACAAGTCAATTTCCACTTAGATATTTTGAATATTGACTTAGCACTATTAGAGGATCAACCTCCTACTCTTACGAATGAAAGTAGTGAGGAAGAGAAACTATACCATAAGGCATGGGAACAGTTTAATAAATTAAACCTTATGTTTATGCAAATGACTTTTGCTAACACTATAACACTATGAAGGAAAAGTGGGATATTAATGAATTGTCTAGTAAGCTTACTCAAGAGGAAGTAAGATTGATGAAACAAAGGAGTCACACTGTCAACCTAATGTATCAAGAAGTTAGTAAAAAACTGAAAGCAAAAACCAACAAGTTTAAGAAAAAGAAGTCGTCTGCTAATGTTTCATAGGCGGATCAAAAGGAACAAAAGGTAGACAAATGCAAGTTCTATAAAAAAGTCAGACACTGGTAGAAAGATTGTCAGGAACGTAAAGCATGGTTCAAAAAGAAAGGTAAATATTACGTTTCTGTATATTTCGAATTAAACTTATTTGAAATTCCTTTGAATTCTTGGTGGCTTGATAATGGTGCTACAACTCATGTTTATAACATTATGCAGGGATTTCTTATGATCCAAACTATAGACCCAAATAACAATTTTCTCTTTATGAGAAACCATATGAAGGCTCCAATTGAAGGCATAGGGACTTATCACTTGATTTTGAGTTTTGATCATCAACTAGATCTTTATGCACCTTCAATTTCTAGGAACCTAGTTTCTATTTCAAAACTTGATGTTATTGAATTCAAAGGAGATTTTGGACATGGTTGTTTCAATTTATTTAAGAACACTTTATGTATTGGTTCTAGTGTTCTTACTGATAGTTTATATAAATTGAAACTTAATGATAAATTTGATGAATCCTTATTTGTTGTTCATAGTAATGTTGGAATTAAGCGTAGTGCTGTAAATGAAAATTCTGCTTACTTATGGCATAAACGTTTGGGTCATATATCCAAAGAAAGGTTAGAAAGATTAGTAAAGAATGAGATTCTTTGGGATTTAGATTTTATTGATCTAAGTGTATGTGTGGATTGCATAAAGGGAAAACAAACTAGACATAATAAGAAAGGAGCCACAAGAAGCACTCAACTTCTTAAAATCATACACATTGATATTTGTGGACCTTTTGATGCTCCATCTTTTGATAGATAAAAGTATTTTATCACATTTATTAATGATTTTTCACATTATGGTTACGTTTATTTGCTTAAAGAAAAATCTCAAGCATTAGATGCCCTTAAGGTATATATAACTAAGGTTGAAACGCAATTTGACAAAAAAGTGAAAATCATAAGATCTGATAGTGTTAGTGAATACTATGAGAAATATGATGAGTTAGGACAATGTCCAGGTTCATTTGCAAAATTCCTTGAAAAACATGGCATATATGCACAGTATACTATGCCTATATGCCATGCACACTATAACAAAACGGTGTGGTAGAAAGGTGAAATAGGATATTAATAGACATGGTTATGAGTATAATGAGTAACTCCTTACTACCTAAATCATTATGGATGTATGCTCTTGAAACTGCAATATATTTGTTGAAAAAGGTTCCTAGTAAGGCAGTTTCAAAAACTCCTTTTGAATTGTGGACTGGAAGGAGAACCAGCTTAAAACATTTGCATGTTTGGGGTTGCCAAGCAAAGGCAAGAATCAATAATCCACGAGAAAAGAAATCAGATTCTCGAATGATTAGTGGTTACTTTATTGGTTACCTAGAGAAATCTAAAGGATTTAGGTTTTATTGTCTAGGCCATAGTCCTAGAATTGTGGAAATTAGAAATGCTAATTTAATGAAAATGGTGAAGTTAATGGGAGTGATGAACAACGAAATATGGATATTAAGAAAGTAAGGTTAGATGTTCCTTTAACCATAAAGACTTCTTCATCCATAAATGTTCCAAATATTGTTCTAGTAACTAATGAGAATCAAAATAATACTGAATAATATTTGAATGAAGGAACAAACACTGATCCAAATATTATTCTAGTAATTAATGAAAATACTGAACAACATTTGAATGAAGAAACTCACTCGTAAGAAACTAACTCACAGCCAACTATTGCATATGAATCACAAGAAATGCCTTTGAGGAGATCCTAAAGAGAAACAAAGTTAGCCATTATAGATGTGAAAACAGCCTTTCTTAATAGAGATCTTTAAGAGAAAGTGTTTATGGACCAATATGAAGTTTTCTCAACAAAAGGTCAATTAGTGTGTAAACGTAAAAATTCAATGTATGGGCTTAAACAAGCTTCTTGATAATGGTATCTTAAGTTTAATGACACCATAACATCTTGCGGTTTTGAAGAAAATATTGTTGATCGATGTATATATCGAAAGATCAGTGGGAGTAAGTTTATTTTCTTAGTCCTATATGTTGATGATATTTTATTTGCTGCTAATGATGGATATACTATATGAGATTAAAAATTTTTTCTCTAAGAATTTTGAAATGAAAGATATGGTAGAGGCATCCTATGTGATAGGAATTCAAATTTCCGTGATAAGTTATAAGAATTGTTAGGATTGTCTCAAAAAGTTTATATCGAAAGAATTTTAGAGAGATTTAACATAAACAAATGTTTAGCAGGAATTGTTCCTATCCACAAAGGGGACAAATTTAGTCTCATTCAAAGTCTAAAGAATGAACAAAAGGAGGTTGAGTCAATTTCTTATGCTTCAGTTGTGAGCAATATAATGTATCTGTAAACCTGTATAAGACCATATATGAATTTCGCGGTCGAAATGTTGGGTAGATATCAAAACAATTCAGGAATTGCTCATTGGAAAGCTGCAAAGAAAGTTTTGAAGTACCTACAAGAAATAAAGAATTACATGCTCATGTATACAAGGTCTAATCATTTAGAGGTGATTGGATACTCGGATTTAGATTTTGCTAGATGTCTTGATAGCAGAAAATTCACATTTGGTTATTTGTTTCTTTTAGCAAATAGAGTAATATTATGAAAAAGTGCTAAGCAGTTTGTTATTACTTCATCCATTATGGAAACAGAGTTTGTGGCTTGTTTTAAAGCAACAATTCATGTTTTATGGTTGCAGAATTTTATTTCAGAACTTTGGGTTGTCGACACCATTACCAAGCTACTAAAAATTTACTGTGATAATTTCGTTGCACTGTTTTTCTCAAAAAACAACAAATATTCAAAATGTGTCAAACATATGGAATTAAAGTATTTTTTCGTTAAGGAGAAAGTTCAGAAACAAAGAGTGTCTATTAAACATATTACTACTAATATGATGATTGCAGATCCGTTAACTAAAGGTTTATAGCCAAAGACATTTAATGAACATGTACATAGAATGGGTCTTGGTTGTAACCTTAAATGATAGAAATGATGACATTAGCACTCTGAGTTCAATTATGTATTTTTGATACTGCATTAATGATTTCCTAATATATAATGGTGTACACATTTATATTTTAATGTTTTAAAAGGAATGTCTTTAAGATATAATGATGGATCATGATGAAATTTATGTATATCATTATTTATGGACTTCATATGGTGGATAGTAAATGTCATAGTATATGGAAAGAAATATGTTGCATAAATAATATATAACCGCCTTAACTCACATTTATTATTTTATCATATTAAGTCACTTATGTTGAATTTACAGGATTAATTTTTGTGTACTTAAAGTTATGCTATTTAATTTTATGATAATATTATTATTAGGTCAAGTGGGAGAATATTAGAATGTGGCCTAATATTGAATTATCCCATAAAGCCTAAATAATAATTAAATAGTTAATTTATTTTGACCGTTTATTTGATTATGTGATGGACGTACCAGATTAAGTTATAATAATTATAAATTGATCATCTCTCTACCCATTAGGGTTTATACAAACAACAAAAGATTAATTCATCAATCAAACTGCAGTAAACAAAATGGTCAAAATAGAAAAATCAGTTTATTCTTAAGGTTTGCATAATATCAATCACATCAAATTTTTCAAGTATATATTTTAATTTCAATTATAATAATTATATGATCAAAATTATTAATTAATTAATTATTGAGATCAATTGATTGTTTTCCATAAAATTTTACAGTGTGGAAATATTTAAGAGGAAACAAATTACTCCAACAAAACAAAATTTGCCCATACTGTTGATCGTGACATTGAACAATATTTAGCGGCAAAGACAAGCCAAACCAAGCCGCCAAGATGCTAGTTTGCACGTGGCCTCTATGGATATTTCCCAACTGGTTTATTGATAGGATCTTCATTCTCCAACTTTTGATGAAATCTGCCTGTGCTCTTCTTTATATAATTTCATGTTTGAGAGCACTGTACAAAAAAAAAATGTATGTAACAGGCTCAAGAGATCGAAAATTCAAATCCTTTCAGTTTTTGTCTCTCTTCAAGTATTCCGGAGGTAGCAAAAATAGAAAAATGTATACAATCGATCACTATTACCTCTTCTGCAGAATCATGTGTGTGTATATATATATAGTCGTTAAGAGAAATTTTTCTCTTTCATGCAATTTGATTTGTAATCATATTAATTATATTATTTCATGAGATAGGATGCAACCTTATCTCACTACTCTATAGTTTTTGTCAATAGTCATATTTAAAACCCCAAGAAGAGTTAGATTCTTTAAAGAAAACTTGAAAATCACATAAAAATCCATTGACCAGTGCAACAAGTTTTCGAAATGTAGTTCTTGGTTAAATGCGCCAACATTTGTGTCCTTTTGTTTGTGTTCTTGGCAGGTTTGTCTTTTCTATCTTCTGGTTCATCTTTCAGTTCCATCAACAACTTACTCGCACTGGGGAAAAAATAAAGTAGTATATAAAATCATTACTTTCTCTTTGGCACTATAAACAAATCAAGAATAGACTCAACATCCAAGGAAAAGCAAAATTGTTTGCTTCTTCAAGATATTTTTCTACAAATTATGCACTCTTTTGGTGTGATACTGACTCTTTTTTGCCTTGTTGTATAGCTGTAAGTGTACTATTCAGTCAGATTCAGGCAAATTTGAATATTTTGATTTATTGAATCACTACACATTAAATCAATAATAAAAGGAAATGACTTATTAGCTATAGCTACACTTGCTATATTCACAGTAAATTTCTTGTAAGTTTTAGGGTTTTATAAAACAGTTCATATTGATGTGATTATATTTTAAAGTTTACAATAATAAATTTAAGAGTATGCGAGACTTGTAAAAAAAAAAAAAAAAAGGGATTTAGTCTCGATTAACACATAAGTTAATCCGACTTCTGATTATCTAAATTCAATTAACACGTAAATTAATTAAATTTTTTATTATTTAGATTTAATTAACAAGTAAATTAATCCGGCTTCTGATTATCTAGATAAAAATAAATAAAGACAGTATATCTAGTTGGCATGATAACTAAATTTAACATACTAGGTAGGTCAGTGGATATGATGAAATGTCTTGCAATACTTTAATGGAAACCATTGCAAGTTACACCTCAGCATACTACGTCAACAGACAACAATAGCCACAATTAGATATAATTGTAGATTGAGGTTGATGATGTGTCACATAGTGATTGGTTTAGAATATGAAGTAAGAATAAAATTTTAATCACCATTGAATTTTCTTGTATTACGCTAGTCTTTGTCTTCTACTTAAACCCTGGTGATTTCTAGCTTTCTCTAACTTTGTTCGAAGCATCAGACAGACTACTAAAAGACACAAAAGATTGGAAATTAAATGGAAAATGTACCACATGATGGATTTACATTATTGATATTGCTCTCACTAGCACAGGAAAACAGTTACCGTTCTTGCATCAACTTGGCTGCCAAAAAATATGTCTCTATCAATCATATAAAGCTCAATCAACATCATACATATGTAATATACTATTGTCTAAACCTAAATCAACTGGATCATACACATTATTCCTTTTTTTTTTTTTTTACTAATGAGACCCTACATGTAGGATACAATTAATTAACTAGTTTGGACTAGTTGAATTGATACATTTATCGGTAATATTTTAAATAAGATTATATACGTTGAATTCTAATATTAATTTTTTCAAAAATTATTCTAGAAAAGTGATAAATAAGAAAATTTGTGATAACCTTAATAACATATATTAAAACAGTATTGTGAGTTGTACAGTAAATGATAACTTTTTCTTTTAATAACTCTCATCCGATGATGAAAATATTAAATGAATGAAAATTTTTATCATATTAATTTGACTAGGCCTTTATATATATATATATATATATATATATATATATATATTACATAAAAACCCCTTGGAGAAGTGCTCCCTAACAGAAGCATCTATCTTCTTCACTTGCACTACCGCCGCCACCTGTGGCCGAAATAGGAGGAGAAGCTCTGAATATTGCAGAGAGCTTGTAGCTGAAATTTAATATTGAATTTGTTAATTTAATATTCGTATTTATCTATTTGATATATGTGGATATGTAATATATCTCATGGAAAAAAAAAAATCACAATTAACTCGCTTTTGTTACTCCTGGCAAAGTTTTTACTATGGGTCCATGGCAAGTCGTTCTTTAGTGGTCATTTTCTATGCGAGGTAGTAGGATGAAATATTCACATGCATACATCACTTGCCAACTTTTTCTTTCGAGTGATGAGGAAAAATTGTATCAATGTGCTGCTTCTCCCTCTTCCATAAATCCCTTATACTCCGCTAATGCTAATTGTATTAAAAATAATTTTTTATGATGTATTTAATAACTTCTACCTTCTTCGTTCTAAAATATTTATTATTTAAAGTTTTAGCATATAAATTAAAAAAATTATTAAATTTCCTTAATTCAAAGGTGAAAAAATTAAATATATTTTTTTTAATGTAGAAAAATAAAAATAATTAATGTAAATATTTACTGGAGAAATAATAGGAGAATAAAATTAGAAAAAAGAAATATCTCATTAAAATCTTAAAATAATAGACATTTTGAAATAAAAAGAGTAATAAAATAAATGAAATATAATAAAATGTATTGTAACATTAATATTATATTAAAAATATATTTAATTATATTATATTTTATGAACCAGTCTTTTGAAAAATGTATTACTAGTGTTTGTACTGAAAATTTGTAATCCATTAAAACCCATATATTTCGGCCTATTTACAAAGTCTAACTTATTTATTAAATAAATTAATTTATGAAAGTAGACAGTAGCTGATGATTTGAGATATGAGTTAATGAAAGTGGGTAAAAATTATGTTATAATTAAAAAGCTAAGTTAAAGAAGTGGAGAAAACATAGAGAATTGAGGAGCAAAAATGAAACCGTCAGTTAGTAACTTAGTGGCAGTTACAATAGCAAGTTATAAAAGCAAAAAGCTGATGAGAGAAAAGGGGGACAATCATCACAAAAAACTATTGAAAGTACAACAAACTCAAGCATTAGATTTCACTTCAAAGCAATCAATTCCTATATTTCATTTTCTTTTCAAGCATTTTAGTCAATTTCAATCTCCAAACATTTACAGTTTTAATTCCTTGTTGTCATGAACTAGCTTTTAGGCCATGACTATCTTAGAGTTCAGGAAGACGTAAAGTCACGTAAATCCATAGAACACCATAAATCTTATTATCATCTTGTCTATTTAATTTGACCATTTCTCCCAAGATTGAAACCACATTGTTCACTACCAATTCCCAATAATTACTTTAACTATGTCATAAATGTGAATATAATATCATTCTTAATTATATCCAAACATTATCCATACATTCTTAACTAATATCATAATTATATACATATCTAATATAAGCTATTAGTTACTTATTGTTCTTAGACAAAATAGATATTAACATCACGCCTTCAATCACCATGGAGCTCTAAACCATATGTCTTCAAAATGATACAAGTGACATCTTCACCATATCTATAACAAGTCTCAAGCGAAGATGCATGACTCGGGATTACTTTGCTAATAATTCACCCTGACCTGAAAAATTTTAACAACTACAGGATAAGTCTAACTCAGTGAGTACAAAATACTATAACGCAACATACAAGCAATATAAGATGTTATCAATTGAATTAATTCAAGAGGACAATAGAGTGATGTAAATCCAAAATTAGTCATGTTGAACTTTGGGATGCATTTTAGCAGAAACAAGAATGTCCTGAAAGCGGAAAACTTCCCATACATAAAGTGGAAGAGTGGCGGCCTAAACTTTATTCATCCACATATATCATATTATGTGAGACTGATCAGATATTACGGTTAGGCGTTCTCTCCTAATAAAAATTGGGTACTCTCGCCCTACCCGCGGGCTTATACCAAGTGCACATGGTCCGATGTGTTACCCCACATCAAAGGGGTTTCTGCTTTTCATGGTATTCATGACGGGCATATTCAAAATCAATATCAAGTATTTAATAACAAGTAATTGGTTTATCAATCATTGGGCACGTAATGACATCAATGAAAAAGGCTATTTATGTTTAAATTATCTTATAAAAAAAAGATGTGAAATTCAAAAACTCACATTCCATGGGCACTACATTTCAATGTCCCTTTTAGGCATGTATCAATGGTAGCATTTCAATCAATAGTTGCACAGAATATGGTGCCATTACATTACATTATTGAGTACTCACCTTAACGCCTTTGCTCTTAATGGCTATTTGTTCTTGGCTAGCTCAAAGTCCCTCACGAATTTGAACAATCCCTTTGCCATTTCCTTGTGGTTCTACACATCACATTTCAATTATATAACAATTAGTAACTAATGATGTAACTAACTATATTTTTTGCTTGCTCATTGCTTTAACTTATAATAGAAACATCTCAATTGTATCATATACATACTCATTCTTATTCCTAGTCAATTCTAAACTAGATTTCCCATCTAATTTTAGGATTTCAAGTCTAAGTCTCAAAATCTCTCAATTGCTTCATAAACCTTAACTTGTCCCATCTATGCCAAATTTGGGAAAAACTCTTAATTCCTCATCAAACCTCCAAATTAGTTATAAGAATATGAAATTGATATAACATATAATACATATATTCACTCAATCATCACAATATAATATTAAAATACCAAGTTCTTCTTTTAGCCATATTTATGCCTCAAAGCTTCTCAAAGTTTGAGTCATGTTCCTAAAGTTCAATTCACTCCTTTTAAATCATTTTCCTTCATCTAAGATCAATTAAAACATAACTTAAGCAATATTTATCCTAGGTTGGCTGAACCCCTATGCATGATGCAAAATGGAATTTTTCAAACAATCTAATTACTAAAATTAATCTTAGAGCATAAAAGAGAGGGTGGACATAACTTCTCACCTTGATTAGATTTGCTTTACTAAAACTCTTGTTGTAAGTGGAATGAAGAGAGTTTCTTCTTTTGGTAGAGAATTTTGGTGTAGAGAAAGTTTAAATGAAATTTCTCTACACAATTTTTACTTATATATATATTGAATTGGATGGTGAAGATTCATCAAGCTACATCTAATGGCTAAAATTTAACTTTAGTGAATAGTTAAGATGGTTTTAAGATGGATGGCTAGGATTCTCTCTACAAAGGTGAGGGTCATTATAAGGTGTTGAGGTGTCCTAATTGAATCTTGACTCATGTGAAGAAAAGGGCAAGAGTTTTATTTTATTTAGAATTTAACTTAATCAATTTTGGTGATTAAGGAGCTAAATATCAAAGACCCATTCTCTATACATTTTTTGTCTATTGTCTCAGGCCAACTACTTTGCTCACAAATTTGGGTGTTGTACCATTCTTAGGCCCAATGGGTTGGCCTCCCCAAATTAAATTTGGGCCTCCACTACATCAAGACCCATTAACTAGCCTATAGGCCCCTCATCATGCTTGCATGTTTCCCCTTTTTAAATTCTTTTCCTTATCTTTCCTTATAGGTTTTTTTTTTCAAGTTGCATATCCTAACTTTTTTGCTTACCTCTTTAACTATTGTATGACTTCTATCTAAATCATTAGAGTATAAATAATCATGATAAAATCATATACTAAATAAACATCACATATTGTATCATAAGATTACTACTCATTTCTTTAACAATCCCATACCATTTCATCATGCTAAAATATAGTATCTTATTATCATTTATAATTAGGAAGTTACAAAACATTCAGATATTATACTTGTCTGATATTAATATTTCTTTTTAATGCAAATAACCTCAATTTCAATCAATGCAAGCAAAGTTTCATTTTTATTGTTTATAATTTCTAGCACCTTTACTTTTCATTGATATTTCAATTCTTAGCGTACAATTGCAATTACTTTTAACAGCATTCGTTAATTTAGGTGAACTGTGGTTAATAAAATTTGGGAATTCATAATTCTTTTGATTTTTAGAGGTCAATTAAAGGGTATTCCTAAAGTTCATGGACCTAAAAGCATGGGCATGCTTGCTTTTTCTAAATTTTTTCACAAATAACTAGTATTTTTTTCAATTAGATAAAAAAAATAAATATAAAAATTATGTTACTAAGCAATATTATTGGTGGCCGGCAGGGCTGCCTGAGCACCTTCTGTCAGCCGTTGGATGGAAAAGAAGGCTTCGAGAGCGTGCGAACGAGAGAGATGGAGAGACATAGGTTCTCTCAAAATCTTCTGCGGATCTACAACACGTAAGTTGAGAAAATCACAGCAGTATTGACTATTGACTAGTGCATCAATACCGATTTCGAGTGACATCAATTTAGATTGAGCTTGCTGATGTGTCGACTGTTGATTCGGTTGTACTATATACCAAGTATATTCTTCTCTGATAGTTTTGGACCCACCGGTCTTGTTGATATTCATATGTAAGTTCTCACCCATAATTTATAAGATTATAAATGCTTAGAAAATTAAATTTCATAAATCCATTTATTCCATAATTAATCATTTAACATGATTAAAATTTGAAATTTGACATCATATTTAATTTTTATTATTTTTATATTTAAAATTTAAATAAAAATTTATAATTATTTCAAATAATTATTTATTCAAACGAAATTTAATCAAAATTCATTTATGCCAAATGAAGACGAATAAAATTTAAAAAAATATTATAATATTTTAACATTTTATACTATTTAAAATTACTAAATTTCCGTTCAGTATTATAGTTAAATAGCATTTGGCAAACTATCCTTTGGAGTATTTAAAATTTAACAAATTATGATTGTGAAAAAAATCATTTTTTTTTTAATTTTTTCAAATGATAATTTGCTAAAAATAATAAAAAATAAATTTAAAAAATAAATAAAAATTTAAAATACAATTTTGAAAAATAGATTTAAACCCAATGCAACCTGAACATAAGTTAATGCAGAGAAGTATGCTATTTTATATAGTTGCTGTGAAAAGCAAAAAAGAAATATCTTTGAAAAAATTTAGAGAAAATATTAATGTGTTTGGCTTGGTGAAATCCCACATTTCTGACTTTTATTGTAATAGATTGATTAGTTTAGAGATTTTTGAGTTATAAATAAATTGAAATTAACCCTTCAAATAGCAATGGTCAACTGCCATGAAGGTGCACTCTGCATATGTGTAGATTGAGAGGCTTTTGAAGAAAAACTAAAATGTGACTTGCATAGGTAGACAAGAAAAATAAATAAATAAACAAATAACGAGGCAGCCATTGCTAATTATAGCAAAAACCACTATTAGATTATTAGATATAGAAGAAAGATGAACTACAAGCATCCATCTCAGGTTTTTACATGTCTGACACAACGACTCTCAGCAATACTTCATAGCTAGAGCTTAAAACATTCACAACTTAGAACTACTTCATGCATTCACCTTAGATGCCCAGCCTGCAATCACATGTTCTGGTGTAGCCTTGGTCTTCTGAAAAGATTCACTGGAGAAGAGCGACTGCAAAACAAGATGACAATGTTTTTTATGCATCAGCCAATTCTGATAATTTCTGAACTCGCGGGCACATACTGACACATATGGAGAACAGGAGAGGAAGTACTTTATTCTTACAAAATACAAAACACACACCTGTGCGTAGACCCGCAGAGATTTGGGCACTAATGCATATTGGAAATTGATCTATACATCATTTTTCATCTTAGCATTACTAATTTCACACCATAGTCACTAATGGGTTTGTGATGGGAACTGGCCATTTGTTAGCCAACATCATGAATTTTTTTTTTCCCCATTCTTGTTTGACAACTAATTTTCATATTTGACGCTCGGTACATAAACAGGCTAAAAGACATTTCATCATAAATTCTTGAAAAGAAATTTAATCCTATTCAGATGCATTTCGAGAAGCCTTACTAAGTCTTTCTTGAAGGCTATGGCATTGAGTTCACTAATCATAACAAAGCAGGCTTCTAAAAATTGGTTCAACTTTCATTTAAAGATAATGGGCATTATTGGTCAACATGCCATATTGCAATCTGTTGCCTGACCCCATGATGTAAAAATCTTAATCTAAAACTTTTATACATATATAGATTATGAAATGCCTGAGACCGCACATGGAATATCCCATAACCACAGTTGTAGCAGCATATCATGATTTACAATTTTTGGTTACAGAAACCATAAACTAGCAAGAAGATATCCCCTGATGATGGGCACAAGAGGCTAGTGGAAAGCAAATCCTTGAGGGAAGCAAATTCTAAGAATATCATAGCAAGATAATAGTGGATCATTACACCAGTAGACACTGGCAAGAAAAAATATCTAAGACAAACTTGTAGGAAAAAAAAAATTAGGCAAACAAATTTTGGGTACAAATATAATCCAACAACCTTCAAGCCAAACTAGAAAAGCTCCATGCTTCTGCTAAAAAATCTGAATATCATGATTTATACAGATCCAAATGCCTACAGATTGGTATAAATTGCAGTCCAGTTTCAGAATGATGTGCGTCCAAACTAATACCTATTCCTAAAAAATTGACTACAAAATTATAAACCTTAATAATTTTAACTTTCAAACTCGATGAGGCAACTACATCCAACCAATATACTAATTTGTTCCTTACATGGTCATTCTCAAAGAAAATAATGAAGGGCTTGCATAAACAGTATTGACACAAAGACGGCTAACTCACCACAGCTGCATACCGCAAGTCAAGATGGATCAATGCCTATGTACTACATCCTTCTTCATGACAACATAATTGAAGCCTTTAACAAAACATAAACACACATTGACAAGGGGAGGGACAGGAGGGTGGGAGGGGCTTTTTACTTTGGCACGGCACCAACAAAATTTTTAAGCCCAAAGACAGAAGAGTGGCCTTATCCAAGACAGAAGATGTTTCACCCCCCATTCCTAGATTTTATAAGCACAATTGTCGGAGGTTCTATGTGTAAATATATTTTGATTTTGGAACAGGAACTATATCCCTATTCCAAGCAACAAACTGCAACTTCCATCTCATATAAAACGATCTGTCAGAGCAATTACACAGGAAAAGAGAAAAAGGAAGATACAATCCCCCATTTATTTCTTCTTGCCCAGCATTAGGATGGATGGACAAAAGCAACAACAAACAACGAAAGATCAGCTTCCAAAATTCAATTTTTCAACCCACAAGGAATATCCTTTTTTTTTTTTTTTTTTTGCCAAAGCCACAACAAATATCTTGCCCTAACTGACTTATCTCATATTTGTGGAAGTATAAAAACCAACAGCCAATATGCAAGAAAATTAATTCCACCATTCAATTCATTTAAGTTAAAAATAAGAAACAAAAACCAAAGTGTACCATGTATGATGTAAGCATAACAAACTTATACCTTCATGTAGTTGTGGACATGAGTCAGGTTTTCAGGGACAGCC
Organism: Reutealis trisperma; assembly: GCA_947687605.1. Classification (NCBI taxonomy): domain Eukaryota; kingdom Viridiplantae; phylum Streptophyta; class Magnoliopsida; order Malpighiales; family Euphorbiaceae; genus Reutealis; species Reutealis trisperma. Next base: position 1,450,198 of record CANTUT010000008.1, read on the forward strand.
CACTTCTTAAAATGACCAAGCGCAACCTCAAGATGGTATAACTTGGGTGCCAAGCTCAAATCAACAGCAGAGATCTTTTCCCCAGCAATGAATGGACCCTGGATCAATGCTCCAATAAATCAGTTTATATTTCTATACCGAAGGATGAAGCAGAAGCAGAATCTGAATCCTTTATTGAATGTTTGTGTTTCAAGTAAATACACACATGTGCCTTAAGATGCTCCTCCAATGCTTTCAATTCCTCAAGCAAAGCCTGCTCAGATCCATCATTGGCATCCTTGCTCTTCAAGAATTTGAAAAAAGCAAAGAAAATTTTTGAACCCCTGCAGTATCATTTTTGTATAGATTGCAAAAACAAGTATTCAGCGGACCAATAAATTAAAATTAATTGAAAAATAAAAATAAAAAGCATGTCCTTGGAAAATCTATCCTGATAAGATGGAAAACTTTAAAAAACACAATTAAATTTTATTCCATAGAGCTGATGAAAGATAGCTTCATCAAGCTCACAATAAAATAATGATCAATATCGATGGAACTTTACAGAAATATTTTACTCTAGTAATGAACTTCTCAAGGAGCAATTTTTCATGCAAAACAAAATATAGAAAAGTCAGCACCATGCAACTGAAAAAGATAACCACAAGTCAAAAGCTGTAAAGCAATCTAAGAACAATTAGACACTCAATTATCTTTATCTCATCATTTCATCAAGTAAAAGTGCAAAACGCCTACATTTTACTGCCCGTAATCAAATCAATGAATAAACAATAGAAATTTTAAAAAAAAAATCCAATCCCCAAACAGATTACCTTATAAAACTAACAGAGGAAGAATGTATTATGTATACAGATGGAAAAAGTATGCTTACACAGAAGCGAATTCAGGAGGAATAACAAGAGATGGCTCAGGTTTTTTTTCCTCGAGAATCCCAACAATCACATCAGAATCTGGCACCCATTTGTCATCAACCTTCAACACTGGCACCTTACCTTCAGGGTTTACTTCCAAAAACCTATCAGAGCAACAGCAGCCATTCGGTCATGCATCATAACATACAGAAACCTCAAACAATACCTATTTTTTAAAAAATGCTTGCTGGACGTATTAATTATAATCCTCTCGATCTTTGTTTGTAATCTAGCATTGGGTTTTCATTAGTTTTGATAAAATAAATGTAGAGCCAAAATTAATAAAGCACGGTCACTGTCAATTATTCCAAACAAAACTTAAACAGTGATACAGAATGAAAAAAGGGTATTGAGAATTTTAGTTTAAAATTTCTTTGAGTCAGCCAACTACAAAGGAAGTTTCTTTCTTGATTTCCCCAAAAGTTAATCAACAATTCCCTAAAATTGCATAGGAAAAGAACAGCCGCAGAAATGGACATAAGGGTACTACTACAAACACACAAAAATAACCCATTTGCTAGAACAACAGGACAAAGAAGTCTTAAAATTGTAGAAAAATACAACAAACCATTTGACTAAATACTTCAAAGAAACCATTAACACAACAGAAAACATCAAATTAAGAGATTTACTTATTTACATATACAAACTCAAACAATTAGTTTATTGTGATAATCACCATTGTGGCTTGGCACTCAGATCAATCAGATGCAACTTGTAGGGAAGCTTCTTCTCTTCCAAAGTCAAGAGAGCTCTTTGGCAGAATGGACCTGAAAAACAAAAAATCAATAAGAAAATTAACAAAGAAAAAAAAAAAAAAAAAGCTAACATTTGATCACAACACACACACACACATATATATGGAGAGAGAGAGAAAGAGAGAGAGAGAGAGAGAGAGAGCACATACAGTCTCCCAAAACATCAGGGGCACCAACAGCAGCCTTCACACAGATCTCCAAAGCCATTTTCTCGAGAAAATTTCGATTTTTTTTATTAGGGGAAGAAATGAAGCGGGTAGTAGCGGTCTCTGAGCCTGTATTTATTTTTGAAATTTCATGGATAATTATTGAACCGAACCGGATCGGACCAGTGCGCACGTGTAACATTGCGCTTGGAGATGATGTATCAGTATATATTCTGGAAAGTTCTGGTTGCAACTTACTAACAACAGTGTGTATATATATATATATATTTCACTTGTGGAACAAATGCTAATAATGCTAAGGGTTTTAAACCTTCAAAAAAAAAAAAAAAAATAAGAGTTTTAACTTTTTTCCTCATGGAAAAAAAAAATAACAGTTTTAATTAATTAATTTATTAATTACATTTCCACGTTTTATATGGGTTTTGGTCATTTTTTTATTTAATTTATATTTTTAAAAATATTTTAATGTATATAAATCATTATTACTCTTATTTTATTAAATTTAAATATTAGATTAATGTAAATAAAATATACGAGTCAACTTTATTTTTTACCCTCCCATTCTTCCATGAACCATAAAACAATTTGTGTTGTTTATTTTGCTAAAAAAATTGGAGAAAAATACTCAAAAGTTTTTTTTTTAAATAAAAGGAATTTTTTTTATTAATAATGATTAATCAGTACATTCTCTAATAAAAAAGTAAACTTAAATATATTCAAAAAAATATATATAAATCCTGTTATATAAATAAATTTTTTCTTTAAATTACATTAATCATATTGACAGAACAATTATATACAATATCTTCATTACATTTGGCATATCGATAAAAATACATTATGCTCAATAATTATAATAAACCACAAATCAATTTTATTATCTTTAAATGAGTCAAATCTTTTAGATACAATATTTAAATTCTTTCTAACTCTTATGAAAGGAAACACTCCAATCGGCCGAGTTTTTCGAACTTTCCCATGTAAGAGAATGAAGTTAAAAATATAGTATTTGACTATTAATTATTGTTGGTTATTAATTATTATTGATTGACAACTAGTTATTATTGAAAAATAATAAGGAGAGGTAATTTGGGAAACACATATATGAAATGGTAATTTATGTTGTTAGAAATATTTTAGTAATTTATCATTATAAATAGAAAAAAAGATAATATGTTTTTATAGATACCAATTTATTGTATTGTCATAAATAAAAATATTAGAAAATTTTAAATTATTCCTAAATGTTAGATTCATAAATTTTTTTAAATTTTAAATTATATAATTTTTAGATTCACAAAAATATGAAAAAAATAACATTTTAATTGCCATGGATATAATAATAATAATAATAATAATAATAATAATAATAATAATAAAATTACTCAACTTTTTTTAAATGTCTCATAAGACATTGGTTTTGTGACAAGTTTTTTAAGTTTGAATATCCTGAACTAATAGATTTCAGATATATTTCTCACGTAAATTTATGTTTTCTCTCTAATTTTATTATTTCAAATTGACTTAATAGGCAAATTTACTTAATTTGCTTTCGTGTTTTTTCAATTATAACTTATAGTATATATTTTTTTCATTAATTAACTAGTCTATATTTTCAGAAACACATATATGAAATGGTTAGATGTTTTCATGGTTCGGTTTAGTTAGTTTAAAGTAACTATTTTTAACCAAACCAATAAAATCAATTTTTAAATGTTTCAACTTTTAATCAAACCAAGTAATACTAAACAATATTCAAACAAAAACTATTTAGATTCAGTTTGGTCGATTTGATAAAAATAAATATAATAAAAAATTGAAAAGACTATAAATTTAACAAATGTTGAACTACAATCATATTTTTATATAACAATCAATATTACCAATGCTATTAGAAAAATGCAAATTTTAGGAAATTTTATAGCATAATAATAATAAATTAGAATGAAATATTCCCTAAAATGTTAGTAGTGATCAAAATAACAATAAAAAAAATTTCTAAAATATAGAAATTTAATAGATATCTTTAACTTTTAAAAAATTTAAGAATAATTTACATATTAGTAAGGTATATATCTAAAAAATGCATTGTTTTATTAGATTTTTGTTCGGTTTGGTTTAATTGAATTCTCATTTTCTTAAATAAAAACCAAACTAAAAATTCAGATTATAAAAATTTTAAAATCGTAACCAACCATGAAATAAACTAAACCCCAGTTTTTTATTTGGATTGAATTGGATTAATTCAGTTTAGTTGGTTTGGTTAATTTTTGTGTATCCATAGAAATGGTAATTTATATTGTTATAAATATTTTAGTAATTTATCATTATAAATAAAAAAAAAAAGATAATATGTTTTTATGGATATCTATTTATTGCATTGCCATAAATAAAAATATTAGAAAATTTTAAATTATTCCTAAATGTTAGATTTATAAATTTTTTAAATTTTAAATGATATAATTTTTAGATTCACAAAAATATGAAAAAATAACATTTTAATTGTCATGGATATAATAATAATAATAATAATAATAATAATAATAAAATTACTTAACTTTTTTTAAACGTCTCATAAGACATTGGTTTTGTAACAAGTTTTTTAAGTTTGAATATCCTGAACTAATGGAGTTCAGATATATTTCTCATGTAAATTTATTTTTTCTTTTTAATTTTATTATTTTAAATTGGCTTAATAGGCAAATTTACTTAATTTGCCTTAGTGTTTTTTCAATTATAAATTATATTTTTTTTCATTAATTAATTAGTCTATACTGTAATTTAAAATTTTATTAGTGTCAATTGCACCTAAGTAATAAGTAAAAGTAAATTAAATATTAGTCTTATATTAATGAAATGGAAATTTAAATTATTTTTATTTTTTAGTATTTTTGTCCTTAATTTTTCTGACAGCTTCATACAACCGTTTGTTATCTATTTTCATTATTATATATTAGTACATAAACTTCTAAATTTTAATTATATAATAACCTTGAAATTATTATATTATAAAATATTTTTATCTCTTAAAATGACTTATTTATATACTTATACAACTCGAACCCAAGATTTAGTATAAGGTTTAAAATTGGTAGTTTCATAATAATATTAATAATATGAATAGAATGGTCACTCATTAAAAATATTTGTTCTAAATAAAATTTAAATAGTAATTATAATTTTTTTTTATTATATCGTTAATTTTAATTTAACCTTAAAAAGGATAAAAATGAAATAATAGGAAACAACAATTTAAAATTGAAAGTTAATCTTTAATATAAGAGTGACGTCATTGTTATAGCAATAATTATTATTTTAGGAAATGTCAGTAATATCCTCATATTTGATTCGGGTAATTTTTTTTCCTTTTTTATATCCTAAATTAATGCTAAGTGATAAATAAAGAAAAAATTTATTAATATCATATACATTATTGCCGTTCTTGAATTATGAAATTCAATTATTATAATTAAATTTATTTTTTATTGAAATAATATTTATTTTTAATTTTGATACTGGATAATATTTTTTTTATTGAATCGATACTTTGACTTTAATCACTTGTTATTATTGACTCGTGCACTCGTGAAAGTGAAAATAATATGAATAATAACATCACTTAATATAATATAATATATTGAATAAAATAAGAAAAGGCAAATTTTTAATTAGTAAAAGAAATAATAATATATAAGTTTGTAAATTGTAAAGAAAGAAAGTTAAAAATGAAAAATATAAATATAAATGGCAAATATGTAAATTATAAGTTGTAAAATTAAATTGTGAATGGTAAAATCCATAATTTCTTTTTATATAGGAATCTAAATATAGATATTTTTTTTACTCTTATTAATAAATTTTATTAATTAAAAATAAAAAAAATAAATTTTCATTTTTTTATTAGCTAATTGGACCATCGCATGCTTTATGTGATCCTTTTTTAAATCTTCAAAATTTAAAATTTTGTTCATTAATACTTTTATAAAAAATATAATTTTAATGGTTATTTTATTTTTGAAATTTAACCTAATTTATAAGTTAGAATTTTTATTTTCAATTTAGAAAAATAAGAATAAATATTCGACTATAACAATTGGAGTAAAAAAAAAAAAAAAGAAGAAGATAATTAACATATACTAAGATATTTTGAATCAGTATAAATTATATTAATTTTGATAGCTGTCATTACAACTAATATTTGATGAATTATGATTTGACAAATGAAGGCCAACAATATTCGATTATTAGCATTGAAAATGAGCCTAGTCCAAATGTCAGCCACATTCTTATTAGTGCATTGAGATTCTTTCCATTTTTTTTTTCTACGAACTTAGAAAATAATTTGACGAAATTAACAAATTAAGTAGTTAGCTATTCAAAAAATTAAGAGTTTTTCAAAAAAAAAAAAAAAAAAGGAATTTTTCTTTAATCCGACTCTGATTAGGTTGAAATTCGCAATCTATAATTTTAAAAATAATTTTAGTATTTATTAAGAATATAATCCCCCATTAATTAATTATAAATATATTAAATGATTAATATAAAAATAGATTCTCTAATCTCAATAGTTAACTTTTAAGATTGATTTTTCTAAATTTATATTAAAAAAATTTAATATGATATCAGAATTGAATCGATTATTCTACTAGGATTTCTTTCAAATTTTTTATCCATGAAAGATTTCTTATTTTGGCCGTTCAGAATTCCTTTTAAATAATTTAGTTCGTATCGTAAATTATAAGTATCAACTAGGCTAATAAAAAATTATTTTCGCTCAGTTACCACTTAAAAGGAATTAATATAGAAATTGACTTTCCAACTTTAATAACTAATTTTTAAAGTTGATTATCTCATATCTATATTAAAAAATTTAATAGTATTATTAAACTAAAATTTATATTAGTTAAATTTAAAAATTTAGATAACATTTAATATAAATTCGTAAAAAAATTTATTCATTTACAATAAAAAATAATTCATTTATAAATGATATTTTATTTAGATTAATTATAAAATTTTTATTTTTGATATAATTTATAATTAGTAAATATCTTCTTAGTGGAGTAATATTTGTCTTCTCCAAAAATTTTCAGTACATAAAAGAAAAAACATTATTCCAATGATCAAATAGAAATGTAAAACAATAATAATAAATAAATAAACAAATAAAAAACAACAACAACATTACATTTGATCCATGTGTTATTTATGTATTTATTTATTTTTTGTCTATTTGTTTGCCTGGAAGATCCTGCAAAGAGATGCAGCATGGGGGAACATAATAATGAAAGTGGTCCCTGGAGAAATTTTGGGTTCATCCAATTGTCAATTTTAATAGCCCTATGCTTCTATTGTCTACCATAAATTATTTCTCCCCCATAAAAATAAAAAAATAAATAAAATAAAATAAAAGGCACAACACCCAAATGGATCTATATTAAAAAATTTATATCGTGTCACAAAATAATATTTTAAAAACTAATTTAATAATTAAACTGATCAACTCATTAGTTCATAATTTAATAATACGATCAATTGAATTGATTATTTAGCTAATTAGATAAAAATTTTTTTTTTAGTCAGATTCTCATTAGTTAAAATTGAATAAAAATTTATGAAAAAATAATTTAATTGAAATTTTAACTTTCAATGAACTGAACGGAATTGCCAATAATTTTTAATTCAATATGTTAAATCTTAATTGGATCCAATTTTTTAAAACACTTACAAAATTTTTATCTACACGTTAGACACGCCTACCTATATAAATGATTTTATATGATAAAAAATTGACAGATCTTTCTTAATTTTACTTTTTCAGAAGTAGGGGGGAAAAATTTAAGCGAATAATATTAAAATATCACTGCTACTTTTGCTTTGATTATATGTGTGGGTCTCCCGTCACTCATTTTCTTCTGTTGGATTCTATTCCTCCTTTATCATGTGCAGATAAAATCTACATCATATTTGATCATTGAGTCCTTTTTTAGAGCCCACCCAAAATAAATAAATGGTTTTGCTTTCCACTCTTAGGTAAGATTTTTCTCATGAATAGTTACTTTGCTTTATATATATATATATATATATGTTAGATTTTTTTCCAGCGATTTTCATACGTTGATTTCTATTATAATTTATTATGACTCATTTAAAATTAATTTAACTTATAAATTAAGAAAAATTTAAAGTTCGATTAATTTAACTAATAATATTGAATGTATTTCTTATTAAAGATTTAATGATTTATTTTATATACTTTACAAATTTAAAATATACGCATTTCGCTTTTTAATATATTGATTTATATTTTTATATATTGTAAATTTATAATTTTTTCCTTACTTTGAGTGCAAGTGTTTTTGACAATTTATTTATAATTAATAAATAAATAATTTATTAATTTATTTTTTAGGATATCAATACAATTATCTTTCCATTTTTACTTTTTTAATAAGTATATGATTTAATTTTGCATTATTTTTATATAAAAAAACTAAATTTAAACACTTAAAAATAAATCGTAATTCATTATATATATATTTTGGTTTTTGTGATCCTAAAGTTGATTTTTAGTTTTGTTTAAAATCAATTATGACTTTCTAATGAAAACTTAAAAATATAATATACACAATTAACTAAACTGAAAACAGAAAAAATTCATTGTATTATAAATGATTTTCAATTCATTGTATTATAAATGATTTTCAATTGACTTTCAATTTTGATACATTTTGAATCTTTTCCGTAATAAAAACATTAAATAAATTTAAGTGTTTATAGAATCGTAAACAAATTGATTTTTTTTTAGAAGAACATATTATTATAAATAGAAATTTTGACATTTGATAATAAAATAATTAAATTATTAAATTATAATAATTATATAATTATACTTTGTAATATAATTAATTAGATATTAAATAATAATTATTTTATTCTTTTCTTATTCTAATTGCATTTATTATTTTCTAATTTAAATTAAATATAATTAGATATTAAATATAAGTAATTATATATTAAACAATAATTATTTTCTTATTTTCTTATTCTAATTGAATTCATCATTTATTATTTAAATTAAATACAATTAGATAATTATTAAATGACTATATTACCCATCATAAATGTACAATTGGAAAAAACTTAGTAAGGGATTCTAATCCTCCCCCTTCCATATATATATATATATATATAAACACATACACACACACACATATATATCAATACTGTATATAAATGTATGGAAGAGAGATAAATATATTTACGTGAGAGTCTCTCACTAAGTTCTTTTTAATTATGTATTTTATGATACACAATATGGTCATTTATTAATTAAATAATCTAATTATCTAATTATATTTAATTTAAATAACTAATTATAGATTCAATTAGAATAAAAAAATAATTATTATTTAATATATAATTAATTATATTATAAATTTATAATTACTGTAATTTAATAATTAAATTTAATATAATTTAAATAAAGAAAGGACAAATTCAATTAGAATAAGAAAAAAATAAAATAATTATTATTTAATAAATAGTTAATTATATTTAATTTAAATAAAAAATTCAATTACAATAATTTATTTTTTTTAATGTTTTTCTGAATATCTAGAAGTTAGATAAATTTTTTTGACTTTAATTATTTGAATATTAATAAGTTAAAAAAATTCTAATTTAACTTTCATTGTGTAAATTATTACTTTGTTCCATTATAAATTTTAAAATTAGTTATTTTAACTATTACTAGTAATTTATATATTCTAAAAAAATAATAATAATAGTTTGTATAAATGAATTTAATTAGAATAATTTATGTTTTATGTTATTTCGAATATGAAGAAGTTAAAAAAATTTTAATTTAATTTGAATTGTTCGAATATTAATAAATTAGATAAATTTTAATTTGATTTTGAGAAAATTTTATTATAAATTAGAAAAATTACTTTTGATTCTATAAGAAGATGTGATAGAAAAATAAAATGCATTAATTGAAAATTCATTTAACAACGATAAGCAAAATTCTATTATTTTGTATCAAATATTAAAATTTCTATTTATAATTGTATGTTCTTCTAAAAAATCAATTTATTTGTAATTCTATAAACATTTAAATTTATTTAAAATTTTCATTATGGAAGAGATTTAAAATGTATCAAAATTAAAGTCAATTGAAAATTATTTATAAAATAATGAATATTTTCAGTTTAGTTAATCATATATATTATGTTTTTAATTTTTCATTAAAAAGTAATAATTAATTTTGAACAAAACTGAAAAATCAACTTTAAGCATACAAAAACTAACAAATATGTATAGTAAATTACAATTTATTTTTTAGTTCAAAATTATTTTTTTCTTTATATAAAAATAATGTGAAATTAACCAATGTATTTATTGAAAAAGCAAAAATCGAATGATAATTGCATTGATACTCTGAAAATAAATTAATAAATTATTTATTTATTAATTATAAATAAATTGGTATTGTTAAAAACATTTGTACTCAAAGCAAAGAAAAAAATTACAATCGTACAACATATAAAAATATAAACCAATATATTAAAAGTAAAATAAGTATATTTAAAATTTGTAAAATGTATTTAATCATTCATAAAAATTAATTAAATGGAAAAATCAAAATTACAAAAATTTTAATTTATTGATTATATATCACTGTTATTATTTGTGTTATCAAATTTAAAATATTAAAAAGTATTTAAGTGATATAACCATTAAAGAAATATTTTTTGAGCTTATGATATAATATGACATCACATAGTATAATATAATATTACATAATAAATTAATTGCATATAATTAATATTGATATTAAATTTACAAGTGATGTATTAATCCTATTGTGAATGTATAATAAGTCTTTAATTTAGTGAAATGAAAAAATATTAATATATTATATAAACTAGAGATTTATTAATATAATCATTAAATTAGAGATTTTTCCAGGCTTGTGATATAATATGACATTATATGATATGATATAATAAAATATCATATGATAATTCAATTGTATATAATTAATATTGACATTAAATTCTCAATGATGCATTTAATCCTAATATGTATAATAGGTCTTTTATTAAAATAAAGAAAAAAGTTAACATATTCTATAAATCTGTCTGGTTCGATCACAAGTATGGTTTTTAAACAATAATGTATATAAACACTACAAAGATTGTTGATTTTTTGGAGGAAGGGAAATTAAGTTATAACATGTCAAATATATCAAATTTATCAAAACAAATAAAAACATGTAACTTACATTAAAATTGCAAGAAAACAATAAATGTATTAAGTATTAACATGGAAATCAACCTATAATTAATATAATATAATAATAACAAAACAAATTCAAAAATTATAATAAAATGTACCTATAAACTCCTTCGCTTTTTTTTCTTTAACATATTATTAAACATAAGAAAAAATTTATTTAGATATGTTTGATTTATCTTTTTTCAATATTGTAGATATATTAAAATGTGGATTTATTTAAACTGCTTTTTCTTGTGAGAAAAAATGGTTATGATTTTTTTCTAAAAATGGTTCACGGGAAGTGATGGGTAAATAGTCTAGATTTAGTCTAAACCTTATATAATCTGTGGAATTGGCTTATTTAAAGTATTTATATGAAACAACCTGAATTTTCATTTATTTTATAAAATTCTATTTTCGTACGGAAACATATTATTTTATTATTTTCCTTATTAAAGTAAGAATTGGAATTATATTTTATTAAATTATAAATGTTCATATAATTTGAATATGTATTATTAATGGTAAATTTAGTATAATATTATATATGTGTGTTATTTGATATGTCAATGTGGATTTTTGGAGAATTGTATTTTGGATTATATTTTGATATTTGAGTATTAATAAAGGTATTAATTATATTATAAGTTTGATTATAGTATTTTATCGGATATTTGGATTTCCGTTATAATTACTATAATTATCGTTAATAATGTTATTAATATATATTCATGAGTATATATTGTAAATTATTATTCTTAATATGTAAATTATGAATTATTGTTATTATTATTATTATTATTATTATTATTATTATCATTAGAATTGTTATTAATATTATTACTATTATTATTAGTATTATTATTATTATTATTATTATTATTACTATCATTTTCATTATTATGATTATTGTTGGTATTATTATTATTATTATCACTACTATTATTATTGTTATTATCATTATTATTATTAGCATTATTATTTTGTATATATATGTGTGTAGTATTATGTTTATATAAAGATATGTATATAACATTATATGTATATTATATGGTTTAGTATATATATATATATATATAACAAATCTGTGTTTTAAGTTAAGAAAAAGAAGAAGAAAGGGAGCTGTGATTGGTCCAAGCAAAACGGGGAGTTTTGGAGAAAGAGCAGGAACGGGACAGCAGGCAGAACGGGGCAGGAGAGAGAAGAGAAAAGGAGAGGCCGAGAGAGAGAGAGAGAGTTGGCGGCGTTCCGACGGGCGGTGGCAAGCACCGCCACCACCACTGGGTAGAGGACGGACCGGCGACCTCGAGGGAGGTGGCAGCTCGGTGATCGACGGCGGCACGGCGGCGTACGCGAGGAGAGAAGTACCACCGGCTACCGCAACTTCAAATCAATTTTTCGGCAGATTCCGGCAGCGGAATCCGACGATCTTGGTGCCGTTTTACTCCTGGAGATGAGAGCTTCATTTTGGTACCTACCTTGCCCCCTGAGGACCACCGGAGGAGGAGATCGGAATATACCAAACCGTGACTTTGGCGGCGTTTTTCGATGGCTGGAGAGCGAGTGCCGGCGAGTGGTGACCGTTTTTATGCTCCTGGAGTTGAGGTGAACCTGCTGGTGTGGAGTTTCCCCTGCTCCGCCACCACCGGCGGCGGCGCGTGGGGAGGTGCAGTGATTCTGTTTTGATGTTCTGGCATGATTCTCGACGTTCGTATGTTCGAAATTTGTGAAGGTGAACCCGGAACCCTTGTATTTCAGTTGTTATATAAGTTATTTTATGTTTAGTAGTTCTTAGAGTATTTGTTAGGTTATCGAGTCTGTTCTGGGGTTGAGTGTAATTCTTATCATGATGTTCTCTGTTGCGAGGTGTCGGTGTCTGGCGTCTTCCTGGTTCCAAGGCTGCTCTTCTGAGAGAAGCCGGTCGAAAGCGTCGACAGTTAGGTGAGTGATACTCACTGATATATTATCCTGTTTTCATTTCATATGCATTTCTGTGTGTATATATATGTATATTATGCACTACTACTGCATCTATAAGCATGTAACATTTGACTGTGAATGATGAATTGATATTCTGTATTCTGTGCCATATTATGGTTGTGATTGATGGATAGAGATCGGAAGGATACAGTACCACCTAGGATTATGGGATTATTATGGCTATGATTTGGATTATGATGGATTCAAAAGATGAGCTATGACTGATGAATGCTGGCCGGGCCTGCTCATCGCCAAGGCCGCTGTCAGTTGGGTCAGGGCTGCGTAGTACAGACCAATGACAACTGGACCCCTTGATTATAAGAGACAGATTATTGGATTCAGAGAGCCAGAGTAGGGGGATCGGCTCCCCATATTGAGTACTGAGTATCAGTGTGGTACTGTGGACCATGCCGCATCCTTGCTTGATTGGATGATTTATTTATCTTTATGACATACTGCATATCATGTGAATTGCAGTCTATTTGAGAGATACCAGTTTAATATATTAGCTGGTATCATTCACTGAGTCGAACGCTCATTCCTGTCCATCTTGTTGCTTTCAGGTCAGGAAATGAGCTAGTGAAGGAATTGTAATTAAGTAGACTGTCAGTCTCTCTTCGGCAGTAGTTTGTATTGTTGAGTAATCAGACATATATATAATGTATGTACATTTGTAATAGTGATTCTAGAACTCCGCAATGTTACACTTGTAATGGTGCTTTGTGTATTATTTCAGTTATGTATTTTAAATAGCTGTAATCCTTGGGTTAAGCAGAACCTTTCTGTAATTTATTATTTTCTGGAATATATGAAATAAATGATGTTGGGCCAATTTGATAATTGTATTGTGTTGTGATTTCTTTTGGTTCTGCTTACCTTATTTGGGCCCATAGCCCTTTCGGTTTTGGGCTTTTTGTCTTGTGGTTTGGGTTAGACTTACTACGGGCACTGGTAGCCACATGCATGTCCCGTGTCCTAGTGCCGGTCACGTGCCCTGGAGTTCGAGGCGTGACATTATATACATTAGAGAAATGGTTGTAGAGTTTTATTAGTGATAACTAATAAGGATATAAATACAAAAATAATTGATAGTGATCTAAATGTGGGTAGGTTTTTTGATGAAATTAGGGTCTGATTTTAAGGGCTTGATGTAAGAGATATCAAAATGAAAATCTGAACTTAATGTGAGTGCCGAGGTGAATTTAAATGAGAATAATAAGTGTATTATTAATGATACAAAATTTGTGCATATTAGTTTTATAAAAATAGAATTGCATCAATCGAATTAATCTATTCAATTGAAAATCGGCAGCAAGTTCGTTTTAATTCACTGAAAAAACTAAACTTCTAATTAAATTGTCTTTTCACCAATTTTTAATCGATCGACCATGTATTAATGGAAATTTTTTACAAAATGACCAAAAAAAAAAGAAGAAATTCTATCCAATTGGTTGAATCGTGAACCAATGACTTATCTGGTTCGATTACTAGTCCGGTTTTTAAAATAACAGTACATATAGACATTGAAAAAATTATTATTGATTTTTTAGAAGAATAGAAATTAAGTTATAATATGTCAAAAAATATTAAAATTAATAAAAACATACAACATACGTTAAAATTATATCTCTAATGAGTTCTAACAAGTTATAATAAAGATCAATGTGTAAAGCACGTTAAAAAAAATTTAGTATATAAAAAATTTTAAAAATTAGAGATCCGAATTTAAACTTTCTATATTATAAAATTAATATTTAGAGTATTTTTCTAATCACGGGAAATATTGAGTTTTAATTGTTGATTTAGGTTATATTCATATTTTATCATATATCTAGTTGAGCATATAAAACTTTCAAATTAAATTATAAGCAATTAATAGATCTCGAAACTGATTTAATTATTCATATTATTATATTTTTCGGAAAAATAAAAGCTAAACATATCATGATATTAATACATCTAGTAATTTTTTGCTAAAACTTAATCATTGAAAATAACATGTTAATCCATTAGTAATTCTGCTATAACTTTAATTATTGAAGGTAATTTATTTTAAAGTGTACTCGAAAGTTAACTATTTTCAATTGAAAGTAATTTATTTTGAAATGTATTTGAGCAAAAAAAAACATTAGTTGAAAATTTTAATTTGTGCATATAACTGCAGTTTTATTTATCTCACAATAAAAATATAAATCACCAACAAATAATTTCACGAAAACAGAATCAAATAAATTTTTAATTTGTTTACATAATTGAAATATTATGTACCATAACGAAATATGCGAACGACCCAATTAATTTTTTCAGAAATGTTTTAGCGCCCTACGAATGGGTGGGCTACAACGAAAATCATTGAACTACCATCAGTGTAGGCCATCATCCCGTAGGACCGGACCCCAACAAAAATTAGCGTATGCCACAATCAGCGAAGAGCACACGGTATTCTTTAGTAAAAGGCGAAAGAATAGTTCGCATTGTGCTCACAGCGTGACTGCGCTTTTAAAGTTCCATTTTTTTGTATCATTATATAAGCCACTAGATGACCAATCAATTTATTTGTTTTCGATGTGGGACATTGAAGGAAAAAATGCATTTACAGCCCAACTTGTATCATTCATATTAACTGTTGCAGGGTTTAAACCAATTCAAACACAATGAGTTAACCTGATTATGTCAAAATTTCAAACATCAACATAATCAAAAAATTAAACTACTAACAAAAATATCCATTCCAATTAGAGAAAAAGAAAAAAAAAATATTACTCGAGAACCATTGTTTCTTAAAAATATAAATTGATACGATATTTTAATTTATTTTTTTTAGTCTTAGAAGGATTTAGCAAATTAACTAGCAACATCCATAGAATTATTTATTTATTTTATAACAATTAGACTATAATAATGACACGAACATAATAAATTTAAATTTACTAGTTTAATATTAGATTTTTGTCGTACTCTTTTCAATAAAATAGTATTACAATCTTTAACTGAAAAAAAAAAACTATTGTGATAATGTTTTAAAATAGATATTTTACTAAAACAACTATTAGCTAATAATTTTAGTTGATCCTTGAAATTATAATTTTTTTATACGTAAAATTTTTAATTATTTGTATATATTTATAGGAAATAAATAAGCAAGGCCTGAATTTAAAAGTATTTAGTATTAAAATTAGTAAATTACAACACATTGAAAATTTCAACCAAATCTAAATGTAACCCAGAACCCAACCCAGTCTTGAATTGAGGTTTTGGTTTCATGCCTAGCAGCTTCTGGGCATGGTACCAATAACAGTGAAAGGGCATTAATTTTTAAACTAGACTTGTGTGGGCTTTACCCAAAAAGTAGAGTCCTCCAAAAACCGCTATCAGCGGTGAGTACATAGTACTCTTTAGTATTCGCTTTGTGCTCACTACACGATTGCGTGATTTGTTATTGGCTTTGACTGTGCACTTTATAGGCTCCTTGTTGACATCTTGTTGGTTTGTTTTCGACGTGAGATTTTAAATCTCATGCATTTACACTTTCAATTTATATATCTTGCATCTATAAATAATATGATTGGTTTCCACGGCAAAATATATACATATACATATATATATATGATTGGTTTTTCTCCATAATTTTAACAAGCCCAATAAATAAATAAATATAAGGTTTGGATTTCTGCTATAGATTTTGAATTATTATTTATACACAAAAGTTAGGTTCTAAAATTTCTTTTTTTTCGGTACAAAATTATCATGGCTTTGTGAATAATGTGTCATGTCATGGTTTTGACAAAAATATGTGTTCTATGTATATATTATTATTATTATTTTTTTTTTTGAAATGAAGTTTGGATTTTTAAATGTTGGATTTTTACTATAGATTTTGAATTATTATTTATGAAAAAAAAAAATTCGACATAACCAGTAAGGTTCATTCTATTTCCCAAATTTTGCAAGATGGCCATTGGTTTTAGGCCTCATATTTTGTAGTTGGGTTTTAATTTGGATCCACACAGAATTACTTGTTTTTTTTTTTGGGCCAAATCACATATAATTACCTTAACAACCTCTTATTTATTTATGAAACTCAAAATTCACACTTTTCTTTAATACAAATTTTTTTAAAAGTGTTTTGCACATTGATCTCTATTATAACTCATTTTAAAATATAATTTAATTTATAAATATTTATATTTTAAATATTAGTATAAATATTATATGACATATAGATAATTTAAATGAATATTATATGATATTATTTTTTAAATTATGGTATATGTTAGATAGCAAAACTTCTTAATAAATTACATTATTAATGTAAGTTGATTTCTTTTTATTTGCCTTTTTACTTTTGATCAATACTTTTATATTATATACTTAAATACTTTCATAGTATAAACTACATTCATAATTTATACTTTCATAGTATATTGACAATGCAACATACAATTATTCATAATAAATACACCTCTACATTATGTATTATTTGTTATTGTGCTTTATGAATAGTTATTGCAAAATAAAGACACACAAATAACTTTTTTCCTTTTAAAAGGAAATAATATCCCTCATTTTTAACTGTGACAGTACTATCATTAGCAATATGACATGTTTTCTTAAATGTGTCCTATTGTTATTTTTGCATGTATAATATTTCTATTAATTTTTTTTTTTTTGCATACTATCCTTGTTCTATTGAGCAATATTATGAGATAATTAACTTTTAGTTCCAACTTGTAAAATGGCCATCTATTTAGTAACAATGTGTTTAAAGACTTATTTTTGGTACAATTCACAATTTTTTTTCTTGTTATATTTAATATTATTGTTTGATGTTGTCTCTCAATTTCTCTATCTAGTTTAAATGAGACTTTTCAAATTTGAGAAAATTAAGCATTTATAAAATTTTACAAATAAAATATTTAAATTTAATTTAGCTTTTTATAATTGCATAGTCATTAATACACCGACTTGTGTACGAAGAAGTATATTGTTTCTAGAATAAATAGTGGAGCTCATGAGTATTATGTTGTAGTTGGATTTTATACTTGTGTGTATCAGGATGATCCTTAATATTAGCAAGTAATAGAATGAATAAAAAATAATTTTTTAAATTTATAATAATTCAATTATTCAATCTAAAATAAATATAAAATAAAGATATCTTTTGATTGAAAACAAATATAAAATTTGAAATGTTTTAAAAATTAGACTGGTAATCGAATCAATCAGGCTACTAATTCGTAATTCAATTGGTCCAATCGATTGAATTGATGGTCCGACTAATTATTCAAAAACCTCTTAATTCTTTTTTAGTGAGAACTCTCATGGAAAATTGCTTAGCCCCTATTCCATACATTTATATATTGTATACATGTATCTTTCTATAGTTGTTAGGAGTTGTTAGCAACTTTTTCTCCAAATATAGAAGATTCGTCAATATTGAATTCTAATAATCTTTTTATAAAAAATTGGAGATATGAAAGATAAATTTTATTTTTAGGATTGTTAATTGTTTGTTAGAGTTTGGGAATGCAAATCCCTTGTACCATGTTGGGTTTACTATAGAATCAAAAATAAAATGTAATTTTTGAAATATATTATATGTTTTAGTTGACTTAAAAAAAAATTCAAAATTTTTATTCAATATTTTTATATTTAAATAACTTTAATCCATTGAAGTAAAAAAAATAAATTTAATTCATATTAAGATTGACTCATGAATTTTTATCTAATTAATAAATTATATTTAATTACTAAATTAAAAAATAAATTTGAAATATAATTTTTTAAATTTAAATATCCATTTTCATTTCCATGTCAATTCAAAATTGTACCACAAAAATATTTAAATGTAGTTATCCCGATATACAAATTATATATAAAAGTATGCATTTTTCCTCTAAAATTATTGCACATAAAATAAGTATAAATATTATATTCATAGATGTAGCATAATAGTGGTGCATATTTGATTAGGCCAAAAGACCCAAATTTGAATTCTCTACTTCCTAATACTAAAATAATAATAATAATAATAATAATAAAGGTATAAATATTGAGAGTAAGCACATATCTTTTTTTTTCTTCCATATTTTTTGCTTTGAACTACTGCTGATCTTTTCTTTTGATCAGCGTTGAGTAAAAAATTTTTATTCAATATATATATATATATATATATATATATATATATATATATATATATATATATAATTTTTATTCAATAAATACATATATATATGTAGATATGTTAATTTACGTCTTTTTTTACATAAATTTATTATTAATCATCTTATTTTTAGTTTTTTTTAAGGATTTTTATTGATGGGATTTACTTGTTCTTCTTTTATAAAAGTAGTATGTTCATATCTTGTAAAATTATTTTATTCTATTAAATTATTTATGGTATTTGAGTTTATTTTTATGGTTTTAAATTTGTTATTGATATTCAAACAATCAGATTTATTAAAAAATATAAAAATAATTTACAATTTAATAATCACCAAACACAATATGTTTCCTTTCGAGTTACGAGTTTCATACTCTATCATTATGATAAAAAAAATATTATAATAAATTCAAATTATTTTATTTACACTTTTTAATGTATTTTATATTTTTATTCTCAGCAAAGAGTTTATGATTAGCATTTCCAGATCAAGAAGAGTACTTTAAATTGAAATTTGCAAACAAAGAAAGGTGGATGTTCTGGTCATGTTCTTGTCTTGCACTAAATTTTATGAGGATGATTATAGTTAGTAATGAAAATAGTTATATTAATTTATTAGAGAAAATCAAGTTCTGATTTTACAACTTCACTTATTTTCCTCCACTTCAAAATGTCAAGCCTGTTCAACATATTTAATGTTTTGTTATGTTTTTTCTTCAAAAAGCTACTTTCACAGTCAATGGCATTAGGACCTTTTGAAAAAAAAAATGTTGGCCATAGATATTACAAATGATTAATTTAGTCAATAGCTTTCATCTAAAAAGCTAGCCATTATCTTTTTATTTATTTGTTAAATGAAGAAATCAATTTGAATAAATAGACGCTAAAGGGAAATGAATTTCACGTCCAATAATAAAAAAGTATATAAAAAATTTATAAATAAGTGAGTATTAAATCTAATATAAACCAATTAATTTTATACAAATAGATTTTAATATTTACTCACTTATAAACTCGCATATATATGGACCCATAAAGTTTAGTACGATATTAGAATTAAGGGTGTAAATGAGTTAAACTGTTTGTGAGTGGTTCGGTACTTGGCTCGATTAGACTCACAAATAGCTTTATTATTATTATTATTATTATTATTATTATTATTATTATTATTTTGACATTATAAAAAATATATTTTAATATTCCTATAAACTTTTTGTTAATTCAAAGTGACTAAAAAATATATACTCTTAATTAACATAATCTAATATTTTCGTATTATATAAAATATATTTTTTATTAATTAATATTTTTATAATATATGTAATGCTCAATTTTATAATTGTATTTTTTTATTAATTGGATATTTTTAGTTTTATATTAGTTTTAAGTATTTTTATTATGGTTATTTTTGTAAAAATGTTGAGAGCTTATATAGTCATGGGAGTACTAATCTCATAAGCTAGCTATTAAGAGTGGAGAATCCAATTATATATAAGCTCATTCAATATTTTATATTTAATCAATGTGAGATCTATCTCCACATTAAATTCTTCATTTGATTCTTTTTTCATTATTAATACTTTTACTAGAAATAAATATTCAGAAAGTTAAAGTATTTTTATAAGTTGTAAACAAGTTTCAAGTTTAGCTCGATTATAATTTATTAACGTGTCAAGCTTGAGTTTAAGAGAGCCAAGTTTGAAAATGATTTTTAAATTTGATTCAAAACTCGAGCTCAAACTCGGACCCGGAAAAAAATTATTAAGCCCAGTCTAGAGAAGTTAAAACTTGGTTTGGCTCGACTCATTTACACTCCTATCTAGCACAAGCTAATTAGTTTTGTGCAAATGGATTCCAATATTTTCCTATTTACAAACATATGTATATACAGATCCATAAAATTTAGTAGCCGCATTTTATTTTTATTCTTTATTTTTTATTTAAAAATCAAACTAATTAAAATATTATTACCAATTATGCAATATAAATGATTTTTTATTTTTTATTTTCATTAAATTAATTAAAATTTCTACCATATTGATTGATGGAAAACTTAAACCTAAGGTTTTAAATTCCCACCACTTTTTGACCGAGCATTTTGGATAGGGGTGAGCACTATTCGGTTTAAACTAAAAAATAGAACCGAACCGAAATTTATTTCAGTTTTCAATTTTTATTTTGAAAATTTTAAAAAATTTTGGTTCGATTCGATTTTTATGTGAGAAAAACTAAAAAAATAAACCAAACCGAATTATACATATGTATATATATTATTCATTAAATATCAATTATTTCCTCTTAGTTTGGTGGTAAGTAGACTTTTCCTACTTTAAGGTCTTAGGTTTGACACACGGTAATTTAAATTTTTCAGCTACATGATTAAAAAAAAAGAAATTGAGCACCATTAAGGAATCGAACCCGCACCTCTCATATAAATTAATCATACATCATCCACTAGGCAAACTTTAATATCATGTTTAAAATTAAATGAAAAAATTATATATGCGGTGACCGATTTATTGAACCGAATTAAAATGAACCAAATCGAATATTTTCAATTCGGTTCGATTTTGATTTCAAAAATTCATTTATTTCAAAACCGAGCCGATCGAATGCTCTGCCCTAATTTTTGGGTTTTAGTTTTTTGAAATGGCAGAGAATATGATAACAAGAATTGTAAAAAGTTATCATGAAATTGAAAGGTATAATTATTATTTATTTAATCGACTATTATGCTATTTTATATATATAAAAAAACAAATCGACTATTATGCTATTAATGTTTATGATATGATTTGTTTTTTAGAAAGTAATGTGGGAAGATTATTGATTTTATGAAGAAATTGAAATTAAGTTATAATGTGTTAAAAAGATTAAGTTCATTAAATTAATAAAAACATACAATTTATATTAAAATTATATCTTTAATGAATTCTAATGAGTCATAATATAATTTAATGTGAAATGCACGTTAAAAAAATCTAATTTATAAAAAAAATTAAAAATTAGAGACCCGAATTTAAACTTTCTATATTATAAAATTAATATTTAGAGTATTTTTCTAATCATGGGAGATATTTTTGAGTTTTAATTGTTGATTTAGGTTATATTCATATTTTATCATGTATCTAGTTGAGCATATAAAACTTTCAAATTAAATTATAATCAATTAATAGATCTCGAATCAAATTTAATTATTCATATTATTATATTTTTTGGAAAAATAAAAGCTAAACATATCATGATATAAATACATCTAGTAATTTTTTGCTAAAACTTAATAAAAATAACATGTTAATCCATTAGTAATTTTGCTATAACTTTAATTATTGAAGGTAATTTATTTTAAAGCGTACTCGAAAGTGAACTATTTTCAATTGAAAGTAATTTATTTTAAAATGTATTTGAACAAACAAACCATCAGTTGGAAATTGTAATTTGTGCATATAACTGCAATATTATGTTATCTCATAATAAAAATATAAATCACCGACAAATAATTTCCTGAAAACAGTCACATCTAATAAATTTTTAATTTGTTGAAACGACCCAACTAATAGTTCAAGGAATTTTCGAGTGCCCTTCCTGTTGGTGGGCTGTAACGAAAATCGTTGAACTATCATCAGTGCAGGCCATTATCCAGAAGGACCGGGCCCCATCAAAAATTAGCGTATGCCACGATCAGCGTAGAGCACACGGTATTCTTTAGTAAAAGGCGAAAGAATTGTTCGCGCTGTGCTCACCGCGTGGCTCCATCACCAAAGCTGCGCTTTTTTATATCGTTATATAAGCCACTAGATGACCAATCAATTTGTTGGCTTTCGATGTGGGATTTCGAAGGAAAAAATGCATTCACAGCCCAACTTGTATCATTCATATTAACTGTTGCAGGGTTTAAACCAATTCAAACACAATGAGTTAACCTGATTATGTCAAAATTTCAAACATCAACATAATCAAAAAATTAAACTACTAACAAAAATATCCATTCCAATTAGAGAAAAAGAAAAAAAAAATATTACTCGAGACCCATTGTTTCTTAAAAATATAAATTGATACGATATTTTAATTTATTTTTTTAGTCTCAGAAGGATTTAGCAAATTAACTTGCAACATCCATACAATTATTTATTTATCTTATAACAATTAGACTATAATGACGACACGAACATAATAAATTTAAATTTACTAGTTTTATACTATTAGATTTTTATTGTATTCTTTTCAATAAAATAGTATTACAATCTTTAATTGAAAAAAAAAAAACTACTGTGATAATGTTTTAAAATAGATATTTTACTAAAACAACAATTAACTCGTAATTTTAGTTGATCCTTGAAATTATAATTTTTTTATACGCAAAATTTTTAATTATTTGTATATATTTATAGCAAATAAATAAGCAAGGTCTAAATTTAAAAATATTTATAGTACTAAAATTAGTACATTACAACACATTTAAAATTTCAACCAAATCTAATATTTAAAATTTCAACCAAATCTAATTGTAACCCAGAGCCCAACCCAGTATCTAATTGAGGCTTTCGTTTCATACCTAGCAACAGTTGGGCTTTGTACCAATAATAGTGAATAAAATATTAATTCTTCAACTAGAAATGATGCCGGCTCTTACTAAAATGTAGATCCCTCCAAAAATTTGCGTATGCGTTATTAGCAACAAACCCTCGGCATTCCTTAGTAAAAGGTAAAAGAATTGTTTGCTTTGTGCTCACTGCAAGGCTTCGCGATTGGTCATGGGCTTTGACTATGCACTTTATAGGCCCCCTGTTGATCTGTTGTTGGTTTGTTTTCGATGTGGGATTCTAAAGCTCATGCTTTTACACCTCTAATTTATATATCTTGCACTTATAAATAATATGATTGGTTTCCATGGCGCAATATATAGATATATATATATAAAAGGTTTGGATTTCTGTTATAGATTTTGAATTATTATTTATACATAAAAGTTAGGTTCTAAAAATTCTTTTTTTTTTCGACAAAATTATCATGATTTTATAAATAAATGTATTCTGCCTCTAATCTATATGTGCTGTGTGTATATATTGTTTAATTTTTTTTTTTTTTGAAATGAAGTTTGGATTTTTAAATGTTGGATTTTTGCTATAGATTTTGAATTATTATTTATGAAAAAAAAAAATTCGACGTAAACGTAACCAATAAGGTTCATTCTAGTTTCCAAATTTTGCAGGAGGAACTATCTATTATATCTATATGGAAGGCCGAAACATGGCCATGGGTTTTAGGCCTCATATTTTTTAGTTGGGTTTTAATTTGGATCCATGTATAATAACGTTAACAACCTCTTATTTATTTATGAAACTCAAAATTCACGCTTTTCTTTAATACTAGTTTTAATATCCTTTATGCGATAATTTTTATTATAACTCATTTAAAAATATAATTTAATTTATAAATATTTATATTTTAAATATTAGTATAAATGCTATATGAGATATAGATAATTTAAATGAATATTATGTGATATTATTTTTTAAATTATAGTACATGTTATATAGCAAAACTTTTTTATAAACTACATTCTTAGTATAAGTTACTTTTTTTTTATTTAACTTTTTACTTTTGACCAATACTTTCATAGTATACGCTCAAATACCTTTTAACAATGCAACATATAATTATCCATAGTAAATATATCTCTATATTATGAATTATTTGTTATTGTATTTTATCAATAGTCATTACAAAATAAATACGCACATAGAACTTTTTTCCTTTTAAAATGGAAATAATATCCTTCATTTTTAATTGCGATAATGTGTGAACCCTTAATTTTGTACCTTTATTATCAAAACGCAGTTTTAACACTTGCTGAGTTTAACGTGCTACGTGGGATTATTATGGTGGTCCCGTTAATCTATTAGTGGGCAAGGGTCACTGCCCCCAAAAGAAATTTTTTTATCATTCAATTACACTGCTACTAGACATCTAAATTTCTCAAACTCCACACTAATAATCAATCTCTAAAATAAATAAATAAATAAATAAATCTCAAAAAACATGTCAAGTGACACATGGCATGCTGCACAACAGGCGTGCGGCGCCGCGTCAGACCTGTGCGGAGCAGTACGCCTTACATACTATGCCGCACAACCTTGGTATAGCACCGTATCAGGTTCTGCAATCTTCTAACTGCCCGTGAGCCCCACCTGCGTAAGAAATAACCCTTTTACACATTTCAGTCTAATTTTTAGCCATTTCTAGTCATACCCTTTATGGTCTTTTTACATTTTTATTACCTAAACTATTCTCATCTACTTTTCCTATAAATACCTCCCTCCACTTCTCATTTCTACACACCTCTTAAATTTGAGTGGATTGTTATCCTCAAATTCGTCTCTTCTTCTCCCTCCAATCACTTTCTAATTAATTAATTAATTTTTTTAATTAATTAATTATCTCACCCTAACCAAGTTAATTAATCTTTTTAATTAACTAAAACTCTTTTTTAATTAATCACTCAATTAATTAATTAATTAATCACTCTTTTTTCAAAAATCATTCTTTTTTTTTTTTCAAAAATCAAATTAATCTTTTTTCTTAATTCACCATTCATCCAAATTAATTAATTAATCATTTTAATTAATTAATCCATCAATTTCATCACATTAATTAGTTAATTAATCATTTTAATTAATTAATTAATCTCCCAATTAATTCAATCATCATGTCCCAATAAAATGAAATTTCGGTCCAGTAAAACCCTCCGTCCGTCAAAAGCAAAGGTATCAGCCTTTTTCCTTCACTTTCAAAACATCCAAACCAAAATCAATATTATCAACTCCTAAACCCATCCACTTAATCGTAAAATAAACTAGGTAAGTTTTGATCCCTATTCAATGAGGTATATAAGCACGTTTGAAATCTAAATCCAAATCTCAAATCCAAATATCTATCAATCTCTTTTTCTCATTTTTATTTGTGGATATTTTATTTTTTTCCTTGCACTCATGTCATATTCATGCATCTTATTTATAATTATCATTTTATAATATTTGTTATTCATGAAATCAATTTTTCAAAATCAAATTAAACTTAAGAGTCAAATTTTAATTATTTAAAACTAAAAACCTAGTCCTCAAGTTCAATCTGGTTCGAGGCTAGTAATTTTATCCATTGACTAATTAAGTAAAAAATTAACAAATTAGAGTCAAATTGAGTTTTTTCCTTAATTTTTCTATTTAAAAATAAATTAGAGTGGCGACTCTTAAAATCATTTTCAAAATTAACCAAATCTGAACCCGATGGTTCCATCGTGAATCTAAACTCGAATAAACATCTCGATTCCCTTTAGTGGACCAAGTTGGTACTCGGGTGAGGCCTCACACAGTGGTATCATTGGCAATAAGACCGGTTTTCCTAAATGTGTCTTATTGTTATTTTTGCGCATGTATAACATTTCTATTAATTTTTTTTTGCACACCATCATTGTTCTATTGAATAATATTATAAGACAATTAACTTTTAGTTTGAACTTATGAAGTGGCCATCCATTTAGTAACAATGTGTTTAGAGACTATTTTCTTTTGGTATAATCCACACTTTTTTTCTTGTTATATTTGATATTATTGTTCGATGTTATCTCTCGATCTCTCTATCTAGTTTAAATGAGATTTTTCAAATTTGAGAAAATTAATCATTTATAAAATTTTACAAACAAAATATTTAATTCTAATTTAGCTCTTTATAATTATACAGTCATGCAATGCACTGAATTGTGTATGAAAAGTATATTGTTTCTGGAATAAGCAATGGAGCTTGTGAGTATTATATTGTATTTGAATTTGGTACATGTATGTATCAATATGAGCCTTAATATTAACAAGTAATAGAATGAATAAAAAATATTTTTCTTAATTTATCATAATTCAATTATCCAATCCAAAATAAATATAAACTAAAGATATATTTTGATTGAAAATAAATACAAAATTTGTAATGTTTTAAAAACTATACCAATGATCAAATCAGTCAAACTACTAGTTTGCAGTTTAATTGGTCTGATCGGTTGAACTGATAGTTCGACTGATTATTCAAAAACCTCTTAATTCTTTTTTAGTGAGGATTCTCATGTAAAATTGCTAAGTCCCTCTACCATATATTCATATATAGTATAAATATATCTTTTTATACTTGCTATGAGGTGTTAGTAACTTTTTCTCCAAATATAGAAGACCCGTCGATATTAAATTCTAATAATCTTTTTATAAAAAATTGGAGATATGAAAGATAAATTTTATTTTTAGGATTGTTAATTGTATGTTAGAGTTTGGGAATGCAAATCCCTTGTACCATGTTTGGTTTACTATAGAATTAAAAATAAAATGTAATTTTCGAAATATATTACATGTTTTAGTTGACTTCATCAAAAATTCCAAATTTTTTAATATTCTTATATTTAAATAACTTTAATTCATTGAAGTAAAAAAAATAAATTTAATTCATATTAAAATTAACTCATGAATTTTTATCTAATCAATAAATTATATTTAATTAATAAGTTAAAAAATAAATTTGAAATATAATTTTTTAAATTTAAATATCCATTTTCATTTCCATTTCAAGTCAAAATTGAACCACATAAATCTTTAAATATAGTTATCCCGACATACAAATTATATAGAAAAGTATGCATTTTTCCTCAAAAATTATTGCACATAAAATAAGTATAAATATTATATTCATAGATCTAGTATAACAGTGGTGCATATTTGATTAGGGCAAATGACCTAAATTCTCTACTTTCTACTACTACTACTAATAATAATAAAGGTATAAATATTGAGAGTAAGTACATATCTTGTTTTTTTATTTTTTTTTTTATTTTTTTCTTTGAACTGCTGCTGATCTTCTCTTTTGATCAGAGTCAAGTAAAAAATTTCTATTCAATATATACACATATCTGTAGCTATGTTAATTTACGTCTTTTTTTTACATAGATTTATTATTATTCATCTTATTTTCAGTTTATTTTTTAAGGATTTTTATTGTTGGGATTTACTTATTCTTCTTTCATAGAAGTATATTCTTATCTTATAGAATTATTTTATTCTATTAAATTATTTATGGTATTTGAGTTTATTTTTATGATTTTGGATTTATTATTGATATTCAAACAATCAGATTTATAAAAAATATAAAGATAATTTATAATTTAATAATCACCAAATACAACACGTTTCTTGTTGAGTTACTCATTTTATACTTTATCATTATGATTAAAGAATATTATAATAAATTCAAATTATTTTATTTACACTTTTTAATGTATTTTATATTTTTATTCTCCGAAAAGAGATTATGATTAGCATTTCCATTTCAAGAAGAGTACTTTAAATTGAAATTTGCGAACAAAGAAAGGTGGTTGTTCTGGTCATGTTCTTGTCATCCACTAAATTTTATGAGGATGATTATAGTTAGTGATGAAAATAGTTATATTAATTTATTAGAGAAAATCAAGTTCTGATTTTACAACCTTACCTATTTTCCTCCACTTCAAAATGTCAAGCCTGTTTAACATAATTAATGTTTTGTTGTGTCTTTTCTTCAAAAAGCTACTTCCACAGTTAATGGCATTAGGACCTTTTGTAAAAAAATGTTGGCAATAGATATTACAAATGATTAATTTAGTCAATTGCTTTCATCTACAAAGCTAGCCATTATCTGTTATTTATTTATTAAATGAAGTCGAAATCAATTTGAATAAATAGACGCTGTTCGAAAATAAATCACACATTAAATAATAATAAAATATATAAATGACTTATAAGTGAATGAGCATTAAATTTGATGCAAGTCTATTAATTTTATGCAAGTGGATTGTAATATTTGCCTACTTATAAGTTCAGGTATGTACGGACCTATAAACTTTAATACTATATCAGATCTTCATATCCAAATGAGTAAAAAAAATACATAAAAGATTTATAAATGAGTGGGTGTTAGTAGAGTGTAAATGAGCTAAGCTGTTTGTAAGTGGCTTAGTATTTGGCTCTATTAGACCTGTAAATAGCTCCTGAATTGCTTTATTATTATTATCATTATTATTAACTTGATAATTTTAATATTTCAAAAAATATATTTTAATATTCTTATAAACTTTTTACTAATTCAAATTGACTAAAATATATGTACTTCTAATTAACATAACCTGATACTTTCATATTATATAAAATACATTTTTTATTAATTAATATCTTTATAATACATGTAATGCTCAATTTTATAATTGCATTTTTTCATTAATTGAACTTTTTTTTTTATATTAGTTTTAAATATTTTTATTATGGTTATTTTATGAGAAATAAATATTTAGAAAGTTAAGTATTTTGATAAATTATAAACAATTTTCAAATTTATCTCGATCATAATTTATTAAAAAGCCGGGCTCGAGCTAAATTTGAATATGATTTTCAAACTCGATTCAAAACTTGAGCTTGAACTTGGACATGGGAAAAAAAATATTAAGCCGAGCCTGAACAAAATAAAACTTGGTTCAGTTCGACTGGTTTACACCTCTCCCTAACACAAACTAATTGGTTTTGTACAAATAAGTTTTAATATTTGCCTATTTACAAATTCACGTATGTACAGATCTATGAACTTTAATAAATGCATTTTATTTTTATTCTTTATTTTTTTATTTAAAAATCAAATTAATTAAAATAATATTCCCAATTATACTATATAAATGATTTTTTATTTATTATTTTCATTAAATTAATTAAAATTTCTACCATATTGATTGATGGAAAACTTAAACCTAAGGTTTTAAATTCTCACCACTTTTCAATTGACTTCGCGTTTTGGGTTTTAGTTTTTTGAAATGGCAGAGAATATGATAATAAGAATTGTAAGAAGTTATCATGAAATTAAAAGGTATAATTATTATTTATTTAATCGACTATTATGCTATTTCATAAAAAAAAAAATGACTATTATGCTATTAATATATTATGGTATGATTTGTTTTTTAGAAAGTAATGTGAGAAGTGGGAAAATTAGGCGAAATAGTTCTATTTAGCTCACAAAAAAAAAAAAAAAAAAGAAAGTATAAAATTATATAAAAAAAAAATTCAATTATAAAATGTGATTTTTAAGAATGTAGATAGTTTGTCTTTTTACTTGCTTTTTTTTTTTTCATTGTTTATTTTTGACTTGCTGAAAGACAATAAATGATCTATATTTTAAAATAATTTTTTTTAATTAACTTAACACACAAAATGCAGAGAAACCACACACTATTCAATAAAGCTATGGTGAATTTTTTAGGAATCAAATAATTTTTTTGTGGATGGTAAATATTTACCATATTTCCCACCTCTTCCATACCCTTTAACTTTCTCTAATATAATCTTTTCAATTCTAAATATTGGTTATATCCATATTTTTTCTAGTTCTTAATTCTTAAATATTGGTTATATAGTTTTTTTTTTCTCTCTTTATTAATCAAAAATATTTTTGTCAAAATCTTTGGATCCTAAGAATACATTTAATAGACCGTAAATGTAATAATATAATAAATGTGATCAAATACATTTCTAATATAATATTTATACTAAAAATATATTTGATTGTATTGCATTTCGACTTACCGAACGTATTATAAGAATTTAGATTAACCTAAACCATTTAGGTTGAGTTATCTTACTTATTATATTCTTTTATAACTCTTATAATTAATTAATTAATATTTGTGAGATCTATTTCATTTCTTTCTTCTTCAATCTATTATTTTCATATGATTTAATAGTTTTCATACCTTAAAAACAAAAAGCCTATTAATGTAGAAAATAAAGAGTGAAGAAACTAAACTCATATATAAATTATCTTATTTTCTACACCAAAAACTCACTGCAAATGTCTTTGGTAATAAAACTAAAATCATGACAAAGATGCATGCTGCTCTTTTGTCATTTTTTAATCGAGAAATTACTATTTATTGAGTGGCTGTAGCTATTTAGATGGAATTTAAATGTGAAGGAGAACCACATATGGTGGGAAACATCCTGGATAGCACTTAGTAATTAGGTGGAATTTAATTGTGAATTTATTAAAATTTTATTTTATTTTATATAGGTATAATTCTAATTTAAAGTGATTAACTTGCGAGAAATGATTATAGTTCTGAAGAAAAATATATATATACAACATAAACCATTAATAGGGTCCCAATCATACATAAAAGCAAATGTTTCTTGCAACAAGAAGATGGCAAAACTTTATGTATTTTGGTACTGTTATTGCAAGCTAGAAATATTAGTATAAATAAATAAATTAAGTATATATAATTAAGTATAAAGAATATTGTCCCTGTACATCCTGTACATGGGACATGTTGCTCAAATGTTATATGATTAGCTACATATAAGGGATAGTTTTCTTTATCCCATAAACTCTTTTCATTCGATTTAAAATTTAAACTCGAGATTTTTTTTATAAAAAAAAAAAAATTGAAATTGAAATGTTTTCTCTAAAATTTACTCAAATTAACTGATATAGTGTTGCATACATCAATTAATTATGCAGCAACCCTAGTAAAAATAGGTCATCTATGAATGTCATATGACTACTCTTTTATAACTTTTTTTTTAGACAATTTGTTTTTTTAGATGAACCCTCTTATAAGTTATAAGTTGATGTAATGAATCGAGGATTAAATCAATATATTGATGTAAAATCAATTAAAAAAAAATGAAAGATGTTTCAAGTCTTTTCTTCACATAGTTATTAAAAAGGAAAGATTACCACTATTTTTAGTCCATAATAAACTCATTTGATCATTTTTATATCTTTTATTTAACATATATATTTTCAACGCCTTTTTTTTTTTTAATTAGACTTCGAAATTGGATATACAATCTCAACATCCAGTATTATCGGTGTACAATCGATCGGCTGGATAAATAATTTTCATTAACCAAACAAACTAAAACTAAATGTTAATTGAATTAAATTAAATCGAAATTATCATAAAATCAAATTAATTAAATTGAAATATTAAATTTAGTTAAAGAATATTATAAAATGTTTTTCACTTTTTAAATTAAAAAATACCACGAGTATTTATCATTTATAATATTGAAATTTCTAATTTATTTATATAAAAATAAAAAATAATTAAATCATGACATAAAATAATACCGCATAATATTTAAAACAAATATATATTTATGCATCAACTAAAACAGAAATTCATAAAAGAAATAAAAAATAAAAATATAAGTATATAAATTAATTGGCATATTGAAATTCCTGATTTATTTATCTAAAAAATAAAAAAATAACTAAATCAGTTTGGTTCAATTAATTCGATTTTATAGCATAGGTAATAACAATATATAATATTATTTCTAATGGAATTGTCAAGATTCATATGGTGAAATATAGAGTAATTACTTAGACATTGTTTGGCATGATGGATTTTACATGAGTATATTGGATTAGAATTAAAGATTTATAGAAACTTAAAAAGTTAAGAGGTATTCAATAATGACTTTTAAAAACTTTAAAAAAGTTTATAAAAATTAAAGTGTATTCGATTACAACTTTTTTAAAGTCTATAAAAGTAAACTTGTATTTAGAAAATTATTAACTTTTATAAATAATATACTTTTAATGATTTTTTATATAGTTATATAAATAAAAAGTCTCAAAAATTCTTTTTTACTTTCTCTCAAGATTTCCATAGACCTTTTTTTTTTTAATCACAAGTAGCACATAAACATAAAAATCAGCCCACCTGCTATCGTCAATGTAACTTGCATCCCAAATTGAATCATATAAGAAGATAGATTTATTCATAAAACCCATTAGAGTAATAAAACTCTTGGTTATGAATTTACTTTACTCTCAATCTCTGCATACAATCAAGTTAAAAATAAGTTGTCTTTATTTTATTTTGTATAATCCATACATTCATTAGCATGATTTAATGATTATATTATGTAACATGTCATCTGGTTTAATAATTGACTATAAGTGAAAATTAATGGATTGACAACATGATTAGAATTATTTTGATGATAGTAAGAATAGTGGCACATGAATTAATCAAGATAATAATATTCAATTAAAAAAATTAATTTTTATCTTGAACTTAAAATAACAAATTAGTTAAAGCTAGGCTTATTTATAGGTCAGATATAAATTAGAAAAATATTAAATTTGAAAAATTTGACCCGTAATAATAATCGTTGAAAATATATTAATGTCTATAAAAGTTTATTAATATCTATAAAAGTTTTTTAAAGTGAAATCTTTGAAAGTCATCCATAAATTTATAAATTTTGTAAAAGTCATTAAAAATTTATAAACTTTATAAAAGTCATTCATTTAAAAAAAGTCTATAAATATCTTTAAAAATCTTAAATTTGTGAATTTGATTAAATCCATGGAATAAAAAAAAAATCATGAAATATGAAACCATGGAATTTTGACATATGTCATGTTTGTTTACAAGAATAAAATCCTAATTTAGGATTGAAAGCCGTAATACCCATTTTCAGATGAATAATTAAAAATTTATGGATTTATGAGTAAATTTCAAATATATTTCAACATCTATTATAAACAAATATAATTTTAATTTTAGGATAAAAGTTAATTTTGAAATATTAAAATGTTAGTATGGGTGATTTTGGAATATAATTTTTTTAGTAGAATCCATTATTTGTTCAAATCCATAGATTTGGCTAAACCCATCTCTCATGTGCGTTTTCAAAACTTTCAAAAATAAAAAATTTGGAGCATGATAGATTTTAATAAATCCATGGAATGGAGCTCAAATTTTCAAACCAAATAAAGAATTAAATTACAATCCATGAATTTTGCAAAAATCATTATTGAAACTCATACTATCAAATGACTGATTAGTGATTTTCTCTTGTTAATGGTAGGGGTGAGCATTAAGTCAGTAGTAACATGCTGTAATTTTTATTTTTGCTATTGTAACTTATGGCAGCAATTTTTACACTCTTGGCAGCAAATTTTACTGTTAATTTCAATATTTCTTGCAGTTGATGGATGGGTATGCTTCAGAATTTAGCATTATTATATTATTCCTTATTAATTATTATAAAAAAAATTAAAAAAGTAGTTTCTAAAAAAAGACTAAATATATAATTCAACTCCTAAATTTTATAAAAAAATTTTGAGGCATCTTTAATTTTTAAAATGACCTATTTAATTCTTACACTTTCTAGTTTTGTATATATTTAACACTCCATTGCATGTGAATTTGAACATGTGTAAACACGCGTTCAAATTTAGCATATGGAATTGTAAGTAATATTTCTTGCAGTGATGGATGAGTATGCTTTAGAATCCCTGAATTTTACTAAAAAAAATTTATGGCACCCTGAATTTTTAAAATGGGGTATTTAACTCATACACTTTTTTTAATTTTGTATATATTTTACACTCCAATGATTGTAAACATATGAGTTTTAATGCATATAAATACAGGCACTCGTCGAAAAATTGAATATCTTAATAGTCAAATTTAATAGTTATCCATCTCTCTCCCTCTTTTTGCCTCTAAATTTATTCCTTCTCATTTTAATATTATTTATTTCTAATTGAATTTCCTTTTGGTTCAAAGTCAATAATCGAAATCAGAATGGACTGGAATTGGAATGAACATTTATTCAACCTATTTGGTTTATTGCACAATCGAAATTTGATTCCATTCGAAGTTGTTTGGCTTTCATAAATATCGAAAACATAATCATTTTATTTTTTAATTGAGAGAAAATTTATTCTTTAACAGTTGATTATTAAGAATAAATATTAAAATAACATAATTTATGCAATATTTATCATAAACATAATTTATGACAAGTTGATGTAAACTTTAAAATTACATAAGTAATTCTGAATAGGAATTGATTCCTTATTAAACTGTTTGATTTTTTGAGTGGAAGAATCGGGATGAATGAAAATTTTTTAATAAGTTTCTATAGATTTTATTATTAATGTATATGCATATTGTTAATAATATTTTTATAAATATTATAATAGTTAAATTTCAATTTTTAATTATTTTAAATAGTTAAGAACATTTTAAATAAGTATTTACTTTTAATTTTTTAATTTAAAAATAAATGTTAATTTGTAATTCCATATTCTGTTAAATATTTATTTGAGATAATAAAATTAATTTTTTTTATCATCATTTTGATATTATTTTAATTTTTATTAATTTTAAATATTTATTTATTTTTATTTAAATTTATTTAGTTAATATTTAATTTAATATTTTTATTAAATTTTTATATTTAATATTAATATTTTAAATAATACATGTCAAATAATTATATATTTAATCAAAATAAAATGTTTGACTTGATTTTTATGTAAATGAGAATTTGATTTCTAAAATAAGAGAACTATATTCTTAAGTATTTTTTCGCCAACCATACACTAAAAATTAGAATCTTCCATTTCAATTTCAATTTCAGACTTTATTTTTAGCGAACCAAATAGTGCTAGGATGCTTATGACTTCAAATGATCTGTTAATTACAAATTTTTGTATTAAATGTATACAAAATTGAAAAGTTAAGGGGTTAAATAGGTTATTTTAAAAAATTCAGAGATTAAATACATTATTTTAAAAATTTAAGATATTAAAAGACTTTTTTTATAAAAATATAGTCAGCAAAAAAATATGGTTTAATAATAACAACTATTGCAGTATTGATAGTGGACACCATCCTGTTTTTCTTTTTAGTTTATAAATATACTCTCTCTTATGTATGCTCAACACATTCCCATTTATAACAAAAGAAAGCTACATATATGCACAAGCCAAGAAGGCAAAGTTAAAAGTTTTCTTGTTCTTTTTTATTTGTGTTAATTTTTCTTTGCACAATACATCTATCGATTCTTTGGAGTATTATAGAAAAAAAAAAGAAATTGTTACTGATAAAATTGGAACTTCAGTTTAAATAAAATGAAAATTTGTAAGTTGGTGCAAGAGTTGAAGCCAGTATTGGTAATGGTGGTTGTTCAATTCTTTTTTGCTGGTGTTAATGTCTTCTACAAAATGGCTGCCTTTGATGGTATGAACTTGAGAATTCTTATGGCCTATAGATTCATGTTTGCTTCTGCTTTCTTGATTCCTTTGGCTCTCATCTTTGAAAGGTTAGCCTCCTAATTGATTAATTAATT
Organism: Reutealis trisperma; assembly: GCA_947687605.1. NCBI lineage: Eukaryota > Viridiplantae > Streptophyta > Magnoliopsida > Malpighiales > Euphorbiaceae > Reutealis > Reutealis trisperma. Next base: position 1,486,672 of record CANTUT010000008.1, read on the forward strand.
AATTTTCATATTTCCTTCCAACTATTATATGTTCATTATAAAAGTAATAAATTAGAGGTTTTTAATTAATCTTTTTTTTTTGAAAAAGATAGGAAATGATATTAAATCAGAAGTTAATACATCTGCTAAAAACTGAGGTGGGCTTGAACCCCACTTAACAATTTCAGAAAAAGAAAGTGCTGCTTGAGCTGAAGAGTGGGCTAATCAATACTTTCTCAATTTCTTATTATATGTACTAATCAATACTTGCTCAATTTCTTTCATTTCACTGCAGGAAGAGCTGGCCTAAAATTACTAAAACTGTACTCTTTCAAGCATTTCTCACCGGATTATTTGGGTAGTGTAGCTTTGGCTTAATTAATAATTATTCCATGTGAACAATTATTGTTAGTTTCAATTTATTAAATTTATATGTTGTATAATTATTCCATAAAATAACAAATTTATAATTTCAAATTTATTATACTATATATGTAATGTAATAAATTCTTAAAATTTTTAAATAAAATTTTTGAAAAGAGTGAAAATTATTTGTTGTGATCATTACTTTTTTTTTTATATATATATTTAATTGAAGTGGTGTTTGATAATACCATTTAATATTTAAAATTTAAATTTTTAACATTTAATTATTTTAGATTGTTTGGTAAGTAATATTAAAAGTCTCAATTAAATTAAAAATCACTTCAAGTAGCAAGTTAAATTTTTAATTTAAAATTTGCATTGAATATAATAAGTGATTAAATTTTTAAATATTTTTATAATTTCAAGATTATATTACGTACTGCATTCGGTATTCAAAATCCAGGAATTAAATTTTCAGTTTTATTAAACATCACCTAATTAATTTAATTTAGAGGATATAAATTATTTTCCCAATTTTTAAAATATGAGTAATATGGTATATTATAACATTAACTATTGATATGTATTAATTGAAGGGGAACATTGGCTCAAAATCTGTATTTGGAAGGTTTGGTGTTGACATCTTCAACACTTGCCTCTGCAATGAATAATCTTATACCAGCCGTCACCTTTGTCTTAGCCAGTTGTTTTGGGTATGTATATTATTAAGTTGATGATTTATTTAATTAATTAGTTGTGTGCTTTGCCCGATTTAATTATAATTTTTTTATTTAATTTATTTTTTTTGGTCAATGATTTATTAAATTTATATTTTTTTAAGATATCAAATTATTATTATTATTAATTTTTAAATTTAAATATTATTTTTAAATAATTTTCAATTTTTTTTTATGTTTAACTCCTAATTCTATAAGAATACTTTTTATTCTTATCCTTAATCCCCTTCTATATTGACTTTAAGAAAATTTTTGCCTATATTAAGTATATAGACTTATCTTGCACACTAAAAATAATGAGTGATGAGATATTTTATAAAATATGACTTTTTTATATATTTTTTATCTAGTGAAATAATACAATTACTAAGGACACTGATATTTTTTTTATTCTATACATTATTATTTTATTAAGTTTATCTATATATCAGGTGTAGATAAGAATTATCCTTAACTTTAAGGGGCAAATCGAGTATTTGTCCTTTAAAGAATAAGTTGAGAAATGCATAATCAAACAAGAAATATCTAACAAAATGCTTTCATATTGCTGTGCTGTATTGACTTTGAAATCTTAGGTTGGAGAGTATGGGAATAAGAACTCTAGCAGGGAAGGCAAAGGTGATGGGAACATTAATGGGTATAGGTGGTGCCATGCTGCTAACATTTTATAAAGGGGCAGAAATTCACGTATGGTCAACACATGTTAATCTTATGAGCCTCATTAAGCCCCATGGTGGCCACGTAGCACCATCAGATAGCACTAGAGTATTGGGAAGTTTATCATGTCTAGGCACCAGCATCTCAATGTCTGTGTGGTTCATAATTCAAGCAAAAATGACAGCAAAATTTCCATGTCCATACTCAAGCACAGCTTTAATGACTTCAGTGGCTGCACTTCAAGATGTTCTTTTTACCTTTTGCATTGTGAGAGATTGGAGTAAATGGAAATTGGGTTGGAACATTAGGTTATTTGCTGCAGCCTATGCGGTATGTGTATTAACAAATTTTGATTTAATAGTACTGAAATCATTTTCAGAACTTAAATCAGCCTTTATTGCAGGGAATAATAGTGAATGGTATGATGTATACTATGATGACATGGTGTGTGCAGCTAAAAGGCCCATTATTTACATCAGTCTTTTACCCTCTAATGCTTGTGTTTGCTTCCTTGGAGGGATGTTTGCTACTTGATGAAAGACTACATGTTGGGAGGTATAATTTTACTACAGAGCGGATATGATAGTTTGGCCCCCCCTTAAAAATTAAGATAGTAGATCCGCCATTGTAATTGAATACATTAAATGCACATGTATTATTTTTAAGCTTGAGCTCACATAATCTTTTTCTAAAATTGCAGCATAATAGGAGCAACTTTGATAGTCTGCGGGTTATATGCAGTATTGTGGGGTAAAGGCACAGAGACAAAGAAAATGTCTCAACAGACTCAACTTATTCCATTGACAAGCTCCAAAGAAGCAGAAATCTTTCCAGCTACAAACAGCATTAGCAACAACAATGGTAAAAATTGCAACAGAGAGTTGGTACATAAAAATATATCAACAAACATACATGGAAAAGAAGAGGAAAATGCCAAAGAAGAGGCCTAAACAAAATAAATTTAGCCTTTCCATTGCACTTGTCAACAAGCGCCTAGATATGAAAGAAATTTACTCTCCATTATAAATGCAGAATTCTGAGTTAATAGTTAAAAATAAAGGCTAGTTGGCACAGCCATTGTGGCTTATTACTGAGATTAATCAGATGCAACTTGTAGGTAATTAAGTTTCTTTCTTCGGAAGTACCAGCAGCAGCCTTCACACAGATCTCCAAAGCCATTTTCTCGAGAAAGTTGGGGATTTTTCATTAGGGGAAGAAATGAAGCTGCAGGAAGAAAGTTAGGGATATTTTCTACAATCATTTTTCCTTATTTCCACGAAATATTATTTCTTGCAGAAAGGGATAAAATATAATAATAATAATAATAATAATAATAATAATCTCTATTTCTGAGAGCAAGTTTCAAACACCTATATATATATATATATATATATATATATATATGCACACTAGTTGCACCTCAGAGTACTAGGTCCAATAGTCCAACTTTTAAATTTTTTATATATTAAATATTATTAAATTAATAATATTATAAATTTTTACAAAGAAAAAAGTAATATAATTATCATTTTAATTTAAATTTAGCATTTGTAATCTCTAAATTAACTTTAGTGAAAAAAAAGTTATAATTCCTTGAGAAACAAAAGTATTTTGTAATATAATAATTTGAGAATTAAAATATATTAATATAGATATAAAATATGTAAAAAAAATTATAATTTTAATATTTTATAGATAATTTTTAAATAGTATATAAATTTGAAAAGGTAGATATTAAAGTGTTAATTGTGACAAATTTTAGAAATATTTTAGTAATTTATCTTTTTATAAATAAAAAGATAAATATTTTTATACATATCTTTTTATTGTATTGTCATGTATAAAAATATTACACAATTTTAAATTATTCCTAAATATCAGGTTCACAAATTTTAAATTTTATAATTTTTAGATTCACAAAAATATGAAATAATAACATTGTTAATTTTCATGGGTAATAATAATAATAATAATAACAATAATAATAATAACTACTGAAATTACTCAACCTCTTTTACATGTCTCATAAGATATTGATTTTGTAATAAATTTTTTAAGTTCGAATCTTCTCAATTATTAGAGTTTAGATAGATTTCTCGTGTAAATTTATTTCTCATGTAAATGTAAAATAAAAAAAAAAGAAAAGAAAAGAAAAGATGAGGGATAATAAGTATGTAAATGTAAAACTCTTTAGATATCATGACTTGATCCTATGTATTTTATAAAATACATGACTTGAACCTTAGAAAATAAGATGAAGAGTAAAACTCTTTTATCCTATGAGCCAATCCATGAGAATTGGGATTAATAGATTTGTAAATAAATTTTATAAAATTTCATGGAAGCCATCTATATATAAGAAATTAATGTATGTGATGTGATTTATAATACAATAAAAAAGGGTAACTTTCTTTATGTTAAAAGACATAAAAATTTATGGGTCTTTCTTAATTTTTCACTTTTTCAGAAGTTGGCGGAAAAAACTAAGCAATAATATTAATATCACACCCACTTTTGGGTTGTTAATTGTGGTCTCCCATCACTCACTTTCTTTTGTTGGATTTTATTCCCCCTTTATCATGTGTATTACAGAATCTCTCATTATATTTAATGAATATAATAATTAAACTATTTTTCTAATCATGTGAGATATTTTTGAGTTTAATTGTCGATTTAAGTTCTATGTATATTTCGTTATATATCTAGTTGAGCATAAAAAAAAATTCAAATTAAATTGTAATCAATTAATAAATTTCGAATCAGATTTAATCATTCATAATTTTATATTTTTCTAAAAAATCAAATATGAACATATTATGATAGTGATATATCTAGTAATTTTGCTTAAACTTAATTAATATTAAATTTTTAATATAAATTTAGGAGAATCAATCTTAAAAATTAGTTATTAAAGTTAAGAAGTATATTTTTATATTAATCACTTAATATGTTTGTAATTAATTAATGTGAGATTATATATTCTTAATATTTTTTTTATTAAGTCAAGTTAACACTTGCAATTTATGATTCGAATTAGTTGTTTGAAAGGAACCATCAATGGGTAAGATAAAAACTATTCACTGGTAAAACAATTGAAAGAAACTCTCTTTGAGCAACAAATTAACTAATTATGATTAATCATTAGATTGTACAAGAATAGATATAACATGTTAAATTTTTAATATAGATTTGAGATAACCAATCTTAAAGTTAATTATTAAAATTTAGAAGCCTATTTTTATATTAATTACTTAATATATTTATAATTAATCAATATATGATTATATATTCTTAATAATTACTGAAAATGACATGTTAATCCATCTAGTAATTTTGCTTGAACTTAATCATTGAAAGTAATTTATTTTAAAGTGCACTTGACATGTATTTAAACAAAACAGCATTAGTTGTGTATCTCATAATAAATATATAAATGACCAAAAAATAAATAATTTCAGGAAAACAGCCAATCAAATAAATTTTTAATTTGTTCATATAATTGCAATATTGTGTCCTATGGAGAAATATATAAACGACCAACAAATAATTTCATGAATTTTGGGCGCGCTTCTAATGGGTGGGCCATAACCACTCAACCAACTGTAATTTTTTGTATCGTTATATAAGCCGAGAGCTGACAACTCAATTGTTTGTTTTCGATGTGGGATTTTGAACCCAAAAATGCATTTACAAGTTACAACCCAACTTGTTTCATCCATATAACTTCAAAGTTTCATTCTAGTTCTCAACTTTTGCAAGAGCAGCTGATTTGTATAACTAGTCTCTTCCCTTTTGTTAATAGCCCTAGTGCAAACACCCATTGGTGACAACATGTATCAAATAAAACATTAGTGTATTACTTCCCTCACATTTATATTTAACTAGTTAATTAATTTCACAAGCGTTTTTCATTTTATTGACATATAAAGAAAATAAAGAGGGAAAAAACATTGTCTTGATCTTTAATTAAATATATCTCTTTGTGGATAGGAAATGTGAAAGGTTTTTTTTTTTTCAAATTTTTTACATATTAAATATTTTTTTATTTAAGTGACGAATTAAGAGTATGTATTCGCCTTAACTTTATTTATTTTTTCTCCCTTTCCAAAGTCCTCTTACTTCTTGCATTTTACTTAGAGAAAATGTGGGACTTCTATGCCTCTTATCGATTACTTTCCTTGTTGGTTCTTTCCCTTATTATTCGAGTACAATATGTTTTGGTGAATTCTAAAAATCTAAGGATAGATTATGAAAAATTTAAGCTAAGTTTTAACTATACTAGATGTATATATTAATTTAATAAGATAAGAACAAATAAATAAATAAATATATTGATATCTTTTTACTGAGAAAAAAATAAATAAAAAAAATAATATATATATTTGGTATAGGCAAAAATTCTCTGAAAATCTAATAAGAAGAGAGTTGATGCTTTGATGACTAATAGATAAGTTCATAGGCCGAGTTTGAGTATGAAAAATATTCAATTTTTCATAAGTCCAACTCACTCAGTCTGTAATTTTTTTCACTAATTTAAATTTTCGGTCCATGAACAAGTATAATGGCCAATACCAAGAACAGTTGGAATATCAAATCAATTTGGGATTTTTACACAAATACTCTAAAAATTTAAAAAAAATAACTTAAAATAACTTTTTTGTCTCCTAATTTTTTATTTTATAAAAATGTTCCTCATCATTTATAAATTTAATCTCTGTTTTTCTTTTTGTCTGTCAAAGTGTGATTTTTCTTTTTCTCTTTACTTTCATATATTGATTTCACTTCTATTTAAAATTAAAAAATTAATCTAATCATATTAAATTTTATTTATGAAAATTCAAAGTGAATTAACTACTAATCTATATTCAGATTGAAAACTATATAATTTATTTAAATTTATGTATTAGATTTTCATAAATTTGTATAATATCATTTGTTTCATATAAAAATTAAATTTATATTTATAGAATCAAATACTTTTAAAATTATATTTTACTTGAGATTTTAAAAAATTTTCAAAATAAGAAAATAAAAAATTACAGCAAACAATATATATTAAATAAAAAAACAATGTATTTCTAGCAAATAATTAATATATAATACTATAGAGTCATAATAAATAGTATACACTAACTGAAAAAAGTATACTTCTAGCAAATAATCAATATTTAGTACTATAAAGTCACAGTAAACAGTATACACTAACTAAAAAATAATATACTTCTACTAATGATTAATTTGACTTATGGTGTGGCAGTTTTCGTTAGTTATTTTGTGAAGTCATTAATCATTTTCTAATCTTTTAACTTTTATTAATACTTTTAGTAAAACGGTAAATGATCGATGTGTCAATTATTTTTGGATATCCAAATAAGAATATTTTTAAAAATTAATTTAGATAAGTGATAATTTAAAATTATTATAAAATTAAATTTAATAATTAAATATAAAATTATAAAAATAAGTATGATAATAAATTTTAAATGATTAACTATCAAAATAAATTATAAATTTAATTAAGAAAAAGTTTAATTATAAATCTACATATTTCCTACGCCAAACTTTAACATAAGATCACAAACTCATTTTTTAAAATCCAAATAAAAATAAAAAAATTAAAAAGTATAAAAAAGTAATTGCTAAAGTCTTTATATAAAAATAAAAAATTAAAAAGAAATAAAAATTAAAAATAAGAAAAATGAGACATATTAGTATAATTTCCTCAATTAATTTCGCTGCCAAACAATGTCATGGTCGCTCGACTGCTCAAGACATGGGCCATTTAAACATGTGTCCCGGCTCAAAGGCCAGTCCACGGTTTCCATATGTTCATCATCAGCAATCTTACGACCATGTTTTTGAGTTGGGTTTTTATCTGGGCTGCTAGTTAACCAAGCCATTACAGTGCCTCGACTCTTGGCCATATGTGAAAATAAAAAATTCAAGTTGTATTTTTAAGGGCTTATTAACTATGCCAGGGTTTAAATCAACACAAACATAATGAGATAAGCTAATTATATTAAAATTTCAAACGCCAACATAATCAAATAATTAAACAGATAATACGTTATAAAACACAATTATAAATGTACAACACCATCCAAAACTTCCATTCAAATTAGAAGGAAAAAAAAAAAAAAAACAATATTACTCGAGACCCATTATTTCTTAAAAATATAATATTGATACGAGATTTTAATTTTTTTTATGTTAATTGTCTCAAAAGGATTTAGCAAATCAACCTGCAACATCGATACAATTATTTATTTATTTTTTTTTTATAACAATTAGGTTGTTATGATAGTGACACTGGCACAATAAATTTCATGTTCTTTTCAATAACAATGGTATTACGAATCATTTTTACCTATCATTATAATTTTAATTTTTAATTTAAAATTAAAATTAAAATTATAATTGTCACAATTGAGAGTATGAACTTTTAAAAATTTCAATTAGTGTTTAAACCTGTAAAATAATAATAATCAAGTGTAATTCTCTGTTATTACTATTGACGTAGGTTTAATTTTCCTTTTGAAAAATAAATTATAATAACAAATTACAAATCAATATCTAAATAAGAAAATTAGTTGCAGATCAATCCTAATCAAATTATATAAAAATTAAAAAATTTGAAAATCTTTTTATTTGAGTCACATTCTACCTTCTCAACCTTACCCAAGTTGGCTTGAACATTTAAAACAACAGAATATGCAATCTCGTCTGCCGTTAAACAAGTTTTAAAAAATAAGAAAAATATTTTTGAATAAATAATTTTTGAAAATCAAAAATACAAAAATAAAAATTCTAGCTTATCTACCGCCGATGTCATCATCGCCCACCGAAGCCAAGAACCAACATCGCCTTCATCACCAAGATCACCAACACCACCACCTCCAACAAATTACCTTATTTGTATTGTCAATATGAACAAAAGATCACATAAAAAACAAAAATGAAATTCGTGATTTTTCCATTTTATTATACACAAAGTTGTTTGTAAATCACGTATATACTAATGATTTTTTGTTCTTACAAGCCAAGTTTAATTTTTTAATAAAGTAAACAAGAACAGATTATATGCACAGCTTATTCAGACATTTTATCAAACACATTGTATGCACATAGCATCATTGCCTTATATCCACATAAACACCACCATTTTCTGTGTGTATCATTAGCACCTTTTATTATTATTATTATTACTGTTCACATTGCTGCTGCTTCTCTTGTTCCAGCTTTGCCAGGTTTTTCTGTTTCTCTGCCATAATAATGTAGCCTCATCATTTTAATCTTTGGTATGAAATATTTTTTTTTTCACGATAAGGCAAGAATAGAAGGCATGACACCTGTTAATCTCATTTACATTATGTTAGTTTGATTAATGGAGCAAATTGCGTAAAATTGATGCATTATTTTCAAGATTTTTCTCATAAATTTAATTTTTTAAGTGATTAAAATTATGGCCATTTTTGCTGCGTACAAGGATATGATATCCTAATATATTTTACCTATTATTATAGGTAAAAAGCAGGTAATAGCTGATATGTTTTTCAGATAATTTAAGTTATATAATAAGATTCTATTTATTTAAACATGTAATTGATTAAATAAATATAGTGAGCTTAGACTTTTTAAATATTATTATTTTGGATTTCATATGATTTTGAACTTATATTTTAGATTTAAATATGTATTTTTCTTATATTTATTTATTCAAAAGATTTTCACTATATTTATTTTTCTATTTAAAAAATTTATTACCAACATAACTATTAATTAAGGAAAGAAATATATATATATATATATATATATATATATATATATATATATATATATATATATATATATATATATATATTAATTTCATGAAATAAAAATTTCACAATTTTTATGAAATAATAATTCCACAAAAAATTAAAGAATCTATATTTTTTAGGCTATGAAATAGAGGATTTTTATTTTTATTCTTAAAAAAATATTGATAAGTTCAAGCTCAATACTATCAACTTTTTTTTTTTTAGATTTTAATTATATATATATATATATGCTATTCGATCATAAAGTATAATATATATACGGCTATATATATAGTATACGTTCAATATTGCCGAGTATAAATTATATCATATAAACATATAAACCTGTATTTATACTCGGCTATATATATATATATATTAAAGTTTTAACTTTCTTGTTCAATTTAAAAAAAAAAATTAAGTATATAGAATAAGAAATTAATTTAGGTAATTAATTAAAAAATATTTTTTTATTTTTTAAATTTTAAGTCAAATAAAAATTTTATTTATTATGCATTTAAATTATTTCTTAAATATTTTTTTATTAGAGAAATTATTTCTTAAATAAAATTTGATGAAATTATATTTAATTTTAATATTATTAATGAAATTAATTTATAAGAAAATTATAGTAATTTATGTAGAATATAATAGTTATTCTATACTATATTATGGTCATTTGTATATAATAAAATAGTTATTATATATTATGAATTAAATTATAAAATTAAAATAATTATTTTATTTTTTATATATTTTATTCTATGAATCAAATATGGTTTAAAAATTAATTGGTAAGATAAATAATAAATTAAACCTTTAAAATTTAATTACTAATTTAATAAATAATAAATTATTTTATCTAATAATTAAAATTAAAATTTAATAATTTAATAATTTTATATATATGGAGACATCATATCATGTTAGCAATCATAAATACTTTTCCCAGGACGTGAACATTCTTTCTTTTTCATGTTCTCATAAGATTTTGTCCTGTACTATTATTTTCTAATATTGTTGCTACTTTGACAGGCCCTAGGAAGATATTGGTGGATGCTTGGAGTTGCAAGTGTCCCCAGCTCTGACTCAGTTGGTCTCATGTCGCCATGTCAACAGCCACGTCATTTACCATTGAATTTATTATGATGTGACAAATTATGCTTTTTTTTTACCATCCATACAAGCAGTACCTGTCGAAGGTTACCGGGTTAGTAACCTAAAGTTTAAATATTAAATTGTCCAATTGTGTTACCTTGAAAAAAATTGCTAATTGAAACGAAGCAAGGTCTAAAATTAAAAATATTTATTAAAATTAATAAATTACACCACAAATCTAAATTTAAACTAGAACCCAACCCATCATTCGTTAAGGCTTTGCTATCATTCTCAGACCCAATAATTACCGATGTAACATTCAAAAGTTATTAATTTTTAAACTAGACTTTATGTGGGCTCTACCATAATTTTAAATAACATAACGAATTAGCCTTTTCGTCTAAATTTTTAAAAAATTTAATATATTATTTATCTATTATATTTATATTAATAGAAATTAGTTTTGAATCGGTAATAAATTATTTTATATATATCAATACGATCATTATTTAACAATACAAGCATAACGTATCAATAAAAAAATATTATTATTATATTTTTTATTTTATTAATGTAAATTATAAATATATTATTTAAAATACTATTACTTTATATTATTTTATATTATTTTATTTTATTAATATAAATTATTAGTAAATTGCTATTTATATCATTTATATTTCAACAAAAATCTAAATGAGTTTAATGGCAGATAAAACAATTCAGATCATCTTCGACACTCTTTTTAGTAGTGATTAATTGATATTATTGTGTGTTTATTTTTTTTTAATTTTTCTTTATTTACATGAAATAGAGAGGGATTTTTTATCACCTTATTCATCTTGACTAAGATTTTTTTTTCTTCATGAATTAATAAAATAACACTGATTTATTATTATTAGTTATATAATTTGAATTTAATTTATTATTATTATTTATTTAATTTGAATTTTTTTAGACACAATTATGCTTATTTAAGTGTTAATTAATTTAATGTATTATATTTTGAACGTTACATTCCTTTCTTGTTTAATTATATCAGTTTACTAATCATTTTTGAAAATTTACGATAAAAACAGTCGATTTAGTTCAATTATGTTACACCGATTTCAATACTAATACGATATATAAAATCATTATTTAAAACTCTAGACTCTACGCAAAAAGTAGAGCCCTCCAAAAATAGGCATATGCCGCTATTGGCAGTGAGCATATGGTATTCTTTAGTAAAAGGCGAAAGAATAATTCGCTTTGTGCTCATCGTACAGTTGTGTGATTTCCATATGCTTTTGACTATGCACTTTATAGGTCCCTTGCTGACTTCTTATTGGTTTGTACTTGATGTGAGATTGAAATATCATGAATTTACATCTCCAATTTATATATCTTGGACCTATATATTATATGATTGGTTTTTCTCCATAATTTTTTTAACGCCAAGAATCTGGTATCCAGAATTATTATATAAAGTTCGACGAATCCGAATTCAAATTGAATGGAACTACATGGACTACAAAACTCTCTCTCCAGTGTTTTAGTTTTTCTCCATAATTTTAACAAATCAAATAAATAAATAAATATAAGGTTTGGATTTTTGCTACAGATTTTAAATTATTATTTATTTAAAAGGCAAAAAAAAAAAAAAAAACCTTCTACATAAACATAACTACAGAAGTTCATTCTAGCACCCCAATTTTGCAAGAGTAGCCATGATTTTAATTAACGGAGTATCGGCCATTTCGTCCAGGTTTTTGTGGAGTTTGATATGTTGTTTACTTGTTATACTTATACCAATCAGACTTAATCCTGAATCAGTAATGAATCATTCGATACACACTGATACAACAATTATTTAGCGATATAGGCGTGATGCATCAACAAAAAAAATATTATTATTATATTTTTAATTTTTTTTATTTTAATAATGTAAATTATAAATATATTGTTTAAAAGACTATTATTTTATATTTGTTCTATTTTATTAATGTAAATTATTAGTATATTGTTTTTTACATTATTTAATTTCAACGAAAATCCAAATGAGTTTAATAGTAGATAAGACAATTCAGATCCTCCCCGACACTTTTTTTGGTGATGATTAATTAATATTATGGTGTATTTATTTTTTTTTAGTTTTGCTTTATTTACTTGGAATATGGAGGATTTTTTTTATCATCTTATTCATTTTGAACAAAGTATTTTTTTCTCTTATGAATTAATAAAATAAGATTGATTTATTATTATTAGTAATGTAATTTGAATTTAATATATTATAATTATTTATGTAATTTGAATTTTTCTAGTCATAATTATGCTTATTTAAGTGTTAATTAATTTAATATATTACATTTTGGGTGTTACATTCTATTTTTTATTGAATTATATCAGTTTACTAATCATTTTTGAAAATTCACGGCAATGGCGGCCAATTCAGTCGAATTCAGTCCAATTATGTTACACCAATTTCAATACCGATATGATATATAAAATCGTTATTTAAAACTCTGAGCTCTATCCAAAAAGTAGAGCCCTTCAAAAATAGGCATATGCCGCTATCTATGGCAAGCACACGGTATTCTTTAGTAAAAGGAGAAAGAATAGTTTGCTTTGTGCCGCACAATTTCCATATACTATTAATTATGCACTTTATAGTCCATTTCCTGACCTTTTATTTGTTTGTACTTGATGTGGGATTAAAATCTCATACATTTACATCTCCAATTTATACATCTTGCACCTATATATTATATGATTGGTTTTTCTTTATAATTTTTTTTACCTCCATAATTTTTTTTTTAACACCAAGGATCTAGTATCTAGAATTATTATATAAATTTCAACTAATTTGAATTCAAACCAAATGGACCTACATGGACTACAAAACTCTCTCTCAAGTGTTTTAGTTTTTCTCTATAATTTTGATAAATCAAATAAATAAATAAATATAAGGTTTGGATTTTTGCTATGCATTTTAAATTATTATTTAAGTAAAAGGAAAAAACAAAAACATTTTGTATAAATATAACCGCAGAAGTTTATTCTAGTACCCAGATTTTGCAGGAGTAATCATGGTTTTAATTAATGGAGTCTCGGCCGTCATATGGGTTTTTGAGTAGTTTTATATATTATTTACCTGTTACGCTTATGCCAATTAGAATTAGTCATGAATCGAATTACTCGATACACATTAATACGATCGGTTATTTAATGATACGGACGCGATATATCAATAAAAAAATATTATTATTATATTTTTTATTTTTTATTTTAATAATGTAAATTATAAATATATTATTTAAAAGACTATTATTTTATATTATTTCTATTTTATTAATGTAAAATATTGGTATATTATTTTTTACATTATTTATATTTCAACGAAAATCTAAATGAGTTTAATAGCAAATAAGGCAATTCAGATCCTCTCCAACTCTTTTTTTTTTTTTTGTGGTGTTTAATTAATATTATGGTAAATTTTTTTTTTTAATTTTGCTTTATTTACTTGGAATAGGGAGGGGTTTTTTTTTATCAACTTATTCATCTTGGATAAAGTGTTTTTTTCCTCCTCATGAATTAATAAAATAAGACTGATTTATTATTATTAGTAATATAATTTGAATTTAATTTATTGTTATTATTTATGTAATTTAAATTTTTTAATCACAATTATACTTATTTAAGTGTTAATTAATTTAATGTATTATATTTTGGACATTACATTTTATTTCTTATTGAATTATATCAGTTTACTAATTATTTTTGAAAATTCACGGTTGTGGTGGCCAATTTAGTCCAATTCAGTTTAATTTCGTTACACTAATTCTGATGTCGATGCGATATGTAAAACCGTTGTTTAAAACTTTATACTCTACCCAAAAAGTAAAGCCCTCCAAAAATAGGTATGTGCCACTATCTATGGTGAGCACACAATATTCTTTAGTAAAAGGCGAAAGAATAGTTCGCTTTGCGATCACCATGTGGCTACGTGATTTCCATATGCTTTTGACTATGCATTTTATAGGCCCCCTGCTAACCTTTTATTTGTTTGTACTTGATGTGGGATTAAAATCTCAAGCATTTTTTTCTCCATAATTTTTTTTAACACCAAGGATCTAGTATCCATAATTATTATATAAATTTCGACTAATATTAATTTAAATCAAATTGAAATACATGGACTGCAAAACTCACTTCCAAGAGTTTTAGTTTTTCTCCATAATTTTAACAAATCAAATAAATAAATATATATAAGGTTCATATTTTTGCTATAGATTTTAAATTGTTATTTGTGTAAAAGGAAAAAAAAAAATGTTCTACATAAACATAACTGCAGAAGTTCATTCTAGTACCCAAATTTTGCAGGAGTAGCCATGGTTTTAAATAACGGAGTATTGACCATTTCGTCTGGGTTTTTAAGTGGTTTGGTACGTTGTTTATTTATTAAACTTATGCCAATGGGACTTAATCCTAAATTAATAATAAATCACCTGATATACATTGATACGACTGTTATTTAACGATACGAGCATAATATATCAATAAAAAATATTATTATTATATTTTTAATTTTTTATTTCATTAATGTAAATTATAACTATATTATTTAAAAGACAATTATTTTATATTTGTTCTATTTTATTAATGTAAATTATTAGTATATTATTTTTTACATTATTTATATTTCAACGAAAATCTAAATGAGTTTAATAATTGACAAGACAATTCAGATCCTCTCTATCACTCTTTTTTATAGTGATTAATTAATATTATGGTGTATTTATTTATTTTTTAGTTTTGCTTTATTTACTTGGAATAGGGAGAGGTTTTTTTTATCACCTTATTCATCTTGAATAAGGTATTTTTTTTCTCTCATGAATTAATAAAATAAGATTGACTTATTATTATTAGTTATGTAATTTGAATTTAATTTATTGTTATTATTTATGTAATTTGAATTTTTCTAGACACAATTATGCTTTTTTATGTGTTAATTAATTTAATGTATAACATTTTGGAAGTTACATTTCTTTTCTTGTTGAATTATATTAGTTTACTAATTATTTTTGAAAATTTATGGTAGAGACGGCCAATTCAGTCCAATTCTGTTACACCAATTTTAATATTGATACGATATATAAAATATTATTTAAAACTTTGGGTAGAGCCCTCGCAAAATAAGCATATGCCGCTATCTACGGTGAGCACACAGTATTCTTCAGTCAAAGGCAAAAGAATAGTTCGCTTTGTGCTCACTGTGCGGCTACGTGATTTCCATATGCTTTTGACAATGCACTTTATAGGCCCTTTGTTGACCTCTTATTGGTTTGTACTCAATGTGGGATTGAAATCTCATGCATTTACATCTCCAAATTTTCTTTTTATGATTGGTTTTTCTCCATAATTTTTTTTAACACCAGGGATCTGATATCTAGAATTATTATATAAATTTTGACTAATCCAAATTCAAATCAAATGGAACTGCATGGACTGCAAAACTCTCTCCTAAGAGTTTAAGTTTTTCTCCATAATTTTAACAAATCCAATAAATAAATAAATATAAGGTTTGGAATTTTACTATAGATTTTAAATTATTATTTATGTAAAAGGAAAAAAAAAACTTTTACATAAACATAACCATAGAAGTTCATAGAACTTCTAGTACCCAAATTTTGCAGGAGTAGCCATGGTTTTAAACAACGTAATGTATAGGCCGTTTTGTCTGAATTTTTGAAAGATCTAATATGTTATTTACTCGTTACACTTAAATTAATGAGAATTAGTTTTGAATTGGTAATGAATTACTCGGATACACATTGATATGACCGTTATTTAGCTATACAGGTGCGACATATTAATAAAAAAAAATTATTATTATATTTTTAATTTTTTTTATTTTATTAATGTAAATTATAAATATATTTTTTAAAAGATTATTATTTTATATTTGTTCTATTTTATTAATATAAATTATTGATATATTGTTTTTTACATTATTTATACTTCAACAGAAATCTATATGAGTTTAATAGCAAATAAGACAATTCAAATCTTTCTTGACACTCTTTTTGGTGGCGATTAATTAATATCATGGTGTACTTTTTTTTTTTATTTTACTTTATTTACTTTAAATAGGGAGGGGTCTTTTTATCACCTTATTAATCTTGAATAAGGTATTTTTTTCCCTCATGAACTAATAAAATAAGATTGATTTATTATTATTAATTATGTAATTTGAATTTAATTTATTATTGTGAGACTTTGCTCAAGCACCAGCCCGATTTGCTAGGGAGAACCGGGATGCTCATTCGGGTTTAAACTCACGATAGAACTCTCGGGTTCAGATTTGGTTGATTTTGAAAAATGATTTTTGGAAGTCACCGCCTTAATTTATTTTTAAATGGAAAAATTAAAGAAAAACCAAATTGATTCAAATTCATTAATTTTTAATTAATTTGCCCATGGATAAAATCACTAGCGTCGAATCAGGTTGAGCTCGGGGACTAGGTTTTTAGTTTTAAATAATCAAAATTTGGCTCTTAAATTTAATTTGACTTGAAAATTTGATTTCATGAATGATATTTATAACATGATATTAAAGAAAATGCATGAACATGGCAAAACATGAATGCATAGTGAAAATAAAACATTCACAAATTAATAAAAAAAAGGGAAAAGAGATTGATAGAGATTTGGAATTGAGATTTGGATTTAGATTCTAAACGTGCTTACGTATCCCATTGAATAAGAATCAAAACCCACGTAGTTCGTTCTACGATTAGGTCGAGGGGTTTAGGAGTTGATCAGATTGATTTTGGTTTGGGTGTTTTGAGAGTAAGGGAAAAAAACTGATACCTTTGCTTTTGGCGGGCGGAGGGTTTTACTGAACTGAAGTTCCATTTTATCAGGATCGGGTGATTGGATGGGTTTAAGGGATTAATTAA
Organism: Reutealis trisperma; assembly: GCA_947687605.1. Classification (NCBI taxonomy): domain Eukaryota; kingdom Viridiplantae; phylum Streptophyta; class Magnoliopsida; order Malpighiales; family Euphorbiaceae; genus Reutealis; species Reutealis trisperma. The sequence goes on from CANTUT010000008.1 coordinate 1,504,249, forward strand.
TTAATTAAAATGATTAACTAACTAATTAATGTGATGAAATAGATGGATGGATAGATGGATTAATTAATTAAAAAGATTAATTAATTAATTTGGATGAGAGGTGGATTAAAAAAAAGATTAATTTGATTTTAGAGAAAAAATGATTAATTAATTAATTAATTAATTGAGTAATTAATTTTGATTTTTAAAAAAGAATTTTTAGTTAATTAAAAAGATTAATTAACTTGGTTAGGGTGAGAAAATTAATTAATTAAAAAAATTAATTAATTAATTAAAGAGTGGTTGGAGAGAGAAGAAAAGATGAATTAGTAAATAACCATCAATACTAATTCATGAGGTGTGTTGGAACGAAGGATGAAGGGGGGCATTTATAGGTAAAGTAGGTGAGAGTAGTTTAGGTAATGAAAATATGAAAAGACCATGAGAGGTAGGGCTAGAAATAACTGAAAATTAGATTGAAAATGGTAAAAAGGTCATTTTCTACATAGGTGGAGCCCACCAAACGGTCAGAAGATTGCATAACCTGGTGCGGCACCGCACTAGGCTTTTGCGGCGTGCCGCATGCCTGTTGTGCGGCACGCCACGTGTCATCTGGCACTTTTTTTGAGATTGCTCTTTTTTGTTTTTTTTAGAGATTGGTTGGTAGTATAGAGTTTAGGAGATTTGGATGTCTGGTTGTAATGTAATTGAAGTCTAAAAAAAAATTCTTTCGGCGGCGCTGCTCCCGAACCCCCACCCACTAACCGGTTAGCAGAACCATCATAATAGTTCCATGCAACGCATTAAATTTAGAAAGTGCTAAGGTTGTTGTTGGATAATGATGGTGTAAAATTGAGAGTTCACAATTGTTATTATTTATGTAATTTTAATTTTTCTATGCACAATTATGTTTATTTATTTGTTAATTAATTTAATGCATCGCATTTTGGACGTTACATTTTATTTTTTGTTGAATTATATCAGTTTACTAAACATTTTTTAAAATTTATGATAACAACAGCTGATTCAGTCTGATTTTATTATACCGATTTCAAAACCATTACGATACATAATTATTTTGGAACATTTGAGATTGCTGTTAGGGTTAAAAAATACTTTTAGAATTCTTTTGATTTAATTGATTGATTTTTTTTTATTTTTTATAAACTATTTTTTTAAATCTGCTTTTGGAAAAAACATCAGTTTATCTATTTTTTCTTACAAGCAGTTTTAAAAAAATATAAAAATTTTTTATTGAAAAAAACTTTTGGGAAACTCAATCCCAATTAGTCACTATATCTAGAAAAATTCTTAGGTAAACTTATATACTACATCATCTATAAACTAAGTGGTGTCATTTATTAAATGTATTATTTGTATTGGCTAGTGTTTAATTATGGATGGTTAATGGTAATAAATAACTTAACCAATGTAAATACTACATCTAATAAATAATACCACATGTTAACGTGTAATTGATTTAGTTTATAAATGACGTGATAGATTAAGTCTACTTAAGAGTTTTTCCTATATCTATATCAAAGGTTGAGACATGGCTATAGGTTTTCTATAATTTATATCATAAACCTGTATCCATATTGCATCTTAAACTTAGGTCCAAGATACACGTGCAGAAAATTTGCAGATTTTGTTAGCATGTTCTACTTTTTTTTTTTACTTTTTTTATTATTTGATCTTTTATGGTATCTAACATTCTAAAAAATATAATTGGACTACAAAATTTTTTAAATTAAGTGCTAATTTTTTTTAAATTTTTTTAATACTTGGAATAAAAATATAAAAATTATTTTTGTTTCTCCCATATAATAATTGTTATAATTTTAATTAAATATATTTAAATAATTATAAAAAATAATTATTATAAAATATTTAATAACTTAAGTTATTGGAGTAGGTACGTTAAATTTTGTTTATTTGTTTTTTTGGTATATTGATATTGAACTTGAGGTACATTACTATTATATTCTATATTCTAAGTACATTGGTATTTAATTGAATATATATTTTACCATTAACTAATAGTTTAAAAGTAATATACATATAATTCAATACTAATATACATGCATTTTAAGTAATGATATATATGTAGTTGAAGAGTCATATATATGCAGTTAAATTACAATGTATCTCTAGTACAAAACTAATGTATATAGACTAATTGTTATCAGAATATTTTTGTCATTATTTGAATCGACACTAGGATATGAGTGATGCACATAGTTACCAATGCCTGCAATAAGCCTTATAACTTACTAAACGACAAACCATCAAATCAATCATTAATTTCATTTTCAAAACTTAGCCCTAGACCCATAGGTTAAACAGACTCATTCTATTATCCATTTAATGCCATTATAATTTAACATATCATTCATTTTAAATATCAAATCAAAATAAATTATGCTTAACCAGGCATCAACAATTCAAAAGAAATTTACAAGGGCGACTAAATTAAATTACAAATAACTAAGAAAGCAATGCAGAGTCCAAAAATAGTCATACAATTTAATTAATTTAGTACATAACTTAGTTTAATAAAATACATATTACTGTTGAAGAAATAAAGCAGATTAACTCAATCAAGAAATTCTTCATGAGCTCATTCTATGACTTGGAAAAATAATTTGAATAAGAATGAGTATTCGACTCAATGAATGATATCAACTAATATATTAACCTGATGTTCTGTAAACATGTAACTAATGTCATGCTGGTGCATCGTGTCACAGATGCAAATAAATTACATAAGAAAACATGGACAGAATACAGTCCATGTAACTACACTAAACCTTAATATGGGAAATTGATCCCCCTATCGTAGCTATTTGAATTCAATATTGTCTCTTATTCCAATACTAGGGCCGCAGTCGTTCTTAGCAGCGCTGACCCAACTAGTCGTAATCAGATCTATATTTTTAAGTGGTACTATCTCATCTCAATTCCATCTATCAACCACTAACAACTATGCATCAACAATTATTAATTATCAATCACAGCCAAATAATGATATACATATGTTCAATAATGTATAAATATGTATATATATAAATATACATACAATGAATGAAATTGCATGGAAAACAAGAAAACATATTAGATAATATCACTCACATATTTGACGACACATCAAACAGACTTTCCTTTTGAAGCGTGACATCTGGTGACAGAAAGATGCATGAGACCTTATCACTGATTAACAGATAAAATTATTAGAAAGAGAATGACTCTTAAGATTTTTCCGAAACTTCGGCAAAGCTTCCCTTAAAACTAAAAATTTACCTAACAGTGATAGAGAAATAATACTTCTAATTTCTCAATGAATTCTTATATACACGACCACAACTACATCATCACTCTACAATATTAGATTATTATCAAAACCAATCTACTCAAATGTATATATAACTAAAAACCTTTTTAATTTTGCTTTAATTTAAATATTAATAATTCATATAATTTCATAAACTGTATAATACTTATATAATGACCATTCAATTTTAATAACATTAATATAATTTATTTTGATGAGATTAATTTTAGTTAATTTCAATTAGTTTATAGAATAATTTTCCCAAATTAATTTAACTAATTATAACTAATTATAAAACTCAAAAATTGTTATTAATACAAAGTTAATCAATTTTATTATCGAAATAGGTATCGGAAACTAATTTAGAACTAACGATAATGCTCACTGAAAATATTGCTGGAAAAGTCATCAGAAAACATTATAAAATCTAGAAATTCATATCACTCTTTCTCATTTGTCAGAGGGTCGCCGGAAGCAACAAAGAGAGCCTAGGGTGTCACTGGATTTCAATCAAATTCAAGTTTCTCCAAATTGAACAAATAAGATACCAAATGAAAGTATAGTAAAACAAGAGTCCAACCATACTAGTTTTGAATAAAATGGATGCTAGAAAATAGTCAAAAAGTAACCAGAAAGATGACCGCTGGCTAACCATTTGGGCGAAGCGTACGGTGTCGTCCGACGGAGTTTGGTGGCGAGCTTATAGTGGCAAACTTGTCTGACGATGGTCTTCCTCAGGGACTAGCGCGTGTCGGTAGCAAGAGACCGGATGACAGTAAAATGGCCATTCAACATCTCTCTCTCTACCTACCATCCCAGCAATGTCTAATTGGCCCTTGGACCAATCAGACCTACCCTTATAATAATAATAATAATAATAATAACAACAACAACAACAAAAAATAATCTAGTTTTAGTTTAATTTAAACTTTTGAATCTCAATTTAATATCAAACCATATACTCCAAAATATTTATTTAAAATTTAAAAAATTCAAAATTTTACAACAATAATAATTATCCTAATATTATTTATAGCAATAACAACAAAATTTAATTTAATAAACGTTTTTCCTCAAAATAATAATTATGATTTTTTTATAATTAAATACATATAAATATTTCCTTCAATTATATTCACATATCTAATATTTTAATAAAATTGTAATTAATAATATATTTTTCAAATCACATAAACCTAAAATTCCATAAAAATGAAAATTTCAATTACACTTTAACAAAAATAATTAAATAATATATTTGCGTACAAAATATTATTTTATAAAAATAAATAGAAATTTAGGTTATTACAATTTTTATCATTAATATTGTAATTAAAAATATATTTTATCATTAACTGACAGTTCAAAAGTATTATACATTTAATTTAACATCAATATACATGCATTTAAGTAATAATGTACCTGTAATTATAGAGTCATGTATATACAGTTAAATTACAATATATTTATAGTACAAGATTAATATATATAGACTAATTGTTGTCAGAATATTTTTATCATTAATATTGTAATTAAAAATATATTTTATCATTAACAGATAATTCAAAAGTAATGTATATGTAATTTAACACTAATGCATATGCATTTTAAACAATAATGTACATGTAGTTAATAATTCAATTTTAAGTATTGAAATAAATAAAATAAATAATTGGCATTTAAAATTAACAAAAAAAAAGAAAAACAAGGCGAAAAAAATAAAGAAAAAAAAGCAAAAACATGCCAAGCAGAAAAATATGCGCATTTTCATGTCGCACATGTATTTTAGACCCGGTTTATGATATATTATGGACACGGATACATGATATAATAATTCGATATTTTAGGCCTCATATTTTTTAGTTGGGTTTTAATTTGGATATTTATTAACAACCTCTTATTCACTTATGGAACTCAAAATTCACACTTTTCTTTAATAATACAACTTTATATAGTTGTTATGAGGTACTAATAACTTTTTCTCCTAATATAGAAGATTCCTCAATAGTTAAATTCTAATAATCTTTTATAAAAAAAATTGGGGATATGAAAGATAAATTTTATTTTTAGGATTGTTAATTGTAGGTTAGAGTTTGGAATGGAATTTCTTTGTACCATATTTGATTTACTATAGAATTTAAAATAAAATGTAATTTTTTTTAAATGTATTATACTTTTTAGTCGAATTCATAAAAAAATTCTAGAATTTTTAATATATTTATATTTAGTTAAATTTAATTCATATTAAAATTGTCACATGAATTTTCATTTAATCAATAAATTATATTTAATGAGTAACTAAAAAATAACTTTGAAATATGATTTAAATATCCATTTTCCTTAGGGTTGAGCAAATGGTCAATTAGGTTCAAACCAAACAGAACCAAAAAATCAAAATCCTTTTTTTATATAAACTGAAATGAACCCATTAGAACATAAAAATTGAATTGAACCGAATCGAAAAACTTCGATTTGGTTTAGTTTAGTTCAGTTTGATTGATCGGTTTGAGCCATTAATTTGGCTATATATATATAAGTTAAAAATAATTATTACTAATATATTTTATTTAAGAAACAACTCAATTTTATATAACAATGATAATGAAGCATAAAAATATAAGTCAAAAAAATAATTAATAGTGATTCATTTTATTCAAGAAAAGCTCAATTTCCTATAATAATTGATAGAACATTTAAGTCTATTTATTTTCACAATATATATATATATATATATATATATATATATATATATATATATATATATATATATATATATATATATATATATATATATATATATACACACACTTCATCTGTCTCAAAAAGGTTATCCACTTTCTTTTTTCACACAGTTTAAGAAAATATCATTAATTACTTGCCAACTTATAAATTTTATTATATTTTTCTAGTTATATTATTGCATATACTCATTTATTACTACTTTTATTATTAATTTTTGAGAATACATACTTTTCAATTGATAAGAATAAAATGAACAAATACTTATATTTATTTTTAGAGTGGACAAGTATTTTGGAACATCTTAAAAAAGAATAGTGGACAACATTTTTTGGATAGAAGGAATATATCTTAAAATAAAAATAAGTAAAAAATAATTAATATTAATTCATTTTATTCAAGAAAAAACTCAATTTTCTATGATAATGATAATAAATCATAAAAAAACAAGTAAAAAAAATTAATATTACTTTATCTTATTCACGAAAGCTCAATTTTTTATAATAATGATAATAAAACATTTAACTCTATTTATTTTCCACTATATATATATATATATATATATATATATATATATAAGTCAAAATAATAATTAATACTAATTCATTTTATTCAAGAAAAGCTTAATTTCCTATAATAATAATAAAACAATATTTAAATTTATTTATTTTCCCACACACAAACATATATATAATTTTGATCGGTTCTGTTATAAACAAATTTTTTTTTTTAGCTATAATCAAACCGAACAAGTTAATTTGGTTTTTCAGTTTCGGTTTAGTTTTGCTCACCCCTAATTTTTATTTCCATTTCAATTCCAAATTCAATCACATAAATTTTTAACTATAATTATCCCGATATAAAAATTATATATAAAAGTATGCATTTTTCCCCTAAAATTATTGCACATAAAATAAGGTCTATCATAACAGTGGTGCATATTTAATTAGGGCAAAAGATCCAAATTCAAATTCTATTTTCTAATACTAAAACAAATGATAAAAAAGTATAAATATTCAGATTAAGCACAGATCTTACTAAAACTTCTTATACAAAATGAGACCTAATCCAAGTATCCAACCTAAAATTTGAAGTCCTATTTTTCAAGATAGGAATACCAGCAACAAGCAACAGTCTTTCGACAAGCGCCTCAAATCAATCAACTATTTATTAAATATAAACCAATTAGATAACAAAGGCTTTAAGTTCTCATTAAAAGGAGATTATGATTACACTAGCCATTTCGGCAATATTTTCTTTTGATTGACGATAATACCTACAGATATATTAATTTTTGTCTTTTTTTTTTTTTTTTTTACATACTTTTGCTATCGTCCTTATTCTTAGTCCATTTTTTTTTTTTTTTATGGAATTTACTTATTCTTTTTTCATAGAAGTGTGTTCTTCTCTTATACAAGTATTTTGCAAGATGACTATTTAAATAATTAAACTTATTCAAATACATACAAATTATCGATTTTTGGTTTAATGTCATTGAGCAAAACACATTTTCCGTGGAATTCTCAGGTCTACTGCCCTATTAATATAATTGAAGAATATTGAAACACTCGCCCAATGGCAGTTTTAGTTTTAATTGTACCAGGCTTCATATAATAGATATCTTTATTTCTCCACCCAGAGTATATCAATAGATAAGATTGTGATAAGATATCAGACCGATATAGTAGTTAAGATAGGAATACATTCCTTCACCCTTGCTAAGGAAAGCATGCCAATTTCATCACCCTTATCACCTCTATCTAGAAAGCATCAGCCTCCTAATTCAAATTATTTTATTTATATTTTTGATGTATTTTTTATTAGATTAGCATTCCCCTTTCTGGAAGAGTAGTCTAAATTGAAATTTACAGACAAAGAAAGGTGGTTAATCTGGTCATGTTCTTGTCATCCACTAAGTTCTATGAGGATGATTAAAGTTAGTGATTGCTTATGGATGGCAATGAAATTGATGGTTATATTAATTTACTAGAAAAGATCAAGTTCTGATTTTATAACTTCATCTATTTTTCTCCACTTCAAAATGTCAAGCCTATCTAACATATTTAATGTTTTATTATGTCTTTTCTTCAAAAAGCTACTTCCACAGTCAATGGTATTAAGACCCTTTGAAACAAAATGTTGGCAATAGATAGTGCAATTTCTTGTAAGAATGATTAATTTAGTCACTTGCTTTCATTTAAAAAAAAAAAAAAAAACTAGCCAATGTCTTTTTATTTATTTATAAAATGAAGTTGAAATCAATTTGAATAAATAGACTCATTTTATTTTTATCCTTTATTTTTTATTTGAAAATTAAATTAACCAAAATAACATTACAAATACTAAAAATCAACTCAATTAAACTTTAATTTTAAAAAATGAGTTGGAATTAGCGATATAAATTCTTTATTTTAGCTCTATGATTTTATATTACTTATTATGATAATTGTAATATTTTTAAATCATATCGTATTTTTCTATTCAAATTAGTTTAGATTTATCTATTTTTTTTCTTCTTCCCCTTTATCATAGTGAACTCAATTTTTCTAATCGAAACTTATCCAGAACTTTGTTTCACGTGCTGAAATCTAACATTACAAATTATACCCTATAAATAATTTTCTTATTTATTATTTTCATTAAACTAATTAAAATTTCTACCATATTGGTTGATGGAACACTTAAATCCATGGTTTTAAACTCCAACACTTTTAACTGACTCCGCATTTTGGTTTTAGTTCTTTGAAATGCAGAGAATATGATAATAGGATTGTTATTTATTTAATTGACTATTATGCTATTATCATATTTATGGCATGATTTGTTTTTGAGAAAGTAATGTTAGAAGTGGGGCATTTTAAAAAGATAGGCGAAATAGTTATATTTAGGTCACAGAAGAACATATATATATATATATATATATATATATATATATATATATATATATATATATATATATATATATATATATGGTATTTTCAATGGTTATTTTGTTTAAAAATAAAATAACCTATTTTGTTTGCAAAAAAAATATTTTTTTTACTAAAAATCATTATTTTATTTATATTTTTTCATAAATTAAACTATTATTTTATAATAATTCTTAATTGTGAAAAAACCTTTTAATTTTACGAAAATATTGACTTATTTTTTGCAAAATAATAATTTTATGAAAAGAAAAATAATTTTGTAATTATGAAAAAATGACTTTTTTACAAAAAATACAATTTTTTTTTATATTTTTTTCATAAATTAAACCTTTTTTTTATAAAGTTTATAGGTATATAAATTTAAAATATTAACTTAATCATTCTAACATTTCTCATTTTTAATTAGTGAAATATAATAGCAGGTTAATTTAATTATAATATTTTAAATATTTTAATTATATTTATAATTTGTTACTATTCTATTGGTTATAAAAAAAAAAATTTTGTGCTTTATTTTAAAATAAAGTAATCTAAATATTTACCTATACGATGCTATTTGTAAAAAAATTATGATTTTTTTAAAAGAATACTTTTTTTCATAATTACAAAATTATTTTTCTCTTAAAATTATTAATTTGTATAAAATAAATTATATTTTTGTAAAATTAAATTTTTTTTCGCAATTAAGTAGAATTGTGAAAAAATAATTTACTTTATGAAAAAATATAAATAAAATTACAATTTTTCATAAAAAATCTATTTTTTTGTAAACAAAATAACCATAAAAAACACCACACACACACACACACACACACACACATATATATATATATGCACATATATATATATAGATATATTATATATGCACATATATATAGATGTATACACACACACACACACACACACACACACACATATATATATATATATATATATATACATCTATATGTATATGTGTATATACATCTATATATATATGTGTGTATATACATCTATGTATATATATGTGTATATACATCTATATATATATGTGTATATATATATATATATATATATATATATATATATATATATATATATATATATATATATATATATATATATATATATATATATCCAATTATAAAATGCTATTCTTAAGAATGTAGATAGTTTGTTATTTTTTACTTGGTTTTTATGTTCATTGTTTATTTTTAGATAGAGATTCAATTTGCCCCTTTAACTTAACATTGATATCCAATTGAGCCGAAAACAACATTTTTACCAATTAAAGACATTAATTTGATTTTTTGTCCATTTCGGTCCTATTTCGGACTTGGTTAAATATGGTAGTCACGGAGTCAAAGTATTAAAAAAATATTTATAATAATATTCATAATATTTATAATTATTATTATAATGATAATATAAAATCTCCAAATTAGGTTTCAAAAAAAAAAAATCCCCAAATCAGAAAATTAAATCCCTAGCTCTAAATTTTCCCCTTCTTTCGAATTGAAATCCCTAAATTAGAAAGAGTAAATATTGAAGTCTCTAAATTCAACTCAGTTTCACATAATCCATTAATTAGTGATACCTAATCTCACATTCGAATTTGATATTCTTTCCCCAATTACCTCATGCATTCTTCATCTACTTTTAGTCGATCTTCTATATCTTTTGCAAATTGTATTCATGTTTCTTACAGACCTGAGTTTGACTATAAGAGACCATTGATGTATTGCTTTTGTGATTTAAAGGGGTCTCGATGGGTATATTGGAGCAAGAAGAATCCTAGTATGAGATTTTATTCATGTAGAAATTTTAGGGTAAGTTGTGTGAAATTTGTTTATGTGTATGTTTCATCGAATGCTAGTTTGTTGATGTGTTCGAATAGTTTGTTAAGTTGTTGTGTCAAATTTCTTAATGTGTTCGAACATGTTTTTTTGTTAATCGGATGACAATATTTGATTTGATTTTATAATGCTAGTTTTTGTTAGTTTGGCAACTGAATTGATTTTTGTAGGAGAATGATTGCAGGTTCTTTGAATGGCATGATTAGAAGATAAGTCCTAGAGCTGTCCACTGGTTAATGAGTTGAAAGAAGCTAATGAAGGTTTGTAATACCTTGGAGGTGAAAGATATTATGCAGAGAATATGAGATTTTAGTTGTAGCTAGCAGAGTTGAAAATAGATGCTAATGAAGCAAAGAAGTAGTGTCAGGAATTAGGAAAAAAATATACTATTTAGTGTTTGCATTGGTTATACCTTGGTTGTTGTTATTGGCTATTGTAATTGGAAAGTAGAGATTGTATGTAATGTGGAATGAGCATAAGTAGTATGAACTGTGTTATGAGGTAGGGAGTTGTGTTGACTAATTTTGTTATTGAATAGTATTGTTATTTTTGTCATAGAATAGTACTATTATTTTGCAAGATTCTAATAGCAACTGTAGTGTATGAAATTTTTATTTTCCTTCTCATATATTTGTCTTCCTTTTCATTGATTGATTGTATATGATTATATCATTACTCACAAAATATAAATAGAAAATAAATGAAATAGGAAAAATAGAAAAAGAAAAATTTATTTAATATCTGAAATTTATATAAATAAGCATAAAAGCTACTTGTCCATTTACAAAATTCTATAACATATTAAATAACATGAAATTGTATAACTTTGAAGCCAACAAAAAGTAAAAGAAATATCATAAGGCTTCCCTATTTTAGGAAAGTATATAAATCAAGCATGTATCCAAAATTATGCTCAGCAATGCTAATCATAGAATTAACCTTCGTAATTTTTCATATTTTCAAAATTAAAATAAACTCCTTCCTAGTACAAAAATAAAATTGTAATCAATCTATCCAAAATCCAAAAAGTTAAAAATTATATGTTGAATTCCTTCGAGGTTTCCAAATAGGCTTCTTTGCAAACTTTTTCTTCATTGGTTACTTTTGCTGATGAAGTTTGCTATCTCTTTTTAGTGTTGTATACTTGAGGAAATGATGACTGAGATTGCTAAGTGTTGATGTGTTGACTATTGATGATGGTGTATTGCTATGCATTGATGTGTTGACTATTAATGATGATGCTTTACCGATATTGAATTAGATTAGTTGGGAACACCTATACTCTTGCAGCTAGATATGACATAGTCTGTTGTAAGTGTGTGGGATCACAGTGGAGGGAATTTTGCATAGGAATGTTCTGCTAGAAGCTAGTTGTTGCAGCTTGGCTTCATTGTACTAAAAATGGGATCGACATTCTTATGCTTGGCTTGCTTTTTGAGGTTTCCAATCTTCTTTCTGTTCCTTAAAGAGTTGCCTTGTTGTCACACATGGAGTTACCACCCACTCTAAACCTAGAGATTGAAATTCATCATATTTGCACCTTGAATCATTTGTATTCATTAAAGGGTCTTTAGTGATTACCTTTGTCGCTCAGCTGGTATTGGATTCTTGGATTATACAACTCTTTCATTCCTTATTCTAGGCCAACAAAACAACATAAGACAATTAGTTTTAAAATCTTTTAAGAAATTTTAATAATGTACAAAAATTACTCAACTTAACAGAAATACATACATTCCATGTAACTTGATTGAACTTTTCATTATAATATAATCCAAGACTAAATGGTTTGGACTTAGGACCTGGCTTTTTGCCTTTGTTTTGATATATAACCTTCTCCTTACCATTGCCTTTATTTATTGCTTCTACTATCATGGCAGGTTTCGAAGCATCTTGTATTTGTTTAGAAATCCTTATACCACTAACTAGTCTACTTAGAGGCTAAGAATTTTTATCTTGATATACAATGCATTTAAGTTAATGCAACTATATAAAACAATGCACGATGACATTGAATATTAAAAAATAATACCAAGTTTGCAGAACTAGCATTTTGATCAATTTTATTCTTATTGTCATTGTTATCATTGTCTTACAAAAAACATGTGAAACAATTAGTTTCATAAGCATGTTAGTTTGTTCATTAAAAAAATAAAAATATAATTATATTTGCCCCTGTTGTCTTTATACAGATGTTCAAAAAAGATGTAAGATGAGTGATTGTCTCTTGAGTTAGTGGGGATTGTGAATCTTGGGTATTGTTTTGTTACATTAATAACAAAATTGCATATTAAAACAAGCAATCAATGCTTAACAAATTATAAATTGTATGCTCACATTGACATTTTAGGTTAGATCCTTATTTATACACCTTGCTTTGTTGTTACCTTTGCACTTGCATATGGAATAAGTCATTTGAACTCCTTTTCTTGAAAGCTTGCCACAACTATCAATCTTTTAAGGTTCATCAGGATCTTTTCTTCTCCCTCTCTTTGGCCTACCATGCATTTTCTTCCCCTCAGGTGGCAGAATATTAGGCCTTCTAACTGCAGGCCATATATTCTTTCTTCTCACAAGTTGCATTGCAAACTTATAACTTGAAAGGTAAGTTTGCTTGCTATAACAATAATTATCCACATAATCAAGTATTTGCATTTTAAATGGTACACAACATAAATGATATAAGGGCATGGAATTCCAGACAAGTTCGAAGCCCTAAATGTGCAAGACCTTTTATCCATATCAACTATGTACCTATCTTTACCCTCAGATATTTCAAAACCATCATCACCATTAAATTCAACATGATAATAAAATGCCCTAATCATGTTCTGCTGTATCTTTTGAATTGCTGCAAGACTAATATTTGTCACCCATTTAGATGCTTCTACCCTCTTAATATGAATCCTATTCATCATATCTACTTTAATATATTCTAACATACTGAACAATATTTTTTGTCCTATTTTCCAAATTAATCCCATTGAAATTCTCATACATGTTATTATCTACACAATCACACTTATTTGAAAATGAGAAGACCTACACCATTTAGGAGGAGGCTAGTACAGTAGATCAGCAACATTTTCTAGAGCTATGTTCTCCATCTTTTTCAACCGATCATGAAATGCTTACTAGTATGGAGTTTTGGCAATATCCAATACTCTTTTCTTAGTTCTGACTCCTTCCATTTTTTTTTTTTTGCCACCTACTAAAATGTGTATAGCACACCACTTATATTCTACTAGAGGCAGAACATCCTTAACAGCTTCAAATTAGACCCTGTAAGAAACCAATTAAACAATTCATTTACAATTATAATTCAGTAATAAAATAATTTAAATTAGGTAAATAACCATATGTATAAATCCTAACCTTTTGCATATCTAAAATTACAACCATGTATTTTCTATCTATGAGTTTAAGATCTTTGCTCAACAAATCAAGGAACTAATTCCAATTACTCTATTTTTAATCTTAACTGTAATCCAAGCAATTGAAAATTGTTGGTCATTAGCTTCCTATTGCAATCAATAATTCTAATTTAAGAAATGTCTTTAAAAAAAACCCATCAACTCTTATAATTAGCCTACACCCTTGTTTTCCATCCTTTTTTAAGTGCATTAAAATAGACATAAAAGGCTTCAAATATACTACTAACTGTGAACCCTTAATTTTATACTCTCATCATCCAACCACAACCTTAGCATCTGCTGAGTTTATGTGAGGCCTCCCCCGAGCACCGGCCTGGTTCGCTAGAGGGAACCGGTATGCTCATTCGGATTTAGACTCACGATGAAACCCTTGAGTTCAGATTGAGTTGATTTTGAAAATGATTTTTAGGAGTCGCCACCCTAATTTATTTTAAATGGGAAAAATTAAGGAAAAAACCCAGTTGACTCCAATTTATTAATTTTTGCAATTAATTTACCCAAGAATAAAAATCACTAATCTTGAACCAGGTTGAGTTCGGGGACTAGGTTTTGGTTTTCAATAATCTAAATTTGGCTCTTAAGTTTAATTTGACTTAAAAATTGGATTTCATGAATGACATTTATAAGATGATGTTAAAGAAAATGCATGAATATGGCAAAATATAAATGAATGGTGAAAATAAAACATTCACAAATTAATTAAAAAAGAAGAAAAAAAAAAGAGAAAAGAGATTGATTGGGATTTGGATTTGAGGTTTGGATTTAGATTCCAAACTTGCCTACGTACCCCATTGAATGGGGATCAAAACCCACGTAGTTCGTTTCACTGTTAAGTGGAGGGTTTAAGAGTTGATCAGATTGATTTTGGTTTGGGTGTATTGAAAGTGAGGAAAAAGGCTGATACCTTGACTTTTGGTGGGCGAAGGGTTTTACCAGACCAAAGTTCCGTTTTATCGGGACCGGGTGATTGGATGGATTGAAAGATTAATTAATTAATTAAAATGATTAATTAATTAATATGATGGAAAAGATGGATGGATTAATTAATTAAAAAGATTAATTATTAATTTGGATGAAAAAGTAGATTAAGAAAAATGATTAATTTGATTTTTTAAAAAAAGAATGATTTTTGAAAAAAAGAGTGATTAATTAAAAAAATTAGTTAATTAAAAAGATTAATTAACTTGGTTAGGGTGAGATAATTAATTAATTAAAAAGATTAATTAATTAATTAATTAGAGAGTGATTGGAGGGAGAAGAAGAGAGGAATTTGAGAATAGCCATCCACCCAAATTCAAGGATATGTAAAAATGAGGGAATGGGAGCCTATTTATAGGCAAATGGGTGGAGGGTGGTTTAGGTAATAGAAATGTAAAGGATGGGGTTAAAAATGGCTGATAACTTGACAAAGAGGGGTAAAAAGGTCATTTTACGCGTGTGGGGCCCATTGAAGCAGAATGGGGGCGTGCCCTGGCGCGGCGCCGCACCAGGCCTGCACGGCGCTGCGTCAGGCCTTTGCGGCATGCCTCAAAGGGGCAGTGCGGTACCGCGCAGACCTGACGCGATGCCGCACGGCTCCCATGCGGCACGCCATGTGGCATGGCACGCTTCCTGAGGTTATTCTTTTTTTTTTTTTTTAGAGATTGGTTGTTGGCATGGAGTTTGAGAAATTTGGATGCCCGGTGGCAATGTGAATGAAGTCTAAAAAAAAATTTCTTTCGGGGGCACTGCCCCCGAACCCCTACCCACTAACCGGTTAATGGGATCACCGTAACAACTCCACGCAATGAGTTAAATTCAGCAGGTGCTAAGGCTGCGGTTGGATGCTGATAGTGTAAAATTAAGGGTTCACAGTTTAATACGCTACGCGGAGTCATTACAGTGGTCCAGTTAATTAGATAGCGGGCGAGGGTTCAGGGGTAGCACCTCCGAAAAGAAATTTTTTAACCTTCAATTATATTGCTACCAGACTTCCAAATTTTCTAAATTTCATACTAACCAATTTCTAAAAAAAATAAAAAAAAAGTCGCCACGTCAGCTGCATCACGGCATGCGTACGGCGACATTGTGTTAGAATTGTGCGGTGCCGCAAAGTCCATTTGCGGCACGCCGCACATGTCTAACGTGGTGCCGCACAGACTTGGTGTGGCACGCATCTGCCTGATGTGAGTGGACCCTCTTTCCTGCGCAGAAAATGACCGTTTTACCCATTACAGTCCAATTTTCAGCCTTTTTAAGCTCTACCTCTCATTATCTTTTCACTTTTCTACTTCTCAAACTACCCTCACTTACTTTTCCTATAAATACCTTCCTCCACTTCTCATTTCAACACGCCTCTTGAATTTGAGTAAATTACTATCCTCAAATTCCTCTCTTCTTCTCCCTCTAATCACTCTTTAATTAATTAGTTAATCTTTTTAATTAATTAATTACCTCACCCTAACTAAGTTAATTAATTTTTTTAATTAACTAAAACTCTTT
Source organism: Reutealis trisperma (assembly GCA_947687605.1). Taxonomy (NCBI): domain Eukaryota; kingdom Viridiplantae; phylum Streptophyta; class Magnoliopsida; order Malpighiales; family Euphorbiaceae; genus Reutealis; species Reutealis trisperma. The sequence goes on from CANTUT010000008.1 coordinate 1,520,978, forward strand.
TTTAATTAACCATTCAATTAATTAATTAATTAATTAATCTTTTTAATTAATTAATTAATCACTCTTTTTTTTTTCAAAAATCATTCTTTTTTTTTTTCAAAAATCAAATTAATCATTTTTCTTAATCCATCCTTCATCCAAATTAATTAATTAATCCATCAATTCATCCATTTCATCATATTAATTAATTAATTAATCATTTTAATTAATTAATTAGTCTTCCAATTAATCTAATCACCTGGTCTCGATAAAACAGAATTTCGGTCAAGTAAAACTCTCTGCCCACCAAAAGCAAAAGTATCAGTTTTTTTCCTCACTTTCAAAACATTCAAACCAAAATCAATATGATCAACTCTTAAACCCCTCCACTTAATCGTGGAATGAACTACGTGGGTTTTGATCCCCATTCAGTAAGGTATGTAAGTACGTTTGGAATCTAAATTCAAATATCTATCAATCTCTTTTTCCCTTTTTAATTTATGGATATTTTATTTTAATTTTCTCCTTACACTCATGTCATATTCATGCATTTTATTTACAGTTATCATCTTATAATATTTATCATTCATGAAATCAATTTTTCAAAATCAAATTAAACTTAAGAGCCAAATTTTGATTATTTAAAACAAAAAATCTAGTCTTCAAACTCAATCTGGTTTGAGACTAGTGATTTTATTCGTGGGCAAATTAATTAAAAATTAATGAATTGGAGTCAATTTGGGTTTTTTCTTAATATTTTTCCAACTAAATAAAATTAAGGCGGCGACTCCTAAAATCATTTTCAAAATCAACCAATTTGAACCTGAGAATTCCAACGTGAGTCTAAGCCTAAATGAGCATCCCAATTTTCTCTTACGGACCAAACCGGTGCTTGGACGATGCCTCACACTAACATGGTTAGATATAGAAATGATGGTACTACCAGGATTAGTAATCCTTAACTCCTCAGCATAATCATCTAACTTGGCATATTCATCCTTATAATCTTCTTCAAACTCTACTCTCGACGTTGTCTTCACCCTCTTGCACATACTAAATGCTACATGTGTTTTCAGATTTTGTCTAACATGGGCTTGCATCTCTTTTATTTTTTTATTTTTTGGATTGTCCCTTAAATTTCCCTAAAATACCCAATTAGCCACTTACAATTTGCCGTTTTATTCTTAAACACCTTATAACATCTATATTTGTGTTTATAGGTCTTGATCATGATATCATTAGAGCTAGGGTATAAATTGGCAAAAATCAACCAATTTGAACCTGAGAATTCCAACGTGAGTCTAAATCTAAATGAGCATCCCAATTTTCTCTTACGGACCAAACTGGTACTCGGACGATGCCTCACACTAACATGGTTAGATATAGAAATGATGGTACTACCAGGATTAGTAATCCTTAACTCCTCAGCATAATCATCTAACTTGGCATATTCATCCTTATAATCTTCTTCAAACTCTACTCTCGACGTTGTCTTCACCCTCTTGCACATACTAAATGCTACATGTGTTTTCAGATTTTGTCTAACATGGGCTTGCATCTCTTTTATTTTTTTATTTTTTGGATTGTCCCTTAAATTTCCCTAAAATACCCAATTAGCCACTTACAATTTGCCGTTTTATTCTTAAACACCTTATAACATCTATATTTGTGTTTATAGGTCTTGATCATGATATCATTAGAGCTAGGGTATAAATTGGCAAAAATCATCTAAGGACATTTTTAAAAAAATGTGAAAACAACCTTCACTCTATGTTTTTCATTCTTTCATAAATCAATTTCAACATTTTTGAATATGAATACGTGGCACATGCTTCCCTAAATTGAGTTGCATTCTCAAACACTATGCTTAACACAAAAGGAGGCACTTTATATTTTAGACCATATGCAATCCTTCTCTTTAACTTCCTCCTCACATTCCTATGCTCCTCATCTTCACTCAACTCTTCAATACTACCATCATATCATTGTCATGGCTTCTCTCATTCACACTCAATTCAGAATAATTTTTTTAATATCATCATTGGATACATCACTGTCCTAGGCATTAGTTTAGGTTCATCATCAGCTTCCACATTTTAAGATGAATTATCATCCTCATCTATTATCTTCAACATTTGCTTTCACATGTTCATGGTACTTCTTCACATTCTCCCTATCCTTTCTCAACTCCTCGTTATCTAAATCAAAATGATATTCAACATTTACCTTAAATTCTTCATATTGGTCACTTTTACCATATTCTACCGCAGATATAACAGTACTCACACTATTTTTATTTTTTTTTATTTCTAGCATTATTCCTACCTCTCCATAATTTAAACCACCAACGGTAAAACTAAAGCCCGTAGATTCACCTACCTCTTCAACCTTCCACATTAATGCCAATATTCAAATCACTAACAGGGAATGGCAACACGGGTACTGTTGACTTTAGGCATTTTGGCTATAAATTCCAAATCCCACATTGGTAAGATGTGGGAAATGGAAGTTTTGTTTAGGTTATAAAAGGAGCTTCCATTTCCTTTTGTAAATCATCCCACAATTGTCTTCCTTCCTATTTAGACAATTTGTATTCTTTCTCTCTCTTTTGTAATATTTCTTCAATTAGTGAAATATTATTTTTGGTAGTGTCCGAGGACGTAGGCAAAATTGGCCGAACCTCGTTAAATTTCTGGTGTTCTCTTTATGTTATTTTATGTCTATTTAATAGCTATTGTCGGGTATAGTTGTAGTGAATTATTATGCTATTAAAATTACTTGTATTGGTTAAATTCGGTCTAGGAAAGTGATTTTTAAGTTGGACCGTTGTGACCTCACCACTTACCTGGGAATTTTTCCTTTGGGTGATTTTTAGTTCAATCGTTCACACTCTAGTCACCTGGATAATAGTTCTCAAGGTGAATATTGTTGTTATTTGTGGAAATTAACCCGAATTCCACAAAAATTGGTATCAGAGCTCTTGGTTTATTTTAGTATGCTCTGTGGTTGCGGCTTAGGCTGATCTTCCACATCAGAAAAAATTTCCTTGGGCTAATTGGCATTTCGCATTAACAGCTATTAAATAGAATTTGCAGCAGAAATAGCAGATAGTACAAAAGCATCCACATCTTCATCATCGTCAATTTTGGCAAGAACTACTGTAACAAATGCCAGATTTGCAGTAGAGATTTTTGATGGCACCGGTCATTTCGGCATGTGGCAAAGTGAGGTTCTAGATGCTCTTTTTCAGCAAGGTCTAGATATTGCCATTGAAGAAGAGAAACCAGAGGAAGTTGAGGAGAAAGAATGGAAGACAATTAATAGATTGGCATGTGGTACAATTCAATCGTGTCTTTCTAGAGAGCAGAAGTATGCATTTTCGAAAGAAATTTCTGCAAATAAATTGTGGAAGGCACTGGAGGAGAAGTTCTTGAAGAAAAGTAGTCAGAACAAGCTCTATATGAAGAAGAGATTGTTCCGCTTTAATTATGTATCCGGTGCCACTATGAATGATCACATTACCAGCTTTAATCAGCTGGTGACTGATTTGATGAATATGGATGTGACTTTTAATGATGAAGATCTGGCTCTGATGTTGGTGGGATCGCTTCCTGATGAGTTTGAGTACCTTGAAACTACTCTACTTCATGGGAAGGTTGCTGTGTCTCTTAGTGAAGTAACTGCTGCCTTGTATAGTTATGAATTGAGAAAGAAAGAAAAGCAAGAAAATACAAGTGTAGAAGCTAAAGCTCTTGTTGTTAGAGGCCGTTTGCAGAGTAAGAATAAAAGAAGGGGAGGGAGATCAAAGTCGAAATCCAGACTGAGTAAAGATGAATGTGCCTTTTGTCGAGGAAAGGGGCACTGGAAGAAAGATTGTCCCAAGCTAAAGAATAAAGGCAAACCTGAAAAGGGAAAGGCTGTCTCAGAGTCAAATGTAGCTGAGTATGATGAAGCAAATTCAGACTTCTCATTTGCTGCTACACCATCAACCAGTAGTTCTAGCTCATGGTTGCTAGATTCAGCTTGTAGCCACCATATGACCCCAAATAGATAATGGTTCTTTGATTTTAAATAAACTAAAAGGTAGAGTTGTCTACACAGCAAATAATTCCCCTCTTGACACACATGGGATTGGTTCAATTCGCTTGAAAAATCAGGATGGATCAATCAGAACCTTAACAGGTATTTATTATGTGCTGGATTTAATGAGAAATCTCATTTCTGTGGGAACCTTAGAGTCAAAAGGTTTAGAAGTAAGAGCTAAGGATGGGATAATGAGGATTATCTCTGGAGCACTTATGATAATGAAGGAAATTCGAAAGAGAAACAATATGTATTACTTTCTGGGTAGTACAATTGTTGGGACAGCAACAGTAACAGCTTCTACTAATGATGAGGAGTCAGAAGCAACCAGGTTATGGCATATGCGTTTGGGGCATGCTGGAGAAAAATCCTTGAAATTACTAACAGATCAAGGATTATTGAAAGGAGCATGGGCTTGCAAATTGAATTTTTGTGAGCATTGCATCAAAGGGAAGAAGATAAGGGTGAAATTTGGAACAGCAATCCATGATACTGAGGGTATTTTAGATTATGTTCATTCAGATGTATGGGGGCCTTCCAAGACAACTTCTTTGGGAGGAAAACACTATTATGTTACCTTTGTTGATGATTTTTCCCGAAGAGTTTGGGTGTATACGATGAAGACGAAGGATGAGGTGTTGGAAATTTTCCTTAAATGGAAAAAGATGATAGAGACTCAAATAGGTAGAAAAGTCAAACGTCTACGAACAGACAATGGTGGAGAGTTCAAAAATGATCCTTTTAAGTCTGTGAAGATGAAGGTATTGTCAGGCACTTCACCGTCAGAAATACACCACAACAGAATGGGGTGGCTAAGCGTATGAACAGGACATTGCTGGAGAACGTTCAGTGTATGTTGTCCAATGCTGGGTTGGGCAAAGAATTTTGGGCTGAGCCTTTGGTATATGCTTGTCACCTTGTCAATCGTTTACCATCGACTGCTATTGGTGGTAAGACACCATTAGAGAAATGGTTTGGAAAACCTGCTACAGATTATGATTCCTTACATGTATTTGGTTCCACTGCATATTATCATGTTAAGGAGTCAAAGCTGGATCCAAGAGCAAAGAAGGCAATATTTATGGGGATCACATCTGGTGTAAAAGGCTATCGTCTTTGGTGTCCAGAGACAAAGAAAGTAATCTTCAGTAGGGATGTTAACTTTGATGAATCTACCATGTTGAGAAAGGTAACTGATGAACAGACAGATGGTACTCCACAGCAGCTGGAGGGTACTTCCAAACAGGTGGAGTTTGATAGTAACAGAATTATCCCAGCCAATAAAGAAACTGATGTTGACTCTCCTATGGTAGAAGAAGAGTCAAATGAAGAAGAGGTTCAGACCCAAGAACCTCTACAGCAACATGAATCAATTGCACTAAGAAAAGGAAAGAGGACCATTAGACAACCTGCTCGTTATGCTGATATGGTCTCTTCTGCATCACCAATTGCAATCGATAATGTTCCTACCACTTTTAATGAAGCAGTTCAAAGTTCATAACAGAAAAAGTGGAGGATTTCCATGAATGAAGAAATGCAGTCCCTTCAAAAGAATCAGACATGGAAACTAGCTAGTCTTCCGAAAGGAAAGAAGGCAATTGGGTGCAAATGGGTATATGCAAAGAAAGATGGATTTCCTGACAAGAATAATGTTCGCTACAAAGCAAGATTGGTGGCTAAAGGCTACGCTCAGACGGAGGGAGTTGATTATAATGAAGTATTTTCTCCAGTTGTAAAGCATTCCTCCATCAGAATCTTGTTGGCTTTGGTAGCACAGTTGAATTTGGAACTAGTTCAGATGGATGTAAAAACTGCATTTTTACATGGAGACTTGGATGAGGAAATCTACATGACTCAGCCAGATGGATTCAAAGTTGCTGGAAAGGAAAAGATGGTATGCAAATTGGAAAAATCGCTGTATGGATTGAAGCAATCTCCAAGGCAGTGGTAGAAGCGATTTGATAAGTTTATGATAGGGCAGAATTATAAGAGAAGCAAATATGATCATTGTGTGTATTTACGCAAGCTACAAGACGGATCCTATATATATCTTCTTCTTTATGTTGATGATATATTGATAGCTTCCAAGAGTCAGACAGAAATTGAGAAATTAAAGACTCAATTGAATAGGGAGCTTGAGATGAAGGATCTTGGTGAAGCAAAGAAGATTCTCGGCATAGAAATTTCAAGAGATAGGAAATTGGGGAGGCTTTGTTTGTCTCAAAAAGAATATTTGAGGAAGGTACTAAAACGTTTTGACATGAATGAGAAGTCAAAACCAGTTAGTACACCACTTGCTCCTCATTTCAAGCTTAGTGCATCCATGTACCAAAGAATGAAGCAGAACGGGAATACATGTCAAAAGTACCATATGCAAGTGCTATTGGTAGCTTGATGTATGCAATGGTGTGTACGAGGCCCGATATTTCACAAGCAGTTAGGGTTGTAAGCAGGTATATGCATGATCCTGGAAAGGAGCATTGGCAAGCTGTGAAATGGATTCTACGGTATATTCTGAACACCGTAGATGTTAGTTTGGTATTTTAGCAGGACAAGCAAGAAGGTCAGTACGTAGTTGGGTATTGTGATTCTGACTACGCAGGTGATTTGGACAAACGTCGATCAACTACTGGTTATGTGTTTACTTTTGCAAAGGCACCAGTTAGTTGGAAGTCCACTTTACAGTCAATAGTGGCTTTGTCTATTACAGAAGCAGAGTATATGGCAGTTACAGAAGCTGTGAAGGAGGCAATTTGGCTTCAAGGGTTGCTTGGTGAACTGGGAATTGAACAGAAGCACATCAAAGTGCATTGTGATAGTTAGAGTGCTATTCACTTAGCAAAAAACCAGGTTTATCATATAAGAACGAAGCACATAGATGTCCGATATCACTTTGTACGAGAGATTCTAGAAGAAGGTGGAGTCTTAATACAAAAAATTCAGACCACAGAGAATCCTGCTGATATGTTGACAAAAGTAGCTACAGCTATCAAGTTTCAACATTGTTTGGACTTGATTAATGTTATCAGAAATTGAAGTTTGGCACTTCAAAGTGCATTAAAAGACACTATTGAAGATTTAGAAAATTTGGTTAGGATTTGGAAATTCGCCAAGGTGGAGATTTGTTGACTTTAGGCATTTTGGCTATAAATTCCAAATCCCACTTCGGTAAGATGTGGGAAATGGAAGTTTTGTTTAGGTTATAAAAGGAGCTTCCATTTCCTTTTGCAAATCATCCCACAATTGTCTTCCTTCCTATTTAGACAATTTGTATTCTTTCTCTCTCTTTTGTAATATTTATTCAATTAGTGAAATATTATTTTTGGTAGTGTCCGAGGACATAGGCAAAATTGGCCGAATCTCGTTAAATTTCTGGTGTTCTCTTTATGTTATTTTGTGTCTATTTAATAGCTATTGTGGGGTATAGTTGTAGTGAATTATTGTGCTATTAAAATTACTTATATTGGTTAAATTCTGTTTAGGAAAGTGGTTTTTAAGTTGGACCGTTGTGACCTCACCACTTACCTGGGAATTTTTCCTTTGGGTGATTTTTAGTTCAATCGTTCACACTCTAGTCACTTGGATAATAGTTCTCATGGTGAATATTGTTGTTATTGGTGGAAATTAACCCGAATTCCACAACAGGTACTTCATTTCACAATTTTGGACTATCTAAAACATGATCTATATAGAAATCTATATTGTCATCCGTCTTATACATGCCCAAGATTTTAGGCATAACATCATCATTATACATAAATACAAGACCATTTTCAAGAATTTTTCCTTTTGGTAACCAATAAATGTATTGCTTTCCCACATAACCCAAGTGATCCACAATATATTTTGCACAATCTTTTGTAATGAAATTATCAATGTCATTAATATTAAACATAATGACCTAGTACCTCTATCAAATTGTCCACCGTGATGAATCCTAATGTTAACCCAAATTTCCATTGTGCATATATATATATATATATATATTCAATTAAAATACATAGTCAACACAATAAACAAAAATAATAATAATAAAAAATCTAATTTTATAATGCAATGCACATCAGCAAAATAGAGGGACCATAATCCATTGCATAACACGACACAAACAAATGTCCCCAAAATGACATACTTTGTACAAGTGATGGCAAAGATGGGATGGCAAAGATGAGTCCCCATTTGGGTCCCTTTCCTCTTTTTAAATTACAAATGTTTTCCACCATTGACAGACAGCACACAAACCAGTTATAAACCAACCATTATTATAATGCTTTTATAGCTGTGAAACCCCATTGCATGTAATGGTACAAAAACGAAGAACAAATTAAAAACAAAGAAAGTGCTTTCAGATGCCTGTTATGCTTCAGTAGTCGCAATCCCAACACATTTGATATTTGCTTACCTCAATCGTGACTTTGATCACACTAATCTGCTAAGTGAGGAACCGATTTCTAAATCTCTAATAAAGTTGCTCAATTTCTGCACTGATTGTAGTCTAAGAGCTAAGAGAAATTGACATTTTATTTCTCTTAAACCTCAACAGCAATGAATCTTGGAAATAGTCATGCATGCACACCTTTTATTTTTTTAGTTTATTTTTACTAATCACTTACCAACATCTGAAGTTGTCATATGTGCACTACAGGAAAGTCAAAATAGAATTGAAATGGAAAAAAATAAAAAAAATCAAATATATATATATAAGAATATAAAATTTACCTAGTAGCTTAGGTGATAGGTCTATAGGCCAAAAACATATAAATATGAGAGAAAGGCGGTTTAGGAGCTCTTCAGGGACTATCTCAATGGGGAGGCTCTGACGCCCAACTCAGAGAGTTAAGAGAGTTTGAAAGTAGGTCATAAATAAAAGTTATACGAGAAATATCTTTATACAAGAAAGAATGGAGATTCCCCTACAAGCACGTATCCTTGAGTTTAAGCAGTTGATTTTTCATTCTTATCATATATATATATATATATATATACACTATTTAGTGAGGCTGTAGCTAGCACTTGATAAGGGGAACCAAATGTCGTGGGAAACATCCTGGATTGCACTTAGATAGGTGGAATTTAAATGTGGATTTATTAAAATTTTATTTTATTTTATATAGGTATAGTTCTAATTTAAAGTGATTAACTTGTAAAAAATGATTATAGTTCTAAAGAAAAAATATATATATACATCATAAACCATTAATAGGGTCCCAAGCATATATAGAAGCAATTGTTTCTTGCAACAAGAAAATTGCAAAACTTGTATGTGTTTGGTACTCTTATTGTAAGCTAGAAATATAAGTATAAATAAATAAATAAAATATATATAATTTAGTATAAAATATTAAGAATATTGCCCCTATGAGTAAGAGATCTTGGGTTAAAGATTTCTCTTTCGCATTTATGGTGAATATTAAGGATGACTATCCTTATTGGGTAGCCCACGTATGGCCAAGATCCTGTAATGATTAAAAATTAAATTTACAACATTGAAATTTCTAATTTATTTCAATGTTAATGAGAAAAAAAAAAAAAAAAAAAAGTACGAGAGAAATCTTGAATATCTTGTGAAGTTTATGAGGGACTCAACCCTAAATATTATTAAGCTATTAAAGATCTTATGTAATTTTTGTTTAGCCCATATAGGATATTAAGCAATGGTGGCCAATGCTTCGTTGAATTATTTTAGTTTTAACCGTATTTGTCGTGAGGGTATTATGATTGCCCATTGTTTGCCAATAAGGGTGTTAAGTCTTTTTCCAGAGCTATTTGGGAAGGCACACTTCCTAGTTTTGCCATTGATTATACCATGTATCAGACATTGCTTAATTTCTAATAATATTCTTGCTCCAAAAAAATAAATAGAAGGTATAATGCTTTTTTTTTTTTTTTTTTTTTTTTTTTACATATCAAAATTTAAATGAGTATAAATTATACAATAAAAATAACTCTTTATTTCTTGTAAATTATTGTAATTTAATTCAAGATTCAAACTCAAAATTAACTCTTAATAGAATTGATTCTAATTTTTTTACTATTGAAATGTCCTCCATTAAAATTTATCTGTTCGCTTTATACGTACATACTTATAGTATCCCAACCACAACCGAGAGGTTTAAGTTTCAGAATTTTATATAAGAAATTCTCCATTATTAATATTTTATATCCCAACCACAAGCAATGTACATGCATGGTATAACTATTCATTGGTATATACAATGGACATTTATATATAAATAAATAAAATGTACAATGTGTTTCGTCAAATTTCCATTAGAAAGCAAAAAAGAAGCAAAAAACACAGGCAATTGAAGATCAAGAAAGAGTTTTTCTTGATCTTTCTGTCTTATCATCAGATATTAACTCTTAAGAGGGCTATTTTTTTTTTAATTTTGCCCAGATTAGTGTTAGTTATGATGGCAGCAGCGGCCGCCATGGGTCGAAATATAAAGAAAATTTGCAAGTTGTTGAATGAACTGAAGCCAGTGTTGTTAATGGTGGTGGTTCAGTTGTCTTTAGCTGGGGTTAATGTCTTCTACAAATTGGCTGCCTTTGATGGTATGAGCTTGAGAGTCATTGTTGCCTATAGATTCATGTTTGCTACTGTCTTCTTGATTCCTCTTGCTCTTATCTTTGAAAGGTAATTGATTATAATTAGCCTCCTAATTATATATATATATATATATATATATATATATATATATATATATATATATATATATATATATATATATAAGCTAATCAATCAAATTCATTTGACAGGAAAAGCAGGCCTAAACTTACATGGACAATACTCTTTCAAGCATTTCTGTGTGGGTTCTTTGGGTAAGCTAGATTTAATTTGTTTTTTTTTTAATGGGTTAAAGTAATTATTATTGATTTTTTTTCCAATTTTCATATATTTCATAAGTCTACTAATTGCAGAGGATCATTGTTTCAAAATTTGTATTTGGAAACTTTGGCGTTGACATCTGCAACATTCACTTCTGCCATGAGTAATCTTATACCAGCAGTCACCTTCCTCTTAGCCATTTCCTTTGGGTACAATTAAATTTTTTTTTTATATATATATATATTTTTTGCATTTGATGAATATAGATAAATATATAACCAGTTTGATGGTATGAATCTTAATTGATTAGGCTGGAGCAACTGGGAATAAGAACCATAGAAGGGAAAGCAAAAGTAGTGGGAACAATGATGGGAATAGGAGGTGCAATGTTACTAACATTTTACAAAGGGGCAGAAATTCACATATGGTCAACACATGTCAATCTGATGAAACTTGTTAGACCTCATGGAGGACACGTGGCAGCATCAGATGGCACTAGATTATTGGGAAGTTTATTTGCTTTGGCCAATTGCTTCTCATTTTCAATATGGTTGATAATTCAAGCTAAAATGAGTGCAAGATATCCATGCCCTTATTCCAGCACTGCTTTGGTGTCTATAATGGCAGCAATTCAATCTGTTGTTTTTACTCTCTGCATTGAGAAAGATTGGAGTCAATGGAAATTGGGTTGGAATATAAGGCTTTTTGCTTCAGTTTATGTGGTATGTTTACATTTAAACACCCAAAATTTAAATTAATTTATCGACTGATACATATGACTTTTATTTTTTATATAAAAGAAAATTATGTTGAAATTTATTTATCTTTATTATTTAATGTTTTATAATAAAAAAAGATAAATTGACAAAATGGGAGAAAATTATAGAAAAATAATTTTTTAATTAATATTTGGTGATATTTTATTGTAGGGAATAGTAGTGCAAGGTATGATGATAACTCTAATGATATGGTGTGTGAGCATAAGGGGTCCAGTATTTACTTCAATTTTTTACCCTCTTATGCTTGTGTTTACCGCCATCGCGGGATCTCTGTTTCTTGATGAGAAACTGCACGTTGGAAGGTATGCAATTAATCTTTCTTTTCCTTTCTAACTATTCTAATTGAACTACTCATAATTAAAGACATAAATATGCAATTTAGTTAAGGATAACATTACTATTTATGGAAAATTCTTATATCTACATCAAATGCATAGATTTATCTTGTATATCAAATCAATAAATGATAAGATATTTTAGCAAATGTGATTTTTTCATTTATTTTTTACCCAATATTTTTATCTCATTAAATTAATATACGTACCCAATATAGACAAGATTTAGCCATTATTTATAGAGCACAATTCATTTTTAATATCAGAGTTACAAATGTTTTAGTTTTATTTTTCCTTATGTAAATTCATAAAATGACTTTAAGATTTGAACTTGTAATAATTTAGAACTTGAAAAGGCAAACCATTATTTTTAAAATCAAACTAGTGATTGAACCTATCAAGTCATCAATTTGAAGTTTAATCAATCAAATCAGTTAAATTAACGGGTTGAGTAAAAACCTGTTCATTTCTACTTTTTTTTTATTATTTTTAATCATTTTATAAAAAATTCTCATTAATAAAAGTCTGATTGATAAAAAATGACTAAAAATCGGTCAAAACCAATATGAAATAAATCAAAATATGATTTAACTAGAAATCTAGTTTTTTAGTACCAAGCCATACTATATGGCTATTCCCAATTAAACTATTAAATAGGCCAATGCGGCCCAATTTTTAAAACATTGAGGCAAACAATTAATTATTTGAGTTATACTCTTATAAAAATGCATTTTGACAATTTGTCATTTTTGTCGTTGGGCTAATAATTTAAGGATAAATCTTATCTATATCAAATGCATGCATTATTAATAATGAGACAATAATATATGAAATAAAAAAGAATATCAATATTTTTTTGATATGACAAAAAGTATACCAAAAAGTCATATTAAATAAAATATATCATTACTCGTTAGTTTAATATATAAGATAAACCTATATACTTGGTGTGAGTAAGAATTTTATATAATGAATTTTATATAATTTAATAATTGAATTTAATAAGTGAATATATCTTATAATTTAAAGAGATTAATTTTTTTTTTTAAATTATACATCAAAAATTATTTTTTTTTATAAGGAATGAGTGCAATTAAAATTTGAATCTCTAACTTTTTGTATTACAAATAAGTGTTTAATCACAAAATTGTTAGTCTAAAGATAAGAACTCAAGAATTTAAATTCTAATTGTGCTTCAAAAATATCTGTTTAATTAAACAAAAACAATATATTTTATTTTGAGAAAAAAACTGTTACTCTTTATTTAATCAGTCAATTAGTGCACATCCTAATAAATTAAGAATATGATAGATTAATTAATTAATTAATCTTTCTTTGAAAACTTGCAGCATAATCGGAGCAACATTGATCGTGTGCGGCTTATATACTGTGTTGTGGGGTAAAGACAAAGAGATGAAAAAAATGTCTCAGCTCATTCCACTGAGTCTGAAAAACTCCATAGAAGCTGCAAGTAGTGAGAATGGTGAAAATTGCAATAAAGGCATGATAAATAAAAATTTATCATAGGCCATGTTTGGTTATTAAAATAGAATACATAAAAAATAAAATAATTATTCTTGAAAAATAGAACATGGTAGGAATATAATAATTATTTTAATTTCATAATTTTGTTCATAGCATAAAATAACTATTGCATTCATATAAATGACTACAATATCTTTATAAATTGATTTCATTATTAATATTAAAATTAAATATAATTTTATTAAATTTTATTCAAGAAATAATTTAAATACATAATAAATAAAAGTTTTATTTGACTTAAAATTTAAAAAATAAAAATAAAAAAAATAAAGCAATAGTGATGAGTTTAGACTTGTCAATATTTTTTAAATAAAGAATAATAATTTTTTATTTTTTTATGAAATATATAATTCATAAAAATTATGCAATTACTATTCTCTATAATTAGTATTTTTTATCTAAAATTTAAACTAAAGTCTAAAATAACTATTTTATGTGGAATAACTATTCTATTCATTGGCTATTTCATGAATCAAACACAGTCGTAAGAAAAAAATATATGGTAAAGATGAAGGAAAAGCCAAAGAAGGAGGAAGAAGGAAACCTCAATGCATACATATTGATATTTTAAATTACAAGAAGATGTTTTCTTATTTTGTTAATTCTTTAATCTCAATATTTATAATTTATCTTTACTCCAATTCCATAAAAAAAATAACAAAAAAAAAGAATTTGATATGACCTATACAAATAATTAACTCATAATAACACTAAAAGACACAAAGTTAATTGAAATGAGAGAAATGAAAAACTTTTTTTTTTTTTTATTTAAATGCAACCTTAAACGGGACCTTAGTATATAAAATGGGGCCATGCACATAATGTAGGTGAAAATTTTCCCTTTATCATATTATGCAACTTGTAAAGATTTGATCCTTGTTACCAAAATTAGATTAATTCGGCATTCAACAACCAATAATAATAATAATAATAATAATAATAATAATAATAATAAAGGTTAAGTGCAGATAAATTAATTTAAGTTTGTCTCAATTCTAATCACTAATATCCAACAAAAAAGAAAGGGTAAACTACTATTTAGTCATAGAGATTTGACCTAATTAACTATTTATTTCATATATTTTGTGAAACTAACTATTTAATTTCTGAAATTTTATTCCGTTAATAGAATTAGTAAAAAAAATGGACTAAATAATTAATTAAATCAAATCTCAATGACTAAATAGTAGTTTGAGCATGGTTATTTTCGCTATTTTACCTTTATTTTAACAGTAAATTAAACTAATTTTGGATGGAATAATTAATTTTATTGACAAAATAAAACTTAAGAGATTAAATAATCAGTTTCACAAAATATAAAGATTAAATAGTTAATTAAGTATTATATCAAATCTCAAAAACTAAATAGTATTTTATCCAAAAAGCAACTACACTACTGGGAATTGGATAATGTAGAGACTAAATCAATTTTTAATAGATACAAAAAAAATATATATATTCATGATTTGTGAATATGATGTGTTTCTAAACTTTTTCAATACTCAATAAATTACACCAATATTATTGATGATTCCTTTTCTTTTCTTTTTTTTTTGCCAATTTTATGATGAAATTTTAATTTGGTAATTCTATTATCAAGGAAATAATAGATCTGAATTTGTTAATTACCATTAATAAATTAATGTCTTGTGAAAAAAATTAACAAAAATTGGCCCCAACTTAGAAACTCAATATTTTGGTAATTGCTACTATGTATATAATGAAAATTTTTAATTTATTAGTTTTTGGAACAAGTGTCTTGTATGCGGCATTTTTTTTTCCAATTTATAGATATATTATATTATAATAAATTATATATATTATTTACTAATATATAGAGAAAAAATAACATAAAAATTTATTTATATTCAATAATACAATAGATTGCACATATATATATATATATATATATATATATATATATATATATATATATATATATATATATATATATATATATATATATATATATATATATATAAAGCAAGCAACCAAACTCATTTAACACCTCAAACAGATCACACCAATTGATCTTGAAGATGTCAATGTTGAATCACTATTCTCAGAAGATGAAAAGGACTCCCCAGAAAGTCTTTTTGCAATATAAGACTACTCTTATGGAGATGATAATTACTACAGTCCAATTTATTCAATTGAACCTTGTTCATTGGCTGTTCAAAAATCAATTCATCTAGTTCCTTTTAGCAATTGGGAATTAAACATGATGATAGATACAAAACAGCTTTCTGTATTTCTAATCATCATTACCAATAGACAGTCATGCCATTTGGTTTTAAAGTTGCTCTATCTCTGTTCTAGAAAGCAATGGTCAAAATTTATGAACCCCTTTTGCACAGTTCATTGATCTATATTGATCATGACCTATTATTTTCTGAAGACAAAACCAATTATATATAGCTACTCAACAGTTTCATGGAGATAACAAAAAGACATGGAGTAATGTTGTTAGCATCTAAAATGCACTTAGCAAAAGGGAGAAGGCAGATTTACTATAGTACCAGCAGACAAGTTCTTTGTCCACTTGATGATACTTTTGACTCAGCTGAAAGACTATGAACCCATTTGATAGTGGATTCACAGGATCCATATGACTTTACACCTAGACAACATAATAATGAGGACAATTCAAACTTTAATGTAACAGAAGAATTATTGGATGATAACTCAGATTCTGATCCTAACTTATCTCCAAGTCACGAGTATTTTAAAAAGTAAAAGATGCTTCTTTATTCAAACAAGAATTGTAAAATAAGTATGAGATGTCTACTTTGTTAAAGTTTGTGAGCTATATATATATATATATATATATATATATATATATATATATATATATATATAGATGAAGTAAAATTCATTGTTAAAAGAAAATTAAAAAAAAAAAAGATGCAATGAAATTATATTCATTACAATTTTTTAACATAAGCCAAAATAAAAAAATAAAATTCAAAGGTATATTTCATAATATATTTTATAACACTATAAATTAATAGCCCATTGATATCAAATTACTAAAAAATATATATATTTTTCTAAGGAAACTTACTATTAAAAGCAAATAAAAAAATACAATGAAATTATGTTTGATACTTTTTTTTTTAATTTTTTTAATTAGGCAAAACTGAAAAAATTTAAATTCAAAAATATATCTCATAATATTTTATCAACCATTATATATAGTATCAAAAACTATATATATATGTGTGTGTGGAGGAGTTTTTAATGGTTACATATTCATAATAACCACCATAAAAATTAGTGTAAATATTAAATAATTATGTATATTGAGATAAGTATTAATTATCATTTGCTATAACAAGTTATCAAGTTATCACATAGAGTAATTTTTAGTTATAAATATTTTTTTTACATTTTTTTTCAATGTTAAGGGGAAATAAGTGTTTCATTTTATATATAAATAGTAATTGATGTAATAAGTTCAAAAATTATTTTTATTCTTTAAATTGATTTAGCAGCCATTAATTATACAAATGTTGTTATGAAATTACAATTTCAACTTATATGTAAAAATAATTCTTATTTTTATAAATTAATTCACATCATTTCAACTTCTTAAATCCTTAATATAATACTCAAAAACTAAAGAAAACCAACACATGCATTGATTAATAATAGCGATAATATTAATCTTGATATTATTAACATATTTTTTTTTTATTTTTAAGAATAAATTACTGAAATTTTATTAAATAATAAAAATCAATACGTTCCAAATTCATGGAATACATCTCATATACAACTTTTTTAGTGTTGAATTTTTAAATTGTGGAATAATATACTTGTGCAAAAATGTAAGTGAAATAATTTTTAAATATTATTATTTAAAAATTTATCACTTATTTTATTTATTGCAGAATTTAAGTTAAAAACACACTACTTTAAAAAAATTTTAATTTAATTGAAATTTTAAGACAATAGTTACCAGATAATTTAAATTATTTAAATGCTAAAAATTTTAATTTTAAGTGTATAATTGAGTTATCAAATACTAGTGATAGTGTTAAACATTTGAAAGAGTTGAGTCATTATATAGATAATAATAAAAAAAAATTAAAAATTAAACACTAAATTAAATGATAAATATAATGAATATGTTGTGGTGATAAGTATAAATTAAAAAATCTTAAATTATTAAATAATAAATAAATTATAATTAGAAAATAGAAATAATATAAAAATAATTTATTACTAACTTTAAATACTGACAAAAAAAATAATTTTTTTTTTATTTCTTATTAGTTGTTGGTTATTAAATATATTCTTTACTAGTTGTTAAAAATTCACTGCTTGAGTTGGAAATTTTGTTCTTATTTTTTACGACTTCTTAGCAGTATATGTTGTATTTGACTTTGATAATTTTATTATCTTTTTCAACTAAAAATAAATAGATAAAAGGGAGAGTGATTCACACAGAATTTTAAGTGTTGAAATAAAAGGGAGATGAAATAAAAAAATAAAAATA
Source organism: Reutealis trisperma (assembly GCA_947687605.1). Taxonomy (NCBI): domain Eukaryota; kingdom Viridiplantae; phylum Streptophyta; class Magnoliopsida; order Malpighiales; family Euphorbiaceae; genus Reutealis; species Reutealis trisperma. The sequence continues at coordinate 1,539,029 of CANTUT010000008.1, forward strand.
AAAATAAAAATTTTTAGTGTTGGGAAAATAAAGACACATAAAAATCTACAACTGTTTTTAGATTTGCAATATTATCTTTATAAAATTTAATATTAAAATTTTAAGTATGTAGAGTAAAATAAAATCTTTAAAATAATGTATATCAATTTAAAAAAAAATTAGTGAGGTTTAAATTAAATAATTATAAAATTTTTAATATATTTATAAAAAAATTTAAATATTAGTGGCCACATTCTATCAGTCATTTGAATTTATATTACTTTAAAATATTTTCCACCTCTCCAACAGCTTATTATTATGCTTTTTTATATATAAATTTGATACACTTATTTTTTAGAAAACAGAAGGGAAATGAGAATAGCTGCCAACATGGAAGCTATAAGTTGGTTAATTTGGAATGCCAACATATAGCTCAGATTGTAAGTGTTGAAGCCAAGTGCTGGACACCCACCCAATACATATAATATTCTAAATTATTACATAATTAATAATATGATTTATAAAATATGATAACTCAATATTTTTAGAGTTATTTTAATTGTTTAAACTTAAATTTTAGCTCAATTCTCGAGAATGCAATAATATTATTGCTTATTTTTAGAAATAAATAGTTCTACAATTTATAAATAAATTATAACATATTTTAAGTATTTTTATTTTATTTTTGCAGATCAAAATGATGCAGTAAAAATAATGATGCAAACGATGATTCAAGTTTTCAATCCATGAGAAATAAATTCAATGGTTGATGGCCAAAATTCAATGGTTGGTAGCCAACCTAACCATTTTTTAATATTGATAAAGGAATTCAATGGTTGGTGGCCAAAATTTAATGGTTGGTAGCCAACCTAACTATTTTTGAATATTGATGAAAGAATTCAATGGTTGGTGGCCAACCTAACCATCAATGTTGAATTTTTGATGTAAGAATTTTAATGGAACTTGAATTCTTCCATTCCAACTCTTCCCCAAGATGTACTCAGGAAAATTGATGAACGTAGACTGGAAAGAATGAAGGCATTTAGGCGTCTGAATCTTCCTGAGGATATTCGTTGGATTATAAAAGCCAAAATACGATTAGCAGGTGAGCTTGATGACTCATTTATTAAATGTTTGCTAGGTACGGGAGAAGCTCTTATTCAAAGAAGAGGAGAGTTAAGAGAATGGGAGTCTGCTACAAGTGTGCAAGATGGAATTGCAACACACTGTAGAAATATAGGATTTGCATCCATAAATCGAGAAGACAAAATTAAATTCATAAAGGATGGACTGAGCAAGAAGTCTATGGATAATATTCTACAGACTCTTGAGATGCATCCTTGTGAACAAGTTCAATGCACTCTTTTAGATTTATGGGAACTATTCAAAGAAGAGAAGCAGCGTTACAGTCTAGGGAATCTGACGATAAAAGACCCTGTTTGCCAGTTAATAAGAAAACTGGATGGGAAGCCTATCCTCAACTCATAGAAGGAGTGTAAGCCATTACTGGACGTAAAACCAGAGGAAGATGTGAGCCAAAATCACAACTACTATTCATAATCAGGTCTATTACTAACTTTTTTATTTTTCGATGCATTATTTTTCTACATCTTGCAGTACTTTTTGACTTTTTATCATCTAGATTTTATTTTCCTTTTTACTGTCGATAACTTTTTAGTCTTTTAATGTCTACTTTTAGCTTTTCAATATTTTCTTTTTGACTTTTGTACACGCGCTGCAGATTTTTCTACTTTCATTAGCTTTTTAGTATTTCAATATATGTTTCTTTTTAGTTTTTCAATGTTTTCTTTTTGACATTTGTACACACAGCATTGATTATTTTTGTTTTTATTATCATTTTTGTTTTTATACTTTTTTTGTCAATAATTATTTTATCCCATTGAACTGTTCTTTTACTCTTATAATTTCTTTATATGCATATTTATTATTGTCAATATGCACACAACCCTTTTGAGAGATCTGTGAGAGAAAATGGCAGAATCCTCAACACGCAAATTCAAAACTATTTGTGTCTTTTGTAGTCCAAACTCTGGCAAGAAAAGAGAGTACTTGATAGCAGCTAATGAACTTGGTAGGATTTTAGCTGAACGAAAAATTGATTTGGTGTTTAAGGGAGGTAGTTTAGGGTTAAGGGGTTGTGTCGCAAGTTCTGCATATATTAGAGGTAGTAAAGTCTTAGGAGTAGTTCTAAAGGCTTTGGCTCGAAATAAACAAATCACTGATGGAACTATAGGTAATGAGTTACAGGTCAATAGCATGTACGAACGAATGACATACATGAATCTCAATGCTGATGCTTTTATCGCATTACCTAGTGGTTTAGAAATATTTGAAGATATTTTCACCATTGCATATTGGACACAATTAACTGTTCTTCAGAAGCCATTGGGATTACTTAATGTTGATGGTTTTTATAATGGTTTGTTATCTTTTCTTGATCATGCTGTGGAACAGGGTTTTATGACACCAGCGAGTCGACGCATTTTAGTCTCTGCTTCAACTGTTGATCAATTAATTGATCAACTGCAAAACTTTAAATCCGAACCTGATCCATTGATGGCACAGGTAGTTTGGCACCCCAGGGCCAGTACCAGTAAAAAGCGATGACTAGATCTGAATCTCCAGTTATAACTTCTCTAACTATTGTAGTTTTTTTTATTGCATTTTTTTTGTTTTGTGTGTGTGTTTTTTTTTTGTTGCACTTGATCAAGCAAAATTTTAGGTTCGATTCAGTAAATGTAAGATGGCTGAGTAAAGAGTTACTTTTATACTCTTGATACGTATCTTAAATTTATGTGATTTTCCTTTTCAAAAAAAAAAAATAATAACTAACTAACTAACTCAAGAGTTATTCATACAAGATGGCTGAGTAAAGAGTATTTTTTGTGCTCTTGATACGCATCTGTATTTTTTTTTCCTTTTTTCCTTTCTTTTTCTAGTTTCCAAAATAATAAAATAATAAAAACAAAAATAAAAAAAAATAATGTTTTCTTTTTGTGTGATTAGTTTTTCATGCTTGCTTTTAGTGTTGTTTCAAAATGTTTTACAGGAAACAAGGAAGTGAAATGCATATCCTGCTTATAATTTAGAATATACTTTTCTACAAGAGGGAGTATTTTCTTTCTTTTGGTTTGTTTCTTTGACATTGAGAACAATGTCCATTGCAAGTTTGGAGGAGATTTAGTTTGTTTTTTTTATTTTCAGTAATTTCTTTCGTATTTTGATGAACAAAATTTAAATTTTTTTTACTCTTTTATTGATAAAATATGCTTGTGTTAAATAATTTGATGAAAGGCCAATGATAGATTATAATTGATATTTATAGACAATTTATTAAAGTATTGCAGGTTGAGCAACTATTTTGGGTAAGAAATTAACTTTTATTAAGATTATGTTTTGCTTTGCTTTGCATTATATTGATTGCATTGAATTTGTGTATGCTTACTTAGAGAGGGCTTCTACATATTTTTTATCTTTATTTGCCTCACCTATCTTAGAACATGTTTTTGCAAACTTTTGAAGCGAAATTTTGAATTCATTTTGAAAGAGAGATATGATTTAGGCATTGTTTATTTAGCCTATTACTTATATCCACCCTTATTTTAATTTTTTTACCCTAGTTTACCCCTTTGTGCCTTGTTAATTTTAGCTTTCTTTCTTTGTTAAGTAATCTTAATTGTTATCCTTCACCCTATTTGTGAGATAATTTTGTCAAGTTTACATTCTAATAAAGAAAAGGGAATTATTGAAGTTTTAAAAGAAAATAAGGATCGCTAATAACTGAGAGTATTATTCATTGTAAAAGATCACCTTCTGCTTAAAATAAGTTTGGGGGAAAGCAAGAAAATTGAATAAAATAAAAGTTAGTATTCTTGCTTATCTTTAGAATAATGTTGTTAAAAAAATAAAAAATAAAAAAAATAAAAAAAATAGAAGAAGAAGAAGGGGGCTTAAAAGAAGAAAACATTGAAGAAGAATGATGCTTAAGATGGAAGGGATCCTTCATTAACATAATCCCTTTATTTGAGCTATTGATTTTCTTTTATAAACTTGGTATAATTATCTTACTTTTGTTTATTTAGTCTTTTTTTTGTTCAGCCAAAAGACCTTGTGTTAGCCCCATTACAAGTCTAGTTAAGACTTATTGATCTCTCTTGATTTGTGAATTTCATTAGTGGAGATTGTTTGCATTAACATGCTTATGAGATTTGCACATCTATTTTATATCTTTTGATAGAGGCATTTAAAGATATCAGTGTGTATATGCCTATCTGAAGTGTAACAATTTCTTTGTGGTTGATTTAATGTATGGTTATTCAAAGCATGATTAAGATGAGGATTATTTTGAATCTGAGATAGAAGCTTGATTTGTAATACTATTGATGTATTGTTTGTGAATATTAATTTCTTGAAACCTTTGAAAAATTATTCAAACTAAGCATGAGAATATTAAATTTCCTTTTTGAAATAAATATTTGAAAGTTTAAAGTTTTATAAGTGTTTGTGGGTATCACCATTGGAAACCCTCACGAGACTATAACTCGTCCTTTACGGGACACTTAAGGATTTAAAGGCTTGTTGCATACGCTAAATGCAATTGTAATTTCCTACGAAAGTGAACTACTTTAAGTTTTGAATTTTCTTTTGCTTGAGGACAAGCAAAAACTTAAGTTTGGGGGTGTGATAACTCTATATTTTTAGAGTTATTTTAATTGTTTAAACTTAAATTTTAGCTCAATTCTCGAGAATGCAATAATATTATTACTTATTTTTAGAAATAAATAGTTTTACAATTTATAAATAAATTATAACATATTTTAAGTATTTTTATTTTATTTTTGCAGATCAAAATGATGCAATAAAAATAATGATGCAAGCAATGATTCAAGTTTTCAATCCATGAGAAATAAATTCAATGGTTGGTGGCCAAAATTCAATGGTTGGTGGCCAACCTAACCATTTTTGAATATTGATAAAGGAATTCAATAGTTGGTGGCCAAAATTCAATGGTTGGTAGCCAACATAACTATTTTTGAATATTGATGAAAGAATTCAATGGTTGGTGGTCAACCTAACCATCAATGTTGAATTTTTGATGTAAGAATTTTAATGGGACTTGAATTCTTCCACCAAATATGTCTATAAATACCATGCTTGGCAAAGGGAAATGGCATAAAAAAAATCCATAAAAAAATATGTAGAGAGATTTTCATATGCTTTCTTAGAGTAGATTTGTTTTATTTTTATTTTCATCAAGAGGAGGAATTTTTGGAAGTTTGAGTTCATCAAAGATTGTATCCCAAAACAACTTCTCTCTAAACTCTATCTTGAATTTAATTATAAGTTATTATTATGTTTATTATTTTTATTGTTAATTTAATTGTTTCTTCTCTTTTAATTATGAATAGTTAATTTTATTCTCTAGAATTTAGATGTAATCTTTTGATTTGCATATGATTATTTATATTTAATTAATTGGATTTGATTGTTAGAATTAATCTTTTATTTTAGAACTTAATGCTTATAATTAACTGGCCATTAATTGCATGATTTAAGATATTGTGTGAAGTAGCAAGAGTAGAAGCACAATATTAGTTCATTAGGATAAATGACTTAAGGAATGTATTGCTTAGAGATAATAATACTCCTTTGTGATTGTTAAAAGGATTTTCATAAAACTTAATGGGTTTGTATTAATTACTTATGATCACGAGAGTAGACATAAGATTAATACGAGCACACATGTTGTATCTTGAGATAGAACATCATATAATTTAGGAAAATCTAATCATTAATTCCAGCAAAAATAATCCAATCTAAAAATTATAAAGTAATCATAGGCAATCAATTGATGAATTCTAAATCCTAGGCCTTTAATCTTATTTCATATTATCATCATTTATTTACTTGAACTTTACTTTACCTTAAAATACAACTTCTCATAATTGATTTTCTAAATAATAGAATATTCAATAGTTTTGGTACTTGTCAACCCTTTCTCGTGGGATCGACATTTATTTCACTACTATATTACTTGTTCACAACCTGTGCACTTGCAAAAATCGCGCAACAAAATACTCTAAGTAATTGCGCAACTTATTTAATACTAGCTAGATTGAATCAAGAAAGAATTTAAAATGCACTTTAAAAAAAATTTAAATTATTTTTGCCATGTCATTAAATTATAACAAGTTACCCTTAAAAAGTAAATTTAATTAGATTTATAATCTCAAAACTAATAAATACAATTGATAAAGTATAAAATTAATTAGAACCATTATATTTAATCTAATAGTTAAAAAATAGTAACTATGCCTGTGTAAATATTTTGATAACCATTAAAATTAAATCTATATATACGGAGGAGTTTTCAATTGTATGAAATATGAAAAAAAAATATGAATAAATTCTAATCATATACATATCTCATGTAAAAATTCAAAAAGTTTTTCATTATTATCATATAAGTTTTATAAATATAAATAAAATTTTGAGTAATTTTAGATTGTTAAATTAATTGAAAAATTATCCAAATTCTTATAGAATATGTAAGTCATGTTATTTTCCTTTCTTATGAAAGAAAAAACTAAAGTGTAACATTCAAATTTACTTAATTAGATTACATATATCATGACAAAAAAAAAGTTTTATAAATATTCATAAATAATATGTAATTTATAATTTAATAATAATAATAATTAAAACAATACAAAACTATAGCAATAATAAAAATAATCTAAACCAATCGATTCAATTTTTTATATTAATTACTTATTTTTATCATTATTATGTACAGGCGCTTTATTAATAATACATAAGGTCTAGAAAATTTTAGTATTAAAAATAATATTTCAAGTGTGAAGCTTTAAGATTAATTATATCTACATTAATACTCGTATAATGAACAAAAAATATAAATATAATATTGAAATTTTTTAATATGAATATATATATTAATGGGATAAAATATAAAAATCACCTTATAAATCAATTATATATTTATAAAACCCTTCAAATATGTAATTGTAAATATATATATATATATATATATATATATATATATATATATATATATATATATATATATATATATATATATATATATATATATATATATATATATCTTAATCTTACTCAAAATTTATATTTTTTTTCTGTGCATTACAAAATTATATTAAAAAAAAGTCACTCTCACTTTTCTTTCTTTCAGTCCATCAATCTCAAAACAAATTTTTATTTTTATTTAATTAAAATTATCATAATAGTAACAGTAATAAAAATATAAAATCTCAACTGGAATTAATTAACTCTTTATTCTACAATTCTTTTCAATCTCAATTGCAATTAATTATTCTTTAATTTCACAATTAAAAAATGAATATGTAAAAAATATTAAATTAAAAATCTGTAAAATAATTGATATCTAAATAAAATATTAAACCCTTTCTTGAATATAGAACCTAAGTTTAATTTTATAATATAAAATATATCAATAAATAATAAATTAACAAATTGTGCTTACAAAAATTTATGGGGTTAATTCTATTGAGTTAAAAAGAAATAGATGTGAAATTAAATAAATAACAAAAATTATTATGTCAAGTATAGTTGTATGAATCACAATGCTATCTTGAAGTGATCATCTATTAAAAATAAAAAATAAAATAAAATGAAGTATAAGACTATGAAATTGAAAAACAAAAATTAAATATAATAATTATAGTTCTTGAATAATTATATATTTTTGAATAATGTAATATAATAATATTGTATAGAATGACTATCAATGAATAAAAATTCTAATTTAAAAAAAATAAAGAAATTGAAGTAGTTCTTTCAATTGATATGATATATAATTAACTTATTATGATAAAAGTATATTAAGTTTGACTTTATTAAATGATAAGTATATATGAAAAATCCAATAAATCTTTAAAATTTGATAGATAGATAATGTAAAATTTTGATAGATGAATTCTTTTTATATGAAATTATAAAATAAATTTAAATTCTACTATAATACAATTTTTGTCACACCCCGAATCTAAGGGCATGTAACCGGCATTAGAATACGGAAAATATACGTGGCTACCAGTATCCATAGTAAACTTAACCAAAATGTACAACCCAAAAAAAAATTCAAAACTGCAAAGGGCTATGGGCCCAAATAAGTTAAGCAGATCCAATCAAATTTCAATATAAAATAAAATCTCGTTGGGCCAACGACTCGCTTATCTCATAAATGTAATAAATTACATAAGAATTCTGCTTAACAACAATATCTCAACTCTTTAAATACATAACTGAATATTAAACAATGTACAGATACAAGGTGTAATATTGTAGAGTTCTAGAGCTATAATTATAATTATACATACATTATATACATTTCTTAATGTTCAATAATACAAACTATTGCCGAAGGAAAATTGGCAGTTTACTCATTTTACAACTCCTTCACAGGCTCATTTCTTGACCTGAAAATAATAAAATGAACAAGAATGAGCATCCGATTCAGTGAATGATACCAGCTAATACATTAAAATGGTGTCCTATAAACATATTTCTAATGCTTATGCTATGTACTATGTCATAAAGACAGAAAAATCATACAATCAAATAAGGACAGGATACGGTCTACAGTACCATACTAATACTCAATAAAGGGAGCTGATCCCCTTATATTAGCTCTCTGAGTCCAATAATCTATCTCTTATGTCCAATGGGCCCGGCTAGCACTGGTCTATACCATGTGGCCCTGACTCGACTGATAGCGGCCCTGACAATGAGCAGGCCCGGCCAGTATACACCAGTCACAGCTTATCTTCTCAACATCATCATAATCATAATCATAACCATAATTATAAACAAATCCATAATCTTAGGTGGTACTGTATCCTTCCGACCCCTCATCCGACAATCACAATCACAATACAGTATAGAACAGAGAATATCGATTATTCATTCACAATCAAATGTTACATGCATATATGCAATAGTAGTGCATAATATATATATATATATATATATATATATATATATATATATATACACACACACACACACAAGAATGCAGATGTATATGGAAATAGGATAACATATTATGGAGTATCACTCACCTAACTGACGACGCTTCTGATTGGGTTTCCTCGGAAGTGCAACCCTTGGAATCATGAAGACGCCAGAACACCGATACTTCACAACAAAGGATACCATCAAGATAAGAATAACTCATATAACTAGACACAACTCAAAGACTATTGAGATTCTGATCAAGGTCTCAACAGAACTTTATGAACTCAACAATAGACTCGACAACTCATAACAACTACCAACTAGAGTATGCTAAACATAATATAACTTATTTAACGACTGAAATATAAGAGTTTCGGGTTAACCTTCACAAATTTCGATTATAAGAATATCAAGAGTCGCGGCGGAACGATGAAACAGAGCTGCCGGACTGCTTCCCGTGCTGCCGCCACATGCTACCACTGCCGGTGGCGAATCTGGATGATCTCCACACCAGCAGGTTCACCTCGACGTCAGGAGCTTAGAAGTCACCTCCACTCGTCATCACTCGCCCTCCAACCACCGGAAAATGCCTCAGAAGTTTCGATTTTGTATTTTTTGATCTCTTCCTCTGGTGAACTTTAGGGGGTATGGTTGGTACCAAATCAAAGCTCTCATCCTCAGGAGTTGAACGAAACCAAAATCGCCGGATTCCGCCTCCAGAATCGGCTGGAACGTTGACTTGAAGCTTCAGCGGCTGGAATTCCTTCTTCGCTCGAGTGCTCTGCCATCCGTCGGCCGATCAACGATCTGCCACCTCCCTTAAGGTCGCCGGACGGTGGGCTAGCCACTGGTGGTGGCAGTGTAGCCCACTGCTAGCCGGACGGCATCCCCCCCAACCCGCAGCTCACTCTCTCTCTCTCTCTCTCCTTCTCTCCTCCTCTTTCTACTTCTTCTTTCCTTTTCTGCTCTTCCCAGTTTCCCTACGTGACCAAAGACCATTCACCATTCACCATTTCTTTTCCTTTTTCTTTTTCCTTTTCTTTTCTTCTCTTTTCTTAACACCAACATATATATACTAATATATATAACACTAATAATAATAATAATAACAATAATAACAATAATAATAATAATAATACTACTAATAATAATAATAGTAATAATAATACTAATAATAATAATAATAAACCATAGTTTACATAATAATGATAATAAGAATAATTTATAATTTACATGCTAATAATTCAATTAATAAACTTATTCACAATAATAATAATTATAATAAAATCCCAAACTTTCGGTAATATATATAATTAGCAATATAATTTAGATTAATCAAACATAATATTTATATTCAAATATCAAAATATAATTTCTCCAATAACCATAGTAATATCATAATAATATACATATATAATATTGTAATAAAATTACTATTAATAATACATATACAAATGGTATAAATATATATAATTTAAATAAAATCTAACTTTAATATTTGCTTAAATAAATAAAATAATAAAATAATACATTTCCGTATAAAAATAGAATTTTAAAAAAAAATTAAAAATTCAGGGTATTTTAATTTTCTTATGCAATAATAATAATAATAATAAGAGCAATTTTTTTTTTTATTTATCAACGTTTTCCGCTCTTCGTACATTTATATTACATTATAGATTATAAATATGAATACAGATATATAGCTATTATTTGCACTCGGAGGAAAGATGTTATGACTTGTATTAATACACATACATGCATGTATAGATATACATATAGATGCATTAATACACATAGACATAGATACAAATATTATTTGCACTCAGAAGGAAAGATGTTTTAACTTGTATTATATGATATTTTTAAAATTTATTTATATTATTATTGTCATTTTTAAATAAAATATATATAATAATGTATTTTATACAAATGTTTTATTTAGATATATGCTTTGTTTATTTTTTATAAATGAAGATGTAACATATATATATATATATACATATAACTCGTTAGAATGTATATAATCTTAAACTATCTGTTGATTAGATATTTTTTATATTAAATATATATATATAATGAAAAAGTTAAGGATTAATTAAATTATTTTGAAAATTTTAAGAATTAAATATAGATTATTTTAAAATTTTAGGGTGCCACAAATTTTTTATAAAAGGATGAATGTCAAACTATGGATGCAGCTGAAAAAAGAAAAAACATAGTTTGGTCATAATGACTATTGGAGTATTGGTAGTGGACACCAACCTGCTTATCTGTTTAGTTTATAAATATTAGTCCCTCTTATGGGTGTTTTGTCACATTTCCATTTATAACAAAAGAAAGCAAAACAAACTACGTACACAAACCAGGAAGGCAAGATTAGAAGTTTTCTTGTTCTAAATAAAATGAAAATTTGCAAGTTGGTGCAAGATTTGAAGCCAGTATTGCTAATGGTGGTTGTTCAATTCTGTTTTTCTGGGGTTAATGTCTTCTACAAATTGGCTGCCTTTGATGGTATGAATTTGAGAATTCTTATTGCCTATAGATTCATGTTTGCTTCTGCTTTCTTGATTCCTCTAGCTCTCATCTTTGAAAGGTTAGCCTTTCCATATTTCCAACTATTATATATAGGAAATGATATGTAGTAATCAATACTTGCTCAATTTCTTTCATTTCACTGCAGGAAGAGCTGGCCTAAACTCACTAAAACTATACTCTTTCAAGCATTTCTCAGCGGATTATTTGGGTAGTGTGGCTTTGGCTTAATTAATAATTATTCCGTGGGAAACAATTGTTATTAATTAGTTTCAATTTATTAAATTTATATGTGGCATAATTATTTCATAAAATAATAAATTTATAATTTCAAATTTATTATACTATGTAATGTAATAAATTCTTAAAATTTTTAAATAAAATGTTTGAAAAGAGTGAAAAGTAATTTGTTGTGTGCAATGATTATTATTATTTTTTAATTTAATTAAAATAGTGTTTGATAACACCATTTAACACTTAAATTAAAATTTTTAATGTTTAATTATTTTAAATTGTTTGATAATATTTATTTTAAAAGTCTTAATTAAATTAAAAATTATTTTAAATTATAAATCAAAATTTTTAATTTAAAATTTATACTGAATATAATAAATAATTAGATTTTTAAATATTTTCATAATTTAAAAATTATATTACTTATTTTATTCAACATTTAATTTTCAATTTTACCAAATATCACCTAAATATATACCCTAATTAATTTAGAAGATATAAGTTATTTTTTCAATTTTTTTAATTATGAGTTATATACAGTATTTAAAAATCGGATATAACTAGCTGAAGCTATCTCACTAGACAACTATACTTAACTGATATTGACTTCATATCCCTTCAACTGATTGAACGGAAAATTGCTAGCTAGTCTGATTCGATTCACTTAAAAGATAGGATTTTTAGTTAAACCATTATTTGATCAATTTTAATCGATTTTAATCATTTTTAACTTATTTTTAACCAGTCGGACTTTTATTAATAAGAATTCAACCAAAAATTTTAAAAAATAAGAGATTTTATTTAATTAATTGAATCATTATTCTACCAATCGGATCAGTTAAACCACAAATTTGTAATCTGGCTTATTCAATCACCTGTCATATTTATAAAACACTGGTTACATATATGATGACATTAACTATTAATATGTATTAATTGTAGGGGATCACTATCTCAAAATCTGTACTTGGAAGGGTTGGTGATGACGTCTGCAACATTTGCCTCTGCAATGAATAATCTTATACCAGCCGTCACATTTGTCTTGGCCATTTCTTTTGGGTATATATATTATTAAGTTGGAGATTTCTTTAATTAACTAGCTGTGTGCTTTACGTCATTTAGTTATAATTTTTATTTAATTTATAATTTTTTAAAATAATGAATTATTATTCAATAAAAAATTATTTTTTTATTCAATTTAAATTCTATTCTACGACAATTTTAAATATTTTTATATTCAACAAAAATACTTTTTATTCTTATCCTTAATCTTTTTTTGTATAGATTTTTTTTAAAATTTGATTTTTGAAAAATCTGATTAAATGATTAATGGTGCTAGGTTCATGCCTACCTAATAGAGATGTTCGAGTGCACTCTTTGACAGCTTATTGCTTGTTTCATTAAAAAAAAATAATAATAATAAGTGTATGATATTTTTTAAAATAGGTTTTAAAATTATAATTTTAAATCTAATTATTTTCAAATAATATTTTTATTCAAGTATATATTGTTATATATATTTCTTAGTTAAATATAATAATAATAATATCATTTATAATATTTATTATTATAATGGATTATATTTCAAAATATTTCATATTATATATTATGTATTATTAATCAATGAGACAATAGTTTTTGCCCCTCTGAATTCCTGATTCTATGAATTTTTTTTTTTAAATAATTTTTTATTTCAGTTAGTATTTTTTTTTATTTTATATATAAATAAGTATAGTAGATAAATGAGGTTTAAATTTTCATCTTTTATTTTCTTAAAAATTACTAATATCCATATGGTATTTTTAGTTTTTTCATATAAAATTCCTTAAATTTTGATGATAAACCTATTAAATCTTTTTTAAAAATTTTATTTTTGTTTTTGTTGAATTTTATTGGTCCACATCAAAATTTATATCTATATATACACACACATCACTTTCCAAAATATATATATATATGTATTGACGTTATTGATTCAAAGTTCATGTCTTGCACTTCAATATTTTAAAAACTAACATAAATTTCTTTAAATTAAAAACAAAAATAAAATGATACATATTTATTTTTATTTATTTTATTTTTCCCGCATGATTTGCAGTCTACTTATTTCTTTTTCTTCCTTCGTTATTATTTATACTCAAATACAATATAAGTGTGACCGTGTGAGTTTAAATTTCTGATTAACTTTTTCCTTTTCAAGAATTTATAATGTATAGAAATATACATTAAACGTCTAAAAGTTAATTTAAGTGAATTAAATTTAATAATTTTAAAAATAAAAATAATTTAAGAGTCTAACTAGGGATAATAACGAGTCAGATATTTTTTGGTATATGATTCTACCTGATCCTAATAAGACGAATTTGAAAAGTATGTGATCGGATTTAGGTGAATTTGAGCTTAATTTTTAATATCTGTGATGCGTTCGGATGAAATTCGAATTTTGATATTTACATTTTACTTATACTTTTAATTTTTATTTAATTGGTTTATATTTTATAATTTTTTTCTTTGTTTAATGAGTATCTTTGTTTCATTATAATAGGTTGTTTTATTAATTTAATTTTTTATCTTTTGATTTCATTAATATTTAAACATTAAATGAGTTTGTTAAGCAAGTACTCATTTTGTTACTTAAATTTATTCATATAAATGGATTTTTAGCTGATAGGGTACCCATTATCTAATTAAATACTCATAAAATATATTTATAATATAAATTATAATCGGATTTGGGTATGTTAAGGTAATATGCAGGTAGTACCAATTAAATTTGGGATGAATACAGATAATAATTGCAAAATTTTAAACGTGTTTGGGACGGATTGGAGTAATTGCATTTCAATCGAATTCGGATTCTGAGTACTTGGTATACTACCGGTTGCCATTCAGATAGTATGCATGTGTTGATCATATTTGTTGACTTTGGAATCTTAGGTTGGAGAATATGGGAATAAGAACTCTAGCAGGGAAGACAAAGGTGATGGGAACATTAATGGGTATAGGTGGAGCCATGCTGCTAACATTTTACAAAGGGGCAGAAATTCACATAGGGTCAACACATGTTAATTTAATGAGCCTCATTAAGTCCCATGGAGGCCTCGTGACAGCATCAGATAGCACTAGAGTATTGGGAAGTTTACTTTGTATAGGCAATAGCATCTCATTTTCTGTGTGGTTAATAATTCAAGCAAAAATGACAGCGAAATTTCCATGTCCATACACAAGCACAGCTTTAATGGCTTCAATGGCTGCACTTCAAGATGTTCTTTTTACCCTTTGCATTGTGAGAGATTGGAGTCAATGGAAATTGGGTTGGAACATTAGGCTATTTGCTGCAGCCTATGCGGTACGTGTATTAATAAATTTTGACTAAACAGTACTAAAATCATTTTCAGGAGCTTAATTGGCTTACATTGCAGGGAATAATAGTGAATGGAATGACTTTTACTATGATGACATGGTGTGTGAGGTTAAAAGGCCCATTATTTACATCAATTTTTTACCCTCTAATGCTTGTGTTTGCTGCCTTGGAGGGATGTTGGCTACTTGATGAAAGACTACATGTTGGGAGGTATAATTTTTCTTCGTTTCTTCAGTTTGGTGATCAAATTGTATTTATGTTGAATTCCTTTGTAATAGATAAATTGGTGCCTGTAAAAAACAGCACTAAATCTTTTAAGCTGGATCTCACATAAATTTTTTCTACAAATTGCAGCATAATAGGAGCAACTTTGATAGTCTGCGGATTATATGCAGTGTTGTGGGGTAAAGGCAAGGAGACAAAGAAAATGTCTCAACTTATTCCATTGAAAAGCTCCAAAGAAGAAGAAATCATTCCAACTACAAATAGCATCAGCAACAACAATGGTAAAAATTGCAATAGAGAGATGATAGATGACAACATATCAACAATCATACAAGGAAAAGAAGAGGAAAATGCCAAAGAAGAGGCCTAGACAAAATAAATTTAAGTAGCTAGCAACTGGCTAGCCTTTCTATTGCACTTTGTCAATAAGATCCTAGAGATGCAAGAAATTTACTCTTCATTATAAATGTAAAACTCAAGCAGAGCATTTTAAGATCAAAGTGAATTAATAGTAATGGCTAATTGGCACACCCCATATGAAATATGAAAATATAAGGGACAAAAAGAAAAGGTTCTTTTTAGTGTTGGCCTAGGCAAAATTAGCAGTATAGTTTATACAAAGAACAATACCTCATCTATGTTGATTCTTACCCAAATTTACAGCAAATAATGCGTTGTTAGAAATATTTCCCCTTCGAACAATGAGCTTTGGCATGGTAGGACCGAAATCATTTATGGGGCTACAAGATCTCAAGCTCGATCCGTTGTCCAAGTCAAGGTAACCAAAATTAAAAGGAAAAAAGAACACTTAACAAAATATATCATATTCTAAGTAACAGTATCCTTTAGGAAAACATTTCTGAGATAAAATTGCATCCATCTTTCAAATGACTTGCACAATGGAATAGATGCGAAAATATATACAGGCATCATATTGAAAATAAAATCAGAATCAACACACTATATCACAAGATAAAAGTAAAAGAAAACTCAGAAAGGGCGCAAAGTTAATAGTGGAATACCACCATTTATACAACAGCAGACTACAAAAGGGAGAGTGACATAAAGCTTCGGGTATCATCTGATTCGCATTCTGATTCAGCCAGTGATGTGATATACATTGGATCGAGACTATTGTATCTATCACAAAGTCTTTCAAAGTATGATGTTGTCAGTCCATACCTTCTAGCAATATCAGAGCGCACCCAACCTGAATGGTTTCCTTCTGCACCAGTGACTATTACAGCAGTGTTCTCATTAGCCAAATTAGCTAGAGCAACCATTGCCTCTGGTTCAGTAGCTGATGAGGCATCCAACAAAAAAATGTGACTAAAATGACCAGCAGTAATGCCTTCACTATGTAGCCGAAAACTGCTTATATAAGTAGACAATATTACTCTAAATTTCTTAAGTTCATGGAGAGGAGGACAAGAAAAACATTCACCCTTGTAGACACATGAAGGGAGGATGTCAAGAGGAACCCCATCTAGCTCTCGAAATGCAGCATTGCCTCGAAACATATCCGACTCAGGAATATACTTCTTCAAGCTTCTTGTCAGCAAATCACATGTGCTGTTAATAGGTGCACATATTAGAACCCGATGCTCTCGAGACTTTCGATAAATTTCAAGCACCGATTCTTGAACAAGCAATCCAGTTCTTGATAGTTCTTTACGCTCCTTTGTTACACATAGTGGACCCTCGATAAGATAAGGTGATGACCCCTGAAAGGTCAAGATATTCCGAACTGCATCATGTTCATAATTGCAAAAGGCTGGAACGATCCCTCCAAAGGAAAAATCAGGGAAAATGAAGCTTCTGAATGAAGGATCCGTGGCAGCTTCAATTGCTTGATGAGCCCTTTTTAAACAAACTCTGTTAAATGAGAAGCTAACATCATATATGCAAGATGAATAATGCTGATAATGAAAATCTTCACCAAATTCAACTAGTACTTTAGTACTCTTCACCACACGATAGATGATTCCCTGGTTTGCATTTGAAAACATCAGAATTATGGATAAAATGAAATTATGAGATATTTGCATGACCTGAATAAATAATTCAGTTCCCAGTATATGCCAATGGAAATTCTTGAATCTACCTGAAATGGCTCAGTATTACTTCCTGAAGGTTTTGCAAAGACAAAGTCCCTTGATAAAAGAAATGGCCGGCTCTCACGTGTTGCATTAATCTCAAATTCTACAAATGTTTTATCATCTTTCTCATTAATCTCTGTGAAGTATGACTGTTTAAAGATTGCTGCTTTTTGCAACTTTAATTTGACACCCTTCAATTTGAACTCACTCCATTTCTGATTCAAACAATACATCATTTATTTCAACCACAATGCAAAGGGGTGAATTTACAAGATCCAATTGATTTTTTCTAACACATCACTAGCAAAAATAAAGCAGGCACTAGACATATCAATCATTATCCACTATTAATTTTTTTCCAAATGACTTTCAGATCTTTTACTTTTGTATTTTTTGTTACAGAAACTAAATAATTCAGTCTTCCCCAATCAAGTTAAATTGTTTCCAACAGTGTCATAAAATAATACAATAAAGCAATTCCATTTCATGATACCTCTGCACATGACAAAGGCAAGTCACTACACCTTTTGGTTACTGATCAATTTACTAGCATGTGAAGAGCAAAATTCGGCACATTAAAACAAAGCACTGCAAATGATCAATCATCCCCTCAGGGCTTCACCCATTTTCTGAAAATTGAGGAATTAGAATATTGTATTGGAGTATTGGACCACATCTGTTGTCTTTATGACAAAATCTAATCAGAACCATATATTGATCAAAGTGTGGCAATAAATATATATCTCTATCTAAAATGAAAGAATCACAGGAATTTAATATAAAGGCAGCCCTGTCTGCCATCTCATGAAATCCTTAAAATTTACCATGTGCATGCAATGAACAATCAGCGTGAAAACAATATCTATAAATTCAATAATAAGCCCAAATGTATCCTTGTTAGATGACTTAGGAGTTCAGACATTACTTACAATTAAGGAAGAATTTATGATCCATATTAGATGGAAACGATTTAAAGTTTGGTACAACTATTTGAGCCAGGACCATGCCAACAAATGACTTAGGAAGTAGTGAAATCCCAAGTGCCATTAACACTACAAAGTCAAGACAATTCTTACTTCAATTTGGATAACATCTGCCTATCCCTACTTGAGTAGGCCTTTGTGGTGGTTTATCAAGTGATCCCTGAATACTTGGATAATATCTGTGCTCTTAAGACTAGAATGTCAACACATTTCCCAATTCCCACTTGAATTTTTATAATATCTGCCAATCTCTATTTGAGTATGCCTCTGTGGTGGTTTATCAAGTGATCCAGCTTATGTTTAAGCTACTATTAAAAGGTTTTGCACCAGCTTAAGTTTCACCAACACACACCAAAAGCTCTAGTGTTCAGAGCTTGATGGAAGTTATGGAAACTCTCTGGTTGAATGCATACTTCAAGCTCAATTTGTTGATTAGTTTCAATTGCATGTCATTCTGAATAGCCTTCATATTCTTATGCATTATACATTAACCAATAATCAGCAACTAGAATTTATTCCAGTTAAGTTTTAATAGCTATTATTTGATCACACAACCACACAATATGCCATATAGTTGTTTCTCTTATTCAAGTAGATTAGTAATGAAAGTACTCACTATGGTAGTCAATACCTCAATATAGAAGTCCTCAGCGTACAGAAGAGCATCAAAAAAATCCTTGTATGTTGACATAGACAATGGCATTTTCAGAACTTCTGGCACCTTATCTTTCTTGATCAAATCTTGGATATCCTGAGGAATCATATAAATAGGTGATGCATCCTTTTGAACCAATGTATAGTTGGTTCTTGTCTGCTGATTAGCGACAGTTGAGAAAGCTGGGGCAAGAGTTGGTTTAAAAGATGCAGGGGCCTTGGAGCATGATGGAGACTGCTCTGCAGATGATGGAGGTGCTTTAGGTGAGAATGATGTAGATGACTCGGAATGTGATGTTTGACCTGCAGGTATAGATGATTTATTTTTTTGAGCCCATTTTTGGTTGGCTTTTGTCCGCTGATTGGTGGCATTTGAGGAAGCTGGTGTTCCAGCTGGTTTAACAGATTGAGGGTGCTTAGAGGATGAAACAGAAGTCTCCACGGAAGATGGAGGTGATTTAGGAATAGGTTTGGAAGAAGATTCTGTAATTGTAAATGATGGAGATGGTTTACAATGGGAAGTTGGGGGATTAAGGAGCGGTGCTGATGGATTTATAGAATTGTAAGGTGCTTGAGGGGATGGTTTTGATGAAGGTATTGCTGGTATCTGCGATTGAATTTGCTTAGAAAATGGTAAGACTTTAGGTGCTTGAGAAAATGATTTTGATGAAGAAGATGATGGAGATGGCTTAGAAAAAAGTATTTCTGGTGCTAGTAATCGAGGTTGGTTGGAAGAAGATGCTGGGGGTTTAGGTCTCGACAGAGTTGGACTCGAAGAAGATGTGGGTTTTATGGATGAAGGTTGTGGAAGCCCAGAGGAAGATGTGTGTGGACTATAGGAAGATATAGGTTCATATTTTGTATAACTATTCAAACTACTAGGCACATTGTAAGTTCTTTCCACTGAATAAACATATGTTGATCTAAAGTTTGCTGAATCGTTTGACGTTGAACCAAATGTTACCCTATATGTACTAGGAGTGGTTTGCCATGAAGTGTTTCCATACAATGTTTCATATTCCTGGTCATCTTGATTTTCCTCAACACAACAAAGAATACACCTCAAGATTTCAAGAAACACAGACATCTAGTCCTGCAATAAAAATATGCACACTTAAATACTTCAAAACTCTGTTTGGTTCCTGAGAAAGTAACAACAATATCTTGACCCTTTTTGCTCCACATAATTGAAAAAACTTAACTCAACAAAGCCAAATAAAATTCAATAGAAAACCTTTTAACGTTATTACTACTGGGTAGATCACGGAATCAAAGCGCCGTTAACACAAAAACTATTGATCTATCCCACTGAAATTCTCTGAATTACTTCCTCAAAGATTTCACGGTTAGTACTTAATGAACAACTTGGAGACTGTGATTTTGAACAGAACAGAAAAAAAAAAAATGATCATCAAGTAGGATTCTGTAAATTCAGCTGAATATATTAATTAATCAGGTCTAGATTGAAAAAATTGTGAAGTATTTACCCAACTTCTAGTTCTAGTAAAGATGGGGAAGCTCCATCTCAGTGTACAGCTGCAAGATTTCAATAATATGAGACACTACCCTAATCAGATCAGGGAAAAAGAATTCTTCGTAGATAAAATTTTGTTTTGAAACGTTTTGATCTACCCTAAGAATATATATTTCATCAGTTTATGCTCACTTTGTTTCTGGGTCATATAAAAAAAATAATCTTCCATGCATGATTTTGTTTTTGAGTCATATAAAAAGAACTTACTTACCTCACCAAACTTTCCTTCCAATAAGTCAAGAACAGATTGATTATCAATGGCAAATGAATAAAAAAGACTGATCATAACATGCAAATGAAACCAGATGAATTGAAAATCACCATTTTGAGAGAAAATATCAAAATTAATTATATTGATAAAAAAAAAAAAAGAAAAATTACAAGAGAAAATGAGATAAAAGAAAGTACTTTGACTTACCTGAAAATTCCCTAACTGTGAGTAATGAATGAGCAGCAGGAACCAGGAACTGAAGTGAAAAGAGAGACACTACCGAAACAATTGACTTTCATCCCACGCAAAATTAAAGATTATTGAATTTGTGA
Source organism: Reutealis trisperma (assembly GCA_947687605.1). Lineage (NCBI taxonomy): Eukaryota > Viridiplantae > Streptophyta > Magnoliopsida > Malpighiales > Euphorbiaceae > Reutealis > Reutealis trisperma. The sequence continues at coordinate 1,560,215 of CANTUT010000008.1, forward strand.
AAAGTGAGCAAGAAAATACCGATATTTTAATACAAGAGAAAATGAGATAAAAGAAAGTACTTTGACTTACCTGAAAATTCCCTAACTGTGAGTAATGAATGAGCAGCAGGAACCAGGAACTGAAGTGAAAAGAGAGACACTACCGAAACAATTGACTTTCATCCCACGCAAAATTAAAGATTATTGAATTTGTGAAAAGTGAGCAAGAAAATACCGATATTTTAAGGGTTTGATTTGAGATTTCCATGTTATTGTTTAACTCATTATTTTAAAATATTGTTTAATTATTTTAATTTTTTCATAATTATAATATGTAAAGATCACTTTTAAAAATAATAACATTTTAAAAAGAAAACATAACATGTTGTCATTTCTTCATTTTAATAACTATTGAAATTATATCAATAAGTTTTTAATAAAGTGATATTAAAATTATTTTTAAAATTAAATTTCAATTAGAATTTAATAAAAAAATAAAATTTTTTTATATCTGAATCTAAAATCATATTCTCATAAAAACACTTGCCTTTTATAATCTCTCATAAAAAAATCCCTCAACAGAAGAAAAAAAAAAAAACCTATTGATATTTTAATTTTGATAAAATAAAAAAATCTAAACAATTTAATATTTTAAATATGCTTTCACTATATATAGAGTTGCAAGAATAGGTGTTGAATAATTTGAAAATACAAATATATGAAAATATTTAGTAATTTATATTTGAATATGATCAATGTTTTAATTTTGAAGAACTTTATAAAATGTAGGTGCTACCATTAATAATGAAAATAATTGTTAAATATAATTAAAAAAATATGAATTCCATCTAAAAAATAAATTTTCTATTTTTTAAATTTCAATTTTTTTTTTATATTGGATATAAATTTGGAAATTCATGTAGTTTTAATACAAATAGTTCATAAATGATTTCTATTTTAAGTTGCTATAATTTAATACTTGAAAAATAGTATAGATATATTAAAATTTTAGTTATTTTCTATAATTTTGAATAATTAATTGTACAAGTTTAATTTGAAAGTCTTGGGATTATTGCTAGAGCATAAAATATTATATTCTTTTAGCAATAGAAAAATATTGATTGATTGGATTAAAAACAAAAAATTCTTATTAATAATAATAAATTTAATAATTATTTTGAAGTTATAATCAATTATTTTTTAGTGAACCTAACAAAAACAAAAGAGAAAGACAAGCTACTCATTACACCAGTTATATGGGTGAATCAGTCTTTTTAGATTATCGTGGGACCAATTGTAGAGTTTTTAAATGTTCGTATAGTTTTGCCCCTCAAATTCTTTATTTGGTTCTTTGAAATTGTGTCGTTTTAAGAGTTTTTTGGTCTTTTTAACGTTTCTTTTGGGGCCCACGTGTAGGTTATTTTTTTCCAGATTCTGTCCTTAGCGTTTCAGGTAGCTGTGTTGGGAAACAACGTTGTTTGCGCCTTCTATCAATTTTATTATCATTTTAAAATGTTGTCTAAATAGTCTTTTCACTTACAAGTGGGCCTAGGTCATATAAGTGTTATTAGCTTATGTACTTTTACCGACCTACCCCTTTAGTTATTAAAAGTGATGTCGTTTAATTGGCCAAAAAGTCCTTTTATTGTCTTCATGGCCCTATTCACATGTTTGTTATTGTTGTATCATCAATGCCACCCTACGGCGTCACTAAATAGGAGGAAGCACGATTTGGTTCAATTTGGTTTGATTATTAAAAAATAATCGAATCAAACTGAAATTTTTGGTATCTCAAACTTCTAGCATTGGAACTAAATTAAAGTAGAATTAGAACTACATTGAACCAAAATGAAATTTCAATACAATATAGTTCAATTCTTTGGTTCTTTCGAAACTTTCGATTTAAATTGGTTCTTTGGTACTTCCTATTAAAACTGATTAGTTTCTCAATTTCTGTTTGTGATTTTTAAAGTTAAAAAATTATTTTCTACAACTAAAAATTCCAATAAAACAATTAATAAGTAAATTTGCTAATTGTCAACAACACACAACAACAACAATAATTATTAAGATTTTTAAATAAAAGTGTTTTTAAATTCTAAAACATTCAACATCCAACCAACATAAACAGCCATTGTTATCAACATATAAATTCTCAAGCATTCTTTAAACCATCAAACAACCATTGTTCTTTAATATTTCAACCACCCAACAAACCATTAAACAGAAAATGTTCTTCAACTATCCAACATACACTGTTCTCAACACACATAAACAATAGATAATATTACAATCCAACAAATTAAATTGTTCTTTAATAACTACTAAAATGATTCCCGTCAGCAATGAAATAATATTACAATACCCATCAATAAGAATCATCATCATCACTGCCTTGCATCTTTAATAAGAATCATCATCATCATTGCCTTGCATCTTTATATAAAGTCTAAAAAAAGGATGAGTACATACAAGAATCAGTTGGGGCAATGATAGTTTGTAATAAATGCATCAGATAAGACATTTTTACACTAAATATATGCACTATATTAATTTCAATGATCAGAAGCATATATTACTTGGAATTGCCAATACCATTCCCTCCTCAACTAGTAGTGTCCAAAATACTTGCTTTCTTAATCTCACTAACAAGCATAAAAGCCTGTAATTAAGTGCTGCTTTAATGCCATGAATTAAATTCTATTTTACTATTGTAATTAATATAAATATATTGAGGAACCATTTTGTAATACCCAAGGTCTCCATAGCTCATCGGAGTTATAATAATACCATAAAATATAAATTTTATGAGTATAGTATCAATGACATAGTGATAGAATGACAGAGACTCTTGTTGATGTTAAGTGCTTGAGTGTGTATTTTTATGAGATAGGAATAATTATTGTATGTTTTATTGAATTAATTTTAGGCAATATGGCTTAGTTTAGGCTTATTATGATATGGGAAAGTAAGATTTAAAATGCCAAGTGAAAGGGAAAGGAAAAAGTTACGAAAAAATTTTAAGTTCGGGAAACGTTTTCGGGTGAGCTTGTTAATGGGCTTTTGGACTCAAAGCCCAAGCCCATAGAGTGGCCGGCCCTAAGGCCTCAAATTTTGGTGGAGCTTGACTAAAGAATGGTTAGAATAAGTTAATTAGGGGTTAGGATGAGAAAGGAATTTGGTTAGCCATATTTGTTGATTTATGCCAACTTTACACCTAAGCCTCCTACTTTTCCATCACCATGATTATGTTCACTTTGGTGATGATGGTGTTCATTATTTTGATGCTTAGTCACCATACACCTAAGGGCCATCTCAACCATCCATCTTGATCAATCTTAGCCCTCCATTTCAAGTAAAAATGTGACCATTGATCTTGTGTGATTAAATCACCACCATTGATTTTATTTGTATATAAAATGAAATTGTGTTAAACCATTTCATTTGTAACCTACACCAAAAAATTTCACCCTCACCAAGGACTAAAAACCTCTCAACTTGTTCTTCAACTTAGAGCTAAATTTGGAAGCATTTCAAGGTGAGATTTATTGCTTAAGTGATTCCTTTCTTTCCTTAGCCTAAGTATGATAAATTGTTAGCAATTATTCCTTTTCTTTTGATTTCTATAATTGGATTTTGGTGGAATGATTTGAAGAGGAGTTAGTTTGGCATGTTAAGTGATGAAATATGAGAATTGGGGTTTAATAGGTGAATAATAACAAGGGAAGCATGAAAGATCAATAAAGAAGAATGTTACATAAGGTTCGGCCAAACTAGGATTTTTAGGGGAAGTGTCCAAAATTTTTTTTAACAATATCTAAGGTTAATTGGGATGTTGAAAAGTGGTTTAAAAATGTAAAATTTGAATTTAGAGATTTTATTCAAAAATTGAAATTCTTGAAGGTATAATGCATGATATAAGGAAAGTATGTAATGTGAAGTGTAGTTTGATGTTTGATTGTTATGGTAGGCTTTGCATAACATTAATTTTATCTTGGCAAGATCAATTTGAGATTTGATTGAGTAATTTTGGGTTTTCCCCAAATCATCCCAATTTGGTAAAGTTAGGGTTTATGAGAATTGGAAGAGGATAGTTTCAATGGGTGAATGAATGTTGATTATTTAAGCATTAGTTTGATAAACATAAAATTTAATTAAGGAATTAGGAAGGAAAAGGAACCTAATTGTTTTAATAAAAGGATTTGGACAACATGGGATTTTGAAATAAAATGATTAAATAATTAATGTGTTTATGTATGTTATTGTTTAATGTATTAGAATGTGTTTGGTGATTAGTAGTAGGAAGTTAATGTTAAGTTGAGTTAGAATGAGATTAGCAAGTTAAAGAAGTAGGAATTAATGTATGATTATTTGGGTGTATTTGTAGAATCGAAAGGTAAAGGCATTGCTCGGGATACCGAGGAGCCTCGTTATAATCTGCACTAGAACTATCGGTATAGGAGCTAAGGAGCAAAAGGTGAGTACTTAATAATATAATATTCCTTGTTTCATATACTTGAACCTTTATTGTTCCAACCTTAATGGTTGAATTGTTTCTATGCCTTGAAAAGTTGAATGGCTCATTGATATTCCAAAATCTTGATTTCTTGATAAGCTTAATCTGCTTATTGAATATTGAACCGTTGATATAATACTTCCTTGATTATTGAGCCAAAGTGAACCAAACATTTCTTTATGGCACTTGGCCAAATGAGTCTATATTGTTTGATCTTATAATATGATTAATAATGAGAACCCAATTGATATTATATATTATCCATTATAATATTACATTTCTTGTGCTTTAAGTATAAGCCTAAATGTTGGATCATTTTCCTAATTAAAATGCATTGCAATTCTTTGGCATGCATGATATGTTTTACTAATTATTGAATTAAATATCCCTTATGGCACTTGGCCAAATGAGTCTTATTGCTTCATTTCCTAATATGATTAATGATGGGAATTTTGATTATTTATTGATAGATTATCCATTGAAGTATTTCATGGATGGAAAGGAAAAATGTTTTAATGATATCGTGGCAAGCAGAATACCCCTCTGATGTGGGGCAATACGTTAGACATTGTGCACAATGGTAATGAACCTGCGGATAGGGTAAAGAGTATCCGAACCCTAGCTGGGAAGGGTTTATGGCCCCCAGTACGTGCGACCCGATCAGTTGTACGTGTGACTGAAATGGGAGTGAGCAAGGCGTAAGCCGCCACTCAAGTGATAATGATAATGTGGGAAACACACCGTTTCCATAAAGGAAATATTCTGCTAAAAATGCAATAATTACTGTATATGGAAAACTATTCCATAAGAATGATTTTTTTATTCGTTTCACTTCATTGCTATAAGAAATTATCACTAAACCACCTATCACTTGTTACTTTATACAGTTTTATTATGTACTCACTGAGCTCTGTCTCATATTTTAGTGGTTTAAACTTTTCAGGTACAGTCAATGAGTTAGCAAAGTAAAAGTCCCAAGCCCATCCTTCGCTTGAAAACTGTTTTGATAAGTTTCGGTGTTGTAAGTAGAGCTCCATGGTTATTGAAAGTTATAAGGTCCATATGTAACATGAATGGTTATTAATGGGTTAGCATTAATATGTTAAAGGATGTTTGTATAATATGATTCGTATCATAACTGTTATTGTGATTATATATGAACTATTGAACGTTGAGTTAATGACATGAAAGGAAACTTTAAAGGTTTTACAAGTTATATGTGTGAATGATATTATAAGTGGAAATGATAGCAAGTAATGGATATTAAGGAAATGTGATTAGGCTACGGTCTTGGGATATGGTTCAATGTAATGAATGTCAATTGATTATGAGTGGAATGGGTTCTACGGGTTTTGGTGCCCTTATGGCTACCCATGCCCTAGGACCGTTGCGGCTCAAAAGGTGGGTCGTGACAGAGATGGTATCAGAGCAAAGTTTAAGTCTAGTTTAGACTTTATAAGTACTATGAGTTATAGGTTAAACCATGGAGCATAGGAACTCCTTCTTGTCGTTGAAGTATATCGATAAATCTAGATCCGCGTTACTCGTAAAAGTCTAAGTTCCTCCTATGATATATGATATGTATATAATAATTGTGAAAAGGGAATGTGCATAATGATCTTGAAAATGGGAATGATAAAATGATATATAGTATGATTGATATATGTGAATGAATTGTGTGTTCTGTGGAAATGGGATGATAAGGGCAAATTGTGTATTTGAGGCAATGATTATTTATGTGAAAGTGTTTAAATGAATGAGTATATATCCTACTAGGAATAGATTCCTTATTATAAGTAACTGTTGATTATTAACATGGCTTAGTGCAATTGATGACTTGAATAATATGCATATAGTATGAATAATGATGAGGGTATGTTGAATTCTTTTACGTTTATGAGATATAGCTAAATGTTATTAAGTGAAAAACTTAAATGTGATTTTATAGAATATGCATAGTGATATGTGTAAGTAGTAAGTGTAATGGCATAATAATAGTGAGAAAGTATAGGATTTATTTTAGACAAAGATTTGAGGTTTCTAATTGGAAATTGGTTTCTAAGCCAATAAAGAAGTTGTAATGAGTGGGAATGTTAAATATGGTGAGTTTCGATTTGATATGTCATAGGCCTCGTAACTCATTTGTAGCTGAAAGTTATGGCTTTCTGAAGTTAGATTATGCGCAGAACTTTTCTTCTTGACTGTGGAAATCCAGCTGCGGAGCGCTAGAATCCACTGCGAGACACTGGAGCTTGGTTGACCGTAGGTGACTCCCAGCTGCGATACACTGGGACTTCTTGGCGCGTGCTATGGTGGCCCGCTGTTGTTGCTTGCTGCCCCATGATGGCATCCCTCCCACCGTGTAATGTTTCGTCGAAATTTTTCAAGTCAGCCAAGTATCTTCGATTTTCTTCATATAGTAAAGTGATTTAAGCAATTTAACAAGGAGGTTATGGTAATAAAGCTATTGAGAAGGTATATGGGACACTAGTATTATATGTTTCCTTGACTATAATATGAGAGATATCTAAGAAATAGGGAATTGATTTATGATGTGTATGTGCAAATGATTAAATGATAGGGTATATGGTTGGATGAAATGACTATAGGAAATTGTTAGAAGTTATGAACCATTAAAGTTATAAAATGAAGGAAAATACTCAATAGTGATTGGGTGAAATCATAAATGTTTTATATGGCTATTACATAGTAAGATTTATGTGAGATAAGCTAAAAAGATGATATTTAACAATGGTCAAACGGGACTGTAAATGATTCACATGGATATTATATATTAAGGTTTATGTAAGATAGACTAAACAAGGTATTATCGAAAATTGTGGTTTAGATGCTATCCTATAAATTCAAGAAATGAGAAGGTAAAGATTTAGAGATTTGTTATGTATGAGAATATTGGGTATAGTTTAAGGAAGACTACTATTATAGTATGATTTAAAGAAGATTATTCCATATTCAAAGAAAGAAATGATCAATCGTATATACGTTAAGGTGACTTGTAAGAAACATGATTAGGTATGTGTAATAAAAAACTCTTAAGGCATTAAGAGACTACAGTAATGAGGAAAATAGAGGATCGGGATGGAACATGACTTGATGGTGAATCATTTTAAAAGAGGAATGCATAAAGTTGATGATTACAAGAAACATATAGTGATGAGATAGCCTCTAAGAAGAAACTGAAAGCAGATTTGGATTAAGAGTAAATTAGTGTAAAAAAAATATATATATATGATTGACTTTGACAAATAATAAATGATAGTGGACCATAATAGATTTTTATAGAAGAAATATTGTTGATTAAAAAAAAAGGTATGGAACTAGAGGATTATGTGCTAAATAGAAATATAATTCGAAATGGGTTTAAACGAAGTAATGGAGATGTGGAAAAGTAAAAATATTGAATAAAAAAAAAAGAGTGTATGAGGAAATATTAGGAGATATGAAGTATGAATTAAAGGGAACTAAGGGAAAATAAAAGTTATGACGTAAAAGAGTTTATGAAGTTAATTGATTAGGCAAATTTTATTTAAGAGAAGGTTTTATGATGAGATTGAATTAATACAGAGATAGAATTAAATAAGTTAAGATAAAGGATAAGTTTTGATAAGTTAAGAGTGTATTAGACTAAATAAACTACGGAGTATAAGATTCTTGGTTGCTGATGTTTTGGTTCTCTAAGTATAGACTAGAAATTTGTGCTTTGATTTGGCTTTTATTCATTTTTCGCTTGTGCGATGTCTCCTCATTTATGATTTGGACAAGATCGTCTCGGAAGAGTTACTCTACCTCGAACGAACTCAAATATGTGCTTGATATGTTTTCTTATTGTGATTGTGTTTAAAGTTGATATAGTTAATATAAGATCACATATGAACTATAGAGTACAAGTGAATGGTATTCTAGGAAACGAAATGAGAAGTGCATTAATAAATTCCTGTGATTTAATAGTTTAAATATTCTTATCATAACTGATAAGTTCTCGATAAAGAATGCATCTGATATTGAAAGGTAGAAGTTATTTTAGAGATAATGTGAAGATTGTATTTTGGAGTGATTACATTAATTAATATGATAGTGAATTGAATATGGATATTGGGTTGAAATTTATGTAATTGTAAGGAGTTGATTGAGAAACTATGGAGTAATGGTGAAAGTATAATTCTTTTAACGATATAATATGTAAAATAGTTGGTAATAAGGTGTTTAAGATAAGTTGAGATAAGATTGTTATTTAAAGATGAATAGATATAAGAAGTGTAATGGATATATACTTATATAAGAGGTAATGAGTAAGAAAAATTGTTAATGATAGTATGAGAGTGGAATAAATCCCAACTATATGAAGACCATGGTTATCAAATTATAAATTGGAAGTCATTCAGAATTAGGAAATACCATAAGGGCATGTGTATATTCAAAGTATGGTAATTGGTGTAATAGGAGCTATGATTTAGTTGTTAATGTGATTTAGGTATTGATAAGACTATATATGAGAAGAGGTTAATGTGATTTAGGTATTGATAAGACTATATATGAGAACAGGTATATTTAAGATTGCAATTAAATTGAGATGAAATCAGAAATCGAAGAGATATAAAGGTTGTGTAAATGTTTCTTGGTAATTTTTGAAGTTATAGATTCAATGCTATTATAAAGGTTAGTGATTAATAAAAGAGATTTGGTAGGGTAAGAAGAGAGATGTACTTAAAGATATGGTTGAATGCGATAAGAGCTAAAGATCGATTATGGGGCTTAGAGGAATAAGATATATAATTGGAAGAAGATATATGGAAGAGGGATAATAGACCGCTAATGATAAGAAATGAAGTTGGTAGGTGATGAATTGAAAGTAATGAAAGTGATTAGAATTCTTTTGGCAATAATCATAATGTAAGTGATATAGTTACTCAAGTTTGTAAAGGTGAACATTTTGTTTTTGAAAATTCGGGGACGAATTTTTTTAAGGGGGGTAGAATGTAATACCCAAGGTCTCCATAGCTCATCGGAGTTATAATAATACCATAAAATATAAATTTTATGAGTATAGTATCAATGACATAGTGATAGAATGACAGAGACTCTTGTTGATGTTAAGTGCTTGAGTGTGTATTTTTATGAGATAGGAATAATTATTGTATGTTTTATTGAATTAATTTTAGGCAATATGGCTTAGTTTAGGCTTATTATGATATGGGAAAGTAAGATTTAAAATGCCAAGTGAAAGGGAAAGGAAAAAGTTACGAAAAAATTTTAAGTTCGGGAAACGTTTTCGGGTGAGCTTGTTAATGGGCTTTTGGACTCAAAGCCCAAGCCCATAGAGTGGCCGGCCCTAAGGCCTCAAATTTTGGTGGAGCTTGACTAAAGAATGGTTAGAATAAGTTAATTAGGGGTTAGGATGAGAAAGGAATTTGGTTAGCCATATTTGTTGATTTATGCCAACTTTACACCTAAGCCTCCTACTTTTCCATCACCATGATTATGTTCACTTTGGTGATGATGGTGTTCATTATTTTGATGCTTAGTCACCATACACCTAAGGGCCATCTCAACCATCCATCTTGATCAATCTTAGCCCTCCATTTCAAGTAAAAATGTGACCATTGATCTTGTGTGATTAAATCACCACCATTGATTTTATTTGTATATAAAATGAAATTGTGTTAAACCATTTCATTTGTAACCTACACCAAAAAATTTCACCCTCACCAAGGACTAAAAACCTCTCAACTTGTTCTTCAACTTAGAGCTAAATTTGGAAGCATTTCAAGGTGAGATTTATTGCTTAAGTGATTCCTTTCTTTCCTTAGCCTAAGTATGATAAATTGTTAGCAATTATTCCTTTTCTTTTGATTTCTATAATTGGATTTTGGTGGAATGATTTGAAGAGGAGTTAGTTTGGCATGTTAAGTGATGAAATATGAGAATTGGGGTTTAATAGGTGAATAATAACAAGGGAAGCATGAAAGATCAATAAAGAAGAATGTTACATAAGGTTCGGCCAAACTAGGATTTTTAGGGGAAGTGTCCAAAATTTTTTTTAACAATATCTAAGGTTAATTGGGATGTTGAAAAGTGGTTTAAAAATGTAAAATTTGAATTTAGAGATTTTATTCAAAAATTGAAATTCTTGAAGGTATAATGCATGATATAAGGAAAGTATGTAATGTGAAGTGTAGTTTGATGTTTGATTGTTATGGTAGGCTTTGCATAACATTAATTTTATCTTGGCAAGATCAATTTGAGATTTGATTGAGTAATTTTGGGTTTTCCCCAAATCATCCCAATTTGGTAAAGTTAGGGTTTATGAGAATTGGAAGAGGATAGTTTCAATGGGTGAATGAATGTTGATTATTTAAGCATTAGTTTGATAAACATAAAATTTAATTAAGGAATTAGGAAGGAAAAGGAACCTAATTGTTTTAATAAAAGGATTTGGACAACATGGGATTTTGAAATAAAATGATTAAATAATTAATGTGTTTATGTATGTTATTGTTTAATGTATTAGAATGTGTTTGGTGATTAGTAGTAGGAAGTTAATGTTAAGTTGAGTTAGAATGAGATTAGCAAGTTAAAGAAGTAGGAATTAATGTATGATTATTTGGGTGTATTTGTAGAATCGAAAGGTAAAGGCATTGCTCGGGATACCGAGGAGCCTCGTTATAATCTGCACTAGAACTATCGGTATAGGAGCTAAGGAGCAAAAGGTGAGTACTTAATAATATAATATTCCTTGTTTCATATACTTGAACCTTTATTGTTCCAACCTTAATGGTTGAATTGTTTCTATGCCTTGAAAAGTTGAATGGCTCATTGATATTCCAAAATCTTGATTTCTTGATAAGCTTAATCTGCTTATTGAATATTGAACCGTTGATATAATACTTCCTTGATTATTGAGCCAAAGTGAACCAAACATTTCTTTATGGCACTTGGCCAAATGAGTCTATATTGTTTGATCTTATAATATGATTAATAATGAGAACCCAATTGATATTATATATTATCCATTATAATATTACATTTCTTGTGCTTTAAGTATAAGCCTAAATGTTGGATCATTTTCCTAATTAAAATGCATTGCAATTCTTTGGCATGCATGATATGTTTTACTAATTATTGAATTAAATATCCCTTATGGCACTTGGCCAAATGAGCCTTATTGCTTCATTTCCTAATATGATTAATGATGGGAATTTTGATTATTTATTGATATATTATCCATTGAAGTATTTCATGGATGGAAAGGAAAAATGTTTTAATGATATCGTGGCAAGCAGAATACCCCTCTAATGTGGGGCAATACGTCAGACATTGTGCACAATGGTAATGAACCTGCGGATAGGGTAAAGAGTATCCGAACCCTAGCTGGGAAGGGTTTATGGCCCCCAGTACGTGCGACCCGATCAGTTGTACGTGTGACTGAAATGGGAGTGAGCAAGGCGTAAGCCGCCACTCAAGTGATAATGATAATGTGGGAAACACACCGTTTCCATAAAGGAAATATTCTGCTAAAAATGCAATAATTACTGTATATGGAAAACTATTCCATAAGAATGATTTTTTTATTCGTTTCACTTCATTGCTATAAGAAATTATCACTAAACCACCTATCACTTGTTACTTTATACAGTTTTATTGTGTACTCACTGAGCTCTGTCTCATATTTTAGTGGTTTAAACTTTTCAGGTACAGTCAATGAGTTAGCAAAGTAAAAGTCCCAAGCCCATCCTTCGCTTGGAAACTGTTTTGATAAGTTTCGGTGTTGTAAGTAGAGCTCCATGGTTATTGAAAGTTATAAGGTCCATATGTAACATGAATGGTTATTAATGGGTTAGCATTAATATGTTAAAGGATGTTTGTATAATATGATTCGTATCATAACTGTTATTGTGATTATATATGAACTATTGAACGTTGAGTTAATGACATGAAAGGAAACTTTAAAGGTTTTACAAGTTATATGTGTGAATGATATTATAAGTGGAAATGATAGCAAGTAATGGATATTAAGGAAATGTGATTAGGCTACGGTCTTGGGATATGGTTCAATGTAATGAATGTCAATTGATTATGAGTGGAATGGGTTCTACGGGTTTTGGTGCCCTTATGGCTACCCATGCCCTAGGACCGTTGCGGCTCAAAAGGTGGGTCGTGACACATTTGTTAGGTACAAATGGCAATTCAAAATTAGTGCATAAAGCATGATATTTTTAAGAGGTTAAGAATAACTCCGCCATCTTTAACATAACTTCTTTTCAAGAACAAATCAAAAAATGGTGATTGAGAAGATGAACTGTTTTAAATACTTCCATGCATAAAAGCAAGGAGTAAAGGGTTTTACTATGTGTTCTTGAAACCAATTTTGGACCAAAAAAAAAATCCTCCAATCATATTGGCATATCAGCTTTTGAGAATTAAAATAGAGTCGTGGGATGTTCCAGCAGGTCTTTGCAACATAAAGTTCTATTAAAAACAAATAATTAGCAACTACTTACAATAGGTTATAAAACAATATATACATCGAACTTACAGTAGGTTATAAAATAAAAGACTATAATTGAACTTAAAGGAGGTTAAAAAACAATAGACTGTAATGAACTTACAGTAGGTTATAAAACAAAAGACTATAATTTAACTTACAGCAGGTCTAGATTTCCACGCTAGTTCTTGTGAGCACATGTACAAATTCAAGATCTTTTCTAATTTTTGACATGAAAAAACATAAAAACAATTAATGCATAAATCAATAAACTAAATAACATACCAAAGTTTAGCAAATTCAATAAACAGTTAAAAATCTATACTTGATTCAACACTCTTCATGTCTTTGAAATCTTCTTCGATATGAACTGGTGTTGGTGAACTTTTCAACTAATCTTGGCCATAAATTAAAATCTCAATTGTTGTGGGATTTAGAGAACTTTTGAATTTGTCAACGTGCTAAAAGCATACTAAGAGGTCACTGTAGAGCATTGAATTGCAAAAACACATCTTGCAACCTTAACTAAGATAGGATATCTAATTGCATTTACTTTCCACCAAAGAAGGAGATCAAAATTAAGAGAGTAATCCTTTGGATACTCATCTAGATATTTATCCAACTCATATTTTTCAGATCTCCTTCTCTAGTTTGTTGGCCTTAAGAAATATTCATTTATTTCTTCATCCTTTGAACTACTTTCAACTATTGTTCTCACATGGCCTAATAACACAGCATCTGACTCTCTATAGTCATCAATCAAAACCTTAAGGGCCTTAGTCACCCTTCTAACCAAATACATAGCCTCTTCTTTTCTATAATGTTGCATGTATTTATCCATAAGATAATCCATTTTATACATAGGGTCTAAAAACATAGCAACAACTAAAATGATATTCATTTTACTTTGGGTTCCCCAATAGTTATCAAACTTAACCCTCATTTGCTTAGCCATTTCACTCAAGGAAGAATCTGTACTATTTTGGCAAATATCAAGCTCTTAATATTTTAATAATTTTAGGAAATAAATATTAGCTGTATAATATAATGAACCAGAAAGTTTAATTGCCATATCATAAAATTTCTTTAAAAATTTACATAAGGCAGCAACGTTTTGCCAATCCCTATCACATGGAAAATCACCCCCAAAATATTTTACTAACCTACTGTCCACATCCTCTAGCCTATCAAACATCTTTTGATAGGCCAAGGCAGTATCTAACATTAAGTATGTTGAATTTCACTTAGTAGGACAATATAACACAAACCTAATTTACTGGTTATGCCTAACTCCATACAAATTTGTTTAAAAAATCGCAACCTTTGAGGGCTGTACTCGACAAATTTAACAATAGATATAATTCTATTGACAACCTCTTTGATAATTTCTAAACCACCCTTGACAACTAGCTGTATAATATGTGCACAACACCTTATGTGGAAACACTCACCCCCTAAAACAAAAGCATCCCTTTTTATCATTTTTTTTTCGATTATTGGACTGTGGTGTCATTTGTTGATGCAATATCAATAGTAATGTATATTAATTTACTAATTTCTCACTCATTCATGTAAAACTCAACTATATTTCCAATATTAACCTTTTTGTGACTCTTAACAAGATAGAAATGAAGATTTTTTTTTTTTTTTTTATGTAAGATCCATTCAAAATCAACAAAATACACAGTCAAATACAATTAAAATAATTTTTGCAAACTAGTCCAAGTATTAGTAGTGAATGAGACTCTTTGACACTGAGTTTTAATTATGCTAATTTCTTTTTTTTTTCTTCTAAAAATAGCGAACAACAATCTCTAGCAACTGTAAACCTTGAAGAAATTTGAAATTGAGGAGAACATACACTCATTAACTTTCTAAACCCCTCACTTTCAACTATCCTATAACGCATTTCATCTTTAACAATCATTCTAGCTAAGGCTAGCCTACACTATTTCTAATCAAAAGCCCAATAAGACATTTCATCTTCTAATCCAACTGCACCCTTATTAAAACTTAGTATTTTTTGTCCTCTCAGATTTATGTTTTTCCTAAAGGTTTTAATTAACTCTTTTTTGTAAGAAAATTTCCTACAATTTTCTTTCAAGTGTTTTCACAAACCAGAAATTCCCCCTTGCTTGACCTTTGGTAATGTTTATGACACCATAAAGACCTAGCCTATCTTGTTTCTCAACCCTCACTATCAACAACATTCTCAAAATGAATCCACACATTTGACCTAGTATTTTTCTTAGCATGAATAGAAGGAACTTAACTACTACTTCTAGACCTAGTATTATGATTTGGAGAAGGTAGAGGACTTGTTATACCTTTAATTTTTTTATAGTTGAGCCAATAACACTTGCAGGAGTTTCACTTAGTAGAGCTGCACTACCAAAAAGGTTTGGCATTTACTTTGATGTGGGAATGGAAGCAATAGAACTAGACCCGGCAGCAACAAAAATAGACCCAACAATAGCAGAACTAGACCTTAATGTGAATAACGACTTGTCGGGGGGAGGGGGTGGAAGCACAGGAATTTGCACTTTTAGTATAGGTGTAATTCTTTTCTTCATAGCACCACTTGGTGCAATTGTTTTTGGTCTTTTAATGATGCACTCTTTTCCTTGCTTCACCATAATTCAAAGACCTAATAAAATTAATAATAGTCAATGAAACAAAATAAGAAACTAATAAAATAACAATAGAAATCAGAAAATAATATTTTCTGCTGAATCTAAAATAACTTACCAGTTATTTAGAAAAAACACATTAACATAATGAAGATGACCAATCCCAATTAAAATTTAGGAAACACACATTAACATTTTATGCAAATATACAATATAATATTAGTAAAAAAATTAGAAATTTATAACAATAACTAAGTAAACAAAAATTGACAATCAAACCCTAATAAAATAGTAAAAGCAACCTAATCAACTAACTAGAACAGCAAACCAACCTAATCAACTAACTAGAATAGCAAACCAACAAAAGCTAATCAACTAAAAATATGCAAATTTCATTAAATGGAATCAATTTGCAAAGCAAATACAATAGCATAATTATAAATAGTAGTAAAGTAGCTATTGAATATGCTACTAATTTTTTAGAAAAGTTCATTTTTAATAATAATACCTCATTAAATGCCCTAGCTGGCCTTTATTCTTAGCTAGGAGGAAAAAGGCTAATCAATTATCACACCTTCATGACCATTTTTGCTTTAAAATAATGAACAATTAAATTCAAAAATTAAATTCTAACATTAAAAGAACTAAATTCAAAAATTAATTAAATTCATGCGTCAACTGAAATAAGTTCAGATAATGATTTAAATTCAGATACAAATACTAACAAACTTGCATTACAAAAATTGGCAACCTACATGTTAAAAAAACTAATAGACTCTATTGATAAATTAAACATTCACTCACAGACTTACGTTGATTTTAAGATTAACACTATAAGTAAAATCTTGAGAGACCCTAAAATTAAAAAATTAAATAAAAAAAACCCTTACTACAACCATATATTCAATTTCAATAACAATTTATA
Organism: Reutealis trisperma; assembly: GCA_947687605.1. NCBI lineage: Eukaryota > Viridiplantae > Streptophyta > Magnoliopsida > Malpighiales > Euphorbiaceae > Reutealis > Reutealis trisperma. The sequence goes on from CANTUT010000008.1 coordinate 1,576,768, forward strand.
GACAAATCCTAAAATTAATAAATTAAATTCTAATTCATAACTCAATAGAAACAATTAAAAATCACAATCAAAGAATCAAAGGTCTAAAATTACTTACATGCATAGTTAAGTTCACAAGTTGTGATCTTAATATACTAACCTCCGGAATGGAAGCTTATAGAACAAGAGCTCAATACTCTTCTAGTCCTTTCTAATCACTCCCAAGCTCAACATTCTAGAACTAAAGCACTAGAAATTGGGTTTGCAATCTCTGATTTTTAGTTTCTGCATTCTATTAAGAGGGGTTTATTAAAGGGACTTCTTAAAAAGGAGAAATAAAATGGGGAAGGAGATTTTAGTGAGGATCAGTGGGGCATCTTCCATAAATTTTCTCTTTCTTCATTCGATTTGATAAAGAGGAACAAGGGAAGAAATTGAAAAATCGATATAATAGAAAATGTAGATTGTAATGGACTGAGATTTGAGGATACTGTCTGACTGGATAAGGAGAGGATGAAGCTAGAAGAAGATGACTAAGATAGAAGATGATTATAAAATTAGGGTTAGGTTTAATTTTGGTTTTGAGTAATCTGACCCTTTGAAGCTTTCACCTGATTAATCCCCACCATACCATTGTCTGTATGTCCCATTGCTTGCCAGCTGTATGTCACTTGCCTTAAAGACCATATATTATTATTATTATTATTATTATTATTATTATTATTACTATTACTATTCATTGGGGTTACCAATGGGCCTATTTAATATATGATTATATATCTTTTAATGGGATATATATATATATATATATATATATATATATATATATATATATATATATATATATATATATATATATATATATATATATATATATATATATATATATATATATATATATATATATATATATATATATATATATATATATATATATATATATAATTCATATTAAATAAAAATTTGGTACCGGTACATTTAGTAAAATACGATATAGCTCAGGTCGGTACAGTTCTCAATTCGGATATGAGTTAAGAATTAATACCATATTAAATTAAAATTTTTGGTACAATTCTCATCCTAAGTCCCAAATATTTTTATAGTTTAGTACTAAAACGGCTTGGTATTTTAGTACGGTTTGGTATTTCTAAATACCGGACTCAACTTTACTGCTGGATTTGGCTTTACTACTCCTTATGCTCCTTACTTTATTCCTATGGATCCTTTTCATCTACCTCATATTGTAGCCCTAGCTCATTTTCTATCTCCTTTTTTTTTTTTTTTTTTTTGCCATTCATGGTTGCCGCATTGCTGCATGTTACCTTTCTCTCAACTATTTTCCTTCTCGATTGATTTTCCCTTCATCTGCATGCATGTTCTTTATTTTTCTACTTTACATTCAAAGCATGCCTCATCTTTCCTTTCTTTGTTCTTTTTGGTTTGCTACTATTAATGTTTGTTGCAAATTGGATTTGGATGATGTTTTTATTTTAATTTTTTTTATTTTCTTTTGCATTTGTTTGCTTTAATCTCTTTACAGGATCTGAAAAAAAAAAAAACTTCTTATAGGGCCTGATGGGTGAGTCCACATTGATGCTCAATGAGCTATTTAGTGGTTCTCTTGGTGGTTTAGAAATGGGGTTGCTTTATGTCCTTTGTTGTGTTTCTTCAAAGTGAATATTGGTGTGGATAAATTTTTAGGTATCTTTATTTTAGCTTTTTAAAAAAAATTTCTATTTGTTTATTTGGTACATTTGAGCTATTTCTTTCCATGTTGTTGTTTTTATTTTTATTTTTTTGTGTTTATTAATATTTTTTCCTTTCATTTTTCTTTTGTAGGTTTTAGGTCTTTAGCTATGCATTTTGCTCTTTTTTTTTTAGCTTTCTTGGTGTAGTTGTGGCCTTTTATTGTCTATGGTTTTTTCTTTGTAGTTATATGTATCATGGACTTTTTTCTTTGATTTATGTGGTTTGTTCTAATTTTTTTGGTTGATATATTTTTTGTCTAAAAAAATTTATATTGTACATTATTTTTTTGCATGGTTGTTTCCTTGATTTTATTCTTTGTGGGTTTTATTGTCTTATAATTACACTTTATTCTATACAGTATATTATATTGTTTAGAATATTCTCTATCTATTTTTTTCATTTTTTTTGTAGTTGGGATTTGAGAATTCTGTTTGATGAATTTGTGTAGGCTTATCCCATTTTATTGGCTAGCTATATTTTAGTGTATCTATGCATTTTTCTTTCATAAATTTCTGCATTTTTAATTTATTTTTTTTTACCCTCTTATCAGTTTGATATGCAATTTTTTATTTCGTTTGTCTTTTCTTTTCATTATGTTAAATTGTTGGTCTATTTTGATTAGTCTTAATTTTTCACCTCTACTTTATTTAAGAAAAGTCTATGATTCATTGATATATGTTCTCTTATCTTTTGCCATTCTGACTTTTTTTTTTCCCCTAATAATCACACTTTGGTATAAATTTATTAACTTGATTATGTGTTTTTTTTTACTGTGTGGATTAATCATTTATCTGCTATATTATTTATTATAACCCTTTTTACAGTATCAATTGAGAGTTAATCTTTTTTGTTTTTGTCAATTTCATTGTAATGATTATGATGCAGTGATGATTATAGTGGTTTATGTTTCCCAATGCTTTGTTATCCTTTATTACCCTTCAGCTATGTATATTTTATAGCATATTTTTTTTTTAATTTTATGACATAATTTTTATGTTGTATATTTTATTATCTTTAATCAATTTAAAAAATCTTCTATCGTCTTTATATATCTTCTCACTAATTCATGTCTGTCATTCTGACTTTTTCCCTAATTTTAGGGAAAATAATCATTCTTTGGGATAAATTTATTAACTTAATTTTGTGTTCTCTCTCTCTCTCTCTCTCTTTGTTTGTTGTGTGGATTAATCATTTTTGTGGTATATTATTTATTTTAATCCTTTTTACTATTTCATTTGAGAGTTAATTTTCCTATTTTTTCAGTTTCATTGAAATGATTATGATACAGTGATGATAACAATATTTTATGTTTTTCGATGCTTTATTTCCTTTATTACCCTTCAGCTATGCATATTTTATACAAATAATTCTTGTGCTTGATATTTTTTTTTAACTAATTTAAAAAAATACTTTATGATCTTCCTATATGCTCTCGCTCATTCAAGCATTAAATACTTCCATATTCTGGAGAAGCAACTCCTAATACATGCTCTTTACTAACTCATGATGCCTTCCTTCATTATTTGGAAACTTTGCCTATAAATATTGGTATTATTTGAGTAATTGGTGTCATCAGTTCATTAACTGTGATGAAGTTGCTGAAATTATTGCTTAATTTATGGGATATTAGTTGTTGTTTGTTAAGACATTTTTTGTTTAGTTTAAAAAGAGTGAAACTCCTTGTTTTAAGTAAAAAGGAAGTTGTTGTTTAGTAGAGTTTAACGAAAAAAGTCACAATTTTCCAGTATAAATGGGCTCATGCTGAAACTAAAAGTGTGTATGTCAAAAGGAAGAGAAAAACGTATAAAAAAGAAAGGAGAGTTCATTGTGTTCAAATTGAAAAAGAGAAAAAAAAAAAAAAAGAAGAAGAAAAGAAGATGTTTGTTCTTGTTCATATGTTTGTGTATTTGTTGTATATCAGCATCTGTTTGTTAGTAAAAAGTGAAATTGTTCATTTATATTGAATTTTCTCATTGCTGTGTTTGTTTATTTGCTGTCTTCCTCTATTTTTTCTTTTTCTTATTTTGCACTCTCCTCTTCAAGTTCAACAAACTTCTCTAAGTATGTTTTCTTCCTCCTCATTCAATTCTTTAATGTTTGATGGCTGAAACAAATTTTTCATCTTAGAATGTTTGTTTGCTGCCATTAATCATTTATTATCCTCATTTAGTTAATATACACCTTCCTCATTATTTGCATTGATTGCATGTTTTGTAAGTTTTTATAACCTTTACGATTATTCTTTTATGTCATAGAGATTGTTGAATATATGCATGCTTTTCTTTAATTTTTCTACTATTACTTTTTCTATACTTCCATCACTATAGATCTACCTCTTGATTCTAAATTATTTTGGCCATTATGATTTGTTTATATTTTTTATCATCTTAGATTATTACTGATGTTCATGTTTCTATTTAGTTCTTCTTTTGTTGGTTTTGTTACATTTCTATTACTGTGACTTTGACTTTTTAATGGCATATCTTTTTGGTCTTGCTGTTCTATTTGGTTTCTTTTATTATTGTCTTATGTTTTTATATTCTGAATTTTGACTTCTATGTTGGTTTGTCATGTGTTTATTGGTTTATATAGAAACAAAGGAATATTTTTCTTTTGCCTAGCTTCCTCTGCCATCATAAGTCTTTACTTCTTATTTTTATATTTTGCATTCCTTTTAGCCTCTAATTTTTTTGTTATAGATATGATTATAATTTTTATTTGTTTTTTAAAATATTCGGCTTTTTAAAGATAAAGTGTGCTCTTTTAATGCTTAAAAAAATTTTAAAATCTAGGCTTGCAAGATATTGTTACTATTTAACCTACATGTACAGTATAATCAATTACCTTTTGAAAAAAAAAAAAACTTCTAAATTTTTTTGGTCCTATCAATTTCCTCTTTTGATTCATTTTCTGCTAATTTTTTACCTTCTTTTTCTTTTGTCTTTGGTTCATTATGCTGCCTTTAAACAATTTTTAGGGTTTCTTCATTATTTTTATATGTGGGTCTGAGGCCTCACCTCGCCCGAGCATTGGCCCCGTCCGCTAGAGGGAATTGGAATGCTCATTCAAGTTTAGACTCACGATAGAACCATTGAGTTCGGATTTGGTTGAAAAATGATTTTGAGAATCGCCACCCTAATTTATTTTTAAATAGGAAAACCCAATTTGACTCCAATTTATTAATTTTTTACTTTAATTTGCCTATGGATAAAATCACTAGTGTCGAACTAAGTTGAGTTCAAGGACTAAGTTTTTAGTTTTAAATAATCAAAATTTGGCTCTTAAGTTTAATTTGACTTTGAAAAATTGATTTCATAAATGACAAATATTATAAGATGATAATTGTAAATAAGATGAATGAATATGACATGAGTGTAAAGAGAAAAATAAAATATCCACAAATTAAAAAAGGAAAAGAGATTGATAGATATTTGGATTTGAGATTTGGGTTTATATTCTAAACATGCCTATATACCTCATTGAATGAAGATCAAAACCCATGTAGTTTATTCCACCAATAAGTGGAGGGGTTTAGGAGTTGATCATATTGATTTTTAGTTTGGGTGTTTTGAGAGTGAGGGAAAAAAGTTGATACCTTTGCTTTTAGTGGGCGGAGGATTTTACCAAACTAAAATTTCGTTTTATTGGAACCGGATAATTGGATGGATTGGAAAATTAATTAATTAATTAAAATAATTAATTAACTAATTAATATGATGAAAAGGATGGATGGATTAATTAATTAAAAAGATTAATTAATTAATTAATTGAGTGATTAAAAGAGTTTTAGTTAATTAAAAAGATTAATTAACTTAGTTAGGGTGAGGTAATTAATTAATTAAAAAGATTAATTAATTAATTAGAGAGTGATTAGAGGAAGAAGAAGAAAGGAATTTGAGGATAGCAATCTACTCAAATTCAAAAGTTGTGAAAAAATGAGAAGTGGAGGAGGGTATTTATAGGAAAAGTGGATGAGGGTAGTTTAGGTAATAAAAATGTGAAAAGATCATAAGAGATAGGGCTAGAAATGGCTGAAATTGGACTGAAAGAGGTAAATAGGTCATTTTCTACGCAGGTGAGGCCGACCAAGCGGTCAGAAGATTGCAGAACCTGGTGTGGCGCCGCACCAGGCTTTTACGGTACAGGGCATGAGGCGTCGCGCAGTTTTAACACGGTGCCGCACGCCTATCGTGCGGCATACCACGTGGCGCTGGCACATTTTTCAAAATTTCTCTATTTTTTTTTTAGAGATTAGTTGGTATGGAGGAGTTTAGAAAATTTAGATATCTGGTGACAATGTAAATGAAGTCTAAAAAATTTTTTTTTTCAGAGGCACTACCCCGAACTCCCACCCACTAACAGGTTAGCAGGACCACTATAATGGCTTCGTGTAATGCGTTAAACTCAGCAAATGCTAAGACTGCGGTTAGATGATAAGGGTGTAAAATTGAGGATTTATAGTGGGTTGATTATAATTAGTTTGTTTGATAGATAAATAAGATATTTTTGCAAATCATTATCTTCTCCTTTTTATAACTTTTGGGCTTGATGTTTTGTTCAACATTTTATGTAAATTTACAGATGCCTGTTACAGTTAAGGTCCCACTGCATTATACATTAGACTCTATCAAAGTCGATTTCATCACATTTCCTTTACAACAAAACAAAGCAAACAATGATGACAAAGGTGGCAAATGGATGGGATCTGTCATGACCCACTTATTAAGCCGTGACGATTCTAGGGTATAAGGAGACATAAAGTCACCTAAACCCATAGAAACCCATTTAACTTATAAACCTTTACCATACATCATGTATGACCTTATCCCAAGATCATAACCTAATTTCCTTTCATTGTTACTCATTACTTGCTTATCATTTCCCAATTAACTTAAAATACCATTTACAAACATACTATAAAATTTCTAGAATTTCATTTCATATCATTAGCCAAATGTACATAATTATTTTATACATTATTGTAATAGTAATTACAATATAATTTACAACACATGTAAACCTGATAATGTTTCCGTACTAAACCTTTCACTACCATAGAGCTCTAGAACAATAGTCTTTATAGTCAAAAATCACTATACTTGAATTTAGCAGAACGACTTATAAGCAGAAGAATATAACTTAGAAATTACCTTGCTGACACGTTGACTTTGCTTGAAAAATATAAACCATTAAAGAATGAGACAAAGTTCAGTGAGTACATAATAATACAATATATATATATATATATATATATATATATATATATATATATATATATATATATATATATATATATATATATATATATATATATATATATATATATATATATATATAGTGAGTACAAGGACCAATTTCATGAAGGACTCTTTATAACCATGGAATGATTTTAATCAATATTATCATTGTGGCTCAGTTTCTTATTTAAGATGGAAATACTATCTTTAGCAGAAATACCTTCTCTTAGGAGTAGGATGCTACCCACACATATAAATTCAAGAATGGTGGCCTAAGCCTTGCTCACTCACATGTATTACATTACATAAGACTGATTAAGTCTTAAGGTTAGGCGTTCCTCTTAACAGATATTGGGTACTCTCGCCCTACCTGCAGGCATATACCAAGTGCACATAGTCCAATGTATTACCCCATATCAGAAGGGGATTTCTGCTTATCAATAGACATTCAATAGGAAAGTTCATATAAGATTCACATTAAGGAATTCAATGATCACATCATGAATTCAATCATGATAGGTTGACAATAGTCAATTATCATCATGGAGCATCATATCAAATAGCTCAATGTTCAATAAGCAATTCAAGCTCATCAAGGAGTGAGAATATTTCCAACGATTATGGTTTGAACAATAAAGGTTCAAAGCATATAACACAAGTCATATTATATTATTAAGCACTCACCTCGAACTCTTTTTCTCCTATTTACATTTAACTCTGATGGTAGTAGTGCTCCTCGCACTTTTTGACAATATCCTTGTCCTTGTCTTTAGACTCTGCACATTTGCAATTTAATTGCACATCAATCATTTTCTTATCATAACATTTATTTAATTTAGTTTAACTTATTAACATTTCTATCTTATTTGTTAGGATTAACACTCTGAATGCCAATTAATTATAATAGCAAATATGAAATAATCACAAATGACAAATGAGAAATATCAAAAATAAGAGCGAAATTATTTATATTATTAAATATTTCGATGAGAGTATAAAAATCTAGCCACCTTAATAGTATCAAAATGCTTATAATAAAGCCTTAATGCACTAGCAATAAATAAAGACAATAACAATTATAAAATGCTAATTTGTGGCTTTTTCAAAGAACTCTCAAATGCTAGAAAAGGTAACAAAAGTTTTAAATTTCTTTTGTTTCTCTGCTCTCTTACCTCTTTCGAATGAGAAACTACATTATATATAATTACAATCATCTAAAATAGAAAAGGTGGTGAAGGATACACCTTAAAAGTAGGGAACAAAATTGTTAAAACAAACTTAACATTATAGGTTAATTTAGACAAATTAATTTGAGCCATTGAAAATTTAACATTATTCATTAAAGCACAACTTATCACTTTTAAAGTCAAGGTATACTATACATGTACTTGTTACTAATTTTAACACTTTCCTTAGTTGTCCTCCAAATGGCCCAAGCTATTCATTTAAGGAAGGATAATTCCTTTCCTCTTAATTTCACATTTCAACTTGAGTAACATCAATTTAAATACTTTCTAATGTTCAATAGAACTAATTCTACTTCCACCATCAAATTCCATAAATGAACCTAGTTCATTAATTTTGGGAAAAATCACTTTTACTAATCGAATTTCAAAATTAGCATTATACAAATCATGTGATTCTATTCTTAAGCTTAATTTTCCTTTCACTTTCATGAATTCAAATTCAATTCTCAAAATCTCCAATTTTTCCATAAACTCTAGAATTTGGGGAAACTATTAATTCCTCATCCAATCTTCAAATTGATCATGGAACTATGTAATTAGCATAATATAAAACCTATATGATCCTTCATTTATTAATACCTAGCATTAGAATATCAAGTTCCCCTTTCAAACTATATTATGCCTTTAAGATGTTCAAATCTTGAACCAAGTTTCTAAAGTTCATTTCAACACTTCCAATCCATTATTCTTCATCTAAAGTAATCATAGATGAATTCAAATAGAATTTAGAATACCTCCTTGGTCATTCACTATTATGGCCGAATTTCTCCTTATGTTATAAGAAGAATTTTATGCAACTAAAACACTAAAATCAACCTTAAAACATAAATAAGAAGAGGTGGACATGATTCCTTATCTTGGTTAGCTTTGATTTGCTAAGATTCTTATTGCTATTGACGTAGAGAGAAAACTTCTTTTGTCCTGGTGGAATTTTGGTGTAGAGATAGAAAAATGATAATCATAACATAAATTTTGTATATATATATGTAATAGGTTGGATGGTGGAGATTTCATCAAACTCAATCCAATAGCTAAGATTTAATCTTGATGGATGGCTATGATTTGATCAAGTTGGAGGGTTAGGATTTTCTCTATGATGGTGATGATCATCATTATATGACTTCGAAAGAACAAAATGAATGTAGACTTGGGACTGGTTGAAGTGAGAATTCAAGTTGGAGAAGGAATTAACTTAGTAAAAAATAGTGACTAGCTTTCTCAACATCTAACTTAGCCTTGGTTAGCTATTTCTAACTCTAGTTAAGTATATATTCATCCACTTTGCGCCTTATGGGCTGGCCATTCAATGGACTTAGGCTTTTGGACATTAACAAATCTATATACACACATTTCAAATTCGATAACTCAATACATTTTTCATTTCGTTTTTTTTTTCACTTTAATATACATAATTCTATCTTCCAATACCACTGCACATTCTAGACATTGCTAGATAAATTTTATACATATCATAATACACATTTACTAGCCCTTCCATGGCATTGTTTAAATATGTATATTATGTAAGCTCATCGGGTCAAACTAAGTTTAACCTTCATTATACCATTGTAACTTTGATTGAATTCAACTTCCCATATCACTATCATTATCTCCCAATGTCTTAGGAGATGTGAATACCCATTTACTAGCATTTTAGATTTATATTTCAAATAACTTATTAACATAGTCACATTAAATCAAATTCAGTTTGACTTTCACTTTATCATAAGGGTGCTTATCAAAATTGATCGCATTATTTACTTATTGTCACATTATCTATTAAAATTACTTTTTGTGATATTCTTATGGTTCTGTGGTGTCAGAAAGGCTTGGAATAGCACAATATGTATGAACATTACAGTGCCTCCATTGCTAACTCTAATAGGTTAGAGAAATCTTGAATATTACAGGATCCAATGGGTTTATATCTAGTTACTATAAATTTAGATTGGATCATTTCAAGTATTTTTATGTGAGTTTCGATTAAGTCATTTTGAATTACGTACAAATAGATTAAATTAAATATCATATAATCCAAAAAGAGAATTTTAGATTAAATTCGAGTTGAATTATAGGTTTTGAGTCAAGTCGAGTCAAACCATTTAGAATATTATTTTTCTTAAAATAAAAAATATTTTAAAAATAACTTTTCACATCAAATTTCAAAAAAAAAATAGAAAAAAGAGATAAAACAATTTATTTTTAATGCTTAAGTCTAATAGCATTAAGTATTTAATAAAAAAAATTTATTTATTTTTAATACATCCAAATAAAATATTAATTAAGCCTATAAATAGTCAATCAAAAAAAATTTTTTTTTTATATATGCACATAACATAATAAATCAATAAGTATCAAATTTTTATTCATAAATTTGTCTTAAATAACATTCATATTCAAGCAAGATGAAAAGTAAATAAAAAAAATAGATTGAATTGAATGTATAATAATAAAAATAATTTGTTGTAAGAACCAAAACTTTTGTAATATGATAATATTTTTTTCAAAAAAATACTAAAAATTTATTTAAAAATATTTGTTGTTTATAAATTTATATTGAGTTAATCAAGTTAGGTCGTAAGGTTGGGTTTTGGGTCAGGCATTAGGTTCGATGGGTTGACTCATGATTTTGGGACGTTGGGTTTGGGTCATTCGAATTAATTGGAATAATTTCGAATTATATGTTAATTTGAATGGATTATAAGTTGGATTTAAGCGGATAAGTTAAGGGCTATGATAAGAATTTGCTACCTCTAAAAACAAGAAATTGAACAAAGCAGAAATTCTTCATCTTTTTTTATCTATGTGAATTAATATCTCACTTTCTTTTTTTTTTTTTTTGTTGGCATAATTAGCCTTTAGTTGAGCAGTATTAGAATTATCTTCATGGCAAATAGATCTTAGACTATGTTTAGTTCGCAAAATAAAATGTATAAAGAATAGAATAACTATTCTTGAGAAATAGAATAGAGTAGGAATAGAATAATTATTTCAATTTCATAATTTGATTCATAGTATATAATAATTATTCTATTCACATAAATGACCATAATGTCCTTATAAATTAATTTCAATATTAATAATAAACTAAATATAATTTTACCAAATTTTATTTAAGAAATAATTTAAATGCATAATAAATAAAATTTTTATTTGACTTAAAATTTAAAAAATAAAAAATAAAAAAATCTAAAAAAATAAAGCAATAGTAGTTAATTTGAGTTTGCCAATATTTTTTAAGAGTAAAAATAAAAATACTTTATTTCATAGTTTAAAGAGTACCAATTCTTTAATTTTTTGTGAAATATATATTTTATGAAAATTGTGGAATTGCTATTTCATAAAATTAGTATTTTGTTTAATATTTGAACTAGAATAACTATTCCATATGGAATAGCTATTCTATTTCTTAACTATTTCATGAACCAAACATAACCTTAAATTCGAATCTTACTTGAAGCTAAATTTAAAATGGCAGATAGGATGGTAATTATGAAAACTTGTAAGTTGGTCCATGAATTAAAGCCAGTGTTGTTAATGATCGTGGTTTAATTATGTTTTATTGTGGTCTTTATCTTCTACAAATTGGTAGCATTTGATGGTATGATCTTAAGAATGCTGAATGCCTACATATTCATGTTTGTATATGCTTTCTTGATTCCTCTAGCTCTTATCTTTGAGAGGTAATTAATTAATTAATTAGTATAGCATTTTTTTATTTGATTATGAGGATTTAGCTCGAAATATCACAGACGAATTTGGAGGGGTGGATACATATGTTCTTTTGCTTGGTTATGCTCTGCACTAAGGACAATCTGCTGCTGCTACCGTCTATGGATTTGGAGTTGTAAGGGTTTGTGTTATGCTCTGCACTAAGGGATGTTTGCAGGCTATTGCAGTCCTAGTATACCTAAACACTATTTTCCAGGCTGCTTATGTACTCTTTCTTCTATTGTATTTTTTTCCGAGGTTTGCAGGTTTTTTACATAATATCGTGATACATAATTTTCTTCAGGTGTAGTTGGGTAAAGCTTATTGACTTAAATATGTTGCATATCAATGTTATACTTTTCCACATTCCATCGTATTAATAAAATTAACTATTATATTATAAAAAAAATATCACATACGATTTTAATATTATTAAATTTAAGATTAATTGATTATTCAAGCACAATTTTAATGTCCATAATGACAGTAATTCGATCTCTATTGTTTTTACTAGAATGGATTAAGTCAGATTAGTATGAATTCAGGTCATCCTTTTTAGGTGAGTTTGGGTCGACATTTCAAATTATAGGCCAATCAGGTTGATCCAAAAGTAGAAATTTCAGGTAAATTTTAAGTTGATTTGTGAGTAAGTCAGATTGTGTCATGTATAATTTTATTTTTCTTAAAAGAATTATTTTGAAAATAAAATTTTCATGTGTAATTTAAAAAATAAAAAATATTAAGGTTAATCATGATTTATAATTATAATTAGACAATATATATATATATATATATATATATATATAAAGTATTAGGAGTAGAACTTAAAACCTTATGAGGTCCCAAATCTACTTTAAAGAAAAACTATTGGAATTATGGGTAAGACTAAATCGGGTTTGAAAATATATATTTAAGGCAGACTTAGACATGTAAAAGACTTAGACTCGATTAATTAGGCCAAGTCAAGTTTGAGCATAATATAAAAATATCTGGTACTCTACGTGGCCTATAGGATGAAGATCTCTAATTATAAGTATTTAATATAATTTATTTTTAACTCTTAAATATAACAACATTAAATATTCAATCAAAACTTTTTATTTATTTTTACTATATGCAAATAAATTATTAAACTTACAAATACCAAACAATTTTTTTTTTATTTATGCATATAGCATAACTTATTTATTTACCTGATCTGAGAGTTTATTTTTAAAATTAAATTCAAAATGACTTAAATTTAATCTAAAATTTATAGTGACTTAACTCGAATCCACAGATAAAAAAAAAAAAAAAAAGGGCAATACTTGAAATGACTCCACCTAACCCTACTCGGTTGCCACTTCTAGATTCGACCCAATTAATAATTCAAGTTTTACCCCACCTATCTCTTTAATTTATTGCCTACATATTTTGGTGATGTTTTGGGTATCATATTCCAAGGAACAGTAATGGAAGATAGGATGATAACTACTATGATATGGCGTATGTAATGAATCCTTTTCTTTCTTTTTTTCTTTCCTTTATAATTTTGGTGTTATTGTGCAACTCAAAAGATATAAATGTGAAATCTATATCTCTGTATATTTATATCTATACTAGGATGGCAACTGATTGAGTATTGCAATACACGAACTCGACCCAATACACATAATTTTTTATCTAATTTGCGATCCACCCTACTTAGGTCGGATATAACCAAACAACATTCTCCCAAAAAAATTAAAAAACTCTTTAGAAAAAAACCTAAACTTATATAAAATCAGTTCATCACTTTTTTTTTTCACATAATTATATTTCTATATATTCCAATTAAAATTTATATAGATCATATTGTTATGGTGTCCCTTTCACATAGAAAAATCCACGTGTATATGTAAAGAAGAAAAAAAAAAAGTCAGGAAGAAAAAAATTAAATCAATGCCTAATTATTTGATAAAATTTGTCAAAAAAATAAATATAATATTTGTCAAAAGTGGAGAAGGCAAATTGCTGCATGATAATTTTGCATGGCTATAACAAGGCATGCAATTGAAGGCCTAATACAGAGATTTTGCATAGAAATACAATAGGCACTAGAGAAAAGTTTTCTCTGAAGGAAAAATAATTTAGAGAGAGTTTTTGAGAATTTTTATAAAATAATTCCTAAAAGGGGAGTGACAAAATAGTGAGAAAAATACTTTAGATATTTTTGGGAAACACGTTGAGTGTTATTATTTTGGTGAGATCTCATTTTAAACTCTCTTGTACCTACTATTTTTAATAGTAAAAGTTTTTATTTGGAGTTTGTTCCGTGGATGTAAGCCAAAATTAAAGGTGAACCACGTTAAATTGCTAATATCATTTTTGTTTATTATTATTATTTCGTATTTATCTTGTTGATTATATCCGCTGTGCCTAACACATATATATAATATCTTTTTATTATTTTTAATTGGTCCATATATTTTTATATTAACATTCAAAATTATCAAAAAACAATATTTAAATTTAAAATCATCATCATCATAATAATAATAATTTGCGTATGTTGAATATCTTAAAAAAGAAGTTTAATAAAAAATTAATCAAAACCGCACAAAATATGGACCCTCAACTTGTTGCGGAAATTGATACCGGATTAGAGCAAAATCGCAGCTAATAATTTGAGAAAAATAATAATAAAGATTTATGGACACACAGATTTTACGTGGAAAACCCCCAAACAAATTAGGGTAAAAACCATGGGCAAAAATATAAGAATTTCACTATGAGAATAATAGGAATTACAATCTCTCTATTTATAAAGGAGAAACAATTTTAATTCTCTCTTTATAATAGGAAATTAATCACTCTAACTCTCTAAATATTTTCTCTCTAACTCTCTAATTTTATTCTCAAAATGGGATGATTTTAGGCCTTGTCTTCATGGCTATTTATAGCCATCCAAGAAACAAAAAATTCAAACCAATTAGTTGTTAATTGGTTGGCTTCAATTTCCTTTTTTGGTGTGCTATTCTATTTCAAAATTTAGTGCCTCTTTTGTTGACAATTAACTAAATTTGGTGCATCTTTTGTTGACAATCTCCCACTTGAAGATTTGATTGAGGATCAATCAATCTTCACACCATTCTCTCTATCTTGCCATTTCCATGTTGCTTATATCTCTACTAGGCCACTGGAGGATCGACACCAAATAAACTTGTCAGTATTGACTGCCTTTGTCATAAAATATGCCAGGTTCTCTTTTGTATGAATTTTCCACATATCCACTGTTCCTTCTTCCACTTTCTCATGAACGAAATGGTATTGAACTCGAATGTGCTTTGTCTTTGAATGAAAAGCTGGATTCCTTGCAAGATGCAAGGCACTCTGACTGTCACAAAACAAAAAAATCTTTTCCTGTTTGTGCCCGAGTTCTTCCATTATCATTTTCAACCATATTGCTTCTTTACTGGCTTGTGTAGCTGCTGTATACTCTGCTTCTGTTGTTGATGTAGCCACAACTGACTGCAGTTTTGAAACCCAGCTTACTGCTCCTCCAGCAAGAATAAACACATAACCTGTAGTGAATTTACTTTTATCCAAATCACCTGCATAATCTGAGCCAACATACCCTCTGACAGTAAAATCTAATCCTCCATAACATAATGCAGCATCTGAGGTCCCCTTAATATATCTTAAGACCCTTTTCACAGTATTCCAATGCTCTCTACCAGGATTCGCCATGTATCTACTAACCACTCCCACTGCATGTGCAATGTCTGGTCTTGTACAAATCATAACAAACATTAAACTTCCCACTGCTGATGCATATGGTACTCGAGACATCTCCATCCTCTCTGCTTCACTGCTAGGACTCATCTTGGAGGATAACTTGAAATTAACAGGAAGTGGGGTAGAAATTGGCTTACAATCTTGCATGTTAAAGCGTCGCAAGATCTTCTTCAAATAATTCTTTTGAGAAAGCTAAATCTTCCTATTATTTCTGTCTCGGTGAATTTGCATCCCTAGAATCTTGTTTGCCGGTCCCAAGTCCTTCATTTCAAACTCCCTAGCCAACTGAGCCTTTAGTTCTCTGATATGATCTTTGTTGGGGCCTGCTACCAATATGTCATCAACATACAATAGTAGAATGATGAAATCATTATCTCCAAACCTTTTGAAATAGGCACAAGGGTTTGCATTTAATCTGCTGTATCCAAGGCTCATAATGAAGGAATCAAATCTCTTATACCAACACCTCGGCGCCTGTTTGAGACCGTATAGAGATTTGTTCAACCTACAAACCAAGTTCTCCTTTCCATGTTCTTCAAATCGTTCTAGTTGGAGCATATAAATTTCTTCTTCAAGATCTTCATGAAGAAAAGCAGTTTTCACATCTAACTGCTCTAGGTGTAGGTCGAGAGTAGCACACATTGCCAGAACTACTCGGACTGTATTAAGTCGAACTACAGGTGAAAATATCTCATTGAAGTCTATGCCTTCTTTTTGAGCATACCCTTTTACCACCAGTCTTGCACGATACCGTTCTACTTGGTCATCACTATTTCGTTTGATCTTGAAGACCCATTTATTGCCAATAGGCCTTCTTCCTTGTGGTAACTGCACAAGCTCCCAAGTCTTGTTTTTATGAAGAGCTTCCATTTCCTCCTGCATTGCTGCCATCCACTGAGATGCATCTGAACTATTCATTGCTTCTTGGAGAGTTGATGGCTCCCCTTCCTCTGTTAGAAGACAGTATGCAACATTACTCCCTATAAAATAATCAGACTGCCAAGCTAGTGTTTTTCTTTCACGAGTTGACTGTCGAACTTCTGTAGTTTCAAACTCAACTGGTTCTCGTTCCTCAATTTCTGGTATTATTTCAGAAGAATCCTTTGAATCAGACTCTTTTTTCACCTGTACCATTGTAGTTTCTGGACCTTCATTTGAACTGCTACTATCACCTTTCTCTTGCAGCTTCCCTTCTGCAAATATCACATCCCTGCTGATGACGAACTTATGGGTAGTGGGATCCCATAGGCGATACCCCTTTACTCTATCAGCATAACCCAGAAATATGCATTTTCTGGATTTTGGATCTAACTTTGTAGTTTCTTGAGTGTTGTACATCACGTACACAGGACTTCCAAATACATGGAGGTTTGAATAATTAGCAGGCTTTCCGTCCACATTTCTATCGGTGTTTTCAACTCAATTGCAGTTGATGGTGACCGATTGATCACATAACAAGCGGTGTTGACTGCTTCTGCCCAAAATATTTTTTCTAAACCAGCAGCTCCCAACATGGCCCTTGTTCTTTCTAACAGGGTTCTGTTCATCCGCTCTGCCACTCCATTTTATTGAGGAGTGTATGCCGTAGTAAACTGCCTCTTAATACCTTTTTGATTACAAAACTCAGCAAACTCATTGCTGGTATATTCTCCTCCATTATCTGTCCTCAAACACTTGATCTTTTTCCTAGATTCAAGTTTTACCCGCGCTTTGAATGCTTTAAAAACTGAAAACACATCTCCCTTTCCCTTGATAGGAAATACCTAACATCTCCTAGAATAATCATCTATGAAGGACACAAAGTACTTCGCTCCTCCCAGGGATGTAACTGGTGCTTGCCATACATCAGAGTGAACTAATTCTAGAACTTTCTTGCTTCTAGAATTTGATGTGTTGAATTTTAACCTATGCTGCTTACTTGTCACACAATACTCACAAAAAGGTAAAGACACCTTAGTGAGTCCTGGAAGTAGATTCTGTTTTACAAGAGTTTTCATTCCCTACTCAGACATATGCCTAAGTTTCTGATGCCACATTATTGTAGATCTTTCAGTTGAACTGCTTGAAGCAACAGATGCTTCTCCTTCTTGTAGAGTCTCTCCCATCAGTGAATACAAATTTGCATCCATTTTCTATCCTTTCATAAGTACAAGCGCACCATGGATTATTTTCTTAGTCCCATTCTGGGTTTCGATCCTACACCCAAGATCATCTAGTTGTCCTTCAGACAACAAATTCTTTTGCGAGCCCTCTACATGTCGCACGTTTTGAATAGTGCGAGTTGTACCATCATACATCTTCAACTTGATGGTTCCAATACCGACAATCTTCAAGGCATGATTATTTACTGTGTACATAGATCCTCATGAGATAGGTTCATAATGATGGAACCACTCTCTTCGAGAGGTCATATGAAATGAGGCTCCAGAGTCAATGAGCCATACATCAGCAAATCTTTTTCTGCCTTCTGAAGTCATCGCTGCTTCACAACACAAAGCTTCACCTTCATTTGAGATAGATGCTATATTTCCATGAGGACTGAAATTTTTATTTAAACTCTAGCAATCCTTCTTCAAGTGACCCTTCTTGCCACAATGGTAGCACTTCGTGTTCTTCTTACTTCTTGATTTGGACCTACCATGATTTTGGCTCCCACTTGAGCCACGTTCCATTGATCTCCCTCTTATCACCATTAGCGCCTCCGCTTGCTACGAACTAGCCAATCTGTCTTGCTTATTTTTGCGTCGATTTTCTTCTTCCAGAATAGCAGCTGCAATATTATCAAAAACTAGATTGTCTGTATTGTTTGTTAGATTGATGATGAGTTGATCATATGAATCTGGTAGACTTTGAAGTAGAAGTTCAGCACGCTCTTGTGACTCTATTTTATAACTCAGTGATGTGAGTTGAGAAAACAGAGTATTCAAGGTGTTAATGTGCTCCGTCACTGAAGTAGATTCTGACATCCGTAGAGTATATAATTTCCTCTTAAGAAAAATCTTGTTGTGAAGTGACTTGGCCTCGTATAATTTTTCGAGATGATCCCAAATCTCTTTTGCTGTTTTCTTCTCCTCTATGTTAGATAATATCTCATCTGCAACTGCCAGATGAAGATTTGCAACAGCATTCCCATCCATCTTATTCCATTTGTTGTTATCTGTGATCTTCGCCGGCTTATTGCTAATGGCCGTCAGGCAATTATCTTTTCTTAAGATAACCTTCATCTTTAATTTCCACAGTGAGAAATTTCTCCCGTTAAATTTTTCAATCTCAAATTTTGCCGCCATTGCTTCTATCACGAACTTTTGAGCAAATCTAGCTCCCACTATTTCACGTAAATAGTAACTGTATACTGGAATAGTGACCGTAGTCCGTGAACAATACACCAGATAAGTTCCCAGGAAAGAGAGGTGGGTCACAATGGACACACTTAAATACCAAGTCTTTCCTTAGCCAGAACTTTTCCTAGACATGTATTTTCACACTACCACACTTATTTCCAACTTACCCGTGAATAGTGCCAAATTGTATAGTACCTCAAAGTACTATTCGCAATAATAATTTTCCAAAAAAAATTTTTCTGATGTGGAAGATCAGTTAAAACTGCAACCACAGAGCATACTCTTATTTTTCAAGAAAAATTAAAACCAATAGCTCTGATACCACTTGTTGTGAAAATTAATACCGGATTAGAGCAAAATCGCAGCTAATAATTTGAGAAAAATAATAATAAAGATTTATGGACACACAGATTTTACGTAGAAAACCCCCAAACAAATTAGGGTAAAAACCACGGGCAAAGATAGAAGAATTTCACTATGAGAATAATAGGAATTACAATCTCTCTATTTATAAAGGAGAAACAATTTTAATTCTCTCTTTATAATAGGAAATTAATCACTCTAACTCTCTAAATATTTTATCTCTAACTCTCTAATTTTATTCTCAAAATGGGATGATTTTAGGCATTGTCTTCATGGCTATTTATAGCCATCCAAGAAACAAAAAATTCAAACCAATTAGTTGTTAATTGGTTGGCTTCCATTTCCTTTTTTGGTGTGCTATTCTATTTCAAAATTTAGTGTCTCTTTTGTTGACAATTAACTAAATTTGGTGCATTTTTTGTTGACACAACTAATTGAACAATACAGTGGTATTCAAAATATATTTTTAAAGTCTCCTTCAAAAAAAAATAAATAAAGTTATTATTTTAAAGCTATACTAGAAAAGAAGAGAAGAAGAAGAAAAGAGTGTTATAAAGCTAAAGGTGAATCACTCTATTTCCATATGCTTTAAGGAATTTTGCTGCAAGGCATGCCTTGTGACTATAACAATTCATGTCGTCTTTCATAAAGCATTTGACTAACTTTAATTTTATGTTACTAACTTTCCAGGTTTTGGAATCCTAACTTATTTGTACAAAATTGAATGACCTAAGAAACTTACGTCATTTTCAGGAGAAAGAAACAAGAAACTTGAATTGAAGCTGAAAATGCTTTTCCTCGTATTTTCCTTAAATCTTCCATTAATTTAAATGATTTGATGATAAGGTAGTTTCTACGTGTAATCAATAATTGCAAAATTCTTTACTATATAAAAGAGTTTAGGGGCGGCGCGCAATTTTGAAAGAATTTAGGTAAAATCATAAAATGAGATCTTCAAACTAAAAAAATACAATATAAATAAATAAATTAAAATTAAAATCATTTTTTTTATTTAATTTTATAAGTAGTTTCTTCTGCCTTAATCACTACTAGTAATTAGTTAGTTAATTAATTAATTATAATTCAACAAACCCCACTATTATATAGAGACGTTTTCTGTCAGAATTTTGTCTCCTGGTGTTTGAAGCCAATTTTATTACCTCTAATATTCACGTATTCTTGTGATTAATTATTTTGATGGATTTGATAAATAAATGTTTCTTTATGGAAGATTTGATAAATAAAAATTAAGAAAATGATAAAGAAGAAAGCCATAATAAGATTTATTTTTTTTTTTTTCACACCATTGAACTATCAATATGAGAGATGAATGAGAGAATCAAACTTCGATTTCTATTCGTAAGTGGTGGAAGAAGGAAATGAAATTAGACATAAAATTGATTTTTTTATTTGACAATCATTATATAATTTTATTGCATTTCCCCAATGGTAAAAATATTATAGAAATATAATTAATTGTTATAGGCTTAGTTTTTTCTTTAGCAATAAAGTCGGATCACAAACTAATTTTCATGCATCATATTAAATTCTCCTTCCTAATTTAGTAGTGGTCCGATCTTAAAGGCATAAATATGGCCTGACTCTAAGAATCGAATCCATGTTAATAAAAAAAGAACAATAGTCTTTCTTATCAATCAAGCTAACGTTAAACGTTATGACTTTTTTTTGCCCTTTCTTTTTGTTTTTTCAACTTAAGCATGCAGCAAGCTAATATAATTGAGCTTGTTTGTTTTATTTTATTTTTGGAAATTTGATTGGAACACAAACTTCATACTTTTTTTTTTTTTATTTTTTTTATCATGGAGACAACTCTAATATTATTAAATTAAAAACCCATTGGTTGTAATTTTGCCATTGAGGACATTTTAGTCTTTTTAAGCGAAATTAAATAATTCTATATCTTGAAGTGGTCATTATGTGAATTAATTTTAATATCATGAGTTATGAGAAAAAAATTATTACTTTTAAAGTAAATATAAAATATAGATGTTAAATTATTATTTTAAATAATTATCAAGGATTAAGGACCCTTTATATAAACTCCACAAGGAGCCTCTATGAGAGATGATATATATTTTTAATACAAGCTTTTATTTAGTTTAAGAGGTTGTAGTTTGTTTTGTTTTTGTTTTTGTTTTTTTTTAATTAAATGATGAGCAGAATTTTCAAAGATGCACCTGAATATTCACATAATTAAAATGAGATTAAATGATTTTAATAAGTTAATTGATTAAGTTTTTACCAGACTTATGTAGTTAATCCCAATTTACCTACATGTGAATCATGCCCTTCAAATTTAAGTCATGACATTTTTATATGATAATGATTAACAATATAACAATATTCATCTTAAATTTTAAAATAAAATCAATAAATTTTAGTTTAGTTTGACTAGAACTCGTGACTATCACTAACAAAATAATAATAATAATCACCGTAATTTTATTAAGTGGTGTATAGTGTTTCTGTATTGTGTGTGTTTAAATTAATTGTAAAAAAAAAAAACATTTCACTTTAAATAAATGAAGCAAAACATAATTAGTTAATTAATTAAGTGCCTTTCTGATCTGAATATCAAGCAACTTGCTTTGAAATCCAATAATAATATGATTGGAAACGACTCTTAGAAAAGTCAAATCAGATTTGCAACTAAAAATCTTAACACAAAATTAACTTATAATTAAGCACCTTAATATAATGTGATTTGAACGCTATAAATATATGAATTTTTTATAAGATCAAACATCACAAAAAAAAATTATAAGTTTAAAAAATTCAAATAAGAATTAAACTTGAGAAAAAACTCAAATAAATTTTATTAATAAAATAAGTCTAATTACAAAAAAAAAAAGCTTAATTAAGAAAAAAAACTTCTAAAATAGAAAAATAATTTAAAATTTGTATTAAGTCTTAGACTAATAAAAAAACACTAAAATTAACAAAAATATGAAAATAAATTGTTGCAAATAAGTTTTAGACTTCATATATAATATAGCCAACTCATTAACATAGAAACCAACTTAATTAATTTAAATTTGAGCTTAATAAAAATAAATAGGCTTCTTGGATCTCACAAAAAGAAAAGAAAAACTCTCTTTCAATTTAAAGAATTTCCAATTATATATATCTAATAAAAACTATAGTCAATATAAAAGAATAAGGTCTTTGGCCAGCCCGAAATATAATTTCCATGAAAAAGATTTGAAGTTGATGCAAATTTCTGGATAAGCTATGAGAGAAGTGGTGGCCAAGACTAATACTCTGCAACAGAACAGAGAGACGACCAGAAGATAACTAGTCACTGGATACATCCATCTTTCCCAATTCATTCATTTTTAACTTTCCGCCCTAGCCTCCTCCCTTGGAAAAAGGGTCCTCTTTGTCCCTGTATCACTAATAATAGCATAATCTTACCCCTTTTTTTTTTTTTTTTTTTTTTAACTCATAACCCCAACAATTTAAAAAAAAAAAAAAAAACTATTTTCTAAAAAAATTATAATATGCTGGAAAGGAAAACTCATTGGTATTTTTTAAAATATAATGAATATCTACTATTTATATTAAATTTTAAATACAAAATAATTATTTATAATTAATCTAATAAAGTTCTGATTGAAATTTGTGTGACATAATTTATTTTATAAAATAAAATATTTCTAAAACTTAAGCATTCATGAGTTTTTTTATTATTTGAAATTGTCTTAATTGATGTTACTCCATTAATTATTATGCAATTACTTTTGTAACAAGTATCGCCTGATAATGTTAATAAAAAAAAAAATCAAGTACCTAATAATTCAATTATACTTGTGGGTGAAAAGGATTTATGAAAAATAATTTACTTTTGGGTGATAAGGATTTATGAAAAGTAGAGAATTACTTATGAAAAATTTCTTTTTATATTAATCTTATAAGGTGTTTATATTTAATTAATTTGAGATTTTTCACCTATATTGTATTTTTAATATTCTCCTAATTCCTAAAGTGATAATTGAATCACGATTTTTTTTTTTTTTTAATGAAAGTCTAATTGATATTTTCAAATGAATGATGAAAGTGGAGATGAGGAAAAATTTAAAAGTCCATATCAAGCGAAGAGAAAATTGAAATCCAAGAGGCAATTAATTTTAAGTCAAGTGGACTACAAATAATAATAATAATAATAATAATAATAAATAGGCCAGTTTTAGGATGTCTTGGAGATAATTTCTTTCACTCATTTTAACCTACTATAGTAGGTTATTAACAGTTAAAATATAACATATTATTCAAGTTGTAGCTATTAGTTTCACTTTATGAACACTTTAATTGTATATGTATTTTAATCAAATTAAAATTAAAGAAAATATATAAAAATACCTGTAAAAAATATTTAAAATGCACTTAAAAATTAGTTTCATACTGAAATTTTTTTAATAAAATCTATAATTTTATAATATAAATATGTAATTTCATATAAAATTATATGTTATTTTACAGATTACTTTTACTTTTGATATTTTTCTAATTGACGCTAATCAACTATAATTTTAACAAAATAGATTAATAAATTTTTTTCTTAAATTTTATGACTGTGTTATTCCTTATTATTGATAAAACTATAATTATTAATTTTAATCATAAAATTTTATAAAAAATATTTATTAAACAAATAGTGTAATTAAAAAATTATTAAAATTATCTATTGCACTTCCAACCTTTTATATATATATATATATATATATATATATATATATATATATATATATATATATATATATATATATATATATATATATATATATATAAGTTTTTTAAATTATAAATAATAAAATTAGTGAGAGTAATTTAGTAATATCATTATTTAAAATAGGGGTAATACAATAACATCTACGGGTATGTACTATTCAGTTTAAACCAAAAAACTGAACCGAACCAAAATTTAGTTCTGTTTTTGGTTTTTATTTTTAAAATTTTAAGAAATTTTGGTTCGGTTCGGTTTTTATATGAGAAAAAATCGAACCGAACTAAATTATACATATATATATATAATATGTCATGAAATGTAAATAATTTCCTTTTAGTTTAGTGGTAAGTAGATATTTATTATTTTAAGGTTCCAAGTTTTTTGACACACGATAATTTTAATTTTTTGGTTATATAATTAAAAAAAAAAAAAGAAAATTATGCATTACTGAGGAATCTAACCCATACCTTCCAGATAAATTAACTATATATCATCCACCCAAGCAGACCTCAAAATTAAAAGCAAAAATTATATATATATGGTTACCAATTTACCAAACCAAACCTAATATTTTTAATTCAGTTCTGTTCGAAAACCGAACCGACCGAATGCTCTACCCTAATAACAACATATTTTTAGTAATTGCAATTTAATCTAAATAAGAAAGTGCACAATTTTTTGCCACTTTACCAATTTAAAAATTTTAGAATTAACTTTTAATCATATTATAGTGCAATTAATCAGAAATTCATTGAAAATCAATTAATAATGATAAGTTTAATAAAAATAACAATAAATTTTTTTTAATAACATACTAATAAATATATATATTTAATTATAATTCATAATATATCATAAAAAGATATATATATATATATATATATATATATATATATATATATATATATATATATATATATATATATAATTTCACATAAATATCAAAATAATGATAGTAAAAATTAACGAATTAAAATTTAATTTACATATTAAAAATAAATAAAATTGGTTAGAATAAAAAACTTTATTTATTAGAGATAATAACTTAATAAAAAAATTACAGGTGAATAAATGTAATGACTATAATTAAATTTACATGATATAATAATTTTAAATTAATTGAAATAAATGATCTTTTAGATACCTTAAAAGCCCTCTAATAAATAATATAATAATATTATGAATTCGTCGTGTCAACATTACGTAAGTCTTTTTGTTTTTTTTTTGGCCCAAATCGTTATGTAAGTCTTGTTAATGGCGTATAAGTTTTATCATCTCTCTAAACTGATAGAATAAATCACATGATCTATTTTTATGAAAAAATTTTATTAAAATTAATTTCATAAAACTCAAATAATTAAATCATCAAACTAAAAAATACCTTTTTATACTCTACCCTAAATTATAATAATTTACAAATTTTATAAAAAAATAAATACAAATTATAATACTTATTCCGTCTCAAAAAATTATTCACTTTTTTTATATAATTTAAAAAAATATTATTAATTATTTGTCAACTCGTAAATTTTATTATATTTTCCACTTATATCATTGTATATACTAATTTATTATTATCTTTATTATTAATTTTAATAATACACATATTTCAATTAATAAAAATAAAATAATAAATATTTATAATTATTTTTTAAAATAGATAAATATTTCAAGACATTTAAAAATATATATATATATATGTTTTGTACGAAGGAAGTAACATTTTTATTTTTTCAGTGATCCCACTGTTATATGCAATGTCTGAGGCCACTGCATACGTAAGATGTGGTCGAATCTGTGGACGATGTATGCCAGGTTCGCTGATTTTTTTTTAATAATTTATTTTTTCTTTTTAAGTAAATTAAAAAAAAAATGAAAATTCTTATGCCAAATTCCTTTTTTTTTTAAAAAAAAAACAGTGCCTAATTCCTTTTTGGTGGAGTGTAAGGTTACTTTATCTCAATACACAAAGTACAATAAATTTTTTTTTATCTGTTTAAAGAAAATCAATTTTATACATTTAACCTAATTAAGTAATTGATTTTTTTTTTTTTTTTTATGGTGAGGAGAAAAATTTTTGTGTAAAATTTAAAGCATAAAATTTAATTGAATACTACTAATACTTATCGTAATTAATTATATTTGTAAAGAGTTGGTATCAATTTTCGATTTTTTTATTTTTTGAAAATAATTGTTAATCTCTAAATAATTGAATCTAACTCAATTCAAAAATTATTTAAAATATTTTCATGGTGTAATCTAGTTATTATTTCATCTCCTTAAAAAGATTGCAAAGCATAAGGTCTCAAGTTTAAAATTTTAAATTATCAATAGTTATCACCAATTTAGTGAGAGATTTTAAAGGGGAAGGCTGTTGTTAGTTTGTTATATTCTTATGAGATGTTTTCTTTTTGTAGTATAAAAAAAAAAAAAAAGCAATCCTAAAAAATTAAGTTTATAAATTAAGTTTCTAGGAAATTATTAATTATGTCATTTTTTTAAAATTCCAATTAAAATTTTCATATAGATTAATACATGTATAATAATATCTTTCTATTATTTTTCAGTAAGCTCATATATAATAAATTTAAGTCATATATTATTTATATTTATATTCAAAATTATTAAAAGTGATATTTTAAATTTAATAAGTAAATGTTTTGTATATATTAAAATACTTAGAAAAAATATATGATAAATAAAAAATATATATTACACGCATCCCGGTCCACCACTAATTATAAATTAATATATACGCTTACTAAAAATGAGAATTAATGGCCAAAATAGAACTGTCCTATTAACAAGATAAAAAACATAGGATAACCAAATTCCATATTGTTTTCCCTCTTCATGAGACACACAGTAAAAGAAAACTGTCACTTTTGATAGGCAGATATATGGAGCTCCCACTCAAAGCAACCATGCATGGATAGAAAAACATTTCAGGAAAATAAAAGAAAGCCACAAAAATCTCAATCTTAAGAAAGAGACCTTTCATTAATTAACAGCCCTTCATTCTCTTGAAAGTCTTGTCGCAATACAAAAACAGCATTCTTTCAATAGTAGCCTTCTTCCCCCACTTATAAATACAATATCCCAAACAAAGCAAAGAGAATTAACGAGATATATATATACATATATATATATTATTATATTTTCTTGCTATTAATATTTTTCTTTTTGAAGAGAGTTTACTATTATTATTATTATACGATGATGAAGAAGTTTTTGCTGGATATTTGTAAGTTGATGAATGAATTGAAGCCAGTGTTGGTAATGGTGATGGTTCAAGTGGCATATGGTGGTCTTAATGTGCTATATAAACTTGCATCCAGTGATGGAATGAGCTTGAGGATCATTATTGCTTATAGATTCATTTTTGCTTCTGCTTTCATGATTCCTCTTGCTCTCTTCTTTGAGAGGTAATTAATATTTAAAAACAATTAAATTTTCTTTTTTAAAAATTTTCTCTCAAATTAATTATATAAATATACGAATTCTGTATTCATATTTGCACAGTTAGGAAATGAATCCCACACTATATTAAAATTTATAGGCCTAAATATATGTGGAATTATAAGTGAGCAAATATTGAGACTTACTTGCAAAACCAATCAGCTTGTACTAAATCTAATATCCACTAATTTATAAATCCTTTACATATTTTCTTATTGTTTGATTTGGAATTCATTTCCTAACATGCACTATGTAAAAAGAATTGCTATTTTCATTGAAATGAAAACTCTTAATAGAGAGAGAGAGAGAGATAAATGGAAGATTTTTTAGAGTTGTGAATTGTCATTTGTTAAGCTTTGGTGGTGTAATTGGGTTGTCAATGAGGTGGCAAAATGAAAACCATTTCTTTGAGCATCTTTAAGGGCAACTTTTATTTTAAAGAACATATTATGTTTAATAGAGGGCATCTTATCTAATATTTGAATATAAATAATAAAAAATTTTCAAGTTCAACGAAATCTCTATCTCATTAAGAAAGTAGGGGAGAGAAATATATAGTTTTCATTTTTCAATAAGTAGAAATATATGTATAGTGAAACATAATCTATCTGTAAGTACATATTTTTTGTAGATTCAAAATTGATTTTCCTCTTTTCAATAAAAAAAAAAAAAAAAAAAAGCTAGAAATATCCAAAAATAGGAAAAATGATAAATAAAATCCAAATAAAACAACAAATATATATATATATATAAACGATGACGTATAGGATCTTCATCTTTCCAGCTTGCATGGATACTACTTAATTACCGCTTGTTTGAATTTTATTTTACAGAAAAAATAGGCCTAAGCTTACTTGGACAATACTTTTTCAAGCATTTGTTTGTGGGTTATTCGGGTATGTAAGTTAATTACTTTCTGCAGCTTTAATTAATCTAATAAATAATTGTCCTCAAATAATTAAAATTTATATTTGTAAATAATTTCTTTTGTACTGAAATATACATAAATTAACCTAAATAACAAATTATTTAGTATACTTTTTTCGTTATTAGATTAAGAATTTAATAATTAAGTGTCTATCTCTCCTAATAAATAAATATAATTTTATTATTTTTTTTTAATTTATACATTCTTCTACCCTAACCTACAAATTTAAATTTTAAGTTAATTAATTATAATTTCATGCAGAGGATCATTGTTTCATAACATGTACTTGGAAAGTTTGGTATTAACATCACCAACATTTGCTACTGCAATGTTTAATCTTGTACCTGCAGTTACTTTCATCTTAGCCATCTCATTTGGGTAAATATATATATATATATATATATATATATATATATATATATATATAATAATTATTTCTTAATTTCTCTAAAATTTTATCTTTAATATTATAACTTCTTAATTATTTGATATGAGCTTAGTTAATAGTAACATATATAAATGGGGCAATATATCAGGTTGGAGAAGGTGGGAATAAGAACCCCAGCAGGCAAGGCCAAAGTGGTGGGGACACTAATGAGTATTGGTGGGGCCATGCTTTTAACTTTATATAAAGGGACAGAAATAAAAATTTGGAAAACTAATATTGATCTATTGAAGCATTATCAATCCCATGGACTCCACTTGCTTTCATCTCATAGCAATCAGGCATCAGGCTGTTTGTTGGCTGTGGCGGCTTGCTTCTCCTATGCCTTGTGGTTAATTATTCAGGTAATTATGCTTTTGATGAAAGTATAAAAAAGTATAATATGATTTATATGATTTTTACATTTTATAATTTATAATTTTTTTTATAAAATACATCTCTAGTTTATGTTGTTAATAATTTAGAGTTTATAATATTAATGACGTTAATATATGTTGACATAGTACTTATGTAGCAATAATAATACTTACATTAAGTAAGTATCACATTAACATTTATTAATATCATTAGCATTATGAGTTCAAAATTACCTACGACGCAAATTATATATTTCATTTTATCAAAAAAAAAAAAAAATCACAGATCCAAAAATATAAATCACAGGGTTTTTTTTTTTTACTTTTTACTATGCTTTTTTATAGTGATTAGTGTGTATGATTTTTTCAAAAAGTGCCATTAGGGAATGTAATTAATTACCGTTATAATATTAAATTTTTATTCATAAAATATATATTTATATTTTTCTTTTATGGTTTCAGGCTAAAATGAGTGAAAGATATCCATGTCCATATTCAAGCACAGCTTTGATTTCTCTAATGGCTTCAATCCAAACATCTGTTTATGCCCTTTGCGTGGAGAAAGATTGGAGTCAATGGAGATTAGGTTGGAACATAAGATTGCTCACAGCAGCTTATGCGGTATTTTCCTTCATTTTCTTTTCTTTTTTATTATGTATAGGGTGTATAATTTTATTGATAAACATAAAACTCATTTTATTTATAATAAATTGTATAATAAAATTTATTTGTAAATAAATTCTCATATTTAATTAATATATGATAATTTTAATAGATAAAATTTGTTTGCAAATATTACCAATTTAATTAGATATCATATGGTTTAAATAAAATTAATTTCATAAAATTAATTAGTTGAATTATAAATAATTTTATTAGGAAAATTGTATGAAATTATTATTATTATTATTTTTTTTTTTTTGAAATTAATGTAGGGAATATTAGTCGCTGGGATAATGGTAAGTTTGGTGATATGGTGTGTTCGGTTGAAGGGTCCTCTATTTGTGTCCGTTTTTAATCCTCTATTGCTTCTATGTACTGCCGTCGCCGGATTTATACTCCTAAATGAGAATCTACACCTTGGAAGGTATATATAAATATATCCTCTCTAATTAATTTGCTATTTTGAATAAGAAATATCAGAAATTTGAAATATTAAAAAATGTACATTGAATAATTCAATAGTCAAATCTTAAAAGTTAATTTGATGGTTAAGTGAATTTACTCATCCATTTATTAATTAATGTCTGATTATTTGTCAATCTACACACAAAACATAATTCTTGAAGATATGTTTGGCAAACTGTAATAGAATATAATATAATATAATTAAATAAATTTATAATATAAATTTATATTAGAAATTCATTTGATTATATTACATTACATTTTTATTACGGCCTACTAAATATATTATGTAAGTATGTTTGGTAAACTATAATGAGATGTAATGTAATATAATCGAATACATTTTTCATAAAATATTTAAATTAAAAATATATTTGATTATATTGTATTACATCTGATCACGGTATAGTAAGTATTAGCCCAATGTATTGGCTACATATGAGGTATCTACCCTTAGACTTACGCTAATAAGCTAAAAACCTAATATATAGTAGTAACGTGAAATATTAATGCTAATGCTGATATATATAATATATTTTTTTATATTTTTTTTCTTCTTAAATATTGAAGAAGAGAAAATAGTCATTACTCATTAGCGAACTTGAAATTTGCAACTGAATTAGTTTTACTATATTATTAATATTCGTAAATTTTTTCTAATTTGCAGCGTATTAGGAGCAACAGTGATAGTGTGTGGATTATATGCGGTGTTGTGGGGTAAAAATGTAGAGATGAAGAAAATGTCTGAACTTGTTCCATTAAAATCAACCTCTAAAGAAGCAGAATTAACTGAGGTGGTTCTATCTTCTCCCAGAAATGACAATTGCAACCATCCCTCCCATGTTGTAGATTGCAATAAATGATAGAAACATAAATATTATTAGAAAAAAAAGAAGAAAAATAAAATTGTTTTGGGTAAAGATCAAATGGAAGCTATTTCGATAATTAATTTATATATTGTTTTGGTGTCAGCTTTATTCTTTGTATATATCAGGAATTTCCCTTTCCGTTTTCGTTTGTTTATTAGAGTTTGCTGATAGATTTAAACATTTAGTAATATGATCAATAGAGAAAACATCAATCTGTAACTTGATTAATTATAGTATTTTGATGAAGAATAAAATACATCACACCGTTGATGAAGAGTCCACAGTAAAAATATGATAAGTTTGCAGACAAGGAAAAAAGTCAGGAGCTCCGGATTGGCCCAACGAAGAAATTCTGATGCATAATTGAATCAGTAAGTTAAAGAGAGTATAGAGAGAATACAGAGAGAGTTAGGTGGAGGAATAAAGAGAGCGATCAGAGTCAAGTTCCTTTTTAACTATTTCTTTACCTATTTGTAAAGGCAAATAGGACCTTATGTATGCATATCTTCTTACTGTTGGAGATTATTTCTTGTCCTTATCATATTCCATTTGATATTTATTATCTTTTTTTATTATTATTATCGTTATTATTGTTCCTAACGTGTTAGCACCTATAATAATAATAATAAAAAATAATACTATTTCAATTCAATAAGTCAAATAAATAAAATATATTTTTTAAGAAGTTATATACAAATTAAATATATAATTATTTTTCAAAAAATTTATTTTTAAAAAATAATTTCTCAAAAAGTATACCAAAATAACCAAACGGTATATGATTCATTTATTAAACATTTACATTAAATAGTTTTATTTCTCTATATCAAAATTAATAAATAATAGTTTAATCTTTTTATTTTAAAATTATAACATTTTAATAATTTTCTTAATCAATGTGTTGAAATTTTAAATGATAAATATTTTAAAATTGATGAGGTATTAATTAGGGATATTATAGAGAAAATGTATTATTTTAATTATAAAAATTATATTTTCTTAATTTATGTGAAATTAACCATAAACTTATTTTTATGGGTGGGTGAAACAATGCAAATCACTAACTAGATTCGTAATAGGATTAATCGAAAAATTGCATTTATATTTACAATGTATTATAACTAGCAATTGATCAACAGAAAATACGTTTTACTCGTTGGTAAAGATAAGCCACGAATTGAATTTATTTATTTATTGTCTTTAAACAAATCTAATCGCAAGAAAATTAATATTAAACTCATCCCCTTACTCAATATTTTTATATCATGATTCTAAAAGAATTTAGATGTTTAATAAAAAATTAATCTTAAGGATTGATTTGATTAGTAAAAGAATTTACTTTTTTTTTTTATTGATCAAGATTATTGAATCGGGGAAGAATTTAATAAAATGCATGAAAGCTATCGTATTCAACTGAAAAATAAATTAAAACAAAATAAATAATAAATATATAAAATATCCGAGAAAAAAAAGCCACCGATAATTCAACCAATTTAGAATTTAGAATTAAGAAAAGGGAGAGGGAAAAACTATAAGAAAACTGTATAATTAGATTATTAAATAATTTAATAATTGAATATTTTTTATTAAGCATAGATGTTTTTTTGTGATACAATATTAAGTATATATTTTGAGAGATATAAATATACATTTTAATAATTATTAAAAAAAATATTGTAACAATAACAAAAAAAAAAATCTTCTATCAATTCTTTTGGTTTATTTTTTCTAATCTTCACAATTCGAAAGCTATTGTATTTTTTGTCCTAAGCATAAGCAACAAGATGAGAATCAAAATAAATTTATTATTAAGTTAATCCTAAAACTATTTATAGATTGGCTTTGGTTTTAAAAAATATTCAATTTTTCAACAGTTCGATCTATAATTTTTTTCGTTAACGAACATGTATAGTTAATTCTTGAATTCATATATACATTCTTTCTTTTACAATATTTTTACTCTATAGATTAAATTTTAACCTCATAATTCTACAGTATTATCATCAAAACTCATTCATTATATGAGTGGGAATTTAACTTTTGGGTGGTAAATGGTAAATAATGTTTGTAGGGAACAGTTCCCTTTGCTGAATCAATACTACTCCATGAGCAACTAAACCTTGGAAGGTAAATATATATATAATAATTAATTCTCTTTTATTATTGTAATTTTCAAATTAAATTTAGTCTATATATGCATAATAAACTTTTTAATGGCTTAATGACAAAAGGAAAATAAATTTTAGTAATTTTTTATAATTTTATCATGAATTTTTAATCTTAACAATTTCATCCAAAAACTTTTAAATTTTTATAATTTTATCATTGATTTATTTCAAAAAATATTATCTCTAAATTTTCTGACATTGAAAGCCTAAAATTATTTTTCTTTTGTAATTTATGTTATTTAGCACAAAATTTTATAATGTTACCATTATTATTTAATTATCTTAACTGTTCTGTATGGTGAATAAATAAATAAACAAATTTACAACTGCAACATTAGCAAATTTAGATTTAATTGCATTTGAAATTACATTGGATTAATGATAGAATTATAAAATTTTTCAAAATTATTATCTAAAATTATCAAAATTAAAAATTCATGATAAAAGTCAAGATGAAAATATGGACAATAATTCGGTAAGACAATAAGTTGAAAAAGAAGAAAAATAAAAATGCTAGGAAAGGTGAAAAATCTACATTTGATTAATGATCGAAGCTGAAAATTTACATTTACTACGTAAATAGAAATATAACACATCAATTACATTATGCATGACAATAAGATGGAAAGGGAATGAGAAGTTATTTTAAAGGGAAGGGGAAGAGAGTAAGAAAATTTCAACTTATATTGTTTGCCAAATTAAAATTTGATTAATAAAGGGAATAAAAGAGAAATAATGTTATTTTATTTGGATGGTAGGAAATGGATGGGAATTTTAATTATAAAAAGATAAAAAAATACCAAGAAAATTATAAAGAGAATAAAAAGAATATAAATAAGTTTTTAATAGAATAAAATCTATTAGTCATGTTAAATTTTTGAAAATAATTTTCAAATAATAAAAACTTGATATCATTATTAATAATTTTGAAATATAATTAGATACATTAAAATGAATTCATTAAAAAAAAAGTCAAATTAATTACATCCACATTAGAAGTGATTTTAGAAAAACAATAAAAATCTCAACTAATATTAGTAAAATATTCAAACATTAAAAATATATGTAGGGTAATATTAACGTAAAAGATATATAAGAGTTTATTTGGAATACGATTAAATTGATGAAGGTAAAAAGAACTATACAAAAAAATTGTAATATCCCATTAAGAGTTGAAATTTTTTAAACCCCAATTTAGGGTGTAACCAATTTCAACTTATGTAAGGGGAATGAAGGTGAATTATCCACATTTCCCTTTTTTTAAAAAAAATAGATGCCAAATAAGATAGTTACTAATTTCCCTTTTATTCTCCTCATTTTCCTTTAAATTCACCTCTACCTATGTATAGTGTTGGTAATGATGACAAATCACCTATAAATAAAACTATAATCTATAGATGATTTAGCATAATTAATTGACGTGGTTTATTTTTATTCGACTACTTTATGGGTAATTTGACATCATTAATTGACATATTATATTTTTATTGGTTTAATTTATTAGTGACATGATAGAATCAGTCAACTTAATAATTTTTCTTTCTTCTTTTAATTAATCCTTTAACACGTCATTTTTTTTTATTTTATAAATAAATAGGTACCATTTGAAGCTGATGAGGGCAGTTTGATACTTAATTTTTAATTATTTTTTATGTCTATAAAAATATAAATATATAAATATTATTCTAAAAAAATATAAACATTAAACTATTATATACTTTATATAAATAAATATTATTATTTTAATAAGATTTTGCACTGATTTCTATCAATATTTTTATAGTAATATAAAAATTTATATTATTAATCACAGAATTCAATAAAAAAAGAAGAAGAAATATATGAGAGAGTATAAAAATGAAAGAAATTAAAATGTATCAAAAGTATTATCATATTTTACTTATTTATTTGTCTCTCCTATAGTGATATTTATATATTTTTTTAATTAATTTATTTAAATAAAGCTATTATATGTAAAAAAAAATTAAATTTGAATTTTAATAGCGTGAATTTAAATTTATAAAATATTAAAATTTTCAAAATTTTAATTACTGTAATTTTTTTTTTTAATAAATTAAGATTTGCCTGCAATAAAGAAATAGGCTGATGATCGCTCCGCTAATTGCATGATATGTTGCTAGTTAGTTAGCAATAGTAGCCCAAATTATTAGGAATGGACTCTTTTGGGCCCAGGCCTTGGCCTTAGTTTAACTTCAATCCACATATCAGACCAAACCCTTTTTGGTAGGCCCACTCATATCAAACCCTAATAAAGATGAACCTAATTCACATGCAAAACACGTGAAGCTGTTATTCAACGCTCATGGGGTTGTCCAAAAGCATCCAACCATACAAATCCCGACCATCATTCCACTACTTGAAAAACCAAAAAAATTTACTATCTCCACTCTTCACTGCACATTCTTCCACTTCAAATAGAATGAACTTATAATTTTGAATTTTTTTTTATCATAATAATTTAATTTTGATATAATAGAAAATTTAATATGAATTTACTTATTTTTATAGTTATAGTTATAATATATTATTTTTTTTGTCAATTCTACTTTAATTTAAAATTTTTGATAATTTTACATATTTTTATAATTATATTTATTTTGCCAATTCTAATTTATTTTAAAGATTTTAATTACAATTTTTTGTTAAGTCACAAAGGTAAAAAAATTATTAATTAAAAATTTAAAAAAAGCCAAATTGATTTTTAACTTATTATATCATATGGCCAATGTAATTCTTAAATTTCAATTGAAATTAATTGAATTATTTAACTTTGCAAATTAAATTAATTGAGTTATTAATTTGAATATTAATAATTTACCAAATTCACAAAATTAGAGATACAATAAATTTTAAAATCAATTTCACTTATATATTTTAAATTAAATACGAAATTATTATTATTATATTATTTTCAATTTAGTTTTAGAGTAAAATTATAATTAAATTTTTAAATTTGAATAAAATTGTTAAAAAATATGATATAATTATAAAAATATACAAAATTCAAAAGAAATTTACCCATTAAATCTTTGATTTTTAATATTTTAACTTATATAACACTTCCATCTCCAAAATTTTTTAGAAATATAATTTATTTTAATCTTTAATTATTATATGATAAAACATGTTAATTCTTCAAAATCTTACAATTTTTTTTTGTACCTCCTCATTAATATTTAAAAACTATAAATATTAATTTTGAAAATAAAAAAAAAATTAAAACACTAGTTATAAGAAAAAAGAAAATCCGATGCTATAATCATTGACCTATTAAAAAAAATGCCACCGAATCTGTAATTAGCCAAATGAAGAGCGCTAATAGCAATTTCTTCCATTAAAGAAACAGAACGTATCTTTTAGCACCAAATACGCGAACACGATGAATATTTGCGCGCGTAAATCCATGGAACGACACAGAGAAACCGAACCCACCTTTCTCTGTTTCTTCTTAGAGATAAATAAATAAATAAATAATAAAATATCAATCATTTTAGCATGTTTCTCTCTGTCTCTTTCTTCTCTTTTATATCTTTTCTTTTTCAAAAGCCTCCATTTTCTTTAATTATTATTATTATTATAATCATATAATCTGGTTCATTATTTATATTTCTTTATTATTTCTAGATTTATCAAGAACCCAAATCCAATTTTTTATTTTTTAGATAATTTTTATTATTATTTTTTAAATTTTGGGTTTCTTTTATTTTATTTTTGCGTGTCCAATTTAAAAAATTTCCAAAATTTCTATTTGTTTTGACCTTTGCTTAGATTTATTATCTGTTGACTACGAATTATTTTTCAATGCGTCGGCGTGTCTCTTTCTTTTTCTTTATTATTACTCGATTTATGATAATCATGATTTGAGAGTGATTTACAGAATTGTTTCATTTCCTTAAACGTTATTAACAAATAATTAAGCGATTTTAATTTGAATTTTGCATGTTTTGAGAGAAATCGAGTAATGGGTATTCAGTAGAAGTGAGGATTTCTATCTTGATCTGAAGATTTCTTGAAAAAGGTTGGTTTTTTTTTTTTCTTTCTCTAACTCGCTCTCTCTCTCTCTCTCTCTTTTTTTTCTTTTTTTGTGTGATTAATTTCTGGGTTTTTTTTCCCTTTTATTTTTTCTTTTTTGGAGGATGAGTTTGAATTATTTGGTTCGGGTTTGATTTTTGCTTGTGCTTTTGTCAAAAGTGAGTAATTGTTTTTTGTTCTGTAATGGAAATTTAATAGTGATGTTCTGTTATAGTGGCATCAGAATCATTTTGTTTTTTTTTTGTTTTTTTGTTTAGTGCAATGAAACCATAGATTGCTATTATTGTTGTTTATTATTGTTGATGATTCTATTCGATGATATTATGGCAATTTATTGATGGGTTTTATTTCTTTTTTACTAATTGATGAAATTGGAAATTATATTTATCCATTCAATGGTGATGATACCTATAATACTCACTTTACACTTGTTTCTATGTTGTTCTAATTATTGCTTACCAAAAGAATAATTATTTTGTTCCTGCATGTTTGATTGCCTGTAACTTTTATTGCTTTTGCATTTTAATGGACTTTAATATTTATTGGGTTTCCAGAAATTGCTTTTGGGTTCAGGTTTGATCACATACTCCTATCAGATGGATTCATTTGCAGTTTCTTTTTTTATCCCCTTCTTTTTTATTCTATTCAAAGTTTATAGATAGATATGGTTTAGGCTACTTTGTTTCCAGTATACGGCTTTTTCAAAAGCAAAATCCTACCTTTTGTTTTGGTTTTGTTTAGGCTTTTTAGAAAAAGAGAAAGAGGATTTTGTTTAGGTTTAGATTTCTGGTTTATGTTCTCTTTCTTCTCTCTTTATGTTTAGGCTATGATGTTCAATAATTAAATTTAACTTTTGCTTACTGGGCTTTTATGATTTTGTTTAGGGTTAAACTTTGGTTTTATATGCCATTTCCTCTTTTTTTGGTTAAATCTCTATTTATTTTATTTGTTTAATTTCTGCCTGTTGAGGTCCTTCACATATTTGTTGAATTATCATAGAATCATTTCCAGGGTGCAGGAAGGGCTTTGCATTCCTGGGAATTGTTCAGTTTTTAGATCCAAAATTAGTTAATTAGTATGACACTATCATTTAGGAAAGTAGAGTAGGTAGCTTACCGTCATCTTGTTTTTCAGTGATTTTGCTACTGAATTTTGCACAGATAGCAAATGGCTTAAAAGGGATAAAGGAGTAATTTTCATTTTCCTTCTTCAAACATCATTTCTCTTTGATTTAATGCATGTATTCCATTTTATTTTCCAGGTGTGCTTGAATTTTCAGAGCACTTGCCTAAAGTAGCTGAAGCAATGTCTGCAAAAAGGGAATCTAGACAACCTGTACCTAGTGTTATGGCAAGATTAATGGGACTAGATGAAATTCCACCTCAGCAGCCTTTTCAAAAGAAACCAAGGGTGCTTTCTGAGAATTATCTACGCAGAGTTTCTTCTATTGGTGTCAGAGAGAAATGCCCAGAACGCTATTTGTTTAGGTTTAGTGTTGAAGAGCAGGATGAATGTAAGAATGTCTTGCAAGTATTAGAAACATTGAGGAGAGACAAGCACCATAGCATACCAGTTCGAAAGAGGAAAGTGCATTCAGGTTCCCCAGAGGTCAAGATGGAAGTCATAAAAACAAAATATGTTGGAGGTATTGATTCGGAGACGGATAACATTCTAAAATACCTCCAGAAACCGAATTTACAGTTTACGAAGAAATTCAATGAGCCAAATGGTTTCCATTCTAACTTGAAGTCAGGGCATGTTGCAGTCTTACAGTCATCACGTGCTTCTGAATGCAGAAACATGAGCATGTGCAGGAAATTTAGGAAGAAAAGTGAACAAGGGTATGTCAGCTCGGTAAAGAAAATTCAGAATAGTCTTGGGATATATTCTTCTGGAGAACCTCATGTTGATGATATGATCAAGGTTTTGAGATCAAAATTCAAGTCAAATAACAAATCATGTCTGCCAACTACCAGGATTGGTCTTTTGAAACCAAACCTGGGAAAGGCAGATAGTATCGCAAGATGCTTTTCTTTATCTTCTCAATCTCACAAGTTATCTGAATTGGGTGATGAAAACCAAAATGAGACTCTAAGTCCTCAGCATGGGAGTTTATATGTTGGAGTGAAAGAGAGGAAAAAATTGGAAAATGGTTTTAGACCTGTTAGGCGGTCTAGATTTTTGAGGGAAACAACCAGAAAAGTGATGCATGGTATAAGTAGCCTGCCCACAGAAGAACCTAGGTCTGAAATCAGTGGTAATGACCTCTTTTCAAAAGAATCTGAGTCACCTTCTTCTCCTTCTCTGTCTGAGAGGAAGAACCAATATTACTGTTCAGATGGATCATATGTGGCCAGGGAAGCCAAGAAGCAAATATCTGAAAGATGGAAGATGTCTAAAAGGTTTCAACATGATGAACTTGCTGGTAGGAGCAAAACTCTGGGTGAAATGCCTTTGAGTCCGGAAAAGCCTTGTAAGTATGATCCGAGCAAGCAAGTTGCTCCTGGCAATGGAGATGTGAACTTGAGTAGTTCTTCAGGCATCAGCAGTTGGGATGGTTGGAATAATGAGCGTGTCAGAAACTTAACTAGATCCAGATCCCTTCTTGCATACTTTAATGCAGTAGCTAGTCCTAATACCAGGACAAGCCATGAATCTCTTGAAAATTGTCAGAACAAGTCACAGAAGCAAGACTTGAACCTGAAATATGGTTCAGAATGTAGAAGCTCAGATGCCAACAATAAAAATTCTCAAGCTATTCCTTATTTGGAGTCTGAAGATCTGCCTGAACTAAATTTTGTAGTTTCTAAATCTTCAACGAGAAATACTTTCTCTATTAGCATGGAGGTTGATGCAGAGACTGAGGTTGTGAAGATGTCCCCTTCTAATCATAAGGAGCATCAATTGGTATCAAGAAACTGCTCCTTGTCAACGAAAGAGGAGGATACTTCAGTTAAACAGGTTTGTTGCATCTTGCTCATGAAATACATCTAATACCTTGAAATAGTTTTCTTTGCTAATGCTGAAGAAATTTGTGTCTCTTCTAGGTCTTTCATTTTATGCAAACGCAATCTCAAATACTCTAGTTTAATGATTGCTACTGAAAATGTTGGGTGTTTCACTTGGCAAGTATGAACAAAAACACATGCTGCAGTGGGCATAGCCTAGGCTTTTCCTGGCCTGAACTATATGAAACCAGGCCTGAGTTAGATGAAATTGAAGATGATTAATCTGACAGGGTGGAGATGCTATGAGATCCGCTCAAAATCTTTTTCTTTAGTCAAACCCACCCACACAAAAATACATACACATTTAACATTGTTGGTGGAATTCAGGATTCAAGCCAAATATGTGTTTGAGCAAGAATGGATGAGAATTACCATTGTTTTCTTTGTTTTTGGTAGATAGTGGAGGCGTGTGGAGATAAGTGATTAACCCTGAAATTTTGTAAATGGATAATCTATGAAATTAGTCCTTTTCTTTTTGTCCTTATTCTTGAGTTCTGTTGAAACACTTTTGTTCTAATTGGATAAAGGCAGTTTGGTTTATTTATCGTTTTCTTATTCTCTTGCGACAAAAGATGAACTTTTAATTCATTGTGGTGTTGAAAGATTTTCCATTTATAGGAGTTCATTTTAATCTTTAGAATTAAGATGGCTTATGATATGTTTTTCCAATTTCTTCATTTGACTTTATAGATTCACTATCATGAAATTTATAATTTAGCATTTGAGGTAAAGCAGTTTTCTCATGCTGTATTGTATTTGAGTACTGCAAACTCAAATATTTCTCTTGCTTATTTGAAATTTATTTCCAAATATTGCAGGAAATATCCAATGGAATCTTTGAGGAAGACTCTGTTTCCTCACAGTGCTCTGGCACAGATCCAGAGTCACTGATGAGCTTTGAGGAGTCTTATCAACCTAGTCCAAATTCTGTGCTGGAATCATTATACAAGAAAGAAATTTCATCTAGCTCTGACTGTTTTAAGAATGTGAATACTTCTTTACATGGTAAGAAAGACATTCATTTCCTTGAAGGTTTTCCTTTTTTTTGTTATATACTAATAAAATCCTTGTTTTTGGTAGGGTTACATATGCAACTTGAAATTCTAAAGTCAGAGACATCAGAGGCATACTCAGAAGGATCCAGCATGATGGTGTCTAGCGATGAAGATACTGGGGAAGGATCTGTAAATGACTCAGAAGAAAATGAAGGCCTAATGAGATCATTCAGAGTTGAAGAGAGTAGGGATTTCTCCTATCTGGTTGATGTATTAACTGAGGCAGGTTTTCACAATAGAAACTTGCACATAGGCCTTGATACATGGCATTCTCAAGAATGCCCAATCAGTTATTCTATCTTCAAGACCTTGGAGAAAAAGTATGGCGAGCAGATATCATGGAAGAGATCAGAAAGGAGGCTTCTATTTGATCGCATAAATTCTGGGCTGATAGAGATTTTTCGGCCATCCATGTGTGTGCAGACATGGACAAAACCAGTGGCAAGAAGGCTTGGTTATAGTCAGGGGCCGGATTTGATTGAGGAGGAGCTGTGGATGATACTTGTTAGCCAGGAAAAGGAAGCAAGGAAGGAATCGGAGAAGATTCTGGGGAAAGATGATGGGTGGTTGGAATTGAGAGATGATATTCAGGATATTGGTAGAGAAATAGAGAATTCTTTGATTGATGAGCTGGTGATAGATGTTAGTATGGAGATTTTTTGATAGATGGTATTCTTGTTTTTGATATATTATCAGAACTATGCTAGATGGGGAGGTTCTTTTTGTGCTTTCAAAAAAAAAACCCAAAAAAAAAAAAAAAAAGCTATGAAGAAGATAATGTTTGTTTATTTTTTTGAACCACATTGTATAGGAAAAAGTTTTGATAGAGTGAGGTTTGAAAATGGTGAGTCAATATTCATGTAGTACACATTTAAAGAAGGAAAAATTAGTAGAATGCTATTTTTGTGGCCTGCATTTTCTGTTCATATGTATTTATCATTGTTTCTGAAATGGTGTGTATTTCACTTCAATATATTCACCACTGATGCATTTTAGATTTGATGGGGAGGTAGTTTTGTTTTTTGAGTGATCCAATACACACATGAGCCATTATGATAGTGCCCTGATACATTCATGTTATATCAGTTTTTCTGAAGTGCAGTTGAAGATTTGCTGATAAGTGACAAGTTTGAATTCTATTAAGAACCTAATTAATAATTAAAAAAGAAAAAAGAGTTTTGAAATAATTTGTTTTTCTTATTTAAATTAGATGGGTAGCAGCAGCAGATATTAAAAAATTTTATGGGATCCATTAGATATTCCCCTGATGCTGCAGTCTCTGTTTGAACGGCAGAGAGCAATATTAAATTTATAGTTGGTGTTTGGACTTGGAGTTTCCACATATAGTTACTGATAGACTTCTGACTAGGGGTAATGTTCAAGCCAATTCTCTATGGGATTAAATGATCCAGTATGCATAATTTCTGTTAAAAGCCTCTAATCTTATATGCAATTTGTTTAGGTGAGCTAAACCTGGACTCCTACCCTAACCTGAATAGAAAAAAAATTATTTTTATCATCCAACCAAAACACTGAATTATAATTGTAACAACTCCATTTCATAACTCAAAACTATATATACATATACTCTCTCATACCTTCAATGCATCAGTAAAATACCAAAGAGAAAAATAGAGGATTCTCTAACTTGTCTACTCATTCTTATTCCTAAAACAATTTCATGGACATTCATAATTTTCTCTCTCTTACAAATAAGGCCACAGCTTATTTCCTTTTCCTCATCTTCACCATTGTAATCACCACCTCAGCTAGGCTGCTTGAAGAAGAGGAGCCGGTAGCTCCGGTGGCAGTCCCAGTTGTGCCTCCACAGTCAATCCCTAGTCCTAGTGTGGCTGCAACCACTAATACAGCTGCAACAGCAAATCCTGACCACATTTTAACCTTTTTTATGCATGACATTCTTGGTGGGTCAAATCCCACAGCTAGAGCAGTAACTGGCGTAGTCAGCAATCCGGCAGTCAGTGGTCAAGTCCCATTTGCCAAACCTAATGGTGCAGTCCTCCCAGTTGGTAATGGGGTACCCCAAAATAACAACAATAATGGCCTAATTAACAACAATAACTTACCTTTCCTAACAGGCCTAAGCGGTGTCACAGCAAATGTTGTACAAAACAATGGTAATAACAACCAAATTAACAATGGATTTAATATCCCAATTGTCAATGGAGATCAACTTCCAGGCACTCTGCAACAACTAATGTTTGGAACGGTAACTGTTATCGATGATGAATTAACCGAAGGGCATGATTTAAGGTCAGGATTTTTGGGCAGGGCACAAGGGTTCTATGTGGCAAGTTCTATTGATGGTACTAGTCAAACTATGGCATTTACAACTATGTTTCAAAATGGTCATTATGAAGATAGTCTTACCTTTTTTGGGGTTCACCGGTCCGCCATGTCGGAATCTCAGCTGGCTATTATGGGTGGTACTGGTAAGTATGTTAATGCTAAGGGTTTTGCCATTGTTAAGACATTTGCTGCTAATAATCAGCATGAGACTGATGGGGTTGAGACCTTGCTGGAGTTTACTGTCTATGTTACTTATTAAATGTGTGTTTTGATTTTTCTTTTTTCTTTTTTTTTTTTAAGAATGTTGTAACAATATGTGTGCTTAAAGAAAATATAAAATTGGGGGGCTTTGTGTATGAATTAATAATGTTCAGTGAAAATTTGAGAAATTTAAGTTTATTTTCCATGGAATTTCCAATTTAGAGAAAAAAAAAATTGCTAAAGTGACTT
Organism: Reutealis trisperma; assembly: GCA_947687605.1. Classification (NCBI taxonomy): domain Eukaryota; kingdom Viridiplantae; phylum Streptophyta; class Magnoliopsida; order Malpighiales; family Euphorbiaceae; genus Reutealis; species Reutealis trisperma. The sequence continues at coordinate 1,621,127 of CANTUT010000008.1, forward strand.
GTAATTTCATATTGTGCATTTTATCATTATAAGGGTAGAGAGACAAAATTCAAAATTGAAATTCTGATTAAAATTAAAAAAATAATAATTTATTAAATTGTTAAATTCAAGATTAGCTCAAATGTCAATTGAGCTATTGTCTGCATTATAGTATATGAGGTTAAGATTCAAATTATGATAAAAAAAAAAATTATAATTGAATTGAATATTCAAATTATTATTGTAATGAATTGAATACTAATCACTGTGAACAAGGATTAAAATAGTCTTACAAATGATTGGGAGAATCCTTCTGCACAGAGAGCACTAGTGCCCAGTGGTAAGCAAAATCAAATTGAAATCAAAAAATCAAACTAAATCGACTATTTTAGTATAATTTAATTTTTTAAATAGTAAATCGAATTAAATTTTAGTTCAATTTAATTTTCACCAATAAATTTTGGTTTAAACTGTATCGAATCAAAATTTTAATATATACAGTTTATTAGAATAAAAAGAAAAAAAATAGTCCAAACTGAATTTTTTTCATTTGGTTTGATTCAGTTTTATACAATGTTTGATTTTGGTTCACATGGGACAAAATAGATATTCGGGTATTTTTCGCTCAGTTCGGTTGCCCATCTCTAGTAAGGTTATTACTAATTAGTATATTATTAACGTTGTTGCCAAAGTCAAACAATTCCGGGCATTTGGTCTAGTGGTATGATTCTCGCTTAGGGTGCGAGAGGTCCCGAGTTCAATTCTCGGAATGCCCCTCACAATATTATGTTTTTCTTTTCTGTTCACTGTCTATTGATCAACTAACTCACCAGAAGCAAGTAAAACACTAACGGTGAAGACTACAGAATCGTCTTCCTTTTCTTGGCTCTACATCTACTTAGTTTAGCTATGCACAATTACAACTCATCCAATACATACTTCCAGGCCATCAATATTCAGACAAGTTGAAAGGGGAAAAAAACCAGTTGGAGCTAGTAAGAACTTGATTCTGATTACTCTTTGGAAATTCTTGACTCCATCCACAAATCAATATTTTCTTCTTCTGTTTATCCTGAAAAATCACCTATATTAATTTTGTCTGCAGTTGATGAACATGCTCCAAAATCTCCTGCGTCAACATCCCCATTTAGCCAATCACACAATAATCTTGAAATTCTTCTTCCACTTGATGAGGCTTTTCTTGAATCTCCGGAACTAGATTTTGATTACTATGCGGAAATTCTTAAAGCAGGAACTCCATCCATAAATTCATATTTTGTTCTTCTGTTTCTCCTGGAAAATCACTTATATTAATCATTAATTAAATTAGAAATGGGCTCACACTTTATATAATTTTTTATTTAACTTGTATTTTCTTAAAATATTTTAACATATATGAATTAGTATTATTTTTTATTAATTTAAATATTATTTTTGATTATTTGGAATATTAATATAAAGAAAATATATATTTAGATCAGTTAAAAAATAAATAAATAAAAAAAAAACATATATGTTAGTCTGTATAAATTTTAATTGGGATATATAAAAATGCAATAATATAGCAAAAATTTAATAAAATGACTTGATATAAAATTAATTTTAAACAACTTGTAAATTCAATTTATATATATAGACATGACCAATTTAACCAAACTATCGATTTTAGTTTGGAACTAACGGTTTTCGTTTAATAAAATGATCAAATCGAAACCATAAATAATTTTTATAGTTTTAATTTTGGTTTAGAACCAATTAGTTTTAGTTTCGATTTCAATTTGAAACTGATTTTTTTATTGTGGTTTAAAATTAATTTTGAACCAATTACTTTATTACATTAATTTTGATTAAAAAATTAATATAACATAATTAAATAATTTAAAATAAAATTTTAATAAACAATAGAATTTATTAAAATGCATTTGTATATTAAAAAAAAAAAAAGACTTGCACTTAATTTTTATATTAATTTATTACAATATAATTTTATGACTGATTTAACCGAACTATCGATTTTGATTTTGAAATTGCTGATTTTGGTTTTTAGTCTTGTTTTTTATAAAAACGAAAATCAAGCTTCTCATAATTTCGGTTACAAATCAAAACCATAACTAAAAAATGATTTTGGTTTTAATTTTATTTAGTTAGTTTTGGTCCGGTTAAATGAGTCCAGTTTGGTTTTTGTCACCCTATATATATATATATATATATATGTACATATTGGGCAAAATTTCAAGGTGGCTACATGCATCTCAATTTTATTTCTATAATACTAAAAGTCATTAAAATGATATTTGTTTATATAGTATCATGAAATGTTAGACGCATAAATAGTAAATATTAGTTAACATTTGAGAAAAATGAAAATCAAGATGAGTAAACAATTCAGCGATTACTAAAGTTGGATTCCTGAAAAAATTGATGGAGTTTATTCATTAATTAAAATAAATCAATTTTAAACATAACATGGAGTTCAATTATTTTTCATAAATCAATCTTGATCATTTAATTTCTAAATTTAATTAAAAAGCTCATAAGCAACTTAAATAAGAATAATTAATATAATAATATTTTAAAAATGATTATTTTTTAATATTTCTTAAAATATGAATAAAATCTAATTAAATATAAAATAAAATTTGAACATATATTTAGATAGCTAATATATATTATTGTGATAAAAGTTTTCTTTTTTTTTTCTTTTTTTTTTAGCAAGAGATGGATAATCGAATATGAATTTATTACTTAAGTCATATATGCACTTATCATCAAATTATGTTTTGATGTGCATAAAAGTTAATATATATCATTGGATAAAAGTATTACTATTAGATAATATATATATATGTTAATACTGAACAGTTTTAATTGATCGAATAAGCGTGTAAACAAGTTCTAGCCCAATAAAAAAAATTTAACAAATAATTTTTGAATAATTTTTTCAAGATATTAAACTCTAATTCCAACTTGGCTCAAGTTTGAATCATATATATGAGATAAATTTCAGTTTGGCTCATTTACAATTTTAATTGAGGTGATTTAATAGAATAAATTGAGCATTTAAATGAGTTAAAATTCCCATGTCTAAAAATTATTTATGTATATTTGACAAAATTAAAATAGTCCATCTGAATAAATTAATTTCACAAAATTTTATAAATTTATTTCGAATTTTATATTTTTAAAAAGTTGTGTTTGAATCATTGAAAATGAAAATTTCAATTCTACAAATTTAATTTCATGAAATTTAATATAACTAGATTAAATACCATCAAAATATGCGAAATTTTCAAATGAATTATACAAAAGTAACAAATTAATATTAAAGATAAGGAGAATGATTCAATGACCTCAGAGTCACTAAGAATGATTCAATGATCTTAGGGTTACTAACTTTCATATGTATCTCAGTAATACTATTAATAAAATTTAATTTTTTTTTAATTTTATATCAATTTCGTTAATTTAATTTATATGAACTCCACTCTATTATAAAATTATCTATCCTACAGATCAATCAACCAAATTCTTAAAGATAATAATATCTTTTTAATTTTTTCATCTTTTACGTGCTCTTTCCTTCTCCCTCTTTTCCTCCTATCTCCTTTCTCTTTTCATCATCTTTTATCTTTTGTGTTTCTCATCTCTATCTTCTTACTACACACTCTTTCTATCCTTTATTTACTACTCTCTTTATCTCTAACATTTTTCTCTCTTTATTTTTTTTTTACTTATTTTTCTTCCAACTAATTTTTTATTATATTTATAAATCAAATATTGATTATAAAATATAATTGGTTTTTAATTGTTTTATTTATTTTTTAATCATATTTATTATATTGAAAGTATTTTAGATAATATGAAAAAATAACTCAATTATATAATTATTTCAAATAAAAAATATGGAATTCAATTAAATTTTCAAATTTTAAGTTTTGTCTTTTCAAATATCGAAATTCATATCTAAACGAAATGAATTTCATATTTATAATTCATTTATTCCAAACCGATCATAAATAAATTTTCTTATCATTAGAAATTGGACTAGAGGTTTAAATTTATTCAGTAACTTAATAACCAAATGCTTAATTTGAAAAAAACTTTGGCTTAATTTCAGCATCATATCATAAGAAGTTCAAAAGGTTTGTTCATCTATAGCATGTGCAAAGCCAAAAATGACCACCTATTTTTCTTTTCTGTCCTTTGATTTGTCTAGCAAAAGTCTCCTTTAGAATGTCGAAAGAATATTTTCGTGAGAGATAATAAAGACTAGATTCGATGATGAGATCATGACACTCTCAAAAGGTTGAAAATATAACAATTTGATTGAAATTGCAATTAAACCTTCCATTGGTATGCTTCTTTTTTCTTTTTTCCATGAGGAATTATATTTATTTTATAGGTGAAATTAAGAATAGTTTATATTTTTTTTTTCGGAAAGAAGAATATGATCTTGGATATTTATTGATTGACCTAGCCTGTATCACCACTAAACATTTTGACTGTCAAATGAGTTTGGGTAAAACTCATTTCTAAAAGCTAGCTCAAAAAAAAAAAAAATACTTAACCTAAGTTATATATACTATAACAAACTACTAAATGAGTGATGTAGGATAATTTTAATATTGACTATTGTTGATTTTTTTTTTTTCTTTGGCATCAAAAACTCATTTTAAAGAGATAAAAATCATCAAGATTTAAACTTTCTAACTTTTTCCACTGTAAAATAAGTAAAACGTATTCCCTCCGTTTTAAATTACTAGTCGTTTTAGGAGAGTGCATATATATTAAAAAAGTCACTTAATTATCATAATTATAAGTTAAAATGTCTAAAATATCCCTTTTTGATTTTGATGCAAAGAAACAAAAATAATTAATGTAAATATTTAATAAAGGGATAAAGTTAGAAAAAAAAATAAATATTTCCTTGAAATTCTAAAATGACAAATATTTTGAAAAAAAAAATTTATAAAGAGACAATTATTTTTAAATAAAGGAGTATTAATTAATACGATCGTGATCTATATATATATATATATATATATATATATATGAAACTTTTTAGCTCAATTTCTTGTTTTTACTCTACTACAAGGTTTGCACGGTTGTACCTGGTTTTTCAAAATCATGGATTTTGTTACGTGGGATTTCAATTAACAATATCAAATTGCTATCAAATATGAGAGATGATATTGCTAAAGCTTATTATTGGAAAATTCACAGTATCTCCATCAACTATGCACACGCCCAGAAGATTATTGTGGATTATACGTACATTCATCCTCGATTACATAGTCGTAGGAAAATCATCAAATCAAAAGAAATACATTTGGGAAAATTATACACACACACACATATATATATATATGTGTGTGTGTGTGTGTCTATACACACACACATATATATATATAGCCAGCAAAAAACCAAGTCAATTCAATGAAATTAATAAGTAGCAATATCTTATAAACATTGCCCAAAAAGCATCCTTATAATATTTGATGCATATCAATGGATTCTTGATTTGATCTCTCTTTAATTCTAGTGCAATCTTGGCCCTCTATTTGCAAAACAAAATTTTAACTCGATCCATAGGCGAACTTCTTCCATGGATGATTGAAGCCTATCGGCTGTCTTCAGGAGAGAAAAGCATCATTAGAGCAAAAATGAATCATGTGTTAATACTTATTGAGTTTTTAATATAAATTTGGAAGAGCCAAATTTTAAAAGTTAGCTGTTAAGCTTGATGAATCCATTTCTATATTAGTTATTTAATTTATATTTATATTTATATTTAATTAATATAGAACATTTTATTATATTCTTAACAGCTCCTCTCAAGTGACAATTGGGCGAAAATAAATTATTTTTATTAAATCCAATTAATAATTACAAATTTACAATATGGACTAAATTGATACAATTGAAGACCCAACAAGGCAAATAAACAAATTTGAAAGCCCATCGCCACAAAATTGAAAGAAACCCACCACAGAGTAAAAATTGAAATCAAATCAAACTATCACCATAGAGTAAGAATTGAAATCAAATCAAACTAGAACATACTATAAAAGAGAAATTAAAATCTTAGTTTGAATTATGATAGAATAGGAAGTGATACAAAAATCGATTAAACTCTGATATTATATTGAATTTTTAATATAAATTTAAAAGAACCAATCTTAAAAGTTACTCCATCCATTCTGAAAAAAGTAGCCATTAAGAAAAAATTACTATTTTTAAGATAGTAATAATTTTATCATAAATTGTTAAAAAGACCCCTATTAATTGCAATATAAATTACTCCTATTAATTGCAATATAAATTAGAGAAATATATCTCATACTTGAAACATGGAAGGGTAAATTAGCTATTTTATTTTTTTTTATTAGGTTACTAAATGGCCACTTATTTATAAACAAAACTAACTTTTTTAATGACTACTTTTTTCAGAATGAAGAGAGTAGCTGTTAAGGATGGGGACTCTATTTCTATTTTAATCATCTAATATGTATTTATATTTAATCAATGTAGAATATTTTTCTCATATTATATTCTTAACAATAATTCTTTAAAAATACTTAATTTTATTTATGTAATAAAATTTTTAACAATATAAACTTTGGCAATATCATTTTGAAAATTTTTTATCTATACTAGGTCTATAAACATATCTCATATACTAAAACAATGAATGATAAAATATTTTAACAAATATAACTCCTTTATTAAAATAGTTATCTCTTTAACTAATTAATTTGCCTTTTTTTATTAACCACGCAACTTCACAAGGAATTATAACTAAAGATTGTATCCACCACTTTTTTTTTTTTTTTTTTTTTTAATGTTAATGAAGTGGAGACAAATTGTTTTCAAAGAATGACTTAAACTTAATTTACAATAGAGTTTTAATTTTTTTTCTTTTAGCAATTGGGAAAAGGCCGAATAAGAATTTAATATTGATGAGATTAGAAAGTTTTAAAATATTTGATTGAAGGTGAAAACTATGAACTTATATTTACATCTATGTATACCAACACTCAAAGTAAATAATAATTTCATAATGACAATAATAATTAACTAGCTAGGTTTAAGAATAGAGTTTTAATTTGCTATTTCACCTATCGCTACTTTTTCATTAATTAATTAATTTATATGGAACCTTTAAGGATGAGCATAACCGAACCAAAACTAAAAAATCAAATTGAACTGACTGGTTTGGTACAGTATGATTTTTTAAGGATTTTGGTTCAATTTTTAAAATAAAAAACTGAATTAAATTTTGGTTTGATTCAATTTTAGCCAAAAAATTTGGTTTGAACCAAACTGTCTGAAATTTAATGTATTTATGTAAATATTATATATATATATATATATATATATATATATATACACACACAATATTTTATGTTTTATATATAATATATTATATATCATTATGTATATGTATATAATAATATAATAAATTATATATATATATATATATATATATATATATATATATATATATATATATATATATATATATATATATATATATATATATATATATATATATATATATATATATATTATTAATAAATATTGTATAAATAATTATTTTGTAAATAATAAATATATATAAAATAAAAAATGTCTAAATTTATTAACTGAACTAAACTTTTTCGGTTCGGTTCTATTCGGTTTTATATGAAATTTGGTTTCGGTTCAATTTTTATAAAATATAACTTCGGTTTTTTAATTTTTTCGATTCGGTTTGGTTTTGAACCAAATGACCGTTTGAACAGTCCTAGAAACCTTATTAGATATTCCATCCATTCTGAAAAAAATGACCATTAAGAAAAAATCATTATTCTTAAGATAGTAATAATTTTATCATAAGTTGTCTAAAAGACCCCTATTAATTGCCATATAAATTAGAGAAACATCTCTCATACTTGAGAAATAGAAAGGTAAATTAGCCATTTTACCATTTTTTTTTATTGAATTGCCAAATAACTACTTATTTATGAACAAAACTAATTTTTTTAATAATCACTTTTTTCATAATGGATGGAGTAAATTAATATAAAATATCAATTTCAGGGAAAAAAAATGCTAGTAGTTGTTATACTACACGAATAATTAGTTAAATAAACCAAGAAAGAAAAGTAGAGATTTTGATGAAATCATAATTGATGGAAATAACTTTATTGCATATTGGCCAATAATAGAATGCACAAAATTAATTTGCTAATGCCCCACAACTACATATATACTCATTTTACAGAGATTTTAATCCATCACATTCCAATTCTTTAATCTCAAACATGAAAACTTTATTCAACTTGACAGCTTTCACATTAATTGCATTGCATGACCTTGCAACCAAAATCAAACTTTCCAATTTCACAAACACAAACAAGTAATATACAATACTAGTAATAATTAATTCAGCCATTTATTTTTATCACAAATACAAACAGAAATCAGCACTTTCCAGATTGGCTTATAGTTTGCTTTACCTAGATTGCCAGGGCATTCTTGTAAGCAAGTAAAAATTGGTCAACTTGTTGGTGATATTTATAACTGCTAACCCCTAACCCTAACCCTAAACCTGAGAAAAACATGAGAACTAGAAATAAAAGCAACCTAAAAGTTCAGCTAACCTGCAGTTTTCCTTTTTTTTTATACCTTCTCTCTAAGAAGTACAGAAAGTTGCGTTTGCCATTGTCTCACTTGATCATTAAAAGATCGTACTTGTCAAAAAAAAAAAAAAACTGTAAATTAGGCCACCAACCTGGAAAAAGGACTTTTGATGAGGAAGCAAAAACTCAAGCCAAATCTAATTTCATATCATTTGTCAAACTGCCATCGCCTCAGTATTGCTTTTCTCACAATTAATGCACCAATATGACATTCAATTGTATTTTATATTAATAGTATATATATTTAAGAAACGGAAGATAAATCGCTTAAATGTGCTCTAGTTCTGTAATAAGATGGATATAAGGTTTTTACCACCATCAAAATGAATGATGAATTGAATGACAATACATATATAGTATTTATCTACTGAAAGATTACCATATAATATATGTAACAGTTTTACACCAGAATTCCAAACTTAAAACTCGAATTCTAAAAAAACAAATTGGGAAAAACAAACCACATAATTGATACATTTCTCCACACCACCAAAACCCAACCCTCTTAATCCTTTCTTAATTAACTTCTCTTGTTCTTGCTTCCCAACAGCAAAGAAAAGTAAAATAAAATTCTGAAAAAGAACCCCCAAGCCACAGTTACCCACAAGCAATTCCACTTACTTAAATCAGTGATCCCTTGTTGCTGCAATATATCTGTTCCAGTAGTTAAGCAAGTTGAGTTTGTTATCTTCATCCCCAAAGTATCACTCAAAGTCTCCAACAATCTGACTTTCATGGATTCAGGTACTAATCCAAGTGGAGTATTGTCAAAAATCTGAACACCTCTAACAAAACATTTTGTGGGATCTTGAAATTCATTATGTAACACAGCTTCATATGGGTATTTGACAAGAGACATATAATGAAACCAAATCCAGTAAGGTGGGATTCGATCTCGATTAATGAAAAACCCACTGAAAAGAAGGAAATAAGCTAAAATAGCAACAACTATAGTGTAACCAAGCATAACATGAGGAACAACACCTGATAGAAATGTAACGAAGGAGTTTCCGGCCCAGAAAGAGACGAAAATGATCCAGAAATAGAAAAAGAAACCTGATAAACCTCCATCAAGACCGACAGCCCAAAAAGTAATGGCGGCGAAAGAAAATGAGAGGAAGATCAATGCAGGTAAAGAAACAAGAGCATGTGATAACACATAAGATGATCTTCTATAAGCATTATAAGCAGTTTCTCTCATGAAAATATACCTTTCTTGAAGAAAAACTGGCAAAGCATCAGCACAAGTGTAGAAAGTAGTAGACATAGCGAAAGCGAAAAACCCTAATCTTTCTTGAACTCCTTTAGGTGAATTATCAAGCTGCCAAAACATGGTAGCTAGAATGAATCCAGTCACCAAAACTGCACCCAATCGAATTCCAAACAATTCAGGCATTCTTTTTGAATTTGTAACAGATCTTTTAGATAAAACTGCCATTTCAATCCATAATGGATTAGCAAATGTTGGCACCATTGAATTTGGACTAGAATTATTATTATTAGTCGCACCAGATACCAATTTCCCTTTGGAAATACTTGCACTTATTGCTTCTTTCAACGACAACCCGTTCCGGTCCGGTTCACTGCTTGAACTATGCTGCTTCATATTCTGCCACAATTTTTTGAACTCTACTAAGCTTCTAGTACCTCCTGGAGACCCTTCAAGCTCTCGAATCAGATCTAAAGCAAATTCAGTTCTGTTCTCGTTTTCCGGTATCGGATGGCCGAATTCGGCGAAAAACGACGGCAGATGGACCGGTGACCCACTGTAAACTGTTTGTCCCCGAGATAGGAAAATCAACCGATCTAGTAAACTAAGAATCCGAGAACTCGGTTGGTGTACGGACATTATCACTATACTTCCTGTTTGTGCTATTCTTTGCAAAACTTTTACCACCATGAAAGCACTGGTAGAGTCAAGTCCAGAAGTCGGTTCATCCAGGAAGAGTATAATCGGATCGTGAATTATATCAGTTCCGATTGAAACACGACGTCGTTCTCCTCCAGAAACGCCGCGGTGACCTTCGTCTCCGATGATTGTTTTGGCGGCGGTTCGCAGTCCTAATTGATCGATGAGAGCTTGGACTCGCATTTTCTTCTTTGATTTTGATAAACTCCTCGGCAGCCGGAATTCGGCGGCGAACATGAGAGTTTCTTCAACTGTTAGCATCGGGTACAGTAAATCGTCTTGCATTACGTAAGCAGATATCACTTTTAACATCCGAGATTCCAAAACTTCCCCGTTTAAGGTTATCGCCCCTTTCAAGCTTTCTTTAGCTATTCTGTTAGCTAATGCATCAATCAGCGTTGATTTTCCAGAACCACTAGCTCCAAGCACGGCAAGAATCTCTCCGTCACGAGCCTCACCGGAGACGTCATTGAGCAGAGCCTTCGTTGTAGAAAATAGGCTTTCTCCAGCCACTGGCTCCGCCGCTGTTGCCGCTCCAAGGTGGTGGCGCCGCGGCGTGAAAATAGAAGGTAACTTCATTTTGCGGCGGACTTTGACACTATAAGTAAGATTATTGAATGAGAGAATGAACGGAATAGACCTGGGAACCTCCAGATTGGTATCGCCGGAGCCGAGCTCAAGTACTTGGTGAACAGGCGTTTCACTTCCATCTCCGGTGGCTTCCTTACGTGCATCACCAACGCGCTTAAGCAATTGTCCAAGTGTAGGAGACGCGCCGGCAGAAGAGCGCGGTGGGAAACTATCAAGCTCCATAGTTTGAGTGTAAAACGGCAACGTATTGCCAATCGGTGAATTCTCAGCTACAACGCGTGACATTTATAAGTATTTTGTTGGGCTAAAATCACCAGAAACCGAGTTTACAGAGATTTTGTAGATCGATAAAGCAGTGAATAACGTTGACGGCGTGAAGGAAGTTGGAGTGGCATACGTTACGGTGGGATTTAGAAAAATAACGGCGGATAAACAGCGCAGATCACGAGAAATGTGAATATGGTGGCGTAGGTGTTTTGACGCAGTGTTCGGGGGATTTAAAAATAGAGAGGAAATGAAAGGAAAAGAAAGAAGTAGAGAGGGAAAGTGTTTGTTTGTTTGGTTGGTTTTGTTATGCTTGTTTTAGGGAAGTGTTTATATAAGGAAAGGAATAGAGTGTGAAAAGGGGATGGGTTAAGTTATTAGTGTGAGGTTTAACTAATTGGGGGTTTATTAAGGGGTTAAGTGTTTTAATTGAAAGAGGGAGGTGAGAAAAAGGTCACCTAAAACTTCCTAATATATTTTCTATACGTCTCCTTTACTTGAAAGGAAAGTGTGTGATAACACTTGGGTGATTTTTGTTGGTCAAAGTTGACACGTGGCTAAATGGGTTTTTTTTGGTATTTTTGTAAAAATTCTTATTGTTAGTCTTAGTCTTAGGGTTTTAACTTTTAATTTTGAAAGTAGGTTGGATGTTCATCTACTGTATTCGTAAGGTGTAGTAGAGTTATGGTGAAGTTAATAAAGTGGTAATGAATTATGTAGATGCAAATGCTATATATAACAGTCTTTGCAATTTATTATATATACTCATTTAGATATATTTAGTAGAATTATATATGAGTTATAAAGATTATAAAATATATTTCTAATACTAATAATAATATAACAATAATAAAATATTAATATAATAATAAATAACAGGTATAAATATTAAATCGAGGTCATGTGTGATATAAAGAATAATAATTATATTTAGGGACCAAACTATGAAAAGTTTTGGTCACGCCATGGCCTTAAAGCTCTAAGATAAAATCTACCCCACATAAAGTATTTTATATTACTCATTAACATTAATAGTACTAGAGTTATGAAATTATTAATTTGATAATCTTTCACTAGTTGTTTAATGCGAATCATATTTGTAGTTGAAAAAGACAAACAACCAGTTTAACTTTTAGACATAAGATATTGTGATTTGAAATAATTCAATATATAAGAATCAATTGAATAGATATTAAACACTTAAAATATGTTTGGTAAGTAGTAATAAAACGTAATATAATATAATCAAATTAATTTTTAATATAAAGTTATATAAGAAATTCATTTGATTACATTATATTATATTATATATTATTATAACCTGCCAAACACGCTCTAATTGTCAAAGTGTATAGTGATTAAAATAAATATCTCTAATTATTTGAAGGGAAAAAGGAAAAAAAAAAAGAATAATCGATGCTGAATTTATTACTTAAGCAAAAATATATTTATTTATTGCTAGCGTATTTTTGGTATGTAAAATTTAAAAATGACTATTTTTTTTCTTTTTTAACACGTAGAATACTAAAAAGAAATCAATAATAAAAGCACTATATTGGGAAATGCAATCTCCACCCCTATCCATTTAAAATTGGTTATTGTTTAAATATCTATAAATATTTATTATCCATTTATTTTAAGTAAACATCTATCTAAAATGAATTCCAAATATTTAAATAGGAATTCTATCTTTGCAAATTGTACACTCTACACTTCAAGAAATACTATCTTTGCACGTGTTTCTCATAAACTAGTCCTATGAGAAATAATAATATTGGAAGTGAAATTATGGATGACATATAACTTACAACATATTATGCCTCATTAGTAGTGCTTCATCTAAATATTAATAGCATGAAAACCTAACCCAACTCCTATCTTATAGTCTAGGTGCATTTAGGATTGCAGTTGGGGGTTAAAAAAATATTTTTAAATTTTTTTTTTAATTTAATTAATTGATTTTTATTTTTTTTAAATTGCTTTTTAAATATATTTTTTAGAAAAGTATAAATTTATCTGTTTTTATTTAAAAGTAATTTAAAAAAAATATAAAAAATTTTATTAAAAAATATTTTTAAAAAACTTAATTTTAAACGGGTTCTCTATTAAGTAAAAGCATATTTCACATCCTGATGCACAAGTACTAACAATAGTTTTTCCCATATTCGCATAACAATTCAGTGATTAAGGATTTGAAACTCGAGATTCAAATCCCATAAAAATAGTAATCAAAGAGGGCGTTTAATACAACAGCCGATAGCTCAATTATAGGAGTCTCAATCAGCTACTGATTTCATCAGCTCTAATTTGGGATTTTTATCGATAGTTGACAATTTATTTTATAATTATACAAGATTAACCTTTTAAAAAATTTTTAAATTATGACATTTGTTTTTCATGCTACTCTGTATTGCTATAGTAAATTAGTTTATAAATTAAGTAGTGTTAACAATTAATAATATTGTGGTTCAAAAAATAATATTATATTATTTTAATTAAAATACATGTCCGATCAATTAATTATAATAATATTGTTAAATTTAAAAATTATATATAATAAATATATTCGCAAAATAAATTGTTATTATTATATTAATACATATTTCATTATTTTAATTTTATTTATTTAGTAAAGTAACAAACAAATAGTACAATATACTTTTTAAAAATATTAATTGTATTTTTATTAGTCATTTTAAATATGAACAACGACAACTACGAATCAACAACAATCCCTAATAATTTTTTACAAAACAACTAAACATTTTATTAACTAACAGCTATCAGCTATTAGCAAAAACGAATAACTAAATATAATAGACCCAAAGTGTTTGATAATGCATTTCGTATGTATTCTAAGTTAACAATTTTAATTTTGGTAGATTTCTTTTTCTATATAGGTATTTTAATACGTGATTGCATGATTAGCTCATTTTAAGTGAGTTTAAGAATTCAAATCCAAACAAATCTCTTAAAATACATAAATGAATATATATATATATATAACATATTTTATTAGAATTTGAATTAGTAATCTCTTAGTTTAAGAAATGATTCAAGTGTATTGAATCAAGTACATATAAAACTGCTCTCATTTAAATTGTGTGTGGGAGATCAGTTTTTCATAACCTTTGTCCTGTGTTACCACTAATTCTGTTACTATGAAGAAGAAGAAGGTGGAAAAAGATAAATGGCAACAAAAAGAAATGAGGGATTGTCATTTCCTTTCTCTATCTCTTTGTTTTTATTTAAGAATTAGGATTGTGAATTTGGATAATATAAACTAATTCGTGACTTTCTAGAAATAGACCATATTAATCTAAATGTGGCATGTCTTAGTGATACAACTATATATATATATTTATTTATGTATGTACATTATATCATAGATAAAAAGCATGGTTTAGGGACTTATACAGAACTTGGAGTCTATTAAGAGTTAGGAGTTCTTAATTAGTTCATCAAACTTGTGAAAAATACAAAATGAGGAGTTAAAAAAAATTTCATATATAAATAGAGATTAGTAAAGGGTTATGGGGAAGAGGAAGGAAAAATAATGTATGAAATGGACATGTCCCACTTAATGATAATCAAAATTCTTCAAGATCAATATTAATTTAACAAGTGCATATAAAAAAATTCCAAAAGCACTATCTATTGTATATAATATAAAGGCTTATTGATTTCAACTATCCTGATCTTTAGTCAATTTTTCAAATCTATCATGATTCCTCTAATGTGAATTGCAGACATGGCAAGTAAATCTCTAATTGTAAATGCAAAATAAGTTTCAAAACTCTAATTAAAATTTAAATCCTTAAAAATCGCAGCAATATGATAACTTTTTGTGCAAGTCACATCGAAGGAATCGCGTGCCTAATGAAGTTGTGATAGATTTGGTTTAAAACAAAAGAAGTCATGTACTAATTTAATAAGTTTTAAAAATTATAATAAATTTAAAAAATCGGCCAAAATTCAGAATAACTGAAATACAGGATAATTGAAATCATTAAGTCTAATATAAAATTAAACAATAAAAAAGTTATATTAGATTAGTAGTTCATTTATTCAAATTTCTCTATCGTAATATATGCATGAGATTAAAACTTTATATCATAATAGTTCGTTTTCATTTACGAATTATGATAGTACAAAAAGAAAAAAGAAAGAAAGGAAAAGGGTTAATTAATTATTTCTTCCGAGTTATTAAACCCATTAAAACTTTCCCAAGTTATCTATATATGCTTTCTTGAAGAGGCAAGCAAAATGAAGGTTAGAAGAAGCATGAGATTTTGGGTTACAAATATAAGACTAAAAAGCTTGGTAGTTGATGCAGATAGGCTACCACCACTTACCAAAATGAAAGCTAATCTCTACCTATTCTAAAATGGGCTGGCTGTGACAAAACAAAAATTATTATGTACATGTATCTCCAACAAAGTCAAAATAGAAGATGGGCAAAAACTAATATTAGCATGTGTATGGGCAGAGCATGGACCTCATTTCTCAACTTTTTTTGGTCAAAAATAATTTCACACTGTAGTTTCAATCTTCCATGGTTCTAAATTGGATAATTGTTATCTGTCTCTTTCCTACACATGCCCCTATTCACATTTATACAACTAAAGTTTGAGAATTAATTAAACAAAGTTTACATATATTAAAGTTTATGGAGGCAAATAATGTGAGCTTAAAAATAAGTAAGTGTTGCACACTAAAACATAATCTAACAGTAAATATATATTTCCTTATGTAATAGACTCATGATCAATTCTCATTCCCAATACTCTAAAAAAAAAAAAAAAGCAAGTGTTAATATTCATTTTGTATAAAATTAATCGATATAGTTTATTCATTACAATAAATAGTAGAATTAGCAGTAAAAATTTTAACAGTAAAGTCATTTTATGGCTAAAAGCTAATATAAAATATGACCAACATGAAAAATCACTACTCAAAAGTTCATATATAACAATAACATGAAAAATACATAGTTGTTAAAATACTAATATACAAAAAAAAAAAAATTCTTTTTGAGCATTGGAGGAGCGATATTATTCACTAACAAGATTTAAAATTTGTGCATATTATATTTTTTTATATATTAAATAATTATAAATTTTTAAAAAAAATATTGTTAATGTATATAATAGCTATAAAATACTCATTTCTTCAACTTTTTAGTAATATGATATAGCAATTTATTTTTACTGCCATAAATTTATGACAACAATTTTCGAACTTAGAGGAGTAAAGTATTTTTTGTTGTGATTCTGTTATAACTTCAATATAAATCCCCTTATAAGTTCTAATTAAGTTTTAATTATATTTATTTAAAGTACATTTAGAATATTGTTAAGTAATATAATATAATATAATCAAATATATTTCTAATATAGTATTTACATTAAAAATATATTTAATTATATTATATTACGATTTATTAAATTAATATACTTAAATCCCATTTCACGCATATTTTAAGTTTTTAATGATATACATATATGGTTTGATTTGTTTTTTTATTTCAGTTTTTATTTTTTCAAGTGAATCAACTCATTCCATTTTTGCTTATTAGATTCGGACAAGTGTGATCCCTTTTTGTTGTTAATTGGTATTGGTTATTGGGAAAAGTCAAATAGCATGCACGTGTTTTCACCAAGAACTGGTTTCTGCTACTGTGTGTTTACGTGGTGCAGGTGCAATTTCAACCCATACGTTTGGTTAGCTTCCATAATTAATTCTTCTTTTTGAGAGTCAACCGCCCCATTTAAACTTTCATGTTGAATACTATGATTGATAACATGGATAAATATTCATTTTAAATAATTATAAATTTAAATTTGATTTTTAGATTAAAATTTTATATAAAAAAGAACAATGTAAAATTATGATTGTAAATGAGCAAAAGCGAGCGCGAGTAATTCAGTGTTTGACTCGATAAAAACTAGTTTATATTCAGATCGTTTTATAAACAAGTCAAATTGAAACTTTATTTTAAAGTTCGGTGAGTAAATGGGCTGAATTTGAGCAAAGTGAAACTCGACTAGATTAAACTCATAAACAGCTCAATTATAAATTTGTGAACAAGCTCACAGACAACTCAATTAATAAGGTTGTAAACAGTTTTATTACAATTATTATTATTAACTTAATAATTTTGGCACTCTAAAAAATATATTTTAATACTTCTATAAACTTTTTACTAATTCAAATTAACTAAAATATATATACTTCTGATTATCATAACCTAATATTTTCATATTATATAAAATATTTTTTTTTATTAATTAATATTTTTATAATATATATAATACTCAATTTTATGATTGCATTTTTTACTAATTAAATATTTTTATTTTTATATTAGTTTTAGGTATTTTCATTATAATTATTTTATTAGAAATAAACATTTAGAAAATTGAATATTTTGATAAATTATAAACAAGTTTCATAATGAGTCGAGCTCGAGTTTAGCTCAATTATAATTTATTAATGAATTGAACTTGAGCTCAAATTTTAAGCGAATTATGCTTGAACATAATTTTTAACCTTGATACAAAACTCGAGCTCAAGTTAAAACTCGAAGAAAAATATCAAATTGAGTTTGAATAAACTAAAACTCGGTCCGGCTCATTTACACCCTTATATAAAATTAGTTTCAGAATTTTATCAAATTTTTTATTTTTATTCTTTTATAAAAATTAAATATATTTAATCACCATAATCTTACACCACTCTTCACTTCATATTTCTTTATTTTTCCCTTTCTTCCTATATAATATTTTCTTTTATTTTTATTGAGATTTTTTTTAGAAATGAAATAAAATTGCAGAATTTGAGGTTTTTTTCTAAAGGAAATTTGATAGCTTTTTTAAAAATAAGAATTTGACGTAAATATAAACTTAAATACAAAAAATATATATATATAATTTCAATCTGGAATGAATCTTTAGAATAGCAGTGAAAGAAAAGTTGATGAAAAGTAAATGAACCTTTTGACTTTGAACTTCAAATCACCAACGAAAGTAATTAACGTACATTAAGAGACAACTACGACCACACCAAACCAGGCCTAATTTCATTGTTTTTGTAATATTATTGAGCTTTATATTTCATTGACTAGAAGAAATAAAAAAAAAAGTAATTTTTTAGATCAAAAAAAAAAACTATTTCAGCTTATATTTCATTGTTTTATTTTTAATTAATTTTATTTTATTTTACTCTAAGAGCTTCTTTGGTTTTGCGTTTGAAAAAATACTTTTTAACAAAAATTTTTATATTTTTTTAAAAACTATTTTTAAGAAGAAACAGATAAATTGATAATTTTTCTAAAATCAGTTTATAAAAAATAATAAAAATCAAATAAAAAAATTAAAAAAAATTAAAAATATTTTTTTAATCCCTGACAGCAATTTCAAACACATCCTAAATTTAGCTAGTGAATGAACTTAGATTAATTGAGAGATTATTTGTAATTAATCCCTTTTAATAAGTCAATTGAGCTTGTAAGTCCAAGACTTTTATTTCATAATCTTAACATAATTATCATTAGGAGAGCATGTCTAGTATTAAATTGTCACCTTAATAAATCAAAATTTATACCTTTTCTCTCCTTTATTAAATCATTCATAAATTATTTTTATTATCTCATTATATATGGTACAATTGTAAAATAACTGTTCTTTTTATTTTTTGAATTATTATCTTAAGGTACTCTCATCAGACCAACTCAAACAAAAAATTAAGGGTTTTTTAATTACTACTCTATTTTTTTTTTCTTTTTTGGAGAATTAGTACTCTACTTTTGCTGGTAGAACTATTAGCATATGGATCTTCTTATAAAACTTTGGGCTGACCATATGAAATCAAACCACTTCTTCAAGGTTTATATTACGGGAGAAGTAGGAGATTTCAAATTTCAGTTTTTCAAACTACAAAAATCGTCCTGAATTTGATGAGAATGTTAAAAGGAGAATTATCTCTTATTATTGTGCAATTTATAATATTATTTTGATCCATTAAATATTCAATTAATAAAATAAAATCATGTAAGAACTATAGGTGAGTATCGGTCAGTTTGGTTTTTGAATCAAACCAAATCGGTAAAACTAAAAAATTGAATTCTTAAAATGAAAATCGAACTAAACATAACCAAAAAATCAATTCGGTTCTGTACATTAGTACAGTTTGAGCTAATTAACGGATTTTTCTTATTTTTGGGCCTATTTATATTTTTGAGCTGAGTAATTTTATTTTTTTATTTGATTTACAAAAAATATAAATGTCTTAATACATTTATATTTAAATAACTTTAATTTATATGAAAATCATATATATTTTAAATATAATTTTCAATATAAATAATAATACTGTCAATTATTAAAAGAAACTTGAAATAAATAATTTTTTGAACTTAAATATCCATGTAAGCATCGGTCTTGAAATGTGGAATTTACAGTCAATTGAGTTCTCAACTCCTACTAATTCTCTTAAATTGTGATCTTCCATCAGCACAAGCTATAATACAGTAGAAGAGATATTGAAGAAAGCTTATTTATTCATTGAGCAGAAGCAGGGATATATACAGCAATTATGTACAACAGATTGCCAAAGAATCAGGTTAGTTACAACTAATATATATTTACATTTAAATAACTTTCAATAGGTTAGTTCCTATATTGAAGGAGGAGAGTCCTCTAACAGGCTTGACCCTCCTTAACACTGGACACATTTGGTTCTTACACTAATCCGGGGGGTAGATGGAACCTGAGCATAGTCAATGACTTCCAAATTTGCAGCAAGACCATCACTCTGTTCATAAGGGCAAACCTTTGTAATCAGAACTGAGAGAGGAGAACCAAAACAAAAAAGAAAATTACTTTCCAAATTCTCAAACTTAATTTTCTTTTCTAGCAAATTTTTATTAAGAATTGAATTAAAAACAGGCTAAACAATCTACTAATCAAAATTTAAAAATAGAAAAAAAAAAGAGAAGAAACAGATGCAATAACATAGTTGCTGTTGGAGGTTAAAAAATACTCTTAAAATTTTTTATTTTATTGATTGATTTTTATTATTTTTTATAAATTAATTTTTTAAATCTATTTCTAGAAAAAATATCTATTTAAAAAATATATATATAAAAAATTTTATTAAATTTTATTTGTTTTTTTTCAAATTCAACCCTAGCTAGACGAGCCTAACCTCAAGCCAATTTTAGCAAAAACCAGCAACAGATCATGAATATTATATATATACTATATGAAAAAATTAGAAATCTATAACTTGGTTGCAGTCCACAATCGCCCGTCTTATTAAGAATATAATCATTATTAATTAATTATAAATATATTACCTGATTAATATAAAAATAGACTTTCCAATCTTAATAGCTATTAAGGTTGATTCTCGTAAATCTATATTAAAAATTGAATATAATATCAGAGTTTAATCGATTTTTATATTATCTTATATTCTATCATAATTCAGACTGAGATTTTAATTTTTTGTCTGTGGAGGATTTTTTTTAATTTCTTACCTGTGGACGATTTTTCTTTCAATTTCTTATCACGAATGGTTTCTTTCAATTGTCTTATTCGTGAATAGCTTATTTTAAGAACCTTAGTTAGTATCATAAATTGCAAGTGTTAACTGAGTTTAATAAAAAATTGTTTTCACCCAGTTGTCACTTAAAGAGGCTATTAAGAATATAGTTTCATATTGATTAAATTACAAACATATTAAGTGATTAATATAAAAATAGACTTTTTACCCTTAACAGCTAATTTTTAAAATTGATTCTTTTAAATGTATATTGAAAATTTAATACATCCTATCACTTTCTTCAAGACTACATATTTACACCACATATATACATAAATAAATAGAAAAGAAAAGCAATTGCATAAGTGAAAAATATTGCAGTTGAAATTATATCATATCATAATAATGAAATTGATTTCTGACTAGCATCCCATACCTAACCCTGATTGAATTTCCTGGCCTCATTTAATGTCACAGTTTTTAGATTAAAATCTAACTAGCTGGTAAGTAGATAATTAATTTTTAATTATTTATTTATTAAGATAATTTTTATTTTTATTTTTTAATTTTATTTAACATGTAGATTAAGTTTTATTTCATTATTTATTGAAATAAATTATTGTTGTCATTCATTTGATTTTTATATGAAATTATTGTGTGTATATTATATATTATATATAATTATATGTATTTATTTGTATACGTAACATGCATTATATGTTTTTCAATATTCATTATAATTATATAACTAAATATATAAACTGCTCATGAAAAACTAAATATATAAAATCATTGTTAGATTTGCAAAATAATTGATTAACTATTTTTTATTAAACATATCATTATTATTTACTTAACTAAATTCATCATCAATCACACTTTAATTCTAATTATAAATCAATTTATCAAATTCTCAAATAACTAAACTATTATTTAGCATTCAATTAAACATAAATATTCTTTCTGATTTGATGAGATCGCAAATTTCTTGTCTTTGCTTTAGTCCTATGATGCATATACATGCTAGCATGTAAAGTAAGCCCATGTTTCACTCAATTTTTTACTAATTTTTAATTTAACTTTTATTTATATATATATCATAAACATTAATTATCAACTCTTTATTTTGAAAAAAGAAAAATACAATAAATAATGAAATAATAAGTATTTCAAATACAATTTTTTTTTTTACTTGGTACAATGTTTTACTTTAAGTAATTTGTTTTCAAAGTTAAAAATTTATACATTAACCATTTAAACATTGAAAATACTCTATTTTATAGTTTTTCGACTTATAAATTTATGACTAAAATATACATTAATCCATGAGCAGTTGAAAATCAGAGTTTGATGTTTGGATTTCATTCATTTAGAATTGTATGATAATTATAAGGGGAAAATATATATAAAAAAAAAATCTTGTGGTTTAGTTTTTTCATATTTACAAGTATGTGAAACTTTTTGAGGAAATTACATTCTATATTGTTTTTTTAATTAAAATATCTTTTTTTTTTTTATAGTATTGGGGAATAGGAAATCATTTTGAATTTATCGCTTGAAAGAATATGCACTCATCATTAGAGTATATCTCGGTGTGCATTAAAATATCATTTTTATCTGATTCTTGTTTCTTTTATAAGTTTTTTTTTTTCCCCTTTATTTCATTTTGACAGACCGAAGATTGATGAAGAGGCTATTGTTGTTCGCCGAAACTCATATTGGGGGGAAGCAAAGCAGCGTTATGGGATTTTGGCTCTTTGTAAAAAGAAAGCAAAACCAAAAACCGTTGTTTCCTATATTGTGGACATGTTGGTGAGTTGCAAATGGGGCCACCCGAGGAGCAATGTAAAAGTGGAGATGATTGATTAATATTATTATTTGCATTAATTAATATACTAAATTTATAGAAATAATATATTAGTACTATATCAATTGTATATAAATATATAGCAAATGAATACTAAATATTATATTAAATATATACTAGACATATACCAAATATATACATAATATCTACCATATATATATATACTAATTTTGGGTCTATTTTTTTGTGAACATGTTGAAAAGTTATACCAAATATATATCATCCGCTCAAAAAAACACCATATATAATATATATCATATATATACAAAACATATACCAACATATACATAACATATACCAATTTTTCGTACACATATACTATTTATTATTAGTTTACATTTTTATTTCTTTCAAGTTTGCAATCTGTATATATATAAATTATTTGCAGATGTTATATTTATACTTAACATAAACCAAATTTTGATATATGTAAAGCATTAATTCTTTTCAAATTTGCAATATGTATATATATAAATAGTTGTAGATACCAAACTTATACTTAAAATATACAAAATTTTGATATACTTATATTATTTATTGTTAGTTTACCTTTTTATTTTTTCAAATTTGCAATCTCTATAGATATAAAACAGTTGCAAACACCTAATATATACTTAATGTATACCAAATTTCAGTATAAGTATATTATTCATTGTTAATTTATCTTTTTTATTTTTTTCAAATTTCGCAATATGTATATCAATAACCTACCCGTTGCCATCCTTGTATCAAATATTTTAATATAAAATCTCTTTTTAAAACAACTAGAATTGTATTATATCAATAAAAATAATAATGGAAAGTTAAAAATTTTATTCTCATTATGCAAGTCATTTAAAATTTAATATAAAATATGATTATCACTTAATAAATTTTTTTATTCAAAATATAACATTTATAATACTAGAAATAAATACAATTTACCGATTAAAAATTTTGATAGTAAATTATATTTTTTTAGTCGGTAATATATATAACAACAAAAAAATTTAGTTCAGTATTTAGCTTGCAAAACTGTAACAAAATTTTAGTTAGTAAATTATTTTTATATTGTCGATAAAATAATTTATATAATTGGAATTTTTGTAGGGAGACAATTTACCAACTAAGTTTTTAGTCGGTTATCTGTTGGTAAATTTTTATTTTTTAAAAATAAAAAAAGTCGGTAATTCATCGATAAAATTTAAATAAATATTTTTCAAAAGTAAATATTTTGTCGATAATTTTGTAAATTAATTTTTAAAAAATAAAATATTTTGTCAGTAATCTATAGGTAAAATTCTATTTTTTTAAAATAAATATTCTTCAAAAAATAAGAATAATAATTTAAAAAATTAAAATTTTTAGAATAAATATGAAAATTAAGAAATAAAAAGTTATACAATAAATTAGGAAGCTTAAAGAATATAAAAAATGACTAAGTTAAAAAAAACTAAATTAAAATTATATTTCAAAACTATAAAAAGAATGAAATAAATCTAAAATTAAGAGAGAAAATAATAAGAGTAAAAAAGAAAATGCAAGATAAATAATTTATTAAATTTATTTTTTGGTTTACTAAATTTATATAAAAAATTTAATCAAAAAATTAAATTTAAGATAACAAATAATTAAACTTTTAAAAATCATATTAATATTTTTTTGTGTTATAAAACAATTTAAGAAATATAAATAATAAATTAGAAAAACTAAAAAATAAAGAAATTGAAATAAATTTAATAGATTTTTTGTATTGAAGGGTTTGAAATTTAAGAAATAAAATGAAATAAAAATGAATAAAAATGAAAGAGTATATAGGTATTAAAGAGTATGAAAATATTAAGTGATGAAAAAGAAATAAAAAAATAATTAAATGAGAAAGAAAGAAAAAGAATTTTTGTTTGTGAGAAATTGAGAAAAAGATAAGAAAAGAGAAAGAGAACTGTGAGAAAAAATGATAGAGAAGAGCCCTTTTATATATATATTTTTTATGCCGTTTACTGACTAAATTTCTATCAATAAATTTTTTACATGAAAATTTATAGAAAAATTTTTCTTTAAAATTCTCATTTACTGATAGATTACCAACCAAATTTCTATTAATAATTTATTTTTTTTATTTTTAAAAAAAGTCAATTTCCTTCCAAAATTTTCATTTACTGAGTAAATTTTTGTCGATAATTTATTATTTTTTTAAATCAAATGAAAATATGGAGAAAATTTTCCTTTCAAAATTTTCATCTACCGACAGATTACCGACTAAATTTATATTGATAATTTGTTTTTAAAAAATTAGTGAAAATCTTGGAGGAAAATTTTCCTCCAAAATTTTCATTTACTGACGGAATATTTTGTTGAGTAAATAAAAAAAATTCTCTATAATTTACTAACTTAAATATTGGTAGGTAAATTTAGCGATAGAATATTTTTGTCGGTAAATTAAAAATTTTTTTAATTAAATCAAAGAAAATTTTGCTTTTAATTTACCAACTAAAATTTTTGTCAATAAATTTACCAACAAAATATTTAGTCTGTAAATTCAAAATTTTTTATCTGTAAATTAAAAAATATTTTGTTCTCCAATTTATTGACTGAAATTTTTGTCGATAAATTTATCAACCGAATATTTTTGTAGGTAAGTTAAAATTTTTTTGTAATTAAATTAAAGAAAATTTTGCTTTTTAATTTTTAATTTACTAATTAAAATTTTGATTGGTAAATTTACCAACAAAAATTTCAGTTAGTAAATTCAAATTTTTTTATTGGTAAATTGAAAAATATTTTGTCCTCCAATTTACCAACTAAAATTTTTATCATTAAATTAACGGAATATTTTTGTTAGTAAATTAGAAAGTTTTGTAATTAAATTAAAAAAAAAATTGCTTTTAGTTTACCGACTACAATTTTTGGTATGTAAATGCAAAATTTTTTGTCGGTAAATTAAAAAATATTTTGTTCTCTAATTTACCAACTAAAATTTTTATCGGTAAATTTATTGACTAAAATTTTTGTTGGTATATTGTTGCTAATTTTTTGCACCTTATTTAGCTATAAAATTTGACAGTCAATAATTTTTTATTAGTAAACCGTCGGTAGTTTATCGGTAATTAATAAAAAAAAATTTCATTTGTCGTTAGTATGCTATCAGTAATTTAGTAAATTTATCAATGCAATTATTTTTATCGATAAATTTTATCGGTAAACTGTATTTTTCTTATAATGTAAAAAATATTATATTATAATTTATAAATAATGTAAAAATTAAAATAAAGAGAAAAATAAAAATTATCATTCAAAAATCATAAGATATATACAGCAAAGTGTAGTTAATGAATGAATATACAAAAATTATAGAGACGAAAAAGGAAGTGGACATATTATACATATCATCTACTTTTATTATATGACCACTATTTTCACTCTCAACTTGTTTATTTATATAGCGTATGTCGTTAGTCCATCGTACAATCCAACAAAAGATTGTATCATTTACGTGGTGAGCATTGGTTCACGTCAAGTACCATCGCAGCCTTTTGCGTGTTGCGATAGGTTTTGTATACATCATACAAAATATATTTTTCCACTTAGTTACGGTATTTTGAAATATATTATTTTAGAATGTATAAATGATATTTCTTTTTGCTTTCAAGATTTTTTTAAATTTTTTCAATTTTTTTTTTATATAAAAAGGGATATGTGGTTTAATTTGTGAATATATTATGTTTTACAATTTTAATATCATTAGTTAATGTTGACATAACACTTGTAAATTTCACTTTTTTTGTTTTTTTAAATAGTCACATGAATAAAAAAATGGGTTTACAAAAATCACGTCAGTATTGACTAACAGTGTTAGTAGCATAGATTCCAAACCGTTAACGGAATAACCAAAGATATTTTTGTCGAAAAAATTTCTCATGCCAATAAATACAAAAAGATTAAATTACATGATACTTTTTCATACTTTTTCTTAATTATAATGTTTAAATCAACACCAAAAGTCTTTCTAAATAGTCTCTTTATTCAAAATAAAAAGTCATATCATACTATTTTTCTTCCAACAAACTCATCATTTATCCTCCTTCTTTAAATAATTTTAGAAGCTTATTTCTCTTTCCTTAAATTTGAGGAGAGAGATTGACTGTCTAAACTAATATTTTAATCCATAAACTAATATTTTAATATTTTTTCTTTTTTGTTTCATTTCTTTCATTTTTTAAATTATTATTAATATTATTATTATTATTAATCAAAATTTATTATTAAATTACTATATTATTATTAAAATATTATTTTAATAACAGTTTAAATTAGATTATTTTTTATTTTTAATGTAAAGTAGAAAAATAAAATTATAGTATAATAATAATAATAATAATAATTTGTTATAATATTTTATATTAAGTTACATTTTTTAGTAGTAAAAATTTTATATAGAGTAAAAGAAATGATATTACTATAATAATAATAATAATAATAATAATAATAATAATTTGTTTTAATATCTTTTTAGCAATAAAAATTTTATGTAAATTTAAGGAAATGAAATTATAAATTTTATGCATAAAGAAATAGAATTGTAGATTTATTAATAAAAAAAATGAAATAGAGAGTGAAATAGAGAGCGCCGTTGGAGTATGCACAATTTTCTAGATAAGTTAAAATAAAAAGTTGAATTATTTATAATATAATAGAGAGTAAAATAGAGATGATTGTTGGAGATGCTCCTAGAAAAGTATTTTAGAATTTAAAATTTACGCATTAAAATTATAATTAAAATGTAAAAGTATTGTAAAAAATATAATCCATTTGTCTCATAAAAATAGGTCTACTTTGACTTTCATTGAAATACCCTTAATTTTCAATTATTTTTCGAAAATCCTATTTTTGTACCGAAATGTATTATTTTATTATTTTATTTATTTAAACAAATATTAAAGTTATATTTTATTAAAATATATATAATTATACCATTTGAATATGTATTATTAATAGTAATTTTATTACAATATTATATATGTATATTATTATGAAATATTATAATGGTTATTGGAGAAATTATACTTTGATATTTGAATATAAATATTATGTTTGATTAATCTAAATTATATTGCTAATTCTATATATTACCGAAAGTTTGGGATTTTATTATAATTATTATTATTGTGAATAAGTTTATTAATTGTATTATAAGTATGTAAATTAGAATTTATTCTTATTATCCTTATTATATAAACTATGGTTTATTATTATTATTATTATTAGTATTATTATTGTTATTATTATTAGTATTATTAGTATTATTATTACTATTATTATTAGTAGTAGTATTATTATTATTGATTTATATATATATATATATATATATATATATATATATATATATATATATATATATATATATATATATATATATATATATATATATATATATATATATATTTGTTAGTGTTATATATATATAAATATATGTTAGTATAGTTGGTTTAAAGAAAAGAAAAGAAAAGAAAAAAAAAAAAAAAAAAGAAGAATGAAGGATGGTGATTGGCCACGTGGGAACAGGAAAGAGCAGAGAAGAAGCAAAAAGAAGAAAGGAGAGAAGGAAAGAGAGAGAGTGAGCTGTGGGCTGGGGGGACGCCGTTCGGTTGGCGATGGGCTGCACCACCACCACTAGTGGCTAGCCCACTGTCCGGTGACCTCAAGGGAGGCAGCAGACCATCGATCGACCGACAGATGGTGGAGCATTCGCGAGAAGAAGAACTCCGGCCGCCGAAACTTTAAGTCAATTTTTTGACAGATTCCTGCGGCGGAATCCAGCGATTCTAGTGTCGTTTAACTCCTGAGGATGAGAGTTTTGATTTGGTATCAACCATGCCCCCTGAGGTTCATCGGAGGAAGAGATTGGAAAATGTAAAACCGCACCTTTGAAGGCGTTTTCCGGCGAGTGAAGGGCGAGTGACGGCGAGTGGAGGTGATTTCTGAGCTCCTGATGTCGAGGTGAACCTGCTGGTGTAGAGATCACCCAGATTCGCCACTGGCAACGGCAGCGCGTGGCCAGTCGGCGGCGGCGCATGGGACAATCCAGCAACTCTGTTTCGTCGTTCCGACTCGACTATCAACATCCGTATGATAGAAATTTGTGAAGATTAACCCGAAACTCTTATATTTCAATTGTTAAATAAGTTATATTATGTTTAGCAGACTCTAGTTGGTAGTTGTTAGGAGTTCGTCGAATCTGTTTTTAAGTTTAATGTGGTTTTGTCGATATTTTGATCAGAATCTCCATAGTCTTTAAGTTATGTCTGGGTTATATGAGTTATTCATATCCTGATGATATCCTTTATTGTGAGGTATTGGTATTCTGGCCTCTTCCTGGTGCTAAAGGTTGCACTTCCAAGGGAAGCCAATCGGACGAGTCGTCAGTTAGGTGAGTGATACTCCCTAATATGTTATTCTGTTTCCATATACATCCGCATTTTTGTGTGTGTGTGTGTGTGTGTGTGTGTGTATTATGCATTACTATTGCATATATGCATATAACATTTGATTGTGAATGATGAACCGATATTCCTTATTCTGTGTTATATTGTGATTGTGATTGACGGATGGAGGTTGGGAGGATGCAGTACCACCTAAGAACTTTTGAGATGAATAGAGATATGGATACTATTATGATTATGATTCTGTTGAGATTTAGAAGATGAGTTATGACTGGTAGATGCTGGCCGGGTCTGCTCATCGCCAGGGCCGCTATCAGGCGGGTCAGAGCCGCATGGTACAGACCAGTGCTAGCCGGGCCTATTAGACATAAGAGATAGATTATTGGACTCAAAGAGTTAGGATAAAGGGATCGGCTCCCTTTACTAAGTATTAGTGTGGTACTGTGGATCGTATCACATCCTTACTTGATTGTATTATTTGTCTGTCTTTATGACATAGTGCATAACATAAGCATTAGAAATATGTCTGTAGGACACCAGTTTAATGTATTAGCTGGTATCATTCACTGAGTCGAACGCTCATTCCTGTTCATTTTGTTATTTTCATGTTGGGAAATGAGCCTGTAAAGGAATTGTAAACTGAGTAAACTGCCAATTTTCCTACGGAAGTAGTTTGTATTATTGAGTATTAAGAATTGTATGGAATATATGTAGATTTGTAAATATAGCTCTAGAACTCCACAATGTTACACCTTATACTTGTACATTGTTTAATATTCAGTTATGTAATTATTGAGTTAAAATGCTGTTGTTAAGCAGAATCCTTTTATATAATATTGTCTTTATAAGATAAATGAAATAAGTGAGTTGTTGGTCCAATGTGATTTTGTTTTATATTGAGATTTGATTGGATTTGCTTAACTTGTATGGGCTCATAACTTTTTTCAATTTTGAATTTTTGTTGTTGGTTTCTGTTAGGCTTACTACGAGTATTGGTAGCCACGTGTATTTTTCATATCCTAGTGCCAGTCACGTGCCCTTGGATTCGGAGCGTGATATTCTTACAGATTAAAAAAAATATAGTTAATGTGGTTAAATCAATATATTTTACTAGTATTTTTCTAACATACCCTTTCATTAATATTAAATAACACATTAAAATTAAATAATTTATATTCATAAAGATATACATTAAATAAGGGTGTATTAGGAAACTAATAAATTAATTACCTTTTTGAAAAGGAAAGTAGACTATAGGCTATGTTTGGTTTACAGAATAAAATATACAAAAAATAAAATAATTATTTTTGAGAAATAGAATATGGTAAGAATAGAATAATTATTCTAATTTCATAATTTGGTTCATAATATAGAATAACTATTTCATTCACATAAATGACCATAATATTCTTATAAATTAATTTTATTATTAATATTAAAATTAAATATAATTTTATAAAATTTTATTGAAGAATAATTTAAATGCATAATAAATAAAATTTTTAATTGACTTAAAATTAAAAACATAAAAATCTAAAAATAAAAAAGAAGCAATAATATTGAGTTTGGATTTGTCAATATTTTTTAGGGTAAAAATGAAAATACTCTATTATATAGTTTAAAATATATCAATTTTTTTATTTTTTTTAATGAAATACATATTGCATAAAAATTGTGAAATTACCATTCTATAAAATTAATATTTTTTATCTAAAATTTAAATTAAAATTTTAAATAATTATTTTATATATAATAGCTATTTTATTTCTTATCTATTTCATGAATTATAATATCATAATTTGAAATATGTGAAAAAAAAAGAAATGAACTTATTATCAGGAGGCGAAGGGAATAATTATTATTTTTCCTCAATTTCTTGGGGCTATGCTGTCATTAGGGAAAAAAAAAAAAAGTGAAAGTTGAAATTGTTAATTGTTGACTCTACGAATACATTGGTGTTTTCAACTACTCATTGCAACTGTTTTTTTTTTTTTTTTCTCTTTCCTGAGCAAGACTAATTGTAATTGTTTAATCAAATAAATTTTTAATTGGACATTTTTAAGAAAACGAGAATTATAAAATTAGTATTTGAATATTATTAAATTTTATATTATAGTGTCTTCAACTTTATTTTTGTGAATCAAATTTTTTTTTTGAATGAATAGACTTTTTCAATTGAATGTATTCGGTCAAAATTTCCCACAGAATTACCAAAATGTATTATTTTCTGTTTTATCTCCATTTCATTCATGAAGTGATATTTAATAATATCATTTAGCACTTAAAATTAATAATTTTAGTACTTAACTGTTTATATTGTTTGATAACATATGTTTTTAAAAGAATAAAAGTCTCAATTAAGATGATATTTGATAAGTAGGGATGGCAATTTAGTTCGATCAATTGGGTACCCACCTCGCTTTGTTCTTAATAAATAGGTAATACCCGCCCCGTTGATTAAATAAGGTGGGGAGGGTTTAAAAATTAAAATCTAAATTGGGTATGAGGCAGAAGCGGGTAATACTATAACCCGCCTCAATTATATATATAATAGATATTTTTTTAAATTTTCAATTATTATATATATATATTTGATATATCATTTTTAATTTATAGCTTATTTTTTATGTAAAAGATAAATTATATTATATAAATATGTAGAAAATATATATAAATGAATATGTATATATATGCAAAATTAATATGAAATAATTTTTTAAAGAAAAAAATAAAAAATAAAAATGAGTATAGTCATGGGTACTTATCTTATTTTATTACCCGCCCACTCCATAGTGGAGCAAGCAACAGGGTGGGTACGAAAAAATATTGGCGGGACGGCTAAGGATAATGAAAAATCCGCTCCGTATCCACCCCGCCACCGTCCCTATTAGTGAGATTGAAAATTTAAGTGCTTTAATTGATTTATATGTATGTAATTTTCAGTTTTACTAGATATTATTTTTATTTAGACTTTTAACACGTACATTATCAAATAATTTAAAATGATTAAATACTGAAAAATTTAATTTTAAGTATTAACAATGTTATTAAATATTACCTAAGTTAAAAATTATTACTTAAAGTGATAAGTCAAAATTTTTAACTAAAATATAAAATGAATATAATAAGTGATTAAATTTTTAAATATAAATGCAATCTAAAAATTATATCACTTATTTTATTCAATATTTAAAATTCAGCATTTAAATTTTTAGTACTTAATTTTTAATTTTATCAAACATCACTTTAATTTTCTCTTTTATTTTTGGTTACATATCTATATCTACATAAATACATTAAATGTGGATGCGCGGATGAATAATGCATTTTGCAATTATTTTGACTTATATTTAACTTTAAAATGTCTATTTTGGTCCTTTTCGCTGTGCACAAGTTTTCAACTCTCTTTATCTTTTATATCATTTCATGTTTTTTATTTCCTCTTTTAGCCTCACTTGCCTTTCATGCCATGAGAAAACGATGTAGTTTTATTAATGGTATGATAGTTATTTCCTTGAAGGTGTGTTTTTTTACTTTCAAACCTTAATTTCTTCTTGTCTTTCTTGTTCTTTTATATTGTTGATTTTTTTTTAAGTAAATAAAATTATCAGAAAATTTAGAAAATCTTTAAAAGAAAAAAGATAAAAAAATAATAATTTTTTTAAATAAAAAGAAAAAGCAAACAAGATGAATGGATATATATACAAGTAATTAACCATTCGAGCTTCTATGTTAGGTTACCCCCAGTGGCTTATGCCACCGGCGGGAAACCTCATTTCCATGCCTTTTTTTTTATAAATAAGTTGTTCTTCTCTTTTTGTGAGCTTTCTATTGCTCCCATCTTCAATGGGTATTTTGAATCTCAGAGCTAGGTCTCCATCGGTTGTGATGCCACTTTGATCTACGGCGTGGTCCAGCCTGTTTACTGATTTAACTTTAAATTGGTAGTGCTTGTTGTTGGTAGATGAGTGGGAGAAGGAGAAGCTAGTTGTAGCTTTGGTTACTCAGTGGTGATTTTATGGCTTGATCTATGCTTGATGTTGAGCTCCAAAGCACTTGGTAGATGTTTGATTCATATGAGGCAAAGGCTCGATTTTTTGAAGGAGCCATTAATCCATCAAGGAAACATTGCTTGGATTTTTTTTGGCGGTGGAGAGTTGTACTTGAAGCTTGAGGTATTGATTTTTAAGGGTATATCTAGCCACAAAGGCTCCTTAAATTTCCAAGCTGCTACTTCTCTTGGTTTGGTCTCCAGCAATATCGATAATTATGCCAGCAAAGGACTTCAAAGAAGGGGAGGGCTGGGGGTTTTTGTGTAATTTCATTGAATTATGTGTTGTGGGTTATAAGCCCAAATCAAAAAAATCTTTGTATGGTTAGTTTTTTTTGGACCTAGGGTCCATTTTAGATGATATGTATTAGGGTGTCCCCTTGTTATCAATTTATATCTGTATTTTTCTAGACTTTAGTCCCTATTACCTTTTATTTGGATGGAGTGTAGGGTAAGGTAATTAATGGACGGATAGAGAAGGGTAGGGATGGAAATGGAAGAGGAAAGAAAGAGAAGTTTATGTAGTAACCTTATCCTTATTTGGGAGAGAAATGAGGGAGAAAGGGTAATTAATGGAATGATATATTTTAAAATTATAAAAATAACTTTAAAACTTGTATATTTAAAACAAAAAAATAATATTATTTTATATATTTAACACGTCAAAAATTTTACTAATATTCATTCATATTTATATAATTTAAATAATTCATATATTTATATATTACTTATTTTTTTGTGTAAATTATTTTTTATATAAGCATAAAATATGAGCAAATTTAGTACTAAAATAATCTTATAACTTAAAAATAATATAAAATAAACACATATACTTAAAAAATATGATAGGTAAAAAAATTAATTATGGACATAAATACAATTAAAACTCAATTATCTCTCTCTACTCCCCAAATTAGAGTGTAGCAAAATTTTAACTTTAAAGTGTAGAGAAAGATAAAACTTGCCCTTTCTTTCTATTACTTACACCCCTAAAAAAAACTTATTACATTATTCTTTGATAAAAATATAATAATACTCTTCCATTACTTATACCCTCTCCCCTTTCCTGCAGCCCACCCCAATAAAGGGTTAATGCTAGCTTTTTCTCCTTTCTAAATTTTTTATTATTTTTTCCTATTTTTTACTGGCAATAGAGAGCATTTTCGATCAAAGACAAACCCTAGCCCAACAATATCAGTAGCCAAGAAGCAGAGACTACTTCGAAGTAGTAGTCTTCTTTTCTTCTTTTCATTCAGAACCAGATTGCTTCGATCCAACGACCAAGTATGGGTTATACAAAGGACCAGTTGCTAACTCGCTTAAAGGTTTGCTTTTTTAATCCGCATTTTATTTCTTTATAAATTGAGTGGTTTAATCTTTCTATTATTTCATATTGACTGGAAATTGATCTGGGTTTCCTTCATTTTGGCCTTTTGTTGTGCCAATTTTGATTTTCGTGATCCTTTGTTACAGTAATTGGTAATGGGTATTAGATACTGGATAAAATTTTCAATAATATGAATATCATCGCGAGCTAAAATATTATTAGGCTCCATAGAATTGAATTGAAATGATAATGAATTCAACTTATTTTATTTTCTTATTTGCTATAATTATTTAACAATAACTAGTAATATTGAAACATTAGGAGATTATGATATATATTTGTGTAGTCTGACAATTAAATTTTTGCAAAATAACCTGATTTCTATTTAGTTTGAAATCATTTCTTTTTTACTAAAAAAATTAAATTCTATAAACTACCCCCTTCCAAACATGAAAATTGATAAAATAGAATTCATTTGAATTGAATTCTTGCAAAATCTGAGATCCAACAGGGGGATGTGTATGCATTATTGTCCATGGCCTTGCTTTAATTGAGAATTGCTTGTTTTCATGTCTATCTTCTAAATTCTTTCAACTAATATAGATATTTGTTATTTCAGGAGCTTCAAATTGATTTTGCTCAGTATGAACATCCTCCTATGTTTACTGTTGAAGCAGCGGTAAGTTCGTTTTTAGAAAACTAGGCTATATACTTTTCGATATTCATAAACCGTTTATAGCTGCTGATGCAAAAATGTCTTTTATATTAGGCAAAACATGTTGGTGATAAGGAAGGTGGACTCATCAAAAATTTATTCTTGAAGGTAAGGGATAAAGAAAGTCTTGGCACTTTTATGGATATTTCTATATTTGTAACTCAATAATTGATTAATTGCTTATATATGCAGGACAAGAAAAGTAGGTTTTATGTTGTTTCTGCTTTGGCAGAAACAAGAGTAGATATGAAAGGTGAACATATTTTTCTAGATTCTAGTTTTATGTCCTTGTTACATTATGCATTTGAAGTGTTACAGGATTGCTTTTGTTTTTGTGATTGCCTAAGTTTGAATATCTGATATTTTTTTTTATTAGCTTATTGGATATTAATGGTAGTTACCTTTAAGCTGAGCAGTTTTATCTCAAAGGCTTGGTTTGGGAAAAGGAGGTATAAGAATGGCTCCAGAAGAGGCATTGAGCGAGATACTTCAGGTGCATTCCTAATCAAATATTATACGCTTGAAAGTCATGGTCCTTCACAATGCCAATTATGTGCTAGACTCCGGAGAACTCAATAGATGAATGTTTGTTATATGTACTAGCATGTAATCTATTTTTCATGTAATAATCAAGTGAATTCCTATTTCTTAAAATAGAAGATTATATATTATTTTCCAATTTATATGTCTATATTCTTGAAGTTCAATTGTCATTCACGACTTGAAATTTTGTGTTTTTATTTGCTAGGTTCCACTAGGTTGTGTTACTCCTTTTGCACTTATTAATGAGACAGCACGGTATGCATCAAATGTTACTTGCTATATCAGAAATGATGTTTTCCTCATTCGTCTTTTAGTCTTGAGTTTTTTCTCAGTACATATGCATTTGCAATTCTTTACCTTTGTACTTCATAACATAGGTTTTTTATCTTTGGCCTTGGTTAACCTTGTTGTGAAATGAGTATAGCTTTATGCTGATTCTTCTTCTTGCTGATGTTGCACATCATTTGTAAACTAAAATTTTACAAGAGCCAGACTTTAGTTTGGTTTGTTTATTTGAATCACGTAGTTTTCCCCTCCATATGATATTCATGTTCATTTAAAAAAAAAAAAAATTAATTAATTAACTTCATTCTTGGTTTGTGCAGGCATGTCTCACTGTTGCTGGATAAAGGACTTACGTCACAGGAACGTTGCTTTTTCCATCCACTGTCTAATGATATGTCAATTTGTAAGTCTGTAGATATATCCCTTCTGCGGGTATTAGGTTTGCATGATTTCTCAACATTTTATTACTTTACATTCTACTAAATATTTTTGTTCAGCATGTATTGCTCTCAGGATCCATGTAATACTGTTAATTCCAGCCATGCACCTTTGCATTCCCTGCATCTCTTTTATTATGTTCATTTCATGAGTTATCTGATGTGTGATGTTCTAATTTACTGCTCAAACCAGGCTACTTTTCCAGTATTTTGGAAAATCAGAGAAATATTTGGTGAATGACTTGAAAATTTGAAGTTGAAGCTTTTCTGTTTTCCATAGCTTTATTGGTCAATATATTTGGCAACCCCATAAATAACAATATTTTTCATTAGGCATTATAAATTCATTGAAATTTGTGAAAGCTTACATGTGTACACGAGACAGAATTAGGGCGGGTATGTTGGGTGCTTTGAACAAATAAAATAACCAATTCTGGAAATTTGACAACAAAGATCAGGATGAAAGAGAATCACATGACCAATGGCCTGTTCCAAGTTTACCCCAAATATGGTGCAACTTGTACTAACACTTTCTAGGGCTGTCTTATCACTGATTTGTGTAGCTATACAGGAGATTTTTTTTATTCATTTTCTACCACTTTTCTGCTTGACCCGTTACATATAAGATGGTGGATTTGCATTAGTTTAGAGGTAAATTAAGTTACTTTTTAGTTCAAGTAGATCAGTGATTTTTCCCTTAATAAGTTTAGTGATTGTTGGAAGGTTATAGATCGGGAAAATTATAACTAATGGTTTTTGCTAAAAAAGGTTCATTTCTTCACTGGATGCCGTGATGTGCAGTTTCTTGTTTATTTTTCTTTTTTGGGAAATGAGATTTTGTTTTCCCTCTGTTACAACTGGTTAGCATTTTTGGGTTATTTTTCATTTTTGGACCGTCTATGAAGTTATTTTTGCCCCACTTCGTCCATTGAAATTCTTAAATTATTTAAGGGGTTGAGTAATTGTGATATTTAGGACCTATAATTTATGCAACTTAATGACTTCTAATACCAATTATTTATTCTCACACATGTTTCCCCAGCTATCCATACTCGCGATCTTGATAAGTTTCTTAAATCAATTGGGAGGGAACCCTCATATGTTGACCTTGAGGTGATTCGGAGTTTAGCTTATTGTATTAATCCACCAAAAGAAAGACTGTTTGAATTTACAAGACATATTTTTTCTTGTAGGCTAATCCACCAATAGGGAAGGATCAACCTCCTGATCTCGCTGCATTGGTTCCATCTGGTTCCACTATCCTGTCTGATCCTCCAGAAAAGGCAGTTATGTTGCAGGGTCATACTGAAAGTCCTGTTTCTGGAGATAAGAAGTCTACAGATGTATCAGGTACTCAAATATCATTTTACTTCTCAATTGTTTGATGATTTCTACATCATAGTCGTAGGCATTACTAGTGCAGGGATTTCTTCCTTGACTGTTTGACTTCTGTATGCATGCCCTTTTGTTGCAGAATGTTTTAGAATGACTTTTAGAATGGGCTTTACTGTCTATAGTAGGGAAAATCCTTCATGCCCATTGTTGTAGTTCTTTTGGAAAACTGTTTTCAAAAATTCTGGTTCTTTGAAGCATTTGGAAACAAGTCATAGGTGTTTTCTTTATGTAATTAGTTGTAGATTTTGGCAAATTCTATTCAAATCCAAGACTATGATTCTAAATTTCTAATGAAAGAGTATAGCTTTTCTTTTGGTAAAAGCATGTTACTGAGTTCAATGGGATCTGGCCCACAAAAGAGCTCCTGTATTGTTGGAAGGTTTTGGTATATCTTAGGTTTGGTTGCCCGTGCAAATTTATCTGGCATAGTGTCTGCTTACCAGAAGTTTCAGGCAATGACAACTCAGCTGCGAAGTCAACAGTCATCTTCCAAGATTTCTTGACAGCAATATAAGCATGAATTAACAGTTAAAAATGATGTTGGTAATTATGTGAAATGGCCTTTTTTTTTTTTTTATGTAAAGGCCCCTCTATTATTTTTCCTTGGAGAGACTTGAAATTGCTGTGAGAGGAAGACCAATGCCTTAATCCATCTAATAGAACCCTAGGAATAAGGCCACTTTTCAGTAGCATCTACACCAATTTTATTTTATTTTTTAATTTGGTGGTTTTGTGGGAAGCATTGACATGAAAATAAAATATCATAACTATATTTCTAACATTCAGCTTGAATTTACTAACACGGTGCCATCTTAATAATTCTAATACAAAATTATAGTCATTGCTTGGGGGAAGAGATGCAATTGCATTCCATCATCTTTATGTCAATTGAGCTTCTGGATCTTAAGCCCTGTGTGGCTTTGAGTTTATTTATAATCCATTTTGTAATATTCTCCTTCATTGCTGTAGTAAAAACTTCTAAGGCATCTGGTACTGTAAAAAATGTGAAAGATAAATCCGCTGTTGCTGCGCGTCAGCCAACTGTTTTCTCAGATGCGGAATTACTTGTGGAAGAAATTCTGAGTAAAATGTCCAACCTTTTGCTGTCAGAGGTAATCTTGGTATTATACTTTGCTGTCCCAACATCAATGGCATATTTGAGTTTAGGAATTTGTCTCTACAGATTAAAGAGGATTCAATCAAGCAACATGGTGAACATCTTGGAATTGTCGTTGCCGAAAGTATCAAAAAGCGCCTTAGCTCGGATTTGAAAAGCCTTGCTGTGAGTAGTCATCATTTCTTATTATTATTATTATTATTTACATACCTTATGTTCGGAAAATGAAAAAAAGAGAATAACAGAGGATAGAAAAAGTTCATTTATTTCCCACTTCTTTTTTTTGTATTAAGAGGGAAATGTATCTTATTTTCCCTTGTATGGAAAATTTAAAATATAGGAGAAAAAAAAAATACACATCTTGTTCATTTGCAATGTTACCCCTATTTTTATAGGATAAATAAAATATATAAGGGTATATAGATAATTCAATAAAATAATATATTTTTATTCACATAAAGGTATATAGGTAATTTCACTAAAATAGTATATTTTATTCACATTCTTTCCTTACTTTCTCGCCAAATCGGAGAGAATCAAATGCGATGGGCCCAAAGAAAAATATGAAATATATTTTCCTTGCTCTTCCAGACAGAGGAAAATTGCTTTCTTCTTTCCTTTCCTATTTTCGACTTGCCTGAACTAACGGCTATCACAGCACATAGCTTATATGGAACTTGTGTATGGTTTTCTGCCATAGTTTCATTTCCTATAATAACTTTCATCTATGTTTAATAGAAATCATGTTTAATCCTATGTTTGCAGATAATGTACAAGAACACAGCCTATGCACAGGGGTTTTATGCAGGCACTCA
This sequence comes from Reutealis trisperma, assembly GCA_947687605.1. Lineage (NCBI taxonomy): Eukaryota > Viridiplantae > Streptophyta > Magnoliopsida > Malpighiales > Euphorbiaceae > Reutealis > Reutealis trisperma. Next base: position 1,661,071 of record CANTUT010000008.1, read on the forward strand.
CAATTGTCCCAACAGATTATGAACTTTCTACGAGTAGTTATATGAATCTACCAAACAGAACCCGAAAATGAAATACCATTTGAAACATTTGATACCAAATATACAATTTTCCCAGTGTAGCTTATAAATCTACGCGTTTGAATATTGATTTTGGTCATTGACGACTATTGATAGCTTCAGCTTTGTGGTTTCTGTTCTGTAGCAACAGCAGCTAGCAATCAAGTGTTGTCAGCGCAGCAGCCTGACCATGTTTTTTTATGAGTGAACTTTGAGCTAGCGGTTAAACTGCTAAATTGCTAATCCCAAACTGGCCATTAGTCTCCTGTTTATGGATCGCAGGCTCTATTTATTACTATTATTATTTTCTTTTTATGTTGTTGAATCTGAGAATTCAACTACCTGAGATTTACCTTGCCCTAACATGTATAATTTTAAAGCAATTTAATTTCATTTATCCATTGACACCAGTAAATAGGAATTGTTACAGATAGATGATAAAATATGGTACTGACAATTGAAATGGAGTGAAGGTTTTTGCTATCAAAATTATGTGGTTAGGGATTTTAAGTGATTTAAGCTGCTCCAGCCTGACTTGCTAAAGTATTATTTTGTGTTTGATGGTTAATTTCAGAAACCAGTGTATAGTATTAGATTACTTAAATTGGAATAATTACAAATTTGGTGTATGAATTTTTCTATTTTGGTGTCAGAATAAAAAGTTTTTACAATCAAGTATTTGAATGAAGCAAATATATATCAATGCGGTGTCTTACTCCGTGCTTTACTAGTCATCGTGGTCACAAAAAAAAAAACCCCATGTCACATTCACACAATAAGAAAGACCAAAATGACATCTTACTCTTCCTTTCATTCAGCTTCTCACCCTCACAGCCCTCTTATTTATCGTGAAATAATCCAACCATGAAAGAGTAACAGAGGTAGAGAGAGACAGAAGAGTAAGAAAAAAAATCGAATTAATACACTGAAATTAGTAGCTATATCAGAACTTGGGTTTAGTTCTCTTCAATTCCATGGCCCCGTTGTGTCACAGGAGAAAGATAAAATTTACAAATCAGAAGTTATTACCCGAAAGGGTTGCAGGGGACGATTCTTTAACACTAGCAGATGTCCTCTGTCCCCCTAAATTTCAGCATTTTGAATTCAACTTCCTTCTTAGGTAAGTGCAATTTAACTAAAAGAGAACTTTTGTTTTGGATTAAAATTAGGTTGTTAAAATAGTAAATAAAAGGAAATGAACAGAAAAAGAGAGAGCAGAGGAGAAGAGAAGAGAGTAGAGGCGAAAAAAAGGTGGCACTTGTAGTTGAACGTTTGGGTGGCGATCCTTTTGAGTCACTGAGAAAGGGCTATGAGGGTGAGGGGCAGAATGAGAGATATCATTTTGGTCTCTCTCTTTGTATGGATCTTACGTGGCTTTTTTCCGTAAGAAAACGGAGCTCTCAATGCCTAGTCAGCACTTAGGCAGCATAAAATGAGGCAAGATACTACATTAATATAAATTTGTTCTCTTCAAGCATTTGATTACAAAAGTATTTATGCAAACACCAAAATAGATAGAAAAAATCAAAAAGTCTATACACCAGATTTATAGTCATCCCTTCTTAAATTAGTAAACCAAGAACCTTTTCAAATTCTGCTTTGCTTAAATTGAAGAAAGAAGAACAAAGAAACATAGAGGACCCAAAAGCCTGCCATTTCATCGAAGATCCATTCATATGAAAAGCAAAGAATTTTTCCTGAAAATAATGTTCTGCTCTCGTTATAACCTAAAATTAGAAGGAAAATGCATTATCTACAAAGATCAACTTTTGCTTTCTTATCAGTCATTACATAGTAAAAAATGCATTGAATTCAACAATTGGATAAAGGCCGCTTCAAATCTTCTCGTCTCTCTCTTAATCTTTACTTTAATGGCTGAAATATATTAGTTGTACCTATTGAAAATGATAGAGCTAATGGTTCCCAAAAATATTAAAAAAAAAACAGCAGGAAATTGTATAAAATTTTGGTATTACATAAATTGATTTCAACATTAGTGTAAAATATGGCTAATCTAAAGTGTGCATAAGCTGAACACTATTGATTGTTGTTGTAGACAAATACATGTATGTGTGCGTATCAAATACATGGAAAATAATTCCTCAAAAAACATAATACAGGGAAAATATATGGTAATTAAATTGATTAATAACCATAAATTGCAACACACTTTCGAGTCAAAAAGCTTAGACATTCACATTTCCCATATATGGGACAAAGTGGAGTTCCAATTCCAAGTAAACTTTGTGCAAGCCAAGTTACAAAAGATGCAAGCAAATTTTGAGAGATTCCATCATTTTTCATTAATACTCTGACTGAAATTTGAACTCATACCCTCACAATATGAAAGACAATTTCAATTCCATTGAACTAAAGAGACTCGTTAGTTGAAAGAGGCCATTTCAACGTCGTTTAGCAATTTAATCGCAGCTTGAAAAGTCCAAGATATTCCCCTTTTTAACACCCAACGTGGGAACCCTGGCGCATTGCAAGGCAGGGCCCTAGACAATTAACCATTATAAGAACATGTCTTGCAAGGGGGGCGTGGCCGCCAAACCTTGTTAAGGTCACGAGCTGCATAGTGAAATACCCCTAGCAACTTTCAGCCATTACCCTACTTCACCATCAGCTAATACGTCTTATATACATGAGAGAAATAGCCAACTGGACTTGCAACTCAACCCCTCAAATTCGTAGGCTAAACTGCTATTCTGCTCCAATCCCATTCCAATTTCAAATTAAATTGAAGCAATATCCATCACTCCTAACTGCTTAAAAATATCCAAATCACCATCCATATCGAGACACATGATCATCAGGACAAGTGTCACCATAGGCTGAAAACCTTCAGCCTGTTTCAGTCAGGCCAAGCCACATGGCTTCATGCCACGGTACATATATTCAAATTTTCACAAACTCATAAGCACCGCTAGAGAAAAAAACACATTTTCTACAACAGAACAAATTCCACAATCTTCAAAACTCCAATTTCATCTAACTGCCCAGTACTGATGTAAATTAGTTTTATCTACACTCACCTACAAAAACATTACCATTTTTACCAAATGACAAAGATAGCGACTATAAGATAGAGAAAATCTTTAAACAGGGGTGGAGCTCTTTGATCCCAGCTTGCAAAAGGCAAGGAACTAAATGTGCCTTTCGTATCAGCTTTTACAGTTACATGATCCATTTTCTGCCTGATGCCCATAGGTATCATGATTCAGATGCATGAAACTTAAATTTACAAGAATTCTAAAACAATAAATCACTATTGAAAATCAGCTGAAATATTGCATCAAAGTAATTTCAGAATTCTTTTACTACCAAAATGTTTTTTACATAGCTCAACTTCAAAAAAAATACTACTGACAACGAAAATTTTAATTGAGACGGCCACTCACATTTGCTCATCAGAGAAGTTGACAGCAAGATCCCAATAGTGGCCAACACCAGCATCAGCAAACACTTTCCGAGCTGCAGCTTCAGTCACACACTCATGTACTGTAAACTTATTGAAGCTTGATTTGGCAACACTACCTTGCCAGACCAACACACATTTATTCACAGGCTTCTCCTCATTGTCATCTCCATCTTCTTCTTCTTCTTCTTCGTTCCCTACAGCCTCAGCCCAATTTATGCGCCTAAGCATTAGCTTCCCATACCTCTTAATGGATTTGCTTCCTCCTTCAACAACCACAACATTAATTCCTTCAGAAATCACAGCACAACCAGTCAAGCGATTCTCTTGAGCATTAACATCAACTTTAAAGCGGGTCTTCTTGTGTGAAAGGTCATTGATTTTATAGACAGAAACAATTGTTTCTAAAGTATTCGGGTCATCGAAGAGCTTTCTCTCCTTCTTCTCGCGGCGCTCAGCAGGAGTGAGCTTACGTGCAATATTCCTGTCAATATGAGCTTGCTCACGCTCAGCAGCTGCAGTGCGGATCTCCTTCTCAAGTCTTGTGGGATCTTGTGTAGCTTCAGAGCCCAGAACCTTCATTAAATTGCTCATCTTAACTTTAGGTTTTGGGGGTTCAATCAACCCTTGCCTAATCATCTCTTGTCTATCTTTTTCCCGAGCCAACCGACGCTGAGTACGAAGCTTCTTCTGTTCTTTCTTTGTTAGCTTCAAAGGCTGAGGCGGTGGAGGAGCTGGCTCAGCAGGGGGCTCTATGGGACGTGGGTGCTCCACATAGATTGTGATCTTCTCCATTTTCAACTTGTCACTTATATTATCCTCATCAATTTCACTATAGGTACCACTAGGCAGAAGCGAAGCATCCCTGAAATTCCACAACCATAACTGGATTAAAGTCTTGCCAACAATAAATATGACAAGGACCAAGGGAGTAAACAAAAAAGAAAAACACACACCCAGAGGAACAATAAGAAGGATCAACTAAGTAAAGCAAAACAATGAACAATTAATTATTTCTTTAATCAAGTCAGATTAAAAATATTGCCAATTACATAAAGGGAATTGATTGGCCCTTCCTCAGTTCCTCTTACTTCAGCAATGGAAGCCTCACCCTCATAAGACCAAAAGACTATCGTAAGTGATCTCTCTGTCTCTCTCTCACACCCACAGTGAAAACATAACTAATTCCCAGGCATATGCAATCCACCAGAGACAAGTATACAGGCAATCACTAGCTAAAACCAAAGGAATAGCCTGAAAGGGAGTTGACATGATTCCTCTGCCCCGTCTTTCATAAAGCACAAAAGGTGAAGTTAAAGAGCCACATGATCCAACTCAAATGTTCTTTGAACAATTGTAATCAACACAACTATAAAATAAAGTGTGAATCAATTAAAGATTGAGTGGTGGCTGATTATGCGATTCATATTCCTAACAAAAAAATTATCAACTTACCACCACTCAATTTCAGGAATTGTTTCCTTAGGCTTTTCTTTAATTATGACTCTCTCTGACACCTCTATCAAATTGGGATTTATATCAGGAGCTGCCTTTGCCTTTGCATGTAGTGCTTGTCTAGCCTTTATATCTCTTGCCCTTTCTTCTCCAAATTGACTCTGCAATTAGCACACGGAAACCATAAGAACAAGTAAATAGCAGAAAAAGTGATATTGAGAGCGTAAAGAGGTAGTAAGTAGTACCTTCAATTTCATCATTTCAGCTTCCTTTGACCATTTCCCTTCCTCAACAAACTGGAAACTCATTCGTTTGGGCCTCAAAAGCTTAGTCTTATTTATGCCCATTCTTGCATCATAGTGAGGATTTGATTCAGGATCCACATCCAATTCAGGTTTAAGAATCTGGAAAGCATCCTTTTTCTGCTTGTTGATGTTAACCTGTGAAGTTCATGGCCATAATAATAGATGAACACCAACTATGACAGCATGCAGTGATGGAAACCTAATTAGTACTAGTTAATTTTGTAAAATTTAATAATAAACAAACCTTCAGTGTGCTAAGATTGCTTGGTTTAGCCACATTCACTACATTCCCATGTTCATCTATTTCCCGACCAAGAGCATCTATACGAAGAACAGGAGCCTTAGTAGGCTTCTGTGGCACAGAAACTTCTGCTGGCATCTGGCCAGGGAACAAGTTTATAAGAGGAGCAAACTCTGGATCCTGCCTGAATCCCATTTTAGCAGCAAGCTCCTGAGCACGTTTAACAGCTTCAATATTGGGTATATTACCAAGTCCAGGAATAGATGCCATGCCACTTGCAGGTGGCTTACCAGCAGCCAATGAACTTGACATCATCCCTGCTGAAATAGGGGTCGTGGATATTGATGGAGCTAGCCCCCAGGTTGCTCCAGCATCAGAAGGCTGTGCATTTAATTCCTCCTTTGATACGGATGGTATTTTATTATCAGAACTTGAGCTAGCACCCTTGCTCAACTACATCAACAAATTTAACACAAGTTAATGTGAAACTGGGGAATACAGAAAACAAAACACAACATAGAAGTTTAGAGAGATTAATTCCAAAGCTACAACACATAAATCTGCCAGAGTTAGGAACTTACCAATGGTATTTTCTTCAGCTTCTCAGACAGTTCCTTCTGCATTTGTAAAGCTTTTTTAGCTTTGGCTAAAGCATCAAGGGATAGACTTCCACTTTTCCCAGCAGCTGAAGACGTCCCATCTGTACTAGATTTTCCAGGAACCTCATGAGATCTGGTAATACTAACTCCCTTATTTTCATTTGTGTTTGAAATTGAAGATACCTTGGTAGGAAGAGGATGAACAGGGGCAACTGAGTTCTCATGCACAATGCCGGGTGTCTTAGTGAAAGATTCCAGGTGGGCACCCTACAAATGTGGATAAGTGAATGAAACAAATTAGAAAATAACAGGACCGGGAAGAGCACAATAATCACAAAAAACTAAAATTAATGATCAACAAGCTTACAACACATAAATACATTAAAGTCTTAAGAGCCTACAAGAGATGGAAAAGCAATTACTATACTCATAAAAGCATCAACCCTATTGGGAAATTCAAGGCTTTTAAACAATTGAATTATACACTAAATGGGTTCCAAATTCCAATTGCCAAAAATCATAAAAACTAGTCACCTGATTCTAACGACAATCAAAATACAAACAATGAAAGCCACATAACATACATGACACTTGCACAGCAGGCTACATTATTTACATAAAATGACTACTTACATTCTCAGTTGCAAGGCCGCCATTTGCAGCACCGCCACCAGTTGACTCACCATTCTCTTCTTCTTTCACCTTAAACCCAATGGATTGCACTCTCTTTGCATTTTCAATACTACTATTACTACTACCATTGTTATCAGTGTTATCTTCTTCTTCTTTTACCTTATCTACTTTATCTCCAAATCTCCTCCTAGGTCTCTTCTCCCTCTCAACAACCCTATCTTCACTATCTCCTCTTTCTTTTCTCTTTCTTCTACCTTCATACTCCAAATCCTCAGACTTCTCTCTGTTTCCCTCTCTATCTTCTCTCGGGTCGTAAGACCGCTCTCGGTCCCCGCGCTTCGATGAGGATTTATGATCGCTACGCGGCTCGTGAGACCGTTCACGCCGATCTCTACTTCCCTCCCTATCCTCTCTAGGTTCGTACGATCGCTCACGTTTGGATTCGCGATCTCGAGAGCTCTCACGATCCTCTCGGCGGCTTGAAGACTTGTGGTGGTGGTTGCGGTCGCGGTCGTAATGGCTTTCCCGGTCCGATCGATGGTGGCGATGTAGAGAATCGGAGTCTCGGGATCGCCGGTCACGGTGGTCTTTGGTGGAGTCACGGTCGTCACGTGAGCGTTTAGAGGATTTAGAATCCTTATCGGAGGAGCGATCCATGGCTTAGGGTTTCTCTTTCTCTCTCTCTCTCTCAGGTTTCTCACTTTCTCCCTTCTCCCTTATCTTCCTGGTAGAGAGAAATTGGGAGTCGATGAGAGCAACGGCTCAGATATGGTGTTGGTTTGATATATGGGTTTTTTTAATTGAACCGAGTGGGTTTTGTATGTTTACGGTCCAACCGGTGACGCGAATTCTTTGCTTTCCTCGGTTAATGAAGAATACATATATATATATATATATATATTAATTTGTTTCAAACTAGCTTCCCGTATTAATCATTATCACAATTCATTTTAAAATATAATTTAATTTATAAATATTTATATAATATATATTAAGATGAATGTTATATAACATATAAATAATTTAAATGAATATTATGTGATATTATTTTTTAAATTATAGTATATATTAGATAGTAAAATTTTTTTGTAAACTATATTCTTAGTGTAAATAACTTTCTTTTTATTTTACTTTTTACTTTTGATCAATATTTTTATAGAAAATACTCAAATACTTATTGATAATATAACATATAATTATTCATGGTAAATACACCTCCATATTAAGTATTTTTGGTCATTGTGTTTTATTAATAGATATTGCAAATAAAAAATGTATAGAAATTTTTTTTTTTAAAATGAAAATAATATTTTTATTTCTTTTCTTCTTTGTGTTAATGCTCATTTTTTCTTTTATTTTATGTTTACATTTTTTTGTTTGACTCTTAATTAAATAAATATTTATATAATTCTAATTAATTTATTAATTAATAAATTTCCAATCCTAAAATATAATATATTAATTATATATTACTTTCTTAATTGAATAATGATTACTTATTCTAAAAAATAGCATATTATTTTTATAAATTAATTTATTAATTATTAAATTACTAATTAATTTCTTAATAATTATTATTTTATATTTTCTTATTCTAGTTGAATTCATTTTTTTATTTAAATTAAATTTGTTACAACGTGCATTAAATTTTTTTTATCAATTTTTTTTATTCATCTCCTTCCAAAAAAAATGATATGTTCAGTTTTGTTTTCAGTATTTTTGTAATACGATTGTTTTGTTTTATGTTTTATGCATAATTATAAAGAAAATTTATGTATTTATTATAAGAATTATTTGTTATATATTAATTTAGAAAAATTTCATAATCACTCAAATTATTACAAGAATTATTTGTTATATATATATTTCATTTTGTAAAAACTCTTGTTTTATTCGTAATACAATAATGATTTTTTTTTTATAATCATAGTAAATAATTACAGATTTTTATTTATATCTATTATATTAATGAAAAAAATAAATTATAATAAACTAAAAAAGGGATTTTTTTCCTTTTGATAAAAATAATAAATTCTTATTATTCAAAAGGAGAGAATATACTTAATTTTTAAAATTGCTTAATCTTTAATGATTATCTAAAAACACATGTATATTGACAATTAGTGATTTACTAATCAATAAATTATCAATTCTAAAATATGATATATTAATTATACTTTCTTAATTAAATAATAATTAGCTATCCTAAAAAATAGTATTATTGTTTAATAAATTAATTTATTAACTATTAAATTACTAAACTAACTTTTATTTATAAGAACAATTAGTAAAAAATAATAAAAATATTTTGGTAAATATATTTTTCTACCTCCTTACCATACATTTATATATAGTATCGGTATATAAATACCATATATATATATATATATATATTAAATAAACAAGCTTTTGATTCATTATTATTATTGTTAAAGTTGTAACTCAAGGAGAAAGAATTAGGTTTCAGCTTCAATTTAAATTAAATAAAAATAAATAAATATAAACAATATGTAATAATATTTTCATATTCAATCACGTTTTCAAACTGATAAAAACAAAATATTATGGATCAAAAGTTCAAATCGAAATTGAATCAAAGTCAAACAGAAACTAAGTAAATTAATATTATACAACATAAGAAATGTAAATTTTATAAGTAATTTAATAGAATAATATGAAATAAACTTGAATATAATAATTTTCTTTAATAAATATAAAAACGGTTATAGAGTTTAAAATAATAATAGAATAAATAAGTAAAAAGAATTTTAAAAGTAATAAATTTTTTTTTTGTGTAAATAAAAATGACACAAATTAATTTTTAGTGTTAAAGAATTTAAATTTATTTTATAACGTGTTTAAATATTTTGAGATATTGTTATTAAAATCAATTTTACAATATATTTATTTTAAATTACATAATAAATCCCTGTGGATAAATCTAACAAAAGTTCATATTTAGTTTAGCTTGTTAAAACAAGTGATTTGAAGATCACTGATTCATTTATTTGTTAACACATAGTAATATAACCAATTATTATTTTGGAATGGGTTTTGAAAATTTTAGTATATTTCTTATAGTTATCGATTTATGTGACATTTGTTGTCATAATCTAGTAGTAAAAATAGACTATCATAATTCAAGAAAATTATTATTTACACTAAATATATATATTTATTTTATACCGATATTTTTTTTGTTCTATATATTTTTCTCATTAGATTAGTGTATGCACTTAACGTAGAAAATCTTATTGTTATATTTATTTTCAATTTAAAAAAAAAAACCTAAAATTTATTACATAACATTATTTTTTGCATTAATTAATGCTGCATATATTATTAGTTACAATTATTTAACAAAAAAGGTAAATAATGGGACACGAGGGAACTCATTCCTCAAGCATCTATATATTAAGCTTTCCAGACCAAAGTCGTTAATGAGGATAAGATTCTATTAGAGTAAAGGTGTCATCAGAACAGCATAAGTTCTTATATGCAAAGGCCTATCACTGGAATAATTACTCGGCCTGCAACCTAATCCATTACAAAAGATGGCAATCAATACACAGAGACGATGTATATTGTGAACGAAATGGATCAGACACTCCACATGGGTGATCACATCTTTGCTTGCAGGGCTAAAGGCCCATATGCCCACCATGGTCAGTACTAAGTACTCTCCCTCTCTCTCTCTCTTTATCTTTCATTACGTATATTGTTCTTATTGAAATTTGAACTTAATTAAAACCTCTGCTACGTACATATACATCCCAGGAATATATGTGGGTGAGGAACATGGAGTCAAGTATGTGATTCACTTCACATCCACGGTAGCAAAAGGCCGTGAAATGGCAGCTTGCCAAGTATGTGGGTACAGAGGGAATGTGCACCTTGGAGTAGTGAAAACCTGCCTTTATTGCTTCCTCTCAGGAGATCGGTTACAAGTGAAGAATCATAGATATCCAAAACCATCTGATGAAGTTGTGGAAACTGCCTTCCACCTGCTGAATTATGGGTTCGGCGAATATAATCTTGTATCAAATAACTGTGAGCACTTTGCCAATTTCTGTAAGACAGGAATTCGTACAAGTGAACAGGTCGAAGCTGCTGGAAATACACTTGGTAAAATTTCAGAGGGAACAGAGGAAGCGCTTCGTAAAGTAGCAATTTATTCAGGAGTGGCTGCTGTGTGTGGAACTATTCTCCTGGCTTGCATCGGAAGCAACAGTACAAAAAGATATTGACAGAGACGTTCCAATGAATAAATGATCAGTCCTGACATGGCAATCAATACTTAGAATCATTATATGTAATAATTTGGCCAAAGAAGGCCCTGATGCTTATTATTGTAATAATGTAATCTCTATATCTCACACATTAAACAAATGCTTCTGTCAAACATTTCTCGGCTACCTCTCCAAACTTCTTTAATTACTAGCTTTATATGATCTTCAAGGAGATCCACAATTTCCTCCAGTTGCCCTCACCTCTTACACTTCAAGTTCAAGACTTTTTAAATAAATCCACCTCTGTTCTTTGCAGGTGATGGATCAATAACAAGTCTCCTGCAGTTGAAAAAAGAAAACAAGTCTCCTCCAAAAGTCTTCAAACGGGACGATTCCAGAGAAGCAAAGAATAGTCTGTCTGTCTGTTGTTGTCTAATTAAGTACTCTGGATCCGGATAATCCAAAACTGCTATTACCGTCATGCTAATTTGTGAACACACCACAGAATCCGCCATGATTTTAGGACCATTTCTGGCAACTTTCCTTTGGCACCTTTGTATTATCTCCTTTACTCTGAATCAGCTAGCTGCCAAATTACTACAAAGTCAAAAACCACCATAACATTCTTGCTCTTCAAGATATCAGGTATCAACCATGCAATTTGTAAAAGAAAAAGACTTTAGTGGAGAAAAATGAAAATTAAATCATGGCAAGAATAGAACCTGTCAAAATGTTACTTTGATCAGTTATTTTCAATAGGAGAAATAAATGTCTGATACTGTACAAAATACAGCATCTTAGGTTAGTCATTTTGCTCCAATTTTCACATTCTTTGTGGCTTTAGAAGTTTTTCATGTAGAAAACACAGAAGACTAACATCATCTAAACAACAATTTGTACATCTCCATTAGGATAGCTCTTCTTTTCACCAAAAAAAAAAAAATCAAATCTTCTCTTTTTGTATGAAAGTGAACAGTGAATATGCACACATATTTTGGACCTTTCATCACCTTTGATCATGTACTCTTAAATGTTTTCCGTATAGAGCTTCCATCAATCTTTAAACTGATCAATTGGCGAAAGTGTCAACTCCATGGCAACCTCATCACTCTCTGGCATCTCTCTAACCTGGCTAAGAAGCCTTGTCAATTCTTTTGGAAGTTCTCTACGAACAAATTCCAAACGCCCCTTTGTGATTGATGACTCTGCAACCAGAGTTTCAGTTAGGGACTGACATCCTTGAAGCCATTCATCATTGTTGCTTTGAGTATATTGATCATCATAGAAATTTAGAGAACTTTCCCGTCGCCATCTGCTTAGATAATATTTTTCAGGAAGCTGAAAGTAGTTCTTCTGTATGAAAACACGAAGAGCATGTCTGCACAATATCCCTGAAGATTCAAATTCTTTACAGGAACAGTGGATCTGTTCATCTTCTAGCCTCCACATGACAAAATACTCTGCATCCATCTTCTTGAAGTGATGTACAACGTATGATCCGTCGGTCATTTCAGATAGAGCATATTGCATAGCTAACACCAATTCATGTTGTAAAGCACCAAAGGCAAAGGGTGTAAGAATACCACGTGCATGCTCTTCAATAGGTATGCATGTCTTTATGAGCATATATTGCATCTCCAGACGAGTCTGATTCTGAAAATTGACATAATTACCAACCTGCAAGAATACGAAGGAAAGCAAAAGACAGTTGACAAAACAAAAATTCTCATTTAATGGTTGCTAGGAAATATTCGAAATCCACATACCTGCTCAAAGAAGCTACGCAAACATGTTTGCGCACTGCACACCCCTTTAAAAAATGCATCCACAGATTTTGAATATGCTGACATTGCCATTTGAGCAAGAAAATAACCTCTTATGTAGGATAAAGCCCAGGATGACCGAAGAGAATTGAGCAACACAATGTGTTTATCTGAACCAAGTCCAAAAATGGAAACCATTTGACTCCATTGAAGTTCAAAATCTTCTGTTCTCTCAACACGATATAACTCATCAAACTTGGATTTAAATTCTGCATATCGAGTGCCAAGAGGAAGAGAAAACCAGCTGTATACCTTGGGTAGAATGTTCCATATAGATATAACATGTTTAGTACTAGGTAATGCACTACTTATAGCATCCTTAAGCCCCATATCAAGGTCAGTTAGAATTGTCTGCGGGCATCTTCGTTTCATAAGACGGAGAAAAGCCTATATCAAATGCAAAAACAAAATGATTATCATAAGGAAATATATATACATGAAGTTGAGTAAAATCAAATCAGAAGATTCATGTATCCAACCTGCAGAGCCCATACAAAAGAACGAGGTGTTTCATCCTGCAATAGAGCACAACCAAAAAATATGGTTCTTCCATTATTTTCAATTCCAAGCCATGCTCCAAACAGCATACCATATGTGATTGAGCGATAACTGGTGTCAAAATAAACCACATCACCAAATAATGCATATGCACGAGCAGAGTCACCATATGACCATGCAACGTTCTCAACCTTATCATTCTCATCCACGGTAAAATCATAAACAAACTCATCATCCACATCTTTTGTAGCCTTGCATGCCTCAAGAAGTTCCATGGTATCATTTTCTCTTCTTTCAGCGAGTAAAACATCATTTTCTTGAACAATTTTCTTGCGGTTTTGAACAAAATTCCTAACATCCCTCTCCAGAAAAGGCAATTGTCCACCCTGAATCCCCTTTTCCAACTCCAGCACCTTCACTATACGATGTATTGGAAACCCAGCTTTCGAAAGCAGGAGAATTCTCTCCTGGTCTGCCTCATGAATTTTTCGATATGCCGGAAGAAGCCGAACTTGGTCATCTTCCAAAAGTTCATGATTATGTACATTGCTGAATTGCACAACAAACCATTGAGACACCCCTTTGACAACTTCCTTAGACAAATACATTTTTGCATCACATCCACACCGCACTGATTTCCTATCTCTATGGTGTTCCCCAGTTGGCTTTTTCCTAGCTGGTGCAAATCCAGAACGATAACAAACAAAATCACGTTTATAAATACCCAATTGAGGGCTCAACCTAGACCTTTCTTTCCTAATGGAAAACCCATTTCTCCTAGCAAAATTTCCATAATACTCAAAAGCATCATCATCACTCTTAAACACCATTCCTACATATGGGGCAACCATAGCCTCAGATTGAAAGGTATCATTTTTTACCAACTGGGATGCAATTGATGTCTCCTCTGAATCTCCTTCATAAGTAATATAACATTTCCAATCTCCGCAAGGGCATTGCTGCCTCCTCATCCATATGTTTTTTGAAGGTACTGATGTCATTAATCACAACTTAAAAAGAAATCTATATATACCTTAAACTACTGTAACTCAAATCTTAGAGTGAACAAAGAGCCGGTGGTATAAACCCTTCAGTGAAAAAAAAAAAAAAAAAAAGAAAAGATACAAAATTAAATCAAGCATACAGAATTTAAAAATAAATAAAAGAAAACCTCTTTGAAGAACACAAAAAACAAAAGAACTGAGCTGGGTATGCTGGTTTAGACCAAATATCAAAAGGCGAACAAGAATTAGACCAAAAACCTTATAATCCTACTTCTTGAATGGCTTGCTACAAATGACCGATAAAATGATACAGAAGATTGAACAAGAAAAAAAAAGCAAGTGAAAATGAAAGAACTGTTTACCTTCAAATTGGGAACATGGTATGTGACAAAGAAAGGATTGCACGCAAGAGCTCACTTCACTTGTCGTCTCTATATTACCAGATGGGGGTTTTAGGGTTTTAGGCAAAAGTTCATAAAAACCATCAAAACTCCATATCTATATGACAAACTATTAAAGAAAGAAAAGAACCACAGATGTAAAAGATATTTGATCAAGAAATACAGTTATTGGGTTATTGCATCTCAAGGTTCAGAATTCAGAAGTTGCCCAGTTGACACACTCACTTGGAGGCAAAGAGACAATGACAGTATTGAACTGCTGAGTAATGACTTTTATTCTGGAAAAACTATACTCTGTGAAAGTGAAACCCAATTGAAGAATGAAGGACAAGTTTTCAGTTACCTTTCCTTATTGGGCTGCACTGTACTTTGTCCAATTCTTTCAAAACTGTTTGCGGTTTCTTACTGTACCTTTTGGGCCTGTTTTGCTTTATTTTCTTTTCTTTTTTTTGTTGAGAGTGCTTTATTTTCTTTTTAAAATACTTGAAAAAACAACTGAAATTTGTAATATTTTATTTATTAAGTATTTTCTGACTTTAGTGTATATACCAATTAAATGATATATTAATATTTAAAAAGAAAATATGAGTATCTTTTCACTCGAAAAAATATTATAAGAGTTATATATAAATAAATATCTTTTCATGTGTTAATTTAGGATTCGAATATGAAATAAAAATAGGCGCTTTATAGTATAAATAAAAAAAAAATTATTTATATTTGAATTATATATTTATTTACTCCTAACATATGCATTTTTATTTATTAAGATTAATGAATCATGCTAAAACATGTATTTTTTTTAAAAAAATAATTATTGAAATTAATATCCTTAAAGTTGGTATCTAATAAATAAATTACGTTAAATGAAGTTTTAGTTTGTTTCTAAGCTTCTAAGATGATATATATTTTTAATAAATTTATTAATAATGCAGTTTTTTGCCTTTAAGTTCTATAACATGCATAACAATACCTATTTAAATTTTATTATTATTAAAAAAAATTCAAAAATGTATAATATATACTTCAAAATCATCATTAAATTAAAGGCTATATATTTTTTTATAAAAAAAAAAATGAAAATGCACTAAATTCAAGCAAACACTAGGATAAAATTGATAATCTGGCTTGATTGCAAAGGGAAGGATATATATATATATATATATATATATATATAAAGTAAATCCTTTGGGTAGTATCAGAGAACTGAACTTGCTTTGTAAAATGAAAAAATTGCTGCACTCTGTTGGCTCAAATTGAGCATATTATAATGCAGTTCACACATCAGAAACTGCAGACTGCTTCAGTGACTCGGTTTATGACTTCAAGTGCCCAAAAATTTTCTTTTGTTTTTCTTTCATTCATTTTCCTGCAAAACTGGGTGTACAACAACTAATGGTATGGAAAATGATAATGAGATCACATAAGAATTACATAAGTCAAAGAAAAAGGCATCAAATTTATGTAGGAAGCATATGATTATACATCAGACAAATGAAGAATACGTGATATATAATATCACAGAAAGTGCAGAAATCTGAAATGAACAACAACCAATGACACAAATACAAGCAGGTAGGCTAATGGATTTGCTCTAAACTAAGTCCAAAAAAATTGCAGCCATACTAGCAAGAAATTTGAATTCACCCCTTCTGTACAGTATACACTTCTAATCTGAATCTCACATTGTGTATATGAATAGAGAAACTCCTGCTATTTTGTTGTAAAGTATATGGCTTGACTGCAGTCTATCTCATTTCCTCTCTGACCATTTGGGCAAAAACTTTACTCATTGAAACACCAGCAATATCTCCCATGCTTCCCATGCTAACTTGGGCAGCAGATACACTAGTCTCGAAGCTATTGGCGCGAATAACTTGTTCAGTTCGCTGACCATTATTACTCAATTTCTCTTCATTCCCTTGGATTTGAAGTGCATACTCCAAATTCCACAATACATCTCCCATCGAAGGTCTATCTACACCACATTCTGCCAAGCATTTCTCAGCTATCTTTCCAAACTTCTTCAAAGAATCTGACTTTATTTGACCTTCGAGAAGAGGATCCACAATTTCTTCCAGTTGTCCTCTCCTTTGGCACTTCAATGCCCATTCAGTTAAATTCATCTTTTCTCTTGGCAAAGATGGATCAATGACAGGTCTCCCACAAAGAACTTCAAACATGACCACTCCAAAGGAGTAAACATCAGATTTCTCTGTCAGTTGTTGTCTGATCAAGTACTCAGGATCGAGATATCCAAAGCTTCCTTTCACTGCTGTGCTAACATGTGACTGATCAATCTCAGGACCAGTCTTTGAAAGGCCAAAATCAGCAACTTTGGCCATGAAATTCTCATCTAATAGTATATTTGCAGACTTGACATCTCGATGAATGATTGCCTTCGCAGAGCCAGTATGAAGATAGTGAAGTCCTTTTGCTGCTGCAATGCATATCTCAAGCCGTTGTCTCCAGCCTAAGCTCGGATGTTTTGAGCCATACAAATGATCCTTGAGGGTACCATTCTCCATGTATTCATATATTATGATCATCTCATTTCTTTCATCACAATACCCAATCAAAGAGACCAAATGTCTGTGTCTGAATTGAGATAACATTTCAACCTCAGTCTGGAATTCTGCAATGCCTTGCGATTGAGAAGTTCCCCTTTTCACTGCCACCCTTGTCCCATCTCTCAGAACTCCCATGTAAACCTTGCCAAAGCCACCAACCCCAAGAACCAAACTTTCACTGAAGTTATCAGTAGCCTCTTGAATTGCTACAAAGGGGAAGCGATACCCAAATTTTGAAGTCGAAAATATGGCATCTCCTCGATTTACTGTGAAGTTATCTTCTTCCTTAAGATGGTTTAAACCTGCTAGCCTCCTCCTCCTCCTATACAGAAGAAAGAGGACTGAAGCAAAAACAATAATAATAGACAATCCAACAGCCAAGCCTACAATTAGAATGACACTTGTCTTGGAACTTTTCGAAGAAATAGAGTCCAAGGCATCAAGGCTGTCCTTAGAATTGCTTATTTTCATTATCTCCAACCCATTGAGAATGGCTTTTGGGTAAGGAATACCATTTGAAGGGCCAACACTAACATTAAGCATTCGGCTACCACTTGCTCTCGTGACCGCATCTAGAAAATATGGAGCACCCACAACTGATGTGCGATTAAAAAGATCAAGAAATTGAACAACTGAAGAGGAACCTATATAAACATTGAAGTAGAACCTTGCGAAAGGTCTAATTATATCACAAAAATGGAATCGAACCAGATAATCAAAATCAGGATCAACATCAAAAAGCCATGTCATATTAACATTGATATTAGGGTCATCTTCTGAATTCAATACAGTAGCAGTGCCATAGACAGAGGCAGGAGCGATATTCTCTGTTGGCCCTCCTTTAGTGAAATTGACAGCTTTGACATTAGACAGATTCTTTCCTATATTGGTATGTTTGATATACGAATCATCAGAAACCCAAAGTCTCCACAAGGTATCATTTTGAGGAAAAACAGTTTGATTTCCCATATTCACCCTATAAACTGTTTCTAATGCTTGCTTCCATATATTTTGGTAATTCCCCTGAGGACTAACGGTGGTGGCACCTAAAGGAATGAGTTCATCTGGAAGTGAAAAAACTTCCAAAGCATTTACAAAAGCAAATGAATCGGCAAAAGGAGAGAAAGTGAGAACTAGTCTATCAGAAGTTACATTCAAAGAGTATTCCCTGACCTCAGGAGTAACCTTTGATTGATATTCCTTGATGAGGGTGAAATTTTGAGCAGACACAGAGAATTTTGCTGAGCTCAGATTATGGTTTCCAGACACAAAAGGAAAGAAATAAAGGCGAATCCAATGTCTTCCAGATTTGTTGATCGGAAAGGCGTACTGGGAGACTTCATTGAATATAGTTGCAGATTGGAAAAGAGAAGGGTCATAGGCAGCTGAGATAGGACTTGAACTAGTATTGGCAGAAGTGATATTTGGGCTTGAAAGGAGATTGGAATAAAATTGATCAGATACAAATACACGATCTCCCACTGATTTATTGTTGGAGGATCCACAATCTATCAAATAGTTGTCTACTGGATTATATCCTAATGAAACACATATCAAACATAATATTGAAGAAACCCAGATAAGCAATCTTGAAATCCCACTAATCACCATGACCACAGGTAAACGAGAGTAGAAAAAGAACTTGAAGGTGCAAAACCCAGATTACAAAATCAAATTCAACAAAAGATGTGAAAACCCAGATTAAAAAAGGACAGAAAAGCTTAGACTTTTATGGGAAAAACTAGAACTAAAAATGCCCAATTGGAAAAGAACAGAGAACTGGGATTGTAACTGGAATCAGCAAAGAACCGACAAACCTGAGAGAGGGATTGTAATATGCAGAAAGGTACTGTAACGGAAGAAAAAGTGTGCCTTCAAAATATCAACAACAACTCAGAAGATAAAATCAAGAAAATAAATAAATTTAAAAAAAAAAAAGTTTCACCTCAAAAAAAATCAATGGACAACAAGAACTCCCAAGAATTAGGATTAAAGAAAATCAAAAGCAGCCCAGTGTCATATAAAATCATGACCTCTCAACAAAAATACATTAGTTTTTGGATTATAAAAAGAAAAGAAAACAAAGAAAAATGTAGACATTATGCAGCAACACGTAGCTAGACCAGCATTAAATTAAATAGCAACCCAAAATAAGAAAAAATAATTTACTTAATTAGAAGAGCAACGTATTGTTTTGACAAATTCATAGAACTAAATGGAAACGAACAAAAAAAAGAACTCGAAAGAGAAGATAGAAAAGAGAAAGGTGGGCTGTGAGAGAGACAGTGGGAAAAAGAAAGAGAGAGAGGTGAGAGTCAAAGTGGGTTTGAATTGACAAAACATAAGCAACACAAAGTAGAATAATAATTGAAGAAGATAAAGGAAGACAGCTATATCTGTGGTGTGATACTGTGGATGGATGAGTTTGGTTCACCATCTCCTTGGGAATAGATAAATAAAAAATGTGTCTTTGCTTAAGCTGCAGACTACAGTTAATATCCTTCCTCTTTTGCAAGAAAGAGACAATTTGCAATGTTCTGTCTTGTGTTTCCAAAACTAGTTTTGCTGTTCTTGCCTTCCAATCTTCACTACAAAATAATAAATTTAATTTTTTCATTTGTTAAATTTTTTTAAATTATTTATAATTCAAAAAAAAAAAAAAGAGTTTTTTATTGGGATTTAAATTCAAAATTTTATAACTGTGGAAACCACTCTCAACTGCTTAGTATTAAAAAACTTGGGTTGAAATTTGTAAATGTTTTTAGAAAATAAGATTGTATACATAAAAATTTGAATATACTTAATTTCCTTTTAAATATGTTCATATACAAAAAGAAATTATTTATCTTAATATGAGGATTTATCAATTAACTTTAGATTTAATAATATTCAGAATCTCTTTAAATTTGTAAAATTATGAGTCTAAATTTCAATTGAAATTAAAAAAATTAAAAAAAAAACTGTTATTATAATCAAGTGTATATATATATATATATATATATTATTTGGATTCAAATGATATTTTAGAATACTAACATGAAGAGTTTAGCCATAACAGAAAATGACTTTATGGAGTAGACCGTAAAAAGGCAAAAATAATCTTTCAAAGCAATAAAATGTATTAAAATTTAAATTCTTCTTTTTTATAAACTAATATAATTAGTTAAATTAATCAATCAGATATGATTTAATTATTCTTTTCATCTTTTTAAAGGCATAAAAAATAAAAGATTTTAAATTCAAATTTTCAAAATTATAAAAAATTATAAATATTTAGTGATAGATATTAAAAGAAATAGTTACTTTCTGTTATATAGTCTACTTTGATTCATTGAAAATATATATATATATATTCACTCTGTTTAAAAATTATAGTTCACTTTTGTTTTAACACAATGATTAAAAATTTGTGTGTGTCTATATATATATATATATTGCTTGGATTCAAATGATTTGTTAGAATACTAACATGAAGAGTTTTGCCATAATAGAAAATGACTTTAAGGAGTAGACCATAAAAAGTCAAAAATAATCTTTCAAAGCAACAAAGATGGTTTTTTTTTTTTTTTAATATATATCGTTCATCTTGTACAAAATGTAACTGAGATTCAAATGAAATAAAATAAAATAAGAAAATTTTTTATATGTATTATTTGTCATGGCATTATTAATTGTTATAAAGTGCATGTTAATTCACTAGGCTGTAAAAACATGTACTCTTTATATCTTTCATTAATTTTTGTAGATAAGGAAATATTATTTTTTTAAGATAATTATTCAATCATTAAATTATTAATCTAATAATAAAATTTATTAAAATTTGAATTCTTTTTTTTATAAATTAATAAAATTAATTGAATGAGCCAATTAGGTGTGATTTAATTGTTCTTTTCATCTTTTTAAATGCGTGAAAAATAGGAAGTTTTAAATTCGAATTTTTCAAATTATAAAAAATTATAAATTTTTAGTGAGAGACATTAAAAAAAAAAAGGTTACTATCTGTTATTTAATTTATTTTAATTCATTGAATAAAAATATATACTCTTTTTGTTCAAAAATAATAATCCACTTTTGTTTTAGCACAAAGATTAAATATTTATATTTATTTTACTATTTTATACTTATTATAACTACAAATTATATTAATTTTTCTACAATAATATGATTGATTATGACTATACTATATATCATATTTGGAAACATAATAATAAATTTAATTTGAAAAGAAAAATAGACTATTTATTTTAAATATCTCAAAAAAAATGTGAACTATAATTTGTAGACAGAGTATATAATTAGTTGAATGATAAATTTAAATTTTGATTAATAGTATATAAAAAAATTAAGCAAACTCTTTTGCAACGATATTGAGAATTAAAATACTTAACTAACATGCTACATGTTACTTTCAAATAAGACCAAACGCAAACAAATCAGAATCAAAATATAAAATAATAATACTAATAATAATAATAAAGAGTGAGAAGCTTCCTTCTTCCTTCTTGTATTATAACTAATAAGGAAACGCATCATAGATCATAGGATGTAATAAAATTTGGGGGGACATGCATATTATTCTTTTGTCCCCCACTATGTATCTGATCATTACCCATTTTAATTTTTTTTTTAAAGTTGTGTGAAGTGCAAAAACGCGTTTTCTATAATTACCACTCCACCAGCACCTTTTAGCACTGATGGCGGGAAAAGGAAGTATCCTCTGTACCCACTATTCATTTTAGTTGCTTAATCAATACCAATCATATCAAGACAAGTTGTGATCTAAATTATTATATTTGGCCAAAAAAAAATATAAATTATTATTACTATTATATATAATAATATCACCACATTAGAGTTCATGTCCCTTTACAAATACTCTTATCCTCTGGAATTTTGTGGAGTATTATTAATTGCAATTCAAATTCCATTTCTTTTTCTCTAAAAAAAAAACAATTGATGTATTAAAATTAATAGTAAAATAAAATTATTTTAGAAGTTCGAATTTAACTAATAAAATTAATGTTAAAAAACTATAGTATTATTATATCAAATTCACTTGAATTTAGCTAATTAGAGAAGGTTTCTAAAATTAAACAAGCTGGTCAATGGCTATAAACAAGCCATCTAAACATGATTAAACATTTGAAGCATGCCAAATTTTGATGAAGCAAAGTCTCAAAATGGACAAGGAGACAAAAAATCAAGTACTAATGACAACTACATAATTTGTCCAGCATCCTTTGCAATTCAATTTCGGTGGATAACTTGCAATGTATGATGAAGCTATTACATGTTTGGAATTAAATTAAATTAAAGACATAAGTTATTAAATTTATGCATTTTTTGTTATCGAGAAATAGCGTCCAGTATTCACTGATATTTACATCATATTTAATACTTTTTTCGTTTCAAAATAATTATCTTTTTATAAATTTTATTTTGCTTTAAAATATTTATCATTTTAGAATTTTAAAAAAATATTTATTATTTTTTTCCAATTTTATCATCTTTTTATCTCTCTATTAAGCATTCACATTAATTACTTTTGTTTATTTACATCAAAATCAAAAAGGGATATTTTAGTTTTTTTAACTTATAATTATGACAATTAAATGACTTTTTTAATATATGTGTACTTTTCTAAAACGACTATTAATTTAAAACGAAATAAATACAATTTAATATAAGCAGACAAACCATGTTCAAATGTACTCGTAAAATAAAGAATAAATCTCACACAAATTATCAAAAAAATATCCACACATTTACTTCTCAATGAAGTTTGAAATGGAACCTTAAAGTTTTAAAGATCTCAACCTTAATCAATTGCATTAATTAGATATTATTGGTTATTAAATTTTGTTAGGTGTTTGTTAATTTCATCTTTAAATTCAAAATGCTACCAAAAATTCTTGAAACCTAACCTTGCATTAGCTGTACAATAAGATTTTTTTTTTTTTTAGCTAGCAAGCCTCCCTCACACATTCACAAATGGAAGCAATCATCAAAGATGAATTTTTTTTTTCAATTTCTGGCTCCAAAATGATCCCCACCACCACCAAATTAGATCTCAATTTGATTATCTTTCTTTAATTATATTCAAATTTGAACTTATGTTTGTAAATAAGAATCAAGTGATCAAATAATGATGTTATTAACCATGAAAAAAATATTATTTTTTATAGAGAAGTTCCATTTTTTTTTTATTTTAGAATATATTTTGGTTCTGTACTAGTAATGTTATCTATATATATATATATGCATATCATGCTGTGCCTACCCCAATGCCATCAATCAAAGTAAAACATGCATTTTAATTTCACATAAAAATTTTTAGAAATTGGCTCAATATGTAGTCCACATAAAAAAATTAATTTTATTAAAAAAAATCCATATCGACTAAAAAATAAGAATGAAAAACTAAAATAAGATATATTAAATTTCTTTAAATGAAAATGAGGTAAATAAATCTAAAAAAAAATAAAATAGTACTTTTCTTATTAGGGTTAAAAAAATGATTTTTTTTTTTGTTCAATATATATTCTTTGATACTTCTTAATTTATTTTTAAATTTTTTATTATTAACTAATACACTAAATAAATAATAGATTTTAGTGTGTGTATATATATATATATATATAAAGGAAAGAATATTACTAAAAGATAATTAATTGAATATTAATTATAAAAAGATAAATTTAGAATATATGGAAATTGATACTCCCTGATGAAGAAATTATGAAAGAGCAAAGTTTTGATTTTCAGGTTTGGTTTAAATGTAACCTGGCCAACAATGTTATTTGCAAGGTCGAATCTAATTGGGGGGTAAGTTCTCCATCACTTTTTGGCGAATTTGGAAATGAAGACACGAGCTGATTTTTAACAAGGATTTGTCCCTTGATTTCAATCAGATATGGTAATGAGGTGAGAAATTTCTATTTTTCGCAAAAATTTGCTCTGAATGGAGTGAAAATTTCTCAATTTTTATCCACATGGGAATAAAGATGAGGAATATTTATTTTCCATTAGCAGGAATGAGGCAAATGAGACGAGGCATGGATGGGGAGTATATTTTCCATTACATGGAAATCTGCATTTCAGTCCTCTTGAGGATCCAATATTATATTTATATAATTATTTTTAATATTAAAATATATATTATTTGATTAGCTTTATATATATATATATAATTTTATCACTTATTTTTTATAATTCTTTTACATAATGATAATTTTAAAAAATTTTATATTTGATTGATTTATCTTTTTATACTATATATATCTGAACTTATTAATATTTTCTATATTAATTTATTCTTATTTTTCAGCTATTATTTATGAATTTTATAAATATAAAAAATATATAAGTATACTATATATATATATTAATAAGTAATATATACAAAAATTAGTAATATATATATATATATATATATATATATATATATATATATATATATATATATATATATATATATATATATATATATATATATATATATATATATATATATATATATATATATATATATACACACAAATACACTAATAAGTTTTAATTTAAAGATATTGAAATCAGTTTAAATATAATTAAATCTTAAATTTTAAATTTCTATACATTGTATTCTACTATCTAAAAGTATATAAAATTAAAATGAGATAAAATAATTTTCAAGTAGAAAATGAGAATCTTCGCCGTTTATGAATTTGATAGGGATGACAATATCAAACACGACATGAACCCAATATCAAATTAATAGGTTTGAGCTAAAGGTCATCGTATCAATTTCTTATCAACCTAATTGTGGCACAAAAATAATCGTGTCGTATTACAAGTTGATCCTTTAACTTGAAAATGATATGTTTAACCCATTAACACAATCAACCTAATATACTTAATGACTTTTAAAAATATATATATTATTTTTAATAATCTTTATAAATTTATATAATTATATTTTTACAATAATATAAATTAATAGGGATTAATTTAGTAAATTTAATATTTTTAAAATATTAAAATAAAAAATTAATTAATTTAAAATTTTAAACATATTATTTATATCGTATTATATGTTAATTAAGTGAATCGTATTCGTGTTTATATTTTTTATATGATAAACTAATATCCTTTTTTTCTTCAAAATCAAATATTCCTTAATATTTTTAGAGATTTAAATGTCATGTTTTTAATAAAAGCTACATTATCTCCAACCTGTAAAGTATTTAAGGTGATGATTGAAAAAAGCAAAAACTAAAAATTGAAGCTTGATTTTCAAAAAGGGTTAACCAAAACCTAAAGTTAAAAGATACATATAATTTTCTTTTTAAATAAAGAATGAAGCAAACCAGTCAAGTTCATGCCTCAAGAATTTTTTTTTTTTGGCCAAATGCCTCAAGAATTTATTAGAATTAAAGAATTTTAATTCACAAATTGAAGATTCAAATTATTAGAATGAGAGTATAAAAAATAATTATTTTTTTCCCAAAAAAAAAAAAAAAAGGGACAATCAATCATATTCGTGACAGTATAAATCCCTATCTGTCAAGCTTTTGCGATTTTCCTAACACAATAGCAAATAAAATAAAATCCAGCTTGCCCTATGTTGTACGATTGAATGTGAAATTTGGATGCCTGTGCCAGCCATTTGTGATTTGGATTTTGCTTAAATGCCATGGATTTATTATTATTATTATTATTATTATTATTCGATTTTATTCTATTAAGAAAAGTATTATGTTAGATAAATAAATTAAAAATTATTTTTAAAATTTTAAAATTATTTTTATTATTATTTTTTTTCTTTTTTTAAGACCAAAAACCCAAGAGTAAGTGATGAGCTCATATATCTTAGTAATCTGTACGATTGTATATAGAGATGACAATGAGTAAGGTACAGGTAAAATAATATAATACTCTTACTCATACTCAAAGAGATATATGTTTACTCGTATCCATACTTATTTAGATAATAAGTTTTAAACTCATCCCATATTTATAGGATTTCAGGTAACTCGTGGATAATCTATTATCAGAATAATTACCAAATTATTTTTAAATATGTGTAAATTTAGAATATTTGATTTAAAAAATAAAATAAATTTGTATAATAAATAACATAATGATTTAGGATAATTGAGTACTTGATATTGAGAATATTTGATTTGATTATTTGATATGAAGTTATAAATACTAAAATTTAAAAAAAAACACAGCATTCTAATAAGTTGTTGAATTTAATAGATGATATTAAGATATGTATCTGAATAATTATATTGTATAAAGAGAAGTAAAGATAAAATTGAATTAATTAATATTAAGAAAAAAAAAAGAATAAGTGTCACATATAATATTAAATTCAAATATTGTGAGTATGAAATATCTAATAATAAATGCATTAAATATACGAAAGTGACTTTTTACTTTGCCATTTTTATACTCAAAATTATAAGAAGTAAAAAAGGAAAACTATGGTATAATATTAATTTAAATAAAACTTATTTAATTATAGAAACAGAAAGAGAAAAAGATCCAAAGAAAAAAAAATCAAAGAAAAGAAAAAAATCCAAAGAGAAAATATAAAGAGATCTACAGAGTTTGAAAATGGAGAATTTATAGAGTTTTAAGACAGATATTCAAAGCATAAAAGAAATTGAAACCTAAAAAAGAGAGAACTAAAGAGACAAAATGATCATAATGATAAAATAAGAGAAATTTAGGATTAGATTTAATATTATATATCAATGATACAAAATATTTTTTTATCTTCAATAAAATGATAAAGTATAATAAATTATTTAACTAAATTAAATGATATTTTGGTAATTTCAATGAAATTATTAAATTACTAAAAATATATTATTAAAATGCTATAGTTTTATTGACTAGAATACGAATTACTTAAGAATATTTAAGTCAATGTGAACATATTTTTATATTTAAAAAAATTTAAAAATTATTTTAGATACTAAAATATTAAAAACTTTATATAAAAAATAAAATATTTAAAATTTTATATAAAATATATAAATTTGATAGTTCGGGGAGGATATTAATATTATTTTTCTGAATATAAATTTACCCATATTTATTATTCAGCCAACTTAAATATTATTTACTTTAACCGGGTAGGATTCGAATGAGTACCATAGACAGAATACAAATTGATATCCATACTTGTACAGGCAAATATACCGTTGCTTATTTGTAGTTTTGGACTGTGTTTAGCCCAAGACAGTCAATACTTTGATCATTCACACACTAATGTTGACCAATTGAAATAGCCCAATTATACAGGCCATAGCTCATTAAAGCATTCTCAGTAATAATCTTAATTTTTACTCTCTATTATAATATAAATAATTCAATAAAATTGTACATACTTCAATAATATTTTTTATTTTATTCTTTATATTACTTCATCATTCACAAAAAGGTTGTTCACTATTACTTTTTAAAATATCACAAAATATTTGCTCACTCTAAAAATAAATATAGATATTTATCTATTTTATTCTTATTAATTAAAATGTGTGAATTCTCAAAATTAATAATAAAGGTAGTAATAAATGAGTATATACAAGTATATAAGTGAAAAAATATAATAAAATTTATAAGTTGGCAAGTAATTAATGATATTTTCTTAAACTATGTGAAAAAAAAGTGGACAACCTTTTTGGAACGAAGATAGTATTTTTTTATTAATAAAATTATTTACAAAAATAACAAGAAAAGAGAATGAGAAATAAGTAAAAAAAAACTAATAAAAATATAGTTTGAAGTCACTTTATCACTCATTAGATTGAAGAGAGAGAAAATAATTTCTTATAAATTTAAAAAAAGAGCTTAATTTAAAATGTTATTGAAATGGTTAAAATTAGTTTGGCTATTTATTTTTAAAGAATGAAGAAAAATAGAGAGACTTTTGAAGATGCTCTTGGAAAATCCTTGGAAACTGGTATGTATATTATTATTATTATTATTATTATGAAATATATATTCACATAAAAACATATGACAGGGAAAAAATGTATACACATTTCAAAATTATAATAATTTTAAAGAGTCATGCTAATTCTTATATCTCCCATAAACATCTACACTATCGCTATAAGAGTCCGAAACCCCAACTCATTATTATTATCATTATTATGAAAAGAAACTAATCCATTGAAGTTTTATTTTCTTCTTTGAAATTTTGGAGATTAAATATTCAAATATGAATTTATTCTCTAAATTAGATATGTAGATACACTGTATTCCAATCCATAATGAGTTTACAACTATTAGAAATTGCATCCCTTAATTGACTTCATATTAATTATTGAAATTATTTTTTTTCAATGTAAACACAAATAATTTATTAAATAATATATATTTATGTATATATTTCCCATGTGATCAATTATTTATCAAATAATATATATTTATGTGTGTATACATTATGTTTTTCTGCTCTAAAATCTCAACCATGTTCATCAAAGTGGAAATAAATTGTCGTTCAAACTAATAATGCAGAGAGTAAGATTTAAAAAATAAAAAATAAAAATTCAAACCATAGTAATTTATATATTTTCAAGAATTCTTTTTTTGGAATTTATTTTTAGGAATTCTTTAATATTCTTAAAACAATATAGAAATAATTTCAAAAAGAAAAAAATATATAGAAACAAATCAAACTTTTAATTATTATTATTATTATTTTATTACATGAAGACTAATTTAATATTCACTTTTTAAATTTGAATAATGAAAATTTAAATTTTAATATTCACTTTTTAAAAGTCATGTAATACTAAATCGCAATAATTTCAATATGTTGATAAGTATTAGTGCTATTTAGTAAAAGTGAAAATGAAATGTTGAAAATTTGAATAATGAATTTTAAGTGATAAATAAAATAAGTGATATAATTTTTAAATTATAAAAATATTTAAAAATTTAATTATTTATAATATTTAGCATAAATTTTAAATTAAAATTTTAAATTTATTATTTTAAATAATTTTAATTTAATTAAAACTTTTTAAAAATAAATATTATTAGAAATTTAAAATAATTGAATATTAAAAATTTTAATTTTAACCTCTGAACAGTATAACCATGTACATTGTGGAAATCATAATAAAGCAATTAGACGTAAAACAACATGAATGAGGACGATACGTTATACGTAGTACAAAGAAATGTTTCCATGTGCCGCTAGTGTAATTGGTTCCCGATGCGGAACTTTGGTTAACCCTCCTAAATACTTCCATGGCGCTAATAAATGATAGTTGCTGGCAAGCTTGATAACCTAGATGGGGCCAGGGTGATGTTGATTGTAGGACCCATGATGATTACAGGATACAATGTGACTACTTTGCACTGATTGATTTCAGTTCCCACTGTGTACATGATCTCACCGTTTATATGAATGTCAAATGAATCTTTGCATCAATTGAATGGGGCCTGATTGCTAATTCTGTGAAGTAGAGTACAATGTAAACTGATTGTGGGGTCTAACGTGGAGAATTAACGGTCAGGATTATTGGATCAACTATTATTATTTTTTAATTAAATTTAAATATTACTTTTGAATTATTTTGAATATCAATATAAAGAAAATATATTAATCAAATTTATTATATACGAGATCAGTTGAAAATAATAAATATTCATTTATTTTTCATTTCAGAGTATAAATAAGTCCACAATGGCATAAATTTCCAGTGAAGAAAGAAAAGGGGTTTCTTCATCCCTTGTTTCTACCAAACACACCGTAATAATACCTGATACATGAGTCACATATATAGCCTCAACATATATAAGCCCTCCGATCGTCGGTGGTTGACTATGACCATTTTTTACTGACAAGATTCAAATCAAAAGTTAGAGGATTAGACAGAATATCATAATTGCCATAGTAAAACTTAGCTCGAATTATGTATTGTCTGGTCTCCTTATATGATTGTATTGTATAACAATTTTGGTCCATCTGATTAGGAACGAATCGAAGAGTAGTCATCTCAACCAACTATTGATCCTTTGAAAGACGTTTATTAATGCCTGATTAAGTGAATTGATAATCCATTTTCCATCCCAAAAAATGTAACACCCAATAAATTTTTTTTTTCTCTCCTTTAGGGTTTTGTTCTCTCTTCTCCTTCCCTGCACTCCGCTAGGGCTCTTTTCTTTTCATTTCTTTTGTTTTTCTAGTTTATCTCCTCTAATAACCTGAAGATAGATTTTTGCGAGCTCTATTGGGATCTTATTTTCATCGAGCTTTTGGATTTTGATTTGGATTTCTCTAACGGCAATGATGTTGTTGTGATCTGCGGCAAAGTTCGTCCCTTTCTCTTATTTATTTTCTTGCGATGTCTGACGAAGGAAGGAGAAGAGATGGTTGAAGAAGGCTTTGAAGCTTCATGTTTTGGTTTGAATTTTTGTTGATTTAGCTTGTTTGCCTTCGTTCTTGTAGCTGCTCTCTTTTGACCATGGTTTGTTTAACAAAAAGTGGAAGGGTTGTGCATGTCTTTATCCAAGCCCTTTAGGATGGATTTGCTTGAAGCTCAGATGGTACAAGTCTATGCGGGGAGATTCTATTCACTACTCTAGTACTTAACGATAGTTTTATACCCTTCAAGTCCAAAGACAGCGGCTTGTTTGTGCAAACAGGCAGTGCTAAGGTTTCAGATTAGGTAGAAAGATCTAGTAGGAAAGGTGATTCTCAAGAGTATATTTATAATTTTTTATCTAATGTAGGCCATTATGCCGTATTTTTCTTGAGCTTTAAACCATATGTTATAAACCCATTGTTAAGGTTATTTTCTTTGTGTTCTAGGTCCAAATCTATATCTTTGAATTAGATTTTCCCTTCGGTTGTATACTTTGTTTGTACCTTTCTGATTTTTGAGCCATATTATTGATATTAACTATTTTCTTTGGGCAAAAAAAAAAGTCCTTCCAAACTACAATCTTATACTAAATCATGTGGTGGGGTCTAAAACATGTAAGGATTAATTAGATTAATTGTAGCTTAAGGAAGGAAGCACAATTAATTAAGTTTTAAATCATAATGTATCAATAAAAAAATCTTAATTTTTTTTATAAGCAAGAACTGAATTTTATTAGAAAATATAAATTATCTACAATATTACACCATAGTACATCATAAGGAAATAATGTTATTGAATTAATAATTCAGTAGTGATTCTGTTTTTTGATGAATTTTCCATTATTTTATATTGCATGTATGTAACTATGTATTACTGTTAGTTTTGAGGGATATATAATTTTTTTAGAAAGCTTGAGGAATATATAAAAATAATTAAATTCTCTATTTTGAGAAAAAAAAAATCATAAACACATACATAATGAGAGAGAATGAGAGATTTAACTTAGTTACCTTGTGAAGAAGTTTTATGTGATTGGAAGACAAATAAAAACAGCAACATCAATAAAATTCTCTTCATTGAGGTTGAAAAAGAGAGAAGTTTTCTTGATTCAAAATAGGTTGAGCCAAAAAAAAATTTACTGTTAGTCACATAGTTAATCTTTGTAATCTCTACTATCAAAAGGCTTTATATTTGTAGTTGTCTCTTGATAACCCAGAACTACATGATAATGATAGTCAGTGTTCTTTCTAATCACTTGTATGTTTATTAAAACTAAAGGTAAAAAGGAAAAATTGTAAGTATCAAATATGTTTTCAAATTCTTATCAGTTCAACCGGTACAACTGAGAAAATTGAGAATCGATTTATAGATTAGTCAGGACCATCTATAAATCTTGTACTTTTCATGACGAGTGTTCACAATATGTAACGTCTATTACTTTAATATGTAATATCTGTTACTTTGATATATAACGCATACATATCACTAAATACATATATTTTTAGTATATAAATAATAAATATATGATATTATTTAAAATTTTGATTCGACTACAGTTGAACTTTTTAATCTGTGACTCTTTATCTACAATGATTTGAAAACCGAATGGGTATTCAAAACATAGAAATCAGTCTAACCAATATTTCAATCTCACTAATATTTGTTAAAAAAATCTCACAAATATTTATACATATTGGTAAAAAAAAACATACAAAAAAAATCGATATCCATATTACATATTACATCAAAATTTAAGTTCACACTAACCCTTTAGGCTCATGATTCAATTGTTTGAACATTAAACTTCAGTATAAAAACAAAACATCTTTCTTTATAGTTTAAAAATACAGACATCAGTTTCCATTTAGAGGACATTTTTCAATAGACTCCATATTTTGAGCTTTTTTTTCATCTAACTCTCTGCAACTTGCTCACTTTTTTCAAATAATTCTGCTATCCTTGAAGCATACATTGTCTTACTGTAAAAGAAAAACCATGCTTTCTAATTATTGATTCCAATATTTTGCTTTTGGATATTAATTCAACTTTTTCCCATAAATTGTTTAGGAAAATGTAAAGATTGTATTTAATAAAAAATATAAAAGGAAAAAATAATATACTATTTAATGTACTCTTAAACTTTGTAAAAAAAAATATATACCTCAAATAAAATAATACGGAGGGAGTATCATTTTTACTCGCTGCTAGTGATCGAGGCAATATTGTAAAAAGAATAGAGCAGCCAGGAGGGAAAATGTCATGCTTCGAAGACCTTTAAGAATTTTTCAATGGCCTTAGATTCATCATAAGGTGTAAATCCCCTCAGATTTCCAAAGGCTACCCAATTCTCTGAAACCTTTTCTGAATATTCTTGACCCGGCAATGGCAAGATCACTGATACTCATATGAAATTTTCAAAGGGACCTTAAGAAACAACAAATAATGAGAACATAGTATTAATAACTCTTTTTTTTTTTTTTTTTAATATATACATTGAAAAATTTTAACAGAAAAGGCAGTTTAATACTTTTTTTATAATTTTATATTTTTACAAGTATTAAAATATGAATTAGTAAAAGTATATTTTTATTGAGTGTTTAGCAAAACTTTTTAATGTAGCTATTAGTTTTTTTTTTTTCAGCAGCTGCATCAATACCCATTTTATATTCACGTTGATCGTGAGAGAATCTTAATCTCTATAAAAATTTCAATTTTAGAATTTTTTTTAAAACTGCTTCTACTTTAAATAAAAAAAAATTAAATATTAGTACCTAATTAACATAAATGCAGCTGAGATCCAGTCATAAAATTTATTTATGAGGAAATAAATGCATGGAACTAACCAAATGAAGCAGGCAAAGGATAAGGAGAGATGGGTAGTATTAATTGCTAGAAAAAGCTATAAACTACAAAAAAATGGTCCTATTATGGCAAAAAAAAAAAAAAAAATAGTCCTATATTTAAAAATTTTAAAATAATTAAAAATCATATGAATAATAAAGGTCAGCCATCGAAGTGATTAATGCTAGTTATTTTGACTATGCTTAAATTTAAAATTTTCACGTTCCAATTTTACTTTTTATCTTGTCAATTTAATTTAGTTCAATTTTCTCAATTTCAATCCAATTCAGAATTTATCAAGTTGATGGCATTTCCCTTGTCCACTTGAGACTGATTTTGAAAGTTTTGAAGGGGGAGTAGGTATAGCTTTGAATGGCTATTATAGCTCCGCAATGGTATTAATTATTGAACACACATTTTCTCTTTTCCAAATTTCAACAATTAATTAAAAAGGAAGTTTCATGTTGGACTTTTATTTATATTAAATTTGAATTATTAAATTTGTAATATTTAATATAGTTATTTTTTACTAGTCAAGGAAATTTCAAGTTCGACTTGTACTTATGTTAAAATTAAATTATACTTACAATTTTTAATATAATTATCATTTGATAATAATAGAGAAATTAAGTATCATGTTCAACTTTTATTCGTGTTGAATTTAACTTATATTTATAATATTTGATATGGTTATACGGGAAATCAGTGCCATGAGTTAACTTATATTTGATATTTATAATATTATAATAGTATTTATAATATTTATAATACTATATTTTAAGAAAAATAAATATATATTTTCATCATTTTAGTATTTATCATCAAGATGATATGCCATGGAGAAACCCTCATACTCGTATGTAGGTCCACTTATAATGATTTTTTTAAATAGTATCTAACTATCAGTAATATTAGTAAATAACACTATATTAATTTATATGATTCAGGTTAAACTTAATAATTTCAAAAATTTAACTAACCTATAATATAAGTATTATTTAAAATCTAGCCTCATATTTTTAATAATATTTATATAGTAAGATTACTAATCTCATTATTTATAATATTTTATTTCTTAAAATATCATCACTTTTTATTCCATTTATTACTCTATCCTATTAAATATAGGATTACAAAAATAAAATTATTTAATACTATAAATTAAGTAAGTTTGAGATTCAAATTAATGTTAAGAATCACAAATCCATAAACCAAACTTACTCTTAGTTCTAAAGGCACTGTTAGAGACATGGTTCCATATAATCTTTGTTAATGTATATTTCTAATTAGTATATTAGTTTACCTATTTAGAAAACTACACATCTCTTGAGCCCATACCACCAAAAATCACAATAATAGGATGGGTCACAGAATGAGAATTATCAGAGGCAGCTATGATAGTAATAAATAAAAATAATGCGGATAAAAAATGAATACCAAAATCTGAAACTGGTAAATAGAGGCTGAATTGAAAAAAAATGACCTCAAAAATGAATTCAAGAGGGTGAAAAACCTTGAGCATCAGTTTGGATTGTAGAAAAATTGACCAAAATTGAACTAAACCAACGGCTAACTTTTAAAAAGAGAAAACCTAAAAAAAAAAAGAGGATAAAGATTTTTAGGATCAAACTAATCTTTTATTGCTATAAATATACCGTTAATTATCCTAAAAAAGTAAACTAATATACTAATTAGGAATATATATTACCAATCTCATTTAGACGTTTTAAAGTAAACAAATATTTATAAATCCTTGTTTGGTTTAATAAAGTTTTAAGGGTGGTTCTATTTTACTTCTATTTGAGTAGTGTTATATATAAATAGGGAATTTGGACTTTGTTTACAGTTTGGTGGAGTGGCTCCACTTGTCCATAAAAAATCATATACTATATACTTAAATGTCTCTACCACAAAAGTTAGTTCCATTGAGAAGAGTAGATGCCGCATTTGTTTCCATCTGCGAGTACGTAGTCCATATGAGGATCTCTCCATTCCTCAATTGTACCAAACACACCATAATAATATCCGTCCACGTGTGTGTGTATATATATATATATAAAGTAATCATAAATTTGCCGCATAACAGTTCGTTAATTGAGTTTATTTTATCATTTTTTTTTTTGCCAATAAGTTTATTTTATCATATGGATTCAATAATCTACTCGACATAAATTTATTGGTTGCAAATAAACATTTGACACCTTATTAAGGAAATATATTTGTTACATATAAATATATAATTTGATTTATTATTTTTTCTATTTAAATTCCCTATTTTTTATTATTTTCTTCCATTTTTTTTTTCATTTCGGTAAAAATATTATTCTGAAAATTAAATATTTTATTAATAATTTCTTCAACATAGAAATGTATTTTTGATCCTCAGCAAGAAGCAGGTTACAGACTAGTATATATGTATATAGAGAGAAAATAATAACACAATATTGTATCAAAATTTAAGTTTACACAAACCCATTAGGCTCATAGTTCAATATTTTGCAATTGAACATTCAAATTCTATTGCTTCCCCATACATAAAACTTTATTATAAAACACAACTTCTTCTCACATAGTCTAAAAACAAAAACATCAGTTTCCAATTTGTGGACTTTTTTCAATCGACTCTATATTCTTTGGATTTTTTTGAATCAACTCTTCATTTTGAATTTTTTTTTCAATCAACTCTCCAACTTGCTCACTTTTTTCAAACAATTCTGCTAACCTTGAAGCCATACACTGTTTAGCTTCAGGAGAAACACCATGCTTGCCAATCATTGATTCCAATATTGCTTCTGAAAGTAGTTTATTCTCTATCACAACATTTTCAGTTTCTGGTATAGATCCATCTTTCGAGAAGGTAATCTATAATAAGTAAACATAACAAATATGAAAATTAATAAATCACAATAATAATAATTAATAACAATAATAATAATAATATTTAATTGTTGAACTCCAAATCATATTTTATACTTCGTAAACAATGATTGAAGTAGCTGTTTTGCAAACTATTTGGATATATTGAAAATTCATGAAGTGAAAATGGATTTAAGAGGGGTTCGAACTCTTAACTCATTTAGGCAGCATGAATAATACTATTTAACATTTAAAATTAAAATTTTCAACACTTAATTATTATTCGTTTTAAATTATTTTGTAATATACATCTTAAAATTAAATAAGTTAAATATCAATACAAACAATGATAAATTTTTAAATATTTTTATAATTTAAAAATTATACCATTTATTTTATTATTCATTTTATTATTCAGTATTTTTATTTTCAGTTTTATTAAACACTGCTATATAATATGAATTAGATATATTCTCTAATCATATCCAATTACTTGCTAGATGATCGAGTCTATTGAGTCTTTTAAAAGTACAATTTTTACTCACCACTAATGATCCATGAGGCAATTGTGTGAAAAGAATAGAAGAGCCAGGAGGAAATTGTTCTGATTTGAAGACCTCTACGAATTTATCAATGGCCTTAGCTTCTGCTTCAGTATAAATCCCCACTGATTTCCAAAAGGCAACACAATTCTCTGAAACCTTTTCTGAATATTGTTGACCCGTCAATGGTAAGATCATTGTTACTCGCATGAACTTTTCGAAGGGACCTTAAGAAACAACAATAACGAGAATAAAGGATTAATAACTCAAATTTACCCTTTCATTATGTCCACGTGGCGACCATTAAAAGGTTAGTTAACAAGTCAGTTAATTAGAAGAAGACTACCGGAAAACACCATAATTAGCGGCAGGCTTAAGACTCGGTTATAAACAAAAAAGGGTTTTTTTTTTTTTTAACCTGTAACGATATCTCTGAAGAAGTCAACGGAATCCGTCAACTCTTGGGCAGTCTTTCCTTTCCACTTAACGGAGAGTAACGGCACCGCTTCATCCTCCAAATAAACTCCGATCGCTGTGAACTTGACGAACTTGCCTTGGATCTCCAATCCTCTAACCCCTAATTAATCCAAATAATAATATTAATTAAATTTAGAAAAATACGATAAGAAATTAGTTGATTTGAATTGAGAGTACATAGATTAAGAACCTGCGCCGCCAAGGAATAGAGTCTTGTTTGAGGCCGGAGGTTTCACGGCCGGCGAGAACGTTACGTTGTCGACTACAATTTCAGTAACGGATGTTGTTGCTGGAGACATTATTTCTCTTTTAGGATTGTTTTTGGCTGGTGAAGATATGCTACTAAAATTGTGAATTTATAATAATAAATAAATTTCTTGTCTGGTGAGAGACACGATGCCCTTTTCTTGCGACTTAGCCTTTACAATGAAAATCAATTTAATGAACGCACATGAGAGAAACGAAAAGTCTTTATATAGGACCAGTATTTAAGGTTGAGAAGAGAAGAGACGTAGATGTAAGGACTTGAGGTGGGTAGGAAGAAGAGAAGATCGAAACGTGGGTTTGATAGTCAGGTGTACATGCCAACCAACATATTTAGTAACTTATTTCTCCCTCCGTTGTAAAAAAAATATCTATTAAAAAAATAAATTTTATTTATAGATAAGTGATCATTTAATAATCTAATAAAAAAATAAAATAACTAATTTACCCTTCATACAAAAGATATTTTCTAAATTTATATTGTAATTAATAGAGGTCTTTTTGACAATTTATGACAAAATTATTATTACTTTAAAAATAGTGATTTTTAATTATTAGCCACTTTTTCAGAATAGAGAGAATAAAATAATAATAATAGTAACATATTAGTAACTTATTTATGAGTTAGTAAGTAATTAATGATATTTTTTAAACTGTTAAAAAAAACAAATAGACAACTTTTTAAAACGGAGGGAGTTATAATAATAAATATTAATATTTATCTTTATTAGTCATTAAATATATTAATAGCAATCGCTAATAATAATTTTATCACACACTTAACAATAATCAGCTATCAACTATCAGTTATCAATAACAGTTAACAATTACTACAAATAACTAAACTAAATAGGATTTTGGTTATGTTGAATTCCATAGAATTAAATTTATAAAATTGAAATGAATTTTTTTTTTTAATATTTCAAACATAACTTTTTAAAATGTGGAACTTAATGTTGAATTTATTTATTCTAAACGGATTGTAAGTGGATTTAGTAACACGTCTTGTATGTATTGAAGGTGAAAACAAAAGAAAAAAAAAATCGTTAGGAAACTGGAACAGATAAAAATGACATATCTATGAAAATGAAACAAATAAAAATGACAGATAGTGAAAATGAAATAGATAAAAATGTCCAAGTAAAAAAAAAAATCCACGTGAATTAGTAAAAAAATAGAGATTAAAAGAAAATTTGAAAAATTAAAAATAAAAATGGCATATTGGAAAATAGGTTTTTTTTTTTTTTTAAAAAAGAGAGTTCTATTTCTTAAATAAAGAAAAATTGGTAAACTTAAAAAAAAAAATTAATATATTAAAGGAGAAAGTAAAGTTTACACCAACTTTAAAATTTAAATAAAGGACGAAGAATAAGAAATTTGAGACTTTAATTGAGTCAGTATTTAATATCGGTGATTCAGTGAGTGATGTTTTCATGGAGTAGATCTAATATATTAGATAAAATAGAGAAGGAGAACTGAATTAATAAGGGCTTGAAACGGGACTGAGATTATGATTTATTTGAAACATTTTTTTAAGTATTTTGTTTGAAAAATATTTGGAATGTGACCTTTAATTATTTCATGCCGAGTTGGAGTATATGAGTACAATAATATTAATACATAATTTTTTTTTTAGTTTTAAAACAGTTGCATACTCAGAGTTCTAACTTAAAATTTTTTATTAAATTAAAATAATCTCTCACCAATTAATCTACATCCTCTTGAATAATATCAATACATAATTTATGTAATTATTAATAGCCCTCTTGAAAGGGAATATATAATAACACATATAAAATTGTTCGAGTAAAAGGCTAAAAAATTCCTATAGATAAGAAAGAAACTTTATTTTCAATTTATCAAAACTTCCTCACAAAATAATATAAAATACAATTATAAAAAATTATTTATTTAGATATATACTATAAATTAGATTTGTTAGAGATAAATATTCTACATAGAAAAATAACAAAAGATATCAAAACTTAATATAATGTTTAGGTCTCACCACCTAATAGTTTAAGCTTTTTAGTTAAATTTAGAGTTTCTAACATGGTATCAGAGCCAGCTTTACACTCTAATCTATTCTTCCGTTACAGCTGCAGCCATGCGTCAGTAGGGCCTGACGTACACATATGCATTTGTTAATATGATTCTATTCGGTTTTCAGTTTGTTGTGTTACATACTAGTTAAAAACCTAACATGTGTTAAGAGGGAGTGTTAAAGATAAAGATTCCACATAAAAAAATAACAAAAAATATCAAAATTTAATATAATGTTTGAACCTCACTATCTAATAGTTTAAACTTTTATATTGGATTTGAAGTTTCTTACAAGATTGTTACTGATAATTAAAATGTTAATGCATGCATGTATTTCTTTGTATATAAGATTAGATTTAGTTACTTCTATATGCTGCTTTTCAGTCTGAAAATTATATTTGAGAGTAAAAATGATGTTTGTATTTTCGCATTGAATAAAATAATGAGTATATTAGTATTAAATTTTTAAAACATCAATTTGTAATTGGTTTGATATAAATAAAAGGATAGCTACTCTAATGTAATTTATGATTCATCTGGAGAACTAATCACTTGAAATAATTGACCATTTGAAATCCATCATCATGCTAATTTTTCATGATTATATATATATATATATATATATATTCTCCTTGTTCGCAAATAATATTATACATCTTCTTTTTTGGATATTAAAAAAAATTAATGTACTTTTCTTTTTAAATTCAATTTATTATTATATTTTTAAATATGTTCATTAATATACTAATAATTAATCATATTATTTTATAATAGTTAATACTGTTAATATTCCCTAAATACTGTTAGTAATTATAATAAGGTCTCGATTGATATTGTGTTTAAAAAAAGTATTTTTCAATAAAATTTTTTATTTTTTTAAAAATTATTTTTAAAAAGAAACGAAAATAAATTTGAAAAAATAATTTATAAATAATAATAAAAATTAATTAATAAAATAAAAAAAAATTCAAAAAGTAATCTTTTAACTTCTTGCTGTAATTTCAAACACACCATTAAAGTGAAATAGTTAAAAATAAAAAATAAAACTTTGGTTTGTATATCAAAACAAAAATGAATTATTATTTGTGGACAATTGAAGTGACATACACAGTGCCATTTTAGCCTCATCAAGTGTGTATATTTACAAGCTTATCATCTGCTATAATTTAATTATATTTTTCTTTTACCAAGTTTTAATATTTACAAGTTTGTCATTTGCTGTAATTTAATTATACTTTTCTTTTTTTTTGAAATATAATTTCTTAATATATAAATAAAAAAAAAAAAAAAAACCGTGTGTGACTTTTTAGCCTTATCCAGTTTTATATCTACAGATATGCTATTTCCTATAATTTAATTATAGAAAAGAAATTCAAACTTGGATCTACACCCAATTATATATTTTGAATCATATTTTTCTAATTATTTTTTCATTTATTAAATGTCATAAATATAATTATATATTTCAAATAGAACATTCACAGTATTTAATTATATTGTTTGTTAATATTTGGTCACTTTATTATGTTTTACGCCTTTGAAGAATAAAAAATAAAGTTAGAATAATTATAAAGTACATGATTGATAATATATTATAATTTCATTAAAGATATATAATTATCAAAAATAATATTGAAACTTTTCACTCTATAATATTTTGCTGATTATTGATTTAAAATGACAATTTTAGTCTTTGAGATTTATTATCAACTTCAAATTTTAGTTTGTTATTATTAAAAAAAAAAATTATTTATATTGCTTTATGTTTTAAATTAGATCACAATTTACCTTTTAAATTTTAATTTTTATATTTTTTTTTCAAACAAGGGATGGGGAGTCGAATCTGAGTTATGTTTAGTTTATAAAATAGCCAAAAAATAGAATAGCTACTTCACATGGAATAGTTATTTTAAACTTTAGTTCAAATTTTAGATAAAAATACTAATTTTATGGAATAACAATTCTACAATTTTAATGAAATATATATTTTACAAAAAATTAAAGAATTAATATTCTTTAGGCTATAGAATAGAATATTTCTATTTTTACCTTTAAAAAATATTGGCAAGCTCAAATTCACTACTATTACTTTGTTGGTTTTTTTTTTTTTTTCAGATTTTCATTTATATTTTTTAAAGTCTAAGTCAAATAAAAATTTTATTTATTATGCATTTAAATTATTTCTTAAATAAAATTTGGTAAAATTATATTTAATTTACTATTAATAGTGAAATTAATTTATAAAGATATTATGGTTATTTATGTGAATAAAATAATTATTTTATACTATTAACCAAATTATGAAATTGAAATAATTATTTTATTCATACCTTATTCTATTTTTTAAGAATAGTTATTTTATTTTTTATGTATTTTATTCCGCGAATCAAACATAACCCCGAATCTATTGCCTATACTATATATACACTTATTATTAAACTATATCTTAGTGTGCAATTTTTATATATGTTATAACATATTTTAATTATTCAATATTATATGCATAAATATTGTGATAATATACACTGAAGTTGTTAATTTCGAAATAGTGAATATTAAAGTGTACGTAAAAAGAAATTCATGGATCTTTTTTTTTTAATTGTTATCTTTCATTAATTTATTATTACATTTACACTATAATTTTAATTTTTATACATTTGTCAAACAAAATACTAAAAAAAAAAAAAAACTATTTGGCTTATTAACATTTTTAATAATAGCACTAAGCATATTAATTACTAAGTAAATTTATCATATATTTATAACTAATATCTCTTTAATTTCTGCATTATAACATAATATGAAACAAAATAATTGTTTAACATTGAAGAGATATTATTAATTTAATTTAAATTTAACGATCCTTTTGATTATTCTCTTCATGGTCAACAAATGGGGCTGCGAAGCAATAGATCGAATTACTATATAAAGAAGAGTTGACAAGTTTACAATTTATTATTAAAATTGTCAATATTTTAATAATTTATTATATAGTATAACCATTACACAAGTTTATGAGATATGAATTTATAGATGACAAAAAATAATTATTTCATCATATTATTCTTCCATTTTGAAAACCAAATGAGTCTGACTTCATTTTAATAAACAAATTAATATTTTTAATAAACATATAAATAAATTAATATATTATAAATATTTTTTAATTAATATCTTTAAGGATTATTATTATTATTATTATTATTATTATTATCAATCATATTTTCTCATATGAATTAATTATTAAAATAAACAACAACAAAAAAAAAAAAAACATAAATGCAGCTGTGGTCCAATCACAAAATTTATTTGAGGACATAGATGCATGCTGCTGAGTAGCTTACTATTGACTAATGAAGCAGGTAAATGACAAGGAACGATGGGTACTATTTGAATTATTGATAGCATTTCCCTGTTCCACTTGAGATTTTGATTTTGAAAATTTTTAAAATGTGGAGTAGGTGGCTTTAAAGATTTTGATCTTGAAAATTTTAAAATGGGGAGTAGGTAGCTTGAATAGCAATTATAGTTTGACAATGGCATTGTACTTAATATTTCATTTTCTCTCTTTCCATTTTTTTTTTTGTTAAAGTCTTTTTCCAAATTTAGAAATTTGGAAAAAGAGAAAATGAAATATTAAGTACAAATTTCATTCTTAGCTAAGCCTTTGAGATTTTGTGACCTTGTTGTTCTCTCTCTTGAAGTTTTTTATACCTGAATCTAGCATTTAGAATGGGTGATCCCCGATGGTTTGGCCACTAATAGAAGATCCCTTTTTCCCTTTTCTCTTTTATGAGTATTTCTTTTTCTTTTGTTATATGTATTAGCTATTATCTACCTTGTGGTTGTTATATTTTGGTGTCCAACTGAACGGTGACTGTATTTTCTTCTTTCTTTTGATGCGATAGTGTT
This sequence comes from Reutealis trisperma, assembly GCA_947687605.1. Lineage (NCBI taxonomy): Eukaryota > Viridiplantae > Streptophyta > Magnoliopsida > Malpighiales > Euphorbiaceae > Reutealis > Reutealis trisperma. The sequence goes on from CANTUT010000008.1 coordinate 1,704,618, forward strand.
ACTTCTCTAAGCTCGGCTATACTGTCTAGTTCCTTCGCTGGTTTATTGACTTCTGCGATGTGTTAGAGTGTGGTGACAAGTGGAGGAGGGAATGGTTGGCTAAATTTGGTTTAAGAACTTCAAAATTGGTGCTTCCTTTAGCTAATTGGATGGTGGGTTTAAGGTTCTTGATCGTTGATAGATGCACAAAACCATTGAGGCGATGGCCTGTTTGTAGGAAGGTTTTGGAGCTCTATCAAGAGAACCTTGTTCTTATTTTTGTTATGCAAGGTAGGGTTTTTATGGATGCTCATTGGTACTATGTGTTTGAGGATGGTTCAAGAGCATTTCCCCTTCTGGTGGTGGCATTGCTTTTTCAGCCTTAAGCAGCAACTGTGGAGCCTGTAGCAAATGAGGTTTTTGAAAGAGGATAGGTAGACTAGAGGAAATTGCGGAGTTGGGCCTGGTGGTTAGGCTTGTGGTCCCATGTTCTCATAGCTTTATGGATTGTGTTTGTTACTCTAGGTTTTAAGCCCATTTGTATTAATCTTATTATGGGTAGTTACAAAATCATGTGTGTAATGTCTGGGCCTCCCCTTTTGGTATTTTCAGATATATTGACTTGGGCTTTTTGCCTTTATTAATGATAGCCAATTTCTTCTTTGGGGGCAAAAAAAAAAAAAAAAAAAAACTTAGCTAAGGCAGTGTAGGTGGCTCTGTTGCATATTCCCTTTTGATGATGATATCAATTTTTTCTCTATCTTTAACATTAGTGTAAGCAGAGTTGTTGATCGCAGTAAGGACTCATGGAAGGGAGCTAATTATATTCAGCATATTTTCTAAGTCTTTGAGCCTTGTTTCACACAATATTATGTTTGTGATATTTGGTTTGATTTGTAAGCCCAGTTTTAAAAACTCTCAACTAGGTAGTTTGTATTTAGACTCAATATCCTTTTATGCTATTTTGTGGGTTTACTTCATGTACTTAAATTGTAATTATAATCACTTGGACTTATTGCCCATTTAATGCAATGCTAGCAAATTCTTCTTGGACAAAAAAAAAAACTTAGCTAAGGAGGTTTCAAATCCCACATTTACTTGTATTGAATTTAAATTATATTTATAATATTTGATATAGTTATTATTTGATGGTTAATGAGATGTTTAAGTTCCACTTTTATTTATATTAAATTTAAATTATATTTATAATATTTGATAGTATTATTTAATTGATGAAAAATTTATCTACTTATTAAATTGTTTCATGTTTTTGTTTGTGTATGTGTTTGGTGTAACTTACAATCCAATGTGGGAAATAAGAGTTGGTTAGGTTAATTAGGGACTTTTCATCATTTTGTGTATTGACAAGGATGGACAAAATAGTTGACCGTGTCTTATAGAAGTGCTATGAAAAATCAATCGTTATGTCCATCACCATAGAATGGTAAATTAGTTTTGACTAAGACTAACAAAAGCCTCATAACCCTATTAATAGATTTTGGTGCAGTGGTAAGCCAAGTGTTAGAGGTCGTAAATTTAATTTTTTGGTAAAACTAAAAATGAAGTATTAGAGGTCAGAAATTCAACTTTTAAATTTATTTTCTATTTATTCTGAATTACAATATTTGATATAATTGTTAATTTTGTATTTAACATGATTATACTTAATTGATATGTAATTTTATACAATATCTATTGATAAAAAATAATTAACTCTAAACTTGAAAAATTCAATTTAATATAGCAACCATTGCCTTGTCGGCTTGCAATACATAGGCTTTCCAAGCTCAACCTGCAATTAATCTATGCCACAATCCATATATTTGTCAGCTAAAATAATAACATAATTACTAAAGTAATCAACAAATGCAAATACTATTGTGGTGATGGTGTACCTCTCATATGGAGGGATTCACACATATTAAATGAAAAACAAATAAATTTTGTCTGATAAAACAAAGCTAAATATAGTACATATGAAAGAAGTAAAATTGCTTTTAAATTTGGGTTTAAGGTTCAAAAAGATTCTCGTTATCTCAACATTATTCTAATTAGGTCCAAAGTCATTCTCCTGTATTAAATCGGTGATCGAGCTTATAGCTAAGGTTTAATGTAGCTCAAAAACAGTGCATGTTAAACACTCTCTCAATTAAAAATATAATATTATATAAATAATACATGAAAGAAATTAAATAATTGAAATATTATTTATCCATATCCTTTCCTTATTGGTATCCTCTTTTCTTCTTTTAATTTTTCTTTTTCTTTTTCATTTTCTTTTACCCCTTGTTTAGATAAATTTTTAGGGGGCAAAGAAAATAAGGAGGCAAAATAAATTTTATTTTCCTTTTTATATTTTTCTTCCTCATGTTTGGATAAGAGGAAAATAAGGAATAAAAGGAAAGAAAATAACTTTATTTTCCCTTGTTTGGAAAATAAAATATGGAAGGAAAGAAAATTATAATTTTGTGAAATTACTATTTTACCCTTGATATGATAACATAAATAATGTTTATTATAATGAATAAATTGAGATAATAATCTTATTAAATGTAAAATGGAAATGTAATAAAAACAAAATATTTCATATGAATAGAAATTATCAAATTTTTATGATACATAAATTGTTTTAAATACTTGTTTTTTAATAAATTAATTACTGAACTACAATATTTGAATTAATATATGCATGAACTACTATTGTTCAAATAAAAATAATAATTATTCAATTATACATTAAGTCCATTCATTGCATAAAAATTATATATTAAAACTATGGGTTTCTGCCAAATCCAATATTGATATTGAAAATAAATTGATGTTTAATTTATAGGCAAAACATTGCTAAACCAAACTATGTATAATAAATAAAGAAATTAACCAACAAGACAAGTGCTAAAATAGAGTAGGGAGAGCATAAGAAACCATACATTATAACCAGTATAAGATGCAATTATATGCTATTTCTAGATCTGATGTGGTCCTTGCTAGAGGCAGCTACTGAGAAGATAGAAACATGGCCTCTGGTGTAATCTTGTTATTGGTTCAGGTGCAATCTTGGTCTGGTTCATGATTGCCTCATAAGATGGAGCTGGGTTATCAAGCAAATCAAGCTTGCAGCGGACTGTGAGAGCTATGATTGAGCGAGGTTGAGGGAGAGAGGGCTCGATTGAGTGTAGAGAGAGAGAGAGAGAGGAGGGTGAAAGGGAAATGGGCAAGAGTGAGTGGATCTGTGGATCTCTGATGGAAGTTAATAAGAGACAAAGTAGATGATAAAAGCGCAATAACATAATTGTACAATGAACAGTGAAATTTTCCCTTCTAACTTCAGTTTTTTCTCTCCATTTTGGAGAAACAACTCCCGAAGGAAAATAGCATCTATTTTCCTTCCTTAGTTTATTTTCCCTTCTTATCCAAATAGGGTAAAGTGCCTTTTCTCCCTTATTTTCTACCTAAATTTTCTTTCCTCCCTTATTTTCCATCAATCTAAACAAGGGGTAACTTTCCTCTGTTACCTAATTCCATTTCTACATCCACTATTAGTTCATTCCTTATGTTACACTCTTTATCATCATCATCTTCTTCTTCTTCTTCTTCTTCTTCTTTTTTTTTTTTTTTTTTGCTTCTCTTCATTCTTGAAATAAAGAAACAAACAAACACCTATGGAGCTGCTTTAAGAGCTCTTTGTCACTACTATTGTTGTGGTTCACTATTTTCTTATTGCTAAGCTTGTTTTAATGGCTATGGTTGGTGCCAATTCTTCTTGCGATTGGCAATTTTCCCTCTACATCTTCTCTAGAAAGCTTATCATCTTACAAAGAGGAAATTGAAACCTCTTAGAAACAGAGCAATGAAACTGGGTAAATTAAAGTTGCCATTTTTTCCGATCAATAACTCAAAACTCTTACCAAAATCAATTAGCAAATCTAAATTCATATTATGAAAATTTTTGTTTATTTATTAATAATTTTGTCAAATAAAGAATCTCCAACTATTGTAATTGAAAATAATTTTTTCTCCCACTTTCTTCTCACTTTGCTTCTATATTATATATAGATCAACTTTCAATCAATCAATTTGATTTAGTATCATTTCTCATTCAATTCTTAAAACCCAAAAATTAGAAAAGAAAATTTAAAAAAAATTATCTAATCAGTTTCGAGAATCAACAATTAAAAGTGAGCAAAAATGGCATTTCAACATTCTGATTTTGTTGGCGTCATAGGCTTGGATGAGACAAGTCTGGAAATGGCGGCTTCGTTATTCGCTCTAGCTATAAGGTTCAAGCTTTCGAGGTTTTAATGAAGGAACTAGTGGGTGTTTTCGGCTTGTGTTCTTTCAGGATTTTGAGGATATAAAAATGGGAAAGAAACAACAACATGACCACTTAGAGAGATAAGAAGGAGAATTTGGGAAAAAAGAATTTCTTGTTAAAAACTCCTAAAAAATAATCACTAAAATCAATTAACATATCTAACTATGAAAGTCGGTAGTTACTCTTATATACTGAAAAAGCATAAAAAATGAGAATGGAAATGGAGGGTGTTGCAGTGAAAAGAGAGAATTTATTTTTTTTATTAATATCCCATTATTTTATTATTATCCTTAGCCCCTCACGCTTTTTGGCGTTGCATATAATATATGTGCGTGCAATTGGACTTAATTAAGCTTTACCTATAAATTCATTCACTAATTTGAGCCGGAAGAATGACTTTGAGCCAATTTGATCCAATGTTAAAAACACAAGGGTCAATTTGAACCTTAAGCCTTTAAATTTGTTTAGCAACCCAACTTGATTTTGGTTGGCAAATTGAGGTTGGCTACAAGAAGGAGAAAGGCCTATAAATAGGCATTTTTTTCCCTCATTTGAATAGACAACTAGAGAGTAATTTCTCTAAAGAAAAATTGAGAGAGTTTTGAACGTTTGGAAATTTTTTCCAAAGAGTGAGTGGCAAAATAATGAGAAAATAATTTTTGGGGAAACGCCTTGAGTGCAACTGCTTTTGTAAGAGCTCATTTTAATTTTATATTACTTTCAGAGTTGGTCTATAAAAGATTTTCTTGTACCTATTATTTGTAATAATGAAAGTTTATTCGAAATTTATTCTATAGACATAGCCCAAAATAAAGGGTAAACCACGTTAAATTGCTAGTATTATTTTTATTGATCATTTTTGTTCCACGTTTATTTTTGTTAATTGTACTTACTACTCATAACAAGTGGTAACAAAGCTAGGCTGGTAGTGATCCTCTTAAAATTCTTAGTAAAAAGATTTTATTGGAATTATTGTTAGCTAAAGAAGCTTCACACTGAAGGTAAAGATAAGCAAAATGATCAATTTAAATAGCATAAATTAGAACATATGGAGAAACAAGATGAAAGATTTCATGTTTGTGATGAAATTACATGTAGTGGTGTTTACTACAAGTAAACCCGAAGACAAATCAAATGAGGAATGGGTGATTAAGCATGAGCAAGTGTGCGGTTTCATTCAGCAGTTTGTCGAAGATAATATGTATAATCACATCTGTAATAAGACTCATGAACAAACATTGTGGAATAAGCTTAAGAAGTTGTATGCTTCCAAAATCACCAATAATAAATTATTTTACTTGACAAAATTAATGCAAGTAAAATATTGAGAAGGCACTTCTGTCGCAAATAACTTTAATGAAATGCAAGGAATTATGTATCAATTGTTGAGAATGGGCATAAAATTTGATAATAAAGTCTTCCTCTTATAGTGTTAGCCTCTTTGCCAAAGTCATGGGAGACTTTAAAGATCTCAATTACTAATTCTGGGCCTAATTGTATGGTAAATATAGAGGTTGTCAAAAGCAATATTGATAAGACTTTATAATGCTATTATTTTTTGTTTTAATTCCTTTTTACTATTGTAAATAACATGGTAACTTAGTGCATTTACTGTTTTTTTCTTGTTAGGTGTTATGAAAATAGAAAAGTCAAGATTTAGCACAAAATATGGAGAATCACGTAACTGTTGCCAGAAGAATCAGTTTTTGCTAAGGCGTGGGCACGTTCAAGGGAAATACGCAACTGCCAGTATTTGAATTCAAACATTTTGAAATAGATAAAAAGATCTAATTGTATTTTGAAAAATAAGGGCTGTTAGCTGATTTTTGGGGATACTTTGTAGAGCATATTAGGGAAGAAAATATTATAAATAGGGAGAAGGTCAAAGATAGAGAAGAAGGAGTTATTCTTAGAAAAAAATACCAGAGTTTTATTTTCTTTTCCTTCTTTTACAACAGTTTAGTTTTCATGGCCTTTAGTGGCTAAATTTCTTTATGTTGGCTGAAGCACTTGAAGCCAATGTGAATCCTGTTTGTGAGATTTCTTGTTTTTAATGATATTAATTTATTTTCCAAGTATTGAATGTCCTTTTGTGATTATTTCTATAACTGATTTTTATTTCTTTCTAAGGTGCACATTAGCTTAGGAATTGAAATGGTTATTTGCTAGATTAAATGTTAGCATACGTAAAAGTGCAACCTATTTAATCACTAGTAGCAACAAGAATTTAAAGTTTACTTCGTAAGAAACTTAAGTTTTTGAAAGAACATTCATCTCAATTATAGGTAGCACCGTGTGTTACTTGGTTGTGTTTGTTGGTTTTTCTAATTCTTAATGTTAATCTTTGGTTAAATCTTTCGTCGTACTTAAGGTTATCAATTATTAAGGTTTGAGTAAAATACATGTTTTTACTTAAATAAACATAAGGATAAACAAATAGATTTCTATCACAACAAATATTTGAAAGGAATTTTACCAAACCTCATGTGTCAATGATCAAACGAATTCCATTGGTGGAAAGTGTGGAAGACCAAGGTCAGTTTTCTATTGATTCTTTTATATAAATATTTGTTTAGTTCATTCTATTTTATTTCATTAACTTATCATTCAAACCCCCCTTTTATTCCATTGTTGTGATTTATTTTGTTATAACCCAAACTCCTCGTGGGATCGACTCTTTCTTACCATTAACTACATATTTTTATTTTGGAAAGATAGAATTAATTTGGTTGTAGGCGACAGCATTCACCAAATTTTGGTGCCGTTGCCGGGGAGTTTTATGGTTTATACATAATACGCGTTCGTCACGGCAAAAAGATTTTCAATTTGACCCAGAAATAGAGAAGACAGCCAAACAGCTGCGAAAAGCGACTAAACTCAAGAAATCGAATCCGACAGTTGCAACTTTACCATCTAATTCATCACCGACCTTTGAGGCTGAGTTAGCAAGGACCGAACTTGATTTTGGGGTTGTAGAAATTAACTTTCCAGCACTTGAACCAACTGAGAACATGGCTGTCAACCAAACTTTAAGAAAGCTTGCTGCTCCATATTTAAATCAACAACCCCATTGCATTACTTTTCCTAACTTGGACGCTAATGCAACCTTTGAATTAAAATATGCATTAATTCATCTTTTACCATTATTTCATGGTCTTGCAGGTGAGGATCCTCACAAACATCTCAAAGAATTTCATATGGTTTGTACAGGAATGAAGCCAAATGGAGTAACTAAAGAGCAAATTAAGATGAGAGCTTTTCCTTTTTCTTTAAAGGGAGATGTAAGAGATTGGCTTTACTATCTACCATCTAGAAGTATTACCACATGGAATGAGATGAAGAAATAGTTCTTGGGAAAATTTTTCCCAGCTTCACGGGCTGCCAACATTAGAAAGGACATTTGCGGTATAAGACAACATAGCGGTGAGTCGTTGTATGAGTATTGGGAGCATTTCAAGAAGCTTTGTGCAAGCTGTCCACACCATCAAATAAGTGACCAGCTCTTCATTCAATACTTTTATGAGGGACTTCTATCAATTGATAGAAGTATGATTGATGCAGCTAGTGGAGGCGCATTGGTTGACAAAACACCCAACGAAGCTCGTACTTTGATCGCTAATATGGCATCAAATTCACAACAATTTGGAACCCAAATGAACCAACCATCTTGGCAAGTGAATGAGGTAAATGTTTCTTCACTTGAAAAGCATATTGATGATCTTAACTCTCTTTTTCGGCAATTGGCAATAGGAAAAACAGAATCTGCCAAAGCTTGCGGAATATGTTCGGCTGTTGGACATCCAACAGACATGTGCCCGACACTCCAAGAAGAGTCAGCTGAAGTGAATGCTGCTGGAAATTTTTATGGTCAGCCCCAGCGCAATTATAACCCATATTCAAATACATATAACCTAGGTTGGAAGGATCATCCTAACCTTCGGTATGGGAATACACAAGTCAACCAACCAGCAGGTAATCACCAGCAGTTCAGGTCGCCATTTCAGCCCAGACAGCAACAACATGCGCAAACATATGATTCATGTATGTCTCTTGAGGATATTATAAAATCTTTAGCTTCTAACACTCTTAAATTCTAGCAAGAGACAAAATCCAGCATCCAACATTTGGAGAACTAGATGAGCCAAATAGCTACTGCCATAAGTCGTTTGGACGCGCAAAGTTCGAACAAACTACCATCTCAAATGGTAATCAATCCAAAGGAGAATGCAAGTACAATTTTATTGCGAAGTGGAAAGGAAGTGGAGCAACCAACAAAGGTGATGCCCACTAACAAATCACAAGGAAAAGAGGTAAAAAATTCTGACCTCTTAGAAAATGGTGAGTTAAAAGGTAAACCTTTTTCTTTTCCTTTGGTTGAGTATAACATTGAGCTACCTTTTCCTAATGCTTTGAAAGGAAACTAGAAAATTGATCATAATTCTGAATTACATGAGACTTTTAGCAAGTGTGTAATAAATATTCCTCTCTTTGATGCAATTAAGCAAATTCCCCGTTATGCAAAGTTTTTAAAAGAACTTTGCACAATAAAAAGAAAGCAGAAATTGAAAGAGCCTGAAAAGGTAAGGGTGGGAAAAAATGTTTCAGCTATCATTCAGAGAAATCTTCCAGAAAAATGCAAAGATCCAGGTATGTTTTGCATCCCTTGTACAATTGGTGATACAAAAATAGAAAAGGCTATGCTTGACTTAGGAGCTTCAATTAATGTAATGCCTTATTCTATTTATTTGGCTCTCAATCTAGGACCTTTAGAAAAAACTGGAGTTGTAATTCAATTGGCAGATAAATCAAATGCTTATCCTATGGGTCTTGTTGAGGATGTTCTAATCCAAGTAAATAAATTAATTTTTCCAGCTTATTTTTATGTTCTTGACATGGGAAATAATGACTAACCAGCAACTATTTTGTTAGGAAGACCATTTTTAAAAACTGCCAAAACAAAAATAGATGTTGATAAAGGTACTCTTATCATGGAATTTGATGGAGAAATTGTTCAAATGAACATCTATGATGCTATGGAATATCCTGATGTTGATTATCCTGTGTATTCAGTTGATGTAATTGATTGTTTAGTACAGGATGTTTTTAATCTTGAGGGAAAAGATATGTGTGAACCCTTAATTTTACACCCTCAGCATCCAACCGCAGCTTTAGCACCTGCTGAATTTAACTCATTGCGCAGAGCTATTACGGTGGTCCCGCTAATCGGTTAGCGGGCAGGGATTCAGGGGCAGCGCCCCTGAAAGAAAATTTTTTAGACTTTATTTACATTGCCACCAGGCATCCAAATTTCTCAAACTCCATACCAACAACCAATATCTAAAAAAAAAAAAAAAGAGAAGAACTACCTCGGGAGGCGTGCGGCGCCGCGTCGGGTCTGCGCGGTACCGCACTGTCCCTTTTCGGCAAGCCGCACAGGCCTGGTGAAGCGCCCCGCCAGGGCACGCCCCATTCTGCTCCAATAGGCCCCACATGCGTAAAATGACATTTTTACCCCTCTTTGTCCAATTATCAGCCATTTTTTGACCCTATCCCCATAGTCTTTTCACATTTCCATTACCTAAACTACCCTCTACCCATTTGCCTATAAATAGGCTCCCATCCCCTCATTTTTACACATCCTTAAATTTGGGTAGATGGCTATCCTCAAATTTCTCTCTTCTTCTCCCCCCAATCACTCTCTAATTAATTAATTAATCTTTTTAATTAATTAATTATCTCACCCTAACTAAGTTAATTAATCTTTTTAACTAACTAAAACTCTTTTTTTTAAATTAAAATTAATTAATTAATTAATCTTTTTAATTAATTAATTAATCACTTTTTTTCCAAAATCAAAATAATCCTTTTTCTCAACCCACCTTTCATCAAATTAATTAATTAATCTTTTTAATTAATTAATCCATCTATCCTTTTCATCATATTAATTAATTAATCATTTTAATTAATTAATTAATCTTCCAATCCATCCAATCACCCGATCCCGATAAAACGGAATTTCGGTCCAGTAAAACCCTTCGCCAACCAAAAGTCAAGGTATCAGCCTTTTTCCTCACTTTCAACACACCTAAACCAAAATCAATCTGATCGACTCTTAAACCCCTCCACTTAATAGTGGAACGAACTACGTGAGTTTTGATTCCCATTCAATGGGGTACGTACGCACGTTTGGAATCTAAATCCAAACCTCAAATCCAAATCCCAATCAATCTCTTTTCTGTCACGACCCATCTTTGTGCCGCGACTGTCCTAGGGCATAGGGAGACATAAGGTCACCTAAACCCGTAGAACAACCTATAACTCATAAACTATAACCAGTACATTACCCTTAACCCAAGATCGTAGCCATAATTCACATGTAATAGTCATTCAACATCTAAATTCATTTTCAAATTTATCGCTTTTGAACTCCATTTTCTAGTATTTTAATTGCAACTTAAGCGAGTGTTAATCATACATCTGGATATAGTAAGATAGTGCCCAACCTCACATATTAATGATACTCTAAGTTATACCATTATTACAGACTTTTAACAAAACATGGAGCTCTAGAGTGAAACCTCCAAAATTTATAACAAAATATATACATGATGATACCCAAAATTAGCAACGCAATTTCCAAGCGGAGATGCAGAACTTGGAATTTACCTTGCCAAACCGTCAACTGATCCTGAAAATAAATAACAACTATGGGGTGAGACAAAGCTCAGTGAGTACATAGTAAAACTGTATAAAGTAAGCAAGTGATAGGTGGTTTAGTGATAATTTCTTATAGCAATGAAGTGAAACGAATAAAAATCATTCTTATGGAATAGTTTTCCATATACAGTAATTATTGCATTTTTAGCAGAATATTTCCTTTATGGAAACGGTGTGTTTCCCACATTATCATTATCACTTGAGTGGCGGCTTACGCCTTGCTCACTCCCATTTCAGTCACACGTACAACTGATCGGGTCGCACGTACTGGGGGCCATAAACCCTTCCCAGCTAGGGTTCGGATACTCTTTACCCTATCCGCAGGTTCATTACCATTGTGCACAATGTATGATGTATTGCCCCACATCAGAGGGGTATTCTGCTTGCCACGATATTATTAAAACATTTTTCCTTTCCATCCATGAAATACTTCAATGGATAATATAGCAATAAATAATCAAATTTCTCATCATTGATCATATTAGGAAATGAAGCAATAAGGCTCATTTGGCCAAGTGCCATAAGAGATATTTAATTCAATAATTGGTAAAGCATATCATGCATGCCAAAGAATTGCAATGCATTTTAATTAGAAAAGTAATCCAACATTTAGGCTTATATTTAAAGCACAAGAAATGTAATATTATTAGGTACTCACCTCTTGCTCCTTTGCTCCTATATTGGTAGTTCTAACGCAGAGTATAACAAGGCTCCTCGGTATCCCGAGCAATGCCTTTACCTTTCGATTCTACAAATACACCCAAATAATCATACATTAATTCCTGCTCCTTTAACTTGCTAATCTCATTCTAACTCAACTTAACATTAACTTCCTACTACTAATCACCAAACACATTCCAATACATTAAACAATAACATACATAAACACATTAATTTTTTAATCATTTTATTTCAAAATCCCATGTTGTCCAAATCCTTTCATTAAAACAATTAGGTTCCTTTTCCTTCCTAATTCCTTAATTAAATTTTATGTTTATCAAACTAATGCTTAAACAATCAACATTCATTCACCCATTGAAACTATCCTCTTCCAATTCTCATAAACCCTAACTTTACCAAATTGGGATGATTTGGGGAAAACCCAAAATTACTCAATCAAATCTCAAATTGACCTTGCCAAGATAAAATTAATGTTATGCAAAGCCTACCATAACAATCAAACATCAAACTACACTTCACATTACATACTTTCCTTATATCATGCATTATGCCTTCAAGAATTTCAATTTTTGAATAAAATCTCTAAATTCAAATTTTACATTTTTAAACCACTTTTCAACATCCCAATTAACCTTAGATATTGTTAAAAAAAATTTTGGACACTTCCCCTAAAATTCCTAGTTTGGCCGAACCTTATGCAAATTTCTCTTCATTGATCTTTCATGCCTCCCTTGTTATTATTCACCTATTAAACCCCAAATCCTTAACCCCAATTCTCATATTTCATCACTTAACATGCCAAACTAACTCCTCTTCAAATCATTCCACCAAAATCCAATTATAGAAATCAAAAGAAAAGGAATAATTGCCAACAATTTATCATACTTAGGTTAAGGAAAGAAAGGAATCACTTAAGCAATAAATCTCACCTTGAAATGCTCCAAATTTAGCTCTAAGTTGAAGAACAAGTTGGGAGGTTTTTAGTCCTTGGTGAGGGTGAAATTTTTGGTGTAGGTTACAAATGAAATGGTTTAACATAATTTCATTTTATATACAAATAAAATCAATGGTGGTGATTTGATCACACAAAATCAATGGTCATATTTTTACTTGAAATGGAGGGCTAAGATTGATCAAGATGGATGGTTGAGATGGCCCTTAGGTGTATGGTGACTAAGCATCAAAATAATGAACACCATCATCACCAAAGTGAACATAATCATGGTGATGGAAAAGTAGGAAGCTTAGGTGTAAAGTTGGCATAAGTCAATAAATATGGCTAACCTAATTCCTTTCTCATCCTAACCCCTAATTAACTTGTTCTAACCATTCTTTAGTCATATTCCACCAACATTTGAGGCCTTAGGGCCGGCCACTCTATGGGCTTGGGCTTTGAGTCCAAAAGCCCATTAACAAGCTCACCCGAAAACGTTTCCCGAACTTAAAATTTTTTCGTAACTTTTTCCTTTCCCTTTCACTTGGCATTTTAAATCTTACCTTCCCATATCATATTAAGCCTAAACTAAGCCATATTGCCTAAAATTAATTCAATAAAACATACAATAAATATTCCTATCTCATAAAATGTACACACTTAAGCATTTAGCATCAACAAGAGTTTCTGTCATCCTATCATTATGTCATTGATACTATACCCAAAATTTATATTTTATGGTATTATTATAACTCTGATGAGCTATGGAGACCTTGGGTATTACATTCTACCCCCCTTAAAAAAAAAAATTCGTCCACGAATTTTAAAACTTACCCATTATTGAACAAATGCGGGTACCGTTGTAGCATATCATTCTCGCTTTCCCATGTGCATTCCTCTACATCGTGGTTACGCCATTGGACTTTTACTGTTGGTACTTCTTTGTTTCTCAGCTTCTTTATTTGTCGATCCAGGATGGCAATTGGAACTTCTTCATAAGAAAGGTCTCTGTCAATCTCAATATGTTGGGGTTGCAATATGTGCGATGGATCAGATACATACTTTCTCAACATCGACACATGAAACACTGGATGTACATGTTCCAATGCAGGTGGTAGTGCTAACTTATATGAAACTTCTCCGACTCTACCGAGAATCTCGAAAGGTCCAACAAATCGAGGAGATAGTTTTCCCTTCTTGCCAAATCTTATTACTCCCTTCATTGGTGAAACTTTCAAGAATACATGGTCCCCCACGGCAAACTGAATATCCTTCCTCTGAAGATCGGCATAGCTCTTATGACGACTAAAAGCAGTTTTTAATCTCTCCCGGATAACCTTTACCTTTTTCGTGGCTTCTTTTACCATATCAGGGGCTTCCAAATATTTATCACCAACCTCCATCCAACAGATCGGGGATCGACACTTTCTACCGTACAATGCTTCGTAAGGTGCCATTCCTATAGAAGAATGATAACTATTATTGTATGCAAATTCAACAAGCGAAAGGTGCTTATCCCAGCCACCTCCAAAGTCCATAACACACATGCGAAGCATATCCTCCAATGTCTGAATTGTCCTCTCAGACTGCCCATCAGTCTGCGGATGGAAAGCGGTGCTGAAGTCGAGTTGTGTTCCCAATGCCTCTTATAGTCGTTGCCAAAATCTCGAAGTAAATTGAGTACCTCGATCCGAAATAATTGAAAGTGGAACTCCATGCAATCTTACTATGTTATCCACATAAATACGAGCATAATCAACTGCTGTATACGTGGTCTTTACTTCGATAAAGTGTGCCGACTTTGTCAATCGGTCCACAATGACCCAGATGGAGTCATAACCTTTCATCGTCTTGGGTAATCCCACTACAAAATCCATGGTAACACGTTCCCACTTCCATTCTGGCAATTTTATCTCCTGAAGTAATCCAGAAGGTCGTTGATGTTCGAACTTCACCTGCTGACAGGTAAGACAAGAGGCAACAAAATTCGCCACGTCCTTCTTTAATCCTGGCCACCAATATGAACCTTTTACGTCGTGATACATTTTGGTGGCACCCGGGTGTACACTATAAAGGGTCTGGTGCGCTTCCTTCAAAATTTTCTCTCTCAGACCTTCTACATTCGGCACACAAAGCCGATTGCCACATTTCAGAACATCTTCTTCCACCTTGAACTCTGGAGCTTGCCCCTTTTGTAAATCTTCCTTGATCTTTACCAAATGAGGATCTTGACTTTGGAAAGTCTTGATTTCATCAATAAGCTTCAGCTTTACTTGGAAGTAAGCTAACAATACTTGTGAGTCACTTACCTCCAATCGCAAGCCTTCATCAAACATCCGCTTCACCTCTCTCACCACCGGTCTCCTTCGTCCCTCTATGTGAGAAAGGCTACCCATAGATTTTCTACTAAGAGCATCTGCAACAACATTGGCTTTACCA
Organism: Reutealis trisperma; assembly: GCA_947687605.1. Lineage (NCBI taxonomy): Eukaryota > Viridiplantae > Streptophyta > Magnoliopsida > Malpighiales > Euphorbiaceae > Reutealis > Reutealis trisperma. The sequence continues at coordinate 1,719,683 of CANTUT010000008.1, forward strand.
GGGTGATAGAAGATTTGACAATCATAATCCTTAAATAATTCTACCCATCGCCGTTGTCTCAGATTTAAATCCCTTTGCTTTAAAATATACTGAAGGCTCTTATGATCAGTATAGATCTCACACTTTTCCCCATATAAATAATGTCTCCATATTTTTAAAGTAAAGACTACCGCTGCCATTTCTAGATCATGAGTAGGGTAGTTCACCTCATGTCTCCTCAATTGCCTAGATGCATAGGCAATAACCTTCCCATTCTGCATTAATACACACCCTAAGCCAACTCTTGAGGCATCACAGTATATAGCAAAACCTTCATTCCCATCAGGTAAGGTTAATACTGGAGCTGAAATCAAAAAATCCTTAAGCTTTTGGAAACTGTCTTCGCAAGCTTCATCCCACTTATACTTAACTTGCTTCCTAGTAAGCTTTGTTAATGGTGCCGCTATCTTGGAGAAGTCTTTTATGAATCGGCGGTAGTAACCTGCTAATCCCAAGAAACTCCTCACCTCCGTAACTGTTGTGGGTCGAGGCCAATTTGTTATCGCTTCCACTTTCTTAGGGTCTACCTTGATTCCTTCCTTACTCACCACATGTCCAAGGAAACATACTTGTTCCAGCCAAAAGTCACACTTTGACAACTTGGCGTAAAGCTTATGTTCCCTTAGAGTCTGTAACACCATTCTTAATTGTTCTTCGTGATCCTCCTTACTCTTTGAGTAAATCAAGATATCGTCAATAAACACGATTACAAACTTATCCAAGAAAGGTTTGAATACTCGATTCATCAGGTCCATGAAAGCTGCTGGGGCATTGGTCAATCCAAACGGCAACACAGTGAATTCATAATGACCATATCTTGTTCTGAATGCAGTCTTACAAACATCCTCACCTTGAATCTTTAGCTGATGATATCCTGATCGTAAATCAATTTTCGAGAAGTACTTAGCCCCTTGTAACTGGTCGAATAAATCATCAATCCTTGGTAAAGGATATTTATTCTTCACAGTCACCCTATTCAACTGCCTATAGTCAATACACAATCTAAGAGATCCATCTTTCTTTTTGACAAACAAGACTGGAGCGCCCCACGGAGAACTACTCGGTCTAATGAAGCCCTTATCAAGTAAATCTTGCAACTGAACTTTCAATTCCTTTAACTCTAAAGGTGCCATCCGGTAGGGCGGTATTGATATCGATTGAGTTCCAGGTAGAAGCTCAATCGAAAACTCAATTTCTCTATCTGGGGTATCCCTGGCAACTCCTCAGGAAAGACATCGGAAAAAATCTTCTACGATAGGTATCTTCTTAAGATCACTATTTTCCTTATTAACATCCACTACCTGTGCTAGATATGCTTGACATCCCTTCCTTAACATCCTTTTTACTCCCATAGCCGAAATAAGACTTATAGGCAAATCACTCCGATTCCCCTGAAATCTAAACTTCTGCCCATATTCTCCCTTAAAATCAATTCCTTTACCCCGACAATCTATTCTAGCATTATGTTGGGATAACCAATCCATACCTAATATAACATCAAATCCTAACATCTCTAGCTCAATTAAATTCACAGGAAGTTTTCTACCTTCAATTTCAACCACACAATCTGCATACATTCGATCTACTGTCACCTTATCTTCTAATGGAGTGCTTATGATCAAAGGTTCATGCATAACTTCCTTATCTCTTCCTAACCTTCTAGCAAAATATGGTGAAACAAAAGAGTGCGTCGCACCCGAATCAAACAAACAATTAGCACTTACTGACTGAACAGAGACAGTACCTGTGACAACATTATTAGAAGTTCCTGCTTCTTGCTGATTGAGAGCGTATATTCTCCCTCGACCCCTGCCTTCTGTGGCTTTGGCCTCGTTCAAGGGTTGACCCACTCCTCTTCCTCGTCCTTTTTGATTGGGGTTTTCAGGTCTATACATCTGGCCAGTAGGTTGTGACACTGCTGTCACTGTCCTTGGATTGGCCATCTGTGGACAATCCTTAATAAAATGCCCTGTCTGACCGCATTTCAGACATGCTCCCGAGGCTCTTCTACACTCCCCCTTATGTAGTCTTCCACACCAGGTACATATGGAATTAAATTGACTCTGCTGTCCGGATCGAAAGTTACTTGCATTAACCGGCGTAGACGTCACCGAATTACCACCAGTCCGAAACTGATTCTGCCCACTTCCTCGTGATTGATACGGGGTGGAAACAGTTAAGGTCTGCTCCCAGCCTCTATTCTGACTAGAATTACCTCGCTGCTGACTTCCTTGCCCCTTCTTATTAGTCTTCTGTTTTTGATCCCTTTCCATTCGTTCTGCTCTCTCTGCCTTATGCCTTGCCTCCATAAGCTTAGCCTTGTCAATCAGCTTGGCCATGGTGGGAAATTCAGTAGCCACCAACACATGGTATAACGGAGCTACCAATCCTCGACGAAATCGATCAACTCTACTCGCTTCAGTTGGTACAATGTGAGTGGCATACTTGCTTAACCTTTTAAACTCCCGAGCATACTCCGAGACTGTCATCCCGGGCCTCTGCTTCAATTGTTCAAACTGGAGTGCCCGATTCTGTCTCTCGCCTTCAGACAGAAATTCATTCATCAATTCTCGTTTGAACTCTTCCCAGGTAGGTGGATCATCTCCGTACAACCGCTCTTCTATGTTTCTTTGAAACCAACTCCATGCTTCACTTTGAAGTTGTACTCCTATTAACTCGATCAATTTCTCATCAGAGCACGTCATCCTCTGAGCTATTTTGTCCATCTCCTCCAAAAATTTCTGGGGATCCTCTCCTTCTTCCCCTGAAAATTTCGGCGGTTTGAATTTCTTCAGATCATGCACCGTAACTCCTTCCTCTGGTAGCATTCGTCTCCTCACTCTACGTGGTGCTCGTGGTAAAATGGTAGGTGCATCCTCCTCTTGTGGTGCAGGTGGCACTATAGGTAGTGGTGGAACTTCCTGACGTTGTCGCCTCAAGTTCAAAAGTTCCTGCCTCATCGCTTCACATTCTTGTCGTAATGCTTCCATATTCTCTGGTGGTCTTGGTCTTCCACTACTCGCGATACTCTGCCTCGATCGGGAAGATTCCTGATCAATATTCTGAACAGACGCAGCATCAGATGCTGCATTTGGAATGAGGCTATCAGCTTCCTGGGATCCTTGTCCCTCTGGCTGAGCGATCCTGTAGGGCAACATCTATGCCAAAATAACATGCATAGCGTCATTCACCCTTCGAAATCTTGATATTCAAGATACACAAAAACTATATATACACATTAATCATCAGTTCACTTTACTCACATTATCCCATCATTCATACACATATTATTTGGCCATTGCATATAATTCACAGAGCAAAATCATTATCACATAATAACCATTTTTATATAAACATTACAACACCTTCATTATTATTTCTTTGTTCTATAAACATACACACATATGTACAAGTACTACATAGCTGTAGCTTTCTTTTAGTTATCCTAAGTTTAGATCATTCCTAACATTTTTTTTTTATACACATAAAGCATACTATGCCCAAAATGTGATCATGGTCTACCTACCCATAATCTATCCCCTATTCCTCAGATTCCCTCTGATCATTAGAGGCCTCTTCCTCTCCTGGTCCTACTTGCCTACGGGCCGTAGACATCATAGATGAGGACAGCAAACGTCTCCTCACCGGACATCTCTCCTCAGAGTGGTCGAATCTTCCACATGCAGCACACAGATGCTCGGGAAATCCCGGCATCAAATCTCTAAGAGGTAAAATCGGTCTTGCCCCTGGGTTCCTACACCTATTGCTAATCCTTGCCAGCTCCCACTTCAAGCTCCTCACTGTCCTCCTCAGGCTAAATACTTCATTCCGCAACATATGAAGCTCTCTCATAATCTCTTCATTCTTAGTCTTCATCCTAACTACCCAAACAGGATCAGGATCCTCCTCTGGATCAGTCTCTTCTGAATCAGGATAAGTAACTGAGGCTGCATCAGATACATCTCTCTCCTCAACAGGGTTGCGGACCCCCGACATCTACACATTACCAAGTATAAGCAATATTTCACGACTTATGAATATCATATAATAACAACATATAAAATTCCACAGATATCACAGAAAGAGGATAACTTAATATATAATGTTGACGCGGATCTAACGTAATGGGATACTTTACTGACGACAATGAATCCTATGCTCCATGTTTTAACTTATACCTAAAAATAGGCAAAAGACTCAAATCTTCGCTCTGATACCACCTTTGTCACGACCCATCTTTGAGCCGCGACTGTCCTAGGGCATAGGGAGACATAAGGTCACCTAAACCCGTAGAACAACCTATAACTCATAAACTATAACCAGTACATTACCCTTAACCCAAGATCGTAGCCATAATTCCCATGTAATAGTCATTCAACATCTAAATTCATTTTCAAATTTATCGCTTTTGAACTCCATTTTCTAGTATTTTAATTGCAACTTAAGCGAGTGTTAATCATACATCTGGATATAGTAAGATAGTGCCCAACCTCACATATTAATGATACTCTAAGTTATACCATTATTACAGACTTTTAACAAAACATGGAGCTCTAGAGTGAAACCTCCAAAATTTATAACAAAATATATACATGATGATACCCAAAATCAGCAACGCAATTTCCAAGCGGAGATGCAGAACTTGGAATTTACCTTGCCAAACCGTCAACTGATCCTGAAAATAAATAACAACTATGGGGTGAGACAAAGCTCAGTGAGTACATAGTAAAACTATATAAAGTAAGCAAGTGATAGGTGGTTTAGTGATAATTTCTTATAGCAATGAAGTGAAACGAATAAAAATCATTCTTATGGAATAGTTTTCCATATACAGTAATTATTGCATTTTTAGCAGAATATTTCCTTTATGGAAACGGTGTGTTTCCCACATTATCATTATCACTTGAGTGGCGGCTTACGCCTTGCTCACTCCCATTTCAGTCACACGTACAACTGATCGGGTCGCACGTACTGGGGGCCATAAACCCTTCCCAGCTAGGGTTCGGATACTCTTTACCCTATCCGCAGGTTCATTACCATTGTGCACAATGTCTGATGTATTGCCCCACATCAGAGGGGTATTCTGCTTGCCACGATATTATTAAAACATTTTTCCTTTCCATCCATGAAATACTTCAATGGATAATATAGCAATAAATAATCAAATTTCTCATCATTGATCATATTAGGAAATGAAGCAATAAGGCTCATTTGGCCAAGTGCCATAAGAGATATTTAATTCAATAATTGGTAAAGCATATCATGCATGCCAAAGAATTGCAATGCATTTTAATTAGAAAAGTAATCCAACATTTAGGCTTATATTTAAAGCACAAGAAATGTAATATTATTAGGTACTCACCTCTTGCTCCTTTGCTCCTATATTGGTAGTTCTAACGCAGAGTATAACAAGGCTCCTCGGTATCCCGAGCAATGCCTTTACCTTTCGATTCTACAAATACACCCAAATAATCATACATTAATTCCTGCTCCTTTAACTTGCTAATCTCATTCTAACTCAACTTAACATTAACTTCCTACTACTAATCACCAAACACATTCCAATACATTAAACAATAACATACATAAACACATTAATTTTTTAATCATTTTATTTCAAAATCCCATGTTGTCCAAATCCTTTCATTAAAACAATTAGGTTCCTTTTCCTTCCTAATTCCTTAATTAAATTTTATGTTTATCAAACTAATGCTTAAACAATCAACATTCATTCACCCATTGAAACTATCCTCTTCCAATTCTCATAAACCCTAACTTTACCAAATTGGGATGATTTGGGGAAAACCCAAAATTACTCAATCAAATCTCAAATTGACCTTGCCAAGATAAAATTAATGTTATGCAAAGCCTACCATAACAATCAAACATCAAACTACACTTCACATTACATACTTTCCTTATATCATGCATTATGCCTTCAAGAATTTCAATTTTTGAATAAAATCTCTAAATTCAAATTTTACATTTTTAAACCACTTTTCAACATCCCAATTAACCTTAGATATTGTTAAAAAAAATTTTGGACACTTCCCCTAAAATTCCTAGTTTGGCCGAACCTTATGCAAATTTCTCTTCATTGATCTTTCATGCCTCCCTTGTTATTATTCACCTATTAAACCCCAAATCCTTAACCCCAATTCTCATATTTCATCACTTAACATGCCAAGCTAACTCCTCTTCAAATCATTCCACCAAAATCCAATTATAGAAATCAAAAGAAAAGGAATAATTGCCAACAATTTATCATACTTAGGTTAAGGAAAGAAAGGAATCACTTAAGCAATAAATCTCACCTTGAAATGCTCCAAATTTAGCTCTAAGTTGAAGAACAAGTTGGGAGGTTTTTAGTCCTTGGTGAGGGTGAAATTTTTGGTGTAGGTTACAAATGAAATGGTTTAACATAATTTCATTTTATATACAAATAAAATCAATGGTGGTGATTTGATCACACAAAATCAATGGTCATATTTTTACTTGAAATGGAGGGCTAAGATTGATCAAGATGGATGGTTGAGATGGCCCTTAGGTGTATGGTGACTAAGCATCAAAATAATGAACACCATCATCACCAAAGTGAACATAATCATGGTGATGGAAAAGTAGGAAGCTTAGGTGTAAAGTTGGCATAAGTCAATAAATATGGCTAACCTAATTCCTTTCTCATCCTAACCCCTAATTAACTTGTTCTAACCATTCTTTAGTCATATTCCACCAACATTTGAGGCCTTAGGGCCGGCCACTCTATGGGCTTGGGCTTTGAGTCCAAAAGCCCATTAACAAGCTCACCCGAAAACGTTTCCCGAACTTAAAATTTTTTCGTAACTTTTTCCTTTCCCTTTCACTTGGCATTTTAAATCTTACCTTCCCATATCATATTAAGCCTAAACTAAGCCATATTGCCTAAAATTAATTCAATAAAACATACAATAAATATTCCTATCTCATAAAATGTACACACTTAAGCATTTAGCATCAACAAGAGTTTCTGTCATCCTATCATTATGTCATTGATACTATACCCAAAATTTATATTTTATGGTATTATTATAACTCTGATGAGCTATGGAGACCTTGGGTATTACATTCTACCCCCCTTAAAAAAAAAAATTCGTCCACGAATTTTAAAACTTACCCATTATTGAACAAATGCGGGTACCGTTGTAGCATATCATTCTCGCTTTCCCATGTGCATTCCTCTACATCGTGGTTACGCCATTGGACTTTTACTGTTGGTACTTCTTTGTTTCTCAGCTTCTTTATTTGTCGATCCAGGATGGCAATTGGAACTTCTTCATAAGAAAGGTCTCTGTCAATCTCAATATGTTGGGGTTGCAATATGTGCGATGGATCAGATACATACTTTCTCAACATCGACACATGAAACACTGGATGTACATGTTCCAATGCAGGTGGTAGTGCTAACTTATATGAAACTTCTCCGACTCTACCGAGAATCTCGAAAGGTCCAACAAATCGAGGAGATAGTTTTCCCTTCTTGCCAAATCTTATTACTCCCTTCATTGGTGAAACTTTCAAGAATACATGGTCCCCCACGGCAAACTGAATATCCTTCCTCTGAAGATCGGCATAGCTCTTATGACGACTAAAAGCAGTTTTTAATCTCTCCCGGATAACCTTTACCTTTTTCGTGGCTTCTTTTACCATATCAGGGGCTTCCAAATATTTATCACCAACCTCCATCCAACAGATCGGGGATCGACACTTTCTACCGTACAATGCTTCGTAAGGTGCCATTCCTATAGAAGAATGATAACTATTATTGTATGCAAATTCAACAAGCGAAAGGTGCTTATCCCAGCCACCTCCAAAGTCCATAACACACATGCGAAGCATATCCTCCAATGTCTGAATTGTCCTCTCAGACTGCCCATCAGTCTGCGGATGGAAAGCGGTGCTGAAGTCGAGTTGTGTTCCCAATGCCTCTTATAGTCGTTGCCAAAATCTCGAAGTAAATTGAGTACCTCGATCCGAAATAATTGAAAGTGGAACTCCATGCAATCTTACTATGTTATCCACATAAATACGAGCATAATCAACTGCTGTATACGTGGTCTTTACTTCGATAAAGTGTGCCGACTTTGTCAATCGGTCCACAATGACCCAGATGGAGTCATAACCTTTCATCGTCTTGGGTAATCCCACTACAAAATCCATGGTAACACGTTCCCACTTCCATTCTGGCAATTTTATCTCCTGAAGTAATCCAGAAGGTCGTTGATGTTCGAACTTCACCTGCTGACAGGTAAGACAAGAGGCAACAAAATTCGCCACGTCCTTCTTTAATCCTGGCCACCAATATGAACCTTTTACGTCGTGATACATTTTGGTGGCACCCGGGTGTACACTATAAAGGGTCTGGTGCGCTTCCTTCAAAATTTTCTCTCTCAGACCTTCTACATTCGGCACACAAAGCCGATTGCCACATTTCAGAACATCTTCTTCCACCTTGAACTCTGGAGCTTGCCCCTTTTGTAAATCTTCCTTGATCTTTACCAAATGAGGATCTTGACTTTGGAAAGTCTTGATTTCATCAATAAGCTTCAGCTTTACTTGGAAGTAAGCTAACAATACTTGTGAGTCACTTACCTCCAATCGCAAGCCTTCATCAAACATCCGCTTCACCTCTCTCACCACCGGTCTCCTTCGTCCCTCTATGTGAGAAAGGCTACCCATAGATTTTCTACTAAGAGCATCTGCAACAACATTGGCTTTACCAGGGTGATAGAAGATTTGACAATCATAATCCTTAAATAATTCTACCCATCGCCGTTGTCTCAGATTTAAATCCCTTTGCTTTAAAATATACTGAAGGCTCTTATGATCAGTATAGATCTCACACTTTTCCCCATATAAATAATGTCTCCATATTTTTAAAGTAAAGACTACCGCTGCCATTTCTAGATCATGAGTAGGGTAGTTCACCTCATGTCTCCTCAATTGCCTAGATGCATAGGCAATAACCTTCCCATTCTGCATTAATACACACCCTAAGCCAACTCTTGAGGCATCACAGTATATAGCAAAACCTTCATTCCCATCAGGTAAGGTTAATACTGGAGCTGAAATCAAAAAATCCTTAAGCTTTTGGAAACTGTCTTCGCAAGCTTCATCCCACTTATACTTAACTTGCTTCCTAGTAAGCTTTGTTAATGGTGCCGCTATCTTGGAGAAGTCTTTTATGAATCGGCGGTAGTAACCTGCTAATCCCAAGAAACTCCTCACCTCCGTAACTGTTGTGGGTCGAGGCCAATTTGTTATCGCTTCCACTTTCTTAGGGTCTACCTTGATTCCTTCCTTACTCACCACATGTCCAAGGAAACATACTTGTTCCAGCCAAAAGTCACACTTTGACAACTTGGCGTAAAGCTTATGTTCCCTTAGAGTCTGTAACACCATTCTTAATTGTTCTTCGTGATCCTCCTTACTCTTTGAGTAAATCAAGATATCGTCAATAAACACGATTACAAACTTATCCAAGAAAGGTTTGAATACTCGATTCATCAGGTCCATGAAAGCTGCTGGGGCATTGGTCAATCCAAACGGCAACACAGTGAATTCATAATGACCATATCTTGTTCTGAATGCAGTCTTACAAACATCCTCACCTTGAATCTTTAGCTGATGATATCCTGATCGTAAATCAATTTTCGAGAAGTACTTAGCCCCTTGTAACTGGTCGAATAAATCATCAATCCTTGGTAAAGGATATTTATTCTTCACAGTCACCCTATTCAACTGCCTATAGTCAATACACAATCTAAGAGATCCATCTTTCTTTTTGACAAACAAGACTGGAGCGCCCCACGGAGAACTACTCGGTCTAATGAAGCCCTTATCAAGTAAATCTTGCAACTGAACTTTCAATTCCTTTAACTCTAAAGGTGCCATCCGGTAGGGCGGTATTGATATCGATTGAGTTCCAGGTAGAAGCTCAATCGAAAACTCAATTTCTCTATCTGGGGTATCCCTGGCAACTCCTCAGGAAAGACATCGGAAAAAATCTTCTACGATAGGTATCTTCTTAAGATCACTATTTTCCTTATTAACATCCACTACCTGTGCTAGATATGCTTGACATCCCTTCCTTAACATCCTTTTTACTCCCATAGCCGAAATAAGACTTATAGGCAAATCACTCCGATTCCCCTGAAATCTAAACTTCTGCCCATATTCTCCCTTAAAATCAATTCCTTTACCCCGACAATCTATTCTAGCATTATGTTGGGATAACCAATCCATACCTAATATAACATCAAATCCTAACATCTCTAGCTCAATTAAATTCACAGGAAGTTTTCTACCTTCAATTTCAACCACACAATCTGCATACATTCGATCTACTGTCACCTTATCTTCTAATGGAGTGCTTATGATCAAAGGTTCATGCATAACTTCCTTATCTCTTCCTAACCTTCTAGCAAAATATGGTGAAACAAAAGAGTGCGTCGCACCCGAATCAAACAAACAATTAGCACTTACTGACTGAACAGAGACAGTACCTGTGACAACATTATTAGAAGTTCCTGCTTCTTGCTGATTGAGAGCGTATATTCTCCCTCGACCCCTGCCTTCTGTGGCTTTGGCCTCGTTCAAGGGTTGACCCACTCCTCTTCCTCGTCCTTTTTGATTGGGGTTTTCAGGTCTATACATCTGGCCAGTAGGTTGTGACACTGCTGTCACTGTCCTTGGATTGGCCATCTGTGGACAATCCTTAATAAAATGCCCTGTCTGACCGCATTTCAGACATGCTCCCGAGGCTCTTCTACACTCCCCCTTATGTAGTCTTCCACACCAGGTACATATGGAATTAAATTGACTCTGCTGTCCGGATCGAAAGTTACTTGCATTAACCGGCGTAGACGTCACCGAATTACCACCAGTCCGAAACTGATTCTGCCCACTTCCTCGTGATTGATACGGGGTGGAAACAGTTAAGGTCTGCTCCCAGCCTCTATTCTGACTAGAATTACCTCGCTGCTGACTTCCTTGCCCCTTCTTATTAGTCTTCTGTTTTTGATCCCTTTCCATTCGTTCTGCTCTCTCTGCCTTATGCCTTGCCTCCATAAGCTTAGCCTTGTCAATCAGCTTGGCCATGGTGGGAAATTCAGTAGCCACCAACACATGGTATAACGGAGCTACCAATCCTCGACGAAATCGATCAACTCTACTCGCTTCAGTTGGTACAATGTGAGTGGCATACTTGCTTAACCTTTTAAACTCCCGAGCATACTCCGAGACTGTCATCCCGGGCCTCTGCTTCAATTGTTCAAACTGGAGTGCCCGATTCTGTCTCTCGCCTTCAGACAGAAATTCATTCATCAATTCTCGTTTGAACTCTTCCCAGGTAGGTGGATCATCTCCGTACAACCGCTCTTCTATGTTTCTTTGAAACCAACTCCATGCTTCACTTTGAAGTTGTACTCCTATTAACTCGATCAATTTCTCATCAGAGCACGTCATCCTCTGAGCTATTTTGTCCATCTCCTCCAAAAATTTCTGGGGATCCTCTCCTTCTTCCCCTGAAAATTTCGGCGGTTTGAATTTCTTCAGATCATGCACCGTAACTCCTTCCTCTGGTAGCATTCGTCTCCTCACTCTACGTGGTGCTCGTGGTAAAATGGGAGGTGCATCCTCCTCTTGTGGTGCAGGTGGCACTATAGGTAGTGGTGGAACTTCCTGACGTTGTCGCCTCAAGTTCAAAAGTTCCTGCCTCATCGCTTCACATTCTTGTCGTAATGCTTCCATATTCTCTGGTGGTCTTGGTCTTCCACTACTCGCGATACTCTGCCTCGATCGGGAAGATTCCTGATCAATATTCTGAACAGACGCAGCATCAGATGCTGCATTTGGAATGAGGCTATCAGCTTCCTGGGATCCTTGTCCCTCTGGCTGAGCGATCCTGTAGGGCAACATCTATGCCAAAATAACATGCATAGCGTCATTCACCCTTCGAAATCTTGATATTCAAGATACACAAAAACTATATATACACATTAATCATCAGTTCACTTTACTCACATTATCCCATCATTCATACACATATTATTTGGCCATTGCATATAATTCACAGAGCAAAATCATTATCACATAATAACCATTTTTATATAAACATTACAACACCTTCATTATTATTTCTTTGTTCTATAAACATACACACATATGTACAAGTACTACATAGCTGTAGCTTTCTTTTAGTTATCCTAAGTTTAGATCATTCCTAACATTTTTTTTTTATACACATAAAGCATACTATGCCCAAAATGTGATCATGGTCTACCTACCCATAATCTATCCCCTATTCCTCAGATTCCCTCTGATCATTAGAGGCCTCTTCCTCTCCTGGTCCTACTTGCCTACGGGCCGTAGACATCATAGATGAGGACAGCAAACGTCTCCTCACCGGACATCTCTCCTCAGAGTGGTCGAATCTTCCACATGCAGCACACAGATGCTCGGGAAATCCCGGCATCAAATCTCTAAGAGGTAAAATCGGTCTTGCCCCTGGGTTCCTACACCTATTGCTAATCCTTGCCAGCTCCCACTTCAAGCTCCTCACTGTCCTCCTCAGGCTAAATACTTCATTCCGCAACATATGAAGCTCTCTCATAATCTCTTCATTCTTAGTCTTCATCCTAACTACCCAAACAGGATCAGGATCCTCCTCTGGATCAGTCTCTTCTGAATCAGGATAAGTAACTGAGGCTGCATCAGATACATCTCTCTCCTCAACAGGGTTGCGGACCCCCGACATCTACACATTACCAAGTATAAGCAATATTTCACGACTTATGAATATCATATAATAACAACATATAAAATTCCACAGATATCACAGAAAGAGGATAACTTAATATATAATGTTGACGCGGATCTAACGTAATGGGATACTTTACTGACGACAATGAATCCTATGCTCCATGTTTTAACTTATACCTAAAAATAGGCAAAAGACTCAAATCTTCGCTCTGATACCACCTTTGTCACGACCCATCTTTGAGCCGCGACTGTCCTAGGGCATAGGGAGACATAAGGTCACCTAAACCCGTAGAACAACCTATAACTCATAAACTATAACCAGTACATTACCCTTAACCCAAGATCGTAGCCATAATTCCCATGTAATAGTCATTCAACATCTAAATTCATTTTCAAATTTATCGCTTTTGAACTCCATTTTCTAGTATTTTAATTGCAACTTAAGCGAGTGTTAATCATACATCTGGATATAGTAAGATAGTGCCCAACCTCACATATTAATGATACTCTAAGTTATACCATTATTACAGACTTTTAACAAAACATGGAGCTCTAGAGTGAAACCTCCAAAATTTATAACAAAATATATACATGATGATACCCAAAATCAGCAACGCAATTTCCAAGCGGAGATGCAGAACTTGGAATTTACCTTGCCAAACCGTCAACTGATCCTGAAAATAAATAACAACTATGGGGTGAGACAAAGCTCAGTGAGTACATAGTAAAACTATATAAAGTAAGCAAGTGATAGGTGGTTTAGTGATAATTTCTTATAGCAATGAAGTGAAACGAATAAAAATCATTCTTATGGAATAGTTTTCCATATACAGTAATTATTGCATTTTTAGCAGAATATTTCCTTTATGGAAACGGTGTGTTTCCCACATTATCATTATCACTTGAGTGGCGGCTTACGCCTTGCTCACTCCCATTTCAGTCACACGTACAACTGATCGGGTCGCACGTACTGGGGGCCATAAACCCTTCCCAGCTAGGGTTCGGATACTCTTTACCCTATCCGCAGGTTCATTACCATTGTGCACAATGTCTGATGTATTGCCCCACATCAGAGGGGTATTCTGCTTGCCACGATATTATTAAAACATTTTTCCTTTCCATCCATGAAATACTTCAATGGATAATATAGCAATAAATAATCAAATTTCTCATCATTGATCATATTAGGAAATGAAGCAATAAGGCTCATTTGGCCAAGTGCCATAAGAGATATTTAATTCAATAATTGGTAAAGCATATCATGCATGCCAAAGAATTGCAATGCATTTTAATTAGAAAAGTAATCCAACATTTAGGCTTATATTTAAAGCACAAGAAATGTAATATTATTAGGTACTCACCTCTTGCTCCTTTGCTCCTATATTGGTAGTTCTAACGCAGAGTATAACAAGGCTCCTCGGTATCCCGAGCAATGCCTTTACCTTTCGATTCTACAAATACACCCAAATAATCATACATTAATTCCTGCTCCTTTAACTTGCTAATCTCATTCTAACTCAACTTAACATTAACTTCCTACTACTAATCACCAAACACATTCCAATACATTAAACAATAACATACATAAACACATTAATTTTTTAATCATTTTATTTCAAAATCCCATGTTGTCCAAATCCTTTCATTAAAACAATTAGGTTCCTTTTCCTTCCTAATTCCTTAATTAAATTTTATGTTTATCAAACTAATGCTTAAACAATCAACATTCATTCACCCATTGAAACTATCCTCTTCCAATTCTCATAAACCCTAACTTTACCAAATTGGGATGATTTGGGGAAAACCCAAAATTACTCAATCAAATCTCAAATTGACCTTGCCAAGATAAAATTAATGTTATGCAAAGCCTACCATAACAATCAAACATCAAACTACACTTCACATTACATACTTTCCTTATATCATGCATTATGCCTTCAAGAATTTCAATTTTTGAATAAAATCTCTAAATTCAAATTTTACATTTTTAAACCACTTTTCAACATCCCAATTAACCTTAGATATTGTTAAAAAAAATTTTGGACACTTCCCCTAAAATTCCTAGTTTGGCCGAACCTTATGCAAATTTCTCTTCATTGATCTTTCATGCCTCCCTTGTTATTATTCACCTATTAAACCCCAAATCCTTAACCCCAATTCTCATATTTCATCACTTAACATGCCAAGCTAACTCCTCTTCAAATCATTCCACCAAAATCCAATTATAGAAATCAAAAGAAAAGGAATAATTGCCAACAATTTATCATACTTAGGTTAAGGAAAGAAAGGAATCACTTAAGCAATAAATCTCACCTTGAAATGCTCCAAATTTAGCTCTAAGTTGAAGAACAAGTTGGGAGGTTTTTAGTCCTTGGTGAGGGTGAAATTTTTGGTGTAGGTTACAAATGAAATGGTTTAACATAATTTCATTTTATATACAAATAAAATCAATGGTGGTGATTTGATCACACAAAATCAATGGTCATATTTTTACTTGAAATGGAGGGCTAAGATTGATCAAGATGGATGGTTGAGATGGCCCTTAGGTGTATGGTGACTAAGCATCAAAATAATGAACACCATCATCACCAAAGTGAACATAATCATGGTGATGGAAAAGTAGGAAGCTTAGGTGTAAAGTTGGCATAAGTCAATAAATATGGCTAACCTAATTCCTTTCTCATCCTAACCCCTAATTAACTTGTTCTAACCATTCTTTAGTCATATTCCACCAACATTTGAGGCCTTAGGGCCGGCCACTCTATGGGCTTGGGCTTTGAGTCCAAAAGCCCATTAACAAGCTCACCCGAAAACGTTTCCCGAACTTAAAATTTTTTCGTAACTTTTTCCTTTCCCTTTCACTTGGCATTTTAAATCTTACCTTCCCATATCATATTAAGCCTAAACTAAGCCATATTGCCTAAAATTAATTCAATAAAACATACAATAAATATTCCTATCTCATAAAATGTACACACTTAAGCATTTAGCATCAACAAGAGTTTCTGTCATCCTATCATTATGTCATTGATACTATACCCAAAATTTATATTTTATGGTATTATTATAACTCTGATGAGCTATGGAGACCTTGGGTATTACATTCTACCCCCCTTAAAAAAAAAAATTCGTCCACGAATTTTAAAACTTACCCATTATTGAACAAATGCGGGTACCGTTGTAGCATATCATTCTCGCTTTCCCATGTGCATTCCTCTACATCGTGGTTACGCCATTGGACTTTTACTGTTGGTACTTCTTTGTTTCTCAGCTTCTTTATTTGTCGATCCAGGATGGCAATTGGAACTTCTTCATAAGAAAGGTCTCTGTCAATCTCAATATGTTGGGGTTGCAATATGTGCGATGGATCAGATACATACTTTCTCAACATCGACACATGAAACACTGGATGTACATGTTCCAATGCAGGTGGTAGTGCTAACTTATATGAAACTTCTCCGACTCTACCGAGAATCTCGAAAGGTCCAACAAATCGAGGAGATAGTTTTCCCTTCTTGCCAAATCTTATTACTCCCTTCATTGGTGAAACTTTCAAGAATACATGGTCCCCCACGGCAAACTGAATATCCTTCCTCTGAAGATCGGCATAGCTCTTATGACGACTAAAAGCAGTTTTTAATCTCTCCCGGATAACCTTTACCTTTTTCGTGGCTTCTTTTACCATATCAGGGGCTTCCAAATATTTATCACCAACCTCCATCCAACAGATCGGGGATCGACACTTTCTACCGTACAATGCTTCGTAAGGTGCCATTCCTATAGAAGAATGATAACTATTATTGTATGCAAATTCAACAAGCGAAAGGTGCTTATCCCAGCCACCTCCAAAGTCCATAACACACATGCGAAGCATATCCTCCAATGTCTGAATTGTCCTCTCAGACTGCCCATCAGTCTGCGGATGGAAAGCGGTGCTGAAGTCGAGTTGTGTTCCCAATGCCTCTTATAGTCGTTGCCAAAATCTCGAAGTAAATTGAGTACCTCGATCCGAAATAATTGAAAGTGGAACTCCATGCAATCTTACTATGTTATCCACATAAATACGAGCATAATCAACTGCTGTATACGTGGTCTTTACTTCGATAAAGTGTGCCGACTTTGTCAATCGGTCCACAATGACCCAGATGGAGTCATAACCTTTCATCGTCTTGGGTAATCCCACTACAAAATCCATGGTAACACGTTCCCACTTCCATTCTGGCAATTTTATCTCCTGAAGTAATCCAGAAGGTCGTTGATGTTCGAACTTCACCTGCTGACAGGTAAGACAAGAGGCAACAAAATTCGCCACGTCCTTCTTTAATCCTGGCCACCAATATGAACCTTTTACGTCGTGATACATTTTGGTGGCACCCGGGTGTACACTATAAAGGGTCTGGTGCGCTTCCTTCAAAATTTTCTCTCTCAGACCTTCTACATTCGGCACACAAAGCCGATTGCCACATTTCAGAACATCTTCTTCCACCTTGAACTCTGGAGCTTGCCCCTTTTGTAAATCTTCCTTGATCTTTACCAAATGAGGATCTTGACTTTGGAAAGTCTTGATTTCATCAATAAGCTTCAGCTTTACTTGGAAGTAAGCTAACAATACTTGTGAGTCACTTACCTCCAATCGCAAGCCTTCATCAAACATCCGCTTCACCTCTCTCACCACCGGTCTCCTTCGTCCCTCTATGTGAGAAAGGCTACCCATAGATTTTCTACTAAGAGCATCTGCAACAACATTGGCTTTACCAGGGTGATAGAAGATTTGACAATCATAATCCTTAAATAATTCTACCCATCGCCGTTGTCTCAGATTTAAATCCCTTTGCTTTAAAATATACTGAAGGCTCTTATGATCAGTATAGATCTCACACTTTTCCCCATATAAATAATGTCTCCATATTTTTAAAGTAAAGACTACCGCTGCCATTTCTAGATCATGAGTAGGGTAGTTCACCTCATGTCTCCTCAATTGCCTAGATGCATAGGCAATAACCTTCCCATTCTGCATTAATACACACCCTAAGCCAACTCTTGAGGCATCACAGTATATAGCAAAACCTTCATTCCCATCAGGTAAGGTTAATACTGGAGCTGAAATCAAAAAATCCTTAAGCTTTTGGAAACTGTCTTCGCAAGCTTCATCCCACTTATACTTAACTTGCTTCCTAGTAAGCTTTGTTAATGGTGCCGCTATCTTGGAGAAGTCTTTTATGAATCGGCGGTAGTAACCTGCTAATCCCAAGAAACTCCTCACCTCCGTAACTGTTGTGGGTCGAGGCCAATTTGTTATCGCTTCCACTTTCTTAGGGTCTACCTTGATTCCTTCCTTACTCACCACATGTCCAAGGAAACATACTTGTTCCAGCCAAAAGTCACACTTTGACAACTTGGCGTAAAGCTTATGTTCCCTTAGAGTCTGTAACACCATTCTTAATTGTTCTTCGTGATCCTCCTTACTCTTTGAGTAAATCAAGATATCGTCAATAAACACGATTACAAACTTATCCAAGAAAGGTTTGAATACTCGATTCATCAGGTCCATGAAAGCTGCTGGGGCATTGGTCAATCCAAACGGCAACACAGTGAATTCATAATGACCATATCTTGTTCTGAATGCAGTCTTACAAACATCCTCACCTTGAATCTTTAGCTGATGATATCCTGATCGTAAATCAATTTTCGAGAAGTACTTAGCCCCTTGTAACTGGTCGAATAAATCATCAATCCTTGGTAAAGGATATTTATTCTTCACAGTCACCCTATTCAACTGCCTATAGTCAATACACAATCTAAGAGATCCATCTTTCTTTTTGACAAACAAGACTGGAGCGCCCCACGGAGAACTACTCGGTCTAATGAAGCCCTTATCAAGTAAATCTTGCAACTGAACTTTCAATTCCTTTAACTCTAAAGGTGCCATCCGGTAGGGCGGTATTGATATCGATTGAGTTCCAGGTAGAAGCTCAATCGAAAACTCAATTTCTCTATCTGGGGTATCCCTGGCAACTCCTCAGGAAAGACATCGGAAAAAATCTTCTACGATAGGTATCTTCTTAAGATCACTATTTTCCTTATTAACATCCACTACCTGTGCTAGATATGCTTGACATCCCTTCCTTAACATCCTTTTTACTCCCATAGCCGAAATAAGACTTATAGGCAAATCACTCCGATTCCCCTGAAATCTAAACTTCTGCCCATATTCTCCCTTAAAATCAATTCCTTTACCCCGACAATCTATTCTAGCATTATGTTGGGATAACCAATCCATACCTAATATAACATCAAATCCTAACATCTCTAGCTCAATTAAATTCACAGGAAGTTTTCTACCTTCAATTTCAACCACACAATCTGCATACATTCGATCTACTGTCACCTTATCTTCTAATGGAGTGCTTATGATCAAAGGTTCATGCATAACTTCCTTATCTCTTCCTAACCTTCTAGCAAAATATGGTGAAACAAAAGAGTGCGTCGCACCCGAATCAAACAAACAATTAGCACTTACTGACTGAACAGAGACAGTACCTGTGACAACATTATTAGAAGTTCCTGCTTCTTGCTGATTGAGAGCGTATATTCTCCCTCGACCCCTGCCTTCTGTGGCTTTGGCCTCGTTCAAGGGTTGACCCACTCCTCTTCCTCGTCCTTTTTGATTGGGGTTTTCAGGTCTATACATCTGGCCAGTAGGTTGTGACACTGCTGTCACTGTCCTTGGATTGGCCATCTGTGGACAATCCTTAATAAAATGCCCTGTCTGACCGCATTTCAGACATGCTCCCGAGGCTCTTCTACACTCCCCCTTATGTAGTCTTCCACACCAGGTACATATGGAATTAAATTGACTCTGCTGTCCGGATCGAAAGTTACTTGCATTAACCGGCGTAGACGTCACCGAATTACCACCAGTCCGAAACTGATTCTGCCCACTTCCTCGTGATTGATACGGGGTGGAAACAGTTAAGGTCTGCTCCCAGCCTCTATTCTGACTAGAATTACCTCGCTGCTGACTTCCTTGCCCCTTCTTATTAGTCTTCTGTTTTTGATCCCTTTCCATTCGTTCTGCTCTCTCTGCCTTATGCCTTGCCTCCATAAGCTTAGCCTTGTCAATCAGCTTGGCCATGGTGGGAAATTCAGTAGCCACCAACACATGGTATAACGGAGCTACCAATCCTCGACGAAATCGATCAACTCTACTCGCTTCAGTTGGTACAATGTGAGTGGCATACTTGCTTAACCTTTTAAACTCCCGAGCATACTCCGAGACTGTCATCCCGGGCCTCTGCTTCAATTGTTCAAACTGGAGTGCCCGATTCTGTCTCTCGCCTTCAGACAGAAATTCATTCATCAATTCTCGTTTGAACTCTTCCCAGGTAGGTGGATCATCTCCGTACAACCGCTCTTCTATGTTTCTTTGAAACCAACTCCATGCTTCACTTTGAAGTTGTACTCCTATTAACTCGATCAATTTCTCATCAGAGCACGTCATCCTCTGAGCTATTTTGTCCATCTCCTCCAAAAATTTCTGGGGATCCTCTCCTTCTTCCCCTGAAAATTTCGGCGGTTTGAATTTCTTCAGATCATGCACCGTAACTCCTTCCTCTGGTAGCATTCGTCTCCTCACTCTACGTGGTGCTCGTGGTAAAATGGGAGGTGCATCCTCCTCTTGTGGTGCAGGTGGCACTATAGGTAGTGGTGGAACTTCCTGACGTTGTCGCCTCAAGTTCAAAAGTTCCTGCCTCATCGCTTCACATTCTTGTCGTAATGCTTCCATATTCTCTGGTGGTCTTGGTCTTCCACTACTCGCGATACTCTGCCTCGATCGGGAAGATTCCTGATCAATATTCTGAACAGACGCAGCATCAGATGCTGCATTTGGAATGAGGCTATCAGCTTCCTGGGATCCTTGTCCCTCTGGCTGAGCGATCCTGTAGGGCAACATCTATGCCAAAATAACATGCATAGCGTCATTCACCCTTCGAAATCTTGATATTCAAGATACACAAAAACTATATATACACATTAATCATCAGTTCACTTTACTCACATTATCCCATCATTCATACACATATTATTTGGCCATTGCATATAATTCACAGAGCAAAATCATTATCACATAATAACCATTTTTATATAAACATTACAACACCTTCATTATTATTTCTTTGTTCTATAAACATACACACATATGTACAAGTACTACATAGCTGTAGCTTTCTTTTAGTTATCCTAAGTTTAGATCATTCCTAACATTTTTTTTTTTATACACATAAAGCATACTATGCCCAAAATGTGATCATGGTCTACCTACCCATAATCTATCCCCTATTCCTCAGATTCCCTCTGATCATTAGAGGCCTCTTCCTCTCCTGGTCCTACTTGCCTACGGGCCGTAGACATCATAGATGAGGACAGCAAACGTCTCCTCACCGGACATCTCTCCTCAGAGTGGTCGAATCTTCCACATGCAGCACACAGATGCTCGGGAAATCCCGGCATCAAATCTCTAAGAGGTAAAATCGGTCTTGCCCCTGGGTTCCTACACCTATTGCTAATCCTTGCCAGCTCCCACTTCAAGCTCCTCACTGTCCTCCTCAGGCTAAATACTTCATTCCGCAACATATGAAGCTCTCTCATAATCTCTTCATTCTTAGTCTTCATCCTAACTACCCAAACAGGATCAGGATCCTCCTCTGGATCAGTCTCTTCTGAATCAGGATAAGTAACTGAGGCTGCATCAGATACATCTCTCTCCTCAACAGGGTTGCGGACCCCCGACATCTACACATTACCAAGTATAAGCAATATTTCACGACTTATGAATATCATATAATAACAACATATAAAATTCCACAGATATCACAGAAAGAGGATAACTTAATATATAATGTTGACGCGGATCTAACGTAATGGGATACTTTACTGACGACAATGAATCCTATGCTCCATGTTTTAACTTATACCTAAAAATAGGCAAAAGACTCAAATCTTCGCTCTGATACCACCTTTGTCACGACCCATCTTTGAGCCGCGACTGTCCTAGGGCATAGGGAGACATAAGGTCACCTAAACCCGTAGAACAACCTATAACTCATAAACTATAACCAGTACATTACCCTTAACCCAAGATCGTAGCCATAATTCCCATGTAATAGTCATTCAACATCTAAATTCATTTTCAAATTTATCGCTTTTGAACTCCATTTTCTAGTATTTTAATTGCAACTTAAGCGAGTGTTAATCATACATCTGGATATAGTAAGATAGTGCCCAACCTCACATATTAATGATACTCTAAGTTATACCATTATTACAGACTTTTAACAAAACATGGAGCTCTAGAGTGAAACCTCCAAAATTTATAACAAAATATATACATGATGATACCCAAAATCAGCAACGCAATTTCCAAGCGGAGATGCAGAACTTGGAATTTACCTTGCCAAACCGTCAACTGATCCTGAAAATAAATAACAACTATGGGGTGAGACAAAGCTCAGTGAGTACATAGTAAAACTATATAAAGTAAGCAAGTGATAGGTGGTTTAGTGATAATTTCTTATAGCAATGAAGTGAAACGAATAAAAATCATTCTTATGGAATAGTTTTCCATATACAGTAATTATTGCATTTTTAGCAGAATATTTCCTTTATGGAAACGGTGTGTTTCCCACATTATCATTATCACTTGAGTGGCGGCTTACGCCTTGCTCACTCCCATTTCAGTCACACGTACAACTGATCGGGTCGCACGTACTGGGGGCCATAAACCCTTCCCAGCTAGGGTTCGGATACTCTTTACCCTATCCGCAGGTTCATTACCATTGTGCACAATGTCTGATGTATTGCCCCACATCAGAGGGGTATTCTGCTTGCCACGATATTATTAAAACATTTTTCCTTTCCATCCATGAAATACTTCAATGGATAATATAGCAATAAATAATCAAATTTCTCATCATTGATCATATTAGGAAATGAAGCAATAAGGCTCATTTGGCCAAGTGCCATAAGAGATATTTAATTCAATAATTGGTAAAGCATATCATGCATGCCAAAGAATTGCAATGCATTTTAATTAGAAAAGTAATCCAACATTTAGGCTTATATTTAAAGCACAAGAAATGTAATATTATTAGGTACTCACCTCTTGCTCCTTTGCTCCTATATTGGTAGTTCTAACGCAGAGTATAACAAGGCTCCTCGGTATCCCGAGCAATGCCTTTACCTTTCGATTCTACAAATACACCCAAATAATCATACATTAATTCCTGCTCCTTTAACTTGCTAATCTCATTCTAACTCAACTTAACATTAACTTCCTACTACTAATCACCAAACACATTCCAATACATTAAACAATAACATACATAAACACATTAATTTTTTAATCATTTTATTTCAAAATCCCATGTTGTCCAAATCCTTTCATTAAAACAATTAGGTTCCTTTTCCTTCCTAATTCCTTAATTAAATTTTATGTTTATCAAACTAATGCTTAAACAATCAACATTCATTCACCCATTGAAACTATCCTCTTCCAATTCTCATAAACCCTAACTTTACCAAATTGGGATGATTTGGGGAAAACCCAAAATTACTCAATCAAATCTCAAATTGACCTTGCCAAGATAAAATTAATGTTATGCAAAGCCTACCATAACAATCAAACATCAAACTACACTTCACATTACATACTTTCCTTATATCATGCATTATGCCTTCAAGAATTTCAATTTTTGAATAAAATCTCTAAATTCAAATTTTACATTTTTAAACCACTTTTCAACATCCCAATTAACCTTAGATATTGTTAAAAAAAATTTTGGACACTTCCCCTAAAATTCCTAGTTTGGCCGAACCTTATGCAAATTTCTCTTCATTGATCTTTCATGCCTCCCTTGTTATTATTCACCTATTAAACCCCAAATCCTTAACCCCAATTCTCATATTTCATCACTTAACATGCCAAACTAACTCCTCTTCAAATCATTCCACCAAAATCCAATTATAGAAATCAAAAGAAAAGGAATAATTGCCAACAATTTATCATACTTAGGTTAAGGAAAGAAAGGAATCACTTAAGCAATAAATCTCACCTTGAAATGCTCCAAATTTAGCTCTAAGTTGAAGAACAAGTTGGGAGGTTTTTAGTCCTTGGTGAGGGTGAAATTTTTGGTGTAGGTTACAAATGAAATGGTTTAACATAATTTCATTTTATATACAAATAAAATCAATGGTGGTGATTTGATCACACAAAATCAATGGTCATATTTTTACTTGAAATGGAGGGCTAAGATTGATCAAGATGGATGGTTGAGATGGCCCTTAGGTGTATGGTGACTAAGCATCAAAATAATGAACACCATCATCACCAAAGTGAACATAATCATGGTGATGGAAAAGTAGGAAGCTTAGGTGTAAAGTTGGCATAAGTCAATAAATATGGCTAACCTAATTCCTTTCTCATCCTAACCCCTAATTAACTTGTTCTAACCATTCTTTAGTCATATTCCACCAACATTTGAGGCCTTAGGGCCGGCCACTCTATGGGCTTGGGCTTTGAGTCCAAAAGCCCATTAACAAGCTCACCCGAAAACGTTTCCCGAACTTAAAATTTTTTCGTAACTTTTTCCTTTCCCTTTCACTTGGCATTTTAAATCTTACCTTCCCATATCATATTAAGCCTAAACTAAGCCATATTGCCTAAAATTAATTCAATAAAACATACAATAAATATTCCTATCTCATAAATGTACACACTCAAGCATTTAGCATCAACAAGAGTTTCTGTCATCCTATCATTATGTCATTGATACTATACCCAAAATTTATATTTTATGGTATTATTATAACTCTGATGAGCTATGGAGACCTTGGGTATTACATTTTCCCTCTCTTTTTTTCTTTTTTTAATTAATTTGTGAATGTTTTATTTTCACCATTCATTCATATTTTGCCATATTCATGCATCATCCTATAAATGTCATTCATGAAACCTAATTTTTAAGTCAAAATAAACTTAAGAGCCAAATTTAGATTATTTAAAACTAAAAATCTAATCCCCAAACTCAACCTGGTTCGAAGGCTAGTGATTTTTATCCTTAGGCAAATTAATTTAAAAATTAATAAATTGGAGTTAACTGGGTTTTTCCTTAATTTTTTCATTTAAAAATAAATTAGGGTGGCGACTCCTAAAAATCATTTTTCAAAATAAAATCCGAACCCGAGGGTTCCATCGTGAGTCTAAACCCAAATGAGCATCTTGGTTCCCTTTAGTTGACCGGGCCGGTGCTCGGGAGAGGCCTCACAATATGTTGGAGATAGCAAACCGTGAACACCTTGAGGAAGAAAATAATAAACTGAACTGGAGTCCAAAATTGCAGGAGGCAGTAGCAGAAATGAATGAATTTTTAGAACTCAAACAATCAGGTAACCAGTTCAACACAGAATTAGGTATGCCCACGCTTAACGAAAAGTTAGTTCCTTCTGTTTTGCAGGCACCAAATTGGAATCTACCTTTCGAAATCATGTGCGACGCAAGTGACCATGCTATAGGAGCTGTGTTAGGTCAACGAGTTGGAAAAGCACCTCATGCTATATATTATGCCTCAATGACCTTAAATGATGCACAAAAGAATTATTCAACAACTGAAAAAGAACTTCTAGATGTTGTTTTTGCTTTAGAAAAATTTCGTTCTTATTTGTTAGGAACTAAAGTTGTTGTTTATTCAGATCATGCAGCTCTTAGGTATTTATTGACAAAGAAAGAAGCAAAACCAAGACTCATACAATGGATTCTCTTGCTAAGTGAGTTCGACTTGGAGATAAAAAATAAAAGTGGGGCAACTCAGGGCTTTTAGCCTCCACATCCACCTACTCCATAGTTTTTTTTAAACAACTTCTCTCCCACCATCAATCCAGAGAAGCTTTCTTATCCCTCTTTGTTTTTAATTTCAGAATTTATTTTTGTGGTTATTATGACAACATTGAGGACAATGTTTTGATTAGGTGTGGGGGAGAGTTAACTTGGGCATATTATATTTTTGCTTTTCATTTTGCAGTTTTTGCCAATTCTATTTTGAGTAAAACAAATTGAGTACACACTAAGAGATTTAACTTATAAAGTATGGGAGTCACATATACTAAGTGATTGAATTGATAGGGAATACACATTGAACTGAATTTTGAAAAAAAAAAAAGTATTGTAGGAAGTAGAGGTGAATTGATTTAGCCTGTGAGCTTTTGAGCAAATAAAAGATTGAAATATTCATATCAATCTATATTTTTCTTGTTGTGTGATACTTTTTCTTTGTGAATATATCTCTAGAACTTGCTTTGAACCATTTTGAGGTCACACCAATATGTACATGCATGAATATGATTAAGGCCTTCTTTGTTTAGCCTTTGAACTTAAACAGCCTGCCCAAATAAATTATCCCTAGTTACCCCTTTTGAGCCTTTTAACCCTTCTTTCTTTGAATTTAAACCAGTAATGTTTAACTTAACCTTTTTCATTAAAATCTCTTACCCAACCATGGAGTTTTAATATGATATAATTTTGTTTTAAAAAGAAGGAATTATTGTTACATTTTTATTTTTGTTTAAAGATCACTTTAAGGTTGTAAATATGCTCTTATTGATGAAAAAAAAAAGAAGAAGAAAACAAAAAAATCTACTGCTGAATGTTTATTCAAAAACATAGATATAAAAAAAGAAAAAAAAAGAGAAGAAAAAGTAAAATATTGAAAAGGCACTTTTGTCGCAAATAACTTTAATGAAATGCAAGGAATTATGGATCAGTTGTTGAGAATGGGCATAAAATTTGATAATAAAGTCTTCCTCTTATAGTGCTAGCCTCTTTGCCGAAGTCATGGGAGACTTTAAAGATCTCAATTACTAATTATGGGCCTAATTGTATGGTAAATATAGAGGTTGTCAAAAGCAATATACTGAATAAAAAAATGAGAAGGAGATTATAAAATTCCTCTTTTTCATAATAATCAAATATTATGGTTACAAAAACTAGAGGGAGAAATCATTCTAGGGATTCAAAATCCAAACACAAAAGTAAAGGAAAATCAAACAAATTTGCTAGTGTTAAGTGCCATCACTGCAAAAAGAATGGGTATATTAAGAGATTCTGCCAATAGTTCAAAATTTATCATAAGAAGAACAAAGGTAAGGAGATAAAGCAAAATGACAACAGTGATGATGAACAAACTATCACCATCAATGAATTCCATATTATTCAAGATGAAGAACTTATCAATTTGACATTTCAGGAAACCAGTTGGACAATTGATAGTGATGCTACTATCCATGCTACACCATGAAGGGAATTATTCTCATCATACACACCAAGAGATTTTGGTGTTGCTAAAATGAGAAATAATAAATTTTCAAAAATTGTTTACAAATGAGATATTTGCTTAGATACAGAGAATGGTACAAAATTAATATTAAAAAATGTCAAGCATATTCTAGATATGAGCTTCAATCTACTCTCTGTAGGTAAGCTTGATGATGAAGGCTTATGCAACATTTTTGAAAATGGCAAATGGAAACTCGCTAATGATTACTTAGTGATGGTTAGAGGAAGAAAGTACTCATCCTTGTATATGACACATGCAAAGCTCTCACATTACTCTGTGAATACTATGGAGAAAGATGATGTAATTGAGATATGGTATAACAGACTGGATCACATGAATGAGAAAGGGATGACCTATCTAATAAAAAAGAATGTGATATTTGGGATGAAGCATATGCACTTAGAGAGTTACACAAATTGTTTGGCGAATAAAGCAAAACAAGTTGCTTTCAAAAGCTCCACTCCCTCTAGAATGAAGAATATTTTGGATTTAATACATTAAGATATGAATAGACCAATGCCAAATTCACTTAGTGGTACTTAGTACTTTGTGACTTTCATGGGGATATACCTTAAAGACAAAAGATTAGGTATTAGATGTCTTCAAGCAGTTCTATGCCTCAGTTTAGAGACAAACTCAGAAGAAATTGAAGTGCATTCAGATAAACAATGATGGAGAGTGTAATGGACTGTTTTATACTTACTATAAAGAGCATAGTATTTAATATTAGACAACACCTCCGAAAACGTTGCAGTTGGATGGCTTAGTTAAGAAGATGAAGAAAACTTTGATGGAGAGAGTCAGAAGTTTACTCTCACATGCAAAGTTACTTAAGATCTTTTAGGGGTGAAGCTTTGCAAATAGCTTGATATATATTGGATCGGTCACTTTGTATCCCTAGTAAGAAAGACGTCCCAGAGATAGCTTAGTTAGGAAAGGATGTTTCCTGTGATCATCTGCAGGTGTTTAGCTGCAAAGCTTTTGTGCTTATTCCTAAATATGAGAGATCCAAGCTTAATGCTAAGACACGACAATGTATATTTGTTAGCTATAGTCAAGATGCTATAGATTTTATGATCTAGTATAAAAGAAGCTTATCAAGAGTCGTGATGTTGTGTTTGTTGAAAACTAGACTATTGAAGATATTAATAAGATGAATGAGGATGTTCCTAACTCCAATGATGACTCAACAAACTTGGAATTAGTTCTTCCAACAATAGTGCTCAGAGATGTTGAGATGAAGCTCAGGATGCTTAGCCTGAGATAAATTATGCTTCCATTGATGTAGAATCAAATGATGATAATGATGATGATGTTCATCATCAACCACCATCACCTATGACTTCCCCAGTTCTATTGAGGAAAAGTGATAGAATAAGACAACCTTCTATCATGTATCTAACAAATGAATATGTGTTGTCGACTGACGAGGGAAAACCAAAAAGCTTTGAAAAGGCTATGGATAATGAACATAAAAGAAGTGCATTGCAGCCACTCAAGATGAAATGAGATCTTTGTATTAGAACAAAACATTTGAGCTTGTGAAATTACCTAAAGGCAAGTGAGCTTTGAAAAATAAATGGGTGTTCAGGATCAAGCATGAAGAACATAGTCTCCAATCAAGGTTCAAAACTATATTGGTCATTAAAGGGTATAACTAAAGAAACAATATTGATTTTGAAGAGATATTTTCACTAGTTGTGCAAATGACATCCATCCATACAGTGCTATGTTTAGCTGCAAGTCTTAATATGGAGATCGAGTAGATGGATGTAAAAAATGTCTTTCATTATAGTAATTTGGTGGAGATTGTGAGGTCTCACCCGAGCATTGGCCCGATTCGCTAAAGGAAATCGGGACGCTCATTTGGATTTAGACTCACGATAGAATTCTTGGGTTCGGATTGGTTATTTTTCAAAATGATTTTAGGAGTCGCCACTTTAATTTTATTTATTTTGGGAATACATTGAGGAAAAAACCCAAATTGACTTCAATTCATTAATTTTACAATTAATTTACCCAAGAATAAAAATCACTAGTTTTCGAACCAAATTGAACTCAAGGACTAGGTTTTTGGTTAAATAATCTAAATTTGGCTCTTAAGTTTAATTTGACTTTGAAAATTAATTTCATGGATGACAAATATTATATGACAATTATAATATCATGATTAATGAATGAGCATGAAGAAAAATATACATAAATTAAACTAATTGCATAAATTAATTAAAAAAAGGAAATGAGATTGATTGAGATTTGGATTTAAATACTAAACGTGCATACGTACCCTATTAAATGGATATCAAAACCCACGTAGTTCATTTTACAATTAAGTGGAGGGGTTCAGGGGTTGATTGGATTAATTGATTTGATTTTGGTTTGTGGGTGAGAAGAAAAGGGTGATAGATTTGCTTTTGGAGGATGGAGAGTTTTACCGGATCAAAATTTCATTTTATCGGGATCGAGTGATTGGATTGATTGGGGATTAATAAATCAATTAAAATAATTAATATGATGATAAAAAGATGGATGGATTAATTAATTAAAATGATTAATTAATTAATTTGGATAAAAGATGGATTTAAAAAAAAAGGATTAGCTTGATTTTGAAAAAAAAATAATTAATTAAAAATATTAATTAATTATTTGAATGATTAATTTTAATTTAAAAAAAGAGTTTTAGTTAATTAAAAAGATTAATTAACTTGGTTAAGGTGAGATAATTAATTAATTAAAAAGGTTAATTAATTAATTAGAGAGTGGTTTGAGGGAAAGAAGAGAGGAATTAGATGATAGTTATTAACTCTAATTCAAAGGGTTAAGGAATAATGGAGGGGGGTATTTATAGAAAAAGCAGGTGAGAGTAGTTTAAGAATTGAAAAGGTAAAAAGATAAAAAAAAGATAGGGTTGAAAAAGAGTTAAAAATTGTGTTAAAAGGGACAAAAGGGTCATTTTGTAGCATAAAGGGGGGGACCACGAACGCGTGTCCTCATCAGTTCTGCATGGATTTGCGTCAAACTGACGCGGATATCACTCCTATCTTGCGCAGATCTGTATAGACCTGGTGCGAATATCGCAACTTGCCCTCTTTTTTTTTTTTTTTTTTTTCTTTTTAGAGATTGGTTAGTTTGGGGTTTTGAAAATTTAGATGTCTGATAACAATATAATTGAAGGCTAAAAAATTTTGCTAACTGGCTAGTGGGACTGCCATAATGGCTCCAAGTAGTGCATTAAACTTAGTATGTGATAAGATGTTACTGGATAATGAGGATGTAAAATTTAGGGTTCACAGAGATATACATAGTGCAACCATAGGGTTTCCTGTAAAAAGGAAAAGAGGACTATGTCAGTAGAATAAAGAAAAGCCTTTACAGCTTGAAATATGCTTTGAGACAATAGTATAAGAAGTTTGAGTCAGTTATGCTATGAGAAGACTACTTTAGGCCATTGTGTTTATGTAAAGAAATTCTCTGATGATGATTTCATCATTCTTTTGCTCTATGTGGAAGATATGCTAATTGTTGGCCGGAATATTTTCAAAATCAACAGCTTGAAAAAGCAGTTGAGTAAGTCTTTTGCCATTAAAAACTTAGGACCAACAAAGCAAATTTTTAGCATGTAAATTTTTAGAGACAGAGGTGACAACAGATATAGTTATCACAAGAGAAGTACACTAAGAAGGTACTTTAGAGATTCAATATGGACAATGCCAAAGTGGTTAGTTGTCCTCTTGCTAATCACTTTAGATTGAGTTATAGACAAAGCCCTTCTACATATGAGGGGAAGGAATAGATGAATAAGATTCCTTATACTTCAGCAGTTGGAAGTTTGATGTCATGGTGTGTACACAGCCAAATATTGCTCACTCTACTAGAGTAGCAAGCTAGTTTCTTTCAAATCTTGGTAAGGAACTTTAGGCTGCAGTAAAATGGATTTTCAGATATCTTTGTGGTACTTCCAAAGTATGTTTATACTTTAGAAAGCAAAAATGTATATTTGTTGGCTACACATATGTTGATATAGTTGGCTATGTATATTTAAGAAAGTTTATTTTAGGTTACCTGATTATATTTACAGGGAGAGTTGTGTCATGGCAATCAAAGTAATAGAAATGTGTTGCTCTTTCTACTACTGAGGTAGAGTTTATAAAAATATCATTTGTTTTGTGATAGTCAAAGTGTTATCCATCTTGGAAAGAATTCTCCTTTCATTCAAGATCAAAGCACATTGATGTGAGATATCACTAGATTAGGGATATATTGAAGAAGAAATTACTATAGCTTGAGAAGATCCATATTGATGAGAATGAATTAGATATGTTGATAAAAGTTCTACTCAATGAGAAGTTTGAATTTTGTCGGTTAACTGCAGGAATGGTAGAGCCCTCCATATGATCGAGAGGGGAGATTTGTTGTGGTGAGGTGTCCCTCTCACACGGAGAGATCCACACACATTAAATAAAAAAAAAAAAAAAACAAACAAACTTTGCCTTATAAAACAAATCTAAATATTGTGCAAATGAAGGAAGTAAATTTTCTTTTAAATTTATTTAGCAAACAAACTTGATTTTAGTTGGTAAATGGAAGTTGGTTACATGAAGGAGAAATGCCATAAATAGGCATTCTCTCCCTATTTGAGTAGATAGGTAGAGAGCAATATCTCTAAAGAAAAATTGAAAGAGAGTTTTGAATGTTTGGGAAATTTTTCCAAATAGTGAGCGACGAAATAGTGATAAAATAATTTTGAGGTAGCATTTGAGAAAGCATTTTGAGTGCTATTATTTTTATGAGAGTTCATTTTAATTTTGTATTACCTTTAGAGTTGGTTTGGATAAAACTATCTTATTCCTACTATTTATAATAGTGGAAATTTTATTCAAAAGTTGTCCTATGAACATTGCTTAAAATAAATGGTAAACCACATTAAATTACTACATTATTTTTATTAATTGTACTCGCTGCCCTCAACAAGCCACAAAGCCCAATGTATAACCCAAAAGCATGTGGTAATTGTCATCAATACCAAAATTATCAAAAGCATTCTAATGGCCATCTCTATATGAACAAAAGCTATCGTGGAATCAAAAACACCCATCTATGACAAAATTAAACACATGAACAACAAATTTACAAGGAATGGAAGTCGAAATTTGTTAATTTTAATTGAAGTATTAGCCTCATGAAAAAGTATTTAAAAATCGACATAATAATTTAAATGTTACTAATGTTAAATCTCTTCAATATTAAAAGAAAAAGAAAACTTACTAATTTTAATTTTATATCAATCAAGTCTCTGGTCATCTCCAACCCAAAATTTTATATTTAGTGTAATTTTCATGCTAAAATAATGCAATTATAATACTAACTATTATTTCATCTCCAACCACTGCACTAAATATTATACTAAAAAAAAATTTCTTTAGAATATTCTCTTTCTTTCTTCTATTTTAATTTTATAAATTTAAATTAGTTTCTTATTTTTAAATAATAATTAATATTAAAATAATAATATTTAATTACATAATCAACATTTAAAAAAATTATTATTTAATAAAAAATTATTTTTATTATATTAAAATTAGACAATAGACATAATAAGCATTTAAAAATAATAAAATTAAAATAGAAGAAAGAAAAAAAATATTGTAGGAAATATTACTGTTAGTGTAATATTTAGTGTAGTGGATTGGAGTTAAAAATTATTATTTAATAAGAATTATTTTAATTATATTAAAATTAGACATTACAAGTAATATAAAACATTATAAAATACAAATTAAATTTTATATCAGTATTTTTTTACTTTATAATATATTTTTAATTTCACTATTATAAAATTTTAATATTTGAATGTGTTTTTCAAGAAATTATTCAAATTAATTTTTATCTCATATATTTAATGTTTTATTATTAAAATACATAAAAAATAACTTAAATTTAAAAAAAATTATAGAAAATTTTTAATTTAAATTCTAACATATTGTAAATTTAAATTAAAAAAATTAAAGTATATATTGCATAAATTATCCATTTAAAACATATTAAAATTAATTATTTAAAAAAATTGGATAACACCAAATTTGGTGATACAGTGTAGATAACACCAATGCTATATTTGGTTTGTAAAATAGAATATACAAAAAATAAAATAACTATTATTGAGAAGTATAATAGGCTAGGAATAAAATAATTATTCCAATTTCATAATTTAGTTCATAGTTGTTGCTTATAAATGACTATAATATTCTTATAAATTAATTTTACTATCAATATTAAAATTATATATAATATTACCAAATTTTATTTAAGAAATCATTTAAATGCATCATAAATAATTATTTTGTTTGACTTAAAATTTAAAAAAAAAAGTTGACTTAAAATTTAAAAAATAAAAATAGAAATAGAAATCTAAAAATAAAAAAATAAGGTAATAGTGGTAAGTATGAACTTGCCAATATTTTTTTAAGAATAAAAATAGAAATACTCAATTTTATAGTATAAAAAATATCAATTTTTTAATTTTTTATATAATATATATTCCAAAAAAAATTGTAAAATTGTCATTTTATGAAATTAGTATTCTTTATTTAAAATTTGAACAAAATCTTAAAATAAATATTTTATATATATGAAATAATCATTCGATCTTTTAACTATTCCATAGACCAAACATATCTAAAATTTGGCGTCGCTTTTGAAGTTGGGTTAGAGTAATTTTAGTGTGATTTTGATGTTTTAATGTTGCATTGGAGATCGCCCTAGACAATGTAAAAGCAACAAATTTAAGTTTTTTATTGGCAAATTGAAATTGATTAGCGAATATTGGCTAGAATTAAAGAATTTTTATTTACAAATTGAAAATTCAAATTAAGTATTTGAATGGGAGTAGAAAAATTAATCATTAAATTGGAAAATAAAAATCAAACATATTCATGACCATATAAATCTCCATCTTTGATTTTCCTCTCACAAGATGGAGAAACTAAGGTTATTTGACTCTAGAAGGTGTTATTTGAATATGAAATTTGAAGTAATTTAGAGGAAATCTTGCCTGTGCCAGCCATTTGTAAGTTGGATATATAAAAAAAAAAAAAAAAAAAAAGAGAGAGATCTAATAGTTTTTTTATTCATACTTTTTTCTAAAAAATATTCAACTTTTTCACACTACTTTTACATGCAAGAAATTATAATCAAAATAAATAATATTTCTTAGAATTTT
This sequence comes from Reutealis trisperma, assembly GCA_947687605.1. Taxonomy (NCBI): domain Eukaryota; kingdom Viridiplantae; phylum Streptophyta; class Magnoliopsida; order Malpighiales; family Euphorbiaceae; genus Reutealis; species Reutealis trisperma. The sequence continues at coordinate 1,754,126 of CANTUT010000008.1, forward strand.
AGGTAAGTTTAACTATCCTTTGCTTCTAAGGTTGTCTAATTGAAATAGCCCATTGGAATATATCTCTTTAAAAAAAAAAAAATCAACCCATGATAAATAAATAAATACAATCCAATCCTTAAAAATTGCATTCTACAATTTCCCTCATATGTAAGGATGATAATTTTACCCGTTTCAATGAGTATTCGTTTAATCTAATTTTAATGAAATTAGTAAAATCTGTCTTTATTATAAATGAGGTAAAGAAAAGTATCGATGAATCCACCTTAATTCCGCTCTATACACTTCTTTATATATAAATCTCATAATTTGTCACAATCAATTTTTTTAATACAAAAATTAAGGTGATACTTTGTAAAACTAAAAATTAAGTGTTGAATAAAATAAGTAATATAATTTTTAAATTGTAAAAATATTTAAAGACTTAATAACTTATTATATTTAGTTCGTATTTTAAGTTAAAAATTTTGATTTACCATTTTAAATGATTTTTAACTTAATTTAAATTTTTAAGATATACATTATCAAACAATTTAAAATGAATAATTACTTAAAATTTTAATTTTAAGTGTTAAATAATATTATTAAATACCATAGAAATAGTATAGTATTGCTTGTGATCAATAATTTAATTATATATCATTTTTTGTACAAATGACATCAAAGTTTAATTTTCTTATATTATAATGTTAAGTCTAATTTTCTAATTTAATCAAAGAAAAACATCCATATTAAATTTAAAGAATCTACAAAAAAAGAAAGAATATTTTCATTATATTTTTGTATCAAAATTTCAACCATGTTAAACAAATTGAAAACAAAAACCCATCATCCAAATTAATAATTAATGATTAAGAATTTATTTTATAATTAAAAAATAAAAATAAAATAATAATATTCTCTATATTTTTCAGAATTTTCGATATATTAAATATATTAAAGAAACAAATTCACTAATCAAAATATTTTTTTTGAAACCATCAAAATATTAAGTATTGAGAGGAATTAATATTTAATTATTTGCTCAAAGAGGAAAAAGAAAAGACTTTGAAGATAAAAAAAAATAAAAAAATCTAATAATCCTGTCAATTTTGTTTGTCTTATTATATTTACATGAACTGGTAGTTTCAGGGGTACTATCGTCCAAATATTCCAAAACGACGCCACTTTTACACTTAACTCCATGTTTGGATTGAGGTAAAATAAGGGAAGAAGTAAAATATGAGTGAAAAATAATGAAGAATTGTAATTTCCCTTTGTTTAGAATAGAGGAAAAATAAGAAAGAAAAGAAAAGAAAAAGAAAAAAAATTAATTAATTTTCCTTTTTCTTTTTTTTATTTCCTCCCAATTTGAAGAAAAAATAAAAAAAATTGACAAAAAAAATATTTTTATTTTCTTTCTAGTCTAAATAAAAAAAATAAAAAAAGAAAAATAAAAATTACTTCTCCTATTTATTTTCTTTCAACCTCAAAAAATTTGCCAAACATAGTGTACAACTTTAACAAATGGCTATCAATGGCCTTTGGCTTCCTTCCATTGATGCTTGCGTCATATAAAGAAAACTTCCAAACAGATTACAATGTCATGTGCGAGAAATAATCGTATAAATTCCGTGTACCATAATATTTATAGACCCAACTAATTGAAATAGGCCACGTCATCATTATACAAAAAAAATTGTAAATTTGTCAATATTTTTCCTTCATGTTTATGATATTCTTTTGGTTTATTCAATTAAATTCTTAAAAAAAAAAAAAACTATTTCCTTCAATTTTTTATCAACGATAAAAAGGTATAAAATATATATTTAGTTTTAAAAATTGTTCAATTTTATATTTATTATAATTAAAGTAAATACTCACAAAAATTGGGGCTAATTTTTTTTTTTAAAAGTTCATTTTTATAACATTTTAATTGGTGCAAAATAGTTGAAATAGAATATTATTTTTTTTACTAAAAAAATGTTAATTGTGAAATAAATTTAGATTTATTTACTAAATTAAGTTGTAAAAATGACTAACTTTAATTCCTATTTCCCTTTTTTTTTTTTTTTTTTTTTTTTTTTTTTTTTTTTTTTTTATAGAACCAACTAAAATTATATTAACTCTAATTAGATAAGATAGTGATAAATGATAAATAATGATATGCCAATAAAAGTAAAAAAAAAAAAAATATTATGGCGTGTTATAATTGGTTAGTCTACAGAAAATATGGTACTCCATCTCTATCTGATAATTACTCAGTCATTTCTAATTTCGCAGTTCTTCAACCTCCAAAAACCCAAAAACCAAATTGCACGAATAATCTCTCCTTTCCCTCTAAAAACCTTAAAAAAATCAGTTTTTAGAAACATTTTGGTGTAAATTTTTTCTAAATTTTAGAAATCTAAAAATGTCGTGGCTGAGATCCGCCGTGAACAGGGCGGTGGAGGCGGGGAACAAGAATAACCTCACCCGCGCCGTTAAGAACTACGCCGACTCCGTCGTTCAACAAGCAGGCCAAGCCGTTGCTGGGGGAGCCAAAATCTTGCAAGATCGCATTGTAATTATTTCCTTAATTCATTTTGTAATTTTATGATTATTTATGTATTATTTCTGATATTAGATTTTAATTTGTTGCATTTATAGCTTTCTATTGCTTAATTTATTGAAATTATCTTTGGTCAAATTAAGGGTTTTAGTTTTTGTGTAATTGTTGGTTAAATTCGAACTTGAAGTAACTGAAGTATGATGCTTTGTCTTTGTAAATGCAGGGGAATCGGACTTTCAGAAGCATTAAACAAACTGTCAAGAGACTGGAAGAGGCTGCTGTGTCTTGTAGAGGTCCTGAGAGGGTTTTGTTGCTGAGAAGATGGTTATTTCTGCTTAAAGAAGTTGAGAAATTATCGGCAGCTTCGTCTGAAGATAAACAAAAGACCCTTGAACAACACCTTTTTCCAGATGAAGAAAAGGAAAGTCCTAGAAAACAGGCTATGGTGAGTGATTACTTTATTTATTTATTTTTGTATTTTGGTAGAACGTTTTGTTGTCTAAATGTTGTGCACTCTCTATTTTATTGTAAACTGTTATGGTGATGTGATATTTTTGAAGTTTTGGATGCAGTTGTGCAATGGTAAGTTCGAATTTGAGATTAATTGTGTGAAATGGTTCATTACTTGAAATAGCTGAACTATTGAAAGTTCCAGCTAGTTCAAGTTCCTTTTCTAACTATTTGCTATGGTGAAATAGGTTCTGTATTATGATTCTGATGGTGGGGGTGTGCCAATGAATTTTCGTGATGTTTTTCTCCAAAGTCAGGCATTGGAGGGCATAACATTGTCCATGGTAGGGTCATATGAGCCATCTGTTTAAACATGCTTAGACATTAAGTCAATATTGAGAATCAGTTGAAGAGAATGTTTATTGCCATCATCCAATTGAACAAGATTTGAGTTTATGATAGACATTTATGCCTTAATAAATGCCAATGCACATGCTTTTCAAATGTGTTCTTTAGGCTGTTTATTTCTTAGGAAATATTCTCCTGCAAAATCTTTATGCTATTTTTCATATTTGGGTTGCCAAGGAAAGTTGATCAACAGAAAGTTTTCCTGGTCAAGGGAAAAAATTAAGTTATTTTCAGGGAAAAGGACATTATTTTCAAAATGGAACATTATTTTTCCATCCTATACAAACCTACAAAATGGAGTACTTAGATTTGCTAGTTCATAGACCATGCTTGATTTTAGCCAGCCGTAGTGGAATCACCATTGGCTGCAACTAATTGCCAAGAACCACTAAGATGTGCCCTCCTTTCTGCATAAGACTCTTCTATTCAGGCTAATTAAAACCAGGTTCAAAATTCTTATAAATCCAAACATTCTCCCTCTAGATGTCAGAAAATGTTTCTAGTTGATTTTCAGTGATACAATCAAATAACAGAAAATAACTCATTTTCTTGGGAGATGTTTTCACAAAATTTTTTTTGTGGAGAAGTTATTTTCTATGAATTAAAAGGAGTCTTAGAAAACATTTTTGCATGTGCATAACGTAGTTGAAATGTTTACTTGATTGAAGGAGCACATAGGTGAAAGTTGATATAGGCTTTGAGAATATAATTTTTTTCTCCACAAATTAAACGTGACTGTGGATATATTAATTTGAAAATTTCATATGCAATATATTAATTTGACAATTTCAAATGAGCTAACAAGGATTTTGTAATTGCTGAGGTTAACTTTTTTCTATGATTCAGATTCTTGAAGCACCAAATGATGAAGAAATTTCTTTGCTCCTGGAGATGTTTGGGTAAGTCTTCTGGTTATTATAATAATGATTAAGCCTAAATCAGGGTCTAAAGCGGTAGCATATATTTAGGATTCAGTTTGGGGTAAATTCAAAGTCCTCTTTTTTTTTTTTTTCTTTAATTTGAATTTCCTATAGGTGATGCAAATAAACTTAATGCTCTTGTATTTATAGAATTCTAGCTTTCACTATTTTTGACATTTGTAGGAAATACAACCACTTTATTTCATAATTATTTGCTTCTTCTTGGAGTTTATTGTTGAAAGTATGGTGCAGATATTGAATATTTGGAATGAGCCTGAATTCTCTTTAAAATTTTGGTTTATCTCAGGATCTGTCTAACTGGGGGGAAAGAAGTTCATAATGCAATAGTGAGCAGCATTCAGGATCTGGCTACAGCTTTTGCTAGCTACCAAGATGAAGTACTGGTAAAGACTTAAGAATGCTGCCTTCACTCATATTACACAACTATTTCATAAAGTATTGAAAGCATGTTGAGGTTTAATTGCTTAGTATGGAATCATGTTTAATATTCTAGAATTATGTCTAATCACGTTTTATTGAGCAATGGTTATGCAATTCTTAAATGATGAAACCTGTTATGTGCTGTATGTCTTGTTGTCTGTTCTTATCTTTTCTCTTGATGGGAATCAAATTTTTGAAAAGCAAGGTGCAAAAGTAGAAAAGTGGATTGCCTTTGAAATGACAAAAACAATAATAACTGCTATTCCAATAGAAACTGACATAAGAAACAAGATGACTATGCAGGAAGGTATTTGATTTTGGATAAATTTAGTTAAACTGCTTGGATCTTGTTCCTTTTTTCAGCATTAAACTGAAGATTACTTGCTGAAGATTACTTGTTTGATCTTTTTCTCTTGTTTTCTGGGTAACTTTATAGGTGAAGCGGGAGGAATTGCTTCAATTTGCACAAAGTGCTGTTTCAGGGTTGAAAATTAGTGCTGATCTTGGAAGGTAGTTAAAGAACAAGAGCCTTTTTTTTTCCTGGAAAACTCTTTTCAATGGTTTATGGCTTTATGCACTTGTTTCTGAATTATTAGATTGAGCTTTTTATATGCATGGTTGTGGACAATGGTGGAATTTACATTTAGAGGAAAAAAATTGATTCTCATTGTTAATTGAGTTCAAACCTTTTTAATCTTGGTTTATTTATTTATTATTTTTCTAATACTTTGTATTTCTCTTCTTAACGAATGTGTTCAAAGTGACGATTCTTTGAACAAGCATACTGTTTCCAGTTTCCTTTCTACCTTCAAAACCTTGAATGAGATGTAATTATGTTTATTCCTTTAGGTTGCCCATTTGCATGCTTGCTGGTAAGGGGAACATGTTTTAGATAATTGTAGTATATTGCTAGTCCTCCTTGCCATCAATTGCTACCCAAGCAATTTTCAAAGTCAGCCTATGATCTAGAAATTGTGACAGAGAGGAATATGTTTTGTAAAATTAATTTTTGCATGTGTGTGTATGAGGTGTGCACCCTTTTCATACACAAACCTCTAACATCTGAATCTTGTAAGAGATCTTTATGTTGGCCAAATTGAATTTAAGCCTCTCTTGGGTTTGGATTGCTATGCGTCACCGGGCAATTACGTCAAGACAGATACCAGTAATTTTATGCATAAGTTGTTTTTTGCGTAGAGAGTTATTAATATTAATGTGAGTTAAAGAAACATTATGAATGTAGAAAATGGTTTGTTGCTAACTGTATTTTGGTGTATTTTCTGATTACAGAATAGAAGCTGAAACCATACAGCTGAAGACCAAACTTGATGGAATGATTGGTCTTGAGAAACCATCAAGTGAAGATCAGGACAAACCATCCGATGGAATTGCTAAAGCAAATATAGAGGTGATATTCTGTATTCCAGTTACCTTTTGTCCCCGTATTGTTTTTTGTCTGAAAATAAACATTGCTCTTATACTGCCTGCATGTGTATTTTGATTTTTTTCTTGTAGTTGCAATGCTGATATGCTTTGTCAGTACGCATAAATTTTAGATTATTCGCTGAAACGTGAAATGAGACAAAATCTTTAGATTAAGCATTTAGTCATTTTGACTTTCGAGTTGTGGGCTAGGGGTGTGCAAGAAGTCAGTTCGGTGAGTTTTGTCATTAACCAAACTGACCAAAATAATTGCAAAACCAAATTAACTGAATCAAAATATTAAATTTTGGTTATATTAGTTATATTGTTTTTTCTGGTTAATTTGAAAATAAATGAATATTATGAAATATTTATTTATATAATTAAGAAAATGGAAAAAATAATTAAATAACGACTTGAAATAAAGAATTGAAAATATCGGATATCTTTTATGAAGAATCGTTTCAAGAATGATTTTATTTTAATATAAATATATCTTATCTTATATATTTATATAAGAACCTGATAATTATTGTTATATTTTTATATAAGAATATCTCTAATATATTTATGTAAGAATTAAAAATATCAGTTGGCCTTTATGAAATATTATTTATATAGGGGTTTCTAATTTATTTATAATAAAGTGAAAATATCAGTTGGTTTGGTTAATTCGGATGAATGAAACTCTTAACCGAACTGAAAACTGAAAATTTTTATATTTTTTAACCAAAAACTGATCATTTTATTTAACCAAATTATATCGATTCGGTTTTTCAGTTTTTACTAATTAATGCGCACTCCTATTGTGGGCTATACATATGTGATGTACAAGTTTGTTCTTAATGGCTATCGTCTCTTACACAAAGAGTGCAAGAGCCAGAAGGAAAAGAATGTATAGAACTCCATGGTGTGTTATTATTAAGGACAATTGCCATATATGTTATTTACTTTTAATATTGTGCATCATGAAGGGGGGAAAAGTGTTAATTGGTATAGTAAAACATCTGACTGATTTTTTATTTTCTCTTTGAGGCCCTTATTATCTCAAAATATTGTTAGATATGTGCTGGTAATGTTACAATGGTCCAGAACACTTAACAACTTCTTGACCATTTCTTGTATGCAAAGCTAAGAAATGAAGATCTAACCCCCTGTATTTGCAGGCTCTGAAAGAAGCCCTTGCACAAATTCGTATCTGTTATAGATTGGAAGGGCTTTTACAGAAAAAGAAAAATTTGAATTTTGGTGACTCCCCAGAGATTCATGCTCTAAAGGTATGCTATGCTATTTGTTGGGTTGTTTTTATAACATTTCTGAAATCTTGGCTTCGTGATTATAATCAAACCAGAAGGAAAAAGGTGTTGATTATAGCTAATTAAGTAGTACTTGGATGAGCAGGTTTCATATTTTGCTGTGCAGTTTTTAATGATCTATCCTCGTGATTTTTTTAGTGATGATAATGGATGTGATTAGTGCATGAAAAAGTGTTTCATATGCTAGATGTTATTGTGGAGAAGTCTTACAAAGTCACTGTAGGCCCTCTCCAGTGAGAACTTTGCAAACTCATTGTTTTTGCAACCATGTCTGCTTGTGTTGCATCAGATCAAACAAATATTGGGTTTGGGGACATACAGTGCATATTGGTATTGCTTTGGTTAAATTTAATGCTCAGTCTCTCCCCCTTTGTCTTTCTCTCTCCCTCAGAGCAGTTAAGGGTGACAGATGATGCTCGCTTAATTTACTTTTTGATTTTTTTTTTTTTTCAAATCTATGGTTTTGAGTTGAGTCCAAGTCATCTCTTTCTATTATTGTTCATATTAATTGGGAAATGTAAGCTCCCTTAAAAGCTGTCTCATTATTGTTTTTCTTATGCGAGCAGGTTGACAAGTTGAAGATCTTGTCAGAATCCCTTGCTAGCTCGGCTTCAAAAGCTGAAAAGCGCATCTTAGATAACAGGTAAAAAATCTGTTTGAAGGATTATTTGTTCATGCACCTAGTCTTTACCTAAGAGTTGTGACCACTTTTTTAGTCTATTACACTTTGACTCAATTTTTGTTCCTTCTAGAGTTTTGTGGTTTTTGAACTTTTTGTGCAATTGGCTCAGCTGCTGAAGGTTCCCTTTGGTGCTTATTATTCCTTCAATGATTCCTTTCTTGAATTGCATGTCCCAAGTGTTTCAAAGGATCAAGCACAAAAAAAGTCTGTTGCAATGCCTGCAGTTGCACTCCAGACTATAAATGACTGAAAAATTTGATGTCTTCATTTCAAGTCTATAACAATGTGGTAATTCATTTTGTAAATTAACATAAGCAGTCCTGTAACTTAGGTGGGCTTAACAAATAATTTCGTTTCTGAGCCTGAGAAGTCCTCTGGAAATAAATATAGGAGAATGGCAAACTATAATGAGAGAGTGGAAACACCCCTAACTCCCCCTTGGACAAAAAAGCAAGATATAAAGACCTTTTTAACCACCTCTGGAACCAGCATACAAAATAAACATTATTGAATTCTGTCGTTGCATGCAGAACTGATGCTGGGTTTTATTTCCTCCTTACTGTTAATTGGCAGAATACAAAAAGAAGAGGCTCTGAAAGTTCGTGTTACCAAAGCTGATGAAGCTAATGAAAGAGAGAAGGTAATGTGCTTCCAGAGAAAATCTTTGTTCTTATTAGTTATTGACTTGATACGCTGTTCAGACCATCTTTGGCAGGTTTCCTCCGGCATTTTCTCTTTCATTCAATTGTTGATTAGAGGTCTGCTATAAATGTCATAAATATGTACTTGAAGAAATTGCTAGGTGGACATGCCCTTTGATCATTATATCTAAGCTAATATAAGAGAATGATAATCTGGTTAGCTATACAAACATTTAAAATAATTTTGCTATGCACATGGATATCTTCTTACTGGAATTGCCAGTTCTACCGTGAGTTTAGGTGTTAGGTGATATTATTGCCAGATGTGTTCATAGGAAGCATTTGCCTAATTATTCACTAAATTTTATTTATTATATAGACTATCTTTTTTAATTGGCTTGTCAATAGATCTTCATTAGTTTCAACTTTCATGTGCCAATGGTTATCTATCAGTTAGTCATTATGTGGAATGGTTTTTTGACAAAAATTTTCCTATTGGGCACGGTTTTTCTTTATGGCTTATGATCTTTTAAGTTTTGGGGTTATATGTCTGCTAGAAACTAGGAAAATTATGCATACTGCATCTCTGTTTGTTCTGGTCGGAGGGAAATTTAAAATTTCTTTTCTTTGTTTTCTTTCCAGGAAATATCGGCTGAAATTGCTGTACTTGAAAACCAAAGAGATGAACTCGAGGCTCAATTGAAAAAGGTCTTTCCCTTTCCCCTTCTCTCACTCCATCTCCTTTCTTCCACTTTCTCTATGCTCTTACGAAGTGGTTTTAATGACAACTGTTGTTCCATTTTTCTTTCTCTTTTTCTATATTCCAAGTTTACTGATGTTGCTAATCAGGTTGCTACATGACAAACTTTCACAAGAGGACATCACTGAATAATATTGGATATTACATCATGTTGGAAAAACCAATGCATCAAACATTATTTGTATAAGCATTGAGAAATAGCATCCTAATATTGATATTATGAAATAGTAACTTTTTTAAGGCCAATATAACTCCTAATTCCACCAAGGCAATATACATTGTACTGCTGTGATAAATTTTACTAGATTGTGGTAAAAATATTTCAGGCTTGGGAATATTGTTGTAAACCTGTGTTATCCTACATTAGTGCACCCATTTTGCAAAATAAGGAAATTCATATGTGAGGTCATAATGCATCCTCATCCACTGTGGAAGTTTCACGATTAGTGCTGGCATAGTATGTGATATTTCACCATCTTATGGGTTTTTTGCAAATTTCACAATCCTGATCTTGTGAAATATCATATTTTCTGATTTTACATTTTGATGGAGGAATTTAAATAGAGAGATTTAGATTCAATAATGCTTGGGTTTCTTTGATTGATTAGGCTCATGAAGAGAGGTTTGATCCAACAATATGGATATGAAACTAATTTAAGGATAGATTTGAAATACCTATGAAAAGGTCCAATTTCCATTGCACCTCAATTAAGTTCTCGGCCACATTCATGAATCTGAATCTTTATTCATGAATTTAGTCAACTAAACAATGCATTAAATTTCATTGAGACCATTTAGACTAAATGTTATATCTGAATCCCTTCAAGTCAATCTAAATCCTTGCATCCAAATGCAGTGCATGATCCAGAAAGGTGTAAATGATGTTGAGAAAAACATCCTCATTGTTTGCTTTTGAACTGGGATGCCCTGTTTTTACTAGAATTTTCTTTACCGCGATGGGCAGTATCTTCTTTTAAGCCCCTATACCTCTGTTTGTAGTTGCCTGTCCACTTATCGTATGTTTGCAAGCAATTATACATTTGTCAATATGGTGTAGGTTAATATCTCCTTGGCTGCTGCAAATGCACGCCTTCACAATGCCAAGGAAGAAAGAGATCAGTTTGATGAAGCCAACAATCAGATCATTGAACACTTGAAAACAAAGGTGATTGATTTTCTCCTCTGATTCTTGAGTTCTGATCAGGTTTATAAGTGATAGCGTTAAGTTTTTGGGTCATCCATTATTTAGATTTCTGATACATCTTTTTCAATCTGTTGATAGGAAGATGAGCTGTCAAAATCAGTTGCTGCATGCAAGGTAGAGGCAAACGTCCTTAGTACCTGGATTAATTTTCTGGAAGATACTTGGGTTCTCCAGCGATCATATACAGAAATGATGGAGAAGCAGGCCAAGTATGTACTTCAATTATGTGATATTAAGTGTGCCCTTTTGTTTTTGGGTTAGCTATTCCCTATTCTCTGTTGCACCTTGTACATCAGACTAAAAAACCTTGAATTTTTGTTGGTACTTGTTGCTCGCTTGCATTTTCAAGTGATGAAATGGAGAGACACGAGGAATATTTTGTGAACTTGGCAATCCATCTTCTCTCTGATTACAAGGTATGATTGTATCCTTTGTGAAAAAATAATTACCCAGATGGAAATGTTTGCCCCTCCTCTCTCTCTCTTTCTTTATCGTGTGCATGCACATTCCTGTTCTGATACAACTGCCTGTATTCCTTATGCAGAAAGAGCTGGGGCCTGCTATTGGCCGCATTGGGAAATTTGTGGATAATCTAAAGCATTTAAGTGAAGGGTGATACAATTTTTGAATTGATGATGTTTTTCCAAATACTATGAATTGATTCAATTTTCTAATTTTTTTTATCACTTGATAATATAGGTCAGAGGTGGCAGCTAGTTTGGATCATGATGATTCTAAAATAATACATCCAAGGAAACATCTTGAGGAGGAATATTTGGAATATGAAGCCAAGGTATTAATACGATTTCTTAGTTCAAACTTTCTGGGTCCAAATGTACAAATGATATATTTAGACTTTTTATTGTGCTACAGTGTAGATATAATGCTACTTCCTTGTTGGACCTCTTCCTGCTGAATGATTCCTTGAAAGCCGGGGTTGTTAAAACGACTATTTTGAGCTTTCAAACAAAAATTTCTTTTATAAATCACCCACTTTTGGATAAAACATTGTAAATGTGACAGGTTCAGTGAATGATTTACATTTACTTGCATATAATGTCATCCACTAGTACAATAGAGTTTTAATTATGAGTAAATTGTTTACTTTGCATTATGTCCACTCGTATGTCATCCACTACTTGTATATTTTGGTACATGCTTTGCATTATTACAGTTTTGTTTACGCTGCATTATTAGATGTTTTGGTACAAAAGTCATCTATGTCAACGTCTCCTCCCTTTCCTTTTCTTGCCTATTGTAGGAAAAAAGAGAATTTTAATGCAGTCCACTCTGGTGAATATTTCTGTTGTGCAGATTTTGCACTGATTTGCAGTTTTCAACAACCTTCCCTCGACTTATTTTTGGTGTATTTTTCTTTTGTGGTTTATCCTAAATTTCATCATTTTAATTTTATGATTTTCTGAAATTTTATGTTCATCCTTTTGAAATTGACTCCCCTACCCGTCATCCTCATCAGTTTCACGCACCCCTAGCAAAAGAATCTAGTTTTAGATTATTACATTAATTCTGCTGTCTCCTTTCAGATTATAGCTACCTTCAGCGTGGCGGATCACATTAGAGAGCAGCTTTATGCTCCACAGGGGGCTATTCATAGGTCGGATTCTGGCTGTAACCTAAATTGTTCTTATTCTTATTCTTTTTCTCCTTTTTGACTTTTCTGTCAATGATCATGAAAGGATTTATAGTTTGAATTGCTCAAATGAGAGGTTTATGGTACATAGGTTTTCTTTGGTCAGGTGGATTATATGAATGGAAATTAGACTTGAGAATGTGGATGAAACTTGTTTTGCATATAAATTTGGAAAATATAGTAAAATGCATTTTATGTTATTCCTTTGTTTTATATACTCGAATCCTGAAAACATTTTATGTGCTCCCATTTATTCAGGAAAGATAATGCAAAGATTAAAGAGCTATTTGACGATATTGAGAAGTTGAGAAAGGAATTTGAATCCATTGAGAGACCAAATCTAGAAATGGAGAACCCACCAACCCCTAAGGCACAGACTACAGCATATGAGAAGCTACCACAAAGTCCCGTGCAAAATGCGACACAGGATGTTAGTATGCCAAAACCCGAGACAGATAGTCAAACCAAGGCACCTGCAGTTGAGGAACAGCTGATGCTTGATCCAGCAGCAGAACTAGCGAAGCTGGAGTCAGAGTTTGGGAAGGATAATCGAGATTACTCAACAGAAGAGATTGGTGACTGGGAGTTTGATGAGCTTGAAAGGGAGTTGAGATCTGGTGATACAGCAACAAGCAAGTGACCAACAAACATTCCAACAAGGCAAGTGTTGTAAAAAAAATCCACTTAACAAACAAGCCTATGTACGAGTATGACAGTAATCTGTACGTGACCTCCCCAAAAGCTGAATTTTATATGAGCTTTTTGGTGTAACTTATTTATAACATTGGTTGAAGTTTCAATTTGTTCATTCTTCTGTAAATTGTCAACCTTGTATGTTGTAAGGTGAGATTTGATGAAAAAGAAAAATTGTAAGTTACTGATGTAAATGTTGAAACTACGATATTATGGAATAAACGTATTGTCATGTATTACTGGGTGCAATTTTCATATAAAGTGGTATGTACTTGCTAGGAATGTGATCTAATTCTTACCCATAATTGGATGGTTAATTCTTGCTGAGAACATTGTGCTTCTTTTTCTTTTCTTGGTTCTGGGGCAAAGAATTTAGGTTGATTTATTTATGACCATAACTTGTAAATATTCACAAAGTGTATCAGCTGGGCTAGTACCAATGAAAGCAAAAATATGCTGCTTCTTTTAATCATTTTGCACTGGACTGGTTCTAATTTGAAATTTTATAGTATCCATTTAATTGGTGTTCGAACTTGAAATTTGACAGTTCTCAAAACGATACAAGTGTCATCAAAGATATTTCTTTGCCTAGGAATTGGGTATACCGAGGGTGATCCTTGAGCGAGTGTAGTAACTGAAACAGGGAATGTGGGGATTTTGCTGTCTTTGTTGAAGCAAATTTTATGGGAAACCCAAAAGAAATTTTGATTTATCATAAAAAGTTTCCTTATCTGGAAGTTGGAATTTGTCTTATCTTTTGTACAACACCATAATTAAGCAGGACCTCTAAAGTTTTGATTACAAGACTACAGAATATAGTGGATAGTTAGTCCCATATTCCCCACTTTCCCCCCACCCAAACCCAAGATCTCTTAGAAAGGCAGTAATTAAAATGACAAGCAAAAGGCTTTGCTCTAAACAGTTTAGCTGCTGCAATTTTCGACTTTGGTTTGATGCTGGTAGGATACCCAGCAAATGGAACCCATTCAATTGAAGCAAAGTGGTTCTTGTTGTCTATTATCTAACAAATGAAAGAAGCCTCAGAAATCCTGATTTTGCGGGTGGTGGGTCTTTTGGATGGGCACATTTATGGCTATCCTTTGCTTGTACTTTTTGTGTCCCTGCAGAATCTAAATTTCAATATCTAAACAGAAATGGACCCATTCACCCATATATATCTATAGTGATTGTGATATTTTGCAGAGGTGAATTTTGGATGTTGCATCAAATTAAACTATTGGAAGAAAAAAAAACAAAAAAAAAAACAGCTTGAATTTCTTCCAATATTCTTCAATTGTGTGATAGAGCATTTGAACTGGCAATTAAGCCACAAATTAACCTTCATGTATTTAAATAAGTCCAATTGTTTGAATATTAATAGTAAATCCAAAACCAAGATGGCAAAACTCCAACATTGTAAATAGTCTAAGAGAATAAAGTACTTGTATAAAAGAAAAAATAAAAAACTTCTATGAAACCAGTAAACTCTATCAGAGGAATAAAAAAAACTCAGGAGAATTAAAAATAAAACGAACAATAAATCCATACTAAAAAAGACAAATTAACAGTTCTAGAGAAATCTATGTTATTGAAAAAAAAAACTAAGAAAAAAAGACAAATGAACTACAACCCATCTTTTTGTTGTACAAAAGAGAAGATAAGCGATAGTTCAAAAAAATATGCTTAGAAAGGACTAGACAAAAAAAGAGAAAATAGGACTAGGGTTTGGAAGATAAAAATTAGTTTCCAACTATATTCATTAATCATAAATTAGTAATCAAATAAAATAAATTAATAATAATTACCCACATTTATAAAATTACAATATGAAATCTCTTAATTCCCATTCCTCAATTTATATCTTTTTATTTCTAAATCAAAATTTCATTGGCTAGTTAGAGTTTTATTGAAAAATGACAATTGAGAACAAATAGCTTTTACTCGCATTCTGGTGCTCCTATTCAAGATATTTTTATAAAGATTGCTCTACTGCACTTGCATGATTTTTTGTAAAAATAAATAAATAAAGAAATAAGAATATATTTAATAAATCGTAATGAAATGTAATGCGTAATCAAATACCTTTTTAGTATAATATTTAAATTAAAAATATACTTAATTATATTATATTACGTCTCATTACGGTTTACCAAATATTACCTAAAAGTCTTTGCAGAATACATTATTATTCAGAACTCAGATTCTAATACTAACACGTAAATAACGAGTCCTCCTGTTATTTACTCACTTTGCAGGACACTATAATTATGCAAAAAATTATTTCCACTCAGGATATTTAACGGTAAACATTCTGCATGATGGTATCTTCAAACACTCTCTAAACAGCAAAATACAAGATGAAATGTTTTTCTTCATACATGATATACAAAGTCCCTAAAAATAATTTTTTCCGATTAATAAATTTTGATTCAGTGATATTAGAGCAATTTCAAGATTATTAAAATGCAATTCAAATATCGATCATAGTCAAATTAACCAAAAATAAAAACATGATTTCTTTTCTATAAAGATGAATAGTTTGTGTTGCCAACTAATCTTACAATTATATGTGGAAGATTAATCAAAAATTAAGAAAAATATTCTTTTTATTCAATATTGAGCCTTGTAGGTCAGTACTATTAATTGATTACATAAGCTAACAACTTGCTCATAACAATAAACATGATGATGGTAGTGTCTTGAATATGGCTAAACAGACCTAACATTGAATTTCAAAGAAATAATAGTTAGATGAGTGTTTTTTTTTTTTTATATGCAGAACAGAATAGAGCAGCTATAAAACAAGGGGTTTGGCTTAGGAGAAAAGCAGCAATGACCCTTCGTCTTTCTTAATAGTTAGAAAGAACTTAATTAAAAATTAAATTAAAAGAAAAAAGAGGACCCAAGAAAGAGAGTGTATTAAAAGGGAAGACAAAAACAAAAGTCTCGAGCTTTGCAGGCATTGCATCCACAATTTCCTTCCCCTCCACCATGAAATGTCGGATCATGTGTTGTTAATTTCTTGGTGAGATCAACAACTCAGACAACTCCTCTCTTAAAAATCTTCTATTCTTCTGTCATTTCAATGTAACTAAACAACATAAAGAATATGGATTAACAACCATTAGAATTAAAATAAAACAAAAAAAAAAAAAAAAAAAAAAAAAACCAAAAGAAAAAGATTGTCAGTTTGATTTACACCGCTACAAATAACTACCCTTTTTAACAGCATATAAATTTAGCAGTAATAAATTTATATAGATTAACTTACGTGCGATGTGGCTGTCTTTTCTTACAAGAATAAGGCATAGTCTTTTAGAATCTCACATTGTTTGTGGTGAGAATATGTGTACAAGTTATATATATTAGCAACTTTTTACAAAATCATCATAATTTTGCAAAAGAGTGTCCTATTCATAATCCACGTGTATATCTTATAAACTAATAGTACTATCATCCCATATATAAACTTCTTGTCATCAAATTTTTTTTTATCACTATTATAAACACACTATTTATAAAAGCTTTTGATAGAAAAACAATTCTATATCATGTATAAAAATAAGTACTCAATAATTTAAAAGGATTAAGTAAATGTATGGGAATATCTACCCACTATGGTGTAAATCAATTGGTGAGAAGATATTCTAGTTTAATTAGAGGTATCGAGTTTGAATTTTAGATATGCACCTTCTTTAAAATTCTTGAAGAAGAGTTTTACTGTCTTTGCGATTTCGCTCTGCTCGAATTCCAATTAATTAGAGTTATTAAATAAAAAATATATATATATAGAAATAATAAAAACATAAGACATGCACACATATCAATCAAAATTGGTTAAGAAGATACTATGACAAAAGTCATTATTGGGAGGGAATTTTTCCAATAAAAAATCAAAGTGAAAAAACAAACCCAGGAATCCAGTAAAAGTAGTAAAATCAGGTAAAGTATATATATAAAAGGGATTCTTTTAACTATTATATATACATGCTATACATTACTTAGCAAAAAGAGAGACTTTTTCAAGTCAATTTGTTTAATTAGTTAATGGGGCACATTGAAAGAAAACAAAAGAAAAATATTAATTTAAATGATAAGAATACATATAATAAAGACATATATGGGCTGCTTTTGAAAATTTGATTAAAAATAAAAAAAAAGAGATAAGTGACTGTAACAGAAGATATGTAGAAATATAAAATAATTTTCAAGAGCATGCCATTAATTTATTAATGAATAATTCATTAACTAAATAGAAAATGCTAAGAAGATATATATATGGGGCCACAATATATCATGCATGCCAAATAGCAAATATTTTATTTTATTTACTTCCTTGTGAACTCTCTATCATTTGTTTTTGTCAGGTGGCATCATTCAATCAATTGTTATTTTTTAAATATAAAATGGATTTTTTTTTAATGTGGACTTTTTTTTTTTTTTTTTAGGGAATTTGGACTAAAAGTTATGCAATAAACTTTTTTTGAATAAAAATTATTATTAGGACCCCTTGTGAATTGTGAATCTCATAATGTAAGAGGAAATCATTTATATGATGAAGGGAGGGCCATAGAACTACCTTACCCAATAATAAATTTTCATTTGTTTTTTTTAAATATAATACCAATATAAGACTCAAAAGTATGTCATATCTTTAATCCATGTGTATATTTATCTTACTTCTGAAACAATAATAATAATAAGACTTAAAAATTAATTTTTTTACCATTTATGATTAAAAACACTTTATCTTATAATTAAGAAGGGAAAATTAAAATGAACTAAAACAAATTACTTTTAGAAGACATTAAAATTTCACTACAAAATTATATTTAACTGAGGCAAATTTATTTATTTAATATTATTATTAATTTATAGAATACCTTATAATATTTGCTTCTATTTTTTTTTTCCAGTATATTAGAAATTATATAGCTTGTCAAAATTTAAACTCCTGACTTTCTGTGTTATAAAGCATATATTTAACCATTATACTATTAATCTGATAGCTAATACTTGCTTCTATATTGATATATATAAAATATGACTAAAATTCAATTCTCAATATCTTCTTCTCAAAAACTTTCGATTAAAAAAAAAATTCTAAATCTACTTTATTAAAGATTTTATTTTTTTAGGAAAAAAAAAAGTGCTTGACTTCTAATTAACACTTATCATAGTGAATGATGTGGGGAAAAAAATATACAAAAGCAAAGCAAAGAGAAATGAGCCACAAATTATATATAAGTTGATGGAAAAAGAAATGCATAAACGGGACAGTGCAGTTCCCACATAATGTTTTTTGAAATTTTTATATTTGGAAGCATTCAGAAAATTCCAAAATTCTGAAAATTGTTCATCACTTTCCAACTTAGCATAATCTCACAAATTTAAATACTACTCTTCCTTTCATTTCCCCTCCATCACTGAACTTTAATTAGCTTCTCCACACACAAAACAAGCACAAAAGACACCTTAACAACAATGGCAATGAACCTCTCATCATATGATCATGCAGATGATGATTATATTGACATGGAAGTCAGTTCATATTCCAATTTCATTTGCCATTCTAAAAGCTCTCCTCCACAACAAACAAGAGAATTTGAATTCCAAATGTCTTCAATTTCACTTGAAAAAGATTCCACAACTTCCCCAGCTGATGAGCTTTTCTACAAAGGAAAGCTCCTTCCACTTCATCTTCCTCCTCGTTTGCAAATGGTTGAAAAACTCCTTCAGCACTCCAATTCTGCTTATGATTGTAGAAAAGATTATAACTTTGAAGAATTTTATAGCACCCCATTAATGACAACAACTGTAACTACACCAACTACAACTAGTACTCCATTTGAATCCTGCAATATTTCACCTTCTGAGTCTTGTCAGGTTAGCATGGAGTTAAATCCTGAAGAGTATTTTTTTGACTACTCACATGAAGTAAGTGATTTTATCGGCGAAAATCCGAAGAAATCATGGACTAAAAAGCTTAAACTAATCAAACAATCATCGATTAGTTCAAGGCTTAAGGCTTCCCGGACTTATCTTAAGTCCTTGTTTGGTAAGTCTGGCTGCACAGTTGACTCTTGTACAGCAGCAACCAAAGTTGCAGATGAAGGAATTGTTTCAAAAGCTAAAGAGTCTCTGAACAAATGTGAAAAGGCGGTAAAGAAAGCTCCTTTTGGACAAATTCAGAAGGAAAAAAAGATAATTGAAGATGGGAATAGTCGTCTTCATAGAAGATCATTCTCTATGGCTATCAAAAGGCATTCAACGAACAAGTCTTCATCATCTTCTTCTTCTTCATCTGGTTCATCTTGTTCATCTTCAAGCTCGACGAATACAAATAATGGATTTTATGGGCTGCCATTTCTAAAGAGAAGTAGCAGTGTAAATTCAGAGATTGAGAATTCAATTCAAGGAGCAATTGCCCATTGTAAGCAGTCTCATCAGCAGCTATTCTGTCCAAGAAAATCTGCAACTGAAGTTGGATTTTACTCATTGTCATCAGCTTCCAAAATTGCTATATGTGAAGAGCAAGAAAGACCTGACCTTTGCAGAGGCTGAAGCACTCAAATAAAAATTGTAAAAAAAAAAAAAAAAAAAAAAAAAGGAGTATAATATTTTTTAGATTAGTTTTTGATGTGTTGATTTCCTCTTTTATTAATTCAATTATGTGCATCCTTTTGTTCAGGGCATGAATTACATCTGTGGAAGTTTCTTAAAATGTCCCATATCAATGTTTTTCTCCCCACATAGACTAAGGTATAATGAGTACTAAACTAGTAATGAATATGGTACTTTCTATGAAGAAATCTTTAAAGTTGAAACTCATCAAATTTAGAGTTGTTCATGTCTACCCAATTATGTAATTTTTTCCTATGATAAAATCTCGAACTAAGAGCTCATTACAAGCAATCCCATATGTAATGTCTATAGAGCTTCTTCTTGTATAGTCATTTCATCAGTTCCTTCTGCTTTAAAGTATATGTCATTTCAGAGATTTTTTTTACTTTAAGATATTTACCTTTATAAGATTTTAAATAGATATTTATTATTTATTTTTTAACTTTACTCTTTTTTTATTTATTTGCTAAATATTTATAATAATTGATTTTATTTCTCTGTATAAAAATTAAAAATAAATATTTTAGTCTTTTACTTTAAAATTATGATAATTTAATAATTTTTTAATCTATATAGTGAAATCTTAAATGATATATATTATTTAATACTCTCTCCATCCTATTTTATTTAGAAATTTTTTTTAAATGTCCCAAAAAGTGTGTCCAATTTTTATTTTAAACACTTTTTTTTTACTCTTTATATTTATTTTGTTATTGGATATTAATTTAACTTTTTTCTATAAATTTATAGAAAAATATAAAAATTGAATTTTATAAATGATATAAAAGAAAAAATAATTTATTATTTAACTCTTAAATTTTGCAAAAAAAATATATTTTATATAAAATAGGACGGAGGAAGTAATTAGTAATCATTTTTCTTGGGTAAGAAGTGTAAAATTTAGGAACATACACATGCCAATCTTTTGAAATTTGTACACCAAATCTCAATTTTCATAAGTGCTATTTTGAAAGACATCAATAGCAATGGGCAAGGCATAAGGCATAAGAAAAAAAGAAAAAACAACTGACATCTGCTTAACTTCAAATTTTTTAATTTCCTTCAACATAACAACCAACAGTTACAAATAATATTCTTGCAATCAATATCAAATTTTCAGGTGTGCAGTGTACAATTGTAGAATCTGATACCAACAATAGCTTCTCCTGTCACTGTTTCTCCTGATATGCTGTACCATCTCAGTGTAGTTTCTTCATAGCTATCATGCATCCTACAAATTGTGGGTCTGATACCAACTGGCAAATTCTTTGGCGCCTGGAAGTTTACCCACCGTTAGATAATACATAATGAAATCTGAGCCATCCATTATTTGAACTAAAAAAATAATAAATTATAAAAGTTAACCATAATTTAGAAGTGGGACCCAAATGGCATAAAATCAATTGACCAATCAAAATCAAATCCACAATCAATCCATATGCTATGATATCACTTTATTATCAGCTCTTTTGTTGTAGTACCTCTTATTATATATTACATTCTTAAGAGAATAATAGTATGAACTCCCAATTAAATCTCATATTTATTTTAATAATTCATAATACATATTTCATAAATAAATAAATAAATTTATTTTCTAAAAATTATTTCATTATTTTTGAAAAATAATTTATTAACTTCCGGGAAAATTTTTACTTCCAGAAAAATTTATTTATTTTCTGAAAAATAAAACATTATTAATTTTTGAAAAATAATATATATTTTTTTGGCAATTCCTCCAATGTCAATGCATGCAGTCAATGCTACCAAGCATGCCGGGAAAGCCATAGCAACCTGTATGCAATTGAAGTAAACGTTCAACATTATCACTGTTGGATTTCTCAAGTATTATACCCTGTAAATCTCAATCAGACATCGATAAAGTTTTAATAAACACTCGATTGCAATGGTTTCACCGATCCTTGTATACACATCATAATGGTCAGCTAGTGCTCCGTATGCTAATTGTCAGATAGCTGAGCTTTTTTGAAGCGAAGAAAATCCCATTTTACTAGCTGCATCAACCTTTATTTGAAAAAAATATGAATGATTTTCAATGGATTCCACAATTCGAAGGAATAACTCTTTTCTCATTCGAAACCTTCAGTGGGATATATTTGAAGGATAAACTAGGTTGTCGGAGAAATAGTCATTGAAAAGTCAAACATGTTCGATATCATGCAAACTAGGTTGTTGGAGAAATAGTCATTGAAAAGTCAAACATGTTCGATATCATGCTCTCGATTGTAATACCTATGATTGCATGGACGGACATTAGAACTTTTGAATGTTTTTTTCCTTTGCCACTATTCCAACAACATCATAATTTGCTCATCAGTGTCGTTCATCATTTCATCGACTAAAAATTTTTTAATTTCTTCCATAAGGGAGGGATCGGGATATCGAGACATTTTGGGGTATGTTGATAATGTTGTTTTAATGTGATGATTATGTCTACTTATAGATATCTAGTTGTGTTAGAGTTTTACAATGGCTAATTAAACTACATAAAACTAGAATTAAAAATATTATATAATAGCATAAAACTACAAGTAAAGTTAAAATTACAAACATAACTACATAAAATTAAAATTAAACTAGGGAATATTATGTTTAGCTTTTAGGATGGAACACATATACTCATGAATTTGAAGTTTTTGTTTGGTCATGCTTGTAGCATCCTTGTGCAAGATTTCATAATCACTTCGGAAAGTATAATTTTCCAACTTATTTGCTAAATTTTCCATAGCTTGTATTTTTTCTTCTTTTTGTTGTTTTAACATGCTCTAGATTTGCTGAAGTTTCCCATTCAAATTTTCATCATTCACCTTTAACTCTCCCTTTCTCTTTCCATTATTTATTGCTTTTTGATCGATCAGGCAAACTTCTGCTTCACTGTCATCGATATCGAAGCTTGTATCCACATTGGATGAAGAAGAGTATGCCCCACTTTCATCAATCCTTGTCTTTTTCGAAGAAACGCTGCATGGGATTATTTGCTTTCCACCTCGGATCATCTTTCAACATCACCCACACATGCTCAAATACAATACAAAATACTTATTATTGTTCTGCTTAAAAAGCTCACGAGCATGTTGTTTTAGTTGGTCATCATTCCACCTGCTATGAAGTTCTCCAACCAATTTGTTCTAGTGTTGATTGAATTTATTAACCAGTTGACTCAACCAATGCCAATGTAATTTTAGGGCTTTATCTTTTTTTGCTAGTTCGGATTTTTGATTCTCGTTGAAGTAGTTGGTAACCCATTTTTAGAAAGTCTTTACATTTTAAGAGTTACCCACAATGCTGCAGTTAGAAATTATGAGCCAAGCACTTGCAAGTATCTTGTCATCATTGATATTCTATGGAACATGCTTCCCATCAATTTCTGCCATTGATTCATTTGTGAAGGTAATATTTTCGATCCCATGTTGTGTTGAATATGGGGGTATTTGAGAGTCTGAAATAAAATCCATCACCATTGCATCTTCTTGCTCGGTGCCAAAATCAAAATCTTTCCTTGACTCTTTTGGAGTCTTTGGGCTTCCACAACCCATGCTAGTATTATAATATATAGGCGGATTAAAATAACTCGGCACCGAATACATGGAAAATGGATATGAAAAAATTAGGGGACTTTGGAAATTTGATGGATGGTTGGAATTGGGTAAATTTAGGGGATATTCATAATTTTACATATTTGGTTCCATACCAAAATATGAAAATTTTGTGTAATTTTGGAAATTTTAATGGTTTTGATTTTGTGAAAAGGAAGAATTCCATAATGAGAAAATAAAAATGAAAGTATTTTTTGTGTAAATTGATAGAAAATATTGGAACTTTAGAAAATTGGATAAGAGGTTGAAAAAAAGAAATGATGGAATAGTTGAGTGAGAAATCGAAAAAATGTTAGTAATATTTCTATAAACAAAATTTTGAACCACAAAAAAATTTAAAAAATACCTTTGTAAATGTGACTTTACCATTAAAAAAATGAAATGGAATTTATTACAACAAATGTTACCGTTGTTTTGACAAAAGGAAAAAAAATCAATTAAAACAAATGTTACCATTACTTTAAAAAAAAAAAAAAAAAAGGAAAAGCATTTACTTTTAACAAAAGCTACCTCACATTGCAACTTTTTCTCACTCATGGGGGTACAATGGAGGGTGTAATACCCTTCATTACACCCCTTCATTACAATCTCTCCCATTTTGGGAAAGAGTTGCCCATTATGCTTATCATGGATAATTTTAATAGTTATATTTTATTTTCATATGGGTTCCCCTTTAATATTTATAAAACCATAATATCGTTTACCGATATTGAAATATTAAACCTTTTTGCTAAGTGTTGATGGAATGGAGATTCAAACTTGAATCTATTGTAAAATCAAAAGATATATTATTGCTAATTTATGTTTGAGTGCTATTGAGATGATAAACATTGATCACTATAATGAAACATTTGCATCCTTTATCAAAAGATTCTAAAAAAAAAAGAAACATTATGCTAGCTACTATTTTTTTTAGTGACCAAATACACACTCCATTCACATATAACATTAAAAAATGTAATTTCAAATTTAAAAAAAAAATCTGATATTAAACTAAAACAAAGCTAAATTCCATTTTCATAAAAAATAAAAGAAAAGAAAAGCTAAATATTGTCTTTAACTAACAGTAACAAATATCAATTTCAAAAAAGTTAAAATTTATAATCCTTCATTATTTGTGATTTCCTTTATCTTGCAAAATAGAATAGGATAAAACAGGTGAAATATATCCTTATTCATTATGATAAAGTTTATTCTACCATACTATTAATATTAGTGACAATTAATATAAGAGTGGTATTGGGTTAAATCTTCAAGTATATGGGATCCACAGGTAATATATGATGAGTAGAGTTATCGTTCTCACGAGAATTATTATTTATCTACCTATCAAATTTTCTTTCTTTTGTTTAAGGTTTAAATTGAACAATTTATTCTAAAGAAATTCTAAAATTAAATAAGAACACAAGGTTTAATTAAAAGAAGTAATAATGACAATTAAATTATTAGCAATTAATACTTTTCCACACCCAATCAATCAATTAACTATGAGCCCTAAATCATGATATGATACAGATTATTCAATAGCATTGATTAAACTCTCTTGATATTTAATCAATTAAAGCAAAATTCAAGCAATCACAAATAAATCAATTAATTCTCATATAATTAATTAATTAATTATTCCTTAATTACTCAAATATGGTTTTAAGCAAACTCCAAGAATATCTAATTACCAATTATAATATCTTATCAATTAACAATTAAATAAGTATTTGTAGGCCTATTGTATCACCATCTCTCAATGAATAACACAAAATGAATTATAATTTTGTTGGCCAAACAAAATTAATTATGACGTACAATAAATACCACATATCATATAAATTTAGATTTTACAGATAATTGAATAAAATTATGTTTCAAAGCATTAATTCCCAACTAAAGGACTTAGTTAGACATGGTTTAAGCAAACACAAAGCATAGAGAAGAAGAAGAATAAGTCATAAATACATGAAAAGTGGGATTAGAAAGAAAGATCTCTCAATCTTCAATTTCGTAATCTCCAATTCTTGAATTCTTCTTGACTTAGTTTCCTTTGAAATCTCTTCAAAGCTCTCTCTATGTTGTTATATCTCTAATTTGGTTTCCTCATATCTATTTATAAGAGTTTGTTGCCTCCTATTGTGGTTAGATCAAAAAGTTTAGATAACAAAATAAAATCAGAGTTGGACTTGTCTGTTAATCACGGCCAGTACACTTATAGAGGGAGCAACAACAACCAATTTTCCCGTGTAGCACCTACTATGCTTGTTGCAAACTGAATGATTTGTAGCTTCAACTTTCTCATCTTCTATGTCTATCAAGTCAAGTTAAAACTTACAAAAAGTCTTAAAAACCTTTCTCAAATGCATAAAGTGAATCTAAATGCATAAATTCCTACTTAAAATACCTAATAATGTATGTATACATATCAAGTGGTAATATTAACATTAATAAATTGTTATAACAATGATGTTGATGATGATATTAAGTATAACTATCACTGATGCAAAAAAAATTCCACATCGAATAGTTAAAGAGATATTCTAGGATTGGGCACCCTTTTTAAGGGGTGTAAACGAGTTAAGTCAAACAGGTTTTAACTTGTTTAGGCTCGGTTCATTTTTTTTTTTTCAAATTCAAGTTTTGAATCAAGTTTGAAAATCATGTTCAGGTTTAACTCACTTAAAATTCGAGCTTAGTTTTTTAATAAATTATAATCAAGTTAAACTTAAGCTCGACTAATTATTAAACTTATTTATAACTTATCAAAGTATTCAACTTTCTAAATATTTATTTCTAATAAAATAATTATAATGAAAATACTTAAAACTAATATAAAAGTAAAAACATGCAATTAGTGAAAAAATATAACAATAAAATTGAGCGTTACATGTATTATAAAGATATTAATTAATAAAAAAATATTTTATATAATATAAAAATATTATGTTATATTAATCAGGAATATATATATTTTAGTCAATTTAAATTAGTAAAAAGTTTATAAAAGTGTTAAAATATATTTTTTGAAGTGCAAAAATTATAACAATAATAATAATAATAAAAATGTTTATGAGTTTATTAATTGAGCTTTTTGCGAGTTTATAATCTAGCTGTTCATGAGTCTAATCGAGTCGAACTTCATTTTGTTCAAGCTCGGCTCATTTATTCGCCAAGTTTTAAAATAAAGTTCAAGTTTGACTCGTTTATAAAGTGATTTAAACGTGAACGAACTTTTATCGAGCCGAACACTGAACTGTTCATGAACGGTTCAACTCATTTACATCCCTAATCTTTTTTTAGCATGTAGGTTTTCTAAGGTGAGTTCTCTCCCCACTTGGTATAATGCCACCTTCAAAAAACACAAAAATATTTAAATTGTCATTATTTTAGGTTGTAAGACAATAAAAAAAGGATAAAAGAACTAAGATTTTGCACAACTATTATTTTTTAAATTTTGATTAATTTTTAAAGCGAAAAGGTATAAAAAAAATCTCATTTTTTATAAAGGGCACTAACAAATTTTTTCTGTTTTTGACTCATAAACTATTAAAAATAGTTCGATAAGATTCATAAGCTAACTCCATTTTTTTTTTGGTTAGTTTTATGAACCCACAAATAAGATATTATTATATATATAGAAAATCAAAAAGGAAAAAATAAATTTGCTAAAATAATAAATAAAAAACCCATAAAGCTAAAAAAATAAAATTATACTTTTGAAAAATAAAAAAAAATAAACATTAAAAAACCTTAAAAAAAAAAAGTAAAATTTGATACTACACAAACAAGGCTGGTAGAATTGATAGTGTTGAGGTTATTGCTCGAAATAATTAATTTACAACAAGTGGTAGCTTGGGTTGCTAAAAACTTTAGATTCCAAGTCAATCCTTCAGTCCTAGAAGGTCTAGCATTAGTCTGTTTAGCAATTCACCTTTATTTTTGAAGGGAACTCAAAAACAGTAATTAAAGCAGCAAATGGTACCATTTCTTCCCCTCTCGAAATTGAAGGAATGATTTTGCACTCTATTATTCTTGCTCAAAACTGTCAATCTTCATCCTTTCTTCTTGTTAATAGAAATTGTAATCTGGCATCCCATGGTTTGGCTAAAAAACCCTTGATTTTGATTTTTGTAATAGTCTTACTGCACAGATGAGTTGGCTGAAAGATGATGTTAGGTTGCAAAGGTTTCTCATATCAGTAAAATTCATTCATATCTTTTATGAAAAAAAAATCTTCTACAAGTTGCATACAAAGGAAAAAAAATAAAATAATTTACAGTCACATGCCAACAGTAATTTATATTATGAATGGAGTAATTACTAGTTTTGATTATCAACATGATTATTAGGAATAATAATTTCACACATTTTTTCAGTGATTGAATGATTAAGAAAAATATTAATCTTCTCATCATCATGATTAAGTTTACTTGTGTAAAGTTCTGTATAAAGCAAAAACAGTTATACTATAAAACTGTAAAGTAATGTAAGTTAGGCAAAGATAAAACATAGTTAAGTTTCAGCCAATGATAGGATAATAAATCAAATCACTATTTAGATTCAAAAAGAAAATACCTGTCTGCCTCTCAAGAGTAGGTAAGGGACATCTGCCTACATTAAACATGTAAATGAGGAAAAGTGATACCAGTAATAATAAATAATTAATAGAACTGGAGTCGTGATAAGTGTTATAAAATCTCAAAAATTAAGTTTTAATTAGAGCAAAATTTATTAAAAAAAATAATAAATAAATAGCATTGTTTCTTATTAAATCAATAAACAACTAATTAATCAAGATATTGAAAAAAAAAAAGATTTAGTGGTCAGTCTCTGATCCCTAGATATGCTCAGGGTACATTGCTTGGAAAAGTTGAAATATGAAATCCATCTAAGTCAAGCAAAGAAAGACAATTAACAATATAATATAAAGAAGAAGAAATCTAATTTTCAAGTGAGGAACAGGATTTCAGGTGTGGCTTTTTTGATTTTCATTAGTGGGTGTACTAAGCCTTAAACTAAGCAAGCATGTCAGCCAGAATTTTGACAGAGAAAGTTGTAGAAAAGGCTAATAGATGTTGTTGTGCGCTAAGGGGTGCCTATGACCATATTACAAGAAACCCTTTTCCCTACCAAACTTACATGGATTGATATCAAGAAAAAAAGAAAAGAAAAGATCAAGAGTATGTTTGAGACTGCAGATAGGAGTGCGTTTTTTTAGAATTTTTTATTAATTAAGTTTTATTATTTTTTATAAATTATTTTTTCAAACTTGTCTTTGAAAAAAAATTAATTTATCTTTTGTTTAAAAACAATTTTAAAAAGTAATTTTAATAAAATATAAAAAATTTTATTAAAAAGTTTTTTTTTTTTTAGAATTTTTTATTAATTAAGTTTTATTATTTTTTATAAATTATTTTTTCAAACTTGTCTTTGAAAAAAAATTAATTTATCTTTTGTTTAAAAACAATTTTAAAAAGTAATTTTAATAAAATATAAAAAATTTTATTAAAAAGTTTTTTTTTTTTTTCCAAACACGGTCTATGTATATACCCACACTAACCGGAGAGCACTTTGTGTAAATGATTAGTCCTTCATAGACACATTCCATTTTTCATATTTATAATTAATTAATTGTAAAAAATAAATTTCTAAGTAAATATCGACTATTTATGCAACCAGGTGAATAAAATGATTGCCTGCTCTCTGTTGTTAAAGACTGGCATATGATGATATTTTGCACTGTTGCTTTAGAATTCCTATATGATTCGTGCAGTAAAAACAGATTGTCATTGCTGTTCTTTGTACGATGGCATTTTACAAACAGACAGATTGAACAAATCATTAGCCACAAGAATCATTATTACATTCAGGAAAACAGAAACTTCACTTTGTAGAACTTTTCAAGAAACACCGACTTCAATTTCTGGATCTGATCTATTACATTAATGCAAGGATTCTATTTCCAATCCCCATTCTGTTTTTACATCCTTCATAAAATTTAGTTAATTAAATTATTTATATATTTTAAGTAAATTATATTTTTCACTTTTATAACTTACGTACAATCCTTTTGATATCTAAATTTACAATCTCTTCTTTCTTAATAAGTTATTTTTTTATATCTTTAAAAAGTTTCTCATAGAAAAATAAAAAAATTTGGAGATTAATACACATATCAATGAAAAAAACATATAAGAATATAATTTTTTAGACAATAAATATATATAATATTTTATTTTTTAATTTATTTTGTATACTTGCAGTTAGTGAATTAAAAGATTTAAACTTGATAAATATGAGACTATTAAAAAATTTATAATTTGAAGATAAATTAAATCAAAATATAATTTAAAAAGCATTAATTAAAATTTATTATTTTAATTAATTAGTATTAGAGAAAAATAAAAATATCAGTCTAACTATGAGAATGGTTGAATAAAAAGTTACAAGAGTAAAAAAAGAAAAGAGGTCGTTGTGAGAAGGGGCTGTGACAAAAAAAAAAGAGTATAAAGAAAAAAGGGAGGGTTTGAAATAGAATTCCTCGTAAAGCAATTAATGAGTACACTCCGGGCCACTTCCATCCGGACCTACTTTGGGCTTTACGGAGAAACGATATTCAGCTCAATGGGCTTATTTTGGGCTCATCGGTCATTTCCATGTTTATATTAAAAAAACGTAAAAAAATATTTTATATTTATCCATTGTTGCCCTCATTATTTTTTTATCAAAAAAAAAATTAAATGGTAAATTTATAAATAAAAAAAAAAAGATATCTTTCATATTAATCTTTTTTTTTGCCCAATTCTTTCATAATAATCTACTAAAAATAATTTATCTATTGAACAAAAATTCAATTTTGATTTCATACTCAAAAAAAAATTTATTCATTAAGCAATAAAAAATTGATGTGGAAATCAATTTATCAACAAGTATATTCCTCATTCTTTTGTCTCTAAGATCATAACGAAACATATTTTATATTTTCTGGATTTTCAAGCCTAAATTATTTGTTTTTTCGCTTTTATAGTCGATATTTTAATAAAAACTATATTATTATTTTCTTTTACAAGCATTTGTAATTAGAGGAAATTGGACAACAAGCCCCCTGGATAATTTCTCTTTTTTAAAAAAAAAAAATATTGACACATATGAGTTAGGAATATGACATACTATTTTACAAAATCATAATAATTTTATAAAAATATAGTAACTTATATATTTCATAAACGATATGAGATATCGATATACGATAACTTTATTCTTAATAAATGATTGTGCAATATAAGGTCAAATGAATCTCTTATTACAGAGAGAGAGAAGGCCAAAGCCGCCTTATTTTATTGCTTGAATTAGATAATCTAATTGAAATGATAGCAAAACCAAAATAATAGGGATGCAAAATCCGATTTGTCTCAATGAAAAATCTATCCTACTATAATGAGGATAAAGAGGAAATTGTCTTCTCGGTCTATCCCACTCCGATTCCACAAAATTAATATATATATATATATATATATATATATATATATATATATATATATATATATATATATATATATATATATATATATATATATATATATATATTGAGTATTTAATTATATTATTTTTTTTAAATATTAATTAATAATATATAAAATTTAATATAAATATAAATAATATTTTATTAAAATATATAAATTATAAAATTTTAACATTTATAAAATTATAAAAATATAAATATGAGATCCTAGCCCCGTGTCGCATTCGTCCCAAACTCAATTTATTCCGCGCTATTTTTATTTTGACTGTTTATGAGCTTAAAACTCGTTCAACGCTGCTCATTGCGATTCCGACAAAATAAGAAAACTTTTCTCATTATAATTGAGCTGGCTGATAGGTATATATGCTTCGTTTCAATTATTTTTGTCTCTGTCCATTGGCAATCTAGTTGACCCATTTGACATGTGAACATATTATCTTTGTGTCTAGATTAAGAGCATTTGCAAGCCGAAAACTTTAACATGGGATGAAAAATAGGGGGTGGCAGGTTCAACCCCCTGTGTGTCTGTCTTGTTGATATTAAATTGTAATATCTGATATAATTATCAATTTGATACTTAACATGATATTTGCATTATATTATATATAATACCCCATGACAAAAAAAATAGTCAATGAAAAAGATGCTTTCAAAGCATCGCCGCATCAGTCTCTTCAGCATTCCCACTGATTTGCAAGGCCTTATTGGTAAGGATAGGATTATAGTTTTACCTCATCTTTTATGCAACCCTTCTGCAGACTAGTGAATCATGTCAAGTCCAGAGACATTGCAAGATCATTTACTTTTTTGCCCTGCAAGTCATCTGTCAGCATACATCAAAGAAATTTTTGGAAATACCAGTTTTATATTTGACTACAATACCTTCATTTGCTTCAATATTCATTGTTTTACCTTACAATCTTGAGATTTCCCCGATAAGTTTTAAATTCACACATTAAAGGGCATAAATTCGATCAACTTCTGAATTGGAGAAGTCGGAGTGTTGCCATGAGTTCGATCCACTCCTTCGTGCATGCTTCTCCCTCTTCCTCATTGAGCGAGTCCTCGTGGACTTCACCACATAGTAGGTCATTGTGCCAAGAACCCCAGCCATTATTACTCCCCCCACAACAGTAACCAAAATAGCAGCCCACTCATGTTTCCGGCCAACCACTATATAAGACGAGGCTATAAATGCAACTGAAGTGCACACAGACGCCAACCACATTAATTTGTTAATCACCCCCACTACCCGTCTCTCTGCTTTTGTCTCACCTCTGACCAGTGTAATTTGGACCACGACCACAGCCAATGATGTAAAGAGTGCAATAGCATTAAAGATGAAGAAAATTTTGAAAGAAGTATGGCCCACCACCACTGCCATCCCACTATCTTTATCCCCACCGGGTACAGTAAAGATGGCTGCAAAGGCAACTGTGGCAAATAGGACAGCCACCACCGTCACTGAGTTAGTAGCATTGTTGACACCTTCACGGTGTAGTTTCCTGAGCTCTTTAGAAATATTATGGACATTCTTGTTAGTCTTTCTGGTTTGTTCAAGCTGGGTGTGAACATCTTTCTTAATTTGTGTCACAGTTTTCCTCAATTCATCCCTTGGTTGGTTGAGTTCATTAGCTCTAACAGCACCACAGCGACAAAGGCAGTCTTTTATCTCTGATGATTCTTCTGAGAGGGTAAGCTCTTCTGCAATGTCAAGAGCCGTCTTATGGTCTCTCGTCAGTGCATTGACGTTTGTGTCCGGAAGTGATAACAACTCATTCACTATCTGGAAGGAAAAATGAAGATTCAAACCTAAGATATTACTGAACTACCAGAAACCAGCCAAATATATCTTAAAGGTCCATGGAAAACTTAGAACAGAGAAATGTATAAAACCTTGATAATATCAAGAACAAAACTAAAAATCAAAATCAAAGTCTAGCAGGATGTAGACTTATAGTTATAAAAGAAGGAAAATGATTGGTATACCTCCACCCGCTTCTTCCTAGTTGCCACATGTAATGCTGTGTTACCAAATTTGTCTGGAAGCATCACAATAGCAGCATCTGCCCCCAGAAGCAATTTGACTACTTCACAGCTTTGCCCTTTTACAGCCATATGCAATGCAGTCTGCCCCTTCTTGTCAGTCCTTCGTGCCAGCTGCGGATCCTTGTTGAGCAATGCATTTACAACATCTACATGACCCTGTCGGGCAGCTAAATGCAATGCATTTTTTCCATTGGATCTTGAAATCTCTAACAAGCTACCATTCTTTGACAGCAATTCAATCACTACTGCAGTATGCCCTCTTGTAGCTGCAGATACAAGAGGGGTTGCATTTGATGGGCCATATGTTTGGCTCAAGCTTGGGTCATGATCTAATAGCACTTGCACAATGGCTGCAATAAAAGAATCATCAGGAGTGCTTTTCTAGTTTGCATCAAACATAGTTAACAATAGGAACATCCAAAATCTAGTATTCATCCTAGCACTCAAATTTTTTACTACTTGCACTGTGACCAAACTGGCCCTAGTTGCTCTTTGGGATAGAGTGGAAGATGGAAAGAGATTGTCAAAATGGACGATAGAAATCCTTATAAAACTAAAGCCTTACTAGTGTAAATACAACCTTGCAGTTGGAAAACCACCTTTGCCCATTCATCATCTTTCAAAATAACTTTATCCTGTTTTTCGGGTGATTTAAAACTAAACCAAAGTCATTATTTGCTATAATCATGATTCGTAACTCATTTGGTAGGATGACTAGATGACCAAAGGCAATGCCCCCGGCACAATTACTTGAGCATGTTTGATCGGTACTTTCCCAAGTCAATGACAAGAAAGCTCTCTCATTTTTATTTCCTTTTCTTTTCTATTTTCTTAGGGTCCATACTCCAGAAAGCTAGCACCATGAACATGATGATATAGGAATCATGGATCTAAACTACTGATCTTATACTATCAAGTACACTGCTGCAAGAAACAAAATATTTGATACTATGATTTTCATCCAAGTGCGCCTGGCAGTTGCTAAATACATCAATTCAAGAAGTTCAGACTTGTTCATGTAAGATCTAACACTTAGATTCTTCTCACTGATTCACCAAAATAGATAAGCAACCAAGCCGAAAGCCCATTATTTATACTTCATAATTTATCATGAACAACACTGATTATACAAATGTAAGATGCTTTAATTCACATATTCCTCCAAAATTGATTTGTTGTTTTATTTATAGACTAAATACTAAGTCAAGATCAATCACTTCAGAATAGAAAACGAAAAACTGAAGAACATTACCATGGTGTCCTTGCATAGCAGCAATATGCAATGGATCAAAGCCTGATCTATTCTTCCTTGTAATGCATTCTTTACTCGAATACTTTAACAACTCCTTTACCACCTCAAGGTGCCCTTTATCTGCAGCAGTAAACAATGCAGTCTCTCCCAACTCATTGACTTCATTCACCACTGATGCTCTTATTTCTGCAACCTCCGTTTCAAATTCTTCCCCGCTTAAAGTCCCTGCCAGCTGTGAATGAATATCATTAAGAATCTGCCTTACAGCAGCCAAATCACCATGCTGAGCAGCCAAGTGCAGCTCGGTGTCGTTATGACGTCCAGTCACTTGTTTTACATACTTCTTTTTCCCAGCTTGATCAATCCTTTTTCCAGAGTTGGATAAAACTAAGGCTGGAGCTGATGATGTTGAGGATGGTGATGGTGTTGGGGAAGGTTCTGCAAGAGGGTTTTGGCTTTTTTGCGGAGGCATTAATCCCTTCTCTAAGTCCCTCTCTCCCCCTACACAATCCATCAATCAAACAACTACTTTATAACAGAAATGATAATAACTTAACTAAAGAATGCCTTCTTTAAAATTTTTCTTTCTTTATCTTTATTTTGTTTCAACAGATCCTTTTAAATTTCTATCAGAATTTATATCAGATACTGTATTAGATTCATAATAACATTCTAAGCAAATTGCCAAATTTTTCTAGTACCATTTTCCTTAAATCCAAACAGATTTAAAACTAATAAAAAGACAAACCAAACAAAAAAGAATCATCAAAAAGCAACAAGTGATTTATCATACAAAGATTAATAATTCTGCAACCCATCTGTTCATTGGAATTAAAAAAATCTTCAAAAAAAAAAAGTGAAGTTTCTTACTTCTAACTTATAATCACAGCAAGAATCAAAATAATAGGAATTATAGATACTCTCCTCTCCAAGATTCACTAACAAAACAAAAAAAAACAAAGCCTAAAACTAAAACTAAAGCATTATTATTCAAGAAAAAGAAAAAATCTCCAAAACCCAATACATAACAAGAAACAAAGATTTAAAAAGAATCGATCTTGATCTTGAAAAACAGTAAAAGTAGCTACCTTCATCAATTGGGGAGGCCATTATTTCTTGAAATTTTGCTGGTTGATGAACAAAACTAAAAGCTAACAAGTCATCAAATGGAAGATAGAAAGAGAAAGAGAGAATCGTGATAAGATACAAAAGATGAAAGACGACAAAACGAAAGGGGAGAAGGTAAGATGGTGCAGAGAAAGAGTGGAATTTTTATTTATGCATTTATTTATTGGTTTCCACAATTATTCTATCCCTTTTCAAGTCTACTTTTTTTATCTTCGCGGTGGCTAACCATTTTTGTATTTGTTACTTCCACTCCTATTTGAATATTAAGCTCTTGCCAGTAAGTTTCTTTATAATTATTGGAGTCTTACTTACAGTGATTGATGATGATTTTGCATAATGAGTTATTTTATTAATTTTTTTTATTTTACAAAAAAATATTATATACATCACAAAATTATTTTTATAAAGTTGGATATCATACAAATAAATTATAAATATATTATAAATATAACTAAATTAAACATGATTTCAGATTTTTTTAAATAAAAAATATTTAAAAGGAACATATAGATAATTTTTTCCCGATTATAAATTTATTGTATAGAAAAATATACACGTACCACTAAATTATATTTTATTAATGCAACATTATTAATTATAATATATCTTATTTCTATTGAATTAGTATATAAATAATATTATATCATTAATTAACGTATTTTATTTTTATCAAATTTATATAATTAAAGTGGTAAAATTAATCCACCTAAAATTTTCTCGTTTATTAGAGACCATTAAGCAGAAATCTGCTCCCTTTCAAATTTTACAGTATAAAACAACATTTCAAATTGCTTATTCTTGGATAAGTTTAGATCTCACTTTTTTTTTTGAAGAATTTAGATCTCACTTAATATTGTATTAGTATTACAGTAACATTTTACCATTTCTTAAGGTAGTGTTGGGAAATGGATGAAAATCGAAAGGAAAGAAAAAAAAAGAGAAAAATGCTTTAAAATTTGTGAACTTTAATTTTTTTTAATATTTTGACAGAAAAATCAAAGCATTTTCCATCCGTTTTTCTTTCATTTTGGTAAGAAAATAAGTGAAAAATACATTAAAATTTATATCAAAATATTAAAAAAATTAAAATTCATAAATTTCTAGACATTTTTCATCCTCCCTTATTTTTTACTCATTTCCCAAACATACTCTAAAATAATGTAAAGCAGTGACTCATTGAGAAGTAGAGACAGATGATGAATGTCAAGGACCAGTACTAGGCCCACCATATTCATTCAGTCCAAACTTTTTTTTTTTTTCCAATTGCAATAAGATTATATATGATTTTTTATTTTAAGAAAAGAAGGTAAGTGTATATTGAGGACAAAGTTTAGTGGAATGACTTTTCCCTACTAATTACTTTAATGACTATAGGTGGGAAAAAAAGAAAAAATTCATTTTCTTTTTTTAAAGTAGACTATTATACTATGTCAAATGCCGATATTGTCTAATACATAAAACATATTCTCACTACATAATATGATATCAACCCTACATATTTTCATACATAAAGGAAGTCGTACTCTCCTTCTAAATAATAATTTTAAAAATTATATATATCACCTTGTCAATTAAAAAATCTATAAAAAAAAATATTCATTTATGATACATTTAATCCAATTCTATTTAAAATAATTTTAGTATCATTATCACCAAAATTACATAGAAATGAAAACAAAAAATGAGGAAATGTGAAAATAGAAATATAGAAATGACAATTTTTAAACGCATGGGACATAAAATATAGAGAAAATGCATAAATATAAAAAATATAAGAGTATATATATATATATACATAGAAGGGGGAAAATATATTTACATAAGAGCCTCTCACTAATTTTTTTTTAATTATGCATTCATGATATGCAATATGGTCATTTATTAATTAAATAATATAATTATCTAATTATATTTAATTTATATAATAAATGATGAATTCAATTAGAATAAAATAATAATAAAATAATAATTATTTGATATATAATTAATTATATTTAATATCTAATTATAATTAATTTAAAAAAGAAAAGTGAATTCAATTAGAATAAGAAAAGAATAAAATAATTATTATTTATTATATAATTAGTTATATTTAACATCTAATT
This sequence comes from Reutealis trisperma, assembly GCA_947687605.1. Lineage (NCBI taxonomy): Eukaryota > Viridiplantae > Streptophyta > Magnoliopsida > Malpighiales > Euphorbiaceae > Reutealis > Reutealis trisperma. The sequence continues at coordinate 1,791,529 of CANTUT010000008.1, forward strand.
ATATTTAATTTAGATAAGAAAAATAATGAATTTAATTAGAATAAGAAAATAATAAAATAATTATTATTAATTAATTAATTAATTATATTACAAATTTATAATTATATAGTTATTATAATTTAATAATTTAATTATCTAATTTAATTTAAATAAAAAATAAATTTAATTAGAATAAGGAGAGAATAAAATAATTATTATTTAATATATAGTTAATTATATTTAATTCAAAAAAAGAATTCAATTAGAATAATTTATATTTTTTAAATTTTTTCAAATATTTAGAAACTAAATAAATTCTTTTGATTTTGATTATTCAAATATTAATAAGTTAGAGAAAATTTAATTTAACTTTCATTTTGTAAATTATTACTTTATCACATTATAAATCTTAAAATTAGTTGTTTTAACTATTAGTAATAATTTGTAAATTAGAAAAATTACTTTTATTTTTACAAGAAAACGCAACAGATAAAGAAGTTACACTAATTGAGAGTTCATTTAACAACAATGAGCAAAATCATTTTTTCAAATATTTAGAAGCTAGATAAATTCTTTTAACTTTGATTATTTAAATATTAACAAGTTAGAGATATTATAATTTGACTTTCATTTTGTAAATTATTACTTTGTCCCATTATAAATTTTAAAATTAGTTGTTTTAACTATTAGTGATAATTTATAGATTATAAAAATTACTTTTGATTCTATAAGAAAACGCAATAAAAAAAAGATGTATTAATTGAGAGTTCATTTAATAATAATAAACAAAATCCTATTATTTTATTATTAAGCGTCAAAATTTCTATTTATAATGGTATATTCTTCTAAAAAAATCAATTAATTTGTAATTCTATAAACATTTAAATTTATTTAAAATTTTCATATAGTATAAATTTAAAATTATTTTGTGTCATCATTATAATTGTATTAAATATGCACGATTATACAATTTAGATAATATTTATTGTATGTAATTATATTTTCATTGAATGTTTATATTTTTTATATGAAAATTTAACTTAACTTGGATTCAACAACTAAAATAAATTTAATAATTAAATTATATAAATATTGCTCAATAATAATCTTAAAAATCGACCAATAAGATTTCGGTCTAATTATATTTATTTGAAAAATTTTATATTATTTTATACTTAAATAACAAAATACTAGTTATTAAAATTTTAATGAGGAAAAAGTAAAAGTTTAGAATAAATATTTATATTTCTAACAAGTTTTAACGATTTGTAATGGAGATTATTGAGCGAAACACGTCAATAAAAAAATCTAGTATATATATATATGTGTGTGTATGTCTAATATCTAATTATTCCTTATATAATGGATAATGATAAGGATAATAATTTCTTATAAAACTCTCGTTCCGTCCCATAAAAATATGCCTACTTTGTCTTTCACATGGATTAAAAAAATATGATTAATGTAATTAAATCAATAAAATTTACTAATATTTTTCTAATATACTCTTTTATTAATATTAAATGACATATTAAAATATTAAATAAGAGCATATTAAAAAATTAACAAATTAATTACTCTAATGAAAAGAAAAGTAAACTATAATTTAGGACAAGTGAAAAAAAAAAGTACAGTTATTATTATGAAATAGAGGGAACATCAATTATCAATTAGAAAGAAATTATCAATTAAAAAGAGAATACAAAGACTAACTATTTAAATTTAAGTTTTGGAAATTTTCAAACTATTGAATAATTAAATTTTATATAGACATATCACAAATTTTATTCATATGTATAATAATGTGGAAAAATGATACATGCAAATAATGACATTCTTAATATGATTAAAAGTTTATATGACATATCAACTAAGATCAGATATACATATATATATGAATATAAGAAAAATATTCAAAATATTTAACTCGTTTTTAGGGCGTCGGCTCAGATGGGTACACCCCCTTCAAAAATAAGTCTATGCCGCATAAAACAAGCAGCACACGGTAATCTTTAGTAAAAGGCGAAAGAATAATTCGCTTAGTGCCTATTGTGCAGCTCCGTTGACCGTTTCATCTGACCCTTCATTATATACACGTACCAAGCGTTGTGTTCGTCACCACTACCTCGATGTGGGACGTACAAGTAAACAACTAAACAATAGTAATGCTCACGACTCCTTCAACTACCATTACATAACTTTACGTAACAAACACAATTTTAGAATATGCTAGCAAAGAAGCCTAAGCCTATATTATTAATTTGATGCGAAACAGTCGTATATTTTGCTTTGTTTGAGGCTCTGAGCAACAAACTAAATTAAATATTTATTTCATCTTTAACTTTTCCTTTTAATTAGTCTAGTATAAAATTAATCAAAATGTAAATGAAACTATTATACTATATCAAATGACGATATTGTCTACTACATAAAACATTTTCTCACTACACAATATGATATCAAACCCTACATATTTTCGTACATAGAGGGAGTCATACTCTCCTTCTACATAATAATTTTAAAAATTATATATATGACCTCGTTAGTTAGAAAATCTATAAAAAAAAATTCATTTATGATACATATGATCCAATTCTATTTAAAATAATTTTGATATCATTATCACCTAAATTACATAGAAATGAAAACAGAAAATGAAGAAATGGGAAAATAGAAATATAAAAATGACAATTTCTAAACATATAGGACATAAAAAGTAGAGGAAACGCATAAATATAAAAAATATAAAAGTATATATAAATAAATAAATATATATATACACACACAAGGGAGGAGAAAGCACATTTACGTAAGAGTCTCTCACTAAATTCTTTTTAATTATGCATTCATGTTAGGCAATATGGTCACTTATTAATTCAATAATATAATTATCTAATTATATTTAATTTATATAATAAATGATGAATTCAATTAGAATAAGAAAATAATAAAATAATAATTATTTAATATATAATTAATTATATTTAATATCTAATTATAATTAATTTAAAAAAAGTGAATTCAATTAGAATATGAAAATAATAAAATAATTATTATTTAATATATAATTAATTATATTTAATATCTAATTATATTTAATTTAGATAAGAAAAATAATGAATTTAATTAGAATAAGAAAAAAATAAAATAATTATTATTTAATAAGTAATTAATTATATTACAAATTTATAATTATATAGTTATTATAATTTAATAATTTAATTTAAATAAAAATGAATTTAATTAGAATAAGGAGAGAATAAATGAATTTAATTAGAATAAGGAGAGAATAAAATAATTATTATTTAATATATAGTTAATTATATTTAATTCAAAAAAAAAGAATTCAATTAGAATAATTTATATTTTTTAAATTTTTTCAAATATTTAGAAGCTAGAGAAATTTTTTACTTTGATTATTTGAATGTTTACAAGATAAAGAAATTCTAATTTGATTTTCATTCTGTAAATTATTAATTTATCCCATTATAAATTTTAAAATTAGTTGTTTTAACTACTAGTAATAATTTGTAAATTATAAAAATTATTTTTGATTATATAAGAAAACGCAGCAGAAAAAAGTTATACTAATTGAAAGTTCATTTAACAACAATAAGTAAAATCATTTTTTTCAAATATTTAGAAGCTAAATAAATTCTTTTAACTTTGATTATTTAAATATTAACAAGTTAGAGAAATTATAATTTGACTTTCATTTTGCAAATTATTATTTTGTCCTATTATAAATTTTAAAATTAGTTATTTTAATAGTAATAATTTGTAAATTATAAAAATTACTTTTGGCTATATAAGAAGACGCAACAAAAAAAAGATACACTAATTAACAGTTCATTTAATAACAATGAGCAAAATCCTATTATTTTATTATTAAGTGTCAAAATTTCTATTTATAATAGTATATTCTTCTAAAAAAAATCAATTTATTTGTGGTTCTATAAACATTTATATTTATTTAAAATTTTCATTACGTTTGTATATAGCATAAATCTATAATTATTTTGTGTCATCATTCTAATTGTATTAAATATACATGATTATACAATTTAGATAATATTTATTGTATATAATTATATTTTCATTAAATTTTTATATTTTTATATGAAAATTTAACTTAAGTTGGATTCAACAACTAAAATGAATTTAATAATCATAAATATTATTCTATGATAATTTAAAAAGTCGACTAATAAGATTTCGGCTTCATTATATTTATTTGAAAAATTTTATATTATTTTATACTTAAGTAATAAAATACTGGTCATTAAAATTTTAATAAGGAAAAAGTAAAAGCTTAGAATAAATATTCATATTTCTAATGAGTTTTAATAATTCGTAATAAAGATTAACGTGCGAAGCATGTTATAAAAAAATCTAGTATATATATATTTGTGTGTAATCTCTAACTATTCCTTATATAATGGATAATGATAAGGATAAGAATTCCTTAAAAAAAATACTTATTATGTCCCATAAAAATATACCTATTTTAACTTTTACATAAATTAAAAAAATAATTAATGTAGCTAAATCAATAAATTTTTCTAATATTTTTCTAACATACTATTTCATTAATATTAAATGATATATTAAAATATTAAAAATAACAAATTAATTATTCCATTGAAAAGAAAAATAGACTATAATTTAAGACAAATGAAAAAAAAAAAAGAAACAATATAGAGACTAACTACTTAAATTTAAATTTTGAATAGTTTCAAACTATTGAATAATTAAATTTTATATAGACAAATCACAGATTTTACTCATTCATATGTATAATAATGTGCAAAAAATATATTTAAAATAGATGCAAACAATGACAATTCTAACTAAGAAAAGATATAATCATATAAATATGATCAAAATATTTAACTCGTTTTTTAGGGCGTCCGCTCAGATGGGACACTCCATTAAAAAATAAGCCAATTCCGCACAAAACAACAGGCACACGGTATTCTTTAGTAAAAGGCGAAAGAATAATTCGCTTAGTGCCTACTGCGCGGCTCCATTGACTATTCTATCTGACCCTTCATTATATATACGTACCAAGCGTTGTGATCGTCACCAGCGTCTCGGTGTGGGATATACAAGTAAGCAACTATACGATAGTAATGCGCACGACTCCTTTAACTGCATTATATAACTTTACGTAACAAGCACAATTTTAGAATATGCTCGCAAGAGGCCTAAGCCTATTTTATTAATTTGATCCGAAACATTCGTATATTTTGCATTGTTTGAGGCTCTGAGCAACAAAATAAATTAAATATTTATTTCATCTTTAACTTTTCCTTTTAATTAGTCTAGTATAAAATTAATCAAAATGTAAAGAAAAAAATTAAATGTATTTGACATAATGAAATATATGTAGAATCATTTATTTATTTTTCTATAATATTTTGTTATATTACTGAAACTAAATAACATCTAGCCTTGTAATAATTGTGATTTGTGAAATGGATTGAGGTTTCAGAAAAGTTCTATATATCTCTATCAAATGTTCATAATATTGATGTTAATAAGCTATAGCACATGAATGTTGGTATGAATAACATCCTTTGTCTTATATCTTCTCATTTTTTAAATTAGCAAAACAAAATTCACATTTACTCCCTCCATCCATTTATAATTTGATTTAATTAAGAAAAAATGACATTAATTAGACTAAATTTTTAGGAAAAAATATTAAATCTAGAAAAACTCAAATTGAATGGATTAATTAATCTCTTACTCTAACTATTTCTTATATAATGGATAATGATAAGGATAAAGATGAGAATTCCTCATAAAAATACTCATTCTGTCCTATAAAAATAGGTCTACATTGACTTTTATACAAATTAAAAATATATATATAATTAATGTAGTTAAATCAATAAATTTTACTAATATTTTCATAATCAATAAAGTTTCTTAGATCAATTTGATCTAGATTAATAGAGGTAAATTAGACATTTTTATTATTTCACATAGGACAATTTTGTTATTTCAATGTTGTAGTAAAAATATATTGTTAATAATATCCTTGATGAAAAATTAGAAATTTCTGATTTGAAATTTGAATTTTTAATATCTCTTTTACTTAATACACTTTGAAACTTACAAATACCATTAATGAATAATTGCATTAATACTTTGAAATTTACAATTTACTTATTAGAAATGAAAACAATTGATAAATTTTAGTTATTCATCTTTAATGATAAATTTTGCATACTATTTTACGTTTACTAGTATAATTTTTAATAACATGTTATTTATATTTTTTTTGCCCTCCTCTTAATTAATTTCTCTACCAATAATATAAATTGGCAACAAATTACCAATATACATATATATTCTATATTTCCATATTTTATGTTAATACATTGCTTAATTTAAAATTTTTATTATTATGCAAAACAATGTAACATCATGAATCTTTCATACTAAAATCTAATTAAAAAAATCAGAAAATTGCAAGGCTTGTGTCGTGACTTAATGTATCGTTTTGCAATTATATTCACTATAATTTTTTTTTATAACATGTTATTTTATTTTTTTGGCCATCTTTTTAATTTCTATATCAATAATACAAATTAACAATAAATTACCCAATTAAAGAAGGACTTTTAAACTTCAAATTTAAATAAAATTCAAAAAAAGTGAAAAAAAATAATATAGTTAGAAGTGTTAAATGGGTGAGTTGTTTTGGGTGGTATGTCACCCATTTAACCAATATTAAAAGATTGTTATATCAAAATTTAGTTATAATCTCTGTTATAATTATAAATAATAACAATAAAGAATTGACTAGATTTATATAGAATGTTATGTGGCGCTATTACTTGCAGTTTAACTGAGTCAAAGCCTAATTGATAAAGCGTAACACTTGATTTATATAAAATATTATGTGATACTATTACTATTAGGTTAATTGAATCAGAATCTAATTAATGAAAAATAAGACTTAATAATATGATGTGGCACTATATTTTTTTTTAATTTATTCTAATCAAATTAGTCTAATTGATGAAAAATTGAAACTTGATTACATAGACATGATATGGCACTATTATTATTAGATTAATTAAATCAAAGTCCAATTAATAAAAAAATGAAACTTGATTAACGTAAAGAACATTAAGTGGTACTATTGATAATAGTTCAATATTAATTTAAATTTAATTGAATAATACTTAAATTTTAATGTATAATTATCATATTATAATTAATCATATGATAATGACACTATATATAGTCAATTGTTCAATATTAATCAAAATTCAATTTAATAATACTTAAATTTTATTGTATAATTATTACATATTATATTTTAATCATATGATAATCTGGACTATAGTTAATAGTTCAATATTAATTAAAATTTAATTAATAATACTTAGATTTTTATTGTATAATTATCATGTTATAATTTAATAATATCATAATGACACTATAGTCAATAATTTAATATTAACAATAAAGTAGTTGCAATTAATTTATATATCAAATTTCAATACTTAGAGAAAAATTTGTCCAAAACTCTTGGAGTAAAATTAGCTCCAATTTTCTCTCATTTTTTTTTTTATTATATATGGAGCTTTTTTGAGTGAGGTTATTTTTATAATTAAACTTTTAATAGTGAAGTATTTAATGCTATTAATCTAAATCAAATTGATTCAAATTGATAAAAATGCACATTAGAAGACTAACAAATTAATTATTTTATTGAAAAAAAAAGTACTTTATAGTTTTAGATACGTGAAAATGAAGGAAATATCAGTTATCAATTAGAAATAAATATAGAAAATAACTATTCAAATTTAAGTTTTGAATCTTTTCAAACTATTGAATAATTAAATTTTATTTAGACAAATCACAAATTTTATCCATTTGCATAATAATGTGCAAAAAAATATTTAAAATACATGCAAATAATGACAAGTCTGATAATAAAAATTTTATACCATATATTATATTAACTAAAAAAAGATCTCATACAAATACAAATATGAGAAAAACATTCAAAATATGTAACTCATTTTTTAGGGCGTCTACTCAGATGAGAACACCCCCTCCAAAAATGAACTTATGTCACATAAATACATCCAGCACACGGTATTTTTTAGTAAAAGGCAAAAGAATACTTCGCGTTGTGCCTATGGTCGGTCCATTGTCCTGCAATCGATCTGACCCTTCATTATATACACGTACCAAGGGTTGAGTTCGTCGTCTCTATCTCGATGTGGGACATACAGTAAACAACTACACAATAGTAATGGGCACGACTCAAACTACCATCCATGTCACAGTCATTATTAGTCAACTATATCGTCTCGTACTTTTTCATTCTATTTTGTGTATTATATTAAGCATTATATTGAGGATAAAATTGATTACGAGCAGGGCACTTGATGAAATTAATGTATTTAAAAAAATAAATTCAATAAATAGGTGAAATAAAAATAATTTTCTAAGATAGACTTATTTCAAAAAAAAAATTCTTAAATAGAGATAAAAATTTGTTGACCGGGTGACCAAAATTCTATGTAAATAACAAAAAAAAAAAAAAAAGGCAAAAATTGACTTAAAAAATCTGGCAAAATTCCTCCAAAAAATCTGGAGAAAACAAAAAAAAAAAATGGCCCAATTAGGCCAAAATTTGTTGTGGAAACTTGTAATCCGGCAAAAAATTTACTAGAATTTAACATTTTGAAAATATTTTTGGCAAAATACTCTGTTACACTTTAATTTTCACCCCACTTTCACATCAAACAAAACTCCCCTAATTTGAGAATTACTTTTACATTTACCTAATTTTGATATTTTCATTTTCAAAAGCATTAATTTAGTCAAATGTCCTTGAGCTCGAGCTCGAGTCAAATATCTTTAAGAGCAACTCGAACTTGAGCTCGAGCTCGAGCCAAGTATTAAACAGTTCAAACTTGAGTTCGAACTTGAGCAAATTTAACGAGCTTGAATTTAATCGAGTCGAGTTGAAGTCTAAACGAATAAAAAATTAATTGGGCATAATTAAGTTTTAAATAATACGAACTCGAGCTCAAGCTTGAGATCATCTCAAATTTGCTTCGGTCGGCTCACTTACTTAAATTTATCAAAATCTCAAATAGAGTAATGTATAAAGGGCAAAATGGTAATTATACAAAAGCTCGATTAGGTTCGTAAGCCTATCAAGCCAAGTATTAAATAACTCGAACTCGACTTGTCTAGCTACTCGAGTAGCTAGAGTTTGAGCTTGACTCAACTTACACCGAGTTGATTTTGAGTAATTTCCGAGTCAATTTTGAGTGGCTCGCGAGTTAACTCGACTCACTTACACTCTTAATACAGACTTGTATTACATTAATGAATAAAGAGTGATATATAACTCTATAAACATTGAGAGTCAAATAAACTTTTTTTTTTTAATTAAAGCGTTTGTTGGAGTTTTATTTTTTGAGATAACTCTTTACAATAAAAAATTTGACATATATAATGAGTGCATTGGAGATGCTCTAACAATAATAATATTAAGTTTGAATTCTACTCTATTAAAAAAAAATTGAGACTTAACTTAAATTATTGAATTTTTTATTTTAAAACTTGAATTTTATTCGAATAAATAATTGAAATATTCAAATACAATTTGACTAGATTCAATTATCATTAAAAATTATATTACTTAAACTACTCAAATTTTAATTTAATTTAAATTAAATATACGTATTTTATAAGTCTGTGAACTCTCAATTTTACACTCTCAGCATCTAACCATAACCTTAACATTTGTAGAATTTAACGTGTTGTGCGGAGCTATTATGGTAATCCTGCTAACCGGTTAGCGGGTGGGAGTTCAGGGGCAGCAAATTTTCCAAACATCCACCAGACATCCAAATTTTACAAATTTCATACCAACAATCAATCTCTAAAAAATAAAAAATAAAAAAAAAGAGAGAGAGAGAGAAACCTTAAAAAGCGTGTTGTACCACGTGGTGTGCGGCGCTGCGTCAGATTTGCGTGACACCGCATGGCCTTTTTGAGGCACACTGCAAAAGGATGATGCGGCGTCGCATAGGCCTGATGAGTGCCACATCAAGTCGTGGGTTTTATGCCCCCAGTGGACCCCACATACGTAAAATGACTCTTCTACCATTTTTTATCTAGTTTTCAGCCATTTTTTGACACTACTCTCATGGTCTTTTCACATCTTCATTACTTAAACTACTCTCAACCCTATTTGCCTATAAATAGGCTCTCCATTCCCTCATTTTTACACATCTCTTTAATTAGTATTGATGGTTATTTACTAATTCATCTGTTTTTCTCACTCCAACCACTCTCTAATTAATTAATTAATCTTTTTAATTAATTAATTATCTCACCCTAACCAAGTTAATTAATCTTTTTAATTAACTAAAACTATTTTTTTTAAATTAAAATTAATTAATTAATTAATCTTTTTAATTAATTAATTAATCATTTTTTTCAAAATCAAATTAATTATTTTTCTTAATCTATCTTTCATCCAAATTAATTAATTAATCTTTTTTTCCAAAATCGAATTAATCATTTTTCTTAGTCCACTTTTCATACAAATTAATTAATTAATCTTTTTAATTAATTAATCCTTCTATCATTTTCATCATATTAATAAGTTAATTAATCCTTTTAATTAATTAATTAATCTCCCAATCGATTTAGTCACCCGGTCCCGATAAAATGGAATTTCGATCTGGTAAAACCCTTCACCTACCAAAAGTCAAGATATCAGCCTTTTTTTCTCAAACCCAAATCAAATCAATCAATCTGATCAACCCATAAACCCCTCCACTTAATCATGGAACGAACTATGTGGGTTTTGATCCCCATTCAATGGAGTACGTAAGCACGTTTGGAATATAAATCCAAATCCTAATTAATTTTCTTTTTCCCAATTTTTTAATGTATTTTATGAATGTCACATTTTAATTTTCTTATTACACTCATATCATATTCATGCATATTACTTACAATTATCATTTTATAAATGTTACTCATGAAGTTTAATTTTCAAGTCAAATTAAACTTAACAGTCAAATTTAGATTATTTAAAACTAAAAACCTAATCTCCGAACTCAACCTATTTCAAGACTAGTGATTTTTATCATTAGGTAAATTAATTGCAAAATTAATAAATTGGAGTCAACTGAGTTTTTTCCTTTATTTTTTTAATTTAAAATAAATTAGGGTGACGACTCCTAAAATTATTTTAAAAATCAATCAAATCTGAACATGAGGGTTTCATTATGAGTCTAAATCCGAATGAGCATCCCGGTTTCCTCTAGTAGACCGAATTGATGCTCGGGCGATACCTCAAAAGTCAAATTTAAATAATTCATTAATAATTTAATTCATTTACACTCCTAATAAAGGATGACAATTTCACCCGTCTTGACTATAATGAGATAGGGTGAGTTTTTCAATTTAAATTTGAGTCGGATTTATGTTGAATAATAGTATATTATGACCTTGTTATATTTATATTATATTTATTTATTTATTTCAAATATTATATGTATTGAGAAAATAATACTAAATTTTTTTAAAAAGGAAAAATATAAAAAGAAATAAAAAAAACAAGCATACCCATCCTGTCACTCTTGAAAGAGAACGAGTGATGAGATGAATATTTTTATTTTAGAGTAAATTATTATTTAATTCATCAATTTTAATATAATTTACACTAAAAATTTTTTATTTTGAGAACTATTACACCTTTTAATTTTAATTTCGTCCAACGTCCGATCCCTCCATCCACTGTTTTAACAGATTCTATTGAAAAAATTAAAAGATAAAAAAAATAATTTTTGAAGACTTTTCCCTTTTCCCTTTTACCTCCACAACCACTCATATCCTTACCTTTCCCCTCTCTCTCTTTCCTTTACACCTCTCTCCACTCAGATCTCATCATCATCTCTCACCCTCTCTTCCTCTCTCAGTCGTCGTCTCTCTCGCTCTCTCCCCCTCACCGGCAACCAAAGAGTTGGTGCCAACCCAGCCAAGGAATCGACGAGTAGCATTGACAAGCAACCATCGAAGGACTTGAACAGTGAGCTCACAATGACTGATAATGGTGGAGCTCGATTTCGCAATCGTCGATGTTAGTGAGCTTGTTATTGGCACTAGAGTTCTCGATCAATGATTGATTAGTGATATAGCTGGCGGGGAAAGACCAAACAGAAACAACTTCGATGATGGACTTATACGACCCAAAATCGGGCTTTTGATTATTGAAGAAGGCAAAAGTTGATCTGCAGTCATTGATTTTGTCTGGCCAGTGAAAAGGAGTTGTAGCATCGCTGTTGGCTACTCCCATGAAATGCATATTCACCGTTCATGAACTGTTGGCTTGCTTTTTTTAATTTATTTTTCCTTTTCCTTTTCCTTTTGGATATTGAGTTATTGTTTTATTATTTTTTTAATTAGTTAATATTTGATGGAGTTCAATTGCAAATTAATGCTATAAAAAAAATCATTTATTTAATTACTGCTTAGAAATGCTCCATAGCCAATATGAAAAAATATCAATTAATAATTAAAAAATGAGAATTATAATAAATTTAATTAGAAGAAGTAATTAAAATAATAATCACTTTAAATTATAAGATGAAAGTGTGTGAATGTGTTAATTAGTTTAATATTTAAATTTTAGAGTAATTTCATTGAAGATGGAATTAGATATTTGAATTATTTTTTTTATGAGTTGAATGGAAAATTTAAGAATAATTAAATAGTATTTATATCTTTTCATAGATATTTAAAAGCAAAATGTATGGAATAATCAAAGTAATTAAAATTAATAAATGTATTCGTTAGTTTTTTAGAATAAAGAGACTTTAGTGTAAATTGATTATAAATCGGTGACTAAATAGTAATATAATTATGTGATTGGCCAATTCAGTAATAGAGTGTCCAGCTCCTAAATTATAAGTTAGAAATTTAATTTTTGACTTGAAAAGAAATATGAAATTGGACCAATCTTTCTAAAAGTGGGCCTTATTATAAATTAGTTTATCTATCTTTACAATGGCTCGAGAAAAATTCTCAAATCTAAGTAGTTGAGAGTGGGCCGAGTTAGATCGAGTTTGGACTCCAGCATTAAATTTCTAACTTTACCGCTAATTATTTGATGCCTTTTCGTGGTCTGGGCTTGTGCCCACAGGCTAGAGAGATTGTTTTTTAGAAAATTACACCTTTTACCCAAATTTTCATTTTCTTCATATTTACACCCTCTGCATAAAAGATTGATTTTTTTGCTAAATGCTTTTTTACTTTATATCTTGTTTTTTATGTTATACTTATTTTTTACTGTCACGTGTATTTTATGTATTTAACTTCTCTCTTTCTGTGCAATTTCTGGCCAAAAGAAAAACCAAACAAAAAAGCAAACCCATCTTCCATCTTTTGACTTTTGTTAACTTCTTTTTAAGCTTCTAACTCTCTCTACATCATTGCCAGTTGATTTTTTTTTTAATTTAAAATTAAAATAATTACTAATAATAATTAGATGGAGAAGGTAGAATCAAAGGAAGAAGCAGCTAGAGTTTTGCTTGGGATTGATGTTATTAAAATAATAGTGTTGCTTGGCTAAGTAGAAAGTTTTGTATTATGGGTAATTTTTTTTTTGGAAAAAATAAATTTCTTTATAATATTGCTGTTTGGCTAAGTGGAAATTGGGTAATCTCTCTCTTTTTTTTTTTTTTAAAAGGTTTTTTATAATATTGTTGTTTGGGCTTGGTAAGAGGAAAATTTCGTGAGTTTGGAAAATGTTTTCCTTTGTTGGGTTTTAGTTGGAGAGGCATTAATGGCTAAAACTGAGACTAATTAATATGGGTGAAGATGATAGTAGAAGTGAAGTACCTCACAAAGAAAGAGAGAGTTCTTGGTTGCTCTTAGACTGGGCATTAATTATAAAGTCTCTTTCTCTCTTTTTGTGTAAATTAATAGTTGACCTTAATATTCAGATTTGGGTTAGTACGTAAGGCTGCTTGAATATAAGTTTAATATACTTAGAATATACTATAAAGATACCTTTTATATACTCACAATAAACTTGGAGTAAACCATTTACTGTTACCTCCCCTTATGCCCTTCTTTTTATGTATTATGTTATAAAAATTATTTTAAAAATATAATAACTTGATAATTGCATTTAATTATATTTGACAAATAGTGATAGCTTTTTATTTTTACCTCTGATACTAGTTTCAAGTTCATATCTTAGTTTTCTGAATTCAACTATGTGCAATTAGAGAATTTTTATAATTAGTTAATGGTTGTTATAAGTGGCCAAAATCACTTATTAGATTCTATAATATATGTGTTCAGTCATCAAATCAACTTAATTACTTATTTCACCAATAATATATAGTAGGTGAAAAGAGCTAATAAATTATGGGAATGAAATTTTCTAATTTAAATATTTTTTTTGAATTTATTTATATTTTAATTTTAATTTTGTGGTGTAACTCAATTAAAAAAAAAAAAAAAAGAAGGAATGTTAATGATATTTTTTCAAAGAATGAAGTTGAGAGTGTTAAGTTTTAAAAAAAATGAAAGCATATATTTCTGTTATATACTTAAAGTATACCTAAAATATACGAGTTATAGATTTAATATATATCTAAAATATACTTGTTATATATTGAAGATATACTGTTTACTGAGAATTCTGAATTTTTTTTTTTGAATATAACGTTTTCATCTAATAAATACTCGATGTACTCTTATTATATACTTATATTTTTACAATACTCAATATCTAAAAATTTTCAAAGATATATATCATATAAACACAATATAAACATAAATTAATCAATTTTACTAAAATGAATACCTATGATATACTTATATATACCCTAGATATATTGTTTCTTAAATTTGCTGAAAAATAACATTGTTTCTGCAAGTTTTTTTTTTCATATAATCATTTTTTATTTTTATATTATTTTTTCAGTAGTGAGTTATTCATGTTTATGAAATAAATTGTTGATTTTTGAGTTAGTGACTTATACATGTCACATTTTTACATTTTTTTTTCTTTTGTTTACCTGTCACATTTTTCCTTTTCTTTCACTTACACATGTTACATTTTTATATTTTCTTTTTCTTTCACTCACACATGTCACTTTTTTTTCTTTCACCTATACATGTCATACTTTCCTTTTCTTTATAAAAATAAAAAATAGATAATAGGATAAACATTTAATTTATCCTAAAATTAATATATAAGGCTACTTGAATATAAGTTTAATATACTTAGACTATACTATGAAGATACCTTTTATATACTCACAATAAACTTGGGATAAACCATTTACTATTACTTCCCCTTATGCACTTCTTTTTATGTATTATGTTATAAAAATTATTTTAAAAATATAATAACTTGATAATTACATTTAATTATATTTGACAAATAGTGATAGCTTTTTATTTTTACCTCTAATACTAGTTTCAAGTTCATATCTTAGTTTTCTAAATTCAACTATGTGCAATTAGAGAATTTTTATAATTAATTAATGGTCGTTATAAGTGGCCAAATTCACTTATTAGATTCTATAATATATGTGTTCAGTCATCAAATCAACTTAATTACTTATTTCACCAATAATATATAGTAGGTGAAAAGAGCTAATAAATTATGGGAATGAAATTTTCTAATTTAAATATTTTTTTTAATTTATTTATATTTTAATTTTAATCTTGTGGTGAAACTCAATTAAAAAAAAAAAAAGAAGGAATGTTAATGATATTTTTTCAAAAAATAAAGTTGAGAGTATTAAGTCTCCAAAAAAGATGAAAGCATATATTTCTGTTATATACTTAAAGTATACCTAAAACATACGAGTTATAGATTTAATATATACCTAAAATATACTTGTTATATATTGAAGATATACTGTTTACTAAGAATTCTGAATTTTTTTTTCTGAATATAATGTTTTCATCTAATAAATACTCGATGTACTCTTATTATATACTTATATTTTTACAATACTCAATATCTGAAAATTTTCAAAGATATATATCATATAAAGACAATATAAACATAAATTAATCAATTTTACTAAAATGAATACCTATGATATCTTATATATATCTTGGATATATTGTTTCTTAAATTTGCTGAAAAATAACATTGTTTCTGCAAGTATTTTTTTTTTTTCATATAATCATTTTTTATTTTTATATTATTTTTTTAGTAGTGAATTATTCATGTTTATGAAATAAATTGTAGATTTTTGAGTTAGTGACTTATACATGTCACATTTTCACATTTTTCTTCTTTTGTTTACATGTCACATTTTTCCTTTTCTTTCACTTACACATGTTACATTTTTATATTTTCTTTTTCTTTCACTCACACATGTCACTTTTTTTTCTTTTACCTATACATGTCATACTTTTTTTTTCTTTATAAAAATAGAAAATAGATAATAGGATAAATATTTAATTTAACTCTCAAATTCTTATAAAATATTTATATATTCAAATTATTATTGTTGTCTATGCTTGATGATAATTGTTAAAAAAAAAAAAAACATTAATGATGCTCTTCAAAGAAGAATGTGAAGGGTGTTAAGTCATCAAGGAAGATAAAGCATCTATTTATGGTATATACTTAAGATATACGTACAATATACTAGTTATATATTTAAGATATATTGTTCACTATGAATACTAAAAACATTTATTATTTTTTAGAATATAATATTTTCTATATAATACATGCTTAATATATTCCAACTATTGAACAACAATAGAATTAATTGAAAGAGATATTACTTTTAATAATACATTTGTTACTGGGTTAATGAGTTTGGTTATAATTTTTAATATATAATTTTTGGTTGATTGAAAGTTGATTTGTGGTTGATTGTTAATTGATTGCAAATTGATTACAGGTTGATTGTTGATATTTTATGGTAGATTGTTAGTTTTTACATATTTTAGCATTAATATTTCTAAAATACTATAAATTAAAAAAGATAATGAAATAGCTTGTGAATTAGGTTGTTTTTAGAGGTGTGAGAAGAAAGAAGAATAGAGCAAGGAAAAATAGTTAACATATAGCCATTGATATCTTAGATTTTTGTTTCTCTATTGCAATCAACGGCCATCACCACTCCCGAGTATGAATTAAAGTACACCATCTCAAGGAAAATAATTACTCCCTCCGTTATAAAAAAAATGACCATTAAAAAAAATTATTATTTTTAAGGTAGTAATAGTTTTATCATAAATTGTCAAAAAGACTCCTATTAATTGTAATATAAATTAAGAAAATATTTCTCATATTTAAAAAATGAAAAGGTAAATTAGTTATTTTACCATATTTTTTTTATTAGGTTGCTAAATGGTCACTTATTTATGAATAAAACTAACTTTTTAATTACAACTTTTTTCAGAATGGAGGGAGTATGAATTAAACAAGAACAGTTTTTTAAAAAGATTAGAAAAAAATACTATTGAAATTGATGAAGATAAAAGCCATAACATTTAGGCAGCATTACGATGAAAATTACTAAAAATAAAATTTATGTAACTTATACTCTTTCCATTATGAAAAAAGTGGCTATTAAAAAAGTTAGTTTTGTTCATAAATAAGTGACAATTTAGCAACCTAATAAAAAAATATATGGTAAAATGACTAATTTACCCTTTCATTTCTCAAGTATAGGAGATATTTCATTAATTTATACTGCAATTAATAGAAATTTTTTTGACAATTTATGATAAAATAATTATTATTTTAAAAATAATGATTTTTTTTAATGACTATTCTTTTTATAATGGAATAATACTATGCACTTGGACTTTCTAAATGATGATGATAATAATAATAACAATAATAATAATAATTAGTTTGAATTATCATCTCTTCTCATGGGTGCTTAAAATAATCAAATAATGAATTAAATGCCCATCTCTTAAGATAATCACACTATCTGCCATTAACATCCTCCCAAATCTCAACAAATCTTGATTATGTTTATTAACTCTTCCTTTACCATTTCTCTACCTGCCAACGCACACTGAGAATGCAATAACAAATAGTAAGCTTATCAGACCAGTTAATAGGGCCCACTATAATCAAACGGCTAATTGCAATTGTTCACAAATGCCTTTTTTTTTTTTTTTTTTTTCTTGTCCTTCAACAGACAAATAGTACTTTTTTTTCTGCGACACCATATCTGTCACTTTTCCATCTCCCCCTTCCTAGAAATCAAACAAAAATTTATCGACTTTTCTTTGTCTATGTATCACTCTTCACTTCCCTATTTCTGATATGGCTCTCTCTGCGCATCACTCTAGCCTTTTTAATAATAATAATAATAATAATAAATTCTATCTTGAAGGAGCTGTTAAAGGCACCCTTAGAATATATTCTTTGAAAAATATGTGAAAAATAAAAGAAAAAGAAAAATGTCTTAAAATTTATAAATTTTAATTGTTTTAATATTTTGGCATAAGTTTTAAAATATTTTTCATCCATTTTCTTTTCAAAATGAGCAGAAAATACTTTGATTTTTGTGCTAAAATATTAAAAAAAATTAAAATTTATAAATTTCAAGATATTTTCCTCTCTTATTTTCTTTTATTTCATTTTCCACTCATTTTTCAAACACTATCTTAGAGAGGGGGAAAAAAAGATATTTTCTTCTTCGTTGCAAAAACAAAAGATTAAGGTTTTGATCGTTATGTAACTTCATCTTTGGGCTGATAGATTTGCAGTAATTTGGATAATCTCAAATCTTTGAATAATATAAACTTCAATGAAAGGGTATAATTTGGATAATCTCAAATCTTTGTATAATATAATCTCAAATCTCAAATCTTTGGATAATATCTTCAAAACCCACATGCAAAATTCATAATTTCTTCCAAAAATCCAAATCACAACAAAACTCAAACGCCACATCCAAATTTATATTTATGAAATATAAATTCCAAATTTAGAACAACTGAAGACAAAAATCCATGGAACTATATATATGAAATTCAAATTACTTGTAAAATAATTGAAGATTTGGGTTTTGGTCAATTGAGTACAGTAATATTCAAAAATCTACAAATCTTTGATTTTTTTTTTATATTTTTTGGTGTCGATGTACTTTTTAGAGTATTGTCCAAAGATTTTTGGAGTTAAATCTTGCAAAAGCTTGTGATTATAAATGAGATTTTAGAGAGTTATAGATTTTGTGCGGTGGAGCATATACAACTAATAAAAACAGCGTAAAGCGTATATAAGCTACAATTAGAAAGTTAGGGTATATTTATAAGTGTGATACTTTTTTTAAGCATTTTTATAGAAATTCTCTCTTTTTTTTTTTTTAAAAAAGAAAAGATTCTTATAACTAATTAAATAATATGAAAACCTCAAAAATAATAAAATTTTAATTATGTTTTTTTAATGGATATTTAATAAGTTGAAATAACATTATGATTTCTGTTCAAGGCAAGAATTAGGTTTAGTAAATTTGAAATATTTGAGGTATAAAAACAGGATTTACAAACATTTTTAATGATGGATGGAAAAAAGTCAATTTTGACTTACCATTAATCTTCTCCCTCCCTCTTCCTCTTTTAGTTCAATGGCTTTTGGCAATATTTGTAGAAGAAATTTTTTATGTAATTTTATTTAGGAACATATATGAAATTGAAGAATTTTTAGTTGTTGTTCTTGTTGTTTAATGAAATGGATTTCTCTGTATTTATTTATAATTTTTCTTGGATCAGAGAGCTTGTAAAGTCTATTAATGTGAACACCCCTTATAAATACTCTATAAACACTCCCTACCATCAGCAAGAAGAATAACAGAGAATGACCAATCACAATCATCAATAAATATTTCTTGGAGTTATTTAGTTATTTTTTTTTTTATCATTTTTTGTCGGTTGATTTTGATTAGCATGCATTTAACCGGGTTTTAGTAGAATTTTTGTTTTTATTTTTTTGTGGGTTTAAATTTAGATTTTTGAATTTTGAAATAGGGTTTTAATTTTAATTGTAGGATTTGATAGTTGTAATTTTTTTAAATTTTTTATGAATTAGATTATCCACCGGAAGATAATTTAAAAGACGCTTATCCACCACTTAAATGTATTGTATTGACAAAAAACATAAAAACATTTAATTCATGTTAGTAATTTTAAGTTGGTAACCAACTGAATCATGATTTTGCAATTTTTTAATAGGTTACGATATTTAATTGATATTTTTTAAGTTAAAACATTCAATGATTAATTTTGATAAGTTGTGACACTAAATTTTTAAGTTCAGTATAATTATAACATATTTAATAAATTAACGGTTAAAATTAGAATTAAATTGTATAATGACGAATAACAAAATATTTTATATATTATGATAAATTTTAATTATGAATAATTAATGAATTTAATATTACACAAAATATTTTAATAAAAATAATTATACATTTTAATTTGATTTATATTTAATTATGTGAATTTATATATATATTAAAATATTTAAAAATTAAAATAAAAATGTATATATTTTTTAATTAATAGTTAGTATTTTCTTTAATTATTTTAATTTCAATGACATATTTTACAACAAAAAAATAAATATAAAAATAAATTAAATGAGTGAAAAGTGAGAATTTTAGATCTATTTAGTTATAAAAAATAAAATCACTCTTTTCTAAAAAATTATTCAAAAAAAAATTAAAAAACAGAGTTTGATATTTATTTATAAAAATTTTTCAAATAAGAAAATAGAACTTCGATTTTTAAGTTTTCTAAAATTACATTAGCCTATGGGAAAACAGCGATGACATGTTTTCTAACTCTTCTTTTATACTACTGTGCAATATTTAAACTAGCAAATATCTTATTTATTTATTTATTTATTGATGACTATATGCGTATATATTTTTAAAACAATTAATAAATTAAAATACCTTGCACTAAAAGTTTTTTCTCCATATTTATTTATTCAAAAATTTGCTTATTACTGTATATATTGCACCAATTTGTAATGGCATATTATATAATCTTATAGTAAAGTATTACATACATTTTATGTTAGTTTTGAAATATCTTATTTTTTAATTTTATAATAATTTTCATAATTCTTATTGGATTTGATAAATGTATAATTTTAGATTGAAAAATATTTAATTTAAGTGATTAAATGGAAAAATTATTTATATATTATATATAACTTGTTAGTATTTTTAATAAAATATTATTTATTCAATGAAAAGAAGTTTAATAAAAAAAACCTAAAAATGAGAAAGAAAGCTTGAGAACTAGGATGAGATTTGGAAAATCAACATAAATTTCATATTTCTAGTTTTCCACTTAGAAAAGGAAAAATTGAAATTTTATCAAAATTTCTATTTTTTTCATTCAACTCATTTTTAAATTAATTTAATTAATTATTTTATCTAAAATAATTATTTCCTAACAAATTATTATCTCATTAAAAAAATAGATATAGATTAAAATACAAATAGCAATCTCCAAACTAATTATGTATCTCATATATATATATATATATATATATATATATATATATATATAGGGATATCATCGGGTCAGTTTTGTATAAATTAAAACTAAATCATCTTTTTAGATGAGTTCAAAAACACATTTTTACGTTTGATTTATACATTTAAAAATTATTTTATGGGTGTTAGTTTTGAGAATCGAACTCTGATAAATAATTAAATTAATCATTAGGATTAATTAAATTAATACTAAGCAATTAAACCCAAATCTTTAGTTGATTTTAATGATATTCCAAGAAACAAAAAGTTGTAATTAATAATGCAGAAAGTAGGCATATATAGTAAAGAGGCATGTGCTTTAATTAATTGAAATCTTGAATTGATCCTTTCCATGCTTAATCATATTGCCCGTTGATTAGTACAAGCAAAAGGCTAGTTGTAGATAAGAGCCTTGTCTCACTCAGTCACTCTCCAACAAAAAAGTAGCCTTGAAAATTTTTCTTGTAAATGACATAAGAGCTAACATAAAACTATAGATTAACATGTAGTGGAACCCCCTTTGTCTAATTCTTCTTTTGATTTGGTTAAAGTTTTCATCCGAGTAGGTGATTTTTATATAAGTGGGATTAAATGTACATAAAAAATTTAGACTATATGATCAAATGCATTTTCCTTAGATAGGTGAGGAACTATCATAAGTATTTTTTTCTCTTAGTATCGGGGAGGAAAATCAATTTTGAATTTATTATTCAGGAGAATATATATTCATAGATAAATTATATTTCAGTATATAATTATTATAAATATGGTTAATTTGGAAGTAAAAGTATACAATGTCTCATTTAGTGGGATTTGCATAAATTTTAAAATTAAACTATAAATTAAAGTTTACTAATTTGTTAAATTAAACTAAACCATTTTAAATATAAAATTAAATTGATTAAACTGAAATAATACGGTTTCATTTATTTTTTAAAACTGTTTGTGATAAATAATTCAATTCTCTTTAAAAATATTACTATTGTTGTAATCAAATTACTTTGTTAATTTACCTATTCTATTTTTTTTTTAAATAACTCATTAAAATATCCAAGTACTAGTAAATAGTAATAAAATTTTAAAAGAGGAGTCCTATTTTATTACAAAGTTTAAAATTTAAACATTAAAAAGCAATATTAAAGTATACAACAATTTTAGGTTTAGACATTATTCTTATATTATTAGGTTTTTTAAAAAAAAAATCCAAATCCAGAATATATATATATATATATATTAAATTGTAAATTGAATTTTACGAAAGTTACAATCCAGCTGAACAGTGAACACTCCTATATTTTAATCTCGATATAAATAATTTATTATTAATCAATTTTAAAAATAATTTAATATAATATACAAAAATTAATTCATAATATCATTACTAAAAAAAAAAAATACCATATGAAAGGCCAGTGTAAGCGTACACCATTTAAAACTTTACTTTTCTTCTTGTCAAAGTCGTGAGAACAATTAGGAAAATGAACAACTGACCTGACATATAATACATTGTTCGGTCACCTCAAATTTATTTACATGTACTTGGATGTGCCCATTTCTTTTTTTTAGTAAAATTTTACTTAATTCTTGAGATTTAATAAAATTAATAAATTCTTTTCTAATTTTAAAGAAGTCACCCATTAATTTTTAAGATTTTATTTTGATATAATAAATAATTTTTTTTTCTCTATTTTTCTATTAGTGAATATATGAAATTAATTTTGAATATATAATAAAACTTTTTGTACTTAAAATAGTCTTGCGTGTTCTGTTTTTCAACTCATTTGCCATGGCACAATCAATAACCCAACTAGATTTCTAAAAAATTTTCAAACTGCTTACAAACAATAGACCTCCAATTCACCCAAAATCACAAATTAAAGATATAAATTGAATCAAAGAACTTGAAACACACGACAATTTGAAAAGGATGTCCTGCCAAGTGTGAACAAAGAGAAAGAAAAAAAATGATCTTGACTCCAATTCATTATTAAAAATCAGAGCAATCTTTCTATTTTTTAAAAAAAAAAATATTAAATACTTTCTCTTTTTTACTTTTTCTTATTCATTTTTCATTCTCATAATGATATATAAATTAAATTTATGCATAATATATATCTATAAAATTTAATAGAATTTATGTGTCATAGTGAGAATAGAGAAGACAATAAGAAAAAGTATTTAACACTCATTTTTCTTCCAAACTTGATCTATTACTATTGGCAAAAAAAAAAAAATGATCTATTACTGATAATATATATAACGTGTAAGGAATTAATAGATGAAGCACATAATTTACACAATATGATTTTTCATTCTATAAAAGCACAAAAAGGTAGGAGATGATTCAATGTTTGTCTTGAGTGCGTTGGTTAGCATTTCGGAAGCGAGAATGAGCAAGAGGGAATTCTGGTGCTAGCAGAGATCATTGAATTCAGGTCGCACAAGCACACTACAAAAAAAAAATAAAATAAAATTATCGACTAAAATTTTGGTTGATAAACACAAAATTTTCATCGGTAATTTTGTTTATTGACTAATTACCAACAAAATTAACTTGTTGGTTCTATGGTTGTCAATGCATAATTTATCAACAAAATAAAAAATAGTCAGTAATTACTAATAAAAAAATTGTTAGTAAATTGTTTCTTTATTGTTAGTGAATAGTCAACAAGAGCTCAATACTCAACTTCAATGCTACTTGGATACGACAGTCTACTTTTTATTACTTCGCTAAAAGATGAGAGCATTACCAAGAAAGCGACAATAGAAGTGGTAGACTGACGATCAATGAGATCTCAAGCTCAATCAACATTAGAGTAATAAACTTGTAATTCTAGTGAAAATGACCTTAAAAATTGTAGGCCATGAAACATAGTACTCTTAACATATTGAAGAATCTAAAGTACTGCTACAAAATGAGTGGTGCGAGGAGTAGATATGAACTAGTTGACTATATAAACTGCATAAGCAATATCAGGACGAGTGATAATAAGATATACAAGATTGCTGACCAGCCATTGATAGAGAGTGTCATCACTAAGAAGAGTACCATTAGTGACAAAAAAATGAGCATTGGCCTTGATTAGAGTACTAGCAATTTTCTCACTAGTTAGTCTAGCACGAGAAATAAGATTTGTAGCATATTTGGCTTGAGATAAATAATATCCATTGGAATCAAATGAAACTTCAAGACTAAGAAAATATCTGAGTTGTCCCAGATCCTTCTTCTCAAGCTTACTATTAAGAAACAACTTAAAATCATTGACGCCCTACAAATCACTGCCAATTATTATCATATCATCAACATAAAGAAGTAACATAATGCATCTTCTATTGGTATGTTGAATGAACAAAGCATGATCTTAAGGACAATATTAAAAACCAATCTGCCTAATAGTGGAAATAAATTTTGCAAACCAGGCTTGACGAGCTTGTTTTATGCAATAAAGAGCTTTCCGAAGTTGACAAATTGTATTAAGAGGATGGTCATAGCGAAGAGAAGGTTGCATATAGACCTCTTCATAAAAATTGCCATTAAAAAAAGCATTCTTTACATCCATGTAAAATAATTGCCATTGTTTTATAGCAGTAATGGGTAGAAGATTACAAACAGAGGTGATACGAGCCGTGGGAGTAAAGATTTTTTTCATAATCAATTTCATATTCCTGTGTAAAACCTTTAACTATAAGCCTTGCCTTATATAGCATTCCGCTAAACCATCTATTTGAATCTTAATTTTATAAACCCATTTACAACCAATAATAGACTTTTCAGGTGGTAAATCCATTATATGCATGTATGAGTACTTGTAAGAGCCTGAAGTTCTTCCACCATAACTTTCTATTAGAGAGGATTAGTACTAGCCTCACGGTATGTTTTAGGTTCATATAAGAAAATAATGGTAGAATAACAATAATAATCACAAAGAGCAATAGTAGGTTGTCTTGCACAGGTACTGCCTTACACAAGTGTCACGACCCACCTTTTGAGCTGCGACGGTCCTAGGGCATGGGTAGCCATAAGGGCACCAAAACCCGTAGAACCCATTCCACTCACAATCAATTGACATTCATTACATTGAACCATATTCCAAGACCGTAGCCTAATTACATTTCCTTAATACCCATTACTTACCATCATTTCCACTTATAATATTATTTACACATATAACTTGTAAAACCTTTAAAGTTTCATTTCATGTCATTAACTCAACGTTCAATAGTTCATATATATTTACAATAACGGTTATGATACAAATCATATTATACAAACATCCTTTAACATATTAATGCTAACCCATTAATAACCATTCATGTTACATATAGACCTTATAACTTTCAATAACCATGGAGCTCTACTTACAACACCGAAACTTATCAAAACAGTTCCCAAGCGAAGGATGAGCTTGGGACTTTTTACTTTGCTAACTCGTTGACTGTACCTGAAAAGTTTAAACCATTAAAATATGAGATAGAGCTCAGTGAGTACATAATAAAACTGTATAAAATAAGCAAGTGATAGGTGGTTTAGTGATAATTTCTTATAGCAATGAAGTGAAACAAATCAAGAATCATTCTTATGGAATAGTTTTCCATATACAGTAATTATTGCATTTTTAGCAGAATATTTCCTTTATGAAAACGGTGTGTTTCCCACATTATCATTATCAATTGAGTGGCGGCTTACGCCTTGCTCACTCCCATATCAGTCACACGTACAACTGATTGGGTCGCACGTACTGGGGGCCATAAACCCTTCCCAGCTAGGGTTCGGATACTCTTTACCCTATCCGCAGGTTCATTACCATTGCGCACAATGTCTGATGTATTGCCCCACATCAGAGGGGTATTCTGCTTGCCACGATATCATTAAAACATTTTTTTTTCCATCCATGAAATACTTCAATGGATAATATATCAATAAAAAATCAAAATTCCCATCATTGATCATGTTAGGAAATGAAGCAATAAGGCTCATTTGGCCAAGTGCCATAAGGGATGGTAAAACATATTATGCATGCCAAAGAATTGCAATGCATTTTAATTAGAAAAGTGATCCAACATTTAGACTTATATTTAAAGTACAAGAAATATAATATTACAAGGGATAATATATAATATCAATTGGGTTCTCATTATTGATCATATTATAAGATCAAACAATATAGACTCATTTGGCCAAGTGCCATAAAGAAATGTTTGGTTCACTTTGGCTCAATAATCAAGGAAGTATTATATCAACGGTTCAATATTCAATAAGCAGATTAAGCTTATCAAGAAATCAAGATTGTGGAATATCAATGAGTCATTCAACTTTTCAAGGCATAGAAACAATTCAACCATTAAGGTTGGAACAATAAAGGTTCAAGTATATGAAATAAGGCATATTATATTATTAAGTACTCACCGTGGACTCCTTTGCTCCTATGTACATTTGACTCTGACACGATTAGTGCTTCTCGCACTTTACCCAATATCCTTGTCCTTGTTATTAGACTCTACACATGCATTTCAATCATATATTAATCACTTCATCATTTATCACATTACTTAACTTAGCATAAGTCATTAACATTTCTATCTTATTCACAACTTAGCATTCTAAAATTAAGATATTCCAAACTTATACTTACTACTAAACTTAACATTTCTCTAATTATTTTCCAATAACTCACTTAAAAGAATGATTCTCCTTTCTTTCAATTTTTACATTTCAATCTTCATACTATTCAAGTAAAATCGATTAAGCAATTTCCATAAGTTCAAATTATCCACAATATCACAATCAAATGGTCCAACCCGGATCTTCAATATACTAGTCCCATCCGCCCATTTTATTCCTTATTATCAAGCTAATAATCACTAATTTAATTCAATCAATATAATATCCACATCTCACTTCATTCTTCCAAATAATTCAATTCAATCAAATCAATTCAAATCTCAATATTTCACTTCAATCTTTCCATTTAATCACTAATAATACTCCATAATCATATAAATAACAATTAATTCAATTCAATTATCTCATTTAATCACTTAATTCCATTAAACTATCTACCTAAATTCTTACAAATAAAATCATAATTCACTATCTATACATAATTGGAAATCGAGATTTATACCATATGGCTCGGTTTAATGAGCCGGAGCTTCTGTCCGAATTTGTCGATTTCAGATGTCGCCGGAATCCGGTCGCCGGAAAATTCCAACGATGACCAAATCACGATCCGAGGATATCATCAGTTAGCTTATGATGTGAGGAGTCTGAATATAACTTTCGTTTACCGTAGTTCGCTGGAAAACAGGTAGAAATGGCATCGGTAATCGTTGATGTCGCCGGATTTCGATCAATAAAAAGATTATCTAAAATTAGCAAACAATATACCAAATCGAAGCTGGAATCACAAGGGATTCAACCATACCAATTTCGTTAAAAATGGAGATCGAAAAGTCGTCGGAAAATGGCCTAGAAGTTTCGGCCGGTGAAACTTTGGAGGGAGCGTGCGCCGCCGTCCGGTGGCTGCAGGTGACGGGCCTCTACCGGTCGACGGGGCGGCGGGCGTCCTTCCTCCTGGTGCGGCGCGTGTCGGTCGGCGGTGGCCGGAGGGCGGCGTTCCGGCGTGCAGTCCCTTGCGCGTCTCTCTCTCTCTCTCATTCTCTCTCTCTTTGCCCTCTGTCCGTTTCCCTCTGCTTCCTCTCTACTTCTATTTCTTCTTCTCTGTTATGTTTGGCTGCCGACTTTACTTTTTTTTTTTTTTAAATATACTAACTTTAATTATAATAACAATAATAATAATAATATTTATCATATAAATTCTAAAACAATAATTTTAACCAAAATATTAATTTTATTAATTTCATCATATTATCCATTAACTTTAATATAAAAATTATAATATATAACTTCAAATATTAATTACAAAATTTTCTATATTTTATAATAAAATTCCAATTTCTTTAATTTAAAATTTTATCAATTTAGTAAATAATAACTCAATAATTCATTTAATAAAATATTCTCTTAAAAATATTAACATAATAATATAATAAACCAATACCCTTTCAAATATCAATTTTAAATTTGAAATAATTTTCTACTATTTTAAATACTCATATAATAATATTTATAAATCATATGTCAAATATCAATATAAGTTTAGCTTATTAATATCAATATAATAATAATAAAAATATCAATATCAATATCACTATTCAAATGGAAGTTTATAACTTTAGATAATTTTGAATATCAATATAAATATAACAATAAAGGAAAATATTTTCATATAAAATTATTATTTTAAAACGTTTATATTCAAATCATTTGAATATTGAAAATATTCATTTTTTTTTTTTTGCTTGGCCACGCATTCTGATGTTAAATGGGTATCTTCACTCGTATACTGTGCATATGTCCTATATCGGGTTGGGATGTTACAACAAGTACTACGATGAGGAGAGGATGGAACAGGTGGTGAACTAGATGAGAGGAAGGATCAATTGATATTAAAGAATTAGGATCCTAGGGTGACAACGAATCATCAAGAGCAGGTGAAAGTGAGCCATTATTGTTTGAGCTTGATTGTCCCATAAAAGAAAAATAATAGAGGGATTTGTTAGAAAAGAAGAAGGAACAATTTGAACCTTAAAGGATGAAAGACTTGAAAACATTTTATATTTTTAAAACATAACATAACGAGAAATATGAAGATGTTGAGAAAGAGGATCCCAACAATGATAGCCTTTATGTTCAATCTCATATCCTAAAAAACAACATAATCTAGCTCCAGGTTCTAATTTTATGTGTTTATAAAGCTCAAGAAGAACAAAACACACATTGCTAAAGACATGAGAAGACTGATAATCAGGTATATGACCACATAAACGTTTATAAGGGAAATATTACCAATAATGGAAGTGGAAACTTAGTTAATGGTGTAAACAGTAGTAAGGGAAGCTTCCCCCAAAAGACTCAGGACATGAGGAAGAGATAAGAAGGGCTCTAATGGTGTCTAGGATATGTTTATGTTTGTGTTCTACTTTGCCATTTTATTGAGATGTATTGGACAAGATTGATGTACAACGGTTCCATTTTGAAATAAAAATTTAGATAAGGTAAAATCTTTAATAGGATAAGAAAATTGAGTTTTCACAATGGAAGTGAATTGAATAAAGCTAAGGTATTTTAAAAGATAAATTCATATATGATGTGAAAAGTCATCCACAAAAAATCACAATATAACGAGAACCACCTGTAGTAGGATGAGGAGCTAGTCCTCAAATATCAAAATAAATTAAATCAAAAGGTGCAACATAAATAGTATCACTAAAACCAAAAGGCAAAGAATCAAAAACTATGAAGAAGGTATAGCTAGAGTAACATAGAAAACAGATGAAGAGGACATACTAGAGGGAGATTGTAACTGTTGAAGAATGGTCTGAATATCCTGAAGTGTGAATATGAGAGAGACAGTGTCAAAAGAACCCTCAACAATAGCAGCAACGGTGGAAGAGCGTCCAAATGTAAAATTGCTTACAGAGGAATTAGTGGAATTGCCAAAATCAAAAGTTTGTCAATTTTGGGGCCCCTTACGACAATTAGATCATATAACCAGGTTTTTTGCAATAATTACAAGTAATAGTGCAAGAAAATCCCACAGAAGTAGCTAGAGCAACATTAGGCTAAGAGACCTGTGGAATGGTGAGAATGACATCAATAGATTGCAATGATCATTCTACATGAAGTGTATTGAGGCGAGTTTCTTCAAACAATAATTTCTAAATCACAATATCTAATTTGAGCAAAGGACTGCGATGGAGAAATGAAGCATTGACGAACTCAAATTCTAAACAAAGAGTCATAAGAAGATGTCCAAATAGAGATTAGTAGAGATAGAGTCAGATCACTTAGGATCATAGATGGCTAATTGATCCCAGATTATTTGAAGTTTAAAAATATAGCCATGAATAATCTGATGAGGTTGTTACTAAAGTCGATGAAGGTGGTAATAAAGTTGAAATCGATGCATATCATTAAAATAGGGTATCAAGTTTTTAGAAAATTTCATACCTCATAAGCAATATCAAAACAACAAAATACGCTTGTAATTCTAGGAAGACAAGTGTTGCGGAACCATGTGAAAATTTTATGGTTTTTTACTATACAACTGTTTTAGTCATTCTACGAATTTGGCATCATCTTCATTAGCATTTTTGGTAGGTTGGGAAATGTCATCAGTCGCATAACACCATAATTCAAAAAGCTACACATCTCTTATGGCTATAAATCATAATTGTTGCCATAAAAAATAATAGTGATGGATTGCAGCATAAGTTGAGAAGCATGCTGGCAATTTCTAGTAGTCATTTGTGCAAAAAATAAAAGTAGATTAGTGAAAAAATAGAAAATTGAACCCATAACTTAAAGATAGAAACAAAATCTAGCAACGCGAACAACAAAAATAACTAAGAAGACCCAAAAAGTCGTGAATCAGTGTGAGATTGCTAAAAATCAGTTAGAAGATTACCAAACTTATTAGTCAAAGGAAGTTAAATTGGGTCGGTTAGATGGAGGACCGAGAGCATAGATTAGAGTGAGCAGAGTGCAGATCGGGCATGGATAGTGGGCAGAGTGCGGATTGGATCGTAGATCGAGTCGGGTAGAGTGCTGATGTCAGTGCCAACGAGTAGAAAATTTGGACAGCACATGGCGGCGCATCCAACTTTCAGTGAGGCTCCAGTGAGTTATGTTGGAGTTGTCGAAAAAATTGAAACAAAATGGTGTAGACAAAAAACCGATTAAGAGTCAAAAAAGGACCAAACTAACAAAGATAGTGGCTAGTTAGAATTTAATCTGAAAGCCAAATAGCATATCAGAAAATTTTAAGGAAGAACAAAAAAATTTCAAAATAGAGCAAAAAAATTTTAATGGGACTCTGATACCATGTTATCAGATATAAGACAAAGAAGAATATGTATATGAATTGACTGATTTGTACAAAGAATGAGGGCTCTATATATAGAGGTACAATGGAGTAAGATATGGAAAGAGAATAATCTAGAGATAATCTGGCTATAATTACAAGGATATACAAGCATGATTTAGGGCATGTAATATGTATATTATCAAAATTTATTGATTATTTTTATTGCGGTTGGGATTTTGTTACAGAGGCTAAAACTCTTATTTATAATTTATTTTGATTGTTGATTTTGATTCTTGAATCAATTTGTGATAATTTATTTGATTTTTCAAAAATGAGTTTTTATTAATTGATTTGGGGATTTTGGTTTCATTCTTGTTTTGATAATTTAATTGATTTTCTTAATTTAGAAATTTAATTGGTTTAGTTTTAGAATTGAGAATTTATTTATTATGAACTCTAAAAAAAAAAAAAAGAAAGAAAGAGACACAATTGAGAGAGAGAAATTGAGACAAATGTATGTGGCGAGTGACATGGAAAATTTAATGACAAATAAGGGGCATTTTAGTCTTTTTATAGATTTTTGATGGAAAAATAGATAAAAGAACTATTTTGTTATAACACAGTGAAATCTGAAAGATTAAAAAGTGACTTTTCAAAATATATGAATGAATTTATTAATTTTGCTAAAATTCAGGGATTAAATCATATTTTATCTTCTTTTTTTTATATAAAAGATATTGTGATGCATATATTAAAAAACCATTAGAGTACAGGAGTTTGTTACAATATATATATTTTTTAGTCTATACCAGCAAATTAACTTTTAAATTTCTATATATAGTTGTACGTTTCTAAAACCACCTAAAGGGCCACCCAATAACACTGTTATGTGAAACAAGAGATAAAATAACTATAATATAATGTATGTACATAAAACTCAAATACATGGCAGATGGAAAGTAGATCCCGTACACAACTATACATGTTAGCCCATAAGCAGAATTTTACCTAGCTTAGTAAACTCTGCTTCCAATGCTCATCTCCAATCATCGGTTGGCAGAAAAAGAGATGCAGATGTATGGATCTGATATGTATAGAGCTAAAAGAAAAGGAAACTTGATCTGTGATATATTATGACACTTATTGGCAGGGACGGAATTAGAAAATATAAGGAGGGGGCCACCAAATATTAAACTGAATTAAATTCATGACTACTATTAGAGAAATTATCTCACACCAAATATAAATAACAATATAAGAGTCTTATAATTTTAAAATCCTTCAATTTTAACACTTAAATTTTAATATTGGATTTATGTTCTTAATATAGTATCAAAGTCCCTTTGTCCTGTACTTATGCCCTCCATTATCAAATTTTAAAATTTCACTTCTGCTTCCTGATACAGATTCAATATTTAATTGTGTCACATATTAGTAGGACCTAATACGTGTCTAAAGATTTAACTTTAGCATCTGGATTTTAAGGTTGGACTTGAGTTTTTATTAACTACTTAAATCAATATTATTTTTCATCAATCATTAATATATTAAGTATACATATATAATACATAAATATATATAAAAATTTAAACTGAATATTTAATATTTTGTAAATAGTATATCACAATAGAGGGGCAACTTCTTATTTTGAGGGGCTCATACATAAAATATATATACGGTAGAAATATTTTTTTTAAGGGGTAGTGGCATCCGAGTTATCAAGTAGTTCCGCTCATGTTCATTGGGTATGTAAAAGAAATGGCATATAAAGAAACACTTTGCTTAAAATTAAATTGACATCATTTCAGTGTAGTATAAGTAGTACTGCTCATAGTGACTAATTACTATATCATACAGTATCAGAGTTGGTGTCGTATGCAAGTTACACTTGGTTTTTTATTGAACATTTGAATTTAAAAGACATAAATATTACAGTAGTGCTCCAGTTACATATGCATGAACCAAGACAACACTATGAAATATCATTCTTGAATCAAAAAGTAAAATACAACATATATAGGTGTTTTTTATGGTTATTTTGTTTTTAAATAAAATAACATATTTTATTTGTGAAAAAGAAATTATTTTTTACAAAAAATAATAATTTTGTTCATATTTTTTTGTAAATTAAACTATTTTTTTGTAATTTTTTAGTTATAAAAAAACTTTTAATTTTATAAAAATGTGATTTATTTTTTACAAAACAACAATTTTACGAAAAAGAAAAATAATTTTTTAATTATAAAAAAAAAATTGGCTCTCTAATAAAAAAAATTACAATTCTCTTATATTTTTTCGTAAATCAAACTTTTTTTTATAAAGTTTATAAATATATGAATTTAAAATATTATCTTAATTATTTTAGTATTTCTCATTTTTAATTAATGAAATATAATAGCAGATCAATTTAATTATAATACTTTAAATATTTTAATTATATTTATTATTTATAACTATCCTATTAATCATAAAAAATAAAATTTTATATTTTTTTTAAAATAAAGTAATATAAAATATTTACCTATACATTACCTTTTATAAAAAAATTATATATTTTTTTAAAAAGAGTAATATTTTTTTGTAATTATAAAATTATTTTTTTCATAAAATTATTGTTTTGTATAAAATAAAATATATTACAAAATAAACTATATTTTCATAAAATTAGAACTTTTTTATAATTAAGTAAAATTACGAAAAAATAGTTTGATTTACAAAAAAAATATAAATAAAATTATAATTTTTCATAAAAAAAACTTTTTTTTTCGCAACAAAATAAGTTACTTTGTTTTAAAATAAAGTAATATAAAAAACTCCCATATATATATATATATATATATATATATATATATATATATATATATATATATATAATATAATATATAGTAGCATTAAGATAAAGAGCATTCAAACATGAATCTATCTCTCAACATATAGTATATGCACTTATCATTAGATTAATGATTCAGAGAAAATTTTTTGAAATATTATTCTTGAATAAAAAAGCAAAATACATTACTTTTTTTTTTTAGCATTCGAATATGAATTTATTACTTCATATCTTATATGCACTTACTATTTGGTTATGATTCGTTGTACAATTGCGATTCAAATTAAAACAAAGCTTATGATAATAATAATAATAATAATAATAATAATAATAAATCATCAGGAAATTATGGCTGGCCTAGACCTTCTAGTTCATTTTAACAAAGCTAAGATCTTCATCATTGATCCAACTATACTTTTCTAAGAAAGGATTAGCTGGTATTTTAGTAGGAGGGTAATGTTCTATAATCCCTTTCCACACATTAACATCCTCCAAATCCTTCATCACTTCCCATACACAATTGTTGCACTTAAACCCTGCTCCAAGACTTATCATTAGTATTCTATCACCTTTCTTTAGCCTCTTTTTAGCTTCCATATACCCTAAAACATACCAAAGACCACCTGCTGATGTGTTGCCGAATCTGTGAAGTGACATTCTTGCTGGTTCAAGATCATAATCACTTAGTCCTAAACTCTGACCAATCCCTTCAATTACTGCCTTCCCACCTGGGTGTATGCAGAAATGCTCAACTCCAGCTTTTAGATTCAAACCAACTCCTAGTTGGGTTTTTGTTTTTCGACGAGAATTAAAAGCATATCTTATTAGTTCTGCAAAAGGTAGAATTTTAGGAACAAGAACTTGTAGATTTTTGGTAAGTGCTATAGTACCAACCTTTGGTAAGTTTCTTGAAAGGTGAAAACCTGAATAGCCAAGATCATCTTCGACTTGTATACAACATCCATAAGCTTCATCTCTGGCTCCAAGATGGGTACGAACTAGATGATTCAATTTGAAGATTGCTTTATTCTTTAAAGCTGAATTGTTTGTTAACAGCATAGAACAACCTCCTGAACGAAAAAGACAATTAGAAAGAATCATTGATTTTTCTTTCCCACAATACCAATTAGGCCCCATTGATTCTGTACTCACAACAACAGCAAGTACATTCTTGTATGTCTTGAATAATTGTTGAACAAGATCTATTGATACAAGACTTGCACTGCAACCCATTCCTGAAAGATTGAAAGCTTTAATATCAGCTCTCATTTTATACCTGTTAACTACTCTTGCTGTTAAAGATGGAGCAGGTGAAAACAGAGAAACATTAACGACAAGAACGTCAATTTCTGAAGGAGAAATTCCTGATTTTGCAAAAAGATTGTCGAGTGTATTGAAAATAATATCATCCACTTCATAAAATGCTTCTTCCAAAGAAGTACATTCTTCATTGCCTGAAAGAACATTTTTTGGGCCATAAGTTTGTTCTCCAATGCCAGAATTAACAATTGTCTGCAACAAAAACCTGTATTCTTCCAAACCCAGATTCTTGTTTCTCAGAACAACTTTTGCACAAGTTTCTGAATCAAGTTTCCTGTCGTCAGGACCCTTGTAACACTCATAAGCCAGCATATAGCAATAGCTATCTCTGTTTTTAAAAACCAAGTTCAAGATATGAAGAAAGATAAAAAAACAGAGTAGAATTAAGCAAATTGAAATGGGGAGTTCCATTTTTTCTCAGATGTAAGATAAGAGAAAAAGCTATAGGTCGATGCTGAAAGAAATTTTCTATGTGGTGTCTAGAAACTGGCAAATATTTAAGTTGTGTTGCAGTCTATTTATTCTCAATTCAAGATTTTCTCAACTACCTCATTGAATTGCTAGTCTGTAAAATAAATTTGTTGACTCCAAATTGAACTACTCTTTTTTTTTTTTTTTTTTTTATTGGGTATACATGTTTAAATGAAGAGTCTTTAATTTATAGTCTAAAACCATATAGAACACAGAATTGGAAAACTTGTGTACAGTGTAGCTTTATAGCTTTCTTTGTCAAAATCCATTGATTTTGTGTTTATACA
Organism: Reutealis trisperma; assembly: GCA_947687605.1. Classification (NCBI taxonomy): domain Eukaryota; kingdom Viridiplantae; phylum Streptophyta; class Magnoliopsida; order Malpighiales; family Euphorbiaceae; genus Reutealis; species Reutealis trisperma. The sequence goes on from CANTUT010000008.1 coordinate 1,827,908, forward strand.
TACAAGTAATTGTGGGAAGAAGAAGCTGTTATTGTCAGATTTTTATTGAGTCTTTAATTTTGTACTGTAATCTTGAATCACTCTCTTGAGGGGTACACACTACACAGCAATTTTCGATGCGAACTCATTCTAGTTGTAGCTATAAAAAAGATAAAAAGTTAAATTCAATTCTCAAAAAGATACTACTAGTTTTGCAATTGGTGGAAAATGCTCTGTCCTATATATATATATATATATAGATGTTTTCTATGATTATTTTGTTAAAAATCAAAGTAAATCCATTTTATTTTATTGTCCATAATGAAAAAAAACTCTTTTACGAAAAATCATAATTTTATTATATTTTTTAGTAAATTAAAATGTTTTTTCGTAATTCTTATTGATTACGAAAAAAGTTTTGATTTTATGAAAATATGACTTATTTTATATAAAATAATAACTTTATAAAAAATTTTCTAAAATAATAAAAAGAAAAAATAATTTCATAATTACGAAAAAAATAGCTCTTTTACAAAAAATTATAATTATAATTATAATTATATATATATATATATATATATATATATATATATATATATATATATATATATATATATTATTCTAACATAATTACTTTATATTTTTAAGAAAAAATATTTAGTCAACCATATTAGTGAGTTGCTTTTAAATTTATCTCATGTATTATAAGACAAGTACTCAATTGTTAAATTACTAACTCAATGACTATAAAAATTATTGGATATTAAATGTATATATTCACATCGATAGTATAATATATATGGGGTACTATATTAAATGTGTATATTCACATTGATAGTATAATATATATGAAGTACATATAATATATATGGGATAACCCATATATATTATACTATTAATATGAATATACATATTTAATATCCAATAATTTTTATAGTCATTGAGTTAGTGTATACTAAGTGTATCTCTTTAAAATTATTATAATTTTTAATTTTTAGGTGTGTATATGTCTATTCTCTATTTATATATTTCAAAAAAAAAATTTATTTATATCTATTAACTTCTAAATATATTTTTTTAACTGGTAAATTGAAAGTTAAAAGATATTCGAATATAAAATACTAAATAATTTTAAAATTCGCTTAGATAAGTACTCATTTAGAATTATTATATATTTAAATTTGAGTTATAAAATCATAAAAAAAATATGATAATAAATTAAAATATTAAATTATTTCAAATAATTAATTATTTAAACGGATACTTATACTTATTAATATTTTATTCTTTTACGAATAAAATAGTTGATTAACTTCTAATATATGTCATTTCTTTACCTTTATTAATTTTCCTGTTTATTACTTGTTTTGATATATTAATTAGTTGCCAAAGTCGGTTATCTGATAAGTATACTTTTCTTATTTTTATTATTTTTAAGAATATGAGATGTCTTTTCCATTGGGACAGAGGAAATTGGAAAGAAAAGAGCAGAAAGTAATTGAAGTGGGATAGACTTAAAAGTATCCATTAATTCTATGATGTGGACAATTTATTTTTTGCATGATGCAAATTATATTTATATTTATATTTGTTTGACAAAAGTGTTGCAATTATTGAATACAGAAGAGGAAATATTAATTTGAGCCAATCCAATAATATAATAAAACGTTATGGTCTATTTTTAAAGTGAGTGATAAATGATTTGAGTATCAAGCTCACCTACCAAATTCGTACAAATTTATATATTTTTTATTTATATTGTTATTAAATACTCTTTTTTTTTATCTATATTAAATTTTTTACATGGTATTTTTTATTTTTTGTTTTCACTGAACATGGTATTTTTTATATTAACTAGTCCTAAGTTTGCACTTTGCACGATATTTTATTATATATTTTATTTATATTCGATAAATATTAATATCTCTAAATTTATATTGGCTTATTCTATAATATGCATACCTATATCTCCACTTGACATATATCCAATTGTTTAATCAACGAGGGCTTCCTCTCCTTTGATTTACCTTCCCTCTTGATTAGTATGAGACTTGGAGGTTGAGCCATACCGCAGTTAATATGTGTTTTTATATATGAAGCTGGTTTTATTTTTGTTTTATTTTTTTTTTCCTTTATAGGTTTTATTGTTATTTTTATGGGATTAAGTTACCTTTGATATACAATAAATACTAATATTTCTAAATTTGCTAATACGTGTTTTTCTAGATATGAATATGATTTTGTTTTTGTTTTTTTTTGTGGATTTTATTATTTCTTTTATAGAATTTAGTAAGTCATCTTTCATAGAAATATTGTGTTCTTTTAGACTTTTAAATATTTCAGAGTTAAAATTTTTAGTTTTCAATTTGTTATTGATTCAAGTAACTAGACTTGTTTAAAAACTTGAAGATCGATTTATGGCAAAAAAAATAGTCACCAACATAGAGTACTTCCCTCCAATTTACTAGTTCTAATATGTTAGGATTATAACTCAAAATTCTAATGAGATTTGGAAGAAATTTTACCTTATTTTGTATGTGAAAAATATTCATCAACTAAGTTGATTATTATTTCCTATGTAGAGTAGGATTTTCATATTATATTATTTCTAGTTGAGTGATAATATTTATTAAGTTAGAATTGGTCGTGGATAACATTATAAATAGGATTATACCTCAAAATTCTAATAGGATTTGGAAGAAATTCTGCCATATTTTGTATATGGGAAACATTCCTCAACTGAGTTGATGATTACTTTCTATGTAGAGTAGAATTTTTATGTTAATGTTATTTCTAGTTGAGTGATAATATTTATTAAGTTATGATTGATCGTGGCTAATATTATAAATAGGAGTATTATAATAGATGTTCTTTTGCTTTTGTCTAATAGTTAAGTTCGGACTTCTCCTTAATGATTGAGTTAAAATTGTAGTAGCATGATTGTTAAAGTAGTGTGCCATAAAGTGCATAGATAGTGTGCCTTTATAATGATATTGTGAGAAGTTTGCAATTTTGCCCCGTCTAAAAATTATAACATATTATTTTAGTAGATTATCTTTTCGAGGGACCGTGGACATAGATTTACTAAAAGACTGAATCACGTAAAATTGTTTTTATTGTTTTTCTTCTTTTCTTATTGTTGCTCTTATAACTTTGATTCTTTTAATGATTAGTATCAGAGTTGTTGATTCTCATTATATGGGTCAATAGTTATTTTAAAAAATAGAAAAATATTGAAATTGAGCTTTTTATAGATCGAGAGGATGATGAAGGTTAAAGACATCTTAATTGAAACTTGAAGAATCTAAAGAAACTGCAAGAGAAGATGAAGGGTAAAGCTGAAATTGATGGTGATAATTCCTCCTCAAGTGAAATGATTAGCTCAAATTATAATGATAATAAGTTGCATAAACTAAAAAGTCCTTATTGAGATAGAGATTTAAAATCAAAAGATGAAGGTTTTATAATTGAAGACTTTGAAAGATTTAAAGATGTATGATTGAGATTTGAGGCAAGGTGGAGGTTGTTGGGATTGTTAAAGATTGTAATGAGTATGAAATTTTTGAATCAAAGTGGAGATTATTAGAAATATGACTCAAAATTCTAACCGATTTGGAAGGAATCTTTTCCTATTTTGCATGTAAAAAATATTCCTTAATTGAGTACATGATTATTTCATATATAATAATGTTATTCTTAGTTAATCCTTATTACGTTATGATTGATAATGAGTAACATTATAAATAAAAGTATTGTATGAGAGGTTCTTTCTCTTTTGCCTAATAATTAAGTTGGGACTTTTGCCTAATGGTTGAGTCAAAATTATAGTGGAATTATAGTAACAATGGTTGTTGAAATAATGTGTCACAAAGCGTATGGATAGAGTGTTTTTGTGATGATATTGTGAAAGAATTTGTAATTTTGTCTATTCAATAATTGTAATATATTATTTTAGTGGATATCCTGTCAATAGATCATGAACATAGGTCTATTGAGAGATTGAACAACGTAAAATTATTTATATTATTATTTTTTTTTATTGTTGCGCTTATAATTATGATTATCTTAATAAATGATACTAGAGCTGATGGTTCTTCATATGTAGTTCAAAAGTTATTTTAGAAAATAAAAAAAATTAAAATTGAACTTTTTATAAATCAAAAAGTTAACGAAGGTTGAAGACTTCTCAATTGCAAGTTATGTGTATTAGCTGTGGAGAAAGTGGTCATATAGATAATCATTGCTTGAAATTGAAAGAATATTTGAAGAATTTAGAAAAATTGTAAGATAAGATGAAACGTAAAGTTGAAAATTGATGGTGATAATTTCTCCTCAACTGATATGATTAGCTTAGATTACAATGATAAATTGCATAAACTGAAAATTTCTTACTGAAGACTATTGATATGATTAGCTTAGATTACAATGATAAATTGCATAAACTGAAAATTTCTTACTGAAGACTATGTCATAAGATTAGACTAAAATTTTATACAACTGAAAAATTAATTAAAATTGAAAATTGTCCATGTTAGTTTTTGTTTTTTTTCATGGAAGGATCCATTGGACCCTGAACTACATAATCAAGGGTAGTCATCCCTTAGCACTCGTAATAAATGTGAAATATCACCTAGTGGTGAGGAGAAGTCTCAAATCCAAGACCTTTTACTTCAAAGAGTGTATACTCTTGCCACTAAAGTTAGATCTCAAGTGCATGTTAATTTTTGTTATTTTCTAAATTATACAACTATTATTATTATTATTATAATTAAAAGAATTCCTCAACCTATACGAATAGTAGAAAGTATAAGAAAACTCAATTTTTTTTATTTTTATTATTAATAATTGCCCTAAATTATATTAGCCTAGCTATATGTTAAATATCTTAGAAAAGAAATATTTAAATTATAATTTATTATATAAGAATTTGGATAATTGAGTACAATAATCTAAACACAGCCATATATAGCATAGTATTAACTTATTAGTTAGGTTAAAAAAAAATTTATAGTGGTAAATCGATGATTTAATGATGCTAAAATTTTTGGTATTTTGCTTTAATTAGTTCATGTAATTTTTGAATTGTTACATTTATTAATTGATTGATACATATTAAAATTTTTATGATTATATATAACTCATGAAATAATCTTTTATTCAATTATTATCTCTTATTTTAGTAGATTAATAAGGTAAAAAGTTAATGTTACTCAATTTCACTAAAATAATTAATGTTGAACTTATAATGATTCTTTCTTTAAGAAGCATACTAATATTTTTAATTGTTCAATATTAATTAAAAATTGTTACAATTTTTATTTACAAAAATTATTAAAAGATAATTTTTTGTGATAACTAAATTATAGTTTTAACAATAATTTATTATTTATAATTAATACAAAATTTAAAATTATTTATTCATATAGTCAATAACCTACAACACAAGTACTTAAAAAACTAGTATATATTAGATAGGTTATTTGATTCAATTTATGACCCTCATGCAAAGTATGTACAAATTAGCTACTTATTATTAAATAGATTTAGCTAAAATTTATTTTGTTGGTGATGTTTAGATTGAGGGAATGTAAATGAGGAAATGTACATAATTATTGAATTGTTAAAATTTTTCATTTTTGGTTGAAATCTAAGGATTTGAAATTCCTTATAGGAAGAGATATTTCAATAATCTCTCATTTTTTAAAAATAATGAAATGTAATTTTTGTCAATTTTATCCTTATTTATCTAATGTTTTATTTTGATTATTTGTTTAAATTTTCTTGAAAAAATTTTAATTTCATTAATAGTTAACTAAAAATTTGCTAATATTTTCTATTTTGCCAATATTTGGTTAAATTTAATAAAAAATTTTGATTCAAAGAAATAAATCTTATACTTATCTTTATTTTTAAAAAATTTAAAAATGTAATTTAAAAATCATTTCGTTATATATATATATATATATATATATATATATATATATATATATATATATATATATATATATATATATATATATATATATATATATATATATATATATATATATATATATATATAAAATTAAAATTTTATTTGTTATTGTTAAATTCGAAAATTTTATCATTCAATAAAAGTATAATTATTACATTTTTTATAATTCACATAAGAATATAATTGGAATTTTTAATATAAAATCCAACAATTCTAACATTTTATCTGAATATAATTTTCATATTTTTCAATTCAAAATCTATATATTTTAAAATTATACCAAACGAACTACTTTAAATATTCTTTATATTTCACATCCCTGTATTTCATATTTCCTGTATTTTGAACATTTCTTTCATTTCACTTTCTTTCAATCCAAGCAATCCCTTAAAGCAAAGCATGTATAAATTTATGTGTCCATCATTATTGAATTTTTATAAAAAAATTGTAAATCCCACTTTATATATATATATATATATATATTAGAAGACTTATGTAAACGTTATTATTACTATATTTTATATCAGTAAATGTCATTTAGACTATTAGGTGGTATTTGATAATACTATTTAACACTTAAAATTAAAATTTTCAACACTTAATCATTTTAAATTTATTTGATAATTATATTTTAAAAGTCTAAATTAAGTAAAAAATCATCTAAAATGATAAGTCAAAAATTTAAACTTAAAATTTATACTGAATTAATGTAATAAGTGATTAAGTTTTTAAATATTTTTATTATTTAAAAATTATATCATTTATATTATTTAGTACTTAAATTTTCAATTTTACTAAACACTATCTTAACATTATATTTTCCGTAAGTAAATATTTTGTATTTCTTATGGTCATTTTGGCGTAGTAATATATCTTATGTTTCTTTTATTCCCATTTCCCATTAGTATGTTATAGTTTACTTAATTAGAATTTTCTTTAAAAATTTTTCTTTAATACAAATTATACACATATGTATTAAATGCTCTTTTATTGCATGTGTCTCTTTAATCTTTATTAGTATACTCATTATTACAAATCATTTTTTTTTTCTTTAAAAAAATGTAAAATTACTTACATTTTTTTATTTGTTATGAATATAATGGAGAAAAATAAGAACAAAGAATATAAAGGAGAGAATAGTTTTTCTAGTTATCCCATTCAATAGTATTAAGCCCTTTATATAGAGTACAGAAGGGAAATAAATAGGAAGCTTTTCTAATAAGGAAAATACAAGAAATAGGAAGTTTTTCCAATAAGAAAAATACAACCAATACTAATATGAAAACTAGAGTATTTACGTATATGGAAAGACATCAATCAAATCCTATAATATATTATAACACTCCCCCTTGATGTCTTTTACAAAGAATATGCCTCGTTAAAACCTTTACTAAGAAAAAACCCTGTGGGAAAAAAATCTTAGTGAAGGAAAAAGAGTACATTATTCTTGTAGAGATTTGCGCCATAACACTGCCTCGTTAAAAACCTTGTTAGGAAAATCCAATGGGACAAAACCTAAGCTAAGGGAAAAAGAGTACAGTGTATTAAAATCTCTTAGTCGGCGCATACCAATTTTGTTAACCAACTTCTCAAAAATGGTTGTAGGGAGTGCTTTAGTAAACAAGTCTGCCAGATTATCAATTGATCGAATTTGATGAACATCCAAAACTTCTTGCTTCTGAAGCTCATGTGTGAAAAAGAACTTTGGCGAAATATGCTTGGTTCTATCTCCTTTGATATATCCTCCTTTGAGTTGTGCTATGCAAGCAGCATTATCTTCATATAATACTGTTGGACTTCCTTTGTCAAGTTTAAGATCACATGTTTCCTTGATATGATGGACCATAGATCTCAACCATACACATTCTCTACTAGCCTCATGTATTGCCAATATTTCAGAATGATTTGATGATGTGGTAGTTAAAGTTTGTTTAGTAGAGCGCCAAGAAATGGCAATGTCACCATATGTAAACAAGTAACCCGTTTGTGATCTAGCTTTATGTAGATCAGATAAATATCCAGCATCAGCATATCCAATTAATTTTGACTTCGAGTCACGTGGATAAAATAAGCCCATATCTGATGTTCCACGTAAATAACGGAATACTTATTTCACACCATTCCAATGTCTTCGAGTGGGTGAAGAACTATATCTTGCTAGCAAACTTACAGAGAATGCTATATCAGGTCTTGTATAATTAGCAAGATACATTAGTGCACCAATTGCACTAAGATATGGTACTTCTGGACCAAGTATTTCTTCACTATCTTCTCGAGGACGAAACCGATCCTTTTTCACATCAAGGGATCGAACCATCATAGGAGAACTCATTGGATGGGATTTATCCATATTGAAACGTTTTAATAACTTTTCGATATAAGTTGACTGATGAATGAAAATCCCTTTAGATAAATTTTCAATTTGCAAGCCGAGACAAAATTTTGTTTGTCCCAAATCTTTCATTTCAAATTCATTTTTTAAATAATTTACTATCTCAGTCATCTCTTCAGGAGTCCCAATGATGTTTAAATCATCAACATACACAGCAATTATAGCAAAACCATATTTTGTTTTCTTGATAAAGACACATGGACAAATTGTATTATTAGTGTAGCTTTCTTTCAAAAGATATTCACTAAGGCGGTTATACCACATTCGTCCAGATTGTTTTAATCCATACAAGGACCTTTGTAGCTTAATTGAATACATTTCTAGTGGTTTTGAGCTACATGCTTCAGGCATTTTCAGTCCTTCAGGGACTTTCATATAAATGTCATTATCAAGTGATCCATACAAATAAGCTGTAATGACATCCATTAGTCGCATATGGAGTCCTTCTATACTTGCTAGGCTAATTAAGAATCTTAATGTAATTGCAACCACAACTGGAGAATAAGTCTCCTCATAATCAATGCCAAGTCTTTGTGAAAAACCTTGTGCCACAAGTCGAGCTTTGTATCTCACAATTTCATTTTTCTCATTTCGCTTACGCACAAAAACCCATTTATAGCCTACTGGCTTAATATTTTTAGGCGTTAAAACAATGGGCCCGAAGACATGGCATTTTTCTAATGAACTTAATTCTGCCTGGATTGCATCTTTCCAATTTGGCCAATCATCTCTATGTCGACATTCATTTACGGACTTTGGTTCAATGTCCTCATTTTCTTTTGCAATATCAACTGCAATTGCATATGCAAATACACTATCGATAATGATTTCATTTCGGTCCCATCTTTTTCCTGAATTGACATAGTTGATTAAGATCTCTTCATTTTGATCATTTTCAGGTACCTGAACCACTTCTGGGGTTATTTGTTCATCTATGTCAATTTCAGTTAGAGGCTCTTTAGGAGCATTAATATTTTTGGGATTTTGTTCCCTTTTCTTTCTTGGATTTTTATCCTTGGAACCAAGTGGCCTTCCACGCTTTTGGCGTGTCATGGACTCATTGCTACATTATTAACATGTTGTCCCACTGGGACATCAATTCTTATTGGAGCATTTTCAGCTGGAATGTGAGATTTAGTAACTCTTTTTGGATCACATAATGCATCTGGTAATTGGTTTGCTATACTTTGTAAGTGGATGATCCTTTGAACTTCTAGTTCACATTCTTGTGTATAAGGATCAAGATGATTTAATGAGGGGTCATTCCAAACAATTTGTTTCTCTAATTGCTTAATTTCTCCCCCCAATTTGGGAAACAAAGCTTCATTAAAATGACAATCATTAAATCTCATAGTAAATACATCCCCAGTTAATGGTTCAAGATATTTGATAATAGAGGGGGATTCATATCTAATGTATATACCCAATCTCCTTTGTGGTCCCATTTTTGTGTGATGTGGGGGGTTAATTGGGACATAAACAGCACACCCAAAAATTCTCAAATGGGATATATTTGGCTCTTGGCCAGTCACCAACTGTAATGGTGAAAATGTATGATAATTAGTTGGCCTGATGCGTACAATAGTTACTGCATGTAAAATTGCATGTCCCCAAATAGAAATTGGGAGGTTTGTTTTCATAAGTATTGGTCTAGCGATCAATTGAAGACGTTTAATAAAAGACTCTGCTAGACCATTTTGAGTGTGAACATGAGCTACAGGATGTTCAACAGTTATTCCAATTGACACGCAATAATCATTAAAAGCCTTAGATGTGAATTCACCAGCATTATCAAGACGAATTGTCTTAATAGCATAATCTGAAAATTGTGCTCTTAATCGAATTATTTGAGCAAGTAATCTAACAAATGCTAAATTTCGAGTTGATAATAAGCATATATGTGACCATCTTGTTGATGCATCTATCAACACCATAAAATACTTGAATGGTCCACATGGTGGATGAATTGGTCCACAAATATCACCTTGTATGCGTTCCAGAAATTTAGGTGATTCATGTTGAATTTTGCTTGGTGAAGGTCTAATAATCAACTTTCCTTGAGAGCAAGCCGAACATGAAAATTCATTACATTGAAGAATCTTCTGGTTCTTTAATGGATGACCATTTGAACTCTCAATAATTTTACACATCATTGTTGATCCGGGATGACCCAATCGATCATGCCAAATAATAAAAGAATTAGGGTCAGTAAACTTCTGGTTTACTACCATATTTGTTTCACTTGTACACACATATGTGTAATATAATCCAGAGGATAAAGCAGGTAATTTTTCTAATATGCATTTCTTACCCATTATAATGGTTGTAATATAGAGATACTCAATGTTTCCAACATTAATGGTCTCAATATGATATCTATTTCGGCGGATATCTCTAAAACTTAATAAATTTCTGCGAGATTTTGGAGAGAATAATGCATTTTGAATAAAGAAATAAGTTCCTCCAGGTAGTAATATATTAGCTCTTCCGGAGCCTTCAATAATTCTTTTACTATCAGATATTGTATTAACGTAAAAATCTCCCTTTGTTAGATGAGAAAAATACTTCTTATCTTTTAAAATGGTGTGCGTGGTTGCACTGTCAGCAAGACATAAGTTTGCATCATTTATTCTTGATCCTACCAATACTTGAACAGGATCCATAATATCTTCACCAAAACAAAATGTACTTATAAGAAACATAATAACTCAATAATTATTAATTAAAACTCAATCCAAAAGTACTTTAAAAAAAACAAATTATTCATAAACACTTTAAACTAGTGTTTAAATCCCAAAATACAAACCAAAAAAAAAAAAACTAAAAGAGAAACATATCAATTTAGGCATTCGCATTGCCATCACCAATCAAATGATTAATCTTTCCTTCAGGATGCTCAAAGAAATCTGTCACATCTAAATGTGTAACATCAATAGGATCATCACCAAGGACATTATTGTTTTCTGCTAAATTTACTTCAATATTTTTGCCTTTCTTTAAGGACTCTTGATAAAGATCGACAAGATATTTTTGTGTGCGACAAGTACGAGACCAATGCCCTTTTGCACCACATCGATAGCAATGATTTCTTGAATTATTCTTTGATCCATTATTCTCTTTCCACTTCTGGTGGGAAGGTGCATTATTATTTTTAGCACCACGATTTCCATTGTTATGATTTCTGCCATAACCTCTGCCACGTCCTCGACCATGATTGTTCCTCCTTCCTCTTCCTCGTCCTTGTCCAATATTATTGTGTGTTGTCTCATTCACTTTAGGGAATGGAGCAGAACCAGTTGGACGAGTTTCATGATTTTTTAGTAAGAGTTCATTATTTTGCTCAGCAACAAGAAGACATTCAATTAATTCAGAATATTTTTTAAAACCTTTTTCTCGATATTGCTGCTGCAGGAGCATATTCGAGGCATGGAATGTAGTGAATGTCTTCTCTAACATATCATGGTCAGTAATGTTTTCTCCATATAATTTCAGTTTGGAGGTAATTCTATGAATAGCATAATTATATTCACTTACAGTTTTAAAGTCTTGAAATCGTAAGTGTATCCACTCATAACGAGCCTTTAGAAGTATGACAGACTTATGATGATTAAATCTTTCTTTCAAGTTGTTCCAAAGGACTAATGGATCTTTAACAGTCAAACACTCAAGTTTCAATCCTTCATCGAGATGGTGACGAAGGAAAATCATCGCCTTGGCGCGATCCTGTTGAGATTCCTAATTTCCATTTTTTATCGTATTGCCAAGGCCCTTAGCATCCAAATGTATCTCAGCATCCAGTATCCATGATAAGTAATTCTTGCCCGAAAGATCGAGGGCCGTGAATTCGAGTTTTGTCACGTTCAACATTGTCTATACAAAAAGGAATAATGTGCATTAGTATCATAATAAAATTAGTCTTTTAAAAACTTAATAGACAATGCAATTAGTTTTTGAGGAACATAAAATATCAATTATTCAATGAATTGGAATACTAGGTTCATGGATATTTAGTTCTTCAAGAACTTAGGGCCAAAAATTCTTTTTGAAATTTATTCCTTACTTATTTGTTTAATTAGTTCTTCAGGAACTATAAATAATACTAGTTTCTTCAGGAACTAGAATTTGATATACAGTATTAGTTCTTCAAGAACTAAAATTTAAAATATAGTGTTAGTTCTTCAGGAACTATAATATACTTAATGAAAATTAAATAACATCAAATAATAAAAAAAAATTCATAAAAATGATGGTCATGTATATAAAACAAACAAAACAAAAAAAAATGATTATGTAAACGATTTTATATAGTTAATTGTTAATATATTTAAACGATTTTGTTTAGCCACCATGATTATGTAATCGATTTTATATAGTTAAAAAAAAAACGATTTTACAATTGTTTCATATAAAAAAAATGATTTACATCTAAAAAAAATGATTTTGTAGTAATGATCTAAAATATATATATATATATATATATATATATATATATATATATATATATATATATATATATATATATATATATATATATATATATATATATATATATATATATATATATATATATATATATATATACAACATCCCAAACATATATGTGTATTAAGTCATGGGCATATGTCTTTTTGAGAACATATATGATTCACATGTTATTCGAGATGAGAAAAGAAAAGAAAAAAAATACCTTGGGTAAAAAAAATGGTAGAACAAATTCGTGCTGATAACGTGTTATGAATATAATGGAGAAGAATAAGAACAAAGAATATAAAGGAGAGAATAGTTTTTCTAGTTATCCCATTCAATAATATTAAGCCCTTTATATAGAGTACAGAAGGGAAATAAATAGGAAGCTTTTCTAATAAGAAAAATACAAGAAATAAGAAGTTTTTCCAATAAGGAAAATACAACCAATACTAATATGAAAACTAGAGTATTCACGTATATGGAAAGACATCAATCAAATTCTATAATATATCATAACATTATTAGTCATATTCTCTACCCTAATTGTGTCATTTAAAGTCTGACTCAATTGAGCTACAAATCTTTTTTCTTTCCTTTCTACTTTTCTACATTATAAAAACTACTTTTCTATATTTCTAGTAAACAATATGTTTATGTGGGTGTACTATTAGTTCCATCTAAGAAAGGAGTAAAACTACTTCATCTCTACTTCATCTAAAAAAATGTATTATCTTACTTCATATATAACAGTTTCTCATCATATTAGCAGAAAAGATATTATTTATTAAATATATTATTAAATTCAAATTTTAATCCTTATTGTAATGTTAAAATTGAATCAGATGTCAAATTAATTTTATATTTGAATCTTAATAATTTTTTTAGTGATATAGGAAGAAATTTAAAATTGGTGAGATTCAAATCCTGGTATTTTCATTCCTAAAGCAGTTTAGGTATCAGTCACTAGTTAGCTTGATTTTTTGTTAACTTGTTGATTTAGTTAGATCTCATTATCATATATTTATTTTTTTTTTCTAAAAATTTACAAAAGAAAATTATAGAAAATATAGAAAAATAAACACAACAATACATAAACAAAATTTAGAAACATTTTCAAATGCACCCATATCACAATAAATTCTTTTTGAATAGTTTGTTTTTATTTTGAAACATGGACACACACACATATATTATTATTATTATTATATGTTTAGTTCAAGAATGAACAGTAGTAATATATATACACAAAAAAATTCTTAAATAGGAAAGGATAAGGACTACAAATTAGGAGTCTAATATATATATATGCATAAAGCAGGTTTAGAATTTGTTAGTTTTAACTATATGACATATATTTATCATGTTTATATATTTTATTGGTCCACATGTAATATATTTTCTTTTTATTTATATATAAAACAAGCCTTAAAAACACTTAATATTAGTTAATGAAATTTATAACTTAAATCATTATGACAGTTAAATATATTATAAATATAATTACGATATGTAGCCTAAATAAAATTGAAAATTTTAAATTTTATCATAATTTAAAAGAATGTGTTACATAAAATATCAATTTAAAACATATATATATATATATATATATATATATATATATATATATATATATATATATATATATATATATATATATATATATATATATATATATATATATATATATATATAATTTAGGTTACAAATCTCATTAATTAATAATAGTTGTATTAATTGAAAAATAAAAATTTAAATTTTGTAGGTTACAACTCATAATCATATATGTTTTTAATATTTTTAGTAGTCATAATGATTAATAAAATTATTTATGAGTTACAACTTTTTTTATAATAATCACTCATAACACAACTATATGATTATATATTGATTAATAAAAAATAACATTATATATATATATATATATATATATATATATATATATATATATATATATATATAAAGAGGACATGAAAAATGAATAGATATAATTTTTATATTTTTCAAATAAAATGTTCAACTTAATAATAAAGATATTAGTTTTTCTTTTGGTAATTTTCAAATATTTTATCATAAATTTTTGTCTAAATATTTTTTATTCATTTTTCTTTAACATATATATATATATATATATATATATATATATATATATATATATATATATATATATATATATATATATATATATATATATATATATATATATATATATATATATATATATATATTATGATTTTATATTTTTGCAAGTGTTATAATATTAATAGTAAATTGTGTATTTATTTTAAAAGAAATTAAAATATTATTATAAAATATATTATTAAAATAATAATTTTCAATTAAATATTTTGATGTTTAGTTATATTTGTTCATTTTTGTATTTATGTAAAATTTTTTTGTCAATACTTCTTAATTTTTTTAAATATATTATTGAAATTGAAAAAAATATATATTATATATTATAATATTATAACAAATTAATAATCAAATAAAAATATAAATAAATTATGCAATGCACGAGTAAGAAGTTAATTAGGAATATATATTAACAACTATTATTATTATTATTATTGTTATATGAAAAATGAGTATAAATTTATTATATAAAATATATGTAAGTGATTAAATGGGATAATTGAATATGAATATATTATTTAATTTATTTATACATTCAACGTTAAAAGACATTAAACAGTTGTGTAGCAGTAGCGAGTGGGAAACAGTAAGGCACAAAGTAGAAGTTGAAGGTACAATCGAGTCTGTGGCCAGTGAGGACTGGGGCTAAGATGTCGAACATCAAATTGGAAAGGAATTAAATACTAGTAGTAAGCTCGTGCGGAAAAAAAAAAGAAAAAACTCTTTTCATTTAAAAAAAAAAAAATAGTTATTAAAAAAATAAATTTTATTTATAAATAAGTAATTATTTAATAATTTAATAAAAAAATATGATAAAATGATAAATTTATTTTTTTATTTTTAAATATAAAAAATATTTTATAAATTTATACTATAATTAATATGAATTTTTTTAATAATTTATAATAAAATTATTATAATTTTAAAAATAATAAATTTTAATTATTGGCCTTCTTTTCCGGAATGGAAGAGTAAGCAGAAAGTTAAAATTTAAAAAGACATGTAATTTGTCAGCTTTTCTCTGTGGCAATAAATATTACTATTTCAACTTGCAATTTTTTTAATTTTTTTTATATATAAATTTTAAAGAATCATAACAACTTGCAAGCACTTATTGCATTGAGGACCCCTCCACATACGACAAGTGAAACGTTACTTTGTCTCCAGGCCATTTGGATGTATAAAAGTCAGTGCAATAAAATTAATTAAAAAATACGAAATTTTTTATAAATTTAAATATTTTTATATTTTTGCTCATTAAAATATATTTTTATGTAATTTTAAAAAATAACAAGTAAAAACGAATAAGATTTAATCTTATTAATTCTTTTATTTCCTTAAAAATTTTGAAAAACTAGAGATTTCAAGTTTGAGTTTCTTAAATTATAAAAGTTATCACATATTTAATAAAAGATATAAAAAATGAGGATTATCTTTATTGTATAGTCTATTTTGATTCATTAAACTTTAATTAGAGAGAGAGAGAGAGATAAGTAAAACACTACATCTCCTCCAATTGCAATTGTATTTCCAGCAACAACTTAGATACCGTTTGGTATATT
Source organism: Reutealis trisperma (assembly GCA_947687605.1). Lineage (NCBI taxonomy): Eukaryota > Viridiplantae > Streptophyta > Magnoliopsida > Malpighiales > Euphorbiaceae > Reutealis > Reutealis trisperma. Next base: position 1,844,415 of record CANTUT010000008.1, read on the forward strand.
TCTTGAAAATTACACTTTCAAGAAAGCAGATTTTGAAAAAAATTATTTTTTAAAAAGTAAATCTCTTAGAAAGTATTTTTTTTTATTTGACTTAATAATAAAAAAAGATAATAATACTTTATATAATAACTCAACTCCATTTAATTGAGGATAAATATATCTATTTATATCTATTTCAACTAAAAAAGTTTAACTTATTTAACTTCACTAAAAAAATATACTTCTTTTTAAACTCAGAAAAGTAGATATTTTGCATTTCGAAATTTTTTTTTTAATGATGATTATTAAGTAAGCTAAAATTTTTAATTTAGCAAAAAATTTTACTTAGCTTACTTATCTACCAAACAATACCTTATATGCAAGCGTGATTTAATTTTGGTGCTATACTGCTATTGAGTTACTGGTTGAATCATGTATATGTTTGAGCAACACACACTTATTTATGATGTGAAAATAATTAAATTTAAAACACTCACCCCCAAATTAGGTAGTAGTTATGATCAATTTGCAAAACTTGTGGATGATGAAAATGAAGAAATTTTTTTTCATAGGGTTTGGGGTCTATGAATTTAACTCTTAGACACGTATAATACATATTCTTATATACATATTCATAAACTTTTTTAGCATTAGGGAAAGAAAATTTAATATCTATAAGATTCAATATTTAATATTTACTCTTAAAATAGTTTCACCTTATCACTAGATTAAAATACTAATTTTATATACATGGTATTCAATTTATATTTTATTTTATATTAGAATATAAGATACATTATCAAATTAAAACTAATTAATAAAGTGAAAAAAATTAATTATTATTTTAAATTGAATATAAATTGGAAGTGAGAAAATAAACCGCAATGATAAATTTTAAAAGCCACCCAATAAAGAAGCCAAAAAGTTTTTTTTTTTTTCTTATTATTAGTCTATATAAAATCAATCAGATTAATATAGTGACATATACAAATTTGCTTATGAAAAAATTTAATCGAATTAATTCCAAATATCCATTTATAAAAAAAAATATAAAATCAAATCAAATATAACAACTAAACTAATAAACAGAAATATTTTGCTTCAGCTTGGTTATTAGACATGGCTAGTTCTGGTTGGCTCGCGCTTTGTACAAGTTTTGCTTATATATTTTTTTATTTAATTTATATTTTCTTAGAATATTTTAACATACTTAACTTATTGTTATTATTTTATTAAACTAAAATATTATTTTATAAAAATTTTAAGTATTATAACTAAAAATTATAAAAAAAATTAAATATATCAGTTAGGGAAAATTTTAACTGTAACCTATAAAAATATAATCACGTAAAAAAATTATGAGATTGTTATATATATATATATATATATATATATTTCAATTGGTTACTTGAAATCTTGAAATATTTTTCTTACTATTTTTTTTTAATTTTTATCTAAATCTTTTTATATTTGATTACAAAAATTTTTCAATACTCTTTAATATTATATCATTATAACTGATAATTTTATAATTATGATCACATTAGTATTTTTATAAATAAACCATGGGCTTCAAAATTTATTAAATATAAAATTTACAAATAATATGTTTATAAATCTCGTAGTTCATGAACTTCTGATATGTTTGGATTAATTTAAATAGTACTAATATTCAATATTGATAATTCAATTTAAGTTAAGTGTTTCAATATTGATAATTAATTTTCAGTTATAGTATAAAAAAATTTAAAAAATAAATATTAAATTTAAGCATTTATAGAATTGCAAACAAATTGATTTTAATAGAGAAGAACATACTATTATAAATAAAAATTTTTACATTTGATAATGTAATAATGAGATTTTGCTCATTCTTATTAAATGCGCTCACAATTAGTGCATATATATTTTTTTATGTTGCATCTTCCTATAGAACTAAAAATAAAATTTCTAATTTACAATAGAATTTCTAAAAGTCAAATTACAATATATTCGAATAACATAAAAAATAAATTATTCCGATTCAATTCATTTATACAAACTATTATTTTTTTTGAAAACATATAAATTATCATTAATGGTTAAAATACCTCATTTGAAATTTATAATGAGATAAAATAATAATTTATAAAATGAGAGTCAAATTAGAATTGTTCTATATTGTAAATATTCAAACAATTAAAGTCAAATTAGAATTTTTCTATCTTCTTAATATTGGAGAAAATAAAAAATAAATTATTCCAATTGAATTATTTTTTATTTAATTTGAATATAATTAATTATATATTAAATAATAATTATTTTATTTTTTATTCTAATTAATTCTTTCTTTTTATTTAAATTAAAAATTAAATTAAATTAATATAATTAGATAATTAAATTATTTAATTATAATAATTATATGACTATAATAATTATATAATTATAAATTTGCAACACAATTAATTATATATTATAATAATAAGTATTTATTTTTTCTTTATTCTAGTTAAATCTTCGGTGGATGTTGAAATTTTCAAACTTCCATCCTGTAAATGTATAAGCACGTAGAAGTTGATGAATAAAACTTTATGGCCAGGTATGGTTTTTTTAAAAAAAAAGGGGAGAGATTGCTTTTTGTGTTGTTTTCGCACAGAAAACGCCATTTGAAGAGGAATGAATTACTTCATTCTTGTGATGGAGAGCTTATGATATGAAGATGATGGGTAGGACTTGCAGATAAAAAAAGAAAGATCAAGAGCTCACTAGACTGACTTAGGAGAAAGTATCTAATACCTAAGTCATTAGTCTAATGAAGAAAATTAGAGTTGGTCTATAGAGAGAATAACGATACAGAGATTCAAAGATTTTTACCTTTCTTTTACTTATTTAAAAGGAAAAATACAGACTCTTCATATATACATATCCTCGAGTTATTAGAGATATTTTTATTATTTATCAATACTATTGAATTATCAATTGAGATTTATTAAAAAAAAATATTTGCATTAATTTATAATATGCAAAATAATTAAATTAGGTAGGAAGTCATGATCAATTTGGATAGCTTGTGGAGGATAAAAACGAAGAAATTAATTAATAAAAAATGCCGGCTAAAATAATTAATAATTAAGAAGATCAAGAAATCATATACTTTGTATTTGAGACACTAAAATTTGTATATATTTATCAATTTTGTATTGTCTTGGAAATAATGGTGACAGTTATATATCACCAATTAGTATTGAAAAAATTGAATGAAAGGTTTTGACCAAAACTAGAAAATGATATGGGATACCCACATATTGTAGAAGAATTGAAGGATTATCTTGAAAGAAATGAGGGCATTGAGATACAAAGAAAATGATGGCTAAACAACATTAACAAAACAAAAGGATAATAACATACTCCATCTGTTTCATATCAAGTGTCGTTTTAAAAAAAAATTTATATTTTATTTAAAGTGTCGCTTTTATAAATTTAAAATAGTATTAATTAAAAAATTTTAAATTTACCCTTATTTATTAAATTCTCCTAATTTTAACTAATTTACTAATTCTCTTTTTAAGCATTATTGAAAAAGGGTAATTCGGTAAATTACTATGAATTTTTTATAAAAATTTATAATTATTTATCATTATTTTGATTTGTGTGTTCCGTTTTTACACGACACTTGAAATGGAATGAAGAAAGTATATGAATATGATATCAAAGTGAATTTGAATTAATCCAATTTAATATTATGATAAATTTATAATAAGGGTATCATTATTAATCAACACTCTTGTCTATCTTTCCTATTATTATTATTTTTATGAATAAATTATTACAACACCTTTGAAGTTTATTATAATTTTTACTATTTCAAAATTAACACTTTAGTCCTTAAATCAACTTTAATGAAAGTATTAAATTTTGAAAAATTAAAATATTTTATAGTATAAATAATTGAATAAGGAGAGTTTATTATATTTTAAAAATTTGAGGATGAAATAAAATATTGTTTAGAACGTTTTAATATAATTAAATACATTAATATGTGAATTGCACACCAAAACACAGCCTATTGATAGATACAACTTAGATAAATCATTTATATTAAATAGGTAATTAACTTTATTTTGTTTGGACATTTTAAAAGAAATACAAGTTTAATAAATGTAAAATTATTTAAAAATTTACATTTCATATTTTAACCTCCAACTTAAGGATTAACAGAAAAAAAAAAAAAAGAAATTATGTCTCCCTATTTAAAGATTAATACTCAAATTGATTTTTTTTTTTTAAAGTTAATGTGTGTGAAATTATATAAAAATGATTTACATAATTTTAAGCAATATTGAATTCAAAATCTATAGTTGAGATTTATTTTAAAATTTATTTTTCATACATTTAATTATTAAAATTATATAAATATGATATGTGATGTTTATCTCAATATAAAAGAAAATTTCATAAATTTTTTTTTGCATATTTGACATTTTTTTTTTCAACTTTCCAAATACATGTTAATCTCATTGTAATGAAATTAATTGCGGAAACACCTAAATATCGTCTAATAATAAGTGCACATATATAAAATTTGTATAATAATTCAGATTCAAATTTCCTCTCTTTAATGCTTAAAAGGAGTTCAAAATAACGTAAGAAAATAATTATGATTTTTTTTTAATTTACATATCAAGTTTTCTAAGTTTTTCTTTTCCAATAGTATTTTTTTTTCTTTTTTTATATTCTATAAGAAATATTTCGGAGCTAACTTAATAGTTGCGTATTAATCAAAATTATAAAAGGTAAAATTATCTATATGAAAACCAAGTCTTCTGAGTTCATGAAAGTACCTTGTAAGTTAGCACTTCATACTATAAAGTCAAGAACATCATTAATTATATTTATTAATGTTGTGTAGGTCATGGATAAACAACAAATGTATTACATTTACCCAACTAATTATTAACAACATTTCACATTTAACTTCCATATATATGAATTAATGCCATAGCTACTTAATGCTATATGTCCCTTTCTCTTTTAATTTCCATTTGATTTCTTTCTATCTTTCAACAAGAAAGAAAGAAAAAAATTCAGATAAGATTAGTCCGCAAATTTTGAAAATGTCGGCAAAGATTTTACACTGAATTTCTAAACCCATCTTTCTTTCAAGAATTGTCCCATAGAAAATTAGATCTTTTTTGAGGGAAAGGATTTTCTTTTTCTTATTAAAATTTAGATTGTGATAACAGCAAAATACTTGCAATTTCATCGTTTTGTAAATAATTTTAACGGACTACATTACTCATAAACTAAATTAATAGAAATATAACAAATCAATCACCCATGAAAATAATCTATAGAAATAAACTATATCAATTAATGATATTATAATATTTTTTTAATGATATGATGCTTTTTGTTTTAAGATTTAGTTTTATGTTTCTATTTTTAATTCATGTTTCGAATAATATTTTATTTATGTTCATATGACCTGTTTGTTTATGATTTTGTTTGAGTTAATAGCACGAAAATGACTTTTTCTTTTTTCAAAAATGGAGTTTTCTTCGTAAATTTTTTTTAATGGAAAATTGGTGTTCTTAACTTAGATTCTCAATCTAAATAATGTTTTTATGATTAAAAATTTGTTTTGAGATTGATTATATGCCATATAAATTACTATGTTATATTGTATCTTTTTAGGATAAAAAAAGTTCATCTATTATATATGTCTGTAATCATATCTTTTTTGTCTATTTTTTGAGTTCGATTTGTCTGTTTATTATTTTCATTTGATTCAACACTACATTGATGATTTGCTTAATGAAAATGCAGAGAATTAAAGATATCATTGTCTGTATTTTAGAAAGAATCATAAAATTGCAGAAAACAAGTATCAAAAAGCCGTTCAATGCCAAAAAATCATAAAATTGCAGAAAATCAGCATCGAAGAGCCGTTCAATACCAAATAGTAGCCATTTGGCCCCAAACAGCCTGGAGCCTATTTTTCGTCATCTTTCATGTTCTGTCTCTACTCCACCAGCTTTCCTCCAATCCGGTGGACTTCCAAAACCAATTTCAGTCCCTCTAAAGGCAGCTTGCCTTGTTTTCGAAGCGCATTTCCCCTCTTTTCCTTTTTTTTTTTTCTTATGATTTTTTTTTTAAATCTCATCTCTCTATTTTTTACCTCGTTTTTGGGTTGTCGTGGAGCCATACTCTTTTTATTTGATTGAGATTGATTAAGTATAAATATTGTACTAATATATTGAATATAGATTGATTATTTGGATGCACATTTTATTATTACACAGCAATGTCAAAGAGATCAATACAAAATAGAAATAACCTATCGAAATTATAATTTCTTATACTTATATTTATTTCTTATCCTTAATAATTTAGACCAATATCTCAGAATATGTCATAGTGACGACTCCTTACTTTCTCTTAGATTATGATGAGTTAGATCATAAAAATATCAAAGTCACACTGAAAATTAAGTGTAAAGTCTAATAAGACATTCTCAGTTAGGTATTAGAAATATTAATTATCTTTTGACAAATTTAATCATTATTAATTGATTGTCTATCCAGATTAATTGATTCTCAATTAGGTATAACTGTTTGTTTATTAATAATGTTCAACCATGTAATCGAGTTAATTGTAAAAGAAAAACATATATATAACTCAAAAGGGGAGAAGATATTTAAAAAAAAAAACAAGAAAATTAAAAAAGAAAATAAGAATTAATTATATTTTAAAAAGAAATAAAAGGATGTCATATGGCATAAATTTAAACTCCATTGAGCGTTCTATTGGTCTAATTTGATTTTTAATTTTATATGCTAAGCATTTAACATATTACAATTTAATATAAATTTTATATTTCAAATTCTTTTAGATCAAGTAGATGTAAGTAACTTCAGTTTTTAGAAGTTTTAGAAGAAAAATAAGTTTAATAAGTGTAAAATTATTTAAAATATTTAAATTTTATCTATTAATTTTTAATTTAAGAATTTTGAAAAATAGGTCTCCAATTTGAAGGTTAAGAAAAATGATTTTTTTTTTTTGAAAGGTAATGTTTATATATATTAATTTTCATTAATGTTTTATTTGCATTTTAAATTGAATAATTTGTAAGTAAAATTAAAAAAATTAATATCAATTTAAATTTCATCCTTCAACTCCTATATTAAATTTTTACATAATTTTTGAAATTACCATTGATTGCATTTCACTTTTTAATTCCTTTTAATCCATTCTGTATAATATTAATATCTAAAATTAAAAATAAAATCATCATGTATATCTAATTGATAAAATTAATTATAAGAATTCATCCGTAATATTTATAAATTAATAAAATAAAAAGAACAAATAAAATTCTAAAAATGCAAAATATTTGCATTTTTATTTTTTATTTTTATCAAGGACTTCTTTTATTAAAAAAATTATGAAAATTTTTTGATGAAAATTTATGAATTATTAAAAAATAAATATTAATTTTTTTAAAATTTTACTACTTAATACATAAAATTTAAAAAAATTCAGAGGCATTGCTGTAACTTCAATAATTTTTGAGGAGTTAGTTCAAAATTTTTAGAATTTTAAACTTTTTGTAAATAAATTTTTTTTATCTATTATTAATTTTTATTTTTGTAAATAAATAAAAAATATTTATGAATTTATATGCAAAGATAAAAATTTAAGAGCTAAATAAACGAAATAGGGTAAATTTTGAAGTCTAAAAAATGATTTTTTTTTCCATTTTATTTATTTTTTATATGTATTTACTCAGATAAACTAAGTTTTTTCCTAAGATTAAAAAAAAAAAAAAAAAAAAAAGGGTGTTGTAACTTGTACGGATGAGCGATCAACATTCAACGGCTTAACGGTCCGGTTTAACCGCTGCAACGGCCGATTTATGCTGCCAAGTCGTGAATCTGAGTTCAAGCAACGAGAACGATAATGGGTTCGCTGCCGTACGCCGACGTTGACTTCAGCCTCCGAGCATTGGCAGGCCAAGCCGAGGGGTTTGGCCGTTTCGCCATTGGTGGCTTGCACGGTCCTGTATATTCAGTCACCACTTTGGCCGGTATTCTTCTCATCTCTCCAATGTCCAGTCTGTTTTAAGCTTCTTTTTATTCAATCTTTTCCTCTTTTATCTCGATTTTCAATAATTACCCTTTTGTTGTAACCCTCCATTTTATACTAATCTGCTTATTTGATATTAAACTGCTCTCAATTACAAATTTCTTGATAATTAAATTAGACATTTTTAGCTTAATTTGGGAGGTACAATTTGTAAATTCATTGAAAATAATTTCATAAATCATAGTTTATTTGATGGGTATTACTGTTTTAGTCCTTTCTTTGTTCTAAATTTTATTAAGGATGCTTGTTATGAAGTGTAGATTTCTTGTTTTTAATTTTTCCTTATATTGGGTGTCTTTATTTATTGCATCATGTTCCTGTGGTAATGTGAAATGAAATAATTATGTTTGGTTTTTTAGATGATGGTCCTGGATCACTTAGGGAGGGTTGCAGGAGAAGAGAACCATTATGGATTGTTTTTGAGGTTTCTGGTACCATTCATCTTTTATCATACTGTAGTGTATCGTCTTATAAGACAATTGATGGCCGGGGCCAAAGGGTAAAGCTCACTGGCAAAGGCTTAAGACTGAAAGAATGTGAACATATTATCATTTGTAACCTTGAGTTTGAAGGTGGTAGAGGACATGATGTTGATGGCATTCAAATAAAGCCGAATTCTAGGCATATTTGGATTGATCGATGCAGCCTTCGTGATTATGATGATGGTCTTATTGATATCACTAGACAAAGCACTGATATAACTGTTTCTAGGTGGTTTCTTTTTTTCTTGCTTATTTAAAAATTTACTCTGAATTTTATGTGTAATATGGTGAATTGTTGTGATTTATTTCTGCTTTTGCTCCAGATGTTACTTCACACAACATGATAAGACGATGCTTATTGGAGCAGACCCTTCTCATGTCGGTGATAGATGCATCCGGGTTACCATTCACCATTGTTTCTTTGATGGAACAAGGCAAAGGCAACCTCGACTCAGATTTGGGAAAGTTCATCTGTACAACAATTATACAAGGAATTGGGGAATATATGCTGTTTGTGCTAGTGTAGAAGCCCAGGTAAAAAACAATGCTTTATATTATATATATTAATTGAGCATTTGAGCGGCATATGTTATTAATGTCTTAAGTTCATTATCTAAAACTATTAGTGTTTCTAACTGTGCTTCTTTCTTTTTATAATTTTATCTGATCAGATACATTCTCAGTGCAATATATATGAAGCTGGACAGAAGAAAAAGACCTTTGAATATTACACGGAGAAGGTAAAGTAATGCTTATCTGTTATCTTAGAGTTGCAATTTTGAGTATGACTTTACAATTATTATCACTAGTGGAAGAGTCTTGTGAAGAGTGCAAGTCTCATGAATTGATTAAAAAACAAGTAGTAAAACATGAATTGATTTTACAAATCTTGGTGAATATAGACTTGGGCTGGGCAGAATGAAGAAAAATTTATATGGTTAACACCACCTATTTTAGGACCAGTGGAATTGGATATTTTAAGTTATACATCATATATACTTTTTAGGATGCAAAAAGTTACTTCCTTTAAAGAATCCACATTAAGTGTTAATGGCACTAGATAACCAAATTCCGTAGTCAAGTTCTTGAATTTGACATTAGCATTCTATCAATGCTGCCTATTAAGATCACTTTGCTGTTGACAGTTCTTAATAGCTATTTTAGATTATCAGCTCTCTCTCTCTCTCTCTATTAGTGCATTGGATTTCCATAATACTGTAGCTTTAATTTATATCATCTATCATATCCTATACCAATCAACCTACTGGCATGTGAGTTGTATGGAAATGATCTTTTGTTTTGCTCAAAATAATTCTCCAGTTGATGGATTTTTGACCCACATGACCTCAATGCGATCCATGGTATCACCTGTATTGACGATGATCAAAGAATAGTCCTTAAGTGAATATTTTCTACAGTAACAATTAATGAGGTATAATTACTCCCTAAGAATTTTGGTGCTCTGGTTTTGGCTAAACCTTAAATCCTATCTAATGCAATTATATGGAAGTGGCTCCAAGAAACTAGTGAAGGAAGCCACTTCTGGAAGGCCATATGACTAGTTGGAAAGTTTCCAATCTTACAGAAATCATATTCCAAGGTCTCCTGAAACTGAAATCAGTTTACTGATTTCTAAAGTAATGCCTTAAGAGCCTTGTTCTATGTTAATGACCCTAATTGAAGGGCTAAAAGAAAAGAAGAAAAAGGAAAAAAGGAAAGATACACAGTTGAGGGTATGCTTCATTAGGCTAAAATAACTACAAACAGATAAAAATTTTTGCATGAAAGTGTCATTATTTTTCTGAAATTTTTGTAGCATCATTTTCGATTTCAGAAAATATTTAATCTCTGGCAGTAACATAATTTTTCTGAAATGTTGCCATTGTGTTGGTTTTGCAGGCAGCAGACAAGGAAGAGGCCAAGTCTGGTTTAATAAGATCCGAAGGAGATGCATTCCTTAATGGAGCTCAAGCAGCCTTATTCACTGGTGTTGGTGAAGAATGTGTATTCCATCCAAGTGAACATTATCCGACATGGACCATGGAATCTCCCTCAGATTCCCTAAAGGCTGTTCTCCAAATCTGTACGGGTTGGCAATCTATTCCTCGACCCGAAGATACAATAGCAGTCTGATAGTTCCTCACTTGCATGCTTGGAAAAGAGGTATCTATTTTCTTTCTTCCCCAAAAAGTATGTCAGGTTATTTCCCTGTCTCTTATTTTTTGAGAGCAAAAGAAAAGACTGAGTTATGTAGGATTTGGTCTTGTACCTGTTCAGCTAATATGACAATTAAATTTGTTGTACAATGATACTGTTTTTAATAAGTGAAAAATAAGGCAATACATTGGTACATTTTTTCTAATTAGTTAAGATATGTTGGACGAGTTAAGTACTTGTTTATTGCCTCATGAAACAAACAACATTGTTAAGAAAGGAAATAATAAACATCCCCCAAAATTGCTTAGAGTGAAAACAAAGAATTCATATAACTGGCTCCAATTAATTTTGGGACTAAAACTTAGTTGGGTCAAGTTGAGTATTGTTATGGACCTGCCATTTGAACTAATGCGCAATTTGTATTGCAATGCATTTATTTCTATCATTTAGGATGAGGAACAATCCGAAACAAAAATACCAACAAGAAATTCCCTATATTATCAGGCCAAATACTCATCTACACTTCCGGATTCTTGTCCCAGTCAAGATCACTGTATCACATTATAAAATTATCTATAAGTTGACGTAGTTTATTTAGAAATTTTTTTATCGATACGTTGAAAATATTAGATCACTGTATTGCTTCTCTTCTTGCATTATGAGGTAAGCATCGAGTACTGTGTATCTAGTCTAATGGCTAGTTTATTAACTATCAACATTTCCAATTCATCCATTCTCTTCCTGATGGGGACAAAAATATTCTTTGTAGGGGTCTCTATTTTTGCGCCATATATAAGAGAAACAAAGGTAAAATCAAGGTACGACAATCTCTCTTTAGCTCAAATCATCTTAAATGGCTTACTGATTTGAGCATCGGAGGTCGGCCTCTGAGAACTCTTGATCCTTATTTTTTTCTATATACAAGTTCTACTCCTCATGAGACTCTCCATCTACAGTTTAATATGATTTCAGACATATTACTTCCCATCCGATATAAATCCATGATGCCTGTTTCCTATATGTTCCAATTTGGCAGCAAAATGCAAAACTGGGAGTTCATTGGAAAGATTGTTTTTCCTCACCAAGTCATAATCCTGTAGCATTTGGATAATGGATGCAACTAGGGGTGAGCATCGATTGATTCGGTTTCCAAACCAAACCGTACCAGCTAAATCCAAAAAATTGAATTTTTAGTGTTAAAAATCTAATCGAACCATTTTACATGTAAAATCGAACTGAAAAAATCAGTTTGGTTTGGTTCGGTTATTTAAATTTGAATTTTGTAAAATGACAGGTTTGTATAAATAATATATTAAATAAATATATTTACTTTTTTATAGCCATTTTTTAATATAATGAATAATCTTAATTTAAAATAAATAAATTGAATCTAATTCTAATTAATATTAAAGCACAATAAAATACTTATAATTACCTTTTGAAAGAGTATTATTATTTATAACCTTCTTATTAAAGTAAGTTCACTAATCACAATATCACACAAAGATTGTATGCCAAATTAAATGCTAGAATAATTACATTTACCATATAATTAGGCATAAATTATGCATAGCCAATGGAAATAATTTTTCAAAATAATCATAATAATAATATGGAAATTAAATATCCTAAAATAATTACATTTACTACATAAAGCTGTTCTTGATTATATGGTAAATAATTTTTCAAATATGGTAAATAAAGAAATTAAATATTTTATAATAATAATAATAATAATAATAATAATAATAATAAATCACATTGATTTACTATATAATTTGTTATTATCTTCATAATTTTAGGATTTATTATCCCTTTTCAAAGTTTAGGCATCCGTCAATTTAATAAATAAAAAAATTATAGTATAATTAATATCAAATATTGAATCAATTTATTTTATAATATTATGCTATAATATTTTTTATTTTTTAAACAATACATAATAATAATAATAAATAATAATAATATTTGGTTCGATTCAATTTATTCATTTTTTTGCACCAAACCAAACTGAAATAACAAAAATTTTCTGCACTCAAAACCAAAATCGAACTTAATCATTTTAAAACCAAACCAAATTGATTAATGGTTCGATTCGATTTGATTTTTCTGTTTGAACTGAATAATGCTCACTCCTAGCTGCAATAGAGGAATCAATGTAAGTGGGGCTGACAATTCGTATCATGTGGAAGTAATATTATATTGCTGGTATAATTATTAAAATGATTCATCATAATTTGACTCATTTATTAATTGTGCTAAGATTTTCTAATCTTAATCCGGACATATTTATTATTCGTGTTATATAACCCATGTAATCCATTTAAATATGTAAATTGAATTAAATTTTATTAAAACCCAGCACATGAATATTTATTTTATTATGAATTTCAATAAATTAATATTTTTAATCTTAATATATAACTAATTTATACAAAAAATAAAAAGAAGGGGCAATTGATGAATTGGGTCGGGTTGTTTTTGGATTGAGTCATTTCAGGTCTTGTCTTTTTTTGAGTGGGATTCTAGTCGGATCACTTTAAATCGTGTTTGAATTTCTAGTGAATCATCGGATTGAAGACTAGAAAAAATTTTGGCTTGGATTAAGGTCACTTTTCAATTTAGATTTGAAAATAAAATTTAAGGTGGGATTGGGTTATGATATAAATATATATATATATATATATATATATATATATATATATTTTATGAAAGTAAAATTTTCATATATATAATATTTTAAAATTTAATAATAAAAATGAACATTGTAATTTTAAAATATGACATATACAATTTAATTCAAAATATATAAAATATTCAAAATCTATTACACATACATAATTTTTACACGTATATTGGTGACAATTATTTGTAATTTAGAAAGATTTGAATCCAATACTCCCTATTTTTCTAAAAAAGATGAGAAAACCAACCGAATTATACCTGGTTAACTGGTATAAAAAAATATTATAGCATAATAAATAAATACCTTTCAATACCTACATATATATTAATAACATAATAATCAAATAATCAAATTGAATAATTAATATATTGTAACATTAATATTTTTCTCTAACAAATAATTTAAAAATTGTCAAAATTTTAAATTTGAAGATGATAATGTTATAAAATAAAAATAGTTAAATTAAAAGTATAATATAGTTAATTATATTAATCAAAATAAGATAAATTCAATATTTTATAAAGAGTTTTTAATTTTTATTGTCACAAGAATACATTAACAATAATTAAATTTATTTTTATATTAAATATATATGTATACATTAATTATGTAAAAGAACTTGATATTAAACAATAAATTGGTTCAAAATAAATTGACAATAAATATACACACACATTATTAAAAATTTGATTCAATTTTACTTAACAATAAATTTGATATTATTTTCTTTTTAAATTTGATATATATATATATATATATATATATATATATATATATATATATATATATATATATATATATATATATATATATTTAACTTGTTCAGGGTACTGACTCTCAAAGATTTCGAGTTAGGTCATTTCAAATTTTGGTTGAATTTGTATCTAATTTTTTGGAAGGTTTCGGTCAGATAAAAAATTATCCCTCTATGCCAAAATATAAAGTATTAATTAAAATAAAGAAATTTTCGTAGCATGTACAATAAACAAAGTCTAATTAATCTAAAATTTTTCTTACGAATCTATATTTATTTATTATCTATTTGAATTAATTATTATAAGTATATTTCTACAAATAAAAAAATATAAATTAAATGACTTTTAAGAAGTTTAAATATATCATATATAAACATATTTTTAAATAGGTTATATCGTGTTATTGCGGGTTATGCAGGTCAATCTATTGATACCCTAATTTTTTGGCGTGCCACTGTTGGGTTTATACTCAATCCAAATCTGTTCATCATGTATCAACATATTATGTTAAAATTTGCCTGCCCTAAGTGAAAGTATAAACATGCAATTATGCACATAATTTCAATTATGCACATAATTTCAAAATCATCCTGAAGAAAAAGAAAAATACAAGATATTGAAATATACTTGTTACTAGAATCACGTATAGATGCTAGATAAAATCACTCTCAACTAATTTCACTATCTTACATAAGCCTTGAAACTAACATAAAACTCTGTTAAAATGACTACCTTCACTTCCATATGCAGCTGTCTCTCCAAGTTCATCCATTAGCAAATAAGCATGGTTTGAATCAATCTCAACCAGATTCTGGTTCATAACTGCCTAAATTACCCAGCCAAGGGCAGCTAAGTGCTCTTGTAGTGATCCCAGCCATTGCTTGGTTCCCCAGGCTTCCATAGGACCAGTGCTCTTTGATGCCATCTGAATGTTTTCAATAGGGCAAGTAGTGAAATTGAATCGGGTTAGCAGAAAGCCAGAAACACAATTGTTGCAGCCTCAAATGTATGGAATGAATTTGGATTAGAATCCTGCGAAGAAATGCTGAGAATAAGAACAGACAATGACTAAGAGTGATAAAAATTCAACATTCAAACAATACAGAAATTGAAGTGACAAAAAACTACTATTACTAGAGCAACTTTTTTCAACAAATGGCATTGTGTTTTACTTAAAATTTGCCATTCAAGGACTGGTATTACCCATCCTACAGACTAAAAGGAGTGGAAACAGCAATATTAGAATATACTGAGTTGTTGAAATGCAGTTCTTTTACCAGATCTTAGTAAGTTATCTAGAAGGGATATTTTAACATGGAAAAGGCAAAAGCTTACTCATAATGCTGTGTGTCAAGAGCACACAAGAAGTCTTTCAAGTAAATGATTTAAAATATAATGTAGCATGTCTATCGTTTAATACCTCTGCATGTAAAATTATTCCTGGAGGGGCAAAATAAGTAACGAGTAACTACTTCTGGAGAATCAGGATCTCAACAAACACTATGGTAAAATCAAAAGTTAATTGATATTTATATCCAAAAATTGGTTTATGTAGAAAATTGATGATGATATCAAGAAAAATTGTTGGTCACGCAGAGCAGGGAACAAGAACCATTCAAATTGCTTTGTGCCAATTGATTAAATGAGGACATGACAAGGTCAAAACAGTTTCACTGCAAACAGCCTGACTGCCTAGCAACTCTACCCAATGGCAATGAAACAAGGGTAAGAAACATTTTTGTGTCAGATTGGAAGCCGTTCAATTTGGCATTTGAATAAGGGCCGCTGTGTGCACTTGAAACAAATATAAAGATTGAAGATTTGAGATCTCACTTTTAAGTTTTAGTAAGGTTCTTAGATAAAAGAGTTATATACAGAAAAAAAAAAAATTCTCAAATTGGTCAATAATTTGAATTCTTTATTGCATATGCATGCTAGTAATGTGTGTGATTTACCTGCATCCAACATTTTAGTTCTGTTCTTCAAGTGGACAATCAAATTAGGATTGGTACAGATCAAATTGGGGGACTCAAATGCTCCAAAAGAAATTGGATTCAGTGCCTGCCAATGAAGTCACAAAGAAACTTTGATTAGTATCAAAACGGGCAAATCTTACTCCAAAATTGTGACTGATTAATAGAAACTTTTGATTAGTATTACCTCTAGGCATGTTGGATGAATAGAAAAAGAGACTTGTTGAATTTTTTTTTTTTTTTTTGGCTCAGTTGATCCTGTGCATACCAACTCTCACATAGGGGATGTGAGAAATCTTGGGCCAATCTTCCCCTGATTCCCGTTGACACCTCTGTTCCAGCAAAGGACATAAATTGACAGACAAAGAGGAAAGTGAGGAGGGCAGCCCCTCTTCTGGCAAGGACTGGAGCTTAGGACAGTTCAAGATTTCCAATTCTCTAAGAGAGGTGAGATGTTGAAGTCCATTGTAGTTCAAACATTTCAGATCTTGAAAATCCAAAATTTTAAGAGAGGTAAGAGTGGAGGGCAGTAGCATTTTTTCAGGGAAGGCCTCCACACTTGAGCAACCCAGTAACAAAAGGCGTGCCAAATTTGGGGCAGGGAATCTTCCTTTAAGAAAAGATACTAAATTAGGACATTCCCGAATCTCCAAGGAACTGAGAGATGCAAAATTGTCATGAGTTGCTTCAGGTGTTGAAAGAGATTTGAGGATACGACATCGAGTGATGCGGAAACTCTTTAACCTTGGGAACAACTCTAGTGGGAAGCACTTGAGCGAGTCATGGTTTCTGATATCAATCTCTTCAAGAGTATTGAAAAAACTACTGATTCGATCTATTATGGAATCTTGAGAGCTGAATCTGTCAATTGTTAGACCATGCAGCCCAGAAGGCAATTGCTTTAACAGCATATCACGAGAACCATCCTTTATCTTCATTTTAAGGATGGCTGGAGCTCTTGGAAGTGAAGCAACAAGCTGCAGGCATCCCTCAATCTCAAGTGTTGTTAAAGAAGGAAGGTGACTGGGCAAGGCTGTTGTTAATTTTGGGCATTCTCTTATGTGAAGTTCTTGGAGGAGAGGGAAAGCTGTATTTTCATCTTCGTCAACATAAGAAATCCATTGGTACCATTCTGGCATCCTCTCAAACTTCAAGATTTTGAGGGATCCAAATGGCTTCTTCATGGATGTGCAACTTCCATAGAACTCAAGACCAACATTCACAATTGCACCAAACTCTGTGATTGAGAGGTCTTTCAGAGATGCTAACTGCCCAAGCGGTGGTAAAGAGGAGCAGTGTTTACATCCACTTAGCTTCAAGGATATAATATTTGAGAAAGAAGAATTTCCTGCCCAATTTGGAAATTCGTCACCCCCATAACCAACTATTGAAAGACATTCCACACTTGCATGAGGTTGTAATTGCTCAAGCACACCTCTTTGATGTACTAAATTACCTCTTTGATGTACTGAATTATCAATATCACTGTTAATATCACTGTTCCATCTCAACTCCAACTCCTTGAGGTGCCTCTTGCCCTTCAAATTGGCTGCCCAAGCATCTTCAGGATCGACAATATGTTCAAGATTCCAAATACAAAGTTTTCCTCGTAGGTGCTGCAGTTCACCCAACTCTTTAATGTTAGATCCACCATCTTTTCTTACAATGAAACCAGTTAATATATGGAGATTTTTTAGCTCCCCCATTTGTGGTGGCATCTCTTTCAATTTTGTTCCTCCAATATCAAGACGACACAAGTTGATTAACCTTGCCATGTCGGTTGGCAACTCAAGGAGATCTCTGCACTGACCCAGGATTAATGTTCGCAAATTGTACAAGCTGCTCATAGATTCAGGTAACCTTATGATTGATGTTCCAGAGAGATCCAAGTATCGTAAATGCTCCAAATTTCCAATCGAATTAGGCAACACAGCAAGGTGTGTGCACTCATGCAAGATTAATGTTTGCAAATTATACAAAATACATACAATTTCAGGTAAACTTTTTATTGATGCAGTAGAGAGATTTAGATATCGTAAATGCTTTAAGTAGCCAATTGACTTGGGCAACGCAGCTACACTACGATACTGAGATAGAGATAGTACTCGTAGTTTCCTGAATTTCTGCAATAAATCATTCATTACCTCATCATCAAAGCATGACCACTCTGCAAGAATGAATGTCCGCAAAAGCTTGGCTTCATGGATGCCCTCAAATTTCTTACTGGTACAATTTTCTGTTCTCACATAGGACATATGGCGAGTCTTTTTAGTAATCTTGCATGAATCTTCACTCTCCAACCTAGAGCAAAATTCTCCAGAAACAATCTTGGCCAAGTCATTTATTAGGTCATGCATAATGAAGCATGGACGATAGCCACTAGACTGTTGAAAAAATGACCTTGATACAAGTTCATTAAAGTACTCATCACCCACTTCTTCCATCTCCTTCTCTAAAAGAGAATTAACCAAGAAACCCTCTGCCATCCATAAAAGGATTAATTCCTCCTTTTCAAATTCATGGTCCTTAGGAAATATTGCACAGTAAGCAAAACATCGTTTCAAATGTGATGGAAGATAATGGTAACTCAATCTTAAAGCTGGAAGAATGTCGTCATTTGATGAATACCACAAACTACTCTTCAATATCTTCTCCCATTCCTCAATATTCCTGTTGAAGCGAAGAAGACCCCCAAGTGTTTTTACAGCTAAAGGTAAACCTTTGCACTTCATAACCATTTTTCTACCAATTTCTTCCAAATCTGAATGTATGCTAGAGTTTCCAACATCAAATGCATGTTTTGCAAACAAGGACCAACAGTCCGTATCAGTTAATTCCTTTAGATAATGGGTTGGAACAGTACGCATAATTGATGCCACATTCGTACTACGTGTTGTAATAACAATCTTACTTCCTTGTGCTCCAGACTTAAAAGGAATCTGCAAATTTTGCCAAACATTATACGTACATTTCCAAACATCATCTAAAACAAGCAAAAATCTTTTTCCTCTCAATTTTTCCTGTAGCTCAATTTGAAGCTGATTCTTAGTCTTGTTACCACAAGCCACTGAGGTGACCTCCTCAAGGATATCTTTTGTTATCTGAGAAATATCAAATTCTTCTGAAACACAGACCCACGCTCTAACTCCAAATCGTTCTCGCACCCTGCTGTCGTTGTATACAAGCTGAGCAAGGGTTGTTTTACCAACCCCACCCATGCCCACAATAGGAATCACACCAAGGTCATTCCCACTTGCATCATCAGACAACAACACTTCTATTATGGCTTCCTTATCACCATCCCTACCATAGACACCAGATTCATCCACAAGAGAAGAAGTAACTATTTTCTGTGAAGATGGTTTCTCTCCAATACCCTCTCTTAGACCAAGGCAACCCATTTGATTCACTAAAAACTCAAGCCTCTCAAAGACTTCAGTTAATTTTTCTTTCATCCCCTTTTTAAACATATTACGAGAAGAGAAAAAATCCTTCACCTGGTCTCCATATGTTCGAGACCCATCTTTCATCTTTAATCGAAAAGCCTCATAAGCAATCTCATCCAACAAATCATCAGCTTCATAAACAGCATCTTTAAGATTATCAAGCCATTCTTTCACACCTTGCTTAGTAATCTGCTTCTCCTCTGCATCATCAAGAACTCCATTAACAGACAATATGATTGTATTCAACTTCTTCAAGAGCCCATCACTGATCCTTCTTCCTTTGATGAAATCTACAAATTCCCGAGAAGCAATCCTCTCAAACAAGACATTAAGAAAAGAAGACAGAAATGGTCCGCCAACCAATGCCCCAGCCATAAGTTCCTCCTCTTGCAAGAAAAGGGTAATAAAATTACACAGATAAAATAAAAAAAGGAAATTTGAGATAAAAATCTGATCAAAAGAAACCTTTCTTTACTTAGTATTTTCCTATATGTGGTTGACTTGACTTTGCAACAATTTCCAACCAACTTCAAATCAATAAATTATACTTTAAATTCACCAAAAAAAACATTGAATATAATATTAATAATATAACAGTCAAGAAATTGACAGGTAAAATTGGGCGAAAAATAAAAAGAAAATGAAAAATGTGTTAAAAGGTGATTGGGTTTTACCTTGAAGGTTCTAGGCAATTGGTAATATTTTCTTTTTCGATAACTGGTAAGGTAACGGGCACTATTCGGTTGCTTTACAGGTCAAGCTTCTTTTCTCTTCAATTACCCGGTGATTTACCTCCAAAATGCCACCAGATAACTCCATTGTCGATCGGAAGTAAGAAGCCAGCAAGGTCGCCGGTGAGTCAGCTAAGAACAGACTACAGACAGGGTAACTTCCTTTTTAGAAAAAGGTCGAATATTTTTTTTTTCAATTCAAATTTTAGCGTTCTAATTTTATTTGCTCGTTTCTTCCAACGACTAGTATGGTGTATAGAAAATAAGTTTAAAAAAAAAAAAAAAAGCATATATAGAACGACAAGGCGTTGAATTCGTCCACAGTTCCTTAGTAATAAAATGTTCTTTTAACGTATAGGAACGACTAAATGATATGTCGTTTATTAGGAAAAAAAAAAAAATTGAAAATGTTCTCAGCCAAACACAAACCAATTAAGTTTTAAAAAATTCTTTTTCATAAAATTTATATTTATATTTTTATCCTATAACCAATAGTATGCTTTCAACAATATAACTTATTTATACATATGTAAAATCATTTCCTTAAAATCACGTTTAATTAATGATAATGGGGAGATATTCTACAAAAATAATTAAACTTATTGCTAAGTGTTGCCGACACTGAGTACTTATACTAATGAAATAAGATAAGAATATATGAAATAAAAAAAAAATATCGGTGTCTTTTCATTGAACAAAAAATTAAATTAGAAAAGTCATATTTATTAAAATATCTTTGAAATTATGGTGATATTTTGATGTTTTGTTTAAAGCGAGTGTTGGTTTTTATTTTTAAGGAAAAAGGAATATGGCTTTATGTGTAGTAGTTACTTGTCTATAAAAGGAAGCTGCTGAAGAGAGCAAAAATAAAGAAAATTCTGTTTCACTTCTGTTTTCTGCTGCATATTTCTGCAGAATTTTTGTTGTTTAATGTCTTTGTTTTCTGCAGATATTTGTTGCTTTATAAACTAGAATGTCTTGTGTTCTTTCTTCCTTTCCAATTTTCGACACAGGAATGCTAGATTATATGAACATTTTTTCTGGTAAATTTAGCTCTGACTAGTTCTTAAACTTGAGTCATATGAACTTTAACAATTAAGATAGTGAACCTAAAGATACCTTTGCTAAGATATTCAGGAGCTACAAATCCTGCAGTTGTGTGGCTTTTACCGAGTTTTGGCCCATTCTTAGCCAATCCAAAATCAAGTTTGGCATTGTAGTCCTGTCATTTTATATGAAATTCAGAAAGTTAATAATACTGTTAATTGAAACCTCCATAAATGTTCAGCAATAGCTACTGTTTTCACATACTGAATCAAGCAAGATATTAGAGGTCTTAAAGTCTCCATACATTACACGTGCCTCATCATGAAGATATGCTAGACCCTTTCCAACTTTCATAAAGAGATGTTTTGGGAGGTAGTTGCGAATTGCTCCCAGAAACATATTATCAAAGTCATAAAACTTACATCTTGAGTAATTACAAGGTTGATTGAATTGTCAAAAGAAGGAAGAAATAATCAAATATAGTATCTCACATCGAAATAGATGATTTGTCAAGTTGCCATTGGGCATAAACTCATAGATCAGAAGTTGATGATCATTCTCAATGCAGAAACCAATCAATTTCACAAGATTTGGATGACATAGCTGCCCCAAGCATTCAATTTCTGCCTATTGTGCAATCACAATAGAACTTATAGATCATGAATATGTGCTTATATAGCAATATTTTGAACTATAAGACAGACAGTCGACTATGGATTAATATTAGCACAATGGTAACTAAATGCAAATGCACATTAATTAATTTATGGTACTAAAACTTTAGAAACAGGAAAGTAATTAAGTTAAAGAATAGCAGAAGCAATACTCATCAACCATTCTTGTTGATTCTGGCATGTTGTTTGGTAAAACACCTTCACAGCAATAACCATGCCTGTATTAGGCCTTGCAGCCTTTAATGACTGCTCATCAATCCACCCTTTGAAGACAACCAAATTCACCATAACCCAACTCGTTATCAAGACTGAAATTACCTGTGGCTTCTTTTATTTCACTAAAGCAAAAGCTCTTCAATTCAGTTGTTTGTATGATCTCACTGCTTGTCTGAGCAGTTGAAACCATTGATGAAGCAGATGAGAGCTTGCTCTTACTGCTTGATTTACTCGTATCCTTCCTACCTTTGCCTACATACATCCACACACAGATCATCAATGTCTAAAACCAACTAAATAAACAGAAAAAATGCAACAAAATCATACCAAACATGCATGAAAATTATGAAAATTTTCGAACATACAACAATGAAGATCAGTCTGAGAATTGATTTTTGGGCAAAAGCACCATTCCATGATATTTTTACTCTCTATTTATATCACCTCCATTTACTTAATAATTATTCATTTTGAGTTTATCATTTTAATTGATCAACATTTTAGAGCTTGTTTAGCATAATTTTATAAAATTCATTTACAAATTCATATTTTCAGCTGGCTTGATATAAATGAAAATCTATTTAGAATTCTATTTTTTTAATTTTATGAAATTGGTTAGACATGAAAAAAATTGCTAATGAAGGCTAAAATTAATAAAAAAGCTATTAAAATTAATAAATTTTGAAGTACAAACTAATGAAGTTAGTTATTTGAAATGAATTTTATCTTCTGTTTACACTTTTAACACTATCTGCTAAAATGCTTATCATATGTACAATGTCTAATCTGGCCCAAAAAAAGAAAAAAGTACAATGTCTTATTTTCCCTCACATCACATAGATATAAAGAAGACAAGAAGTTTTTCAAATATTTTTGTTCCTCTCATACATATTGTTCGGAAATCAAGCTGTCATATTCTATATATTAATGCAGTTTATTCAGTACAGATTGTGTCTTAGCTGTAACTTTCCTTATATGTATTATAGCTAGCAATTAGTTCCTGATTTATAGGATAGGAAACAATTCACCATTGTAATCTCTCTTGTATAAAAGATGTATTATTGTATCAATGAAAACATTCAATTCTGCCATATCAATCTTTCATATTTTACATGGTATCAGAGCAGGAATAAAATCCTGACTACTCTCCATCAGTCATTATGTCTAACAGCAACGATGAAACATCACCAAAATCAGGCAAATCAACTGCCATCCCTAGTTCATCAGATTCATCAAAATCTGAAATCTCAAATCCCTTCTTCACTCATCACTCGGATCATCCGGGATTAATCCTAGTCTCTAAGTTTTTGAATGGAGACAACTATTCAGGTTGGAAAAGGGCTATGACTTTAGCCTTAAACTCCAAAAACAAGCTCGGATTCATCGATGGCTCCATCCCAGCTCCTTCAGCAGCATCTAATCCCGAAGGATATGCGACTTGGTCGCGGTGTAACGACATGGTTCACTCCTGGCTCCTCAATACTGTCAATTCAGAAATCGCTGACAGCGTCATGTATTACCCTACTGCTCACGAAGTGTGGGAAGATCTTCGTGAACGTTTCTCTCAAGGCAATGCGCCTCGCATTTTTGAAATACAAAGAAAAATAGCTTGTCTTCGACAAGAGCAACAATCAGTTTCAGCTTATTATACCAAACTAAAGGTTTTTTTTGGATGAATTAGCTTCTTATGAAGTTTCACAATCAGAGCAACAAAAGCTTATGTAGTTCTTGATGGGATTAAACGAGACTTACATTGCAATTCGTGGCCAAATTCTTATGATGAATCCTCTACCAAAAGTGCGTCAGGCTTATTCCGCCGTTTCCCAAGAAGAAAAGCAACGATCCCTCAGTGCCTCTTATTCAACTGATTCGAGTTCAAGCGCAGCAATGGCAGTAAGACATAGCTCGAGACCCACTTCAAATATAGGAAGAGGAGGAAGGTCAGATCGGTAAACATCACAGCATAACTATTCCCCACAAGAAATTCGGCGTTTTGAACCAGAACGCCGCCGTAACGTAGGTAGAGGGAGGCCACACTGCACGCACTGTGGTAATCCGGGTCACTGGGTTCAGACGTGTTATGAGATCATTGGCTATCCACCTGGTCATCCCAAAACTAAACATAATTTTGGTGTGAATTCTGGAAACCAACAGAATAGAACAAGAGTTCCTTCTGCGAATCAAGTATCTGAGCTATTAACTGAAGAAGGTGGGCCGAATATCACAATGACTGAAACTCAATTTGACAAGTTTATGGCTTATGTGAATGAAAAGATCCAAAAATCCAATCAGAATGCACACCCAAGTGCAAATACAGTCACAAAACCAGGTTTGTCCAAAGCCGTTTCCCGCAATTAGATCATTGACAGCGGGGCAACGGATCATATTACTTCATTCCCTTTGTTAAATTCTACTAAAAATGGCTCATTGCCGCCGATTTTATTGCCCAGTGGAGATAAGGTTGATATTGTTGCTAAAGGATCTTTTCCTCTTAGTACCTTTTATCATCTACATGATGTGTTGTCTATACCAAAATTCAAAGTGAATCTATTATCAGTAAGTCGTTTGACGAGAGGTTTGGGATGTTCAATAACTTTTTTTCCCTATTGGTGTATCTTTCAGGATCTGGCTACGAAGAAGACGATTGGTTTGGGTGAACACCGTAACGGACTATACTACTTGACGGCATTAGCGACAAAAAAAAACCATTCCTCATACACCACACAACCTGCTTGCAACATCATCACCAGTACCACTTCCGATCTCTGGCACAATCGTCTTGGCCATGTGTCCTCTTCTTGTTTAAATTTTATTACTAAGCATTTTTTGAATTTTTCTATTCAGTCTAATAATGATTGTAACATATGTCCTTTGGCAAAACAAAGTCGTTTACCTTTCAGTAGCAGTACAATTTCTTCTATTCGACCTTTTGAACTGATTCATTGTGATATATGGGGTCGATATCGTCACCCTTCTCTTTCCGGAGCTCACTATTTTCTTACAATTGTCGATGATTATACTCGTTTCACTTGGATATTTTTAATGAGTCATAAAAATGAAGCACAAATACTATTAAAACGTTTCTTTAGCTATACTCTCACTCAGTTTGACTCACGCATAAAAATTTTCCGTAGTGACAATGGTAGTGAGTTCATGTCCCTCCATTCTTTTTTTAATGATAATGGAGTTATTTTTCAACATTCCTGTGTTTACACGCCCCAACAAAATGGGGTTATGGAACGCAAGCACCGTCATATTCTTCAAGTAGCACGAGCTCTCAAATTTCAAGCCAACCTCCCTCCTCAATTCTGGGGGGAGTGTGCACTCACTGCAGTTCACATCATAAATCACCTCCCTTCTCCGACTCTTTCTTACAAAACTCCATTTGAACTTCTCCATTCCAAACCTCCTTCTTTTCTCATCTCCGAGTGTTTGGATGCTTAGCATATGCTACCAATGTTCATCCTACTCACAAATTTGACTCTCGAGCTATTCCATCTATGTTCATTGGTTACCCAACTGGACAAAAAGCCTATAAATTGTATGATTTTTCAACTCGAAAAATTTTCACTAGTCGAGATGTCAAATTCCATGAGAATGTTTTCTCTTATTCTTCCAACCAGCCAAGTCCCTTGTTGAGCCAACAAGCTAGCCCACTTCCTCTTGTTCCTCCAATTGACTTCTCTTTTGAGCCCACTTCCACCACGACATCTTCTTCTTCTTCATCCCCCAATCCAGTAACACCACCACCTTCATCACCTCCCACCTACCCAAAATCACGCCCACCTCTTCGCTTCTACGTTAGACGCCCACCCCTCCCACCTGTCCACAATTCTAACCCACAAACTACTTCTCCTACACAACCCGATCCACAGTTAGCCTCTTCTCCACCACCAAACCCACCGCCTGCCAATCTGACTGACCATTTTCCACCACCCGAACCTGACCATTCTCTTTCAACTCCTCCTCCTCCTCCTCCACCTAATTCTATTATCCCCAATTACATACCTAAATCTGCTACCCCTACACAACCTCCTCTCCGTCGCTCAAGCCGTCCGTCTGTTCTACTAGTTCGGTATGGTGATTACCAATGTAAACATGTTGGCATCAATCAGTCGTCTTCTTTGTTGCCTGGTCCACAAAAAGGTACTTGCTATCCCATGGCTTCTTATCTTTCATATGATAGATGTTTGCCGCGCCATCACGCCTATCTGGCTCAACTTGAACAAGTTACTGAGCCTCGTTCTTACTCTGAGGCAGTTCTACATCCTGAGTGGCAAGCGGCAATGAATTCTGAATTGCAAACTTTATAAGACAATGGCACTTGGACATTAACCTCCCTTTCTGCCGGTAAAATTCCAATTGGTTGTCGATGGGTTTATAAAGTCAAGCACAAGGCAGACGGTTCTGTTGAGAGGTATAAAGCCCGACTGGTTGCTAAGGGCTTTACTCAGTTGGAAGGTGTGGATTATCAGGACACTTTTTCCCCTACTGCTAAAATCACTACTGTAAGGTGTTTATTGGCTTTGGTTGCTGCTCGTGGATGGTCACTACATCAGTTAGATGTTAATAACGCTTTTCTTCATGGGGATTTGTCTGAGGAGATTTATATGTCCCCTCCGCCGGGTCTTCAGCGACAGGGGGAGGATCATCTGGTTTGCCGTTTACATAAGTCCCTATACGGTTTGAAACAAGCCTCGCGGCAGTGGTTTGAGAAATTTTCTGATGTTATTCGATCATTTGGGTATATGCAATCTAAAGCTGATTATTCATTGTTTACTAGAAAGAATGGAAACTCATTTACTGCCCTTTTGATCTATGTTGATGATATATTGATTACGGGAAATGATCAGAAGGCTATTGATTCTCTCAAGCTGTTCTTGCATAGTCAATTTCGTCTTAAGGATCTTGGAAACCTGAAATACTTTCTTGGTATCGAGGTCTCTGCTTCTAATTGTGGAATTTTTGTTTGTCAACGCAAATATGCTCTAGAAATTATTGAAGACACAGGGTTACTAAGAGCTACTCCGGTTGACACTCCCATGGAAAAAGGTCTCAAATTGTCTGATAAAAGTGATTTACTCAAGGATCCAAGAAAATATAGGAGATTAATTGGTAGACTTATTTATTTAACTGTGTCTCGTCCTGACATTACCTATGCAGTCCATGTATTGAGCAGATTCATGAATCAACCAAGGAAGCTTCATTGGGATGCAGCACTAAGAGTTGTGCGTTATCTCAAAGGCACTCCTGGACAAGGTTTATTTTTCTCTTCTGTTAATGATTTGAAATTGAGGGCATATTGTGACTCAGACTGGGGAGGGTGTCCTGTAACTAGAAGGTCCACTACTGGTTATTGTGTTTTTCTTGGTCCTTCATTGATTTCCTGGAAATCAAGACGCCAGAAAACGGTTTCTTTATCATCAGCAGAGGCAGAATATCGTGCCATGACAGGCACGTGTTGTGAGTTAACTTGGTTACAGTGTTTGCTTAAAGACTTGGGTTTGTTACTCCATGAACCAGCCTCACTGTTTTGTGACAACAAGGCTGCTCTACATATTGCAGCTAACCCCGTATTCCATGAGCGAACTAGACACATAGAGATAGACTGTCACTTCATTAGAGACAAAATTTTAGATGGTTCTGTGGTCACAGGGTATGTTAAATCTGATCATCAACTTGCCGATGTTTTTACTAAGCCTCTGGGGAAGGATATCTTTATTCCAATGATACGCAAGTTGGGAGTGCAAAATATCCACTCTCCAACTTGAGGGGGAGTGTTAGGAAATCAAGCTATCATATTCTATATATTAATGCAGTTTATTCAGTACAGATTGTGTCTTAACTGTAACTTTCCTTATATGTATTATAGCTAGCAATTAGTTCCTGATTTATAGGATAGGAAACAATTCACCATTGTAATCTCTCTTGTATAAAAGATGTATTATTTTATCAATGAAAACATTCAATTCTGCCATATCAATCTTTCATATTTTACACATATGCAAGAAGACGTGAAGCAGATTGCCTTGGACAATGGATAAGCTTTTCTTTCCATTGCAAGCCTTACTGGGAAATTTTTCCTGCCACATTTAGAATTATTTCTTGAATTTGCATGTTTATGGTCTCTATGTTTCTCTTTCACGATGAAGTTCTGATACTTCTTCCAAAACTTGTACAACATCTTTCATGTTTGGCCTACACTCTGGTTCTCTGGAAATGCATTGCAATGCAAGTTCACCAATCTTAGGCCCACTTCTACCTATCTTGCTTGCCCACTTAACTACTACTTGTTCCTTGAACTGATTTTCCATGCATATAGATATAGCTTGCTGGCCAAATACCATTTCAAGGAGAATAACCCCAAAACTGTATACGTTGCTTTTTGCAGTTACATGACCTTGATAAGAAGGGAAGAAAGTCAACTTTTAATGTTAGTAAATTCCTAAAATAGGATCAAGATTCAGGTTAAATAAATCTTGAACTATGATGGTATCCCACTCTAGAGGGAGTGAAATACCAATACCAACATAGGATCAACATTTAGGTTGATGAATCTTGATCCTATGATGGTATCTCTCTCGGATCAAGATTTATGTTACAAGAATGTCAAATTATACAAACTTGAAAAAGTAGTGTGCTGAAAGATATATACCTGTGTTGATATATTCAGGAGCTACATACCCTGCAGTACCTAAGAACCCTGCATGGCTTTTACCATCTCTTAGTCCACCCTTAGCCAATCCAAAATCACAGAGTTTGGCATTACATTTCTGTCATTTTATAATGAAGGAATAAATGTTTCAGAAGGTAATTAACTAACACCTCTAGAAATCAAATTCAATAAATGGATTGTTTACACATACTGAATCAAGTAAGATATTAGAAGTCTTGAAGTCTCCATATATTACACCTCCATTGTCATGAAGAAATGCTAGACCCTTTGCTGCATCCAGGGCAGCTTTCATACAGAGATCCCAGGAAAATGGTTTATGGTAAGCACCATCTGCTACCATAAACATATAAGATATATATCAAAGGTCAGAGAACAATTATACCTCGAAGTGGGTCAATCACTTTGTCAAGAGAAAGAAAGAAATTAATTATCTTACATCCAAATAGGTGATTTGCCAAGTTTGCATTGGGCATAAACTCATAGATCAGAAGCCGATGGTTATCCCCCAAGCAAAAACCAATCAATTTCACTAGATTTGGATGACATAACCGCCCCAGAAATTCGATTTCTTCCTATTGTATAACAATAATTATAAAACTTATCAATCATGATAATTTTTATATAATGTCACTAAATGAACTAAAATTACTAAAACTAAGTTACACAAAACATGTCCTTATAAAATAATATCCAGCACTACAAGGATTGACACCCACAAAGTTACTAACCGCGTGGTAAATGCCAATGCAATTGCATTATATTTGTATAATTTAACCTTAACTCTAAAGCTTCAGAAACATGCAATAATACTCACCAACCATTCTTGTTTAGTCTGGCAACCCGTTTGATAGAGCATCTTTGCAGCAACAGTCATACCTGTCTTGGGCGTTGCAGCTGTTAATGAATGCTCATTAATCCACCCCTTGAAGACACAACCAAATGCATCTTTACCCAACTCATTGTTTATACTGAAATACCCTGTGGCTTCTTTTAGTTCACTAAAACAAAAGCTTTTCAAATCGGGTAATTGCAGGATCTCACTGCTTGTCTGAGGAGTTGAAGGCATTATAGCAGGTGAAACCTTGCTGCTTGACTTACTCGCATCATTCCTACCTTTGCCTATATATATATATCCACGCCCATACACAGACATTTAAATAAGTTTTCCGGACTATTAGAATTATATTCCACATAAAGGGTACTTATATTATGATACTATCATAAACATATTGGTTGCTAATATCCTATGAATTATAGTCATCAACCTATATTGATGAGAACATTAATTTATCTACACTTAGAATTGTTATATATGCTTTATCTGGATTTTTCTGTAATCAAAAGCCCCATGCCAAGTATGACAAATACTCTTTATCATTTCAAAAGCTGTGTTAAGATCTCAAAAATATTATTTTTGAAATAAACAAACCGAATTTAATAATAATCTTAAAAATTACACTTAAAATAGATTGTCATTTATACTTAATTAATTCAAGTTATTCAAATATAAAAGTACAGCAAATATATCTATTCCTTGTGAACAAAACAAGAAAATGATATCTAATTTCAAAAATTGTATTCAATTCTCATTTCATAGCCAACCAAACATGAGCTTAGGGTAGACTAAGAAAGAAATATTCTTGCTTCTTTACTTATCCTATCCTTGCAAACAAACAGGGCATTTTTGTCAAACCCCAACTAAGAGAACAGAAAGAATCCAATAAAATCACATCAAAAACAAGAAAAAGCTGCAACTACTTCAATTTCATTAATCAAAACCAAACTACTCCACTTAAAAATCACAAAAAAAAAAAAAAAAGCATAAGATATGTGTAAAATTGGAAAATATACGATAGTGAAGAGCAGTCTGAGATTTGATTACTGCACTAAAGCACGATCCCATGATAACTTAGCTCAAATATTGGCAATTCTTTGTAACCAGAGACCCAACTGCTAAAGAATGACCTAAGAGAACTCAGCAGAAAACATTAAAGAAAGCTCAGCAAATAGCACAAGAATAGTGTTTTGTAGAGAAAAGCTTTCTATATATATATATATAAGGTCAATTGTCGTTCAAGGACATGATAGTCCATTTGCAAGTTTTGACAAGTCAAACGAACACAGAGTAGAGCGAATAAGAAGAAAGTCTTGAGGCCCCGCCTTCCGACGCGGGATTCGAGTTTATCTCCCAGTTTTAGTTAGTTTGAATTTGTAGATTATGATTATGACACTTGTAACATAATAATATCACTTGAAAAAAAAAAAAAAAAAAAAAATCTTAAGTGTTGGATGACAATTGTACTTATCCTGCCGGATACCTGACTTCATCCAACCTCTCTAATAAATGAAACAGGGCGAATTTTATAATATATCCTCGAGTTAAATTTTGAGGAATTGTATAACAGTTCTGTCCGATCTGATTATATATATTATTAGTATATTTTATTTTAAATATTATATATACTTAATTATATATTTTTAAATTTATTAATTTATTTTTCCATTTAAATATAAACTATTCATCTCATTTCTTTCAAAATATGTATAGTTTTAGAAAATTTTTTTATTTCAATTTATTTATCATTTTAAAATTTTAAAAATATATTTATTATTATTTTTCAACTTTACTCTTCATTTATTTTTTAATTAATTATTTTTATTTCTCTACATAAAAAATAATATAATGATATTTTAATCTTTTTAATTTAAAATTATGATAATTTAATAATTTTCTTAATTCATGTGTAAAAATTTTAAATGATATATATTTTCAGAACGAATAGAGTATCTATCTATATCTATCTATAAAAGTAGCTAACAAGGAAAAATATTTTTGGAAAATAATAACCTTTACAAAACACAATAATTACTTTAACAAAAAATGACATTTTAAATTTTAAATTTAGATATTAAGAAATGATCTATAAAAATATCTTTACTTATAAGTAATAATTATTTATAAGTAATAATTATTTATGAAAATTATTTTTCTAAACTTATATATAAATATAAAAGTGGCTAACAAGGGAAAATATTTTTGGACAATAATAACCTTTAAAAAATATAATAATTACTTTAACAAAAAAATAGACTTTTAAATTTAAAATTTAGATATTAAATAAACATCCATAAAAATTTCTTTACTTATAAGTAATAATTATTTATGAAAATTATTTTTCTAAACTTATATAAAATCGTTATATATCTTCGCTTATTATATATTTAATTATTTACATAAATAATAAATTTTTTATACTTTATATCTTATTAAGCGGTTTTTTAATTTTAAAAATAATACTAAGTATATTTTTTACAAAAATGTATAAATATCAATTATAAAAAAGATTATTATATAAATATAATTTTTTAAGAATAACTCTTAAATATAATGCATATATTTATCTAAACTAATTAATAGCTAATTCATTATATTAAGTTAAAAGAAAATAGTGACATATTTATCTAATTTATCTAAATGTACAAGTGATGTATATTTATCTAAACTAACTAATAGTTACTTGATTATACTAAATTAAAAGAAAATAAAGATATATTTATCTAAATTAAACAAAATAAAAAAAAACTAATTTTAACATAATATTTTAATTTTTTTATCACATTAATTAATTCAAATTAAAAAATACAAAATTAATTTAATTTTAAAATTAATTTAAAATATAATTATGTTTTCAAATAATGTTTTTCTATCATGTTTTTCCTAATAATAAATTTAGCAGTGTCTTATATATATATATATATATATATATATATATATATATATATATATAAAATCATCAAATGAATTTTCTAATATCCACTTTAATTTTCAAATATACAAGCACATTACCATTCTTCTTTTTAAGTTGGAGAAAAACAAAAAACTAATAATCAAAATTTACTAATTTTAACTTATTATTTTAATTATCACATTAATTAATTCAAATTTAAAAAAGTAATGCATTTATCTCTAAATTTTCTATATATTTTTCTCATATATAGATAAGACTATTATATAAATTAGATTATTAGCTTTTCTTAGACTTACATTATATTACACTATTTTTAACAATTACACTTTTTTTTCCTAGCTATTATGTCAAGTAATGAATGATAGAAAACTATTTTAGTCGCACAAGCAATAGACAACTCTGGAAAATTATATTAGTTGACAGTGAGGTGAGAAAACTTATTAGCAACTTTTACAATTTTTTTCATATGATTTCAAGGATCAAAATGTTTCTATTTCAAATATAATTTAATCATACTAAAATATTTTTAAATTCTTAAATTTAATTTTTTTCAAGAGACAAAAATACAAGCAATTATGTTCAATCATGCAATTGATAAATTTAAGAATTTCTTTGACAAGGATAAAACTTATGATATATCTAACGGTGTGGTTAAAGGTGTTAATTGTAATATTCCAACTTAATATAGGACATATGTACAGTATACGTATGAAGATATCCGATTTGTATCGTAATACGTGCCAAAAATGAAAATGAATATTTTCAAATATTCAAATAAATTGAATATAAATGTTCCAAAATAATAATTAAAATGTCAAGTGAAAGGAAAGGAAAAAAGTTATGAAAAATTTTTAAGTTTGGGAAACGTATTCGGATGGGCTTGTTGTGGGCTTTTGGACTCAAAGCCCAAACCCATGGAGTGGCTGGCCCATTAAGGCCTCTAAATTGGTGGAGCTTGATCAAACTAGAGTTAGAACAAGTTAACCAAGGGTTAGGGTAAGAATGAGTTAAATTAGTCACCTTTGTTGACTTATGTCAACTTTGACACCTAAACCTTTCACTTTTCCATCACCATGTTTATATTCATTTTAGTGATTATGGGATTCATTATTGTAATGCTAAGTCACCATACACCTAAGGGCCATCTCCACCATCCACCTTGATCAATTTTAACCTTCCATCTTAAGTAAAAATGTGACCATTGATTTTGTAGAATTAAATCACCACCATTGATGCTATTTATATATAAAGTGAAAATATGTTAACCTATTTCATTTGTAACCTACACCAAAAGTTACATCCTCACCAAAGATTAAAAACCTCTCAACTTGTTTTTCAACTTAGAGCTAAATTTGGAACATTTTAAGGTGAAAATTTATGCTTAAGTGATTCCTTTCTTGTTTTGGCATAAGTGTGATAGATTGATAGCAATTACTTCCTTTCTTTTAATTTCTATGGTTGGGTTTTGGTGGAGTGATTTAAAGAAGAGTTAGTTTGGCATGTTAATTGATGAAATATGAGGATGGGGGTTAAGGATTTGGGGTTTAATAGGTAAATAATAACAAAGGGAGCATGAAAAATCAATGAGGAAGAAATTCTACGGGTTTCGGCCAAAGGGGGACTTTTAGGGGAAGTGTCCAAATTTTTTTTTAACACTATCTAAGGTTATTTGGAATATTGAAAAGTGATTTAAAAATGTAAAATTTAAATTTAGAGATTTTATTCAAAAATTGAAATTCTTGAAGGCATAATGCATAATATAAGGGAAGTGTATAATGTGA
The DNA here is from genome assembly GCA_947687605.1 of Reutealis trisperma. Classification (NCBI taxonomy): domain Eukaryota; kingdom Viridiplantae; phylum Streptophyta; class Magnoliopsida; order Malpighiales; family Euphorbiaceae; genus Reutealis; species Reutealis trisperma. The sequence continues at coordinate 1,878,891 of CANTUT010000008.1, forward strand.
GGTGTATTTTGATGTTTGATTATTATTGTAGACTTTGCATGACATCAATTTCATCTTTGAAAGGTTAATTTAAGATTTGATTGAGAAATTTTGGGTTTGCCCCAAATCATCCCAATTTGGTAAAGTTAGGATTTATGGGAATTGAAAGAGATTAATTTCAATTGGTGGGTGAATGTTAATTGATTACGGGTGAAATGGGTTCTACAGGTTTTCGGTGCCCTTATGGCCACCTATGCCCTAGAACCATCACGACTCACTTTTTTAATGAAATTAATGAAAGTGATTAGAATTCTTTTCGCAAGAATCATAATGTAAATGATGTAGTTACTCAAGTTTGCTAAAGTGAACTCCTTGTTTTTGAAAATTCAAGGACGAATTTTTTTTTGGTAGGGTAGAATGTAATACCCAAGGTCTCTTAACAGCAACGATGATATTACGGCATCTATATACAGTGCTGTTTAGGGTCTTAAGAATTATAAGAGTATCAAAAGAGATAAATTCTAAATGAATGACGTGACAATAAGTGAAAGATGTAATCAATTTTGATAAATTCGTGTAAATGAATAGTTTTCATGTACAACAATAAGGTATATGAAGTGATAGTATCTGCTAATGTTATTGTAACTTCCTATATTAAGTGTTTTGAAATTCGAGGATGAATTTCATAAAGGGGGGAAGAATATAATGTCCCAACCCGATATAGGACATATGTACAGTATACGTGTGAAAACATCCGATTGGTATCATAATATGTGTCCAAATTAAAAATGAATATTTTCAAATATTCAAATAAATTGAATATAAATGTTTTAAAATAATAATTAAAATGCCAAGTGAAAGGGAAGGGAAAAAGTGACAAAAAAATTTTAAGTTTGGGAAACATATTCGGGTGGACTTGTTGATAGGCTTTTGGACTCAAAGCCCAAGCCCATAGAGTGGCCGGCCCATTAAGGCCTCTAAATTGGTGGAGCTTGATCAAACTAGGGTTAAAACAAGTTAACCAAGGGTTAGAGTAAGAATAAGTTAGATTAGTCACCTTTATTGACTTATGTCAACTTTAACACCTAAGCCTTTCACTTTCCCATCACCATATCTATATTCATTTTGGTGATTATGGGATTCATTATTGTAATGCTAAGTCACCATACACCTAAGGGCCATCTTTACCATCCACCTTGATCAATCTTAGCCCTCTATCTTAAGCAAAAAGTGACCATTAATTTTGTAGGATTAAATCACCACCATTGATTCTATTTATATATAAAGTGAAAATATGTTAACCCATTTCATTTGTAACCTGCACCAAAAATTACACCCTCACCAAAGACTAAAAACCTCACAATGAAATGCCAAAAATAATAATGCCAAATATGAACTAGACAACAGTAGGAAACCAAATGATACCTGTCCTGATATATTCAGGAGCTGCATAACCTTCGGTTCCCAAGACCCTTGTAGATACATGACTTTTACAACCTATCGGCCCATCCTTGGCCAATCCCAAATCAGAGAGTTTGGCATTATAGTTCTGTCATTTTTACAATGAAAAAGAATGTATCAAAGAGTTGATAATACTGCCAATCTATGACTCAGAAACCAAATTCAGCAAGTGAGCATTTTCACATACCGAATCAAGCAGGATATTAGAAGTTTTGAAGTCTCGATATATTACATCTGCTTCACAGTGCAGAAATGCAAGACACTTAGCAGCACCAAGGGCAACTTTCATGCGGAGGTTCCAAGAGAGTGGTGAAAAGTGAGAATCCCCAGCTGCCACAAATACATATTTGAGGTCACGGGAAAACGTGCACCTTCAGTTGGAAGGTTAAACAGCCAAAATGGAGAAAGATACCAATTACTCACTTCCAAATAAATAATTCTTCAAGCTGCCATTGGGCATAAACTCATACACTAGAAGTCGGTGGTCATCCTCCAAGCAGTAACCAATCAATTTCACAAGATTTGGATGATATAGCTGCCCCATGTACTTGATTTCTGCCTATTGTCCAATAAGTACTAACAAAATTTATCAATCATACTACTTTTAAATATTGTTGTATCAGAATATATAAAGATGACTACCCAAATAAGATGATCTAATAACTCTTTTGCTAGTACAATGACCTAAGGCATTTCGCAGTATTAAATACCAAAGTAGAGTACTATATGGCACCTTTAATCGTGTCTTAACTATCACAGGGGGAAATTTAAGGGTTCTATATAAAAGCTTAGTGAAAGCTATACAAACAACCAGATAAACTCAAGGATAGAGAAAGGGCACTCACCAACAATTCTTGTCGACCGTGGCAACCCTTTGGATTAAGCATCTTTACGGCAATAGCCATGCCAGTCTCAGGCCTCACAGGCTTTAAGGAACGCTCATGAATCCACCCTTTGTAGACAGAACCAAAATCACCTTCTTCCAACACAGCATCCGGTCCGAAGTTAGTCGTGGCCTCTTTTAGTTCACTAAAGCCAAAGCTCTCCAAATTGGGGGACTGTAGGATCTTGCCATTTGTTCGTGGAGCTGAGGGCACTGTGGCAGATGAGACCTTGCTGCTTGACTTACTTAAATCATTCCCACCTTTGCCAACACATTTAGTGCTCAAGCATATACATGCCAATGACATGCATACATACATGCACAATCACATATATGATTACAAGATTGAGGAGTGAGCACTAATAAGTTTATGTGGGGATCAGTATAGCACAATATTATGTAAAGAGACTAAAGGCCCAAAACATTAGTAGAGCTTGATGATTCAATTTAACTTTTCTCAATGTAGTTAACTATCTGGTATACATTATGACAAAAAGAGAATTCTTTTAACAATGGAAAATGAACCTATTATCTATAATTAGTTTACTTAAAGAGTACTTTAATATTATCCATTGATAATACTTTTATGAAAACATGCATTGAGATTTTTTAACAAGATATGAACCATACGAATGAGACCATTTATCTACACTTAGAACATGTTCTGTATACAGACCTATGCATTTCAAATTGAAAGAGCTTGACTTTTTTCCATTTTATGAAAGGAGGAACCGGATTAGAATTTTTTGTCTTCACTTAGTATGGCAGACTTGTTATCAATAAGGGCAGCCACCTGTTTTATTTCCAAAGACAGTATGCTGCAAGAAATTATGCACTCTACTGCATCAGTATTGTCATCGTAGAGTGAACGTATTCTCTCAAGAAAACAAATGAAATTTTGGTCTTCTTGTCCCCTTGAACTGGAGCTTGCTTTATTAATTATCAGATGAACAGGAACTATCTGTGTTAGAGGGCAGGTGTTGTGAGTTCTAATTATTGTTGTTTTCTCTTTTCCTTTGGCATCAAAATAAAAAAAAAGGGGGAAAAAAGGAACAACAGAGTTGATGCTTGATCCCTGTCATTTCTTCAAACAACAATTGATAACATATTCCAGTTTTTATATTAATCTTATGAGCTCATTTGGTTTGTGGAATGAGATAGCGTAGGAATAAAATAGCTATTCAATGTGACGTGGAGGCTATTTCAGAGAGATTCCTGAGCTGTTAGGACAAGCAGCAGCTTAAGTACAAAAAATACTAATTCGGACCAGCTGCGATTTGGAGCTTTATAAATATGCAATTCAAAAGGAAACGAGCCACTAATTCAAAGTCATTGCCTCCGGCGATGAATGACGTTGTTTTTCGGCCAAATTCCTTCGTTTGGACCTCTAAAATGGCAGTTAGTCCATTTATAAAAATTTTATATCTCTGTCATAAATTTTGATATTTAACTCTGTTTTAGGCGCTGTTTGTGGTGTTCATCTTGTTTAGTTTCTTATTTTTATTTATGGTGATATTGTAATCTTGCCATTTATGGCAATTTTGTATCTAGGGTTTCGAGCCCCCCTCTATTTAGACTATTGTTTTGGCCTGTTTGAGATATGAATAATTCAGATATACTTTAAAAACCCATAATGGCACAAAATAGCTATTCTTCACTCATGTATAAAATTTATATTCCACGAATTTGGAAAATATTTATTTCATATAACAAAGTATTACATTCACAATTTCAGTTAACATTTGAGATTCTAAAATAATTATGCCACGAAATAATTATTCCCATTTAAAATTTGAACCAAAGCCAAGAATAGCTTTCCCACATTCTATACCTAATTTATTCCAGTTATTCTATGAACCAAACAAGACTTTAAAGTTATCTATTTTCTCATCTGATATTCGTGTCATGAAAAATTAATTGAGAGAGGGGGTGAGTAAGAATTTTCCTAAAACATAACCAAAGTTGTCAAGGTATTTAAGTTGAGGAAAAATTAAGTAGAACTTAGAATGGTAAGCTTTTTTTGATAATTTCTACAATCAAAAGTCTCATGTCAACTCAATCCAACAAAGTCTTAATCTCAAACTAGTTGAAATCGACTATAGTTCCTCTACTCCACCATGTTAAGTCTACATTTTCACAAAGATGTAGAGCCACTAACTCAACCCCACCACGCCAAATTTTGTTAGACAAAATTCTTTAAATCCGCACAATCTCATTAACCCAGAAGAGCATATAACCAGAAAATAAAATTCAGGACCTAAAAAGTAAGAATTGAAGAGAATTCTTGCTTCTTTTCCTACCCTAGCTTTTCTCAGCAACCAAACAGCGCATTAATTGTCCAATCCCAGCAAAAGAAAGCACAAAGGATCAAATTACATTTGGCAATCTATAAAGCAGAAATCTGAATAAGAAATAAGTAATATTGCAAACATACCATAGTGAGGATCACTGATTATATCAGTTCTTGAACTAAAGAGCAAACCCATAAGGAACTGATGATAAAGCTCGAACCTTTACTCTTCTGGAAGGATCAGCAGGCAGGCCCAGCTACAAAAGGGTGATGATAACCAAGAAAAGCTTTGGAAGATGAATATAAGCCAAGAAGCTATAAAAAGGGAAAAATTTTCCCCATAGAACGTTCCCATTTGCAATTTGAAAGTTTTGAACAAGTAAACCAATTCAACGCTCACCCAGAAAAGGAAAAATCAATAAGAGAGTGGGGATTTATCAATTTATACTTGTTTTCACTTTACACGCACCTATCAGAGACTTGAGTTAGAGACAGACAATTCACAATAGGAACAGAGAAGTTTCCTTGTTTGGAGAGAGGGAAAGAAAAATCAGTTAAAAAGAAAAGATAGAAAAAGAAAAATTCTTTATTTTATCAATTTGTATATTTTGAAAAACAACTGAACTGAAATTATTTGTTAAAAAAAAAAGTCAAATTATTAAAAATTATATAGATAAATACATTTATTATAAATTTTGTGTATTTTTATGATTATAATTTTTAATTCTACATCAATTTAAAATTTTAATTATAATTCTATCTTAAATTATAATTATAAGAAAATTTATCTGTATGTATACTATATATATAAAAATCTTTTAATTTTGATAGGTAAACCTATTGAATTGCTTATGAAAAACATAATTATAATGTAAAAGATAAAAATACTTTTTTATTCTTAATTTGATTGGTTTAGTATCCTAATAAAATTATTATTTTATTTTATTTTATCCTAATAAAAAATTAAATTCTAATACAAATAGAATTAATAATTGAGGAAAGGTATTAATTAAAAATTATTATATATATTTATTGAGGAAAGGCAATTATATTTTAATTAATTCTTTTGTCTTAATTTATAGTGTACACGAAAAAAGATTTTTCTTTTAAAGGAACTTAGGAGTTGATTTTAATAATTATAGTGACTTTAATAATTTTTTTCTCAGTATAAAAAATTTGCATAGGGAAAAATATTTTTTTTTTTCAAAAAGTTATCAAATCAATTGTTCATATTCTGACATAAGTATAAATCTAATTATTATTTAATATTAATGAGCAATTAAAATATTTATAATTTATATTTTTACAATATTATTAGATTTAAAATTTTACCTGTACATAGATTGTGTATTACTAATTTATTAAATTATTATTCTGAGTGCTTCTCTATTTGCAATTTATTTTATTGATTGAATATATATAATAATTACTAGCAAATTGAAATAATATTTGATAATGTATAATAATGAATTCGAAATTTATAATAATCACATACAACGTATGTGCATTAATAACTAGTTAATTAAAATGTCAAAGAGTTGACTATAATTGTATCATTTTGACAATTTAACTTCTATTTTTTTTTTCAAAATAACTTATAAATTTAGGTGGAAGTTAATTAAACTTTTTAATTTTGTACATTTAATTAATTAAACTTCTTAACTTTTGTTTATCGCGTAACAATAAAAAAATCGAAACTGAATATATTATTCAAACCGCATTTGTATTTACTATTAAGTTATGTCTTAGTATGTCAAATCTAATATTTAATTTCCCTCAAATTGATCTAAATACTAAAGGCCAGAGAGCTAGTTGGGCGGTCTAGGTAATGCAATATTGATATACATATTAAGGGTGCGTTTGATAGACCGTAATAAAATATAATGTAATATAATTAAATGAATCTCTAATATAAATTTACATTAAAAATTTATCTAATTGTATTATATTATGTCCCATTACAATTTACCAAACGCACTCTAAAGATTGATAGAACCTGCCCTAGCAATAGTGATTAGGGCGAGAAAACAGAAAGAGAGGGAAAAAAAAAAAAAAAAAAAAGAGAAAGGGAGGGAAAATAGAGAGAAACAGAGAAGAGAAAGAGAATTTGATAGAAACTCTGTTATTAATCTTCAATGTCTAATACAAATTTATTTCTGCCTATCTATACAAGTATTCCATTCATAATAAACAAGTAACCTTAGTGGCAAGGGCTAGGTAACTAAACACAACAATTACAACAATTAACCTGTTGATTCTTGACAATTGTATCATATATTTTTCCTATTTTATCAAGTGGCCTTAGGCTGCAGATGAGATGACTTTTCGATTGAAAATTTCATTTGAATTTTTTTTCCTGCCACAGTTAGATTCATTGCTTGATTTGCTATGATTAGTGCCTTTGCATCCCTTACTGTTATCAGAGTCCTGAAGTTCTTCCAAAACATGTACCACATCTTTCATGTTCGGTCTGAACTTTGGTTCTTCTGACACGCATTGGTATGCAAGTTCAACTGCTTTTTCCACATTGCTCATTGAACACAGGCCTAAAAAGGCAGGATTCAGAACTCTGGAAAATTTGCGGATGCAGATATTGCTCCTTGCCCACTTAGCTAAATTTTCTTCTTCATAAGGCCTGTTTCTATCTATAGGTCGCCTGCCAGATAACATTTCAAGAAGAACAACTCCAAAACTATACACATCACTTTTCGCAGTAAGATGACCTTCATGAGAAGGAAATCAAATGAGATACAAGTAGGGATTATACATGTAATTCTTAATACAATGTAAGGATATTGAATGGAAGGAAGATAGGCAAAATTAGCATGCGGTTTTTTCTTTTCCTTTTTAAAACAGGAGATAGGAATACAAAATATGAACTAGAGCAAAGTCCTAAAACAAAAATACCTGTCCTGATATAATCAGGTGCTGCATAACCTTCAGTCCCCAGGGCTCTTGTGGAGACATGGGTCCTACGACCTGTTGGCCCATCCTTCGCAAGTCCAAAATCAGAGAGTTTGGCATTATAGTTCTATCATTTTATAATGAAATACGATGTGAGAGTTGATAAATCATAACTCCACTCAGAAACCAAATTGAGCTATTGAACATTTTTACATACCTCATCAAGCAGGATATTAGAAGTCTTAAAGTCTCGATGTATTACATCTACCTCATAATGAAGAAATGTCAGACCCTTAGCAGCACCAAGGGCAACTTTCATACACAGGTTCCAAGATAACGGTGGAAAGTGTGAATTCCCTGCTCCCAGAAAGACATCTTTGAGGTCACAGGAAAACTTGCACTTTGAATTAGAAGGTTGAACTGCCAGCAGAACACATGAAGATATCAATTACTCACTTCTAAATAGATGATTGTCCAAGCTGCTATAAGGCATGTACTCATATACCAGAAGCCGCTGGTCGTCCTCTATGCAATAACCAATCAATTTCACAAGGTTCGGATGACGTAGGTGCCCCAGGAATTTGATTTCTGCCTATTGTCCAAGACGCATGATAAAATTTATTAATCATACTGTTTAACAAATGTTATCCACACACTAAAACTAAGACTAATAATAATAGATATAAGATGCATACACAAAAACAATGATCTAATGAATCTCTTGCCATTACAATTGGATTAATACACTTAAATATCAAAGAACAGTACTTTATGATGCCTTTTATTGTACCTTAACTCTCTTGTTGGGAAACATAAGGGTTCTATGAAAAAGCAGAGTGGAACCTTTAGAAAGAGGCTGATACATTCAAAGCTAGAGATAGGATACTCACCAGCCATTCTTGTTGACCTTGGCAACCATTTGGTTTGAGCTTCTTAACAGCAATAGCCATACCAGTCCCGGGAACAGCAGCCTTTAATGAATCCTCATCAATCCACCCTTTAAAGACAACACCAAAACCACCTTCACCTAACACAGCATCTGGACTGAAGTTACTTGTGGCTTCTTTCAGTTCACTAAAGCAAAAGCTCCCCAAATTGGGTGACTGTAGGATCTCACCATTTGTTTGGAGAGTTGATGATGGTGTTGTAAATGAGACCTTCCTGTTTGACTTACTTGTATTATTCCCACCTTTGACAACACATTTATGGTATGATGTAACTGAATGTAATCAGATAAAAATTCAGTAGAACTATTAAACGAAAAATTCATTTTACATTACATTATAGTACATTCAATAACATCATATCAAATACAGCTTTAGGGTTCACCTCTATACATGCCAATACCCCACACAAACAAACATGTGATTACATGATTGTGGACTAATATGTCTAAGATGGACCAGAATGCATTACCTAACTTTAAATGAACAGACGAAAAGCTCAAAAAATCAGTGGCGTACTGGTGTATAATGACCCATAGTCGTTACCTATCTGTTACACATTGTACCCAATGAAAAGCATACTTCAACATTACCAATTATTATTCTGTTATCACCGTAGTAAATTAGTAATAATAACTACCAACCTATACCAAATGAGATGATTTGCAAACAATAAGAATATATTCTGTATAAAGACTCATCCATTTGAAATCAAAATAATGTGGGTCTTCATACATTTTATGAAAGTAGCAAGAGAGAGAAGCAAGCGAATTTTCCATATACACAGCCAAAATTGGCAAGGTATTTGAGGAAAACTATAGAATTAATCGAAAGCCCCATACCAACAATGCCAAACTTCATTAGGCTCAATTCTAAAGGTAGAGATAACTAGATGAACTTGGGTAAAAATTGCTAATGGTCAAACAAATATTCCTAAAGAAAACAAAAAAGCAATCATGCAATAATTGTTAACCATAATATATTAATATTATATTCTCAGAATAGATTAAATTCCAGGGTCTAAGTTGTTTTCCCCAAAAAGTAATGAAACAGAGCACCTCAATTGTCTAATTCAAAAGATTCAACACAAGAAGAATCAAACTTTATCCATAAAATTTACAACAGAAAATTGCAAGCATACCATCAAAAGGAGGACCACTCTGCCTCTGGCTCCGGGTGTTAGTTCCTGCACTAAAGCACAAACCCATGAGTGCAAAGGTCGAATCTTCCCCAACGCTAAGCACAATCAAAAGCCCCCCAGCTTTATCGTAAAGCACAAGGAATCCAAAAAGACTCATACTTTTAGAAGTTAGAACCCTGTAAAACAAAAGGGAAACTTTCCGTTACAGAAAATTCCAATTGCAAGTACGCGTTTTGTACCGATGAAGACATTTTGATTTCGCCTTTGTTTTCTTTCTCATTGACTTCATAGAAAACTTGTATTTTGCTCGACAGCTCAAAAGGGGAAGCTTCCATGTTGGCGAGCGAGGAGAAGCATTAAAATTAAGATAAATATAATTCTTATTATTTTTATAATAATCTTTAATTTTAGTTTTTTTTTTCCCCAAAGATCTTTAATTTTAGTGAGTATTTTATTTTTTTTAGAATAATTTCTTTATATATATATATATATATATAATACGCCCTATGTATATAAGCATACTAATTGTAATTATTGATGAATATCCTGAAAAAATTATAATTATTTATGTGAAATTTATTACGTAAAATCCGGCTTTTATCTAAATATGTAAATATAATTAAATAATTCTTTATATATATAACTTAAAAAAACATTTTTCTAGCCTAAAAAAATATATTTTTCTATATATTTTTCATTTTATTTTAGCAATGAGGATAAAAAAGTTCAGTCATTATTGCTCAGAACAAATATATTTACCATTAAACTACGTTCAAATGCTTTTGAATGTCATTTTACCTCACATCGTAATAGTATAAAATTCCACAAGATGGAAACCATACGGTCACAATGCATGGTGGCTAGGGCTGAGCATGATTCGATCTAATCGGAAAATTTGAAAATTTTTAGAATTGAATTGAAAATTAGGGATTTTAATTTCTAAGAATTCAAAATCAGAACTGAAATAAAAAATTTTCGTATTATATTATTTTAAAAATTTCAGGATAATACAATTCGAGAATCCGATATTTCGGTTCCAGTCTAATCCAAAATAGAGATTCGGAGAATATGTATTTAATAATTAATTTTTTATAACTAATTGTACATTTTAAATTTTATTTTTCATGAAATTTGGATTTAATAAATTAATATATTATATTAATAATTATAATATATCATTAAATGATTATATTAATAAATTAATATATTATTTTAATATATATAATTATATATCAAATTTATATATTAATAATTTTTGGGATATAATTATATATACTAAAAATTAACACAAAATTTCTTATAATTGATTTTTAACTTTTTATACAAACTATTAATTATCTATTATAAGTACTTTCTTATTGATAACTTGTCACACAAATATTAATTAATAAAAAAATATTTTTAATATTATAATATTATATACCAATAAAAATTAATTAATTAAAAATTTTATTAGTATCATATAAACTTTATTAGTATATCATACTTTTTTATTATCACTCATTGATTAATCATAACATATATTAAAAGTTTTTATTTTAAAACATATAAGTAGTGAATTTAAAATTTAAAATTATAATATGTGGTTATATCTTAGTATTATTAAAACTTAATCCACAGTATATTACTAATTTTTTATTGATATAATTTTAATCAATCTAATATTTAAGCAAATTATATAAATATTAATAGTTATATTCCATTGAGTTAAGGTATATATATTTTTAATTATAGATTTATAATTCATTTAAATTTTATTTTCATATATTCTTAATATAATTTGATAACTGCTATAATGACATATATAATCTTATAATTTTTGTATTATTTATATATTATTCAATTAACATTATTTATATATTATAAATAAAAAATAAAAAAAATCGGTTATTTTGGTCTAATCTAATTTGGTACAATTCGGTTCAATTCGTTCCAATTCTCGGTCCGGATATACATTAATTTCCAGAATTATACCAAAATATTTTACTCAGTCTAATTCAGTTTGAAAAAAGTCAAAAAGTCAACAGTTTAATTCAGTTCTAGATATTTTCGGTTCAATTATTTAGTTCAATTCAAAATTTTTAATTTTCATATTTAGTCCTGATAGTGGCCACCAAAGTGGAAACCACGCACTTTTTCATTTTTTTTTATTTTATAATTTATATTTATATTATTAATTATGTTAAAATTTAATTAATTAAATTATTAAAAATTTTATATATTATATAATTTGAATATTTTCAAGTATTAAAAATAATAAAAAAATATTTTTAAATTTTTTAAATTATAAAGATTTTTATTTAAATATTACTATTAAAATAATAATTAAATTTTTATTAATATTTGCACATAAAAATTATATATTACTAAAAGTAATTTTTATTCATAAAAATTTCATGCATGGTAAACAATTAGCGACCATGAACAGAAATTATTTTTTGCAAGTTGTTATTTAATTTTAACTATTATTTATTTTTAATATTTTCAGTACAAAATTTATTTAGTTTAAGATTCTTTCAGCATTTTAAATTTATTTTTAGTATAAAATTAATTTTTTAATATTTAATTTTAAATAATGAATATAAAATTATAAAAAAAAATTTCTTACAATTTATATCTATATAAAAAACACATGCAGAGATACAGTTATTGAACTCTATCCAAGCAATAATAATTTCAAACTATATACGTGTTTTTCCTCTATCTTTTTTATTGTATACATTTCAAAAAAAAAAAAAAAAAAAAGGCAAACGACAAATGTTACTTTTACTATAAACACGGATGGTTCAATTTATTAGTTTTGTTACAGTTCAATTTGGTGAAATACACTTCCCTTTGAATATTTACACGCAAGGTATTGTTATTGTAAATAATATTTTACATGTATAATATTCATCCAAATGCAATACACTTCTCTTACAATGCGTTTGATAAGTCATAATAAAATATAATATAATATGATTAAATGAATTTTCAATATAAAATTCATTTGATTACATTATATTACATGAACTAACTTTTTTGGAAGGTTTTTTTTTTTTCACTTGAATACAGTTCATCCAGAACTTCTACCACTTCTCCCATTTTTGGCCTATCCTCTGCTTCACTTGATAGGCACTGGCATACAAGTTGAATAGCTTGTAGCATGCATTCGTATGAATACTGGCCATCAATGGAAGCATCCAAAACTCGGTATTGGTCACTTCTGCTATGGCCGGTAAGGAAAGGCATTGCCCATTCAACTAAATTTACTTCTTCAGATGACCTGTACAAATCTACAACTTGCCTTCCAGTTAACATTTCAAGGAAAACAACTCCGAAACTGTATACGTCACTTTTTGCACATAGATGACCTCCATAAGAAAGAAACAGAGTGAGCTTCAACTTACAAGTAGTTAAAACCAGGATTCCTATGAAATATAAAGCCGCAAACATTTGCATGACTACATAAAAATAAATCTCGAATTAAGTGCTACATTAGATTTTTGGTGGATTTTTCATCACAGTCAGATCATAGTACCCTCATTGCAACAAAATCCATCAAAGTTCAGTGACCAGAGTGAAATCTATTTCAAAGTTTAGTGACCATTAGAATAATTTATCCGAAGTTTAATAATTAAAGTAGCATTAACTTTAGGATGGAATTTTTTTTAAGGCAGGAATCAGAAGTTACCTGTCCTTATATACTCGGGAGCTACATACCCATGTCCATCCAATGCCCCTGTGGAGATATGGGTTTTACCATTCACTGGACCATCCTTGGCCAACCCAAGATCAGAGAGTTTGACATTATAGTTCTGTCATTTTTACAAATAAAATCAAAGAATGTGTCAAAAGACTTGATATAAAGTACCTATCACCTGTGGAAACCAGATTCAACAGTAGAGCAATTTCACATACAGAATCAAGCAGGATATCAGAAGTCTTAAAGTCTCGAAATATCACATCAGCCTTATTATGAAGAAACATCAGACCTTTTGCAGCACCAAGAGCAACTTTTAAACGAAGATTCCAAGACAGTGGTTCTGAGTTCGAACCCCCTACTCCGAAAAGAAAGGTCACACAGAAATGTTTCATATATGAGTTAAGAAGGTTGAGTTATAGATAAAGGAAGATAGCAATCACTCACTATTAAATAGATGATCCTCCAAGCTGCCATTGGGCATAAATTCATAGACCAAAACACGGTGATAATCCTCTGAGCAATATCCAATCAATTTCACAATATTGGGATGATATAGCTGCCCCAAGTATTTGATTTCTGTCTATTATTTAAGAAGCACAATAAAATTTATCAATCATATCCTGAAAGATTGTCATCTACTTGCCATGAAAATGTTCTTATATATAACAGCACTTCAAAAGACCAATCTCAATTGGTAAATATCACCTTTAATTCAAGGCATTTGGGAGCAGTAAATACCAATTCACATCATTATGGCATGTTTTATTGAACCTCAACTCTTAATTAGGAATTACAAAGATTCTGTACAGAAGTTAAGCATGAAAACTTAAATTGCAAGGGTACTCACCAGCCATTCTTGCTGACCTTGGCAACTATTTTTGCGAAGTTTTTTTACAGCAATAGCCATACCTTTCCCAAGCCAGGAAGCCATTAGTGAATGCTCATAAACCCACCCTTTGTAGACACGACCAAAACTACCTTTACCCAACATATTAGCTGAGCTAAAATTTCCTGTGGCTTGTTTAAGTTCACTATAGCAAAATATCTTCAAATTCGATGACTGCAGGATCTCACCCTCTGTTTGAGAATTTGAAGGCGATTCTTCAGATGACAAATTGCTGTTTGACCTACTGCTCATATCATTCACACCTTTGCCAGCACATGTTGAGTCTATATATGTGAATAATGCAAATCTTGTGAATTCATCTAGACATTTACCATGCCAAATATCGTCGAAAAGACTAAGATTGAGAGTTCAAATACCAAATATTGACTTTAACAACTAAAAACGTAGTAGAAGTGGAGTATAATGATCCACAGTTCACACAGTTTCGCAATCTAGCTGTTAACTACCTGTTTTAAATTTATAGCTAATGAAAAGGCGCTGAATGATCTTCAAAGAACAACCCAGTCTATATCAAAGTATATAGTCTCTTGTTTAGACTAACAATCGTTGTTAGGGCCTTTTTTTTTTTTTTTTTTATCCATTTACACTTCTAATAACCAAAGTAAGATTATTCGATTGAATGGATTTTGCCAATGAAATTCTCCAATAAATGTTAACCCAACTTTTTCTTGGCAACCAAACAGAAAATCAATGTCAAACTCTAGCAATTTATGTGAATACCTACCCATTAGCCATTTATAAACCTCAAAAATCAAAATACACATAAGAAAGGTTTAAAATGGGGAACTTACAGCAGCAAAGAGAAGTCTTAGTCTCATTCTCAGTCTTAGACTTGATTCCTGCACTCAAGCATGAACCCGTGAAGACAAAGCACAAAGAACAGAGATTGAAGAAAACATTCAAGAAAGATTGACTCGGTAAATTAACTAAGAGAACAACTTTTATCATTACAGTTATCACCTAACATGAGAAGTTTGACTCCAGAGAAGAAGTAGAAGAACGAGAAGAAGATTAAAAAAAATAAATAAATAAAATCTAATAATTAGTGTATATTCAAAAGAAAGTTTGACTATACTTTTACTAACATTCTTTACTTTTGGTAAAGAAATTTTAATCCAACTTTTCTTGGCAACCAATCAGAAATCAATGCTTATGAACTTCAAAAATCAAAATACATATAAGAAAGGAGTAAAGATGAGAAATATACCACAGCAAGGAGATGTCTGAGTCTCAGTTTTTGACTTGATTTCTGCACTCAAGCATGAACCCATGAAGGTAAAAAGCTCAAAGAACAGAGATTGAAAAAACCTTCAACAAAGATTTGATTTTTGTTGTAAGAGATAGTCATTAAAAATTATTTAAGCATCCAATTCATTTAAATTATATGTAGTATATATAAGGAAAAAAAAATTAATAGAACCCTGTAAAACAAAAGGGAAACTTTCCATGCATAAAATTCCTACGCGTTTTGCATTAATGAAGACATTCTTTTTTTCTGCCAAAGAAAACTTCATTTCATTCACAAACAGAAGCATTTACATCAAAAAGTAATAATTGAGGAGGAGGAACAATCTTCCAAACATTGATGCAGACATTTTGATTCTGCCCTTATTTTCTCTCTTTTTTTTTTTTTTTTTAGATTTCAATTTTGTAAATTACCATTTAGGATGTTCATATCTCATAGGTTTTTATTAAGTTATATTTTCAAAATTTTAGACTTTTCTTATTTTATTTTGTAAAAATATTCCCTATTATATATATAATTAGAGGCTTTTATAATTGGACCGTAAGGCGATTGCTTTAGTTGCTTTGCCCACTCAACCAACTCTGCATGCATATGGTTGCCACTTAAAATGGCAGCAACAATCAAAGTGGCTGGTCACCATGCATGGTCGCCAGTTTGACTGGCGATTTTGTGTTGTTGAATTGCTCACTATTGCTAGCTCCGGTAAAATGGTATACACAAGGAAATATTTTCTCAGTTCACTTATATAGAGAAATATTTTATATTTTTCATATATAGATAAAAAGCCTCACGATTAAAGATTATTGGAGGACATGCACTACCAATAATATTGGAGATTATTAAAAGAAATTCAATTCAATTTCCTATTTTAATATTTAATATTTACGAAAAACAAAAACTAACTAATGCTGACACAGAATATACAATAATAAAAAAAATTAATCTTTTCCTTCATAGAGATCCACTAGATAGATTCATAGAGTTTTTCTAAAACTTCTACCACTTGATCCATTTTTGGCCTATCTTTTGGATCAGTGGATAGGCACTGGTATGCAAGGTTAGTAGCTTGTAGCATGCATTTGTATGAATACTGGCCTTCAATGGAATCATCCAAAATTCGGTAAGTTTTGGGAGGCTTGGCAAGGTAAGGCCTTGTCCATTCAACTAATTTTACTTCTCCAGATGGCCTGTTTCTATCTAAAGCTCTCCTCCCAGTTAACATTTCAAGGAAAACAACTCCGAAACTGTATACGTCACTTTTTGCAGTTAGATGACCTTCATAAGAAAAAAACAGAATGAGCTTCAACTTAAAAGTAGTTAAAACCATGATTCCTATGAGATATAAAGCCACAAACATTTGAATGGCTCTATAAAAATAAATCTTGAATTAAGTGCTACACCAGATTTTTGGTGGATTTTTCACCAGAGTCAGATCATAGTACTCTAATTGCAACAAAATCGATCAATGTTCAGTGACCACAGTGAAATCTAGCTCAAAGTTTAGTGACCGTTAGAATAATTTATCCAAAGCTTAATAATTAACTATAGGATGAAATTTTTTAGGGCAAGAATCAGAAGTTACCTATGCTTGTGTACTCGGGGGCTTCATACCCATATATAACCATTGCCCTTGTAGATACATGGGTCTTACCATACACTGGACCATCCTTGGCTAACCCAAGATCAGAGAGTTTGACATTATAGTTCTGTCATTTTTACAAATAAAATTATAAGAATGTGTCAAAAGAGTTTATATATAGTACTTATCACCTGTAGAAACCAGATTCAACAGTAGAGCATTTTCACATACAGAATCAAGCAGGATATCGGAAGTCTTAAAGTCTCGAAATATCACATCAGCCTCATTATGAAGAAACATCAGACCTTTTGCAGCACCCAGAGCAACTTTTAAACGAAGATTCCAAGACAGCGGTTCTGAGTTTGAGCCCCCTAGTCCAAAAAAAAGGTCACAGAAACGTTCATATATGAGTTAAGAAGGTAGAGTTATAGATAGAGGAAGAGAGCAATCACTCACTTCTAAATAGATGATCCTCCAAGCTGCCATTGGGCATAAATTCATAGACCAAAAGACGGTGATAATCCTCTGAGCAATATCCAATCAATTTCACAATATTGGGATGATATAGCTGCCCCAAGTATTTGATTTCTGTCTATTGTTCAAGAAGCACGATAAAATTTATCAATCATGTCCTGAAAGATTGTCATCTACTTGCCATAAAAATGTTCTTATATATAACAGCACTTCAAAAAGACCAATCTCAATTGGGTTTATATGACCTTTAATTCAAGGAATTTTGGAGCACTAAATACCAACTCATATCATTATGGCATATTTTATTGTACCTCAACTCTTAATTAGGAATTAAAAAGATTCTATACAGAAGTTAAGCGATAAAACTTAAATTGCAAGGGTACTTACCAGCCATTCTTGTTGACCTTGGCAACTGTCTTTGTTAAGTTTCTTTACAGCAATCGCCATACCTTTCCCAGGCCGGGAAGCCATTAGTGAATGCTCATCAACCCACCCTTTGTAGACGCTACCAAAACTACCTTCACCCAACATATTAAGTGGTTCAAAATTTTCTGTAGCTTCTTCTAGTTCCTTAAAGCAAAATATCTTCAAATTCGGTGACGGAAGTATCTCACCCTTTGTTTGAGGACTTGCAGGCAATGCTACGACTGAAATCCTGCTGGTTGACCTGCTTATATTATTCCCACTTTTGCCAGCACATGTTGTGTCTGCATATGTGAATACTGAAAATCTTGTAAATTTATCTACACATTTACAATGCTAAGTATCATTTGATTAAACTAGAGTACTCTAGTATTGAGAATAAAATTTTATTCCAAGAATATGATTTCATTTTTTTTACTTTGATACACGAATAATCTAAAATATTTTCTATTTTTTTTATATTTGAATAATTCCGATGACTCCAATTTTTATATAAATTATCAAAGTAATTGTAATTTACTTCAATTAATCTTTCATATTATTCTATCATTTGCAGTGAGGATTAACAAATTATTCATTTGGAAGTTGAAATTCTGAAATAAAAGAACAGGAAAACGAAGAACACAATTTACCTAATATATAGTTCTAAAATACAAAGAATTAATTCAACCATGCCAGGTTGTTTTACTCAATTCTTTATCCATATACTTTTACTAACATAAAGTAAAATTATTAGATTGAATGACTTTTGGTAAAGAAATTCTCCTACAAATGTTAATCCAACTTTTCTTGGCAGCCAATCAGAAGATCAATGCCTATGAACTTCAAAAATCAAAATACACATAAGCAAAGAGTAAAAATGGGAAATATACCTCTGCAAGGAAATGTCTGAGTCTCAGTTTTTGACTTGATTTCTGCACTCAAGCATGAACCCATGAAGATACAAAGCTCAAAGAACATAGACTGAAAAAACCTTCAACAAAGATTGATTTTTGTTGTAAGAGAAGAACCTAACATTAAAGTTTGACTAGTACAAAACATTACAACAAAAGAACCAGGGACGAAACTACTTGTAGGCCCCAATAAGAGGAGGGTCCTAGTCCTTAATTTATCAGGTCATTTATAAATTAAACTAATAAAATATGACACATTAATTAATAATATCAAATTACTCGTAAACTAATTTAATAAAAATAAATCAAATCCAATAGAAATAAATCACGTCAATTAATGATATTATAATTTATGAGAGTGTCATATTTTTATTAGCTTAATCTATAAATAACGTAGTAGATTTAATATATCTACGAATTTCTCTAATTTAACTTATCAACAAAAAATTTTCAAAAATAAAAATATTTATCCTCTGTTCTTATTGTTTTGAATGTCATTGATGTATTATAATTGCAAAAAATAACCAAAAAAAAAAGTACAATCAAATAAATAATAAATTCAATTGTAGGTTTTAAATAATCATTAATTTTTAAATTTAATTTATCAAAACATATTTAAATTAATTTTTTTTTCAAATATATTTTTTTGGGTTTTTTCTTGGATTTCTGTTGCTTTGTCAATTTTTTTTTTTAAATTTATCTAATAATGTTTTTATCGTAGTAATACATTTTTTTTTAAAAAAAATGATCCTAGTAATACATATTAATAGCTATTTTTATATATTTGAAACTTTATTTTATATTTAATTAAGTTTTATTTCATAATATATTTTATGAAATACTAAGAAAAATAATAAATTTTATAATATTATTCTATTAATTATTTTAATTCAACTTCCTCACGAGTTTAAAAAGCTTGTGATTTTATACAGGATCAAGATTATTTGTGAAATTAATTGAATTTTTATTTTGTATTTAAATTGATTTACTTTTGTTAACAAAACTTAATCGAGTTCGAGTAATCTGAATTGCTTTACGATTATCTACTACGATCATGTAGATAGTTATTAAAAATTATCTAAGTATATGCAGTTTGTATATATAAAAAAAAAAAAAAATTAATAGAACCAATATATATATAAAAAAAAAAAAAAAAAAATTAGTAAAACAAAAGGGAAACTTTCTGTTGCATAAAATTCCTACGCGTTTTGTATCGATGAAGACATTTTGATTTCGCCTTTGTTTTCTTCTTCATTGACTTGATAGAAAACTTGTATTTTGCTCTTCACAACTCTAGAGGAATAATCTATATACATCGTGGCCGTAGTCAAAATAATTATCATAGTGGTCACAATAATAATTTCAATTCTAAAAAATACAAATTACTATAGAAGTGTGATAACAATGATGTAAAATAAGACAATATTAAAAGTGGACAAAATAAATATTATCGATGTGATATGATTAGACATTAGCAACGTACTTGTCATACGTCTAAATATCTAATTGAGCTTTATTAAGCATCATTAAAGGAGAAGGGGAAAAATATAGAGACCAATTGTATTTTTCAAAATAATGATCTTGTTGATGTACCATATTAAGAAATATCAAGATATCATGAAAATTTATTTTGTGTGCAAACTTTTATTTTATTTTTTGTGCGCTTTATTTCTTTACTTTATTGTATTTTTTTTTATTTTCTTAATCTAATGTTTTCACTTATTAATTAATAATATTTCTAATATATTTTGTTTTGTTTTATTTTAATGAATAAATAAATGAGTACTTCTCCACTTTTGATTGAATCCAAAACAAATGAAGAAGATATATGTATTGTGGATAGTGCAACCACACATATTATTCTTAAAAATACAAAATATTTTTCTTCTTTGAAAATGGGTGAATAAATTGTTATTATAATATATGATAATACAAAAATAATTGAAGGCTCCAGAAGAGCCAATATATTATTACCAAGAAGAACAAAATTTGTCATAAATAATAAATTATTTTTTTCAAAGTGTCATAGAAATTTGTTAAGTTTTAAAGATATTCGTAGCAATGGATATCATATTAAAACTATAAATGAAAGGAATCAAGAATACCTCAATATTATAAACATTATTTCAAGTGAAAAATATGGGTTAAAAAAATTTTCTACACTATCCTCTGGTTTGTATTATACAAAAATTAGTACAATTGAAGCAACTCTTATAGTAAACCAGAAGTTTACAGATCCAAATATTTTTATTATTTGGCACGACCGATTAGGCCATCCTAGTTAAATAATGATCAGAAAAATTATTGAAAATTCATAAAAGTATCCATTGAAGAACTAGAAAAGTCTTCAAGAAAATGAGTTTTTCTGCGCTATATGTTCTTAAGGAAAATTAATTATAAGAGCATCACTAGCTAAAATTGAAATTGAATCACCTGCATTTCTAGAACGTATTCAATGTGATATATGTGGACCTATTCATCCACCATGTAGACCATTTAAATATTTTATAGTTTTAATAGAAGCTTTTATTAGATGGTCATATGTGTGTTTATTATCATCACGCAATTTAATATTTGCGAGATTACTTGCTTAAATAATTCGATTACGAGCACAATTTCTAGATTATCCAATCAAGACAATTCATTTTAATAATACTGGTGAATTTACATTCCAAACTTTTAATGATTTTTGTATGTCACTTGGGATAAAAATTGAACATCTTGTAGCACATGTTCACACGCAAAATAGTTTAGCGGAATCACTTATTAAATGCCTTCAATTAATAGGTAGACCATTGCTTATGAGGACCAAACTCTCTAATTCAGTATAGGGACATGCTATTTTACATGCGGCAGCACTAATATGTATTAGACCAATAAGTTACCATAAGTTCACCCCGTTACAATTGGCTTTTGGTCAAGAGCCAAATATTTCTCATCTAAGAATTTTTGGATATACAGTATATGTTTCTATTACTCCACCACAACGTACTAAGATAGGTCCTCAAAGGAGATTAGGAATATATGTTATATATGAATCTCCCTCAATAATTAAATATCTTGAGCCATTAATAGGAGATGTGTTTACGGCGCGATTTGCAGATTGTTATTTTGATAAGGCAACATTCCCAACATTAGAGGGAGAAAATAAAAAGGTGGAAAAGACAATAACATAGAATACTTCATCATTGTCCCATTTAGATCCTAGAACAAAATATTGTGAACAAAAAGTTCAAAAGATAGTTCATCTGCAAAAATTAGCAAATCAACTACTAGATGCACTTGTTAATCCAAAACGAGTAACAAAATCTCATATACCAGTGGTTAATGTTCCAATTTGTATTGATGTCCCAAAAGAACAATCTATCAATGAATCTCAAACACGCCTGAAGCATAGAAGACCTATTGGTTCTAAGGATAAAAATGATCAGAAAAGAAAATAGTAAATAATAAAGATGGTTTTATTGAGAAGACAAGTACTAGCATAAATGAACTTTTTGAAGAGATACAAATACCTGAAGTTGGTAAAAATGATGAGATCTTGATAAATCATATTAGTTTTAAAAAAAGATGGAATCGAAATGAAATGGTTGTAGGCAACAATTTTGCATATCATGTAGCATTAGATATTATAAATAAAAATATGGATCTTGAACCACAATTTGTTTAAGAATGTCGAAATAGAGATGATTGGCCAAAATGAAAAGATACAATACAAGCATAATTGAACTCACTAAAAAAAATGTAAAATTTTTAGACCAGTTGTTCGAACACCTGAAGGTGTGAAATCAGTAGGATATAAATGGGTATTTGTGTGAAAAAGAAATGAGAAAAATAAAGTCACAATACACAAAGCAAGACTAGTTGCACAAGGATTTTCGCAAAGACCTAGAATTGATTATGAGGAGACATACTCTCCTGTGATGAATGCAAAAACTTTTAGATATCTTATTAATCTGGTGGTACATGAAAGATTGGATATGCACCTAATAGATGTAGTCACAACTTATCTATATGGCTCACTTGATAATGATATTTATATGAAAATCCCTTAAGGATTTAAAATGCCACAAAAAAAATTATGCAAGTTCTTGAGAAATTTATTCAATTAATAAGGATTATACCACATACGTCCAGATTATTTTAATCTATACAAAGATCTTTGTATGGATTAAAACAATATGAATGTATGTGGTATAATCGTCTTAGTGAATATTTGATAAAAAAAAAAGGTTATAAAAATGATCCAATTTATCCGCGTATTTTTATAAAGAAATATGGATTTGAGTTTGCCATAATCACTGTTTATGTTGACGATTTGAATACTATTTGAAATCCTGAATAACTTCCAGATGCAATAGATAACTTGAAAAAGAAATTTGAAATGAAAGATATTGGAAAGATAAAGTTCTGTCTTGGTCTACAAATTGAATGTTTAGCAAAAGAAATTTTCATTCATCATTCGAATTATACAAAAAAGGTCCTTAAATGATTTTACATGGACAAAGCACATTCATTGAGTAGTCTAATGGTTGTTCAATAACTTGATATGAATAAGGACCCTTTCCGACGTCGAGAAGATAATGAACAAATTTTTAGTCCTGAAGTGCCATATCTTAGTGCAATAGGTGCATTAATGTACCTTCCTAATAATATGAGGCTTGATATTGCCTTTTTTGTCAATTTGTTAGCAAGATATAATTCTTCACCAACCCGAAGACATTGGAATGTTATTAAGCATATATTGCGATATCTTCAAGAAACTGTTGATTTGAGTTTGTTATATACAAATGAATCTAGACCTCAATTGGTTGGTTATGCAGATGCAGGGTATTTATTTGATCGACACAAAGCTCAATCTCAAACAGGTTATTTATTCACATATGGTAATACAACTATATCTTAGCGTTCTATAAAGCAAGCAATAGTTGCTACTTTCTCAAATCATGCGGAGATAGTAGCAGTTCATGAAGCAAGCCAAGAATGTGTTTGGCTAAGATCAATAACCCAATATATTCAAGAAACATGTCATCGATCTTCAGGTAAAGAAATCCTAACAACAATATATAAAAATAACGCGGCTTGCTCAATTAAAGGAATGATATATTAAATGAGACAGAAGAAAACATATTTCACCAAAATTCTTCTTCATACATGATTTTCAAAAGAATGGTGAGATTAGTATTCAACAAATTTGTTCAAGTGATAATCTAGCAGATTTATTCACTAAGGCATTACCTACTGCAACATTTAAGAAATTAGTTCATAATATTGAAATGTGTCATCTTAAAGATATCCAGTGATATTGCAAATAGGAGGACTTTAGCATTGTATTCTTTTTCTCTTAATCAAAAGTTTTATCCCATTGAATTTTCTTGGTAAAGTTTTTAATGAGACAGTGTACTGTTTGCATGTAAGAATATTATACTCTTTTTTTTTCACTAGTTTTTTTTCCCATTGGATTTTTACTAGTAAGATTTTAATGAGATATATTCTTTGTAAAAATAGACATCTAAGAGAGAGTATTATGAATAAATTAAAATAGATGTCTATAACTTAAGACTTTTAGAATCTTATAACTCATCCCTTTATTACATCAGGTTACATATTCTTAAGTTTATTGTAATTAATTGTGTTGTAACTTATATTAATCCTATCCTATAAATAGAGATACTTGTAACATTGTTTGACACACCAAAAAGCAATATAAAATTATTATTCTTCTTCTCTATTCTTGTGTTATTGTTGCTTTATATTTGTTTATTTTCATACACCCAAAAATTATATCACAAGCCCAAAAAATCTCTAACTTAATGATTATATCATTAAATCTCTAATTTATAAAATATATTAATTTTTTTTAATTTCAGTAAAAGACTTATTATACATTCACATAGGGATTAATGCATTATTTGTGAATTTAACATCAATGGTAATTCAATATTAATTGTATACAACTGATTTATCATATGATATCATATAATATCATAAGCTCAAAAGATATCTATTTAATGGTTATATCACATAAATACTTGTGAATATTTTAAATTTAATGTTACAAATAATAACAACAATATATAATTATTAAATTAAAAATTTTGTAATTTTAATTTTCCTATTTTATTAATTTTTAAGAATGATTAAATACACTTCACAAATTTTAAATAGACTTATTTAACTTTTTAATATGTTGGTTTATATTTTATATGTTGTAAATTTATATAACTAAAAATAATTTTTATTCATGAAAATTTCATGCATGGTAAACACTTAGCAGCCATGCATAGAAATTATTTTTTGCAATTTGTTAATTAATTTTAAATATTATTCACTTATTTTCAGTGCAAAATTTATTTAATTTAAAATTCTTTTAGCATTTCAAATTTATTTTGAGCAAAAAATTAATCTTTTAATATTTACTAATAAATAATGAGTATAAAATTATAAAAATATTCATACAACTTATATCTATATGAAAAACATATACAGAGATACAGTTTATTAAACTCTATCCAAGCAATGACTCGTGAATATAATAATTTAAAATTCAATCAGTTCAATTGCTGGGTCAACGAGCGAATCGTTGATATTTTAATAATAATAACAAGGTTAGCATGACTCTTTGAAATGTAGATATATTTTTTTCTATATTTCAGTGCGCTCTATGGAAATCACATTCTTATAAATAAACCAAAGAACCTTTGATTTACTGATAATGGAGGTGTTTAGGGCTTATAAGCCGTCTCAGATTCTAGAGCTGACGGCAAATTTACCAAAACAAGAAGCTTGTGAATAAAAACATGCTTTAAATGTTTATTAATGGAGAAACAATAAGAAAATTAATTTGTCAAAATGTACAGAATGTATTGTGATTATAAATAATATAATGTTCATATTTGCTTATGAGATTCACTTCTGATTAACCTTTTTAGGAGGATTTTTTTTTTCTTTTTTAGTTGAAGACTTTAGATCTTCACTACATAAGAGTTTTTCCAAAACCTCTACCACTAGTCGCATGTCTGGCCTAGGCTTTGGACCATGTGATAGGCACTGGTGTATAAGATGAGCAGCTCGTAGCATGCATTTGTATGAATACTGGGCATCAATGGAAGCATCCAAAACTCGGTAAGTTTTGCGATAATCGATAAGGTAAGGCCTCGCCCATTCAACTAAATTTACTTCTCCGGATGGCCTGTTTCTATCGAAAGCTTGCCTTCCAGTTAACATCTCAAGGAAAACAACTCCGAAACTGTATACGTCACTTTTTGCAGTTAGATGACCTTCATAAGAAAGGGAGTGAACTTCAACTTACAAGTAGTTAAAACCATGATTCCTATGAAATTTAAAGCCACAAACATTTGAAATAAATCTTGAATTAAGAGCTACATTAGATTTTTGGTGGATTTTTCACCAGTGTCAGATCATAGTACCCTAATTGCAACAAAATTGATCAAAGTTCAGTGACCATAGTGAAATCTAGTTCAAAGTTTAGTGACCATTAGAATAATTTATCAGATAATTAATAATTAAAGTAGCATTAACTTTAGGATGGAATTTTTTAAGGCAGGAATCAGAAGTTACCTGTGCTTACATACTCGGGATCTGCATACCCAGGTTCAACCAATGCCCTAGTAGAGACATGGGTTTTACCATTCACTGGACCATCCTTGGCCAACCCAAAATCAGAAAGTTTGACATTATAGTTCTGTCATTTTTACAAATAAAATCAAAGAATGTGTCAAAAGACTTGATATATAGTACCTATCACCTGCGGAAACCAGATTCAGCAGTAGAGCAATTTCACATACAGAATCAAGCAGGATATCAGAAGTCTTAAAGTCTCGAAATATCACATCAGCCTTATTATGAAGAAACATCAGACCTTTTGCAGCACCAAGAGCAACTTTTAAACGAAGATTCCAAGACAGCGGCTCTGAGTTTGAACCCCCTACTCCAAAAAGAAAGGTCACACAGAAATGTTTCATATATGAGTTAAGAAGGTTGAATTATTGATAGAGGAAGATAGCAATCACTCACTATTAAATAGATGATCCTTCAAGCTGCCATTGGGCATAAATTCATAGACCAAAAGACGGTGATCATCCTCTGAGCAATATCCGATCAATTTCACAATATTGGGATGATATAGCTGCCCCAAGTATTTGATTTCTGTCTATTATTCAAGAAGCACAATAAAATTTGTAAACCATGTCCTGAAAGATTGTCATCTACTTGCCATGAAAATGTTCTTATATATAACAGCACTTCAAAAAGACCAATCTCAATTGGGTAAATATCACCTTTAATTCAAGGCATTTTGGAGCACTAAATACCAATTCACATCATTATGGCATGTTTTATTGTACCTCAACTCTTAATAGGAAATAAAAAGATTCTAGACAGAAGTTGAGCAAGAACTTAATTGCAAGGGTACTCACCAGCCATTCTTGGTGACCTTGGGAACCCTTTTGATCAAGTACCTTTACAGCAATAGCCATGCCTGTCTCAGGCTGGGAAGCCATTAGTGAATGCTCATCAACCCACCCTTTGTAGACACAGCCAAAACCACCTTCACCCAACATATTAGCTGAGCTAAAATTTCCGGTGGCTTCTTTAAGTTCATTAAATAAAAATATCTTCAAATTCGGTGACTGCAGGATCTCACCCTCTGTTTGAGAATTTGAAGGCGATTCTACAGAAGAGAACTTGCTGTTTGACCTGCTGCTCATATCATTTACACCTTTGCCAGCACATGTTGAGTCTACATATGTGAATACTGCAAATCTTGTGAATTCATCTAGACAGTTGCAATGCCAAATACAGTCGAAGAGACTAAGATTGAGAGTTCAAACACCAAATATTGACTTTAACAACTAAAAACTTAGTAGAAGTGGAGTGTAATGATTCACAGTTTACACAGTGTCACAATCTAGTTGTTAACTACCTGTTTTAAATTTATAGCCAACGAAAAGGCCCTGAATGATCTTCAAAGAACAACCCAGTCTATATCAAAGTATATTGTCCCTTGTTTAGACTAACAAATCCAGAAGAAACTTCTCATCTCTTCTACTCAAAGACAAGAAATAAGTCTTAATATTTTGATAGTTTGCCTTAGCCTTTTCACCCTATATACCAATCTTTCATTCTAATCTCATTTGAAGTGAGGATTTATATATGAATTATTCATTTGAAAAATGTGTTATATGAAAAGTTCCGTAGTTTGTTCCACTTAATTAAGAACCACTTTCACACAATTTAAATTGAATTGAAATTTGAAAGTTGAAAATTTGAAATAAAAGAACATGAAAGAAAAAAAAAATAATAATAATAAAAAAAGGACAGAAACAATTCACCTAATACAGTTCCAAAATGCATAGAAAAGCCCCATCCCATTTCAATTTAACCATTCCAAATTCTTGTTAGACTCATTTTTTTTTTAATCCATATACACTTCTAATAACCAAAGTAAGATTATTCGATTGAATGGATTTTGGTAATGAAATTCTCCAATAAATGTTAACCCAACTTTTTCTTGGCAACCAAACAGAAAATCAATGTCAAACTCTAGCAATTTATGTGAATACCTACTCATTATAGCCATTTATAAACCTCAAAAATCAAAATACACATAAGAAAGGTTTAAAATGGGAAACTTACAGCAGCAAAGAGAGGTCTCAGTCTCATTCTCAGTCTTAGATTTGATTCCTGTACTCAAGCATGAACCCATGAAGACAAAGCACAAAGAACAGAGATTGAAGAAAACATTCAAGAAAGATTGACTCGGTAAACTAGCTAAGAGAACAACTCTTATTATTACAGTCAACTCTTAACATGAAGTTTGACTCTAGAGAAGAAGTAGAAAAAAGTAAAATATAGAAATGTTTTAGTTAATTTAAAAAAATCACTTCATTAATTTATTCGAAGGAATATATATTTTATTCATACTCTTTCTCTCTCTTCTTTTCTCTCCCGTCTCTCCCTCTTCCTCCTCTTTTCTCTTTTGTGTTTCTCATCTCTCTCTCTCTTTCTCTCTCTCTCTCTCTCTTTTCTTACAATGCACTCTCTCTAACATTTCTCTCTCTCTTTTTTACTTATTTTTCTTCTTCTTCCAACTATTTTTTATTGTATTTATAAATTAAATATAATTATAAATATAAAGTATAATTATTTTTTAATTATTTTATTTTTTAATTATCTTTATTTATTGAGGGTATTTTAGTAAATAAAAAAATAACTCAATTATAGATTTGTTCCAAATACAAAAATATAGAATTTAATTAAATTTCATATTTTAAATTGTATTTTTCTAAATATATGTGAATTCCAAATAAATTTTACTTGGAATCATTTCAAATGAATTCCATATTTATAATTCATTCGTTCCAAATGAACTATTTATATTTTTATTTTTGAGCATTGAAATAGAAAAAGTAGAATCTTAAGAAAGTTTTAAAAAATATATATTCGATGAGTCATTCTCTCTCTTCTTAGATGATGTCTCTCTTCCACTTTTGAGAGCTACGTGGGAACAACTTGAGTGCGTTCATAAATATAAATCTATTATTCAAATTATATATGTACTTATTGCTTATATTTAGCTATGAAAAAAAATCATTTATAAAGTGCTTAAAATTATAAAGTGATATACATAATTCATATGGAATTAAGAATCTAATATAATAACACAAGAAATAAATTAGATAAGTTCATAATTGGTGAATTTGAATATTGTAATGTATTTTGTTATAATTAATACACCTATGTAATTATTGTTCTACATGTCTATGACAACAACAAAATAACCATATAATAATAATAATTTTAATACCATATTGAATTTTACTGTGGTTCATTCAAATCATTCATTTCATCTACCAGAAGATTAAGATAACAATTTGTTAACTAGAGATAATTCATCTTAAGTCATACGTTTACAATGATATTCATTATACTGACTAACATGTATTTATATTAATAAATATGCACTTCATTATTTAATAACTTTTGACTAATTTATGAGATTTTTTGCAATAATATATTAAATTTTAAATATTTGATAATTTTGACCAATTTGTAAGATTTTTTTGCAACAATATATGAAAATCAAGGCTTTTGAATTACATTTCCAACTTCTCTTTTAGAAATTTCTGGAAATATTGTTATATTTTGCTCGATATTTCATTGATTCTTTATGAAATTTTATTAATTTAGATATATTTCATAAATATTGTTGATATTTCTCAATATATCGATATACTGTTGGAAATAATGTAAAAAATATATGATATGAGTTTTAAATATTGCACCCTATGAAAACTTGATATATCAATGAATATATTGAAAGGAATTACTAAATTTTAATGCATGACTATGCCTTGATGTCCAACTAACTCTTAATATTACCCATGGTATATATTATAGAATTTGTCATTGAATTTCAATACAAATTCATAGTCATCGAGTCTGAGAGGGGACTCCAACTTTGAACTTTGTCCAAGTTGAGATATACATTTACTTCAATACAAATTCATAGCCTTTTCCATTCACCTAACAAATTAGCCCGACTGAGATTCACAGTTGCTGCTTCTAGCTAGTTCACTGAAACAAAATATTTTCAAAGTGGATGACTTCCGGATGATGCCTTCTGCTCGACGAGTTGATGGAACTTTGGTTGATGATATCCCCCTGCTTATTATTCATATCTTTGCCAGCATTTTTCGGGTTCACCTCTGCACATGTAATAGCTCAATATTATATCTAGTAAATTCAACCAGACATCTACAATACCAAACATGAATTGAAGACATCTCTATCCTTTAATACTCAACAGAACTGACCGTTGATGGAAAAGATTACAAGCAGAAATATATATAAAAAAAAAAAATTCCTCAATAGCTGCTCATTCATGTTTAGCTAATCAAGACTACATAGCTCCAATTAAAAATTTAAAAGAAAAAAAGAAGATAAGAAAACAGAAAAGATAAGAAAATTTTCCAATAAAAGCACTGTTTTTGAGACTATAATCTCCCAATGTGTGTAAAGAAATGTGTTAATTTTCAAAATATACCTTGGTGAAGGGGACTCTTAGCTGTGATTCCTAAGCAATAGCAAACTCCCATGAACAAAGCACAAACAAGCTGTCTCTCTTCTCATGAGCCCCAACCTGCTCAAGATTGAAAGATATATAAATTCAAGAAAACTTGATAAAGACAAGCAAAGAAGCTTTGGCAACATAGACAAAGACAATGGTTCTCAAGTGAAAGCCAAGGATGCATAGGCAGAGTCAGCTATTTATTAAAATAACCATGCATTACTCATTAAGAACTTTTCCTTTTTATCTCATCCAAAATTGAAATTTTCATTTTTCAAATACATCACAAAAATGGCTTCAAAAAAAAAATACATCACAGAAATTGATTTTAGCTGCGCATTTTAGATTTCTTAGGAATATTCCTCATTAAGTTCTTCCTGCACTTTCGGTGTATTCATCGATATTAGCACCATCTGAACAACCAAAATGATAGATAGAGCTTTCAGGAGTTTATTACTAATAAATGTTAACCATTTCAAACATGTTGCTTGCAAAAAACAAGAAGGCAGTAAGGGTAATTAACAAAATAACCAAAACTTGAAATAATAATAACAATAAAGAACAGAATGCATGGGTCAAAAGAACAGAGAAGAAGCAATAAACAACTGTGACACTTTTTTCTTTATACAACAGAATTACAACTTACTGTCATCACTGAAACCTGCATTACTTATCCCAGCCCATTTAAGAAGCAGGGAAGACTCTGCCTATGCAAAAAAGCTCACAAAATGTGTTGCCTGTGAAAATACTTGCAACAATGTACAATAGAAATGCAGGTTATTGTGTTTGTACATATTAAAAATACACTCTTTTTTGTATAGTTCAAGCCCATTTGATGTAAAACAATAAACTAATTTTTTTCTGAAGTTATCTGCTTCAATGTCTTTACTACTTCCTTCATGTTTGGCCTATTACCTGGTTCTGTTGATAGGCATTGGAATGCAAGATTTGCTGCTTTTATTGCTCCACTCAATGCATATTTTCCTTCAATACAAGAATCAAAAACTCTGAAAACTCTGCCATTGAACCAAATTTTGTTCCATGGATGGCCTAGATTCATCATATGCTGGCCTGCCAGATATCAGTTCGAGAAGAACGACTCCAAAACTGTATAGATCACTCTTTGTGGTGAGATGACCTTCATAAGGAAGAAATAAAATGAGGAGAAAACAGTATAAAGCCATTTCAAAAAAGAGACAAAAATTTTGGGAGGTTGAATATCAGAGCAATCCAGGGTCAAGCTTCTTTACAAGACACCGTAATAAACTGAAAGATACCTGTATTTGTATACTCAGGAGCTAAATAACCATAGCCACCCAAGATGCTTACAGTGAGATGGCTTTTATCATCTGTTGGTCCATCCTTTGCCAACCCAAAATCAGAGAGTTTGGCATTACAATTCTGTCATTTAACAATTAAAAAAGAAGTTAGATAAGCACAAGTATTTTAAAAAGTTTAGAAGCTTAAATTTAGCCACTCACTTTCACTTACTGAATCAAAAAGGACATTTGATGCCTTAAAAGTCTCGATATATCACTTGTGGCTCATCATGAAGAAATGCTAGGCCCTTAGCAGCACCAAGGGGGATCCTGATAGGAAGATTCCGAAGATGTGGTTGAATGTGATAATCCTCTGCTCCAACAAAATCCACTGTTCTGACAAATAGATGTTTATCCAAGCTTCCACTACTCCTTAAATTAGAAGGTTCAAGGTTGTATTGTCAAAAAAAAAAAAAAAAAAAAAAAAAAAGGTAACAATATCAATCACTCACATCTAAATAGGTGTTTATCCAAGCTTCCATTGGGCATAAACTCATACCCCAAAAGTCGATGGAAATCCTCTAAGCAATAGCCAATCAATTTCACAAGATTTGGATGAAATAGCTGCCCTAGGAATTTCATTTCAGCCTATTGTCCAAGAAACATTACAGAACTTAGCAACAATAAGTTTTCAAATGCACTAAACTACCAGGAGCAACATCTTCAAAAGAGATTCCTATTAGTGTGCCTAAAAGAAAATATTCAATAAATATTTCACAATTATAACCAGGTCCTTGAGACCTAAAATGGCATTTTGCAGATGTAATTTTGGAAAGGTATGTAATTTTCTAAAAATCTTAACTATCTGGGGAGAAAAGGCTTAAGCTTTAAAACACGCACATGAGAAGGCTTAAGCTTTAAAACAGGCACATGAGCTAAACGATTGCAAAAGGATACTCCCCAACCATTCTTGTTGACCTTGGCAACCTTTTTGGTCAAGCACCTTAACAGCAATAGCCATGCCAGTCTCAGACCTGGCAGCCTTCAAAGAGTGTTTATCAATCCACCTTTGTAGACACAGCCAAAAGCACCTTACCCAACAAATAGCCAGGACTGAAGTTTTTTGTGGCTCCTGTCAGTTCTCTGAAGCAAAAGTTCTTCACATTACGAGAGTCTAGGATCTTCCCCGTTGCAAGATGATTTGAAAGCAATGTTGCATATGGTTTGCCAGGATTTTTTGGATCTGGCCCTGCATATGCCAATATCAGATATCTTGTAAAGCTACTTGAGAAAAGACCAGATCATGAATCAGTATAACTGTAGAAGACTAAAATATTGGCAAGGCTTCAAAATCAAAATATGGCAGCAGAGGTTAAGTAATTGAGAGGGTGTTCTTATCTTGAGATAATTTTAGCATGATTGACACGGCAACATGGGGTATTTCCTGCATAAATAGCTTGATTATTTCTGCAATGGAAACCCCCTTGTACTCTTGTTTGGAAAGAATGGAACAAATTTTTTCAATGTCTAATCCCAACAAACCAAACACAAAGACTCCAATATTATCATTCATTCTTTACCCATAAAAGTGCAGGAAAAAAAAAAAAAAAAAAAAAAAAAAAGCAAGACAAAAGTTGCTGATATTCATATTTCATTAATCAAATTTAACAAGTCCACTTAAAATTCCTTAAAAAAACAAAGAACAAGGAAAGAAAAGAAAACATACCTATGTGAATAACAATCTTAAATTTGTTGGCTGCACAATAACACAATCCCATGAAGACAGAGATGAACACAAGCAAAGAAATTTAACCCTGTAAACAAAGAGAAGAATGTGTAAAGTTTGACTGTGACTAAACAAGGGCTTTATAGAGTTTGGGTGTTTGACTGATATTGCAATTGGCCGTTGTACCAATCCGATCCCTAGTGACGGTGTAGTAGTTACTAGTTAGATGAAGGCAACTCACTTAGCTTCCCAAATCTGCTCTCATAGTCTTTAAAGAGGTCAAACCAGTATGCCGGTATGGTTCATAGGTCAAACCAGTATGCCAAGCATTGGCATTGGTACGCATGGCATTCTGGTTTGACCTATTAAAAGATTATGAGAGCAACGTTCCAATTCTTGGTATTTCAGAGATCTGGATCATCATGGTACGGATAATAGTACATCCAAAGTCCACGTGTGACAAATAACAGCAAGGAAAGCAAAGAAGGAAGAAGAGAGAAAAGCACTGTACAAGAAAAAAGAAAGAAAAGACACAGGCGATGATGATGAAGAGGAAGCGGCGGTATATTTATAGTTAATTTTAAGGCATCATTGGGCTAGGTCAAATGTTGGGTTTTTTTTAGTGGGCTCTGATATTGAACTTTCAATTATCCAATAAGTTAATTTTGAATTAAAAGAAAAACATCCAAACATCATTAAGAAAGTCTATTAGAATTCTCAATAAAAAACCTTTTGCATTAAAAAAAATACTGATGAACATTATAACTTATAGAACAACGTGAAATTCTTAATTTAATAGTATAACAAATATTCTGAAATTCTTTTAAGCCTCGTTTAGACCTAGAGATTCTCAAATTTATGAATTTAACAAAATTGATATATTTTAAATTTATGAATTGTAAAATCTATGTATTTTAAAAAATTACAACATTTAGATTAGTTATAAAATCAATAGATTGATTAGGGATAATTTTGAAAGATTATACGTTTGTTAGAAACAATCTTGAAATAAAAAAAGATTATCACAATCCATCATTTATAAAAAAAAAATGGTGAATTTTGAACTTTTTTATTTTAGAGGGTGAGAGATTTTTTAAAATTTATAAATTTTGACCATTTTTTTAGATTGTCAAAGGAAATCTTTTATAAAAAAGATTATAGTTAATTTCACCCATTGTCCTCAAATAATTAATTAATACACGCTTTTATTCTTCAATTTTAAAACATGATAGAAATATCATTGAACTATACTACCTTGTAAACAGTTAGTCCTTCCATCTATTTTCCATCGACTGAACTAATAGTTGGTTGACAAGGCCATCCAATTAAGCATTTTTAATCTTATTTTAAGTCAATTTGTCTCCCTCTAACTTTTTTCTTCTCTCTTTGTGCTGAGTTAATTTCATCTATAGTTCTAAAAGTTTTGACCAACGCACATTATAATTTTCAAACTCATTTTTCTTTCTTAAAAATTCTTAAACTTTGCAATATGTGCACATTAAAATCGTTCTATTAATTTTGTAGTTAAATCTAATGGAACTTGCTATGTAAGCTTGCCAATGTACTGAACTTTTTTCACTTTCTTCTGCATGTGGCTAACATCAAAGCACAACCAAACTTTCTTCTCACATTTTTGGGACAAAACCTTGCTTCACCATTTGATTCAAACTCAAATCAACCTCACAATCAACTTCTCCTTACAAACCCATGAATTAATGTTTTGTAGGATAGAAAATTAGTACTATTACTCTCACAAACCATCATATCCATAAATTCTTTTGCCTCAAAAAACTTCCTTACATTAAGCAAATCATACAAAACCTCTTGATAAGACCATACATTTGGTTCACACCCCTTGAGCTTCATTTTCTTCAGAAGCGCCATTGCTTGTTAATGAGAATATTAAGACAAGTAATGCATCAATGTTGAGAAAGTTCTCACATTAAGCCTTCATCTTTGTTCAGGAAATTTGTCGAGCACATAGAATGCAATCTCTAAATCCTCATTTTCGCATGAATTTGAATGAAAATATTAAGCTAACAAGCATCAATCTTTGCACTCAACAGAGGGTCTATGAAGAGAATGAAGAGGAGGAGGAAGAAGAAGGTAATGTGAGAAGAAATTTTGGTAAGAACAGTGATTTAGGCTCAGCCCATGACTCGGTTTTATAGAAATTTTGTTTTCTTATTCTTGTCTTTGTTGTTGTTGGTGATATTGATGCTCTAAGAATTTTTAAGTCCATTTGGATCATCTCTTAGTCAGATTCTTTTATTACCCAGTCTTGCTTTCTCTGTCTTAATTCATAATAAGCACCTTTATCTTTACCCTTTCCTTTTTCCTCTAAAGATGTAGATGAAGATAAAGTTGAATCGGTCTCTTCACTTAGTTGAATGGGTGGAACTTCTTCTGATTTTGGAGGAATTGGAAGATTCAACATATAAGACCTCATATGCCCACCTAAAGTTCTTCCATTAGAGAAGCTCTTCAAACAGAATTTACATCTCTAGTTCTCCATTTACCCAGAAAGAGACAAAGCAAAAAAATGGAGTTTAAAAAAAAAAAAAAAAGAAAGAAAGAAAACATTGCTATCTTTTTTTTTTTTGCTAAGAACACTGCCATCTTTATTTTTTCCTTCACACACAGGAGAGAGTGAAAAAAATTCAGTACTGACATGGCAAAATCTGTTAGTTTTAACTATAAAATTAATAGAAGGACTTTACTGTACACATCTTGCAAAATTCAAGGAATTTAAGAAAAAAAAATGAGTTTGAGGACTATATTATGCATTGGTTAAAATTTCGAGGACCATGCATGAAAATCTTAACAAGTCCTCATCTTCCGGGATTGTATTCCCCATGGCAATGTCCTGTGGGAGTTACCTTCCAATCAGAAAATCTTACCATCAAAATGTTGAGCACTATCGAGATGCTCAAGTAATTAATTAGCTGATTTTCTAGTGAATAGTAATAACATTAATGTTAGCTTTGGTGGGGGGAATTAATGTAAAAAGCTTTATGCAATTTGACTAGCTATATATTATATTCTCCCTACAATATTCAAAATAAAAAAAAGTATATATGTTTAGTTAATTATATTAGACAGTTTTTAATTTATTTTTCATGATAATAGATATTTCAATCTCAAAATAGAGATGCAATATATATTATTTTATAATCAATTATTGTTTACGTTCTTTAATTTTTTCAAATTGATATATTATTCTATATTTTGATGAGAAATTTTTTTATGACATCTATGAGACTTGTAGGCTGTTTAATATGATTTTATGAAAATAAAAAATAGCATAATTCTAACAATGGAAATTGAAGAATATGACTTTAGAAAAAAAAAATTAAAGAATATGATATCAAAAATTATAATTTCACATTTTGGATTACATATGAGAATG
Source organism: Reutealis trisperma (assembly GCA_947687605.1). Lineage (NCBI taxonomy): Eukaryota > Viridiplantae > Streptophyta > Magnoliopsida > Malpighiales > Euphorbiaceae > Reutealis > Reutealis trisperma. The sequence continues at coordinate 1,916,185 of CANTUT010000008.1, forward strand.
AGAAAAAAAATGAATAATGATGGTGATGGAAAAATAAAGGTTAGATTGGATTCGTTTAAAGAGAGAAGGAAGAGAGAAAAAGAAGGAGAGGGTCAAAACTCTTTTTAGAAAGCTCATGCGCAGATAGAGAAGAGAAAAGTTAAGAGGGAGACAGCTGGCTTAAACTAAGATTAAGAGTGCTGAATTTGATGGCCCCGTCAGCCAACCATTGGTTCAATTGATAGAAAATAGATGGAAGGACCATCTGGTTATAAGGTAATATAATTAATGATGTTTTTGTCATATTTTAAAATTAGAGGATGAAATTATGTATTAGTTAATTATTCGATAACATTGAGTGAAATTAACTCGAAATATTAGTGATCTAAATACATGTAATTCATGCACCGCAATCTAAAGTGGAATACCAATTAAGCTTACCTTCCACGTTTCTCATTTTAAGGTAAGTGGTGTATTCCTTTTGTAATAACTTAAATTTTTATTTATTTTAGAAAATTTTATTTTTGCATGAAAATATAATTATTTAATTGTATATACTAGATTGGTAAAATTTTCATGTTTGTCTAAAATTTAGATTTTTTATGATTTTTGAATTATCATTTAATTGTAATTTTATATTATGTTAAATTTTTATTTTAATTTAAAGAATTATTTCAAAAATTAAGAAATTATTGATTTTAATATTGGCTACTAAAGTTTAAAGAAGTTATTTATTAAATCAAATTACTATTTTAGATTATAAATTTTAAGTAAATACTAATTTAATTTTGTTGCTGTTTAAATTAGTTGTTGTTGTTGTTGGTATTATTATTATTATTATTATTATTATTATTATTATTGTTATTATTATTATTAATAAAAGTTTTCAATATCTAAATATTACTTGCTGCCTGATTGGTCCCTTTGGACATTAGATGCTTTGTTTGGTCGGGAAAGGAAAAGTGCAGGTCGGGGATTGAGAGAGAGAGAAAACCGGAGCTGGGCTTTGATTTGCCCATCTCCAACTAGCGATGAGCGATGCCACCTGCGCCAGCAAGAAATCCAACCACCTGCGAACAGTTAAGCCCTAGGGATGGTGAGCAACAACGACCAAATGCGAAGCAAGTGAAGAGAGAATCTTCGCCCGCACCAAAACTTCTAACCTTGATTCCGACCAACTTTGACAGCCCAATCAAGCAAGGCTAGTACCGATAGACTCCTTTTGAGAAGAGCTTTCCGTTGATACTAGTTGTGCTTCTTGAAACTCACCTGAATCAAAGATCAAAAACCACAGTGACAGAAGTTTCTAGGCCATTTTCCACTGAAATGGCAGTGAGTGAGGAAGAGTGGTGGATATTTTTTAATTTCTAGCATCAAGATGAGTTCTTTGGTATAACTCCTGACCTCCAGCTCCATTGTTCATGATGGTATGTGGTCGGCCGGCAGCAACAACACGTGAGACTCAAACTCCGGCAACTTCCTTTCAACGTTCTGACATGTTTTCTGACCCTCGATCAATCAAATTCTGTATGACTGAGTCGGAAACCCTCAATTTTCACTGTGTTTCTAGATTTCGAATTGTTTTATGTTGAAAACATACATTTTGGGCTATTGATAAAATATTTATTATTATCAAATTATTGAGTTAATGAAAATGAAGCTTGAACTATTTTGTATAGTAACCACAAAATGTTTAAGTTATAATTAAATTGAATTATAACTAGATTATATTTATGTTTCAAGTGTTTAAGTTAGTGAATTTATAATTGTTATGAATTTCTATGAAGTTGTTTGAGATGAATCATAATTTCCTTTTAATTATATAGTTTATTATTAAAAAGTTAGATTTAAATTAAAGTAACTGTATATTTTGTTTTAATCTAAATTCAAAATGAGATATTTATGTGGTTTTTAGGGCCGAACACGATTCAGAAGAATCTGAAAATATGAAAATCTCCAGAATATAACCGAAATTCAGAGATTTTCAAAATAAAATCTCCAGAACCGAACCGCATTACTGAAATCTCCATGTCGAATCGTCCCGATTTTTCAGGACGGTTTGGAATGGCGATTCGGGTTTAACAGGACAATTCAGTATAGAGCAAAGAAATAGAGATTCGGAGATTTTTCAATTTTTAAATAATTTTTTTGCTATAATTTTTAACTTAAACATGAAATTAAATTAGTACATATAACAAAAATATAGTGCATAACTAAATTTCTTTAATTACAATCCATCAAACTAAAATAAAAATTAAATTACATAGTGCATAATTAAAGAAATTACAAAATAAAATTACATAAAGCATAAATAAAGAAATCTAATTAAAATCTACCAAGCTAAAATAAAAATAAAATAGGTATGAAAAAAATAAGATAGGGCAGAAATCAACAATCAACAGTGATCCTTAGCAAGACATTTTCCTTAATTTCAGGATCTTAAGTAATTTTTATAATAAATAAAAAACATAAAATTAAAGCTCATTATATTTAATTAAGATGAAAAATAAAGAATATAAAAAAGTGAATACCTCATTCAAAATTTTTAAGATTTCATACTATTTCTTCAATTTGGAGAGGTTTTCCTATACTTCTCAACTAATCTTGACAGCAAATAAAAACTTCAGCTGTAATAGGAGTCAAAAAACTCTTAAAATGGTCTAAAGTCCTACCTCCAGTGCTAAATGCATATTCAAAAGCCACAGTTGAGGATTGAACAGCCAAAACATCCTTAGCAACACAGCTCAAAATTGGATACCTCACTAAATTGACTTTCCACTATTCCAAACTATCAAAATCATGGACATATGCCTCAGAAAACTCCTCTAAATCCAATTCACTTTTCGTGGCCAATTTCAGTTGATTTCTATTTTTTTTAATATTGATTCAATCAATTTAAATATAATTTCGATCAATTGGTTTGCATAATTCAACTTAAACTAATTTATTAAATAATTTCATTAAATCAATTGAACAATAAGATTTTTAAGTTCTATATATTTTCTTATATGTTAATTGATGGATTTCTAAGATTTTAATTAATTGATCTGTATATGTTCAATCCATTAATTTCTATTACTTCAATTTATTTTTATAACTTAATTAGAATAAATAGTTTTATTTTGATTAGAACTAACAATTTTATTTATAACTTCAACTAACGAATATTGATCGAACTTTAATTTATAGTATTTAAGGATAAAAACTATCTTAGTGAAGTAAGTTTAAAATAATTAAATTATTTTACTTGTACATTATTAAAGTAAAGTTGTAATGTAATAACTAATTTAAAAATGCTAATGAAAGATTTATAGTTAAGAAATAATGAAAGATTTATAGTTATATGTATATAATCCTTTTAATAGCTTTTAAATTATCTTCAAAATAAATTATTTTTAGTGATGTTATAAATATATTAATAACCTTTTATTTTATGTATAATTAAATTAGCTATTTCGTAAATATGATGATGATGTTTTATGATTCTATATATATCACCGGAGAATTAAATAATTAGGATATTTGCCAAGTATGGAGGCTCAAAGGGGCAATTGGATTATAGTTCATTGTTATGAGCTTTAATGGATATTTTGAAGTGTTTTATTTTCTTTTGTTGCAATTGGTAATGTCCTAATTTTTAGAGGGAACTCTACCGAAATTTCTATAAAATCTTTAGAGTATGTATTAGTTGGATAGTCAGTATTCCGATAATCTTTATTTGTTATACAATATTAGCATTTCAGGCATATTTCCAATTGTGAGATGTCACACTATGAGGAGAGTTAGATGGGTTTCCGTCTAGATTGTGAGTTATATAACTTAATATAATATTCCATTACCTTTATTTATTTAATATTTCACTTAAATGTATGCATTGTTTGTTTGTATACTATATATATAATTATGCATTATGAATAGAAGTTAAGTATTTTAGCATATGTATGTGATTGTTTTGTTATATTTGTGCTACATATTGATTGTGATTGTTGGATGGGGTTAGGATGATATAGGACCACATATGATTGGGATTTAGATTATGATATGATGATTGATTATGTGTGATGAGGTAGGATAGGTATATGATAGCCGTGGGCTTGCTTATCACTCAGAGTTGCTACCGATCAAGTCAGAGTTGCATGGCATAGGTCAGTGACGACTATGGCCCCATGTATTAGATCTAAGAGACCATATTTGGGTTAAGAGAGTCAGAAAGGTGTTTGGCTCCTTAGTTTAAAGTTTAGTATAGTTTCTATCAACTAATTCCTATTCTTGATTGATTATGTGATTTTTTTTTTGCCAAAAGATTGTTTGTCTTGTTGACATTATACATTAACATTTCTAACTTTTGATTGGTATGTTATATTGATACTATATAACTTATTGAGTCAAACGCTCATTCTTGTTTAATATTTTTCTCTAGGATTGCAATTTGAGCTCGTGAAGAAATTTTATTTGAGTTATTTTTGCCATTCATACTTTGACAATGATTTATTTTATATTCAATTATGTAATTAAATTTAGATTATACAATTTTATTAAACTCTATAACTCCACAATGTTATTTTTGTTGTTTGTGATCCTGATTGTTTGATCATTGTGTTGTTCTATTAAGCATGAACCTAGTGATGAGAATTATGATGGACATTTTAGCCCTGAGTAACACTATTTTGGTGTGATGTTTGGTAGGTTCTGCTTAATATGTGAGCTCATAGCCCATGTTTTGTGACAGTTACAACTATCACATGGTTTTTTTTGTCATTTAGTGATTAATCAGGCTTAATACAAGTTTTAGAAGTTTTAAACTTTCCTGTTCCCTAGTGATGATCTTATGCCCCTAAATTCAGGTCATGACACCTTCCCTTTACCTGTACCGTGTTCTAGGTAACTATGATTTGGGAAGCTAAGGGAGTTGCCTCCATCTAACTACTACACTGTCACTAGCGATCAAATTGGTGCAAGTGCAAAGGCCAATTACATCACAGAATTCGGCAAGATAAGATAGTTTGACAAAGAGATTCGATAATATTTCCTTATTTTTAGCTCAAAAGATTGCAAAATTGTAATAGCAAGGCCAGATTAACCCTAACATTTTTCTAAAGTTATCTGTTCCAGTTCCATTACCACTTGTTCCATGTTTGGCCTAGCACTAGGCTGTGTTGATAAGCACCAGACTACGAGGTTTGCTGCTTTTAGTGCTCCATTCAAGGTAGTTTTACCTTCAAGACTTGAGTCAAAAATTCGAAAAATACGATATTTTTTGCTAAGAAAAGGCATTGCCCATACAACCAAAGGTTCCTCCACGCATGCAGTGGATATGATAGCAGGCCTACCGGATCTCATTTCGAGAAGAACAACTCCGAAAGTGTATACGTCAACTTTTGTGGTTACATGACCTTCAAACAAAAGATTTATATTATTATAGCCCAATAATATTGGTGCACAAATAGTTGAAGATGAACAGCATAGTGAATTGAAAGGTTACCTGAAGTCTTATATTCAGGAGCTATATAACCCCTTGTACCTATGACCCTTGTAGTGACATGGCTTTTGTCACCTATTGGCCCATCCTTGGCCAACCCAAAATTGCCGAGTTTTCCATTATAGTTCTGTCATTTAAAAAAGAAATGTTTAAAGAAGTGCAAGTTTTTATATTTCTTCAAATTTTGGCAATTTAATTATAGTTGTACATACAGAATCAAGCAAGATGTTAAAAGTCTTAAAGTCTCGATATATCACTTGAGCCTTATTATGAAGAAAGGGTAGGGCTTTTGCAGCACCAAGGACAGCCTTCATGCGAAGATTCCAAGAGAGTGGTTGACTATGAGAAACTCCTGTTTCAAAAAATTTAAAAGAAAAAAGCACATTTGAGGTTATAACTTAAAAGGTTCAATCTTGAAGTCCAAGAACAAGTTTGATATCTTTAACAAGCATATATTTTAATATTTGGAATTAATCTTCAAAGTTTGAGTACAAGTCAAGACTTTGAAACAAGCATGACTTGTGACTACCAATAAGCTTTAGCTGTACTAGAGACTTCTTTAGAGTTGTGACATGAATCAAGAGTTCGAATACCAGTCGCGATCAAATTACCCCCCCAAAAAAAAATGTATGACTCATAATTAGCTTGTCAAAAGTCAGAATTGCTTAATTAAAGAGTAACGTGAAAGCAATTTCAGAGATATTTTAATGCCATTTGCACAAGCAACAATCAAAGCATAGGAAGTTTTAGCCTAGTCCAGCTGTGATTTTGGACTTTTCAAATATATCATTCAAAGGGAAACGGGCCAACAATTAAAAGTCATTACCTTTGACTATTAGCAAATCATTTGACTTATAAAATAACAATTTTTCTATTTATGAAAACTTTTTATTTTTATCATAACTTTTATTTTTTGACTATTTTAAGCGCCGTCTGTAGCATCCATCTTGTTTTATTAATTATTTTCATTCGGGATAGTTTTATAATTTTGTCATTTCTGGCAGTTTTATGTCTAAGGTTTTAAGCTCTTATTTAAATTCTTGTTTTAGCCTATTTCGGACAATGAATAATACAAAAAACTTTTAAATCTTAATTTTCCCTTTGCTTACGGTGATCAAAGAGGATATGATATCATACTAAACAACTAAGGGCACATTTAGAATGCTGTAATATAATATAATATATTCAGATATATTTTTAGTGTAATATTTTCATTAGAAATGTATTTTATTGTATTATATTACAATCTACCAAACTTAGTATAAAAGTTTAAACACGTAGATCAACAGTACGTTTTATAGTTTAAGTTACTACTTAAGTAAGAAGATTGAATTGTCAAAATATGGTGGATAGCATAGGTGACTTACTTCTGTATAGATGACTATCCAAGCTGCCCTTGCACATAAACTCATACACCAGAAGCCGCTTATCCTCCTCTATGCAATAACCAATCAACTTCCCAAGATTTGGATGACATAGCTGCCCCAGGTATTTGATCTCCGCCTATTTTCCAAGAAGCATTCTAAAATTTAGTAACGTATTATGTCTAAATATTGTCATTTATATATGCAACAAGTCTACGAAGAGCAAGAAACCATAAAAAAAGATTATCTTTACTAAAACAAGATCTAATAAACTTCCTTCAAAGGTGTTAAGGAGCATTAAAATTAATGCACATTACATCATGGCATGTTTGATCGTAAGTATTATAAAAAAAAAAAAAAAAAATGTTGCAGAAAGCTTTGCAAACTAGAAAATCAACCACAGAATAGGAGAAGAAACACTCACCAACCATTCTTGTTGGCCTTGAAAACCATTTTTGGCAAGCATCCTTACAGCAATAGCCATGCCTGTCTTATAATCAGCAGCTTTTAATGAATGCTCATCAATCCAACCTTTGAAGACAAAACCAAAACCACCTTGACCCAACACACTCTCTGGACTAAAATTTCTGGTGGCTGCTATCAGTTCACTAAATTGAAAACTCTTCAAATTTGGTGACTGTAGGATCTCACCTTCTGTAGGAATTGAAGGCAATATATCTTTCCCATCTGTGCCACAAGAACAATATTTGATAGTTAGCATTCACACATATGATGGTGGATTAATAAGTACAATCACTCCATTAAATTTCAAAATCAACCTCTAATAGGATTAATCGAAATTGGAAAAAGAAAAAAATTAATGATGATATTCTGAATGGCTCCTTTTCAGATCCACCCCATTAAAAATGCTTTAATCACAAGAGAATAAAATTCTGCAGAAATAGTTAGTCCATCAATTGAATCTTAGAATGAACTAAATTTTCTCAGCAGTCAAATGATGCCTAATCCAATAAAATAAACACAAAGAATCCAAGATAATCAAGCCAAAAGTAATGCAAAAGAAATGTGTACCGTTATGTGGAGAAGTCCCAGATTTGATTCTTGCACTAATGCAAGAACCCATGAACACCAACCATAAATAATGAATCTTTCCTCTTTTCCACAATCCCAGAAGCTAAAGATATAGATTGAACCAGAGAACTTGAAACACAAGACAATTTGAAAAGCACGTAACCACCATGTATGAACACAGAAAAAAAATGATCTTGACTGCAATTAGCCAATAAGAATAAGAGCAGCTTTTCTATTTTCTTCCAGACTCCTATCTAATACTGTCAAAAATCAAGATACATAACGTGCAAGAAATTAGTCCACACATATGTGGATTCAGTATTTATAATTGAGAAAATTACACTCTCTACCTCTTTTTTTTTTTTTTTTTTACTTTTTTATGCTCCTTTTTTAATACTTATTTTTCTGTCACTTCTCTTTTTTTGTTTTTATGCTTTTTACATTTTTATGTTTATTTTTTTATCTTTTTTTTTTTTTTTTTTTTTGTTAAAGCTTTGATGTTAGTTGCTAGGAATAATTGACACTTGTCTGTTAGGTAATAATAATTAATTAGTTTTTTTGTTCCCATAATTTTTAATTAGCATTACAACTCAATACAATTTATGCTTTCTTACCTATATCCATTGTCATATACAAATACTTGTTTTATATCCATATATATATATAGAAGGAGGAAAAAAAATATTGTATAGGTGTTGCTGATTAATTTCTTAATAAAAAAGTGTTAAGTATATTTTTAATTATTTGATTCATGTGATAAATTTAGCTTGATAAAATGTAAATCAAATTTTAATTCACTCTAAAATTGTTCCTTTAATTTAACTATGTTTATAGACAAAGAATCACACAAAATTTATATATATATATATATATATATATATATATATATATATATATATATATATATATATATATATATATATATATATATATATATATATATATATTGCCATTAATATGAAATATTTAGATATTAATAGAGACTAATTTGTGGAATTTATATGTATGTAATTATTTTTTTATGGAATATATGATCAGAGGTTATCTACGTGTTACAATGTGATCTTTTGCATAAAAATTAAGTGACACCCAAACTGAATAAGGTGGTAATCTAAGATTAAATAACATGTGCATGCTTTTTGTGTTCACATACATGAAGAGGGTAAAAGATCAAAGTAATTGAAGTAAATTTTGATTCTTTAAAATACTATAAAAATACTTCTAAAGAAGCAATTTTGAATAGGTAAATTGGGAAAAGTAATTGAAAATTTTTGGTTAAATTTATTTATTTATTTTTAACAGTATTTAAAATTACTCTTAAAATGGTAAAAAAATATATTTAGTAAAACTGAAAATTTATTGGTACTTTTTAATCGGGATAACGACTTTAGATTCATTGAACTAAAGTTTATTAGTACTTTTTGACTCCTTAAATATTAAAAAATAGATGGCATTGACTTTCTTATTAATTGAATTTTCTTTTACTTTTTTTATTTTTACATACTCATAGTATATATGTTTGGTCTACTTTGTTTATATATTTGGTTGGAGTTTAAGTTAAAAAATATATATATATACTTTTAAATCTAAATAGGCAAACTTGAGTAAGAATAATATTATCAAAGAAAAAAATTAAGAGTATTAAAGTCTCCAAATAAGAGTAAAGCATTTATTTTTTGTATATATTTAAGATATACTTAAAATATACTCGTTATATATTTTAAATAAACCAGAGATATATCTAAAATATACTCATTATATACTACTTACTGTGAATTTTGAAAATTGTTTATTATTATTTTTAGTATAATTTTTTATCTAATATACACTTGATTTTTCCTTTTATATATTTATATTCATATAGTATTCAATATCTAATTTTTTTTGAAAATATATACCAAATCAAAAGAGCCAATAAATTATAAGAATAAACTTTTGTAATTTAAACATTGTTTTATTGAATTTGTTTATATTTTAATTTTAATTTTGATGACAATTCTCACTATAAAAAACAAAAAAGAAAAAAAGAGTGTTGATTATACTTTTTCAAAGAAGAAAAAAGTTAAAGTTATTAAATCTTTCAAAGAAGATGAAAGCATATAATTATAGCATATATTTAAGATATACCTAAAATATACTTATTATTTGCTTATACTATACTTAAAATATACTCGTTATATACTATTTACTGTGAATTCTAAATTCCATTTTTTATTTTTTTATATTATAATTTTTCAATCCACACAATAAAAGTGATTTTTTTTTTATTTTGAGTATATGTTTGGTCTATTTTGTTTTTATTTTTATTTTTTATTTGCACATTAGAATAATTAAAAATTATATTAATTGAAAATTATCTAATTAATCATCACATATCAAATATTCAAGTTTTAAAAAAATCCATTTGAACATGTGTCGATTGGACATAACTCTAATTACACATGTTGATTTCCATATTAGAATAATTGAAAATTATGTTAATTAAAAATTATATAATTAATTACCACATGCCAAATATTCAAGCTTTGATATATAACCATTTAGACATGCGTCAATTGGTGGCATAACTCTAATTACATATGTTACTAATTATCTAATTAATCACCACATGTCAAAGATTCAAATTTTGAAAAATACTCATTTGGACAAGTGTTTATTATGTGTAACCCTAGTTACACATGTTACATATTCTTTGTATTACTCAATTGATATGGATTTTACAGCACTCGTATTTTATATTTATTATATTGTATTTTGATTAACCAAAAGTTGATTTGTTATTGATTACAAGTTGATTATTAGTTGATAATAGGTTAATTGCAGGTTGATTGTTTGATTTTGCATATTTTATCTTTAGTATTGCTAAAATACTGTTTTTTTTTTTTTTGTTTTCGACATATTTAAGATCTATAATCAAATTTTCATCTTCTAAAGCTTTTAAATTTATAAAAAAAATTATATGATCTATTCGTATTAAAGATTTTTAATGCAATGATAGTTAAAATAATACAAAATTAACTAAATATATGCATGAAATTTTCATTTACCTATCAAAATTTTGAAGAATTGATGAATATATTTTCTAGAAATTGTAGATTTTTTAGATTTTCTGCTTGTTTTTCTGTATTTTCGATTTATTAATGAGATTGAAACGTCCCAAAATTGTTTCCTTTCTCTTTCTGTTTTGTTTCTATAAGAAAATGCAAAAAACAATAATATAAATAATAAGAACAATAACTTAAATAGCAACAAGAAAAAAAAAAAAAAAGGATGTCTTTAAGACAGATCAAAGCCAAAACATAGAGAATTTTTATAAAAAAAAATATAGTTTTTTATCCATTATCTTTTTAAAGTAACTTTGATATAGTTTTATTTTATTTATTTTTTTAAAACAGGTGTGATTGATCCAAAGGGATAGCAAAGAAGCCAAACGCTCTTTTTAGTTTAATAATTAAGTATTTAATTAAATGATACAAAATTTATTTTTTTCAAAATTAAAAATTTTCAAATTTTAATTTTATTTTTAATTTTAAAATTTAAATATATGTTCTGTTTATAGAAACGCATGTCCGCTCTTGTACTAAAAAATTATAATCTTGAATATATATATATATATATATATATATATATATATATATATATATATATATAAAAGAAATTATAATCTTGTAATTTGTTGGAAAATGAATCCCACATATCGAATAATACTCCATTTATCCACAAATTATAATCCACTTTTATTTTGACTCAAAGATTAAGGATTTGTATTTATTTTACTATTTTATCCCTATAATGATCATAAATTATATTAATTATACTAGAATAATATGATTGATTATAACTATACTAAATGGAATATTTAGAAAAATAATAATAAATTTAACTTGAAAAAGAAAGTGGGTTATTTATTTTGAACATCTCAAAAAAGAAATAAAGACTATAATTTATGGACAGAGAGAGTAACAAAAATATATAAAGGATTTATAAGTGAGTAGCGCTTGAACCTAGTACAAGCCAATTAGTTTTGTACAAGTGAGTTCTAACATTTACCCACTTATTATTCGATGTAGGATTCATTTCCCAACACAGCCCTTTAAATACAACCGGAGTTGGCCCGTGGCCAATTTCAACAAGTTGGTTGACACTTGTTCACAAATGGATCAACTAGCATCTCTTCTTCAGTTTCAGTCTAGACTGGTATCATCATCAGTCCAATAATAAGGAGCTTGAATATGGGTTTCAAGATCCAACCCATTTGAGCATGAAACTCTAATACCATATTAAAGTCCATGAGCTCATACATATGTAGGCTTATAAGTGAGTAAATATTAGAATCTACTTGTATAAAATCAATTTGCTTATATTAAGTCTAATACCCACTCACTTATAAATCCTTTTTATATGTTGTTATTATTCGATATGTGATTCATTTTCCAACATAATTTATTGTTATTTCCACTTATGAAAATTAAAACTTAATTACTGCTAACGCCAATTATGAAGAATTATTTAATGAATTTTCTAGCATTAATATATGTGGGATCTATTAACTAGTTAACTTCAATTTTACATTTTGTTTCATATATTATTGATATATAGAATGAAACTACTAAAATTGAATCCATTAAATAATATTTTCATAAAAACTTAAGTTGGATTCTCCTCCTCAATACTAAAAAAATAATTTATATATATTTGCAAAATCCTCACCTCAAAAGTGTAATAAGAAAATACTATGCTCATTACGGAGATTAACTTTGTGATTCTTATGAAAAAAATATGGTACATTTTGTAATTAGGTCATTTTCCTTATATTATCTTCTAATAATGGAGCACCCTCATGCTCGCACATAATACTTTCTCCTCATTGAACAACCTAGTTTTCCCTTTGAGCATATATGAGGACTGATTGATGAGCCAATTGATTGAAAAATAAATATTGTTAATTGCATGGCCTGTTATAAGATCTCCCTATTTATAATGGATGCATTGTGACTTCTATGATATAATGAGTTACAATTCAATAAAAAGAGGCTCCATGTTAATGTGAATGCTTAGTTGCTAAATCATTGTTATATTAACCCTATGAAATACATTTGTTGCTTTTTTACTCCCTATTCCTTATGGGCTTTAAAAATGAGTCGTAAGAACAGTTTACTTTTAGAATTGGGCTTTATGGCCCTTGCATCATTCCGAATTCCTATAATTCTAAGCTTCTTAACGATCTATATGGATTTACCATAGTTGAAGCATCAAAACAAATCTAGCCGTCTAGGAAACTATATATAGAAATGAATTTGAGTTTTAACTTTTGTTTTGTGTACTCATATTTTATGGAATTGATACTTCTAAATAATAATTATGGAGTATATTTGAATATGAAAAATCGTTTCAACTGCCCAACTATTATAGTTGGGTGTTAAATAATTATTATAATAGAATTGAAAGCGAATAGGAAGTAATTTTACTTTTGTGGCTTCATATACAAGAGGGACGATTACTGCAAGCCCCAGTTCTTTCATAGGACAACTATGGCTCTTTTTCTCTCCACCATTGCCAGAGACTATTAACAGAAAAAGCCTTCAAAACCCTCTCTAGCCAAGTGGTATGGGACTTGTAAATAGGATGAGCCGAGTAAGAATAGAACGAATTTTATATTACTGTGAATACCAAAATGATACTGAATTACGTTATCAGGGTTATCATAAATTCATGCCAATTTCTGAGGATAATTTATGAGTATACATTAACATTTCTAACTTTCGATTGGTATGTTATATTAATATTTTATAACTAATTGAGTCAAACGCTCATTCTTATTTAATATATTTCCTTAGAATTGCAATTTGAGCTCATGAAGAAATTTTATTTGAGTTATTCATACCTTTTATGATTTGACAATGATTTATTTTACATTTAGTTATATAATTAAATTCATATTATACCATGTTATTAAACTCTATAACTCGACAATGTTATTTTCGTTGTGTGTGATCCTAATTGTTTGATCATTGTGTTGTTCTATTAAGCATGAACCTAGTGATCTTGCTTAATATGTAAGCTCATAGCCCATGTTTTGTGATAGTTACAATTGTCACATGATTTTTTTGTTGTTTAGTGGTTAATCAGGCTTAATACAAGTTTTGGAAGCTTTAAACTTTTCCGTTATCTAGTGATGATCATATGCCCCTAAGTTTGGGTCATGACACCTTCCCTTTACCTGTACCATATTCTAGGTAACTATGATTTGGGAAGCTAAGTGAGTTGCCTCCATCTAACTACTACACTGTCACTAGCAATCGGATTGGTGCAAGTGCAACGGCCAATTACATCACAGAATCCGGCGAGATAAGATAGATTGACAAAGAGATTCGCTAATACTTACTAAGATTTTGGAATTCTATGTTGTTTTTTTGCTTCAAGGAATTTTCCATTTAAAGAAGCACATGATTAAAGTACCAAGGAATTTTCGGCAGTAGGCACTAAAAAAAAAAAAAAAAAACTGAGTTTTCTGCTATCTTTTGGTGGGTTTAGTTTCACCACAAATGAAACTATGGATATAATGTGGTAATTAATATCATAAATTTTACTATATTCTACTGATTTTGGCATGATAATTAAAAAATAAACATGAAGTTTATGATAAAAATTAATAATTCAATATAATTTCATCGTCACACAATACATGGGTAACAAGTAGAGTAGTACAATGTAATTGAGATATTATTTTATGTAAATATACAAATATAACATACGCATTATCAAAATACTCAGAATTAGTTTAGCATTATTATTACAAATAGAAAAATTTGAACTAAAAGTAAGGAAAAATTCATTTAGACCAATGAAAAATGAATACTTACAAATTGATTTTAGATAAACTTTTCAAATATAAGTTTTAGAGCTACAATAATCAAATAAAAAATAATCAATTATCTATTGACCCAAAATAATATTTCCTTATTTTTAACTCAAAAGATTGCAAAATTGTAATAGCAAGGCCAGACTAACCCTAACATTGTTCTAAAATTATTTGTTCCAATGCCATTACCACTTGTTCCATGTTTGGCCTAGCAATGGGCTGTGTTGATAAGCACTGGACTACAAGGTTTGCTGCTTTTAGTGCTCCATTCAAGATAGTTTCACCTTCAAGACTGCATCAAAAATTCGAAAAATACGATATTTGTTGCTAAGAAAAGGCATTGCCCATACAACCAAAGGTTCCTCCATGCATGCGGTGGATATGATAGCCGGCCTGCCAGATATCATTTCGAGAAGAACGACTCCGAAACTGTATATGTCAACTTTTGCGGTTATATGACCTTCAAACAAAATTTTTATATTATTATAGCCCAATAATATTGGTGCACAAATAGTTGAAGATGAACAGCATAGTGAATTGAAAGATTACCTGAAGTCTTATATTCAGGAGCTACATAACCCCTTGTACCTATGACCCTTGTAGTGACATGGCTTTTGTCACCTATCGGCCCATCCTTGGCCAACCCAAAATCGCAGAGTTTTCCATTATAGTTCTGTCATTTAAAATAGAAATGTTTAAAGAAGTGCAAGTTTTTGTATTTCTTCAAATTTTGGCAATTTAATTATATTTCTACATATAGAATCAAGCAAGATGTTAGAAGTCTTAAAGTCTCGATATATCACTTGAGCCTTATTATGAAGAAAGAGCAGAGCTTTTGCAGCACCAAGGACAGCCTTCATGCGGAGATTCCAAGAGAGTGGTTGACTATGAGAAACCCCTGTTTCAAAAAATTTAAAAGAAAAAATCAAATTTGAGATTATAACTTAAAAGATTCAATCTTGAAGTCCAAGAACAAGTTTGATATCTTTAACAAGCATATATTTTAATATTTGGAATTAATCTTCAAAGTTTGAGTACAAGTCAAGACTCAGAAACAAGCATGACTCGTGACTACCAATTAAGCTTTAGCTGTACCAGAGACTTCTCTAGAGTTGTGACATGAATCTTGAGTTCGAATACCAGTCGTGATCAAATTACCCCCTAAAACAAATGTATGACTCATAATTAGCTTGTCAAAAGTCAAAATTGCTTGAGTGAAGAGTGACATGCAAGTAATTTCAGAGATATTTTTGTACTATTTGGACAAGCAACAGTTCAAGTATAGGAAGTACTAGCCCAGTCCAACTGTGATTTTGGAATTTTCAAATATATGATTCAAAGAGAAACGGGCCAATAATTCAAAATCATTGTCTTTGGCTATTAGCGAATTCGTTTGCCCTCTAAAATGACAGTTTTTCTATTTATGAAAATTTTTTATTTTTATCTTAATTTTTATTTTCTAACTCTATTTTAGACACCGTCTGTAATATCCATCTTGTTTTATTAACTATTTTCATTCAGGATAGACATTGAATAATACAGAAAACTTTGAAACCTTAATTTTCCCTTTGCTTACATTGATCAAAGAGAATATGATATCATACTAAACAACTAAGGGCACATTTAGAATACTGTAATATAATATAATATATTCAGATGTATTTTTAGTGTAATATTTGTATTAGCAATGTATTTAATTATATTCTATTACAATCTGCTAAACTTAGTCCAAAAGTTTAAACACGTTGATCAACAGTTAGATTTATAGTTTCTTACAAGAAGTTACTACTTGAGTAAGAAGATTGAATTGTCAAAATATGTTGGACAGTATAGGTGACTTACTTCTGTATAGATGATTATCCAAGCTGCCCTTGGATATAAACTCATACACCAGAAGCCGCTCATCCTCCTTCATGCAATAACCAATCAATTTCACAAGATTTGGATGACATAGCTGCCCCAGGTATTTGATCTCCGCCTATTTTCCAAGAAGCATTCTAAAATTTAGTAATGTATTATGTCTAAATATTGTCATTTATATATGCACCAAGTCTACGAAGAGCAAGAAACTATAAAAAAAAAGATTATCTTGACTAAAACAAGATCTAATAAACTTCCTTCAAACGTGTTAAGGAGCATTAAAATTAATGCACATTACATCATGGCATGTTTGATCGTAAGTATTATCAAAAAAAAAAAAAAATGTTGCAGAAAGCTTTACAAACTAGAAAATCAACCACAGGATAGGAGAAGAAAAACTCACCAGCCATTCTTGTTGGCCTTGAAAACCATTTTTGGCAAGCATCTTTACAGCAATAGCCATGCCTGTCTTAGAATTAGCAGCTTTTAATGAATGCTCATCAATCCAACCTTTGAAGACAACACCAAAACCACCTTGACCCAACACACTCTCTGGACTAAAATTTCTGGTGGCTGCTTTCAGTTCACTAGATTGAAAACTCTTCAAATTTGGTGACTGTAGGATCTCACCTTCTGTCGGAATTGAAGGCAATATATCTTTCCCATCTGTGCCACAAGAGCAATATTTGATAGTTAGCAGTCACACATATGATGGTGGATTAATAAGTACAATCACTCCATTTAATTTCAAAATCAACCTCTAATAGGATTAATAATTATCAGCCTTTAGATGAGCTAAATTAGAACCTAAATTCAATTTTTGTTTTATAAATAAGTTAGAACATTAGCTCATTTACAGCCTTATTTCTCAAAATAAAATTTCAATTCCTGAACTTGAATATTTTTATTTTTAGGTCTTAGTGCCCAATGCCCCAATCTATATAAAAAGGTATAAAGGAGATAGAACACAAGTAAATCAGTGGCAAGCTATTTTAATGGAACTGGTTACCAAGAAAATGCTTTAATCACAAGAGAATAAAATTCTGCAGAAATAGTTAGTCCATCAATTGAAACTTAGAATGAACTAAATTTTCTCAGCAGCCAAACAGAGCATCAATTAATGCCTAATCCAATAAAATAAACACAAAGAATCTAAGAAGATCAAGCCAAAAGAAATGTGTACCATTATGTGGAGAAGTCCCAGATTTCATTCTTGCACTAATGCAAGAACCCATGAACACCAACCATAAATAATGAATCTTTCCTCTTCTCCACAATCCCAGGAGCTAAAGATATAGATTGAACCAGAGAACTTGAAACACACGACAATTTGAAAAGCACGTCCCTGCCATGTGTGAACACAGAAAAAAATATGATCTTGACTGCAATTAGCCAATAAGAATTAGAGCAACCTTTCTATCTTCTTCCATACTTCTATCTAGTCTATTACTGTCAAGAATCAAGATATGTAATCTGTTAGAAATTAACACAATGTCCACATATATGTCGACGGAAATTGAACGGTCTCACAGTATTTATAATTTAAGATAAATCTGAAATTCACCTTTTTTTCAGTCCATTGGTATCCTTATCTCTATTTAAGAGCATCTCTCTTTATTTTAAGGCCCATCTTTTACATCATAATTTTTTCATTTTATAACATTTCTCTCTTTTTACTTCATAAGAGAATTAATAAATAACATACATATAAAATTTATAAAATTTAAAATAAATAATAAAATTATCTTTTAAAATATGAAAAATCAAATTCACTTTTTATTTTAAATTTAAATAATAAAGTACTTATTAAAATCTTATTTATTTATATTCACTTTTTATTATAGGGAGTTTAAAGCATATAAAAAGCCAATTATAAATGCTCTTACACGTGCGAATCCAACTTTTGTTAAACAAAGAGAAGAGTAAACTCTTTTCTCAACGAGACAATTCATATTTGAGATACTCTTTTTATTTTTCAATATTTGTTGTTTAAAATTTTAGAATCAATTCACAATATTTATTATTTAAAATTTTGACATAAAAATTAAAAAACTTATTAAATTGTCTTAATTTCAAGGTGAAAAGATTAAAATATTTTTTTTTATTATAATGTAAAGGAATGAAAATAATCAATATAAATGATTTAGTGGAAAAATAAAGGAACGGCAAAATTGAATAAATAGCTTCTTTGACTTTTAAAATGATAATTATTTTGGTAAAAGATATTTATATAAAAACATCACTATTATGAAACAGAAGGAGCTCTAAAAATGTTTATCACCTTTAATTTATCATCTAATTTAAGAAAATAGGATTAATTGGATATTTTATTTTATAATATCTGTTGTTTAAAATGTCAATAAATAGACAAGAAAATTATTAAATTATCTCAATTTCAAAGACAAAAGACTAAATTATTATTATTTTTTTTTTGACTTGTGAAAAAGTGAAAAAATAATTAATACAAGTAGTTTAATGGAAAAATAATTAAAGTGATAGTAAAATTAGAAAAAAAAATAAATATAGTTTTGAATTTTTAAAATTATAATTATTTAAAAAAATTAAAATGATAGTTATTATGAAACGGGATGGAATAAGACAAAATTATTACAAAGTGGCATTAACATATTTTAATGCCATTTGACTTGACAAAATACCCATTTTAAAAGGATTAATTAGAAGAGTATTATCTTGTCAAGTTAAATGTGATTAGAACTAAAAAAAAAAAAAATATCCTTTTTTTTTTTTTACAACAATAAACATTAGACACTTTGACTTTCAAATACTAATATCGTATTTGATAAAATTAAAAATTAAATATTAAAAATATAAGTATTAAATTTTAAGTATTAAATAAAATAAGTAATATAGTTTTTAAATTATAATAATATTTAAAACTCAAATATTTATTATATTCAACATAAATTTTAAGTTAGAAATTTTAACGTATAATTTTGAATGATTTTTTACTTAATTGATACTTTTAAAACGTAATTATTAAATAAATTTAAAACAATTAAATGTTAAAAATTTTAATTTTAAATTCTAAATAGTTTATCAAATATCACCTTAATATAGAATTTAACCATTTCAACCAAACATTTATTCTGACATACATGTTACTTAATAAAATATTTATTATTAATTTAATTACTTTCAAATTAATTTCCGGTATCTCCAATTTGTGCACATCTATGACCAATATATTTATAATATATTTCACTTAAAAATTAAATTATAAATTTAAAATATATACATATATATCAAGTCAAGTTCGGATCAAATTATATTATTATCCGAAGTTAACTCGAGCATAAATTAAAAAATACACTCTATTCTATTTACTTAATTAGTAAAATAATAAGATCGAGTCAGATAAAGTATCTGGTGAGGTGTAAAATTGTTACCCTGTATGTGAACAATTCCTTAGGGTGGGAAAGTTGCCAAAAAATAACTCTCATTATCGAATTTTCTATTTTCTAATATTTATTTTTATTATAAAAAATTCTAAAATCTGATTATATATAATAACACATCTAAAATTAAAATTTTCAAAAAATTATTCAATATATTTCATCATTTATATTATTCAATATACTTTGCACGAGTTTTGTCATTTTTTTTAATTAATTTATATTTTTAAAAAATATTTTAACATATATAAACTATTTTTCTTATTATTAAATTTATTTTTTAACTTCGGCTTTTTATTTTGTTTCGCTTCTTCTTTTTGGGCTTTTTGTTTCGCTTTCATTCTTGTTTTTTGTTTTCCTTCGCTTAACCTTTTTGGGCTTTCATTTCGCGCCAAATTTCGGCTCGCCTGGACTTCATCATGATCAGTCCAGCTGACGGATTCGGCCGGTTGTCTGTCGTCAGCGTTAGGGAGGAACGGTCAATTGGTCATCGTTTTTTGCTGGTGCATATCTCTTTTATACACAGGTTTAACCATTTTATTCCTTCAATTCATTTTTTCTCAGTAATTACTTTTTATTTTTAGGTTTTCATTTCAGCAGTTGAAAAAGCTTAATATGCGATTTAGCGATCTTCTTTTTTTGTTATGGATTTAGATTATTGATTATTGTATGATTTATGTAAATTTGTTTGCTTGACATAGAACAAGTGCTATTGATTAGGGTTTTTCTATGTGATCATCAAATTGGGAAGTAATATTAAGAATTTGCAGAGGAAGAAATAAAGTTTTGAATCCAAGAATTATTTCAGAGTTATTTTACTTACAAGGGCAAAATCTTGGTTTTTTTTTTTTTTTTTTTTTTTTTTTTTTTTATATATATATATATATATTCCATAATATTTTTAAATTTCAAGGACAAAATATTTTTTTCTGATTTTCAAGACTTGGTCAGTGAATTTGAGAGTTGAGATTTTGTCAAATGTATTCAAGTTGGCCTTTCTTAGATCTAAAAATAAAAAAATTAAATAAAAAAATGAAAAAAAAAAATTGGCCGATCTTTTTGTTTTTTGGGTTGAGTGGTTGACTTGTATGTAAATTGATATTTAAATAGTGTGTGTTGATTTTGATTTTGATTTAATCTATTCTGAGACCAATGTCTGATTAAATTATGAATCTTTAGTTGAAATCTATATATGAAACCAGTTTAAATCAAATTTCAAGCTACCTTTACTCTGCTATAATTTTAAATTTTATTCTGATATAGACTTTAAAGATTGCTATCCCTGCAAAACAGAGGAGTAGAGGTTCAAATTCATGGTGATTATTTATTTATTTTTCTCCAATACCGGTGGACTGCCCTCTCTTGTCACATGAAAGTTGAAATTAACTGTAATATTGTTCAAATCGATAAAAAAAAAAAAATGCAATTTTTATAACAGTGTTGTGTGAAGTTGCAATTGATATGATATGAATTACATATAATACTGCATTTTTTTTCTAGAATTTTCTCCTGGTATACATCCTCTTGATGAAGATGATGACGATGAAAAGCTATCTGCAACTGCGACTCCATGAAAAAAATCTGATAGGTAGTTCTCCAGATCATCCGGAAAAAATCTTACTAACATCTCCAAATTTTTCTCTCCGCTCAGCATCACCAAATACTTGTCATAAAATTCTCTATAAGCTGGTACAAGTTTCCTTGCTATTGATACCTTCAATTCATCCCTTAACTTACCATCTGGTACAATCCATGATGTTTGTTTCTTATGTGCTTCTTCAAAAGCTGCATTAAACCTCTGAAAACATTCCTTTGCCACTTCAGGTGATAGTTCTGGAGAATTTTTCTCAGGTAGAGATGAGAAGACTTTGGTCCAAGCCATTGTATCATAGCTGGAAGCATATTGTTTAACCTTCTTGGCATGCTTGAAAACCCAATCTTCACCTAGCAGCACCTTCAGGCGAGTTTTGCAGACCTTCTCAATGATGAATTGAAAATTGTTTGCTAGAAATAGATATGACAAAGACACATCTTTATATGCTTTTGCTTTGCTATCAAGCTTGCATAAAAGAACTAGTATCAGTCGAGCCAGGCAGATTGAGACTGCTGGTGTTGAACCATCCTCAGAGGTTGGACTCTCAAAATAAGATTCAGGCAATGGTGTCTTCCCCAGTGGTGGAGAATCAGGGACAATGTCAGAGAGAATCCCACTGTAATCTGCAAGTGATGATATGTAATTCATCGTTGTCTTTGTCAGTGGGTGAATCCCACCACCAACTACTGGAGTTTTTGAAGAGTCTTTTTGAATGGTTGATTCAAAGTTGGATAGAGTAGCAAGGACTGACTCTGCGAGTCTATGCAGTGATGAAAGGGCTTGCAATTTAATTGTTGAGGTTAATTCAGAGTTGAATGTCAATTCAATCTCTGCCCAAAGATTGGAGAGTGCCTCATGGAGTTCCATTAATGGGAAAATTCTTTCTGGTGATTTCTTGCACTTCGCAATGAGTTCAGGAAATCTAAATAAATTTATTGCACCTTCTTTAGTAATCTCAGTGAAGCATGATTCTCTGATATTCTGAGAAGCAGAAAAAACATGATCACATAGAGCTTTTTCTCCACTAAATAGTGTTTTCACTGCAATCCGTACAGCATTCAGCCAGTTCTTTATAAGACGCTCAAGAGCTTCCCAATGCATTTTTTGAATTTGAGAAGACCTGAACCTTTCAACTCCAAGCAAGTAAAGTCCTTCGTCTACAATTGATTTTCTGATGAGCTTGTATATTTTGATACACTCTTTACCATAGCCAGCACTTATCATACAATCAGCTATTGACTTGAGGTCAGACATAGCATATGATGCCTCTCTCTCAACCTTAGTGATTGAATCACCAATTATTTTGATCTCTTCTTCAGATCCAACCTCTTCTTCGTCTTCAAAATTGCTAGAACTGTCTGAGGATAGACCTGAAACAGAATCAGGGTCAAGTTGATCACAATGTGCAGAGAGTATCTGATACAATTCTTTTTCAAGTCTTTTCATGGCAATCTGCATGAGGTTTTGAGCAAGGACAAGCTTATTAGAGGCTGAATGTTCATACACTAAAAAGTGCATAGCTCGGCGCAGATCTTTGATGCTTTTTAGGAACTCTTTTGCTTCTTTTCTCTGTTGGAAGAGTGATGTTACTTGGGTGATTGATGAGTTCAGATCCCATTTATTAATGATAGACTCTGCATTCTCAATGTTCTCTTCCATCATGGATTCAGTGAACTTGTGGACAGCAGGGGAGGACGGAATGGAAGAGCTTGAAAATGAATTAGATGATGACAGGGAGACAGTTGACATCACTTTTCTCATCTTAAATGTGCTATTAGTATTACTTTTTGGAGTTTCTGAGAGAAGCATTGAGCTTTGAAAGGGTGTAAAAAGCACAAAGATAAAGCTCTAATTCCTCTCTTGGATTTAATGAGAGAAATATAGAGCTTAGAGTTATTTGCTCTTGCTTCGGAGTGTTCATTTTGAAGGGGGTTATATAGAGAAGAGAAAGGCCACCAAGATTCCAACTGAGGAAGGTGGTATTTGCACTATTAGACCAAGATTCATGGACTTGCTCAGCTGGTGCGTATCAGTCTAGAAGAAAGAGATTGTTTACATGGGTAAGTAGACTTTCTTTTTATTATTATTATTATTTCGATTTTATTATTTTATGATGCAATGAAGGTGACTATGAAGATGATGAGAGGAATAGTGCATAGGGGACTTGTTGACATGCTTACCTACCCTTGTTCTACTAAGAAATGCCATGACTAAAAGTATTTCTGTGATGTTACTTGAAGATTATGCCTTAATGTTTCACTATTTATTTATTTTCTATTAAATTCTAAATAAATCTATGACTTGTTATATAAGTAGATTTTCTAGGAAATTGCATACTCCTCTTTTTTTTTTTTTTTTTTTTGCCAAATAGGAAATTGCACCGCAATCCTCACTCAAGAATGCTTTGAATGATCACTGTAATGATCTATTTTAAAGGTGTTGAACTTTTTTATATTTGGCCTAGTTTCTTATTGCATTCCAAAGAAATAATATGCTTATATTACAATAAATCCTCTGAGAGTCCTATATACTGGGGATGCCCTTTTTTTTTTGTTTTTTTTTTCTGGCTATAAGTAGCTGAAATTTGACATTGCTATGATAATTGCATTGTTCAGTAATGAAGTTCTCATTAATTTTGTTTTGTTTTTTTTTTTATTCATTTTGCAGTTTGTTAAGCTTTTGCTGATTTTTGGACTGCGTTGAGATTTGAAAGATTTTGGAGGATTTTTAAAACCTCCGAAAATCTTATTTCTTAATTAGTCCCTTCTTCCCAAACAAGAGGTTAAGGTGTCAAAACCTTATAAAATCCCTAAAAACTTCCAAAAATCTCAATCCAAATAAGGTGTTAAACTTTACATTGATTTCACGGATATGGAAACCAAGATAGGTCTGTGAAGAACTTTTAGACTGTTTCTTGGGTGGTATTAAACGTCGCAGTCTTGCCCCCATTTTACACCCATTTACTCGTGCTTGACCTCTTTCTAGGTCTTCCATTCCTAAACCTTAATCCATCCAACAATAAATTCGTCTTCCAATCCTAAAAGTTGATCCATCCTATGTTAATGAAGTTTACTTTCAAAATAATAAGGACAAATTTCTAATTAGTTTCTGAAATTTAATCCAATCAATAAGTTTATCTCTCCTTTTTTTTTAAAACAAACTACATATTTTGTCACATTTATTTTTATTAACAAATAATCTTTTGTTATTAGTCAAAATAAATTTTTGTAGTTGAAGATTTAATAGTAATAGTATTAAAATACCCTAAATTATAAGAAATATAAAGATAACATTCAAATTGATTAGTGATTTTTTTTTAATTTTTCTAATTTGATCCAAAGTTAATTTTATGACATAATTAAGACAATATTTCTTTCTTATTTTTTGGTAATTGGAACTTAATTTTTGTTTTAAATTTTTTAAAAATAATTATATATTTTTATAATATAAACAAATTATATTTTATGTACAATAAATATATATACATTTATAAGTAATTAAAATGAACAATTTTATAATATTTGATGATGTAAAAATATTTTTTGTTATTAATATGATAATATATATATATATATATATATATATATATATATATATATATATATATATATATATATATATATATATATATATATATATATATACTATTTAAAACATATAGTATAATTTTTACTTTTTTTAAATTAAGGGCACAAATTCAAAGAATTAATGTTGAATTTGAGCTTTGATTTGGAAAAAAAATAAACAAATAGAAGAAGAGAATTTATGGTATGAGAGAAATTATGTTATATTAGGTTTTATATATATATATATATATATATATATAAAATAAAATATGTCGGTTTGGTTTAGTTAGTTTTATAAAAATATATGTTCAGTTCCATTCAATTAATTATGCAAATATGTTATTTAAATTTTAAGTTTAGTTTGATTCTTCTAAATTTTGATTCGGTTTGAACCAAACTAATCAAATGCTCATCTTTTAGATCTTCTCATATTCAAATGATTATCATAAGTCATGTTAACTTAATTTCCACTATTGAATATAAAATCAATGGTTGAGATTTTCTTTTATACTACAATTATTAACTTTTGAAATTTTTAAAATTTTATTTTATAATAAAATCTCATACATTAATTTTATATTGAACAATAGAGATTAGACTAATGTTATCTATTATGTTCATCTAAACATGAGATCTTAATTCAAAGGCTTGCATAGCCAAAATATTCATACCTATGACATCAATGATGTTAGAGTGGATCTAATAAAAAAGTAAATTTTAATGTGTTATGAGTAAAAAATTATAAACATCAAAATTAATATTAAACACAAATATATCTTATTTTAAAAATTCATTTATCCAAATTATCATATTGTTGTTTCTTTAATTAAAACCTAGTAATTTTTATTCTTATTGAACTAATAGTTCAGTAATAAAGTATTTATTTTATAATAAAGAAAATTGTAGGATTTGAAAGGATGAAAACCCTTTAGCTCATCCCTTTTAAAAATTTTTAATGTATGAGAGTTAAAAAAAAAATAAAAAATCCTTATATTTGTTTACATGATTCATTAAAATCAATGGAGTGAAAATGTGGATAAAGTGGTAATAAAGAATCAATAGTTCTTGTTATGAGTGGTAATAGAGAATCAATAGATCTTGTTCTGACCCAAGCTTTGTGGGATTTGTTCCCAACATTTTTTTTTTTTTTTGGGGAGTAAAGTGTTGAATTAGCATTTTACTTGCAGTGTAAGAGATGAGAAAGCATCCATAGTCAATACTTTAATATATATGATTATATATTTAAATCATGATTTAATCTTTAATTAATTTAAAGATTAAATAATCATTTTGTATTTTATTGTGTGATCCCTTTACTCCAGACAAGGTCAAACAACTTTATAATGCTCTCCAACTACAAATTTATCAGAATTATTCAAAATTTTGTGTTGGATATTGAGAGGAGAAGAAGAAGAAGACATTTATAATTTTGTGTTGGATATTGAGAGAAGAAGAAGAAGACATTTATTGTTTATTTTTTCATCAAGTGTAATTATCATTTGCACTCTCTTGTTTGTCCTTCTAGATGGAGCAAAGGCGCCGTCATTTTGTATATATAATATTTTAATTTATAATTTAGTACTTTTGTTTTAAAAATCAGATCAAATCGATCGGTTAGATCAAAAAATTCAACAATCAGATCAATAATTAATCTAATTCATATGAAAAATCCTCTTTTAAAAAAATTCTAATTAAACCTGTTTGAACTAGCCAAATAATTAGTGAACTGGTTAACTTGATTACGATTCAAGCAAATTAACTAATTTCCAAGCCAAGCTTAAAAAAAAAATTATTACTCTTGAACTACAAAGAGGATCAAACACAAGGCAAGCAAACCACCACGGCCAAAAGGGATCTTTGTGATCTCTGCCTCAAAATTTTATTATTATTCTAAAATAATTTAATTATTTCCCAAATTTTTTATATATTGAAAAATTATATCCATTAATCTTTTTTAATAATTACTTCCTTTAAAATTAATATACCTTATATATATATATATATATATATATATATATATGATAAGAATAAAAATAAACTTCTTGAACTCAAGAATACGTATCCATATGAAAGTCCTCACTCTCTTTTATGTAAAGGCATTTTTTATATAACTTTTATTCATTACCTACTTTCAAAATCTTTTAGCCGTCTAACTTGACCGTTGGAGCCTCTCCATTGAGCAATCCCTAGGGAGCTCCTAACTATTTTCTTTCTCATATTTATATGTTCTCATCCAGTAGACCTTTTACCTAAATTATTAGGTACATTTTATCCTTATCAATATATATATATATACACATAGATTGTAACAAAGAATATAATTATTATAATATCAATACCTAATATATTTTTACCTAAAAAAATACTTAAAATATTTATTATGATTTGAAATTTTATTTGAAATGTTATTTAAAAATTTGTCAATTGGCTTTTACTTGTAATTTATATTAGTTCATTTACTTATTACTTTATTTTAATATATTTTATTTTATCACAGTTTTTAATAGATAATATTAATTATGATATTATAAATATTTATTATATATTTAATTTAACTACAATTTATTTCTAGTATGACTCCAACAAAATATTTAACTAGTGATCTTTTACTTTTATTAGCTTTAGTGCGAAGTTTGAAAATATTGGTTAGTACATCATG
Organism: Reutealis trisperma; assembly: GCA_947687605.1. Classification (NCBI taxonomy): domain Eukaryota; kingdom Viridiplantae; phylum Streptophyta; class Magnoliopsida; order Malpighiales; family Euphorbiaceae; genus Reutealis; species Reutealis trisperma. The sequence goes on from CANTUT010000008.1 coordinate 1,943,993, forward strand.
AGATAGACCTTAAATATAAATTATTAACCGCTTAATTATAATATATAGTCACTATCATTTACTCAAAAGATTTTACTTAGACCAGTCAATGGTCTCCCTTCTCTCCAACTTCCCCTTTTGTCATTTCCATCAAAAGCATATAGCCTTAGAGATGGTGCACTTTCATGATAAATTAATTTGGACAAATAAATGTGAATAAGATTGGATGATTTAAATTCATCTTCTCATTTAATTTAAAATAATGAATTATGGATAAATAAATTCTGATTTTTAAAAACCCTCATAATTCTTTGAAAATTTCAAAAGGTCTACAATTAATTAATGTTTTGTTCATTTTTCAAACAAATGAAGATAATGACAATATCATTGAAAGAGAAAGCTAATACGTAACAACGAACTTGACAATTGACACAATACGACCTCATAAAGCTAATAAAAAAATGATAGAAAATTATATTGACCATAATAAAATAATTTGCATAATTTATTTTATTTTTTCAATGAAAGTCTAATTGATCGAAATAGGCTATCTAATACGGGTAGTTCTCTCTTTTGATATTTTTCACTAAATTAATAATAATTTTTTGTAGTTTTGGAGATTTGAATACAAAATATCTCACTTTTTATATTTGTTAAAAATGATAAAAAGATTAATCAGATCATATCTTATTGATATTTTCATATTTTATTTTGAAACTCCATATTTTAACAAAAATATGATACGGTTGATTTTGATTTTGACTATATAGAATCTTCTTTTATATATATATATATATATTGTAAGCACTAAGATGGTCTTGGCCTCCTTAGCTAACAATTTCCATTTAACAAAATCCACAACCTTGACTTGGATTTTTATTAGTTATTTTCTTCTTTTATCCTGGATTAATTTGTCTTTAGGTTTTTTATTATTTTGTGGTTCAATCCCTATATTAAGATTTTCTTTTCTTTTCTTTTTTTTTTTTTTTTTTTTTTAAATATGGTAAGTGGAAAGGAAAAAATGGTTACCATGAGTCACAATAACCATGGAAAATATATATGGCTTAAAATTGTTACTACCAACCTAATACATTGATTTATCAAATCCATAGTAGAATTCAATGAACTTAATATAGTAAATTAATATGAATATTCTAGGGTTTCTAGAGGAAAATTAGAAATTTAAAAAAAAAAATTCTTGGTCTATATACAAATTAGACCAACTACTTACTTGATTGTAGGAAAAATCAGTAGCAGCAGAGTCACGTTGGTCATATGATTGGAATTTGATTTTCATTGCCACTTTCTAAGAAATTATTGCTACAAAACAAGAAGATTCCTTATAAAAATCCAATCCTACGTATCATCCAAAGCCGTCAGATCAACGTCAATGTCCCATCAAAAAACAATCAAAGAGCCAAAAAAAAAAAATTCAATTAATGATAATTTTATGTTCAGACTGAGTATATTTTATCATTGGCCTCAATGTATATATGGTTTATAGTTTAAAATGCAATTTTAATTGTAAACAGTTTAATTAAATTATATGAAATATTATTATTTAATCTCTCATATTTATCTTACAAGTAATGTATTAGTTTTTGCTTTTTGAAAAAACAATGAATAAGTCTCTTATATTTGATTTCGCCACACTAAAATAATTATTTTATCAATTTTTTCAACTAAAATAATAATATTTCCTAAACTCTAAAATACCATTGTTTCTTTAGTACCACATCTATTTACTTGATTTTTATTTAGTTGAATTGGATTATTGTTTGTGGATTTGATTGACTAAGATAGTGTATATGGTGGGTTGATTTGTTTTTTGTGATTTGGATTGGCGGAAATCGGTGGTTTTGTATTCAACATTGAGTTTGATTATTTTTTCTATATTTGATTTTTTTTTAATTTATGAATTTGATTTTTCTTTTCAATTCTTGCACAAAGAATTACAATTTTTTTAAAATTTTTATTTAAAAATAATTAAAATTTAATTTGTTCGTAGTAATCGAAATTTTTTATAGCTATGCTTTTCCTTTTTTACTTTTGATTTCTATTTTTTTTTTTTTTTGTAAGATTTCATGGAAAATAGAAAAGTAATGACTGAATTAGAAAATTTAAGTGTAAATGAGAAGTATTTTAATATTTTTATAGTTTTTTAATGGTAAAAATAATTAAATAACTAATGTATTGACATAATTAAAATTAAATGACTAATTGATTTTTTTTAAAAAAGTGTGAATAAATGACTAATGAATTTGTTAACACAGCAGTGATTGATTTGGCATGCTAATCAAAGACTGCAAGACTTTAAGGTATTAGGAACTTAGAATACCCTTTTGTTGGAAGATCAGCAAATGCTGTTGCTCACAGACTTACAAAGGCAGCAAATTCTGAGGTAAGTCTTGAGATTTGGGAAGATACCATTCCTCCTTTTGTAATAGGATGTTCCTATTTTTGATTTATTGCATTAATGAAATCTCTATTTTATTCTTTAAAAAAAATATGAATAAATTAAGTAGAATAAATCTCAAATATTAAATAGTAATTTATCCAAATTATGTTCACTTATTAAAATTAAGTATAGGTAAATATTGTCCACAAATAAAAAGTGGACAACTCATTTCATTTTATTTTTTCATGGGCACATTCATATGGAATCCATTGAAAAAAAAAGGCAAAAAAAAATGAAATTTATATATAATATATATAATAGGCCAAAACCAAACAACCCCCAATTACATGGAATGGAATTTATTGGATAGAGTGGTAATCCTTAAATTTGTTTACATGATTCATTAAAATCAATGGAGAGAAGATGTGGATAAAGTGGCAATAAAGAATCAATAGTTCTTGTTATGAGTGGTAATAAAGAATCAATAGATCTTGTTCTGACCCAAGCTTTGTGGGATTTGTTCCCAACATTTTTTTTTTTTTTGGGGAGTAAAGTGTTGAATTAGCATTTTACTTGCAGTGTAAGAGATGAGAAAGCATCCATAGTCAATACTTTAATATATATGATTATGTATTTAAATCATTATTTAATCTTTAATTAATTTAAAGATTAAATAATCATTTTGTATTTTATTGTGTGATCCCTTTACTCCAGACAAGGTCAAACAACTTTATAATGCTCTCCAACTACAAATTTATCAGAATTAATCAACATTTTGTGTTGGATATTGAGAGAAGAAGAAGAAGAAGACATTTATAATTTTGTGTTGGATATTGAGAGAAGAAGAAGAAGAAGACATTTATTGTTTATTTTTTCATCAAGTGTAATTATCATTTGCGCTCTCTTGTTTGTCCTTCTACATGGAGCAAAGGCGCCGTCATTTTATATATATAATATTTTAATTTTTAATTTAGTACTTTTGCTTTAAAAATCAGATCAAATCGATCGGTTAGATCAGAAAATTCAACAATCAGACCAATAATTAATCTAATTCGTATGAAAAATCCTCTTTTAAAAAAATCATAATTAAACCTGTTTGAACTAGCCAAATAATTGGTGAACTGGTCAACTTGATCACAATTCAAAAAGGTTAACTAATTTCCAAGCCAAGCTTAAAAAAAAAAAAAAAAATTATTACTCTTGAACTACGGAGAGGATCAAACACAAGAAAAGCAAACCACCATGGCCAAGAGGGATCTTTGTGATCTCTTCCTCAAAATTTTATTATTATTCTAAAATAATTTCATTATTTCCCAAATTTTTTATATTCAAAAATTATATCCATTAATCTTTTTTAATAATTACTTCCTTTAAAATTAATATACCTTTTATATATATATATGATAAGAATAAAAATGAACTTTTTGAACTCAAGGATACGTATCCGTAGGAAAATCCTTACTCTCTCTTATGTAAATGCATTTTTTATATAACTTTTATTCATTACCTACTTTCGAACTCTTTTAACTCTCTAACTTGACCGTTAGAGCCTCTCCATTGAGCAATTCCTAGAGAGCTCCTAATTATTTTCTCTCTCATATTTATATATTTTCAGCCAGTAGACCTCTTATCTAAACTATTAGGTACATTTTATCCTTATCAATATATATATATATATATATATATATATATATATATATATATATATATATATATATATATATATATATATATATATATATACACACACACACACATATTGTAACAAAGAATATAATTATTATAATATCAATACCTAATAAATTTTTACCTAAAAAAATACTTAAAATATTTATTATGATTTGAAATTTTATTTCAAATGTTATTTAAAAATTTGTCAATTGGCTTTTACTTGTAATTTATATTAGTTCATTTACTTATTACTTTATTTTAATATATTTTATTTTATCACAGTTTTTAATAGATAATATTAATTATGATATTATAAATATTTATTATATATTTAATTTTACTATAATTTATTTCTAGTATGACTCCAACCGAATATTTAACTCGTGATCTTTTACTTTTATTAGCTTTAGAGCGAAGTTTGAAAATATTGGTTAGTACATCATGAGATAGACCTTAAATATAAATTATTAACCACTTAATTATAATATATAGCCACTATCATTTACCCAAAAGATTTTACTTAGATCAGTCAATGGTCTCCCTTCTCTCCAACTTCCCCTTTTGTCATTTCCATAAAAAGCATATAGCCTTAGAGATGGTGCATTTTCATGATAAATTAATTTGGACAAATAAATGTGAATAAGATTGGATGATTTAAATTCATCTTCTCATTTAATTTAAAATAATGATAATCCGAACTGAAACAAAAAGAAGAGATGCCAGCCGGTTCATTTGTATGCAAGTGTCAACCAACCTGTTGATATTTGTCATTGACTAAGCTCAGTTACACTTGAGCCGGTTGACACTTGCTTATAAAAATATCGGCTAGCATCTCTTTTTCAATTTCAATCCGGACTGACATCATCATTAATCCAACAATGGGGGGCTTGAACATGAATCTTAAGATCTAGCTCATTTGAGCATAAAACTTTAATATCATATTAAAATTCATGAGCCCATACATTTGTAGATTTATAAGTGGTAAATATTGAAAGCTACTTATACAAAACTAATTGACTTATAATAGATCCAACACCCACTTATTTGTAAATCTTTTTTATATTTTATTATTATTTGATATGAGATTTATTTCTCAACATAATTTATTGTTATTTCTACTGATGAAAATTAAAACTTAATTACTGTTGAATCCAATTATGAAGAATTATTTAATGAATTTTCTAGCATTAATATATGTGGGATCTATTAACTAGTTAACTTCAATTTTACATTTTGTTTCATATATTATATGATATATAGAATGAAACTACTAAAACTGAATCCATCAAATAATATTTTCATAAAAACTTAAGTTGGATTCTCCTCCTCAATACTAAAAAAATAATTTATATATATTTACAAAATCCTCACCTCAAAAGTATAATAAGAAAATACTATCCTCATTACGGAGATTAACTTTGTGATTCTTATGAAAAAAAATATGATAAATTTTGTAATTAAGTCATTTTCATTATATTATCTTTTAATAAAGGAGCACTCCCTGCTCGCACCTAATACTTTCTTCTCCTTGAATAATCTAGTTTTCTCTTTAAGAATGTATAAAGAGTAACTGATGAGCCAATTGATTGAAAAATAGACACTGTTAATTGCGTGGCCCATTATAAGATCTCCCTATTTACAATGGACACATTGTGACTTCTATGATATAACGAGTTACAATTCAATAAAAAGTGATTCCGTGATAATGTGAATGCTTAGTTGCTAAATCATTGTTATGCTATATTAACCCTATGAAATATTATTGTTGTTTTTACTCCGTATTCCTTATGGGCTTTAAAAATGAGCCATAGGAACAGTCTACTTTGAGAATTGGGCTTCTACCCCATGATTATGGGCCTTGCATCATTCCAAGTTCCTACCATTCTAAGCTTGTTAACGATCTATATGGGTTTATCATAGTTGAAGCATCAAAACAAATCCAACCGCCTAGGAAAATATATATATAAAAGAAATTGAGTTTTATCTTTCGTTTTGTGTACTCATATCATATGGAATTGATACTTCTAAATAATAATTATGAAGTATATTTGAACATGAAAAATTGTTTCAACTACCCAACTAATATAGTTGGGTGTTAAATAATTATTATAATAGAATTGAAGGGAAATCGGAATTGATTTTATTTTTTGTGGCTTCATATACAAGAGGACGATTACTGCAAGCCTCACTTCTTTCATAGGACAACTATGGCTCTTTTTCTCTCCACCATTGCCAGAGACTATTAACAGACAAAGCTTTCGAAACCCTCTCTAGCCAACTGGTATGGGACTCGTAAATAGGATAAGCCGAGTAAGAATAGAACAAAGTTTATATTGCTGTGAATACCAAGATGATACTGAATTACGTTATCAGGGTTATCATAAATTCATGCCAACTCCTGAGGACAATTTATGGGTATAAGACTGGCAGTGGTGCATAAAGTATCATGCATAACGAAAAATTCATACTTATTCCAAAATATGGTGATAAAAAATAGAAACTAAACAGAACATACAACAAAGAAGAAGAAAGATTTTGCTATGAGAAATGTGAAACAAATTTCTGAAACTACCATTGCAACATAAATCTAGCACCTGTTTAGAGTGAGATCAACCTTCCAAACACAAACATGAGATTAAAACAAAGATGATTCTAGTTCACAAACATAACAAAAAGATAATCCAAGTCAAAACTTGTCAACCAGATAGGTTTATAATTGCAAGATACCAAAACAATCTATTTAGCACAGATATCGCCCTACACCTTAATAGCATACTTTCTCATGGGGAAGTACATTTCCCTCTTCTTCTCACGTTCTGTCTTCAATGATTGCTGGACGCAAAAAGTTCATAGAGAAAATTAAGAATGTGCTAAAAAGAAATAAAATCACATGAAATTCACACAAAATGTCACAACCAAAGGACCCATCTAGTTAAAATTGTAAAAAGTTTTGAAGATTCATTACAAATTTGGTTAACCATAATACTAACCTTGAGCTAAATAAAATGTATAACAGTATCTTTAAAGGAAACAAAAGAAAACAAGACAAGAATAGCTATTCCACCCAAAGTTGAATTCTTAGTATATTGTTCTTTGCATGTAAATATCAAAAAATTTTGAAAGTTGAAAAATAAACAGAACAAACAACAATAGCACCAGCATATGGCATATTAGCAAAAGCCCTAATAATTCAGGGCAAATAGAAAAATTAAACATTTATAATAAAAGAAAATCCACAACATATCCAAGATTTCAATACTCACACACCTCAACTGCATAACAAAGAAAAACTTATAGGCTGCAATGCTGCTCGACAAACAAACTATTTGTAGTGAATCCACATACAATTCTCTAAATAGCTTCAATCTTTTAATATCAAGCAATGTGATTTCACAAATAAAGGAATTATTTTATTATATATAACATTAGTGCATAAGATGAGAAGCAAAGCGATACCTGGTGCTTGGTAAGCCTCCTGCGGATGGCCCTGGTCTTCTTAGGACGCAGATCAAGTGGCAAGAACTTCTTGTTCTTATATGCTTCCCTAAGTACAGCCTTCTGCTTTTGTGACATTACAGTCAAGACCTGTGCAATAGACAACCTGACCACCTTGCTGCATCCATATCAATACCCACAACACGAAAAACAAAAGCCACTATAAGCACCCAATAAATCTACAAAATGAAAAAAAAAAAAGCCATCTTCAAAAAAATTAAAACCCTAAATAATAAGCTTATAAATCATGAATCCAAAACGCAATTGGGCACCTGAAATAATTATCCCAAAATCACCAGACCATGAATCATCTGCATATGCATATAATAAAGAGTAAAGAAAGAGAAAGATTACATTTTGGAGAGCTTGTTGGGAGCCCCGCCAGTGACCTTGGCAACGCGAAGGAGAGCAAGCTCAGCCTTGAGATCCTTCAACTGATTCAAAAGCTCAGCTTTCGTTTTCTGTCTCAGCTCGTGTACTTTGATTCTCGCTGTAACCAATCAAATATTTCAGGAAAAAACGAAAATCAGAAACAAAAATGAAACTCTTTTTTTTTTTTTGCAAAGAATACTCAAAATGATTGAATATCATTTTTTACCCATTTCGCTTTGTTTCTCTGAGCTTCGGCAACGGCTGCTGCTCTCTGACTCCCTCTCTCTGTGGATATGAAACCCTAGATTTCTAAGGATTTAGGGGGGATTTAAATAGACCGGGTTACTATGGATTGGGCTTTGCTCTTGGGTTTTACGGGTTGGGCTTTATTTTTAGAAAAGCTTTTTATTGAACTTCAGGCCCAATTCCTAAGAAGAAAATTTTATAGGTAAATAATAAGTTTAATAAATGACAATATGGATTTTCTACCTTTTTTTTTTTTTTTAATTTTTTTAGGACTTGATTTGTTGACGAAATAATACAAAATAAAAATATTATTCTCATATTTGTTTCAAGTTTAAATGTGAAATAATTATTTTGTAAAATAACAAATTTATATTATACATTTATATTTAAATTTATAATCACAATTTTTTTAAAAAAATTTGGAATATAAATATTATAAATAGTGAAAAATAGTTATTTTGATTTATAAAATACTTATTTTATTCTTTTTCTATTATATTATGTGAATTAGATTCACCCGTAATTTAACAAAAATTTAAATAAAGTATGAATATTTGAAAATCATACATCTATTGAAATATATTATTTTTTAGAATAAAAAAGAGTAAAATTATTAATTTCTGAAAATCTCTCATGTATTGAAATTTATCATATTTGTAACTTCAGAGTTTTTAAATTCAATAAAGAAATAGATTTTTTTTTTTTGAAATCTCTCATTTCAATAATAGATTTTTAAAACTTTTTTTTTAAATTTCAAAATGTATCCTTCAATTCTATTTGCATCAGTTTTAGTGGTGCGTTTGATAAACCGTAATAAGATGTAATATAATATAATCAAATAAATTATTAATATAAATTTATATTAAAAAATTATTTGATTACATTATATTATATTTCAATATGATGTACAAAACATATCCTAAAAGTTTATGGGTTAATGGGCTTTGTTATGGCTTGGTCCTAACATCTTAAAGGGTAATTTGGAATTTCTCGAGGCATTTGCCAAAATGACATTACCGTCTAATTTATTATTTTCCTTAAAAAAAAAAAATAAATGCATTTGGTTTGCATGCATTTTTTTTTTCTCCTTCATATTACATACTTCATCTATTTAAAAATATTTATCATCAGAGAATTATTTTTATTTTAAAATATTTATTGTTTTAAAATTTTATTAAGATATTTATTTTTTTAACTTTAGCATTCTTTTATTCTTCCATTTAATACTTATATTAATTGTTTTTATTTTTTCATACCAAAATCAATAAAGGATATTTTAATTTTTTCATTTTAAAATTATAATAATTAATAATTTTTTTAATCTATATATTGAAATCTTAAACAATAAGTATTTTAAAATGAAGAGAATATACATTTATCGTTAAGTTATATTTAGACATGCAATTATTGTATTTTCAATTCAAACTTTGGGATTGTTTAATTAAATGAATTATGTAAAATTTTAAAACTCATTTGGTACATATATACATGGAGCTCTACACTTTTTGGTTAAAGAGGCTCATACCATTAAAAAAAAAAATTACTGAAAACCTAAAAATATCCATATGTTGGCATTGTGGGGATTCCTATCCAGTTAATTGCAAATGGAAATCCTGTTATGGATTTATCATCAAATCGTTGGTCTTATAAGGTAAGAGCCATGTAAAATACCCACACGCAAATACATCTGCAAAAATTTATTAACAATTCATTCTCCTAGACATTCAATCCTTTTGACAATTTCAATATTTTGCTAATTTATTTTTAATTCTCGATCTAATGTTGTTAATTCAGATCACCTTCAATGCTTCTTCAGGTACAGATTTTGTAATAGTGGACTTGCAAGGAATGGGCAAAGATCAATGCCTTGGGTGAACGACAAAGAGCTATGGCTGCTATTAGCCCTTTCATGTTGCTGATAGCCAAATCTCTGCCAAGAACACTAGTTCCTTAATTTAAAATTTTTAATGTGGTGTTTGAATGTTAATGAGATGATACTCCCATTCTTAAAATCATTAAAGTTAGGTTTAATAGGCTGTAATATAATATAATGTAATGTAATTAAATATATTTTTAATATAAATATTATTCTATAAATACATTTGATTATATTATATTATATTATATTATCGCTTTCCTAACGTAAGAAAGTTGCTTACATAAGCCTGTTTTTGCAATTCTCACGTAAACCTTAATCACAATTTACGTAAAAGTAGCATTGTCTATTAAATTTATATTTTAAAAATAAAAATTATAAATGAGTTAAATTCAGAATTTTGGCACTCATATTGAAATCCTAAGCCTCAACATGGGAAATGAATGCTAAAAATTTTAGTAAGGACTTACAAACAATAAAGAGAAAAGAGCAACTAAACCCACGTCATCAACTTATAAGCTTGGAGATATTAATAGAGATTAGAATAAGGTGATGTTTGGTAAAATAGAAAATTAAGTATTGAAATTTTAAATATGGAATTTTAAATATTAATTAAAATAAATGGTATAATTTTTAAATTATAAAAATATTTAAAAATTTAATCACTTATTATATTTAATGCCAATTTTATATTAAAAATTTCAATTTACTATTTTAAGTGATTTTTAATTGAGAATTTTTAAAATAAATATTATCAAATAATTTAAAATTATTAAATGCTGAAAATTTTATATATTAAACATCTCCTAAGTTAATCCCTTTTGATGTCCAAAAACGCAATAAGCAATATTGAGTTATAATTCAAAAATGAATGTGAAAAAAAAAATTAACAAATTCAATTAGGTAAGTTAATACTTTTTGATATCCAAAAATACAATAAGCAATATCGAGTTATAATTCAAAAATGAATATAATATGAAAGAATAAAAATTCAAATAGGTTTAAAATTATAAAATTCAAAATAACATATGTACAACACATAGATCCACAATTAGTTATATACTACCTCCATTTGAAAATATTAATTATTTAAAATTTCACTACATAAATTAAAAAAATTATTAAATTATCATAATTTTAAAATAAAAATACTAAAATATCTTTTTTTTTCATTTTGATGTAAAAAAAATGAAAATAATTAATTCAAATTTTTATTAGAGGAATAAATCACAAGTGAAATTGAAAAAAAAAAAATAAATATCTTTTTGAAATTCTAATAGATTGATAAATTGAAATAAAAAAAATTATCTAAAATAATAAATATTTTAACACGGATGAGTATATATTAGGATGTGCTGGAAACTTTGTGTGAGAGATAAAGATTTCATATAGAAAAATAACAAAGAATATCAAAAATAAAGATCCTACTTAAATTTTTGTGTTGGATTTAAGATTTCTCATATAATATTAGAACACATCTGTGCCCTAGTAGGTCAAGTGAACAAAGGTTGAAAGAAATTGCACTTGGATAAAAATGATATAGGACCATAGATCAAAAAAATTGGAATAAAATTAGAGACTAATCCTCTGAGCCAATAAGAGTTAAGATTGGAGATTAGCCCTCTGAATCTAAGAAAGCAAGTGACAATGGGCCTTCAAGAAAGCAAATTCAATCCCAATTACATTTGAGGGAGAGTATTAAAGATAAGGAGAGGGACTTTGTCCCACATCGAAAAAATATGAAAAGATTAAAGGGCATGTAAAGCTAAGTCCATTAAAATCAAAATGGCTTAGGCCATTTTGGTAGAGGTGACCTAATTGAAGCCCATTGGACAATTGAAACCCAAGTGGAGATCAAAATCTTGAAGCCCAATTGGTGAAAGAAAAACCCAACACTTGTATGTCTAATATTCAAGTACAAAAAGCAAGTGAAGCCCGTGATACATAGAAAAATAATAAAAGATATCAACGCTTAATATAATATTTGAAATTCACTACCTAAAAACTTAAATTTTTTTGTTGGATTTGAGATTTTTCACACTTTGCAACCATGAACTAAGTGCAACCCTATTTAGCTTAGCAATAGCAGAGGTGAGTGGTCAGCAATCAATTATTTATAGTTAGTAATTACAAATGATTGTAAAGTAATTGGTAATTTAATAATTAAAATTAAAATTAGATTCTAAAATGATAAATAATGATTTTTATATAATTTTAAAGTTACATATGAAATATATTAATAAAAATAGCTACACATTTTAGTTTAATTTAAATTTAATTATGTGAATACATTTATAGATATTAAAATAATTAAAAGTCAATATATATATGTGAATTATGTGAATTAGTAGTAGTAAATATTACAATTTTTTTAATAAAAGTTAACTTTCGACTTAAAAAATTATAAATTTTAGCTGTTTAGATAAAAATTAGTTTTAACAAGCAAAATGTTCTTTAATCTTTTCTATTTAATTTTGATAGGGATGTGTAATCTAATTAAGGGATTTTAAGTTTGACATTATATCAAAGAGCTATATGTCAATGTAAAAATTAACTTGCCTTCTAAGGCATATCTAAAGGCAATTGTTAAGAATAGTTTTATTTGTGTTCAGTATTCATGCAGTAAAAATGCAGGCAGAGACGGAATTAGAAAATATAGTAAGGGGCCAAAAAAATTGAAATCAAATTTATATTTATATAATTTAATATAATGTTATATTTAATTTTTATTAATTATTAATATTTGAATTATGTATATATAATGCATAAATATATTTAAAAAAACCTAATTAAATGCATACTTTTTTTTTCTGATAGGTATATAAAAATTATAAATTTTAAATATTTTTTTAATAATAGAGCGCAGAGGCTGAATGGAACTAAACCTTTCTTTTTTCTGAAGATTATCATTTCTCATCAAACTATAACATAATTGACTTTATAATTTCTTACGTTATGATATAAACAATCAATCAATAAGTTATTAGACTAATGATATTGATATTATTCGCATAATAAGAAAATTATTATGTAATTCTCTAAGAATATTCTTTCCCTCTTATATATATAGACATGGTCATGCATTTCCCCATGGCCATGAGTAATTAATCTCTATATGATTATAATTATAATTATTATATTATTAATATTAATAATCCAACGATATCGATTATAAATTAAATTTCATATATCATAAGTTAAGTTATATTCTCATTTTAATTACTAAAGTCTCATTTAGCATTGCGTTTGAAAAAAATATTTTCCAACAAAAAATTTTATATTTTTTTAAAAACTGTTTTTTAAAATTACTTTTAACCAGAAATAGGTAAATTAATATTTTTTCTAGAAACAGATTTCAAAAAACAGATTATAAAAAATAATAAAAATTAATCAATAAAATAAAAAAAAAATCTGAAAGTATTTTTTTAATCTCCTAACAGCAATCTCAAACACGTCTTATGTAGATTGATATTCTTTTCAACTTCTATAATATCGTGAGAAAATAAGAGTTTCGAATTTGAATCTTCACAAATTCAATATAATGAGAATTATATTAAAAAAAAAGAACTATTTGTTGTATAGTTTATAATATTTTTCCAATGTGATTTGGTACCTCACAAATTAAAAAAAAATCATTTTATTTGACATCAAATACAAACAAATAGTGAAAACCATAAATAAATTAAAGGAGTTTAGTTGGGGATTTTGGACTTTGGAGTGGAAAAGACGGGATGCCATTTTCCATGAAATGGAAAATTAGCTCTCAACTAATAATGAAGTAAATTAATAAATATTATATTAAACATGAAATCAACTGTAGAAAAAATAAATTAATTGAGAGCTAACTAATAATCTACCAAAATGGTGATCAAAGTCAGATATGAAAATGATGTTCAAGAAAAAATAATAGAGAAAGGCCAATAATAATTATCCTTTTTTGCTAATATAACAAAGCATAAAGAATCATTTTCATATCTCTTTAGTTTAGACTTTTGACCAAAGATCATTATCAACATTAACCAACCAATTAAGAGCTAGCCAGTAGGTAATTTTATAATATGTCATGAACTCATGATTTATTTTTCTATATATATATATAGTTATTATCATTACTTTTTTATTATTCAAAATAATTAATATATTTTAAAAGTATAGACTATGTATATAACTATTAGTAAATTTTTAAAAAATTAATTTTTTTTAAATATGAAAATTTATATATAAATTGCATACTGAAACATAATCTAACAGTAAGTATGTATTTTCTTAAACTATTGATTCAGAATTGATTTTCTCTCCTAATGTTCAAAAAAAAAAAATTGTATATGCACAATAGAGTTTATCTGTATTTTTTTTTATAAATTTCTCTTATAATTATTTCAACTCTTAATTAAAATCTCTTGATGGAAATTTTATGTTTTCATTTCTTAAAATGATGGTAAATATTTATATAATTGCTAGTGAAATAAAAATATTTTGATGACGACAATTTATTTTTTTTTTCAATTATAAATAATTTTTAAGCGTGATTAGAAACTTGTTATGTATAAAATATTTTTTAACAAATAGGTTTGTATTTCTTCAATTATTTATCGGATGGCTTTACATTACTAAAACTTTATAAATTAATGTCAGTGTTTGACATTTTAACAGGATATCGGTACTCATCTTATTACAATCTTCTTATATTTTTTGTAAATATAATTATTTTTTTTTTTAATTTTTTTTAGTTGCGAAAAAATTTTTAAATTTTACAAAAATATAACTTTTTTTGATGCAAAATAATTTCTTAAATTAACCAAAAATAATAATTTCGTAATTACGAAAAAAAAATCTTTTAAAAAAATTACAATTTTCTTATATTTTTTACAACTTAAATTATATTTTTGTAAAGCTTATAGAAAATAAAATATTATACTTTATTTTAAAACAAAATAACTTAAAAATTTATCATATAAGCTAGCTTATAATCTAGAAGATGTATGCATAAAAATTATATATAAAATTAAAAAATTGGTGTAATTAATTTCATGAAAAATTTGTGATGTAATTAATTTTCTTATTTCTTTAAGTTTCCAATCTTTTGCATTACAAAAATCATTATTAATTTAATGAAAATTGTTAAAAGAGAGAATTATCTCTATTTGCGTAAATAAAAAAATAATATATCAAGAAAAATAAATACTAGCCTCTTAAAATAATATATGTATCACCCTTGAATTTTGAATAGACTTATTAGTATTGGACTTGAAAACAATGATAAAATAATTAATGATAAAAATTATTTTTATTTTCCGATTAATTTTTGTCCCCAGATAAAATTTATTTCATCCTGGATAACTTGGTTTGGAGGGGGCTAACCTTAATAATGTAAATAGTAATTAAAGTTCCAGTTGCAAAGGAAGTGTCAAATTCATTATACATAACAATGGATTTTCACGGGAAAAAAGCAACCTAGTCTTCAGTCAAAGCTGCCGCCTGTTATATCTACGCTCCTCCCACGTCCAGAAGCACTTCATTTAATTCAAATTGACAAGACGATAGCACCACACACACACGCGCACAGGCACGAATAAATTGTAAAACTTTTATAAATTAATAACTTCATATTCATATAATTTTATTAAAATTATTAATTTATTATAAATAAAATGGAGAAGAACATGAACAAAAAATATAGAGAAGATAATAGTTTTTCTAGTTGTTCCATTCAATAGTATTAAATCATTTATATAGAGTACAGAAAAGAAAGAAATATGAAACTTTTCCAATAAGGAAAATACAAGAAATAGGAAGTTTTTCCAATAAGAAAAATACAATCAATACTAATATGGAACATAAAATATTCATGTATATGGAAAGATATCAATCAAATCTTATAATATATCATAACACTCTCTCTTGATGTCTTTTACAAAGAATATGTCTCGTTAAAACCTTACTAAGGAAAAACCTTACTAAGGAAAAACCCTATGGGAAAAAAATCTTAGTGAAGGAAAAAGAGTACATTATTCTTGTAGGGATTTGCGCCATAACACTACCTCGTTAAAAATCTTGCCAGGAAAATCCAATGGGACAAAACCTAAGCTAAGGAAAAAAGAGTACAGTGCATTAAAATATCCCCCTCATGAAAATATGATTTCTATCAAATATCTCTTAGCTGACGCATGCTAATTTTGTTAACTAACTTTTCAAATGTGATTGTAAGGAGTGCCTTTGTAAACAAATATGCCAAGTTGTCAAATCGTATACTTAATGATGTTTAAATAATATCCACATATAATAATTTATTTATAATACTCCCTTAGGATATTACTTGCACTATGAATATAACTCATTAAAAACCTTATTAGAAAATCCAGTGGGAAAAAACATATCTAAGGAAAATAGTATATTTCATACACTATTTTTTCATTGCACAGATTGCCTCGTTAAAACCTTTGTCCAAGAAAACCCTGTGGGATAAAAACTTGACTAAGGAAAAAGAGTACAATCATATACTAATTCGCTCTCCCTGATGATGACAGATTTCAACACGGTGTATACTAATTGATAAAATGATGCCGTTTAAATACCACATTAAGTAAAAACTTAGTACATAAGCCTATTAAATTGTCACTCAAGCGAATTTGGTGGATATCTCTTCTGGACCTTATGTATATACAAGAATTTGGGTGAAGTTTATGTCTACTTCGTTACCCTTAATATAACCACCTTTAATTTGTGCAATACAAATTGTATTATTCTCAAAATACAATGGGAGTATCTTTTAGTAAGGTACTTCAAGATCATAAAAATCTTTATAAAATTACAGTACCATTATAAGTGAATACATAGCCAGTCTAAAATCTACCATCATAGAGACTGAGCAAATAACCAATATTCGCATGCAGACCAATTTCAAATATGAATTATAATATTAATAGTATATTGAAGATAACTTTTTACACCATTTTAATATCTCTTTGTAGGTGCAAAGCTATACGTAGCTATTTTTCTTGCAAATGCAATATCAGGCCTGATGCAATTTGCAAGACACAAGAGTGCCCTATAGCACTTATATATGGTACTTCAAGACCAAATAGCTCTTTATTATCTTTTTTAGGTCTAAAAGGGTCTCTCTTCACTTCTAATGAGCGGACCACCTATTGGTGTGCTTGAGGGAGAAGATTTATCCATGCAAAAATTGCTTAAATATCTTTTCCACATAAGTATACCAGTGTATTAGGACTCCTTAATAATCGGTCTGCAGGCTGATACAAAATTTTATTTTCTTTAAATTTTTTATCTCAAACTCACTTTTCAAACAGGTACATACTTATTTGAGTTCATTAAGAGTCATTGATATTTAAATCAACTTATACTGCAATAATAACATATACCATTCTATGGTCTTTTATAAATACAAATGGACATAGTGTATTATTCACATATCTTTCTTTCAATAAGAATTTACTCAAACAATCATACCACATGTCCATATTGCTTTAATCCATACATAGATTTTTGCAATTTAATGAAATATATGTCATATGTTTAATGTGTACTCATTTATAATATACTTAGTCCTTCTAGGACTTTTATTACTTTCATAAGGCGTACAATAAGTCTTTCATTAGCTGCCATATTAATTAAGTATTGGAACATAATTATTTCCATAATAAGAGAATTATTTTTCTCATAATCAATGATAGAACGAGTCTAGCTCTACTTTAATTGCCTCATTCCATGATGATCAATCATGTTTATGCTAATATTCAGTTATACTTATAGATTATGGATCCATATTTTCTCTTGTAATAGCAAAACCTAGTGTTGAGGCAAATTCATCATCGACGATAATTAAATTTCTATCAACTCTTTCTTATATCACAAAATAATTGAGATCTCATAGTTTTCATTTATATGATCATCAACTCCAGAAGCCTATCTGGAGGATCTAATTGTTCCGTTGTCTCAGTTTGTGTCTCATAATTAGCTATAGTTTTTTGACTGAGATCTTCCTCTTCAGGAGGTTTCTCTTCAGGAGATTTTATAAGTGGTGCTGCTTTTCTTTTCTGCTGATTTTTGTCTTTAGTTCCAATTTACTATCCACGCTTCTGGCGTGTAGTGAGATTGATTGATTTTCTATTTGCAATTGGAATCACAACCCTTGCTAGGGTATTAGTAGCTGTAATATGAGACTTTGTCACTCTTTTAGCATCTATAAATGCATTTGGCATTTAAGTTGCAATTTGTTGCAACTGTATTATTTTGTGAACTTTTGGTTCACTCTAACTTGTACATGGACCAAAATTATTTAAAGGGTTTTCCTTCTAATAAATTTCTCGACATTCTTTAGCATTGTAGGTACTTTTCCTCCCTCTAATGTAGAAAAATATGCCTCATCAAAATAAATTCATAGTCTCTTTTGTGGATCTATTATCGCACATTGAGATAGATTTAATATATTCATGGCACAGAAAAAATTTATGACTCATGTCCTTATACAAGTTTCAAGGGAGAGTATACATGATGTACATAATGGCATTCATGCCAAATTTTTAATTGTTGAACTATAAGTTCAATGCTTGAACTACAGGTTCAACATATATTGTGCATGTATATTAGGGATAAAACAGTAATTAAATAACTCATTATAATACATAACTTATAAAATCCTTGCAAATTATTCTTTCAAGGAGTTTACATAAAATCATCAATATTGAATTGAGTTGTGTCCTCTATATGGACGGTTCCTCTTTCAGAATCTCATGATCTACCAAATGATTTATAGTATTCACTTCAGAGAATACAGTTGTACTAGTGGGCATTATTTGATGATTTCTCGTTAGCAATTATTATTTCAGAATTCTCATTATCTACCAAATGATTTATAGTATTCACTTCAGGGAATACAGTTGTACTAGTGGGCATTATTTGATGATTTTTTATTAACAATTATTCTTTGCAACTACTAGAAAAATAATATTTGTAAATTTTCACTTTTTATACTGCTACTACAGGAGTACGTAACTTTATTACCGCACAATTTCAGCTGTGAAGTAATTTTAAACATGGTTGAATTATATTCTCAAATAGATTTTAAGTCTTATAGGTATAGATTTAACCAATCATATTGAGTTTATGGTAGTACAACATATTTCAAGTGATTATATCTATTTTTAAAACTCTTCTAGAAAATATAAAAATCATTAATAGTAAGATATTCAACCTTTAAATTCTCACTTAAATGAGGTTTAAGTAGATAATAGCTTTTACTTTTGCTAGCATTTAAATGCATTTCATTATCAACAACTCACGTCAAAAATTATTTTCATTGAATTTAAGAGCATATAAAAATTATCAACCAAACTTTAATTCACTATACTTCACTTTATTTAAATAACTTAATTTGCATATATTTAAAATATATCTAAATAGACCAATCAGAAAATAAATTAATATTAATTTTAACAAACATTAAATTCATAATTTATCATACCAAGGAAAGGTAAGCACTAATTATGCTTCTCTATACCAACATAAATCCAATAATGTATGCAATCCAGAAATAAATTCATCAATTCACAAATTAACAAAACCATATTACTTATATAATTTATATTAATCTCATCTCACATTTAAATTTCTAATTGTTTTCACATCTAATACAGATTGACATAAGTAAATTCAAAACATATATAACACACACAACTTTCTTGTAGGCTATTCAACTAACAAATATATATATATATATATATGTATGAGACATGTATTGTCCATAAAATAAATTTTATATTGAGATACTAAGACCGAAATATATGTAATAATATATATACTAGTAGAATCAATCTCAATTTAATGAATTAAGTAAGCCTATTAATATGAACGCAAGATCACCATTTTCCCATAAAGCAAGTCAATCAATCAATAAATGAATAATTTAGGGTCGGATTTTATGCCAAAAAAATTATAAGCCATGACTTTAAAACTTTGCATAAAATGTGTTGTTATAATTGATAACCAATTAAAAGTTGTAATTTGGTTGGTAAATCAAATAGACCATACCTATCATTCCAATACATATAAACAACAATGAAATACCCAAAACAGAAAAATCAAAGCAAAAGGGTTTACCTTAATATTATGGCCATATGCAGGTATTTTATTGATATCCAATTTATTCAATGCGTATAGTTTAAATCAAATTTATTAGTTATTTAGGAACATAAAATATCAATTTTTCAAGGATGTCTATTTTATTTATTTGATTACTCAAAGGAGTGACACTAGTATAAATAATTCTTACTCATGATGCCGAGGCCCATCAATTAACATTGTCTAATATAAAATCATAATAAAATCAGTTTTTTAAAGACTTGTAGACAATGCATTTAGTTCTTCATGAACATTTAATGATTCTTTAATGAATTTGTTTACTTTAATTAATTTTTCAAGAACTATATAGAATATCAGTTCTTCAGCAACTGTAGAGAATATCAGTTTTTTAAAAACTGTAGAAAATACCAATTCTTCAAGAACTATAGGGAATATCAATTTTTCAGGAACTGTAATTATTATTAGTTCTTCAGGAACTCATAACTTAGTTATTTATTTAATTAGTTCTTCAGGAATTATAAATAATACTAGTTCTTCAGGAACTAGAATTTAAAATATAATACTAATTCTCTAGAAACTCGTAGCTTAGTTATTTATTTAATTAGTTCTTTAGGAACTATAAATAATACTAGTTCTTCATGAACTAGTATTTAAAATATAATGCTAGTTCTTCAAAAACTAGAATTTAATTGATTAATCATTAAATAGTATATCAAATATTTATAAATCTAAAAAAACGATTTGAAATAAATGATTGTAAGAGATAAGGAAAAAAAATGATTTCTTCAAATTAATTAGCCCAATATATTCAAACGATTTCTTAAAAAAAAATGATTTAGTTTTTTTTCTTAAAAAAAAATATTTGATACATAAATATTAATAATAATAGTAATTAATTAGATAAAAATTGTTTACCATAAATCTTGAATTTTATTTTTTCAAATTTTTCGCCTTAGCTGGGTTGTAACAAACCACAAGCTATTCAAAATTATAAATAATATTGTAGAACGATTCGTGCTGATAATGTGTTATAAATAAAATGGAGAAGAACATGAACAAATAATATAGAGAAGAGAATAGTTTTTCTAGTTGTTCCATTCAATAGTATTAAACCATTTATATAGAGTACAGAAGAGAAAGAAATAGGAAGCTTTTCCAATAAGAAAAATACAAGAAATAGGAAGTTTTTTCAATAAGGAAAATACAATCAATACTAATATGGAAACTAAAATATTCATGTATATGGAAAGACATCAATCAAATCTTATAATATATCATAACATAATTTAACTTATTATTCCAAATAGCGACTCAAAAAAATTATTATTTAAAAAACATTATTAATTTATCGAATATTAATTTATAAAAATTTTATTGTATATACACTATAATATGGACATGATAACACGAGACAGTATCATATAAAACATAATATAATTAAATTAATATTTATTTTGCCTTATATTTGGTATAAAAAGGTAATTCAGAAATAAATTTGGAATAATTAGTATTTTATATTTATTGTGAGTAATTTGAAAATAAATTTTTTTATTAATTAAGTCTTAAGTGAGTCATTTATAAAATAAAAACACTGAAAAAATATATAAAATAAGATAAAATGTGATTTTTATTCGGTTATATCCTTGTATAAAAATACACTAAACACTAAATAAATTCAATTTATTTAGTTTTACAATACAAAATAAACGAATCATACATAATTAAATTTTTGGCCTTGCCACATTATAAACAATATAATCATGTGAAAAATGTGATTTTTTAAACATATATATATATATATATATATATATATATATATATATATATATATATATATATATATATATATATTCGTACAATTTATATATATATAGGCCATATATACATTAATTTTTTTGCTTTTTTAAAAAATGTTTTTTTTTAAATGTATATATATACATGCGTAGTGTATATATATATATGTATATGCGTGCGTAGTATATATACAGATATGTATGTGCGTGTGTGAGACATATATAATAATCATACATCGAAAGTCAAGTTTTCATATTTTATATTTCATATTATATTGAATTTATTTCTATAATTTGATTAAAAATAATTATTTATATACATCTAGATTAAGATATTCATAAATTTTTCTTATTTATATTTTATTTCAGCAATCGAATCTAGATGTATAAAATAGAGTAAATCCAGTTGCTAATTGAGTTAATTTTTTGATATTTCATTTGTACAGATTTATTAATTGATACATATATGACAAAATGAAATCTTATGGAAAGGATATCATCAAAAGAGACTAATGTGGAAATATACATTATTTTGATTGAATTAAATGATTGTCAAATTCAATTAATTAGTGATATTACATTTGCTCTCTTTGTGTATACACATATATTAATTTGGTATTGATATTGAAATATAACCACAATTAATATATACACGTAATTAATAATTGAGTATTGATATTAAATATAACTACAATTAATAATAATATATGCATATAATAATTTAGTATTGATATTGAAATACAACTACAATTAATAATGTCTTTTTTTTTTTTTTTGGTGTGTGTGTTACATGATGATCATGAATAGGATTAACGACTACAAAGAGTGTTTAATTTAGATATTAGAGATTAATTTATAACTATCGAATTTCAACATTTGGATAAAGTTCTTTTAGAATATATATATATATATATATATATGGTTAATAGAAATTTAATATAATAACGCTAACTAAAGTTAATTTATCACCTATCATTATTATTAATTATACACGATATTATCATGATATTATAATAATCTAATAACCGAGTGTTTATTTTATAGCGTTAGATATTATAATTTAAATATGGCTATCTTCTTAATTTTAATTTTTTTTAATATTTAAAAAAAATGAATAAAGTAAACATGAATATTAATTTTAAAAAATATATATTTTTTAAATAGCAAACAACCACTAATCTCATTTAAAATGCTTCTTATGATGATTTTGATAATTGTTGAAGAAAAAAACCAGAGGTGAAAGGGATTTAATTGTCCAGTCTACTCATGTAATATTCACAGTTCATACTAAAAAATAAAATAAGGGAAATATCTTATAAAAAAAACAAAAGGATAAAACTAAAATAATTTTCAGTCAATATATTATAATTGTTCAATACATCATCAATCCACCATCAACATTAATTATTAATTATTTTATTTTTAATTTTCTATTGAAATGAGTGAATTGAAAAAGCCAAAGCCCTAAGCGTATACCAACATGGACAATTTGCACCAGTGGACAATTTGCTTATGCCTCAAATCATTGACCCAAAAGCAATTAATTAATTAAGAAGAGTAATAAATAATTACACAAAATAAAAATAAATGTCCACTACTAAGACAAATTGCTCAGTCACGTCACAACAGGGCAATAGCTCAGCAAAGACAATTATTACTGAATTAAATAATTAATCAAAATTTAATTAATAAATTTAACAGATTTTTTTTTGTTATTCCAAATAGAGAATTTGAACATAAATTTATTATTTAAATTATATATATATATATATTTACCGTTAGATTATATATCATATTACAAAATATAACAGACTTAATTAACTCATAATTTGTCATTTCCTACATAATACTCATGATTAATTTTTTTTTTGTATGAAATCAGTGGTAAACTATTAAATAGTACACCTGAATATTTTTGCTAAGTAAACATGAATTTAGCACCCTCGATGATCTAATTTACTATCTAATATTATTAATAAAAGAATAAAAAAATATAATGAGAAACAAAAAATTCAAAATTGTAAGAATTTATAATTCTCTCAACCTTGAGCATCCAAGGCGAAATAGCTATTATAAAACTGAGGGGTTTGATATTCCATTTGAAATTATAAATAGTCAAAACATATGTGGAGAGTTTATCGGCCGCTAATTTCTCTTCACAAAAGATATATGAAACACAAAAAAGATTAAGATAGCATTCCTTTTTGAATATATTATTATTGAATATATTCATTCTATTTTTTTTAATAATATTAACATATTTATTAATTTAATATATAGATTAAATTGGATTTAATTACACGTTATACGTTGGTTCTATATATAGTAATTTCCTTTTCTAATATAATATCAAAGAAAAATCTTTTCTAATTTAAATATGATTGACTTACTAAGGATTAATTATACCATGACTGAGTTGATATCACTTTTAAATAATTCCACATTTATTATCATATTATAAAACAAGTTATTTTTTAAAATATTTCAGAAAAGTTAGAATCTTTATATATATATATGTGTATGATAAATACATTAACTTTTCTTGTGTATATATCCGTGTTGTTATTAGATTCATATTAGGTCAATCGATTAAATTGAGTGAATTAGGAATCAGATAAAAAATTGATCCGGTTTGATAATCTGGACATAAATTTATAAAAAATAATTGTTTTTTGATATTATCAAGCATCAAACTCTTAACACTATGCATGACAACAAGATGGAAAAGAGAGGGGAAGTTATTTTAAAGGGAGGGGAAGGGAAGGGAGAAAATTTCAACTTATTTTATTTGCCAAATTAAAATTTGATTAATACAGTGAATGGAAAAAAAATAATATTATTTTGTTTAGATGGAAGGGAATGAATGAGAATTATAATTGTAAAAAGATAAAAAAGCATAAAAAAATAATAAAGAGAATAAAAATAACACAAATAAGTTTTTAATAGAATAAAATATATTAGTCATGTTAAATTTTTGAAAATAATTTTCAAAAAATAAAAACTTAAGATCATTATTAATAATTTTGAAATAGAATTAGATATATTAAAATGAATTCATTAAAAAAATAAAAGACAAGTTAATTGTATCCACATTAGAAGTAACTTTAGAAAAGCAATAGAAATTTCAACTAATATTATTAAAATATTTAAACATAAAAAATCATTTAAAATCCAACCAACAAAAATATATGTAAGGTAATATTAACATAAAAGATATATAATGATTTATTTAGAATACGGTTAAATTGATAAGAATAAAAAAATTTATACAAAAAAATTATAATATTTCACTAAAAATTGAAATTTTTCCTCTCCCTTTCTCTTTTTTAAAAAAAATAAATAATAAATAAAATAATTATTAATTTTCCTCTTATTCCTTTTCCTTTCTTTTAAATTCACCACTACCCATATACAGTGTTAATATCAAAGAAGAGAGGCCTAATTTCAAATCATTTGAGCTAAATGTTTATTAATACTAATTTCCTCCTTTATAATATTATATTATATCTATATAAATAAAAAATTAATAATAGCAATTATCTCATAAAATATTTATTACTGATCCTCTGCCACCAGCGATTTGGGGGCCGGGTCAGATTTCAAAACTATGGTACATACAAAATGAAACTCTTATCTCAAACTCCTTAATTGTTGGGTGAGTCAGCCATAGATATCACATCCCATGCACCTCTGTATATCTCTCTCCAAAGACTTGCTCTTCTTAGAGTCTGTTTTTTCTTATAACAGATTCTCTTTTGTTCCCTTAATTCCTGTCCTCTTCTTTATAATACATATTTAACGACTCTCTCTCTCTTCCCCTCTCCTTCTATATATAAATCTTCTCTAACCCAATTCTCTGAGATCCAAATTTCATGGCAAGAGAGATAGAAAATATCAGATACGATGAGGTTGGCTTTTTTTTTTTATTAATAAATATTGGAGATTGATTAATCAATTTACATTTAACTTTAATTTGATTTTACAGGAGTTCATATTGAATTCCAGACAATTGAAGCTATTTACATGTCAATGGATTCCTATAAATCAAGAACGAAAAGCTTTGATCTTTATCTGCCATGGTTATGCCATGGAATGCAGTATCACCATGGAAAGTTAGTATTCTATATATAATTGAACATCATAAATTTAAATTATTTTATTTTTGAAAATAATTTCATACTAATTAATGGGTTTTTGTAGGCACAGCAATCCGTCTAGCAAAAGAAGGTTTTGCAGTTTATGGCATGGATTATGAAGGGCATGGAAAATCATCTGGATTAGCTGGTTTTGTTGAGAATATGGATAATATTATTGATGATGTTACTAATCATTATAGATCCATATGTGGTAAGTTTCTTCAATAATCTCTTCGAAAATTTATAAAATTTTCTTTTGGTGTTAGTCAGGTTCCAACTGAATTCAAACTCGATGCTGATTAATTCATAAATTGTCTATTTGCTTCTATAGAGAAAGAAGAGAATAAAGGGAAGATGAGATATTTGTTAGGAGAGTCAATGGGAGGAGCAGTGACTCTTCTTTTACACAGAAAGAAGCCTGATTTTTGGGATGGTGCAGTCTTGGTGGCACCCATGTGTAAGGTTTGTTTTTGGCCTTTTTTTTTTTTTTATTATTTGGGACTTTTCCGTTTTAGATTAAAATTCCTATTCTGTACTCATCGGTTGACCCGATTCTAATAACGAGCGGTATTTAAAACTATTCTTTCCATTTTTGCTTTTGGATTTTTTTTTCGATTTCTGTCAAACGCACGCTCTTTCACTTGTGGGGCTTTTATCTTGCATTCATTTGGATCGCAAGTTTAGCTGACCTTTTGGAATTTCTCTGGGTCTCCCTACAATGATGATCTTTTATTGTACCTACCCTACTTGTTCTTTTTCTTTCTTTCTTTATATATATATATATATATATAATCTAAAACATACTTTTATATATATACAATATTTTTAAAATCGAATCAGACAGTAAATCGATATTCTTATTAGTTTATAGTTTAATCAATCCGATTTAATAGTCTGATTATTATTTTTTTATTTTTATATCAAATTTAATTTTTACACTTTTGAATCAGATTAATGACCAATTTTTAATTTAATCAGTTCAACCAATTAATCTGTTTTAATTTTAATTATACTGTATATATATGTGTGCAAGAGAGTGCAATATAAATAATAATTCAGAGTCTTTTTTGCCAGTTTATCTCTCTCTCTCTCAAAAAAAAAAAAGGCCAAAAAGATTTTTTTTTTTAAAAAAAGAATAATATTTAAGCAAATAATGGCAAGAGTGTGTGCATAATATGTATATTTTATTTTAATTGTTTTTAAAAAAATTAAAAATTGAAAGCAGCTAATTTTTAAAAAATAAAAATAAAAATCTTGCCCGGTATTTTACTATTAAAATCCCCTTTAGTTTGTAAATTTGTTTGAATTTTCAACCTTTGTGGCAGGTTAAAAGAAATTAAAAAATAAAAATGATATTCTTGCAAATTGTCAAATATTTAACATAAACTAAGACGGTCTTTCCACATGATATATTTTATTATTATTATGTGATATGATAGAATGTTAACATATATTAATTTTCATGTATTATATTAAATCCATCTTTTAATCTACCAATTAACAAATGCTAAAGAAAATTAAAAGTACTTTTTTAAATAATATATCCGTACAATTTATTTATTTTTGGTATACCACAAATTCTTGAAAAAAAGAAATTTGTATCTGAATATCTGAATTTATAATCTCTATACTATGAGACAGACATTCGATTACTAAATTAATTCAATAATTATTTCTTAATTATTTTATGTTATTTATGTATAGCTTGCAGATGATATGAAGCCACATCCAATGGTAATCAATGTTCTTGCAAAGCTAACTAATGTTATACCAACTTGGAGAATAATCCCTTCTAAGGATATTATTGATGTTGCATTTAAAGAACCTGAAGTTAGAAAACAGGTATATAGCAGTATATAAAATTTAGTTTCTTTATCATCCCTAAATTTATGTTCCTAGCCAATCACATCCTGGTTTTGGTTAATTATGCATAATAATGCAGTTTATAAGTACTATAGTGTAATATTGATTTTAAGTTAATTACAGATTAGAGCAAACCCATATTGCTACAAAGGTAGACCTCGCTTGAAAACTGGCTATGAACTTTTCAGAACTACAATGGATCTTGAGCAAAGGCTCCATGAGGTTTGTATTGCTATTTTTTACAACTTATTTCTTCATCTATAAAGAATGAAATCTCTATATAACTTTTTTATTGTATAAGACATATATTCAATTACTAAACTATTATCCCGATAAATAAATTTTCATAAATTTGCATTCGGAATATTGAAAAAAAAAATGTCAAATAAGATTTGTTTGTGGGTTGATCCGGATTTGAAAATTGTTAAAAATATTCAACTTTTCGACCCATAATTTTCTTCACCAATTGAAATCTGCAACCTAACTCACGAACATATCTATATCAAAATTAGTTTAATTTTTTACATTAAGAGAGTGAAAACAGTTAAATCTAACAAAAAAGTCTAAATTATTTTGTGAATGATGAAAACCCAAATATTATATTAAGCTTTAATTTCTTCAGTTTTCTTTCAATGCAAGATCACTCTTAATGGTATGACTTTTCCTTCATTTTTATTAATGTAGTGATATTTTTAGGTAAAGGAAAAGTAAACCATAACAAACAATCTATATTTGTTAGGTCCGACTATTAATTAACTAGCTAACCAAGATATATTATTGTATGTTTGATTTGATTTAAATAGGTATCATTGCCATTTCTGGTTCTTCATGGTGAAGAAGACAAAGTGACTTCTAGCACTTGTAGCAAACAACTTCATGAAGTAGCTTCAAGCGCAGACAAGACAATTAAGCTATATCCAGGAATGTGGCATGGCCTTCTTTACGGGGAGCCATTGGAAAATATTGAAATTGTTTTTAAAGACATTATTGCATGGTTAGAGGAGAGAGCTAATCTTGGAAATACAAGGTTGGAGAGGGAGCTGAAACAAAGAAATGATGAATTCAAGTGAATTAAAGAGAGACAACAGCAAGAAACTTGGTAAACATAATCAGTAGGCAATCAAGGCAAAAAAAAAAAAAAAAAAAAGATGCTTCTAATTCTTGCTTGAAATAGCTTAGTAAGTTGTTATTCTTTGCATGTTTGGCCAATATGTATGGAGTTTTATGGGTAGAGCTCATGTCAATGTGAGAAAACTGGAAGATGATTCTGTTCTACTTAATAATTTCGTAATTAAATTACTTTTTTTTTTTTTATTAATTGGAAGTTAAATCATTGATTATAATATAGGAGAAATTCTTAGGTAGACTTACCAATTGATTTATCTTAATTTTTTTTTTTGAGATAATTAGAAAGAATTTATATCAAGGTCAAGATTACTGTAAATTGCAGTTTGGTTGCAGTCAAACCAGCATATTTGTAAGCACATCCGAAACCATATCTAGTGAGAAATCTCTGCTGGATCAGCCATACATTGAACCAGTAACACATGACATAACATAAGAACTCCGCTACTTTAAGGATATCAAGAAATTACAGAAGGATTACTCAGTAAATTATTGGAAACAAGAGAGTTTAGACAACAAATAGCTCAACTATCTATCCTCCATCGTTGTACGATCTATTCAAATTTTTGTGTTGCAAGTTTTACAGATACCTGTAAAAGCAACAAAGCTAATACATTTCATTCACAAATGACAATTCATCTACAGAACACATGATATTTGTAAGCACATCCGAAACCATATCTAGTGAGAAATCTCTGCTGGATCAGCCATACATTGAACCAGTAACACATGATATAACATAAGAACTCCGCTACTTTAAGGATATCAAGAAATTACAGAAGGATTACTCAGTAAATTATTGGAAACAAGAGAGTTTAGACAACAAATAGCTCAACTATCTATCCTCCATCATTGTACGATCTATTCAAATTTTTGTGTTGCAAGTTTTACAGATACCTGTAAAAGCAACAAAGCTAATACATTTCATTCACAAATGACAATTCATCTACAGAACGGCCAGCCTCAAGTTTCTGATATCGCCTCATGTTTTTTCTCAACTGAAAAAAACTGTCCAGGTAGCCTCTTTTTTTCACTGATAAAATACAAAAGCTGGTCCCTGCATTAAGGTCTGTCATCGTCTAATTATCACATCTGAATTTCTTAGACAATCCCAAGTGCATTCACCTTTGTGTAACTAAGGCTGACTGATTCCTTTCCAAAAAACTCCAGTATCGAAACACCTGCACACATAAGACCTTTTCCATGAACATTTATGAAATCTAAATTCATAAACATGGTCTTTCAAAGCTATTAGTGCACGGAGACAACAGAAAATACATGTGTGCTCATACAATCACATCATCATAAATTCATAATAATAAGTTTATGTTCCAGTCGTTCAATTTTAAACCGCTGTGCAGAACCAAAATATAACATACTCAAAGTCGAACAAAAAGGCACCTTCAAGAATATTCTTCCTCAAATGATCTTATTTCGAACTTCTTCAAGTTTCTTCAGTATCTCCCCAGGTGTTCTATCCAATTCATCAGCAATTTTTCTCTGTGCATCAAGAGGCAGAGTTGGGAACTGCTCACAAAGATCCCCGTCAATCACATCCTGCAAAATGATTGATAGTATAGATTAGCACTGCTATGTAACGAATCAAGAGAAATACATGAATATAGAACCGCAGAAAATAGTCTTCTTTGTAAAGAATCACTGTAATAATTAAGAACCATGTCAAATGGTTGTAGTTTTTGAAAGGAAATCATCGTTTTAATAGCATTTCAAATTCATTTTCTGCTAGTACAATTAAACAAATGGGACCGTGTGCAATGACTTACCTTAACAGGAAAATAAGCAGATCTATATGCCATATGGTCTCTTCCACACAAAGGGGGATGATCCTGTCTCAAATGCATCTCCAAGTGTGAAAAGAAGTCAACATCATCTCTAGAGGTGAATGGAAGCAGTGCCCCCAAGCTCCCCATCACAGTTCCATATATGATGCACTCTCCACCACCTGGAATTAGTGATGCTTTCTGCAGGCTAGTAACCACATCACCTACATGAAACTGTACTATCTCCTCTACCTTGTTTGGAGCTCCATTAAGCTTGCCCTGTTCCCACTTTATCTTTCCACCAGTTGGATCTTCCTCTATCTCATCAGAAACATCCTGTGGCAATCGCACAAAGTAGACATTCCCAAACTTGTCTGCTCCTGCCATAGTATCAAAATCTATGTGGTACGAAGCAGTTAGCCATCTTGGAACAGAATCATCAGCGAATATATAGAGCTGATTCTCATCCCGCCGATACTTGCAGAAATGGAATGACTGCAAATACGTCAGAAGAAATGTGGTCAGTGAAACTACAGGGAAAGAAAGAAATAAAAGCATGCAAACGTATAAAACAATGAACAAATATGTAAAAGAAATTATGAAATGTCTGGATTTGATTATTTAGAGAACACACCTCTTGAATATCACCCACATAGATCCTATCGCGATAGGTGTGAAGAGTGATGATAGTGTTGGGAAAAAGCTTATTCTCACATTTCCTAAGCAACCTCTTCTTCCCCAAGTCATATAGTCTGAGCACAGATCCTATTCCTGCAAGCAGTCTTCCCTGAAACTGGCATAAAGCAAGTGGTACGCCTTCCACTTGTGTCTTGTGCAAAAGTTCCAGGGTTCTCCCATCATCTACAAACTTATAAATGTGAATGAAACCAGCAACTAGACTTCTTCTGGGCATAAACTGAAGTCCCTTGGCAGTACCAACAGCTAAAAGAGTTCCATGCTCCTTGTCATGGAAATTTACAGTGCACACACTAAATGCAGCTTCATTGTCCTGAAGCTCCAGCAAACAAGTTGTGGTTGCTGTCCTTGGGTCAAGAACTCTGATGCAAGAAACCCACTTTTCTGATTCCGCCTTTGGATAACCATACTGCTCATCAGAGAGAGGATCATCTTTATCTTCTTCATCACCACCATTCTCCATCTGCTCAGCAATTGCAGTTCCATTTTCCCCCATCCCAGCAGCCTCAAAGCACTCCTTTTTTGCAGTTTCACGTTCCTCTGCTGTATACGCTCCTTGATCACTCTCAACAATAACCAAAAGTTTCTTCTTAGGTTGAAGCACAAACTTTCTTGGAGTGTACCTCAAAGGTATTGCAGTTTCATTAAATGTTTCTCCCAATCTTTCAATAGTAAAAATCCTCAATGCATCACCAGCTACAGAAACCACACCTTCCGCACACTGATCAGATGAGAATGAAGCAGCAAATTCAAGAGTCTCATAGGAAAGCGGTGTTAAAAGGAAATGCCCTTGGTGAATATAACCAAGCCAAGGCCGACTTGATAAGCACAACATTGCACGCCGGCCTCTCACAATAATGGAGAAGAGTTTTGGTGCCCTCAACCCCAAGAACCGAGAACGAGAGTCAGAAAGCTGGCCTGTCACCATGTCCACCATTGTCCTGAATAGAACCCCAGACTGCAAACCGGCATTAAGGAAAAGACTAGCAGGGTGATCAGCACCATCCTCTCCACCTATTGATGCCTGAACCTCAAGAAAGAGGAGAGATTCTGGAGGCGATGAAACACTTTGAACACTCAGAATCTGCATACAGTCATCAGGATCCAAAGATAAGATACGGACAGTGTTGTCATATGAACCGACTGCAAGAAATCGTGACCTTTGTCTTCCTTCTGGAACCGGGGCAATGTCCAAACAGGCAACGTCTCCAGACATCTCATGCTTCTCCACCTCCATTAGCTGACCAGTAATATCAACCTCAAAATAGATAAGCTCCCCTCCGCTTAAAGCAATAACCACTTGAAGTCTATTAGAGCCAACCTTCACAATTGTTCTCTTTCCTGGGGTTCTCCATTCATTTATACGCCCATCTTCCCTTATATGCCTGATACCATTTGGGTGAACTTGCATCAAAGAATCATCACCAATCAAAGAAACAGCAAGGGAAGGAGTAGTATCAAGAAACCCACTGTCACTGACTTCTTCAACTGTCTCTCCAATTGAAAGCACGAGAGTTGCATTGTTGAAAGACACAACGATATATGCATCAAACTCATCATTAACATTCTTTTTAACAGTCCAAACTGCACTTGGTACACCAGGAAGCTGCGAAACAGCCATCTCACTTATAGCCAAACCTGGCCTCAGTATCCTCAATGATGACCGGGGACCACGTCCACAAAGTGAAAATATTTGAGGTGTTTCTTCATCAAAAAGATTAGCAACCTTCATATCCATAATAGGCATCAAACTCTCAACCTGGTCAATCCTAACAAGATTCTTCAACCCTCTTGGCTGGAAAAAAACAGGCTGGAAACCCTCCTCAGTTTCCATTAAAGTAGCTGATGAGGCCTCCACATCAGCTTCATCCCCGATTGCCTGAAACTGATACAACGCATGATTCCCAAACTCTGATGCAGCAAACAAAAAACCCGATTTTAACACACACATTGAGGCAGTAACGGGAATTGTATCAAAATACTTGATCTTCAACTCCTTAACCTTGTCATTATCATGATCCAATGTAACCTTAAAAATATCACCATATTCTGTCTGCAACAGAAAGAAAAACATGGTCTTCTGCCTATGAGTAGCTGCAGAAACTATCAAAACCCCTCGTTCTGCAGGTAAATCTGCACGCCTTGGAATCACAGCTCTCACATCCGGGTGCCCTTCATTCTTATAAATGACAAAATTCTCCGCACAAACTAAAACTCCACTAGGTCCATCACCACCTCCAGGCACAGTAACAAGCATATTAGCCCCATTGTCAACCTGCTCAGACCACTTCCTAGACACATGATTAAGCCCTAAATCCAGCTCATAAAACGTCAAATGTTTCTGCGCCTCACTGGCAGCCTGCCCAGTTGAATCCTGGTCTGCCTCTGAATAATCCAACTCAATAGCAGCAAATATTGGGTTATCAAACCCACAATCAACACCACAAATAGAATACACTATTGTGTGAGACTTATGTGCTTCTAAAGGTGAGGATATCGTCAACCTAGCAGCAGTATCCCTATTCAAAACATAAACTAACTTCTGCTTCTCACAGGCACCAATCATTACAGCTCTTCCTTTCGGATCAATGGCCAAGTATTGACCAGGAACAATCCGGCGACACCCAGATTTCCCAAAAGTTTCCTGGTGTATTTTATCGAAAACATTTCTCTCCTTATTATATTCTAAAATTACAATTCTTCCGGAATCAGACCCAACAACTATATAGTCCTTTTGAGATCCAGTCAGTCTAAACTGAGCTAGAGAGCGAACAGCACCGAAGATTTCAACAGAGAGAAGGGTCTGAAGCTTACCATTCTCGTCAGGACGGAGGAGATCGAGGACTTTGCCACGAGCTACGACGATTTCTTGAGTTTTGCCACCAGAGAAACTGCCGTTGATGGCGGAGACGATGCCTGTAGCTCGTTGCAGCGTGAGGCTGTAAAGGTACATGGTTAAGAGTTAGGGTTTTCAACAGAAAGAGAATGAGATGTGTGATAACGGATAATTAAGGTTTTTGAGAGGGAAGGAATTTGAAAGGATTAGGCATTAGGGTTTCATCAGAGATTTAAGAAGAGAGAGTACCGATTAGGGATTTTTTTTTTCCGCGTCCTAATTCGTTAATTAATCTCATTTTTCTTTTTCTTTTTCTTTTTAATTTTTTAAAAAAATGTAAGTTAAAATGACGTGGTATAAAAGAATTTCGGTCGATTTTTGTTTTTAATTTTTTTCAGTTTGAACCGATTTTTTTGGGTTCAATTATTATCCAATTTTTTATAATTTAAAAATTAGATAAATAGCCGATTTTCGGTTTAACCGCCCTATTTTAACAACACCGGTCCTATGCTATGCTATGGGCCAAAAAAAAATCCATTTCTCTTTTTTGGGCTTCAGTTCCTTCCTAAATGTACAAAAAAGCTCTCTAACTGTTACAAAATTTTCAATTAAATCCTTTTGATATTTGTGTAGCTATTTAACCGTTTTTCTTTGCATTTCAAACCATTTCAACCCAAAAGCACCGGAGGCAGCAACTTTGTTACTTCCCTTTACCCACCAAAACACAACATTCCCTAAAATTGGATTCTCTTGCACAGACACATAGCACTCTTATGTTCGGTGGTTGTAAAGGTATAAGCAGCGGCAGCAACATATTAAAGGTCATTGGCAGGATTGTTACTCATGTTGGTGTCACCAGTCTTCGAGAAGCCATGTTGGTGTATATCATGGACAGAATATATGAGACTTCAAAAAAGAAAATTTGAAAAAAAAATTGGTTGTAGAATTTGAGTTGATTTTATTGAACATCAAAGCAGCATATATATAACAAAAATGACAATTGAAAATGCAAAAGAATCTTCTACAAATCTTTCATATCAAAACAACCTAAAAAACTAACACAAAAATTTTCAAAGATTTTATTTCTAACTAATATTTGACTTATTCGAACTTATGCATATGAGCAGCTCCAAATGTCTTAACATTTAATAAAACCATTTTATCTTCTTCTTCTTCTAACACTAACCATACTTCACCTACTGCTCTTTTTAGGTCAATCCATAAGCTCAGTTCCTCTAATAATATTTTGAGTTCATTTTCTGCTCCCAAATTTCCTTTTTCTACTTAAGCTACTCTAATATCTCTTAATTCTAAAGAACCCAATGCTAATTGTTGGCCTAATTTTAGTCCTTCTGGTTCTTGTTGTGGAGTGTGAGTGGTTGTCTATGACTAAAAGTGAAGAGAAGATTCTAATTGGTGATGATTTTGTTTTTGGCCTTGTTCCTCTTGTCACGCTTACTCTATCAAATAAAATACTACAATAAAAAATAAGATAAACTACTATTTAATTCATCATATTTGACCTAATTAATTAATTATTTAGTTTATACTTTTTAAGAAACTAACTCGTTAGTCTTTGGAATTTTAATTCCATTATAGGATTACTCATTCTATCTATCTTTTTCATATTTTTCCATTAGTTAATTTAAATATTTTTTTTTCAATATATAATAATATTTTTATGCCCAACATAACCTTATCAATAGTCACCACCACTATCTTGTTTCCAACCAATTTCAAAATGGCCAGGTTCAATTAGTTCACACCAAAGATGACAATTTCCTAAGTCACCATTATACCCAACTCTTCTCTCTCCTTAATAAAGGACAATCATTACCATCTCCACTGATGTTAACAGCCGTCTTTTTTTTAATTTTTAGTTTAAGCCACTAGATAAAAAGTCTTTGATGGAGTATATAAAGGCAAATTCTATTTTGTCAAATTAGAATTGCAACATTGAAGATTAGAGACATTGGAGTAGTAGGCATTTTGGTTTCTTTATTTCCCCTTTTTTTCTTAGTTTTTAAAGGGACCATCCTCGATTCTGGCTAAAGTGAGCAGTTGTCGGTTTTGTTTCGTCAATTTTCAATTTTCTTTTTTTTTTTTTAAATTTTCCTCAATTTTAGTTTTTTTAGCAAACAAAGGTAAAGAAGGAAAATTTATATTTGATTTTAGCTACAATTTTAATATGATATATATTTTATTCCTGATTATATTAACCTGAATTTGAATATGACCTGAAATTTTCTCCCTTTCTTTCTATGATTGACTGTGTCTGTGTACATATGTGTGTGAGTGAGAGAGAGTCAAAGCAAGGGTGCGCTCGTACTCAAGTTGGTCTTGCACCAATGGCATCGTGGCAGGCTGCTCCACCACTTTTCTTTGCTGTGATTTAGATTCATTAAAGATTGATGGGTTTCTAGTTTAAATTTAAATGATCTGTTTTTTTTTTTTAATTTATGAATTTTTGGTTGGTATTGTTGGTAAATTAAAACTAAAATGAAGGTTATTTTAATCTTTTCATATGAAATTAATGTAAAAATTGGACGAAAAAACTTAAATATTGATGAAATTAAAATATATGGACTGACGAGTTAATTTCTCAAAAAAAAAAGACTAATTAATTAACTAGTTCAAACTTGAGAAACTAAATAGTAATTTGCCTTTAAACATAAAGTGTGATTATCTAAATTCTAAGTTTACACATTATGAATAGTACTTTTATAATGAGAATGATGGAGCAGTGGCCATGGACAACCATGGCAAGACTCAAATTTGTGATTTCAGTGATAAGAGTTGAGAAACAAGAAGATAATAGAACGAGATGGAAAATTTGCATCAAATGAGAGACAAGTTGAAAAATGGTACAAATGATTTAGCTCCGCAATGGATTTTATTTATTTATTTATATTTATTTATTTTAAAAATAAATATATTTGTGCCACCTGACTATAAGCAGCGGAGTTCCTGTCTCCGTTGCTTCTGGGCTGAAATGGTCCAAAATGCGAAGAAAATGATTAAATGGCTCCACAAGAGGTCAAAAGGGATTGTTTAAAAATTTTTTAACAGATGGAGGGTTTTTTTGGTACTTTTGCTCATATATATAAGCCCACCTAGACTGGGACGGCTGTGCTTTTACTAAAAAAAAAAATATTTTTTAACATAAATTTTTTATATTATATTATATGCCATTAATAGTTTATTTTAAAAATAAATAGAAATTCTTACATATATTATTCTATTTCCATTTCATATGCATTGCTGTATGTATATATATACGTATATTATGCATTACTATTGCATCTATAAGCATGTGACATTTGACTGTGAGTGATGAATTGATATTCTGTATTATGTGCCATGTTATGGTTGTGATTGATGGGTGGAGGTCGGGTGGATACAGTACCACTTAGGATTATAGGATGGTTATGGATTATGATGAGATTCAGAAGATGAGCTATGACTGATGGATGTCGGCCGGGCCTGCTCATCGCTAAGGTTGCTGTCAGTCGGGTCAGGGCTGCGTGGTACAGACCAGTGACGGCCGGGCCCCTTGGATATAAGAGACAGATTAATTGGATTCAGAGAGCTAGAGTAGGGGGGATCGGCTCCCCATATTGAGTACTGAGTATCAGTGTGGTACTGTGGACCATACCCCATCCTTGTTTGATTTGATGATTTGTTTGTCTCTATGACACGGTGCATATCATGTGCATTAGATTTTATCTGTGGATACCAGTTTAATATATTAGCTGGTATCATTCACTGAGTCGAACGCTCATTCCTGTTCATCTTGTTGCTTTCAGGTCAGGGAATGAGCTGGGAAGGGATTTTAATTGAGTAGACTGCCAACTTATCTTCGGCAGTGATTTGTATTATTGGGATATTAAGAATACATGTAATAGAAGTATATTTGTAATTGTAACTCTAGAACTCCGCAATGTTACACTTTGTAATTGAGCTTATTGTATTATTTTCAGTTATGTAATCTTTGGGGTTAAGCAGAATCTTTCTGTAATTTATGATTTTCTGGCAATTATGGAATAATGATGTTGGGCCAATTTGATATTGTGTTATGTTGTGATTTCATTTGGTTCTGATTACCTTGCTTGGGCCCATAGCCCTTTCCAGTTGGGCTTTTTCAGTTGTGTATTGTGGGCTTTTTGTAGTGTGGTTTGGGTTAGGCTTACTACGGGCACTGGTAGCCACGTGCATGTCCCGTGTCCTAGTGCCAGTCACGTGCCCTCGGGTTCGGGGTGTGACAAAGTGGTATCAGAGCAAAGATCTTGTGACCCTTTTATATTTTCAGTGTTGTGGGTCCTTGTTTCTGTAACATACGGAGTATAGAATTCTCAATTGTCATCTTGAGTTTCCTTTGCTTCCAATTCAGCGTTAACGTGGTGTTATGATGAATTTTTTTTATGATTTTCTTAACCTTGTGATGTTAGTAGAATATGATTAGAGTGTAATGATTTGAACTTGTTTAAGGGATAAGATATTAAGGCTGTATGAATTATGAATTCGAGGATCTCCGAGAACTTAATCCATAAGGGTATAAAATGATTTTATTCAAAATTGTAAATGATTTGGGAATGGAATGTTTTAAATGAATTTAAAGATGATAATTGATTTTAAAGTATGATTTTAATACTAGTTTTGAGAATTTATTATTTTAGAACTTTGTACTTGTGTCCAGTGTATATGTCTGTCCGCATTCATTCGCATTCATTGAGTCAAGCATCATAAAGTTCTAAGTCATTATTCATTCATCATCTCCTTCATGGATCATTGCATTAAGGTTGCATATTGTGTAACATCCCTGGACACAGTACCTTGAGCTCTAAAATAAAAGTGAAAAATGTTTTAATTTTTATGAATGATTTTAAATAGTTTTACACATTTAAATAAATTTGGATATACCTGCAGTGGATTGAAGTTCTCAGAATAAGATAATATTTTGAGGTACTAGATTCTATGTTATATTGTGGAAAGAATTAAGGATTAAGTACTGAGTTTATTAAGGAAAGGAATTTTATTATATCATCTAATAGAGTTATTATTTGGGCATATTCATGAGGTATATATGTTAAGTTGAGATAACAATGGAATGGCGTAGGTTAAGAAAGATGTATATCCTGTATGGAGATTTTTATTAAGTGTCTGTAAGAGTATTGAATTTATCGATTTTATGTGGATAAATAGAAAGATTAGGAATATGAAAGATCATAAGATGTTGATGGAAATTTCGAAATAAGATAATGATATGGGTTAAATGTGCATGGTTGTGAGACAATAGTTGTCTAAGCGATGATATTAAAATATTTTATAGAGAATAAGTCTTAAATAAATTGTGAATTACTGGTTAATATATTACTTATGGTGTAAAATATGCTTAGAGTTAATAGAATTTCTTGATGACTCTGTTAATTTAAGGGATGTTGAAATGAATGGAATAATTATTGGTTTTGTATGCTGATAGGTACCATTTTGACTATTCTGAAGGGAAGAAACCCTTGACAAAGGTGATATATTGAGGAAATTAGTTAAAGCAAGTAGGAGTGGAAAGTAAATTATTTAGTATTGATGTGTTTTATTCGATGAAATGATTATGGAAATTCCTATGGGACTTATTCTCACAATGAAATTTAATGGAAATTACAAGTTTGATGAGATATTAGACATAAGAATATTTATCGAGATTATTAGAAATTAAGTAATAATTATTCGTCTGGAAATGCATTAAGAAATATTAAGAGTTTTATTAGCTTAGAATTATTTGTTGGAGTTTTATCTGGTTGGTGTAATGAATAATACATGGAAGTAAGAAGTTAGGCATTAATATTAGCTT
Source organism: Reutealis trisperma (assembly GCA_947687605.1). NCBI lineage: Eukaryota > Viridiplantae > Streptophyta > Magnoliopsida > Malpighiales > Euphorbiaceae > Reutealis > Reutealis trisperma. The sequence continues at coordinate 1,984,209 of CANTUT010000008.1, forward strand.
TAGTATTCATAAGTACTTAAAGATAAGATATGTTTAAGGTTATGATTAATTGATGTGAAATCAAAGGTTGTGTGAGTGTGAGCTGTGATTAAATCAAAGGTATAGAAATACGGAATAATTAGTATTTGCTGTAAGGTTTAAGGAAATAGATTGGATATGGGTATTAGAAGAATTTTATTGGAGGTTTAAGTGTGTAAGTTGATGTCTTGTTGAAGTTGTTTTGTTATCTTGCCTTTGGGTTCAGTTGTGTTTCAGAGTGCGCAGTGGAAGTGTGGTGGAGAAGTTTAGTTGTAAAGTGTTGTGTTTGAAAATTCGGGGACGAATTTTCTGAAGGAGGGAAGATTGAAACAACCTGAATTTTCAGTTATTTTATAAAATTCTATTTCGTACAGAAATATATTATTTTATCATTTTCCTTATTAAAATAAGATGTGAATTATATTTTATTAAATTATAAATATTCATATTATATGAATATGTATTAATTATGGCAATTTTGATACAATATTACAATATTATATTATTATGATAATATTAATGTAGATTTTTGAAAAATTATATTTTGGATTATATTTTGATATTTGAGTATTAATAAATGTATTAATTATATTATAAGTTGATTATAGTATTTTATCGGATATTTGGATTTTCGTATAATTACTATAATTATCGTAAATAATGTCATTGATATATATATATTCATGAGTATATGTTGTAAATTATTATTAATATGTAAATTATGAATTATTGTTAATTATTATTATTATTATTACTATTATTTGCATTATTATGATTATTGGTGGTATTATTATTATTATTATTATTATTATTATTATTATTATTATTATTATTATTATTATTATTATTATTATTATTATTATTATTATTATTATTATTATTTTGTATATATAAATATGTAGCATTATGTTTATATAAATATATGTATATAGTATTATATGTATATATTATACGGTTTGGAGTATATATATATATATATAAGCATAATCTGTTTAAGTAAAAGGAAAAAGAAGAAAGAAGAAATGGAAGGCTGGGATTGGTTGGGAAAGAAGCCCAAAACGGGGCGTTTTGGAGCAGGCAGAACGGGCAGGAGAGAGGAGAGAGAAAGGGAGAGGCCGAGAGAGAGAGAGAGAGAGTGGACCGTGTTCCGGCGGGCGGTGGCAAGCACCGCCACCACTGCTGGGTAGAAGGAGGATCGGCGACCTTGAGGGAGGGGGCAGCTCGGTGATCGGCGGCGGCACGGCAGCGTACGCGAGGAGAGAAGTATCGCCGGCCACCGCAACTTCAACTCCATTTTCCGGTCGATCCCGGCAGCGAAATCCGGCGATCTTGGTGCCATTTTACTCCTGGAGATGAGAGCTTCACTTTGGTACCTGCCTTGCCCCCTGAGGACCACCGGAGGAGGAGATCGAAAAATACCAAACCGTGGCTTTGGAGGCATTTTCTGGTGGCTTGAGGGCGAGTGCCGGCGAGTGGTGACTGTTTTTGGGCTCCTGGGGTTGAGGTGAATCTGTTGGTGTGGAGTTTCCCCAGATCCGCCACCACCGGCGGTGGCGCGTGGCCGGTGGGGAGGTGCAGTAATTTTGTTTCGACGTTCTGGCACGATCCTCGACGTCCGTATATTCGAAATTTGTGAAGGTGAATCCCGAAACCCTTGTATTTCTGTTGGGTTATGAGTTAATCTATATTTAGTGGTTTTTAGAGTATTTGTTAGGTTATCGAGTCTGTTTTGGGGTTGAGTGTAATCCTTATTGTGTTCATGTTCTCTATTGCGAGGTGTCGGTGTCTGGCGTCTTCCTGGTTCCAAGGCTACTCTTCTGAGGGAAGCTGGTCGGAAGCGTCGACAGTTAGGTGAGTGATACTCACTGATATATTATTCTATTTCCATTTCATATGCATTGCTGTGTGTATATATATACGTATATTATGCATTACTATTGCATCTATAAGCATGTGACATTTGACTGTGAGTGATAAATTGATATTCTGTATTATGTGCCATGTTATGGTTGTGATTGATGGGTGGAGGTCGGGAAGATACAGTACCACTTAGGATTATGGGATGGTTATGGATTATGATGAGATTCAGAAGATGAGCTATGACTGATGGATATCGGCCGGGCCTGCTCATCGCCAGGGCTGCTGTCAGTCGGGTCAGGGCTGCGTGGTACAGACCAGTGACGGCCGGGCCACTTGGATATAAGAGACAGATTAATTGGATTCAGAGAGCCAGAGTAGGGGGATCGGCTCCCCATATTGAGTACTGAGTATCAGTGTGGTACTGTGGACCATACCCCATCCTTGTTTGATTTGATGATTTGTTTGTCTCTATGACACGGTGCATATCATGTGCATTAGATTTTATCTGTGGATACCAGTTTAATATATTAGCTGGTATCATTCACTGAGTCGAACGCTCATTCCTGTTCATCTTGTTGCTTTCAGGTCAGGGAATGAGCTGGGAAGGGATTTTAATTGAGTAGACTGCCAACTTCTCTTCGGCAGTGATTTGTATTATTGGGATATTAAGAATACATGTAATAGAAGTATATTTGTAATTGTAACTCTAGAACTCCGCAATGTTACACTTTGTAATTGAGCTTATTGTATTATTTTCAGTTATGTAATCTTTGGGGTTAAGCAGAACCTTTCTGTAATTTATGATTTTCTGGCAATTATGGAATAATGATGTTGGGTCAATTTGATATTGTGTTATGTTGTGATTTCATTTGGTTCTGCTTACCTTGCTTGGACCCATAGCCCTTCCCAGTTGGGCTTTTCAATTGTGTATTGTGGGCTTTTTGTTGTGTGGTTTGGGTTAGACTTACTACGGGCACTGGTAGCCACGTGCATGTCCCGTGTCCTAGTGCCGGTCACGTGCCCTCGGGTTCGGGGCGTGACAGAATATATGAGACTACAAAAAAGAAAATTTGAAAAAAAAATTGGTTGTAGAATTTGAGTTGATTTTATTGAACATCAAAGCAGCATATATATAACAAAAATGACAATTGAAAATGCAAAAGAATCTTTTACAAATCTTTCATATCAAAACAACCTAAAAAACTAACACAAAAATTTTCAAAGATTTTATTTCTAACTAATATTTGACTTATTCGAACTTATGCATATGAGCAGCTCCAAATGTCTTAACATTTAATAAAACCATTTTATCTTCTTCTTCTTCTAACACTAACCATACTTCACCTACTGCTCTTTTTAGGTCAATCTATAAGCTCAGTTCCTCTAATAATATTTTGAGTTCATTTTCTGCTCCCGAATTTTCTTTTTCTACTTAAGCTACTCTAATATCTCTTAATTCTAAAGAACCCAATGCTAATTGTTGGCCTAATTTTAGTCCTTCTGGTTCTTGTTGTGGAGTGTGAGTGGTTGTCTATGACTAAAAGTGAAGAGAAGATTCTAATTGGTGTTGATTTTGTTTTTGGCCTTGTTCCTCCTGTCACGCTTACTCTATCAAATAAAATACTACAATTAAAAATAAGATAAACTACTATTTAATTCATCATATTTGATCTAATTAATTAATTAATTAGTTTATACTTTTTAAGAAACTAACTTGTTAGTCTTTGGAATTTTAATTCCATTATAGGATTACTCGTTCTATCTATCTTTTTCATATTTTTCCGTTAGTTAATTTAAATATTTTTTTTTCAATATATAATAATATTTTTATGCCCAACATAACCTTATCAATAGTCACCACCACTATCTTGTTTCCAACCAATTTCAAAATGGCCAGGTTCAATTAGTTCACACCAAAGATGACAATTTCCTAAGTCACCATTATACCCAACTCTTCTCTCTCCTTAATAAAGGACAATCATTACCATCTCCACTGATGTTAACAGCCGTCTTTTTTTTTAATTTTTAGTTTAAGCCACTAGATAAAAAGTCTTTGATGGAGTATATAAAGGCAAATTCTATTTTCTCAAATTAGAATTGCAACATTGAAGATTAGAGACATTGGAGTAGTAGGCATTTTGGTTTCTTTATTTCCCCTTTTTTTCTTAGTTTTTAAAGGGATCATCCTCGATTCTGGCTAAAGTGAGCAGTTGTCGGTTTTGTTTCGTCAATTTTCAATTTTCTTTTTTTTTTTTTTAAATTTTCCTCAATTTTAGTTTTTTTAGCAAACAAAGGTAAAGAAGAAAATTTTATATTTGATTTTAGCTACAATTTTAATATGATATATATTTTATTCCTGATTATATTAACCTGAATTTGAATATGACCTGAAATTTTCTCCCTTTCTTTCTATGATTGACTGTGTCTATGTACATATGTGTGTGAGTGAGAGAGAGTCAAAGCAAGGGTGCGCTCGTACTCAAGTTGGTGTTGCACCAATGGCATCGTGGCAGGCTGCTCCACCACTTTTCTTTACTGTGATTTAGATTCATTAAAGATTGATGGGTTTCTAGTTTAAATTTAAATGATCTGTTTTTTTTTTTTAATTTATGAATTTTTGGTTGGTATTGTTGGTAAATTAAAACTAAAATGAAGGTTATTTTAATCTTTTCATATGAAATTAATGTAAAAATTGGACGAAAAAACTTAAATATTGATGAAATTAAAATATATGGACTGACGAGTTAATTTCTCAAAAAAAAGAGACTAATTAATTAACTAGTTCAAACTTGATAAACCAAATAGTAATTTGCCTTTAAACATAAAGTGTGATTATCTAAATTCTAAGTTTACACATTATGAATAGTACTTTTATAATGAGAATGATGGAGCAGTGGCCATGGACAACCATGGCAAGATTCAAATTTGTGATTTCAGTGATAAGAGTTGAGAAACAAGAAGATAATAGAACAAGATGGAAAATTTGCATCAAATGAGAGACAAGTTGAAAAATGGTACAAATGATTTAGCTCCGCAATGGATTTTATTTATTTATTTATTTTAAAAATAAATATATTTGTGCCACCTGACTATAAGCAGCGGAGTTCCTGTCTCCGTTGCTTTTGGGCTGAAATGGTCCAAAATGCGAAGAAAATGATTAAATGGCTCCACAAGAGGTCAAAAGGGATTGTTTAAAAATTTTTTAACAGATGGAGGGTTTTTTTGGTACTTTTGCTCATATATATAAGCCCACCTAGACTGGGACGGCTGTGCTTTTACTAAAAAAAAAAAATATTTTTTAACATAAATTTTTTATATTATATTATATGCCATTAATAGTTTATTTTAAAAATAAATAGAAATTCTTAAATTCCTAAAATTAATTTTTTAAATATAATTTAAATATAATTTTTTTTATTTTTATATCAAATCTAAATTATATCCACTAAAATCCAAATTTATTATATTTAAATTGAATCTAAATGAGTTAGTGAATTGGCTTTTAATATGACTTTGAATATATATATATATATATATATATATATATATATATATATATATATATATATATATATATATATATATATATATATATATATATATATATATATATATATATATATTATGTGTTATTTTGAATTTTACGTAAATCCAAATAATAATTAGATTCAAAAAAATAATATTTTTGCTACCTTTATACTATAAACAATTACAAGGAAATTGGAATAAGAGAAAGTAAGCAAATTCACATTATAAATTAACAAAGATTACTTCAAAGTACTCTTGTATTATGAAAATGGTATTTATTGGCTGGAGTACTAATTTAATTACAATAATATTTTCAAATTTTAAATTGTTTTCATTGGTATTTCTTTCACCTATTTTCTTTTTTCATTTTGTTCCTTGGAGGAGTTACCCTCCTATAAACAATTAACAGCTAATTTCCTAGCTTTTAGATAAGCCTAAATGACATATGGTTACCCACTGCACCATTTTAACCACCCCAACAACAACAAACCTAATGCCCAATTCATTTCAGTTTATAAATTATCAAAGTTGTCAACTATTATTAATCAAACATGGTCCAAACCTTATATGAAAATGGCAAATTTCCCCTCCATTTTAGAAATCATAAGCTTAGTTCTCTTACTCACCATTATCAATCAATCCTCTTCAGCTAGAACCCTTGGCAATGCAACTCCAACCCATCATTATCACCGTAATAACAACCATCCTAAAATCACTTTCCTAATGCAAAATGTACTCAATGTGACACACCCCTCACCAAACCCTAAATTCACTACCCAAATCCCATTCCCTAAACCTCTAGGCTTTTTTCCTCCAAATGGTGGCATCCCTCTACCACAATCCAATCCAACAATACCCACAACTCCGACAGGATTTTCATCGGAGACCCATGATTTTTCAAACACTGGGCTATCGTTTCCGACCAGGGCTACTCTGCAAGAATTGGAATTTGGAAGTGTAACAGAAATTGATGAACAATTATTTGAAGGGACAATACATGGGTCAATAGTAGTTGGAAAAGCACAAGGGCTATTTGTTGCTGGCTCAGAAGATGGGAATAGCCATATGGTGGCAATAACAACAAATTTTGGCAAAAGTGAGTCTGAAGATGGGTTGAAATTTTTTGGGCTATACAAAAAAGATGTGCCTGAGTCTCATATTGCAGTTATTGGTGGAACTGGGAAATTTAATGCTGCTAATGGCTATGCAGTAATTAAGGCTATTAAAGGAGGATCTAATGAACTAGTGGAAAAAAATAGAATCAATAAATTCCTTTCATTTAGTGTTTATCTAAGTTAATGGTGGAAGTTCTACTAACCACAAATTATTTTATATATATATATATATATATATATATATATATATATATATATATATATATATATATCATAAGATTCTTTTTTTTTTAATGGAGAAATGAGATATTTGAATATAAATCTATTATCCAGCTGAGAGATGTACTATTATTAGACTATACTACGAATGCTATATCATAATATTATTATAATAAATTGATTGTCAATTATTTTCTGTCTTGTTTTAACTCAAAGAACTACATTAAGGTAGCTACATCATGTTCATTTTATTTTTCCCCCTTTGTGACTTTAATTACTAATTAATATTCCAATTATAAAGATAATAACATCACTCATGCTCTTTAATAGAACTTGCCATTTTGATTTCTCACCAATATATGTAAGTTGAGTAAGGTTACAAGTTGGAATTATGGAAATAATCTTTCTAAAGAATAGCATATAGAAAAGAAAAAATTGAGGACCATATACTTTTCTCTCCAAATTCATATTCATGAATAAGAACAAAGATCAAGCCGAGCTTTCATCATCACTGGAATCAGGTTAGATCATAAATGGAGAATGGTCAGTTCCAAGTGACTGATTTTTTGGGTAATTAACTTGCACAATTGTACAAATACATTGAACTGTACGATAATTTTGAAACTGCTAGCCGTAAGAATTTATTTGGTTTATTTTGAAATCGAAATAAGGATGGAAATGAATCTATAAATGTAAAAAAATTATATTCGAAATTTATTTTTTAAATAAATAAACAAAATTAATTTATTAATCATATTAGGAATTATATTTAAAAACATATATCATTTCATTATATAAATTAAAGTAATTCAAATATAAAAATAAATAAAAATTAAATTAAATTTATTGTGAATCAAATGAAAAATGGAATTTTATTCTAAAATTTACATTTCAGAATCAACCAAATATGATCATAGAACCTACAAGTTCTATTACTTTTCTTGAAAGGCCTAAGAGTATTGCAATATCTTGGACAAATTAATGATAATTTCACAGGATTAAAAAAAGTAAAAAAAAAAAAAGATCTCACAAAGTTTGAGCATCTGCAAGATCTGAAAACACATTCAAGGGTTGCCAAGAATTACATATCTTCATACTTTCTCTTGTTGGGTAATTAGATTGATGATTAATGGTTTGTTTGGTTTAATGGTAACAATGAGTTTTGAGTTGCTATGATCAATAACAACTTATTATAAAATTTTTGATAAATAAATAACTGGATTTGTAGTTAGAGTAGTAAGGTGATCAAAGAATCCTGATGAGATATTAACTTAGATTAACAATATGAAATCCAAAGAGTTAACGGCATTAATCAGTGCTGATGTGATGTTTACGTGGTATAAGTATATTTATTGCCATATAAATGTCATGTTGGCATACACTAATTGTGTTAAGACTGTAGCCCTTAAATTACTAATGATGCAAATTATAAATCTGTTTTTATAAAAAAAATTTATAAATCTCAAAGCGTAAAAAATCAAATGACATATTACTTTTTTTTTTTCCAAAAAAAATATAATAACAATAATAATGAGCATCAAGAGAAGCACAAACACTAGTGCCCGAATTCTGGTTTTTGGTCAATGGCACCAAACCATGATGAAATCATCGAATGGTATTTGGTATTTTCAACTAAAACACATACACTATTAGGAGAAATTATGAACCAACTCCATTTAATCAACTCCACTTCTTAATTAATCTCCTCTTAATTATTATATATACATACACAAATGTACTATTTTCTCCACTAAACTCGCAGTTACAAAATCTAGTGCAGTTAACAATCTCAAAAGTCACAACCAAAATGACTAAACCATTGTTCAAAGCCATTATCTATCTCTTCATGTTAGCGATTATTCTCTCTTACGCCAACTCAGCAAGAATTCTTGATGAGGTGGAATCACAAGATCCAATCATTGTGGACCCACCTGCCACATCAATTGTTCCTCCCACTACTACATTGCCAAGTGGCCAAGTTCCTGCCACGACTGTTGTTGCCCCCACTCCCATCTCTGATGATGAGGCTGACTCGCCACTTCCTGAAGCTGAACCACAAGTTCCCACAACCGTGGAAGCACCTGATGCTGATGTGGAAGCACCGGCTGCTGATGTGCCACCTGTAACTCCTCCCATTACAGTGGCAGCACCAATTCCTATTCCTACTACCACAGCCGCATCACCAAGTGGACCGGCCTCCACCGTGCCTACAAGTGCCACGGGGGCAAATCCTGCTGGCGCACAAACAACCACGGCTGCAGCAGCCACCACTTCCTCTCCACTTTCCTTCTTTATGCATGACATCCTGGGAGGATCCACCCCATCAGTGAGGGTGGTGACCGGAATAATTGCCCGGACAGACATCAACGGAATTCCATTCTCATCTCCAAACAACAATTTCTTCCCACTTCAGGGTGGGATCCCACTAACAAACATTGATAGCATTAACAGTTTAATAAACCCAAACACTGCCCCATTAATAACAGGCCTAAACCCAAGCCAAGCTAACACCGTACTACAAAACAGTGGCAACAACAACAACGTTGTGAATGGCAACAACCAACCATTTGTTACCGCCGGCCAAATTCCTGCAGGATCCACATTACAGAAAATCATGTTTGGCTCAATAACAGTAATCGACGACGAATTAACAGAAGGGCATGAACTGGGATCCGCAGTACTGGGCAAAGCACAAGGCTTCTACTTAGCAAGCTCACTAGATGGTACGAGCCACACCATGGCATTGACTATTATTTTGCACGGTGAAGGTAATAACCACCATGAAATTGCTGAAGACAGTATTAGTTTCTTTGGGGTACACAGGACTGCATCGGAGGTATCACAGATTGCCGTGATCGGAGGCACCGGAAAGTATGAGCATGCAAATGGGTATGCCATTGTTGAGACACTTCCTCAGGCGAATCAACACATAACTGATGGTGTGGATACAGTAATGCATTTTACTGTTCACCTTTCTGAGTAAATTGTGTGTGGGATTGTTGGCTGGAGTTGATTTGATTTGATTTACTGGTTATGGTTATTGTATGTTATTGTGTATGTTTGGGAATTTCAGTAACTATATGATGAATGTTTGGTTGAAAAGAAAAGAAACAAGAAATAGACTGAGAAAATGCTTTGTAAGTTACAAGTTTTTTTTTTTTCCTTTGAATTTGATTCTGATTGGTGGCACCAACTAAAAATTATACAATTTTATCGATCTCTTCTCAATCGCTAAAAAAATGATTAGAAACATATTTAAAAGAAAGGAGGGAAAAGAGAAATTGCAGTAAAAAATTTCAGGTCTTAACTTCTTTCTCTGTAATTCCTTTCTGTCCAAGAAACAAACAACGGTTTCTTTAATTCCTAATTCTTGTTCCTGTCCCAAGAAAACATGGTCGTTTCGTTCTTTCATGATCAATAAACAAAAACGTTGCAAGAAGAAGAAAACAGAAACATGGACAGTTCTCGTCCGTTGATTGTCCCAGTTGGGTTCAAATTTAACCCTACTGATGAAGAACTGGTGCAATGCCATCTATTGAACGAAGTTACTAGAAACCTTCTTGCTGTCAAGATATTGTGAAAGATTGTGATTGTTGTGTGACCCGAATTATAACCCAACCCGAAATATTGGAAACTCGACCCAAAAGAGAAGAAAAATTGAGGACTATGGTGGAGATGGAGAGCGAGGGAAGATTTGAGAAATTCTTGGGAATTAACCTTTCTTCAAAGATGATGGGTTTATTTATGTGTTCACTCGTTTGAAACAGAGGAGTCCTAATAGCTCCAGATTTGAACGCAAGATTGGGTCCATTGGAGATTCTTGGCATGGTGAAGAAAACGGAAGACATTTAAAGTTAGTGGAGGAATCAAATGGACTCAGAAAATATTTCGATATGAGAATAAAAATTGCAAATGTCAGTATGGCTGTTGGCTTATGCAAGAATATAGTATTGATCAACAAACTTTGATCAAGATTCAGAACAAGGATAACAACATTGTGCTCTGTTGTATTAAAAAGAATGAAAAGAAGAGGAAGAAGAGAGAATATGAATTCATGGAGGCTGAGATTGAGTTGAAAAGATTCAAGAATATGGATCAAAGTGTGCTGGAGAATCAAGAAAAGCCTCATCAAGTGGAATTGGAAGAGTGATGGGTTAAATGGGGATGTTGATGCAGGGGATTTTGGGACATGTTTATCAACTGCAGAACAAATTAATGAGTGATTTTCCAGGAGAAACAGAAGAAAAAAATATTGATTTATGGATGGATGGAGTCTCTGCTTCAAGAATTTCCAGGTAGTAATCAAAATCAAGTTATTTTACGCTTCACTGGCTCCTACTGATTTTGTTCTCCTTTCACCTGTCTGTATATTGATGGCCTTGAAGCAAGTATTGGATGAGTGATAATTGTGCATAGCTGGACTAACTGAAGGTAGAGCCAAGAAAAGGATATGATTTTGTAGCTGAAATATAATAGTGTTTTTCATGGATTGATTGACCTTGGTTGGTGTTTTTTTAATTTTTAAATTTTTATTACTAATTTTGTTTTATATCTGTTTTGGTTAATTTTCGGTTAGTGTTGACTTCGTAGTGTTTATTTGCTTTTGATGAGTTGGTTGACTGTTCCAATGTTTTGAAACGCCGCCTAAAATCCGAAAAATTGAAATCAATCTATAGATACGAGTCATTTATAAATTCAATATCTTTCATAACGAGAATTCATAATATATAACGCTCATTATTTTAACATATAAAGCACGCTCGTTATCTTATTTATTAGTATATTATATTTATTTTTAACATATAAATAATAAAAATATGATATTATTTAAAATTTCGGTTTGTCTCTAATTCAATTTTAGTTAAATTTTTGACCCATAATTTTGTATCTTAACTGGTTTGAAGACCGGCGGGCTTGCAGAAAATAGGATTGTTCTGCCAAAATTGATTTTGAGATACATATTTGGTAAAAGTAAAGTCAATAAAAGTTTGAATGAAATTGGTAGTGTGTTTCAGTTGGTGGTTTTTTAATTTGTTGTTGCTAATTTTGTTATAAATCAGAATCAATTTAATTCGTCAAAAACTTGATTTTTAGAAAATAAATAATAAAATTGACTCTTTGATTGTGTTATATCTAAAATCTCTATTGGCATGTTAAGAGAAAAAAAATGATACTCTATTTGTTCACAAATTATACTCTACCTTACTTTGACATAAAGATTAAGAATTTATATTTCCTTACTATTTTATTTTTATTATGACAACTAATAGCATTAATTATTCTAAAATAATGTGATTGAATATAAATTTAACTTAAAAAAGAAAATGGGCTTTTTCTTTTTAAATCCCAAAAGGAAATATGGATTATAATTTATGGACTAATTCCGTATTATATATTATAAAGAAATATATTTACTGTATGTCAAAGTTAAATAAGGATGTTGGATGCTGTCATGACACGAGACATCAAACTCAAGCTAGTAGCTACTATTTTCTGATTTTTTTGCCCAAAGAAAAGATAACTAGCATTAAAAGCGTAGAACCCAAATAAGTACATTAATAACTCCATACACTATTCTAGCATCTTTCATCGAACATGCTTCCATGGCCGTCGGTTGTGCCTAAGGGTAAGAAAGATCCTCCATCAGAAGGAAAATTGTGATTAGACATTCCTCTAGAGATATGCACTATTAAGCCTCGACATACAAGTACTCATGCCAAACACCAGAAGCAAGGTATACTAGACAAAGGAGGGAAGCCCATATGCTAAACGACCATCACTATTCGAACTTCAGTCCTCTGCTGAGGGTTGTGATCCTCTTCCTACAAATCAAATCAACCAAAATAAGTCTAGATTTAGAGATTTCACTGCCAAAGCTAGCTCTTTTCTCACCTCCTCTAATCACCATAACTCGATGAGTAGGCTAATGCTTTTATTAGATGGGCCAGACATAGCCAGTGGAGAGCAGCAACCATGCTATAGGTGAGCCAGCTCCAAAAGGTGAAAGTCCCAATCCAAATGGGAAGCAAAAAGGATCCTATAAAAAGAATCAGCTTATTGAAAAGATTAATCGTACAGTAAAGACACAGAGAAAAGGAAAAGAGGAATCCCCTCTGACAGCTGGAGCCACTGAAGGGAGCCCCAAACCTAAACCCTAAGAAAGGGCGTGAGAGCTTCAGAGAGAAAGGTCAAAGCGAAGAAAAGAAAAAAGAACTTTGGTGTATGCCACAAAGAGACAATATTTTTGCCTAACAAAAGTTGGTTGCTACTATTTACAGATTGAATGCTCAAAAAATAGTTGCTCAACTCACTAAAGTACTGAGCTCATTCAAGCTTATTTAGTGTACTTGTTGCAGTACTTAGGCCATGACCCCTTTTCATATATATATATATATATATATATATATATATATATATATATATATAATCGAAAGATAAGACTATTTTTATTTAAAAGGAATAATCCCTACTTAAAAACTAAGGTGTGTTTAATAGTGAAAAATAAAGCTGTTTTATAGAAAATTATTCTAAAAACATAAAAAATTAAAATTTAGTATTTAATTATCAAATTTTTCTAAAATTACACTATATTATAAAAAACTACGGTATTATGTTTTACACTCTTATTTAAAATGAAGAGTTATGGAAAATAATAGTTATATATTTAACAAAAAAGAATTTTAGAAATAAAAGTAGAGAAATAGAGAAAGCTTTAAATGAAAAGAAATTTTAATATATTTTGCTATTTTTTAATTTTCAGTTTAAAAAATAGAAAATTAGGGAATGAAAAATAAAACTAAAAAAGGAAAATAAAATAATTATACAAGGCCTAAGATTTTATAAAATTTCAATGTTTGAAATGAGATAATTTATGAAATTTAATTTTTTATAAAAAAAATTAAAATAAATAAAAATTATATAATTTCATAAAAATTTCATTCAATTAAATTTCATTTATCATCAAATTATAGAAATATATAAAATTTAGAATTTGAATATTATTAATTATTACTAAATATAAATAAATATAAGAAAATAAATTCAATTGATATATACACAATATTTGAAATTGTATATTAATATAATTGAATTAAAAATTTTCCAATGTTTTATAAATTAGACCGGAGATTGAACTGATCTCTTTGTTGGTTTGTGGTCCAATTGGTTTGATATATTCAACTAGTCGGTCCAACTTCATTAATTAATCTTACTTTTTTTTTATTTTTTTTAAAAAAATTAAGCTCAAAATGATGTAGTTTAAATGAATTTCGGTCCAACCAGTTTTAGTTTTCTACTTCAAAATTCATCCTTTTTTTTTTTTGTAATTTAAAAACTAGATCAATGACTGATTCTCAATTTAACTGATTCGATCGGTCGATCCCATCTTGTTTTAATAACATTGATTTTTTCTAATGATTTTCCAAAATTATTTTTGTCCAATCATGAAACTGCCCTCAATATATAAACGTGGACATTACCATTCCCATTCACTTATAAACAATTTCGTCCTCAAAAATTATATATATATATATATATATATATATATATATATATATATATATATATATATATATATATATATATAAAGAGAACACTTTTTCATCATCCATTCAAATGAACATCAATGGCAACAATTCTGCAATTCTCACGCTATTTATTTTCACCTAGACATGTTTATGGTTGAGGTTTAAATTTGAAAAATGTTTAATTTTCTATAAACCCAAGCCTCACCTTCATTGATGATCAACCAGAATCACCCCAGCACTCGACAAAAGGAAGATATCAATTATTTTGATATGTATGCGCTTGTAGTAAGAATAACTTCTATTCGAATTATATTTGTTCTTGCATTAATTTATGACTTACATGTTCATCAAATAAATGTTAAAACAATATTTCTAAATGGAGATCTCAATGAGGAAGTCTATATGGAACAACCTAAAGGTTTTGTTCTACTAGAAAATGAATATAAAGTTTATAAATTGGTCAAATCTTTCTATGGACTAAAACAATAACCTAAGTAATGGCATAAAAAGTTTGATGATGCAATTTTATCTTTTGGTTTTATTCATAATGTAGAGGATAAATGTATATATGTCAAATCAAATGATAATTACATTGTGCTTGTTTGTTTATATCTTGACGATATGTTAATTGTAAGTAATGCCACAAAAGGCATATTAGAAACCAAGAGGTTTCTATCTTCCACATTCCAAATGAAGGATCTTGGACAAGTGGATACCATTTTAGGTATCAAGGTTAAAAGAAATAGTGGAGGATATGTATTGAGTCAATCTCATTACATTGAGAAAGTGCTAAATAAATTTAGTCACTTAAAAATAAAAGAAACAAATACCCAATTTGATCCAAGTATCAAGTTAGTCAAGAATGATGGACGAGCTGTGACTCAACTTGAGTATGCAAGTTCTATTAAATATATAATGTATGCTATGCAATGCACTAGATTGAATATAGCCTTTGAGGTTAGTAAATTAAGTAGTTTACTAGCAATCCTAGTGTTGAACATTGGAAGGCCATTGGTAGAATTCTCAGTTATCTTAAGAAAACTAAAGAACTAGGTCTATAATATTAAAATTTTCCCATTGTCTTACAAGGATATACCAATGTAAATTGGATACCGAGTGTTGGAGAAAACAAATCCACTACCAATTGGATATCTATTTTAGGTGGGGGTGCTATTTTTTGAAAGTCCAAGAAACAGGCTCTCATAACACATTCTACTATGGAGTTAGAATTTGTTGCTTTAGCAGCAACAAGCAAGGAAGTGGAGTGGTTGAGAGATTTTCTTTTAGAAATTCTGTTGAATTCAAAGAATGTGAGTTCCATTTCAATTCTTTGTGATAGTCAAGCTACTCTTGCTCAAGCATATAGAGATATATATAATGGGAAGTTAAGACACATAAGTCTTAGACATGACTATGTGAGAAAATTAATAAAAAATGGAATAATTTTTCTCACATTTGTGAAATTAAATAAGAATTTGGCTGATCCTTTTACTAAACCTCTCACAAGAGATTTACTGAAATTAACTTCGTGTATGTTAAGTTTAAAACTCCTTAATTAAATCCATCAATGAGAGCAATCCTACTTAACACTATTCAATAAATAGTTATTAAGTTTAAAGGGTAAAAACAAGTCATTGATAAGTGGATGTTTAAGTACTTAAATTACACATAAGGAAAGTATTTAGTGTCACAGGTTTGAGGGTTGAGTTTAATACTCTTAATAAAGTTCAGTTTTAAGAACAAGTGTCTTTAATGTGACAACGATACTGGAAGAACTTTACCTATATAAGTTTAGAAGTGGTGCCGCTTTGATTGAGGGTTTTTTGGAGTTACTCTCATAAAAACTTATGAAAATGGATAACATATGGCCATAATAAGTGCTAAACGAGTGTTTGAGTGGAATAAAGAATGAAATATTTATATGTATATTGATATCAATAGAGTCACAAGAAATAACTTGTTCAAAGCTAAATGCTACATGGAATTTTAATTTCATCTTGTGTTATTATACTAAGATAATGTTCAAATCGAAAGATACATTATTTTAAGCATAAACATATTTTGATCTTTCTTTAGTTGAATGTTACACTTTATATTTAAACAAGTGGGGGATTGTTAGCATTAATTTATTTTGTTTAAATATAAATTAATTAATTCGTATCAAAGGTTACAACTTTTTTTGAAAAGTTGTAACTTTTAGATTAATTGCATCAATAGTTACAATTTTAATTGAAAAGTTATAACTTTTCATTTGTTAACCACTATTTGGATCATATATAGACATTGTTTTAAACAAAAAAGATGACAAAGAAAATTAAAAAGAAATTTTTCATACATACAAGAAAGATCAAAACACAATTTCCATTATTGCTAATAGATTTCTTTCACTATTTGCTAAGTGCAAGAAATTATCAAGACTTGTCATATCCACTAAAATAATTTGCATATTCATCCTGTAGCAAAACTCGAAAAGGAATGGGGGCAAATTTTGATTTAGGAAAGTAATTATTCATCGTGTTTCAAGCCAATTCATTGTCTTATTCTTGCATAAATATTTTTAATTTTTCTTTTATTAAATTTTATATTTTTCTAATTTTTGTAACATGCAAATAGAATTTCCTTTGTGTTGTTGTTCTTCTTTCTTTCACTATTTTTCCAACATCTTGTGGGCGATAAATGCTAAGTAAGCCTTTAGATGTATTTATGAAAAGATGAAGGAGCAATAGAGGTTAAGGAATGCTTGTTCTTTATTGATAAAGAGTGTGTACAAGGCTAGAGTATTGATCTTCAAGTATACAACCAGCTAGCATACATTTTACAAATGAGAGGATGACCTATTTATACTTATTGGCCTCCTAAATATGTGGCTACAATTGCTTTACAATGTGTGGCTAATATTTAGTGTCTAGATTTTTTCTATACAAATATCTATACTAGAGCTTCCTAGAAATGCAGCTATTAAAGTCTCTAAGAGGTTCTTGGTTGATCATGCTTGCTTGCACAAGTTAGCGGAACTTTCTAGAGAAGTTTGGCCTGTTCTCGCGATGGGACTTGCTTGCTAGGCCTGCTGGGCATGCATAGAAGCTTCTAGAGCCTACCAAGGGTCTTTCACAAGCATTGGCCTTCTGGATAGCACTAGAATGCTCTAGAACTCGCTAGCAATGTCTGGCGCTGTGAGGCCTCGCCCGAGCACCGGTCCGATCCGTCATGGGATCGAAATGCTCTTCGGGAGAAACTCCACGATTGGAACTCACTGTGAATTTAGAAAATTGATTTTTGTAATGTGACAGTTGTAAAGTGAGTCGCCACTTTAATTTATTTATTTTAATTGGAAAAATTAAAGAAAACCCAACATGATTGACTCCAAAAATAATTTGATTTTACTCCAATGGAAAAGTGCACCAATCCGCGAGTGACCAAGGAGGGCTCGGGGATTAGGTTTTGGTAATTACACAATTAAGAAAATGTTATTTTCTTTGGTTTGGCTAAAATTGCAAAATAACTCTTGAAAAATGAATTTTTGTGTATGTATGAACAAAAATATTATGATGAATGAACAGATATATATATATATATATATATATATATATATATATATATATATATATATATATATATATATATATATATATATATATATATATATATATATATATATATATATATATATATATATATGATGTGATGGAATGACAATAATAAATAAATAGGCAAGATAAATTCTACTTAATTATTACAATATCAAAATAAATGCAATAAAAGAGATCTTTCCTCTAGCCCTTATAGGTACTAGGAAAAGCACGCATTCCCCAAAATAAGCTAAAAATAAAATCATAAACAAAAGATTAATATGAATAAATCAAAATAAAAAGGAAAACAATATTGATAAAAAGATTTTTTGGAGTTGATGCCCTTCAGATTGGCAGCCTGCGTATCCTATTGAATAGGAATCAAACCCCACGCAGTTCTCGCTTCTTGCGAAGGAGGGGTTTTAGAAATGTGTTGGTTTGCTTATTAATTTAATTCTGATTCTTAAATTAATAAGTTTTTAGATCTTTTCAGTTTTAGACCTAAAGAAAATTCTAGATCTGAATTTAGAATTTTAAAATAGGAAAAGGATTATACCTTTGCTTTCCTTGGCTTTCGGACGAATGGAACTAGTTTTGCTCTGGATCTCAACTCCACCTTGAATTCAAAGGAAGCTTGGAATCTGGATCTAGAAGCAGCAAATATGTGAGTATAAGAACGAAAATATGCTTTGAAATATGCCTGAATTGCTTTGAAATGCTCTAGAATGCTTTAGAATTCATTAGAAGTCATGCCAAATGAGGTTGGAGGAAGCTCCTATTTATAAAGCTGCCAGAGGAGAGGCCGGCGGTACGGACAGCGGCGTCGGCGCGGCACCGGCGACAGTGGCGACACGGCCGACGCATCAGCCGTTTGGGCTGCACGCCAAACGTGTCGCCAGACCGGCGGCATGCCTTTAGCGGCAGAGGTAATAGAAGCCACAAGGTTTTCCGGTGTGATGTCAATTGGAGCTTGGCATTGATTCAGCGCCTTGCAAAGAGCTTGGCGGTGAGGATATGAAGATTGGATTAAACTCCAAATTGAAATGTTGGCTTGTGTCTTCTTAAGTTGTTTAAGAATGGGATCTTCGTCTGGTTCAAGAATCCCTTTCAATTTATCGGTTGGTGCAGAAATGGGTTGGGTAGGTTGAGTGTTTGGGGTTGGTTGGTTCTGGATAACTCTGCCACTTCTGGTGATGGCATCGATCTCCTCAACTAGGTTAGAGAGGTCCAGGACACAGCAGTAACTGGGATTTGACTCTATCAAGGAGACGGGGTCAACTCCCTCATGATTATTTATGGCATTTACTGTGTGGTTAGGCAAGGGGTTGGTGTTGATGTTTGGTCGGGCTTTTGGGGGAATCAGATCATTAGAGTCAATGAGGTCCTGGATTCTGTGTCTAAAGGCCTTGCACGCATCTGTTTTGTGCCCAGGTCCTTGATGATAATCGCACCTCTCATGTGGGTTGTAATTTTTGGGAAGTGGATTGGGGACTGGTTTTGGTTCCAGAAGTTTTACCATGTTTCCCTCAAGCAGCTTCTTTAGGATGATACTTATGAGCACACCCCCAAGGTCGAAAAACTGCCTTCTTTCAATCCGGATAGGCTTCTTAATTGTCATAGTATTAACTTCCCCCCCTTTCTGATTTGTTGAGGAAGTGACATTACCCTAATGAGTGGGTCTCTTATACCTTGGCCCTGATGCAGTGTCTTCTTTTATCTGACCACTCTGGATCAAATCTTTGATTTTCTATGTAGTGGCAATTAGGGCTTTGAAGGAAGGCAAGTATTGAGTCTGTAGCCTTTCTTGGTAAACTGGCAAGAGGTTCTTGACAATTATGTCAATTTGCTCATTTTCAGGAGGTCGGTTTACCATTTGAGAAGCCTTCTTCCTCCACCTCGTAAGGAACGAGGAGAAGTATTCCTTAGCATTTTGCTTGGTGGTCTTGAGGTCTCTTCTGGTTACATCGACCTCGATGTTGTAGTGATACTGCTAAACAAAAATATTGCAGATGTCTTCCCAAGTCCATTTCTTGGTGACATCCAAATCCACAAACCACTTCACAGCTGTTCCGGTTAGTGATTGTTGGAATAATTGGGCTAGAAGTTGATTATCCACACCCAATGGCTGCATAGCTCCCACATAGACTTTGAGGTGGGTCTTAAGGCAGGTAGTCCCATCAAATTTGTCAAACTCAGACATCCTGAATCTAGGAGGAACCCTTGCATCAGGGAACATGCTTAAGGATTTTGTATCAATCAAATCCTCTTTCTTCTTCATCCCTAACAGCATCTTCTCCATACGCTCCATTTTTTCCATGCAGGCTTTAATTTCAGGATTAACCTCCTTCCTTTAGAAAGGATCTGCGAGTTGGGAGGTGGAGGCAGAAGTGATGTTTGTTGTTGGTGAGTTATTCTTGAGGAACTCTGGTGATGGGATTGGTAGTGGTGGGATGGTATCAGTGTTTGCAGTTTCTTTGTCTTTGGATTCAACTCTGGAAGTGGATTTATAGACAGGATAATAGGTGGGTTTCAGGTCAAGTTTGAATGATTTTGGCTCAGTGGGGTTTTGGGCTAGAGAGGTTTGTTCCAGCATGGTACGGACATCCTCCATGATAGCCCTCCTTTGGGCCCTCAGCATGTCTTGGAAAAGGGCTTCCTGCCTTTTCATGATGGTCTTTTGATGTTTAGAGAGTTTGGAAAACAGCTCATCAAAGATCTCATCAGCCCTGGTAGTATTGGTCTCTTCTCCGGCAATAGACATCTTTTCAACCTTTAGGATAGAGAAATAAAGCTGGGTCAGTTTCTAGCTTAGGTATGGACTAAAGATCATGGAATATATCAATATTTGGGACCATGGGTTGACATGGGTTTTTAGGACTAGCAGTGTTTGAGTGGAATTAAGACTCTCCAACTTTGTAAGGTTTTATGCATGCATGCATGTATGCATGAATGAAAAAGGTTTCATGATAATGATATACCAAGTTCAGTATTATGGTACATACAATCCTAAAGGAAAGGTTCTATGAGTCATTACATGAAAAGGTTAGGGTGGTTTGAAGGGAACCCATCACACTAGAGATGCGATATACCTAACCACATGTGAGACAAGAAGCCTCGCGTGGGTCCAATGGTACGTGCATACTCGTTACACCTCTAAAAGGATTAGAGGATACGTCGTGGGCTGGATGATTTCACTATCAGCAAGCAGACCTAAGGAAGGTTGCCCACTCGATGTTACTTTCTATCCCTTGTTTTCCAAGGAAACTAGGGTTCTGTGGACAAGGAGTCCGATGTAGTGATGCATGAAAGAGTTATTTTGCGTTTAAAGCCAAACTCGGTATTTTACCAAAAGTAATCCGCTTTATCTTTTATTTGAAAAAAAAGATTTTATGTCCCCAGCGAAGTCGCCAACTGTGAGGTCTCGCCCGAGCACCGGTCCGATCTGCCGAGGGATCGAAATGCTCTTCGGGAGAAACTCCACAATTGGAACTGGCTGTGAGTTCAGAAAATTGATTTTTGTAATGTGACAGTTGTAAAGTGAGTCGCCACTTTAATTTATTTATTTTAATTGGGAAAATTAAAGAAAACTCAACATGATTGACTCCAAAAATAATTTGATTTTATTCCAACGGAAAAGTGCACCAATCCGCGAGTGACCAAAGAGGGCTCGGAGATCAGGTTTTGGTAATTACACAATTAAGAAAATGTTATTTTCTTTGGTTTGGCTACAATTGCAAAATAACTCTTGAAAAATGAATTTTTGTGTATGCATGAACAAAAATATTATGATGAATGAACAAATATATATATATATATATATATATATATATATATATATATATATATATATATATATATATATATATATATATATATATATATATATATATATATATATATATATATATATATATATATATATATATATATATATATATATATGATGTGATGGAATGACAATAATAAATAAATAGGCAAGATAAATCCTACTTAATTATTACAATATCAAAATAAATGAAATAAAGGGGATCTTTCCTCTAGCCCTTATGGGTACTAAGAAAAGCACACATTCCCCAAAATAAGCTAAAAATAAAATCATAAACAAAAGATTAATATGAATAAATCAAAATAAAAAGGAAAACAATATTGATAAAAAGATTTTTTGGAGTTGATACCCTTCAGATTGGCAGCCTGCGTATCCTATTGAATAGGAATCAAACCCCATGCAGTTCTCCCTTCTTGTGAAGGAGGGGTTTTAGAAATGTGTTGGTTTGCTTATTAATTTAATTCTAATTCTGAAATTAATAAGTTTTTAGATCTTTTCAGTTTTAGACCTAAAGAAAATTCTAGATCTGAATTTAGAATTTTAAAATAGGAAAAGGATTATACCTTTATTTTCCTTGGCTTTCGGACGAATGGAACTAGTTTTACTCCGGATCTCAACTCCACCTTGAATTCAAAGAAAGCTTGGAATCTGGATCTAGAAGCAGCAAATATATGAGTATAAGAACGAAAATATGCTTTGAAATATGCCTGAATTGCTTTGAAATGCTCTAGAATGCTTTAGAATTCGTTGGAAGTC
This sequence comes from Reutealis trisperma, assembly GCA_947687605.1. Classification (NCBI taxonomy): domain Eukaryota; kingdom Viridiplantae; phylum Streptophyta; class Magnoliopsida; order Malpighiales; family Euphorbiaceae; genus Reutealis; species Reutealis trisperma. The sequence goes on from CANTUT010000008.1 coordinate 2,006,626, forward strand.
ATGCCAAATGAGGCTGGAGGAAGCTCCTATTTATAAAGCTGCCAGAGGAGAGGCCGGCGGTACGGACAACGGCGTCGGCGCGGCACAGGCGACAGGGGCGGCACGGCCAACGCGCCGACCGTTTGGGCGACACGCCAGACTGGCGGCATGCCTTTGATGCTGCGCACGACGGCACGAGATGTGTGCCGCCTCCTGTGCGGCACGAAAATCGTGCCTCCCAGCACCACTCACACGGCTCAATTCATTTCTATCCATTTCGGGCCCGTTTCAACTCCGATTCAAGCTCTGTTTGATTCTGTGGATTTGTAACTGAAAGACGATCCACTGGAGGTGCTAGGGTTCACAGGCGCTGATTGGGGCTTGTTTGTCCCATGGCTTTGCTCAACATTGGGAAGTTTCTCGCCTATTCCGGAAGCTTCCCACAAGCAGGTTGCACGTTGGCATGCTCGTGGATGCTAGTTGGTCTCCCATGCCAGCCTTGCATGTTTTCTCGAATGAAAACATTGGGCTACACCAATTCTAGCTTAGGCAAGGCTTGTTAGCTCCCTTTGCTTGCCAATCCTACCTATCCACTAACTCATCTGCCCATTTGCTAATCAAGTGAGGCGGCCTTGGTTTATTCTCATGCGTGTTGTAGGCCAAGTCCATAGCATTATTCGTGGGACGTAATAGTATGGCCTCAATCTTCTTCTCCGACTAAAAAATGAAATTAGAATTTCTAGTTTATAATTGTTTTTTGTTATTTGTTTTTAATTTTTTTATACGTGTAAGTTTTGGTTTGTTGTGGTAATTATTTTCGGATTTTTGTGTTAATTATGATGGGTTTATATGTACTTTTAGTATAGTTTTTCAATTGGTAAGGTAAATAAGGAAAGTTATTTACAAATTATGGAAGATTTGATTATTTAGCTATTATTTGGTATGTGATAAATAGAGAGAGAGCCGAAATTAGATATTTTAAGAGTTCTTAATTTGCATTATAAAAAAATTCTTTGGGAGGTAAATTATTCAATTTTTCCTGTTCATACAGAAAATAACTTATCTAGAGAGATTAGTTAAATTAAACTTCTTAGATTGAGTTCAAATTCAATTTATTAAAATATTTTTAATTAAAAACTAAAGAAAAATTGCCTATATAAATTAATTGTGAAATTATTATGATTTTATGATGGAACTCCTAAAAAAAAATAATACATGTCAAATAAAAAAAATTCTACATCTCAGAAAATATGTAAACTAAATAATTAACAAGTTATACTTCCTAAAAAATAACTTTGGAGAAAGTTAATTTTTTGAGAAATACACTTATCAGGAAATAAGTCGTAACAAAATTATAAATTCCATTGTAATATAAAATTTTATTTAATTATAACGTCAGGATTAGTTAAGGAATAAACCATATTAAAAAAAAAATCCAAACTAATAAACCATATTAAAAAAAAAAAAATCCAAACTAAGTTTTTTTTTTTTTTTTTCTGATTTTTTTTTGCCAATAATCGAAACTAAGTTGAAATTAAATACTCTATACCAATAACCTTAATCAAGCTTTTATGGCATCAAAATTCAGCAATGCAGATTAAAAATGCTTTTGAACGGTCTGATGTTATTATGGGAAGGCAAGCTATGAAAGAAGCTAGGCTGGTGGGGTGGTCTTTTCCTCCTGAAAATTGGGCCACTCTCAATACTGATGGGGCTAGTAAGAGTCCTGCGAGAATTTACTTTAAATATAGGGGCTTGTCATGCCATGGAAGTAGAGCCATGGCGGTTATCAATGGCTGATGAATAAAGATAATGAATGTTATGAAGTTGCTTCTAATCTTCTTTTTATTTCTCAAGCCTCAAAATCAAACTTTTCAAGAAGTAAAATAAAACATATAATAGAAAATAACATTTTCCCTCTCCTAAACCTAGATAATTATCTATCTTTCTTCCACGTGAAATGATGATTAATTAAAATGACTTTAATGACCTTATTAACTATAAATTCATAAAACAACATTCATATATAAAAGAAATAAACTTCTTATTAATGAATCATACTATAAGTGAATTATGAACAAACTGAAGAGAATATCCTTCACTTAAGAATTTTTAAAATCAAATCATGGCTAACCTTACTATTAAGTCCAACTGAGAATAGGCTAAATAGTAAACAATTCTATAACCGAAAAGGAAGGAAATCAAGCAACAATTGTATATTTCGTGCTCAAAAAATCATTAAATTGCATAATTAATATAACATACAACAAGGCTTTTTGTTCTTATTTCCTTCCTTCTCTCCAATAAATATTCTAACATGTTCAATATTCCCCAACAAAGAATGAATCATTGTTTTAAGACCAAAAAAACATAGAAAGGGAAGAATCTAAATCATATGTTATGGTCTTCTAGCTTCCGTCCCTTTGCAACTCTAGGCAACGCATTTCTAAGGGGAATTTTGTGCCCTATTTTCGTTGTGTTTCATTTTTACACCTTTGACCTACCCTCTGCTAAAGTTACAAGCAACCCCTCGCCGGCTTGACTGCTGACTTTCTGGTCAGGAAAATAACCCAATCTTTGGTTGTACATAATATTGTTGAGGGATGCACAATTTCCATGATTTTCTTACTAATGCAGTCAAAATACAATTAGATACAATAGCCTTCGCTACAAGGATGTCCGTGTCAGAAAATCATTAACTGCCAGACTAGCATCTCCATGGGATACAGCAGCCTCAGGTTCTGGAATATATAGACTAGAGGATGAAGCCTGCACGTTGCACATTCAATATCAAGTCAAACACAGTAACCAGTGAACTAGTATGCATGTTAACCAAACATCCAAAATCTCACGCCATGATTGGCTGGTTAAACATAAACTGGAAACTACAGGCAATTATATTTATATGGTAAATGGGTCAAAAAACTTGCGTATTAAAATTTCATAATCTCTTGAGTAATAAAATTAGAGTTCTCCAAAATTGCAATTAGATGCCCTGTGATGCCAAAGAAACCCAGCTACTATTGACTGATGAGTACAACAGTAGCAGCAGTTGGGGGATAATCCACAGGGCTGTATCAATTTGCACATACACCAAAAATTGATGTAGAAAGAGCAAACCCTAACCCTAATTAGGTCAGCGTAGGGGAGATGAAAAATAGAGAACTAAAAGACATCAAATGCTCAGCCAATAAGGTTGGCATGTGGGTTACACAGCCAGGGTAAATAAAAGACAGAAATTTTGTGTGCCTGTTGACAAATATTACTGAAAATCTGCTCCAATCCAAGCCTAAAATTAAATCTAACATCAGCTCTCTATTCTTGTTCCTCCATCAATTATGGCTTTCTTGATGGATAGCCATCAGCCATTTCTGAAAGCAGAGAGTATATCCTTGTGATTTCACTCGAATATGAAAAATAAACAGCAAAATTTTCCTTCACCTTGCCAAGAGGGGGAAATGGGATTCAATGTTGAGAAAATAGCTGAACCCAACTGAGGCAGCAGATGAGTTAAGAAAAGGGAGGCAGGCAGGGAAGAAAAGCTTCATTTAGCCCCCCAAGACCTAAAATAGTTGAAAGCAAATGGCTACCAAACCTTGACAGGATTGAACTTCAAAAACTTGGTTCATATAGAGAACTGAAATAACTAGAACATGGTTTCTCTTTTTATTTTCCTGAAATGTAAATTACATTAAAAGAAAAGTTCAAAGTTGAGCATACCTTTGCATCAAGCAGCATCTCTCCATTACTATCTGCCGTGAGGCATGCACCATGTGCTTTCAACCACTCCACACATTCCTCTAATCCAGCTGGGTCCTTCTGGTCATTTCCTTCACCTGCACTGGAGAAGCCCAAGACGTATGCAATGTATGACACAGGTATTGTAGGGCGATATGACCGCGACATGCAACTTACAGCCTTGTACCGCATCTTTTCAACACAGAGATCTGCAGAAATACAAAAATTGTCATGACCTTATCCCACATATTGAGCTAGCAACTCAACACAAAAAGGGGAGAATTTAAAAAATATACCCACCCATAAGGCATGTGCTCAAGTTAGGAGCTGTTTTATACAGTCTGAAGAACATAACATAATTTCCTGAGGTGACAGCTGCACGAACTGCGAGAGCATGTTTTACAGCTTTATCCTTCTTTGCATCTGCTGTTAATCTGGCAACTCAAAACAGCAAAATTATATTACCATGCAAGATCAGTTCAAGTAGCATTAACAGACGAGCAATAATCTGCTTATATGAATCTAAAGTCAGCAGTGCATGACAAGTGAATGCAAAGTGCATTTTGTGCACATACAAAAAGGAAAAAGGTATTTACTCATGAAAAAAGACAATTCACAGAGATTATGCAGTCTGGATAAAATTTAACTACTTTTCCGAAGATTTAGATTCAATAACCACATAAAATTGGAAAAGCTTTGCTTATTTACATTTACTAGCATAGCTAGGGAAGTTGTCTGGGATTCGACCAAACACTGGTGATCGACCACAGAAACTACATCTGTAATCACAGAACGGACTTTATATAAGCAAAAGATAGATGTGAGTTTTCTTTTCCTTCATCGACTCTTTGTATAGCTAACGAAGAAAAATTAAAAACCTTTTGGAATTTCTAAAAAGGAAGAAATCAGTAGCTGTGGTGCCTAAATTAGGATTCTGTAAACAGTAACAGTGGCACTTTATGTTGTGAAAGAAAGAAAGAAGAAAAGAATGGGAGAAAGAGAAACGAGCAACCCAGAAGGCAAATGGAACTTCCAAAATACTAAAAAAAAAAAAAAAAGGAAGAAAGAAAAGAGAAAGCGCATTAAACTTCATAAAAAGGAAGAAATTAGTAGCTTTGGTGCCTAATATAGGGTGATGTCAACAGTACCAGTGGTACTCTACGCACTGTGGATCAATGAAGCAAGAAAAGAAGGGGAGAGAGAGACAGCAATCATAGAAAGCAAACGAGCCTTCCAAAATATCTCAAAACAGCGTATTAATTAGTCCAAGTCTAAGAAAATAACCTAGCGAACAACAATATTTATAGATTCCTAAAGAGTATACATTGTCATATTACGAATGCTAACCAGCAATAAAAATTCTAAGCCAATAATAAGAAGCAAACAGTTTTTAAGTTTCAGAGAAAATATTTCCAGAATTCAAGACATTAAGAATAACTGGTCAGTGGAATATAATTTTACAACCATGGGCAAAGAATTGATGTTGTTCTTTTCTGAAATAGAATTAAACAGTAGTGGTTGTTTTTGAAATAGAACTAAACAACAAATGCTTTCGTTCCTGTTGCTATAAAGTAACTATCATAATCATACACCCACTACCAAAGTAAACATTCTCCTAGTACTAAAACCTCATGTAAAAACTGCAAGTGATTCTTGCAAGTAAAATATTCAACATAGCAAAATGTTCTAAAATTGTAGTTTAGCATGTGAGGAAACAAATGGAATTGAGAACTAAGATGAATAAGTGGGACACTTCATGAAAGCTGAAAATGAAACATCAAATAAACACGATTCTCTGTGCAACTAAAACCAGTCAATTCTCGGTGCACTATTGCAAAACTATAATAATAGGAGAAATATCAGGTCATGAATTTATCATAAAGTATCAATGCATATACAATACGTCATATGGGGGAAAACATCAATATCCACAGACAACTTAGAAGTTCATGATCAAGAAATTGTGTAAAGAGGGATTTTCAGCAAGAACATAAATCAAACAGAATTATATCCAAAACCACAATTATGAGAATTTCACTAACCTTGACATTGATGATACAAGATCTCTGTTGTTACTAGAGTGCAAGATAACACAAAGTAAGTTGTAAGCAGCAAACTCCATATGGCATCCTTCAATTCCTTCAGCATAGAGAGTTTTTAATTGTGATTGACACTGGAAAAAAAAAAAAAAAAAAGAGAAGAATTCAATTGAATATAAGCAGCAATGTGAATTACATTTAGCATATACTAAAAGCATCATAAGATGGTATAGGAAAAACAGCTTCTTGATTGTTTCATATCTCTTTCTGAGCTTTTAAAACTTCAAATTGTAATGCCACCCAACCTTCTAGCTTATAAATGACTGACACGCATAAGCAGCAAAGATTGCACTCGATATAGGCATCAGTTTGGTGTAATATTTGGATTTTGGAACAAAGTCTCGGAGATTAAAGTACAATTTCACCAAGTTGAATTAAAGATGAGTAGATGAAAGAGGAGATAACAATACATAGATGACTTCAAAATCACTTCTTTACACACTTTTCACCCACCATTTTTCTATAGGTTATCAGAAAATTTAGTTGGTAAGCATTCTTCAACAGATATTTTAATGGTCTTGATTGTAGCACACAAACATCACAAACACATATCCAACTGCCAGCCTTAATGTCACATTGAAAAATGACAACTAATTCCTTATAAGGAAAGGAGGCTAAGCCTTAAATGGAAAATGATAACTGAGGAAGAAGACCATGGACTCATGGATGCATGAGCAACACAAGAAGAATAAACAAAAAAAGAAAGTAAAGCTTGAAGCAAAGACCATCGTCATAGAGAGAGAATAAAATGTTTTTCAAGCAAACGATAATGCCACCAACCTGATTAAACTCAGGCAAGTCCCCTACTTCCATTGCTAACCGAGCATGAGTTTCATATACCTGAAAATGAGTAAAACATTAGCACCAAGTATGAAAAGATCTACAGTTCTGATATATATATCCTCACCTAAGCTCAAGTAAAGCTTTAATTGAAAAGAACATGAAATTTTTTAAATTAAACAATCAAACATACCTTAACTGTCAGCTGATTTCGTATTCGCTGTACAGTTAGATCTTGGCGAATAGACTTCAACTGATCACATTTATAAAGGTAGTTCTTCTGAGTATTTTGAACCATAAGCAGAGCATTCTCTAGCACTTCTTCTGGCCTCACCTGTAAAACAGCATAGACTTTAATCAAAATAATTGCATTTTAAATATACTCTTAGAGTTTGCCACCTAAATGGGGGAAAAAACAGAAAAGAAAGAAAAGACAATGTATAATTACAGTGGAAGGATCGGGTGCAGAAGTGAGGCGCAAATATCGTTTCTCAATTTCCTGGCAGGTCCCTTTAACAGTTAGTGCATCCCAGTCAATGTCTTCAACAGCCCTGCTTCCACCATCATCAAAGTTTTTGCTAAGCATCAAGGCACTAGCCCGTTTACTGTATAAGTTTCCAGCTCCAGCATTTTTCGGTTTGAAGTAATTAATTTCTGATCGATGTCCTTGCCCTTTATCAAATCGCTTAGAGCGATTTTCTCTTTTCTTTTTTTCCTCTGGTGAATTTGCAAGTGCTATTGCACCAGAATAATAAGCTGTTAAACCTTGTTCCTTATCACTATCACTTGATGCATCACCATTTTCAGCACTAAGTAAACCATCAGCAAGGCGTTGCTTCTTCAGTGGCCTCTGGACACTTTTAATTGGAGTTTTCTGCTCTAATAAAGAGAACTTGATGTCCCTGAAAACATCATCCTTGCCTTCAGAATTCCCACTTGAAGGCTGTATAGTGAAACAAGATTGCTATGATCAAAACCAGATTTAATTAACACTAAATTGCTTGTAATACAAGAGCTAGAAATAACAGTGGAATTGTCAGCCACCTTCACACTAAGTACTAAAGTGTAGAAGAGGAACGAAAAATATACCTTACTATCCCAACCACCATATTTTACATTATCATGACTGACGGAAACAGGTTTTTCAACCAATTTCTCCTCAGGTAAAGGCTCCCACCTACTTTTGGATCGCTTATTTGGACTCCTTTTGTACTTTGGTAATGTAGCAACAGGAGTTGAAGATTGTGAATTCCTATGGCCAAGAAAAAATATTAAGAATCCATATTTCTGGACTCGACAATTTGTTTTCAAATTATCAAAATCCTAATAAATGCAAAGAGGCTAGGAGACACTAGATTACAAGAGTGAAAAGAGGATATAAATAACAAGATGTAGACAGATGCAGAATACATACTCCTTATTGGCAAAATCAGGGTTTGGTAATGGAAAAAGAGGTTCAGTATCCCAGTCTCGAGTGTGAAGTGTACCATCAGCAGTTGCCTTGGTAATAATCTGGACAAGAAGAAGAAAAACACTTAGCTATAAGTGCTACCAAAATTCAAAATAAAGCACTGTACAAAAAAAATTAATAAAAAATTATGCATGATGAATGTATTAGACATCCTGCTACTGAAGATCATAAAAATAAATGAGTGGAAGGACAAATAAAGAAGTGATTTCAAGAAAAAACACTGAGCAGATGCGGACTCGGATAGATATTAATGGTGGAATCTATTCCCTAACAAAAGTTTTTTAAATATCAAGTTATTCTGAATGTGATTGATGAAAAACGGAGTAAAATGAACAGTAAAGAAATGTGAGATCATTAACAGAAAAGTCATGATCGAATATTATAGTTGTGCACAAACAGTTATAAACAGTATCAAAAACTTTATACTAGAATATCAATGTAGCGCCGAGAAAAAGCATCCTTTATGCAGTTCATTACGTTAAGTGTGCTTTATAAAATATTCAGTATTCTTTAATCTTTGGATCTCTTACCAATGTTTTGGCATTGCACAACCAAGCATTAGCCAAGACATGGGCAGATCTTAGAGTAAGCAGGAGGGGCATGGTTCCACTTAAACACCATCAGTCCAACAAGACTCCTTTCATATTACTAATTCATCATTGTTCCATCATATGATTTGTAGTCTGCTTATTGTCAAATGTTCACTTTTCTTTTGAATCATGAGTAACAAATGGGACGCATGTTAAGCCTAGGATTAACCAAGTGGAAGTTGTAGCAAAAGCAAGAATGACAGTTGAAGTGTGAATATTAGAGCATAAGAAACTGTTGACAAGTAAAACCATATTGAGAATCCTTATCTCAATATATCTCATTCATATATAAAAAATTTTCCAAAAGTTAATTACATTGACACAGGCATTTTAATTTTCATATATGATGTCTTATTATTGCAATTAAAACTTCCATATCCTTTAATGTGTGTGCGCATGCGCATGCGCATGCATAGACTAATTAAAAATACGTATTAGGTTATTGGCTCATCCACTCTATAGTCTATACACTAGTCATTAGGAAATCAAAAAAGTAAGAAGCAATATGAGGAATTAAGGGAGTGTTCTACTTTTTCAGAGTGCAATCTTAAACACTCAAACTAATGAAAAACAAATAAGAACAAAGCAGAAAGGGAAAAAAAGAGAGAGAAAGAAATGCAAGTTCCGAGGAAAAAAAAAAAGTGCAAAGCAGCCTGATAAAAAAGATTCAAACAAAAAGTAACGATAGCGAGATTCAATCCCACATCAGCCAGGAACAAAAAGCTAGGGCCTGTAATGATCAAATCAAGGCAAACAATTCAAATAAAAAGCCGTACTTCTAATTTGCCATAAAAAACACGGCATGTCCTGTGTTGTATGGATGGGCTGCAATGTAAAGTGCATCAGTTTAAGAAATTTCCTGTAAACTTGAAAAAGTGAATTCATGAATTATAAATTTTGAATTCACAAATTGAAAGCAATTTTACGCTTGACGTAAGTAATCCACAAATGAAGGGCAGTGCAGGTGGGATACACAAATTTTGTATACTGGGTTTTATTATTAACAAAGATGAATTCTTAGCTAGTTGCTCAAACTTGTATAGAACATTAGAGATTGTGTTCTCTATGGCTTTGATAGTGAATTCAAACACAAGTTAAAATTAATTCCTAGTTCCATTCATGAAGATTACGCTAAATATAATCAATTTCAAACTTAACTTCACGACAAGAAGGAAATGGACAAACTTACGAAAAAAAGGTAAATCAACAAATATAATTTGAAATTTTAGAAGTTAAAAACCACCAATCAGAACAACTTATAGACTATACTACTTACCTCCTTCATAACAGCCTGACAAGCTGCCATTTGTGGATCATTTTTACAGTGATCTTGACAACGTTTCAAAGCCCTTTCAACATAAAAGCGAAGGGAGTTGGGGAACATACCAGGCTACAAGCAACAAAAAGTTCAAAATTGCTGCATCGATCAGTGATCAATGGAAAAAAAAAATAAATGTAGATTGTAAAATCTGAGTGGATGAAGTAGATGTTTATGGTCCCATGGCAATAAATTATCCAAGGATTTCAGGCAACTAAAGAAATGCATCTCAATTGTAGGAAAGTCAATTCACAAAAGATCAAGTGCTAACTATCAAAAGGAGAAAATCAATAAATAAAATACCTTAAGTATTGAGTCAGCTGCCTCATTAGACAACAGTTTATCATTTGGCTTTGGCATTGAGACAGCAATATAGGCAGGTTTTGCTGCTGCTGAAGCCGTTACAGAGCCATCCTTTTCGGTTTTTGATAAACCTAATGCCAAATTTGAAGCAATTCTAGGATTTGTCGGAATCTGCAATTTGCTTCCCCTTCGCGTATCTACTGATGGAGCTGTTTGTGCAGGAGATTGATAATTCTGGGGCACCTGATGAGCTGCAAGAGATTGAAAATTCTGGGGCACCTGGTGAGCTGCAGGAGATTGAAAATTCTGGGGCACCTGGTGAGCAGCAGAAGATTGAAAATTCTGGGGCACCTGGTGAGCAGGAGGATATTGCGAATTAGGACCTTGAGGAACAGTCTTTTGTTCCTGAAAATTATCATAAGAAGATTTTGAATCCAAAGATTTTTGAAAGTGTGGTTGCATAGGGGTAGCATGATGATTTTGAAAATTCGAGGTTCCTTGATTCCAGTAGCTATTATGAGTACCACTAGTAGCTGTGCCACCCTGACAAGAAAACCATAAAAATGCAAATTTAGTAGACTAACCAAATTTTGAAATATGTAATGAACCAAAGCAAATATGCATAGTCTATTACAAAACCAAATAGTGCATGAAGTGGATCTGAAAAGTTATGTGGCAACAATTGGCTCAGATATGTAACTAAGACCTTCACAATTTGTGGGGACAGATATGTGCAAATAAACAAAACAATGTGTGAAAAAACTTGTATAGCATGTAATGCTGATGTACAATATCTCATATATTCATAATAAAAAATAGAAGGAATCAAGAATACCAAACCTGCAAAGAAGGCAACTCAGAGGAAGTCGATTCTGGCCTCCAAGATGTAGTGAAAGATGAGGGAGGATGGCTGTTGGAATTTGAGTATGCAGCAGTAACACCAGAAGCTGAATTCACCTGGTTAGAGGTACTAGCAACAGACAAGTGTTCCGTCCCTGGAGCACAAGTTACTTCTGTTTGATTGTAATAATCCGCCCATTGCTGTTGGTAATTTATTGAAGTTGCAGCTGCAGTACCAGAATTATAAGCACTTGTTGTGTCTGAAGCATAGTTCGAATACTGATTAGAGGTATAGTTTGCATAATTTCCATCACTCCACAAAGCAGTCTGATTACTGTATCCGCTACTTGGGTAAGCTCCAGCTGTCTGATAATCACCAGGATTGTAATAAGTGGCTGAATAACTTGGAGTCCCAGCATAAGACCCTGTATTCTGAAATGAGGAAAGAGGCTGATAAGGAGCACCTGTGTTTTGATATGCTCCTAGAGGCTGAGAGTATGCATGGTTGGGTTGCTGCTGAGAGTATGAATGGTTAGGTTGCTGTTGATAACCATTATAGTAACTGGGATATCCTGTGCTCGAATAACCATATGGATCTGTAGGATTTGAGTATGATGCATAGCTACTATAGTCCTGTGAGGCACTTGTTGTTCCCAAAGTTGATGAACTAGCAAGAGATGTTGCATTCAAGCCAGGTTGAACATTTCTTGCGGATGGCTCTGTTTGCTGATCATGATGATAAGTAGATTCTGTGGAGCGATTATCTACCCTATGCATGGTCCATGAAGCAGCTTCAGATCCGGTTGTTGACGGAAGATATGAAGATGCATGTGGCTGGCTTGCATCAACAACATATCGACCCTAAAAAGAGATGAATAAAAATTAGGTCTTAGTGTTGAAGCGACTGCAGAAGTCAACTTAAATGCTAAAACAACCATAGAAACAAACTCAACTGAAGAAAAAATGAAAGCTATAAATGTATTAAAAAAATGAGGGACAAAATAATAAGTAGAAAGCAATTCACTACATCGAGTTTAGAGAGGAATATTATATGAGTAAACCATAAAAACTATGAATGGTGATTGCAAGTTTAAAGACCACAAATGGTGATTGCAAGTTTATAATTGCTTCTATAAACAGCATATGACTAAATTTAAACCATTTAAGCTAAACTAACTGGAGGCATTGCAATTGACTGGCAGAATAAAAAGAATCCATGGTTATTTTTTTAATCCCTTTTACTTATCCACAGAGAGAATTATGTCAACAGAAAGTGTTTTAGTTCCACAGTGCTCTCTTGGAGGAGGAGAACAGAAGCAACCATTTCATCAGATATAGTGTGTCACAACTTGCAGGTTACTACTTGATACTTGGAGGCTGTGAGGATCAATTTAGCAAAAATCTGAATTTCCTCCCTTACACTAGATGTAATTTCACACTGGATGTAATTTTCATTTGGAACAAAATGCCTACTATAGGCAAAAAAGAACAGCAGTTCCTAATTCACATAATATAAGCAACAACTATCAGATCATATTTTGAAGAGGCGATACAGCTCAAAAGCAATTAAGAAATAAGCCATTTTATGCTCCATGACAAAACACATTTTTCCCTGCAGCAGCAATAACAAAATTTTTAAACCTTGAGCTACATCACACTCTCACTTAAAGATGCAATGCCTGAACTAAACTTCCATATTTAATCAAAACTTAACATAGTGCCCATGAAAGATATCCTAACTATGAACGTTCACTGCCTGGCATAAAAGAGATGATATTAGTAAATCACAGTCTATTACTATAAACTGCAAAGGGTGATATCTACATACACATATGTATAAGGCAAACCTTTATAAATGGAAACAGTGAATTTTTCTCCTACAAATATATACATGTGAAAATGTCATCAACCCTTAAAATCCACAAAGATATTAAACAGGAAGTTTCAATAAAAGAACCAAATCATTCTACATGCAATAGAAACACAAATAATATCAATATATAGTCAAAACAAAATGAAATTTTGATATAAATTCATCAGAATTAATAACAAAGGTTCTCTAAATCAATATAACAAATATTTCAACCACAATTTCCCCAACTGTTTACTTTCAACTTATATTCTTCAACTAAATTCACAGTATGGAGCCAAAATTGTCTAATTAAAAAAAAAAAAAAAAAAAAAGTAACAACTAAATCAAAACCAGAAAAAATAAACTAAAATTATAATCAGAACAGCTATATGCTAAGTCGATCAATAAAGACAAAGTTAAAGTAAGAAACTGTACCTCAAGCGAATTCGGGTCAACTGTAGATATGGTCTGTGTATTGACTCCTTGATTCATCATTACATTAACATCCTAAATTCACCAAAAACCAAAAACAATATCAAAATTAGCTTAAAACACAAAACCCTAATCGAAAAAACAACAATAATATACGAATTCTTACCTTAAATTTAACAAAAATAAGTCAAAAAAGGAACTTCCGAGCTCAAAACGCGATTGCAGATCGGGAAACGAAGAGAGACAATTAGCAGAGAGAACAAGAAAAATTTGAGATCAACAAAGAAAAAAAAATTAAAAAAAAAACAAATAATATGATTATTATCGGCTGTGTATGTATAATTAACTAATAATATAGAAAGAATTAGTAATAATGGAAAAGAAAATTAAGAAAAAGAAAAAATAGAAAATACTGAATTGAAGAGAAAACAGAATCGAGAGAGAGAAGCAGGATGATGAAGGAGAAGGGTATGGGTTTCGATGTTGGGTCGTGTTTGGGTTGGCGGTAGAAAATGATTTATTTATTTATTTTGGATTTTTATTAAGATTTAAGGCTAAATATCTAGTTTATCAATTAAATATTGTAATTATAACTAATTAATAATTAATTCATCTAAATTTATTATTTTTATTTATTTCTTTATTATTTATTCTTTTAATTAATTATAAGCTATTAATTAGTAATTACCATTCACATTATTAGTTCAGTGAAAAAAAATTCACATTATTAATTGAATAGGTTAAAATAATTCTAATATTAGTAAATTAAATCTTTATCATTTAATTTTGTTATTTAATAATTTTATATTGTAATAAATTAAATATATAAAAATAATATTAATTTAAAAATTAAAGTTCAAATAAATTCTAAATATTTAGAGATTAAAAGTGAAAATTTTCATGATTTTATAATAATTAATAAAATGTTAATTTATTATTGATTTTCATGATTATATTATTAATTTTGAAATGATAAATATCAAAATATAAGTTAAACTAAATTTAATTTTTTTATAAATAAATATTATCATAGCTAAAACCTTTTTCTTTTGCTTTTAGCAATATTTGCACTTTTTGGGTACATTGAATTTTGTATTATTATACTTTTTGTTTACATCCACATTTTGTTGCAAAAGTTTATTGTTAGTTGTTTTATAGGTTATTGTTTAATTATTTTTATTAAAAAGATATTTTTCAAATTAATTTTTGATGCATTCAAATTATTTATAATTCATTAAAATAACAAATAATTATTAAAAAAATTTAAGTGATGCTTGAAATAATTATTCTATTCCATATTTATCAAAAGAAAATATATGTACACAAAGTTAATTACACTTTTGTTATTAGTATTTTCTGTTATTTGATTTGTCTAACGTATATATTAGAAGGTATATATTAGAAGGAAAACTAACATAAAATATATGATAATAAATTAAAAATTATTTTTAACTTAATAGTCATTTTACATATATGAATTAACAACAATTATCATATTTTTATTAGGAGAAAATACAAGAAAAAGTATCATAGGGTTGCTACCATTTTTATTTTGTCATTTGTAGAAATTTTTTTAAAATAGAATCTAAGGTTTTCATCATTAGTATTTTTGGATTTACAGTTTTAACACCGTTAGATAATGCTAACACAATATATATATAGAATAAGCTGCTAACATAGTATTCACTTGATCACATATATATCATTATGGATGCCGTATTATAATTCTTATGCTTTGTGTGTATTACGTCAATCGTCTTTAATACTATATGAGTCTACGTCAACATTGTCTAATGATATTAAAAATATAAATCTCAAAATATTAATATTGAAAATTTCATATAATTTCATCAAATAAATTTTCAAATAGCTCAAAATAAAAACGACTTTTTGTACTTCTCCCATTTAATTATTATCAATTGCCAATCTAATGGGCTATGGTAAGAGCTCACTAAAAAAAGATGACTATATATAAGATTGACCAGTCTCAACCCACACAAGAATAAGATCAAGCATATATAGACTCTGGAGCTGGCCCAATCCTAATTTTTAACCACTAAATTTTACCTTTAAAAATTAAATCATAAATTTTTTTTTTTAGTTCAACCAAATAAATAAATAACCATTAAATTTTTGGCATAACTTTTTGGATTGGAATATTTCAATTTGGAGATAAACTAAATATTTTAGCATCAACACTAGAGAATTTAATTAAGTTTAAATAGAAATTCTCAGAAAAACTTAATTTATCATACACTAAAAGTGATAAGATTATTAGAGGAAAATTTCACTTTAATTTTGAGACTATATTTTTCCTAAATTCATGTGATTTTATATTATATTTTCCTAATTTTTGAGACATAATTGTCTTAAATCCACATACCACAACATAAAATATGGTTGTCGTAGAGAGTGAAACTTGAATCTCCATATGTGTAAATCCTAATCCAATGAGTTATTAAGACAAAAATTCACCATATATAATGTCTTTAAATTTTAAAAATAGTTTTTGGTCAAGCAAGGATATTTTAATTTTAAGAATAGTTTTAAAATTAATTTTCATTGAAGCCACATCAATAATAATATATTAAATCACGTCATTATATTTTTACAGGTCTCAATTGAAAATATAAATCATGAGTTAAAAAATATTAATTTATATATAAATAAATATTGAATCAAGGAACTATTAAGGCGAAAATTCACCACATATGATGTCTTAGATTTTAAGAATAGCTTTATAATTAGTTTTTAGTAAAATCATGTCAACAATGGTATATTAAGCCACTTCATTATATTTTTATTTATATTTGTATTGGTCCCAATTAAAAATATAGATTTTAATTCGAAGAATTATTAATTTATATATTTATAATTCCTAAATCAGTGAATTGTTAAGGTAAAAAAATAGCTTTAAAATTAATTTTTTATGAAGCCACATCAGCAAATGGTATAGTAAGCCACGTCATTATATAATTGTTAAATTAGCTGTTGATAAAGCCACGCCAGCAAAGATATAGCAAGACATGTCATTATATTTTTGTTGGTCCCAACCAAAAATATAAATTTTAAGTCAAGGAATTATTAAGGCGAAAATTTGCCACGTGTCATGCCCATTAGCTTTGGTAAAGTCACGTCTATAAGAGTATTTTAAATCACGTCACTATATATATATATATTTAAAATTATCAAAAATAATATTTAAATTTAATTAAATAATAATAATTTGCATATGTTAAAATATTTTAAATAATATAATTAAAACCTTTAAAGCACGGACTCACAATTAATTTGTGCAAATCTGAAAAAATTTATGAGATAAACTTAGTTCTTAATTCATCATATCATGTAATTATATACTAAATAAATTAGACAATACCAAAATTCATAATTAAGTATGCTTACATTTACAAGGAAAAAATGTAAGTAATGCTATAACAACCTATGATACCTTAGATTTCAAAAATAATTTTAAAATTAGCTTTTAGTAAAATCACGTCAGCAAGAACATGGTTATATTTTTCTTAATTCCAATTATTAAAATTATAAATCACGAGTAAATGAATTGTTAAGGTGAAAAAATTGCCATGTTTGAAATTATTTTTTGTAATGAATTTTTAAGAATAGCTTTAAAATTAACTTGTCAATAAATTATTGATGTGAAAATTTATCAAGTGTGATATCTTAGATTTTAAAAATAGTTTTAAAATCAAGTTTTAGTGAAACTACATTAGCAAGAGTATATTAAGCCACGTTATTATATTTTTATAAGTCCCGCTTAAAAATTATTGTTGAAATTCTAAGTGTAAAGTGAAATTTAAAATTAGAAGATGATGAATTTAATAAGAGATATATAAGCGGTAAAACGCCACTACCACTAGACCCATATATACATTTCCCAGTTTTTATTGGGCTTCCCATATATTTAAATTTGTGTATGCTAAATACATAATCATCCTTTTAGTAAGGACCATTTTTTAACATTCCAAGCCTACTCTTATTCTGTTGAATGTCTTCAATCCCTTTATAATTGATTTTCAGCTTTTGGTTCAAGGATTTTAGAAGTACACAACTTTACATTCCTCTCCTTAAGTTCAATTTGAAGATGGTAAATTAAATTCCAAATTGATAACCAAAAGACCTAATAATTAATTTTTGATAATGAAACTTTTAAAAATGAATTAAGTGATTTAAGTAATTAACCAAATAAGATATTTCAATTTTTTCCATAATACGAAATATTACTCTTTATTAGATATTTCTTTCTAATCAATTAATCTTTATAGTTCTCTAAAATGATTAGTTTTCCTAATTATATTTTAAAATAAAATATTTTATTTTATTTTTCAGCAAGATATTTTTTATTATAATATTTTATATATGATGTAATTAAGAAAGTTATTAAATTATCATAATTTAAAAAAACTAAAATATCTTTTTTTTTTTTTTTTGCAGTTTGAATTGTTAGCATAGAGTTAAGATTGACTTGCATCAATAGCCATAGCAGTGTCACTTTCCTCAGAATTTTATTCTCTTTCACTCGTTGGCTAAGTATTAAGTGATGTTTTATAATATTTATTGAAATTTTAGTGTTGAATAACATAAGATATAATCTTTAAAAAATAAAATTATTTAAAATTTTAATTATTTATTGCATTTAATATAATTTTTGAGTTAAATATTTTAATTTATTATTTTCAAGTAATTTTTGACTTAATTGAAAATTTTAAGATATGTATTACTAAATAATTTAATATGATTAAATATTAAAAATTTTAATTTTAAGTATTAAATAAAATTATCAAATATGATTTGTCGGTGCCATCAGTTGGCACTATGTGCTATAATATAGATTTTTTTTTTCTTTCTAGTGAAAGGGAAAATTCAAAAAGGGGCAGGCTTTGATAGGAAAGGGCAACAACCAAAGGTGAGACCAGGCCAAGAACACAAAAGTGAGCCTTGCCTAATAGGGTCACCTACCCTACAACTGTTGCTCTTACTCATATGGTCCCTCCTTTCCATGTATTTCTAACTGTATTGCTCCTACCCATTTTTTCCCCTATGTTTTTTTTTTTTTTTTGCCCTATGTTTAGCCATAAATGAATTATTCGTATTGATTGGTAAAATTCGGTTTCTTCTAGTAGATAACCGGGTAAAGTAGGAACTGAGACTTTTTGCAATTGATGTTTAGAATCTTCAAAATCAATGTGTTTTCTTTTTTTTTTTTTACATAAATAGTTGGCCAAGCAATAACAATCATTGCTCATTTGATATTTGAGTTTAAACTTACTTTTTGAAATTATATTTTGATTTATTTTATTATTAAAAAACAATTGATGAATATATATTTTTAAGAACCAGATAATTTTAAGAATCAGATAAACGATTTCAGTATTATTAAACTAACGGCTCATTTCTTGATGGCGCTGGATTTTAATTATTCCCCTCTATTTATTTATTTAGTCCTTCGCTTGATTTTACCCTTTAAAACCAATAATGTTGCCCATAGTAGAATATGTATATGATCGGAGATAAGACAACATAATATTAGAAAGAGGACAAATGGTCAAGCTGGACACAGACGGGCATAACTTTCGCACGTCAAGACCAATTCCACCTCCGGTTCGGCCAATTGCCAAATGCCAAGCAAATTGCTTTCTGCGAAACTAGCACATCAACTCTGTTTTCTTCTAGTTGTACTTGAAAAATGGAAAATTTCTCATGCCATGGCTATTTACTAGCAATTTTTTTTTCTTCTTTTCAAAATTTATATCAGCAAGCTATATGAAGAAGCCTAAATACTGCTTTATCTACACCCTTCACATTCCATGAATTTTCCTGTACTTGGAAGGTCTGAGAATCCAGAATCAAAATACTAAATTTAATAGGAATTGCCACTTCAAGCCAAAATCCAATCAAATCACTCTATCAAAGTGATTGGACAAAAATCCTTGATTGCACTCCTCAAAGAAAGCAACAAAACCTAATCTTGCTCATAATCAACACTTGAAAGAACAGATTGTTCAAGCTATGATGAAAAGTTTAATTAGCATTCAAATTTACTGTAATTCTTAATTTCATCAATCTTTATGACTAGGTCTTGAATTTGCAGTTTCCAAAACGCCATTAGTGTCTTGAAAGTGACAGAGTAGAATCAGCATAACTTCCAAGTCCACAACAAGCCCCTATCTAGAACAGCATCAATAATACTACAGTTCCCGGTGAAAGAACGCTATATAACCAAATTCAAGAAATCAACACGAAGATTTCGAACTATTGATAGCTCAAGAAAGTCGGCTTCCCCTTTTCTCATCCATTGACATAAGTCAATTGTTGAGAAAGTCATCATCCAAGTACTTTTGGACTTCCATTAAGTTTCCCTGCAACATACTTCGAATATTTCTGCTTCCAGTCCACATGGAATTTCCATGAACTGACTCATAATTATCGAAGCACCCTACTCGGAAAAAAAAAGAGCCAAATTAACAGGGAAGAAGCCAGAACCAAGAAACTCCCATATCTAGACATAAAAAAACTATAATTAATCATGTGTCAAAATCCATTACTCTTTTCATTCTCCTACTAATAATACTAATATGCTATACCTGTAAAAGATACCAATAATGTGCAAGTTATAGAAGAGACAAGAAGCTTATGTTGATATTACGGTATGTCAAAAATGGGATAACAAAAGCAGTAGGGACCTGATTCAAAACCACTGATGATTCGCTAGCAACACTAACTGAGCTACATCTAACAGTAGTGTTTAACAGGGAACTTTCACCAGTTTAAATCCATGACAACAGATCAAAATCCCCACGTTTTGAGATATGCTTCAAAGTCGCCATTTTCTTTGTTTCCAGTAGAAGGTAAACAAGGTACCAAGTATCAAAAGCAATAGTATGAAGAAAGAAGCTTATATTTTCAATATCTGTTTACCCATAAGAGTAATGCCTAAGAAAATATGGTAAATCTTATAAGAATCCATAGAAGATCCCAGATAAGACGATAATTGGCAAATGTCAGCTCCAAAAAATTGCAGAAACCTTCAGCATGGCCAATGATATTTATATCTATCAAGGAAAGAATAAATATCAGAGATAAGAAGACCTACACCAAGACATAAGCATTCCTTCGTTTGCTTCAAACTGCAGAGACCTTCTAAAAGCAAAATTGCAACATCTAAACCACTAAAACTGAAATTAGGTAAAATAACTTGAACCCTTGGAGCACTTGATGCCAAATATAGCATGTAACTGTCTAAAAGTCCCACCTTGAATATCTTAACCCGCAGTCATCATCAGAACCAAACAGTTATAACTGCTCTAGAGCTGACAAGAAGTTACATACCTGCAAATCTTTGTCAAACAAAGCAATTATAGGAAAAAATAGTAGTACTTTATAAAACCTTCATGTCTTCAGCACCACTTAGATATTCTATCGGATTCAGCTAACATGATTTTAAGGACTCGAATTTGTGCAACATGACAAGAGGAATGTGAAGAATCAAATCAAAGAATTATTTAATTCCTGAGTTTAATAAAGCTCCATCGATGGCTTGAAAATTAGTTCAATGATCAAACAGTTCCCAGGCAGAATAGCTACCCTGGCCCCCCTAAGCAAAATATTCAGTAATGCAAAGCTGAAGATACTTTGAGAAGCTTGAGGACCTCCACAGAATATATAAAAAATGTTTTCACCAAAATGACCCTTAAAATATATATAGAGCCACCATAATTATGACAGTACAAACTTGCTCAAATGAAACTTTGAGGAAGTGCAGCTAACATCCAGATTTAGCAAATAAGGGACTGGCAGAACAAATTATGAGAAGATCCATGTTATGTACATGACAGATCAATCATCCAATGGTTGCAAGTATCTGATCTTAAATCAAGCTAGCATCTTGTATCACACTCGCAACTTGGTTGAAACCATAAGCAGGACAGCAACTTGCCATTAACCTCATCCAGCTGCAATTAACAGAACTAATTATGCCTTCTAGTTCCCCATTTCCAATAAAGTAGAGCAAGCCCTGGATCTAGTTTATTGCAGACGTAAAGTTATCTAGTCAAAATCTTTTCCTCTTCACTCGGGAAATATCATCAAAACTATCATCATATAACACCTGCCCTCCATGCCTGTAATTTCCTTCTTGTTCTTCTATGCTTCTTGGTCTTCTAGGTGCATTTCCAGGTCGGTTCTTAATCCGCCTGTCAAATTCCCTCTCTCTCAAATTAGCTCGTTCATGGAAGTCTGGATCATCTTCAGGGAAGAATCTAAAGGACCTAGGCCCATCATCTGTATTAATATGAAAATTTTCACCATCAGTACTATTAAAAGGAGGCCTAAATGAACGAACAGGAGCCCGTCTCTCTCCAAATCTTCTTCTTTCTTCACCATTTCCATCACTACCAAGCTCATGAAACCGACCAGAATGCATGGGTCCCCCAAAGAACTCCTCATTTTCTGCCCTCTCTCTAGGATCAACAATGCCAAATCTCCTATTGTTTCTGAGTAAAACCCGGCCAGTAGGGCTCCTATTAGAGATAATAGATCTTGGGTGACCATGATCCCGACCAGGATCCATTTCCCTCAAATCATTAGGTCGGGACAAATATGATGGGGAACCATGCCTCCTAGCAACCCTTTCTGCAGTAAAACCTGGGTTATCAGGTGACCTAATCCTCTCCATCCTGTAAATCGGTGATCTTCTATGGGATAATTCTGGGGGTCCACCAAAACCATCTGGAGATCTTCTCCTTGAAGTTGACCATGGACCAGGAGAACGAGATCTGATTGGAGATTTTGAACGCATTTGAGGAAGACCCCTTCTCTGGACAGAAGAAAAGTTCCTAGTCCCTTGGCTGAATCGTCCATCTAATCCCTCATATGGAGGTTGGGGACGTGCATATGCATGGTCTTCACCATTATCAGGAAATCCCCTCATGATCTTCTCATGCCTTAGCCCAACAACATCAGAACCATCTTCAGCAATGCCTCTCGGAACTCTACGAATCATTGGAAGTCCACGTGAGACAGGTCCATCTCTCCCTCCAGGAGAACGCCTCCTTGAGGACAAATGACGGAAAATTGATGTCTCATCATCCAATAGCTTCCTCCCTCCCCGAGCACTACCAACAAATGCACCATCTGGTCCAATATTATAATTCATGAATTCAGCATCTGACCCCGTAACAGCAGATGCATATTTATGTCTGGGAATGCAATCACGTTCTGAATCTCTATCATTACGTAAAGAGTCAATCCTACTAGCAAGCCTCCCTCTACCATGGACAAAATTCCATCTGGAGTTTCTGGAGCATTGATCTTGATACCTTTCTCTTGAGAACTTGTGGGAACCCTCATAGGCTTCATCCCTAAAATAAATTGACAAGGAATAACAAAATCAGACAAAGTAAACAACAGTAAATATAAGCCTTCAATACAAAATGTCAATTAATGACAATCAATAATCACCTCCCTCGAGGATGTAGTTTGTCTCCTTCTAGTGGTATATCAGGTAATCTCTCTCTTCCAGGGCGTGATGACAATGGCTTGCCTGATATAGATCTTGTCTTACCAAAAGAAGATATGTTAGAAGCTACAGACAGGTTAATAATCCTACTCTGATTACCTCCACTGTTGGCATCCTTAGCTGCATCATCACCATTTACAGATGCTTCCGCCTTGGACAATGCAGAGTCATTTTTTTCTACATTACTTGTCTTAACATTCTCATCTGTTCCTTGAGCAACAGCCCCCAAAGTTCCTTGGGCTCCACTAGTTGCTTGATCAGATGATTGTTCCATCCCCAGATCCTTCAAGACATCTTTATTGGTTGATAAGTCAACTGGTTTTCTTCGAATGGTCTTGACTAACTTCCTTTTGTCAGCTCCACTGGCCGAGATCTCAACCACTGGAGATTCTTCACTGGGAGCATCTTTATCAGCATTATCAATGGGTTTCCTATCAAGAGTTGTGTCAA
This sequence comes from Reutealis trisperma, assembly GCA_947687605.1. NCBI lineage: Eukaryota > Viridiplantae > Streptophyta > Magnoliopsida > Malpighiales > Euphorbiaceae > Reutealis > Reutealis trisperma. Next base: position 2,030,016 of record CANTUT010000008.1, read on the forward strand.
TACTTTCTTCAACAGTACCTTTCTTTGTTTCAACAGGTTCTTCTGTGTTAGTTTCCTTTTCCTCTACATGGGATGAAGTAGGATTAACATTGCCTTGTAGTTCTGCAGAATCCACCTTTTTATCATCAGAATCACCATGAGTAATGTCTTCTCTGTTCTCACATATGGGACCCTCTACAACAGCATGCAATTGTGGTTCACGGACTTCACCATCTTCATAGTCATCCTGTCCTCGACCATCCTCTTCAATGTCCATAGGCACAGAATTGCCATCAGACTCATATTCAGTGCTATAAGAGTCTTCTTCTAGCATATCACCTGACAAATTAACCTTTTCCTCATCGCTTACTGTACCCTCACCAATTCGCTGTGGATCAGAAGGAAGTTCATCCATGTCTTTCAGCTTGCACTGGTCAGCATTATCTGCATTTTTCTCCTCAGCAACTGCAGCTTCCATTGCACCAGAACTATAAATATCATCATCATTGTGACTCACAGGCAGAGTCCCCATTTCTGGAGCAACCTGCTCATCATCATTGTGACTCACAGGCAGAGTCCCCATTTCTGGAGCAACCTGCTCATCATCATTGTGACACACACGTAAATTCCCTATTTCTGGAGCAACCATCTCGGCACTTTCACATGATCCCTTAGGCGCCTCAATGCTGTGATGGGCACCTACAGCAACTGCACCTGCACAATTTTCTAAATGGCCTGACACACTGCCATCTATAGGTTTCGTTATGGTATTGAGACTTTGCAACACCTGTTCCTCTGTTGGACAAGCAGGTTTTTCTCTGGTTTCCTGACCTTGCAGCACTTCCTTATTTGTTGAACAAGTAGGTTGTCCTCTGATGTCCTGAACTTGCAGAACAGGTTCACTTGTTAAACAAGTAGATTGTCCTCTGATATTCTCACCTTGTAGCACCTGTTTATCAGACTGGTGCAATGTTCCATCTCTTGTCTTGACTGTTTCTGGATTACCCTCCTGAAATGGTTCAGATTTCATAAACTTAGCATCAACTGATCTCACAGCACTCAAATTTGATGACTTGAAGGTATCATGAGGAACCTTCTCAACTAATTCATGCTTCACTGAAACTGCTCTAAAATCTAATGATACCGTTGGATTGGCTTTACTTATGCTAGAATCATCTTTGAGGTTGTCATCAAATGGTTCAGACTTTATAGTTCTAGAGTTAACTGTGCTTCCTCCTGATAACCCTCTGGGGAAGCTAATATTAGGAATAGCACTATGAGAACCTTTGTTAGCAGATAAACTTGAAGTTTCCTGACTGTTAAAAGAAAGAAAAGATGGACTGAGGCAAAGATTAAGAGACTCCTCAGAATTATACAGTGAACCTGGTTGTGAAGATTTTCTAGCAAAACTAGATCTGCATTCACTCTCTTCGAGAAGCTGCTTTTCAGTAGCAATACCAGTTCCAACCTCCCCTGTCAATATTGCAGGTTTTAAATCATGTGTTACACCAACTATATTTGATACATCAGCTGATACTTGACCTGCAGCTTCATCACTCAACATAGCTTCCCATGTATCCATAGTAGTATTCAAATCCCAATTTGATCTGTCAGCACATTTGCTAGCACTGTCAGTATTTGACTGCACATCATCCATTTTATGCTGGGTAAACTTTTCACGATTGCTTAAAGACAAATTCAATGAGACAGGTTCTACATTTCCATGATTCCAGCTACCACCATCATTACTCGGATGCTCCAAACCAGAAAGACGGTCCTCCTTTAAGCTTAATGGCAATTCAGCATTCCCACAAACTGTAGATATCTCTTTAGACTTTCCTTCTGCTATTTGCTGATTAAATATTTCTTTATCAACAATAAGTGCAGGAGCTTTATTAGGTGCTAAATGTAACTCAGTTTGTGCTGATTTTACCAGGATGTTAGAAGATTTTTCTGCAGCCAAAAACTTCTCCACATTGCCAAGTTTCACCAAAGAATCAGACTGAAGTGGATGCAATGGTTCTTCAATTTTAACTCTCAAGTTTTCAGTATTGGTATGCACTTTGTCCGGAATTATCTTATTATCCTCAGGCAAAATATTCTTGTTTTGCTTGGATACGCAATAACCTCCTGCTACACTAGCAATTGAAGGAGCTGACTCCTGAGACTGGCTACCCTGTTCTTTCTCTAGAGAATCATTTTCCACAGGCAGTGAAGGTTGACCATCACCTGATGGAGAAGGAGGCCGGGCAAACCTCCTTTTCTTCATAGGAACACCACCTAGGGGTTTAACCCCAGTCTGCCAAAGGAGATTAATAAATTAACATTCAGAAAAGAAATTAGAGTGAGTAAAAAGATTTTGAAAGTAGCAAATATCATAAACACAAAAATTAAAAACCATCACTTGAAAGAACTCCATGTCCAGACCCGCAGACCACAATTTCAATCAAGAAATTAAAAAAAATAATAATATTCATCTTCTAAGAATATTAAATTTAAAAAATAAAAATTGCAATCAAACAGAAAAACATATTTTCTTAAAACCTTGTTTTCTGTTTTCGCTGATTTTACCAGGATGTTGGCAGATTTTTCTGCTGCCACAAGCTTTTCACTGTCATCGAGCTTAGCCAAAGAATCAGACTGCGCAATGCTCAGTTCTTCAATTCTAAATCTTGAATGGTTAATACTAGTAGTTGACCCAATATTGTCACAAGTTTTCTTCTTTTCCTCGGGAACAAAAATCTTGTTTGAATCAGACAAGACAGAAGAATTTGCATCAATAATATCATTTGCAATATCTGAATCCTGAGATGGGCTACCATGTTCTTTCTCTAAAGAATCATTTTCCACAACTAGTGAAGATTGTTCTTCAGGTGCAGATGAAGGCGGCCAAATAAATCTCCTTTTCTTCATAGGAACACCTGCAATATTAAGACTAGACTGCCCACGAAGTGATTTAACAGCAGTCTGCCAATATAAAATTAATTAGTCGATATGCAGAAACAAACAACTTCAATATTTTCTAATCCAAGTTAGCAGCAACGTAGAAAGGAAATAAACACCTCCTCGTTTCCTGATACAGGCATGCCTCCACAGTCTGCAGGTGTACACACCCTTCTTGAAGTCTTACAACAAAAATGAATAAGATATACTATATATATCTGAAGTGGCTTCTCAATCCCACCTTGATGATACTAAACCAAGTTTATCACTATACTCAATTATCTAACGAAGATCAGTCAGTTCCTCATACTCAAGAGTAAGCAACAACCTGCACAAAACAAAAACAATAGATCTATCCTCTACTCAGCTCATTCAAAGTGGAAACTCAAAGTCAAACAAAAAGAATGGCCAAATTTTCAATTAACTACCAAATAAAGCAAAACCCAATTGGGTACAACAAACAAAAATCCAGTAAACAATTCTCATTCTATACAAACAAAATCTAGCAGATCTAAAACGTAAATTCTGAAACTGGCAGTGAATCAAAAAGAAACCCAATCATCTACAACATGATCAAACTGAAAATTTAAAAAAAAAAAATTCTTGAAAAAAAATCTAACAAATATCCAATCAAGAAAAATAAGATTCTTCGATTTAAATCCATAACCCAAAAAACAATTATCTCAAAAAAAAAAAAAAAAAAGCCAGTTAAAACTTCTTTTTCTGGGAAGAAAATCTTATCATCTGATTGTATATAAATAAATTATTCTAAAAAATTAAAAAAAAAAAAAACCACAAAAATACAATTAAAACCCCTAAAATTTGGAAAAAAAAAAAAAAGCATTTCCACGAAGCATCTAAAATCGCGGGCGAAAAAAAAAAGCAAGAACAGACCAAACTGGGAAAATCAAAATTGACCAACGTAATCAAATCAAATCAATACACAAACAAGGAAATTACCTGATCAAATAGAAACCTAATTCTAGAGAGAGAAAATAAACAGAGAAAAAGAGAGACTCTCTGCACCTTTGAGAGAGAGAGAGAGAGAGAGAACATGAGAATTAGAAGGCAGCTTCCTTGAAATTTTGCTTTTAGGGTTCTTCCTGCTGTTCTCTCTAATAATTGAGTTTATTTATTTATATTTATTTTACAGTTGTATTATTTTATTGACTTTCCTTGTCGATTTCGTGAAAGTCTTGGTCACGTTTTGTGATGGGGCCACAGCAGGGGACCATTCCAGTAATTGACAGACACGTGTTTCTTATAGTGGAATCTTCCATATGACGTGGCTCCCACACTTGTCGGCATTATAATTGTTTTTTTATTATTATTATTATTTTCAGATGAAAAAATGACTTGTTTTTATTTAACTGTAATAAAATATAAATCTTTGTAAATGGTAATTATGGATCACAAAAATTGATATTTGATTGGATTATAAATGGAATATAATGCAATTTAAGCAAGACTTTGGTTTCCATTTTTACTCTTTTGCATAAAATAATTTGTTTGTTTATATTTTTTTATCCAAAATTCTTACGTACTGCATAAATTTATTTTATATATTAATATTATGCTTTGGAAAAAAATTAAATGAAAAACAAAGAGTGAGGAAAAAAAGTTAAAAAAAATAAAAAGGATGGGAAAAATCTTTTTTTATATAATTTGAAAATGTGATGAAAGTTAGGAAGTGAAAAGACAGTCAAAAAATAAAATTACTATAATATTCTATTTTTATTAAAATTTAAAAATAAAATTAAAAATATAATTTTATTTATAAATATAATTAAAAAAATACTATTATCATTGCTTTCTCTGGTTTTCCTTTATCTTCCCAAATAGTAAAAAACCATTTCTTAAATTTTCTTTTCGTCCTCAAACCTCTCCTTTTTTTTAAAACACGTTATAAATTAATAAGAAATTAAATATTTTAGAAAATATAAATTTTTTGTTTTCTTAGTAAAAAACACTGATATGATTTTATAAAACAATAAAAATATCTTTTTAGAAATTTAAAATGTAATATCATGAATTTTCATAAATTATAATTTAGAAATATTGTGATATTGACAGAAAATATTTATTATATTATAGCAAATTCTCCCAATTAATTATTGTGATGTTGAATTTAAATTTAGTAAATTATTTTAGTAAAATTGTTTGGAAAACCATTTTATTATTATTATTATTATTATTATTATTATTATTATTGTAACTGTTAGTATATATATATAGAGAGAGAGAGGGCACAGCGAGAGAGAGAGAGCATAAGCAAAAAAGAAGCAGAGAGAGAGAGAGAAAGAAGAAGAGAAGCTGCCTGCCGTCCGACCACTATTCGACTGCCGGAATCTGACATGCGCCACCTAGTAAGGTTCCTGGGGTGCTGACCAAGCTGTCCATCGAAGATTGCCGCCATCCGCCGTCTCCAGCCGCCGCATCGTCCGCCGGCAGAAAGTTCCGAGTTAATTCCGGCCAATTTCATTGTCCATTCAAGGTGATTTTGGTACCATCGGACTCCTCTTCCTTTAAGCTTTGATTTGGTATATAAATTACTAATTTTGGATAATGTTGAAATTGGTCGAATTCCGGTGATCGACCGGGCTGCCGACATGGATTTCGGTAAATTAGAAGAAACAGATTATATTTTCAGATTCTACATGTTGAGGTGAGTCCGTTGGTAGTAAGTTTGTGACAATCGGTCGACGTTCACGTTTTTCAGTGAATTTACGGTGAGTATCGTTTTTCGTAGTTTGTGCGAGCTTATAGCATATTATTACGTTATGTTTAGTAGTTAATAGGTGTGTGGTGTGTTATAAAGAATTGAGTCTTTGGGGAAGATTATACGGTCTATATAGGAACTAGATATTTTTTGGTCATTATATTCATACTCTGATAATCTTGTTCATTTTACTGTATAGATCGTTCTGGTGTGCCTCCGGCCGCCCCCAGCCGCAGTCCGTGAATATTCAGTTCTGCCCTTCTGTACTGTGAGTGATACTTCTAATATACTTTCCTATTAATCATGCATTGCATTGAGTATATTTATGAATATAATGAAATCCTGAAGTTTATGTCATGAAATGAATATATGTACATGCTTACTTGCCATCTACTTGTGTTGGATACTTGGATATTGTGCTACATATTCTTTGTGTATATTGGGTGGAGACAGAATGATACATAAACCACCTAGGATTTGGGATATGATATGGTTATGATGAGTATGAGAAGATGAGTTATGACTGATGGATGTCAGTCGGGCCTGCTCATCGCCAAGGATGCTGTCAGTCGGGTCAGAGCTGTGTGGTACAGACCAGTGACGGCCGAGCCCCTCGGATTGGATATAAGAGATAGATTATTGGATTAAGAGAACCGTTATATGAGGACTGGCTCCCTCAGATTGATTTTAGTGTGGTTTCTATGGACTAAACTCCATCCTTGTATGTTTTGTTGTAATTGGATGTTTGATAACATAATTGCATATCATGTATACCTATTTACATCTGGCTCACCAGGTTTTCATATTAGTAGTATCATTCACTGAGTTGAGACGCTCACTCCTGTCTCCTTATTATTTTTCAGGTTACAAGTTGAGCCTCATGTTGTAACTTTACAAAATCGGTCTCTGTCTCATTTTTCGATAGAATACATGAAATATGTTGTTATTGTAATATTATAGTAAAATTCTGCAATTACAGTAATGGGGTTGGATTATGATATTACTGGAACTATTGGCTTATATTGTGATTAAACTATCTGCCGACAATGTTTATGACGTTGATTACTATTATTGTAAATTATTATGGCACTGTTATGAAAATCTTTTATTGTGATATGATAATTATTGAATAAATTGTCGGCAGATGGAGTAGCAAGGAAATTCATCTAAAATATTTTATAATTATATGTTATACATCATTTTTTCTTTATTGGGAGTTTACTATTTAGACTGACTGTGGACACCGGTAGCCTTACGTTTTCCCGTGCCCCAATGTCGGTCACATGCCTCGAATTTAGGTCGTGACATGAAATATATTATAAAATATTTTTTAATTTGCATCGGATTATGAATACATGTTCAACTTAAATAAAAAAAAAGCCAATTTTAAATCTAATTTTTAAAATTATATTGATGTCTTAGTTTTAGTGAAAAAAAATGAAAATATTCAAAAGCATGATCTAAAAAAATTAAATTAAATTAAAAAGCATTTTAAAGAAAAACAAAATATGTTCCAAACTATTTTTCAAAATTTCAAATTATTCTTCACCTTATCCATTTTTTTTAAATAGCAAAATTATTTTTTCACAAAAGTAAAAAAAAATAAAGCTATATAACTTTCATTATTCAATTTGAGCACTTAAATTATAAATTTCTCATAGTTCCTTTAGTTTTTTTTTTTTTTTTTTTTTTTATCATTAGGCTATATCTAAATGAATAAGAAAAAAAATATCTTTTAACTTTAAAAAAAAATATTCAAATCCAAATCTTATCTTCAATCTTCACCTTACTGAATATGAATATTTAAAAAATCATTTTTTTTAATTTTTTAATAGAATTTAAAAGAATTGGAACTCGTTATGACGCGGCACACTAATTATTTCAGGCTTGGATTCTTATTAATAATTTTCATGTGAAAAAATTTTAAAATCTTATGCATTTTTTCGCAAAAAAAAAAAAAAAAAACTTTTATCATTATATTAAAAAAAATAAAATTTAGTAATTTTTGATGTTATTTACTCCTGAAAGTATACCATCAACTAAGTCTCAGCACTTTTTAACAATAAATTAGAAAAATTAAATGCATTTAACAAGAAAAAGAAATGTTAGGTGGGTGAAAATAAGGATTTACAAAAATTAAACTCAGTAACCCAAATATTTTTTTCTCATAATTAGATTTTTTTTTTTTCTTTTTTCTGGCTGGAGTGGGTGGAAAGGAATGAATAAATACTTGACCAAACGTCACAAGATAGGAATAGAAGAGCCCTGGAAAGCTGAAGGGACACGGCTCCCATGTACTGAAATTTGAAAAAGACTTCATTTTGTTTTGTATTTAGGACTCAAGTCCAATTTAATTTAGTCTATCTAAACAGAAGTCCAAACCCAGACCGAAGCCGGTGGTAATTATTTGACCAAATCAGCATCTTGAAGGCCAATCAGCAGTAACATATGTTTATATATAAAACTAGTAAAACTATATCCAAAGATCAGAGTGGCGCAGCGGAAGCGTGGTGGGCCCATAACCCACAGGTCCCTGGATCGAAACCAGGCTCTGATAAACAGAGTGGCTTCCCATTACTTTGGTTTTTAAATTTTTTTTTTTATCTTGCTGTCCTTTTTTAATGCATTGATTTTTAATTTTAATTTCTTTTTTTACTTCTCTCAAAAATTCATTGATTGTATTTTTTTTCAATTATTTGGTACTTTTTCTCTCAACAATTCATTGATTTTATTATTTATTTTTGGTACTTCCTATCAAACATTCATGATAGCTAGTTTTGCAAAGTAGCCATTGTTCAATATTCATCAGCTTAGACAAATGGGTTTCTGATTTACTTCTTCAACTGAAAAAGACATTTTTAGTGACATTCACTTTTAATTTTATACTAAATGGCAGTTACTTCTTAATTTATGAGGCCTAACACTATAAATGATAAATCCCATTCCTCTTCTTGGCTGTCTGTGGATTCTAGGAACCTGCAATAAGAGAGGATGATGCAATCTCTAAATAGGAATCCATTTTCTGAAAAATCTTAAGTTCATGTGTTTTGGTGGATCGGATAGAAGCAATGAAAGCTTATAGAATAGACAGTTCTTTTCTAATACAAAGGACTTGTGTTAACTTCATATTCTTCCCAACAGCTAACAAAACAAACCACACAAAATCAATGGGTCAAACACCACCATTTCCATTCAAAATCCACCATAGTTACAACAGAATCCCAAAAAACAGAAAGACCCATTAGGTTAACCCATTACACTACTTACAAAAACGAAAAACTAATTTTCCCCCAAATCTAATATTCTAAAATCCATGTTCTTTCTTGACAGCAAGACTTTCAACCCAAAAATCAAAAGCCCTAACCACCAAACCCATAAAGAGTCCTGCCCTGTCTTTTCAGTGCATACACCACATCCATGGCTGTAACAGTCTTACGGCGAGCGTGTTCAGTGTAAGTCACAGCATCTCTGATAACATTCTCAAGGAATATCTTGAGTACGCCACGAGTTTCTTCATAGATCAAACCACTTATACGCTTCACACCACCTCTGCGAGCTAAGCGGCGAATTGCTGGTTTTGTGATGCCTTGAATGTTATCACGAAGGACTTTACGGTGACGCTTGGCTCCTCCCTTTCCTAATCCCTTGCCACCCTTTCCTCGCCCAGACATTTTTGTTCACAAAAAGAGGATCTGTAGAAACAAATCAAATTGGATATTAAAACCAAGAAGAACCCAATTAATCTAAAGTTGAAATCAATTAATGCAATAGAGGATAATGAAATTTCAATCAAAACACCACATTTTCTAGCGCTTTCTCTTTTACCAAACACTAATATACTACTTTAGATAGAAATCTTCAACTTATTTTCTCACATTTTCCCCAGGAGCAAACAGTTACAGAAGAAAAAATTAGCAAAAAAGCACAATAAATAGCAAATTAAACCAAAATTAGCAACAATATTACGATCCCAACAAAACCCTAATCTAAATCAATCCTCGGAAAAGACGATGCACAGAATCATCAGCGCTAATTAACAAAATTACCAACTGTAGTTACGCCGAATTAACAAATTATGAGCGATTGGCAAACCCTAAAATCAAAATTTTCGTTTTGATCAAATCATGACCCCCCCACCCCCCGGGGTGAGGAAAGAAACTTCAAACATCGAAGAAGCAAAAACTCATGAAAACAGAAAACAAATGAAGAAAAATAAACTGAAGAAGGTCCAGTTTAGGGCCTCACCTGAAATGAAAGCTTGAAATGGGAATCTGAGAAGAAAATCGCAGCAGAAAATGATAAATTGCTTGATTTGGTGATGAAGACGAAGAAAGGTACAGGGTATTTATAATTTGGATACTTTGTGTCGATCCGTGGCGGATGTCTTGAAGTGGAATTTAAACCGTTAATTTTTATTGGACGGATGAGATTTTGAGATTTTAGTATGTGCGGATTGATGACGTGGTATGCCAAGTTTTACTCAGCTTTTCAATGTTACGTTTTATTGTGTACTACTTGCTAGTTAGGGTTTGGAACTCTGCGTTTTAATAGATTTACTTTTCAATTTTGAATTAAATATTTACTTTATTTTACGAATTCATGATTTTGAAATAATTTATTCATTTTTAATTAATAAAAAATTATTATAATGTTAAAAAAAATTTGTCCCATTATCTAACTCCTAAGAAACTAGGTATATTTTAAGTATAAAACGACCATAAATATATAAAAATACATACATTAGTTTTTTCTTAAATAAACTAAACTATTATTACTCAATGATAAATATCTCTCAAAACATCCTCGTAACTTGAGAAGTTGCATATAAATCACAGAGACAATAAAAAGAATAAGTCATTTTAATTAATTTATGAGCATGCATATTTGTTTGCCTCATTGCAAAAAAAAAGAAAAAAGTAAAATCTTTATCTTAAAATAGGGATACACGATTATGAATCATATCCCTAAACTCAGTAATATCATCTATCATGGAATGAAATGCATCAACTATTTGCTTGGCATTTAGCTCAAAATCAACATGTACTAAACTCAACGTATAGCTTTCATGAGGCCCAACACTACTGGGTCCTTAGGCTTTTTGATTAAGATATGCTACTTCAAAAAATTACCCATATATGCCATTAAAAATATTTACTATATATGTCACTTTTTTTATTACGATGTGGAAGCATGAGTCTCCCTTGCTAATTGTGACGACCATTAGAAATTGCCTCCTAGTGTCTTCCCTTCTGTATGAAGATAAATATATTTCCTTGACTTGGAGAGCTAAGGTGGATAATAACCAACAACTTCCATTTGGTGCAATTGATTTGTACCTTAAACTCCTTATGCCTGCCCTCCATCTTCTTCGACAATCTACCTATTTTGCCTAAGACTCGACTCAAATTTTTGACTCCTAAGACTTCATTGAATTTAGTTAGAAGAAGGTTTATATGCTAATATAGCCATTGTAGAAGTCATTTATTTCAATGCCTTGAAGTGTTCCTCCACCAACATTATGTAAAAAAATCATTAGACTTATAATTAAAAGTGGTAAAATATTATCTGAACTTCCAACCATAGGTCCAGTTGGAGAGGCTTATTAGGTTGGTGCCTCCATTTGTTGCTGCAACTTTAGAGGAGCAATTTTCTTTCAATTCGCTCCACTATCTGTGGAACAAAATCTGCTTCATTATCTGTTTCATTAGCAACAGCTCTGGCATCTTAAGACATCATGATAGCATCCTTTTCAATATTCTTTTTTGGGTGCCATGTAAATCCTGGGTTCTACTGGGTGTGCCAAAGATTATATCAGTTTTAAATTTGTTTAGAGCATGTCATGTGTTACATATACACAAACCATAGTAAAAAATGCCTAAAATCTATCAGGAATGTAAATTTTTAGCTCTTTCTAATAGTCAATGCTGAAATTCTAAATAATACCTAATTTGAGTGTCATTTAATTTGAAAACTAAACAAGCATGGAAAAGCAAATTAAATTAGTTTGAAAAGGAAATGACTATAAGTTTAAGCTAAAGAAAATTGTATTACATTACATTAAACGGAAAAAGAGTTGCATTTATAAGTATTGAAAGCTTGAAAATTAGAAATAATGTAGGAATTGAAATATAAATATAGGAAATGAAATTGCAAAGAAAGTACTAAAAAGTTGATCTTGAATTAAGTTGAAATTTGCTTCGTAGATTATATTGGCTTATTGACTGTGTCAATTTCTCTTATTTAATGCTTGCTTTTTTACTTGACTTAGAGTAACTATTATGTTCAGTAACGTGACACTTCTCCACTTTGGAGCTCCGCCTCCTTAGTGATAGAGTGCTATATATTAAGGAACATAGGTTTTAACCGTGTGTCAGCTCCAACATAATGTCTACTTAGCTTAAATCATGTGCCATATTACTGTCTCACTAACTTTAAACCTCCTCAATTATTAATTTATAATCTAAATTAATTAATTAAATGTAATCAAATTGATTCATTTAGACTGGGTGTTACTTCGGCTTCAATAGATTTCGATTGAAAAATATATGAAAGTAAAGAGGGTATTTGCGTCTTTGCACTTTGCAAAATAATATCATATTCAAAACAAAATTTTAAAATACCAACAATAATTAGTTTATTGTGTATAAAGATAGTTACACTAAGATTAGCTAAAAATTTCCAACAAACTGGGAAAGACTTAGCTACTTAGTGTAGATTTAGATATTACAATCTATTCACTAGAAATTGTAATTAGTGTTTTATTAATTAGCTCTCATACATGGAGAGACCTATAAAACCAGAGGATATCTGCACTTTGTATGATTATAAATATATGAAATTTTTATTTTTTATATTACAATTTCACATATTTATTTTTAAAATTATTATCTCAAAATAAAATAATATAATAAAACTTCATGTTTGTGTGTACATGTATATTATTTACAACAAAAATATACGATAGAAACATATAAATATTATTGAAATATTGTATAATAAAAATTTTTTGAAATAGCCAAAACAAATATACAAGAATTTATTATTATTTATTAGATATTATTTTTTTATTTCTTTTTTTATTCCTCATGTAAGTGTGTAAATATACGAATGTATATTTTTTAAAAATTAATTATCGAACTTTAGTTTGTTAATTTAAACTTTAATTAATATTCTAAATTATAAATTTTTACGATTTGATAATGTGATAAAAAATTTAAAAATTACACACACATACATATATAGATGTTATAATAAAATATATTAATTAACATAATATTATTAAATTTAAATAAATTTTTTTGAACTAATTAATTAAACTACTCATTAATTAGACTATTTTAACATTGAATTGATTTCAAGTCATTTGAATTCCATTTATCATATTTGATAAGCTGGCAATAATTTACATATTCTTTCTGTTAGATTTAGGCTTATAATATATCAATAATGTTAATTGACTTCAATTTAAGATTTAAAATTCAAGATTCATATAATTCCTTAATTCATGTGGAAATTATTCAAAGCGGGAGGCAAAATGACTCCTCTTTCTTTTTTTATTTTTTTTATTATTATTTTTTTTAAGAATAGTATGGAGAAAATGAAAAAGAAAGAACTCGCTATTTCTATTGTATGCATATCTGCCCCTTTTCTCTTTTTTTTTTTTTTTTTTATATATATATTTTTTAATTTTCTTAAGCTATGGCATAGTTTTAGATAAATTCTTGATTGACCGGTCACCAATTTTTCCAATTCGAACCAATCTTTTTCGGTTCACAATTCATCCATTTTTTGAAACTTAAAAGTTAGAATAATGACCAATTCCCTGTTTAAACGGTTCAAACGGCTTATTCGATTCGATTTTAACAACAATGATTAGTACTAACATTGGAAATTATATCAAATTTGATAAATTTTTTATTTAAATCCAACTATGATGCATAATGTAACTTAATAGAATTGATCCAGTATCATAGTAACCATCTAAAATTACGAGAGATTGACCCACCTAATTATATTGTGAGAAAATGTGCATTATTTTCACATGCACCTATATATGAAATATTTTTTCTAATTTTATTTAGCCAATGGAGGCCTAAACTAATGTTATTAGGGTTCAAAGGCTACAAGTACATATATAGTTAGAGTCTAATTAATACAAAATAAATATAAATAAAGTCCTACCAAAGAAAAAATGTGATTTTTAGAGCCTGTGTTCTCTTAGAATTAATTTATTTGCTTTTTAATTTTTCTTTAAAAATTTGCCATGGACTCCTCTAATAGTGGCAGTGATAGAATTTAGAATTTGTCTGATTACATTATATATTCATCGAAATCTCTCTTATCTGCCAATAGAAAATATATATTACTTTCGCTGATATAATGTCAAAGTCGTGACATTGAACAAGTGCTTCATTCCTCTTATTTAATTTGATTTTCAAGATCCATGTTTGGACCAAATTTGTCATAGAAATTCTTATTTAGGATTGAAAATCCTCAAACTCAAGACAACGGAGAAAAATTGTTCAATTTTGTTAATTCTCTATCGAGATAGTGCGAAAAACATGGCAAGTGTACATAAATTTAGATTATCTATGACTTATTTTGATTTCAACTATGCTGTTTTTAAAAGCATTCCCAAAAGTCTCCTTATTATCTTTAAAAATAGAGAGCCAAATTAATTTTAATTATTTCAACAATTTTTTAAACTAAGCTAATTCTTTAAAATTTATGAAAAGCTAATTTCTCTCTCTTTAAATATAAATAGTGAAAAAGTGGCTCGTAATTATTTTTTTACTAGTATATTTTTCTTTTTTTATTTACTTACCCAAAAGTCTCCTTATTATCTTTAAAAATAGGGAGCCAAATTAATTTTAATTATTTTAACAACCTTTTAAACTAAGCTAATTCTTTAAAATTTATAAAGAGCTAATTTATCTCTCTTTAAATATAAATAGTGAAAAAGTGGCTCGTAATTATTTTTTTACTAGTTTATTTTTCTTTTTTTATTTACTTACTTCTCATTTTCTGTTCTCATGATTCTTTTTTTAAATAGTTCTATTAATAAAAAGTTATATAGAGAGTGAAATAAATAGTATCGTTGGAGTATGCATAATTTTTAAGATAAATTAAAATAGATAATTGAATTGTTCATATAATAATAGATAGTAAAACTAATTAGCTATATATATCATACAACAAGTGGGTGTTGGCTCAAGGCATATGCCATTGAGAGCATTCTCAATGTACTATTCATATATATTAAACTTTTTATTATAAAGAGTTGTCTTAAAAAATAAAATTTTAATAAATTTTTTATTTTTAAAAAATAAAGAAGATAGCTGGTTTAACTCTCCATATCTAGATAGTCAAATATTACTCTCTATTCCTAATTATAATTAATACAATATAATTTTCAATACACTTTATTAAGATAATTTTAGTCCATTTTTTCTATTAGACATATTTAAAAATAAAAAATAAAAATAATTAATACTTATGAGATGAAGTAAAATAAAGAATAAAATATAAAATCTATTGAATTTAAATAAAATTTTATACTCTTTATCAACTAAATGCTTTCTATTAAATACAACATGCTCTTTAAAATAAACAACGCTATTGGAGTACTCTAAAGAGCAAAGAAAAGTTAATTACTCCATAGTGCTAGAATTCATTTATATGTATAATGAAAAATAAATACAGCAGACATCCTATCAAAAAAAGAAATAACATATTCAACAGCATTTGATAAGTAATTTGTGAACTTAACTAAAAATATCTATTTGTATTAAAAGTTTGAAACAGAGGACATTTGAATTAAAAGGCATCTAATTGTACTAAATTAAAATATATTTTTCACTTATTTAACATACATTACTAAGTTAAAATATTAATAAAGATATATAATAAAATATATACATTAAATATTTTAAGACAAAATATTAAAATAATTATGCAGTATAATTATTATTTTTAAAAAATACTATTTGAATATAAAACATTTCAATAGATTTAAAAAAAAAATTACCCAACATTAGAATTTGACTGAAATATTATTTAATCTAATATAATTAAATGACACTTTGATTTAATTGTTATTTAATCTAATATAATTAAATGATACTTTGGCTCAAATGTCATATAATTTAATTACTCTTAAAATTAAATTGTTAAAAATTAAAGTGAACTTATTGGATGAAAAATTATCAATCTTTAAATTAATTCTTAAACATTTTTAGTATATTACTTATTTGTTAGACTAAAAATATTTAATAATATTTGAATTTAATTAAAAGAAAAATAATAAAAAATAAAATACAATTTTTTTAATTATATTTAGTTACAGCTATTTATCGTTATTATTTGAAATAAGCATGAGTTACTTGTTAAATACTTATTTAAAATATATTATTAAGTTTAAATATTATAAAAATTATATAATAGAAATACAAGCATTAAACTAAAAATATTAAAATAATTGTAAAGTATAATTAGTATTTTAAAAAATATAATTTGAACATGTATCCACTATTTGAATATTATATATGATAATATATGTTAATTAGTTTAACAATTAAAAATTAAGTAATTAAGGATTTTTACTATTTACAATATGATTAATTCATTTATAATAATTTAATTATTAGAAGTAACATAATTAAAATTAATTTTGACATAAATTATTAGTATAATTTTTTTATTCTTATTAGTTCTTTCAATATATAACAGTTGTCCATTGCATATGCAACATACCGCCTGTTATATAACAGTCGCAAATTATTAGTATAATTTTTGTTAATAGTATAATTATTTTTATTCTTATAATTCTTTTTATACATAATAATCGTTCGTTGCATATGCGATAGATGACCTGTTACAAGCAGAACTAATTAATTTTTGTTTTTTATTTAATTAATCACAAATTAAATTGCTAATATATTGAGCAAAGGTTTGTTAATATATTGAATATTTTTAATTAATTATCATATATTCATTAATTATAAAAATTTCATTTTGATAGTCATTTAATTATGTATTACTTAAATTTTATATTTTTCAACAATGAAAAATAAATCTAAAATTTTAATAAAATGAAATAACTGAAATAATTATTCAATATTTTTTATCCCGTTGGAAAAGCTATTAGTACAATTTTATAATACAGTTAATAGCCACTTAATTAATTAACTTTTTAATACAAACTGACAATATAAAAAAAAAAAAAAAAAGACGACTGTTTTTTAAAATCCTAGAAATATGTATAAACTTTGAACCAGATGATTACTTAGGTATAAAACATGATCCTAATTTTTTGGAAGCCATATATAAATTTTAAAAATGAGACCTTAATCTATAGTTATTAAATTCATATCAGACCAATGGATTGAGCAATGATCCGAGTACTAAATCGGTCCAGATTTATTATTGAACCGGAGTTACAATTGACTCATAAAAATTTATGTGACATGGACGTGTTGAATTAGTGATTTGGTGACCCGTAGTCTCACAATTTTCAATTTTTTCTTTTTTCATTGTAATTTGCACTTGTTTAGAAAAATTATTTTGGTATACACTTTTATTTTTATTTTGAAGATTTTTTTAGTTATTTTGCATTTTCATTTTATATAGTAAAAGCTATAAAATTTTCATTTTATTTTAATCCTTAATGTTAAGTTAATTTTAATCCTTGAAATTTAATAATTTAATTATATTTAATTCTTAATTTAATATATGATGAAATATTTACATTTATTTGCACATTTTGATGAAAATATAATGATTAAAATTATTAAATCTCAATTTTTCTTTTTTTAATCCATAGTGTGATTCATGAATATAAAAGTTTAAAAATAAATAAAAAATCTAATGAACTTATTTATATCTTTTTTCTTTATGTTTGTAAATTAAATTATTTATTTTGTTAATTTTCATTTTGTAGAGAAAGTTTATGCACTTATAAATCTTTTAATCTTTTATATTTATTTTATTATATAAAATTATAAATTATATATTTGATTAATTATATTGAGCCACTGATTTAACCATTGACCCGATGATTGAACCACTAATCTATTGACTCAGTTTATACACCGAGTTGGATTTAATAACTATGCCTTAATCTCTCATCCTTCATATAAATAATTTTTGCAATAAATCTGGAATCCAGTTAATTTAATAAATTTTAAATGCAATATAATAATTAATTCTTAAATACAAATAAATTTTATCAAAATTTAATAAATTAACTACAGCTTATGTTATCCAAAAAAAAAAAAAAAACTACAACTATATATATATATATATATATATATATATATATATATATATATATATATATATATATATATATATTATTGATAATTATAAAATGGAAAAAAATATAACATTGAAGTGCAATTTATCCAAACCAATAAGCTATTCCAAGTATACTCAAGAGAAATTTAAGCGTTTCAATACTATGTTAAAAATTCAGAAATCTTAATATAACACTAATTATAATCCATAATTATAAACCACACCTGATACAATAAATAAAATCAAATAAAATATAACTAAATCTAAAAGAAAAAACTAATATTCTTCACGCTCATAAACTCAAGAGTAGAGAAAGGGGAAAAATCTTTAAAATTTATTTATGAATAAATATATATCTTTTTTAATTTATAAAATTTTATTTTATTTATACATGAAATAAATTTCTTTTTTTTTTTTTTACAAAACTCACCTGGCCTTATATTGCAATTGGCAAAACTGGGCATAAATGGGCAAGTATTTGGCCTCTGTAAATTCTTTTGTAAAATGAGCCGAGACTAAGTGGATTTAGAATTTAATTTAAATAACATCTAAGGAGGATTTCTCAACCACTAAAAGCAATTTTATCCAAATTAAAAAAAAAAAAACTTTATATTAATAAAATCCTTAAAAAATAATTTTTAAAAATATGAGACCCCATTCTCCCCTTGAAGCCGAGTAAGCTAGAACCACGCCAATAGTTTCACCAACCAAATCACTTTTTACTGCTCCGTCTAAATTACTTGTTGCCATATCGACTGTCAACAAAAAGGATGACAATTTTATCTATTTCGCCGAATTTCCTTTCCAAGTTGATTTTAATGGGACAAGTAATTTTCACCTGGACTTTTTTTTTATTTTATATTTAAACCAAGTGCATATCGAATTTGGATAATGATATAATCTGGCTCGAATCTAGCCCAAGTATACATATATTTTAAAATTTATAATTCATTTTTTACTTGATACACACACACACACACATATATATATATAATAATGGATAAAAAAATGACCACACTGGGGGGTCTCTATTTTTTCTTATACTAAAAGAAAATGTGTTCAAAAGTTTATGATTATAAATGATTTAAATTACTAGTCTAGCTCACAGTTTACTATTCAATTCCAAAATGGATAGTACATAAGTAATATGAATTCAATATGATTTAGGAATTTTTATCCAAATCATGTATTAAAATATTATCTATAAATATATTGCATGTAAGACCATAAGAGGCAGATCATTCTTAGATCATCAATTACAAATTAATACAGAGATTATCCTTTCATCAAATATACATTCAACTTTGATTCAATTATTTTCACTTATTTTTATTTGATTAAATTTATCTTGATCAAATTAGCACCGTTTGTGGGGATCGGTACAAGAAAGCTGTGTTCCTAGCTCTAGTTTTCACCATAATCAAATCTTTGGTCATCAATAATTTTTCTAGCAATATCTAGCTTATATTTCTCATCTGATTGTTAAAAAAAATATATC
Organism: Reutealis trisperma; assembly: GCA_947687605.1. Classification (NCBI taxonomy): domain Eukaryota; kingdom Viridiplantae; phylum Streptophyta; class Magnoliopsida; order Malpighiales; family Euphorbiaceae; genus Reutealis; species Reutealis trisperma. The sequence continues at coordinate 2,049,449 of CANTUT010000008.1, forward strand.
ACTATCCTAAAGATTCTATCCATAGCACTTGATATAGCTTTGACAAAAAAAAAAAATCATGACCATCGAATCAAGCAAACAGATCAGCTAAAAAAAATATGAAAAAAATAAAGAAAGAAGAACACAGATTGAAGAGAAAGAAAACGAGAGGTGGAGAGAGAGAAATAAGAATTGTCGCCTCCAATACACTCATCTTTGGTCAATAGTAGCATGCATCACTACTACCACCAGCTTCTCTAGCTACTGGTGACCTTGAATGAAGCAACAATGGTGAGATCTGATGAAGAATAGATGACAAACACTTGAGTTGAAGCACCACCAGTGCCATTGCCTTCTGATCAAATTTTCAGCCAATTCTGGCCTCCTTTCCTGGATTATTTTACATGGATAAGATCCTAGTGATTCCAACTTCTTTTTGATACCAACAATGCTATCAATCTATCATTGGAGAAGGAGATTGAAAAACGACTGATTGGACCTTTTTGAGCCATTTTAGGCCAAACAGTGGAGATTCACAGTGAGTGTATACCAAATTTGGACTCTTGACAGTAAAGTGCTTCCATTGATATAAACCATTGTTGTTAGACCCAGCCTGACCAAGTCGATCGGACTTGGAAAATCGAAAATTGGTCTGAAATTTACTTGAAACCTAGGATTGCCAGACCCGTCTAGGTAATTGGTAATCCGATCAAGTTTTTGCGGGTGGACCAGGTTGATAAATAAATTTTTTTGCCAAATTAATAAAAAATTATATATTTTAAATTTCAAATTATCATTCACCATTTTAATTAAATAAATATTCAAATTTATATTTTTTTTTTACATAGAAAAATACAAATCTAAGTAGGCTTCCCATTACTAAGTAATGGAACCCATTCAAATTTGATTATCAAAATAGCCACTTGATATTTTTTGTTTTTTTAGTTAATGATTTTAAATTCATATTTCTTATAAGTAATATTGATTAATTACTTAGGAAACGTTTGCTAATTTTAATTACATATATATTATATTTATTTTTAACATATAAATCTACTATTTAACATATAAATATAATATATTACATTTTTATATGTATATTATATTTATTTTTGATATATAAATAATAAATGTATAATATTATTTAAAATTTCAATTCGACTTTTGACTCGTGACCCTCTGCCTACACTGGTTTTAGGTTGGGTTTGAAAACCTTGATATAAACCATGAGCTCCAAAATAGCTGCTGATAGGGCGTTTCACCAACGCGTGAGCCTAAGTTCCGACAACCCATTTTAGCTCTCAGACTTTTTCTATGACCTAGTTTGTTTAGATTTCCATCATAACACTTCAAATGAGTCAATGACACATTAAAAAATAGCTTATTTGACTCCACAATGTATTTTTCGGCTCCAAAAATTATTTCGAACAATCTTTTTTAGTCATTCATGCCATTCCGGATAAATTTTATATTGTTCATGCTTTAATTTAAATTTTCAATACTATTTTAGCTCTCAGACTTTTTCTATGACCTAGTTCGTTTAGATTTCCATCATAACACTTCAAATGAGTCAATGACACATTAAAAAATAGCTTATTTGACTCCACAATGTATTTTATGGCTCCAAAAATTATTTCGAACAATCTTTTTTAGTCATTCATGCCATTCCGGATAAATTTTATATTGTTCATGCTTTAATTTAAATTTTCAATATTATTTGTTGAAATAAAAATGCAATTAAGTAAATAAAAGTCCTCTAAATAAGGTAAAATAGCCTATTGATACTAACTCAAAAGACAATAAGACTGGGCACTAAAGATCAATTGAGATTATCTTAAAAGATTGATGAGGCCGCTAAAAGAAAACAAAAATGCCAAATTGAGTCTAGGTGAAAGTCCAATAGAAAAAAGATCTAGGAAATGTTAAGCGAATGACCATTGGGCAAAAGTTACGTGAAAGGCCAGGTACGATACTATAAGGTAAAGACATAGCAACCCCAGCCAAAAGTTCAAAATGCACCAAAGACCTAGTTTGGCTAGGCAAAAACTCTCGATTAACGAGGTATATTTCTTAAAAGTTATTAATTAACGAGGCATATTTTATTAAAAACCTTTAAGCAAGGCAAGTTATTATCGTTATTTAAATTCTGTATGTAAAACAAGATTTATAAAGCTATGTCAGAAAAGCAAGCTTCAAAGTCCTCGAATAAGATAATGGGGGGCTTCACTAATTATTTAAGCATGATCGGCGAAAATTATGACGAAGAGAATTAGACGAAGCACATGGCAAATCACCCAAATTGACAAAGCACATCAAGTGAAGTTTTTAAATGGTGAAGTGAACTGTTTAGTCAGCGAAGTGTGTCGGATTACAAAATTACATACTCTCTTTTGATAGACTCGATCGAATTAGGGAGTGGGAAACTTCTAATAAGGGACAAAAAATGACCACATAGTTGCATCCACCTTCTTCTAAGTGAAAGTGAAATAGAAAGAGAACAAATAGAAAACTAAGGAATCCAAATGAATTGAAAGAGAACAAAATAAAAAAAAAATGAAATTTAAACTGAAAGAGAAACAAAATTTAAAAAAAATGAACGAATTATTTGAAAAAAGTGAAAAATTGGTTTAATACATTAGAGGTTAATTCATACAGGGGCAGTGCCAGAAATTCAAAAGAAGGGGTTAACTTTTTTTTTTTTTTAAGTCAAGAATGATTAAAATGAAAATTTTATAATATATAAATAAAATTTTAAAAATTTTGAAAGTTGGTAGCCCAAAAATAAAGAATCAAAAATTATGGAGAGATTTTAAAATGATTTTAAAGTTATAAGGAAAAATGGAAGAATTTTTTACAGTTAAGGGCTAAATTGAAAAATATCTAAAATATATGCATAAAATATTAAAAATTTTAAAAATTAAGGTGCACAAATTAAGATATATCTAAAATATATAGATAAAACTTTAAATATTTTTACAATTTAAAACATTTAGTAAAATAAAAATTAATTGAAAATTTAAGTTTTTTTTGCCAAATAATTGAAAATTTAAGTGATGATATTAATTTCAATTTTTTTAGAGGAATATTAATTTTAAACTTGGTTGTGTTTACCTCACTTTATTATCTGAAGCCTCGTAAATGCTACTGCGTGCTGGTGCTGGTATCGTACAGCCACAGCCAGGGCGGTCTCTATACCACCTCTACTTCGCCTCTCATCGCTTCTCTTCCATATCTGAAGCCAAGGTTCCTTCTCTAAACTACGTCCATTATCTAATTTCTTCTGCTATTTGTTTAAACGACATATCGTTTTATAGGTGTTGAATCATTTGGACAAGGAGTGTGAAGATTTTTTGCCATGGCTGGAGAAGAAAGCTGGTGTCGAGGTTTCATCGAAGCTTTACATTGGAAAGTCCTCCTATGGCAGGTTATTTAAAAACTCTTTCTGATCATCATCATCATTATTATTATTATTATTTGGATTTCTTTTGATTTCAATTCCATAGAAAGTAGAAATCCACTCATGTGGAGGAACTTCCTCTGGTGTTTGGATTTAGACAGAAGTTTATTTCTTGATTGATTGAAATGCATTTCTTGGATTCAATATGCGTGTAAATTGGCTATACTTTTGAAAAATGATGCGACTAATTTATGCAATTTGTTGGTCAAAAGTTGTCTTGGTGAGCTCAATTTGATTGCAACTTCAAATGTTTCTGTTTATCTTATCATATGTGTTGTTAAATTGCAGGTCACTATTTGCTTCTAAGGACATACAAACTGGAGATTGCATCTTGAGAGTTCCATACAGTGCTGTAAGCTCCTTTGATGTCCTTTGTGTTTACTATTGTATAAGGCACGGCAAACTTTATCTTATTGTGATTAATGGTTTTCTTCAATTTTCAGCAAATAGCATCAGATAATCTACTTCTGAAACTATTGACCTTGTTAGGCGATGAAGTTGGGAATATCACAAAACTTGCTATTGTCCTTTTGGTTGAGCATAAACTTGGCCAGGTAATATTTGTACATTGTGTGAGAATTCTGAAAAAAAAAAAAAAAATATTTTGATTAAAGAATAATTTTGCAATGTTTGCATGCTGTCACACTTTTGACCAGAATTCATGCGTCCATTTTAAGTTTTATACTGAGATTTGAGGGACTTTGAAGATATGATAATCCTTTCGTTGCTATTATTATTTGGGAGATCAAAGCTGAACCATGTATGAAATGGGATTAATTTTTATAGACAAAAATTCAATAAAAATTAGAGCAACTTGCATTTCACGCAGTGCTTCCTTCTACACTGAAAACATGGTGTATAAGTTTACCTGTCTTTTAGCTTTGATAGAGAAAATTCCTCTTCTTTAACAGCCCAATTATTTTTTTCCACCTCCACCTAAGCCAAGAAACTGAGATGCGGGATTAAAGCTAAGGTTGGGGGACCAAAGCAAAGGCTTTTATCTTATCAGTTCAAGTGTGCACACTTCTCTAAGCCCACAATTCATCTGCTACCCAGGAAATTCCAGTGAAAGATTAAGCCACATCCAAAAAATTGTCTAGATCAAAAACAGCACAACATAGATACTGAACTGATTCAGGCTCATGAAGCATCTATTAATCGTAATCTTTCCCCCATTTTCCTCTATAGCAGGAATCTGAGTGGTCCCCTTATGTCAGCTGCCTTCCTCAGCTTGGAGAGATGAATAGCACGGTAAATGTTTTCTCATTCATTTTTACTTGTTAAAAAAATTTTCTCTTACATTAATTTTCAAACTTTTGTTACAGTTCATTTGTTCATGTTTTATTTGATATATAATACTTAAAATGAGTTGAATAATACTTTATTTAGTTTTTTTTTGGGTTCATGTTGGTTTTACAATATTGACCCCGCTATTTGGCACAATAGCAGCAGATATATTTTATCATTTAATGCTGCAATAAGGGACATGTTATATAACACTCAGTTGTTGATTTGGAGGAAGCCAAGCTTCAAGGGGCAACTAGAATATACGAGGCTAAGACAAAATAATAATTAAAAAAAAAAAAAAAGCTTTATTAATCCTTCAATTTCTAAAATCAGAAGTGGTGTTTTAATGGATCAATTGCTTCTATTATAGAAGTCTATGATTGATCTATCAAACTGCTTCCTTTTACCTTATTTTGCTGATTTAGTAAAATAGAGGGCTGGAAATCTTTTAAGTTCAGCAGAGTTATGCAGTTGAGCTGAAGAGATTTGCTCATGAGTGCAAAGAGCCTGGCTGGGAAATTGGCAATTGCGGAATCGTTCTTCAGAGTGAATAACTAATAACTGAATTTTGTTGGTTGTTTCTGTGGACCTTCTCCCTACAATAATGTTTTCTTAACATGCAATGGCATGATATATTATACCCAAAATGGCCAAGCACTTCTTAAAAATTGAAACTAATGTTTTAGGTATAATTCACTTTTAGTTTCATATAGTTTTACTCTTTGAAAAAACATTGAAACAAGCGGTTTTTGTTTGAAGATTTCGCCATTTGAAATTATGCAGATATTCTGGAGCAAAAGTGAGCTAGAAATGATTTGCCGAAGCTCAGTATATCGGGAAACAATCGTACAAAAGGCTCAAATTGAAAAAGATTTCTCGACAATTAAGCAGGTTCACTTTGTATCTTGCTGCTGAATTCTTATGCTCATATGTGTCTGATGATGCCAATGTGCACGGATGCTTTCCTTATTGATCTGTAAACATACTTTTCCTCATTCTTTTTTCCCCATTTTTCACCTAATCAACATATGATTTTTGCTTCTATAATCCCACATATGAAAAGTATAAGAATATAGAGTGGAATATATGTGGAGTAGATTGGGTCTTAGCAAAAACCAATTGGTTTTGTGCAATGTGAGGTTCCAACCCCACTTATATGACCATTGATATCATTTGGCTCAACATTCTTAAGGCCCATAGAGTTTCTACTTGGTATCAGAACTAAAGATGGCCCAATGGCTGGATGATCTTGGGCTCGTATTTAAAGACCTGGAGTTTGGGCGAGCCAGAGGAGTCTAGACCCGTGTGTTGACTTAGGGCCTTCAAGAATAGGCCTAGGTGTGTTTGTAATGGGCCTCTAAGAGAAGGTCTAGGTGTGTTTGTGATGAGCTTCTAAGAGTAGATTCATCTTTAGTAAGTGATAACTGGTCCAGGCCCATTTACACTTGAGGGGGAGTGTTGGAAAATATAATCCCACATGAGAAAAGTATAAGAATATAGAGTGGAATATATGTGGAGTAAATTGGACCTTAGCAAAAGCCAATTGATTTTGTGCGATGAGAAGCTCCGACCCCACTTATATGACCTAATATCATTTGGCCCAACACTCTCAAGGCCCATGGAGTTTCTATAGCTTCTATGTGCTAACTCCATTCTTCATTAAGATATTGGTTGGAAAATTGACTTTTGAGTGAAGAAGCATGTCGACCAAGTTGGATAGGTGAAGTTTCTTACTAGTATAAGAGGTTTATCATAAAATCTCGAAGGGGATCTTGATGGACAGAAAAGGATCTGGTCATAGCCATCTGAAGCTAAGGGAGAGGGATGTCTTATTAGCATTTATTTCATAATACAAAGCTCCTGTTTGTCACGTGCTTTTTCAAATTATTTATGGACAGTAGCCAAGAAACTATGCCTCCACTTATGGCTCTTCCTATCCCATAAAGAACAGGAGGAAAAAGAGTTAGAAGAGGAGGTAGAGTGAGATGGAGTGCTGTTAGCATCTCATCTGCTCTCCATATGATTATTTGAAAAAGCTTGGGACAAAGAAGTGCTTGGCTTTCTGGTCAGTTTGATGAAAAGAAATTTTTTCGGTATCGCATATTTTTTAACATATTTAACCATTTTAATTAACTGGTGGCACAAATCTAAATTTTGAAGCATCAAAAAATTAAAACATGTGCTAATGGCCGATGTGAGTTTAATAGTTGGAAGTTAACATTTGCTTAACATTTACTGTAATTTCCTTAACATATGCAATTGTTAGTTCTGCTTGCTTTGTTGATGTTGATAATGATAACTTTCCACTTTATGTAGGCTCTCGAACACTTCCCTCATATTTTAAGGAGTATCACGTTTAAGGATTTCATGCATTCATATGCTTTAGGTAATCAACTTCGTTTGGCAGAATTCGCTACTTACTATCTGTTTCTCTTTGTTAATACATAATTCTCTTTTGAACATAAAAAGCTTATTTGCTCGGGCCCATTTGTTTTTACTGCATTTTCAATCAGCTTATAATTTCTCAACTTCATTGCTTCTAGTTGGGTTTATCAGCAACGCAAATTAAATAAAAAATAATTTGTAAAGTGTTACTGAACTATGTCCTACTACTACCAGCTCATAAATAAAGTGTAAATGTACACATTTATGGCAATGATGTATAACCATACTTCTGAAGCAACTGAACTTAATACTTTTTTGAAAAAGAACAGTCAGAAGTTAATGATGCTGTTTGGATGCTATCAGTCAATTCTGTAGGTTTAGAATCTGTTAAGGTATTATGACTTCATTGTTGTTAATTTGACAGTTAAATCTCGAGCTTGGGGAAGCACAAAGGGTGTATCTCTGGTAATGCTTTTAAAGCAGTGTTTGGATTGAAAGCATCTTCTATATTTGCTTCTGGTGTACTCTTCATACCTATTGCTTTGAATTATTAGATTATTCTGTAGATTCCTTTTGCAGATTTTCTGAACCATGATGCGGTTTCTGAAGCAATTTTATTAAATGATGATAACAAACAGATGTCTGAGGTATACTCTTACATTCATTCCCTTGTTTTTAATATTTCTTGCATATCTGACTTATGCTATGAGGGTATAATAGTGCAATGGCAATATGCATTGTGTCTTGTCTGTCCTTTAATGTTAACGACACTTGTTATTCAAGAGGGCATCGTTAATAAAACTGAGAGTATTTTTAACTGCATAGAAATCATTTAAGCTCATTGTTCTTGTCTCTCAAAAGGCAATGTATTTTCTTCTTGGAGCTTTCTTTCTTTCTTCTTCTATTTGGGCATCGTTAGTGAGTTCCATCTTTTGTTTTATTCTTCATTTCTGCAGGTCATTGCTGATCGTAATTATGCTCTTCATGATGAGGTCAGATAACAAAATATTCCTTTTCTTTCACATAAATGATTAGCCTTCCCTCTATAATGTGTTAAAAACTTATGATATGAAGTCCAATTTTAAGTCCATCAAGGTCCTTCGAAGTGAAATGTCTAGAATAAAATGATTTACAGCAGTACTTGTGATAAAGAAGATTGAGGCCATTCTTTTGATATGAAGAACCAAACTTCTGGACTGCCTTCTATTGACCCTGCTAATTCTTGCCAAGCCATGCCTGTCTAGGGGCCATTCTCAACAGAATCTGAAGTATTTGTTGTATCATGAATGATCTTTTCCTGGAACTATGATAATGGGGATAATTGGTGGATGTGCTGTTCCTTGTCATACAATCTGCCACTTAATTCTCTGTCTCCTGCAATTAAAAATGCTTTTGGTGTTTTCTATTGAGTACTTGCCACTATCCCAAAAAGATTGAACGTTAAGTTTAGCTACATTCCTTGAACTGTGGTTTCAAATAACGGCCATTATTTGTTGTAACAGCTGCCATTTAATGGAAAATGAAGGACCAATTACTGTTAAGGCCTAGAAGCAATAGGCATAAAATGAAGCAACAGCCATTATTTAATAGTAATGGCCATTATCAAGTGTAGAAGACCCTTTTTTTGCTGGCACCAATTCCCCTTTTCTTTTTGCCCTGCATCCACTCATATCTTTCAATACTTTTACCGCATGGAATTTTTACTCTACACTTCTTTTGTCTCAGGACAGGATGCTCCTAGACACCCTTTTGGTGATTTTTAATCTTTTTTGTTGGATAGAACATGTCTTCTCTTTATCTTATGTGTTCAATCTCATTAATTAGATGCATTTCTTAAATTTTAGTTAACTTGAATATCTATTAATTTCTTGTATTTTGGAATTTTTGCAAAAACAATTGCATTGCAATAGGCCACTACTGGAATTCTGGCCTATGACTGCCTATTTCAGTTACATGCAATTCAGCTGGGATTCGAATATATGCTTTGAACGAAAGAATGTTCTCAAAACATAATACGAGTGTGGCTGTCTGCTGATAATTACTGTATAATGTTAAATATTTGTATTGTTCTTTTACTAGTTTTTGTTTTTCCCGCTTTTATGATTCTCACCATTGTCCTTTTGCTTTTTTTTTTTTTTTTTTTTCCTTTTTCTCTCATTGTTTGGAGATATTTTGCTGCTTAACAATTTAATATGTATCTATGGATGCTATTTGTATAGTGATTTTGGGTCACCGTATCCTACATGCTTCAGGGTAGAGTTGTTCATATTTTGTTTGTACTGTCAATATAGTTCCTGAAACAGAACTTGAATGCTACAGTACAAAGAATCACCTAAGGTAAGGTCATGATTTATGTCCCACAGCACTAGTGTAGTATAATGGGTTAATATTAGTACCTATGTTTTTCTGGTGTTCCTCTACATGTCCGCATGAATGTATTCAACTATTTATGGTGTCTTCTAGGGCTGTAAAATATCATCCTTGCACCTTCCATTATCCTTAAGTCCATTTGAAACACTTATGCAGGTACTAATCAGATATGGAAAATTTTCAAATGCCACCCTGCTCTTGGACTTTGGGTTTACCCTTCCTTATAACATCCACGATCAGGTTAGTCTTGGATTGGAGAATGCTTTCTAATGGTACTTTAAAGGGATGAATTCTTACATCTTGGATAGTTTTGCTGATCTTCCATGTTAATGAGAGAATTAGTTGTCTTTCTGCATTTGGAAGTTGTTTAAATACTGGTCTCTATATTTTAATGAGTAAATTTTTTGCTTGAATCAACTAGTTGTCTTGTCTGCTGCAGATGTATGCAGTAGTTTGTCATTTAGTTTTTATTGTTTGCTCAACTTATACTATTTCATTGCCTGATCCCAAAAAACTGTCATGCCATGTTTTCCTAGTGTGTTTTTTCACACATTCTAATCTGTGGCTGTATCCTTATAAACGACTCGGGCAATTCTCAGGTCAGGATTTGGATTGATATACCTCACCATGATTTCTTACGTGAAATGAAATTGAACATCTTGCAAAGACATCATTTACCAGCTACTGAGGATGACAATGGCTTCAAGCCTTCATGGGATTCTTTTATAATCAAGTGAGTTATGAGGTTTGGTTTATCACTTGATATTAAACAAAATTGCAGTTTCATAATTGGATCTATTTCAAACTTATTTTGATAGAATCGAGACACTGAAGTAAATCTTGAGTTTTAAATAGAAGAAATGCTTTTGGATTTATAATGTGAAATGTTCTTGAGACTGGTGCTAAATTATAATGGTTAATGCTCGATGCCTTTTTTATATAAGAATAATGAAAAATGGATGAAGAAAATGGGCTTCTTCTAATTGGCTGATTTATATGATAGATCATTATAAAAAGATATGGGGGTCAGATTTTCATTAATTCTGCTGATTATTCTAATAAATAAAAACATTGATAAAAATCTAGGCTGCCTATGCCAATCTATGAGTCCTTTGCGCTTGTTTTAAGCTTAGAACTTTGTCCAGATTTGCTCAAGCTGTCCCCCTGGGGCCAAAATGGATAATGTTCCTTTTGTATCATACTGCCATCTAGTGGCAACACTAGTGGTGCTAAATTATAATGGTTAATGCTGGATGCCTTTTTTTATATGAGAATAATGATTGGCCGCTAATTTGTGAAAATGGATGAAGAAAATGGGCTTCTTCTAATTGGCTGATTTATATGATAGATCATTATAAAAAGATATTGGGGTCAGATTTTCATTAATTCTGCTGATTATTCTAATAAATAAAAACATTGATAAAAGTCTAGGCTGCCTATGCCAATCTATGAGTCTTTTGCACTTGTTTTAAGCTTAGAACTTTGTCCAGATTTGCTCAAGCTGCCCCCCCTGGGGCCAAAATGGATAATGTTCCTTTCGTATCATACTGCCATCTAGTGGCAACATTGAAATGGAACGTTTTGGAAATTGGGGCCAACATCTTTATGTACAGTTTTGTGCTTCCCATGGCATAACATACAATGCTTGAGGATGTAATTTTTTTTTTCCTTGCAAAAGTTGTAATTCATAACCTGCCCAGTTGCCCTTGTAATTGATGTGTTGATGTTTCAACAAGTAACAGATATGTATGTAAGTTGGCAGCAGGTTGTCTGGGGTGGGATTTACCATGCCCATATCCGCCCCCTCTCATTTTGGGTCTGGGCAGGTTCTGGTGCAATGCAGGATGATCAGGATCTGGTATTACCTATTAGTTTTTTCTGTAAAAGAACACCTAAAAAGGATAATATCAACTTGTAAAAATTAAAAGTTAATTCCAAATGTATTTTTGTACACACCCACACAGAGTAGCATATATTTATTTAACGTGTAATGCACGGAGCCAGAAAATTTTTTCAAGGGGGGCCAAATTTTTCATATCATGCATAATTAGACAACTTCTATATATGTGTGGGAAATTTTCATCTAAAATAAGGATGGTCATATTCAATATATTGTCATGGGCCCCTCTTGGTCCCCCCTCCCTCTGTCATAATACAAGGCAGATTTTATCTGTCTCATTAGGGTTGGCTAAGGTGGGTATCCATCAAGGTGAGGGCAATTTGCGCTTGACAAATTGTGGGCTAAAAATTTGTGATTTGCTTCTTTTCATTCTGCTATATAATTTCTGTTTTCAAAGGGGGGCAAGTTTGTTGATATTTTGATGTGTAATTTTAGTTGATAAAATTCATACAAAATGTCATGCATATGCAACATGTTCGGATTGGTTAATTAAAAGGGGATACTACTATGCCATGTTATGTCCTGCTTAACTACGCCATGTTATGTCCTGCTTAAGTTATTTGTTTGTTGAAGAGGATACATGATTGGTTTTACTGCGTTTATCTGGTGGATCCTCTGATAAATTCACCGTCACATAGGGAAGTGAAGTCTGCTGGAGGGAAAGGGAAGGGATTGCCACAGTCTCTTCGCGCATTTGCTCGTATTCTCTGTTGCACTTCTGATCAAGGTGTGTTTAAAATAATTTGTCACCTGATATGAAATTTTCTAGGACTGGTATTATTTGTTCATGCCAGTCTGAAAGTGTTCAATTTTCTTTTTTTTTTTTTTTTTTTTTTAATTTTAATGAGTGCACTGGAATATCCAGATTTGAACGATTTGGTCAGTGAGGCTGCACAAACTGATGGTCGTCTGGCTCGGCGCCCTTTAAAAAATAGCAGCAGAGAGATCCAATCACATGAGATCTTGCTGTCACAGATCACTCAACTAATCGAGGAACGTAACACCCCTGTAAAGGTGAATATGTGTGTAGTTTCTCCTCGTTGTTTAGTTCTAGGTTAAATTTAATTATGGTGTTAGATAGCTATGAAATTTGGAAATAAATGGAGGGTCAAGATTTTGTTGGCTCACCGTGAAATCCCAGTTGGTTCATTCATGTGACTCGTAAATATTTGTGAGCTTCCAAAACAACCAGTGCCAATTTTGATGGAAACGCCGAGCAAAATTTTATTGCCAGGCTGAGGTCAACATGAGTGGTAATCTATAGAAAGACTGGAAATTGGCTTTAATTCTTTGGTCACAGTTATCTCAACTCGCATATATCATCACACTCGAGAGCTTAACATATATGGAATTCTTTGAGAGTTCTGCATAAAATATCAAGAGACTAAAAAGAATGAATTTTGCCTGTTTTCTATACTGAAGCTTTGTACTACTTTGGCATGTATCGTACAGTCACTGGGGCCTGTTGATTCTCCCACCAAGTGTAAAAGATTTGCTCTTAAAAGGCAAATGGCTTTAGATCTCCTCAACGGTGAGCTACGTATCCTCAAATCTGCATCTGTATGGCTGGAGAATTACTGCGCAACATTGTCACAGCGGACTGTTATGACTGATAGTAGTTACTAGCTATCATAGAATTGTTGGTCATGACTGAACAATGCAAAAAAGAGGACAATTTACATGTGTAACCAGATAGTACAGATAAAAAATCAATTTGGTTCTGAACATGGGAAAACCTTATTTTCTAAAGTTGGACAAGAATAGAAGGATTATGTAGTGGTGCATGGAATAATTTGCAAATTGCAACTGAGAATAATATATTTGTACAATTTTGTGAGGAAATGGAGGAATTATTGTCTACATGATATGTAGAAATGAAATCTGAGAACTTTTTTTTGTTTGGAATGTTAGATAATGTCATTTTTTTTCTTTCTTTTGGTTTTTTGGTGCCTGATAATCTTCAAATATAGCAACTCTCTGTCACTAATCATAACCTAATTCATGATAATGATTGATGTTGGAGTATTTACCTGTTTTATCATACCCGGATCGGTCCAGTCGATTCAACTAACAACTGAACTAGAAATCAGCCTGGTTTGATGACTCAAGTTATTTATTTATTTATTTATTTTTTTGTAAAGGGTTAAAATATGCAAGTTATAGGTGTTGAATCCATGATCTTTAGATAAAAAACAACTTCAAATTACTAACCACTTGATCTATATAAAATATTTTAGTCACTCTACACAGTCCTATTTTATATTATGGAAATAAAAAATTAATAATATTTATTAATTTAATTACCTTTGGTTTGAACTTTTTGATCTCCAATCATCAATTTTAAGACTGAGCAAGATTTGAAAACTATGATATTCACATTGTGACAAATAAATATAGGAGATCATAATTTAAGCTCCTAAAATCAGAACAAATAAAATGATTCTTTTGATATTATCAGGCAACGCATGCAATTCCTTTTTAAAAGTGACAAAATAACTTGGTTTGAATTTGAAAATTTGAACTCATTAACAATTAAAATCTTATTTGTTCTTGATTTTAATTCACTTCTTTGTTCCTATTAACCAAACCAACGGCCCCCTTTCTCCTCCACCCCCCCCCCCCCCCCCCCCCCCCCCCCCCCCCCCCCAACAAAAGAGGTGAGAACTAAAGCTTGATTCTGATTTCTAAACCTAATATTTGATATTAATTAAAAACAATAATCTGAATGTCATGACTTTGTGAGTTCCAATACTAAGTCATGGGAATGGCTATCCTCTTTCCTTCCTTTAAATCAACTCAATCTATGTAGGAATGGACATTTTATAAGCCTCACCGGCAACTTGACTCGACTTCGATTATATTTAAGCCCATCTCATTCAATCAGCTTGTTAATGGACAAAAATAGATTAATTTGAATAATGGTAGAATATGATCCGATTATATATACTTCATATATTTTTATTATAAACTTTGTATAAAATGAATGTGTTAAATATAGCACAAAAAAATAAATACAAATATAAATGAATATGAAAATTTCAATTTTATCATCATTTAATGATGTATCACAGTCTAATAAGATTAATTTTCAAGTAACATTATAAACTGAATTTACCTAAAACTTTTCTTCCTAATTTCATGACAATAAATGCATCAGACAAATGCAATTGATCAAATCCAATGATAAGTGATTGATTTAATTTTCTTTATTTTGAATTAAACACAGAAAAGCATATATAAAATTTCAATAATAATGAATTCGTTTTCAGATTTCTTTATTCAGAATTTGAAAACAAAAAAAAAAAATGAAAACAACAATAAGAGAAGTTGGAACCTTTTTTTTTTTTTTTTTGGCATATGTACATGTAGCAAGTCACCAATGCTGCAACCAAAAGGTGAGCAAGGAATTACCCTAAGTTATCACTAGTATTCACAGAGGACTTCAGAACCCAACACATGATTGTTTTTTTCTTCCTTCCTTTCGAGTTCTTTGATTTTGTTGACATCAGAATTTATGATATATATGCCTTTATTACCTCAGAATAGTTGCAGATCAAACCTGTTCTAGGACAGGTTATTTTACCATTGTTTTTCTTCGCCATTTCTTCCAGCGCCTGCAGAGCCAAGAAAAAAAGTGAAAAAGATGTTAGATTAATCAGACCATACAAACTTCACTCATTCACTACTAGAATAATTCGAACCTTGGTGCTGTAGACATAGCCATTGGGCAAGACTTGTGGTGGATTCTCTGTATCCATTAGCTCTTTAGTTATGAAGCAAACGAGCTTTGAATGATGCTGCTTAGAGTATGGAAGAGGCACTGCCAATTTGCGGAAGCTCTCCTGTGAAAGTGGATCCTCCTTTGTGCAATCGTCCTCATAACAGTATCTAAAATAGTAAAGGTAAAAGAAAAAGCACTCGGATGGCACAAGACACCTACATCAAGAAGAAGATACAGCCAAATTCCTAGAGAGTAACCGGTAAAACATGCATGCATTGTATCTAACTGCGAGTCACATGAGAAACTTTGAAGATGTTGGAAGATTCACCATAGACTCACCACTTTATCCTCTCTCATTTTCAATTTTTATTTAGGTTTAAGTGATTTATTACAACTTATGCAGAAAGGGTTATCTATGTCTACAAGAGTAAGATTATCATTACTAAAGTGACAATGATAATGATACTAGACCCATCCTAACATATATAGGTTAACAGATAACAAGCTTGACTCTCACCACTAGCAAAAAGGCAACTGCTTGGGCACCTGGTAATTGCCTGTGCCATGGAGAAGGCAGCCAACATATCTAAAGGATTAGAAAAAACTTGGACACAGCATTATGCAGGAGTGAGATAGAAAAAGAGCAATTGCATGCTATTAACAAGTCGATGAATATAGGATACGGAGTTTTCAGTGCAGATAAGCCAGCTTGTAAATAGATATTCAGCAAGGGCTCGAGGGTCATGCCGTATAATCTGCAGAATTCCTGTTTAAATTGGTCCACCAAGTGGTCCCACTGTTTCGATTCAAATAAAACCTGAAAAGCAAAACATAGGACATGAAATTACTTTCCCAAATGAAACCAAGCCTATTAATGGGAAAAGAAAAACCTCCTCGGGAGGGTTAGACTTCAGAAAAAAAAAAATTACAAAGACATGAAATAAAATAGTGAAACCATCTTAAGAACTAAAAGCTGGTTTCTTAAAATGAAGCCATATAATGATAAATATTTTAGAGAGTTCATGCATCTTTTTAAAGCCCATAAAGAAAGCAGACCATATGGTTTTCTACACACACACACAAAAAGAAGGAAGTTTCACACACTGACAAACTACATGGGGATCACATGTGTGCACGCGCGAACACACACACAGAGAGGAGAGTGCTGTCTCTAAACTCAAATCCAAAAATTTTCCAACCTGTCGTTTGACCAAAGTTCATGAAGAACATGCAGCAACCACATAACAATTATTCACATTCACATTTATGAGGTCACCTTATAAGTTGCACATTCAGTGTGACTCTTAAAAGCCAATGTTGCCATGACCCGCTGCAATTCTTTCATATGGGTGGCACCCCATGGAGCAAGATATTTTCGAGCATATGCAATGGCACGCATGTTGTTTTCAGCTCGTACCAACTCTATGAACTCTTGAAGTCTCAACTGGAATTCAAATTTGCTCTGTCATCCATCAAAGCAACAATCATCGACACAGATTACACAAATCTTTGAAAAGATCCAATGATTGCAATTATAAATTTATAATCCATTTTGTTAAATAACTGGTAAAGGCTCCCTATACATTTTCAATATAGACATTAAAGCAGAAACAAATGCTTAAAGTGCAACTTGAAACTTCATAAGAGCTAATTGCTTATTAACGAAGAAAGATATGCAAACAAGCATGCTAATTTGTTTAGGAAAGAAGGAAAAGATAAGAATCAACATGCTAGGAAAGAATACTGTATTTTGTCCAATACTCCAACCAAACAAGCATCTAATTTATTTAATAAGGTGATATTCACCCAAGCTCAGAATATAATGACCGCTTGCAAGTTCTTCTACTCATCCTTCCTTCACTTGAGCATGAACAGATGCCTTTGCACACACACACACACACACACAGCACTATTGCATCTATAAGCTTAAGGTTCCATCTCGTTTTTTAAAGAAGAATGCAAAATTCCCATCATAAGGAAAATTGTAAGCATGCCATATTTCCCAACCTTAATCATGTTAAATTACCTTTCTTAGCCTCTATCAGGAAATTTGCTAGGAATACAAATAGAAATTAATAGAAACAAGAAGTTCAAATTTGATTATTTGATCTATTAGTTATCAAGGATAGACACCATAAAAGAGAAATAGCTAGATTCATATTTGAGACTCAAGGAATTATTGCGTACCTTTGACTTCTTCAATCGTGATTTGTTATCAGCACACCAGGCTAAAGCAGGTGCTACCTCCCTATTTTGAAGAGCATCAATAACCTTTCTTGCTTCTTGGAATACATCAATATCAACAAGATCCTGCATTCAACTTGTCATAAGCACACAGAAACAAGACCTCCTAATTAGTTCCTCAATGTCTCCTCTAGCTGGAGACAGGGTGAAAGGAAAGAAAGAACTATGATATAAAATTAAAATCTATCAAGTCCACTACACTTCAATGTTTTACAAATACAAAGGAAAACAAGAGCAATTGTAAACCAAAAGTAACAAACTGGACCTCAACGAAATCTAAAAATCATTGGACTTTGGATAGTACTATTAGCCACATGGACAAGCCTAGCACCAAAAGTATTTAGTGGGTTTACACAACAGGATGCGGTTTGTACAGTTATAGCTGTACCTCAATCTCTTGAACTCAGATACACGTTTAGCTGAAAATCATCCACATAAAGAATCCATGATATGCAGCAGTTCATAAACAGAAATCATCAACTAAAATTACCAGCATATTGTTGCTTTCAGCTAGCTTCATTCCAGTGTCATAGTACGACATTCGCAGCATGTAGTCCACAAGTATTCTCTTCAACCTTGTGTTGCTCCATTCCGAAAGATTCTCTGCATCTACAGATTCCAAATGGTCAAGTCGAGCACGACACCTTTGTGCTTGCAAGTGCTCTGTCCTACTTCCCTCCTCCAACTACATAGCCAAAACACATAATAAATCACTAAATGTAGATCCAGTAGAATTATTCATTACCAATATCATAAAAACATTCAATACTCACTCACAAACAAACCAAAATCAAATAAACATAAATTGCAAAATCCACCCAACCAGAAAGTAACCAATTCTTATAAATAAATTCCCACTAAATCAAATCATTCCATTACTGAAAGTTTCAAACTTTTTTTCAAAATCTAAGCTCCAAACACTGTTAAGAATCAACCCAAATCAATTGCTAGTAAAATTGCAATCAAATTAGCTTCAAAATCGTTAAAACGGTATCGGGTAGGTTGTTCTTGGATTGTTTTTGTATATAATACCTTTCTTTTGAGCCCTTGCAATCTGGATACAAGAGAGGTAAGTTGCTGAACGGCATCCTCTCTAGACATATCGGAATCGGCGGCGTCATTGACGCCGGAAATAACAGAGGAGACTTCCTTCTCTACAACTCTGTGATTAGCTCGGATCGTTTTCTTGTAGTGCTCAAAGGGGACTCGCAAGAACTGGTGTTCGAGTTTTAAAGATTCCGTCAGTTGAGTGAGTTTCGATGACGGAGTTGTGGCGGTGGTCGGGATCGTTGGGGTGGTTGCTGCGGGGGTGGCGGCGGCAGAGTTTCCGTTTGGGAGCGAATCCATGTCCATCGTGTAAGGGAAGGAATAGAGAATTCTCTTCAGATTGATTGATACAAGATTAGAATTGGATCATTGGAGAAGATGAGCAACGGATTGAAATCATTACTCAACGACATCGTTTTACGTTTTCCATGGGATATAATAATTATTTTGATCTAATTTCAAGAAATTTAAGTAAAAAATAAAATATTAAACAATTGTGATGTCAATTGAAAATAATTCAATTTTTTAATTAAAATAAGATTTTTTTTTTCAACCGAAATGATTAATATCATTATAATCAAGGATAATACATATCCATCCTAATAAGTAATCGAAGCTCATTAGACAAGTTACATTACCAGCTAGGATTATAATCAAGCTTAAATGTTTTAAAAATCCAATATGCTACCCTATTACAGGTCGTTGGAACAAAAAGGAAGTTACAAAATGAGAAATTTGTAACTAATAGTTGTATATCCTCAATCAAAGATATAATCTTCTACAGGATCTTTTTTTTGTGGTTAATAATGCTGGAAATAACTATCAAGGAATCAAATTCACAAACAATCTTATCCATGTGCAGGCTGATTGCCTAACTGACTACGTCCCGCAGAGCATAAGCTTCAGCTACCAGAGGAGAGTTACACGGAATTTTCCTTCTGCCTCTAGTGATAAACTCTCCATTATGATCTCTACACACAAATGCAGCAACAACATTTCTCATTTGATTGTTGAAAGATGCATCAGTGTTGATTTTAACAACACCAGGACTAGGGGGTAACCATCTTGATGAATTAAGATCATTATAAGAAATAGTAGTGCTTGCCTGTTTTCCTTCATCAGATCCCATTCTGGCTGCTCGATATTCATCTTAATATTTCAGCGCATTATTTAAGATCTGTTGAGGATGCATATCATTAACTTCAAAAATCATAGCATTCACAGCTTTCCACATTGCCCAGCATATGTGAGCAACCAACGCCATCATTTGTTCTTCTCTCTGAGCCTTCAATGATTGATGGAGATCGTGCCATCTTGTACTGAAAGAAGAATTATCATTAGTAAATCTGAAACCAAAAGGAGATAATAACCAGGTTGCCCTGGCTTTGGAAGAATAAAAAAGAGCATACGTAATGGATTTAGATTCATGGTGACATAATGAACAAACATTAGGCGGGGCTACATTTTCATCGATTTAAATTCTCCAACACTGGTAAGGCATTTTTACAACTTTTCCAAACAGAAGTATGAATTTTTGGAGGGATTGATAAACACCAAATCTCTTTCTAAGAAACAGAAGATGCAATAGAGTTATTAACTATTGATTCATTCTGCTGCAACTTTCTTTTCAGCAAACTTTGTACCCATCCTTTACATTGTAGTTGCCTTAGTCACTTTTATGCCACATAATCCTATCTTCTTGTTCAGCTGAGCCCACTATAATAGCTTTAATTACTCCCTTCTCCTCTTCATTGAAATAGTTTTACCATTCATATGGAATGAAATGAAATTAATAACCTGATTTTAGTTATTTTCATAAATGCAAAGATGTTAATAATTCAGTTTGTTTATTTCAAAATAAATAATTGTAGCCAAATCGATTATGTTTATTTGTCCAATTAAGTTATATTTTCTAAAACAAATATCAAAATAAGTTTTATTGAATTTCAATATTGATAATTGATTTGGATTGTAAGACACAACAATAATATAAAATTATAATATTTTCATAAAATAAAATTATGTTTCGAGTTCATATACATGAGAAATTAAGATAAATTTGATTATATAAAATTCTAAATTAAATATCTAAATTAGAAACTCTACCCATATTCTCTTTAATCTAATTATATAATATTCTAAATTAAATATCTAAATTAGAAACTTCACCCATATTCTCTCTTTCTTTCTTCTTTTTCCATGGTTTGGTCGACATTGTTATAAAAGGGCATCAGTTCACCTGGAAGAAAGGCTAAGGCACGAAGGTGTAGGTTCAAGAGAAATTGGACGGAGTGTCCTTGCCTTGGTTATCTATGTTTTAGGATGCTAGGGTTTATAATCTCAAAGCCTATTACTCAAAGCATTCCCTTATATTTTTTTTTTTTTGTCCCTAAGCAACGTGATCATGTATTTAGAGAGAGGAAATTCATATTCAAAAATGCTTGGCTTAAGAAAGAGGCTTGCTGTGAAGTGGGTTTGGTGCTTGGAGGATAATTGGTCTATCCAACACAAAATCAGTTCTTGTGGTGAAGCCTTATTAGTTTGGAGTGGTGAATTGGCTCATCAATTTATGCATAAGTTATCTATGTTTCATCATAAAATGCATAGGCTTAGTAATTGTGGAGATCAATAAGGGATGATGGAATTTGATGAGGTGCAATGAAAGTACAATTTAGTTCTAACCCAGCAAGAGCCCTTTTAGAAACAAAGAGTGAAGCAACATTGCCTTCGAGAGGGTGATTTCCCTTCAAAGTTTTTCTTTATGGCAGTGTCTACTCAGAGAAGAACTAATTTTATTGACAAGTTGTGTGATGAAGATGGGACTTGGAAGAGTATTGGTAATGGTTTAGAGAAATTAATTTGCAATTACTTCTTTGTTTTATTCTCAAAGTTGTTAAGATAGGGAAGTGCTCCTTGTGTTATTCTTAGAATTACTAAAAAGTATAATCATTTGCTTATGCAACCTTTAGCTGAATAAGAAATTAAGGATGCTATTTTTTCTATGCATCCAATAAGTCTTTGGCTCCTAACGAGATGAATGGTTTTCTACTAGAATTTTTGGGATATTGTACACAAGGATGTGACTGTGGCTTGCTTAAACATGTTGAACTCTTGCTCTATCACTGTTGGCTTAAATGATACAACGATGGTGCTAATTCCAAAAAAGGAAAATTCGAATAAGATTACTAATATGTGTCTTATATCACTTTGTAACAAATTGTATAAAATCATTGTAAAAGTACCAGCCAATAGATTCAAAAAATTTCTTCCCTCGGTTATTTTAGAGAGGCAAAGTGCTTTTATTCTAGGTAGTCCTATTTCATATAATGTTATAATTACATTTGAAATTATGTATTTTCTTAAATGAAAGTGGCAAGAAAAGACAGGTGTAGCTGCTCTCAAGATAGATATTAGTAAAGCCTACAATCGTATTCAGTGGCAGTTCCTTCTAGATATGATGCTACAATTGGGTTTTACTCATTCTTAGGTGGAATTCATCATGATGTGTATTAGTTCAATTAAATATAATGTGCTTCTGGTTGCAAAAGAAATTGGCGTGATTTATTCGGAGAGAGGACTTAGGCAAGGGAATCCTCTTTTCTCTTATTTGTTCATCATCTATGTGAAATGTTTGACAACTTTTATTCAGAAAAAAGAATCGCAGGACCTTATTCATGGTTGTAGTGTGATGTGAAGGTTTGTAAAGTTTCTCCTTTGTTTTTCACTGACAATAGCTTCTTATTTTTCACATCTAACATGGAATAAGTTAATTGTATTAAGGAATGTTGAATTGTTATGAAAAAGCATCGGGCCAAGCTATAAATAGACATAAATCCTCAATTTTTTAGAGCTAATGTTGATGATAATGTTAAAAACTAATGAGCAAGTTCTTATGGTGCCAAAATCTAAAAACCATGGCCATTACCTAGGACTTCCTTCTTTTGTTGGTAGAAATAAGAAGGAAGTTTTTGCCTTTATTAAAGACAAAGTATGGCAACTGTTGCAAGGCTGGAGAAAAAAGTTGTTGTCTAAAGCAGGTAAAGAGATATTGTTCAAGACTATTTCTCAAGTGGCAATTCCAACTTATGCAATGAGTGTGTTTCTTATTCCTTTAAACCAATTTGCAACATTAGAGAGGATGATGAATTCTTTTTGCTAGAGAAGCAAGAAAAGTAATGAAAAAGCATTCATTGGATATGGTGGCAATGTATGTGCAGTAGTAAGAATATGGGTGGTATGGGATTCAAGCAATTTCATGAATATAACTTAGCCCTTTAGGTAAGCAAGGATGGTAGCTGTTGATAGAATCTAATTCTATAGTGTACAAGGTCTTAAAATCTAAATATTTTCTAAATAATTATTTTCTGCAAGCATAATCGAGTCATAACCCCAATTTTGTGTGATGGATAATTTTTGAGGCTAAGAATTTAATCAATAAATAAGGTAGGTTGCAGGTTGGGGATAGTGAGAATATCTAAGTTTAGAGAAATCTATGGTTGCCAATTTTGGATAATGCGTAGTTGTCCACCCAAATTACTCTAGGTTGTGAATAAGTGAAAATTGCAGAGCTCATAGTTAATGATGAGGCACAATGGAATTGGAATTTTTATTGAGCAAGGGCTGAATGATAAGGTCAATGAGCTCATTACACAAATTTTGTTTAGTTGGAGATGGATTGAAGATAAATGGCAATGGTTATTGGATAAAAGAGGTGTGTACACAATACAGAGAGGGTATCAAATGTTAATGAAGTCATTATTTTATGGCCTAATTCATGATTTTTTGGAGATAAATATGGAGACTCGCAATCCTTTCTAAAGTGCATTATTTCATTTGCAGGGCCTGTCATGATTTTCTTCCTATAAGAAATAGTTTGCTTCGAAAATACATTGATATTGAACCTTGTTATCCTATTTGTAAAGGGGAAAAATGAGACTATTTTGCATGCTCTAGTTTTCTAACCCTTTATGAAAAGTTAATAGATGGTTTATAGGATTAGTCTTATTGGTCACAATGCTAGCTCTTTTATGGAAAGGCTTGTCTTGGCATTTAGAAGATTTAATGGAGACATTGCAATACTATGAGGGGCAGTTTGATAGAACATAAATGATTTGGTTTGGAACAGAAAATTTCAAGCAACTCAATACATAGTCTTTCTTGCTAAGACTTGTCTTGAACAATGGTTAAGGGCTAAAACTCAATTAATATTGAAGAAAAATAATTTTTAGAGTGGCTTTGCTTCAAAATCGTTGAAACAATTCTAGGATGGCTAAAGACAAATGTTGATACGACTCTCTTTATGCAACATAACAAAATTGATATTGATTGGTTGATTCATGATGCTAATGGTAGGTTAATGGCTGTAAGAACAACGTCTATTAAGGGGCTAGTTGAGGTTTTGGTCACAAAAGCAATGGGTCTTCATTAGATGCTCAATTAGATTAAGGATAATGAGTTGTCATTGAATGGATGCCTTGCAAGTTGTTTAAGCAATGCATCGTAATGGGAACTACTCTTTAAATTTGGGTTTGATTATTAATGATTGTAGAAATGTCATGTCTTTTATTTCAGAAGCTAGTGCTTCTTTTGTTAGATGCTCAACGAACATTGTTGCTCATAAGATAGCTAGAGAAGCTTGTTCATGGTTTGAGGTTGTTGATTGGTGTTATGTTCTCCTCATGATATTCTTAGTATAATTTTGCAAAAGACGGATCAATAAAGAGTTATGCTTTACTATCAAAAAAAAATGAAGGTTAGGTAATTAAAGAGAAAATGAAATGCATCCTACTATCGAAAAGTTTGTTTGCTTGTCCATTTTCCTATGTTGGGGAATGATTTATATTGATTCAGACCGAAAGAAAAATAATGTTTTGTGGCTTAATTGCCGCCAAGCAAAGTGCACTTTCCACATAATCACAAATTTAAATACTCTATCAATGCGATTGAAGAATATTTGAAGAAATTCAAATTGTTTTATTTTGATACTTCTTAATATATATTTAATATTTTTATTTTCAAATTAAAATATATTATTTTACTATATGAATGAAAAATTCATAGTATTCCATCTAGATAATTATAATTATAATTATATTTAAATATATAAAAATTTCATATCACATGATAAATACTAATTTTAAAATATAAAAGGCCTTAAAAAGGTATTATAAATAAAAATAACTAAATAAAAAATCTATAAAATTAAAATTATGTACATATAAATCAAATTATGCTGTTATTTATTTTTTTTTTTGGTTTCCTTTTAATAAATTTTTAAAATTTTGGAATGTCAACCAAGTAAAAAAAAAAATTCAATTCTATATTTAAAAAGTAACCCAACTATATTAGCAGTAAGACTATACTTTTTGTTTGAATTAAATCAAATAGCTTTGATTTGATAGATTTGGTTAATCATTCTAAGGAAAGTTATCAATATGATTTTTTTTTTCAATTCTATATTTTGTGAAAAATTGCCATCTAAAAAAAAAAAAAAAGTTTGTTCAACAGGAAATTTCCCATCAGGGCCCATTCAAGTTCAGGCCGAATTTTCAATTATCAATCATGTGAAAATTTTTGAAAATTTTAGCCCGTCACAATCAGAAAATGATTTAAATATTAAATTAATATATCAAAACTTATTGATTAAAATTAATGCAATATTCAAACTAATCTTAAAAATTATAGAGATGACAATTGATTGGGTTTGAGACAGATTCCGCAAAACTCAAACTGACCTACTAAAAAAATAAATAGGACAGGTTGGATATATCCATTTATATTCCTTTTTTATTTTTTCTCTTCTTTTTTTTTTTGTTATTTTCTTATACACATATATTCATTTATATATTTTTTTTTACATATCAATACAATATAATTTATATTTCACATAAAAATAAATTATAATTTTTTTAAAATATAAAGTAAATACTTATAAAATTTTAAAAATAAAAATATATATAATCGGATTACACAATTACTTGTATATGATTCAGATATAAAATAAAAAACTCATCCCATCCCACTAGGATCAAGTCAAAGCGAGTACTCGATGGGACTGATAAAATTATCATCTCTAAACAATTATAAATATGTGAATCAATTGAAATGTTAAGAGGTAATTAATGACATTAAACACTATATATCAAATAAAGTTACAAATTTAAACTTTAAATTATTCAGTATTATGATAATATAAATTAGTTAAAATTTATTTAAAATAATAAGTTAAATTTTTTAAATTAAAATGTGTATTGAATATAATAAATTATTGTGTTTTTTAGATAATTTTTATAATTTAAAATGCTCAACACCTTTTCATTTTTAGAGATTAAAATTTAATTTTTAAATTTTCAACTTTGAATTTTTAATTTTATCAAATACTATTTAATTTAATATTAATAAAAATTATAAGATTTTGAGTTATCAAAGTGTTTTATAATACAAAAGTTAAACGATTAAATATATTAAAATTTAATATTTTAAATATCGAAGTATTGTATAAGTTAAAATGACAAAGAAAAATTTATAATTTTATAAATAATAACGAAAGTATTAGAAGCTATGTTCATAAATCCAACTCGGATTGTGAATTAGTAAAGACTAGTGTTGTTAAAATTAAATTGAACTAGTGGGTCAGATCGATTAAACTGAGAATTGGTTACTGATATATTTTTAAGTTACAAAAAACTGAATAATTTATGAATTGAAAAAAAAAACTGATTCAGATCGAAAAAATGGAAAAATTGTTAAACTGGTCGGATCAGAGTTTGTCTAAAATTATGTCGCTTTCAGTTTAAGTTAAAAAATTTGAAAAAAAATAAAGGGAAAAGGGTAAAACGATTAAATTGGACCGGTTGGTCAAATTGTTAACAAGCAAAAAGACTTATTCAGCCTTTGATATGGTTGTAAAAATACTGATAAAGATAAAAAATCACAAGTTAAAGATTTAACTTGAATAAAACTGATATCGTGTCAAAATCTTAAATAATATCATATATTTATTACTAATATATTTTTTGAAATTAAAACACATATTTTATTAAAATGAAATTAAATCAGACAAGATAGCATCCTCAATAATAGAAGAAGTTTCAAAAAAAAAATTGAGGGACGAGCATGTAAATATGCCACCCTAGCTAGCTAATGGCAAAAATATTTGCTTACCTCTTAACAAATTAAACATTAAAACTTCTATTTGGTAAAATCCCATGCAATCTTCAATAATATTTCTAAATTTAGATAAGTTTTTCATCATTTTTAACATATTTATTTATACGTTATAAATAAATATAATAAACTAATAAAAAAGATAACAAATATTATATATACACTTACTATAAAAAATATCAAATTTATAGTTGATCCGAAATTATTTTTTATTTTTTCAATTGAATCTATCAATCCGAACCGCATTTCAAAAAATGGATTAGTTATAAATAATACTTAGATATTAAAAATATTAATTCCAACATAACAAAAATCAACGGATTAGTTGTAAACTCATAACAAATATGAAGAAATGTTATACTAATATTTTACTATTTTCTTTTTACCCAGTCCGTAGTGATAGAATTGGATAGGGCTAGGCCTTAGGGGCAAAATTTTTTATCATCAATTTTGAATTTAGTAGTCTTCACCGAATTTTGCTTTGACCAATTTAAATTAAAAATTAAAAATTTGGCATTAAGTTCAAAAAAAAAAATTAAAAATTTAAATTTGGCATTCTTCCCTCTTAATATTATTCTTTGTCATCCTCACAAATTTTGGCCCTACCTAATTATTATTATTATCATAATAATTTTAAAATAAAAACACAAACATGCTAACAAAAAAAAAATATTTTGAGTTAAAAAAAAAATATTTTAACTCTATATTGGGTGTGTTTGAAATTACTATTTAGTGTTAAAAAGCGTTTTTAGAATTTTTTTGATTTTATTTCTAATTTTTATTTTTTTTATAAACTATTTTTTCAAATCTATTTTTGAAAAAAATATCAATTTATCTGTTTCTACTTAAAAGAAATTTTTTAAAAAAATATAAATTTATTTTATTAAAAGTGCTTTTGCCAAACGGGACTATTATGTAATTGTCCATTTCCGTTTAGGTTCCAATGTTACTTAGAAATTTAAATAGAGAATTATTTGCTCTTGAGTCCTAAGAGTATTAATTTATTTGTAGTAATTAAATAACGGCTTATCAATTAAAAAAAATCTAATTTTCAAAATAGACTACTTTATCATAATTTTAAAAATTAATTATAATTATACCTATTATAATTAGGTATTAAAATTATAATTAGCTTATTATATATACCTATTGTTCTTTCTAGTCACTAATAGTTAAATTCAATTATATTATCACTCTCCATTAATTTTTTTTATTAATTCTAAAAATAATGAGTATAATTTTGACTATATTGATTAAATTGCAATTAAATTTTAATATTAGAATAAAATAGTCTACTTTAAAAATTTTGGGTATAATTATAATTTTTTGAAAAGATTTGATTTTTTTTCTTTTTTCTCCTAATAAAATTTAATAAGACATTGTATATAATAAATTTATAAATCAACGGCCGAATTATATATGAGTTGATTAGGATTCTATTTTGTTCGACAATTGCAGTTAATTGTTGACAATTAATTTTCCTTTTATTCAATTATAAATGGACTCGAAAGAAAAGAAAAAGAAAAACATAAAAAATTACAATGTCTTTTGACCCCTTTACACTTATAAGTTTGTAGAATTTTTTTGCCAAAAAGAATTTGTGATTAATTTTGTTAACAGTTTATAATATCTACCACACTAATATTGTTAATTAATACTGTTATGGCACTTGTGACTATTTAAAAAAATAAAAATGTGGGAAATACAAGTGTCACATTAGTATTGATTGGCAGTATTAAAAAAGTAAAATAATATTTTTAGTGTCTCAATTTGATAAAATTTATCAATTGAGTGTTTGAACTTGCAAAAGTTTCAATTAAGTATTGTAAACTGTAAAAAAATTTTAATAAAATGTTATTAGCAAGTTACCAATCGGTAACTTTATATAAATTATAAAAAGGTTTTTAAAAAATTATAAAATGATTCAAAAATTTTAAAATTCTTATAACTAAACCATATTCTTCATTTTTTTCCCACCAAATATGTCATTTTAAATTTTTCACAATCATTATTTCTTATTAATATCTCAATCTATAATAAACAAAGAAATCTCAAATTAAAATGAAGTAGATGAATGAAAATATAATAAGTAGAAATTTATTTGAAATTTGGAACTTATATTGAAAATTTTTAAAACAAAAAAAATTAAATTTTGAATAATTTTTAAATAAATAAACATATTTATTTTTTTATTGTATCTTAGATTGAATATTTATGAATAAAAATAATTAAATTTGTGAACCAAGTTAAAATTTTGAATACCTTCATTTTCATTACAAATTTAATTATTTTTTGTTGTATCTTAAATTGAATATTTGTGAACAAAAAAATTTAAATTTGTGAACTAAATTAGAAATTTGAATATCTTTATTTTCATTACAAATTTAATTATTTTTGTTGTATCTTAGATTGAATATTTGTGAACAAAAAATAATTAACTTTGTGAAAATATAAAAATTTTAAGTGATAGATTTAATGAAAAAGATGGCTTAATTACAAAAATTTTAAAATTTTTGGAACATTTTGTAATTTTTTAAGGAACTTTATATAAAATTACCAGTAGATAAACTGTTAATAACATTTAATTGAAATTTTTTTTGCATGTTACAATACTTAATGAAATTTTTGCAAGTTCAAACAGTTAATTAATAATTTTTGCCAAGTTGAAATACTAAAAATATCATTTTACTGTATTAAAACTGTAAACCCTAAAATATTAATAAATTAAACTATAGATCTTTATTTATTTTTTTTAATTCATAGACTTATAAATATAAAATGATGAAATCACATAATTTTTTTTTTTATTTTTTAAAGAAGGCAAGAAAAAGATAAAGTCTCAAAATTTGTAGTTGGCTTGTGGTGCACCCTTTTGTTGGTGAACTTTAGCTTTTATTAGGTTGCTTTCGCATGGACAAATTGCATTGAGAAGCTGCCATAGCATTATCTTTTTAAGCTTTTAATAGACAAATTCCCACTCTTGTTTTCTTATAAAATAAATAATCTAACTTACATTCCCATTTAGTTAAAGTAAACATTAAATATTAGCTTTCAGGTAAGTTTATAGTAAAAAAAATATGTGAAAAGGAAAAGGAAAGCTTTTGGGAGAGTGACAATAACCCAAATGGAGAAATTTCCTTTTTGTTCGGTTGAGTTGATAATGTATATTATTTGAGTTCAACTTAATTATAAATTTTGAAATTTAAAATTTCATTCAAACTATTCAATATAATAATTGAATGTTCAACTTTTATTCAAATAAAAATTAGATAAATTTATTTAATTATTTATTAATATCAAATTATACGTGAAATTATTAGATAAATTTAGAAATTATTTATTATTTATTTGGTTTGGTTGATATTATCGTCTTCTTTAAAAAAGTGAGAAGTAAGATATCTCGTATTCAAATCTTTCAAATCACAAATAGTTGTCACCAGTTTGATTTCCTCTTCCTTATTATTAAAAATAAAAAATAAAAATGGCAGCATTTTTATTTTTATCAAATGCTGTGTACTTTTAAATATTATGTCTTTTCTAAGATTATGTTTCTTCAAAACATTCCATCTTTTTCAAATGTCATATATTTTATGAAAATATTTATAAATATGTATTTGAAATTAAATTATATTAAACTCATTTTTTTTTCTTCTTCTTGATTAACATTAAAAACAATCATCCAAATTATTAAATTAAATATTCTCTAATTCCTATTTGAAATTTTTTTATTGTTTTATATTTGTGTTAAATACATAGCAATCTTGTTGAGAAAATGGTACAAATATCATTTTTAAGAGAAAAATTTAAGCATTTCAAGCCTAAATAATTTTTTTATATTATTGATATTGTGTTTATTATTTATAATTAGTTTCATATTATAATTCACCATCTTCATTGTTATATTTTCTAGTAGTTCAAATTTAAATTTGAATTATAAATTACCATTTAAATATTTATTAATATAAAATACATTTAAAATAATATTAAATTTAGATATTTAATCAATATTCAAATTACAAATCAATTAAATTGAATATTATAATATTCAAATCCCACTCAATTCATTATTTAAACTATTCAAATTTAAGCTTGACTTTATTTTAATTGAATTTTATTTGAACATTTTATATATTATAAGTTAGTTTTTACTTGTTATGTTAAATATACTTCTTTTGTATGGTTAAGAGCAATTTATTGAATTAACTTATTATAAAATTCATTTTTAAATGATGATAAAATTTAAATTTATAGTATTAAATGTTTGATTTTGATATTGCTATAATTAATGTGTGTGTATATATATATATTAAAAATGAGCTGCAATAAAAATCAAAAGAATGATTTTTTTTTTCATATAACAATTAAAATGTAAGAGAACTATGAATTTCTGTAATTTTCAAGTTTGTATGGAAATATCCATGTTAGCTTTGTTGAGCTTTCTTCTTAATAATGATTATGAGCATCTCAACATATACAAGGAAGATGATTATATTGGTAATGTGAAAAAAGCTATATGAATTAGAAGCCTAATGATGTGCATCATGAATGATGTTCTTATCAAAAAGGTGCATAAAGCTTGAAACCAAATCTCTTTAATTTTTTTTTTCTCTTTTTATCTACTCATTTATGATTTTTGATATTCTATTTAAAAATAATTAATTATTCAAATTAATTTTGATAAATGAATTGCACTTCAAATTTAAATTGTGATCTTTATAACAATCAATCATTTAATTTTCTTATATAATGTGCCATATAAGACATCTTATAGCTAATTATATGAAGTTGTTTTATAGATGCACTTAAAAAAAAAAAAAAGCTATAGATTTAAGTTAAAAGACATGTTTTATAGGATCACATTGATTGTATTTATAATTTTTTTTTTGCATACGTTATGTGTATTAAAATTGTACAATATTGCTAATTTAGTGATTTATTATAATATATATAATGTGGATTGTATATCATATTTTTTAGAGCTAGCTTTTGAAAATGAGTTATACACAAGCTTATTTGACATGGTATTAAAGTCCAGTTATGCACTTATATCCTATTGTGTCAGTAATGTGGATCATTCATTCTCAAATTCTAAATTTTTTTTTTAAAAAGAAAAAAAAAACTTCTTTTTTATATGCCAAGCACCAATAGAAAAGATGTCAAAATTTTCATTTTCAATAAAAGAAATTTTTTTATTTATTACCATAAAAAATGAAAAGATTGTGATAATAATTATTTTTTTGAAAAAAGGAAAAAACATCTTTTTTAATATGCTAAGCACCAATATAAAAGATGTAAAAAATTTCATTTTCAATTTTTCATTAAAGGAGGAAGAAATAATCAGTTGAATTAAGTTATTGGCGAATTAATTATAACACATATTTCATAATTTAATATGAAAAATGAAATTTTCAGTTCAATTAAGTTATGGGTAAATTAACTACAACACATATTTTATAATTTAATATGAAAAATTATAATTAGGTAGTCCATAATAAAACTGGTTCAAATTAATTTAACATTTTTTCCACGTAGGGGGTCCCACTTTTGTTTTCTATTTTATAAAAAAGAAAAAACTTTTTTTTTTTTATTTGTCAGGCTGGATATAAAAGATGGCGAAAATTTCACTTTCAATTTTTCACTAAACACATGAGGGTCCCACTTTTACTTCCTTCCGCTCCTGCTCCTGCTCCGCTTTATACGCGGCATACGAAATATTTTTAAATTTTCATTTTCGGACCAAATTACCCTTATCCCTTTCATTTTTCTCAAAAACATTTCTTTCTTTCTCTCTCTCCCCCTCTGTTTGCCATTGAAATCACTGTCAATGCTCAAACAAATATTCAATAACCTCTCTATCTCTCTCTTTACATATATATATTGTTTCTGTCGCCGTTAATTCAAAGAATTTCACCGTCCTTTCTCCGCCGGCCGTTGACGCCGTTGCACTAACTGGGACCCAGTAAGATTTTGTTTTCAGTTTCATAATACTCCATTTTGAAACCTCATTAATTAGTAAATAGTAATTACTAATTAGTATCATTCTTTCCCATAAATTTCGGTTTCTGGGTTCCAACTTTTATTTTTTGTTATATTTTATTTTTTGAATTTTGAATTTTAATCAGTATCTCGCCAGTAATGGTAAGTTATTAACTTGTAGTCTTTTAAGGTTATATCTATCCTAATTTTAAAAACAGTCCAATAAATAATCATTAATACTTGTTTCTGTGCGATTTTTTGAATTATTTTTGAAGTGGGTTTTTTTTATTTGCAAAGAAAGTTGCGATTTTTGACCGTTAGAAAGTGGAGAAAGAGCAGGGAACTTGTAAGTGAAACTTTCCGTCTTTGCTCCTTTCTTGGTTCTGTTTGGTTACCGAGAAAATTTTGAGTAACTGGATAGGCAAAAAAAAGAAAAAAAAAGATTTGCATAATAAATTTTTTTTTTCTGATTTTATTGTCCTTTTTTTTTTCCTGAAATTTTCTTGAAAATTCAAACTATTTATCAGGGTTTTTGAGCAACCAAACAGAGTGTTAGTATTTCTTTTTCTTGTTCTCTATTTTTAGAAATGAATATTTGCTAGAGAAAAAAAGAAATTTCGACAATGAATTTCAATTTCTTTTTTGGACTTCTTTTGTTGTAATTGCTAGTTCTAGGAATTTCCCAAAATCAATTTAGGGATTGTGGTTAACTTGACTCGAATCTCGATATTTTGCAAGGGTTAAAGAGTGTATAATAATTCATTCAGTAGGTGTCAGATCTTGTTCAAGACAACTGTTTTTAGAATTGAAAATGGTGGGGGTAGTTAGGTCTTTTAAGGGTTTTTGCTGAAAATTTAGATTAAATCAGAAGCTCTGACGCACTTGTATTTTATTATGATTCTGTTCTGTGTTCTGTATGTTATTATGAATTTGTTTTTTAGAATTGAAAATGGTGGGGGTAGTTAGGTCTTTTAAGGGTTTTTGCTGAAAATTTAGATTAAATCAGAAGCTCTGACGTACTTGTATTTTATTATGATTCTGTTCTGTGTTCTGTATTTTATTATGAATCTGTTCTGTTCTGTGTAAAAGTTTAGGTATTTCTATCTAATAGTAAATTCTTATATATATATATATATATATATATATATATATATATATAGATTTGGGTATTTGTTAGTTTATTTATTATTATGTAAAGTTGAGGTATAAATGATATTATGGCGTTTCAACTTTAAAGCCGTTGCTCTGTTGTTAAAATAATATGTTGCATGTGTGTATGTTAATAAATTTTAAGAAGCTAATCCTTGGAGTTGGAGGGATTGATTTATTTGTATTAATTTATTTCTACAAATATGATTCTGGCTGTTGAGTGGTGACTGGTTTAGTTCTGCTTTTTTTTTTTTTTTTTTTATTTTATTTTATTTATATTTCAATTTCAAGATTGAATTCTAGCACTCACTGATTTTAAAAAGGGCTTGTAACCTTACTGGGATTTTGTATGGATAGAGATTTGGAAATTTTTTTCTTTATGTATCTATTTATCATAGAGGCTTTGATAATCTTAATCTTGTTGTATAACACCAAGTCTTTTTGAAGTTGATTGTAAGAATTTATTTTGCCATTTCATTTTGATAAGAGAACAATCTCTATTGGTTTCTGAATATCCTTTTTGGTTCAGAATATCATTTTTGAATTTTTTAATAAAATTCAATATATATATATATATATATATATTGCTGCTAGTCTTTGGCTTTTCTCTTTTTCTCATTTAATCTAAAATTATTACTACATCATGAAACCTATTTTATAGTTCTTTTCCTTTGCTTGAGGTACCATGTATGATTATCTCCGCATTGTTGCATACTTTTCTTTTCCTCTATCAGATATCTTAAATCTTAAACTAGTGGCTTGATGAAAAGAAATGCTATTGCAGTGAACTTGCCAAGTTGTATGCACTTGTTTGTGAATCGAAGTCTATTGCCATTGCATTTGCTTTCTTACCTGCTGCCCTTCCCAGCAATCTAGATGAAGATCTTCCATTTGAGATTTTTTTTTTCTGGTTTCTTATTTTTATTTATATAATTGAACTCCAGGTTTTGTGAGATCACCTCCTTCTCAGAAACTGGCCATAAAAGAC
Organism: Reutealis trisperma; assembly: GCA_947687605.1. Lineage (NCBI taxonomy): Eukaryota > Viridiplantae > Streptophyta > Magnoliopsida > Malpighiales > Euphorbiaceae > Reutealis > Reutealis trisperma. The sequence goes on from CANTUT010000008.1 coordinate 2,084,118, forward strand.
TAGGATCAAGAGCCACTGTTTTTCATGAGCTACAGACAATAGTATTAGGTCCAGATACCCAGATGAAGAAGCTATTCTTTTTCAAATCTTCTTCCTCCAATAATGGAAACAGCAGTTCTGGTTCTCTGCCATCCACTGATAAGCAAGTTTTCTGGGATATCCCATTGGAAAGTGGGATGAACAATCAAAGTGGTGGTAAGGCTGAGAACAGTTTCCAGAGTTCTAAGGGTTTGTTTTCAAAATCTCGAAAGCAAGTATATGATAATCCTACCTCCAACACCAGTTCATGCCTTAGAAGGAGCCGCTCAATGTCATCAGCTGCTTTTTTTATTGATGGGATGGGGCAAAGTGATTTTTCTTGCATAGGTGATCCAAGTAGTTCTCCTTCCAGTAGCATCAGCAGTGCTGCTCATCAACAATGTGATCAACCATCTCGGTATGGCTTTAAATTCACTAATATCTAATAATATAGATTTATTGAGAGTTTCATTTTATGCATCCATCTTGATGAGGCTTTTAATTCACTAATATCCAATATTATTTATTTTTTGAGAGTTTCATTTTATACATTTTAAACTAAAGTTTTGCACTATACCATTTCACTGCCCCTTTTATTCTAATTTCTTCTTACCAGTAATTTAGTGGATATTTGGTTTATGATAGGAGGCGTGCTCTTACTCCTGAGAGGCAAGGCAAAGCAAAGCAATATGACGTGACTACTATTCAAAATGGATATGGACAAGAGAGGTCTGGTTCTTCTAGTTCTTCTAAATCTCATCATGATTCATCAACAAACTCTTCCTCTAGTAATGTTTCAAGTAAAGTTTTGGATCGCTACATCGATGGAGAGCAGCAACAGGAGAGGAGTAAGCCCAAAAACACTACTTTTCAAAGACATTTTGCTGGGAATGGAAATGCTAGAAGAAGGCTGCCACCACGAGCTCAATATACAGCTCCTGGTTCACCAACAGATGGTGTAAGAGACAAACCCAGATCTCACTCATTTCGGGATGCTAAAGGCACCCGCCTTCATTTCTCTTCCAAAGATTGGATAGAGAATGGATTTGGTCATGAATCTCCACGAAGACTTGCAAAGAATGTCATTGAGAGACTTTCCCAAACTCATTCCTATCATAAATCAAATTCAAAGGAATTCAACGGCGATATTCCAATCACAATTGAAGACATCTATGGTGGATCCATGAATAAATGCATTGATTCAAATTTAGATGTTCCTTCCAGCAAAAGCTACTCAATGGAGGAACCTTATGAAACCATTAATGGTTATCATGGAGATGATTTCTCAGATGCTCCGAACAAAAATTTTTTACTTAGGAACAAATTTGGGGACATAAACTCTGTTCCATCTGAGGATACTGTAGATGTGGAATTACAGCAAAGATCTAAGGAAGCTGAGGAGAAGATCTTACTTCTTTCTGAAGAACTTGACCAAGAATGTTTTCTTCAAGATAGTGGGTTTGATATGCCATCATTGATTCAGACTATTAGGAACTTAACAGAGGATAAGCTAAGCTTGGCTATTGAAGTTTCAGGCCTTCTAATGTCTAGAATTGCTGAGAGAGATACTTGCAGGGAAGAACTTAGATCAGCAAAAGCGGAATTGGAGTCACGGACCCAGAGACTAGAGAAGGAGAAGAGTGAGTTGCAGTCAGCATTGGAAAAGGAGTTAGACAGAAGGTCAAGTGACTGGTCATCAAAGCTTGAGAAGTACCAATCAGAAGAGCATAGGCTTCGTGAGCGTGTAAGAGAACTTGCAGAGCAGAATGTCTCCCTTCAGAGGGAAGTCTCTTCTTTTAGTGAGAGGGAAACAGAAAACAGAAGTGTGATAACATATTCAGAGCAACAACTTGCAAACCTAACTTCAAGGGTGGAAGAGGTGAGCAAAGAGAATGATGTTCTAAGAGAACACCTTTCTGAATTACAAGATAAATACAGAGTGGCAGAACAAGATCTTAATTGCATCAAAAGGAATTTTGAAGAGAAGGACAAGGAGTGCAAACAGTTGCAAAAGTGTATTGCTAGATTGTCAAGAACCTGCAGTGAACAAGAGAAGACTATTGAGGGGTTGCGGGAAGCATTTAGTGATGAAAATGAGAAAAAGCAGACGCTAGGCAAGTTTGACAAGCACATGAAAAAATTGCAAATGGAGCAAATAAGGATGACTGGTGTAGAGTTGGCTTTAAGAAGGGAGGTGGAATCTCAAAGGATTGAAATTGATTCTCTTCGACATGAGAATATTGGCTTATTGAATCGCTTAAAGGGCAGTGGGGAAGAGACTGGTGCTTTAACTTTCAAGCTAGATAAAGAAATGTGGACTCGCATATGCTGTTTGCAAAATCAAGGGCTGCCAATACTAAAAGAGAGCACCCAGCTATGCTCCAAGTTATTGGAATTCATCAAAGGGAAAGCAGGCCAACTTCCAGAAACTAAGCAAGGTTCAGAACTTATAAAAAATGGTTTAGATGGACAGTTTGTTGTTGAAGCTGACATAAAAGTGCAGGGCTTTAAGCGCGGAATTGAAAACCTAACAAGGAGTTTGCAGACAATATCTTCTTTGCTGCAGGAGAAGTCCAGCCCAGTAGTTTCACAATTTGAGTTGCCACCCGCTAAGGTTGATGGTTCAGGGAAAATAATTCACCAAACTTCAGAGGTGAGCTGCTGCTATCTAAATCAAGGAAAATTACAATTTGTTGATATAGGTTGTTCTGAGATTTGGCTTGAGCAGTTGTGGATGTATTTACAGTCGCCAATGCTGTTATTGATTTTTCCTTTTATCTGTGTAGGAAACCTTAAAATTTGAGCTCAAAGCAGAAACTTTGCTTACAAGTCTGTTAAGAGAGAAGCTGTACACTAAAGAGTTGGAAGTTGAGCAGCTGCAGGCTGAACTGGCAGCAGCAGTGCGAGGTAATGATATCCTCCGATGTGAAGTCCAGAATGCAATGGATGACCTTTCTTGCGCTAGCCACAAGTTGAAAGACTTAGAACTTCAGGTACTCCACTTTCATTGTGAAAATGTGCTGTTCAATGCCCCTTTTTTATTTTATTTTATAAATGTGGTGTTTGTCCATGTTGTTTATGATTTTTAAAATGGCAAAAATCCTACAATTTCTTCACAAATTTGCAGCACTAATCAATAAAAAAAAAAATGCTGCATTAACAGTGGTTTTTTTATATGCCAAATTTACACTAATTTATTTCTTTTGCAAAACAGATGCAGAAGAAGGATGAGAATATAGGTCGGCTCCAGAGCGATCTCCAAGATTCTATAAAGGAACTAACGATAATAAGAGGTATTCTACCCAAAGTTTCAGAGGAGAGAGATTTGATGTGGGAGGAAGTGAAGCAATACAATGAGAAGAACATGCTTTTGAATTCAGAGGTTAGCACTTTGAAGAAGAAAATAGAAGCTCTTGATGAAGACATACTTCTCAAGGAAGGTCAAATTACAATCCTAAAAGACTCCTTAGCCACTAGACCTTTTGACCTCCTTTCGAGCCCTGATTATACAACACAAGAATTCTTGCTGAAATGATTGCCTGCTAGGCCTTTTGGTAGGATGTGTAAACATTGTTTATAGTCCTATACTTGTGTTTTTGAGGTTTCTCTACTCTTTGACTCTTCTTCTTTTTGGTTAAGATGGTATAAAGCTTTAAATACCAGGATTCTTTCGTACAAGACTGGTTTTTATATATATTGTATGTAGTTGGTTTTACTGTTCTTAAAAGCTAAAATAGATCCTTGCTGTTTTTTTAGTGAAGTTATTAGTTTTCATAATTATTCTTGTGTGACACCAGTTTTGTGTAAATTGTCTTTAGTTGGCTAAATCTATTACTATAAGTTCTTAACTACGTCATTACTGTAGGACTGTAGGTGTTAATTTTTACGGGAATCTTTCTTCTCTATTTTATTTTTGAAATAATTAAATGAAATTAATGACTATTTCAATTATATTGATGATTTGACATTTCAAATTAGTGAAATTTTTTATTAAAATTTTGAAAAAATTTAGATAAGTAGAGCTATTTAAAGACAAGCCATAACGAAAACTGATATTGCGGGACTATTTGACATAATCAAAGCTTTTGGTATGAGACTTCCAAATGTTTTCATCTTAGACATTACTTGTTACAACCTTTACTTCATTGCCTAGTTGCCATGTGTGGTAGCATCAATTGGTCCACATCCATAGAACACACCATGAAATACATTAAATTGAATAATTTGTAATAATAAAATTTGGATGGCACTAAAAAGCTTACCAGAAGTTGTTATTAAAGGTATGCATCTAATTTATAAAAGATTTTCAAAAGTCATTATTAGCTTCCCGTAAATCCTTCTGGGTTTGTTTTAGAAAATGCTTCGTATTATTAATCTGCGAGAAATTTTTAGGTGAATTAGATTTATAACATTAAATTATAAATTATCAATGATGATATGACACATCAACACACCTTATAATAAATGTAGTTAATTATCATATTCATTTTATGAGATAGTTATTGTTTAACATGAAAAATCATGATTGGACAATTCATAATATAACATAGTGTATTAAATTTTCCTAAAATTTAACATCACTTAAACTGTGATGTTCGAACTCAAATAAATAAAGGCGTGTTTGGTTATAGAAAATATTCTTATCTTCTCATTCTGTATTTATAATTTTTTTTTTCATTTTTGCTAGATATAGAAGAAATAGAAGTCTTAAGGAATGGAGAATCATTTTCGACTATGTACCCAATTCGCATAATTTTCTAAAGAATGCAAGAAGGCTAATCAATTAATGACTATTATCACTTAAATTATATATTACATTTCTAGACTATTATCATTAGTCTTTCCCAAAACTTGCAACCTGAGGCATAAACCTCTCTTTATTCTTACAATAATCAAACCCATACCACACATTTTCAGGCACAAAAATTCTAAAATAAAACACATAAGAAATTGGCACTAAATGACCATTACCCTCTTGATGAAGGACCTTAACCCAACCTGGTCTCCAATTATCAGACCCAACTTTCTTAATGTATAATGAGCAAACACTTGGTTTCATGCATAGCCCACTTGCCTCAAACATGTCAATAGCACACCTTCCAAATCCTCCATAGGAACCATTTTGTTTTTTAAAACCCTTTGGACCAAATACTAATTTAGGGTTTTTTAGAGGCTTCACTATAATCAAGTTTCCTAATGAGTCACTAAACCTAATACTAATTTGATCTTTAGGATTAGCTGATGGTGCACATGTTGTCTCAATCTCAATCGAATAAGAACAAATTTTTTTGGATTCTTGAAGGGTAAAGATTGTGGGTTGGTTTCCAATGGCTAGATGAGAAGAAATGGCTGTGGCTAGAACAGAAATGAGTAGGAGAAGGCGTGCACTCTTCATAAGGACTTTTTCTCTTTTAGTGGTATATGGTTTTTTGATTTGCTTATTCTTGGATTGAAGAGTGGTCATTTAAGGTCTATATATACAATGGGATTATGTTTGTAAATACAAAATCATCTTTAAAACTACGAGATTTTCAGCTTGAATTTTAATCGAGTCGAATTGAAAAAAAAAATAAAAGAGTGGACAATTATTATCAGGTAGCTTAATAGTATATATAAAAAAAAAATTAGTTTTCTTAAAAAAAATTTACATACAAAATAAATAAAGGAAGAAAAGGGATTGTAGATTAGAGTTTAGACAGCCGATTTAGCAGTTGATTGTGTATTTAATTTTTTACAATTGATTCTTATAAACACTCCCATTTTCTTTTAAAACAAATTTTCAATATATTAAATAAAGGAAAAAAGAAAGAAAGAGGGAACCTAAAGAATCAATAAATGACTTGATCTTGCTAAAAGCTAACATTTTGAGGTAGTGTAAGGAGATTTACTTTGAGAAAGAAGAGATTCCCATCACTTTCAGTTGTGGAAATGTCATCTTTTAACTGTTAAAGATAGTGATGAACCAATAAAAAAAAAAAAAAAATTACATCATTGCTGTTCAAATTTTTTAATTTTTATTATATTAGTGTTTGAACTTGTTTTTGATTCAATTAAATGTTCGAACTTGCTAATTTTTATGCAATATGGTGTGTCTAACGGGTTTTACAGGTTAAAATATTATATTTATTAATTTTGAAAAGTAAATTTAATTAGACATTCTCTTTTTTAAAAGTTATTTTTTTTTATTTTCCCTTCTTTTTTAATTTTCATCGCTATTTTTTTAAATTTATATTTGCATTTTAAGAAGCAAAGATATAAATTAAAAATTTATAATTATTTTTTCTCATTTAAAAAAATAATACTATTTTTTCCATTTTAAAAAATAAATAAATTAGACACTATTTATATATTTTTTCAAAAAAAAAAAAGAAAAGAAAAGCCATGGCATCGCTTCTCAAATATAAAATATAACTTTAATTAAGTTATTTAGATAAGTTAAATCCTTAAATATATTAATTGCCTCAACGATCACATGGTTAGATGTGGAATTGGTTACGTGATAAAATTTAGAGAAAAGAATAAAAAAGCATTCTGGAACAGTTTTCACTCTAAGATTTGTGGAAATTTTTTTGACAGCATTTCAGCGTTTATAACCACAACATTGTCAATGGCTACTAACGCTGTGTTCATGTGGCTGCTGACGTAGCGCCCACGTGGCATAAGATTGTAGAATCCATATGGCCACCACGTCAATAATCTTATGCCATGTAAACACTACGCGAACCGCTTTTGATAGCGTTAAGACTGTAGACTCTGACATGTAACAGTAAAAAACTTAAAACATATTCATTATATTACATTATATTACAACATACCCAATATAGCATAAATTCTTTTTATTTTGCTTTCAAACATAAGCTACCCAAGAAAAGATTTGGCACATTCAAAAATAAGGAAAAGGCAGTAAAATGTCTGAATTTTCAGAATCTTTGTATCAAAGATTAAAACTTTGATAAATACTTTATTCGCTAATAGTATAAGAAGCTAATTGCATAGATATTCATAAATTGAAGCACACATAAACAGCTCCCTGATAAAGGAAATTTTAACCTATTTCACAATTTACATTGCATTGCTATGTCATCTTTCTTCAGCAGAGTATTAAGTGGTCAATCCTTGAATTATGACACAGCAAAAATTTGATGTGGCTTTGACATACCATCTAGATGATAATAGCAGATATGGCAGAACTCAATCTTTGGAAATCAAAGAGATGCAGATTTCCAGAAATCAATGGGCTTCCGTTGCTGAAAGTAAAAAATTGCATTTCATTACAAACATGAGAACTTGCATAATTATGATACCTACAATTTATGTATGTAACATGCCAGCCCCAGCCATGATTGCAAACTGGAAACGAACTGAACCAGCAGTTCCAGTTCAAAAATACATGGAACCAGAACTGAACAATCAATAGACGTTTTTGGTTTCGGTTCCAGTTTTCATACAGTTCCAGTTCAGTTCCAAACTGGACCTATACCAATTTAATATTATTATTATTATTATTTTTTTACAAAATTTGCTCCTGAAAACCCCAAAGCCTTTGGGTTTTGACCGGTTTGAACAGAAACCAAACTGGCAGTTCCAGTTCTGGTTCGAGGTTTTATGGAACTGGAACCAGAAGCATGAATAGTAACGGTTTGAAACCAGACTGGAACTGTGGTTCCGGTTCCGATTCCAGTTTGGTTTTTGACCAGTCCGGTTCCTGTTCCAAACTGGACCATGACAAGGGCTATAACATGCATTCCGATCACCAGAAACTAATTTTTGTGTAATCGGGAGTGAATAGAGCAGGAATGCCTTTGAGGAGGAGGAAAAACCTTTATGCTTTAATTCATCAGATTCTTAGATTATTATAGTTTTTGTGCATGCATTTAATAGTGGATTCCATGGCATTTAAATAATTCCATTTTTTAGTACTTGGGTTGCATTTTTGTGCCCTTTAGTAAGTTTTTACTCCCAAAAAAAAAAAAAAAAAATGAAGCAGAAAAGGGCTACACCTGCACCCATGCAAAAGCACAAGTGCACACGCATGGAACCTAGATAGATTAGACTTTACTACCCACAACATCTAGTCCCAGATCTGGAAGATAAATGAGGACAAAGGTAACTAGTTCATTACTCAAGCTAGCTAAAGCTTGACCAGGTTACTGCATAACCCAAACCGTCCAAATTGTGGAATCCCACTGTGCTTGTCTACTGTTTTAATTTGTAAGAAAAACAAGTATCAGCAGGATGGACCTTGAGTGAATTTCAAGTGCTTGTCCCTGGACTGCTAAGCAGAAAGGTCTTTGATCCCTCAGTATGTATGTGGTAGTGCTTAAAATGCCCAAGGCTTATTTTGGGAATCCCTGCCAGGCCCAGGATTTGGTATCTTTCCTACTCCAAATTGATTGCTGCCTAAATTATTTTTTAGTTTTTAAATGGCCTTCTCAAATGAATTCAACATAATTTACCTGGGCAATTGGTATCTTTGCTCTCACTGAGTCAATCAATGAAAAATCAATATCAGCCACGCAAATCCCGGTTGAGAGTTGATCTGCAACATAAATAGAACCACCTAAATTCATCAAAAGGGGCCGGGGTAAACCAAGTGCACAAAACTTACACAACAAAAGCAACAAGCTGGGGAAGAAGAAGAAAGCAAGAAATTTATAAATGAATATGGTGAAGGACACCAAACAATGTTCAGCAATGCAAATAGTCAGATTTGAGTTTACAATCTTGACTCTTAGGATTCAGAGGCACTACTTTTCAAGGATAAGCAACTGGTATCTGCGGTAGTACCAGACATGCTAGTTCTCACCTGGCAATCGACCAACTACTGTTCCCCAGGGATCAATTATTAATGTTTCACCATAGCTTTCTCTTTTATCATTATGCTTTCCAGCTTGTGCAGCAGCTATTACCTGATAATGTAAAAATTGCAAGCAGAAGATGCACGGCAAAACATTACATATAAGAGATTGTCAAGAAACTTTGTTTAATATAAAACTATTTAATGAAGATAATGAACCATCACCAATCACATCAGGGTTTTTTTTTTTTAAACTGACCAATCACATCAGTTGAAACTCGAAACAAAGGCTTAGTTCAGTTAAAATGAAAATGGCTTTCATACATAGCATTGAGTTTCAATTGCACGAGCTCGAAGCAGAATCTCCCAGTGTGCCTGACCTGTTATTTTTGTAAAAGCTGCAGGTACCAATAGAATCTGGTAGATAATGACATAAGATAAAACATTCATAGGTGAGACGCTAAAGTCTAAGTTTTACTAACAAGTTAAGGAATCAAAATATACCTGCGCTCCATGTTGGAACCTGAGCTGCTGGTAAAGCTCAGGGAACCTTAAATCATAGCACACTGACAGACCCAAGCATCCAGCTGGGCTATCAGCTGTTACTACTTCCTTTCCTGGAAATACATATGAAATTGTGCAATTACTAACATGAGAGAATATTCATAATAGCAAGGAAATTTTGTGAGTGCATTGATCACATGGCTAATTCTTATCAAGGGATATCTCCTAAATCAGAGCTAACAACCATGTGAATGCAAATACCTTGACCCAAGAAAAATGAAGGATAATAAATTTTTTTCCAGACTCCAGATCATCTAGCAAGCATTCCACATTCAGTTAGAAGAATATAGACCAGTAGTCCACTTATCTTCTCATATATTCACAAGATTCAATTAAAGCAGAACATACCTCAAAAAGGTTTAGAAACCACCCCCCCCCCCCCCCCCCCCTTTTTTTTTTACATATATAATAGTATCATAGGATGAACCAGATAACCAGATGCACATGACATTAGGCTGGAAATTGTTTGACAACAGAAGATAATTTTTCATATTACAGGGAAATCAAACTCATAGACAAAGAGCTTACCAGCTTCTGTGAACCTGCTTTCTTTGTACACCCTTCCACCAGGAACATCTACATCAAACCTTCATTTAGAAAATAAATTTTCATTCAACTCACAGTCTCGATTAAGATTATATCACGGAGGTGCCAGGCGTATGTTCAAATCAAGTAAATTCAGAAACAATAATCTGATATAAACATCTGCTTTGGATAAGCATTCAAAATCAACTCTTTTTTCGTTCTTGTTGATCTTTCAAAATGATGAAATTTGTCTACTATTTGGTATGCTATATAAAGCTGCGATGAACTTGTATGTTTCCAGAACATTTCTTCGCATTTTCCCATACATCAATTTCACATTCTGCATCTATTACTCTGATCACTATAAATTATTTTCATCCATTCCTTCATCCTCGTAAGCCATTCTATTTCTGTTACCCCAACCAAAATTACCACCAGAGCTTTTGTCACTAGCACTGAGTGCCAACAGATGTATTATCATTTTTAAACTTTTCTGGTTTTGGAACATTGCCACAGACCACTTGAGGAGGGAAGAGATTCAGGTTGCAGATATTAATATATGATCCTTTTCCCCTCTCTTTAAGTCTGCACACATGCAAGAGCTGTGGGATGCTCCATTTGCACATTGTGATGAAATAAATCCAATATGGACTTGACACTGCTTTAGGAAAGTAGTTTTCCTGAAACCAGTCATATTCGACCAGATGCTACAGGAAGATGTTCAGAGATTAAAAGCTTGTGAATGTGATAGTCAACAGGAGGTATGGGATAAGAATTTGACAAAACTAATGATTTAAAGCTGCTTCACATTTTTTTTTTTTAAAGATCATTATCTTCTCAATGAAAAAATGGGATGAAACTATCTTCCTCATTCTTTTTTCTGAGAAAACCCATCTCCCTCCTTCAAGCAGGGTGGTTATGATTTATTTATAAGAATGCAAACAAGTAGCTATTTCCATGTCTAAGGGTGTGAGATGTGCATGTGTTCATGTATATGGATTTGGGTAAGTTTCAGTTAATAGTTTAACCATTTCATGCTAAGTATAATTTCAATATCCAAACGATTCCCTCAGTATATTTGGCCTACTAAACATGTAACAACCAGAAGATAAATGTGCAAAGTGCTACATAACCTACACTTCAAAGCAAAAAGGACTAAGGTTTCAGCAAATTGTCACTTGTAAATCTCAATGTAGTAAAGTACTTCTACAAATGCTCAAAAAACAATGAATAATTAGAAACAAGACCATCTTACAAGAACATTTTACGGTAAGTATTTCTAATGTTCCCACTGTCATCAATGATAACATGCGCGTTGCGTAGGTGTGCATCATCACATCCTTTTTCTTGGAAGCCACCAAGGGATAACCAAATGCCAGACTCTCTGCAATCAATTAATGAAACCCAATTACAAGTAAATAATCATAGGTATTATTCATCAACAAAAACTAAAATGTTATATCTAAAAAAAAATCAACAAAATTTCCACCTAGCCAGCGAACAATATTGTTGCAAGATAGGACCATCCAAAGGCTCAGCAATCTTTACACTGTCCCCATCATTGGCCCCAATAAAGGCAAAACTTTCTGGTAAACAGAGCAATTTTGCCCCAGCAGCCGCTGCTTCCTTTGCACATACAATTTCAATTAAGCTTAAAACAAACACTGCGCTAAAAATCTGATTAAACGCAATTTCTAAAGAAACAGAAACCACACAGCCCCCAAATGATCAAATCACACTATTACAGTAATCAAATATGCTCAAGAAATAAAATTTTTTGCAGATTAAGCAAGAAAGTCATTAAATTTAATTAATTAAATAAATAATTAAAAAAAAAAAAGAGTGAGTGAATGAGTGAGCTACTTTGACGAGGCTAGAGCAGGTAGCGAAATTGGCTGCAAGGTCGTTGATCGAGGTCATCTGAGCTGCAGCAACTCGGACTGAGGACGCCGCAGCCATGTCTGAATAACCGGCGATGGTGGCACGTGACTTAACGGTCAATGAACGGAAACGCACGTGAATGATAGGAAAAGGAGGAATCTTGACTGTTGCTGGGAAATGGGTACAGTTGAGAGGGAGACGAAATGGCATAGTTGAATGGGAGATGACAAGGACAAAACAAAACGATACCGTTTTGATACTCTTCTTTTTTAATTTTTTTCTCTCTTTGGCCCTGCTATTTTTATCTATTTACATGTTTTTTTTTTCCAATTTTGAAAAACTTCTAAAAATGGTCATGTTTTTATTATTTACTATTTTTTTTATAAGATTGATGATAAATATTTAAATCACAATGATAATGAATTGCATTTTTGTAACTGTGATAGTTTGTAAAATTTTATATTTTATTTATTGTTAATAATATATTTTTTTTTATGAATGTGAATTTTCTCTTCTATTTAAAAACAAATTTTAAAAAAAATATCTACTTAAGATTATATCAATAACTAGTTGTTCTTGCATTTTGAGCAGTCATAAAATTATATTGAATTATTATTATTATAGTTTTTTATTTTTATTTATTTATTATTATATTACACAAATATAGTAATAGAATTTCTTTTTATAGTATAATATAGTATTTGCATATGTTACATATATAATTTGATATACTATTAAGCTAAATATTTTATTCATAAAATAAATCCAATAAAAGTATATGATAACACAATAAAATTACATGATAAAAATATGTGAACACTTTTCAAAAATTGTATTATTAAAAAAAAGCCTAAATGGCAGTAGAAAATCCAAAAAAAAATTATTATCATTTGTTATAATAGTTATTATTAAAGGATATTATATTTATTTTTATTCGTATTTTTTTTAAGCTGCCCATACATATATGAATGAATGTATATATATATATATTCTAAGGTCGACATGCAAATCTACATATATACAAAAATTATTAATTTTTCACTAATCTCTTCTCGCCTGCTCTTATTTTTGGCTCTTAATCGTAGATTTAGTTTGATTAAGTTTTCAATTTACTTTTAAATTTCTACTTTTATATTAACTCTGTTTTATAAATTTCATTTGCATTAATAATAACTTTTATTATGTTTTAATTTGCATTTACATTAAAAATTTTAATCATATCATTCATTGGTTTGTTATTTTTTTCATTTATAAATTTAGAATTTAATTTAAAATGATCATATATAAATTTATTTGATCAATATTATATATTATTTAATATCGATATATAATATTGTATTATTATACTTAGTAATGATTTATTGATTAATTGATTCTTCCATCAATACTTCTTATCAATTAATCTATCAAAGTTGACATTAATTAATTTAAAATCAATTAAAATCAAATTACAAAATTGATGAGTTAGTAAGATATATGGTGAAAACTCTCTTAATTTAGGATTATATAATACATACATACATACATACATACATACATATATATATATATATATATATATATATATATATATATACACTTTGTTCATAAATAAAAACATAAGTTTGATTTCTATATGTATATATAAAAAAAAATTATCTAGAGTAATTTGAGCTGTATAATTTTCCTTTTTTGTATTTCTAATTGAGACCATACTACAAGCTTAAGCATTATATTTTTACAAAGATTTCATTGCATTTGAATCCAGCATTGTGTATCCCTAATCATAGTTGACATAAAATTTCCCATCTCCAGGTTGTATCCTTTAATTAATTAATATAATTAATGTGTTAAATGAGTAAATTAATTTAATTATAAGTCCTTTTTCTTTTATACATACCACTCATTTTATAGCCATCAACTATATGAAGACATGAATATTTATCTTCATTCTAGTACTTGTATGCAAAGTTAGCATTTTCTTCAAAATAGGGTGATCAAAATACCCTTCTCTTTGCCAATGATTGTTTGTTGGGACTTGGGAGGATTATTGTGCGTTTGGTGTTCTCTTCGCTTCTTCACCTTGTGGATCTTTTTTTTATTTTTTTGGAAAAATCAACTGGTGAAATATATTATTGGAAGAGTTCTTTGACGATTACATAAGCAATAATTTTCGGACGGTTAAAATACTACTTCTAAGAATCTAATAAAGGACAAGCACCCCCAATTAAGAGGTGGATTGCCATGTTCGCAAATCTTCTAGCAAATTTAAACTGTACTTGCTTAAAATGATATACTAAGTGTTTATAATTATCAATAAAAAGATGGAAATAAGAATTATGCTACTGTCCTCTAATGCTATCAATAGCCTTTAGTGCATCGGACTCAATAATGAAACGTCGTCTTTTAACTAACAAGTAATAATTTTCAGACGGTTAAAATACCATTTCAAAGGATTTGATAAAGAACAAGCATCTCTAGTTAAGAGGTGGATTGCCATGTTCGCAAATCTTTTAGCAAATTTAAATTGCATTTATTTAAAATGATATGTTAAGTGTTTACAATCATCAATAAAAAAAATGGAAATAAGAATTATGCTCGTATCCTCTAATGCTATCAATAGCTTTTAGTGCATTGGACTTAATAATGAAACGTCGTCTTTTAACTAAGGTAACCTTGTGGAATTTTAGGCATTAATTTTTTTTTATGGCTTATTGTTTTTATTTTTTCCTACTCAATCTTTATTTTATTTTCAAATAAAATTATAAAAGAGCTTTTCCATTTAATTTGGTATGTTTTTATCAAAATTATTAGTTAAATTATTTTAGCATGATTTACACTTCCACAATAAAAAAATAAATAAAAATAGCACTCCATTAATAAATTTTATTTCTCAATTGAACTTAATTGAGACTTTTTTACTTGATACGATATTCCAATACAAATTTTGCATATTTTATATTGTTATTAATTATATTTTATTAAAATAATTAAATAAATTAATATATAATATGACTTAGAGATATTATAATTATTAAAAAGTATAATTCAAAATCGTTTAAAGTAAAAACAAAGAGTTATATAGCCGTTTACAATTATTTGATATTATTATATCTAAAAAAAAGTTATACTAAATCAAAATAAATCACACTAAATATTTCTAAAATGGAAAATAAAACAATAAAAATTGAGAGAAGAAATATGATGAAAATAAATGGGAAAAAGAATTTAAAAAAAAAAAAAAAAAAAAAAAAAAAAAAAAAAAAACCAACAACAACAACTCTTAAAGGTATGTTTTTGGATTACTATAATAAGAAGAAAGGAAGATGAGGAAAAGCAGCCTAAAATAGTGGGTTTGTTAAAGGTCAAAGTCAAAAACCCTCCAAAAAGCAAAAAAATAAAAAATTAAATAAATAAAAAAACCAGAGAAATGAAAATCCAACTCACCCGCTCAAAAAGCCAACAAAGAAAAAGAATAACAGTAATAATAATAAGCCCACAGACAAATCAACAGAGAAGAGAACTCTCTTATCAATGGATTTCCAAAACGCAAGCTTTGTTGTTTAATTACAAGCCTTTCTTTCTTTAGAACTCCAAAAGGGAAAAAAAAACTATAACCAATCACTCTGTCTCTTTCTCTCTCTCTCTCTGTCTCTGTCTCTTTCTCTCTCTAGATCTGCCTTTATTACAACATTTTTACCTGTTATAACATTCTTGAGTCTCCCCCTTTCATTGATTCCCTCAACTAAATCCTTCAAATTTTTGGGCTTTTTTCAATTTAAGCCCTTGGATTGAAGGATTTTGTTTCTTTTAGAGATTGGCATGGTATGTTTAAAACCCTTTTACCATTTTGTTTTTTTTAACCAAGATATTACATTTTGGTCTTTCAATTCATAGTTTGTGATTTCTTGATTATACCCATTATTTATTTATTTATTTTTCAGATTGATGGTGTCTGCAGTTTTATTTTTTGTGACCATATCCATGGACTTATAAATTCACCACACTAGGTATGTTAGAGAATTATATTCATATTCTTTTGGAGTTCTTTTTATTGTTTATTTGTAAATTTGAGCATCATATGATGCATTTCATCACATACCCTCTAAAATTTTTAAATTTTGATTGTGTGAGACTCTGTATAATATAGGTTCTGGGTGTACCCATTAATACAGATTAATAGTGTCTACATTGTTTTTCTTGTCCCAAAATTCTTTGGTAGGCTGAAAATTCTCTTCAAATGTTGTGGTTGTCACATAATAGTTTAATTTGATTTATTTGTGTTTCAAACTTGATATCATGTAGTTTGTGGAAATGTCCATGAATTTGGTTGATTGCATTCATGTTGTTTTTATTTTGATTTTTGCATTAAAATGATGCTAGTAATTTGTACCTATCCATCATTCTACTTGATGCTTCTGGAGAGAATTGATGTTGTTATCTCTTTTGTTTTCTACTTCAATCTCTTATTCTTTAGTTCTGGCACATCCTTCATTTGTTATCAACTACTCCTTTACATTATGGTGTGTACTTTAACATATGCCTTAGAAATCATACCCATCAATTTGTATAATGTTGTATGGTTCTGCAGATTAATGGTGTCCGCATTTATCCATGTGTACTTGATTTTTGGAACTTCTGCTGTTGGGTTGGAGATTGAGGAGACACTAGAACCAAGATTAGCTTTTGATACTTATTTGAGGACTAGTTTGATTGCTGGGTTCTTTGGGTGCGAATATGTAAGTAATGGTATCAAGTACACTGATGAGAATTGTTGCAACTTGTTGGAAGCCTTCTGTTGAGGGTGAAAATTCTGGTAGAACTGGAGATGCTAGTGGTCGGGCAGAAGGATTGTTGTGGTACAAAGATTCAGGACAGCATGTTAATGGGGAGTTCTCAATGGCGGTAATTCAAGCGAACAATCTATTGGAAGACTGTAGCCAACTCGAATCAGGGCCAATGAGCTTGCTTGAATCAGGTCCTCAAGGCACATTCGTCGGGATTTACGATGGCCATGGAGGTCCAGAAGCTGCTCGATTTGTAAATGAGCATCTTTTTGAAAATATCAAGAGTACGTTTTGTCACCCTTGATCGATGAAGTTCATTACTCAAAAAAGAGCTCAAGTGCATTGTGTTTCGTACTTTTTTTTTTTTGGTTGACTATGACTGTGTGTTTGTCATTCTTTCCATCTGTTCCATTAGAGGTTATATTACTTGTTATTTGCCTATGCTTGTCATTTAGAGTTACATGCCATATTCCCATGCATAGTGATGGTTATAGCTTTGTATTTGGGTTGATCTTTGGACTATTTGAAAGTTTAAGAGCTTGGCTATGACTGCTTCATAGTGATCGTTATTGCTTCACACAATTATTGCTGTCATTCTCCCAAACTGGTCATCAGAGGTTCTGTCATTTGTCTATGCTTGTCGTGAATAGAATGCAATGTTGCCACTCATAGCTTACATTTTTCTCATTTTTGAATTTTGTCTCTACACACTTTAAAGAAAACATTCACAGTCCTGACGAGATTTGATAAGGTTTTGCAGAGAATTTAGAACTTCTCAGAGTATAGTGGACATTTTTAATAACTATTTTCTTTTACAAAATAAATTTGTTCCAACTTAATGGAATGTCTTTTTTTCATCCACAAGAATGTCGAATCAATATATTGTGTTTTTGAAGTAAAGATCAATGTAGTCAAATGTGAGCATAATTTTTTTTTTTTTAATATTCTTTTCTTCTCTCCAGTTAACTTTTCAATGTTTATGTAGCTAATGCATATATTTACTGACTTGACAGCTATTCATGGTGCAGAATTTACATCGGAGACCAATGGAATGTCTGCAGATGTTATCACTAAAGCATTTTTGGCAACCGAAGAGGCTTTTCTTTCTCTAGTACAGCAGCAGTGGCAAAATAAGCCACAAATTGCTTCTGTTGGTGCATGTTGTTTGGTAGGTATCATATGCAGTGGGCATCTATATATTGCTAATGCAGGGGATTCTCGTGTGGTGTTAGGAAGATTGGACAAGTCTGCTAAGGAGGTCAAAGCTGTTCAGTTATCATATGAACACAATGCTAGCCTGGAATCTGTGAGAGAGGAATTGCAGTCATTGCATCCGGATGATCCACAGATTGTGGTCTTAAAGCACAAGGTTTGGCGTGTGAAGGGTCTGATTCAGGTGACTTTTGAGGCTTTGCAATTTATATGTGTCTTTTGCCTCTTTCTCATTTTAAATTGCTTATTGCCTGTAGCTTCTCGTCTTATGAATTTCAATAGAACATTTTTAACTAAGGATGAAATAAATTAAATTATTATAATCTTTTATGTCTGAATCTATTCCATCAGGTTTGTAGTAGTAAATTATGTTACAATGGTCATTAACTATTTCTATCTTCCTCTAAGTACCAAGAATTTTCTAATAATTTATATAATGGGATCTTTACTTTTGTTATGGTAGCACTTAATATTCTGATAATGGTGATGTTTCTCAACCTGAATTGCCTCTGTCTTTAAGGGGTAGAAGATGATTTCTATACACTCAATTCATTAGCTGATAAGTTATAAGTAATATTATGTCAAAGTTCAAGAATATGCAGAGCATTTATTATGAATAGGTAAGACAAATTTTAGGAATGAATTTGCTCTTCATGAATATATGTGCTTTAAACATGAAGGGTGATTTTTAAGGATAACTGAAATGAATTGAATGCAGAATGTAAGGAATGGATTATGTTGTGAGCCACCTATTTGCACATTTAAAAAAGTCAATTGAGAGTTTCCAAAATATTTCAATTTGCAACTGTTTATAAATCTATTGGAGATATGTGGTAAAATCAGTTGAGAGAGAGTTATTGCATTGCATGCACAAGTAGGGGGTCACTACTTGATGGAGCTTTGCTACTTATGTAGGTCTCAAGATCCATAGGTGATGCCTATTTGAAGAGGGCAGAATTCAACCGAGAGCCTCTATTGGCTAAATTTAGATTGCCTGAGCCCTTTGATAAACCAATTCTTAAAGCTGAGCCAGCAATTTCAGTGCAGAAGCTATGTCCTGAGGATCAATTTCTTATATTTGCATCAGATGGCCTATGGGAGCACTTAAGCAATCAGGAAGCAGTTGACATTGTCAGCAATTACCCACGTAATGTAGGATTTCTGTATATGTTTTTTTTCTCATCTTCTTTTGTACACCAAAATATTGTGGTTATGGTTATGTTTACAGCCAAATTGAGGAAACAATGACTTACAAAGCTATCAGAATTTTTTTTTTTTTTAAATGAAGAATTGCTTATAAAGCTGCCAGAATTACTAGACCTTTTTCTGTTCAATTCTGAGGCAACATGAATCTGTATCTAGTTTCCTGTTTTCTTTAAATAATAACTATTGTATCTGGTAAACAACCTGAAGGTGATTCTACCTGACTACCTCTGAAGAAATAACCATTTATCTCAAATGGTGGTGCTGGTTTGTTTCTTTTTTTTTTTTTTTTTTTCCTTTGTTGGGTGGGGGTCTGTTCTAGTTGCTTATATTTATTAAAGTGGTGAATGGTATTGGGGGAATTTCTTTTTTAATTTTTTTTTTCATATGCTACATTTTTTGCGAAGTTCATTTGCTTTGTTTTATTTTATTTTTTGAACTTGCTTCTGGATATACTTCAATATTCCATGTTTTTGCAGGGTATTGCAAAAAAACTTCTCAAATCTGCACTTCGTGAAGCAGCAAAGAAAAGAGAAATGAGATACTCAGACCTGAAAAGGATTGATCGTGGTGTGAGGAGGCATTTTCATGATGATATTACAGTTATAGTTTTGTTCCTTGATTCACATCTGATCAGTCGCAGCATCTTCCGTGGACCTCTGCTTTCAATTAGAGGTGGTGGTGGTATCTCTGGAAACGCCAACACATAGATCAAGAGGTTATAAATACCTGACACTTAATCTTCATTTCTTCATTTGTACTAAGATTTTTTTTTCCCCCAAAGAGGAGAGTTTAAGGAAAGAAATTTTTTTCCCTTTGTCTTTTTTTTTTCCTTCTTTTTCTTTTTCTATTGTATAGCCACGCTCCTCGGAAACTTACTTCAAGAAGTCGTAAAAAGACCTCCATAGATAGTAGAGTTGATGCCTAGACAGACAGATGCCTCAGATAAAAGCCATTTTCAGTAGTTGTCTGGTTATTGGCGTATGATACTTAGATGAGCTATACCTCATTACAGCTATGGTTTTACTCAACTGCCTCAAGAACTATAAAGAAATATTGCCATTGAAGTGAAATTCAACAAATGAAATATTATTTAGCTATTTGTTCACTGGTGTCTTTCATCTGATCTTTTCTTCGCATCTGCATTTTCCATTTTTCCTCTTGTTTTCTTTGTAGATATCATATGCATCAATTTATTGATAAATTTGGATCTTAATGGTATGTCGATGGCTATTTTATGCTACTTTTGCTTGAGCAGAATGTTTGAAAGTGAGCTTGTTTTGTGAAATTACAAACCTCCACTCTAACAAATACATTGTTAAATCAAATAATGTAATATTGGGTTATTATATTGTGGTAATATTGATTGATAATGCTAATTATTTTTAATAAGTAGCAAAAAAAAGAGTATATTTATTTTTTTATTTAAAAAATAAAGCTAAGGAGAAGTTAATGAATCTCAATGTGACACACTTCCTTTCGACCAAGTCTTACCTGCAATTGCATACATTAATTCATTAAGATAATAACATATAAAATAAAAAAAAAATATCGATATTTTTTTACTAAAAGATAAAAGAATTATATTGGCTAAAATATCTTATCAGTTATTGAATCAATATATAAGATAAATCTATGCACTTGGTATATGTAAGAATTTTCCATTTGTTAGCCACATCCTACAAATCTTGTATGCAAGACATGGGGGTTTGTTCTTTGCAAGAGAATGACTAGAGATTTTGAGGGGAAAAGGGAAAAAAAAGCAAGATTTGGAAAAATAAAAGAGAACATGTAAGTTATGCATAAGAATTAAGAAAAGATTATAAATAATAAATATAAAATTGGAAAAATAATCTTTAGCCCCTTGAATTTCTATGGATTTATCAATTAAATTATTGAATTTTTGAACTAATACACCATTTAATTTAAATGGCTTCATATTAAATTCTTGAATTTCTTTTTTCACATTAAAGTCTTTATTGATTGAGAAAGTAAAATTTATAAAAAATTCACTAACAATAAATTATAAATTACTAAAAAAATTAAAAAGTTTTACAATTACACTATCTAATAGAGAAATTTGAAAAAATTAGAAGTGGATAAATGAGTTTTTCTTTGACTATAATTTCAGAAACTTATATTACAAAAACATAATATAACTCTTAGATATTTTTAAATTGTGATCGATTGATTAATGGTGAATTTTAGAGAATATTTTTAAAATCAAACTGGATACTGAAGCGGTCTCGTGATTATTTAAGGTTCGGTCGGCAGATTCTCCGGTTTGATCAATTTTTTTTATTTTTTCTTCTATTTTAATTTTTTATGTCAATTATCATATTGATAGAGATGATTTTTTAACAACTGAACCGAATTAATAGTTGATTCTCTATTTAATCAGTCCGATCAGCCGATTTGGTTTGATTTTCAAAATGCTAATTTTAGCTTTGCCATGAATAAAATGTTAGTATTTGGTCCTCTAATCAGCAGCAGCGTCTAAGGACTAACCATTCATTATTAGCTGCAACAGTTAAACTAAAGTATATTTTTGTTTGAAATTGTGTTTGAAAAAAGTATTTTTTTAATAAAATTTTTTACATTTTTTTAAAATTATTTTTAAGTAAAAGTATATAAATTAATATTTTTTTCATAAATAGATTTGAAATAAAATTTATAAAAAAAATTAATTAATTAAATCAAAAAATTTTAAAAAGTATTTTTTCAACCCCTAGCAACAATTTCAGACCAAATGCTTTGTAATAATTAATATATTAGTCATATACCTAAATTATATGTACTCTAAATGTATCTAAGTTAATATATTCTATTAATAATATAGACAACTTCTCCAATATTTTTTCTTTTTTTTGGATATAACTGAAGTCTAATGGTATGAAATATGTTACTATTTATATTCTAAAAAAATTATTCTTTTTCTTTTTTCACATAATTTAAAAAATATTAATAATTACTCATTAATTCATAAATTTTATTATATTTTTTCACTTATATATTTGAATATTCTCATTTATTACTCTTTTTATTATTAATTTTAAAAATATATAACTTTCGATTAATAAAATTAAAATAGATATAATTATTTTTAAAACGGATAAATATTTTAAAATATTTTAGAAAGAAGTAATAGATAATTTTTTTTTTATTTTAAGGAGGCAGCGTATAACAAGAGTAGCCTTCTCAAACCATAGCCCGACAGTGGCTCGAGAATCGAACTTTCAAATAGCTATTTTTATCATATATGCAAATATTTATCTTATTGGAATATAAAACCACGAGGACTTTTTGGTAACCAATCATCAAATGTAATCTCCGAGGCCAACCAAAACCAAATATGGCATCAATGACAGTTGGTTACTTCAATGGTTGGTCACCACTAAAGTCCTCATCACATTTCTCTTTTCCTTTCCTATCCAACAAAACTGCAACTTTCCCAAACACAAACACTAAATTACACTCTTTTTCGCTTCAATTTCCACCGGTAATTACTTCTTTTCAATCTCAGAGGAACCGAGGAGCTGCTGTATCCATGGCTACTGGGTAAGCTGCTAATGATTTTGTTGGGTATCTTAGATAGTGAAGCAAACAAAAAATAAAAATAATGACAACCCATTTTCTTTTCACTTGATCATTTTCTGGGAATTCAATCAAAAACATTAATTGCTGACAGTTTTTCATTTTTCTTTTAATGGGTTTCGAAAATTCTAAACTTTCTCTCTCTGTGCAGAAGTGTGAAAGAGGTTCTTCCACCTGCTTTAACTTCTACTTCAGACCCACCTCCTGTCTTTGATGGAACAACAAGGTATGGTCTAGTTTTGCTTCACTTGCTTGCAAATTTGTTATCTATTATTAACTGTGTTCTGAGATATATGCACACTAAGTGTTTGATTTTTGAATTCTTTATGGAGACAGATTGTAAATTATCTTACTCCTTTTGTTGTTTAAGGTTGTACATATCATACACCTGCCCATATGCACAGCGTGTGTGGATAACTCGCAACTGTAAGGTTGTTTCTTCAACTTTCCATCACTTGGGATTTAGTTATTTTAATCTGTATATCAGTAATATTTTGGATGTCTACTTTACACTGTTTTGGTTTATAAGATGAAATTTCGTCTTAGGAATTGGTAACTACTAAATTAGGATTTTAGAAAATGTAGCAACTCAACTCTAGCCAAATGGTTGAGTGGAGATTCTTGGTCTAGAGAGTACATAAATCTAAGACAGATGGCAAAATGTAAAAGTTAATTTCTTGCTTTTAGTGTGTTCTTTATATTTTGTTTTATGCTAATCTCAATCAAATTGGGAAACCAGGGATTGCAGGACAAAATAAAATTGGTTCCTATTGATCTGAAAGATAGGCCTACCTGGTACAAGGAGAAAGTTTACCCTCCTAATAAGGTGAGGTTATGCGAAGGCCATTTGTGTACTGGTGTCTTCTGATTTCTCATATATGGCATTGAATGCAGCAATGCACTAATCACTCCTGGAATGTAAAACAAAAAACATAAGCATTACTGTGCAATAACAATGACTATTGCTAATCAATAACATCTCAAGTTTTGTATTTTTTGTTAAAAATCAAGTGGTTGATTTTATTCCATGAACATCCAAGTGCCTGTCTATATAATTGCTTGGAGCTTGTAGGTTTCTCGCTATGCTGGCCTCAAAACTACTACTCGTTGTGCTATATCATTGCTTGAATTAATTGGTATTTTTGTCGAATAGATGCCTTTTGCCTTTTGGGGATTGAGAACTATTGAACTAATAAAATAGGATATGGTAATTGTATATAGAGATGAAAGATACAACAAGCAAATATTCAAGGGTCATATTATTATTGTTTTCTTCATTCTGGATTGTTTATGCAAGGTACTTTTGCAGGTACCATCACTGGAACACAATAATGAAGTCAAAGGAGAGTCTCTCGATTTAATTAAATACATTGACAGTAACTTTGATGGGCCATCACTTTTCCCCGATGTAGGATTCATAGCATCCTTTATTTCTTCTTCTTCTATATATATATATTTTTTTACTTCATTTAAGTGAATAGTTATGATTCATAGGATCCTGCCAAGAAAGAGTTAGCAGAAGAGCTGTTTGCCTACACTGACTCATTCTCCAAAGCTCTAGTTTCCTTATTCAAAGGAGATGGAAATGAAGCTGGTGGGTTCAATATTTGCTGCCTTCATCATTTCTTGATTTACTATAAACTTAAATAACGTGATGACAGTGATGAACTGTCCCCAGGTGCTGCACTTGATTTCATTGAAACATCTCTTTCCAAATTTGATGATGGACCCTTTTTCCTAGGCCAGTTCAGTCTGGTAAGGATAAAAAGTAATTCTTATATATCGTGATATTGATAACTGCTTTCTATCGATTTCTGGCAATTTGGCTTAAGTTTTTCATTCAAATTTTGATCAAGGGTTTGATAACACAAGGTCTGCCAGTGAGAGATCATAACAATGCTTTTACTCTTCAGATCTGAAATATATTTTATTACTTGCACTGAAATTGATTGAGTCAGAATTTATGTTCCATTTTATATAGGTGGATATTGCATATGCTCCTTTCATTGAAAGATTTCAGCCTGCGTTTTTGGAATTAAGGGATTATGATATCACTGTAGGAAGGCCTAAGCTGGCTTCTTGGATCAAGGTATGACAAACTGCCTAACGTATTTTTTTTAACCTGTGTCTGTTTCCATCTTGAATTTCACATGCATTTCTGTTTCAATTGGATGTATGTTTTGGTAACTAAGTTTTAGATACTAATACCAGGGCAATATGTTGGTACAAACAAATGGTGGAACAAATAGCATTGCTCTCCCAGGATAAGTTACAAGGAATCTTGAGTACCTATAAATCGGCTAATGAAATCTCTGTAGGAAAGTATATATTTTGATTACATAAAATCAATTTAGATCACACATTGCCAAAATAATTTATCAAGCAAAAACTGATTGGTTGGAGTAAATTAGGAATCACTTGTCTAAATAATACCTTTTAAATTTTCATCATAAATATAGATTCATTTATATTAATTTATGACCATGGCCTAATTGTCCTCTCGTCCTATTTGCTTTCTTGTTAGAAATTTGAGAAATAGCTTCTGTGATTTCTCTTTAATATCTTCTTTGATTTCTTTCTCCTGTTACATCACATAGGTGAAGTGTAGACAACAGAATTGTACATGTAAATTTAGTGTGTTGATTTTAAAGCATTATCATTGTCGGCAGCATGCTTAGCTAGATATTTGATAAGTTGTTATTTCCAACATTGTGATACCTATGTAAGCATATACCTTAGAAGTAGGGAAAAGGAAAACTAAAGTCCCTTGATAGCATTGTTCTTTCCAGTCTGTAGTATAGTGGATCAGGCAATGAATAGCCAATTAATTATATGTAATATATTGTAGTCGGTTAAGTTGGAACTTGTTTTTGTTGCATAAGGGAGGAGGCTGCAGTACAAATTTCAGGAAGAATATTCAATTTCCCCTCCAATGCTTTTCATTGGAATCAGAACTTTCTTGTAAAAATTAAAATTATAGTTTTGATGGCTCAACCCAACTAGTTAAATCTGTGTCTAAACTGGGTCTAGCTGGCTGCACTAATCTTTTCTCTTCCCAGTTCCCCCTCCATTTATTCTGTTCAGGATCCAACATTCTTTTGAAGTATTCCCGTTTTGAATGACTGAACAAGGAAGGATTTTTTTCCCTGCATTGAGTGAACGTTTATTTTACTATATGTCAATTTAAAAAAATGGTAAATGAGGATTTTTTTTTATATGTTAATTATTTACTTGCAATTACATTATATATTGTTGTTCTGCTTCTGCAGGAGATGAACAAAAATGAAGCTTACACGCAAACCCAACGAGATCCAAAGGAGCATGTTGAGGGATACAAGAAACGCTTTTTGGTAATTCCTGTTTCTGTGTATTGTATAACAACAAAAAGTTGGAATTGCCTGAAACATTGACAGGAGCAACTAATTTGCTTATTTGATCCAATTTCTTTGCAGGCTTAGCTTTGAGCTCTGTCATTTACGCTCTCCGATCGTGAAATCTGATAATAAGAATTTTGCTATAACAGCTCTCAAGGTTTTTCAGAGTTTCATACATATATATATATATATATATATATATATATATATATATATATATATGCTTGTGCCCTGTTTTTGCAGGTTCTGTTTTAAAGTCATGGAAGTGTGAAATAACTTATCTGTTCTCATATTGATAAGCAATAAAGCATACTTGTCTACTGCCCAAAAAAATAAAAAAGACCTGGGTGGCTAGTTGTAAATAGAAATTTCCATCATCAGCTTCTACAGACTTCAGCATATAGAACCATCACTTCAAACATGCTGTTTTTCTTGGCTTGTGCTGCATCTTTGCTTTTTCAAGGATGATTATAACGACACAGCGTGCTCTTATTTCGCTTTAAATGAAAGTTAAATTTATCCTCTTTTTTTTTTTTTTAAGCCAAAGATTCTAATCGGTGTACTGGTATG
Source organism: Reutealis trisperma (assembly GCA_947687605.1). Classification (NCBI taxonomy): domain Eukaryota; kingdom Viridiplantae; phylum Streptophyta; class Magnoliopsida; order Malpighiales; family Euphorbiaceae; genus Reutealis; species Reutealis trisperma. Next base: position 2,110,622 of record CANTUT010000008.1, read on the forward strand.
TCTAATGTATGGCAATGTTTACTATGCCAGTATATTCAACGGGTTAGAATTTCAAACCAAATCCTGAAATCCCTCTCGCAGAACTGGGAAAATAAAACAAAATAAAAATAACTGAAGAATTCTGTGCTGAAAACATTTCCTGAAACTGAAAGGAACTTGAAATTGTAAATTGCATTAACTAAAATCAACCAATTTTGAAAGCTTTCATGCCTAAAAATGACATCTTAAAATCGTATCTGCAACAGCAAGAAGCTTAAATGCAGTAAACAAAAATCCAGAAAAATTAGCTTAATCCTCCATTTGGTCTACAGATTATACTGAAGGAGAATTTTTCTTCAGCTTCAGCAATTTAATTACTGCACAATGTGTTCCTATTGAGATCCACCCATTGCATCCACAATACAAGAAGCTCTAAATCTGCCATCAATACCACCATTGGCTTTAAACAAAAGAATTGAAAAGGGTGACTGTGTGTGCGTGTATATATACATATATATATATATATATAAACATTTCTCCAGCTTATCAAATCAACTGGGCCTTTCGAGATTTTCAGAAAACTCAGAAAGCCATAGGAAAACCATCTCAACCAAAACAATTGCCAATCAAAAATAACCTAAACATGCCAAGTTTCCCAATAGATGAACAACCACCCCTTAATCAACCAAATATCTGAAAGACTGACTCCATCTCTGAGGGTAGTCATCCAAGAGGAAACCTTTGAAGAATCATGACCTCATCCAGACACATTCTTTGCAAGAAGCAAAATGCACACTGTAGGCCAATGAAATTTTACTTCAGCAACACTCTCCATATCTTACTCATATATACAGCTAAAGACCATACAGAAAGACCTGCAGAGATATAAAGCAAAACAACACCAGAAGCAACCAAAATCCCTGGTCCCCCGAGACTGCAAAACAAAGAGCAGAGACAAAGAGGTGATCAGACATTTTGGAGAATGATTCAATGTCTTCTTTGATGCATCCTCTCCAAACAGAGGAGACTACATCACAGTAGCAGGAAGAACAATATGGGAAGAAAGTTAATATGGACCTGCTGTCTCTGGTAGCCAAGAGGATGGTTAGTGCAGTCATCTGTGTAGCAGTTTTCCACTTCCCCAAGTTATTTACAGCAACAGCCTGAAAACACATTGTTCTTAAGATGTAAATTGCAGCTAAGAGTGAAGTATTTTCTCCAGGAGGAAATTCCAACCAAAATCATTGATATGCTTGGAAAAATCAGGGGAAGTCGGTTAAAGAGCACAGGTAATAGTAAACAAACCTCTAAAAGCTTACTGTTCTGTGAAGCAGCCCATTCTCTGACTGCAGACATGGTTATCTACAAATAAGTTGGAAATCAGTTTGTCAGCTCAAACATTATAACCTCAAAATATCAAATGAAAATAACTGATAATTTCTGAAGGGTAAAAACTAGCAGAACTGATATTGTCAAATAATATACAATCAAAGAAGCCGACAACTTATGTGCCAAAAAAAGTGTGGACAAATAGGGAAAGACTGGCATAATGACACCAGCAAAGGATTGAATCCTGGACTAGTGGTATGTAGAGGAAGGAGAAAGAGATAATAAACATAAGAAAATGAAGCAAAGAACACAAAATACAGTTCACCCATGCAAGGCTAATCCATAATCGAAAAGATCCTGCTATAAAACTGAATGCATTTCCAAGACAGACAGCCAATTAAACATTGCATAAAACTAAAACACTAAAGAGGTCGAGGGAAAAAACAATTCAACACCAATGGCAAGCCAAACCAAAATGGGACCTTACGATATTGCAATTGTGGAGATAAAATAAACAATATTACCTCCCGACCAATTATGGCAATAGAAGGTAAAGTCAGTAGCCAAGGCACTTGTCCAAAGATTGCAACTTCTGGGGGTTTAGTACACAATAAGACCAAGGTGGCAGCAACCATAAGCTGCATGTAGCCAGCATGACAATTTAAATAAGAACTCTTGAATCATTATTTATAGTTAGAATAAACCACCATAAAATGATAATTCAATTATTAGGCTTAACCAAAAATGGAAGCTTGTCCAAAAAGAAGCACATACCTTATCAGCCACTGGATCCAAAAATGCACCAAAGGCAGAGCCTAACCTCATCTGAACAACATTTAATTATTTACTTCAATTAATTATATATGAATGCCAGATATAACAAATAAGAAATGCTCTCGAACTGGATTTCACTCTTGTTTTTCCAGTAAAATAAAAAAAGTTATACCTTTCGGGCAAGGTATCCATCAAGCCAATCAGTAACTGCTGCAGCAATGAAAATACTTGTTGTAGCAGTTCTCCCCCACCAACTTTCCAGGTAAAAAGCTAGAGAGCAAAAATTGGTGTGTTAGTCCCCTCAAATGCCAGCCCATTAAGAAATTTCAGCTTTTGGGTTTCTTAGGAATAAGCAAACTTTTCCAAGTCCAAAATTCAAGAGTCCTTAGGGCCTGTTTGGTTCATCCTGCAAATGGAATGGAAATGGAAGTCACTCAAGACATCTCATTCCAGGATTTCCATTCCAATTTTCAATTGAAGACAAGCTATATGGCGCTCGAAGATAATTTTAACAATTATATTCATAATCATATTTCATTTCCACCTGAAATAAGTCGAACTAAAGTACTAAACATAAAAATGATGTATTCTAAAACATAACCTTGGTAAATCTAATGATAGATAGAAACCCATTCCCGTTTCCATTTTGTTACTAAGATGAACCAAATGACCCCTAGAGGGAGTGTAGGTAAAGCAAGTTAGATCTCACAAATACAGATCCAAAACAGAGAGATCATACAAATATTTTAAAACACCAAATCATATAATAATGCTACACCCTGAATAAACCCAAAACAAAGATTTGGAATTAATTAACTTCTTCATCATTTTTTTTTTTGAATCAAGAACAAAAATAACATCAATCACTAATAGTGTCCTCATTGAAGAGGATAATTAATTATTAAGATTTGCAACATTGCCGAGATGCAAACTTTTTGCTATTATTAAATTGAATTTGGATACCCAAGACAAAAGAAACAGAGAATCCAACATTCAAATGCCAAAATCAAACTATAAACACCATAAAAATAGTTATAATACACCTTAAAAAAATTCCCATAAAGAAAACAACTAAATAGAAACAATTTCATCTCAAATCAAATAATAAAACGAATCAAAATCAAAATTAAAAATAAAAAATAAAAAATGGAACGTACTGATAATGAGAAGAGGCACAGCGGCTACGCGGCCAATGGTTAAAATGGTAGGCAGCGTAAGCAATTTAGAATGGGAATCCTCCTGTTTTTTATGATTTTGCAAAGCCGGCGATGTCAGCGCCGGTTCTGGCGGCTTATTTGGACCATCTAAATGGTTATTCTGGCACCAATCAACATCATCTTCGACCTTGTTATCGGATCCCATTTCAGCCACAAGACCCGACCCGGATGATGACGAATCGGATCCAGAGAAGCCTTCGGTTTTTGGAGCGTTAGAAGAGGAGCTAGAATTGCGAGAAAATAAAGAGAAACGCTTTTGGGCAAAAAAAGAAAACCCTAATAAGCAGTTATTACTGTTACTATTATAATAGGCAAGGTGTGCGCAGGACGTTATCCTGCGCCAATCGCTTCTATTATTGCCATTTAGGGCTAAAGACAGTGATTGTGAAGAAGAAGTGTGAGATGTAATAAAAGGAAAAGCGGCGGCAGCTGTAGTAGAGGTAGAGGTGGAGGTGGTGGTGGTGGTAGTGATGGTGCGGGCCCAATTATAGGGTTTGCCGCAAAAGCCAGCTGCCGTACTCAGCTTCAGGACTACCATGGCGGTGGCGGTGGTGGTGGTGGATGATGAGAATTGGGATTGTACAGTGAATAAATTATTTTACATATATGGTGGGCCATTTCAACGATTCTTGTGGTAGCCTTTATTTTTATTTATTTATTTTGCATATTCAGCTTATTAATTGAGGACTTTAATTCAAAAAATAACTTTCTTAAAATTTTTTATAATATATATTATTTTAATTAATGTTTATCATTTTATTTTTTTTAAGGAGTGATTATTGATTTTAGACTTTAATTTTTTTAGTGAAAATTCTCAAATACTTTTTAATTCAATTATTGATAAACTATTCCATTTCATGTAATCATATTATATATAGCATTTTTATTTATTTTATTGCATCACATCAAATATAATTATTTTAGAAATTGATGTGATAAATTTAAATTTTATCAATATTAAAATTTATATCTTTAGTATTTAAAAATAATATTTATATTTTTTATTCATAAAATATAATTTATCTCAGACGGTTTTTATTTTTCATATTATTATATAGAATGTAATATAAGGGTTAGTATTTGTTCAGCAGTAATGATAATACTAATAATAATAATAATAATAATTTAGGTGCCTATTTTATATTTTTATTTCTTAGATTAAGAAAAAAATTACCATTAAATTTATATATTTTTATCATTTATTGTTAAAAAATATCTTTACAATAAGAGAAAGCTATATATAAAACAAAAAAAAATGTAGTTTTTATTTATTTCATCAATCTTATCCTTAAAATACAATTTTTTAGCAAAAAAAATTTTAAAATAATATAGAATACTCTTATTTTTTCACATATCGAAATATTATATTCTTAATTAAAGGAAAAAATAGAGAGTGAAAAATGATGTGAAGGTCCATATTAATAAATATTAATTAAGAGTAGATTTATTTGTGACTCCTTAGACTTAATTTATATAAAAAAAAATCATGAATTGAATGAATAAATTTTTGAAATTTAATATTTATGAAATTGAAACTTAATTTGTGAAAAGTGTAATAAGGAGGCAAAGCATTTTTCCTGAACTAAATCGATGCCTTGGACAAAGTATTATGTTGGCATAAAGTAGGCTGAAAGGTTGCCATGAAAGGCTCTTTATTTATTTTATTTTTTTATGGAAAACATCAATCAAGGAGGATGACTGGCTGCCAGATTCAAGAGAAAGGTTAAGAGGAAATAAAATAAAAAAATCAATTGAAAATAATTAATGATTTAAAATAAATTGATAAAATTGATTTTAATATTTAATAGGGAGTTCAAAATTATAAATATTTATATAAAAAAAATATTATTAATCTAGCGAAAAAATATATTCACTCTTTTTTTAATAAAAAATCTCTTCATATTTAATAATTAATAGTGTTTAATAAAATTAAAAATTAAATGTTCAATAATATAAGAGATTTAATTTTTAAATATAAAAATATTTAAAAATCTAATAAATTATTATATTTTATGTAAATTTTAAATTAAAAATTGATTTACAATTTTAAGTATTTTTAGCTTATTTGTGATTTTTAAAATATGTGTTAAAAATTATATTATAAAGCACTGTATTTATTGATATTTTATTTTGTATAATTGATTTATTTTATATATATTATATATATATAATAATGCAACCATGCAAAAGGATTGATCTTTGACTAAAAACTAAATGAATAATTAAAAAAGGAAAAAAAAAAGTGATTGATTTTGGGAAAGTAGATCATAGTTCAGGATTTGTTGGCCAATGGTCAATTTGGTAATTACAAAAAAGTGGCAACCTTTTAGCAACTGATAGACATTCAGAACAGTAGAGCACTCATAATAAGACTCTTGGGGCCCTGCTACTCATCTGATATTGCCCTTTGGCCTCTGCCACTGCATGGTTACTAACTTTTTTATAATTTATAATAAAAACTATGTATTATCTTCCTCTTTGAAATAAAAATAAAATTTAGGTGATAATAATGCTAATTTTAAAAAAAAAAAAAAACAACAACAATACCAATATTAAAGAATTATTTGGGGTTTACATAAAATTTATTGTAAAAAATTATTTTTTTACTGAAAACTTAATAGACCAAAATAATAATGCGAGCTAGACATTATGATAGCCTTATATATATATATATATATATATATATATATATATATATATATATATATATATATATCATTTCATGACAATTTTATGGTTTGAAGTATTCAAATACAAAACTTATCATTTTCTATATCATCAAGGATTATGAAAACATCAATCAGATCATATTTATTGGTTAATTTTAAAAAAAATATATCAACATCTTGAGCTTTGGATTTTGATTTATGAAAAATAAATATTATTACAAATTATCAATTTAAATTGTTTAACAAATCAAAATAAAAGTTAAATATTTCAATAGATTTTTTAAATAAATTCAAATATCATTTTATATATTTAACTAAATTTAAATAAAAAATTTATAACTAACCATATAATTTATAAAAATAAGTGATATATATATAGACACACACACGGGATTTAGAAATATGACATATTTCCTCACAAAACCATTCGTTAATCATCTATCTCCAATGTATATGGCTAATATTGAACTAAAAAAGAAAAATCATCCTATTAATATAGCAAGACAAATATGAGAAAAATATTAAAGAAATATTGATTATAAAAAACTCACCTGTAATTCTTGATGAAATTGAAAATCATATTATAACTTTGTCGAAATTAATATGAATCTATTTGATTCATAAAGGAAAATTTTGCATCAGTATCTCAATTTCAATTCAAATCCATTTTATATGAGATTGTTAAAAAAAAAAAAATCTTAATCCTAGTATCCTACTATAATAATAATATAATAGTTGGGATAAATTAAGCATCAATAATAATAATTAATGACATTTTTATCGATTAATATGTTATTCTCTTCCTACGTATATTAAAGATATGATTGTCACATTTTTCAAACCATCACTTTGAGCTTGATTTGAGTGGTTGATATAGTAAAACATCAATAATACAATTACGCGGGCAATTAATACAAAAAAAAAAAAAAGGGGTCCTTTTCAAATTTCATACAATAGGTACTAAGCTTAGCATATACAGTGATGTCGGCAGCATTGGAAACTATGATTTATTTTAGGCTATATTTAGTTGAAGGGAAAAGTGAGATAATGGATAAAATGGAAGGGAAAAAGAGAGGAAAAAAAAATTATAAATGAGTGAGGATGTGAAATATTAAATATTATATAATTTTTTATAAATAAAAAAAATGTATATTTGTGGGTGTCAACCTCGTTTTATTATCTATTTTGCCTTACTCTGTAATGGAGTGAGTTGGGCCAAATATAAATAAATATTAGCGAAGCTGATATAAATAATGGAAAATACACCCCATACTCACCTTATTGCAATTTCTACTCTTAATTTTTTGAGAATAATTATTTTTTTATTTAAATGTCAACACAGCAAAAGTGTATTATCTATCTTTTTTCACTTCAACTTATAACCAAATAATACAAAATAATCCATCATTTTTTAGTGTATTATTTTTTCACTTATGTCCCATCGACATATTTCTGTTTTTATTATTATTATTATTATTATTATTATATATATATATATATATATATATATATATATATATATATATATATATATATATATATATATATATATATATATAACATAAAAAGTTTATGAATTAAAAAAATTTGTTAAATATATAATATTTGAAAATTTTTTAAAATATATAATCGAATTGGATTGTATTTAAAATTTAAAATTTGTATTTAAAATTTAAAATTTGCCCTGCTCTATTTGGTAAATGGGATATAAATAATGCTATTCCATTTGAAACAAAACGAAACATACAAAGCATATTAAATTGTTATCTCTAATTTGTTTTTTTTAAATCATGACACATGATCAATAATTTCACATTTCTAATAGGGGCTTCAAATGCAAAGACTAAAGAAATAAATATATATAAGGTTTGATTTTGTAAGAGAAAAATAAAAAATGGTTTATTTTATCATTAAAATTGTTCCCTCCAAAAACAAAGGTATTTACTTCACCACCTCCAAAAACTTAATAGAAATAAGTTCTCAATAGAAATGTTTAGTGAATATGAGTATTTTTTTAAGCTATATATTATATATTAAGTCCAAATCTAAGAAAAAGTTGGAAATACTCTTTTTAATAAGCTTCATATTTATCTTTTTTTATAAATTTTTTAAAATTTTTATATAATTTTAAGTATTTAAAATGATGAAAAATAAATATGAGATGATTAATAAGATATTTAATTTAATATGTAAGTTTAAGATTTTTTAAATTATTTTTTCATACGATGATCCTACTTAGGTAAATTAAATGATAAAAGAAAAAGTACTATAATAAATAAATAAATAAAATAAAATAAAATAAAATTTTTAATATATTTTGATTATATTCTTCCATAGCTCTGTCTTTTTATTGAATATTATGATTGATAATTTCAATTTTTGATATACTTAGATACAGATAAAAATATTAACAGGAATACTAGTTTAAAAATCAATTATATATAATAATAATTAAAATATACAATATTACGTATCAAAGCTAAAACTTAGAGAAAATAGAGACTTTCTCTATATTTGCTATTCCATTTATATTTTTTTTACAAATTTTTATGTAATTCTAAGTATTTTAAATAATTAAAAATAAAAATGAGATAGTTAATAAGATATTTAATATCTAAGTTTTAATTATTTTTTCATATGTTAATATTACTTAGACAAATTAAATGAGAAAAAATAGAAAATAATACTATAATAAATAAATAAATAAGATGGCATAATATTTTTAATAAATTTTAATTATTTTTATTGTTATATTCTCCAGTAATTTTTTTATTAAATATTGTGATTAACTATTTTTTATTGAATATTGTTGATAATTTAAATTTTTATACACTTACGTATGGATAAAAACATTAATAAAAAAATTGGCTTAGAAATTAATTATATATAATAAAAATTAAAATATGCAATAATTTATATTTATATTTATATATTTTTATTTAAAATTAAAATAATATTTTTATGTTTTATTTTTTTACAATGTATAAAAATTAATAAAAAATATAAAAATATGTTTATGAACTAGTGTAGTCTAGTTTATTTTATTGACATCATTTGAGTATCATGGATTAAAATTTATAAAATATAATTTAACGCTTCGAAGGGGACATATAATAATATATATATATATATATATATATATATATATATATATATATATATATATATATATATATATATTTTTTTTTTTTTAATAATCGAGTTGCCGAGCACATGATAAAACAAATATGCCATATGATCAATTGAATAAACGGTGGATCCCATCAGTAATTAATTCCTCTGCTCGTGATCACGCTGAATAAGAAATCTCAGATCTACAAAAACACGAGGAGATATGAAATGAATATATGAATTTACCAAAACAGACAGACTTTTCCATCTCTGAAATCTCAAAGCCTTCTCAAAAAAAAAATTTCACTTCACTTTGAACTCCGTGCTAAGAAATCACCCACATGTAACACTAATAATGTGACTGACAGACGCTAATCTCACTGCCTGCATGTGGTTTTCTGTTTCTCCTTCTCCTTCTCCACCTCTCTCTCTCTCTCTCTATCTCGCGTTCGCTATCTAAATTTAGTTGCAGAGAATCAAGGACAAGCCTCGCCTAAGATCTCTCTCTGTAACAGACCAATCAAATAGATTCGATCCATCAATGAAGGCCCATTCCAAGGTTTCAAAGCCCGGAAACCCTCTCATCTCCTTTGAGCACAAGAGGTATTATTATTATTATTAGTAGTAGTAGTAGCAATAGCAGTAGCAGTAGCAGTATCTCTCGCCATTCGCCACGCGTCTCTGTGCAAAGGGATCTGCTGTATTGTCCGTACAGTTGTTGGATATTTAGTTGAATTTTGGCTATAAATTGCTTTGATCCTGTTGAATTTCAATTTTGGTATTTTTATTAATGATTTTGATAGTTTTGTTTGGATTTTTATTAGTTTTAGTGTCAATGTGGTATGATTTTTAATGTAAAATTGAGTTTGAATTGAGGCCGTCTTTGGTGGCAGATTGCCGGTATAAATTAGAATATATTACTGTGTACAATTTTGTTTTATTTTTTGAAATTAGATTTACTATTTGTGTTTTGATAATGATTCATTTGTTATTAAGAACTTGAATTGATTTGAATGGTATGTTATTGTCAATCAACTTGGGCTTGTGTGTTTTTGTGAACTTGTTTTTTGTTTTATTGAAGTAGAGGAGTTAATGGATATTTGCTGTGGACAGGGATGCTTATGGATTTGCAGTCAGACCACAACATGTGCAAAGATACAGAGAATATGCTAATATTTACAAGGTTTTCTTCCTTTATACCTTTTTTTCTCTTTCTACTTAGGAATTTGTTGTCTTTGAAAATGTTGATGAGGGGAAACGAAACGAAACTCTCATTTGGTTCTTTTAGATTTAGAGTAGTGAAAATATCCCACCACTAACAAGATTGAACAATCAATTGATTCTGCTTGTTCTTTAGTGACTGCGTACTCATGATCTCAATCAATGTATGGAAATCAAATAGGAGATTTAAGGAAAAGGATTCCAAAGAAGGGGAAAATGATATCCTGTTTTATTGTACTTTTGATTTTTAGGAGGAAGAGGAGGAAAGATCAGAAAGATGGACAAGTTTCTTGGAACGGCAAGCAGAGTCTGCACAAATTCCTGTAAATGGTTTATCTTTGGAGGAGCATAACAAGGCATTACACACTGAAACAACAGAGCTGGAGACCAGAAATGGTTTAGAGAAGGGCGTTGAAGGAGATGATTTAAACAGTGAGAAGAAGCCCACTTCTGATGTTTTGGCCGAAAATCATACAGAAAACGAAGAGAAACAAACTGCAGCAAGTAAAAGAATACATAGGATCCAAATTTGGACAGAAATTAGGCCATCCCTTCATGCCATCGAAGATATGATGAGCATTCGTGTCAGAAAGGACAATCAACAAAAAGACCGACAGGAAACTGAAAAAGAACCTTCTATGGAAGTTGCTAAATCAGCAAAAGGAGTCTCTGAAGAGGACTCTGAGGATGAGTTTTATGATGTGGAAAGGTCAGATCCTGTTCAAGAAACCCCTTCCAGTGACAGTGTTGGTGCCTCTGCTGCAGGTGCTACTGCTGTTGATGTAGCCCCTTTAGAATCTTCCTTCCCCTGGAAAGAAGAACTGGATGTCCTTGTTCGTGGGGGTGTTCCAATGGCACTTAGGGGAGAGGTTCGCTTTGTACTCATTTATTTATTTTTCCCCTTCATTTCTCAGCATATGAGCCTTATTTTATGCTTACATTTCCAGCTCTGGCAAGCATTTGTTGGTGTGAAGGCGCGTAGAGTGGAGAAGTATTACCAGGATTTGCTTGCTTCAGAAACTAATTCAGGAAATCTTGTAGAACAAAAATCAGACAATGATTCCAAGGGTATAACTGCAGACCCTATAAGTGTACCCGAGAAATGGAAAGGGCAGATTGAGAAGGTTATTATGATACTTGTTTTTCAATTTTGATGTGGGTCCTACTTTCATATATTTGACATTAACAAATTTTTTCAACTGATTGTTTTCAATGCAGGATTTGCCTCGGACATTTCCAGGTCATCCTGCTTTGGATGATAATGGTAGAAATGCTTTGAGGCGATTGCTTACAGCATATGCTAGGCATAACCCCTCTGTTGGGTACTGTCAGGTACTTGAATGTTACAGTACTTTCAATACTTCAGTGCAGTAAATTCACTTTTATTTGGTTCTAGTTCTTATGTAGTTGTTGGGTTGAACATGTATACAGGCAATGAACTTTTTTGCTGCCTTGTTGCTACTTCTGATGCCAGAGGAAAATGCGTTTTGGTAGGTCTAGAAACTTGGTTACATGATATCCTTTTGTATAGGGGGCTTCTTTTATCTGGAGTAATACACTAGTGTAGTAGCTGTACTAGATTTCTAGAGCATGTTTAGCATTATATTTTTTCATTTCAACTTTATTATATGTGCATGCTTCTATATTTTGGTTGAATTTTCAGGACATTGATGGGCATTATTGATGATTATTTTGATGGCTATTACTCAGAGGAAATGATAGAGTCTCAGGTAGTGCTTTCTACAATTCAATTTTCTACACTATTAGTATTTTTGCTGCATAAGTGCTTTTTCATAAGAGACATAGGGTCTGTTAACATTGCTGTTATCAACAAGGTTGAGATTTGTAGATAGTTGCTGAGGGATGTTCTGATTTAATATTCCATTTTGTCAGGTTGACCAACTTGTTTTTGAGGAGTTGGTGCGCGAAAGATTTCCTAAACTGGGTTTGTTAATTTTTTTTCTTTTTTTGTTATAAGTTTTGCATATTTATAACCATTCATTGTACAAAGTCCTTTTGGTGATTTCTTATGAGGGCTAACTTCTGGTGCAGTAAATCATCTGGATTACTTGGGAGTGCAGGTTGCATGGGTTACAGGACCGTGGTTTCTTTCCATTTTCATGAACATGCTTCCATGGGAAAGTGGTCAGGTTTTATGTTTTTAAGATGTGAACTCGTCTTGTCTGGCATTGTATGATAACTGTGCTAATAAATTGTGGCTGTTTCTCCAATTCTTCATATTCTTATTTTTCATAGATTGTCCGTGCTCTGGTTATGAGCTTGCCCATAATTGACAGCTTTCTCTTCTTTTCAGTTCTCCGAGTCTGGGATGTGCTGCTTTTTGAAGGAAACCGTGTCATGCTATTTAGGACTGCACTTGCTTTGATGGAGTTATATGGTACTGGGTAAACGGTGTTGAAACTTTCGTTTTATCGCGTGGCAATTTTGTCTTTCTCAATCTTCAATTTGGGTGTTTTTCTTTATGAAACTTATTTTCTGTAGGCCCTGCATTAGTCACCACTAAGGATGCTGGAGATGCAGTCACTTTGCTACAATCTCTGGCTGGCTCAACATTTGATAGCAGTCAACTTGTATTGACGGCTTGCATGGGTTATCAAAATGTGAATGAAACAAGATTACGGGAGTTGAGAAATAAGCATCGACCTGCTGTTATAGCTGCAGTTGAGGAAAGAACAAAAGGGCTTCAAGCTTGGAGGGATTCACAGGGTCTGGCATCAAAGCTATACAATTTCAAGCATGATCCCAAGTCAATGCTGATAGAGACAAATAAGCAGGCTGGTGGTGATTTATCTCGTTCAGAGTCTGGATCCACTAATGCGGATGAAGTTCTTATCAGCTTGACAGGGGATGTGGAGATAGATAGTGTTCCAGATCTTCAAGATCAGGTAGGATATCCAACACCATGCGTTGTAGGAATTTGCAAACGTGTGTGATCTGCCTCTGCTAATGCATACTTAAATCGATTAATTCAGCTTTGGATCATGGACTTGATATTCCTTTTCTTATTAATATTGATGCATGCAGGTGGTGTGGTTGAAGGTGGAACTGTGCAAGTTGCTAGAGGAGAAAAGATCTGCTGTTCTCAGGTTAATATTTTCATTATCATATGGTTGAAATTTGTATAAACATAGTGCTTTAGCATGCTAGTTTTTATTTATTTATTTGGTTTCTGCTTTAGTTTTTGCAATAACTGTTTGAATCCTTCGTGAATTAGGGGTGGACTTGGAGCGTAGAAACTGAGGTTTTATTTGTATGATGAAGGGGAAAATAGGGTGGAGATTTGCATTATTAAAGTGTGATATCCTTAGGGAATTGTAATGAAAAATAATAATGGTGTTTATGGGTTAGCAGTCTCTTTTGGAAATATGGAAGGTAATGGCAATTTAAAACTCTGGGTGGTATATTATTGAATTTTTTTTTTTTGATGTTTTTCGTCTTCCTTTGTTCTCCAGAGTAATTCTAGTAGCTAAAATATTATTGAGGCATCTTATTCATTTTCCTTTTCCCCATATTCTGGCAATTGACATTTTGGTGTTATTAAATTTCTCAGGGCAGAGGAGTTAGAGACTGCTCTGATGGAGATGGTCAAGCAGGATAATCGGCGGCAATTGAGTGCTAAGGTATGTCAGATATAATTTTATCTTCTTCTCCACTTCTTTCCTTCTTGTCCTTTCAAATGGTGTAAATTTGCAATCCCTGGGTGGAAAATTTTGAGCTTGATGAGTTGTAGTCTTATGGAAATCTCAAGAAGATGCTCCTTTTTCTTTCTTTTTTGGATTGGATGGGTGGGTTTGAGGATTGGTGAGGCAGAGGGAAGAACAATGTTTGTATTTAAAAAAATGCTGTAAACTAGCTTTACTATGAGGATATTATCCCAATCGATTTCCCTTAAAAGTTTAAAGAACAATTAAATTAGTATAATTGGGGAAACAACTTCGCAGGAAATGTCAAATGTTGAAGTGAACTGAATGAAAAAAAAATTCTTTACTGCACTGGTTATTATCCATTTGAAAGTGGTTTGAAGAGAATGGGTGTGTGCATAGATTTTAAAGATTTTTGAAAGTGAAATTTAGAGGTTCTTCGGCAGAAAAATCGAAGCACAAAGGTCTTTGACATGAAGTACTGTCGGCAATAAGAGTATTTTGCTTCGAAGATGTTAAGGTTTTCTGGCAACCCAAATTTCCTTCATAGATGTGTGGGACATTCTTTTTTTTAAGCATCTTTTTGGGTTTCTGCATCAGGATGCTTCTAAAGGTATCTCTAACTGATGTCCAATGTGATTGGAGACTACCTACTGTGTTGTATTTTCTTAACTTTTGTATCTATGATAGGGGTTTGTTTAATGTCTTATCCTTCTCATTGCATCGCTCTGTTTTCCTTTTCTAAGCAATACTCTCCAAAAGAGTGTTTCATATAATTATTTGGAAATGCTTCAAAGTTTATCTATGGTTGCTTGTTGCAAAGGACAGTTTATGATCTTATAGTTGGTTGTATATTATGTTTTAGAAAAAACTTTCTGATGCAATGCATGGTTATTAGGTAATGCATCCTAGCCAACTCATTAATCTTCATTCAAATGGATAACATACTATCTATTTGTGATCTATAGGTTGAACAGTTAGAGCAAGAGGTTTCTGAGCTTCGGAGGGCCCTTGCTGATAAGCAGGAACAAGAAAATGCCATGCTCCAGGTTATTGTTGCTCCATTTTCAATCATTGCCTATTTGGGAAAGATTATTGCTTCTTTTCTCTGGTTATTCTTGGAAATTCTAAGATCATTTAGTTCTTATGTAGGTTTTAATGCGTGTGGAGCAAGAGCAGAAAGTAACAGAAGATGCTCGCAGATATGCTGAGCAAGATGCAGAAGCACAAAGATATGCTGCTCAAGTGCTTCAGGTTTATAACGTGTTTTCAGTTCTTATTGCTAATATTCTGCAAATTGTGTAAACAAAGTCTTATAAAAATTCTGACAATTCCCTCTCAACTCTTTCCTAATATCAGATAATGTTTTTAAAATTCTTAAAATTAGGTATATCATCCGACAAGTCATTTTTGCACCAGAAATGCCGTTTGAAAATGGTGATTATATTTGTTATACTTTCTTGATTTTATCTACTGCTTGAAATTAGGATTAATGATGAATCCGCTGAAATGATCCTAGGTGGTAATGCACATGCTATGAATTATTTGTTAAAATATTGCATTAAGGTTTAAGTTATATGCTTTCCTTTAGAGTAGGACCATTCTTTTTATTGTATGTATATAGAACTATAGATCAGTTAAGCTCCTTTACAAAGTATTGCTTTGGTTTTGTTCTATATCTCAATGTTTCAGATAAATTTCTGTTAGATTTGGGAGGATGAAAAGAATAACATTAAAGAAAAGATTTATTGCCGAAAACATAAAGAAATTGGAGCAGAAATGAAAACATTAACTCTGAAAAATAAAAACATTTTTTCTTTCTTTTCTTCCTCATTTTCTTCTCTTTCTTTTCGATACACTTTTTCTGCATTCATGCTCCAGCAGTCTCCCTTTTATAGGGATAAAGACACAAAGCATAGCATAGTTTTGCCCATACCCAAGCGATACTTGGATTACTAAAAATATTCAAACTAACCCATATCCAACGATGCTGCTAACACAAGCAATTTCAAAATTTTCCCTTCAAAGATGCATAAAAAAAAATCTCATTCTCCAACAATTTCTTCATGTCCTGATTCTGTTCTCTCTCATTTTGTATCTTAATGCTTATTGACTTCTATAAGCAGGAAAAGTATGAAGAAGCCACTGCATCACTCGCTGAAATGGAGAAAAGAGTGGTTATGGCAGAATCGATGTTGGAGGCTACCTTACAGTATCAATCTGGACAGCTTAAAGCACAGCCTTCACCTAGGTGTGTAGTCAATTTTGCTAATGCAAAAAACTCTTCATGCTTTGTAGCGATATGGATTTAATCTATATGCATTCTTTGTGTTCCATTTGGTCATATTTTCTTTTACACTGGTTTTTTTTCCTAAAATGAAATTTGTGACCATTATTTTGTCTCAAGTTACCTCAATTTTTTCAACAGTCCTTTTCAATATTGGTGCTTATCTACTTATCATTGGCACCCTCACTTCCAAGAAAAAAAATTTGCCAATTCATACAATGCCATGTAAGAAACATTTATTTTTCTGTGTAGATCTCCTCATCCAGATTCACCACAAAGCAATCAAGAGCCTACACATGACATGCCCCCGAGAAAGATTGGTTTGCTAGCTCGACCATTTGGACTTGGTTGGCGCGACCGAAACAAGGTTTGTTTTGAATGTTATGTTATTTGGTTAAATTCTTAGGTGCTTGCTTACATTCATAAAGCCTTTTAGGATGGTCAACAATTAGTACAATTGGCAAAGTAGTTGCCTGAATTTCTACCTCATCCTGAATGTCATAAGTATGATCATTCACACTGTATGCATGTGCTTGTGTATTTCCTAAGTCCAGTGGTTTTGATGATAAATATATATTGATAAAAATAAAATTTAAGATGATAGTAAATGTATTAAAAAAATAAAAGGTGGACATCATACATCTAACAAATGTTGAGCACGCTTATTTGAATAGTCCTTTTGGCTTAATGGACGGATTGTTTAATGACAATAATGAATAAACAGTCTCCACCTTCAATGTGCTAATAGGTCTGTGGATGTCCGCATCTCAAATATAACACAATGTAATGCAATTATTAGAAAACATAAAATATGGTGCCCTAAAAATGCCCGGGGAACTAAATACTATTGAGTAGCTGTGATGGTGACTGCATATTCTGTGCTTTATAAATGGATGTATTGTGATAGTACGACTGTTCAAGCGTAATTACATCACGGTTATAATAAAAGTTAGAAGTTGCTTGATGTGTTCAACTGAACGATGTAATTCGAATCAAATGGAACAGGCAAAACCTGCAAATGTTGATGAGGCAAGCAATGGCAAGTCTTCCAATGAGGTACAGAGTCTGAGTGCTGAGCAGAAGGATGCTAATGGCCTTGCAGTTCAAGACAAAGAGTAGATAATTGCAGGTTTACCATGATGATAAATAGATCTTGAAATATTTAACGTTGTCTGCGTGGTAGATATATATATATATTTTTTTTGTGTACGGGTGCAAGTTCAAGAGAGCATAGAATAGTTATTTTTTCTTATTCTTTTTTTGGGTCTATGATTTTTGAATCAGACAGCCATTGTAGAGTTATATCCATTTATTGTTTGTTCATTAAACAGTAATAATAGTTATATAGGGTTGAAGAGAATGTAAACCAGACGAGCTTCAAATAGTGAAACAATTGTATAATCTTTCCATGTTTCTCTCTTCCATTTTTTAATTTGTTGTCCTTTTTTTTTTTTCTTATGATTTTGTAGATGGAACATAAATTTAAATATTCAATCATTTCAAATTTACACTTATTTCAATGGATCTTAAATTTTATTAGGAAAATTTGTCTATGATTAAGTTCATGTCTCATACACAGAAAACAATATTTGAAGAGATATTCTAGTCCATAATAATTTTCATATTTATTTTTGTCTCCGGTGAAAAAGTTTTCATATTCTTATTGGTTCAAATCTTATTATGTCATTTGTTCGGTTGGTGTATAAGCTAGATTTATTCAATGTATAATACTTCTATTACCTTTGATTTGGTAATATTAAAGTTGTTCAAAAGCTAATATTATTAAAGTCGTTTCAAGATACTTTGAATTTAATACTAAATGGAACAACATAAAGGTATACTTGTAGCTAGAGGTGGTTTATGATTCAATTTTTGTACAGCTCATAGCTATAGTTGTCAAATCTAGATCGGTTGGCCTATCAAACCAGAAAAATCTCGAGGCTGGCCGAATAAGGTTTGAAAATTGAATTCTCAAGACATGAGAGAAAACCTAGGGAACCGGCAAGGCATCCGGTTACCTAGGCAATACGGATAGATTTTTGATGGTCAACCGAGTTGAAAAATTAAAAAAAGAAAATTATCTAGAAAAATGGAAAATATTATTTTGGCAATATGAACTTAAAAATTAGGACTGAGCACGCGATTAAAAGATATCGGATCATATCGAAAATCTAAACCGAAAATATTTAAAACTGAAAATATATGTTGACTATTTGACTTTATCCGAACCAAACCGTCTTGAATTATGTTGAACTATCCCAAACCGAAAAATCAAAATTAGAACTAATTTAAAGGATTCTTTATATATATATATACACACACACATTAATATTGAATTAGCAACACATTTTAAGAAAATTTAATAATTTGTAAGTTAAATTTATTTTTTATTAATTATAAAATTTCATTGTCAAAATAGTTATTACATTGCAACTTTATAAGTACAATCTAAATTTTGAAAAGAAAATTAATAATTTATACAATATTAATATTGTTTTAAAATATCATAAAAATTTAACAATTTGTATAATCATAATATTAATAATATGTCATGGTTAAAATAAAAAAATAATAATTTAATCATTTTATTTTATGAGAAATTTTTTAATTTTGGGTAATAAAACAATAATTGTTTGATTATACAACTTTAAAAGCAATGATAAATCCATCAATTTTTTTAGTTGGTCAATATAATTAATTAAGTCAAATATTAAGTAATGCAATAATTTTATATACAAATTTGATGCTATTTTTTTAGTGGATTTAAATTTGTACTCTCACAATTTAAAAACTTAATGTCATTATATTATTAATTTATTATTGAGCCATATGATTTCATTGGTGATAATGTTAAATTTATAGTATCATATATTATAGTTTATTATCAATCAATTTTAGGCATTAATTTTTATAATTTTAATCATAAATAGGATAAAAAAAATATAATAAAAATTTTAAGAAATTTTGAGGTATTACAAATTAGTTTAAGATAAAAATTATATATATTTTAGTTATTTAAAAATAAAAAATCTTCACTCTCCGTTTTGCCTTGTTCTATATTGAATAGTCCAATTAAATCTGAATTTTCGTATCAAACCTTTCCGAAAAATTGAAACAATTCAGTACAGAGATTATTATATCACAATATAGTTCTAAAAATTCAATTTTACAAATTTCAGAAATTCAATTCGGTTTTGAAGATTTTTTAATTCCCTTGAACCGTATTAAGTTTTACTCAAAATGACCACTTAATGAGTTAATTTCTCATAATTTCTTTTAAGTAATGGTCTCAAATTCATATTTCTTCTAAATAATATTTATTAATTACTCTGATAATGTTCATTAATTTTAATCATATTTATTTTTAACATATTAATAATAAATATATAATAGTACTTAAAATTTCGATTCAGCCTTGGTTCGATGAAATTAGTTTGACCTTAATTGAACCTTTGACCCATGACCCTATGACTTTGTTAGTTCTAAGATCATACCGGATTTGAAAACATTGCATAGAACAATCAGATAATATGAATAAATGTAGATACCCTTCACGAGGAATTAAAAAAGTAGTGGGAATAGCAGGCAAAAGAAAAGATGCTCTTCAAAGCTTGAACAGTTCCTATATAGAAGACTACTAGATACAAAGCCCCAAGCTCAATTGTACATGAAAAAATTTTGTAAAGGAGAGGCAAGAAGACCAGAGAAAAATAAATAATAATCAATATAAGGATAAAATGAAAAACTAGAGGAGAAAAGGAAAGCAAAAAGAAGGAAAACAGAAAAATCTTGTACTGAAGGAAACACGGTCGTGGCATTGCACCTGCTATCTGGAGTGATGCACAATTAGATCAACCTGTACTTTGGCACACAAAGCCAACAATTGCCTGCTAATAAACTCCAATCCAATGTTTTTCTAATCACGAACATAAATCTGTTCACAAAAAGCATTCTGTAGTGCCATAGCTTGCATCGTGACAGCAATCTTATCATTGCTTTCCAAGGAATAAACCTTCTTAGATGACTGTTCCTGCTAAATCTTTCTCCTACTGGCTACAAAATTCAATATTCCCTTCTAGTTCTAGGAGTACATGGACCTGTACGATTGGTTTGGTTTGGCTGGGTGTCAGGATCATGCTTTTGGGAAGCAAGATAACTAAGAGCTGTGACTACATCAGCTATAAGGGGTCGCATATTGGGCTGTTCTTGAACACACATTGCAGCAACAGCAAGAGCTTGGTACAAGCCCCTCACTGGATATTGGCCTTGGAGTAGAGGGTCAGCCATCTGTGCAAACTTCCTACGATCTTTGAACAATGGCCGTGCCTGCAACTCAGGAGCAACACCAGACTATTTCAGTTAACTAGCTTTCAGTTGTCATTGTACTAAAGTTTTTAATTGAATTCCTGGAACAGAAATGACATGCAAATACAGAATATCAAAAGAAAAAACATTACTAGCATGTTATGGGTTGGCAACAAAGTTTTTGGTATGGAAGTGGTAGAAACCCAGAAATCAGCAGCAATTCCAACCATGCCACATAAACCTCGACATATAAGCAACTCTGAACTTAGCAATTCAAATAATAAATTCAATGAGTTGCATCTAAATGCTTGGGTAGTCTCCTAGGATTCTGAGCCCTGTACATCACATTTTGAAATCCCACAAAAAATTAAGTAGGATCCTACAAGAGTCTTGTCAGGACAACCAAGTGCAAGGTTGCACTTAGCAGCAGAAATTCTTTCAGTTCCAACAAAGTCACAGTTCTATTGCCTGAGATGAAGTATAAACTAAATGACTGAGAAGAAGGATAAACTAAATGACTGAGATGAAGGATAAACTAAATGACTACTGGAAATGACCTTTCATGCCAAAAGACTAAAATTATCCTGATACCTTACCATTATCGGTATGCTCAAAGAGATTTATAAATGGCTTTTGCAAGTTTCACCACAAAGGAGTTACTCATTTTACGTTAGAAACCTCTCATGGAAATTTTTGAGTTTTACTCATATACCCTTTATCTTTCTCTATTGTATTCTTAACCCACCCATCCTCTTTTTTGAATCGAACCATTGGTTTGATATCAATAAACTTATAGTTTATGCAATTAGCGAGTTATAATTCCATCTTCGACCTCTTGCCTAGAACAAGGTGAGATGCACAAGTTAATGAAACATTATCACAACTGTTAGACTGATCTAAAAAGACTATTGGATGGTTTGAGCTTAAAGGTCTGCAATTTGCAGGCAGTAGAAGATAGGTAGCTAACTCCATCCAGAAGTCCTTAAACGAGCAGGTCACACAAGATCATGCCTCTACCACATTAGAACTTGAATAAATCATGTAGCAGGCCACATGTAGTCATGCTTTTGTGGTCATTGATCACTAATTCAAATCAAGAATCTCTTAAAAAATGAAAGTAGGAAATCACATAGGAAGCTCTCACCCATGCGACCAAATTGTGCTCCCCAGCACCTCTAGAATTGTCAATAGCTTTCCTTCCAGTAATAATCTCAAGAAGAACAACACCAAAGCTATATACATCTGATTTAAGTGTAAGCTGACCCGTCATTGCATATTCAGGTGCACAATATCCATAAGTTCCCATCACTCTTGTGGATACATGTGTTTTGTCTCCAACAGGACCCAATTTTGCCAAACCAAAATCAGACAGCTTGGGATGATATCCTTCACCAAGTAAAATGTTTGAGCATTTCAAATCACGATATATAACAGGGGGATTAGCTTTATCGTGCAAGTACTCCAAGCCCTTTGCAGCACCAGCAGCTATCTTCATTCTTGTATTCCAGTCAAGTCGTTTTTTATCAGGTTGTAGGTCTGAAATGTTCAGCATATACATGTCAAGTGATGCTACATAAAATTATACATAGCTAATTAAAAAGAAAGCAATCTAGCACACAAGTCTAAGACCACAAGCATGAATTCTTAAGCACGCTAATTTCCATCTTCTCATGCAATGCAGGTAAGATGACTCAGAAAAATAAAAGTATGATTAGACGTTTTGGAACGCCAATAAGTTTTAAAATATATTTAAAATATGAATGAATAAACAATCCAGTATTTAAGTAATACATGAAAACTTAAATGGCTCAAATTCAATGCTCTTCCAATTTGTCATTCCTGTTCCCATGAGAATTTCTATTCTGACAGTTATAAAGAACTTTTGTCTGTCTCAACCTTTTCATTAACATATGAAAGCAGAAGGAACATGTACTTTTATGTCCTAATCATTAAGTACATACCATGTAAATGGTCTTCCAACGATCCTAATGGCATAAATTCATAAACCAAAAGTCTTTGATCTCCATCAGCACAGTAGCCAATCAAGTTAACAAGATTAGGATGATGAAGTAGGCTCAACATTAATACTTCAACAAGGAATTCCCTGTTCCCTTGCAGCCCATTACGATCAAGTTGCTTGATAGCTACAATCTACACCAAACCAAAGGACAAGTTTCAGGTCCTACCACGGGGATGTATAAATATACAATCAAACTGTAAAGCATTACAAAGAGATCAAATGCTAACACTGACAGATGATTGAGATACCCCACCGATGATAAGAAAGCAACCGAGCAACATTTTGAGTTGAAAAAAAAGCAGAATAAAATAAGTATACTTAAATATTTGTTCTAGTTAAAAATGGACACAGTTTTTGGAAAAAGCAGTTCACAAACATTCCTCTTTAGGTGATTTATGTACTTTATGAATCCACCATAATTTGATTAAGGGCAATTTTATTCCTTCTAATATCAATAAAATAGTGAGAAGAAAAACTATGGTGTGGATGAATCTCTCATTACCAACCTCCACTGTTATCTAAACCGTTATCAATAATCAACCAGTTGGATAGATGAAATATATTTTGAAACATTAACAACCAAACTCACTCTGAGAAGTTGGCATACTGTAGGAGAAATACTTTCAATGGAGTTGGGTCCTGCCAGTAAAAATATATAGATTATAGTAAAACTAAGGCGGGTCCCACATTACAGTCATGGGTCTCATGGTAGTGGCAACAGTTGTGACACTGCTGCAGCCGCAACAGCTCAGCAGGAGTCTTTTGGCACGTTGGTTACAGAGGTCATGTTGGTAACTCAGTAGCGACGAGGTACTATCATACTAATGCAACAATTGCAGTGGCAGATAAAGCAGCAGTTTGCTATAAAACCAGAAGCTGAGATGCTAGTCTTGGACAGAAAAGATTTGCTTGTGTAGTTGTGCTGTAAATAATACCAGTTTACTTTTCTTCTATTTAATTCTTTGTGCCATTATGTCACTTTTTATTTGTTTATCAATTTTATTATTTCTTTAGATGCTTGCAAGCTTGTAAATAATATCAGTTTCCTTTTATTATTTCTTTTGTCCTCTAATACTACTCTTTTGAAAAACATGCAGAAAGCCATAATGTGAGTCTTAGCCCAATAATGTCTACCCTGTCTTGAATGTAATATTAATTTCTGTTTCTTCAGTGTGGTTCTTTGGTCCATTATTTATTTGTTTATCTGCTTATTTATTTCATTAGAAGCTTGCATATACCATGTCTTTCATCTCTTAATATCATTATTTTTGTACTTGCAAAATATTATGATCAGGTAGCCAAAGGAACCCCAAACAGCCAATAAGAACTTTTGGAAAGAAAATTCCTAGGAATAATTCATAACAGAGATACGTACGATAAATTAAATTTCTTCCCATATGGATTTGAACATTTTCTTGAAACAAGTAAAATCTGAAAAGTTCAACTAACCTGATTGGTACTCTCCAATTTCCCTTTATACACTCGACCAAAACCACCTTCACCCAAAAGACAATCTGCCCTGAAATTCTTTGTTGCAGCAGCCAATTCACGAAATGTGAACGTATGCGCTGCAATGTTATTAGAGCCTCCATCCTTGGAAATCTCCTTTAGATCTAGTGCCAAATTTGGCTTTGGTTTAACTAAGACAAAGGTAATAACCAGAAAACAAAAATTGCAATTAATGCCACCAATAAATTAATGTGAAAAGCAACAAATGGAACTTATAAATATGTCAGCAAAACTTAAATGCCGGTTAACAGAAAAAGGAGTTTTATTTAGGAAGAAAACCAGAATCACAAAAGAGACCAAAAAAAAAAAAAAAACGTTATGAAGGATTTAAGCTTGGATTTTTCTGATCAGGTGAGACAAGAAAATAACCAATCTCCAATATTAATGTTTCATATTGCTTCCATAAACATCCTTAATCATCCAGCAGTCATGGAACTATGAATAGTGTCAACTAGATGAAATTCTAGCATACTCTTTCAAAGCAATTTGACCCAAAAAACACAAAACTGTGCATTCCAATCAATTACTTAAAACTGAAATAAATCAGACACTTCACAATTATCATAAACAAGAATTAACCTATCACATACATTTGCATTGACAAAAGTTTTAGCACCTACAAGATCAGGACTTCATATAGAATGCCAGTAATTGAGTTACCAATGATTATTCAATCAACACAGACAAAAACAAAATATAACAAAAAAAAATCCAGCTTCTGAAACTATTGGGATAGGGCTTCTAGAACTGGACATAAAATGAGAAATTATGGAACTCGTCACTGAATGGATCCTGATAGTAATAGCAACAATTCTAAATCCAGCTTAACTCACATAATTACATATCAAAGAAAGAATAAAATCAGTAGCTCAATCAATTCACATACATAAAAAACTAAATATACCTACAAAGTTGTACCACTTTTCTAAACTTCATTAAAACATACCTACATTACCCTAAACTAATAATTAAACATGCATCAATAAGGAAAATCTTCTTCAAATTATATCCACTATGTTTATTCCAGATCAATAATCATTCCAAACCCAGAAAAGAATGATTAAAGCAATTATGAAAAGACTCATTTCCCATTAATTACAAACAAAATTATATTGATAGGACACAAAAATGCATTAAAATGATCCAAAAAGAAACCAAATTGATACTAGGATAGAAGTGAAGAGCAAATTTTTAACTCTGATGGTATCTACGCAAATATGTTTTCAACTGAAAATACCTGAAGATGATGGGATCTGATCATCAGGCCTCTTCTTCAGCTTCTTCCTTGCTTTTTTGCTTGACTTCCCAGCACAGGGAAAACAGCCCATGACTTGTACTTCAACAAGTATCACTGCAGAGAGAAAAAGAGAGAAAGAGAGCAATAGCAGACCAAACACTTCTTGAAATAGAGAGAGAGAGTTAAATTTCAGACAGAGGGCAATTCTTGTATATATCTTTTCACTCTGTTGTGTTTTTTTGCATATACGCCCTTGTGTCTTCCCAAATTGCAAATCGCGTCCCAAATTTTTTTTCTTATTTCCCTAATCTTCCTTTCAAAAGTCCTTGTTCTTCCCAATTTGACCGGCAATTCTAACCTGCTCCGATGAGTAATCTGCGTATTGGCATGAATTTTGTGAATATTACAAAATTCATGCCCTACTTTTTTTACTTTGACTTTAGATGTTATAATTTTAACTCGTATAAATATAATACAAAAATATATTTATTTAAAAATTTATATTGTTGTTCGATACTTTTTATATTTCATTCTCATTTCGATTCAAATCTGCATGAAAGTAAAACTAAAAATAAAAAATAAAAAGAGAGTTTTCTTCACAATGTTTTCAAGATAAACATAGAACCTAAAATTTAGGTCGTTCTCAATTTGCAAAAGGAGTGAAATAAGATTAATTTTACTCATCTTAAAATTCACTTAAATTTTAATTATTATTATCATAGTTATCAAATCCAGACTGGCCTGGCCGGTCAGACAGAAAAAACCAAATACTAGAGGCTAGACCAGTCTATAATCAGCTAAAACTCGGAATAGCTAGATTGGGCTAGTTTTTTGCTAGTGGGTAGGGTCGATAAAAAAAAAAATTGCTGCCAAATTAAAAAAAATAAATTATATATTTTAAATTTCAAATTATCATTCACTTTTTTATCATTTTAATTAAATGAATATTCAAATTTATATAGTACAATGCAAATCTAAGTAAATCTCCCACTACTAAATAGTGGGACTCATTCAAATTTAATTTTCAAAATAGCCATTTAGTATATTTTTTTTCCAATTAATGGTTTTATAAATAATATTCATTAATTATTTAGATAAAGTTTGTTAGTTTTAATTACATATATATTATATTTATTTTTAACACATAAATCTAATATTAATTACCATATAAATATAAAATATTACATTTTTATATGTATATTATATTTATTTGACATATAAAAAGTAAATATATAATATTATTTAAAATTTTATTTTATATCTAACCCGTGACCTTCTGTCTTCACCTGTTTTAAGGCCAGACAAAGTTTGAAAACATTGATTATTACAATCAATCTAATAATACAAACACCAATTTTTTGGTGCCAAGAAGATAAATTTATGCCTAATTGAATTGAAACTCTAATATATATTGAGAAGGTATTTGTTTTTTAAATGATGAATGATTATTTTTTTAAATATTATCAGAAAATGTCACTCAAAATCATTTAGAATAAAAATAAAGAATTTATATTTTCGACTCTAATTAATTTTAGGATTAAGGTTTAATAAAATTGAATTGTATATAAAATGAATTTAATGTTATTGAGATTCAAAAGCTTACCTTTATGAAATTATAAACCGCATAGGCTTTATAAACCATAATAATAATAATAATAATAATAATAACAATACTTGCCCCCTCCATATTCTAAAATATCACTTTGCATAATTTCTTTTAAATTGGAAAGAAAATTTTAATATTAATAAAATTTGGATCTTTTTTATATAATTATTTTAACATTTTTAAATATAATATATTTATTGAAAAGTAAGTTTTTAATTAATAATATCAAAATTTTCTCAAACACTATTTTGAACTTTCTAAATAGTGCTAAAACAACAAAATAATATATATATATATATATATATGTGTGCGTGAAGTTAAAAAAGAAAACTTTTGGGGACTGAATCACAAATGCCAAGAAGCAGAATGACATTTGAGGAAAAAAATAAATTTCTTTTGTTGTCTGCCGAAATTCCTTAATTTCAAAGCCAAGTATCATCGAATAAAATAAAGGTCAAAATTGATTCAAAATTATTTGAATATTTGATTTTAGTTAGTAGTTTTTATTTAACTAACTTAGCATGTAGATTTATTTATTCTTTTAATAATTTTATTCAATGGCCTTACATGTATTATAAAAAAATATTTTTATATTTAAATAATTTATTATTCAATAATATAACATCAACTCTTATTACCAAAAAAAATATATATATATATCTTATTTTTCTTAGCATATAGTCTTAATTTAGTGTATGCCTATTCTTATCATTATTATTTAATAAAAAATTACTTTTTTTTTGTTTGCTAGTCATTGATATCTCCATGTTTTTAGTATATGAATAATCATGCTTGAGTTAAATAAAACTATAAAAGTGATAAAAATTTTCTCTATCGAGTAGTTGACGTAATTGTATTTTAAAAATTTGAATCCAATATCTTAATTAGATTAGAACAGTCCTCATACAAATGCTTAATGGTATAAAAAAAATTAATTTAAACATTAGTCTGAAATTTTTATATTATATATTTATTATATTTTAGTGTGGAATTTTTATATCAGTCATATTATTTATTATCTTTTAAAAATATTATTTTTATTTTTATTTGAATAATTTATAAAATGATTTTTTAATTAATTTAAATTTTCCATAGTTTACTAATTTTTAAATTTATAATTATAAATAAATTTTAGTAATAAAAACTCGTTAATGTTTATGTAAATTAATATTTTCCAAAAATTCCTTTGACCTTTGGCCTAAAATCGAGGGTCTGAAAAAGTTATTTATTTATTTATTTATTTTTTACAAAACCGTGTTTTAAGAGGCTTTTACAAATATAATTAATAAATAACATAGTTATATAGAATAATAAAATATTTTATTATTATAACAAAATAAAATAGTATATTATTATTATTTCATAAAAGTTGGTAGAAACGTAAAAGCCGTAATTTATCGTCTTATACACCAATTCGGCAGAGTTTTAGCTTTTATTTGCTTTTGCTTTTGCGAGGGAATCTGCGGTGCTTCTTGGTCGGACCAAAGTAATGGTCTATCCACATAGGTGGGCCATCTTCCCTATTATTATAATATTTTATACTTATTGGTCTAATTAGGAATTACAAAATACCTGAGGAGACTGCATTAAAATAATAAATTATATTATGAATCCGGAGCTATAGTGTATCATAAACTCAAAATCATGTTAATTATAATATATATAATTAAAAATATAAAAAATTTGCTTAGACTAAATGATTAACATGCTAACCTTAAAAAAATTTAAACGTGTATGGGTTTGAATCTTTCCTTTTTTAATTAATCTTTTTTTTCTCTTTTTCAGTTCTTTTTTTCTTTTTTCAATTATTCTTTGCTTCTTTTCTTTGTTTGGCCTTTTTTTATTTATTTGTAATATTTATAATTAAAATTATATTTATTTTATTTTATTTCTTTAAAAAAAATTATATTAATGTTTGAGTTTTTTTATTTGTTTAATTGTTTCAATTAAATTTATATTAATTTTTATAAGAAAAAATAATATATTAATGGTTGGATTTTTTTTATTTGATTCTTATAATGATAATTAATTTTAATATCATTAATTTTTCAACATAATTTTTATTTATAAATTTTAATATTTTTATGGATAATTTTTTAAATAGTTTTTAAGGATAATTTAATAAAAAGATAAATGTTATATTAACAAAAAGATAAATATCATATTTATCTTTTTATGACAGTGAATTTTTAAAAATTTATTTATTTTTAAATAATAATAAATTCATTGAAAATTCATTGTCAAATATAATTTACATAATAATTTTATTAACCACTTATAAGCAATATATTCATTAAATATTATTTATAAATTCATCAAATATATAATATAGATTTATAATTTGTAAACTTCAAATTTATATTAAACTTTAAATTATCAAGTTTATTAAATTTAAAGTTTAAGTTCATCACATATAACTATCAAATTCATTAAATATAACATTCAGATTTATCATTTATCATATACAGATTTATTATCTTTTATTGATAGATTTATGATTTAATTATTTTATAATTTTATTTTATTTATTCATCATATTTATAATTCTCATTCTTTAATATTTCATATATAATTATGAAACTTAATAGATTTAAAATTTAAATTTATTACATATAATAATCAGGTTTATTATATATAACTTTTAAATTCATCACATATAACTATCAAGTTCATTGGACATATCACATACAAATTAATTTACTTTTACTGCCAGATTTATAATTCAATTATTTTATAATTTAATTTTATTCATTTCTCATATTTATAATTTTCATTCTTCAATATTTCACACATAATTATGAAGTTTATTGGATTTAAAATTTAGTTTCATCACATATAACTATCAAGTTCATTAGATATAATGTTTAAGTTTATTATATATCATATGCAGATTCATTATCTTTTACTATCAGATTCATGATTATAAATTAATACTAAATGATCTATTTTTTTTATTAATCAACAACTAGTTCTATTATTTCGATCAAGTAAAATTTAAAGCAATGTAAGCAACAAGTTTATTAAATATTACTTATAGATTCATCAAATATATAGTGTAGATTCATTATTTGTAAACTATAGATTTATCAGTTATACTAGCAATAGAATAAAATATATTATTTAAAAGTGATAAATTTATGTTTTTTTATCTTATGACCCTATATTTCATAAATGATGAACTTATTCTTTATGATTTATGAATTTTGATATATTAGTTTATAATCATAAAAAAAAAATTTAGATATTATTTTAATAATATAAA
Organism: Reutealis trisperma; assembly: GCA_947687605.1. Taxonomy (NCBI): domain Eukaryota; kingdom Viridiplantae; phylum Streptophyta; class Magnoliopsida; order Malpighiales; family Euphorbiaceae; genus Reutealis; species Reutealis trisperma. The sequence continues at coordinate 2,140,810 of CANTUT010000008.1, forward strand.
TATTATAACAAAATTTTGATATCATAAAAAATAAAAATATTATTTTATAATCAATTTAAATGAATAATATATATATATATATATATATATATATATATATATATATATATATATATATATATATATATATATATATTATTAATTTTATATAAATTTATAAAAAGTGAATTTTATTTGATGCATTAAATAATTTACCTAAATAAATATAAAATAATGTTTAATAACTCTATTAGTTTTTTCAAATTCAACAGAAATAAAAAATCAAACTGATAATTTTATAGAAATAAATAAAAAAATATTTATAAAAAATTTAATCATTAATATAATTTTTTTCTTATAGAAATTAATATATACTTGATTAGAACAATTAAATAAATAAAAAAATTTAATCATTAATATAATTTATATTAATTTTAACTGGAAATATTACAAATAAATAAAGAAAAACTTAAAAAGGAAAAGAAATAAAGAATATATGAAAAAACAAAAAAAAACTTACTATTAAGAATTCAAACTTGCCACCTCATAGATTTAAAGTTGACGAATTAACCAGCTAAATTAGTTAATTTTTTTAAATATTTTATAACAGATATAATAATTAATGTTTTAAACATGAATTTATAACGCAATATAGACCAGGTGGTCTATGATATAACAATCCGCTAAACTAGTTAACTTTTTTTTTTAATATTTTACGACAGATATAATAATTAATATTTTAAACCTGAGTCCATAATGCAATATGGATCAAGGTCTATAATATAACAAGCCATATAATTCATATAGTTTCAAATTTATTATTTTAATTTACACACACACATGCATATATATATATATATATATATATATATATATATATATATATATATATATATATATATATATATATATAAAATAATATCATAAATCTATTTTCGTATATTGTATTAAAAACTTAGAGTTTAATAATCGAGTTTTAATTAATATCAAAATCAATTGAGTTTAACCTCTATATTTTTATTAATGAAAAGTAATGCATTTTAAAGGATTAAAAATTATATTTACAAGAATGGTATAAAAATTAAAATTTAAAATTTTAAAGAACTAGAAATATGACTTGATTAACATATTAAAGTTTTAATATTTTTTATAATAAAAATAAAAAAATTAAATTATTAATAAATTTTCAAAATTAATAATAATATTAATTTTGAAATAGTTATGAGGATTAAAATGATATCAAACAAAGAATTATTTGTAATTAACTTATTTGGTTGTTTCTCAAATAATCATTATCAACATTCATCACAAAGGCTGGATGGTACAGTGATTATTCAATTGGATTTTTCCTTGAAAATAATTTTAGTTGCACGTATTTTTTTTCTTTGTACATTTTAGTCATATTGCATTTAAAAAATAATAAAGATTTAATATTTCATATCTCATGCAAACATAAAAATAAATTAATACTCCCTCCATCATAAATATATAAGTCTAATTTTATTTTCACACATATTAATAAAAGTTAATTAATACAGTTTAAATAATAAATTTTGTTTTAATTTTTCAAAAACATCCCTCAATTAATGTAATTAATACTCACATAGTATATTGAAAAGACTTACTATCTCTATTATGAAAAAAAGTGGTCATTAAGAAAAAATCACTATTTTTAAGGTGATAATAACTTTATCATAAGTTGTCAAAAAGACTCATTAATTACAGTATAAATTAGGAAAATATCTCTCATACTTAAGAAATGAAATGATAAATTAGTCATTTTACCATTTTTTTTATTGGGTTGTTAAATGGCCACTTATTTATGAACAAAATTAACTTTTTTAATAGTTATTTTTTTCAGAATGGAGAAAATATGTGATAATATTAAATAAGGGTAAGTTAGAAATTTAAGAGGATAAATATGTTTTAAAAGAGAAAATAGGCCTATATTTTAGGACATCTAAAAAAAGAAAAGTGAGTATGTGTATTTAGGACGGAGCGAGTAACAATACATAAAATGAGTTCTTATTTATTTATTTAATGTTTTTTTAAATAAGATATACACACATAAATTAGGAACATGACATTTTTTTTATATAAATCATAATAATTTTATAAAAATATGCTAATTTATATAATCTATACATAATTTTACTATAAGCGATGTGAGATCCTAAATCAATATATCGAAAGACTAGATTCACTCTTACTACAACCGATATGAAGCTGTATTTTAATTATTTATATATTTACTTGATTGGGGAGTTTTGAGTTTGGCTTTTTATTTTAAGAGGACAAAATGATATTAAGAGTGCCAGCTGGTGCCAAATGGATGAAGCCCTCTAGCCATTTTGTTTACAGAAGAGCTTTTGATTTCTTTTTGTTGTGTTTCTATTTGTAGTATTTCAGGTTGTGAAAGATGCATTTTTGTCCACTAAAAGCATCCAAAGAATGGAAGTGGGAATTGCTCTAAAATTCTGTTTTCTCTTAACAATTTTTGAATCGATAGTTACTATAATAAAGAAATTATGTTATGTTATATCATGTAGTTTTAAAATTGAAGTTTTGAATTGTAATTTTTTTTATTAATTTTTGTAAGAATTAATATAGTTATAATAGTTTATCAATATGATTTATAGATTTTCAAAAATTACTTAACCAAGTTAATGATTTTGTAACACAATATGTGAGTTTGTGATTATATATATGTTTATATATCAACAAATACTTCATTAAATATGAATGAAATCTATAATTCCCAACTAAAAGAAAATTATTAAAAAAAAATGCTATTTTTATGTATATAATCTACAATAAAATAACTTCCTTATACAAAAAAGAAAAAAAAAAGGGTATGATTATTCATGTTGAATTGGAAATTTTGGAGTTGGAATGAAGGAAAGAAAAATCACCTTCATTATAGTAAGTACTGACATTTGATATTTGATGTTAAAATTAATAATTAACATTAAATATATATTTTTAGTAGCATGTTAGTATTTTTAATGGTATTCTTTATTTTATTATTCTAATTTTATTAATTTTATTTTATATAAAAAATTATTTTTTAAGAGTTTTTACTTTAAATGCTTGGGGACCACTTTTAAGTCAATTTTTTTTTTCATTTTTATCTATTTGTAATACAAACAATTAAAATTATGTTAATTTTATTTTATATAAAAAATAATTTATTTTTTTACCATATCTCATCTCTTTTTTTTATTATATTATTATTGATAATTTATTAATCTATTTTTCATTTTTATTTTATTTTAATTTTAATTTTAAAACTAAATAAAGCATATATTTTTTATTAATATAAATTATATTCAATGAACCTGACATTAATAACAAATAAATAATTTACACTTTATAAAGTAAACGAACCTAAAAATTTGTGTTTAATAAATCTGATACTAATAACAAATAAATATATATTTTATAAGTAATGAATTTAAATGTTATATTCAATAAACCTAATATTAATAATATATAAATATTCATTTTATAAGTAATGAACATATACTTTATAAGTAATGACCATATATTTTATAATTAAAGATAAAATTATATTATTAGAAATAACTTGTATTATAACTTGAGTTATTAAATATTTTATAATAATTATTTTAATTATAACGATTTAAATATATTTATTTAAAATTATAACAATTATTAGATGGGAGAAACAAAAATAATTTATATATTTAATCAATTGATTCAATTCCGAGTATTGAAACAAATAAAAAAATGAAAAAAAATAATTATCATTTAATTTAAAATTTTTTGTGATCCATTTATATTTTTTGGAATGTTAGAGACCCTTTAAAAAATCAAATAATAATAATAATAAATAACAGATAAACACACACTTTATAAGTAATGGATATATATTTTATAAGTAATAAACATACACTTTATAAGCAATGAATATATATTTTATATTTAAAAATGAAATTCTATTCTTAAAAATAAATTATTTTATAACTTGAGTTATTGAATATTTTATAATAATTATTTTAATTACAATGATTTAAATATATCTAATTAAAATTACAACAATTATTAGATGGAGAATCAAAAATAATTTATATATTCAATTAATTGATTCAATTCTAAATATTAAACAAATAAAAAAAGAAAAAAAATTAGCACTTAATTTAACACAAATAAAAAAAAACTCAACTATTAATATAATTTTTTTTCTTAGAGAAATAAAATAAAATAAATATAATTTTAATTATAAAATATTACAAATAAATAAAAATAGCAAAAAAATATAAAAATATAATAACTAAAAAAGAAAAAAAAAAGAGCATAGGAATCAAACCTACACCAATCAGTTTGCAAACTAATCTATTAACCAGCTGCACTATTAATCTTTTATACATTTTTATTATGTATTTAATATTTAATCTATACCCCAAGACCATGATGTAATGTGAATTGAGATTCAGAATATAATTTGCTAAACTAGTATGATTGATTCAATTAAGAAAATCGAAAATCAATTTTTAGGTCATTTGGTTTACTTAAAAAAATTAGAGATGCCGAGAATCAGAAAAAATTTAGTGAATTGGCTGTATACCCAGTGATCCGGATGACCTGGTTTGGATTTTTCAGATTAATAGAGTTTTGAAAATATATTTTTTTCAATTAAAATGCACAAAACAGTACCATTTTGTATCAAAATCAACCTAAATCGACAAATAATGTTCATTACTAGTTAGTAATATTCATTATTATATTTAGGTATTATTAATGGCTTTCATGAATAAAAGTGATATTCTCTTATGTGTAAGAAATTTTTAACATATAATGTTCATTACTACTCAGTAGATTATATTTATATTGACATATAAATAACAAATAATAAATATTATTTAAAATTTCTATTCAACATTTAAACCGTGACCTTTTGTCTTAATTTCCGGTTCAAAGGTTAGATTGGATTTGAAAATAATTTTTTTTTTTATCTCCATTAAACCTTTGTATGACTTCACTTTTAAAATAATACATGTCATATATAAATTAAATATACTAACATAAAAAAAAATATTTTAAGATAATAAGAAAATAATCAATGATAATAAATAATGAGAAAGACATATCATTATATGGTAATTAATTTACATACAAGGAAATTTCAATTAAAGTGAATGAAAGGTTAGTGTTGTCAAGATTAAATTACTAATAAATCTCGTTATCATTATATTAAATTCATTTGTATTAAATAAGTTTCATAATTTGCAATTTTAACATGAAAAAGACAAGAAAAATTCATCTCTTGTAGTTTATTTTTTAAATTAATTACAATGGTATAGAGTGTAATTAAGTAATTTTTGAAAAACCACCCTAAAATATAATATAATAATAAGTAATAAATATATATACGATCCAGACAATAAACTTAATTTTGATTTCTAAAAAGAAAAAGTAACTGAAAAAAATATTGTATTAAAAATATGTATTAGAAATTTAGAATTCATTAAATTTAAAAAAAAAAAAGAAATCATTAAAATTTATTTTTAATATTTTTTAACAAAAAATTTCAAGAATAATAGCACTCTCAAACTAAATTTCTAACATTTAAAATAAAATAGTTGTAATTTACTATATTATTTTTTCCTTTTATGAAAAACAAATAGTAAAAAGTAAAAACAAAATAGGAGTAAAAGAAAAACAAATGGATATTATTTTTCCCACGTAACTGAAACTGAGTAGACCGGGGTCAAGAGAAAATTTCAAGCCCGCCCATTAGGTCTAATCTCAGAACCTAAAACCCTAAACCCTGAAAATCGGGCTCTCTCCAATGGAGAATTAGGATTGATAGTAACAATGGAGAATCGAAATTTGAATCTATTGGATGAAGCATTGGGATTAGAGAAACAGCATACAGAGCCATGGGAATGGCCTCTGAAAGGGAAAGTAGTTTTAGTAGAGGACTGTGCGGAGACAAGCGGATCCTTCGTGATTCACCATCTTATCAAGCGAATTCTCTCTCCCAACTCTTCCAATATTATCATTTTTCTCTCCTTCTCTTACCCGTTTTCTCACTACGATCGCATTCTTCGTAAACTCGTACTCTCTCTCTCTTTATTTATATGTTTCTTATTTTTTTTAGTGAATTTCATTTGCTAGTTGCTTGTTTTTTCTCATTTTATCTGTTGGGTTTAGGAATTAGAAAGTTTCGTTTTTTAAGTATGGGTCTACTAGGAAAATGGTTGGAAATTATCTTCTTCTTCTTCTTCTTTTAATGGTAGGATTTTGGTGTTGGTTATGGGATAGAATTTATATTCAGATGGCATTTGGTGTGATGAAGAGATCTTAGAATATATGTTTTCAGATTTATTCTTTTATTGCTCAGTATAGGAAATGCATTGGTTGTAAATTAAACGGAATTGCCAAGGGCCTAGGGAGTATAATCTTGTGGAACTTGTTAATTCCATGGGGCAAAATACTTGGAACTTGTGTGCGCGCGCGCGTGCGCGTTTAATGCTTATACTCTGTGAAGTTGAGAGAGTGAATTTGTGGATCCATTGTGATTTTGCTTTCATTTCATAGAATTCATGGATTTGTAGAGAGATTCTTGCTGAAGATGTAGCCCTAAATGTAGTAGAATGGTGTCAAAGGATCCATATAACTGTCCTAACTAGCATAGGATTAAAGATTAGTTGAGTTGAGTCCGTGCTCTTGTAGCATCTCTAATCTGAAAAAACTTCTTGGCACTGCATTCATCATGACATTGGGCTTTGTTGCTTTACCAGGGTTGCAATCTAGCTGCACAAAGGGATAATAGCAGATTCTTTTTCTTTGACTTGCTTATGCTACAAAGCCCAGGTGAGAAAATCAGGTATATTGATTTTGGCTTTGAACTTTTTGAACTTGATCTGTGTTATTTTGATGTCATCAAATGTAATTTTCTTGTTGTTTATGTTTGATTAATACAGTGAATATTGCCGGTTTTTGTTAAGTCTATTGTTTTATAATTAGCTCACAATTGATTTTTCTCAGTACATTTATGCAGCAAAATTGTAGGCTCCTTAAAGCTATTAATTTGACCCAGTTACCCTTTTTACCTGTTTATTTTAATTTTTTTCCAGGATTTTTGTCTTTGTAGGGATGCTATCTAAACATGTTTTTGTTGGACTGATTTCATGATTAGCCCTTTTGAATTGTGTTCTTGACCAGATAGAAATGAAGGAAAAACTAGTGAAGGTGGATTTGTTTCATTATATGGAAAAATACAAAAACTTATTTGTGCCCTACCTGAAAACTACAAGGACCAGGTCACCATCATGATAGATGACGTGTCTCTTATGGAGGTGGCTGCTTATGGCTCTTCGGATCATGTCTTAGACTTCCTGCAATATTGTCACACTCTAACATCAGATTTTGTAAGAATTTTTGGGACTTCCCATAATTCTAATTACTTTTTTATTTTTTGTTATAGTAATACAATTATCCTTGTGGCCTTGTTATTCTCACAGGGTTGTTCATTAATAACACTTAATCATGAGGATATATATTCAAGTATGGAGAGGCCTCTATTCATATTACAGATGGAGTACCTTGCAGATGTTTTGATAAAAACAGAACCTTTGGCCACTGGTTTGGCGGTTGATGTGCATGGGCAAGTAAGTTGTTCTATCATATTTGAGTGAATATATTCTATCACCATCATCTTTACCACTCGTTTAAGTTTGTAAGATTGAAATCTATTAACTAACATTATTTTTTTTTCTCGCTAGTCAATGATTGATTGTGCATATTTTCGAATTCATGACTTCACCATAGGATTGTTGAAATTTCCAAGCTGGAGGCATTTTATGTTATGGCGTTTATAAACTGTCATTGTGATTGTAAATATGTTTAGCATACTTAAGTTTTTGCTTACATATCTCAAGTACAGTCATGAGGTATGATTTGTATGTGATCACTTTTTCAGATCCTTGACACACTAATCATGAAGGACTAGCAAAAATGTTGAGCTCAAATTAGCTTGAACTTGTACCGACTGATTTTCGTATACCTCATAGTTGTGTTCTTATGCACATTCATATGATTACGTAAGGTGTTTTACTTCTCAAAAATAGGGAAAAGAAAAATATAAAAAAAGGGGGTACGACTGCTTTCATATTCTTTACCTTTTCATATTTGTAGTCGTATTTTGTAGTTTTCCTTGTAGTCTTTTGGAAATTTTCATGCTATCATTCCTTTTATCATTGCAATTTCATCAACTTAAATCTGAGCTGGCATGTGTTGTTGCAAGAATGGCATTTTTAAATTGTATCCAACCATGATCTTTGGGTTCTTTTTAAATTTCATGTGATGATAGGCTACTACTACGTTAGCAATTTTTTCTCATGATTTTTCTTTGTTGCAGTTGACAGTTTTGAACAGGGGAATATGTGGTCGGAAAGGAAACACAGAGAACAAGATAAGCAATTTCCAGTTCATGATCAAGGAAAGCAGTGTTGAATGCTTCTATCCTGGAAGTCGAAGGTGAGGGATCAGATACTCGACTCATTTTAAGACGGACAACTACAAATATAGGAAAATAGACTCTTCACCCAAAGAGAGTTACAGTTACATATGATACCGTCCGCCTACTTGAAGGAAAAGCTATGAGGGATTTGCTGAATTTTGGGCATGTCTATACGTCAAGGGTTTTAGTAATTTCATAGATAGCTACTGGCATTTCAACTATGGATATTGTTATTGTTATTAAAAAGTTGCTATCTCTGCTCAGTCTGCTCATGATGTTCTACATGTAATGAAAATTCATCTGGATGCCTTTAGTTGAAAGTTGAAACTGCTTCACGTAAACAAATAATTTTTTTTTAGTACATTGAAAATGCTGAGAGAAAAAGAGTAATAGGAGGGTTAAGGTTTGATATTCAACCACTTGGCATTTTGACCTAATAGCATAAAATTCTATGCTATTTAGCTAGAAGAGTTTATGTAAATTTGAGTTTTAATTCCTGACAAGAAACAATCAAAGACTCTGCATCTTCAAAATTATATTCAAGAGTTCATTATTATTAAATGTCTTCCGATAGATTAGGAAAATCCCCCACCCTTAATCTATTTCTGCATTTACAATTTTATCCTAATTTTTCAATCTCGTTATAATTTGAATAGCTGTGATTCTGCTTAAAGCTAAAATTTGAAGAAAAATAATATATATATATATATATATATAATTAAAAAAAAAAATACGACAGCATATTCTATTTTACTATCCAGTTTCTCTCACTCCCTTTCACTTGAAGAACTTTCATCCATAGGGTAACGCTCGATAGAAGAGACCAAGAGAGCACCCTAATAACAAAGAAAGAGCCAACTATGGGCTTGGACACAATCCCCCCTTATGTGTTCAGAGGTATCTTCACCAAGGTATATTCATTCTCTACATGCTAGTTTCACACAAATTTCATAGTATTGTGTAGAGGAAAATTACCAAAGGTCCTGAAAGGAGTGCAGTTCTTACAGCCGCTTGAATACAGAAAAGGAATTAGATCAGAACAGCAACCGCATACAACTACTGGAGAAAGGAAGATTACGAAAAGAAAAAAAAAAAAAAAAAAGTCTTTCATGTAGCCCTCGTGCAACTGTTTCCATGAACAGTCAAATAAAACTACAGCACACCAAAGTCTGTTTTTTTTTATTAGAAAAGGTTACCCTTTCTAGGGTTACCTTGGGCAGTAATAGGGAACACAATAATCCACAGTTATAAAGTACAGTTCAAGATGTTCTTCTAAAATTGTCAATTTCATAATGAATGTGGTCTTGATACTGATTACCATAACTTCTATTACCTGACACTCAAATTTTGCGCAAGTGGATCTAAATGCTTTGCTTCCTCCCATGTACAGCTAGTGCCAATCTTATGGACATAATTCTACACAATCTGCAGACAGGGTGGGGTTAGCTTCGTACATCCTTTCCTTTATTTGCTTGTGCAGCTTGTCGTACAAATTGTCCTCGAATTCGTGGTCTTTGTTCCGCCAATTTCTTCCTACTCTGGTATCGAACCTGGAAATGGAGATAATAAGGAACTAGACGAATCTGTACGCTTTTCTCACAAATTGACAGTATCAAAGTAATTTATATGGTACAATACAATATGGACAGATGTGAGTCCTAAAAATTTATTTTAGCTGACCCATGTAAAATAGATGGGGAATTCTGATGATTGCAATGATCATATACAGCTAAAGAAAAATTTGTCTTTATAATCCGTGTTGATTGATATTTTATTGGGAGCTTGACCATGCCTGTGTAAGTGCAGCATTGAGGGATTTTATAGAATGTCATATCATTTAAATTTTCTGAGGTCTTATTGATATTATGACTATTTCCATTTGAGAATCTTATGAAGTTTTCATTTTAGGTCAATATTCAATGACATATGTTATCTTATTGCTCTGTACTTGATGATATAAATGCAGTCTCAGTTACCTTCTTCTCAAAGCATCTCTCCTTCCTCTTTTGGCGGAATTTGTTTAAAGCAGCCTCTCTTTGTGCTGTATGGTTTTGGTCAACTGCAGTTCTGCTCCCAATTCCACATTCTGTACCCAGTTTGCCATCTACCCCATTATCTCTCTCTGTATTAGTTGCTCTGAGATTTAGAGACATACTGCTCTCTTTCAGTCCATTGCTTCCATGGTCACTTCTTGACACACTCCCATTCAAACTGTAATTGCCAAATATACCGTCTACGAGTGTGCTCAATCTGTTTGAAGACCCACACTGGGTAACTGCTGCCTCCATATTTTTCACAGATGAATCATCATGTTTGGCAAGCTGCTGCTGCTGGGGTATTCTATGAACATGGTGATGGTGGTGATGGTAATGGTGATGGTGGTGCTCCACTTGGACTTGGTGGTTCATGTCTCTTGTTGGAGTTAAATTAAGGTTTGCAATTGCAGTATTATCCTTAGCAGGTTCAGGAAGAAGCATATGGCCATTCTGCACAGATTTGAAAGCAGAAGAAGCATGGGGACCTTTAGCAGTATATTTGGGTGCAGGCTTGTCACTGAATACTGCTGCTTTGGAGAATGCATTATTAGTAGTGGAACCTGTGTCATTGTTGTTACTACTTCCATTGGAACGCTGATTGGGAGGGGCATTATTTGAATTAGATTGAAAATTTTGTATTGAGTTTGCTTTCACTGCCTCTGAATTATTATCAAGTGAAGAACAGCTGCCCACATTACCTGTTGGAGTGTGGTTAGCAGTTGAAACAGAATTGTACCTACATGATAATGAAGACTCTACAGCTGTAAAATCCAGTTAGTTTAAAGGTCAAAAGATGATGTAATAAGAACCATATAAAATTTATCATACCTCGAGAATGCTGAGAGGTTTGAATGTCTAAGTACATTTTGGTCATGGGCACTGGTCCTGGTATCTCTAACATCTGTAAGCCTCTTCAAACCAAGCTCAAGAGAAGGGATATCTTTAGTTTCATCGACAACCTTATCTTTTTGGTTGGAGACCTTGGACAGACTGTTTGGGAAGTCAAAAACTTCACTTCCTATCTGAGGATCAGTGCTGTTGGTCATGACACCCATAACATCAGCAGCTTGGTTTCTTGAATCCCCACTGGGTTTCTCACCGTTGAGCTCTACTTGTGCTTTCTCTATTTGCTCAACATTGTTCTTTATGTTTATATCAGGAAGTCTCTCTCCATTATTGCCTGCTAAATTAGTCACTACTTTTTCACTTGGATGTTCAAGCTTTGAATTTGTAAGTCCGATCTCCAAGTCCTTGCCCATAATACCCTTGCCTAACATTGAATGTAGCATAATATCAATAGCAGAAAGTGAAATTTCAGTAACAATTTTCTGTGGAGCCATGCATACCAAGGTCATCATCCTGCTGCTCACACTTGTTTGCGATGGTCACAGGCACCCCATTGTTTCTATGTGCTTCTAGCTTTGAATATATAACTTGTGCACAAGTGCTATCAGGAGGGTCAGCTTCCTGGTCCCATGGTGACATTGGTTTTGGGCTGTCAACTTCTATGGCCCTTTTTGTCCAAGAGCTCTGCATAGATATCAGAAATTTCATAATGCCATCACAGTAGAATCCAACCTCTGTGTTTGAAACCTGTATTCTCACCTTAGTATGCCAAAAATATGTTCGTTTATGTTTTTGTTTGTGATGGGCCTCCAAGAGTAGACCCATCTTTGGCAAGTGATAACTGGTCCAGGCCCAGTTACACTTGAGGGGAAGTGTTGGAAAATATAATCCCACATGGGAAAAGTATAAGAATATAAAGTGGAATATATGTGGAGTAGATTGAGCCTTAGCACAAGCCAATTGGTTTTGTGCAGTATGAGGTTTCAACCCCACTTATATGGCTATTGATATCATTTGGCCCAACACTCTTAAGGCCCATGGATTTTCTACGACATGCATCAAGTACACACACACACACACACACAGACACACAGATACCTGACTGATTTATGTGGCAGTTCATAATTGTGGTTGGTACAGGAAATCTCTTTGGCCATTTGCTCTATCTAGGGTTCTATATTTCTCAAACCATTACTATCATGCATTTTGGCATCATCTAGATTCATGTAGTTATTCATCACCTCCTCGTCAATTTCATAAATATTGCTTAAATTAGGTAAATTAATTAATGAATAATGAACTTTGCACTAATTTTCATTGTGGTTACATAATTTCAGTCTGTCATAATTTGGTCATTGAATTTTAATTTAGCATGCTCAAACATGATTCTGACAAGAATCGCTCTGAAAATCTAACATGACTTATAAGTTGCATATTACAAATTAGAAGTAATAAAAAAAAAAAAATCATCCTTTTCTCATGTCAAGCCAAATCAGATTATTCCAACAATAACACTGAAACTGAGGTGCATAATAAAAATCAAGTCAAATAAAACCAAATTTCTCTTTTTTTCTCCTCAAAAAAAATTAACTCAAAGTGAATGCCATATCAAATTTCAGGTGCATTTCTTAAAGGAATCAAGTGAAAGCACCTCAGTTAACAAAATCAAAGTCAAGTGATCAAATTGCAATTCATAAAGTTTTATAACCATAATGGAAACCATTGCATAATTCAGTGACCATTAGAATGATTTACTTTGCTTAAATCTCGTTTTATTTCACCTATTGAATTTAGTTGGTCCACTCTATTCCTAAGAATGCTTTGATTAAATTGTTGAAGATCCAGACTGTCAAATATAGGAGCCTATCCATCTGTACTCAAGACGTGCATACTTTGCTTAAATCTCGTTTTATTTCTCCTGTTGAATTTAGTTGGTGCACTCTATTCCTAAGAATGCTTTGATTAAATTATTGAAGATCCAGACTGTCAAATATAGGAGCCTATCCATCTGTACTCAAGACACGCAGTGAGTTTATAAGATCACATAAATATTTGTATTTTGCATTATACGTTCATCACAAAGAAGCAAAATGAGCTCACTCACAAGTCACAACTAAGCTGCTGATACAGCAGAGACTATTTCAATCCTAACATTTGTGTCATTTACTACATCTATTTTTTATAAGGATTGCATGTGTTTATCTAGCATAGGCAATTTATCTATGCCTGTAGGCATATTTGTCCATTGACAGTGAAGGAAGTCAATTGAGACATAATTCACCAATGAATACAATAAAGCAAAAAGGAAACCTAGTTTGATTTTGCAATGCTGAAAACTGGACTTTCTACAAGTAGTATCATGAAATCAACAGACAGGAAAATAATCATTAGGCTAGTTTGAATGGACAATGTACCAGAATCATCAAAACTAGGTTATCCTGACTTGTCATGGTTATTAACTGAATTCTAACTGCACTCCTATGCACTTGGCATAGATCCGTTTGCAATTCTACTTGGTTAAGGACCATATTTCCAATAATTTCTAGTGATGCTAAATTCTTCTTGACCATTTCAGCCATGTTTCTTTGGCTTGCATATCATCTTCACTTATCCTTAGACATATTTGATCTTCTGTACTGATGCATCCAGAGGTCTAAACTGGACATGCAAAAAATTTTGAACATGGAACTACCGCCCAAGCTGTTCTTGATGCTACCAAATACTATATACAAGCATGAAGATTGCACATCCAACATTGTATTTATGAAAATATCTATTTGCACCCTCCACATCCAAAAAATGAAAGAATCAAGGAAGAAATAATACTAGATTAACCAATCATAATCCTCAAAAGTATACATTTATCAGTTTGCTAGGTGTAACATTAGTGGTGTTCAGGACTGATATTTTAAGATTTAAAATTACTGATTTTAAATCCTAATCTTCAAAGGCAACAAGAAAAATGAAAAAAAAAGCACTCCTCCTTAGAATAAGAATGCAATCACCTCATAATTTGTATTCTTTTTTCATTGGATTCCAAATCACTAACTGCTACAAGTTGATGCTAAAACTACAGGGACAACGTAAGGAGTGGAGTGGAGTGGAGTGGAGGGAGAAGGGGAAGAGGGGTGTAGGAGAAATAGGAATGGAACCCCATCTTGATGGGTACTCCTCATAGGTCCTAATGGGGGGATAGGGGTGGATAATGTCATACTCATCTCATACAACTATCTATGTATCACATATTATATAAACATGGGATTATTATAAATTAATATAACAAATAGTTAGAAATGAATATGTAACATTATGTTTGCATTTTTCCTTTAATTTGATATTTGTAAAATTATTATTTTCCTTTTTCTAATACTGACAGTTGACTTTACCTCATCCCAAAATGAGATGGGATGACCGTGGGCATGCCGAAACCCATTACACATCCAGACCATTGACAGCCTTAATTTCAATCTGATGTACTTAACCATTTCAAGATAGAGAAGTTTTTCATTCTATTATTTTTCCGCTAATGTATGCTTATTATTGCATACAATTATTCTCATAGACCTTACCCTAAATCATTTATTATTTCAAAAAATTAACGGTTTGCCTTGAAACAAATGAGAAAAACATTTTTGATTGTTTGTTTTTCACCAAAATCAATATTAGGGTCAACTGGTGTATAAATGAAATAATAATAATAATAAAAAAAAAACCCTATGGAACAAGATTTAAAATTTTGACATAAGAAAAATGAGAAACACTAGAAATTTTAGGACTTTTAAAATTCATATATAAAAATTCCTGGCAGAAGAAAAAAAAAGCTTTATTTGTATTCAATATAGACTTCATTTCGTATCAAACACATTTGCCTAGTTTACTGAAGCCAGCAATAGCCTTGGACATAGACCCAAGTCTGATAAAATTAATACCTCGGTGCTTTCTG
Organism: Reutealis trisperma; assembly: GCA_947687605.1. Taxonomy (NCBI): domain Eukaryota; kingdom Viridiplantae; phylum Streptophyta; class Magnoliopsida; order Malpighiales; family Euphorbiaceae; genus Reutealis; species Reutealis trisperma. The sequence continues at coordinate 2,156,102 of CANTUT010000008.1, forward strand.
GGGAATAATTTTTCGTTGCACCAATTCTGTACCCACCATTCCCCTTATAAATGGTGTGGGGGAAAGGCAGTTGAATCGACCCAAACCTACCTTGTATACTTGCTCATTTTTTATATACTGTGTAAACAGATTCCATTATTTCATATGAACTAATAAAAACATATTATGTATGATTTGTATGAAATTGACATCTAAACAAATTTTTATAAATATTATTATTATCTCTTTTTAGTAGATTAAATACAATAGATCCTAATGTGTGTGCATTCATACTATATATATTTTTTCCAAAATAATATTTGTATTCTGTACTTAAATAAGTGTATTACCCACTATGAACCCAAATTCACACCCTTCTAAATAAGAAGTATGGATATGGTAAAAGTCCCTACACCCAAGTTGTTGCTATCCCTAGTTCTCTCTCTCTCTCTTGGAATTGGGTGAAAATGGGGAAAGGAAGAAAATGAATTTATCTAGTTTTGAGACCTAAAAAAGGGGATCTAAAGAAAACTTTAAAAGTTGAAATCAGGTTATTTCCCTTGAACACAAAATGCACATTTTATTTTGCAAATTATTTGAAGGATAAATATGTATTTTAGTGGAAGAATAATATATTTAAATGTACTTTCTCCTTCATTTTTACGAAGTCGGAGAGAGTATTTTGTGGGCCTAAGATGCCATTTTTATCCTCACCTCCCATTTTGCACCTCTGTTTCCGTCTCTCCCCTTCCTTACCACCCCTTTCTCCCATTCTCAAATAAAGGGTTAATGCCATTTTAGTAGTAACTTTGTAGTGCACAAGGGCATCGAATTCCATGTCTGAATTTCATTTTCAATAAGAACTGCTCTAGTACCTAAATTGTGTGTAAGAGCCAACAAAATAAATTTTATATATATATATATATATATATATATATATATATATATATATATATATATATATATATATTGTTATCAAATCATTACCCCATGGCAAAGAATCTCATACAGTACACCTCCATGGTAAGACAGCAAGGCTAAGGCTCTGATACTTTAAGAATGCAGTCTACATGTTTTTTCGAATTCCCAACTTCAAACTCATCCTTGTTCATTGGACAAAATTTTCATGAAATGAATACATATAGTTTGCTTCCTTCTGAGGAATGGTTTGGTAATTTAGTAGGAAATTGGTTTGGGACTCTTAAAAGAATAAACTAGGGATAATGGTAGGCTCAAAAGGTTGAACCTTTTCCACTTTCTATTAACTATCTAGACTTTCAATTTTTGCAATCAAGTGCCTGAATGAAGTTATTTTTTCCAATAAAGGCAAAAGGCTAAATTTACTTATCAGAGAGTTGATATAGACAAAATGGTTCCACATTTACCTATACTTGTTGACTTGGAATAAATATATATATAAAAAAAAAAAAAAAATCAAAGCACACACAAATCACATGACTTGTTAAAATCAATGTTCTCTCTCTCTCTCTCTCTCTCTCTCTCTCTCTCTTCAAAGCTTAACAAAGATAAGACTTAAGTTTTATATCACCAATTACCTGCAGCAAAGTAATGTGGCAGAATAAATGCAATTGCTTGACTTATTAAATTCTTTTGAGTTCTTTTAACTTTGTTTTATTAAAATGAATTTCACAACTATAATGCACCCAAAACAGGGATTAAGAATTTCCATACATAATGTCATCAATACATTTGTAGATTTACAAGTAGTATTAATTTAACATTTTTCTTAATCTTTATGTATTACTTTTCTTTACCAAAATTTTTGGTTGGAGACATGAGAGGGCCCTTTTATTTTTGTAAGAAACTTTGCAAATCTCTCTACTTCTCCTTGACAAATTCCTATAAAAACAATCACTTACAGAATAAAGACTATGGTTTTAGTTTTATTTGGACTCAAAGACAGTTTTTTTAATGAGTCATGTGATATGCATGTGTTTTGATCTATTAAGTAAATCTGGCCATATACAGTTTAGGACAAAATCAGTTTGTTCAAATCCTTGGTTGAAAAAAATTAAAGTTGTCTTTATCCCATAGATAAATGCATTGTCATCCAATGAGAGCTAATTATTAATCATTTTCCTTTGGAAAATCAAATTTGGGAGGCTAAAGTTCATTTTCTTATGGGTTCATGTTTGGTCTTCATTTTCTCCAAAGGATTAATGATAACGACTTGCAGCTATAAAGATGTATTCAAAGTTGTTTTTTGACATTTTTCGCATGCAATGTAAGGGGATTGAGTTGGATTCTCAATGCTTATCTTCTAGGTACATTTCGAATTTGATATATGTTAAGACAAATGGATTAAGAATGACAATAGGGTAGGGGAAGAGGGTTTTGCTATGCCCATCCATGCCCCATTAAGAATCAAAATGGGAGAAAAAAAGTATAAAGTGTTCTCAACATGAATGATGCATATATAGTCAGGGAAAAATCAAGGTGGGGTGGCCTAAACCCATTCTTACCCCACTACCATTTGAAGGGTTGGGTAAAAAAAATTGTTTTGAATTGATTCCAAGTTCAAGAAAGGATTGAATTTTAATTGGCTAAATAAACTGCACAAACTAAGATAAACTATGTTCACTTTTAGTAATTAGTTAAAATACCATGATGACTTCATTGATGATTATTTTTTTAACATTAGCTAACCTGTTATGATAAGAATCTAAAATTGTATAAGACCGAATTTTGATATTAATCAGAATTTTACAGGATGAGAGTTTGCTGAAAGAAAAATAGAAATGTTAGTATAAACTTTATAATATTAAAAAGTAAAATATTTCACACATCCTTACTAAGAATAAGTAGAATAACTACATCTTTTATCTATTTATTTATTTTTTAAAATTTGAGCTTTTGTTTTTCATGTATGATGACTTGATTTTAATTTTGTTTGACATTGGATAATATATATTTTTTGGAATTTTAGTTTGCTAATTTTAGATACAATTTTTCTAAAAATAATTTCGTCCACTTTTGTTACACTCAAAAGAAATTTACAATTTAGGATATTTAGTACCAATCTTTTTAATGGCTAAAACATGAAATAAATATGAATTTTATAATTAAGAGAGTGCCAAAAAATACAAACAACAATGTGGTTCTTATAATACAAATAATGACATTTTCATGGCTCTTCCATTGTCATTTAGCCACAAAAATCTACTATTCATCACTGTTTATTTTAGTAACATTTTTCTAAAAATAATTTCATCCATTTTTGTTACATTTAGAAGAAAATTTACAATGTAAGATATTTAGTTCCAATTTTTTAATGGCTACAATACGAAATAAGCATGAATTTTATAAATATGAGAGTGCCAAAAAAAATAGGTGTGAATCTTATAATACATAAAGATTACATATTTTAAAGATTCTACCTCAGAAAAATAAGAAGCAATCCATCTTTTGTTGTTAGACTGCATTCTTATTTTAGCACTAATTTTCATATATGATTGCACTAATAATACCTAAAAAAGAAGAACTTCTTTTTAAGATTGATTTACTCTTTTCATTTGTTTCTTACCCATGCAAATTTAGTATTTATCATTTTTCTTTTCAAAATTTTTAAAATATTTTGACCTTTTTCATTTACCCTTAGACTATAATTTTAAATTTAAAAGGTTAATGATACAATATATATTTACTAAATTTTATAATATTTACCATGCATTATCACTTGTGTCTGTGTACATACTCATGTTTGTATTTCGAAAGCTATTCAAACTTATCAATGCAAAAACTTAATCATAACAAACAAAGACAAAGTAATAAAGCCTTATCCAATCCTATTTGTCTTTACAATGACCACCTTTGTCATTTAGTCAATAAAATTTAGAAAAATAGTGCCCTCAAAGTAGGGGTGTGCACAATTCGTAAAATTGGGAATTTGAAAATCCTCGAACCAAACCAAAAAATTGGAGATTAGAAAATGAAGAACTGGTTCCAAACCATTTCATAAAAACCCTTGTACCGAATTGTCCTAAAATTTCGGTTCGATCTAGTTAGGTTTTTGATTCCTCTCTGAAATAACGTTGAGTTCAACTTCAATAAAATTGAGTTTAACCTTAATAGAATTAAGTTCAACTTTAATAACATTGAATAATAATAACATATAATTTAAGAATCAAATTATTAATCTTTTTTGGAATAATATAAATTATTACTTTATTATTATGCTATATGATATATATTTAAACAAATTATATATTATATATCATATAGTAAAGTAATAATTTTTATTATTCCAAAATGGATGTATATATATATATTTGGTTCTTTGGTCCTGTACGGTAAGGTACATTTATCGGCAAGGATAACTATTAATATCCAGAAACGTACAAAACAAATTACGGGATGATTCGATTTAGAGAAAGTGAAATAGTCAATTGGATATTTTTGATTCTAAATATTTTCATTATAGTTCGGTATGTCCGAATCCCATGCTTAGCCCTACCTCAAGATAAGGTATTTTACTTGATATGCAATCTCGGAAGAAGCAAATACTAACAATCTGTTGTAGAAAAGAAGGCTTAAAAAGTCTTGTCTAGTGATTGTCTTCAGTTTGGTAATTGGCTTTTTAGTGTTTTAAAGAAGCATGGTATGCTCAGATTGTTAAATGCTTTTGTTGGTTTAAACAGACAGGTTTCGTGTTTATGAGTGCTTTTCTTTTTTCTTTTTTATTTTTTTTATGGAATCCAACAATTTCATAAAATAGAGGCTGTCTTTTTGTGTGTGGGGGACAAAAGGTACATGTAGCTCCCCTATAGGCTTATGCTATGGGACCTTTTGGGATCTTTAAGTGTTCAAATTGATTAGAGGGCATTGCTTTTTTAGTCTCCCTTTTATGTTTTTGCTTATAGTTGCATGCAGGGTTGCATAGGAGGATCCTTTGTCTATACTCCTATGCAATATATATATAGCAACCTAACTAACGATCAGATTACTAATAAAATAAATAAGTAAAGCTAAATTTGTAATTGTAGTTCCAAATCAAAGGCATATAGAAATGAAAGATCAAAATACTTGCAAGAATGTTCATAAGCGGCAACACACATAAAGTGAAGAATCAAAGTACTTGCATAGATATACGGCTGCAAATATAAAGCAGGCCTTGGCTAACTCAGGCTTGGCTCATCAGTAAACTAGCCTAAAAAATAAGCTCGAATGAATTTTTATTAAGCCGAGTACTAAGTAGCGCATGAGTGACTTCACTCATTTGCAGCCCTACATGGATAGATTTAATGCATAACATAGTTCAAAATCACATGAAAGAAACTAAAATATCATACTTGCAAGAGTGTTGTTCATGAATAAGTAATACCTGAGTGCCACTTCCATGGTCACTTCCATCTCTTGCATTCAAACCAACACTTCCAATGTCATCCTCGTCATTACTGACAGAGTTGTTATCAGACTCCTCAGCACTCTTTGACTTTGCGGACTTTTGGGTCCGTATGCCACTTTCACTTCCACTTCCACTACCACTAGACTGATGAAAGGATGAACAGTGAATGAAAAAGAAAATACCAAAATTTTGCACTTCTCTATGATCGTATATCAATAAGTAGTAAATAAATAATGAAAATAGAAGTAAAGAAAAAAAATGGTATAAAGCTTCCAAAACATTGAAAGTTTAAACTTAGCTCAATGAAAGCACTTCAATTAAAAATCAATACCCTTTTTTCAGTTGGAATTGCTCCACAATTGACATTTCAATAAATATATAAAGGACAGACCTGAAATTTTAGTCCAAAATTGGTCCACGATATAGTTTCATACATAAAGCGGGGTAACTATAGCAACTCACGCTGTGGCATTTCCTCCAAACATGCTGCCAAAGATTTTTAAGCTCATTCTTTCGAATAGGCTTCACTAAAAAGTCAACTGCACCCTTTGACAAACACTTAAACACTATATTCATGGAGTCATGAGATGACATCACTGCACATAAAACTCACCAGGTGTAGCAGTTAAAAGTATCAATTTGTCAAGATGAATATGGTAAACAATATTCATTTTGAATGGAAGAAAACAGAAAACAGAAAACAGTGGAAATATACTCACTAATCACAGGAATATTCTTGCGAGTTTTGTGGTTCATAATCTTGCATAAAAGGCCAATACCCGATAAACAAGGCATGACTACCTCAGTCAAAATCAGATCAGTACGATTGGTTAGATCTTCTAGAAGTTCCCAGGCTTGAAAACCATTTGTTACTGCTGTAACTGCCGAGATGAAATAAAAAAAAAAAATAATAGAAAAAACAATGAGTAATAGTTAGCTTCATGGATTGGGAAAAGAAAAACAAAACAGAGAAGTGCCACATGTTCATTGGGACACTTCAAATAAAAACTCGCATTATCAGTCCAAAAAGCAACTCATGTGGAAACGATGTAATATAAGTATGAGATATCAAAATCAAGGCCTTCTACCAAAATGGTATTATTTCAATTAAAAAAGAAAAGACTTCGCATTAAATAAATGCACAAAAAATGTCCTTTAGATTGAATATTAAAAGGAACGAGAGATGCCGACAAGCATCGCATTAAAACTAATTATTTGAGTTGGTTTTATTTCTCTTTTCAATTTACTTTCAAAATTTGTAATAGGCCAACACTGAGCAATCTCACTCATTGTAAGGCAAATGAATTTACAAGGAATGATAGCTAAAGGTCATGTTACACATCATGAGGCATTTCTCAGTTTACTCGATTTGATGTCCTTTCCCTGATTTCATAATCCAACTTTCTGCAAAATCATATCAACAGATGGCATGCAGAAATGGCACTCCTTAATAACAGCAACAATTTGACTTCTCTACCACTATCAAGCAGACATTTTAATATCATTGAATTATCTAATGTGTTTTTTTAGATGGTCTACAGCTAGCGGATTCTTGTTAACTACCAAGTGGAAGAATACATTCCAAATTTTTCTCAAGAGCTTCTATTAGTTTATCATTTCTGAATTGTTCTCAAGTAAAATAAGGGTTAGGTTCCTAAACTGTTTCAATTTCAGAATACATGGATAACCCACCCTACATTTCAAAATGCTAGACTGGTATCAGATTTACAAAAAGGATAACTTATGAAGGCCAAATAAAAGATTCATTTTTTAAATTACAATCTAACAATTCCTCTTTTTCACAAAAAAAGCCTAATACTTATAAAATTGCTGACCATTAGGGTTAAAATGGAATATCCTCAAATTGTCATTAGTCAATGCTGGCTTTTTTTAGCCAATGCCACATACTTTTTCTTTTTCCGAGTCCTAAACTCTTAAATGCAACAAACTTTTTTCATTTTCTTTCTCTGTTTTTTGCCTTATTTTTCTCCCCTCTTTCAAAAACCCCTCCTAAATTATTAATCATTTTCTTTACATAGACAATCCAAGTTGTCCAACTTAAAATTTAAGTAAATATTGGAAATCCAAAGATAGTTAAGGCAAAAAAAATTTTAATTACTTTATTTATTTATTTTTTTTTTTTTGCAGAAATTTTTTTTTTATGAGAAAGTTGGTTTAATAACAGAAACAAACTTTATGGCCCCTTGATCAAGCCATAAAATTTTCACTACACAGGAATAGATATGGGACTTTAGGAACATAAAACTAGTGAAACAGGGATAAGAAATCAAATATCAATTGCAGCTATGAAAAATTAATACCAGCAAGTACATATAAGCTAGCATCAGAATATTATCTGACTGGGAAAAAGAAAGGGAAAGGCAAACAATAAATTCTTGTAATGAGAGAGAGAGAGAGAGAGGTTGATGCACATACATGCATCATTTTCTGGAAAGTTGACAAATATTTTAACCACAAAATAACAAAATGCCCAGACAACTGTTCCCAAGATCATATTTTCCCAGCTTGCTGACAAAATTCATGTTAAAATGTTTTAAGCAAACAACCCCAGGATCTATCAAAGTAATTATTGCAGCAAATGCACAAGAAGCTCCTAAGATTTCAAGCAGGGATATTGCAAATGCACAAGAAGCACAATTTTATTTCTTTATGCAACAGTAACCACTGTAAAAGTTACATGCATTACATCACACTGCACCTTATTGATAAAATTTAACATTTGTCCAGATGTTATACAAGATGCAAAACCATTAAAAACATACCCCCAAAAGTTAGATATGTCCTTTCATGTGTCATTTCAATATGATAACAAAGACACACATAAACCATGTGAAATAAAATTAGCATATCAAGTATCTAACAAAATATGCAGTATTTGATCTTTTTTATTGGACAACAAATTTGAATGCATATTATACAGTAAATATGTATGCATGTTTCCTCATACAAACTGCCTACTTCGAAATTTTAGATCAAGTGAGCAAGAATTACTTAATAGAATAAAGATATTTACCTTCATAGCCACAGTTTCTAAGCAATGCACTGACAACATGGCGAGTCGAATCATCATTCTCCACCAGCAGAACCTTTAGTGACCTAAGAGGCAGAAACCTCTCCCACCGAACGAGAGGCCCTTGACAATGTTGCTGAGGCCTGGCAGACTGTGCATGATCCTGGAGCTGCACCACTTCCACACGCCCATCATTCACATCTTCATCATCCTCATTAATTCGTGACTCGTCTTCCTCAGAAAGCTCCTGGCCCTCACCCATGATCCCATCCCTTGTTTCCTTGTGTTCAGCTTGCACATCATGATTTAGTTCTGCTAACCCATTGGTCATGGGACCATTAACATTCATTTGAACTACCCACATCAACCAGATTCAAAAAGACCGATAATGAGAAATACACTAGATTGAGTAGGTGAAAAAACGTCCCTCATTTGACTAGAAATATTGCACATCCTGTTGTCTTCAAGATAAAAACATCTAAAAATGTAATATCTCAATAAATCCTGTACAAGGACACAAGTTTCACATAAGGTAATGCACAAAAGCCACAATCTAGAAATCTGCAGATATGATGATCAATCACCAACAATATGATAGTTTGCTAATGCAATACATATTGGTTGATGAGTTGCTGACAAATTAGGAAAATAAATCCTTTATAGTTTTTAAATTGTCTGTGATCAAAGAAATTCATTAACAAGTACTTGGAAAAGTTCAAACTTCTTTTATTAAGTGAAAATTCTTCCTAATGGAAAAGTAGACAAATTAACCACACAAAGTATCCAAACAACTAAAAGTAAAAAATTTGTTTTTGCATTTGTACAGAAGCAGACAAGCGAGCAAAAGGGAACAAGTGTTGATCTCTCCCATCAACGATAGAACATCCAGATAGAGAATGAAACAAAAGAATCCCAAAACGAATTTTAACTAAGGTTACTAATAATTAAGTGTGGAAAAATCAGGACAAAAGGAAAAGAAACTAGAAGTTCGAATCTTAAACTTTTAATCCACTAAAGCCAAGACACAAATATCCTATAATCATGTACTACCCAGATAATTCTAGTGAAACTACATATTTGTTTTCTGATGAAACTAAAATGATTGGAAAACATTCAAGGCAAAACAAAAATTACCCTTTATTACCTTAGCTCCTGAGGAAGTAAACAGATAATAAGGAAGCATTTCAAAGATTTTCTAGGGAAACAAAAAATTAAGGAATTGAATCTAATCAAAGGCTCATTTGTAAGAAGACCTTTAGGGAGAGGAAAAGATGAGGAAAGGAAAAAAAAAAAAATGGATGACGGTGAAAATAAAAAAAAAGTGTGCGGTCCGTTTAAGAAAGAAGAACAACGAAGAAAATATTATATAATTTATTTTCCTCTCTCTCTCTCTCTCTCTCTCTCTATATATATATATATATATATAATTTTATATATATAGTTTTATTTTCCTTTTCCTGAATTTTCTCTAAAACCAAACAGATTATAAGAATGCTTTCTGATTCAAATAAAATCTCTCATATTTTGACCAGATGATCAATGGACATAATAATCAGCTTCTAAACCGCGAAAATGCATGAGAAGAAACATTTAAATCGAAAAAGATTTCAAAAAAAAAAAAGAAAAATAAAACTTCGATTTTTCAATCAAAACCAATACAAATCTCCAATTATTACCACTCAAAATTCAGTTTTCTCAGCAACCAAACGAATAATACTAATCTATTATTACAATCTCAACACAGAAAAATAAAATAAATTATTCAATGCCACAAACTTCAGAGAAATGAAAATCAATTTATCAAAACAAATCAAATAAACCCAAGGATTTTCTCGAGAAAACAGTCTCTTCACTTTCAAGAAAATTTTGAAAAAGCAGTGTATTATCGATAACCAAACAGTAAATAACAATTATACCTTGAAATCCTCGAGAGAGTGCGATTCAGTAACTAAGCTTCCAGAAAAAATTCTTCGAAACTAGTAAATAACGCAATTTAAATTAAATAAAAACTAAATCTCAAGCCATTATTTTTCTCTCGACTTTTTTTCTAGGGCTTCTTTGTAAAGAACAGAACAAAAAGAAATTGGCAGGAGAAACAGCTTGACTGGTTAGGAAACAGAGAAGTCTGAAGGCAGTACCATAGATATTTTATAACTTAAAAAAAGATATGCCCGTTTAGTTTGGCTAGCAGATAGTGGCTGTGGCTATGGCCACCTATTACAGCATCTCTGAGTACACCTGCTTAATCTTTTTAATAAAAATTCATCCAATAAAAAACCACTCCAACAGTCATTTTATCCATAAAATATAAATTAAAGAGTTAATTTCCCATTCAATCAAACTTTACTCTTTGATTAATATTCTTATTATAATTAATATTACCTCATTTTATTAATTTATTTTTTGAAAAATATTTTTAAATAATATTAAGTAATGCAAATTATGTACAAAAATATTTAAACTAATGAAATTTGAATATATTATACAATAAAAAAATAAATAAAATATAATTATTTTTAAACACATTATAAATTATATGATAAAATTATCTAATATTTTTACTGTGTCATATGCAATTACGTTATTTATAATTATTTAATATTTTTCTTTCTTTTTTACGACTTATTTGATTTCAAAACATTAATATTTTATAGAATAAAATAAAATAAATAGTAAAATATAAAAAATTTATTAGACTTAAATAAAATTTTACACTCTTTATACTCGAATAAATAAAATATACTCTTTAAAATAAAAATATCCTTGAAAATATTAGTAGCTTATAAATGTCAATAATTTATTAAAAATTTGATAGGTGTTATTGTTAAAATGTATTAAGATGATATTTCTGTAATTATTTTTTCATAAATATGTATATCTATTATCAAAATAAAAAGTATTTTTTTTAAACATTATAAATAATGTTGTCTATTATTTTTAAAATTTATACTTGGAATTATTTTTTTTCTATATAATAATATAGTAAAAGTGTAATATTATTTATTTCTTAATCTATGTGCATATCTAACCATTAATAGCTAATTATTTCAGAAAAAACAATTAATAGCTACTGAAATTATTTAATTTAAAAAAGGGATTGAATTAATTGATCGATCAGCTTCTAATAGTTCAATTACACACTAAAGATAATAGACCGTAATACACTACGAAGTGTTAGAGATTTAATGACGTGGATAATTGGAGGTTCCAAAATCTGCCATGTCATGGATTCTAAATTCGCTGAGTTGGCACAAGATCAAAAGCTGAGGGGTAAATAGGTTTTGATGGATCTTAGGCGATCCTGCTCCCCAATCCATATGCTTTGCTCAGGTGGGCAACGGGAACGTGGCACGTTATGCTCCATTTAGCATGATTGATCTGATGGCGTGGGCCATGGTACGGCTGTCAATAGTGTGTGATGGATCTTCGCAGGATCTCTTAGTGGGATGACACGTGGCTAATTTTGGGACGAGTTAAAGATGCTTCTTCCTGTGATTTCAATTTCAAATAAGTAAAATTGACACGTGGCACATTTCTGGTTTTAAAATACCCGTTGGGAATTTATGATGACGGAAGTCATTTTTACGAAGAAACAGACAAGAGATTGCCACGTCAGCAATAAAATATCTTCTCTGACTTCACGCGACAGCAGCGAGGCTAAGACTCGAGAGGATCAGTTGGCGTCACGGGTAATATCTGGTTGGACGCAAAATCTGCGCGCCAACTTTAAACTACGAAAAAGCAAATAAACTTTTTTTTTTCTTTCTTTGGAAAAAAAAAAAAAAAAAGTTTGAACCACTGTTTTACATCCGATCCACTCGGTCGGTTGAAATAGAATAATTAAAAGTTAGTTTATATATTGTCCAGATTAATTTGAAAAATAAAGAGATCTAAAATTGAAAAAAATTTAGTGACCAAATAAATCCGTCTGAATTTTTAAATTAAACAAATTTTAAGAATTTTCTTTTTATTAAAAGACACAAAACGATGTCGTTATATGCTACAATATATAAAATAGTGACTTTTTGCTAAAAATAAGTAATGTTTATTAAAAATGACAAGTAATGTTAATTATTTGCATTAATTTTAATAAAATATATATTATATTTTTTATTAACATATAAATAATAATTATATGTTATTATTTAAAATTTCTATTCGATCCCTTATTGGATTCTTTATATGTAACTCTCTACTTTTATCAATTCGAAGAGTGAGCTAGGTTTCAAGATATAAGTTTAAAAAAAAAAAACATTTTATTAAACTTGTTGTTTTGTAGTTGAATTTTTAGATTATAATATAAAAAAATATAATTTTTAGTCTTTTAAATATATATAAATTATTTATATTTAATTATATCAAATCTACCAATCAACATAGTTTGATTAGTTTTTTTACTCTTCTTTTTTTAAGATATGGAAAGTAAAAAATCTTAAATATAGTCTTTTTTTTCAATCACAAAAAATTTTCACTAATTAATGAGAAATAATAAAAAAAGAAGTTATCATAAAAAAAAAAAAAAGCTACTCTTATTATATTATATTGTACACAATATTATTCCACTTCAAATCTCTAATGAATGAAAAATATATTAATTAAATATAATTATATAAAAATTAATTCGTGATAGTATTTTAAAAAATGATTAAGGACACTTTATAAATTTAAAAATGATAAAGTTTAAATGTACTTTCAGAATTTAGTAAAAATAATATATCAATACTTTATAGTTTTTGAAGAGTGGATATATCTCTGACACTATAAAAATGAGATAACGCGCTTATTTTATTTGTTAAGTTCGTCATCTTTCTCTCTCTTCCAGTTAGTTCTTTGCACCTTTCTTTTTTTCTTTTTTTAATATTTTTCTTTTTTGGTCTTTACTATATTTTGCCTTTTTAACTTTTATTTTATATTTACTCGTAAAAATATTTGTGTATATACATATAATTTGACTTTTCTATTTATTTTTTTATTTATAAGTTTATATAACAATAGATGCAATTATTAATAAAATTATATTATATTATTATAATATAAGATAAAAATTTTAAAATAATTAATTATGATATTTGTAAAATTAAATATATAAATAGAAAATAGAATACTCATAAATTAAATATATATATATATATATATATATATATATATATATATATATATAAACACTAATTCTAAAATTTATTTATAAATTATTATATTTATTTTTTTACAAATATCATAATTAATTATTTTTAAATTTTTATCTGATGTTCTAATAATATAATTAAATTTTATTAATAATTCAACTATCATTATATAAACTTATACATAAAAAATAAATAGAAAAACTCAAATTATATATACATACACATCTTTTTGTGAGTAAATATAAAATATAAATAAAAAAAAAGGTAAAGATATATGAAAGACAAAAAAGAGAAAAAAAAATATAAAGAATAAGTGAAAAAAGATAAAGATAACGAACTTAACAAAGAAAATAGTGTATTGCTCTATTTTGATAACATTAAAAGTATGTCTACTCTTCAAAAATATACCGATATGATATTTTTACCAAATGTTAAAGTATATTTCAACTTTATCTCTAATTTAAAATGTATTCCATTATCTTTTTTCGACATTACAAAATGGCTATAATATTTCTGTAAATTTGAAAAAGTAAATATTAATTATTAATTAATCATTAAATGTTAAATATTTCTTTATGGTAAACCACCAAATCTAAAACTATTGTGTACTTTCTTTTTATTGTCTTTAACTTCATTTTTTTTTTTAAGGCTTACTTCATTATTTAAAACATAATGACCTTTAAAATGAAGTTTAAAATAATTGCATAAAAAGAAGCCCTCAAATATCATTCCTTGATGTGAATTTTATCTTATCCAAATATATTCTCCAAAGAAAAATGTAATAAATAATAAAATGATAAGTATTGTAACTATTATGATATCAAATTAAAAATAAGAATAAGAATACAATATTAATTAATTATTTATATTTTAGAAATATATATAGAATTTAATGGTAAAGATAAACCATAATAATTCATTATTATATAATTTTAAAATAAAAACATCATAACTTATCCAATATACTAAAAAATCTTGAAAGTGTGATAAAAATCGATAATAAAAATATGAAAAAATATAAAATATCTATTAAAAATATATAAAAATAAAATAAAATAATTATTATTACCTTGACGAAACAAACACTGTAATATGTTCTATTGTTTTTCTTATTAGTTTATTACTTTTTTTTCCTTCCATTTTTTATTTGGTAAAATATTCGATTATATATAATCAATTTGCTATAAATATATCAAGGATTCAATGAAATAAAATAAAATAAAATAAAATATATAACACAAAAATAAAATCATAAATAAAAATTAAGAATTAGTTCTTTAACCATCTAAATATCACCCCTATATCGTGACTAAGAGAGGGAGAACTATAAATAGAAGTTTTTTTTTTTTTTTTTTTTTTTTTAGCATAGATATATATAGAAGTTGATATCCATCTCTATCTCTGTTTCATATAATTACTTTGCAAACTACTTAATATTTTTATTAAAGTTTTATTTCTTTAAAGAAATTTAAGACTATGTCTAGTTTGCGAAATAGAATGTATAAAAAATAAAATAACTATTATTGAGGCATAAAATAGAGTAGGAATAGAATAATTATTCAAATTTCATAATTTAGTTTATAATATAGAATAATTATTCTATTCACATAAATGATCATAATATCCTTATAAATTAACTTCACTATTAATAATAAATTAAATATAATTTTATCAAATTTTATTTAAAAAATAATTTAAATGCATAATAAATAAAATTTTTATTTGACTTAAAATTTAAAAAATAAAATAAAAATCTGAAAAAAAAAGCCAATAGTAGTGAATTTGAGCTTGCCAATATTTTTTAAAGATAAAAATAAAAATACACTATTTCATAACCTAAAAAATACTAATTTTTAAATTTTTTGTGGAATATGTATTTCATAAAAATTGTGAAATTAGTACTATTGTCTAAAATTTAAACTAAAGTTTAGAATAACTATTCTATATGAAATAGTTATTCTATTTCTTGACTATTTTATGAATCAAACATAGTTTAAGAGTTATATCGATTCAATTTTTAATTAAATATGTAAATTAAAGTTAAAACAAGTATTTCTTTAGTTGGGAAACTTAAAAGATACATTTATAATTAATTTATATTGCAAATTTAAGTAAAATTTTCTCATAACATAGTTTTTAAAAGTTACTAAAAATTTTAAAGATTAATTATCTAAATTCTCAACTCATCTTAAATCTTAAATTTTCTTTCAACTTGTCCAATATATGTGTGTGTGGTGATATAAGTTTGATACAGACTAAAAATAATTTATTAAGACCTGAGGACATGCGTTCGTAGAGGGCTCCATTCTCTCCTGTATATAAGTAATTATTTGTTAACTTTCATTCATTCAATACAGTATATACGCTTTCTCTACGCTCTCCCTAACTTGGGCATCAAAAACTCCTTGCTGAAATAGTCTTCAGGAAGCTTTTAACCCCTCTCTCTTTTTTGCAGTTCCTAACTCTATTGGATCTCTCATTTAAGTTACCAAGTAAAATTTATTCTTATTAGACCCTCTTTGACAAACTGAAGCTCTAAAGTTTTTAGCCAACGAAATAGTTCATCCGAAGAACTCCGTCGATGAAAGAAATTTTTAAAATCCTTAATTGACAAAATAAGATTCTCGAAGTGCTCATATGAAGAGACAAATTATTATAAAGTCCTTATTTGGCAACGCAAAATATTCGAAGACCTCTATCAGGGAGCGGGGGCTTCACGAATTTATAAAGTCCTCTATTAGTGAGATAAATTCTCTAAGACCTCTCGATGAGGTATAATTTTATCTAAGACCTCCCTCAAAAAGGCACAATTATTTGAAGATATCAAGGGAAGAATAATCATAAAGATATATGAAAGATACAAAAATTTGAGGCTATTACGAATATATAAGTCCACATATAGTGGCATTGAAGATTTAAAGCTTTGTGGACTTGTATTGAAGACCATAAGACCACACCATGATGTGGTATTGAAGACCATAAGACCACACCATGATGTGGCAATTATACAAGTCATCTCTCTATCCAGGCATCAAGCTACCACTATATCGAGCTCTTCAGCTCACTTCATTATTTAGGCATATAATTGCCTCTATATCAAGCTCCTTCACTTGTCTTCCCATTCAAGCATTTAGCAGTTTTCATGTTGGCTCATCAAATGTTGTCAGATTAGTTGCTCTATCTACAATACATATGAATCCCAAGCAATGAAAGAATATATCTACTTCTTTAGCCCACTCTTATATAGTCTCGATCAAACTAAGGAGTGGGGGTCCTCTGAAATGGACTAAAAATAACCTATAAGGGCAACCATTATGTTAACTTTCATTCATTCAATACAACACATATTCTCTCTCTACCCTCTTTTTAATTTGAGTGTCAGAGGCTTCTCATCGAAACAGCCTTTAAAAAATTCCTAACTCTCTCTCTTATTTGTAGTTCCTAACTCTATTAACCTATTATATAAGTTACCAGGAAAAATTTATTCTTATTAAAGTTATTTTGCCTTTTGGACTTCAAATGTCTCTTTAAATTATAGAACAATTAGTTTAATTATTGTTAATGAATAATTAATTGTAATCAAAATTCAATTTACTTCTAACGACATCTTAATGTAATCACAACTAGGAAACAAAAATCCACAATATTCCTTCACTTTTTCTTATTTCTTTTGGTTTCAAAAAAGCAAAATTAAAACCCAAAATTGTAACTCTTTATTTTTTTTTCCTTTCATCATTGTAAGTACTCATGTTTCTATTATTGTAAGAAGATAAGTAAGAAAAGGTATGTATTAAAAATAATAATAATTTAGTTATTATAATTATCAATAAATTTTTGTTCAATAATACTGAAATGATCACCCAAACTATGGGATTTAATTATTATAAAAGCTTGCAAGTTTGACCTTTCATAACTACAAATTAATAAACATTACAACCTAATATGTAGTTATGAATAGTCAAACCTGCGAGCTTTTAGAATCTCAATTTTGATCTTATTACAAAATCAAAGTTTTATTGGTGAATTTTTTCTATAAATTATGAACAGTAGAACCTGCAATGTTTTAAGATCTCAATTTTTTGATTTTATCACAAAATCAAAGATCCATTGGTAAATTTTTCCATAAATTGAGAAATAGATTACCTTAAAATTAAATTTGCTATTGCCTTATCTTGTTTGTGCATCTATATATGATCCCCCACCCCACCGCCGCCCCCCTTTTTCCTCTCTTAAAAGGTTCTATTTACTAGAAAGCCAAATTTTATTTGGAGTGCACATTGTGTGGAATAATATTCAAGGCGGCACATTCAATTTCAAGGATAAAAGCAAATTTAGCAGGAATTCAAGGAAAAGGCATTCAACTTTGCTAAAGAAGCAATCCAAGGACGAAATAAAAAGCATAAAATCATGCCAAGCTCAAGCATGAATGACGTATATAATCCAATTTCATGGCAACAAATTCAGGGCCTGAACTACATGTCAATAGCCAGTAGGGTAGGATTAAAAAAATTTGACTTTTTAATTCATAATTTATTTATTTTTTTTTACAATCATAATTTAAGATAGAATTATATAAATTTTTAAATTGGAATATAATTGACAAAGAAGAATATAATTGAAAAAATGTACAAAATTTAGCGTAAATTTATTTATTAAGCCTTTTAAAAAAATGAAATGGAGATATTGTTCCCTATTATAATTAGGGGAAATAATAGTTATTTGAAAACATAAACTTCAAATTATTTTCTCAATTTTAATCAAATTAACCTTTTAATTTTTGTATAATTAAATGTAAGAACTTTGGTTAAAGTTTCGAGCATAGCTAATAGCTATCAAGACAATTCTAAATATGCAATTCTTGCTTGAATTGTGTATTTATGAATTAATATTATTGACTTAAATAAGAATAAGACTAAAAAATTAAAAAAAATGAAAAATAAAAAGATTTTATCTAATTAGTTGGACTGCATAGTTTGACCAGTTAGACTAGCTAAATCACGAATCAATGATCTAATCTGTTTAATCACTGCTTCGATTTTTAAAACAATACTACGAGAATGTCATTCTAATTGAGATTTTTATGAATGCTCTATGATCTTTTTCCTCTCACATTTATATTAAAAAAAAAAAAGAGAAGATTGAAGATATATTATATATTCATTGCTAATATGACAACATAATATTTGTATTAGATCATTCCAAACCTAAGAACAAGAGAAACTCACATAGCTAAAAAATAATAATTATATTTTTCTACTGACCCTACGTATTATTTAGGATTAATGTAAGATCAAAAAGCACATTTCTAATACTTGATTTATATATTTAAAAATATTTTTATATACTAATTTTAATAATTAAAATTTTAATAATAAAACAATGAATAAACTCATCTTGCAAACTAAATTAATTCTTGACACTAATAATGAATAAACTGCAAATATCCAATATTAAACAAAAACACAACAATGTTTTTTTTTTTCCAAAAATAAAAAATCTTTTAGTTATTTTTTATTTGTTTCATATTTTATGCATTAACAAAGATTATATATATTCTTCCTAAAGGAATCAAATACAAGAGGTCTCTAAAATACTACACCTCCACTCCAAAATTGTTTTTATTGAGTGAAGTCCCACAGAACTTCCAACAAGTTAGAGATCTTCTTAAAAAATCATGTGCTGAATCTCATGCTCAATTTCCTTATCCAAATCTTTTATGGAAAAATAAAGAATTTTATATTTATCTCTCCTTTAAGTTTAATGAAGACATTAACCCTACCAAAGTCACACATCCGAAAATGAGTCCCTCTTATTTAGCTCTTGTTAGAGAAGAATGTTCTCAGCTCCTATATATATATATATATTTGCATATTATAAAAATCAATAAGAATAGTGAAAATTAATAAGAGTGCATTCAATCTTATTTTGGTGTAATTCAATCTTACTAAGTCCAAATTCAACCTTAGTAAGGTTCCACCAAAATAAGGTCAATATCCAAAAAAGTTGAGTTCAACTTTAATAATATTGAATAATAATAATATATAGTTTAAAAATTAAATTATTAATCCATTTTGGAATAATATAAATCATTACTTTACTATATGATATATAACTTGTTTAAACTTTAAATATATATCATATAACCCATTATTAAATAAATTATTAGTTGTTTTAAAAAATAAAATAAATAAAATTCAATATAGCTTAATAATAAGTAATAATTTATACCATTTTAAAATAGATTAATAATTTATTTTTTAAATTATATGTTATTATTATTCAATGTTATTATAGTTAAATTCAACCTTATAATTGAATTCAACTTTATTAAGGTCGAATTCAATCTTAGTAAGATTATATTTGAATTTGATAAGGTGTAATTCAACTTTATTAAGGTTGACTTCAACTTATGTAAGGTAGAATATCAAAAAAAAAAAAAAATAGTTCAACCTTAATAATATTGAATCATAATATATAATTTAAAAATCAAATTATTAATCTATTTAGAATAATATAAAGTATTATTTTTACTATATGATATATAATTTGTTTAAACTTTAAATATATATCATACATCCTACTATTAAACAAATTATTATTTATTAATTATTTTAAAATAAATTAAATAAAAAAATTCAATATCAAAACTAATTAATTTATTGAAAAGTAGATATTCAAACTTATAATTATATATCAATATATATTATAATATAGTATAATAATAAAGTAGTAATTTATATTAGTCCAAAATAGATTAATAATTTGATTTTTAAGTTATATGTTATTATTATTTAATTTTATTAAAATTGAACTCAAAGTTATTAAGGGAGAACTCAATTTTATTAATATCGATAATGGACTTATTAATTAGTTGAAAGGTATGTAAACATTGCACAATAGTTATAAAAAAAAAAGGTTATTAATTAACTTTAGGCATTTTGAATTTATAATTTTTATAATAATCACTATAAATTGGTAAATTATACTTATAATATTCTATGACAGTTTTACATTGATAGGTTATATACATAAATTGAACTTCTTTACTAAAAATATTAGCTATTAAAAATACAGTATAACATTGAAAGAAAAACAATAGAGTAAAGTGGGATAAAATTTCACATCGTTTGAGCACCAAATGAATAAGTGCTTTCCTTCTTATAAAAAGAGGAGCACATGGTCTTTCAAATAAATTGAAATGGCTTTAGCCGTTATCAAAATATAATTTTAAACTTATATTTTAGGTTTTTTTTTTTTTTTTTTTTTTTTGGCCTTCTTCTAGTTTAAAATTTTATTTAGAATATGAAATCTCAAATAAAGTTGAATTCAACCTTAGAAAGATTGAATTTGATCTTAATAAATTGGAGTTCAATCTTACTTGAATTCAACCTTAATAAAATAGAATATCCAAAATCTCTAAATTCTGATTGTATTATCTCGACCATTACACCCGAATATTTAAATCAATTTATCCTAAATTATGGGTACATGTTGTAATTTATATTTACAAGTTGAGACTAGTTTCATCATTTTTGAATCCTTGATTTTTTGGTTCTATACAGGGAATTTTAAGTGCATGGCTTTACCAAACCATGCACACCCCTAATAGACACACACACACACATGAATTAGAGGAATATGTGGATAAATAAAAATGCCTTACTATATTTTATGCTTCCTAAGTTAGATATTTATTGTTATTATTATAGGATTTAGATTTGTTTCATAATTTCCTATAAAAAGAACTAATCCGTTAAATTTCTACATTATCTAACAAATTTTAAATGTTTATAAGATTTTTCACATATTTTTTATTTAAATTATAGCCTAATATTTTTTATAATTTAATTAACTATTATCATGCAAATGGAAAGTACAATTTCAATTTCTTTTTCTTTTGATTATTTTAAATTAAAATTTTTAGACATTGATTGTCATTTTATGTAATTATATTATAATTTGTTATAAAAAAATCTGTAATTGTCTAAGAACTAGAATTATAATATTCAATTTTCATGTTTTAATTTTAGTCTTATGTTTTATTTTATTTTATTTTTAATTGATCATCACTTAAAAATAATATTATGATCTATATATAATCATGCTTGGTACACTATTTTTTTATTATTTATTTAATTTTTCTTTTATTTAATTCAATAAAACTAATCCTAAATATCTCATAAGGATGACATGTAAATTTATTTTATTGATATATTTTGTCTTACAAAATTAAATCTAGATCTCATATATATATATATATATATATATATATATATATATATATATATATATATATATATATATATATATATATATATATATTAAATATTCATTGAATCATCATGAAAGATTTTAATACTTTATTTAGATATCAATTGTTTACATATTTTTAATTTGGTACTTTTTATATATTCAATTTTTTAATTATGAAATTAAAAGTTAATTAATTACAATTGAGATTGAAAAGAATGGTAGAATAATTGCAATTGAGATTTTATATTTTTATTATTATGACATAGTAATATTAATTAATTTAAAAATAAGAATTCATTTTAGATCAATTTCTTGACATTCTTCAAGATTTGAATAGAGATTTCAAGAAAACCATAAAATTTATTATGCTAATCTCTCTCTCTCTCTTTTTTTTTTTTTTTTTTTTTTTTTTTTTTTTTCTGATTTGGATTAGTAAGAGAAAAATTATGTGCTGATTTTGATCATTATTTACTATGATCAATCTCTTGTACATAGGTTGAAAGAAAGAGAAATAAAAAGAAAAGAGAGATTTTTTTTTTTAGTATAGTTTTATGATACAAAGAAAAAATATATAAATTTCAAATAAAATGAAGAAATATATTTACAATACATATTTAAAAAGATTTATAAATATAAATTTTATTCGTAAGGTAATTTTTATATTTCTATAATTACTGTATTCATATTAAAAATCTCAATATTATATTTTATATTTTTTTTTTCTCATTGTATGAGTATTAATAGTAGGAGATATACTGATCTTAAAGTTTAATACTTGAAATATTGAGTTTGATACTAAATTTTTCTTGACCCTACATATTAATGATAAAACACTCTTGCATAATAATAATAATAAAAAAATTAAATATATAGAATTGAATAGACTAGTTTAAGTTATTCTTATTACTAGCTATGGTAGCATTGGATTGTTTTTATTTATTATTATTATATTGTGATGACATATTATTTATAAAATTTATTTGTCATAATATGTATAATCTAATTTAGTAAATCATATATTACACTTTAATTTTTTTTTATAAGAAAGAAAAATAATAGACTTATTTCATGAGAATTTGGATAATTCTTCAATCAATTCAATAATTCAAATTTATTCAAAATTTTATTTAGATTTACAAAATTTATATGATAATAATGAAAAATTTCTAAGTTTTTACATGAGATATGTATATAATTAAAATTTTTTTATTTTTTTTAATCTATATATATATGTATATATTAAAAGTTAATAACAAATACAACCCAACTCAACTACACCCAAAGCCTATAAATTCGCTTGGACATTATTTAAAGTTCTTTCCGAAAATCAATATGATGCATAAATCAATCATTCACAATCTAAAGTAACTTAACCAGTCTCACTTGAAAAAGATGACATAAATTCCAAGAAATTCAATTCAAATCTGCCCCACTCGCTCACCACCTTCAACTCTATATTTAACATGTGTATTCAATAATTATTCTTAGAATGTTGCCCTCAAAAATTAAATAAAAATAGGAAATATAAACATGAAGTATCAATAGATTTCATTGGCAATGAGAGTTATAATCAAATGCTAAATGAAATAAATTAACGACAAAGTGCACATTCTAGTTGCTTCTATGTTATTGATATATGCATCTTTATACCA
The DNA here is from genome assembly GCA_947687605.1 of Reutealis trisperma. Classification (NCBI taxonomy): domain Eukaryota; kingdom Viridiplantae; phylum Streptophyta; class Magnoliopsida; order Malpighiales; family Euphorbiaceae; genus Reutealis; species Reutealis trisperma. Next base: position 2,179,508 of record CANTUT010000008.1, read on the forward strand.
CTTGAATGGCTACTTTAAGTTATTTTTCTTTTGTGGCCCCATTTTTCATGTTCACTTAAGTTACTTGATTCCCTAAAAAAGTTAAAGTGGGAAAAGATTGCAACATGTGAGGTGGTGATTTTTCACTCTTCAAATTAACCTTTGCATCTTATGCCCAATTTGTGGCCTTAGTTCTTGAATTTTTTCTTACTTCCTCTTATCTTCCATGTTTTGGGAATCCTTATTCCAAGCTTGAAAAAGTGCAATTCCTTTCGCCTTTTCTTCTTTAGAATCTTCTTAAAAGCTGCATGAGGTTTATCCACTAATGTCAAATAAAAACAATCTATTTATATTAGGATAAAATAAAAAATAGACCAATAAGATAATATCTTGTCTGTATGATAAATATATCTGACTCGTTAACTATTAGGGCTCCCAATTTTGCCATAATGGATTTGTTTGCTCCAAATAGCTTGATGACAAAAAAACTGAGCTGCAAACAACTTAAATATAAATATTATTGTTAGGTTTTACTCAGACGAAAAACTCTAATAATATCTTCACTCTAAAAAAATATGACTTATATCATAATAAAATGGTATGCATAATACGCCAAAAACGTTACCTCTTTACAATACTTAAGTACATACATAATATTATAAGACTGACACAAAAAAACTTTTTGTCCCATCAATTAATCTTCTCTTAACTTCTTTAGTATTATGATTTTATCACTTATTCACCTATTTTTATCCATTGGTCTAGTTGAACCATTATAAAACAAAAGATTACTCATTCATGACTCATGCAATTAAACTGATTCTTACTAAATTTTTTTTTTAAGAATTAAAAAGAGACCAATTCTTCTTCCTTGATTTTCAAGCCTACTAACATAGGTATCTTCAAGCCTAATTGATGACTAACCATTCCTTGTTTGCGTGGTCATAAAATTATAAGGAATTATTATTGAATTGTTATTATATTTTTTAACTTTTATAAATTTATTTAATTATATAAAATGTAGTAATAAAATTTATTTTCATAATGCAATATATTTGCATATAGTATAGAAGGAGAAAAACAAATTTATATACTATTAAGCTAAATATATTATTTATAAAATAAATCACAATAAAATTACATGATAAAAATATATGCATACTTTTCAAAATTGTATTATTAAAAAAAGCAAAAATAACAATAGAAAATCCATAAAAAAAAATTAGTATCATTTGTTATAATTATTATTATTAAAAATATATTATATTAATCTTATTCTTATTTTTTATATACATACATACATGAATGAGTGTACATATTTTCATTATATTGCATATGTATGCGTATGTATATTTAAAAAATAAATTATTAGATTTTATTTATAAATTTAGAATATAATTTAAAATTATCATATATAATTGTATTTAATCAATGTTATATATTATTTAATATTGTATTATTATATTTAATAATAATTTATTGATTAATTGATTGATCAATCAATCTTCTTATTAATTAATCTATAAAAATTTACATTAATTATTAATTTGAAACCAATTGTAATCAAATTACAAAATTGATGAGATGGCAAGATATGCTAAAAACATTCTCTTAGATTTAGGATTATATAATATATATGATGCGGAAATTATTTGGTTTAGAAATTATAATTTATATTTTCAATATTTATTATTATTATTATTATTGTATGACCAGTGTTTTTAATTTGGCAAAAGAATTACCTCCATAATTATCCAATCAAAATTTATCTTATTTTTTATATTTTTAACATTTATAGTCTCTCAATTTTCTTTTTTCATATTTATACCTTTCCAATTACTTTTTAATCTATTTTTTTCTAATCTTTTTGGTTTGTTTTGTAATGAATCATTAATAGAATTTAAATATTTTATGATTTTCTTTTTGATAAATTATTTCATTTTAACATTTAATTTTTTTATTTAATTTTCTTGAAAAATATAATTAGATGTTAAATAGTATTATATACTAATTATTTACTAGAGTATATTATTTTTTGTTAATGTATATTATTTACTATGATTTTTTATTTTGTTCAAAATTAATGACTTGTATAAATATTAGTAAAAACTAATTACATTCTAAAAGTATACTAAATTTATATTATACACTAATTATTTGCTAGAAATATATTTTTTTTTGTTTAATATACACTATTTTTATATGGTTTGAAATTAATGGTTTGTAGAGACAGTAATATATATTAATTTCATTGTAGAAGTAAACTAAATTTTATTTAATATATTTCATAAATTAAATATTAAGCAATATTAAATGCTAATTATTTGTTAGAAGTATATTTTTTTATTTAATATATACTGTTTTCTATGACTTTTTAACTATTTTTGAAATCTATAGCTTATATAAACAGTAGTAGATACAAATTATATCATGAAAGTATACTGAATTTATTTTAGATGCGAATTGTATACTAAAAAAAATACTAAATTTTATGGTAATGTATATTATTTTGTTATTGATACTAAAAGAACACTAAATTTTATGATAATATATACTGTTTGCTTTGATTTGTTTCTTTTTTTTTAAATAAAAAATTAGTGTTTCTAATTTTCTATTGATTTTTTAAATTCTAAAATTGATATTATATACTTTTTGTTTAAAAAAAATAAAATCTAGCCAATTTAAAAAAAAATAAAAAAAATAAATTTACAAATTTATAAGATGTGAAATAGAATCAATATAAATTTGTGATACGTATATCATTGTACACTTTTTGTACCAATATGATTGTAAAAAAAAAAATACACAATAGCAAGTGATCGGAGATTGAAAAAAAAATGGTTATACAGATGAGATGCGTACGATTCATTACCAAAAATTAAAAGCGTATGAAGAAGCTAAACAATGGATAGGTCCTTTTGTTTTTCATTGTCATTTTCTCAGCTTGTTGCCATATCTAATCAACAAATAAGAAATTTTTTTTTAAATTAGGCAAATAAAATTACTTAATGAAGGAAAAAAAATATAATTATAATTGAAATTATTAATTAAAAATAGAATAAATTAAAAGAAATTAAAATAACAAATAATATATATTTATAAACATATAAATACCACTTGAAATTTTGAGAACTAATTTTATATGATATTAATTAATTATATTAATTTAAATTTTTATAAAATAAATAATTATTTATCAAATAATGAATTTTCAACTAAATTTATAAAAATATAAGCAAATCACAAGCATAAAAAAAAGAATATGATCTGTTAAAAAAATAAATTTTAACATTATTGAATAGTAAAATTAAAACTAGAAATAAAAATATAAGAGAATAGTTCATTAATTGTCTGCATATAAAAAAGGAGGAGCTTCTCTATGCTGAGATTGTATTTTCAGTCAATCAATAAATAGTTATAAATTGATAATATAACTTTTATTTAAAAAAGTACATTTTAGTACAATTAACTATCAAAAAAATTTCATTTTTTTTTAGATGGAAAAAATAATTCTCTTTTATGAAAATGCTTTGAGTGAGAATTACAAAACATCACATCGTTTGTAATAATATTTTAATTTGTTATTAGTTAAAGTTATTTATTCTCTCCGTTTGAAAAATATAGGCCTACTTTTTCTTTTCACAAAAATAAAGAAAAGTGGTTAATTTAATTAAAATAATGAGTTTTATTTAGCAAACTAATATAATTTTTTAATGCTAAGTCTCAAAACTAATAAAATTCTATTGTTCTAATAAAAAGATTAAAATTTTCATTATTAATCATCGTACCAATAAACCCTTTCATTTGATAAAAAACGTAAAAAAAAAAAATGCACGCATATTTTGGTTAATAATTCAATAAAATTGATTAATGATTTGTCGATAAAATTGTGATGCGTTAAGGGAGGAATATATTAAATAGGATATATTAATAAATTAACAAATTACATTTTGAAAGAAAAAAGTGACCTATAAATTAAGATAAATGGAGAAAAAAAGAAAGTGAACCCATATTTTAAGTCTAATTCTTACTATTTGCATTTGAACACTTATAAACAAAATCATGAAAATATATTCTAAAATTAAACTTTTTATTACGAAGCTAAACATTCTTTTGAAAAATATTGAAATTATAAGCATTTACTTGTAAAGTCCTCTTTTTACGCACAAATACAATATATGAAAAAAAATTTATAACTATATATTATAAATAAGTGATTTAAATTACAAATCTTATAAATTAATACTAAATAATTGAAAATTTAATTTTTTGTTTAGGTTACAATTCATAATTATATATATTTATAATACATTTAGTTAATATAGTGATCATTAAAATTATTTTATAATTCATGTTTTGAATTTTTCAAATGATAATAATTAGAAATAAGATTAGAAATAGTAAAATATATTATCATACATACTTACTATATAATAAAACCCTTGCAAGGATGAACAGTAAAATTAAAGTTGATTTTAGGCAGTTCACGAAAACGACACCGTTTTCCATAGTTATTTTCGTATTTTCAGCTTTGCCAATTGTTGACTCTTCTGCTTACTTTGCTTGGGTGCTTATTACTATTTTACTTTAATCTACAGTTTACAATGCCTAAAAAAGATGCTGTCTAGAGGGTTATTTTGGTTATTTCGCACCATTTAGCTCTTTCCTGGTCCTTTTTGCTTTTTGAATTTGCCAATTTGGCCTGGGATCACTCGTTTTTTTTTTTGCTTTTTTCTTGCCCGCAATTAGTCTACGAAAACGACGCAGTTTTCAATAGTTATTTTCGTATTTTCCAACGCTGTTTGTTGCTGACTTTTCTGATTTCTTTGCCTAAGTCGTTATTACCATTTTACCCTTACCTAGCATTTACCAATTCCTAAAAACGATGTCGCATTAAGACTCATTATGCAGTTACTAATTTTTTTACATCATAATTACTCAAAACATAATCATATTATTATAATTGACTAATAAAATAATATAGTTAAAATTAAAATATATATAAAAAATTCATAAATATATGTTATAAATTGATGAATTAGAGTATACATTATTTTAAATTATGCTAAAATTGAAAAGTAAATCATAGCTACGTCATATATTTAATTAATATTTTCAATACATATCCTGTGTTACTAATTAGAGTATTTTCAATAGTGTTTTTTATGAGTTTTTATTGGATAAAGAGTAAAAAATCTTATTTAACTGTAATATACTCTTTTTATTTTATTTTTTTATTTTACTTTATCATATAAACATTAGTTTTTTTAATTTTTTAATTTTTCAAGTTTCTCAAATAGAATAGTACTAAAATTATATATAATAAAGTATATAAAAATTTATGTTATATCAATTAAAATTAAAATAAAGAGTAATATGTAGTTTTCTAGATGTGGATAATCAAATCAACTGTTTTCTTTATTTTTTTAAAGATAAATAATTTATTGCAATTTTATTTTTTAAGATAATTCTTTATAATAAAAAGTTTGACATATATAAATAGTGTATTAAAGATACTCTTATATAACATGTGATACTAATAAGTATACGCCAATAATAACTAATGATCTATATGGCACCGACACTAACTATTTCATTTCATGCATAGATTTTTAGGCTATTATTAGCTTGATGCATACATGATATATTAGCAGCTTAATTCGTGCTTTGCATATAGATTTGTTTATAAGTCAAATTTAGGTTTGACTAATGTCTAATTTTTTAAAAGTCTAATTTATTTGATTTGCAATTTTTTTCATAAATTGAAGTATATAACTCAATTCATAAACAAGTCTGTAAGCATATAAAAAATCATATATATAGGTAAATACTTGAATTTATTATATACATATATACTAAATTTGCATCTCGTACAAATACACAATTGAAATTTATCCTATTGGATTCAAAGGGAAATAGAAATGTGATAAATGCAATAATAATGATGTTAAATATATTGATAGGTATTTACTTTTCACATTAATTATATAATAATTGATTATAGCATTTCACATTAATTAAATAATGATCTCTTACATATATATTCAATATTGATTATTATTTGTTGTTATTTTATGTCATAGATATATATATATTAAAATTTCGAGTATTTGATGAAGATGAGAATATTTTTATTACTCTATATGAAAATATTGAACATTGATAAAATGTGCAGTTGATGAATATAAAAAAAAAAAATCTATAAATGTATGGTCTCATTACATATTACATTATGTTAATATAAATTATATATATATATATAGAGAGAGAGAGAGAGAGGGATTATTACAGGTACTACTATGTATATTATTACTAATTTTTATCTTTATTTTATAATAATGTTTGTTAATTATTTAGGTTTAATGCTTTGCATTGCATAATACATTTATATTTTTGCAAGTATTTTTTTATTATTGTAAGTCACATCACATATATTTTTCTATAATTCAGATGTTATATTACAAAATATAAAAAATTGAGAAAGAGATTTTTTTAAAATATATTTAATAATTAAATAAATATCATTTTCATCAATAATTACCAAGTTAATATTAATTAAAATTATATTTGAAAATACTCTTTATTAAAATTAAATACTATGCTAGATATACAACTAATTGTATTTCAATGCCTGTAAAAAGTTATAAATTATAAAAAGAAAAGAATAATTAAATAAAATAAAAATGATAAAACATTTTAAAGACTAAGGGAAAAAATATTGTTAGCATAAATTAATTGAGAGAATTTTTTTCATATGGCATATAAAAATGATATTTATTTACTTGTTAAATTATTTTTAATAAAATTTCTTCGAGTCAAAACTACCCTCAAAATCAGCAACTCCACCGCTGAATTGACATTATGGAAACTTATAATGGAAGCCTTTGCTCAAGTTTTTGTATCACCCCACTACACCATTAAAACCATTTGCTACTACTACCTGCAACTCTACAGTTGGAAATGAGCTTCCCATAGTTTCTTTGTTGTTTTTGTAACAATCTCTAATTCACTATATATATATATATATATATATATATATATATATGATCAATAAAACTCTGCAATTTTTTTGTCTTCTTGATGGAGAAATCTAAGCTTAGACTATGCATGATTCGAGCTCAACCGAGAAAATTTGGAATTTCATTTGTGGTGCCAGATCGAGTTGCTGTGGAAATTAGTGATAGAAGAAAGATTAGAGGAAAGCATCCAATAAGACTATTTAGAATTCCAGAAGGAGGGCCTGTTGAATTCCATAGAATTGTGAAAGAAGCTGAACAAGGAAGTCAACAATTCAAGAATCGGTATAAACAAGAAGAAGAAGAAGAAAGGCCAAATCCCAAAAAGGCTTATCATAGGAGTCGCTTCAACGACTGGCATTCCCAAGTGTTCTATCCTTCCCTTCCTGTATGAAAAAAATACTATGTTCATTATATTTCTTGTACATAGAAAATAAATAAATAAACATGAAAGAAACAACAGAAATTGCACAGTGAGTCGCAAGCGGATGCAAATTGGCTGCATGTCATTCTGACTTCCATTACTCAATCCTTGTATATCTGAATTCAAAGGCGAGCAAATACAAATATTGTATGGAATCAAATAAGGTTAGCAGATGATGTCTACGCTGCTAATCTACAATACATGCTATAAGTTCAACAAATTCACATGAAACGGAATAAAAACTTTAAAAAGGAAATGTGAATCAGATACAAACTTGTTAACACCAAGCATATTCCGAAAAGATATTGAATTTTTTTTCTTTCAAAGAATTGAATTAAATGAAAGAAAAACATTTGGAACATGTATATATCAGTATAAGAAAAAAGGACCATTAACAAACCAGACTTGCAGCATTTTCTTTTCTAATTGAGAATTTCACCATTTAAAGGGTGGGCACTAGACACACTTCCAAAAGAAAAGGAAGAAGAAAATTAAGAGACGAGACAGATGTTAGTCTAGCATGCTGTCTTCAAGGCATGCACCAAAGAATGAGGCTATTAATAATAAAGTCCATCGTCTTCTCAATTAAATGCATACAAGACAGTCAGATGTTAGTCTAGCATGCTGTCTTCAAGGCATACACCAAAGAATGAGGTTTGTGATAATGAAGTGAATCATATTCTCAATTCAATGCATACAGGACACAGACACACGTTAAATAGCACCTCATAATGAATAATATCACCAGAGTTTGAAAGGTGATCAAATCCGAGGGAACAAAAAACAGTTCATTAACTTCCCTTCTTTTTTTTTTTTTTTTTTTTGGGTTTGGAACTTCCAGGTCTACAGAACCCCGAAATAAATTTTCAGGATCAAAGATACAGCAAAATTGAATGGCAATGACAGTTGGCCATAATATAGCTACCTTGAACTAAACCATCTGTCAACCAAATAACATTTATGAATGGTAAATTAACCAGCACTGATAGATCACCATGATATAATAATATTGGACTAAATCATCCGTCAACCACATAACATCACCAACAGTGCATAGTGCCTCCCTGCTCTCCAAACAATATCATATCTTCTAAATGTTTTAACTTTGTTTATTGTCCATACCTCTTTTCCCCCTTCATTTTAAATAATAATATGTCCCTCGCAAAGAATGACCTAACTTGCCTAGTGAAAATGGTACAGAACTAGAAGAACTCATGCAGCTGCAGACTGTTTATCTTCGTGATCTTCAAGATTCAGAGCTTGAAGCAACTTTGGCCAAGATTCTGGGATTCCTCCAGGAAGTTCGAACTCCATCAACTTCCCACGACAGCGGTAAAACTCCTCAACAGGTTGACTCTGCAGTGAGGAAAAAATTCCAAGAAAAAGATCACCCAACAAGCCACAAATGAATATTACTGTTCTTATGGCCAAAATGATAAGATTATTTATATCATGAAGCAAGGTACTACATAGAAAAATTGAAGTTGGAACATCGATTCACCCTGTTGTCCAATGGACGTACTTCTCTACACAATGATCAAGGCACTATTCAGGCAACTACATCTATAAATTACCACATAATGAGGGAGGGAAGTGAGGAAGCAAACAACTAAACTGACATAATGGTTAATGCACCGGCAAATTGAAGCATCAAAAACACCAAATAAGACATGCAATTCATTCATTGAGATGAATATTCTAGCATTTAAATGTTATATGCAAGCTACCTATAACTAAGTTAGAAGAACTAGTAACATGCTTTTTTTGAAATCAGATAATCCCAACACCAACATTTAAGCAGCACAAGACCCTGATTTAACCTTTTGCTTAGAGATAGACAAATCATGAACTTAGAACTTGCATCAGCAAAATTATGGTGACAATGATGGAAACAATGCGAACAACATTTATAGATCATCAACATATTCTTTGGTCAATACAGGTATGTGGAATTACTGGCATGTGGCAGTAATAAGTGAGATGGTGTGGTCTGACTTAATAATCATATCAGTGGTTTCCTTCCGAAGTTCATTTATGTGATAGAAATACTATCTTTAATCTACCATATGCTGCCACATTTTTCTGCAGAAGTGGATGGATTAAAAAAACTGATGCTAACTATGTTGTTACATTTTCCATATATTACCTAATATATCAAGATAAGGGCAATCATCATATCCTTTCATTGCTTCTCTTCTTTTTTTATTTTACACTCCAAACTAATAGGAAATCTAAAATTTACTGTTTTCCCCTCTTCACTTTTTGGTTATCTTTCTGCTTTCTTCTCCCATAACTAATGTTGCATGATGCATTTTCAAGGTACTATACACAGGTTAAGCGTGTAACACATTAAACCTCAAAACAACAAACTTACATATCATGGGAAGTTGATATATGTGTTATCTATTATAAAGTTTGACAATCACATACTTGATTCTGTGAAACTGTTAATTAAATCAGTAAAACAGAAATACCATTTCATTGTAAATACGGAGCCGCTCCTTAACAACTTCTTCCGTATCATCAGATCGTTGGATAAGTTTTGTTGCACAGTGGGGAGGAGGAAGAAGTGGGGCCATGTACATTCCAGGCTTCCCATTCTCGCCCTTGATGTCAATGCAGGCAATGTTGTAATTTCCTCCACACTCACTACAAATCCTTCTTCCAAGGCATTTTGCAAGAAGAGCTTCTTCCCTAAGCTTTAGGTTAACAACCAAATCAATATCCGTTACTCCCTCCAATATTTCCTGTGGCATGACCAGAATATAAGCATTGGGTTTCAGTGGCAGAAAGGGGAAGGACAGAAGATAACATAATAATTTAATATTTTACTACGTGTATGCCAACAGCAAATGATACTTGTAAGCATTTCTACCAACTGCTTCTAAGCAAGGAAAGCACCAAAAAATCTACAGAATAATCAATCTAAATGACCCATAGCCAAACCCAGTATCATTAAACCAAAAAAAAATAAAATAAAACTTGGCACTGCAGCTCACCAATTCAAAGCTCCATGACTAACAATATGGACAATTGGGAAGTAAAGTTCATGCAACACAACGACCTTCATCCCCTTGGTACTTATGAAACAACACTCCATGAAGGCATATAATTTATTAATTGAACAATAGTGCAAAGGGTGAAAATTTAAGGAAAAAAGCCACCTTTTGCATCAATAATTAGAGAGCTGATCCCAACAAAGGAAACAAAAGCATAAATTAGAAAAATTGTAGACCAGATTATGATTTTTCCAGTTTTACAAATCTAATCATATTTATAAGAAGCATAAGCATAGGTTTTCAGGATTCCAAGGAAAGATCACAAAAACTGCTCAGCTCACCGCTTGCCTAACAGTTCGAGGAAAACCATCAAGAATAAAACCAGATTCACCCTTAGTTTCTCCAGCTTCAAGACGCTTAGACAATAAATTAATAATAATTTCATCGGAAACTAATTGTCCTCGGTTAACAATCTCCTTCAGCTACAACAAAAAAAAAATCAAAATCAAAAGTTGAAATTTTGATCAAACAAAACTAATTTCAATTCAAAACCCTAAAAAGTAATACTATTACTATTACCACCTGAGAAGCGAGAGGGCCAGAGGAACTGAGCTCCTCACGAACAAGATCGCCGGTGGCGATATGAGGAACACCAAGAAGATTCGAAAGACGAGAAGCGTAGGTACCTTTACCAACGCCAGGACAACCAAGAAAAACCCATTGGACATTTCTATCCTTGGAATCACGACCAATAGTCAAAGAAGGATTTTTGGTAAAAAAGGGAGCTGATCTGGGGTCAGTTTCGGACTTTAAAGAAGAGAAAGTTCGACATAGAAAAGAAGAAGAAAAATACTTGGTTTTGGTTAACGTTGATCTTAAAGAAACGGCCATGGAAGATGAATTTGCAGAGCGAGAGAGAGAGAGATTTGAATTTGAGGGAAAAGAGAGAAGAGAGAGCGTGGAGGCTGAGGCTATGGAGAGCACGTGATTACAAATAAAAAGGTTTTTGACGTTGAAATTAAGCCACGAGGGGAGCGCCAAGTGCTAAGTGCTAAGTGCTAACTAACTTTTTAGGGTTTGCGTGTTTTGTATAATGAATGAGACAAACACGTGGAGTTAGTTAAGAAGTTGCCGACAGAATTTTGGTTCAAAGTGTTCGTCTGTCTGTCTGCAATTGCAAGATTGCTACTTAGGGCTTTGAAATTGATTTTGGGTTTAAATGCTTGATTCAAGTGAATTTAGAGTGTTTAAAAATATATGTATCATTGTAATTTAGATCAAGTAAATTAATTCGAGTTAGATACAGGTTTTTTTTTTTAGCATCTCATTGGAAATTGAGTTTGAATGAATACATCCGAATTAAGATTATGAATCAAAATTTACCACCTACACCTTATGATCGTGCATGAGATTAGGATCTTGGATCTACAATTCTCATTCAACTCCAAGAAAATACAAGGTGTTAGATTTGAAAGCAAATCATAAATAGGGAGAGATCATTGAGGTTGTGGTGTAAATGATTAAGCAATTCGTCATTCCATTTGATTTGAGATTGATATCCCATTACACGTCTCGTTACACATAATGTCTAAATATTAACTCTACTACTTAAATATGATTCTGCATACAGAGTTTCAATATTTGATAATTATCGAGATCCTACTAGAAGAGCGGATATAATCATCAAGATCCTATTAGAAGGGCGAGTATCTCACATCAGTGCTCTATGGTCAATATGCCTTATAAAAGTATTTTAAATCCTATTGAAAGGGTGAGTGCCTCTCATCAATGCTCAATGGTTAGTGTTAGTGTTCCTTATGAAAGGAACTTCAATCAAAGACGATAAATACCTAATAGATGATCCTAAATAAGACAGAAAATAAGTAACACACATGGTGGTCCCATTTTTGCAGTTAAAAAATAACAAAAGGAGAGGAGAGAAATTAAAATACAAAGAAAGTGTTATGAATATAATGGAGAAGAACACGAACAATGAATATAGAGAAGAGAATAGTTTTTCTAGTTCTTCTATTCAATAGTATTAGACCCTTCATATAGAGTACAGAAGAAACAGAAATATGAAATTTTTCTAATAAAGAAAATGCAATCAATACTAATAATATTCATGTATATGAAAAAATATCAATCAAATTCTATAATATATCATAATACTCCCCCTTGATGTCTTTTACAAAAAATTTGTCTTGTCAAAATTTTACTAAGAAAAAATCCTGTGAAAAAAAATCTTAATAAAAGAAAAATAGTACATCATTCTTATAGAACTTACATCATAATACTGTCTCATTAAAAATCTTTGTCCAAGCACATTCTATGGGACAAAAACTTAATTAAGGAAAAAGAATACAATCATTTACTAATTCGCTCCCCTAATGAGGACAGATTTTAACATGGCGTATACTAATTGATGCAATAATGTTGTTTAAATACCACACTATGTAAAGACTTAGTATATAAGTCATTTAGGTTGTCACTCGAGCGAATTTGGTGGATATTTCTTTTAGAGTTCATGTATATATAAGAATTTGGGTGAAATTTATATGTTTACTTTATCACCTCTGAAATACCTACCTTTAGTTTATGCAATGTCAATTGCGTTATTTTCAAAACATAATGGAAGTATATTTAGTGAGGTATTTCAGGACCATAAAAACCTTTATAAAATTACAATATCACCATACATGAATACATAGCCATTCTACGATCTACCATTATGAAAATCAAACAAATAACCAATATTCACATATAGACTAATTTCAAATATGAATCAAAATATGATCATATATTAATAATACATCGAAGATAACTTTTTAACTACTCTAATATCTCTTCATAGGTGTAGAGCTATATCTAGCTAGGAATTTTTCTTACAAATGTAATATCAGGTCTAATGTAATTTGCAAGATACATGAGTGCTCTATAGCACTTATATATGGTACTTCAAGATCAAATAGCTCTTTATTATCTTTTTTAGGTCTAAAAAGATCTCTCTTCACTTCTAGTAAGTAGACCATCTATTGGTGTGCTTTAAGGGAAAAGATTTATCCATGCAAAATTGCTTAAATACCTTTTCCACATAAGTATACTAGTGTATTAGAACTCTTTAATAATCGGTCTACATGCCTATTCAAAATTTCATTTCCTTTAAATTTTTCATTTCAAACTCACATTTCAAATAGGTACATACTTATTTGAGTTTGTTAAGAGTCACATTGATATTTAAATCAACTTATGCTGCAATAATAACATATACCATTTTATGGTCTTTTATGAATACAAATGGATATAATGTAATATTCACATATCTTTCTTTCAATGAGAATTTACTCAAATAATTATACCACATGTCCATATTGCCTTAATTCATACATAGATTTTGCAATTTGATGAAATATATATCACATGTTTAATGTGCATTTATTTATGATATATTTAGTCCTTTTAGGACTTTTATATAAATATCGCTTTCGTAAAGCGTAGATCAAGCTTTTCTTTAATTGCCATAATAATTAAGTATCGGAACATGATCATTTCCATAATAAGAGAATTAGTTTTCTCATAGTTAATGATAGGACAAGTCTAGTTCTGCTTTAATTGCCTCTTTCCATGATGATCAATTACATTTATGCTAATATTCAGTTATACTTATAAATTATGGATCTAGATTTTCTTTTGAAACAGTAAGAGCTACTATTGAGGCAAATTCATCGTCGATAATAATTGAATTTCTATCAACTATTTCTCTTATATCACAAAAATAATTGAGATCTCATAGTTTTTATTTATATGATCATCAACTCCAAAAACCATATATGGAGTATCTAATTATTCCATTGTCTCAGTTTATGTCTCATAATTGATTATAGTTCTTTGACTGAAATCTTCCTTTTCAGGAGGTTTCTCTTTAGGAGATTTTATAAGTGATACTGCTTCTCTTTTTTGAAGATTTTTATTTTTAGTTCTAATTTACTATTCATACTTCTGGCATGTAGTGCAATTGGAACCACAACCCTTGTTGGGGTATTAACAGCTGTAATATAAGACTTTGTCACTCTTTTAGCATCTATAAATGTATTTCGCAATTAAGTTATAATTTGTTGTAACTGTGTTATTTTCTAAACTTCTGGTTCACTCTAACTTACACATAGATCAAAATTATTTAAAGAGTTTTCTTCCAATAAATTTCATGATATTCTTTAGCACTGCAAGTGCTTTTCCTCTCCCTAATGTCTAGAAATGTGTCTCATCAAAATAAATTCTTAATATCTTTTGTGGACCCATTGTTGCACATTGAGATAGTGATTTTAATATATTCATGGCGCAAAAAATTTGCGGCTCATATCCTTGTACAAGTTTCAAGGGAGAGTATATATGATATACACAATGACATTCATGCCAAACTTTCAAAGTTTAATTATTGAATTATAAGTTCAATAGTTGAACTGTAAGTTCAACGCAATATATTTTGCATATATATTGGGGATAAAATAATAATGAAACAACTCATTATAATGCACAATTTGTAAAATCTTTGCAAATTACTCATTCAGGGAGTTTACATTAAGTTGTGTCCTCTATATGAGTTGTTACTCTTTAAAAGTTTTCATGATTTACCAAATAATTTATAGCATTTATTTTAAGGAATGCAGTTGTACTAGTGGGCATTGTTTGATGATTTCTCATTAGCAATTATTCTTTCAAAATTCTCATGATCTACTAAATGATTTATATCATTCACTTCAAGGAATGCAGTTGTACTAGTGGGCATTATTTGATGATTTCTCATTAGCAATTATTCTTTGCAACCACTAGAAGACAAACAATATTTATAAATTTTTACTTTTTATACTGTTATCACAGAAGCATATAACTTTATTACCACATAATTTCAGCTGTAAAATAATGTTAAATATGGTTGAATTATATTCTAAAATAGACTTTAAGTCTTGTAGGTATAAATTTAGCCAATCATATTGAGTTTGTGATAGTATCACATATTTCAAATGATAGTATTGATCTTTAAAACTCTTCTCGATAATACAAAAATCTTAAATAGTAAGATATTCATCCATTAAACCCTTTTTACATATAGTATGAATATGATCAAAGTCTTTATGCTAGAAACAAAATAAAAATATTAAATTAATTTTCTTAAAAATATAGAACTTAATCGATTTGTGAAAAATGAAGAAATTTAAACTAATTTCATGAAAAAACTCCAATAATTTATAAATCAATCTAACCATTTACAATAAATTCATGTTTATAATGAGGTAATAAATTTTCAATTATTTCAAATTTTATACTAAAACCAAACACATAAACATTATAAATTTTATACTCAAAAGTCAAAATAAGGCAATTACTATAAAATATATTTTCATCAAGCCAAGTTGAGGACAAATTGACCATTAATTATAAGGCACAACAATCTTTATACTAGAATTTCAATTAAAAAAAAATATATGCAATGACACAAGTAAATTATACTTGTTAATTAGATAAAACCAATATATATATATAACATATTTATCATGTCATATTTATAATTCCACTAAGAAATTTAAGACATAGATATCGTGAGAATAAGTGAAGACCTCTCTTGAGTAAAATTGAGTTAATTATCAATTTCACAGGACATTATGAATTTTATACTCAAAAGTTAAAATTAGGCAATTACTATAAAATATATTTGCATCAAGCCAAGTTGCGGACAAATTGGCCATAATTATAAGGCACAACAATCTTTATACTAGAATTCTAGTTAAACATAAAAAAAATATATGCAATGACATAAGCAAATTATGCTTGTTAATCAAAGAAACTAATATATATATACAACATATTTATCATGGCATATTTATAATTCCACTAAGAAATTTAGGACATAAATATTATGAGTATAAGTGAAGACCTCTCTTGAGTAAACTTGAGTTAATTATCAATTTCACGGGATTTTTGGAACTCTAAATGTATTAATTAGTTAAAAATTAATAAATTACATAGGTTCAAGTTTTCAAAATACAGAGTGTACACTATAACTATTCTATACTCCTAGTATAAACAGAGTTTATTGTATAATATATAAACTAAATTTTTCATAAATAATCATCTCGATCATGTCCAAAAAAAAATGCAAAAGAAAAACACAAATTTTCTATCTATATGTCATATATATAATACTGTTCATTTATTAAAATAAAATCATCAGGAGTATATATATAATAGATTAACCAATTAAATATTTTAAATATCTGGTTTAATTTGTAACTCATTGAAATTGTTAAGAAGATAAAATATGGCAAACAAAAAGTTCACCCTACAAAGATTAACTAGAGTACCAAACATGTCAAACGGTTCTCGGACAAATAAAAAATCTCTAACAGCATTAAATTTTCAATATCTAAAGGAGTGATATCAGTTAATTCAGATCTTATTAGGCTTAATTTTATATTCAACAAAATCAAAATTAATGGGCAATAACCATATTGGTTTGCAGCTCTCAATTTCACGTCAATAAATTGTACTACCATGATAACATAGTATGAAAATAATATAAGATAAATAATTAATTAAGATTAATTTAAAAATTTCAGCATTTAGTATTCATAATAAATAATTCTTACGCATTTAGTATCCATGATAAATAATTCTTACTCGTAGTGTCAAGGGCCATTAATTAACATTGTCTAATATAGGATCATAATAAAATCAATTTTTAAAGATTTGTAGACAATGTATTTAGTTTTTCAAGAATATAAAATAATTCTTTAATGAATTGGGATACTAGATTTCAGGATATTTAGTTTTTCAGAAACTTAGGCCAAAATTTTTCAGAAATTTATACCTTAATTATTTATTTAATTAGTTTTTGAGGAATTAGAATTTGAAATATAGTGCTAGTTTTTTAAGAACTAAAATTTGAAATATAATACTAGTTCTTGATGAACTAGAATATACTTAATGAAAATTAAATAACATCAAATAATAATAATTTTTTTTCATAAAAATAATGATCAAATTATTATTAAAATAATAATAATATAAAACAAGAAACAAAAACATTCTTATAAAACAAAAAAAAAAAATTGTTTTTGTAACTTTAAAAAAAATTCGTTACGGTTCCATAGTAATATATAAAAAAAAATGATTATTTTGATTTCATGGTAAACAAAAACCATTTCATATAAAAAAAATTGATTTCTGGTAATATGCTCGTTTCTGTAAAATATATGCAAATAATATGTATGCAATATATATACATGCTTGTTTTTATGCCCACATCAAAAAGCATAAAAATATATATATATTTAATTTAATTGACACAATAAAATAAATACATCTCAAACATATATGCATATTAAGCTATAAACATATGTCTATTTAAGAACATATATGATTCATATGTCATTCAAGATAAGAAAAATAGTTTGGGAAAAAAAATAGTAGAACAAATTTGTGTTGATAACATATTATAAATATAATGGAGAAGAATAAGAACAAAAAATATAGAGAAGAGAATACTTTTTATAGTTCTTCCATTCAATAGTTTTAGGCCCTTTATATAGAGTATAGAAAAGAAAAAAAAAAAGAAATTTTTCTAATAAGAAAAATACAATCAATATTAATATGGAAACTAGAATATTCATGTATATGAAAAGATATCAATCAAATCTTATAATATATCATAACAGAAAGCTAATAATATGAGCATCCTCAATGGTACTCTTTATTTTAAAAAGTATATTTTCTTAAATAAAGAGCATCTAATTAATAAAAAGTAAAAAATTTAATTTAAATATGATAAACTCTCTATATTTTGCTCTTTATTTTATTTTATTTTATAAGTATTGATTATTTTAATTTTTCATTCTTTAAGTTTGTCAAATAGAAAAAATAACATTAAAATTATCTTAAATAAAATGCATAAAAATTTATATTGAATTAATTAAAGTTATAATAAATAGTAATATTTGGCTCTCTAGATGTGAAGAGTCAAATAAACTATCTTCTTTATTTTTTAAAGATAAAAAGTCTATTAGAGTTTAATTTTTTAAGACAACTTTTTATAATAAAAAGTTTAATATATATAAAAAGTGCATTGAATATGCTTTAAAGCGGTATGAGCATTTTCAATAGTACTATTTATTTGAAAGAGCATATTTATTCAATAGAAAGCATCTTAATTATTAAAGAGTATAAAATTTTATTTAAATTTAATAGACTCTCCATATTATACTCTTTATTTTTATTTTATCTCATAAGTATTAATTATTTTAATTTTTAATTTTTTTAAATTTGTCTAATAGAAAAAATATGATTATAATTATATATATAATAAAATGTATAGAAATTTATTTTGTATTAATTAAAGTTAGATAGAAAATAATATTTAGCTCTCTAAATGTAAATAATCAAATCAACTATATTTTTTAATTTTTTAAAGATTAAAAGTCTATTATAATTTTATTTTTTGAAATAAATCTATATGATAAAAAATCTAACATATATAAAGAGTGCATTAGGAATAATCTTACGTATATTAAATTGAACAAAAATCGAATAGCAACACTAATAAATTTAAATAATAATAATAATAATAATAATAATAATTTAAATGACATAATAAGATAATATTAATTTGATTTTGAAGATACAAATAAAATATTAATTTCGTCAATATTAAATTATTTTTCTCAAATACTAAAAAATATACGTATAAAATATAAATCATGAATTTATCAAAGTTCAAGAATAAGTCAATTATTCAGTTCAAGAATAAATCAATTATTCATTCACATTTTATTTTTACATTCATTCTTAGTTTTGAAAAAGTCATAGATTAGCAATAAAAAAGAAAAGAAAAATCGAGGGAGGAATGCATGGATATTTTTTGTGTTGACGAAGAAGACTCAAGTTGTCTATATATATATATATATAATTACTATTCCACTCTTTATTTATTTTTCATATCCTCTATTCCATTTCTGTTGACTTTATTATTTTCTGTTTAAGAAAATAGCAAAATCCACTATCTTTTTATGACGTACAAGTCCATGTATATTTATTATGTTGACGAAGTTCTTTTACAAGATAAAAAAATAAAAATAAAAATAGTCAAACAATATTCTCGAATTCTTTGGAAAAAAAAAAAAAAACAATATTCTCGAATTGGGCAAAGGAACTTGAATTTTGCAAAACGGCTATTAAATGCTTACCGACTAAGTTCACAACATATCACTCCTAAAAAGGAAGAAGGAAATGAAGGAAGATTAATATTTTATATGTTTTAAAATATTTAACATCTAAAATTTTAATGTATGAATTAAAAAATTATCATATTTTTAATTTAAAAAAATTAAAATATTATTTATAGATTTTAATGTAGAAAAATTAAAATAATTAATGTAAATATTTAATAAAAAAATAAATAAAGGGTAAAATTAGAAAAAATAATAAATAAATTCTTAAAATTTTAGAATGATAAATAAATTGAAATAAAAAATTTATTTAATACGATAAATATTTTGAAATAGGGAAATGACTTTTTTAAACCTAGAGGATGGTTACTGTAAAATTCATTTACAATTTTAAAATTTTATATTAGAAATGAATGAAAGACTCATTGTAATTCTAAAAATTTAATTCTATAGAATTGATTATAACTAAAATTAAATTCTAACAAAATGGATAAATTTATAAATGAATTCCAAAAATTAACACAAGTAAATTTTATTAACCAAAATATCCTTATAACCTAATTTTATTTATTTATTTTTTCTCTTCCTTCTCCTCCTTAATTCACAAACAAGATTCACTCTCACTCTCTGCTTTTTTTCCCCTTCTTTCCTACCAACAAGATTATTTTTTTTCTTTTTTTTTTTTAAACTTAAACCCAAGTTACACCTATGTAATTATTTTGATCAATTTCTCTTGAATATTTTTTAGATTCTATAATTTTTGAGTTTTCATAAGGATAATCTTGAAAATAAAGTGAATGAATATTTAATTTTAAATTTATTCCAAACACAATCAAATTTAATTTAATTGAATTTCACGTTCTAAATTATATCGTTCCACATATGAAAATTTATTTACAAAATAAATTCTAGATAAAATTCATTTACAAATGAATTCTACAATCTAGGTTACTTTGTTACAAACATAACCTAAGTTAATCTTTTAGCATGGAAAAAGAGGAGGATTCAAACGAGCCCATTCTTGCAATACTCAGCATTTAAATGTTTCACATCCTTAGTTACATAATATTACATCTATAATCTAACATTACATCTATAATGTATTCTTAAATCATGACTTTGCAAGTTCAAACAACGAACCTCTCCAATTTAAAATTTCCCTATTATTAGTATAAATTTCAAACGTGACAAAAACTCCCAATTTTTGTTACATAGGAATATCGATGCTTTCAACTCATTTTTCGCATCCGTCTACATTACCAGTAGACAAAACGTTAAAAATCTCGTGTTGTGATTTGAATCTACTTTCTACATCCCACCTCATTTCATGTTACAAAGAGACTGTTTAAAAAATAAAAATCCCAGAATTTTTAACTCGAGATCTCACCAATTTTAGAGACTATTCTAGGATCAATCACTCTTATGCTATAATTCTGAAAATGACTCCAATATCATTGATCTGAAAACTCATTAGTAAATTACCAAAATTTAAATACCCTATTCTTCTATGTTAAGAGCAGACAAACATTAGGACTACTAACTTGGTTGAATTTAAGCACGAGACACAAAGCTTCACCCCCTTAGCTTTATAAACAGAGCATTATATTTGAGAGTTTATATATGGTTTGACAATTACTAAATTACTATTACTACTCGCACACAGCAAATTAACTTGGAACCCTAACCCAACAATTCAACACTTTGCGGTTAAAAGATCTAACCTTAATATGTTTATTAGAAAGCACTGCCATTATTACGCTTTAATTCATAAGCACAATAGTCAAGTGCCTAACTCGTAAAGCAATAATTTGGCCAAAAAAAAAAAAAACTCAAAAAGCAATATGTGAAAAAAACTTAAAACCTAAAAGTTCGAAAATGATTAGTAACATGATAACCTCTCTTCTAGGATGGTTCCACAATAAAAATAAACTTAAGTTTGATCAATGTTATAATGGCAACTAAAGACTGGCTAACTCGGGGCCCTCTTCAAAAATCACTAATTGAAATAAGAAAATGGATTCCACAAGGTAAGGAAAATATCAAGGGGGCTCAAACAAAACGCTAAAATCAAAATAAATTTCAAAGGACAAAAAAACAGAAAAAGAACACTTACACAGAACTATTACCCTCTTTTCCGGATAATAAAACATTTGATGTAGTAAAAACTAAAAATACACGCTAAACTACCAATGCAATGCACAGAATGCCATTCAGCTAAATATGGTCAATTCTGCCATCATCATCACTGATTCCATCCCCGGCATGCCTGCAACACAATCCAGCAAATACGCTTAGGCACTAAGCATATAACCAAAAATTACCTACAGACAGGTAACATCTTGATCGGATGTAAAAAATCAACTTTGAGAACACTATAACACCTAAAAATAGTACGGATCTCAATGTGCATTATACATAGTTCACACCCAAAACCAGATAACATACTTAAGATAGGGGGAAGAAGGGTGGGGATTTCCAAGTATGTACAATGTTTGTGTTGGGGAACTCCCAGATATGCCAATTTCAGTGTTAAAAAGTAGGCTTCCCAACTTCGTAAACCACATCCCTTCTCGGCAATGCACGGCAGTTTGCATAGCAAAACAACACTTGGTAAAACAAGAAAATATAGATTGAGGAAGGACATGTAAAATGCAGCAGAAAAGATTCATAAATAAAGGCAGGAAAAATAACTGGAAAAAAATGTTGAAACAATCAGAGAAGTTCAAGAGTAGCTTCCAACTGGAGAAAAACCATAATTGTACTAGACGAATGCTAGGCTTTGAAATGATAATAAAATAATACAAAAGCTGTAACTGATGTTCAAATTATGGACTCTATCAAGCAGCAAGCCATTTCCTTCTCAGTAGCATGTCATTTTAATTAATTGAATGCATGCATGAGCAAGAGAAACTACTGAGCCCATGAAGTGCAGCAAGTTCCTCTATATAGATCGGTCTTTCCCCCCTTTACTAGAGTTTTACAGCTCCCGGAGAACAAGACATTTTCTTATGCTCCAAAGGAACATATTAACTGAACGCGTCCAAAATTCACATTCCTCTACTACATGACAGAAGATTTTGTTTTGGTGGAGATGAGAAAACTAACCGCCAAGATGTAGTCAGGTTGCGAGCTTTCCTGTCCAACTGAAGATTTTCCAGTGCAGCTGAAGCTCGAATCACATCCTCTGGAAGTTCATCGCTGTCATATCTCCAATTGTATTCATCTTTCCTATAACCAGACATGGAGGATCCTGCTCTCCTATCTAGATGACACATGGCATCAGATACAGGGATAAGGAAATAGCAGGACAAATGACAAACTAATCACTCACCAGAAGTCTGAGAAGAAGTGGGCCTGGCAAAAAGATAACATGAAGCAAAAATAATCATTAGTGGCTGAAAGGAAGAGAAATGAGTCAAATGACTACATATAACCAAGAGAGAAGAAGAAACAAAAGAAGGGGGAACAGAAATTTGGATAGGACCAGCACCTTCCTAATGGAGGTAAACCACCAGCAACAGAAGATGAAGAGGGTCTTCGAGCATTCCTTGGGTCTAAATTAGATAAGGACTCGGCTTCTGATACTCTCCTTCCAGTACCTCTTCCTTGGGATAAATTCTGTCAAGCAAATCCCACAGAATGTTTAATAGTTTATTCAGGCATATTCAGAGAAAAATAGAAAAAGATAATGAAAAGGCATAATGGACAAAGAAAAGTAGCTTGTAAATATATCTAATAAAGTTCCAAACATCCTTGTTCCAGGAAAAGCACCCACTAGAAGATATTATGTTATATTTAATTAAAAATTTAAAACATTCAAGGGAAAAAAATGAAAGTGTACAACAAGCTTGCGCCTA
The DNA here is from genome assembly GCA_947687605.1 of Reutealis trisperma. Classification (NCBI taxonomy): domain Eukaryota; kingdom Viridiplantae; phylum Streptophyta; class Magnoliopsida; order Malpighiales; family Euphorbiaceae; genus Reutealis; species Reutealis trisperma. The sequence goes on from CANTUT010000008.1 coordinate 2,203,001, forward strand.
ACTTTGGTTAAAGAAGAATATCGATAAAAGGAGATTCAAGTACGAGCAGGAAGAAACAGACTCCTCCTACAGATATAGAAACGAAACAAAAGCAGAGAAAACAAAAGCATTTTCAAAGGTCCAGATGTAGAGCACCACCCAAAGCTGCTATTTAAACTACATTAAATTCGACAACACAAAATGATGCTTGCAATACTTTCCTCTTCTCCAGCCAAACACAAGACTAAGGTGAACCAAATTAACCAAAACAATAAATAATGGAAAATCTCAAACTTCAAGAAAATTCAGACTATACTACCACAAAAATAGCACATCTCAAAAGAATCTTCCCTCTTTCCTTCAATCAAAAGTCAAAACCCTAGGAATAATCAATGAATAATCCTCCAATATTTGTAGGCTGAGTCACTTTTTGGCAAAAAAAAAAAACCAAGAGCCAATTCCAAAAGAACTTGAAGCAACATAGCTATCTAAACATCATTAAATCCTTAATTTAAAAGTTCATTGTATGGACATGTTTGTTGATCAAACTACTGAACAGTACACATAACCTCACAGCCAACTTACAAATAAATCCAAAGTTGTCACATCAGCAAGCCAATGGCTACCATGTTATAGGTGTGAAAATTAAAATTTATCAGCTCTTAAACTAAATACATATGATATAAAACAAGCATCACCTTAGTTGTACAAGCATAACAGGACATATCCAACTCAAATCATTCCCCATATTTATATACTAAAGCCTCTATTGTGAATTCTATCTCTTCTTTTCTTCTGCTTGTATTCTCTTCGATAATCTGTCTTCTGATTAAAGCATTCAAACGGTTCAAAGAGTTCCTTTTCACACAAACATCACAAATTTTCAAAAGAATAAAAAATTAAGCTATTCCTGAGTCCCATAGCTCACTTGCTTTAGAATCAGAGAAAGATTTTTACCTCATAAATTTAATTTAAATTCATATTTTAGATTTATCTGCCTTAACATACACATCCCAGCTGCTCTTCATATTATCAATTACACATTTCTTTCCTCTCACCAGCCTCCCCAAGGCCCTCTTTTGGCTTGAAACCTTCTACTGCCTTCAACCAGCATAGAGGCATTATGAAGCATGATAACTAGTCTTTCTGTATTCATAAATACTGTCCCTACTTAAAAGATATCTCGATAATTAGATAGCCCAATTTAAACCAATAGATGTATTCATATATGCACATAGGAATGGATGCTTTCATCAATAGTTAACTTCTAATTTAGCCAGTCGTGATGTGATGTGAGGGAAAGCAAAGGGATTCATTTCCTTATCTAATGTAATAAGCTTTTGGAAACCTAATTTAAGAGTCCTTACTATTTTAAGCTGAGTCTGCCCTCCCTCACTGTTTTTTAGAAAAAATAATATTACTCAACCGGAAGCTAATGTGCAAATTTATATCAAAACATAGGAGTCAATGAGTCCAGCATTAAGGTCATCATTGTCAAAAATACCGAGGCTGCATACAACTAGGAGATCGTTTCACTCCCCAGTTTGCAAATAGTGAATACTAATCCTTTCCTCAATGTAAGGGACATGAGCATCAAAAAAGCACCCATCCATATTATTTCAGTATGCGGCCCCAATTTCTCAAAGTTCCTGCTATAAAATCTTTAGACAACTTAACAGAAGGCTATACAGCTACCATTTCATGAATTGATGATTACTAAAAACTCCAGCTTAATAGAAGTAATTTTTCACTATATATATATATAGATAATTCAAAAATAATCATCAATCAAAAGAGACTGCATTGTTGCATTTATAATCAGTCTGGCATGTGGATAACATAATGGCAGATTTCTCTTTCCCCTAGAAAATTCAGCCTCAAAAAATTTACATCCAAAAAGAAGAATTGATGCACAAACCTCAAACTTCAAGAATCCTTCAAGAACATCCAAAAGCAAAGGACCGCTATCCCCATTTCTGTTAAGATCATACCCATTCTTGTTACTGAATTCTTTCAACTCAGCTTTCCAAGAATCCTTTTGCTGCAGTGTGAAATAAGAACATAATTCAACACTTGCATAAAAGTGAATTGAATATTTTTAAAATGGTGTTAATATTTCTTACAATAATACATTGAAAAATTACTTGATTACCAAATTGCACTCTGGAAGATAAACTTTAAGCGTATGATTTAGCTGTGCCCAATCCAAATATTCACATATCAGTGCAGTTAGTAACCTCCCTGCAATTGGAAAGGGGGAAAAAAACAAAACATGTATGATAAACTGACTATGGCAACTTCTTATGATCATAAAACAAATGTTTACAGTAGAACATGAACTTTCATTCTCCAAACAATATAAGCAATAGTATAAAAGGTGCCTCTACTGATGAATACAAACAAGAAAGTTCACAGTTCTCACAACTTAAAGGTTTACACACATCCACATCAACACAATGTAAAAGTCCACCATTCTGAGTTTAACTTCTAAAAGCATACCAACATCAAGGAAAAAGAATCAGCACTCTCAAACTTATGGAAGGAAGATGTTAAAGGCTGCAACCTGAAGGGGAAGCATGAAGTTGTTTTGCACGGTCATTGCAGCTGCCCAATAATGCAGGAGGTAAGCCTTCTTCTTTTTCAACTACCCTATCCTCCTCCTCAATTGCCTCAAACACACTTGCTCTGAGTTCAGCCTGGCAATAAAAACATATTCAGAGAGAAAACGAGCCACAATGCTAATAAAAAAATATAAATCTAAATAAATTGCTTCCTAAAACGCTATCTCAACAGAAACTTCAGCGCCAATCATTTCAACATCAATACGATCTTAAAAAACATGAAATTAAATAATCATCCACACTAATTTAAATGTAATAGAGCATTAATTCTGCATACACACACCACACGAGTCGAGAACAAGCTTTGATCCTGAATAAAACACTAAATTAACCATTTCTACTCTAATGTTAATCGCAAATACAACAAAATAAGATCTACAATAACAGACTAACAAAACACTAAAAAAAAAAAAAGAAAAGAAAAAGAAAAAGATCTCCGATGTCTTGTAATGGCAAGAGATCCGAGTAAAAGAAAAACCTCTATTTTAATTGAATCTTTCCTGACATAAATGGAAAACATTAAAAAAAATTATAGGTCTAAATTCGCCATTCTGCATCTAATTTTTCATTTTCTATACGTGAACACGATTTTCTCGGCAGCCAAACAGAGGTAAGAAAATGAAAATTGAGGATTGAAGAACACTTACACGGATCTTAGCGAGGACGCCTTTCTTCTCCAAGGTTCGAGTGACAAGAGTCTTCAGGTCCATCATTTCTCTCGTGTAATCGTCCATTTTCGAGTTTATTTTTCCTTGCTCTGCTCTCTCTCTCTCTATATATATATATCGCTATTTCTCTCTCTGTGATTTTTTCAGTTTTTAAACTTTTTTTGAGTTTTTAGAGAGAGAGAGAGAGAGAGATATGAAACAGAGATTGAGAGAAGCGTCTGTCTCTGAGATAGAGGAAAGAGAGAGAGAGTGAGAGAGAGAGAGAGAGAGGAGTAAAAATTTTTTAGGAGTTTTTTTTTTTTTTTTGGGTAAATGTAGGGTCCAGTAGAGTGGGAAAGTAGATCTCAACTGTCCATTATTAGGATTTAAGCTTTTGGAGGGTGGTTCCATCTTCTTTCTTGGTGGTGAAAATGTAATTTTGCTTTTTTTAAATTTAAAAAAAAAAAATTTTCGAAATTAAAAAAAAAAATACTGAATAACTTAATTCTATTTTAACAGAAGTACATGTTAATGTATATAAAATTGTTTATATATATATATATATAAAACTATGTTGTCAAACTCAGATCAATCCAGTCGATCTTATCAAAAAAATCAGCGATTTATAGAGTAATTCAAATTATCAATAAATCCCATCTCTTTTGTAACGAATGAGTATTAAAATGTGTAAATCATATTATTTGGATATATGGCTAAAGTTACAAAATGTAATTCAATTGATTATAATATACATTTAGAAAATATAACATGCATTAGCCATGCATACTAATAAACACTCAATATAAATAATATTTTTTTTGTTTAAAATAATTGCCTTTGTAGAAAAAAAATTTTGTATCAATTTATTTGTCATTTTAGGATTTTAAAAATTATTTTTTTAACTTTAACTTCTATTTATTTTTCATTAAATATTTACATTAATTATTTTTATTTCTTTATATTATAATAAAAAAAGATATTAATTTAAAATTATGACAATTTAGTAACATTTTTAATTTATATGTTGAAATTTTAAATGATAAATATTGTAAAATAGAAGTAGTATTTATTAGTATATTTTGATTCAATCTTAGTTGAACTTTTTACTTATGACAATCTGTATTCAATGATTCTTAAAACGGATCCAATTAAAAAACATAGATAAATAACTTAATATGGTCTACAAGAAAAAGCTCAAATTATATTTTTCAACAGTATTCATAGATTCATCATGACAAAAGAAAAAGTTCACCAAGCTTATCAGCAATAATTCATGCATGGATTTTTTTTGGGAATTCATAATTCATTTTACTTGTCATTGAACATACTATAAATTAATTATATTAAATTGTTTTATAAATCATTGCATATTTTTACTCAAAATATTAATTGGGTTATTTTGTTTTATTTTTTATATATTTTCTCAAAGTATATTATGGGCAAATATGTCTAATCACCAAATGACCAAAATTGTTTTAAAAACAACTGTGTCAATTAGCTATTTTAAGATTTTCATGATTAGTACATGTAAAATTTAATCTTAAGAATAAATTTTAATGACCTCATTGATTATTATTTAATTTGTAAAAAGTTATAATTACAACATTAAAAAATAGATTAAAAAATAAGCAAAAATCACTTCTTATCATTTTATGTATTATGACAACATTTTTACAAATATAAATACAATTTAATAACATTTTTTTTTTTACAATTAAACAATAAAAACCAAAAACAAGATTATACCAAACAGGATATAAGTGTTTTATTTGGTATCATGGTTGATAAGATAATAGTTTATCAATTCAAAACAATATTCAAAGCTGAAAAATGCATGATCAACTCTAAACAAGGATAAACATCCTGTTTTCAAGTATAAAATACCCTAAATCCTCAATTGCAGGGACTTTGTCAAACACGAGTTTCATGCAAAATTCATTCGAAGAGGAAAAACAAGTTGAATTTCTAGCAATCAGCAGTATTACAAACAAAATGTGTCAATATATATATAATGTTTCCATTAATAAGCCATAGCATATGCATAAAGGCAAAGCACATACTTGACAAGATCAGAAGTTATCATCATCCTCCTAGAAATCTAAGACCAAGAGTACAGAGTCTACAGACACAATATATCAAGGTCTAGGTCTGGAAAATGGATCAGTTATTATATTGCTATACCGTCCTACATGTGCTTAGCAAAGATGGACTCAACAACACCTTGAGCTATAGGGTGATAACATTCACGAGCCTCCGCAAATACCCTTTTAGCGAAAATCTTTTCTTCTTCCTTTCCAGTGCCTTGAACAAGAGCAGTGTAGAGTGGACGAAGGTACTTCATCCTCCCAACTTCCTTTAAAGTTTTCTCCACCACACTATAGTAATCTCTGCAGCTAGATGAAAGAGCCAGTTGAAGAAACCCTACTTTCACCTCATAATCCTTCGATTCTGACAGCCTGTAGCGTGCATCCAAGGCTAAAATCTGTACCATGAATCAGATATGTAACAATTAGAATGGCAATCCTACTTCCATTATCAATACCTGCCTCATTTTGGGCATGTGAGAAATAATTTCAATCTTTAGCTCATCAAGGGAAAGAATTGAACAAATATCAGCTCAACAACAAAGCAGAGATGCAGCAGAATTATTACAAAAACCCTAGATCTATTATCTAGTATGCACAAGATAACATTGCTTATATAGCAAGCTTCTAAGAGAAGTTGCCAGAATCTAGCCTCTGAAACTCGCCAGGAACTCTGTGGTAGAAAATTACCTGAGTCTTAGACCAAAATCTATGTTACTTGAGATGGGTTACAAGTATCAGCGTCCAATTCAGGTATATGTTCAAAGTCAGACTCACTATTTTACAAAACTATTTTACAAACTCCTTCGATTTTTCCACTAATTTGAAGTGCTAATGTAGAAAAAAGTCAAAGTGACAATTCATAAAACTAATGTAAAGAGTGATGCATACAATCTTTAATAAGGTTAATGAACTGTAGTAAAATTTTGTTTGCAAAGGAAAATGAAGGTAAGAATCCGGTCACCTATATCATTTCACCCTACAAAAAAGGTTCCATTATATTCAATTTCGGCAAGACAACATTCAATTCAAGACAATAATAGGCATCAGCAAGACAATGATAGGCAATATAACTAACTTCTACAGCATATTGACAACACCCACTTTAAGTGGTCAAAAGCAATCTTCTCAAGTTGACTGATTAAAGAAAAATTAACCTATAGTTGAGAACTTATAGTTTAATATCCTAGATAGTAAAGGTAAGCAGCTGGACGCAAACAAACAAATTGAATTCCTTATAACGCATGATATTTAAATCTCATTGAACAATGGTTTCAACTTTCAAGAGATTGCATGCTTATTCCCTATGCGCACAAACATAGTAAAACAGGTCCAGTTTTGCACTGGAATACCTCCAGGGATCACATGGTAAGGAAGACCAAGCAATTAGAGATTAAAAATTCAAAAAATATAATCCAATCAACTCATATTTCAACAAAAACCAAGGATGAAATCATAAAAGACACTTATTACTACCTGAGAAGCTTCAACAGATTTAGGCAGGTTTTCTAAGTAGAGCTCCCATTCTTGCCCTTGCCAATCAGCAACTTCATCCTCCCTAGGCATCCTCCCCAGCTTAAACTCATTTGCGAGTGATACAATCTTTGTATATAAGTTGGAAACTGGTTCATATGCATCTGGCGGGATACCAGTACCCTCAGTCCATAGTTGTAGGTCAATATCCTTCTCTATTCCAGGGACATTTGCTTTCAAGAAGTCAAGAAACATATCTGTATCAATTGATTTGAACTTGAAGCTAGCAATATATTTCTTGAGGAACTCATCGAATGCAGGTCTTCCAATCTAAGAATTCAAAAGTTAAAACACAACCAGTGTGAATAGTCTTCATTGATGGACCTCGGAGTTTTAAATGGAATTGAACATACCTGGCGTTCTATGCGCCATAGAAACTGGAAACCCTTCTCATATGGAACTTGTGAATACACATCATCCGGGTCCACTCCTTCCTGATTGGTTTTGAGCTTGGTGAACTCCAGGTTGTCCTTAAATCTCTCTATTTCCTCATTTAAACCCCTCCAGCCAATTCCAATATTCAGTGCTGCTCTGTCTTCTCCTTGCACAACTTCAACAATTCTCCTTTCCGCATATGTTGTAAAACCCTATAACCAGGATAAAGCAATAACTCATAAAAAACAAATATGCTTAAACATTGCACAAACTAAAGAACCTGTTTCATAACCAAAAGAAAAGCCATTTAAAATTCAGTTAGCATTCTTCATAATCCATTACATAAAACATGGCCAAACTCGATAGGCTTGTCCCGAACATGGGGCAGCCATAAATATTCCAAAAAAGTAATATCCAGAAATTCTGTTCATACTTCTCCTAATTTATCTATAAAATTCTTAGTCACTCAATTGCATTCATGCCAAGCTAGGGAAGCTTAAAAATTATCAACACAAGGCAGTTAAACTAGATTGAACATCCAGATGCAAATAGTTTCTTTAATGTAAGTTCACCAAATTAGCAAAGAAAATCAGATAATACCTAAGAATTAACCATTCCACCAAATGTAAAATACACACATTTTTATTCTCACACAATCAATTATGTTGTCCTTCAAATATTCCTCATTTTTTCAATATTTGCAAATATGGATCACCTACCTCATTCAACCAAAAATGGTCATTGTTCTTGTTAGTAATTAGATTCCCAGTCCAGCTATGAGCCAATTCATGTGCCACTACCTGCGCCCCACTCGCATCCCCTTTGATTACAGTTGGTGTCAAGAACACCATCCTTGGATTTTCCATTCCCCCATAAGGAAAACTCGGTGGCAACACTAACAAATCGAACCTCTCCCACTCATACGGTCCAAACAACTTTTCCCCTTGTCTTATCATCTCCTCAGTCCCAGCAAACTCCCTCGCCGCTGCATCCAACACTTCAGCCGTCGCCTCCGAATAAACCTTAGTCCTCGGCCCCACCTCTCTATACCCCAATTCCCCAACTGCAAAAGCAAACAAATACGGCGGAATAGGCTGCTCCATAACAAATTCCTCCACGACCCTTCCTTCCGCGCACCACAACGACCGCAAATCAAACCCAACATCTCCCATTATCATTTCATTCAAGTCCCCAATAACTGGGGCACGGCGATCGGAATGTCTGGCGGACATAACCGCAGAAAGCTGGCGAGGAATATTCAGTCTGGCGAAATAACAAATACGAGCAGCCGGGGTGTCCTGGCAAGGGAAAACAGAACGGGCGTGAATGGCTTGACATTGAGTAAAAACAAAAGGATGGGTTTTCCCAAACGTTTGCGGAGGAGACAACCACTGGAGAGCGGAAGAATCGGGAGCAGTAGAGAAAAAGATCAAAACTGAAGAATGGTTATTGAGAGAAACAGTGAGAAGGCTACCCTTGATTGGCTCAGGTGGGGAAAGAAAGAAAGGGAGAGGATTTAGGGTTTGGGGATCAAGAACTTTGTGAATGGTGAGAGAGCGAGTGTCAAGAGAGAGAGGGCCGGAGTGAGCGGCGGCGAGGGAGAGGAGAGCGGTGGAGTGGATGGTGGAGGAAGAGAAATCAAGGTAAAGAGAAAGAGAGATGTGGGTAGTGAGTGGGTGAGTGGAATCGGTGAACGAGTGAGGATCAATCGGTGTCATTTTTTGTTGAAGAAAATTGGAAAATTTATAATTTAGGGTTTTGGTTATCAAGTGAAAAAAGAGTGAATTTTAGAATTGGTATTTAAAGATGAGATTTTTGAGGAATCTTAGTAAGCTTTGATTAGATTTAGGGATTTGATTTTTTAAATTTGGAGGGAGAATAGAAGCAAAGAATATATATACATATATATATAGAGAGAGAGAGAGAGAGAGAGGAAAGTCAGCATCTAATTGTCTTTTTGTGCTTCAAAAATGGTAATTATAGTTTTTTTTTTTTTGCCAAAATGTAATTATAGTTATTAATTTTAAAAAACTTATTGATGCATTAAACAAATAAATTTGGATAATCCTAAATAAAAAACATTTGCTCCTTAGAAAAATGGTAATATTCTTATTATATCATGTGTGTTCAAATTATTTTTATTAATATTCTTGTTATATTATATTTAAATTATATTGATTTGTATTAATTTTATATGTACTCGCATTATTTAATATTATTTAATAAATTTTAATTAATTAATATTTAATTAAACTACTCCTTAATTGGACTATCTAAACATTTAATTGATTTCATATCAATTGAATTCAATTTATTAAACACAATGAGGTGACAATAATTTATACATTCTTTCTCTTAGTTATATATATATATATATATATATATATATATATATATATATATATATATATATATATATATATATGTGTTGTAAGATTTCTGCAAGTGCACAGATCGTTTACAAGTAATAAAGTGATGAGTGAGTATCGTTCCCACGAAAAAAGATTTGTCAAGTACCAATTTTTAATATTACTCTATTATTTAGAAAATCAATTATAAGATTTTATATTTTAAACTAAAATGAAATTGAAGTAAATAAATAATGATAAATATGAAAATAAGATTAAAGGTCTAGAATTTAGAATTCATCAATTGATCACATATGATTTCTTTATGATTTTTAGATGGATTATTTTTGCTGGAATTAATGATTAGATTTCCCTAAATTATATGATGCTCTCTCTCAATATACAATATGTGTGTTCATATTAACCTTACGTCTACTCTCGTGATTATAAGCAATTAACACAAACCCATTAAGTTTTATGGAAATTCCTTTTAAAAAATCACAAAAGAGTGTTCTTATCTCTAAGCAACACATACCCTAAGTCTAATATCTTAATGAACTAATATTGTGTTTCCACTCTTGCTACTTTACACAATATCTTAAATCATGCAATTAATGGCCAGTTAATTACAAGCATTAAATTTTAAGATAAAAGATTAATTCTAACAATCAAATCCAATCAATTAAATATAAATAATCATATGCAAATCAAAAGATTACATCTAAATTTTAGAAAAATAAATTTAGCTATTCATAATTAAAAGAAAAGAAACAATTAAATTAACAATAAAAATAATAAACATAATAATAACTTATAATTAAATTCAAGAATAGAGTTTAGAGAGAACTTGTTTTGGGATACAATCTTTGATGAACTCAAGCTTCCAAAAACTCATTCTCTTGATCAAAATAAAAAAAAAAACTAATCTACTCTAAAAAAACATATGAAAATCTCTCTACATATTTTTTTAATGGATTTTCTTTGATGCAATTTCCTTTTGCCAAGCATTGTATTTATAGACATGTTTAGTGGAAGAATTCAAGTTCCATTAAAATTCTTACATCAAAAATTCAACATTGATGGTTAGGTTGGCCACCAACCATTGAATTCCTTCATCAATATTCAAAAATAGTTAGGTTGACTACCAACTATTGAATTTTGGTCACCAACCATTGAATTCCTTTATCAATATTCAAAAATGGTTAGGTTGGCTACCAACCATTGAATTTTGGCCACCAACCATTGAATTTATTTCTTATGGATTGAAAACTTGAATCATTACTTGCATCATTATTTTTACTGCATCATTTTAATCTGCAAAAATAAAATAAAAATACTTAAAATATGTTATAATTTATTTATAAATTGTAGAACTATTTATTTCTAAAAATAAATAATAATATTATTGCATTCTCGAGAATTGAGCTAAAATTTAAGTTTAAACAATTAAAATAACTCTAAAAATATAGAGTTATCAATATATATATTCAACTCTTTTATATTTAATATTTAATAAATTAATAATTCTATTAATTAATAAATTCCTGATAAATCAACTTCGTTTCTTATTGAATAATTAATAATTTTATTATTCAATAATTAATAAATTTGAAGAAAATTCTTTGTAATTATAAATTATTAGAGAGAATATTTAGAAGTAAAATATTATAATACATTCTTCTTAGTGTTTGGTATTTATGCTTGAAATGTAAAAGTATGAAATAATGTTCAAACTATATTAAAAGTGAAAGAGTATAATAATAATATTTATCAATATCATTTATATTGTCATGGCCCTAAAGTAATTTGGTTTTAAATAATGAGTAATGGGCTGAATTGTAAAAAAAAAGTAAAATTAAAAAATTTCAAATATATATTCACATTTATGTAGTCATATATCGATTTTAAATTTATATATATGATTGTTTTGAATAAATTAATCTCATATTAATTTATACTGTTTAAAAAAACTTCATAAATTAATTATTCTAATATTTGATAATTTTTTTAATCCACCAAATATATTAATTATAAAAGAGTCTTATATATATATATATATATATATATATATATATATATATATATATATATATATATATATATATATATATATATATATATATATATATATATATATATATATATATATATATATATATATATATATATTTTAAGAATGAATTTGTCTCCCAATTTAATTAAAGGCAAAGATAATTTAAATAAAGGAACCATTGGCATTTTCGGATAATAAAAACAACTACCAAGAAATATTAAAAAGAAAAGAAGGAATCTAATACGTTGCGTTTGATTGTTTTATTTTGGTGTTGTGCAAATGTGGTCCATTTTCAAAAAGAGTTAAGATAATTCAGGAATTTAGAAAGATAAGTAATTGTTTCTCCTCACAAGTTTATTGGTGAAATTAAAGGATAATCACTTGCTTCAGAAAAATAGTGAGACACTTCTTTTCAATATCCTTCGTAATATGAAGCTTCCTCTTATTCATAGGAAGTACATTGCTACCTAGCTTGGTTCGCTTAATAAAATTATTCCACAAAATGAAATAGATATTCTTTATTTTTGATAAAATTTATATTTCACAAATTTGAAAAATACTTACTATGTACAATAAATTATTATATATTTAAAATTTTATTAACTTTTAACGAAATTATTTTTTATTCCCATCCTATTTCATGAACACAATGAGGTCTATTGATATCATTACATACAAATTACTCATCCATTCTTATTACAGCTTACACATATTAGTAATATAAGATCATTCATTCGATAAAACTTATTACAAGAAGTCTAAAAATCATGGTTTTCATATCTATCCCGATTTTTGAACCACTAAAAGCAAAGGGTCATGGAATCAGAGATTGAACCGAAATCAAAACAAAATTTTAAATAAAATACTATACTTATTATTTATATGTTAAAAATAAATATAATATACATATAACTAAAATCGAACAATAGCCTATTGTTGATATGCATAAATAACGCATATTACATGTTCTGAATGCAAATTATAATCAATTGAATTTTAATAATTTTAGATAGAACATAAAATACTTGGTTTATAGATGACTTAGCTTGGTCCATGAATTAGTTCTAGATTTCCCAAGTTGAACCAGCGAGCCGATTTGAATTGGACAACCTTGCTAAAAAGTAAAAACATATTTTGATGAAACTCGCTGGTCACTGGCCAATTAGCAAGATACTGGACCTTTCTCAGCAAAACTATATTGTGCTCTTCACGACTATTCTATGACCTTAACAACTATTACTCTATTAACTCCAATCAATATTAGAATAATGTTACAAAATAAAAAGGTTCAATCAAAAAGTAATTATAAAGAAAAAAATCATTGGAAATATGATTTACTTGGATAATTAAACTAAGCTCATAATGATGGCACTGGTTTAGTTTGGCTTATATTTGTTAAGTTCCATAGGAAGAATGTAACCTAAAATCTATTTTACAAGTCACAATGCAGAAACATGGTAGCCATAAATTTTTGTTAAATGGCAATGGTGTTATCCTGAGCGACCTCAATAAATAAAGCAGTATCGTGCTAATCACAAACAATGCCATCAAGAACAATGCTGGTTTAGATCAAAATCTGTCTCCGTTTTTAGTTGTTTAATCACATTAGGGGCAAGACTAGAGATCTAAGAAATGCACTCCTTTGCATAATATAGTCCACTACCTCTTCAACAACTTGCATAGTTGAAAGAAAAATATATTATCAAATAAAGGAAAAAAACATACTTTTCATATTTGTTTCCCCTGTCCCCTTACTAATAGTTTATAAAATATCGCATATGCGTGCAAGTCTTTTTGTGTATCTGCATGTATTAAATTTGATATTATTGAAAAGTTTCGTGATTTAACTTGCCAAATCTACTGGAAATTCTGCATGGTTATGTTCCCCTTTGAAAATGCATGTCCTTATCAAGATAGAAAACCAAGGATCTCTTGCCTGAAAATAAAGTAAAATAATATTTATCAATTTATTTACTTAAGAAAATCGAAGATTACTGATAGTTGTATGTTTGGAACAGTCTACAAAGCTCATGGGTTAGATCGGTCAAAAGCTGCAACTACTACAAGGATTTGATGTCAACAGACTAATTGTCACCAATCATATAAAAGGTGTTCAGAGGAGGTTGTCCAAGGGCCTCACATTCTCTGAAATTAGCTTTGGTGTGACAAGAAAGTTGGAGCTGGCTCAATATAGCTTCAGCATTCTTGAATACAAATGGATTTGGTTTCCCAAAACATACATACTCTAGAACATTATGGCGAATTCTGCAACCAATGCCAAAAAAAAAAAAAATTACTTGGCACAAAAACATTAACAATACAGCAAGTGAGAAGATAAATTTTCAATAGTTTTAATAGTATATTTGATGGCATGTATCACGTGTTATGACATGATTTTAAAGAACTTGCAAAGCCAAATTCTTTTCTTCTTCTTCTTTTTTTTTTATCTCAAACCTTAACAGAACATGAAAGAAAGTAATTAGGTGGCAAAAGTATAATTATTATGCAACTTATAGGTGCCCAATCATAAGGCACTACCATCTAAGGCACTAAAATGCAATGGGAAACAACTTGAGAATTATAGGCTTCAATTTTGCTCACTTATTGAACTGGGACCTATATGATAACATTAGTTACTTGGTTAACTAGAAATAATATAATTATTTTTAGGGTAAAGTCTCCCGTAATAGTTTCAACCCCAACATTAATATTCCATCACAATTGGAGTTACACCCAAACCATTGTTTTACACCTTCAAATAGTCACAATGCACAATCACAAACACAAAATCTACCATACAAAAATCAAAACATCCAACCATAAACTCGAGAAATAAACAACAAGGTTATGGGGAACATCATAATTAAAATTGAGTAAAGCTAAGGTTGTGGACACAAAATTAAAAAATTAAAATTATTTGAGTGAGAGAGAAGAAAGACTACAAGTTCTTCTCTGTAAACAACCTATGACTCTAAGATGTAGAAAAGAGAATAAGAAAAATATAGGAAAGAATATAAGTGAAACTATTAGCAGTGCAGAGAATCATGCAACATGTGAAGGAAGAAGATAGATACAAGAAGTGTGAAGGTTTCCTAATGAGGGTGGAAGTGGCACTCTAGATGGAAAAATAACAGGTGTAATAAAATAAAAGAACAAATGTTAGTAGACCACCTGTTGCATACAAAAAAGCAATGCCAATGAAAGGAAAGCATAAAAAGTTAAACTATTAATAGTGTTTAGAATTCAAACAATGAAGTCCCAAATTAAGCAGCCTTTCTACTCCACTTCTATATATGGTAAACTTATGCTACTTATTTTCTATAAAGGGTTTCAATTCATGGTTTTTCTATGTTCATCTTGAAAATAGCATTTTTCTCCTCCCAAAATAATCTATTAGCTATTAAATAAAGAAGACATAGTACTGGGGACACAATATGAAAGCACAACTTTTAACTACACCCTTTTTTGAGTACCTTGGAAATTCTTAAAGGAAAATGAACTATTAAGATTCAAACCCTTGACCTATTACACTACAAATATGGGGACAAATCCCAAACGATCAAAGGGGAATAAAGTAGCCATATAATACAAAAGAACCTTTTTGGAAGGAGTAAGGACAAGTGTCCCCATACTAGATATGTCCCTAAGTTGCTTTTAGAGGTCGTTTAGATATGTAACATAAAGAAGCAGTTTATATGTGAAACCATTAAGGTTGACTTAATCTTAATTAAGGAACAAGTAAGGGAGGACTTTAAATAATTTTAAATTTTAAATTACATAAGAAACTAACCTTACATGTTGAAGATATGATCCAGAGCAATTCTGAAAAGCACCCATTCTAAGGTGTTAAGAAGGAAATGCAGCCTATACAGAATAATCAGCTAATCAACAATATATATCAAGTTTTTTATCAAAGTAATAAAAAGAAAAGAATAGGATATATCTTTCTACAGATTAGCACAAAATTGGTCTAGAAGAAATCATAACCAAGTACTTGAATTAAATTGAAAATTGGTAAAAACCACAAAATGAAAGTATGCATGAATATGGCTAATGATCTCATCCACAAGCAACTTTCAAGCCTACTGGTAAGCTATTTTTTGGCACAAGATAACATAATGTCTTGCTTATAAGCTCTCATTCACTTCAAACTAATTAATTAACTTCCATTTAGTTTAATAAAAAGATTTACCCATTGATAAACCCATAATTTTTTTATCTTTCAAAGTCCATTTGCAATATAGAGATGGACTAAGACCTATATGGAAACAAGCATTCCATTGAAGCCAAATTAACCAACCTGATATTCGAGATCATTAGCAGCAAAATACAAAGGAGGTCGGTGACCATTGCCCTTTCCAAAAAGGCGTTCAGATCTTAAAACATCATGGAGAACCTAAAGTGATTCATTGGTCAACTTATAACGTGGAACAAGAAAGAACGAATGAGAAATGTACTTATAACATGCAATGCATTGAGGCAAAAGGAAAAGAATAGCCTAAGAGAAGTTTACCATATTATCTCTAATCAGAGCAAATAGTTACTTCTATTAATAAATTCTATTGCCTTCAAGTCATTACTTTAGTCTACAATAACAATAATATTGCAAACCATTTATAGAAGTTTTTATAACCATATAATACACACACACACACACACACACATATATATATATATCAAACTGTGGATGGAAAAAACATTCACTAGACTAAAAATTACATCCAATTATATGATATTAACAACACATACTAATAGTTGATTATGATTGGCTATTAAAAATATACGTGGGCCTAATGAGACGTGTCCCAACTTTATAATGGTAATTTATATGTCAAAAATGAATAACTAGATCAAAATATATAAGCTTTAGAATTTTAATGATCATAGTAAAGATAAGAAACAAGGAATGAATATGAGGGATGAAGGATGTTTGGTCCCACTTTGAGAAAACAAAAACTCTAGTAAAACATGATTAGTTTGCTTTCTCTCTCATGTGTTTAAGGATGTAGCAGTTTTTATGGTTAGCCAGCAATTACATAGGCCAACCAACTTTATCTCTTATTCAGGGCATGTGAGGCCTCGCCCGAGCACCGGCCCCTGTCCGCTAGAGGGAACCGGGATGCTTATTTGAGTTTAGTCTCACGATGGAACCCTCATATTTAGATTTGGTTAATTTTGAAAAATAATTTTAGGAATCACCACCTTAATTTTATTTAGTTGGAAAAATATTAACGAAAAAACCCAAATTGACTTCAATTAATTAATTTTTAAATTAATTTGCCCAAGGATAAAGATCACTAGCCTTCGAACCAGGTTGAGTTCGGAGACTAGGTTTTTTATTTTAAATAATCTAAATTTGGCTCTTAAGTTTAATTTGACTTGAAAATTGATTTCATGAATGACATTAATAATCACAAATAAAATGTATGAATATGGCATAAGATGGATGCATGAAAATTAACGAAACAATAAACATTTACAAATAAAGGAGACTGTTCCCTCCAATCTTTAGAGATTTGGAGGAACCACATGATCACTCCTTAATCATATTGATAGAAAAATATGATGTCTTCTCTAGCCCTTATGGGATTTTAGGAAGACCACAAATTCCCTTACAAATATTGTAAAAAGATAATTAATTTAAGAAAACTAAGGAAAATAAGCTTAATTTAAAAGAAAATTGGATTTGAGATTTGGACTTAAATTCCAAACATACCTACGTACCCCATTTGAATAGGGATCAAAACCCATGTAGTTCGTCTCACGATTAAGTGGAGAGGTTTACAAATTGATAAAAATGATTTTTGGGTTTAGAGAACGAGTTTGATTAAAATACCGTGGATTATGATGGATTAGATAGAAAAAGTGTTTTGCCGGACCGAAATTCCGTTTTATCATACCGAACAAATAAGTTGATTAATGATAAAAAATGATAGATGAGTAAATTAATTAATTAAAATCATTAATTAATTAAAATAGTGGTTGAGTTGAAAAAGAGATTTTTGATTTAATTTTAAAAAAAATAATTAATTAATTAAAATAGGGGATGAGCTTAAAAAGAGATTTTTTATTTAATTAAAAAAGTAATTAATTAATTAATTAGCTTGTAAGTAAAAAATATTGTTTTAGTTAATTAAAAAGATTAATTAACTTGGCTTGGGTGAGAAATTAATTAATTAAAATGATTAATTAATTAATTAATTAGAGAGTGGGTAGAGGGAGAAGAAGAAAGAAGGTTGATAGATAACTATCAATATCAACCTTAGTGTGTGGAACTGAGGAAATGGGGAAGCCTATTTATAGGCAAATGGGATTGATGGTAGTTTAGGTAATGAAAATGTGAAAAAACAATGAGGGGTAGGGCTAAAAAAGACTAAAAAAGGCTGAAAAAGAGTATTTTGAGAAGTGCAAATATGGGCTGCAGGGCCCACGCCGCCGAGAAGCTGGTGGCGCTGGCGCCGATATGGGTGGTGCGCCGCCACTAGCGTCTTAGTAGGCGCATTGGCTAAAATTTTCCTTCTTTTATTCGGCTAGATTTTTGGACTTCCGAATCAGTTTTCAGGAGTTCTGGAGCTCAGAAAATTACTCGATCAGTATCGATAGGTTCAGAATTAATTTTAAAATATTTAGATGGTTAGTTTAGAAGAAAATCCGGTTAGTTTAGGAGAGAATCCAGTTAGTTTGGAAAAAATACTGTCTGGTGCAAAAGGTCCGATCAGGATAAGAAAAGACATCTAATTATGTCAAAAATATCTAGGTCAGTATTAGTGAATTCAGAATTAATTTTAGAGGTGTTGAAATGAGAGTTCACAGAGCATTAATAATATTGGAAAGGCAGTAAAAACTTTAAACGTTTGAGTTTGGCTTGAACTTGACCTAAGCTTTAAATGAGCTCAAGCTTGGCTTTTTCAATAGAGTTCAAGTAGGGTTGTGGAGTGACGAAATTGAGCTTGAACAGCCAAGTACTTGGTCCATACGCACTCAATAAATAGGGCTCTAGTGTCTTCTTAGGAAGTTATATATAGGATTATTATTTATACCAATAATAGCAAAAAGTAATGTTTAATTCATAAGCCCCATAGTTTGAAAAAGAACAATTTAACACTATAATTTCATGTTCTATGCATGAACAACATCTCAATAAACAATGATAAAATAGCTAGAAAATTACACCATGCACAACACAGAATCTTGAAAAATCCATATACAGCAGCAACTATTATGTGAAATGCAAAGATGCACTAAATAGTTCATACTGGATGGCTAAACAAAAAGTACAAATACCTAAATATCCTTGCCCCAATCTCCAGGATGACTAACAACAAATATTGTCTTAACTTTTTAAGAAGAGATATTGTATCTTGGTGTCATATTTGCGAAGGAACTCCTAGTGCTATCCAATTCCTGCTTAGTTGTCCATTTCTTGTATTGAGATATATGATCGATATTTTCAAAGAGAGAGGCATACTCATCCAAAGAGAACTTTTTTGCTGATAAAAACAAATAGGTCCTAATGGAAATATTGCAAAATCTAGAAACAATGGTTTGAAAAATAGGTAATCACATTATCATATCAGTGGGACCTTACTTGAAACCATACTCAAACATTACTAGAGCAGGTTCCCCTTTTCCAGTGGCAATAGTGAGTTGATTCTCATAGTTGCGGGTAATTGTTTGCCACAACATAAAATGGTGATAACAGCTTTAAAAATTTAAAAGTGACAGGGCACACTAAACAATGAGTCAACAAAAAAAAATTATTTTTTATACTATACCAAGAAACCTGGATATGAAATAAATTTATGTGGTGATATATTTAATGTAAATCACATGAAAATATAAAAGAATATAATTCCTAAAGACTATCATTCACTGACAATTTTCTATGGAATATATCAAGCTTATATGCCCAAAGAACATCAATAAAAGAATAAAGTAAAGAAAGAACTGAAAATCTTAGAATTCAATTGGACATTTTCTTAAATCCCTGAATGATTAGTCATGATTTGGCTACCATTTCTTTGATCCCCGTATTTATATTTTGTTGTAATCATTAAAAAAAAAGGTGGAATGAAAAATTACAACTTTAAGAATGCAACAAGTTTACTTAGCATGTGAGAACTTAACAATATCAAGTTGGCCTATATCTAATGCCTCTTGTGCAGCTGAAGAGCATAGCCCATTATATTGATTTCCCAATGACAATATTAGGTTAATAGATTAACATAAGCCTTTACGATCAGCAGGATGAAACTTGAGAATAAAATGAAAATGATCCCTCAAATATGTTAAAGAAGAATATCATTTTAAACTTCAAGATTTGCATATATAAAAAGACATGCATAAAATTAGTAGTTATATATCTCTGCAATAGATTTTTATAAGGTGAATGACCTTGCAAAACCTATATTGGGAAAAAAGAACCAGTTTCATCAGTGAAATAACATTCAATAAAGTATACAAAATTCAAATAGTAGAGCAATAACTGAGAATGCAAAATCTTTACAGCCAGAATTTCACTTAATTCAATGATACCTATAAATTAAGGAATGCCACCACATAATCAAATATAGAAATATATGAAATTAGTTGTTTAATTGCATAATTGTTCATCTTACTTTCAAAAAATAAAGAGCATTTTAGCTCACCATTTGTCAAAAATAAAAAAGGGAACCTTCAAAGACCCTACAAAAATTCAATATTATACATTTTGGGTGAAAAAAGCAAATCTAAGGATTCTACTGTTAGAGGGAAAAGCAATGAAATTATTATAATCTCGATACAATTTCCTCAAAGTATGAGGCGAGCCACACACACACATATATATATATTAAAATAATTATTATCAAGTTAGCTCAAAACTCAAAAGAACTTAAAATTTTAATAACACATTAATTTAAATAAAAAAAAATTTAAACTCCACAATTTTTAATATTTACTTTTGTAATTTTTTTTAAATTATTCAAACTGAAATTAAAACTGTATAAAACATAACCATATTGAAATTGAAATCGGAACTATATAAATCGTGAAACGGGCTAAACCATAGGATTTAAAGGCTTATTAATAATTGATATTTAGAGAGATTAAAACCAAACTGAAACTGGTGATTCCAAATTGTTACCCATGTCCATCATCAGTGGGAACACAGCCACGAAGAATAACACCATTAATGTCAAACGTGATTCTAAAAGAAGAATACCTGCAATAAATCCACCAAACATTTTTTGAATTTATTATACAGTCTAGACCAAATTAACATGATATTAGAAAGAAGAATGTATTAAACACACCATTTTTGTTGTTGTTTATTGCTTTGATTGAATATGACACAAGCAATGTGCAAAAGTTTGAGATTGAAATAAAATGGCATTCTGCTCTTAATTTAGAAAACCCTAACCACCAAATTTTTGGGAATTTTAGATTTTAATGAAATAAATTGGTACCAAAAACCCATTTTAATTCATTTCATTTGTACTTAAAACTTATTTAAATAGTATCAAAATGTAGTAATATAACGCTTATTTTTTATAAATAGTATTTTACAATTGATTTTGACTTTTATAAAAAGACAGTCGTGCTCCTTGATTTCTTTATTTTTCGTTCAAAATGGTGCCATTTTAGAAGGATTTTTGTCTTTGCCTCAATAAATGGGATCTAGTACCAATGGAGAGAATTTAAAATTACTAATTGTGAACCCTCAATTTTGCACCTTCATCATTCAAAATGCAGTCTTAACATTTGCTAAATGTAATGCGCTACGCGGAGTTATTATGGTAGCCCCGCTAACCGGTTAGCAGGCGAGGGTTCAGGGGCAGCTCCTCCAAAAGAAAAATTTTCAGTCTTCAATTACATTACCACCAGACATATAAAATTCTCAAACTTTATATCAACAACCAATATCTGAAAAAAAAAAAAAAAAAAAAAAAAAAAAAAAAAAAAAAGCCAGTCAGTACATCCATTAAGGCACCGGCGGTGCCGGCTCCTGCCTAGGTGGCGCCACCTAGACCACCAGTGGTGCCGACTAGATTGCCCGCCTGTAGTCCCCAAAAAACCCCCCAATATGATTTCTTAGCTTTTTTCTAATTCTACCCTTTTGGTCTTTTCATTTTTCCACTTCCTAAACTACCCTCACCCACTTTTTCTATAAATATCTTCCTCCACTTCTCATTTCTCTTCACTTATTGAATTTGAGTAGATTGCTATTCTCAAATTCCTTTTTTCTCCTTTCTTCTTCTTCCTCCAATCACTCTCTAATTAATTAATTAATCTTTTTTATTAATTAACTACTCACCCTAACCAAGTTAATTAATTTTTTTAATTAACTAAAACTCTTTTTTAATTAATCACTCAATTAATCATTCTTTTTTTTCAAAAATCATTCCTTTTTCCAAAATCAAATTAATCATTTTTCTCAATCCACTTTTCATTCAAATTAATTAATTAATCTTTTTAATTAATTAATCCATCAATCCCTTTCATCATATTAATTAATTAATCATTTTAATTAATTAATTAATCTTTCAATCTATCTAATCACCCGGTCCCGATAAAACGGAATTTCGGTCTGGTAAAACCCTTTGCCCACTAAAAGTCAAGGCATTAGCCTTTTACCTTACTTTCAACACACCCAAACCAAAATCATTTTGATCAACTTTTAAATCCTTTCACTTAACCGTGGAACGAACTACGTGGGTTTTTATCCCATTCAATGGGGTACATAGGCACGTTTGGAATCTAAATTCAAACCTCAAATCCAAATCTTTATCAATCTCTTTTTTTTTTCCTTTTTAATTTATAGATATTTTATTTTTCTCCTTACACTCATATCATATTCATGTATCTTATTTACAATTATCATCTTGTAATATTTGTCATTCATGAAATCAATTTTTCAAAGTCAAATCAAATTTAAGAACCAAATTTAGATTATTTAAAACCAAAAACCTAGTCTCCGAACTCAATCTGGTTCAAAGACTAGTGATTTTTAACCTTGGGCAAATTAAATGAAAATTAATTAATTCGAGTCAAAATTAGGTTTTTTTCTTAATTTTTCCATTTAAAAATAAATTAGGATAGCGACTCTCAAAATCATTTTCAAAATTAACCAAATCTAAACCTGAGAATTCCATCGTGAATCTAAACCCGAATGAGCATCCTAGTTCCCTTTAGCGGACCGGGCCAGTGCTAGGGCGAGGCCTCATACTAATGTAGGGTTTTCTTTTCTAGGACATATAGCAAAAATGACACCCTTTTAGCTTATTTTGTTGTGGGTAGGATAATAATCTACACCCACCCTATGAGTTTTTGTAACCAATTACTTAAATTTAGAGTTATTATGGCTAAGTATGTGTTTTTATAGAAATTCATGTGTTTTGTGATCAATGAGTATGTGCCATGTTAGATAAGTTCTAATATGCATAATATAAATTATTATTATAAAATAAGTGATTTATATGAAGTGCATAAGCATAAAATGATTTATTGCACGTAAAGTGAATTTTCATGCATAAAACGATTTTTAAACATAAAATAATTTTTATGAGCATTTTTAAATAAATATTTTGGGAAAAATTTTAATGAAAATATTAAGAAAAATATTTTATTTTTAATTATCTATAATTAACCCATAAATTAAATAAAAGGCCCAATTTTTTAAAAGCCCACTATACCAAAATACTCAAAACGTAACTCACTAAGGATAATTTTAGAAATTGCCCAAAATCGTACATATAGTAAGCAAAATTCATCTAGCCCTAGTAGTAGCAACCACCATTCTATTTTCTATCATATTTCCAGTAGAAATATTCTCTCAAAAATATTCTTTTAACCAAAATTCACAAGGTACTTTCATACCTTGCGATTTCGTGACCCTTTTTATAAGTTTTTCTCTCATTTTAATTTGCTATTTGATTTTTATGAAACTAATCATGAGAAAATTATTTTGGGCTTTTTATTTAATGATTTTCCACCGATTAAATTCAGCCTAGGTGAATTTTGAAAGATAAATTGATTTTTCCACCAAAAACACAAACTTCTCTACGCAAATCCTCCAAAGGTGAACTCTAAAACTCAAAGTTGGAATTTTCATGCATAATAAGGTGAGGGGTTGCCGATTTGTATGTCATTGTATTTTAAACTGATTTTTGTTGTGTTTAGATGAAAAATATTGATTTAAATCATATTTTTGTATATTACTGTAATGATCAGAATATACCGAAAAGTAAGAGAACTCGTGATTTTCACCCTACAATCTAAAATTGAAATTTTCATGCATATGTAGTTTCAAGGGCTGCCGATTTGTGTATATTTGGATTCTAAACTGATTTTTGTTATGTTTGGAGGATGAATAATAGTTTAAATCATATGTTTGCATATTACTGTAATGACCGAAAAATACCAAAAACAAGAAAGATTCATGATTTCCATCCTAAAACCTAAAGTTGAAAATTTTGCATGCATGTATAAATATATAGGTGCCGAATTGTACATTAAAGTATTCTAAATTGATTTTTGTTTTGATTACATGAAAAATCTAGGTTTAAACTATGTTTTTACATATTACTGTAATGAACAAAAAGCGCGAAAAGTAAGAAAAATTCACATTCTTCTTGATAGGTAATTCGGCCAACCTAGGGATTTTAATTCCAATGTCTATAATTTTTATGTGATATATTTTAATAATTATTGACATGTATACATGAATGACAAATAATTAAATTGTGTGTTGATTGAAGGAATAACTCTAGACAAGTATAGAGATAATTAGATATACTTAGGGCTTGCTAATCCTATGTTATGATTAATATGTGAATATAATTAAGTAATATGGAAAATAGGTATTATGATGAGTTAATAATGAATTAATGATCTTAAATGGATGATGAGTTTGATTGAATGAATTGGTCATAATAGATAAACATGACTCTTAAAGGGTTACTTATTAAGTTGACATGTATAGAAAGTGTTAAGTGTACTAAGTTGAATTTAAATTGAATTGATACTAAGATCATGATATATTGTGTTTGACTTTAGAAAAGTCTTAATATAAGTTATAATATGTTTTCATATAGGCCTATATGGCTAAGTGTGCAAGACTTCAAAAGTCAACGTATTATGTGCAAGTGGTGAGTGCACTTCTTAGTGCAACTACAAGTGTATATGAATATTATATATGCATGGGGTAGTTATAGGATAGGATAGCATGATATTAAACAAATACTAAGTATTGAATTAAATATTATGTTAGAATTTGAGGAGTAGTAGGAGTTCAAAAGGGCTACAAGTATTAGAAGCAAATGAACCACAAGGTGAGTAAACATTATGTTATGGTTACAAGTATAAGCTATCATGATATGTGAACTTTTGACATTCTTATAACACAAGTTCTTTTCTATTCTCAAATACAATTATATGATTTCTTGTTAAGTTTGGGTGGCCAAAAGACAATTGATCCAAAGCCATTATTGTTATTCAATGATATGAAAGATCCTTTGAAATTGTTACCTTACCTTACTTTCTTTTTGGAATCACATTCTTATCTTATCTTTCGCCATGTCTTTTATGTATTAGAGTGAATTAAGCAAGAGTCTTCACCCACGAGTGAATTGAGCAAGAGTCTTCACTCACGAGTGAATTTAGTAAGAGTCTTCACTCATAAATAATAAGTGTGATTTCTACGAACCTTGCTAAATTGCAAACTATGAACCATGATTAATGAATCATGAACTATGTGTTATAAGTTATGAGTCCTTTCTAAGGAATATATGTTATTGCATAAGCTATATTGTTTACTCATTGAGATAATCTATCTCACCCCTTTACTCATTGAGATAATCTATCTCACCCCTTCTTCCTTGCGTGGTTCCAGGTAAGCAAATTTGATGAGGCAATATGTTGGCTCAAGCAATCTACTTTGCTTGGGGAATTTCCTTGTTTGAGTCTTTCATTTTCATGTTTCAATATGATGAGTCTCTAGACACTCCAGGAGTCCTTATTTTGGGAGTTTTGTTTTGATATATTATTCATTTGAAAAATTATTTGGAGTTATAAATGTTATTTCCTTATGGATTATGTTTGAAGTATATTTAACTATTTTTTCGCAACTTAAGGTTTTCCTTTATAAACTTAAGGTTTTCTTTTATAAAAGGTTTTATCAAGTTGATGCATGAGATTCGGTACGATTCTAGGCAATATTTGTATATGTATGAGTGGGTTTTACGGGTGTAGATGACGTTATATCTCTCTATATTCTAGGACTGTCATATCTTCGAAGTTGGAATGTGACACATTTGATATAAAATTCATTTATATCAAAAAAAATTTAAAATTTTTAATTTTATAAAATTGGATATATTTGAATTAAATTCTATTAACATTGATAAAATTTTTAAATAAATTATAATATTATATAATTTCATGTTATACTTATATTTAATACTTTCTAATAAAATTATGTTAGATATTTTTGAATTTCTTATTAATTTTATATTTTCTATGATAGTGATATTAGAATTAATTTTTATAATTATAATTTATATTATATATGTTTATTGTATTATTACCATTCGTCCACACACAATACCACTTTATCGGTTAACAATTTAAAAAAAAAAATTATTGCAAACTAAGTACAAGTTTGTTACTCATTAATTTTCTGTACTTTTATTTAGGCCTACTATAAATACATTACAAAATAATGAAATTAAATTTCAAAGTGACAAATGGCATATGTCTCTTCATTATCAAACTACGAATTAGAGATGTCCACATCATACCCTTACTCTAAAGCCCCATTTGGGGTTGAATTCGAAAACGCGCTTTTGAATAAATTTTTTTTTTTTACTTTAAAATTGATTTTAATTATAAATAAGTAAATTGATATTTTTTATAAAAATAAAATTAAAAAATAGTTTATAAAAATAATAAAAATTAATTAATTAAATAAAAAATTGTAAAAATATTTTTTTAACCTATGACAATAATTCTAAACGCACATTTATTATTGAAGATGGTTAGATATACTAAATTAGGACTTGAAATATTACTTTACATCTCATTATTAATGAAGTTTGCAAGTTAAATCACGAATCACAACTTATAAAAAGAAAATAATACGATTCATATAACTTAGGCCTTTCAAAATTTCAATATCTTTTAAATTCAGATTCGGCTGATTAACATGTGTTATATGTTAAAAATTTAAAATCTAGCCTTAATGAGTATTTGGAAAATTTTCTTTTAATAGATAATTAAATTTAAAACAGATGAAAGGTATAAACAATTAAAGGGATTCTACAGAATTGCCTAAAAAAGGGAACTCATCTATAAATATACACTCACTTTACATTTCTAAGTTTTATACGTTCCCGTGCTTTTTTCTTATTTTTATACCCTCTTTTCTAAACAAATAAGAAACTCTAGATCTGATAAAAAAAAATGAAGCTCTTGAAGATTAAAATCAAAAAAGTTTTCGGTGAAACCTTTGACAGCAAACCAAAATGAAAAAAGTTAAAGAATATAAAGAGATCTACAAATCTTTGAAGAAATATTCAATGGGTTGAAGAAAAACCCAAATCTTCCATTGATTTACATTAATATCTACTGTGATTGATGGAGTTTATGGGTGAGAGTGAATGAGTTCTATTAATGAAAGACCAAATTTATGTGAGAGAGCTATAATAGGTGAATAAAAAAAGAAAGAGAAGAAAAGTAGCAGAGATTGGGTCTTTGTTTTTAATCTCTCCCTCCTTAGATTGAAAAGCTCTTGCCTATTTTTATGTTTGTCTCTATACCAAACACCAATATATATATATATATATATATATATATATATATATATATATATATATATATATATATATATATATATATATATATATAATGCTTCCTTCGTGATTTGTGAGCAATTAAAAATTAAGGACAAGTTAGGTGGTGTATGATACAGAAAGAAGTCAAAGGGAAAAGCAAAGGTAATTCTCTGCCACTGATTATTTTACTTGACTTAAATAAGTATTTATAATTGTTCATGTGTAAATAGTAGTAGTGTAAGACAAAAGAAAATGAATGGTCAAATAAAAAAAAAGTAATCTTTCACTTAATCAATAATAAAGAAGATATTATATCCAATTAAAATTGTATATTCTCGTGATTGTGCCATGATGATATAAATAATCAAACAAAACAAAGCTAGCTAGTTGCTCAAGGGTTCAAAGAATTTATTTTTTTTTTCTTTTATTTTGGCATAAAAAATTACATATAATGCATCCTTGGTGATTTGATGCGCAATTAATGAACAAAATTAAGTATAAAATAACTTATCTTTTAACTACAAATAAATCTATGATCTACCAAAAATAACTAGTATTTTAGCAATACTAAAGATAAAATATGCAAAAATAAACAATCAACCTATAATCAATCTGCAATTAACCTATTATCAACCAATAATCAACCTGTAATCAACAGCAAATCAACCTCTAATTAATCAAAATATAGCCTAATAAATATAAAATGCTAGTACTGTAAAATCCATATCAACTGAGTAATACAAGTAATATGTAACATGTATAACTAGGGTTATGCCTAATAGACACATGTCCAAATGGGTATTTTTCAAAACTAAAATCTTTGGCATGTGGTGATTAATTAGATAATTAGTAACATGTGTAATTAGAGTTATGCCACCAATTGACACATGTTCAAATGAGTATTTTTCAAAACTCGAATCTTTGACATGTGATCATTAATCATATAATTTTTAATTAACATAATTTCCAATTATTCCAATGTGCTAATCAACATTTTTAACTAGAGTTATGTCAAATCGATACATGCTGAAATGGATATTTTTCAAAAATTGAATCATTGACATGTGATGATTAATTAAATAATTTTAAATTAACATGATTTCTAATTATTCTAATGTGAAAATAAAAAAAACAAAAATAAATAAAAATAAAAACAAAATAGACCAAACATATACTCAAAAAAAAAATATTCACTTTTATTGTGTGGACTAAAAAATTATGATATAAAAAAATAATAAACAAAATTTAGAATTAACAATAAATAGTATATAACGAGTTTATGTTAAGTATATAATGAGTATATTTAGTTATATCTTAAATATATACTATAACTATAACTATATGTTTTCGTATTCCTTTAAAGACTTAACAACCTTAACTTTTTTCTTCTTTGAAGAAGCATAATCAACATTTTTTTTTCTTTTTTATAGTGAGAATCATCATAAAAATGAATATTAAATATAAACAAATTCAATAAAACAATGTTTAAATTACAAAAGTTTATTCCTATAATTTATTGGCTCTTTTGATTTCATATATATTTTCAAAAAAATTTGGATATTGAATATTATATGAATATAAATATATAAAAGGAATACATCAAGTATATATTAGATAAGAAAACATTATACTAAAAAATAATAAATAATTTTTAGGATTCACAGTAAATAGTATATGATGAGTATATTTTAGCTATATCTTAAATATATACAAGAAATAGATATTTTCTTATTCTTGGACACTTAACATCCTCAAACTTTTTCTTTGATAATGTTATTCTTACTCAAGTTTGCCTATTTAGATTTTAACTTTTTTTTTTTTTTAAACTCAAACACCAACTAAATATATAAATAAAATAAATTAAACATATAAACAATGAGTATGCTAAAAGTCAAAGAAGTAAAAGAAAATTCAATTAATCATAAAGTCAATGTCATCTAATTTTTACTATTTAAAGAGTCAAAAAGTACTAATAAATTTTTGTTTAATGAATGTAAAGTCATTCTCATGATTGAAAAGTATCAATTAATTTTCAGTTTCACTAAATATATTTTTTTAGGCATTTTAAGAGTAATTTTAAACACCACTAAAAATAAAAATGAAATTTGAGTATGCAAAAAGTGGAATCAACCACTATTTTATTGTAAATTAAATTTACATTGGATTTTACTTTATTATATTCAATTATTATTTAGCAATAAATATATATAATTATTATAAATGTTTTAAAAAATCATATGTTTATAGTATAAAACCACATATTAAAAAATAAAAGCCAAAATTATGTACAAGGCACATATGAATTTGCTATATTTTATGTCACTTACTTTTAATTTTAATTCAATAGAATCCACTATATATTTTTATGTGATCGTAATAAAAACATGGCCAAAATTTTTTTTTTCAAAGTTAAGCCTGCAAAAAGTGAAATAATCTACTAATTATTGTAAATTAATGTTACATTGGATTTTACTTTATTATATTCAATTGTGGTGTTCCAAAATCTAAACACTCTCCAATCATGCCATTTGTGTGCACTTACCTTTTATAAGCAGTACATCATGCATCTACTTTTTATAAGCAGCACATCTCTTTTCCTTTCCCTTCTTATAAAAATAAAAAGAAGAAAGGAAAAAGCGTATAAAAATAAAAATCAATTAGCAGAAAAATTAAAAAAGAAAACAGAGGTATAAAAGTTATCTTTCAAAAAAAAAAAAAACGTAGGGGATGTAATTTCCTCACAATTAAATCATCCTTTGCCTGATTAAAGCCCGCAGACGGGTCCAAGCACAATTAAGCCTATCCATTATCGAATAAGCCCAAATGCAAGAGGCTGATCTCTGCTTTCCTCTCCGCAATCATAACAATAAGAAAATTATTCCTTTTGAAAAAAAAAATGTTACTACAATGGGATTGAGAGTAAAATTTAATTCCAAATAATAACATTCTATTTTTTCCTTAATACATAAATATTTTTTTTTTACATTTAAATAATTTCAATCACTCCAATTTTTATTAATATGATTTATATTTTTAAATGTAATTATTAATCTAATCAATAAATTCTATTTAATTAAAAAATTAACTTAGAAATATATGTTTAAAATTTTAAAATCCTATTTTATTTGGATTTTGATTTCAAAATATACCAAACAAATATTAAGAAAATTCTCATTATTTTTGTTTCCTATAGAGATTTTATTAAATTTAGTAAATATATAGAAAAAAGCATATATTAAGTGCTAAGTTAATATATGTTTTTTGCTTCTAAGTTAAAAATAAATCATGTCAAGAGGATGATCTAATAGGTTGAAGTTCAAAAATACTAATTTTACATTTAAATGGCATTAATATAATGTAATATAATGTAATTAAATATATTTTTAAGTAATGTGTGGTAAATTGTAATGAATCGTAATATAATATAATTAAATATATTTGTAGTTTAAATATTATACTAAAAAAATATTTATTTATATTATATTATATTTTATTACAATCTATCAAATATATTTTTAGTGTAAATATTATATTATAAATATATTTAATTATATTATATTACATTATACTATGACTTTATCAAATATAATTTTATAATATGTTTGATACGCCGTAATATAATATAATATAATATAATATAATATAATATAATATAATATAATGAATATATTTTTATATTATATTATATTTCATTACATATTACAAAATATATCCTAATTTTTATGCTGAATTACAAATAAAAATTGACGACTCATGCAAATATTTTTTCAATATTTCTCAAAAAAAAATTATTTTTCAATATTAATATATAGTAGTTAATTTTAAGTATATTCTTTAATTTAAAATCATAGTCCTTGACTGGC
Source organism: Reutealis trisperma (assembly GCA_947687605.1). Taxonomy (NCBI): domain Eukaryota; kingdom Viridiplantae; phylum Streptophyta; class Magnoliopsida; order Malpighiales; family Euphorbiaceae; genus Reutealis; species Reutealis trisperma. Next base: position 2,234,313 of record CANTUT010000008.1, read on the forward strand.
ATGGGCTCCACAATAATACTCTTCAGCTGGATTGATGTTAAGATTAGATAAGGCCACACCATAGATTTGAGTCAAAGAGACATGACCACGTGACCCTGTGGCCATCATAGGAAAGGAAGGAGAGGCGTTTGGAATCTTTATTTTTACTAATTTTTCTTCTTCTTCTTCTTCTTCTTTTTAATTAAAAATTGACAGCGAGAAGGGGACATTTAAGTAAAATTACTTTTTTTTATTAAACAAAAATAAGTATTTTACTCATGACTACATATATTTACAGATCAGGTGTAAATTTAAAAATATTTAATTTTTAGATAAATTATTATTTAAAACTCTTAAATTTGATCTAATTAATTAATTCTTCAATATTTTTTTAAAAACTAATTAACTAGCTTTTCCGTTTTAATTCTATCATACTATTTAATTTTTTTGTTTAATTTTTATATATTTTTTGTTAAATTTATAAAAATGACTTACCCTTATACATATAATAAATATAAATATAATTTTATTATTAAAAAATAAAAATTCAAATTTATAAAATTAAATAATAGTTATATAATTATAATAATCATTTAATTATTATTTAATTTTATTAATATAAATATTTTTATTTTTTATTATATATAATAATTTTATAATAATAAATAATTTTATAATTTGATTATATTAAATATAATAATTATATAAATATATAAATATTATTTATTTTTATTATACAGTTTCATTTTTGTCATTTTTTACAAAATTCAAAGGAATAAGTACAAAAATAAAAAGGAATGACTAAATAATTTGATAAAAAAAAAACTGAGAGATTAATTAGTTGTTTCTCAAAAAGAAGGTACAGATTGATAATTAAGTCAAATTTTAAGGATTAAATAATAATTTACTTTTAATTTTTTATAAATTCGGCTCACTCTATTCACAATTTTTTCTACTAATTATGATATGCGATCCAACTCATAAATACTGTAATGACCTAAATTCAGAGATCGTGACCGACATATAGTTAGACCGAAGTGTAGCCACATAAGCCTGACTATACTATAAAAATAAATATAACACTATAAGATCCAAAATAAAAATGATAGTAACTTATAGTTTATTAAGACTCCACAACTTTTACCTCAAAAATTATTTAAAATAAGAAGATTTAAAAAAAATCATTGAATAAGTAACAAATGATTGTAAATTTAAACAATTACTAATTAACTTAAATAGCTCTATCAAGTAAAAATAAATAAAGAAACTATCTAATTGTCCTAATAGCTCGGAAATCATCTAAAGGAAAGTAACAATTAAATACTTCTAGACTTGGCTTGGCCTCAAGAGTGAAAGAAGAGATAAGCCTTGCCAACTATCTAAAATCTACAAAATAAAAATATGTAGAGGAATGAGCATACACCACTTTGCTCAGTGAGAACACATATAGCAGGAAACTTTCTAATAAATTTTATTTACACCAAATTACATAAACTCATCATCAAATAGTTTCCAAGCATTTCATATAACTATCAAGTCAATCACTATATTTCACACAATGGTTACAAGACCTTAAGTAATATATTTGAACTATAACTTATGTAGAACTTCCAACAATAACTTTAGAGTACACATATCAACTTTAGCATTTTCATCACTACATCTACATTTTTTAAGAGATTGCAAAATAAGGTATATTGAGAAAGACCTTGCCAGACTTATTAATTAATATATAAGGCATTATACCCAAGTACCATTAGAAAACGGAGCATTGCAAACAGGCCCGATATACACATATAACATATAAGGCAATTTGCCTAAATCATATAGTAACCAAATATACCAAGTGTACCATGGGAAGCCTAAGTCATGGTCTTATCTCAATACAATAAATATTATCTCAATACAATAACAATTCACATCGATAAACCACATATAAGTTATTTCATACAACTACGTCACATATAAAGGCATGCATTCTTTTGTTTCCCGACTTCTAATGCAAGCAATACAAACATCAATCATATTACCAAACAATTATTTAATGCTAGTTACCGATTTAACACATGTGTCCTCACCTGAAGTAGATTAATTAAGCGATAACACTAAATTTATTGGTTTTGCTGATTAGCCAATTCCCCACCTGAATACACACATATTTTGCAATGATTACCTTTAACTTTTGATGTAAATATGAATCATTTGCATCTAATTATCATAGGGTTCATAAAATGCAAGTGCTAAGCAACACAACACCATAATCCAAATATTTTTTCTCTAGTTTTGATCATGTACAGCAGTAAATTTATTTGCTCTAAACCTCTCATAAATATTCCAAATAAATCCAAATTTTAAATATAACCAGCCAACCCATATTTAAATCTATCAACCAAAAAATCATTTACTTTGGACTTAATTAGGGACTCAAGAGAAGTACCCCAAATTTTGCTGTCAAAAAATCGACTGAACATCGATAGCAGAAAAATAAAAATTTTACGAACCTATATAAACATTCTCCAAAATTTATGAAATTTTAGCATGATGTCCAAAACATACCTAATTAAATTTCATTAAATTTTCACACCAATCAGACATTATTTGGACCTCCAAATAATTATTTTTCTAAACTTACCTGTATAAATTTTCTTACCAAATAGTCATCACATTATTCTTAATTTTGTTCGATCCGACCGTTAAATCATCTTCAAATTAAATATGATAAAAATAACATCTAATTGAAAATAATATCAAAATTTAACTGTTAAATTTTCTCCCAATAATTTATTATCAATTTTCAAAATCACTGGTCATCTAATATATACATAGCTAACCCAATTTCAATTCATGAACCAACTTTAACATGTTCTCCTACAATCTCCAATTAAATAAAAAATCAAACATACAAATTAATTCTAATAAAATAGATAGAAACAATGGCTTACATCAAATAATCAAAATTTTAAAAGAAAACTTGAAAAATACCCTTTAAAATTTCAAAGATCCTATTTACTTTTTTTCTTTTCCAGTCACCACAATAAACTTTTGTTTCTCAAACACTCAATCACTATCATTCTTTTTTTCTTATTCTTCTTGCTCTCTTTGGCAGCTGAAAATCTCTTCTCTCTAAAATTATTGATACTTATATAAAGTTTCACTAACCCTAAACCTTTTTTAACCCTACACAACACCACATACATGTGCATACATAGTAACAAATATTAATACACATATGATTATATATTAAATATACAAATAAATAAACTTAATATACGAATATATATATATACACACATTTATATTAAAGAACATATATATTTATAATGAAAATAAACTCTAATATACATATAGAAATATAACAATTTCTTTTTATATTTGTTCTCTACTTAATTAATCATAATATAAAATATTCCTAATACGAAAATCAAGTATTTCACAAATACTCTACTGCTAACCAATCCCCAAAGATTTTTTTTTTTTTGCTGCTCCCTAAATTTTTAAACATTTAGTTCCCTATTGCCATAAATTTAATCCTTAAAATTTGTTTTGGGCAATTTAAATTCATATTATTTTTTTAAAATAGATATTAAAATTACACCTTTAAATATGATATTTATGAAACAATCATCCAATCATTACTCTATTAACCAAAGGTCGCTTCTTCGCTATTTAAGTCAAAAAATTTACGCAACATTTATTTCGCATGAAATGATTAAATAAAATTAGATAAATTTACTTTATCTAATATTTTACACATTTTTATAGATGAATATGATTTGACAAAAATTACTTTAAATCATGTCTTTTTTTTTTTTAGTCCTCTCATTTTATCGAGGACTTAGCTTGTTCAATTTTTAAAATTAAATTCTTGAAGGATTGGTAATGATCATAAATGTTTAGTAATGCTTGTGAAAATTTGTCTATATATGAAATTATTGAATTTTGATTTAAGCATAATTGAGTGAATGATTTATATCGCTTGTTATTTTCTACAATTTGGAAATGCTTATAGAAATATTTATTGCATAAATATAAAATAAGATAAATATTTATTTAATTGTGTTCTATAATCTTATCTTATCCCATATACCGAGTCTATATAACCAAATGCATCTTTATAGCTTTTAATTGGACTTTAAAAAAAAAAGTGGGAAATGCTTCATTTTCACTGATTACTCTTTAATTATTTTATTTGACTATTTTTAACTATCAATGAGATAGTAAAATATCACATGGCCATAGTAAAATATCACATGGCTTAAATCTTTTTTTGACTTAGTAGTCTTAAAAAAAAAAGTGTATAAAAGCTTGATTAATAAAAATTTTACATCATTACCTGTCTATTTTCACTATTAACCAATCCATTGAATCATCCTCAAAAACTAATTATCTATTTAATTAGTGTTTAGAGATAATTAAAAGGGAAAAGTAAAATCAAATGCCAAAACTTAACATTGAAGGCAATAATCAAAAGATACTGACTAGTCAATGCAAGAGGATGGTGGGGAACCATTTCAACGTCAGTAGCTTGGCTATGCTGGCATCTAAGTCCATAGCCAACAAATTGGAAATGTAATTTATTCCCTCTTGTGTTTAGTTTAGTCTATTGCTCACGTTTTAATAATGTTTCATATTAAATAATATAATAATTAATTTATCAAATACTCCGTCACATTTTATTTGGAACATATTTTTTTCATAAAGTGTAAGAATGTACTAAATAGTATGTTATTTTTCCTTTTATACTATTTATTATATACAATTAAACTTTGTTTTCTTAAAAAATTAAATTAATTTTTAAGAATAATATATATATATATATATATATATATATATATATATATATATATATATATAGGTAAAAAAGTGTTAAAAATAAAAATGCGATATATTTTTTGAAATATTTCAAAAAAGAAAATATTTTAAATAAAATAGGACGAAATTAATATAGGTAAAAAAGTGTTAAAAATAAAAATGTGATATATTTTTTGAAATATTTTAAAAAAGAAAATATTTTAAATAAAATAGGACGAAATTAATAACTAAAATGCTGATGTTATTATTGGGAAGCTTGAAAAAGTTAAAGATAGCACTAATTACAATTGATTTATTTACTATGGTTAGGTGATTTTAGGTCAAAATTTCAAATCTAATAATCTTCAAAAAGAAAATTTGTATTTCTCAACAACTTAAATAATTTAATTTAGGTTGTCACAATTTTCCCATTTATGATCATTACACTTAGAACAGCAATATGCATGAATCGGTTATACTTTAGTGGAAATAAATAAATCTTGAAATCTAATATATATATATATATATATATAAAGTAGGGTTAGAGTGTCATTTCACATGACATATATTTGTCATGTGTTTGCATTTTATTGATTCACATGGCAAGAATGAACCAATTAATGATATAAACATTTATAATAATTAGTCTTTATTATAATAAATTAATATTAAAATTTAAATGAATATAATTATAGTTATCATAGATTGAGTTAATGTATGATATATTAAATCAATGTATTTAAGTTTATGAAAATAAAAAAAAATATTTTATTAAAATCACATATATCATTTAATTTTTTTATATATAAAATTTTGAAAATAAATATATGGCAACATATAAAGTTTTTTTATTAACTTATTAATTGTTATATAAGCATTTAAGTTATTAATTACCTAAAAACATTTAATTGTTTAATATTATTTTTAACATAAATGAAATTTTATTAACTAATAATATTCAATTTTAATAATTATAATTTTAAGTGATTATAAAATAATTAAACAAAAAAATAAAGTAATAATTGTACATATACTAATATTTACTAATAATTAGCCTTTGTTATAATAAATTAATATTAAAATTAAAATAAGTATAATTATAGTCATTATAAATTGAGTTATGAAATTTTATTAACTAATAATATTCAATTTTAATAATTATAATTTTAAGTGATTATAAAATAATTAAACAAAAAATTAAAGTAATAATTGTACATATACTAACATTTACTAATAATTAGCCTTTGTTATAATAAATTAATATTAAAATTAAAATGAGTATAATTATAGTCATTATAAATTGAGTCATACATGCCTTACTCTTTATAACCAACTAGTTTTTTTAAAAATTTTACGTGCAAGTCATAGTAGATACTACATTTATATTATAAGTTTATATGTGTGCAACAAGAGTTAAATATGGCAGTATGTTTAAAGATTTGTTATGATATTGACGTTCTTTTTCCATTTCTCCCTCTAACTTGATATGAGACAAGATTTTTAAAAATCTTTTGCAAATTTAATTGCCAATTATTTGAGATAATTTTTAGTTCATTAACGGTATGTTTATGGTACCATGATCAACATATAAAATATCAATTAGTTAATTATCAAATTATTCATGATTTTGCTATTTCAATTAGCATTTTTTTTAAGTTTATTTCATTCATTCAAATAAATTTCTCAGATAGATCAACCATGTATATTTTGTATAGAATAATAAAGAGTTATATATATATATATATATATATATATATATATATATATATATATATATATATATATATATATATATATATATATATATATATATATATATATATATATATATATATATATATATATAAAATAGAATATGTCCATCTATCACTTGCTACAAATATTTATAACCAATCTTATCTAATGCAAATTCATATAAAATTTAATTTGATGGTTTTTTAATATTTTTTATGATCACTTAAACTGAATATATTATCATAATTTAAATTATTTTGGTTAAAAAAATGTAACATGAAATTAAAATTTATTTATAAGAATGTCAAAATAATTTAAAGTACTATTATTTTCTTCTAAATTATAAAAAATTGAAAATATAATGACTAAAAATTATATAAAAATTTAAAGTTATTATTAGCTACATATAAAGCTACATATAAACTATAGTATTTCTTAATTATTATTTTTTATAAAAAATGCTTTATAATATCATTATTATTTTTTTATACATTACAATTAAATAATTAAAAATATAAACTTATTTTAAAAAATAAAAATAAATAAATTATAAATTTTCGTGCAACGCACGAGTATTAACCTAGTATATACATATAAAAGCAGTGAATGGATTTGAAGTTTAAAAAACTCATATTTTATTATGATTTATAATGCAAATTATCATAATTTGAAAGGAATTATTAAAATAAATGATTATTTATTGTTGTATAGCATACTATATCGAATTTATTAATAATTAATCACATAAAAATATATTAATCATAAAAAAAGGGTATGCACAAATAAATTTTTTTTTAATTATTTTTTAGAAAACAAAGGGAAGGAAGAGCATTGGGAAGAAGAGTAGACATGCATCCATCTCAAATTCATCATCTAATTTTTAATATTTTTATTATAGAAAGGTAGGAAGCAAGGGCATGAGACATTATTATTATTATTATTATTAGTTATTTGAAAGCTTATGTTGAATCTCTGACAAAAATAAAATATTGTATGATAGATTAATATTTCATCTTATAATATAATCTTGACCGAATGCATATATTGGCACTCATAATCTTAATCAGCATATTACATGAGGTTATATGCATTACAACGTGTTAAATCACTATAAAATTTGATGGGAAAGAGATGTTATTAAAATAAGAAGGAACAAATTTAGAATTAAAGATATAAAAATATATGGATCGCTATTAAATTTGATATTAAGATTTTTTTTTTTTGTTACGAAAGTATGTTTGTTTATATGTTTTTAAATTAAGAGATTTAGAATGTTAAATATATATAAAATTAGATAATATAAGACTTTCATAGATCATTTTAAAAATTTAAAGTGTCATAAGATTTTTTTCATAAAATTTAGGGGTTAAATTATGCATCCCCACATATAATTTTATTTATTTTAGTTATGTTTATTGTGAGAATAATGCGAGGCTAACAAAATGCCATGCGTGCGCAGTTGAAGTAGATGACATAAGACTAGTGATGTAAGATGGGAAGTCCAAAAAGACTTTTATAAACTTTCTTTAATGTGACTTGAAACAAATGATTAAAACTTCCAAATAAAATTCCATTTCCATGGGCAAAATAATAATAATAGGCAATGGGTTAGATTTCAACAAAGCAACCCAAATTGCAAATGGACCCACAAAAACCCCTTTGAATAATAATTTTTTCTAGTCAAATTGTTCAATAGATTATAATCCAAAACGTAACGACATGAGCTTTGGGATTGTCTTTTTAAGGTATTGGTTAAAAAAAAAAAAAAAAAAAATCTACATGAACTAATAAAATTAATATCACTAGACCCACCACAAGATCATATATGGATTTTATGTTAGAGGAAACATCACCGATAGCCACTATGCAATATATCAAATACCATAAGAATGGTCAAGCTTAAACTTCCTTATTTGAATTTGATTCTTTTTGATTGGTAAATTATTATCTTTCTAAAATGATAATGGTAACTCCATTATTTTTGTTGAATAGCATTAATTTGCGGTCAATCATGATAAATTATTAGATAATTCTCCAATCTTATAATAATAAATTTATTTTTTTTGTCCGTCCTAAAATATAGTCCACTTTTTTTTTAAACTATAATTTATTTATTAATTTTCTATTTTACACTTATTTATTTTGTACTATTATCAAATAAATATTATTAAATATGGTAATTGAAAAATTACAACAAAGAGAGTCATCTTATATTAATTAGGAATATTATAGGGAAAAGTGTCATTTTAACTATAAAAATTATATTTTCTTAATCTGTATGAAATTAACCGTAAGCCTATTATTATAAAATGAATGAAGTATATTTATTTTTCTTTATTATAATTTTTTAAAAAAGAAAGAAATTTGAAGATTTAAATTCTTAAATGCATATAAATTTGTAGTAAAAGATTGAACAAGACAATTTTTACTGTTTATTTGGATAACATTATTGTTGGCTATATTTTTTTTACTACTATACATTTATAAGATTATATTTTTTACTAATTTTTATATTACAAGACAGATAATATTTCTAATAAAGGTCTAATAATTTATAAATAAATTGATTTATTGATGTACAATTGCTCTCTTTTGATGTGTTTATCTAAATTCCTACCATATGCCTAATCCAAGAAAACAAAAGAGCAAGTGGTGTCTCATAATTTTGGCATAAATTTAGGAAATATTATGTGTGTGTGCCCTTGCATCCATTTCCAAATATTGTATCCAGCAAAGAGACCTTTCAACATGTTAGAAAGTTATGCATAATTAAGGACATGTGATGAAATAGAGGACCAAAATCAAAAACTAAGATTGTGATAGGTCCTCTTGTTCATAGTGAAATTAATAGACAAGTTTGGTGGTTGCATTTATAATAATGCCTATTGATTCAGATTCATTGTATTGCCCCAAATTCCTACAATGAAAAGGAGCCTTGAGCTATGAGAGGGGACTACATTGCAGTATTTTGGCCATTGGCAATAAGCATGTTGGGTGGGTGTTTTTTTGGGCATGCTTCTTTAATGTAATAAAATAAAATAAATTTTGTCCTAATATAATTAGCAGCCACACACTACAACAGTGGCATTGCTTGCCCCTTTTATCTCTTTTACATACTTTTTTGATAACAAATTTAACGAATTTATACTTTTCGAATATGTTTAGTACATCTTAATATAATATATAATATAATAAAATCATATATATTTTTAATATAATATTTATATTAAAAATTTATTTAATTATATTATATTACATTGCATGCATTATAGCCTACCAAATGTAAATTTATTGTTCCTCTTTGTTGTCGTAGTTTTTTTCTCTTTCTCCATTGCCTCTTTGTTTTCTTTTGCTTTTGCATTCCTTCTTGATCTTTTTCTATTGCATTTATAAAATTGATTTGGTTTTTCTTTATTTTTGCCTAATTGGTCTTATACAGATAGAAGTTACACAATTCAATAATTATTTCTAAACATGATATTTGTAAAGTACGAAGTGGAGTGTGGGATAAAAAAAGCTAAAAATAAAATGTGGAGAAAGGGTTTTGTGAGGGCATGCTTGTTGAAACTTTTAAACAGCATTACTCTCTGTAAAATAATAGAAGGGGACCACGTCAATGATAGACGGCAACTTTTGTATTTTTCGAATAATATATTTTTAAGAACATTTCAATTACAAGATATAAGTGTAGTGCTAAAATTTAAATTAATAGTTAAGTATATTTTTACCTTAATACATAATTATTATATTATAATTTATATTTATATGTTATAATTTGATCTGCTGCATTGCACGAATTAACTTTCCAGTTCTATATATCAATAGGGGTGTAAACGAGCCAAACCGAGTTTTAATTTGTTCAAACTCGGTTTATATTTTTTTTTCGAATTCAAGTTTGAGCTCAAGTTTTGAATTGATCTTAAAAATCGTATTCAAATTTGACTTGCTTAAAACTCGAATCGAGCTCAAGCTAAATTCGAACTCGACTCATTATGAAATTTGTCTATAAATTATCAAAATACTCAACTTTCTAAATATTTATTTATAATAAAATAACTATAATGAAAATACTTAAAACTAATATAAAAGTAAAAACATCCAAATCGTAAAAAAATACAATAAGAAAATTAAGTATTATATGTATTACAAAGATATTAATTAATAAAAAAATATGTTTTATATAGTATGAAAATGTTAAGTTATGTTAATTAGGATTTAGGAATATATATATTTTAGTCAATTTGAATTAGTAAAATATTTATAAAAATGTTCAAATATATTTTTAGAGTGCCAAAATTATTAAGTTAATAATAATAATAATAATAATAATAATAATAATAATAATAATAAAGTTGTTTATGAGTCTATTGATCGAGCTATTTGCAAGATTATTCACAAACTTATAATCGAGCTGTTCACGAGCCTAATTGAGCCGAATTTCATTTTGCTCAAGCTTAGCTCATTTTTTTATCGAATTTTAAAATAAGGTTCAAACTTAACTCGTTTATAAAGTGATCTGAATGTGAACGAGTTTTTATCGAGCCGAACACTGAGTTGCTTACGAACGGCTCGGCTCATTTACACTCCTATATCATCAATCATATATGCTTCATAATTCATAATGAATGTGTAAAACTTTTTGTTTTAAGGGGAAAATATGAACATGTGAAGAACTGAGGTAAGAATAAAAAAATACAAAGAAATATTAAGAGTGTGTTTAGTAAAACATAATATAATGTAATATAATGTAATTAAATAAATTTTTAATATAAATTTATATTAGAAATTTTTTTAATTATATTACGTTATATCTCATTATAAGCTACTAAACGTACCCTAACTACTTGTGCTAAATATGCAATGGTTATGATTATTTATGAAATATACTATTTTATCTTCTAACAAATTAAGGTGGTAGGAGGAGCAAAAGTCCCTTCACACACACGCTAATTATATTGTGAAGCTCATGATTATTCCAATAAATTGCAATCCCCAACTCTCATAAACAAAATAATATATTCAAGAAAGGAGAAGAAGAAGAATAATACTAAAATAAAAATTACCGAAAAAAATATTTGAGGCTTTCGCTTTGTAAGAATTAGAAGAAAAACATCTGTTATAAGCAATTTTTCCTTATATATATATATATATATATATATATATATATATATATATATATATATATATAGAGGCTATTTAATTTCATTAATTACTCAAATTCATAATTTTTGGTTATAAAGAAAACAGATTTACTATTATATCAAATTTCACTTTTTTAGAGAAAAAAAAAACATTAAAAGAAATAAAACGAGAGATAATTGAACTTCACATATGTGGATTCAAGGAATTAGAAATAAGGAAATATCTTCCACTAGCACAAATATCATCCCCTTACAACAATCCCCCTAATTAGCTAAACACAGGACTTGGCTTATATAATACTCCTACTTAGAAGTGTGAACACTTGCTTGCTTTCCATCATGGCCTCCATCTTCCCCCCTCTTTCTTTCAATTGATAAACTTTTCACAGCCTCAGCTATATCTTCATAAATGGCCATTTTAATTTTATTGCTGCCCCTTCTTTGTGGAAGACTAGAGTATCCTCTATTCTCTGCCTTGCTAGTTCTGCTCTCCATTATTCTGAGGAAAAAAGTTTTTTTTAGCCTTTAGAAGTCACTATGGAAAAGGAAACAAGAAAGGAACTGAAGAAATATGGTTGAGAGTAATCCCAAGTGGGGTCTATATATTTCTTGGTGGGTGAACTCATGAGTGTGAGTGTGAACATATAGCAATATATATTTAATAGCTAGACTAATGAGTGTTATGTGATGGGTTATGGGTTATGTTTAATTAGGGATGTCTACTGTTCAGATAAATTTGGAGACTTATAAATTATCTAACCGAATTAAAACTTTGAAATTTTATAATTGAAGAATCAGAATTGAATTAAATAATAAAAATCCTCTTACCGATTTGTTTTGATATTTCAGTTTGATTCACTTCGATTATTTTATTCTAATAAATTGGGTAAATTCAATTTAGGTATTTAGGGGTAAATAAACCTAATTATTATTATTATTATTATTATTATTATTATTATTATTATTATTATTGTAACATATATAATATAAAAAAAATAATAGTAGGGCTCTATTCCATTTGGGGTTTGATTCCAAGTCGATTCGGTTAAGGTAACCTAAGAACCGTACTCATACGTAAATTAACCCTATAAAAACATCCATATTTGACCTAAAATGTGGATCAATTTTCTTTCCTTGATAGATATTTTTCTAGAATTTTCTCAAGTTAATTAACTACATAAATAAAAAAAAAAATTTAATAGTTTAATCTTGCATATTGGTTTAATTGGTAAATTAGTTTGCTCTTTATTTTTTTTATTATAGTCTGATTATTTGAACAACATTGTAAATGAAGAATTTTTCTCATTTACAAATCTTTTAATTTTGATGTAAATAATTCACCTTAAATAAAGGACAAAATTTAATATAATATATAAAAACTGATTTATAATATAACTTAATGTTAAAAATTAATTATTTAACCAATGAGTTTTTAATTTAATGATATTGAAATTGTTTTCAAAGTTGTGAGACATGGAATTTAGATAAAGTCATAATCGAATTTACGTTAAAAAATTAATTAACTACTTTCTCTGTTTTATATTATTTGTCGCTATGAACAAAAGCACAAAAATTAATAAAATGATTAAACAATTATAGTTATAATAAAAAATACACTTTATAACTAATTTATCCTTTTATCAAAATTCTCAAAATATAACTCTATTAATTTTTTCCCATACTCCATTAATGTTTTCTTTTTCCTTCAATATTTTTCATTTTATTTCACTTTCAAATTTAAATTCTTTTACCAAAAGTTTTGGAAATACGTTCACAAAACCTAGAAAAGTAAATAATTAGTTGAGATTGTGATTAAATGCATAATAATTTAATAAAGATTAGGGTAAAATTGTTAGATAATAATTAATATTTTCTTGATTTTCTAATGTGACTGATAATTTGAAATAAAAAAATTTGTCCAAAACAATAGATGATATGAAATGAAGAGGATAATATTTTAAGACACATAAAAAAAAAAATTAAAATGACATGCTAAGTAATTTTAAGGTGGTAATTCATGTTAAGAGGTGGTATTCATATCGTATTGATCTATGCTTATGATATAATAAAAGTTATAGCGAATATGATACGATTAATTTATCATATCAAAAGAATAAATATGGATACGGTGTGCTTAATTAATGAGCAATACGATACAAATATCACATTTAAAATTTTAAATTAATTAATTTTTTATTTTAATATTTAAAAATTATCAAATTTATTAAATTAACCCTATTAATTTTTATTATTATATAAAATATAGTTATATATAAATTTATAAAAATTATTAAAAGTAATATATATATATATATATATATATATATATATATATATATATTCTAAAAATTATAAAATATATTAGGTTAACTGTGTAAATGAATTAAACATATCATTTTTAAATTAACAGGTTAATCCATGACATGATAAAATTATTTTTATATTATAATTTGATCGATACAAGATCGATATAAATATAATAACCTTTAATTCAAATACGTTAATTTCATAGTAGATTTGTGTGGTGTTATCTTGTTATATATATTTGATATTGCCACTAAGTAATTTATGCTATTTTAAGAATTAAATTGCGTAAGAAATTTCAAACAATAATGTACTTGCACTACAAAACGTCCACCATTCAATTTTTTTAGGTAAAACAAAGAAAATCAATGAATTTCAATTTCAACCGGCCTTTTTTAATAAATTTTGATTCACCTAATACTGGAAAAATTCAAAAACAACTTCAGAAGTCTATTATAATTTTAACTGAAAGTACAAAAATCTTACGGGATATTCCATTGCCTGCTAAAAGACAAATAATATAGGAGTATTAAAATAGAGCTGTCTCTAAACAAAGGATACACGTGCATTTAAAAGCTTTATTTTACATTCATTATAATAAATTAATAATTTATAAGTCATAAATTCCACAAGATTCTTTGACGAGTTCCCACTGCTGTTAATTTCAATGAGAAGACACTTAGGTTTCGTTTTTCTTTTTTCTATTATAATCCAAACAAAATCCAACCATTTATATGATATCCACAAAATTGGCAAGCAAAAGCTACAAAATAAATTGCCTTAACAAACGGAGTAAGCCTTCAATTCATCAATATCCTTATCCCCACCACAATCTTTTGATTTTATAATAGACTAAAGGCATGTTTGGAATTTCATTTGTTAAAAGTGCTTTTCAATAAAATTTTTTATACTTTTTTCAAAACTGCTTTAAAATAGAAATATGTGAATTGATACTTTTTTTATAAGCAGATTTGAAAAAGAAGTTTATAAAAAATAAAAAATAAAAATCAATCAATTAAATCAAAAAAATTTTAAAAACACTTTTTTCAACTCTTAACAGCAATTTCAAACACACCTTAATAAATTTAATTATCTTAATCATATAAAACCCCCATAAAACAGACTCACATCTAACTATTATCTTCTTCTTAGAGAAAAAACGCATCTAATCCTAATACTCATTAACAATATATCTAACATTAGATTAAGTTTTAGTGGCACTGGATACATAATATCAATTCAATGATACATAAGAATTTATAAAGCAAAAAACATATCGGTGTTTTTTTACTTTAAAAAAAAAAATAGAAGAATCATATTAATTAAAATATTTCATTATTCATTATTTTAGTAAATAAAATAAAACTATACATTTGATATAAATAAGAATTTTCCCTAGCACTGTGTGACTTGTTGTTGGCAAAAATTTTGACATGTATTTTTATTCATTTCCCTCACTTTTTGGTCCGGTTAATAAATTTTATCTTTATTTAGTAAACATTTTTTAAAATATTACTTTTGGTAATTTTTTTGATTACCTTTTTGTTAATTGGCCCAATAATTTGAAAAAAAAAAAATCAGCATTAGGTATATCAATATTAATAATAAAAAAAAGACTACAGAATCTGCAACGGAATACATGCAACTTAGCTCCAAAAACGTACCTATCTTCTAAAACATTATTAAGAGTACAAAAAGAAAAATTGATACATGTGTATTTTGGAGATACAAATATGAAAAAAATAACTGGGAGTCTAAAAGTAGAATTTACAATCTTTATTTTCAATAGGCGTGTAAACTTATTCGAGAATATTAATTACTTCTTTAAAAAATTAAATGCGTAAACTAGATCGAAAATACTAATTATCTAGTAAAGAAAAGAGAAGAAGAAGAATAATTTACACTACTTGGACCCCCCAGTATAACTATATTTTCTTTCAAGAATGGCCTTGACCAACAAAGTATCATCTTCAATCTGATATATATGCTTAAAAAAGCTTAATCCAGTAAATAAAGAAATGAAGCAAAGAAGAAGATGAATAGGTTGGCAGAAGACTCTATCAATATAAATCATCAATGTCAAGAATCTGAGTTGTATGTAGCACCTGAGCTTCCACTGCTACCATTTTTTTCCTTGTTTCCAAGTCCACATGCTGACACCACAGTCTTCGCTTTCTTTCCCAAATCCTGAAAAATCTTAACTAGAACTTGACCTCTTTGTGGTGGAATTCTGACTTCTGGCCTTTTTGGGCTGTTCTTGCATTGATCTTCCATTTTCTTTGAATTATCTACGAGTTCAAGAAACAGAACAACTCTGTTTTGAAAGAGAGTATATGTTTATGAAGTTCTGGTTTGATAAGAGGAAAGAAAAGAACAAAGCAATTCAAAGCCAATAAAAAAGGAAGAAGAAAGAAAAAGATTTAGTGGGCGAAGGATTTGGTAGGGTGGCGCATATCATATATGAAGTGTATTGAAGGAGTAATCTTGTTCAGTCAAAAGGATTCATAGAGTGTGAACAGGATTGTATTGAATTCAACTTAAAAGAAGTGGAAAAATATTGGGTATTTTGAGTAAGTAGTATCAAAAGCAACAATCAGACAGCTGTTTTTTTTTGGAAATTTTAATATTTAATTTCAAGGATTTAAGTGTCACACAAACAAACATAGGTTTTAAGCTAGCTTAATGCCGTCTCCAACCCAGGCCAAATTGGGTGTAATATGGTGTAGTAGTAAACGCCATTTTTTTTTTTAATATAATTAAATTTTTATTTTTTGTAATATTATTAAATAATAAAATATATTTTATTTGATGAATATGTAAAAAAAATAGATTTGGACATATTTTGTAAAACAAAATAATATGAAAATAATATAAAATGAGAGATAAAAAGAAATATATATAAAATATTTTTTTTGGTATTAGAAATAAAATTGAAGGTTAGAGATCATTTTATGGGTGTGAGCTTATAACAGGGCTATGTCTTATTCTAAATCTAACACTTACTAGCTTATAAGTCTTTTATCATTATTT
Source organism: Reutealis trisperma (assembly GCA_947687605.1). Taxonomy (NCBI): domain Eukaryota; kingdom Viridiplantae; phylum Streptophyta; class Magnoliopsida; order Malpighiales; family Euphorbiaceae; genus Reutealis; species Reutealis trisperma. The sequence continues at coordinate 2,251,292 of CANTUT010000008.1, forward strand.
GATATGGGAATATTGAAAGAAAACATCATCACATCCTAGATGTTGGAAGGTCCTTACTTTTTCATGCATCCTTACCTATTAAATTTTGGGATTCAGCAGATCTTATTGCTGTATACTTAATAAATAGAATTCCTTCTTCAAATCTCTTCATGTTACTCCATTTGAGTAACTATTCAATAAACCACCTACTTACACACATTTAAGATCTTTTGGGTGTTTATGCTTTGCTATCAATCTCACTAACTACAGAAAGAAATTTGATTCTAGGTCTAGAGTTTGTATCTTTATTGGTTATCCTAATACTGTCAAAGATATTAGGTTGTATGATTTAGAATCACATACAATTTTTGTTTCTAGAGATGTTATCTTCCATGAAAATATATTTCCTTATAAAAATTTTAATTCTCCATCTTTGTAACTACCTTCATCATATGATCTTGTTCTTCCTCATGTTCTAGTATTTCTTTAGATACTACCTATAATGTTTCTCCATCTCCTTCAATTTTACTAAATTTAGTTCAGTGTCCTTCCAATTCAGACACACCATTTACACAGTCACCATCACTACCTTTAAATTCACAGATTACTATATCCAATACATCAAACCTACAGCCTAATAGTCCTATCTCTTCCATTTCACCTCACCAACTATAACATCAATTACAACCTCAGCCTGTCAAGCACAATACTAGACTGAGACAATTGCCAACTTATTTGTAGGATTATCATACCTTCTTCTTGACAACCTCACTTTATTTTTTTGTTCATTCGTCTACTGTACACCCTTTGCATCAATTTCTTGACTATAACAAAATTTCTTCCTCGCATACCAAATTTATCTGCATTATTTCCTCTTCTTTTAAACATACACATTACCACCAAGCTGTTCAATTTGATCATTGGAAAGATGCTATGAAATCTAAATTGGATGCCTTGGAAGTAAATGAAACTTAGTCTATTATCCCATTACCAGCTACTCAAAAGGTTGTTAGATGCAAATGGATTTATAAATCAAGTACAATTCTGATGGTGTTATTGATAGATACAAGGCCAGGTTGGTGGCCAAGGGATATACACAAAGAAAGGGTTTTGAATGTAAAGAAACTTTTAGCCTTATGGCTAAACATGCTAATGTCATGTTGTTCTTAGCTTTGGTAGTTATTTAGGGGTGGTTTCTCTCTCAACTTGACATCAACAATGCATTTCTCAATGGAGATTTGCATGAAGAAGTTTACATGGATCTTCTACTTGGATACTGTAATATCCCAACCCGATATAAGACATATGTATAGTATACGAGTGAAGATACCCGTTTAACATCATAATGCATGGCCAAATTGAAAATGAATATTTTTTTTTTAAAATATTCAAATGATTTGAAGATAAATGTTTTAAAGTAATAATTTCATATGGAAAATATTTTTTTTTATTGTTATATTTATATGGATATTCAAAATTATCGAAATTTATAAACTTCCATTTGAATATTGATATTGATATTTACTTATATCATTATTATATTGATATTGATTAGCTAAATTTATATTGATATTTGATATTATATATATGTTTTATAAATATTATTATATGAGTATTCAAAATAGTAGGAAATTATTTCAAATTTAAAATTGATATTTGAAAGGGTATTGGTTTATTATATTATTATGTTAATATTTTTAAGAGAATATTTTATTAAATGAATTATTGATTTATTATTTACCAAATTGATAAAAATTTAAACTAAAGAAATTGGAATTTTATTATAAAATATAGAAAATTTTGTAATTAATATTTGAAGTTATATATTATAATTTTTATATTATAGTTAATGGATGATATTATGAAATTAATGAAATTAATATTTTGGTTAAAATTATTGTTTTAGAATTTATATGGCAAATATTATTATTATTATTATTATTATTATTATTAAACTTGTTAAAGTTAGTATATATATATATATATATGAAAAAAAAAAAACAAAGTCAGTACAGCCCAAAACGGGCAGCAGAAGAAGAAATAGAACAGAGGGGAACGGATAGAAACAGAGAAGCAGAGGCAGAGGGGAGAGAGAGAGAGAGAAAGAGGCATGACACTGTCGGACCACCGCCCACCGGCCACCACCGACCGACACGCGCCGTACTAGGAGGAAGAGCGCCTGCCGCCCCGTCGACCGGTAGAAGCCCGTCACCCTCAGCCACCAGACGGCGGCGCATGCCCCCTCCAAAGTTTCACCGGCCGAAACTTTTAGGCCGTTTTTGGATGACTTTTCGATCTCCATTTTTAACGAAATTGGTATGGTTGAATCCGTTGTGTTTCCAGCTTCGATTTGATATATTGTTTACTAATTTTAGATAATCTTTTTATTGATCAGAATCCGGCAACATCAACGGTTGTTGACACCGTTTCCGCCTGTTTTCCAGTGAACTATGGGAAACGAAAGTTATATTCAGACTCCTCACATCACAAGCTAACCGATGATATCCTCGGATCGTGATTTGATCGTCGTAGGAATTTTTCGGCTACCGGATTCCGACGACTTCCGAAATCGACAAATTTGGACAGCAGCTCTGGCTCATTAAACCGAGCCCTACGGTATAAATCTCAATTTTCAATTATGTATAGATAGTGAATTATGATTTTATTTGTAAGAATTTAGGTAAATAGTTTATTGGAATTAGGTGATTAAATAAGATAATTGAATTAAATTATTTGGAAGAATGAAGTGAGATATAGATATTGGTATTGATTGAATCGAATTAGTGGTTATTAGCTTGATAATGAGGAATGAAATGGGCGGATGGAATTAGTGTATTGAAGGTCTGGGTTGGACCATTTGATTGTGATATTGTGGATAATTTGAATTTATGGAAATGTTGGTGGAAATTGCTTAATCGATTTTACTTGAATAATATGAAGGTTGAAATGTGAAATTGGAAGAAAAGAGAACTATTCTTTTAAGTGAGTTATTGGAAAAGTAGTAAGTATAAGTATAGAACATTTTAACTTTAAGAATGCTAAGTTGTGAATAAGATAGAAGTGTTAATAAGTTAAATTAAATTAAGTAGTGTGATAATGAGGAAGTGACTGATATATGATTGAAATGCAATGTGTAGAGTCTAATAATAAGGGCAAGGATATTGGGTAAAGTGCGAGAAGCACTAATCGTATCAGAGTCAAATGTACATAGGAGCAAAGGAGTCCACGGTGAGTATTTAATAATATAATATGTCATGTTTCATATACTTGAACCTTTATTGTTCCAACCTTAATGGTTGAATTGTTTCTATGCCTTGAAAAGTTGAATGGCTCATTGATATTCCACAATCTTGATTTCTTGATAAGCTTAATCTGCTTATTGAATATTGAACCGTTGATATGATACTTCCTTGATTATTGAGCCAAAGTGAATCAAACATTTCTTTATGGCACTTGGCCAAATGAGTATATATTGTATGATCTTACAATATGATCAATGATGAGAACCCAATTGATATTGATATATTATTCATTGAATCATTTCATGGATAAAGAAATAAAATGTTATAATAATATCATGATAAGCAGAATACCCTTCTGATGTGGGACAATACATCAGCCTTGTGCATAATGGTAATGAACCCGCGGATAGGGTAAAGAGTATCCGAACCTTAGCTGGGAAGGGTTTAAGGTCCCCAGTACGTGCGACCCGATCAGTTGTACGTGTGACTGAAATGTGGGAGTGAGCAAGGCGTATGCTGCCACTCTATTGATTATGTGGGAAACACACCATTTCCAATAAAGGAAATATTCTGCTAAAAATACAATATTTAATGTATATGGAAAAGTATTCCATAAGAATAACTCTTGATCCGTTTTGCTTCTTTGCTATAAGAAATTATCATTAAACCACCTACCATTTATTCATTTTATACAGTATTATTTTGTACTCACTAAGTTTTGTCTCACCCGTAGTTATTATTTATTTTCAGGATCAGTTGACGGTTCGGCAAGGTAAATTCCAAGTTCTACATCTTCGCTTGGAAATTGCGTTGCTAGTTTTGCTATTATCATGTACATATTATTGTAATTTTGGAGGTTTCACTCTAGAGCTCCATGTTTTGTTAAATTCTGTAATAATGGTATAACTTAGAGTATCATTAGTACATGTGGTTGGGTATTATCTTAGTACAGTTCAGATACATAATTAATATTCACTTGAGTTGCAATTAGAATACTGGAAAATGGAGTTCAAAAGCGATAAGTATGAAAATGAATTTAGAAGTTGAATGACTTTAACATGGGTATTTAACACGGTAATCCGTAATAAGGAATAAGAAATTATGGCTACGATCTTTGGTTAAAGATAACGTAATAGTAACAGCTTATGAGTTTTAGGTTGTTCTACGGGTTTAGGTGACCTTACGTCTCCCTATGCCCTAGGACAGTCGCGGCTCAAAGATGAGTCGTGACAGATACTAGCTTTAGGAGGAGTTAAAGAAAGTAGAAGAATCTGGTATCCATCTTGTCTATAAGTTTTCAAAGTCATTATATGGATTAAAACAAGTATCCAGGCAATTGAACATAAGATTCACTGAATGCTCGACATATTATGGGTTTAAACAATCCAAAGCAAATTGTTCCTTATTCACAAAGATTGAGAAGTCTGATTTTGTTGCTTTGCTTTTGTATGTTGATGATACTAGAATTTCCTATTTTCCAAAATCCAATCCATGATGCTAGGAAAAGGACTCCCCTTTTTCTAATTTTGTTGCTTTACTTGTGTATGTTGATGATATTGTTTTAGTAACACTAATCAATCTTTAATTAGTCAAGTTAAGCAGGTTCTACAATATCATTTTAAACTCAAAGGTCTTGGAGCTTTGAAGTATTTTCTGGGCCTAGAGATTGCAAGATCAAGATTGGAATTTCTGTTTGTCAAAGGAAATATACTCTTGAATTACTTCAAGAATATGATCATTTGGGATCAAAACCTAGTGCTCCTATCAAGTTAATTTAAAACTAAAGCACTATGATGATAATCTACTGAAAGATCCAATAGAATACAAGCAGCTTGTGGGGAAACTGATGCACTTAACATTGACAAGGCCTGATATAACTATGCGGTCCATACGTTAACTCAATTCATGGACAAGCCATCTTAGCCACATCTTCAAGCAGCTTTCAAAGTTCTAAGATATTTAAAAGCTTCTCCTGGTCAAGGAATTTTGTTGTCGGCTCAGTCAAAATTAAGGCTAAAATGTTACTCAGTTAGTGATTAGGCAGGTTGTATAGAAACTGGAAAGTCTTTAATAGGCTTTTGTGTATTTCCTGGAGATTCTCTAATAAGCTGGAACTCAAAGAAACAATCAACCATAGCAAGAAGCTTTGCTGAAGCTAAACACAGAGCCGTGGTTGTCACTACTTGTGAAGTATATGGTTAATTTATTTACTCAAATATTTCAGGATAAATCATAAAGAAGCCATAGAATTATACTGTAATTACATGTCTGCCCTGCATATATCCAAGAACCCAGTCTTCCATTAAAGGACTAAGCATATAGAATTAGATTGCCATTTTCTTAGAGAAAAGTCCTTGCTGGTGTAATTCTTCCTATGCATTTGAAGACAAAATTTCAGATTGCAGACATATTTACAAAGGCTTTACATCCAACTTAATTTAACAAACTTTTAGGCAAAATGAACATTTATAATCTGTATGCTCATATCGAGGGGGAGTGTGAGAGTGAAAATAGTAAGGGGAAGCATGTTGAAGCTGAGTCAGCTTATATAAATTAGTTTTTTTTTTTTAGTTTTTTTGGTCATTTTCGTTTATCTTTCTTAGCTGGCAATAGTTAGGATTGTATATAAGTAACTTTGCCTTTCAACTGTAAGTTGAGTTGAGCATTTTCAAATTATGTTAATACAATTTGAATTCATTCTTCATTTTTTTTCTTGCGATAAACACACCCCTCAACATCAACAAATCAATTAACACTTGCTTACAAATAAATTAGTTGGCATCTCTTATTCAGTTTCATTTTGGACTGATATTATCAATAAAATAATAAGATCTAGCCTGTTTAGGTATAAAGCTCTGATACCATCTTAAAGACTATGGGATCATAAATACTTGAGCTTATAAGAGGGCAAGTGTTAGAACTCATTTATACAAAACTAATTAGCTTATGCTAGATCTAACACTCACTAACTTATAAGTCATTTATATATTTTGTCATTATTTGATGTGAGATACTTTTCCAGCAAAGATGAATTTATTATAGTTACACTGATTTAGTGTAAAAGTTATTGCATTTTAGTGTTATGGATTGAATATAACCTAAATTTTCAATTATAGCCATTAAATTGAAAATAGTTTTTAGCGTTGAAAATCTTGACTTCAAACTTAAATTGGAGTCGAATTTTTTAAAAAAAAAATAGAGGCAAAACAAGAGTTGGGACATGGTAAAATAGCATAAAGAATTAATTATTAATAGGGATAGCAATTCGTACCTTACCCTTGGGTATTCACATGAATCCTATCCAGTTAAAGCGGGTAATATCCGAGTAACTATATAATGAATATGGATAAACTCATACTCGAATAATAGCATTGAATTTGGGTATGGTACGGATAGGATAACACTATACCTATATCCGTACGTATATCTTATCCAAACTATCAGATTTTACCCACACCTGAATTCATCTATATTCATATCTTATATATAGACATGTACAAATGCATAATTTAATATAAATAATATTTAGATTAGAATTAACTGGTCTAAGTTATGATATTATACTGTATGATACATTAGAATTTTTTTAAAATAAGTACAAACATATAAATAAATAAGGGTTATAAGAATAAAAAATATTTATTTATGTGAAACATACTAAATTTCATTATTTGAGAGTGAAGAAATCTTTTGCAATGCTTAAAACAAGAATATATGATTTAAGAAGAATTTACTAGTTTTCTCATTGATCAAGATTAGTAAACTTATAATGTGATGTCTTATGATTCTACTGTATGTCTTCAATTTTTTTACGTATTCCATTGTATGCCATCAATGACTTGGTGATGCTTTGTTTTAATCTTAAATATTTTCAAAATTTTTCCTTTAAGTTAAATACGTAACATTGAGAGTTATATAATTAAACTTATTTGAGTATGGTGTAATTAATATGTTGCATTTGGAGAATTGGAAAACTTCTAAATTATTCAACTTTTTCTTTAGTATTTTTTATTTTAATTTTTAATATATGATCCCTTTGAATATAATATATATTGATATATAATAATTATATATTTGTGTTTAAATTTATATATATATTGAAAAATAATTTAATAATTATTTAGATAATAAATTATTTCTTCAAAATCTTATAGGTGTGAAAACGAGTTTAAAATTTATTATCTATATATATATATATATATATTATTCTACTCATTGTAATTCTTAAGTATTAGTTTTCATCGTAGAATTTGTCGGTCAACTTAAAGTGTCAAATGGGTTACTGATAAGGGTTGTCATGCTATGTAACCACATGGGTCGTAAGGTATCCAGTGGGGCTCATTGAATTTTGGAAATCTGTGGTAGTATCTGCTTAGTTAACTATATCATAAATATTGGATTTTTAGAACATCAAATATACCTGTTTTTAAAAAAAAAAAAAAAAAACCTTTAAAATTTTTTAGTTATTTTTATATTTCAAATGATGCTTCCATTAATAATGCTAATAATACGAAATATATGAAGATATAATTATAAATAAAATAAACTTATTCAGTCAAATAAACAAGTGAACAATTTTTTTTTATATGAAGTTATTATCTCAAGTGATAATGAAATATTATAGATCACGCAGTGTTTACGTTGCAGATGCATCATCATCTATTTATGATTACAGGTGACATCTAATAGTAGAAGATTTAAGGAATTGAGCCTATAAACAATTAAACCATTCAATGTTTCTAGAAGTTGGCATTTGATGTTTAATATTGGAACTAAATTAAAAGAAATAAATAGTACAAAATAGACCATTTCATTTTGGAATCACAGCTGTCTCAAAGCTCAATCACTTTGAACTGCCAATACTTACATGACTCTTAAGTGTGAATGTGGAAAATAAGACAAGTACTATTTGTTTGAATGTACCTTTCAACTGTAAAGTCAACTTTTAATTAATTAAAAAAAAAAAAAAAAAACTAGAGGAGAAAACATCTATAAATTTAATGTGTTAGATTGTCATAGCCATTCAGATGGAAGGAAGGTGAAATTGACAACCGTAGAGTTTACTGACTATGCTATGAATTTCAATTGGATTAAACCATTTCGAGATTTAAAATGTATGCATATTTACTTATCTAACCATTGTTATTATCTAGATTTTAAATTAGAACTTAATAAATTTTAATTCAATAATAATTATGTTATAATAAGAATTATTAAAAAATAAAAAATTATACTTACATGTGCATACATTTGGCCTATCCCTATTCATCAACTTATATTTGGCAAAAACCATAAAATGGTAAAGAAGAAGAGCTCTTTGGGTCTACTTTTTATTTCTGTGTCATAGGAAAAACAAATAGCAAAAACTTTTGTGTTAATTTGTTGTTTGATAATCTAATTTAACACTTAAAATTAAAAAAATTTAATATTTAATTATTTTCAATTATTTAATAATATTATCTTAGAAGTGTAATAATTAAGTTGAAAATCACTTGAAATAGTAGGTCAAAATTTTTTATTTTTAATTTACACTAAAACCTACTGTGTTTAGTAATGAATATTATTTACGTATGTTTTTGCAAAATTTGTCTGTTCGTGCAAGAATATAGACAAATATATATTGTTTTAATTTTAAAATAACAAAAACAAATACACTGTATATATATTTTGAGGGAATATTATCTATATATATATTTGTCATGTGCAGCAGCAATTTTAATTTATTTGATTTTCAGATATTTTGGTTTATTAAGTCAATTAGCAGTAGTGGTTTATTAAGTTGATGAGGAATAAAAATGGCTCTTAAAAAATAACCGGACTCCCTTAAATCAAGACCCATTATATGTTTCTCAAGATCATAGAAGGGTTACTGAACCCCACTGGCCGAGCCCTTGAGTACCCTGAGCCCAAAGGCTTTATGAATGAATTAGTGTTACTCTGAGTGACTTGCTAAACAAGCTAAGGCCGAAGCATACCGATGACGTGTTCTATTGATTGACATAAGGATATGTTCTTAGGCAATTCGCACCCTATCCTGACGCTTCTCTCACCAAACATCTCTGAGGATAGGACAAAGGACATAGCCTGCCATCATTATACCAACTCTCACCAGCTGATATGGTCGAATGATAGAGGATACCCCTTTTCAAGAATAGGTGTCAGTCTTATCTTATATTGAACCATAAAAAATAGGAAGAAGTACTCAACTCCAAGTAGATATAATTCTACACTCTCTCACCTCCTTTCTCTTACTAAAAAAATACTCTGAAGCTCAAGGGGAGATAACCTCTTGGGAAAGTCAATATTTCCTCTATACTGACTTGATCGTCGGAAAGTCTTCGCCAGGTGAAAGACCTGACTTCTCTGTGACTATTTTTCTATTCTTTGTAGACACCATACTTCAGGCCCAGTTAGGAAGATCCGGCCCATCCTCTTTCATCTTGATCTCGTATCGATCATAAGTCAATTAGTAGTGGTGGGTTAGGGTATGGTTAACGTGAGCGAAAAGGACTTTAGTTGCTTAAGTAGAAGTCTTATTGGAAGAGATTTTCGTTTGCGCGTTTCTAAAGAGATTAATCTTGTGCAAACTAGAAGGGGATACTAGATAGCAACACTTAATGGTTATTATTCAATGTTTTTAAGGAGTCAAAGTGAGACTGTAATATAGAATAAAGAAAATAGACATACAATTTGTTTGACAAATTCGGACTGAAAATGAGTGAAAAATCTCTTAATTGAATCGGTTATTTTCAACCATTTAATAAGAATTATTAGAAGGAAAAATTTATTATTATGTTCCAACCCATTCAACCTCCCCCTTCAAAATTTGGCAATGTCTCTCCCAAGAGTTATTTTGGGTCTAATTTTTGTTTTTGTCTGATAGGAAAAATAAATAATTATAGTCGTTTTTAAAATTATGAAATTTTGAGTTTAAATTTCAATTTAAACTAAGATAACATTTGATAGACTGTAATATAATATAATATAATCAAATGCATTATTAATATAATGTTTATACTAAAAATGTATTTGATAACATTATATTATATTTCATTACGGTTTATTAAACGTACTCTAAATGTATGAAACATTATTAATTTATGTCTCAATTAGAAGAATAGGATTTCACTCATGAGTTAATTTTATAGCTTATAGTGTACAATTGCTATTGAGAAATTTATATTATCAATGAAGAAATTTGGATCAAGTTAAAATGGGGTCGAAGTTTATAAAACTTGCAACATAAAACTTTTGGTTCATGGGCTTCGGCTTTACAATTAAACTCAACTTGTGTACAAATCATCAATTTGGTTGACATACTAGTCATTTTCAGACTAAAAGATTTTATTTATTTATTTATTGTTTTATAAATTTGATTCCAATTATAAAGAGATTTTAGAGATTTTTATATTATCTCCATACTATCTCTGTCCTAAAAAGATTGTCCGTTATTCTTTTTTATTATATGCAGGATATAAATAAAAAAATATAATAAAATTTATGAAAAGTTGACAACTTTTTTGGTATGGAGGGAGTATTAAATTTTGATCGGAGATAAAATAAAATTGTGTACATAACCTACCAAACTACTTCAAAATAAAAAAAAAAATCATTTAATAAATAAATGGATTGATCAATTTCCTAGTTCTACTAGTAGGAATTTGGTTGCTGGAATCTCTTATCATTCTCCAATTATATTGTGTATTTTGGGTTGTTTGATGTCCCAATTAAGAGATGTTTCAGATTTTATAATGTGGGTGGAACATCCAGACTTTCTTAATCTAGTTAGAAGTCAGTGAGATAGAGAGATGGGGGGTTAGATAATGATGCAGGTTTATAAGAAGCTGAAGTTGCTTAAAAGTTGCATTCAGATCAGGCGTACTTTTCTGATATTTCTGATAGAGTCATGCAGTATAGACAGCAAGTTGAAAGTATCTAGATGATTTTACAATCTGATCCTCTTAACCCTTACGTTTTGGATAAGGAAAAAGCATATGTTACTCATTTAAGAAGATTATTGAGGTTGGAGGAGAATTTTTACAAGCAGAAATCCAGAGTGCAATGGATTGATCTTTGGGATCAAAATACCAAATTCTTTCACCAGTCTATTAAGCAAAAGGTTGCTAAAAACAGAATTAATAGTATTGTTATTGATGGTGAGGTAGTGACTTAGCAGAATGTGATTGTTAATAACTTTGTTAACTTCTACAAAAAGCAATTAGGTACTACTTCTTGTAGAGATCAACATGTGGATATTAGTATTTGTTCAGCTGGACCTCTGGTGAGTGATTTTGAAGCTGAAAGATTATGTGTTGTGGTTAGTGATGAAGAGGTTAAGCAGTCCATATTTTCCATTGGCAATGAGAAGGCCCCTGGACCTGAGTTCAATAGTAATTTCTTTAAGAAAGTTTGGGGGTGTTGGGGAAGGATATTATGACAGTTATTAAAGAGTTCTTTGCCCTAGGAAGGATGCCTAAAGAATTCAATGAAACTTTTATTACCCTCATTCCTAAAGTCCCTAATCCAGTAAGCTCAGGAGAGTATAAACCTATGGCATGCTGTAATATGCTATATAAGTGCATTACAAAAATACTTTCTAAGGGCTTCAGGGTATTTTACCAACTATCATCAATGAGGCGCAGTCTGCCTTTGTACCTGGCAAAAGAATCATGGATAATATCCTGTTAGCTCATGAGCTAGTGTGGAATTATCAGGGTGGGAAGGGTATGGGGATTGTGCTATCAAAATTGACCTTAAAAAGACATATGATTCCATTCATTGGGATTGCATTGAGGAGGTTTTGATGGGGTTTCATTTTCCTAATTTGTTCATTAAATGGGTCATGCAATGTGTTAGATCTCCCATATATTCCATCCTTATTAATGGAAATCCAGAAGGAAAATTTCAGGGGGCTAGAGGAGTTAGACAAGGGGATCCAATTTCATCCCTATTGTTTGTCTTAGTGATGGAATATTTGTCTAAAAGTTTAAAGGAGATGTGTTCTAATGAGCTCATGTATCAAATAGGTTGTAAAGCCTTGAAAATAAATCATATCTACTTTGCTGATGATCTATTTCTGTTTTGTAAAGGTCAATTTCAAACTGTGTGAAAATTACAAGCTGTTTTGAGTCATTTCTATAAACTATCAAGTTTGCAGGTTAACCAGCAGAAAAGCCTGATATATTTCTGTGGTGTTGAGAATCTTGAGAAGGAGACAATCCTGGAATTGTTGGGGTTTGCACAAGGGCATCTCCCTATTAAATACTTGGGCTTGCCTTTGTTCAGCCAAAAACTGTTTAAAAATGAGTGCCAAATCCTCTAAGAGAATCTGACTGGGAGAATTACTAATTGGACAGTTGAGTGGTTATCTTATGCAGGGAGACTTCAACTCCTTAACTCTGGGTTAATGAGTATGAAGAATTTTTGGTGCCAAGCATTCATTTTATCCAAGTCTGTAATATATGCAATTGAGAGTTTATGTAGAAATTTCTTATGGAAGGGTGCTGTCGAATATAAACATGGTTGTCTAGTTGCATAGAAAGAGGTTCGCTATAGAAAACAAGAGGGGGGTTTAGGTATCAAGGATACTATTAGTTGGAATGAAGCTGCTGTTACAAGGCATATGTGGGAATTAGTTGCTATTAAGCAGTCTTTGTGGGTAAAATGGATTAGTATTAATAAGATGAAAATGTTGAGTTTTTGGGGTTTGACTAAGCAATTGAAGGCTAGTTGGAGTTGGAGAAACTGATCTAAAGTTGACAGCTGATATTAAAGAATGCTTTAACTATTCTTTAGAAAGGGGTGACGTCTCCTTTCGGTATGATCCGTGGCTTCAAGGATGCTCTGTGATTGATAAATTTCCTTTGGTTATTTTGGAGGGTGCAGATATTCTAAAAAAAGCTAAGGTGAAAGATGCATACCAACATAATAATTAGATGCTTCCTGACCCCTTAAATGAGGCTACTGATGCTGCCTGGAAGTATGTTAGGGAATCTATGAGTTTAGATCAAACTAAAGAGGATTTAGTTGAGTGGAAGTTTTCTCCATTTGGCAAATTTTCAATAGCAAGTGCATTGACTCATTTTCAGGGAGCAAAAGATATTGTATCATGGTGGAGGGTATTGTGGGATTTTAATCATGTCTCAAGGCACAGTTTTATTGCATGGTTGGTTGTTAAAAGGAAGCAGCAGGTAAAATCTAAATTGAAGAATTGGGGAGTAACACATGATGATTTGTATGTCTTTTGCAGAAAAGAGAGTGAAACTATTAAACATCTTTTTTTTTTTTCCAATGCTCTGTGACTTCTACAGTCTGGAAGCAGGTGCTTTTTAGCCTGTTTATATATTAGAGATCCTTTGAGTTGGAGGAGGGAATGGAGCTGGTGGAGTAGAAAAGCAAAAGGGGAGAGTATTATCAGCCAAATAAGAAGAATCTCTTTTATTGCAATAATCTACTTTGTATGACAGGCTCAAAACCTTATTATTTTTTATCATTTCCCAATGCAGCAGATAGTATTCTTAGGAAAATCAGAAATAATGTTTTATTAAAAATGTATTCAAAAAGAAATACTAATAGAAACTTCTTAGGGTTGAATTTTAAATAATAATAATAATAATAATAATAATAATAATAATAATAATAATGCATCTTATACTTGCTTGCTTAAATTATTTATGATTTAATTTTTGCTATTTGACTCCTAGTAATTAGATCAACTAATTTGCTGTTTGGTGTTAATTTCAAAAGTTTGAATTTTGAAACTATTTTTTTTTTTTATATCAATTGGTACCTATACTACAATTGGATTGTATTATTAACCTTATTGAAAAATGATATTAATAAAATCATAATTTTTCTTAAATTATATAATAATTTTTAATATATATAACACATAAAAATAAAAATGAATTATGTTATTAATGGTGTCAACTGGAATAATCTTTCATATAGTAGAGAAAAAAAAGAAAAAAACAGAATATATATCACTCGACTGGATAATAAACCTAAAATAATTTTAGTTTTTTCTCTTATTAATAAAAAATAAATGTCACTAGGGATGGCAATGGGGCGGGGCGGGAGCGGGGTACCATCCCCCATCTCCATCCCTGTCTCAGTAAGGAATCCTCATCCCCGTCCCCATCTCATATGCGGGGACTATTTACTCCCTATCCCCATCCCTACGGGAATACCTGTTTCTCACTTAAAAATTTTATTTTATTTTATCTCTTTTAAATTTTATATACTTTTAGATAGTGAAATATAATGTATAGAAATTTAAAATTTAGATTTTAATTATGCTTAAACTGATTTCAATATATTTAAATTAAAACTTATTAGTATATGTACTCTATATATATATATATATATATATATATATATATATAATTCATAAATGCTGAAAAATAAGAATAAATTAATGTAAAAAATATTAATAAATTCAAACATACAAAGTATGAAAAGATGAATCAATCCAATATAAAATTTTTTAAAATTATCATGATGTGAAAGAATTATAAAGAATGAGTGACAAAATTAGAAACTCTAATATATATGTATAAGGCTAATCAAGTAATATATATTTTAATATTAATAATAATTATGTAAACATAATATCAGATCCCTACGGGGACGTGGACGGGGATTCCCATGGGGTGGGGAATACACTCCCTATCCCCTCCCCATCCCCACTAATGGAGAAGAAATATCCCCCATCCCCGTCCCCATGGAGATAAAAATCAAAAAATCTCCGTCCTATTCAGGGCAAATCCCCATAAATAGAGATTTTCCACCTCATTGCCATCCCTAAATGTCACAACCTAAAATAAAAGTATTGGGTTGGGTTTAATAAAAAAAGAAACGAGTCCGAACTCGGAACCTTGGGACAGTGGCCCAATCGAACAGTTAGAAAAGAGGCCCACAATTCCTTTTCATCTTTGACATCAAAACGGGTTAACCCGTACCATTCGGGTTGCCCAAGTCGGTTCTCAAAATTCGAGGGTTCATTTTCTTAGACCCAACGAAATCTGGGCTTTAGGAGCCAGGCCCTCTCTCTCTCTCTCTCTCTCTCTCGCTCTCACACACACGCAAACACTTCTCCGGTGATTCTCCGGTTCATTCTCCGATCAGGTAACCCTATGTTTCTTCGTAAAATATGCGTAGTCGTATCCTTCTTCTCTCTCTCTCTCTCTCTCTCTCTCTCTCTCTGTGTCGTAGGGTAATTTTGGTCGCTTCTTCTTATTTGGTGCGAAACGTTTCGATTATTCTGCGTTTCAGTACTCTTTTTTTTTTGTTTCGTTTATCGATTTGCTGTTCAATTTTTAGTGGTTTAATAGTTGATGCTAATAAGCGTATAGGTTTTTGTCTCAGAAATTGGTTTCAACTTGCGAATACGATTAATTAATAGACATGGATCACCATGAGGATGAGTCCCGTGTTAGCAGCGAATCGCAGCCCAAGCAAGACGATGAGGTGAGGTTTTTTATTTTTTGTTTTTAATTTTTTTCATATAATCATATAATTTGGATTTTTTAAAAAAAAATTATGTTGTGAGTTTAGATATTAATGAATGTTGCTGAGTTTTTTAGAGGAGTATTGCTTTTATGAGAAATTTGCTGTTTTTCTTTCATTGGTTAAAGTGTGTGTGTGTGTGTGTGTGTGTGTGTGTCTTTGGTGAAGTTTCATTGTTAAGATGATTGTTATTTTTCTTTGTTAGGAAGCTGTTGCTCGACTTGAAGAAATGAAGAAATCTATTGAAGCAAAAGTTGCTCTTCGGCAAAGCAATTTGAATCCCGAAAGGCCTGGTCAGTAACATTGCTGGACTTTAACGGATAAATTAATTGCTGAGATAGATTAGATCTTTAATTGATTGGTTATATTGAATTTCTTACTTTTCCTTTTGGGGAAATAGGGAATGTTAGTTATGTTGTAATAATATATTCTTGACAACGCTTGAGCCAAAAGAATTAGGCTGCTAATAGTCCTGATAATTTTTAAAAGTAGGCTGTTAATAAAATAGTTAGGTGATAAGGTTTTATTTGGTAGGATGATTTGGAATTTTTGAGCCAGCAAAGGGGAGAAGGAAAGGTGGGCTTGAATGGAGAAAAGAATTAAAACTGTCTTGTGAGGTTCATTTTTGTTATGCATCTTTTATCTTAGCTTGGATGTGACCGTAATAATTGCCTAAATATCAAAATTCTTGATAGATTTATTTTAGGAAACTGAATGATTAAATTTTGATTGTCAAATATTGTAGTGTCTGATTGAACTTAGGAAATATTCTGCCAATTCTATCCTCAACAACACTACTATTCTTAAGACTTTATTTTGAAAAGTAAAATGGAATATTGTAGCATCAGTGGGATGGAGTGGGAGAGGGAGAGCCTGTGCAAGCTAGTTGAGATGTGTTGGTGATTCAAATTTGGTGCTGCAAGCATGGGATGCTAATATGACATTGTTATTCCCAGCTAATTGAAACATCGTTTTTAATTAATGAGAAAAGATGGAGAGGTAGCTTTCATGAGCTGTAGAAGAGAGTTCTCATTTTTGGATTTTTTATTTATGAATCATATGCATTTTTAATTCTTGTTATTACTACATGTTTTTTGGTACTTACATATAAAGATTAAAGTTCTGTAGCAATTTGTAAAAATTATCATTATCATCTGCTTTGGATTTTGCATTGGTAGTTGGAATTTATTGGGATTTTTATACTGACAAGGAAAAGCTTAGTCTTTGCATCTATTAATTTTCCTATTTTCCCTAGACTCATGATACAGGATTGTGGAATATTTGCCGTGCTTCTGGAAGCATATGGGTCTAGTTTGATCCCTCTTTCTTTCATCATTTCTTCTATTCATTGGTGTCCATAAATTCCAGCGGTAGGGTTTTTTACGTATAGCCACAATTCATCACCAAATCTGAGCTAAATCTAATACTCAACATTCAAATCTTACAAATTCCAGTAGTAGCACATCTACCAAATCCATCTTATGACAATCTTTTGCTATTCTTTGTTCTTAAAGTGGTCTGTTTTAGTGTTTAGAGTGAACTAATGTGGTTTATTTCATTTTGGCTTGAAGAGAGCTAAATTCGATGTCTTTCTTGTTCAATTGGATTGGGAATTTTCACCATCAAGGATAATAACAGCAGGCTTGATTGTTTTTTAATATCCATTTAACATAGGCAATTTCTGTATTTTACAGACCGTGTGTTTAGGAATCTTTTTCTTCAATAGAATTCCATTTTTTTTAATGAATGCATTGGATTTAATCAGTTTTATTGTTTGCATGAGCAAGTATGCCCTCCATAATTTCATTTGGTGTCTAGAAGACAGCTATGTATGTGGGTCCTATTTTTACAATGTTTAGAATGCAGTTTTTTTGGATTTCTAAGAATTGGTAGTTAGATCTATTCTTTGAAACCTTTTGAGTATTTTAGGTCTCTTTTTCAACGAAACTTGATTTCATTATATATTGATCAGTGTTCCTGCATGATCGAGAGTGTCTCTGATTCTTTTCAAAGTGACTCTTCTTTCAAATATATTCAACTCTGCTACAATTTTTACAAATTGACATGGTTTAATACAATTGTTGAAGGAGTGCATTTTCATCCTTTGAAATGATTGTTGCTGCTCAAATATTGATCCAGTTTATCACTGTTGTCAGATTCAGGATTCCTCAGGACATTGGATTCAAGCATTAAGCGGAATACAGCTGTTATTAAAAAATTAAAGCAGATAAATGAAGAGCAGAGAGAAGGGCTAATGGATGAGTTGCGAAATGTCAACCTTAGCAAATTTGTTAGTGAAGCCGTGACAGCTATTTGTGATGCGAAGCTTAGAACTTCTGACTTGCAAGCAGCAGTACAGGTAGCTTTTACAGTTCTAAAATGAAATTTTAGATGAAATTTTCTGTAGATGCTATTTGTATAGTCTGTTTTTGGGAAGATAGTGGAGAGGATAATGAGGAGAAATAAGGATAGAAAAATATTGAAGTAAGGAAAGTTTATTTTCCTTCACTTGTTTGGATAAAATTCTTGATAGGAGGGAAGGAATGCTGCAATATAGTAAGTTACATTATACTTGTGTTTTTACTTTTTTTTTTCTTGAAACATTGTTTAGAGGTGGCAAAGATGTAATTTCAGTAATGTTCCCTTCTTTTTCCTCTCAATTTGGAGAGAAAATTGGATTGGGTACCCTATGGCTCTTTCCTCTTCTATGTTCCACTCCCTTCACTTTCCATCTTTCTCTAAACCAAGAAAAAGGCAAGTAACTATTTACTTTCTTTCCTTGTTATGTTTTCCCCATAATTTTCATTCATTCAAACATGGTGGTAGCTGCACCATGTTAATATCACTAATCTTCCTTCATGTATTGATCGCATTTTCTAGGACCTGGATAAATGTCATTAGTTAAACGGTCTGGAATGCCTCATTCATCCAGACACTTGGCATAATATTTAATTGGGTGACGGCTTACTCGATATCATGAAGTTATCTGCAGTGAAAATATCTAATTTTTGTTGCACCTCTTGTAGAAGTGTCTGTTTAATTATATATCACTTTACTCTTTTCTGTTGCTGTATTTAAACAGGAAGCATAATAGTACTTTCAACTTTGCCTGCTCTTTCATATTGTTCTGACTTTTGTCTATCGTGTGAAGATATGCTCCTTGCTTCATCAAAGGTACAAGGACTTCTCACCCAGCCTGGTACAAGGGCTTTTGAAGGTCTTTTTTCCTGGAAAATCAGCCGAAGACTTGGATGTAGATAGGAACTCAAAGGCTATGAAGAAGCGGAGCACCTTGAAACTCCTGTTAGAACTTTTCTTTGTTGGAGTTATTGAAGATGGCAGTATTTTTGTCAATATCATTAAGGATCTTACTAGTGTGGAACACTTGAAGGACCGGGATGCTACTCAAACAAATCTTACTCTTCTTGCTAGTTTTGCTCGACAAGGGAGAGTTTTCCTAGGACTGCCTCTCTCTGGACAAGAAATTCATGAAGAGGTGTATATTTTGTTGTTTTTTGATTTGTAATAATTTTCTGTCATTCATATTAGTGGTGGAGTTTCTTTGATGTTATTCTTGCTTGCTGCTTCGTTGTTTTGGTGATATTTCCAACACTGGTGTCTACCATTTTCATTTTATACGAATTTGATTGTATTTAGAATTACTTAGCTTAATTTCTGACATTTTCTTACAGTTTTTTAAGGGCCTTAATATCACAGCGGATCAAAAGAAAATATTCAAGAAGGCCTTTAATATGTATTTCGATGCTGTTTCAGAACTACTTCAGTCTGAGCACACTGTAAGAGTTTTTCTGCCTTTGGTTCCTGATTTTAGAGTCGTTTGTATATGTGCTTTTGATCCTGATAGGCTCTTGTTTGATGTAGAACTTGATTTCTTTCCACGCATATTATTTGTAATCTCCGTTGCTTCTGTTCATTTAAATTGTCTATAATTGTCAGATTTTTATTTCTTAACAGTCTCTTCGTCAAATGGAGCATGAAAACGCTAAAATTTTGAATGCTAAAGGAGAGCTCAGTGATGATAATGTTGCATCATACGAGAAGCTTCGAAAATCATATGACCAGCTGTATCGCAATGTGTCATCGTAAGTTTATTTCTGGGTTTCATTTTATTCTTATATCTGTGTTGAGAGCGGCTTGATAAGTGATCCATCCCAACATTAAGATTCATGTTGCTAAATTTAAAGCATAGGCCTTTATTACTTATATTCTTCACATGCAGTTTGGCTGAAGCACTTGACATGCAGCCTCCTGTAATGCCAGAAGATGGCCACACAACTAGGGTTACTACTGGAGAGGAGTCTTCATCTCCTGCTGCTGGGAAAGATTCTTCTGTTCTTGAAGCTTTGTGGGATGACGAAGATACTAGAGCATTTTATGAATGCTTACCAGATCTCAGGTTTGGGGGGATTGATAATCTTTGTGTTTGTATGCGTGTTTTCTTATGAAAGTATCTTTTTTATGATGATTACTTTAGGTTAAAAATCTGACTAATTCATGCTACATGTTCTTCTCAGAGCATTTGTTCCAGCTGTTTTATTGGGAGAAGCAGAGCCCAAAGTGAATGAACAATCTGCAAAGGCTCAAGAGCAACAAAATGTAAGGATTTAAAACTCTGAAGTTATATAACAAGCTTAAGTCATTCTTGGGATAGCTATGTGCTAAATTGGTGAAATAACAAAATTTGCAAAATTTTCTTGTATGATTTTGATCGAAAGATATGATGCAGTGCTCTGAGTTCTCATTGGTTGATTGCTTTTACTTTACTCGTATTTTTTTTTCCCAATACAATCTTTACAGCTCCATTTGGCATTATGGTTGGACTGCTTTTGACAAACTACTTTTGCAGTGTCTAGATCTTAGCAAAGCATGGTTTGGAAAAAGCTGAACTTTTCTAACCCATGATTTACCCAAAACAATAATTAATTTTTTTTTTTTTTTTTTTGGCACAATGCAATTTTGAAAAGCAGCTGGAAGCTCAATGCAAACATAACCTTTGTTATTTCTGAAATTTCTGGAGGATATTCATTTTTAGCATCAGAATTTATTCTCTTTCGATCTACCTCTTCGCGTCACTACAGTTATGACAATCAAGTTATCCTTCTTTCATGTCACATTACTATTAAAGTTCGTATCAAGGACTGTGCATTGTGCACTGTGGCCAGACTCCTTCCGAGTCTAGATCTCTAAGGAGTGGACAAATAAGTTGCGGACCTCTTTGTTGAAATTTGACCATTTTGAATTGTGTTCTATTTTTTTCTTGTTTGGGTGCTCTGTGAAAATTGTTTATATACTCTCTCAAAAGAAGGTTATTTATGTATTCTTTTATTGATTTATTTAAAGGAGGTAGCACCTGAATCAGACCAAGGCCAATCTACTCAAGATACTGCAGAGTTATCTGCAGACTCTGGTACTCTGCAGGAGGTAAGAAGCATTGAGAAAGGAAAGGATAAGGAAGAAAAGGATAAAAAAGATAAAGATCCAGAAAAGGAGAAAGGTAAAGAAAAGGATGCAGAGAGAAAAGGAGAGAGTGAAAAGGAGAAACTCAAAGGTCTTGAAGGGACAAACTTGGATGCTTTACTGCAGAGGCTTCCTGGTTGCGTCAGTCGTGACCTCATTGATCAATTGACTGTAATCATCCAGTTACCTTCCCAAGACTTTCTGTTTTATGTGGCCTTTTTTGAAATTATGCATCTCTTCGATGACTAATCTTATTGTTGTGTTACTGTCATTTTCCTTTTCAGGTAGAGTTTTGTTATTTGAATTCAAAGTCAAATCGGAAAAAGCTTGCAAGGGCATTGTTCAATGTACCCAGGACATCTCTGGAACTGCTACCATACTACTCAAGAATGGTCGCCACATTATCAACCTGCATGAAGGATGTCTCTTCCATGCTTGTACAGATGTTAGAGGAGGAGTTCAATTTCTTGATAAATAAGAAGGTCTAGTTTTAATTCATTTTTTTTTCTCTCATGTTTCTGAAGTATCCATTTGCATTTGGTAAAACATTGTGATTTTAGTTTTGGATTTTAATTCTTGGCAGGATCAAATGAACATTGAAACAAAGATAAGGAATATTAGATTTTTGGGAGAACTCTGCAAGTTTAAAATTGCACCATCTGGCCTTATCTTCAGTTGTTTGAAGGTATATGCATAGGATCTTATTGATTTATACGTTTTATTTATTTTGTGAAATCCTTACAAATTCCAATGCTTTAGGTATTCAAGTTTATTGGAAATTTGTAACTATGTGGGCTGGCTAGATTAATCATCTTGTACTGCTCTCTGTTTTCATTTTTCCCTTTTTGCCATATCCTTTTCGTCTGTCCTGTTCTTGGCACATTTTTCTTGGGAACTCACTGTTGGTGTTTGATTCTTTTGCAATCAGAACATGAAACTCATTCTACCTGTCAAAATCTGAGATTTCACTGAGATATGGACAGGCCATTGGACTTACATATGCATTTCTTTCTTACAGGCTTGTTTAGATGATTTCACTCATCACAACATTGACGTTGCTTGCAATCTTCTTGAGACATGTGGTCGTTTTCTGTATCGGTCTCCTGAAACTACTGTACGGATGGCGAATATGCTAGAGATATTGATGCGCTTGAAAAATGTCAAAAATTTGGATCCCCGGCATAGTACCCTTGTAGAAAATGCATATTATTTGTGCAAACCACCTGAAAGATCTGCACGAGTGGCTAAAGTCCGTCCCCCATTATATCAGGTATAAATGATTCTACATTCCCCATGTTTTTTTTTCCAACTGCTTTTGTGTAAACATGTTTAATCAACCTATTGTATTGATTTTTATGCAGTATATTAGAAAATTGCTATTCTCCGATCTCGACAAGTCTTCCATCGAGCATGTGCTGAGGCAACTTCGTAAATTACCATGGAGTGAATGTGATGCATACCTTTTAAAATGCTTTATGAAAGTTCACAAAGGAAAATATGGTCAAATAAACTTAATTGCTTCCCTTACTGCTGGTTTGAGCCGCTATCATGATGAATTTGCAGTTGCTGTTGTTGATGAGGTTTGTTATTTTCATTTTGCTAACTCTTTACTTCAGTTGGTATTTAACTTTCGTTGAGGTAGATATATTGTGCTTTTCCCATTGTTTTGTGATGCAGTTCGCTTATTTTATGTTTCTAGTTCTAATTGTCGTTGATAATGTTAGTTTTAGCCTTTTAGGAAGCTGTGGATGTTATATAGGCAGTCATTACCCAATTTTTGCAAGACTGGCTAGGTCAATAATGCTACCACTTTCTTAATGTTAAAGATTTGGTGTGGGTGCATTGTGTCCACATTGCTTTTGAACAGCTAGGAAAATCTTTTAAACAATGGCACTGGTTTAGATCAGGAATGCATTCTGTGTGCTTTGTTTCGCATTTGGGAAAATGGAGGCCAACTTCTGCAATAGTGGACTGGTACCCTTGTGTCTTGTCCATACTTATGGGTAAGTGGCCAGAGAAACATATATATATTTTTTTTCAATTGGAGCAGGGTTATAGGAACTAAATCGCAACTGATCTTCTTATGCCTTAATATGTTTTCATAACCTTTCTTTTCGAACCAACCTTGTGCTCATTATGTTGCTTCCCTCTAATTCTTTTGACAAGTTCAGTAACCATTCTTCATAGTTCATATAGCAGCATCATTCCTTGATTTTTTCTGAGACTGCAATCAGAATTTTTTTTTTTTTTTTTTTTTAACTCAAAGTTCTTTCTCACCTTGAATTTTGTTTTGAAGTGTGGAATGTTGTGAACATATTTATTAGCTTATTTCAACTATGGCTATATGGTCAACACACATGCTAACGCGAATGAGCTAATCTGTTCATGTATGTTTAGACTGTACATTGGTGACTGGGTGCTGCTCTCAGGGAGTAGCACGAGGCAACCGTGCTTAGGCCCTAGATACCCCATTCGCCAACCAAATAACCCAATATTTGTAGTGTTCTCTTTGAAATTATAACCACTCATTTGGCTTTCAGGTTTTGGAGGAGATAAGGCTTGGGCTAGAATTAAACGATTATGGGATGCAACAGAGGCGCATTGCCCATATGCGATTCTTAGGAGAGCTATATAACTATGAACTTGTGGATTCATCTGTAATTTTTGAGACACTGTATTTGATCCTTGTTTTTGGTCATGACACATCAGAGGTATGACATTCTCTTATATTTTCATTATCATATGTGATCAATATGTAAAGTTAAACAAGAAAGAATTCCACCCATGCATATGCCCTAATGAATCCTTTAATTTATAGAGTATTTTGACTTTTGATTGTACATTTTATTAGCAAGATCTACTGGATCCACCAGAGGATTGTTTCCGCATCAGAATGGTTGTTACTCTTCTTGAGACCTGTGGACACTACTTTGACCGAGGTTCCTCTAAGAGGAAACTTGATCGATTTTTAATACACTTTCAGAGGTATATTCTCAGCAAAGGTGCATTACCACTTGATATTGAATTTGACTTACAGGTAAGTCATGAAGATTCCTGTATTTCCGTTCTTATTTTTCCCAACAGCTGATGATATTATCCAACTGAATCAACATTAAATTATTTAATCTAACAAACCTTGCTATGTAGATTGCTAATTATGCTCTTAGAAGTGGGGAAAAGATCGTAATCGTGGAGATAATATAGGAATAAGAAAGTTACAATTTTTTTTTTTTTTTAATTATCTTGGACACTTACGAGAATCAAATAGGTAATTTGCTGGTGTGCGGCATGCCTTACTTGTTGTGAGGCTGTGAGTAGTCATGGATTTTTTTAGTTTAAACATACTAAGTGATATATAGGTTCTAGACAAAAAGTTTTTTGTGTTTGAATAATTATAAGAGTAATGTCTTCTCACACAATAAGAACTAGGGAACTTTCATATATTATTAAAACACAAATAATTTTTCTTTGGGAAACTTAACATGCTGGAGCTGGTTTTATGATGCATGGGACTAATTGTATTCTATATACACAAGCCAATTGTGTTTATAAATTTTGCTTTTCTATATACCTTTTGTCCTTATGATCCTAATTTTAAACAGTTAAGAGTGATGGCATTCTCTGGTGATCCTTCTGCTCTAACCCATGAAGGAAAAGGAAAAATAAGGGACTGAAAGAATTGCAGCTTTTTGAACAATAGAAGTAGTCGGAAATTAATCAGGCGGATTAGTTCTTGATTTAAGTCGAACTCAGTTAGGACATTGACCACCATCTCTGAAATATGAAAGTAACCGCATTATGTTGCTTGTAGGTTGCACCAAGTGCCTTCCTTATTCCTTCATGGATATTTAAGAAATTTCATTAAATGAACTTGTTGGAAACATCTGCTTGAAATCTGGAAAGAGGACTAAACTTTTTAATCCATTTTATTTAATTAGCGGATAAATATATTGGCTTGTATTCTTTTTCTTGAGAATTTATCTGATAATTTTTATTCCGTGTTTGTACATGTAAGATATGCTCATGTATTGAAGCATTTGCAGGACTTATTTGCGGAATTACGCCCTAGCATGACTCGATACTCATCGATTGATGAAGTTAATGCAGCTCTTGCTGAACTTGAGGAGAATGAACGGACTGGTTCATTTGACAAGGCAAGTAGTGAGAAGCACTCCGACACTGAAAAACTGTCTAGCAGGAATTCTTCCAATGCCATCTCTTCCAATGGAAAAAATATTGTGAATGGTAATGATGAAAATGGCGGAATTCATGAGGACATTGGTGACAGTGACTCAGATTCAGGCAGTGACACTATCGACCAGGAGGGACATGATGAAGAGGAGTTGGATGAAGAGAATCATGATGATGGGGGTGACACTGAGGAAGAGGATGATGATGATGGGGGTGGACCTGTTTCTGATGAGGATGATGAAGTCCATGTCAGACAAAAAGTGGCTGAGCTGGACCCAGTTGAAGCAGCAAATTTTGAGCAGGAGCTAAGGGCAGTAATGCAGGCAAGATTCTAATATTTACTGTTTGTTTCTTAATTGCTACTGCCTTGCCATGCAGTACTGTAATTTAAATTTTATACCATGCAATACTGTAATTTAAATTTTATACTTTAATACCAACACAGTTGGAAGGTACGCAGTTTTGATAAGTACATTACGAGAGTATTTTTAAATTCTTTTATTTTGGCATTGTTAAAGTGTCAAAAATGAATTTATTGAAAATCGATATTCTGAAAAGCTATTTACATCTTATTGTTTTATGATGATTTTTTGAAAATTTCCCACATTCAACAGTAATTATCGATGTTGGAATCACATTTCTATAATAGCTGATGTCACACATTCTGAGTGCAGGAGAGCATGGAGCAACGCAGGCAAGAGCTACGGGGTCGGCCGACATTAAATATGGTGATACCTATGAGTGTGTTTGAGGGGTCCACCAAAGATCATCATGGAAGGGTAGTCGGAGGGGATAGTGGTGATGAGGCATTGGATTATGAGACAGGAGGAAGTAAGGAGGTTCAGGTGAAAGTACTTGTGAAGCGCGGGAATAAGCAACAGACAAAACAGATGTATATTCCTAGGGATTGCTCTCTTGTGCAGAGCACAAAACAGAAGGAAGCAGCTGAGTTTGAAGAGAAACAAGATATTAAGAGGCTTGTGTTGGAGTATAATGATAGAGAAGAGGAGGAAAATAATGGATTGGGAACCCAGACATTGAATTGGATGCCTAGTGGTAGTAACCGAGTTGGTGGCCGTAGCAGTATGTGGGAGGGAAGCTCTGGTAGAGGTGCTGGATCACGCCATCGGCATCAGCACCAGCATCACTCAGGCAGCGGTATTTATCATGGCAGAAGAAGGTGAGCAAGCAACAATGGATGAAATTATGAATGACGCCTTGCTGAAATTGTCCTTGGGGCAGTGGAACCTATTATGGACCGACATGGGTCTTCGACAACAGAAGTAACGAAATTTTGACTAAACAAACTTATAGCACCCAAATTCTCCATCAGTGCTAGGATTGCCGCATTATCCATTGAGGTTTGTGGCGAGGGGATGCACATTTAACTGCAAATCGCACTGTATATGCCTGATCTAGTTATATGCATAAGCAATGTTTTCTGACAGAAGGATTATTGGCAAAGGTGACTGTAAGGATTTTGTGGTGTCAGAGGAAAGTAATGTGGTTATGCATATTACATAATTATATAAGGGATTGTTACCCATTGGGTATTTGTAATTTAGCCTTGAAATATTGTTACTGGGTGTATCAGCTTCTGTCGTAAATTCGTTGAGAGCAAGTTTGGTCTTGAATTGTGCATCCGAGATTTTAAATTGTAGTTTGTGCTTTGTACATGAGCAGACCAACCGATTGTTAACACAGATTATCAGAATGGTATATCATGCATCGGATTTACTTAGTAAGATGTTCATTTGATTCCTTTAGAGCTCAACTATGGAACTGTTTTTGATTGTTTGCTAATTAAGGCTTTTGATCTTAATGGTTAATTTGTGACACGGGTATCTACTGTTCCATAAATGAGATCAGGAAGGTGTCAATTGAGAATCTATTAGGGTTAATTACAAAATACCCCTCTGTATTTGTTTTAGTTCACATTTTGCTTAGTTCTTCAGGTTTGTTAATCGTTCAACTTTTCAATTCTTAATTATAATATTTTTGTATTATTCATCATTTACTTTGTTGTTGATGTTTTAATTGTTAGTGCATTGTAGTCCTTAAAATTCTAAATATATCATGTTTCGTAACGCTTTACTCTGTTAAAGTTTTGTTGGTTATGGAATAGTTATTAAAGTTAAATTTGCTAATTTTGAAATAATAGCAACAAAAATGTAATTTGAGGCAAAGGTCAGTATGTTTTTTTTGATAATTAACGCAAATTGTAATTTAGAGTTGGACTCGTTGAGAATTGTTATTACTTAGAAGTCATGATTAGGTTGGCAAGAGCCCAAAAATTGATAGTTGATATGTTTGATAGGGTATAATGAAATATAATTAATATGATATTTAGGTAGCTAAATGCAGAGCAGATAACTGTTCAAAGCATTTAAGTGGTAATCTCATTTCAAGATGAGTGCTCTGTTAAGAGTATAGTCTTATTTATAGTGGTAATTCTTATATATTGTATTTAACAATCGAATGTCCAAAAAAAAAAAATAGTAATTAATTAATTATTTAATTACTAGTTAACAGGGATAACTTTAATTTTTTATTTTTTTACAAAAACAATGTTGTAGAAACGAAATTTAAATCCACAATTTTAAAAATGTATTTGATTATATTACTTTGCCATAACCTAACCTAAATGTCAAATATGTCAATGCAATAGGCCTTACAATATCTATTTCATAAAATTATATATATATATAATGAATATTTGATAATATAATCAAAATTTTATTCAAAACTATTATAGCATAAAAACAGAAAACGGGTGTAAATGTGCTTCGACACTTGACAGATCATCAGTGACTTAATTCATTACAAATTCCACTTTATATTTTTATAGTAATTATTAACAAAGAATTAGATTTTATAGTTTTATTCTTTTCTTATCTTTGAGAAGGATGTGATGCAGCAATGATCTAATTAACCAGAATTTGCTTTCTTTACTTAAAAAAAAAAAAAAAATGCTTTCCTAGCTTCTAAGTTCATAAATAAGATTAATGGATAGGTACTACCTTCGCTAAGACATAGCCCTCTCTAATAAATTTTGGATTGAGACCATGTCGCGTTAGGATAAATATTTCATGTTCACGTAATTTTAACTATTAAATATAAAATAAACAGTTGTGATTTTTTTAAAAATTAAAATTTAAAGTTTTTTAGAATTGATAATTATAGTGTAAAAATAAATTTCAATCATTTATTTTGTATTTGACAGTTAAGATTGTATGACCATGATTTATCAGTATGAGAAGATTTTAATCAATAAATTTTTCAGTATAAGTGAATTAAAAATTTGTTCGTAATTAATAATTTAATATTTAAATATACACATCAATAATAGGAAACATTAGTAGTTTATTTTTTTTTAAATTATCTTCTACTTTTACTAAGAAGAAAAAGGAAAAGACATGATATATCATTGAACTACCATTAATAAAAATAAATTAAAAAAAGCCAATTGTTTTTATCTCAAACAATTCTCCATTGGCCATTAGAACTCTCTAGTTCAATGAAAAAGCTTTCCTTTTTATTTATTTATTTGTTTATTTATTATTATTATTATTATTATTATTGGTTGGCATGGGAAGCCTTTTCTTAAGGGTATTATTGGGGTAGCGTTTAAGTAGAAATTCCACCAATAAAAATAGTGCTTCTCTAATATATATTATCCCTAATATTTCCCACTCAATTGGATGTGGATTTTATGACGGAAATATATAAATATATCCCACAATTATTAAAATAATTAAATCATTTCAAATACTACAATCATGCAATATTGTAATTGATTTTTAAGAAATAGGCATAGAATTCTAATTTCATTGCTAATTACAATTTCACCTTCAATGTTCAAAAAGAAAATCAAAATAGTCATTGGAGTTTTCTCAATTGATTTACTTATTTATTTTTCCCATGATTTATAATTTTACCCTAAATTTTTAATTGAGTCAATTAATCTTTTAATGTTAATTCCAATTCTAATTTAAGTAAAAATTTTAAATTTTAATTAATTAAAAAGTTAAAATATCATGTTAATTGTTGAGCTTTTATAGGAATATAGATAATTTAATACCTTAAACTTTGATTGGAGTTAATTGGATTACTCTAACTTTATGAATTCAATACTAATCAAAGTAATGATGTAATCGGTTAAAAAATAATAATAACAATAACATAGTTAATCAAATTTCCTTAAATTAAAAGTTCAATTACCTCTAACTAAAATTTAAAAATTAAAATTGACAATTTAACATAACTTCAAAGATTAATTTAACTTTTGAATCTTTAATTAATAGTGAAATAATATTTCTTATTTTAATTTTAATTTAAAGTAAAAAAATTACAATTAATCTTAAAAAACGTATGATAAATTTATGAGTTCATGTTATGATACCTTTTTTTTTTTTTCTTTTTTAATCATTAGGCCTAATTATAAATAAAAATTATGAGTTTAGTGTTCAACCTTTCTCTCATACAAAAGCAAAATAAATAAATAAATATTTGGTGGTAATATACTCTTCAAAGTTAGAGGTGTCATTTCTTAATTGGAACAAATTTTTCCTTTAAAAAGTGGAAAAAGCAAACAATAATTATTATTTTTTTTTTTTTAAATTTTTGTTTGTTAGGAATACGTCTTTTCCCTATACTTTTGTGAACATAAATATACCAAAAATAATAATATTGGAGCAAGTGATTTAGGGATAAGAATTGTGTGCCATAAACCATACATGTGGAGCTATAGATAAAAGGGCAAATTATTATTTTATTCATGATATTTGACCTAATTAATTAACTCGTCACTATTTTTTGAGAAACTAATTAATTAGTCAATAAGATTTCATTTCGTTAGACTATTTAGTTCTTTCATCAAATTTTTGTACTTTTATATTAAATTTATGACAAATGATTAAAATGTCTTTATATATATGATAAATATAAATATATTTTAATTATTTAAAAATAAAAAATTTAAATTAATAAAATTAAATAATAATTATATTATAATCATTTAGTTATTATTTACTTTTATTAATATAAATTTTTTATTTTTATTATATATAATAATTATATAATAATAAATAATTTTATGATTTTATGATTATAAATATAATTATTCTATAGATATATAAACATTATTAACTTTTATTAATTTAAGTATTATATTTATTTTATATATAAGAGCTTTTTTTGTTATTTTTTTTATAAAACTTAACAGGAAAACTATAAAAACGGGACGAAATGATTAAAAATTATGAAGAAATCAAAATTGAGGGATTAATTGATTAATTTTTTAAAAAAATAAAAATGGGTTAATTTATCATATCAAATTTTAAAAATTAAATAATAATTTATCTTAAATAAAATAAACAAAATAAAATATAGTACGAATACTACTTTAAAACATTTCCATTTTGGGGAGACCCCCTTGATAGTTAGGGCACAGTGACCTTTTCCATGTGATGCATGCCATTAAGTCACATGCCCTTTTATATTTATTATTTTAAAGGGGAAAGCTCATTATTATTAGTATTGTAAATCATATATGGTTACAATAATAATAAAAAAGTTTGGCAAATAATAATAATAATAATTCTTAGAAAGGAAAATGTTTGCATGACGTGTCCATTTTTCATTGTGGAACAATAATCTGTGTTCTCCTATCTTCCATTGTCATACCACCACAAAATCTAATTAAATAGCAAGTCAAATACGCCATTTCTTAAAGGGTTTGGATTATATTTATAATATTTGATATAATCATTTGTTTTAATAATTAAATATTTAAAAAAAATTATATTATTTTAACATTAACTTAACTTTTTGATAGATGTATAGTTTTTTAGTTATGGAAATATTTTATTTTGCACATTTGTTCACTCTTCCTTGGTGAATTAAGTTTATCACGTCAGATTATGAATTATTAATAATAATATGATACATCAACATATTAATTATATACATATTCATGATTTAGGTACAAGTTAATTATCATATTTATCTTGTGGGTAATTATGATTTAATATAAAAAAAATTATAATTAGATAGTACTCCCTTCGTTTCAGATTAATAGTCGTTTTAAGATAGCGCACATATATTAAGAAAGTCATTTAATTGTTATAATTATAAGTTAAAAAAACTAAAATATCTCTTTTTGATTTGATGTAAAAAAAAATAAAAACAATTAATGTAAATGTTTAATAGAGAGATAAAAAAAGAATAAAATTGAAAAAAAAATAATAAATATTTTATTGAAATCATAAAATGACAAATATTTTGAAACTAAATAAAATTTTTAAACAGATAATTATTTTGAAATAGAGGGATTATATAATATGATATGGTGGATTAGGTTTAAAAAAGGTTTTTTCCCTTGCATGAGATGGCAATTAAATTAGTTATTGGATTCTTGAGGGTGAAAATTCTTCATTCTACTAATTCACATGTTATATAAAATGTATTATTAAGTGTGAAGTTACTTCTAAATATAAATGTAATTAGAATCATGAATTTGAAATTAGCATTGGAATCGTTGATCATGTAATTATTCATCTGGAAGAGAACAATGAACCGCATAAATATTGTTATTAATCTGCTTTATTTCTTGTAATTTCATGCTAATAAACTTAATAAAACGTTGTTTTGTAGATTGCTGTAATAACACTCTAATTACAATATCATAAAACGTTTGAATATGAAATAATGAAAAATTACATAATATATTCAATTATGTAATTTTCAATTAAATTATGCAATTTTTTCCTTTTCATAATATATATAATTTCTCCATTCATATATATAATTTTTTTAGGATAAAGGTACGAAAATCAATACTAGAAATTATGACACAATTGAAAAAAAAATCCTTGATAAAAAATTACATAACTTATTCATTTACACTACTTACACAACCGCTTTAAAATATATTTTGTAACAATATTTTAAAATGCATTTTTGGAAAAAGTAATTTTCTATATTTTCAAATTCGACCTAGTTTTAAAACTAGTGAAGGCAGAAGATTACAAATTAAATTTCAATTAGGATCAAATTGAAATTTTAAATAAAAATATACATTTATTTTATATTTGCTGATATGCATAAGTAACACTACATGTTACATATTTTATAATGTTCGTTTTATATTTTGAACGAACATTACAATTATATAGAAAATAAAGTAACGTTCATTATATATTGTGTACGCTCATTATTGAAAGTACCGGATTTATAGGTGATTTGGATCGATTTATGAACCAGTTTTTAGTTTTTTCGATTGAATTGACCGAACTGAACCAATTTTTAAAATCATTAGTAATTTTTAGTGGTAAACTTTTAATTTAGTGATATCATAATCGTTTTAATAACTATGATAATGCAAATTGGAACTCAATTCTAGTCAAAGTAATTAACCTTAAAAAAAAAAAATCAAACTAGACAAACAATTCTATTATTGTAAGTCATCAATATTAATTCTTCCATCAAATTTTCTATGATTTTGAATCTTACAATAATTTTCAGCATATCCATTCAAATCTTTGAACCACTTTTTAAAAAAATCTTCAAACATCAATCATGGAACAAAAGAAATCAAAGTTGAAAATTATAAATGTTGAGCTTGGTTGTGGAGTGAAACAATTAATTATGAAAAAGCCTGACTTAAAAATCAAAATGAACAAGTAGCTAACAATTATTATTGAAGCAATTAGTTATCATTCAAATCTTTTACTCAAATTAATTTAAAAGCGAATGAGTTCAAGATTATACTTTCATTTTGCCTAAATTAAAATGGTTAAAAAATAATTATGAGTTTATTTTGAATTTTGATCCAATAATATTGGAATCAATATGAAACTGAGAGCTTGTGAGTTTATTAGAAATTGAATTGATGAATAAGGGAGTTAAGTGAATGAGTAAAATATATAGCCCACTAATAGAATTGGGCTTGAGTCCAATCAATATTAAAATGACTGGTACCAACCAATTAGTTAGTTATACCTTACCACTTATAAACTGGTTATATTTTTTATTTTTTAACAATGTGGGATCTCTAACAAAGTTCAAACTTTAATCATAAACTTATATAATAATAATAATAATAATAATAATAGTAAGTTCATGTGTTTTGTGCATGAAGCATTAATTATAAGTCTCTAATTAATTTGAATAATTGAGTAAAAGTAGAGACAAATTGTAAGAAATTCAACCTTTTGCACTTGTTGCCGTCAAAGAAATCGAAGCATTGATAATCCAAACCGAAAGCTCTGAAATAATTTCACTTGTAATAATGTGTAATCTCTATCTCTAGCAAAAGATTTTCTCAATTTACTCAACGTTTTAGTGTAAAAATAGAATCGAACTACCTACTTGACTTTAAACCATAGGAGGCAAATATTCCCTATCTTAATTGTCCATTCCTGGACTATCCATATCTGATCAGGCTTGATCAATATGTAAAAGGAATGGGCTGGATCTTCTTTTCTTGGGCCTGAGTCTAATACCTGCGAAGGAGAAGAAAAAGGATCAAGGAGGAGCCAGGCCCTTAGCCTGGCTAGAACCCTCCGACGATCAAGTCAGTCCTCTCTTTAGAGTATTTTGGTGATAGAAAGGGGGTGAGAGAGTGCAAAGTTCAAACTGCCTGTGCTTAGGCTTTCCTTTCCCTTTTGTATGATTTCTGGGTTAGGTACGTCTAACACCTTTCTTTTTAGAAAGGACGTCCTCTGTCATTCAACCATGCTGGTTGATGAGAGTTGGTAGCAGGCGCATGTCCCCTGTCCCATCCCTAGGAATGTCTGGTAAAGGAGGTGTCAGGGCATGGTGCAGATTGTCTAAGGACTGATCCTCTTGCTGGATGACTGGACATGTCATCAGAGGGCTTCGGCCCTTACTTGTTCAGCAAGTCATCCGGCGGACGAAGGAGGAGAGTGGCATCTAGTCCAAAGGCCTTTGGACTTAGGTCGTTCGAGGGTCCAGCCAATGGGCCTTTTTTCCTTTTATCATAGCCTCTGGAGGCCTCGTAATGGGCATGGGCTACAGGAGGGTCCAAACCTCTCTTGAGAGTCACTTTTATCCCTCATCAGGGGCCCCCCTGTTTTATTAAGGAGAGGGCGAAGAGTTGAGCCTTAGTAAAACTACTTCTGGGGGTCTTTTGATCCTTATCTTCTGGGGTCTTTTGATCGAAGAGAACTACTTCCGCTTTGGATGGCGAAGGGGTCCTTTCATTTCCTTGTCTGTGGTGAGTAGCTCTTAGGAGAGGCTTTCGTTTCGCTGGGAGGCTTCGTCCGATCTAGGCATTTACTTCGTCTTCCCGAAGGGTAGCCTTCGTCTGAACGAAGGGATTGGAGAGGCTAGGAACCGTCAGCATTCTAGATAGCCTTCGTAGGGTAGATGGAAGGTTACACAGTCATTTAATGCATGCACGACTGATAAGAGTAAGCATTGAATGCCAGAACACGCATTGAATGCACGTCTCCTCGTTCTCCCCATTCTTCCACGTGTCGCAGCAGACAGTTAAGTTTTACATGGATTTTGAATTTTGAACGTCCATTTAATGCCCCCACTTATTGCTGTGGCGGTTATCGAGGACGCTCTCAGTATATATATTCCTTTGCCTTCCCATATCCAAAACTTCTTGCTCATTTTCTCAAATCCCCTAGTTTTCATAGTTTTCCCGCATCTGTTCTTTCGTACTTGCTTCCATCTTCTTCTTTCATTCTAATGGCACCTAGAAAAGAGAACATTCCCCGTAGGGACCAAGTGAGCTCCTCCCACTACCAAAAGATACTAGAGGAGGAATGGGGGGAGATAGTCCCTATTGGAAAAACATATAAGTTTTTGGCCTTCGGCCAGAACTTGGAAGGCAGCACCCAATTCATATTCCGCCGAGCCGAGGCTCACGAGAGGGTTTATTCCAGCGACCCCAAAGCTGCTCTGCCTAAAGACAACCGGCATTACATTATTTTCTACCACTAGCTGGAAGCCGGTCTTTTTTTTCCCCCTATGAAGTTCAAAGTTGAGTGCTTCAACTACTTCGGAGTGAATCCAATGATGTTGACCCCAAACTCCATAAGGGACATGCACGTCTTCGAGGTTCTGTGCTTTGCTCACGGCATTCGTCCTTCTGCTCGCCTGTTTCAATGCTTTTACAGGATCCAGAGCGTACAGAGGTCACCAGGGGTTTATATGACTTCTGTCAGGCCTCGCCGAAGCCTTTTCTTTGGGAAAGAGAACAAGGTGAAGGACTGGAGGGGCAAGTTCGGGTTGATAGAGGTCACTGACGGCCTCGGCGATAAATCCCCTGGATTTGGTTTCCCCGGCCATTTCCTGCGTCCCATCGAAGGCCTTACTGAGTGGCCTAAGAGGCTGTCCACTGAGGAGAAGGCGAATCTCAGGACTTTGGTCCATCAGGGTTATACTTATAACTCTGAAAAGATGATGGTCTCCTTTTACGCGGAGGACAAGCATGGCCTTCCGACTCCTAAACTTTTGCTGAAAGATATAAGAGGTAACTTTGCTCCTCATTTGTTATAGGTTTAATTGATGGTGGAGTATTGATCTTGTTGTTCCTGTGCTTATTGTTTCGATTGCAGTGGAGGCCAAGGATCCTGGACATTACCAAGATATAATGAAGGAGACAGAAGGGGTTTCTCCAAGACCCTTCAGCAAAGATGCTAAGCTTCCCATCCTCGACCTCAAGACGAGGAAGTTTCGTTTGCGCTCCTCCTCAGTCCTCCAGTCTTTGTCGGCGAAGCCTCGTAAGGATAAGCCGACGAAGCTTGTCTCCACCGGACCCAGTTCGGCTGTTGGATCAGAAGGGGCCCAGGTGAGTGTGGCCAGTGCGAAGTCCATTTGAATAATTCGAAGGCGACTCGTTAAGACTTCTGATCGCTCTATTCCTGTTGTGCAGAGAGGTACTCCTCCGCTTTGAGCTGCACTAATTGTTGCAAGGCCTGCTCCTCAGAGCGGTATCTCAATCTCTAGGCTTTCTGGGGCTTCCATTCCTCCGCCTCCTCCTCCTCCAGCAGGAGATAAGGGGAAAGGAGCGTCCGCACCTCGTCCGCCCAAGCTAAAAGTCAAAGGTCCCCCCGTCCCCAATGTTCTTGATATAATTGCTCACTCTTCTCAGGGGGCGGAGCAACTGGCGGACTTGGAGAAGGTTCTGACAGACGTTCCTGATGCAGAATTTGAGGCCTGTCTGAAGAACCTAGTGGATGACTTGAGTGCCCTTGGAGCTGAAGCTGGGGCAGGTAACTTTTCTTCTCCCCCATCACCATCATCATATAAAGACCCTCGTGTTATCCGAGGGACATATCTGAGATGGTCGAAGGAGGTCGTACCTGGGAGATCTCCTAGTGCCGAGGAGGTCGAAGCCTGGGAGAAGTATATTGAGGAGCAATGGATTTCATATCCTGACTTTGCGACCCTCAGGAGGCTTTATCCTTCCCCAGTTAATACTGCGGCCGAAGGGGAGGCCTTCGTTTCAAGAAACAGAGGCAACTTTTTGCCTTCTTATTATCATTTACTTCTTCTTGTGCCTTTATTTGCTGATTTGAATGTGTGAATATTTTTGCTCTTGTACCTTGCAGTTTTTGTGGGGGAAGCAGACGCCCCTGTTCAGGAGCCTTTCCTAGAGGCTTCTTTGGTGCCTACCATTGGTCCCTCCGGAGCCAGCGAACCATTTCCTTCAGCTGCTGCTCCGCTGGCGGCTGATCAGGGGGCTGCTGTTGCTGCGACCGATGAAGCATTTCCTTCAGCTGCTGCTTCGTCTGGGGTCATGCCAGGGGCCGTTGTTATGGTCGAAGGTGTCTCTTCTCTTCGTCCCCCTAAGAAGAAATTGACAGTGGGGGAGTTTCTTCGCCGCAAGAGGCCACTGGCGGTAACTTCAACCACCCCCGTTCTGGAGGCCCGCTCTGCTTCAGAGACCCCCTCACCTGGGGCGGATGTAGGAGTGTCAGCCCCTCCACAGGGGACAACAAAGGAGGCTTCTCTGCCAAGTAAGAGGCCGCGAGTCGGAGAGCCAGCAGAGATTGTAGTAGTGGATTCACCTCCGCTCGGAGAAGTCGAGGCATCTGCTGGTCCTCCTTCTTCCATTGCTCCCGCCACCGCAGTCTTGGCCCCCGTGCCCTTTCTGCGTCCGGCCCCTAGGCCTCTTTTTGGGTCTATGGAGGATACTCTTATCAGGCAAGAGACTCTGCTAGAGAAGGTAAATTCATTCCTCACTTGGGTTGTGACCATTTACCACATTGCATAATTATTGTTGTTTGTTGCAGGCGCTTCTGGATTCTAAAATTTTGAGGACTGATTTCAGTCTTCTGAGGGATCATTATGAAGATGCTCGGCAAGCGGCGGAGGACAAATTGGGATTGTGTTCCCGCTTGGAGGAAGAACTGGCCTCTGCGAAGGCGAAGACTGAGGAGGCCATGGAACAATCCAGGGCCCATGAAGAGGCTCGTTCGAAAGCCGAAGGAGAGGTTAGCACCTTAACTGCGGCAGTGGCAGCTAAGGACAAAGCCATTGCCGATCTCAGCGTGCAACTAGACAAGCTAAAAAGTGCTAATGAAGAGCTTGCCCGAGAGGCCGAAGAGGTTCCTAGCCTTCGAGATCTCCTGAAGAAGACTCAACAGGAACTTCGAGTCTCAGAATTTGGATACACATAAGCCAATACTCGGGCTCAAGTTGCGCTTAAGAAGGCTAATAAGGCCGAAGAAGGTCGGCGAAGGGCTGTGAGGGACTTCATGCAGTCTAAGAGCTTTGATGACATCATCACATATCACACCTATAAGATAGCAGTTGAGTATTATAACAATGCTCTCCGTGATGCAGCGGAGCATTTTTCTGATGTGCTGCAAGTGGTATCTGAATTAGATGCTGCTGAAGAGCCTCCGACGCCAGACCTTTTAGAGTTCCAAGATCCCGTTCCTGAGGGGGATGAAGGCCTGTTACGACCTGAAGACTTCTCGGCTTGGGATAAGGATGGACCCGCTTCGTCTCCCATTCCTGAAGTTTCTAGCGGGGGCGAAGGGGACGCAGACAAAGGACTTCCTACTGGGACGGATCTTGCATAAGCCGAACCTCTGTCTGTCATTCGGCCGGATCCTTTGAATGACCAGCCTCTGCCACCTTCTATAACAGTGGTTCCTCCAGGCGATCCTCCGCCTTAGATATTTTCTACATTCTTTTGTATTTTATTCTTTTGTATTTCATTCTTTTGTATTTCATTCTTTTGTATTCTATTCTTTTGTAAATAAATGTAATACATTTACTTCAATGAATAATACAGTTATTATGCTTCTGCTTTGTGTATGCTTTACTTGTATGGGGATCGCATTCACGCTGTAATCCAATAAGCATTTGTGCAACGCCTTAGCGAAGTTGTCATTACAATAGGAGTTCAAGTACTTTTGCCTTCTTCTCCCATTAGATCTTCTTAGCTTTATACCTAGATTTACTAGGGCTTAGGCTTTCCCTTAGGAAAGTTCTTCCCGCCCTTGGCGAGGCTTCGTGCCTAGATTTACTAGGGCTTAGGCTCTCCCTTAGGAAAGTTCTTCCCGCTCTTGGCGAGGCTTCATGCCTAGATTTACTAGGGCTTAGGCTTTCCCTTAGGAAAGTTCTTCCCGCTCTTGGCGAGGCTTCGTGCTTAGATTTACTAGGGCTTAAGCTCTCCCTTAGGAAAGTTCTTCCCGCTCTTAGCGAGGCTTCGTGCCTAGATTTACTAGGGTTTAGGCTCTCCCTTAGGAAAGTTCTTCTCGCTCTTGGCGAGGCTTCGTGCCTAGATTTACTAGGGCTTAGGCCTTCCCTTAGGAAAGTTCTTCCCGCTCTTGGTGAGGCTTCGTGCCTAGATTTACTAGGGCTTAGGCTTTCCCTTAGGAAAGTTCTTCCCGCTCTTGGCGAGGCTTCGTTAGTGCGAATGGAGACAATTTGAGGCAAACGACGTTTCTATTATTATTATTGGTAATACATCTTGAGGTGTTGGA
The DNA here is from genome assembly GCA_947687605.1 of Reutealis trisperma. NCBI lineage: Eukaryota > Viridiplantae > Streptophyta > Magnoliopsida > Malpighiales > Euphorbiaceae > Reutealis > Reutealis trisperma. Next base: position 2,290,665 of record CANTUT010000008.1, read on the forward strand.
TGTTCCATGTATGAGGAATTTTCACACCCTCTAGGGTTACAAGTTTGTAAGTGCTAGGACTTAGGACCCTTTTTATTTGGAAAGGTCCTTCCCATGTGGGTGCAAGCTTGCCTATGCCTTCACGTTTGCCTATAGCCTCTAAGACTCTCATTACTAGATCCCCTTCGCCAAACACTCTGTGCTTTACTTTCTTGTTGAAATGATTAGCAGCTCATTGCTTGTAATTAGCCATTCGAATGCTGGCCGATTCTCTGAGTTTCTCTAGGAGATCCAGATCGATCCTTCTGGCTTGATTATTGTGTCTGTCTTCGCAATAATTGAACCTTCCACTCGGGAGGCCTATATCCACGGGAATTACCGCCTCTGTGCCATAGGTCAGGCTAAATAGAGTCTCTCCTGTGGGTTGCCTGGGAGTAGTTCTATATGCCCATAGGACATGGTGTAGTTCATCTGCCCAGCTTCAACCATATCCTTCCAATCTCTGCTTCAGGCCTTGTAGAATAGTCCGATTTGTTACCTCCGTCTGGCCGTTTATTTAAGGATGGGCTACTGATGAGAAATGTTGTTTGATCTGAGGCCCTGAACAAAAGGACCTGACTTTAGCATTATCGAACTATTTGCCATTGTCGCTAATGAGCTGATAGGGAATGCCAAATCTGCACACTATGTTCTGCCATAAGAAGTTGATCACCCTTTCTGCAGTGATAGCGGCTAAAGGTTCGGCTTCTACCCATTTGGTAAAGTACTCTACTGCTACTAGGAGAAACTTTCTCTGACCTGATGCTGCAGGGAAGGGCCCGACTATGTCTACTCCCCACTTAGCGAAGGGCCATGCACTGGAAATGGGGACCTGTTCTGCTACTGGGACATGTTTTCCACTGTCAAATTTTTGGCAGGAGGGGCACTTTTTAACAAATGCCACAGCTTCGTCTTTCATCCTCAGCCAGTAGTATCCTTGCCTAATCGCCTTAGCTGCCAGCGCTTTTTCGCCTATGTGCATTCCGCAGGATCCTTCGTGTATCTCTCGAAGGATGTATTCGGCTTCATTGGGCCTTACGCATCTCAACCAGGGTAATGAGTAAGCTCTTTTGTATAAGGTTCCGTTGTCTAAGGAGAAATGAGCACTTCTTCGCTTGACCTTTTTGGCTTCTTGGGCATCCTCAGGCAGTTCTCCCTTTTCCAAATAAGACTTGATGGGGTCTATCCAGCACGGTTCTTCTTCGACCTCCATAACTTCATCTCCTTCGGTGATGCTGGAGGAGGCCAAGGTGCCCAAATAAATTTTCTGAGGAAGTTCGACTGGACGAGAGGCGGCCAATTTGCTGAGGCTATCTGCTCTGCAATTCCTTTCTCTGGGGATCTTTTAAAAGAACAGCCTGACTCCTCTGTCCTTCATTCTCTGAATTATCTCTTTCATTTTTTGCAAATACCTGGTCATGGTCGGCTCCTTTGCCTCAAATTCTCCTTCTATCTGTCCGATCACCAATTGGGAATCACTATACACCGTGAGTTGCTCTTTGCGAAGACAATCAGCGAAGAGCAGTCCTTGGATCACTGCTTCATATTCTGCCGTGTTATTGGTGGCTTCAAAATTCAGTCCCAAAGCATACTCAAGTGAAAATCCTTGAGCACTTCTAAGTATGATGCCCACACCATTTCCTTCTTTGCTGCTAGCACCATCTACAAAGAGTTCCCACTGAAGGTCCGGTAGCGTTATCGATGAGTGTCTTTCCCCAGGGGTTCGGTCTCCTCCCCCATCTTTGGTGCCAAAGGAGCATTCCGAAATAAAGTCCGCCACTGCTTGAGCTTTAATTGCTGACCTGACCCTGTATTGCAAACCGTGCTGACCTAACTCCACAGACCAACACAACATTCTTCCCGAAGTCTCCGGTTTATGAAGTACCTTTTGTAAGGGCTGATCTGTTACAACTACTCCTTGGTGTGATTGTAAGTATATTTTATACTTTCGGCAAGAGAGCACTAAAGCACAGGCCAGCTTTTCTATCGGGGAGTAATTCAACTCCGCCCCCTGTAGGACTTTGCTGAAGTAATAAATGGGCTTCTGGACCCTTCCTTGCTCCCTGATCAGCACCGAACTGATTGCTTAGTCTGAAGCGGACAAGTAGATTAATACCTCTTCACCCAGCAAAGGCCTGCTGAGAATGTGCTCCCAGCTTAGGAAGGCTTTTAGCTCTTCGAATGCCATTTGGCACTCCTCCGTCCAGTCAAACGTTTTTGACTTTCTCAACTTCTTAAAGAAAGGGAGATACCTCTCAGCAGATTTAGACATGAATCTATTCAATGCGACAATTCACCCCGTCAACCTCTTAACATCCTTCACGCTCTTCGGAGGTTCCATGTCTAAGATGGCCTTCACCTTGTCAGGATTGGGCTCAATTCCCCTCTCGCTCACCATGCAACCTAAGAACTTGCCTCCTTGGATGAAAAATGCACACTTCTCCGGGTTAAGCTTCATCCCATATTCTTCCATTACTGCCAACACTTCGGCCAAGTCACTGACATGGTCCTCGAAGCTTCTGCTTTTCATGATCATGTCGTCCACGTATGCTTCCAAGTTTCTGCCTAATTGATCTTTGAACATTCTGTTGACTAGGCGTTGATACGTGGCTCTGGCATTTTTCAAGCCGAAGGGCATCGACACATAACAATATGTACCCTTCTCTGTTATGAATGAGGTTTTTTCCTCATCCTCTGAGTGCATTCTGATCTGATGATATCCTTGCTTAGCGTCTAAGGATGACAAAAATCCATACCCAGCCGTTGAATATGCTAGTTCATCAATCATGGGCAATGGAAAAGAGTCTTTTGGGCAAGCTTTGTTCAAATCTGTGAAGTCTACACACATCCGAAAAGTCTCATTCGCCTTCTTGACTAGCACCACGTTCGCTAGCCATTCCGGATATTGCACTTCCCTGATAAATTTTGCCTCCAGGAGCTTGTCTATTTCCTGATCGATGATCGCTTGCTGCTCTGAGCTGAAACATCTCTTTTTTTGCTTGACTAGTTTGCAGGTGGGATCTACATTCAATTGATGCATTATCACTTCGGGTTTTACCCCTCCCATTTCTGCTGAAGACCAGGCAAAACTGTGGATGTGCTCCTTCAGGAACTAGTGAGCGAATGACTTCTACTCACTTTCTAATGAAGAATTGACCATCAGGAACTCTTCGGGCTCTCTTCCAACCATCACCCTTTCCAACTTATCTACAGGCTCGGTTCTTTTCTCGGGAGCAATAATTTCGACTACAACTACTTCCTCCGCAACGACTTCGCCCTTTCTTATCTTTTTATTTCTCTTCCTTTCTGTCCCTTCGTCTTGACTGCCATAGACGTGAAACACTTCGCCATTGGGCTTTGGGATCGTCATTCTCAAGTGTCTGATATTTGTTGAAGCGTCCAGGTCATATAGCAGTGGCTGCCCATCAAGACGTTATATGCCAAATGTGTCCTGACAATAACAAATGTGGCCATGGTAGTTACATTTTTGAGGGCGGTGCCAACTGTGAAGGGCAGTTTTGCCACTCCAATTGATGGGACCTCCGTTCCATCCAAAGTGCGAACTGGGTTTCCCACTTCTTCCAGATCTTCTTCCTTGAGACCCATAACTTCCTTCGTCTACCAGGATTCTTTTGACTACATAATTGGCTATAATCGCTTAGATCACCAATGGATCAGCGTGAGGGGTACGAAGAGTACTTCCATCTGGCCTCTCTAGTCGATTTCCCCCTCCTTCGCAGTAGACGTATTCGGGCCTTTCGCTCCGCCTACCTAAGGCCTTCGTACGATTTCTGCTTTCGTGAGCTTCGCCTGGCCCTCCGGTAATACAATGAATGGTCCCTGCTGAACCATCATTTACTCTTCCCGGGTATCTTTCTTTATCTTCACTAGGGCCAGCTCTGCCTGATTCTTCTCTTTTTATGAATTTTCTCAAGTAACCCTATTTGATCAACCTTTCAATCTCCTCCATCAACTGCCTACAATCATTGGTGTTGTGACCATGAGTATCATGAAAGAGGCAGTATTTGTTCTGATCTCTTTTCTCTAGTGGAGCAACCATTGGTTTGGGGCGAGCCCATATATTTTAATCTTTGAAAGTTGCGAAGACTTCGGCTGGACTGGCATTGAGAGGGGTGAATTTACTGGGGTCGAAACTAGATTGTGATTGAGTATTTCTTCCCCTCCTTCGCCCGCCGGTCAGCCTCTCGTCTTGCTTTTCTTCTACCTTCTTCTCTCACTTCGCCTTCGGCTCTTCTCTAGGAATGGTCTCCATTCCTCTCCGCTTTGCCATCTGGTTAAAGGCCAGAGCGTCATCTTACCGTACATACTTTTGGGCCAGTGCCATTGCATCCTCCAGGGTATGGGGAGCATGAAGGCAAAGAGCTTTGAGAAAATCCGTGTGAGAGGTTCCATTTTGCAGCGCTTCCACTGCTCGAGCTTGGTCCAAGTGCGTGACTTTCAACGCTTCTCGATTGAATCGAGCCATGTAATCCCTTAAGGATTCATTTTCCCTTTGCACCACCGTTTTCAAATATTGAGTCTTTCATTCCACCAGGATGCTAGAAGCGAATCGGTGCATAAAGGATCTGGCCAGCTCCATGAAAGAACGGATACTCCCCTCTTCTAAGCCATCAAACCATCTCGTTGCAGCTCCTTCCAAGGATCCCCTGAACGCTCTGCATAGAGCCTCATCGTCCGCCATCTGCAATTCTACTGCGTGCTTGTAGTCCATGACGTGGACCCTGGGATCGGTTTCCCCATTGTACTTTTTCAACACCGGCGGTTTAAACTTGCTGGGCATAACGTATTCCCTGATGGATCTGGTAAAAGGAGACTTCAGGGTGAGCTTTAGGGTGGTATCCATGGTTTTCCTGTCATAACCTTGATTCATCTCTTCTAAAAACTTATTCACAGTATCTCTCACCTCCTCTTCCTTCTTTCTGCGGCCGTTGCCACTAACAGGTGACCTTCTGCTTCGGGCCCATGAGGGGTGACTAGCAACAGAATATTCCCCTCTATCCTGTTCTCTTCCTCTCGGGCTTTCTCTTTTCCCGTATTTTGGTTCTTTATACTCACACTTCCCTTTATTCCTTCCTTCGCCCCGTTCCGTATTATTTGCATGAAAATTTTTTCCATGCAAGAACTTACGTTCACTATCTAGGAGTGAAACTTGCGTACTCCCTTCTTCTTCGGTCAAACTCTCCTCTCCTCCACGATGCTCTTCCGTCCTTCCCTCCATATTTCCACCTAGGTGGACCAGTTGTTCTTCGTTAACCCCTGGGGCTCCTTGGGATTGCTTCTCATAATCCAGGGTTCGAGCAACATTCCTTCTCGGGGTAACTTCTGGAACAGCAACGAGGGTCTGTGCCAGGGGAGTCTATTGCTGGGAGCTCCTTACAAAAGCAGCTATAGTATTAATAAACTGCAATGCAGGAGCTAGGTCTAGATTTGGAAGGCTCAGAGGGTTTGGCTAGACCCAACTGTGTTTTGTTGAGAGATAAGGAGCTGGAGCGACGTGTTTAGATCAATGGGAGTTGCTAGGGGAGGATTAGTAGGTGTTGGAAGGGAATGTCTAGGATTTGAGGGAGTTGAAGATTCGGGATCATCGGGGTTCGTCATAATGGTGATCTTCCTTCACAGGCAAATGGAAGTGGAATGCAATGTCAGGAGAAAGATCAGTTCGCGATTTCCCACAGACGACGCCAATTTGATCAAGCTTGATCAATATGTAAAAGAAATGGGCTGGATCTTCTCTTCTTGGGCCTGAGCCTAATACCTGCGAAGGAGAAGAAAAAGGATCAAGGAGGAGCCAGGCCCTTAGCCTGGCTAGAACCCTCCGACGATCAAGTCAGTCCTCTCTTCAGAGTATTTTGGTGATAGAAAGGGGGTGAGAGAGTGCAGAGTTTCAACTACCTGTGCTTAGGCTTTCCTTTCCCTTTTGTATGATTTCTGGGTTAGGTACGTCTGACACCTTTCTTTTTAGAAAGGACGTCCTCTGTCATTCGACCATGCTGGTTGGTGAGAGTTGGTAATAGGGGCATGTCCCCTGTCCCATCCCTAGGGATGTCTGGTAAATGAGGTGTCAGGGCATGGTGCAGATTGTCTAAGGACTGATCCTCCTGCTGGATGACTGGACATGTCATCAGAGGACTTCGGCTCTTACTTGTTCAGCAAGTCATCCGGCGGACGAAGGAGGGGAGTGGCATCTAGTCCGAAGGCCTTTGGACTTAGGTCGTTCGAGGGTCCGGTCAATGGGCCTTTTTTCCTTTTATCATAGCCTCTGGAGGCCTCGTAATGGGCCTGGGCTACAGGAAGATTTAAACCTCTCTTGAGAGTCACTTTTATCCCTCATCAATATCCTTACCATTAACTTTTACTTCAAAATTTTGAATATAGCATTATTATTATTATTGATGCGATTAAAGTAAATTTCGATATTAAGTAAATTGCTAGGAGTTAAATGAGAAAAAGTATATCTCAAGAGAATTATAAAGGTTATAGTGCTTAAAATTTATTCTCAAGAGAATCGGAAAACTTATAATGTTTAAATTTGTTATCCCTCTTATAGAGAAAATAGAGCTATTTATAAGAGTATTTAGAGATATAAATCCTTTTTGGAATTAGACTACTTTTTACAGTATCACATACAGAGAAAAATTCTAAATGGTAGTGTTTGAGTAAGATATAAACTCTGTAGGCAAACTCCTAGCTCACATAGGACAACCAATTTAAATAAGTATATAACAATTATTATTATTATGTTGGAGACTATCCCTACTGTTAAATACAGTGGGACTAATTTAAAAACAAAATTTAGTTACTGTTAAGACCATCTCTTTCGAAGGGTTTATTTAGGGTATAGTGTAGTGTTATTATTAACTCTTAAGTAATCTCATTTTACGATTACAAAAAATTCCTTATATTATAGTCACATCATAAAAATATATGAATGGTTTAAAACAATAATTAAACAATTCGTGAATTATTTTATTTAAAATTATCGTGTTGAATAATGAATAAAACAACACTATGATTGAGAAATCGTTTAAGCTTAAATCATTTTCTTTATGTACATTAAAAACTTTTTAAATTTGAACTATTAATAGCCTATACTAATATATACCCAAAAAAAATAAAAAACAGCCTATACTATGATCTCGGCATTTATGATTTAACCACAAAATTATTATTCTAATGATAATTCAAATTAATATATTTTCCATAACGTTACATAGGAAAAGTTAATTTCTTAATAATTATATCCTGTCCTTTTTTTAAAAAAAATGAAAAATTAAAAGCCAAAAATAAGAGAACATACTCAAATATCTCAATTATTAAATGTGGTATTCATCAATATTTCTTATGAAACAAAAGCCAAATTACTTTCTATTACATTGCTTATAAAGAGGAAATCTCAAATATGAAAAGGAAAAAAATTTAGACATGCATGTAATGTGAATCATGAAAAGAACTTTGATCTTATATTTTTCCTTTAATATTCTCCCTTGTTTTTTTTCCCTCTTAGCACTAACCCTATTTTCCACAAATTATTTACCGATTGAACCAACTCTAATTAATACAATTTGTTAAAATTGATCCACGTAGAAAAATAATAAAAGATATCAAAATTTAGGTATTCTTTATTTTTTAGTAAATTAAAAAAGTAAGTAAATTAAAAAAAGTAAAACTTCTTGAAAAGTAAAAACTTTTCATTTGTTTAATAGCTTTTATTGAAAAAAAAAAAAGGAAAAAGTTCATGGCAAGTAAGATGTCTATTTCTTCTACTTCTTGAGTTAGGTGGAAATACACTTTCTTAAGGAGTTAAAAGATTTGACTTTTTTTATATATTATTTGGTATGGGATAAGTAAGCTAAGTGGAACTTTCTAAAAAGTGAAAAATATTAGCTTATTTGATAATCATTATTGTAAAAAATTTTTGAAAAATAAGATGTCTACTTCCTAAATTTGAGAAAAGTACATTTTTTAGAAAAAGTTAAAAAAGTTAGACTTCCTTAATTAAAATGGATATTAATTGACATATTTATTCTCTATTAAATGAAATTGAGTAAATATGATAATATATTATTGTCTTTTTTATTATTATGTCAAATCAAAATAATCTATTTTTCAATAAGTTTTATGCAAATAAAAAATAAATTACTTTTCGATAAGTTTATTTCTTAAGAAATAATTTCCTAGAAAGTTTACTTCCTGAAAAATATATTTATCAGGAAGTATACCAAATAATATCTAGATAAATGGGGAGTTATATTATTGTCTTTTACATTATTAAAATTGAACAAAAAAAATCTACTTTCGAAAAAATTATTTACAAATTAAACACACAAATATTTATATTTTTTGAAAAATATAATTTCTAAAAAATAAATCATATGATATCAAATAATATCTTCCTATAATACCTAGGTCTCACTGGCTACGCATATCAATGTTCATGTCATTAAAAAAAAAACATAGCAAATGTGAAAGTTCTTGTTTTTTCAAGCATGAGAAATGAGAAGTAAAATTTAAGAATTGCAAGAGCATAACAGACTATTACCACCCACTTCCAACATAATTTCTAAGTCATGCATCAACTTAGAAAACAATCATGAAAGTTGATATTTATTTACACGTGTATTAATATAAATGAATCTCATCACATCGAGTGAAAATCCCTTCTAGAATGCATAATTATGAAAATTATTATTCAACTGATGACTTGATGTGAAAAGTGTAAAACAAAATGATGCATTAGTAATTATAAGTTATGTTTTGATTTCATATTCAGTCTTCTTATAATTATTTCCATATCACTACTTTTCTTCTTCACAAATTTGGCATCTATCTTTTCTTCCGGAACAACATAATGCCTATGCAACCGCAAAAAATTAACCATTAAATATTTAATAAAAAAATATAAAAATTTATATTTTTAATGAGTTTTAATGAGTTATAATATAAATTAATGTGTAAAATACATTAAAAAAAATAGTATATATATGTATGGGAGAGTTCGAGTTTAAAGCTATTGTTCAGGTATAATATATATTCTCTAGATATACAAACAACTATATATGAGGAGGACTACATGCTCACATTTCATATGAATCGAAGGAACATTTCTGTTCACACTTTAAATCCACCAAATATCCTTATCTAAAATCACTTTTTTATTAAGAGAAGAAGATATGTTTGATGTGCATTAAGTCATTATATATACAATTCCATTTGAAAATTGACTTATCCTAGAGTTTGCTATTTGGGGAATCTTTGTTGTTTGCCATGTATAAATGCCTCAAGAAGCAATGTCCTTATTTAACTAATAAATATAAATTAATAAATATAAACAATTACAATGTATTTCTAAAATCTTATTATATTTATTTCATTTTATGAAATTGGGATCTTAATTTATCATTTCATATTATGAAATTTTAATTTTTTAAATTATCAGAGAGATTATCGTAAAATTCAAAATCAAAGGATTGGATATTAATTTAAACATATCAAATTAAAATTTAAACTATTAGAGAAATTATCTTACATAAAAAATAAATAATAATATAAACAACTTCATAATATGTTAAACATTTCAACCTTAACCCTTGGGCTTTAAAGTTGGATTTGGATTCTTAATTATGATATCAGAGTCTCAACTAAACATTTTATTATGCACCTATGCCTTTTTGAATCTGTCATCATTATCAAGTTCTGAATTCTACACAAGCTCAATATTCAATCGTACCATGTGTTAATTAGATTTACCATGTGTCAATTGGATTTATCATGTGTCAATGGTTGACGATAAAAAAATCAGCTCATATCAAAAATAAATAATAATATAAAGAATCTTATAAAATGTTAAGTTTTTCAACTTTAACATCAAGATTTCAATGTTGAATTTAGATTGTTAATGTAAATATTAGAATTATAATTTTCCAGTTTAATTTTAAAATAAGATAATATTATGAATCAATTTTTTACATGTTATGAAATTCTGTAATTAATTTAATTAAAGATTATTATTACTATAAAAACAATTTTTTTATAGTCTAATTTGAAAATTAAATTTTGGCAATAAAATTGAGAATATATACTACTGTACTAGCCTTGGGTTGATAAAGATGATGATAGTTGACTCACAATAATTACCATATAAAAAAATTTATTTATTTTTTAATATTAATAATGAAAAATTTAATATTAATAAAATTCGAATTACGATATTCGCTCTTAAAAATAATTTCACTTTATTATTAGATTAAGATCTCAATTAAAAAAAATCCTAAACTTAAATTAGATATTAAGTGTTATACACCATTATTTTGAATCTAGATTGGCCTGACCGATTGTTTTGAATCTATATATCATTATAGATCATCTATAAATTTAATATCTAATAAGCGTTCATAATATATAATAAATATTATTTTACTCTCTGTATAATTATAATATTTGTTATAGAATATATAACGTACGTTATTTATACATCTCTGTAAATATATAATAAGTATACTTTGCTGTTTAAATTTTAATTTAATTTTTTAATCCATGATATTTTACCTTCCTCGAATCCGACATCAAATCGGAGTTGAAAACACAGTTATAAGCAAGGAATCCCATAATAACTCTTTATTATACACAATTAGATTTTACTTCTTATTTGGCACGTGCCATATGTTAGCTATTTATTTATTTATTTTTTCGCCAGATAAACCATATTAGTGATTAGGTGTCATAAAATTATGCTGGATTTTTTTATTATACACAAAATTGAATTTTAATCTTATTTTGCACGTGTTATCTGTTAACCAATCCATCACATTGATCAGCCACAAAACAAACAGTTAAGCGCAAACGTACACGTGGACGGTTCAGAATGAAACAGCGTGTATTACTTGGACGGCTAAGAATTGAAGACACTTGCAAAAAAAACTAAGGACATCTTCGTAAATAAAGCCCCATATCTGACCGAAAAGTGAGGCGTAAAAAATAAGACTTTGGTGCGAAAGGAGGAGAATCGGCCACGTCGCCTCACCGCCTTTTAAACCTCGTACCCCTGCCGACAAGTACACTTTTTATTAATCTAACATCCACCATCTAATAATAATATTATTATTTTAATATATCATAATTAATTTTTTTTTTTATTATTATTATATTGAAATCTTTAATTATTAACTAAGACTAATTATTTTATTCATGATTTCTCTCTCTATTATTTGATGTAATGTATTGACTTGACATGGATTTTATATATTTTAATCCATTAATTAATTAATATTTCATTTATCAATAGATACCCTTGGCTACAACAGAAAGATCAAAGGTAAAGAAAAAGAAAATGATAAGAAGAGATGGGAAACGCTATCATGAGTTAGATTTTCAAAGGGTTTTGTTTTTTTAATTTGTGATTGGGTCCTATTCTTGTGTTTATTTTTAATGGTCACTTGACTTTTATATTTTGTATATCAATACATGGCAAGAGATTTCTCTTCTCTAATGGCTTGTGTGTATATTTTTCTTGTTAGCAAAAAGGCAATATTATTTAGAATTAGGTATTAAAATAGCAACAAATTAGGATTATACTATTATTTAAAAAACAGGTATATATACCACTTCTAATTTCATGGATAGTAATTCTTCATTTTTCAAATACTAAAAAAAAAAGAACTAATTAAAATCTATTCTAAAAAGAATAATTGTTTAATTAATTAGCTGTCTAAAGTACCTGTTTGTTTTAGTTATTACTTGTAATTGGACTTAATAATTATTACGGATAACTAATAGTTGATGGTTGATAATTAATAGCAAAAAAATATGATCATTTGCTAAAATTTTGTTAGTTATTATTGTTTTAAATATTAAATGATATTTAAAAATATAATTTATTTTTAATATATTTGTTGGAATCGATGAGCCTATTTAATTTAGGAGAATTTCAAATGGATTTTAATGAGAGACACACTTATGAACTTGACACCATACTCTAACTTAAAATCTCACATTAAGTTTTGGCTCCGATCCCTTTGAGCATAAGTCTCGAACATTTACAATAAAAAGCCTTAATATTCCATCTATAAGGGTGAATCAAGAGTTATCTTGCACTTTCCCATGGAGCGCGGATTGGAGAGCCCATTTATTTTGAGAGATCTTTATAATATATTTTGGTAAGTGATTTGACACTACACTTCAATCCAAAATTTTAAGGCATTAGATTTATTGATTTTTTTATTTATATATCTCTTATTAATTCTATCTTTTTTCAACGTGAAACTTCACACATTTGAAATTCTAATAGTATTATTATATATTTTACTTATTTTTATTTTTTAATATGTAATATAAACTATAAGAATAATGAATGAGTAATTGATAAGTTATAAATAATTATTTTACTTATATATTTATATTTTTTATTTAAAAATTAATATATTTTTTTTTATAAATATTATTTGTAATATTTTAATAGTTATTTATTATTATCATAGTTATATAAAAAATAATTTGAAAAAATATTTTATAAGTAATAATTTTTTTTTTAAATTAAGATGATCTAAATTTAAAATAGCTACCAATTGGCGAGAAAGAGTATCAAAACATATTTTTTTAAATTTGTAGCTGTTTGAGCTCCCAACAATCATTTAATTTTTTTTTTTTTAACAAATGGATTTTATCCGATTATTGAATGCAAATCAGCTATTAGCTGCATTCAATAATTACCAAACATCCCCTAATTGTATATGCCTTTAATCGAATCTTGTATCAACTTATTTGTGTTTTAGAGTAAATATATGAATTAGAATATTTTATTAAGATCTCCATGGTTTTATTGAATGGTATGTTACAATCTTTGTTTACTATTTATTAAAAGCACAATGAAATATTTAATTATCTAAATTATATACCTTTTATTAATTTTTTTTAAAAAGTGTTATTACCAAATGACTAAGGTATAATTAGATTAAATAATCACATGGGTACTTGTATATATTCAATCTGAAGCTTTTAATTGTCAAAATTTCCAACACTACAGTAATATTTTATTAAATTGATTAAGCAAGTGAAGAAAAAAAATTAAATAATTAAGGGGTATATAGTATATAGATGGATAGGTGATTGGTATATGTATACAAACAAATCTCACTTTTTTATCCTTCATTTTTTTTTTTACATATTCTTCTATTTTTTTTTTTTCCATAAGTCAAAATATAGTTTCCTAAGAATTAGTCAATGATTGAAAAAATTGACATAAACGTTTAAATTTAGGAAAATTGTTTTCTAGTTGCCTGTCAATGTTGTTGTTATCGCACATTAGTTAGTACTTTCATATGTTTTGTATTATAGAAATTGATAGATAATGACAAAATTATTTAATACATTTAAAAAAAAAAAAAAAGAACACTTTAGAATTATATAAGATTATTTTTAATTATCACCGTACATTTGAACATAACACTAATATTTTTTAATTTTTTTAAAAAAAGCTCAAGTTTCCATATAAAAAACAATTTCATCCTTAATTTATATTTCTTAATAAAATTAAGGAAAAAGTATAAAAAATATTATATGATTTAAGCATTTTATTATTAAGAGTTTGTAAATTTTATCAATAAAATGGATCATATAGTATCATCCAGGGCAAGGCATTCGGTGGTTTCGACTTCCAAACGAACCGAAATAAATGAAATTTTAAAATCAAAATCAAATTGAATCAAAAATATTTGGTTCAGTTTAGTTCGATTCCGTAAATCGATCACCTTACATATAATTTTAGCTTTTAATTTTAAATATGATATTGAGATCTATCCGAGCAAATGGTGTATGGTTAATTAATATGGAAGGTACGGATTCAATTCCTTAATAATGCTTAATTTTTTTAATTATGTAATTAAAAAATTTAAATTATTATGTGTCGAACTTAAAATCTTAAAGTAAAAAATATTTAATTACCATTAAATTAAGAGGAAATAATTGACATTTTTTAACATAATATATATACATATAAATATAATTTGGTTCAATTTAATTTTTTAATTTTTTTCATATAAAAATTAAAATGAATCGAATCAAAATTTCTTAAAATTTTTAAAATAAAAATTAAAAATTAAAATAAATTTCGATTCGATTTAATTTTTTTATTTAAACTAAATAGTGCCTACCCTAATATCATCCGTTAGCTAAGAAAGGATAAAAAGTTAAGACCAATAAATGAAAATTGATGTGATTTTGATATGCCAAGTCAACAATATCATAATATTTATATTTATATTTTTGTGAGATTCATTATGTTTAAAATCAAAAAATTAAAACATATATTAATATTTATATTCAATGTTATAAAAGTTAAAAATTTAAAAATATTCATTTTTATGTGTAATGAGCCCACAAAAATGTAAATTTTATATTTTTTAATTTTTTTACTTTATAATATTATATTATAAATATAAATATTTTTTAATTTTTAATTTTACATGTAATGAGCTCATAAAAATATAAATATTAATAATACAATTTTTGTAAATTTACAATTTTAGTGTTATATTAACAACTATTTAACGGTGTAAAATTTTTATTCATCTCTTGAGTTAATAAAAAAAAGATTATATGATTTATTTTATTAAATTTTTTTTTACAGACCTTTAAAGATAAACACACAAATCATATGACTTTTTTTATACTTTCCTCTAAAATTAATTTATATTATCAATCTTTAAAACAAAATCATTTCTCATTGAAGGTCCCTCAATAATTCAATTTATTTAATTAGTCATATATAGTATTATTTTTTTTTCTTTCTTCCTTCCACTTTGTTTTTAATTAAAAAATTATAAATATTAAATAAGACCATTATGATCTAAGCAGTGACATAATCATTTATGTGTTGATGCACGTGTGACTTACTATTCATTCTGGGCACCTTATATTTAAGTTGTTGAGCAACACGCTCATCCAAAATCGCGTGAATTAACGATTTATTTATTTAGTATTTTTTTTTGAGAATATTTATTTAGTATTTTTTAATACGGACAATGGTAATGGCCCACCAAAAGCATCTTATCCTTTCTTTGAAAGTTGTTTCATATACGTGGAGAGCAACGATTGGGTTAATAATGATACGAGGATCTTAGCCAGTTCAACCTACCCAGCGAGGAGGTATGGAAAATTCTTGCGTATTCTGATAGAATGACCTTATCTGTTACACTAATAATATATTTCATACTCTTAATGAAATATAATATAATATAATTAAATAAATTTTTAATATAAATTTATATTAAAAATTTATTTAATTATATTATATTACATCTCATTATTACTTATTAAATATATCATAAATTAACGAATTATGATATATTTTAATAAATATGATTTTTCTATCTATTTTTTATTTAATTAAAAATATTAATACTCTTTTTTACTCTATATATTTTTATCTTATTTAATTAATTTGTACACTCGATGAGACATTTAAAGACGAAAATCCTAATAATTATAAATTAGTTCATGTGTCTCATTTTATTTGGAACACTTTATTTTTAAAATAAAAAAAAACTTTTATTCCTTATACTTATTTTATCTATGAATATTATTCAACTTTTCCTTATAAAATTTATAGAAAAATATAAGCATTGCATTGAATAAAAAGTATAAAAGAAAAAAATCATGCTATTTAATACTCTTAAATTTTGTGAAAAAATATTTTTTAAATAAAATAAGATAGAGAGGGTATACTAATTATCAGGATTATTATAATATACTTCCGAGATCTAATATTGCCTGTGATAAAAATATATGTGCAAATTATACAAATTAGCACATATTTGTAAAATTTATGATTTTGTGAAAAAAAGTGTCATATTTCTAATTCACGTGTATATATATTATTTTTAAAAACAAAGATACTTATGTGCGGTGTGATGATTTTATAAAAAAAATGTGTTTGTCTTTAATACGTAAGAATATGTTTAGTAGGTTATAATAAAATGTAATGTAATCAAATAAATTTTTAATATAAATTTATATTAAAAATTTATTTAATTAAATTATATTATATGTCGTTATGGTACACTAAAAATATGTTAAATGCATATGTTATTTAAAAATAAATTATAATAATTAAACAGCTAATTTCCAACCATTGATCGGACCTTAAGTTTATTGAGAGAGGTGGCTAACTAGTAGAGCCAGCAAATTATTATTATTATTTTTTTAATATAAGTGCATCATTCATTCATTCAAACACAGACATTTTACAGGGAGAGTCATTTTATATTTGATAATTTAAAATATCATTTTCATAGCAAATTCAAATTGAAATATTTTTTATTTTTTATTTTGCCAAAGAAATGCTTTAAATTTTGAGAAGATGCAAATAAATGGTTCAAAATTAAATTTGAATAATTCTATATTTCTCAAAAAAAAAAAAAAGAGTAATTTTATGAATTTTTAATTTAATCGAATCGAATTATTATGCAAAATATTTTTCTTTAAAAATTAATTAAGAATTTATGAATAAATTTAAATTTTATAAACATATATTATATCGGACTTGTTGAATCAAATTCAAGTGGACCACGTTCCATCAAAATGGACTTTCAAATTACTATCGAATTTTGATAAAAATTTCAAATTTTTGTTGTTGAATTGGAGCATATATATGTATTTTCTTACATGCAATTATTATTTTAAAATTGTCAACACTAGACATAAATTTATTATTGATAACAATTGTAGCCCAAATTAGTTATTTACTCCATGAAGTATGTTAATAAATTTTGGACAATTAATTCGAAAGTAAGTCAACTTATTTTTTTTGTAGATTAATTGGCCATTTTACAGTTGGTTATATTTAGTTTAAATATTCTATGGAAATAACCGTTTTATTATTGGTTCAAATTCATTAACTGTTACTCTATTTTTTTAGAATGGTTTAATTATTAGTAACTTTGAGTATCTGTTAATGACATTCTCTAAAATTCTTCATAACTCTCCGTAATACTTATCGTCTCTTAACTGCGGTCTTTTAATTTGTATGTATATATGGACTCTGTTTCTTTTTTGGACTTGATTTATTGATGAACCCTTTTAATAAATTCAGCTTACTAAAAAATTACGGTGCAAACATAATTTTTTTTTTTCATAAATATACTTCTTATATATAATAATATAATATCAATCCGCTTAAATTAAGTTAATTATAATATATAATAAATTGATTTAAAAAAAGTTTTGATATAAATGGTAACAACCTCCAGAATAAATTTATTTAGGTAAGGATATTCAAAATAAAATTAATTCTGTTGAACTAAAATAAAATTGATGAAGTCAAAGATTAATTAACATTTGGTGCTATGATAATTAAGGCATCAATAAAGTTTCTTTGTCATGCCTTCCAACTAAGGCTATGAATATACTTGCACATGTATTATGCTAGCCATATTTATGACAGTTTTAAATTTAAAAAAATATTAAATTTTTTAAAGATTTAACTCGTATTTTTTTTATAAATTAAAATTTATAATCTAACTTATAATATAAATTTAATAATAATATATTTATTGACTGAATAATAGATTTACATTTGAATATTTCATCTATATAATGAAAAAAGGAAAAAAAAAAAAAAACTACTATGGATATACTACCAATATAAATAAAAAAAAAATTAAAAATGTCAATTTTTGTACAGTAAGTCCAATTGTTGTAGGAATGGTCCCAACGCCCAATCCAACAATAAATGTGATATTTGTTTATTATTTTAAGGTGCTTACTATTAGGATTACCATAAGAGGAAAGGTTCTATGTGGGAAAAACATTAAACATTCTGTCCTTTTTATACCCAATCAACCATTGCTTTTGTTTCTAAATGGCAAAAATGGACGGCCCAGATTTTGTTGTTATAATGGAGAGGATCGCTTTATTTTGAATACTGACAACTGACAAGACCCCCCTCTGTCTCCATTAAGGTTTCTCTCTCTCTTTTCTTCTCCACACATTTGGTTGTTGGATTATCACTTTAAATTTACCAAAATATCCATCAATTATGTATATATATTAATATTATATAAAATTATTGTCAACTTTCTTTCTCAGTCATGTTAAAAAATATTACTACCTCCATTTCCAAAATATTTGTTATTTAAAAAAAAATTTTGTTCATCTGATTTGTCGTTTTAAAATTTTAAAAAAATATTTATTATTATTTTTTTAATTTTATTCTCTATTTATTTTTATACTAAATATTTATATTAATTATTTTTATTTTTTTTATCAAAATTAAAAAAAAATATTTTAATTTTTTTATCTTATAATTATAATAATTTTCTTAATCTATATGCTGAATCTTTAAACGATATATATATTGAAGTAGAGGAAGCATTAATTACTGGCTAACAATCTAATAACTATTTTATTATACTCCACTATATAATATTAACATATTATTATATTGTTTCATTTCAACCAAATGACATATATATATATATATATATATATATATATATATATATATATATATATATATATATATATATATATATATATATATATATATATATCTTATGATGGATGGTTACGATAAAAGAGGAAAAAAAAAAAACATATAATCATAAGTATATTGGTTAAGAAAATGAAAATTCGTGTATAAATTATTAAGTCAATAGTTTTTTAAGGAGTTAAGTTTATCCCCTTTGAGGTTTCTCAAATAATTAAGAATCTATATTGAAGTTCCAATCTAATAAATTAACATTTTCGTTGAGCAATGGTTTTTTAATAATACGTACTTAAGATTGGAATATGGAAACATGAAAATTAAATATGTGTTAGAGTTGATTTATCATTAAAATTCAAATTCATTTATAAAATTATTATTTTTGCTAATATTATAATAATATATATATATATATATATATATATATATATATATATATATATATATATATATATATATATATATATATATATATATATATATATATATATATATATATATATATATATATATATAATTGGCTCTAATTAAAGATTAAATTCAAGATCTCACAGTTTAAAAAAATTGAAGTACAATTGAACTAAAAATTTATTCGTAATTCAAATGATGATATTAGATTAACAACTTATTTGATTTAGCGGTGGCAGTTAGCTGTCAATTGTCAATAATTAAAAACTTGCAATTGAAATTAATTTTAAATTATTTGATAATTTAGAGATTATTACTGTGTTTAAATAGTAAAATGACTAAAAAAAACATCTATTTTTTTCTATGAATATATAATGATAAATTATAATTAGTTATTTTTTGTAATAATAATAATAATATCTTAAGATCTTATGAAAAGAGTTTTTAGGACAATATATTTTTATAATATTTTATAAGAATTCTTATTTGATTAGTGGTAAAACAAAATTCTAATTATATTTAAATTATTATACTTTTATTTCTATTCTATTACTTTTTCTTTCAAAAGCTAGAAATTCTGGCTTATAGAAAAAAATTAACGTTATATATTTTATCTAAATGTTAGTAATGAAAGTTTTTTAAGCCTCATTTAGATTGAGGGATTTCTAATAAGAAATTTTATAAAATTTATGAATTTAGATTAAATTTACTGTTTAGTAATATAAAAAAAGATCAAAATCCATGAATTTTGAAAAATCATTCACCCTATAAAATTCTTCATTTTCAAAATTTTAAATTTTCATATTCTTGGTGGAAAAGTCCAAAATCTAATTTTTTTTATACACGAGGGATTGTGATTTTTTTTTTATTTTAAGATTATCCTAATAATCTATTAATTTTATAATCAATCAAAATAATATAATTCTTAGAATCTAAGGATTTCATAATCCATGAACTTAAAATCTAGGAATTTAAATTCATAAATTTGAGAATCTCTCCATTCAAACGAGACTTTAATATTATTTTAATATTTTTTATCAAACACGTTTTTTAAAGATTGAATATTTCATCCCTCACAACAGGCAAAAAATCAAAATGACTTTTCACTTATATGAGTAAAGCAATAGTCTTATTTTTATTTTTATTTTTGGGGATTCTCACATAACTACCAAAACAATGTTGTTGAGAAAAATTAGAAAAAAAAAAAAAAAAAACCCATTGATTCTCATTAATTACTTTATTATTTGATTTTTTTTTTTTGGGTCTACATGTAAAATTGAAGTTGCAATTTTGTGGTCCAAGAATGACGAAACACTTGCCTTTTCACAGAAGAGAAGGGGCGCTATTCTTTTTGTTGGAGTAAATGTACCTTATCAAGCACATGATTTTTGTTTCAGAATTCTAATGCTAAGAAAATCTATCAAGTACTGTTACCTATTCAAAAATTTTAAAACAGCAATTCAGTAAATCGGATAGATTTGAGTTGGATAATTTTGAGGGATGAATCTAACATCATATTTTTAGGACGAAAAATTAAAATTATATTTTAAATATTAAATGCTATTATTTTTTAAACTGAAAATTAAAATGTGAAAAAAAGTCTACATGGAAGTTTTTTTTTAATAATTTAATGAAAATAAAAGAAATAATTACAAAATGTAGTATATTTGGAGGCCATCTTACTAAATTTTACACCCCTATATATATATATATATAAAAGTTATTTTTAATATGCTTTTTTTAATTTTTATTTTAACGTTTAGATGATTCAGATTGCGAGATATAATTTCAGGTGCTATGGCAACATTGTGGGCATAAAGCACTTGCTGGTGAGCTAGGCTTATAGTGTGTTGGGATATTGAATAGCCGCTTGTTAAGGAGTTACACATTGGTAGAGTTTTTGACTAGCAAGTTGGAAACTGAGAATAGTTAATAAATAGGAACTTGATGTGCTTCTTACTATGGTGACATGGTCTCTTGGGGTTGAAGTTCCCCTTGGTGGTACTTGGCTTGATGAAGGAGGGTGTCTATTAGATATATTTAAGGCATTTTATGGAGAATATCTTAGGGTTTCTTATGAAGACAAGTTTTATTGAGGCCCAAGAAAAGAAGGAAAAATTTGTTGATAATGTATGAGAAAGAAATGAGCCATGTAAGTGTTATAATCCTCAAAGAAAGAAAAAATACAAAAGAGATTTGATGCTTGAATTAAACGTTTCCTATAGATGGCGCCATTGGATGATCCAAAGATCTTCAAAGAAAGATAATTGATCTTTTCTGTGTGGGCTTTGGCTTTGAATCACTTTTTCGACCTATAAGATCAATAAATGAATATCAAAATGCTAATCCTAGATTTAGATCCGGCCACATGCTATTTCAAAATTGGACCCAAACTGAGTTGAACTAGGCTAAAAATGGAATCATAATTTCGGTTCTAATTTGATCTCAATCTGTAAGGAGAATTGTTATGGTTTTGGTCCTTTTTGAGAATAATATGAACTGAAATTGAACCAAAATCAATCGGTTTGATTTTGGTTCAAACCAAAATTTCTTTGAATTTTTTTTAATGTTATATTCTAATTATATGTATGTGGATTGATTGTGTAAGTTTTAGATAAACTTTTTAATATGAATTATTACAAGCATTGTTATAGCAAGAATTGATTTTTGTTGGATTTGTGCCACATTTTAATAAAAATTTTTATATGATTTTAGTTGGATTTGTGCAAGTTTTGCCTAACAAAAAATTAATATACTTGAATCGTAATCGACACCGGTTCCACTTGTGAATTGAAACTGAATTTGGGACTGTACCAGTTAAGAATCAAAATCGAATCATCTATTTATGGTTCGGTTCTAGTTCTAGGCCATTTTAAACTATGTCTGAGGGCATCTGGATTTGGCAAGACCTCTCCAATATCTTAGTTAGTGACTCTATTCTTAGAATTCTCAAGGAAAAAGATGATCAACCTTAAGGGAAGTTTTCTAGCGAAAGAAGGAGGTGAGAATTAATAGAATCAAGCTGAGAATAGTAGTAAGTGAGATATTTATCTTTTATATGTTAGTAGAAAAAGAGTTGGTTGATATATGAGTACCTCCTGCTCATTGGTGTGTAGAAAGCTTAATCAAGAGAGGCAAATAAAGCCCTACGGTGTCATGCTTTTGCTATTGCTCCCTTGCCATATGCTAGGATTGCATTTTAGCTTGATGTCAGGATCATGCAGTTTGTCCTACTCTAGTGTATCAGAGGTTGACTTACTTTGAGTTTTAGTGTTGATAACCATATGCTAGGACATGACTAAGTATGTGAGGGACTTCAACTTATTGTCTAGTAAAGTTAGCCAGGGATGGGACTAAAGAATTCATGAAAGTGGTTTGAGTCAGGAAAAAGCACTTTTGGTGAGGCATTTTCATAGGGATGGTCTCATCTTGAACAAACCTTGAGGGATTCTCGCCATGAATCATCCTTGAAGATGTGTTATTCTAGGCCTTTTAGATTCATTGAGATCTCTTGAGAGGTGGGCTTATCATGTTCAAGACTCAAAAGAAATAGTTCGATTTATTTCTCATTAAAAGCGTACGTGTTCTTCAATCTTATAAGCTACTTTTTAAAGTTGTATCTTTTAAATTTATATTAATTATTTACAAACGAAAAGGATTTTTGTTAATATTATCCAATACTTAATCCTAGAACAAAATTTTGAGTATAATAATTTCACATTTATTGAATGAAACATGATGGTATATAAAGTTAATTGTTGGAAATTCATTTTGATTTACTTGAGTAATAACTTGATAAAATTTACCCTAAAAATATGATAAACTTATTTCTAAGAAAAAATTAATAAACTTATTATCTACATGAATTGTACTTTTTTTTTTTTTGCATTGTTAATACTTATAGAATTAAAGAGAGAAAAAGGAGAATATTAATAATAAATAATGCTCCATAATGTATATATTGCAAATAGAATATATTGACATTTATTGTCATTTCTCTTCCTCATTTGATCAAACTCAAATTTTAGATGTTCCTCTTAAAAGATTTATTTCATAGACAAACAATTTGTACAAGTAAGAAAGTTGAATGGTCAAAATGATTGCATTTTCTTTTAATTTTATATTCATGAAATATTTTCAAATAAAATATTTATTTATTTATTTATTTTTTGTTGTATTGGAATTCTTTAGATCTACACTTCTAACTATCAACCCTTTATTATGCAAAAATATATAGCATCCTTCATTTAATGATAAGGAATTCAAGATTGAGATTTTAAGAACTAATTAATTGGTTCCACATATTTTATATGTCCAGTCTTATTTGAATTATATGTTTTTGTTTTACAAAATAATAATACAAAATTCAACAGAGATTAATTAATCGATAAATTTAGATTATTGTGTTTTGATTCCAAGTTTCCAGCTGAACTTTAAAATATAATAATATAAAAAAATATATTTTTTATCTATTACCATTATTTCTAAAATATTAACTAATAATATTTAGTAAAACATATTTCTATTCATACATATATACATACATATAGTACTAAATAAACATATAATAATAATAATAATAATACAACAATTTTATATCCTATCAAAAAAATAATGATACAATTATATAAATTATAAAAATAAAAATTCTTGTCTTTGCATCTAGACTTGTTCATAGACTCTTGTACTAAGCTTGTCTAGAATTACAGTGCTTAAACAAGAAATATACATTATGAAATTTGAGCTCGGCCAGCCCTGAGCTTTATAATATATATATATATATATATATATATATATATACACAGAGTTGTAGGGTCCCAATAGAGTATGAGTTAAACTGAGAAATGCTTTTACCACCAAATCATATTTTTTTTTTTATGTTATTATTTCTACATATTATATATGCACATCTTTATAATTTTATTTGTTTAGGGTAAAATTTGTTAATTTTTAAATTAATTTAAAAAAATTTATTAATTTTTAAACTATTTAGAAAAGTGAAAAAATGAAATTATATATATATATAGATTATTTTATTTGTTTAGGCGAAAATTTGTTAATTTTTAAACTAATTTAGAAAAAATTATTAGTTTTTAAACTATTTAGAAAAGTAAAATATTAAAATTATATATATATATATATATAACTCGAGTAGGACAGGGCTTTAACAAACTTCCCAAAAAAAAATAAATTCGAGTTTGAACAATCTAAAATAAAACTAATCTCGAGTATATCAAAATTTGACTTTAAGTGAAAATTGCAAACTCGATTAATATGGCATAAATCCATCAAACTCCTACTTATGAACAAGTTTATTTGAATCCAATCATTTATTTTTTTCTTCACTTTTTTTATACTCTAAATTTTTTTAAATTAAGAATATATTTTTTTCACATTCGTTGTATTTAATATTATTATTCATGTGACACGTGGAGAACACAGCATAAATTTTAAGGACAGGACAAATCGGTGTCGGTTTCTTAGTCTTTTTCACACCATCTTTTACTCTTCCTAAAAGGCAAAACTAATGTTATGTAATGGAATAGTATATGAACTACTATAATGTGAGAAATTAATAATAATAATTTTTTTAAGGAAAAAAAAATCTTGTACGTAGACAATCCATCATAGGTGGTGTAGGTTACTAAATTCACATGATACAGGTTGGCGTTAACAGTCACGTTGCGATCTTTGTGGACCCCTACAATTTTGGAAGATAGTACCGCATCGATCGTTCGGATTTGTTGACCTTTTTTTTCCTTAAATAAAACATGGGGACCACTAAGTATTTATTTAAATTAGGAAATATAACCAAAAACTTATAAGTACCATAATAATAAATATAATAATAATAATAGTAATAAACTGCCACTTACGGTAATGGTCAACCTTGTCCACTGTATTTTTTAGATCAGGCTAGGATTATCTCTTTCCTCTTTTGGTAGCCTATTATTTTCTGCCATGTGTATATTCAGTATGCTGATCTGGCATGTAATTAATCTTTGTCTTTCTATTTATTTATTTTTGGCCAAATCTTTTTATTTATTTATTTATGGTTAAAAGATGTTTTAATCAAATGATCAAAATAAAACTATTTAGGGATGTATAGAATTTAAAATTATGTTTGATTAAGTAGTTGTAATTACTTATTGATAGTTAATAATAAATTACTATCTCAGTTTGAAAATACGTATCACTATAAAAAAAAAAATTTATTTCAATTTATCTATCATTTTATGATTTTAATAATGAATTATTTATTTTTTCAACTTTATTCTCTATTTATCATCTATTAAATATTTGTATTAATTATTTTTATTTTTTTACATTAAAATCAAAAAATAATATTTTAGTATTTTTACTTTAAAATTATAATAATTTAATAACTTTCTAAATTTATGTGCTGAAATTTCGAGCGACTAATAATTTGAAACGGAGGTAGTATTAGATAATAATAGTGGATTTTCATATATAATTAGTTGTTAATGTTAAATAATGGCGATTGCAATCAGTAATTGAAGAGTTAAATGCTAACTTCTCTAGTATTTGTTGTGAGTATAATATTTTTTTTTTGAATTTCATTTCTTAATTGTGAAATAAATGATTTATTATTATAATTTAATAATTGAATTTCATTTCTTGTTCAAATTTTATTCACAATTTCACATACAAATTTCAATAAAATTTTATACTTATTTCAATATTATATTATAATTAATTGCGTATATTTTTTAAATTTTGTTTATTTTTTAGGGGAGTAATTTTTATTAAATATACACATATGAATATTTATTAATTTGTGCAATGAATTTTAAATTTGCAACATTTTAAAAATACACTAGTGTTTAATTTTAATTTTAGTTATTTTTTTAGGTTTGGAATGGACACTATTTTTTGAAGTTGGTGAATTAGGTATTTTGTTGTATCAAGACACTATTACTAGTGATTCTAAAATTAATTTTGGAAGGAAAACCTGCAAATTAATGACATCATTAACATTTAAATAAGTATCATTTGATGATGAAATTCTGGTTTGCCAAAAATCAGATTTTATCTAAAGAAATTGGATTTTTGTGTGTGTCAATTGACAACTAAATTATTGCTTTTCAAAATTATAAAAAAATCTCCATGGAATGTCCCACAAATTAGATTTTTTTTCCTTCATTACTGTTCAAATTTGTATAATTATGATTACATTCTTAGGCATGCTTTATATTAAATTCATTCCAATTTCATTTTGGTAATTAGAATTGAATTTTGATTTCAAATTATTGCAATTATTCTATTATTAAAAAAAAAAAAAAGAAACAATTCTTTTGGATAGGTGCTAACATCAAATTTAACATGAAAAAGGTGATCACAAACTAAAGTTTAAAGACATAAGAAAAAACTCTTAATAATAGTTTTTTCTTATGTCTTTAAACTTTAGTAGTTTATCAACTACACATTCAATACTATCCAAATAATTTATTAGGAAATTCTCAAATATATATATATATATATATATAAAAGCTAGAATTATTTTCAATTTTTTTTTTAAATCCAAGAAAAGAAAATTTGTACATGTGAAAAAAAAAAAAAAAGGTTAAAGTCCGAATAGAAAGCATAAATAACATAAGGGCAAATACAAGAACACAAAATTTAAGAGTTAACACGTCCCCATCTTCTTTCTGTCCTTTAAATCCGTTTCTTGCTTCTCTCTTACATTACAAATTTACAAGTTTACAGAACTCTCTTTCTTTCTTTATTTAGCTCTTTCTCTCTCTCTCCATTTGTCCATATAATCTGACAAACGGCCGTTTTTTTACCATCTTCAAATAAAACTCCTCTGCTTGCTTCTTTCTTTCTTTCTTTCTCTCCCAAATGTACTTTCACTAAGGTTTCTTGCTCACACCTATTAAGAAACTCTGTCTATCTCTCTCTCTCTTCTTCTTGATCCCATCCGTTACTCTCAAGAAATTGTTTTCAATTTCTTTCTTTCTTTCTTTCTTTTTTCTTGATCAAGAAGATTTCAGTATATTAATGGGTTTGGGTTTTTTCTCTGTTTAGTTTGCTTTTTTTAAGGTCAATTTTCAAGAAAACGAAATATAATCCAAAAAAAAGAAAGAAAGAAAAAATTCAGCATGTTGGATCTCAATCTTGATCTGATCTCTAGCGATTCATCTTCTTGTGGAGGTCATAACAAGAACAACAAGAACAAGAATTTGGTAAAAACAGAGGAGCTTGAGAATAATTATAAGTTCTTTCAAGAAGATCATTATCATGTTTCAAGGACTACTCAATTAATGGAGGAAGATTCTCCAGGAACATCAAATTCTTCTTCTATTATTATCAATAATGAAGAAGCTAATTTAACCAATCTAGGAGATGAGAACTCTTCCAACAACAACTACTCTGCCTCTGCCTCTGCTTCTGCATTGATTTTTGATATCTTAAAGAAAGAGAATATTGATTCTAACCATATCAATTTCACTACCCACCAACTTTTTCCTGAGAAAAATGGGTTAGAATTAGAATTGCAATCAGGATTGGCTATGCCTCAATGGCTAAAATTATCACAGATGGAGCCTAGTGGTGGAGAAACAGAGCTTAAAGTTGTGCAGCAGAAACAGCAGCAAATGAAGAAAAGCAGAAGAGGACCCAGGTCTAGAAGCTCTCAATATAGAGGAGTAACATTTTATAGAAGAACTGGAAGATGGGAATCCCATATTTGGTAAGTATTTACTAATGGGATTTATTTATTTACTCTAAATTTCATGTTTATATGGTTAATTATCTTGATTTATTTTTAAATTTTTGGTCTATAGGGATTGTGGGAAACAAGTATATTTAGGTAAGTAGAAGTATAATTAAATCTATGTTAAAAAATTTTCATTTTTATATGTTTATTAATTTTTTTTTTACTTAATTATTTGCTTTTCAATTTTATTTCTTTAACAGGTGGATTTGACACTGCCTTTGCTGCAGCAAGGTGTGATTTTCTTTTTTCTTTTTGCTTTTTCCTTTTTTTTTTGATATTTTCTTTTTTCTAGCTTAGATTGGAATTTTTTTTTTTATTAATTTTACTAAATTTGGATCTTTTAAATTCAGAGCATATGATCGAGCTGCAATAAAGTTCAGAGGAGTTGATGCAGATATCAATTTTAATTTAAGTGATTATGAGGAAGATATGAAACAGGTGAGAGAATCTAATTCAATTAATGACATTATTATAATAATAATAATAATAATAATAATTTTTTTATAAAATATTTTCTGGTTAAGATTTTGTTATATATAATACTAATAAGTAATAATCATAAAATATTAAATTGATTAATATGCAGATGAGAAATCTAAGTAAAGAAGAATTTGTTCAAATTCTTCGTCGACAAAGCAATGGATTTGCCAGAGGTAGTTCAAAATACAGAGGTGTAACTCTTCACAAATGCGGTAGATGGGAAGCCAGAATGGGTCAATTCCATGGAAAAAAGTAATTAAATTACACCCCAAACTTTTATTTATTATTTTCTTTTTCAAATATTGATTCCAGTATTAGTGCCAGTTTGGTATTGCTGTAGAACACCCGTTTTACCCTGCTTTTGAAAATTTAAAAATTTATTTATTTTTCATAATTTTTAACTGTTTATGTTTTTACTTACCTATTTTAAAGAAAACATAATTTACTCTACTTTCAAGTCAGATATCAAAAAGCAATTATAGAAAAATAAAAAAAATACGAAAAAAATCAAAACAGGTGGAAAAAAACAATGTCAAACTGGCTCTTAGTGTGTATGTGTGTGTGTGTCTATATATATATATATATATATATATATATATATATAGCTTATGGTTGTTGTTTAATCTAAGATGATTAATATTTGAAAGAAATCAAAAGGGCTTAGGCCACCCTTTTTCTGATTATCAGGTATATTTATCTTGGATTATTCGACAGTGAAGCAGAAGCTGCAAGGTCCTTAATTAATTAGTTAATTAAAAATTAATGATTCTAAATTGTTAATTTTTCATGTTTCAATCTAATGTATGATTTACATTTTCATTTGCTTAATTCAGGGCTTATGATATGGCTGCTATCAAACGTAATGGAAGAGAAGCAGTAACCAATTTTGAGTCTAGTATTTATGATGGGGAAATGAATTTTTTTAATTTAAGTAGTGGAGGTACTTATTGTGAAAAACCTTTTTTTTTTTGGGTTTTTTTTTTCTTTGTTGATTATTGCTTATAGTGAATTTTTCTGATGATTTATGCAGGGAGTGGCCACAATCTTGATTTAAGCCTTGGAATTTCTGCACCAGGAAATGATTCCAAGGTGAATATCAATGGGAAAGATAGCAATTCTGGTTGTAGAAATTGTGAATTACCTAACAAAGAGAGACCAAAGGTATTCTATTATTCTAAGATGCCCTCAATTCATTCCCTTTTTTTCTTCAATGGTAGATATATTCTTTCGTTAGTTATATTCTATCTTTAAGCAATACTGTGAGTCTATTTGACATTGAATTTAAAACTGATTTAATGAAAAAGTATTATTTTAGATGTTATTAAAAAAATAATTTGAAAATGTTGTTTACTTAGCTTGAAATAAATGAATTACAAATGTCGAATTCATTAGAATTTCAAGTATAATTCATTTACTAATGAATTCTCGTATTTGAAAAAACATAATTTCAAATACTAAATTCAGTTTGAATTCATATTTTTATATTTCAAATAAATTTATAAATTAGTTATTTTTAATTATTAATTCCTAAAATATTATTAATATAATATATATAATTAGAAAAAATAAAACAATTAAAAATAAATATATTTTATATTTATAATTAATATTTAGTTTTTTAGACAAGAAATTTTTTAAAAATGTGAAATTCCAAATAAATTTTACAAAATTTTATGGAATTCATTTATTTCAAATGAATTATAACTGTTTTAAAGTTTTTAATATAATAAGTGATGGCAAGTGATTGTAATTTTCTCTGTGACAGTTGAAATATATAGTAATGCTAAATAGATAGTATAAAGGCTTATAATGGAGAACTTTTTGTTTTGTACAGGCACTTCATGGCTTGCCAATGGGATCCAAGAACCTTAATCGAACAATGTCTTCAAGCATATATCCTGGTTTATTATCAAGCAATCAGGTATTTCAAATGTGAAGAAACCATGATTAATTCGACGTAGATATGTATGAATCATTTTATATTACTCATGAAAGTGAAGTAAATCTTATAATGATAGGAAAAAGGGGTAACAGAGAAGAGGATGGAAGCAAATTCTTCGACCAAAGCCTCAATCTGGCAATGGCAAACAAATGATAACAACAATGTAGCTACAACATGCCAAGTTCCTGTATCAGTTGCAGCATCATCAGGATTCTCTTCTTCGACAACTAATAATGCCTCTTCAACAAATTTCCCATTCAACAATCATTAATTCATCGAACAATCTATACGTTTCAACACCTACTACGCCAGCGAAAACCTTTCATTACGAGACAGAAGAAGAAGAAGAAGAAGAAGCTGACATTAGCACCTTAATAAGTGTAGTCTTGTCAGTTTGCTCTTTGGAATGTTAGTTGATGAAAAGGAAGGAAAAAAGAAAAATTGAAGTGCAATTATAATATGTAGGCCCCTTTTCTGTTTAGAGAGTATCATATATAATCAGAAACAAAGATTTGTCTTCACAACTGCCAAGCAAAAGCTTTTGTACTCATTGATGGCTTCAAGCAAGGGAAAGATGAGATCTAACCTTAGCTTAATTTAGCAAAGAATTTATCTATATATACATATATATAAAAGAAGATAATTAGATGCTTTACTTGAATCACAAAAGCTATGAATAAGCATAAATTGAGTGACTCCATTTTAAAAGCTTGCAATGCGAAAAAAAAATCTTAGGTAAACTTAGGTCATAGGTCAGATTATTAACTATTCACTTGTGATCTTTTATTTTTAAACAATAATTATTCATAAAGTAAATATAATAATTAACTATTTAAATTATGAAATGTGTATTGTAATTAAAATATTAACATGTAATATGATAATTGACAGTTCATAATCTTACGTAGTGAATTTAATTTTTATTTTTAAAAAATAATTTTTTTCCAAGAAATATTACATGCTATATATACACATATTAATTATAAATATTAAATATTAAACTAACAGATGTTATGAAAAAATCTTTACATGCCCATATGAGCATAAACAAAGTTAACAAACCTAAATAAATAAATAATCTCTGCATACAACAACGGTGAGTTCGAATTAAAAACTCTTGATCCTAAGGTCATATAAAAAAAAAATAGTATTGCTTAATAGATAAAATTTATTTCATTAATTTTTTTTTTACTATAAAAATTGATTACAAGAATACTAAAAAATTTTTTTTTATGAAATTACAATTTCTATAATTATACTATAATTTGAATGATTACAAGAGTGATGATTATATCAGTCTCTCCATATTTAAAAATATAAAAAAAAAACCTATAAAAAAATATATTTGATTTTTTTTGAACTATATATATATATATATATATTCAAATGCAAAGGTCATATTTGCTAGAAACAACTTCCCTCTAATTAAAGTTGGTCATTGGCCGCCCTATCCGTTTACATAACTGAGTTGATATCTTTGAATTAGAGGGAAGTTGATTCTAGCAAATATGACTTTTGCATTTGAATGTACATATATATATATATATATATATATATATATATAATGTCTTCCATCTTCCTTTACTGTCTGGTTGGTTGCTTGACTTCAACTTGCTTTAGTTTGAAGTTTCATTTATAATATCAGTCAAATAATGAGAAATCTTTATTGACAGATATTTTTATAATACCAATGTATAATATACATATAAATATACAAAAGAGAGAGCAACATATTGAGAGAAACATCTATTATTATTAGTGAAAAAGAAAATTTTCGCTTTAATTTTAACACAGGTATTTCTTTTGCTTATATGGCTGATCTAAAGACATTAATTTTTGCTATTAATAAAGTATGAAAGATGGGATGACACAACATTTGGTTGGAATGTGATTCCACATATGTAGTTAATTTGTTTACAACCCGTGATGGTAACATCTCTTAGAAAATTAGGCAAGATTGATCTCAATATTTGCATCAACTCAGCAACATATCTTTTGTTGTTTCTCATATTTTTCGCGAAGTGAATCACATTGCTAATCAGTTAGCTCGTCGTGCTACTTCAATCACCACTCCACAATGATAGCCCACTGCGCTTGCTTTATGTAATCTTTTCATCTATGAGGATAATAATG
The DNA here is from genome assembly GCA_947687605.1 of Reutealis trisperma. Classification (NCBI taxonomy): domain Eukaryota; kingdom Viridiplantae; phylum Streptophyta; class Magnoliopsida; order Malpighiales; family Euphorbiaceae; genus Reutealis; species Reutealis trisperma. The sequence goes on from CANTUT010000008.1 coordinate 2,322,882, forward strand.
AAAAAGAAAATTTTCGCTTTTATTAGTTAGTGGCTTATCAAGGTTTTGGTTGTACTATGACTTTTGTTTTTTTATTTTCGTATTAATAATATTTGGTTGTCAGTTACATGATACGGGTGCTATGAATGTGTCAACCTAGTTGAGATGTCCTGATGCACTTCCTGATTTCTGGCAAGCAGCTTTTAACTAAAAAAAAATTATTTAGTTTTTGAAATTTAACATAATTAATTAATTCATTTATCTTTTTTAAGAAATTAACTAATTAGTCTCATAGTTTTAGTTCCATTAAACTATTTAATCATTCCGTCTAGTTTTTATACTTTTTCTATTAAATTTTATAAAAATGATGAAAATGTCCTTGTATATATAATAAATATAATTTTATTTTTAAAAATAAAAAATAAAAAATTTAAATTGATAAAAGTAAATAATATTTATATAATAATTATATCTAATATTATCAAATTATAAAATTATTTATTGTTATATAATTATATAATTATTATATTCAATAAAAAATAAAAAATATTTATATTAAAAATTTAAATAATAATTAATTATTAAATAATTATAATTTTATTTTATTAATATGAATTTTTTATTTTTAAATAATAAAATTACATTTATATTTATTATATATATACAACGGTGATTTTGCATAAATTTAACCAAAAAAAGTATAAAAATTGGACGAAAAGATTAAATAGTATGCAGAATCAAAATTGAGGAACTAATTAGTTTTTCAAAAAGTAGAAACGAATTAGTTAATTAGGTTAAACCTAATGAACTAAGTAGTAATTTACTCTTATTATTATTATTATTATATAAGAAAATCTTGTTATAGTAGGATTTAGATTTATTTTATAATTTTTTATAAAAAAGAAATCATCCATCAAAATTTTATATTATATATCGAATTTTAAGAGTTTGTTGAATTTTTCACATATCCATTTCATTTAAATTCACGCCTAATACATTTTTTCTATAATTTAAGTTAATTATATTCATGCTAATGGAAGGATGAATTCAATTATTTCTTTTTCTTTTGCTTATTTTAAATTAAAATTTTTAAATATTGATAGTCATTCTAAACAATTATATTATATTATATTATTGAAAAATTTATAACTATCCAAGAACTATATTTATGGTATTTAATTTTTGTGTTTCAATTTTAGTCTTATGCTTTTTTTTTTTTAATTGATCATACTTTTTTTTGATAAATTAATTGATCATACTTAAAAATAACATTGTAATCTACATATAACTATGCCTGGCATACTATTTTTTTTATTATTTATTTAATTTAACATTTTTTTTAATTCAATACAATTAATCTTAAACATCTTGCAAGAATGATGTGTTAACTTCTTGTCTATTGATATATTTTATCTTACTGGTTATGTATAATTTTTTGTTAGAATATTCGTCAAATCATCTGATATCAGTTATTTTATATATTTTTAATTTATTATAAGAAATTGACTAGATTAGTTTGTATTTTTCATTACTTGCTATAGTTTTTTATTGCTTTTATTTATTATTATTATATTATGAATCACATATTTATAAGATTTTTTATGATATATATAATTTAATTTAGTAAATCATATATTACATTTTAATTTTTTTTTTTTATAAAGAAGGAACTTATTTTATAAGAATTTCAATAATTTTTCAACCAATTCTATAATTCAAGATTAGTTCTATAAAACTTACATGCTAATAATAGAGAAATTCCTAAATTTTTACATGAGATATGTATGGTTGATAAAATATTACGAGATATAATATTGAATTTTAAGTGTGTTTTTTTAAGTTTTGCTTACTTAAAAAGTGGCAGGCATAATTTCATTGCATCTCTTTTTATTTTTTAATTTGCATTTAATAATAAATTTTTCTTAGAGAAATATATATTTTTTAATAATTTGATATCAATAGGCTAAAAGTTTATAGTGTTTTAGAATATATTATGAAATATATGTTTGAATTTTAGGATATAAATGATTTAAGCTATTCACAAGTAGCTTGGTATTCGACTCAATAAAAATTCGCTTATATTCAAATCGTTTTACAAACGAGTCAAACTTAACATTTACTTTAAGACTTGATAAATAAATGAACCAAGCTTGAAAAACATTAAGCTCGACTCAATTATTCTCGTGAACAGTTTAATTATAAGTTCGTAAACATATTCGTGAACAGACCAATTAATAGTATCGTGAACAGTTTGCTTATTATTATTATTATTATTATTAAACTTAATAATTTTGACACTCCAAAAAATATATTTTAATACTTGTATAATCTTTTTGGTAATTCAATTTGACTAAAATATATATATTTATGGTTAATATAATTTAATATTTTTTATTATATAATCTAATATTATAATCTTAAAATATCTTTTTTTTTATTAGTTGATATCTTTACTATGCATGTAATGCTTAATTTTATGATTGAATTTTTTCACTAATTTGATGCTTTTGCTTTTATATTGATTTTAAGTATTTTTGTTATATTTATTTTATTAGAAATAAATATTTAAAAAGTTAAGTATTTTAATAAGTCATAAATAAATTTTAAAACGAGTTGAACTCGAGCTAGAATTTAACTTAATTATAATTTATTAATAAATCAAGCTCGAGTTCGGCTCGAGTTTAAATAAGCTGATTTTGAATAGGAATTTCAAACTCAGTCAAAACTCAATTTCAGAAAAAAAAAATATCGAATTAAGTCTGAACAAGCTAAAGATTGGCTCTATTATAATCTTATTAAATTTTAATATTTTTCATTTTGACTAATTTTAAAAAAAAAGTGGCAAATATAATTTCATTATATTTTTTTAATTGCTTTTAACAATGAGTTTATAATGGAAATATGTATATATGTACATTTTAATAATTTGATTATTGATTGGCTAAAAATTTATAATATTACTGAATGAATAAATAATTTTTTTATGTTATTTTTTCTCTATGTATTGGTAAATAATATATATAATTTATTATAATATAAAATATCTAGGGGTGTTCATAAACCGTACAATTTGCCCAATCTGAACCAATCAACAATCAAACTATGGTTTGATAAGTGTCGTAGATTGGATCGGTTTATATTTTTTTTGAAACTGCACTTTGTGGATTGGATTAAATTTTTTATTTTTTAATTTCTAAACCGATCCGCAATCCCCACAATCCAATATATATATATATATATATATATATATATATATAGCCTGTCATTTTTAATTCTTATCATTTTAGGTTTAATCTATCTATTTTAGTTGAGAACAAGGAAAATTTTTCAAATGCACAATGATTAATTGATTATTATGTTAATTAATAATTCATGTTATGTAATATGCAATTTGGCTTGTATTTCTTTATGCTGTAAGAACCTACTGTTCTTTTTTGCTGGAATTTTTTATTAGTAGTTTGATTTTTTTTTTTATTGTTGGGGTTTGTAATGTGGTTTTTACATATTGATTTCGTTATTTAATTTATTTGCTTTATAAATTAATTAATTAGAATTTAAAAATAAGTTGAATTTGTTGCTGCGATTTTATTTTTTTAATATTGAAAAAATATTTGTTAATTAAAAAGTAAATAGTGTATAAATAAATCTACACAATCCAATTCAATCCGATCCGATCCGTATTTATCGATTGGATTGGGTTGATTTTTTTATTTTCGTAAGTTGGGTTGATTGATAAATTTTTAATCCGCAATATATAAATTAGATTGAATATCATATTAAAACTACACTAAACTGACTCGCAAATATCCTTAAAATATCTATAAATTAAAAAATTTATATGCAAGGCACAATTCCAAAAATTAGCAATAATAAAAAGATAAAGAGATTATATAAAAGTGATAAGTGAATCGTTATAATAAATTTTTTTTTTATCTTAATTAAAGTGTAAATGAAGGTTTGAATTCAAAATTTTTTATAATATTAATTAGAGTCCACTTCAATATTATCAAATTAAAATTAATTGATCAAAATCATGTTATGTAGCTAAATTAATGGAAAGGAAAAAACTTATTAATGGGAAGAGTTAGATATGGTAATATGCAAGTGGATCACTACAATTTCAATATGCTTTTTTCTCTTAACAACAATCACAGATTATGATTTTTTTTCTTCTGCCTGGGTTGATGTCTTGGTTGTTTGTCTTTTATTTCTGCCTGGGTTTCAACCACAAGAAGTTATAGTGTTGGATAAGTACAATGACATACTAAGAGTCCTTAGCCAAAAGTATTTCCAACTTTGTAAAGATGGCCTCGTTTCTGTTCTTATTTGAAAACTTTTGAAAAAAAAAAGTTGTCCCAAATGCAATGGAATCAGTGACCATCCAACCCAATGTAGAGGCAATCCTATCCTATTTATTTGCTCTTACAAAATTTCAATCATTTAATAAATGAAAACTACTACTCATTGAATTAATTCCATGTTTTTAATATGGTAGTAAGGAATAAATTTTAGGACTCGAGGGTAGACAATGGCAAAGTTCACTTCTTGACTTGTTCCCCTTGAAACTTCTCTATCTATACAAGTTGATTTTTTAATTTGATTATTAATTCATTGCTAATAGTGTGAATGATTACCTTTGATTATATAGTCAACAATTAAAAATAGATTAACTAATATAACATTCTAAAAATTTATTGTGATTACAGTTTAATCTTTACTATTTCAAAATTAGCATATTTAGTAATTAATGAAAATTATAAAATTTTGGGATATTTAATTATTTTATAATATAATAATTTAATAATTAAAATAAAGAAAAAATATAAAAAAAAAGTATCCCTTAATTTGATTCTTTTTACATTTTTTGATCTGTAACTTTTTTTTTTTTTTACAAAATAGTGTACGTAGTTTAACCGTTAGCAATTTGACGTTTAACACCATTAGTGTATGTTGATATGGTGTCTATACACAATGATGATGCTCGTGCCACATAAGTTTTATATTAGTACTAATTAACACCATTAACATTTTAGACCACATATTATTAACGGGAAAAATCTCATACTCTATTTGTCAAAAAAAAAATTCATAGACCTGAAAATATAAAAAATCAAATCACATGACTTAAATAAAATTAAAGTGTTGGGTTATTAATAAATTCCATAGACAAAAAGTGTTAATGGTAAGTTTTTTTTTTCTCTTAATAATGATAAGTCTCCAGAGTATTATAGTAGTTTACTCGTTAAAATATTATATATGCTCACAAAAATCATTTTCTTATTTAGCCGTTATTAATTTGATATTATTTCTATTTTATTATACTAATAAAAATTATTTTTTGTGATTTTTTCTTATTCTGATAATTTATATATAAGTTTCAAAAACAACAACCGGAGGTGCTTACTTGAAACTTGAGTGTGTTCTGAAAACTATTCCACACTGAAAATAACAGCAGGATGGAAGATGTGTTCTGAAAAGTTCCATGCTATACAACTTACTTGATTAGTGTATTGCAATTTCAGTGTTGCTGAGGGCCACGAGGCCTGAGGGTATATACATCTTTCATTTTTATCTCTTCATTTTTATTCCCTTCCTAAATTATTGAAATCCCTCTTTCTGTCCTGAAAGCAGTGTGTCTGCTGGATGATCAAAAGACTGCCAAACAGTTATTATTGGCACCATGTAGCACAAGGTTAGGTTTCCTGTTTCCATCATCTTTATGCCCATAACTGACTTGTTAGCTGTATTGGTAGACCATCCACATCTCTCAGGAGAAATTGTAAAGTTGCATTCTCACAAACTGGTGTCTGTCCATGTTTTGTCCCAAGCTCAAATTTCTTGCCTATGCATTGTTGCTGAAACAAGAATGGAGGAACTGAATTGGATGTGAGACATTGATATGAAATCTTATTCCAAGGCCAGCTAGGTGGGGGATGGTTATCTGGTGACTAAACTGGAATGATTTCTTTGACAAGAACATTAAGATGGGGTACCAGAAATTCAGGAGTGAGAGGCGAAATGCGGTGACTGCAAGGTTTAGGTGGCAGAACACATGATTAACAGTTATTCTAAACCTTAAACCAAGTTGATGAAGCAAAACAGGCAAGTGAATTGACTAATGTTAAAGCACTTAACCCAACCAAAAGTCCAAACTATGCCTATTAACCATAGTAAAACATATCATCGTTATTACTATTTGAACAAATGTAGGACCTTTGACCTGTATAACTCTTAAGACATTGTTCAAGCCTTCAAGGACATTGGTGGTCTAATAAATGCAATGGAGTTTCATTGCACTTTAGCCATGCGTCAGTGGCACAGAATTTTCTTGCATTCAAAGTGGACTTGACTTAAAAGTCTTTTATATATATAATAAGACAGCAGCCATAAAAGACCCATTCTTGAGAAAAAAGAACTTCAAAACTGTGGATTTTTTTAAGTGGAAGATTAGTGTTAAAGATGTAACTCTTGCATATTTAAGTGTTTGTTTGGGTCTTAATGTAAATTTCAGAGAATCAATTGTAATACTAAGCAGATTTAAATAATCTTAGCGTATGCCTAAAATTTGTCTCATTTCATATGTTTTTAGGATATGTTTGATAGGATATAATGAGATGTAATGTAATATAATCAAATGAATTTTTAATATAAATTTATATTAAAAATTTATTTGATTACATTGTATTATATCCCATTACGCCTTAGCAAACGCACCCTTACTGTTTCAAACAATTTTTACAGAATCTTAATAACAAATCCATGGATGATATTGTGGGTGCCACATGTATAAAAGTGGAGCTACAGAAGGCAGTGCTGTAAATTATTATACCCATGGGAATGATATTATTTCTCACCAAACATCTCTGCCAATTTCAAAATCATAGTTATTACTATTAATTATTTTTTTAAATGTAGATGTTGATGCCATATGTAAGAGTATGGCATTGAAGTTTATGGCCTAATTAGCTATCAAAAGACAGTGTTAGGTCCTGGGGGTGAATCATGGCTAAAAATTTCAAATGAGATGAATGCATATCCTACAATGTGCAAATATAATAATCAGTAAGAAGAAACAATATAATAATACACGCATATAAAATTTGATAATTGGAAGAAATGCAAATTCAATAACCATATAAAGATAATTCATAGTTTGCCTTTCAAGAGTTTATTCTACAATTATCAGGCACATCAATAAACTCAAGAAAACTAAACCCAGCAATGTATAAGACTACTGTTCCAGGTATAACCGAGCAGATTAAGTAAAAAAAATGGATTGGAGGGACATATAAACCAGAAAGGAAAAAAGAAAATTCATTTTTTCGCCTGGGTGCAGATAGAAGTGATGGCAGTAATAATTCCAACTCTTCATCTCTTCTTACTGCTGCCATTATTGTTGGTCAACTTCCAAATGCATTGTGCCTTCCAAGACCATAATTACAAGTAGGCTTGACTTGAGCAATTGTCTGGACATCTCCAAGCCCAGGTGGACATGAACACTTTTCCGCCAGAGCAAAGTCCACAATTACCACAGGCTGTTGGATGCTCACATTCGCCCAAATGGTCAATCAACATATTAACTCTCCTCAAATAAGAATCATAAAGTCTGATTAAGATTTATTAACTCTGATTGTACAAATACCGAATCAAATGGCCCATCAAGGGCAGGTGCATTCATAAATAAAGAAATACTTTTCCTATTAGAAACATATTTAATTTCTAAGCTTTCCATGTTCCTGCTATAAACAAAACACTTAAAAATACATCTGCTGAACTTTAGATTTAGGTAGGTAATAAGCAAACAAACCTTTAGAGGCTATAGAAAGAGCGAAGTTTCTCTCAAAGTTGTTGGTTTCCGAAACGCTGGCAACTAGAATTTGCCCAGGCACCACCAGAGAGTTAATTGGTATATCATGACCCGTGTCCATGATATATCATGGACCAGATTCACAATATACGTGCTAAATATCTATCAAAAAATAGAAACATGGGATTTTTGAATATTATAAAAACATGGAATTTTCTCAATATTCCATTTCCGTCTTTTTTGCTTTTTTTTTGTTTTTCACTATTTTTTCTTTTTTTTCTTAATTTAAAATGCTAATTTTTTTTTTATTTATTTCAATACTTAAAATTGAATTATTATTATTAAATTATTTTTGTTTCTTCCATCTAATAATTATTATAATTCTAATAAATATAAAAATTATAATTTATAATTAAATATATAAATTGAGTTATTATATATTTTTTTAAATTAACATGTACATTGTTGCTCAAAATGCAGTTATATTGATGTTGAATTATATGTATATTATTTTTGAATTGTCAGTTAATGATAAAATATATCTTCAATTGCAATATTAATGATAAAAAATATTATGATAACAATTAGTTTCTGTACATTAGTTTTATATTATAGATACATTAGTTTTGTACTAGAGATACATTGTAATTTAATTGCATATACATGACTCTCCAACTACAGGTACATTATTACTTAAATGCATATACATTGGCGTTGAACTGCATTTATATTGATATTGAACTGCATATACATTAGTCATAAACTCTAGGTACAATGTTGGATAAAATTTAGATACAGTAATTTTTAATTGCAGGTACATTAGTCCCTTTTTTCAACAACAATGCATATAAATTAAAAAACAAATGTACATAATATTTAATATCAATGTTGGTTATGTATTACATGTACATTAGTATTGAACTTCATGTACATTAATATTGAACTGTATGTACATTAGTATTGAATTGTATGTACATTGATCATAAACTTTAGGTACAATATTGGATTATTGGTTAGAATTCAGATACAGTAGTTTTTAATTGCATATACATTAGTTCTATTTTTCAATACTAATGCATATAGATTCAAAAACAAATATACATAATATTTAATATCAATGTTAGTTTTGTATTATATGTACATTAGTATTGAACTGTATGTACTTTAGTATTAAACTATATGTATATTAATATTAAACTATATGTACATTACTTTTGAATTGTCAGTTAATGATAAAAATTATAATAATTATTAGATGGGAGAAACAAAAATAATTATTATATTTTTAATTCTAAGTATTGAAACAAATAAAAAATAAAAAAAGTAATTAGCATTTAATTTAAAAAATTTTGCTGTCCATTTATATTCCAAGTATTGAAAAAATAAAAAAATAATTAGCACTTAATTTAAAAAATTTTGTAGTCTATTTATAATTTTTTGGAATGTTAGATATCTTAAAAAATCAAATAATAAACAAATGAAAAACAAAAAAAAAAGAGCAAAAAAGGGTAACAAAATTGGAAAAAATCACGCGCTTTTATTTCTGCTTAATCTCCTGCACGTGTACTATAGACCTAATCCATGTTGCAATATGGACACGTGTTCATGGTATAATTTGCCCCAGAGAGCAGTGGGTCTGTTGGTGATTATAAGACTGCCAAACAATCTTGTTATTTCTAGTTTCTGTCATTTTCATACCAACAACAGGCTTGTTAGATGTGTTGGTAGACCAAAACAAACTTCCATCTGCATCTCTCAGAACCAAACTTCCATCACAGAGTAACTGCAATGTTGCATTCTCACCAATAGGTTTGTTTCTGTTCGCTGACCATATGGCGTTGTCATCATAATCATAGCCAATTTGGCTGTATTTTCTTACTAATGTAACAACAAGAAAGGAATTAGTTTGGGCTATGACTAAGGGTGTGAGAAATAAGATGTGCAAAACCTGCACAAGCACAATACTTGTCATTGTGTTGTGATAATATATATGTTTTGGATTGGATTGTTTACCATTTGCCATATCAATTAGCTGTCTACCGTTTGGACTTTTGGTTATTATGAGGAAGATTATCACAACCCAAGCCTAAGGGTACATGACCAATACTAGAGAATGGTTTTCAGAACCTGTAGTAAGCCTGATAACTTGCTAAATGACAAAACTACAATGTAACAATTGTAACTACCAGAAAATCAGAGTTATGAGCCCATACGTTAAACAGAACCAGCCAACCATCAAATCAAATTAATGTCACTCAGGGCAAACATTTTAATCACAACAATATCTTCATCTTTAATTTCTTGCTTAATAGCTCTCAATACAACAATCAAACAAATAGGATCATAGATAACAAAAATAACAATGCGTAGTTCTAGAGTCTTAATAATACAGAATAATACTAAATTTATTACATTACTGAGTAATAAATTACAATTCACTGTTGAAGGATGAAGGGCAAAATAACTCAACAAAAATATTATTTCTCAAGCTCAAATTGCAAATTGGGGAAAAATATTAAATAGGAATGATCGTTCGACTTAATGAACTATATAATAATGCAATTAAGGAAAAAGAAGATAAAATTTAGAAATTATTTTTGTTTAATTTTTAAATTAGGAATTTTATGTAGTTTTCCTAAGTAGGTTTATTTTAGATTTCTTTAAATTAGGAATTTTATTTAAGAATTATTTTTGTTTAATTTTTAAAATTTATCCTTTTTTTTTCCTTAACTGCATCATATAATGTCAATATAACATACCACTCGAAAGTTAAAAATGCTAATATATAATACAAACAATTATATAATCAACCACGGATGAGATTTAGTCCACATAAATCACACTAAATCTTAATCTGAGAATTGATCGCCCTCTCTAGCTATCTTATTCCAAATATTGTCTCTTGAAAATCCAATACATAAGGTCAAAATCATCAATGATCTAAGTCATGCAGTGCTAATTTGACTGGTAGCAGTGCCAACTGATGAGCAAAGCCCCAAACCGTCATACATTAGTCATAGCTCACCAATCATAATTATCGTCATAATCATATATTCATGTTCCCAATTAGTTCTATGTCATCTCAAACTCATCTAACAACCACGAGTAATATGCAATATAAGTATAATGAAACATTTACATATGCCTAAATGTCCAATTCTTATATGTATATATAGTATACAAAAAATCTATACATGTATGCAGGTGTAATATTAAATAAATAAAGGAAATGGACTATTACACTAAGCTATGTAACCCATAAACTAGACAGAAATCTAAGTAGCTCTCCACGGCATGTATATCGACTGCTGACTGGAAAGACACTTGAAACATCAAAACTGTATAACAGGAAGATTATTATAATGCAAACAATTCAACTACAACTATTGATGCTAACACAACTCTAAAGATTTTGCTGGAATTTCGCTAAAATCTCCCTAAAAGTATGATGTTACCTAACTGAAACAAAAGAAATAAATACTTCTAAATTACCCTCACGGCTCAACAACCAATTAACAATCCAAATGCCCCTTTGAGCCCCCATAGTAGGCAAATATCATAATAATCTCAATCCTCCAATAGCACACAACTTAAACACGTATACTTATAAAGAGAGGATTAATAATACATTTAATAATGTAAATATCCGGTTATTTATTTAAAAGGTAATTTATAAACATTCTTCTTAATAAATTATTTTAGTTAATAAACCATTTAAAATTAATATAATTCATTTGATTTAGCTTCAAAGCCTTGATAATATTTTACACAGATACAATAAACTCATTTTAATACTTAGTAATTATAAACTTTGAATTTTTCAATAAAAATTTAATTTAACTTATACTTTTTTGAATTTATTATAAATCTACGTATTAAAGAAACACACATAAGTAAATTCATATAATTAAATTCATAAAAAATTATATATATATATATATATATATATCGTAAATAAATAATATTATTAATTCGAAACATTTCAACTCTATATAATATTTTATAAAATTAATTACATTCAATACTCCAATTAAAGTGATGTAAAAATCATATAAATAAATTCATGAAAATTACGACTTAACGAACTATATGAAATTTTAAAAATAAAGATTAATTGACACTATTTCTTTGGCTAAGGTAGTAACAAATTCAACATACCTCAAAATGGGACTTACTCATGAGAAAGTTGCATTCAAAAGTGAGAAAATTTACCAAGTATCAGGAATTAACTTTTATTGTCCTTATTTATAAGATTCTTGAAACTATGACTTTTAATTTCGAATGTTGAACTTAGTAACATGTCTGAATATTTATAATTGCGTTTTAAAACTTTAGCTTCAATCAAATTCAAAAGTCTATGCTCTAAATAAATTGAGGCTTATATTAGAATACACCTTTACTATCATTTAAAATGTTCTTTTGAATTTAAAATTTCCAAGCTTCCAAATTCTGAATTATACACCATATATAAATATATACTCCTATAACTAATTGATTTGTCCAATTAACTTCAATTATTCCTTTTTAATAAAATTTACAGTTAAAATATATTCCCTCCATCTCATAATAATAAGGTTATTTTTTTTTTATCCATTTCAGAATATAGTTCACTTTTCTTTTTAAGATCATAATTCATTTGTTAATTTTTTATTATACCTCCATTTATTTTGTATTGTTATCAAGCAAACATTATTAAATGTGGTAACTATAAAACTATAATACAAAGAGTCATCTAATATTAATTAGCAGGAAATTATAGAAAAAATGTATTATTTTAACTATAAAATCTATATTTTTTTAATATGTGTGAAATTAACCGAAGTCCTATTATTATAGAGAGGGAGTACTACTCTCATAGTCATTCCAAACCACCCATCAACAATCCATATATATATATATATATATATATCCAGCTAGCAATTCAATGCTATGACAAGGTTTAAAGTAAAGGAAGAATTAGCTTTCAAATGATAATTTCCAAGACCCATTCAAAGCTAGTGTCCTGTAACCCAAATCTAATATAGGATTTAACACTACTCGCATATAGGATTCAAGAATTACAACGAAAAGGAGATCAAAATTTTTAGGATGAACTTACCCAAAAACAAATGAACAAGAATTTCATTAATCAATAGCCACAAGGTCCAAAATCAATAAAACCCAATTTGCTATCAATTAAAGTTTGAGTTAAATAGGAAATGGGGAAGTGTTTATTGGTGAAAATGGAGGTTGGTGGTGGTGGTGGATAGGTGGTTACTCGCTGAAATTGATGGTTGGCGGTGATGGTTCGGTGGTGTTGGTGGTCTCAGCAAGAGTCTCCTCCCTTTCTTCTTTCTTTATTTTTGCCGATCCTTCTACTCTGCTCGATTTCTTTATTTTCTTTGTTTAGCCACTCCAAGGAATGGATTTAAGTGGGACAAAATGCAGTGTTTTGTCTCCTCCGTAGTAAAGTCCATTGAACCGTGAACTACATAATGGATAGTCATTTCTTTATATTCATCACAAAAATTGAAATCTCCGTAGTAAAGTCTATTGAACCGTGAACTACATAATGGATAGTCATCTCTTTATATTCGTCACAAAAATTGAAATCTCACTTAATACGGATAAAAAAAACTTGAACCCAAAACTTACCACTCCCAAAAGTAAAAACTATTAATATTCCAATTAATATATATATATATATATATATATATATATATATATATATATATATATATATATATATATATATATATATATATATATTCAATTTAAAATGGCTAATGAGAAAAAAGTTAGCTCTTTGGTTGTATTCTATTGTTTTCGCAGTTAATTTTTCAACCAATTTGCAACATGCGAGAGCTATTCAAGCCAAGCCAAGTCCTTCCCAGTTGGCTTTACCTACTTAAAGGTCAAGGAATATTAGAGCTACAACATAGCAATGATTAAATATATTTTTCTACAAGATGTATTTGGTATATTTAAAAAATTTAATGCTATTCAACATAAAAACTTAAAGAATTCATCATAATTAAAGATAATTAAAAATGAGAAAAGAATAAAGTATAAGTACGTTAATATTTACTTCAAAGATGAACGTAGATAAAAAGAGATTTTTAATAATGAAGATTTATGTTGGAAAAAACATTTTTAAATTACTTATTTTGTAATTAATTATTAGAAAACGTTTTGAATATTGAATGGAAAATTGATTTCTTTGTAATCATTTTTGTAACTCTTTTATAATTGCTTGTGAATTTATTGTCCGATTCTTTCTCTATATAAAGAGAATTTTATGTTTACTAGTTTTTTTTTTTTCACGTGTGATGCGCGTAATTAGAATTATTATTAAATATGTGATTTAATTTATTTTTAAATAAAGAGAATTAGTTATATTATTGTTAAAAAAAAATAGAATTAATTGTATGAAATTAAAAAATAATAATAAATGTAAATTTTTTCATAAAATTTTTTATTTATTGATAAATAATAAAAAAATAACATTCAGCCAATACAAAAAAAAAATTAGAAATTAAATAAAATTTATACAAACTCAACATTAACATCAGGAAACAAAGAGGATATTTTCCTCGTATACGTATTTTAATAAGATATAAAGTTCTTTTATATATAGTATAGAGATAAATATAAATATAAATAGATAAATATATAAAAAAAGAAAATTAACTTTTCTTGTTGAATCATTTCCTCTTAACGAGAAAATCAAGCATTGTTTTAGTCTGTGGAGAAATAATTTTGTGGTGTTCAAATTATATTAGACTACAAGAAGCACCTTCATCAACAGTTGTAGAAGTTATTACCACATACAAATCCTCTTTCTACCATTACCAATGCTAAAACCAATTAGATAAAATTGAAGCTTAAACTAAAAGAAATTGAAGAATAATATTCAGAACCAGCCCCTTAAGCTCATTAATAACAAAACAAACAGTAATTGCAGGACAGAGGTTAAAGAAATGAAATCGAAAGAGAACCCTTTATCTCCAATCTCCCCAATTCCTTTACAGAAGTTTCACAATAGCTGGGCCGATACCACCAATGGTGTGTGGTCCGATACCAGCAAACGCAGCAGCTAACTTTTATATTTTCAATTGCAAAGTAAAAAAGCTAGCTTTTGAATTAAAAAATCATTAAAATTTAAAATAATTACTTCATTATTTTACAATTTAATTCTCAATTATTAAATACTTTACCATCATACTCAACTGGCCAACAAACCGGATTTCTAGTCAACACATAATCGCTTATAGTTAGATTTATTTATGAGTTTGGATGTCTGTTTGGTCTGAGTCTGAACAATAAATTTTTTACTTGAATCCATCCTTGTCCGAATATGAAAAGCTCAAATATTTTTTTTAAGTGGATTGACTGAAAATTTTATTGAAATCTGTCAGAAAAATCACATTGAAAAAATAATATATTTAGATACCGATTGACTTTGATCAAAATAATTTGTATGATCGGGCCAGGATTAGGCTTGGCCTTAAGGTTTAAAAACTCAAGCATGATACAGCCCGGCCCGGCCTGCAGCTTAAAACTAAAACGTCCTATTAAACAGCTCATAACTAACCGCTAAACCAAAATAAACCCTCTTTAAACCCTATAACACCCACCCACACACACACACACACGCACGCATCCTTGCTGCAAAACCCCACAAAGAGAGAAGAAAAATGTGGCGAGCAAGCTTGCCAGTCCGTACAATGCTTCTCGCCAAATCAAATCTCCGTTGTCGTCTCCCACTGCTAAAGCCGTTTCCATGCCATTTCTCTCCCCCTAAAACCCTAATTGTTTGCTCAATTTCCACTTTAATTACTCCACCTCTCACTTTCAGTGGACTCCCGCATTATGGCAGCGGCCGCGGCCGCGGCTGTGGCACTAACACTTTGGGGATTGTCAGGTGTGTCTCTTCTATCTACTCCTCCGCGCCGCAGCCAAAAACCACGGTGGAGTGGAACGAACCAGTTTCCACCTCCGAAGTTGGCGATGGCAGTAACCGCGCTTTCGAAGCGGATACCAAGCCTTCAATTCCTGTACGAGCTTTTTTCTTCTCTACCAGGTTTGCTTCTTTAATTTTTATCATTATCCTTTCGAATTATAAATTGGGTTGCCGTCAATTTTTATTTTTTTGTTTTTTTTTTTGGAAATATCAAACTAAATAAACCCTCTTTATCATCTTTGTGTTTGGGTTTGCATTGTTTGAAATATACAATATATGTGTGCGTGTGTGTGTGTGTCTATATATATCTGAATTTTGTAGTTAATTGTTGTTGATGTAGTGTGGATTTGAAGAGCTTAGTGGAACAGAACAAGCCCAATTTTATCCCACCAACTTCCCGTATGACTAACTATGTTGTACTTAAATTTGGGAATCTCTCTGAATCCAGTGTAAGTTTATTTTGTCCTTTTTGATACAAATTAATAATCTTGGGACTCTCTTTTGCCTCTAAGAGAAGTTTGGAAATAAAATAAATCAAACTTTTTTTTTTTTAATCTTAAATGAATTTGTAATTGTATTGTTTGTTTAGGACTGCTAGAATTAATCTTGGGCAAAGCTATAGAATGTTGCAGGAAGCTTTATGATTAGTTCTGTTTGTGGGTTTCATAGGACATGCCAATGCAATGCATAGTCTATTCTCTAAATAATAATGTCCTTGTTATGTCCTGACTGATTCATTGCTTTAGGGTTGTATTTTGTCCTTTAAGCTGAGGTTATTTATTTTTTTTTATATGGCTTTTTTACACATAATTTATGTTCATTTTGTAGTTGTATTTACATTTCAAATGGGTTTCGATATATTGACTTCATTTTTTTTAGTGGATAATATTATTCGGAGAATAGTTCTTGTAGAGTGGGTCAATAACCCTTTTACTAGTTTTAATCTTATTGTCAGTCATTAGTTTATAACTTTTTGGCAACTTAAATGGCCTACTGTGATGTTCTCAAATTTGCTGATTTCTTAATTACAGTATGAGATTCTTTTTCTGTCTAATGTTTTTACGAATGATTCAAGTTGAATGTATTACTGAAGCCAGTATTTGAATTGTTTGCTTCAGGTGGGCGCTTATATAAGTGGAAGTAATTGCTGTTTCATGGTAGTGTTTCAATATGGCTCTATTGTCTTATTTAATGTCCGTGAACATGAGGTTGATGATTACCTGAAAATTGTAAGAAACCATGCATCAGGGTTGCTTCCTGAAATGAGAAAGGATGGTGAGATGTATATTTTGATTTCAAGTCAGTAATTGCTATATTGTTGCGCAGACATTAATAGAAAAGTGCAGGAGAAATTTTATTCTTGGCAGGTGAAATGATATAACACATAATGGGATGAACATAACTAAACAATATTAATCTTGATCAAATGGATATCAACAGAGTTATTTTTTAGTGAAGAAAAAATAAACAGAAATGAGTTAATTGATGTTAAAAAGTAGAGTGATCCAAAATGGCTTAAAACTGTACATATTAGCCTGCATGTGGTCTCAACCCTTTGCGTAACTCAGATCTGTTTCCATATTTTTAGGATTCACATAACCGGGGTATTTCTAAACCTTTTGAAATATAGACCCTGAACCAAGTAAGGTGGAGGAAAATAATCAATTGTGTTTGAGGCTGAGTTGTGTTGTATCTCTAGGTTGGTAATTTTAAATGGGAAAACGCCTGGAACACTTATATAGCAACGATCTTTGCAAAACCAAGGAATGGTTTTTTCATATTGACATAGCTGGAACATGAGTATAACTGTAATCTCAGAATCATACTTTGAACTCAATGCCATTAGACAAAAATGCACACAATAATGATGAGAATGAGAGATGAAGAAAGGTCTTTCTGCTTTTGATTAAAGAAATTTCTCAAATTATGTTTACACTGATATTGTTATTATCATTTGATTTTTTTCCTTTCCTTGAATAACTGGATATTGTCCATGCTGAGCTTGATTTTCTTTTATGCAACTGCAAGAATATGAGGTGAGAGAGAAGCCAACATTAAACACATGGATGCAAGGTGGATTGGATTACATAATGCTGCAATTCTTGAATATTGATGGAATCCGTACAATTGGTAGTGTTCTTGGTCAAAGTATTGCACTTGATTACTATGGGCGCCAGGTATGTTTAAGGTCAACTCTGAAGTTTCTAAATTGGTGCCATGTTCTTACTTATGTTTGTAACCTTTCTTTTTTACCTGTTAGGTTGATGGGATGGTTGCAGAATTTACTGATATAAATCGTGGGATGGAAAAAACTGGAACATTTTCCATGGATAGCAAAAAACTTTTTCAAATAGTTGGGAAGGCAAATTCTAATCTTGCTGATGTGATTCTTAAGCTTGGACTTTTTGAGAGGTAAAGTTTTATTGCATTACTACAAGAATAACTACTAATGAATTTTTGTTATCGTGGCCATTGTTATGAAGATAACTATGTAGGCTGAGGTAAAATTGATGTAAAGGATTCTTTAAGTCAACTTCACCTTTGTTTGGAATTAAAACTTAGAATTGCACTTGGAATGTATATTTATGAGGCATTTGTTATCAATTGAACAATTATACGAGCTTAGTTAAAAATTCCATATTTTTATCTTTTCCCAGAAACCAAATGCATCATAAATGAAGATTCCAAATGCTACAAAAATCCTCTGTGAAAACAAGAGGCAGGGGCACATTCTGAATGAGATACAGGTAGATAACAAGGGTAAAGAAAAAAACAGTGTGGGAAAGCTTTAGCCATTAGTCTTTTCTAAGCTGTAGTTCTGTAGTTATGATATTTCCTTCCTCCTATCTAGTGGCCTCAGATGACTATCTGGTTGTGCTGGGTAATCACTTAAAAGACCAATGGTCTGGACACCTCTTGAGAACGAATGTAAAACTACGAACATTAAAAATCAAGAGTTTGCATCTCTCTCTCTTTTACCGCACTGTTCGAAATCTCATTTGCTATGTCATTTAGAACTGGTATAATCTAACACAAGTTTTGTTGGTTTCGACAGGTCAGATATTGCTTGGAAAGATGCCAAATATGCTCAGATATGGGAATATCTGAGAGATGAGTTTGAATTAACTCAAAGATTTGCAAGTCTTGATTTTAAGTTGAAGTTTGTGGAGGTAATGTTGTATAAGTTCTTTTTATTTCTTTCATTTCCAGCAGGAGTCGAGAAGATATTATGTTATAGTAACACATTCTCTTCTCTTTGCAGCATAATATTCGCTTCCTTCAGGAAATTCTGCAAAATAGGAAATCAGACTTTTTGGAATGGCTCATCATTGTGTTGATTAGTGTTGAAATCATTATATCTGTATTTGACATCACCCAGAGGTCAGGATTTAAATTCTTCTAATTCTAACCCGGGTATATAGCATACATGATTCTGTTTGAAAATGGCACTTGGGGTACGTATATTTTCCTTAAAATATAGCCTAATTATTTGTTCCCTGTAAATATTCAGACCAGTCATCTGATTTTGGTGCCAAAGTTATAATATAGAGCTATTGTGTATTTGAAGAACTGAAATTGCATTTCAGAAACAAAACCTACTCGAAGTCTGCAAATGTAGGTTCTGTGAAAAAAGAGGAGGCAGCAAGTGTAGGATTTTCCTTTTTTTTTTTCTTAATAATTTTTCAGTTCCATGCAACGTACTGAGGGCAAACAACTAACACATACCAGCGGTACATTTAGATATAATTTAATGGTAAGTGTATATTTTTCTGGACAATAAATCAATAAATCTAAAATCGATTTCCTCCCTCCAAGACTTAAAAGAGCACAAATTCAAAGCCTATTTTTGAGAAATAACTTTATGAAACATGGGTGTTTCAAACATCTTAGAATGACCTCTAATGATGGTTGTTAAACCTGGCAGGACCTGATCGGATCAATAAAAAAAAGTTTGAGAATCAATTCATAGGTTGAAGGAGATCGTACATGAATTTTTTTTTTTTTTTTTTGTGAAATTCATTAAAAAATCGATGACTCAGCTGGTAACCCAGATGTACGAGTCATGGTTTATTTAAATTGCTTTTTTGTTTCACTTTTTTTTTAATGTAATAACTTATATGTTTACAAATAAAAAATTATTAGCATAATAAGCATATTGTAAAATAAATTTAAGTATTTTTAATGTTAAAAAAATTAAATTTCTTTATTTTTTTATTAACACAAAATTATTACTTTTAAAATTCTTATTATCTATCTATTCTATTATTATCTTGAATTCTAAAATCATTTTACATTATTTGTTAAAGAAAATTTATTGTATTCAAATTTTATTTTAAATTATAATATTACTTATAAAATTTATATTTCAAATATTATATGAGTTATCTATTTTTAATTTAATTATTTTCTATTTGATGTCGGTTGAATCTCTTGACCTATTGTTCTCTTCTTATCTATTCGAAAGTCGAACTGAATTTGAAAATTAAGAACTGAATTTGAAAATTATGCACATGATATTAACATATATAACAATGTTATTTGTGCAATTGAAATAATGCGTAGTATTCAAGTGCTTGCCAGTAGATCATAAATTTTTTTGCCCCAAAAAAAAGAAATGCTAAAATTAATAGGGCATAAAATTTATAATAGTACAATAACTCGTACAAACAAATTTGATCTTACAGGTAAAAGATTCATAGACCCACAAGTGCACATTATAACTACCCTTTAAATGGGTTAAAATAAACGAGCTTTAAGCCCAAAATACAGCTAGCCCTAAGATTTATACAAATCAAATGAATTTTTACATAAACGCACAAAAAGGCAAAATATCCTCATATATGTCTACAAATGTATAGAAGTCATAAGTATACAATTGAACCATTGTCTCTCACATCTAGAACTTCTTTCTTCTTGCTCAGCACCGTCACCTCCACCCGTGACTGAAGGAAGAATTGAAGCAAATGAAAGATCAAGTGCTAATAGGTTGGACTAAACCAAAAAGACATGCACTGAGAGAGCTTAACGCTTGCCCTAAGGATAAAACCACAACCAAGCCAAAACAAAGAACAAGAACTAGTAATGGTTCTTTGTCCACCAGAGAGAAGCACTGACTGAGAACCACCCTTTTAATCCAAGTAACTTTCTCTCCAGCATCAACATCTACTTCCCCCTCCTGAAAAATCATATATAAAAATTGAATCTTGAAAATCTGATGGCTACAGGAGAGTCAGACTTAGTCGTATGCAAAGGAGGGCAACCACTGCATATCAAGAGCATATCTAAACATAACTTATTCATGCAAAAGCCAAATAGAAAACCATAAAAAAAAATTAAAAGAAAATCATAAATTCAAATCCTTATGTGTATACTAATCAATTATGAATAAATTCCTCCCCTCCTATATAAAGGTAGACATCAGTGTGCTACTTACTATATGCTCATATAATTACTTCATTGCTTGGACTTCTTACATAATTAGAGTGTTGGGCTTTCTATCATTGGGCCTTGATCTTGCTTAGTTCTTCTCCTTTTGTTGTTGTCCTCATCTCCAATATGTCTGTGCTTGGGCATTTTATTCATAGTAATTTGAAAGCTCGATATTTTTATTTTTATTTTTATTTTTATTTTTATAAAAATAAAAATAAAAATAAAAATTCTGATTATGAAAACCATTTTCAAAAATATTGTTGAAATGGCTCCTCAAAATGGTCTACATATTGAAATTATTATTCAATATGTTTGGCACCGTTTTTTCTTTTGTTGACATTGGTATTCAATATGTTTGGCAACCTTTTTTTTTTGTTGACATAGGCAACCATATTTGTTGACAAATATGCAAATATTAGTTGGAATAGGAGGGGTTTATTGCCTATAAAAGAGAAGAACCTAAGCTTTGCAAAATCATCTCAAAATATTAAGTCCTTCTCTCATTTCTAAGGCTTAATTATTTCTCTTATCTCTTTTGTATTATTTCACTTTGTAATATTTCTTTGAAATAGTGAAATATGATTTTGATGGTATTCAAAGATGTAGGCATAATTGGCCGAACCTCATTAAATTTTGGTGTTCTCTTTATTATTTATTTAATAGCTATTGTTGGGTATTTTATTTTGGTGATATATTGTGCTTAAATTATTTTAGAAAAAATTCTGTCAAAAGGACGATAAGAGTCTAAGCTAATTAGTTTTTAAGTGAGACCGTTGTGACTCTTCCAATTAACTGGGAATTTTTCTTGTTATAATTTTTGCACAGTTGTTCACATTTGGTAGAAACTAACCCAATTTCCACAACAATTGGGATCAGAGCTGAGGCTACTAAGTATGCTCTGTGGTTGTAGTTTAATCTGATCTTCCACATCAAAAAAGTTTCCTTGGATCTTGGGTATTCCGCATATTGAAAGCTATTAAATAAATTTTACAAGTAGAAATGGCCGAAAGCGAAAATACATCCACATCAACTACAACAGTAGTTCCTACTTCATCAATTTTGGCAAGAACTGCGGTGGCAAATACGAAAATTGCAGTGGAGATTTTCGATGGTATAAGCCATTTTGGCATGTGGCAAGATGAAGTTCTAAACGCCTTATTTCAGCAAGGTCTAGATATTGCCATTAAAGAAGAGAAACCAGATGGTGTTGATGAGAAGGAATAGAAAACAATTAATCGTTTGGCATGTGGTACTATTCAATCGTGCCTATCCAGAGAGCAGAAGTATGCCTTCTATAAAAAAACTTCTGCAAGTAAATTATGGAAGGCACTGGAGGAAAAATTCTTGAAAAAGAGCAGTCAAAATAAACTTCATATTAAGAAGAGACTGTTTAGATTCACATATGTTCCTGGTACCACGATGAATGATCACATCACCAATTTCAATCAACTTGTAGCAGACTTGATGAATTTGGATGTGACTTTTGAAGATGAAGATTTGGCCTTGATGTTGTTGGGATCTCTTCCTTAGGAGTTTGAATTCCTTGAAACTACTCTACTCCATGGGAAGGCTGAGGTGTCTCTTAGTGAAGTTTATGCTGCACTATATAGTTATGAAATGAGAAGAAAAGATAAAAAGGAGATCAATAATGGAATAGTAGAAGCTTTGGTAGTCAGAAGCCGTTTGCAGAAAAGAAGCAAAGGAAAGAAGGGAAGATCAAAATCCAGAGTAGGCAAAGATGAATGTGCCTTTTGTTGGGAAAAAGGGCACTGGAAGAAGGATTGCCCAAAGTTAAAAAATAAAAATGGAAAAGTTGTTGTAGATTCAAATGTAGCTGAGTATATAAATATAGACCCAAACCTTTCATTAGCATTGATGCCATCATCAAGCAGTTCAGATGTCTGGATCCTAGATTCAGGCTGTAGCCACCATATATGTCCCAATTGGGATTGGTTTTGTGATTTTGAAGAAATAGAAGGTGGAGTTGTCTATACTACAAATGATAGTCCTTGTAAGACAACTAGAATCGGTTCAATCCGGTTGAGGAATCATGATGGATCAATCAAAATTCTAACAGATGTCAGATATGTGCCTAATTTATCGAGAAACCTCATTTTTGTCGGAGTCCTAGAAAAAAAGGGCTTTAAGGTGTCTGCTAAAAATGGAGTAATGAAAATCATCTTAGGTGCACTAGTAGAAATGAAAGGAGTTCGGAGGAGTAACAACATTTATTACTATGATGGTAATGTAGTTATCGAAATAGCAGCAGTAGTTTCTAGTAACGATCATAAGCTAGAAACAACCAGATTACGGCATATGTGCTTAGGGCATGCTAGTGAAAAATCCTTGAAACTTCTAGCAAATCAAGGATTATTGAAAGGAGTTCAAACTTGTAATTTGGACTTCTGTGAGCATTGCATCAAAGGAAAGCATACTAGAGTGAAGTTTGGCACTGCAATCTATGATACAAGGGGAATTCTAGATTATGTTCACTCAGATGTGTTGGGACCTTCCAAAACAGCTTCCATAGGAGGTAAACACTATTATGTTACCTTTGTTGATGATTTTTCTCGAAAAGTATGGGTGTATACATTGAAAACAAAGGATGAAGTGTTGGGAGTTTTCCTCATATGGAAGAAGATGGTGGAAACTCAAACGGGCAGAAAGATTAAATGTCTTCGAACTGACAATGGCGGAGAATACAAGAGTGATCCTTTTATGAAAGTTTGCCAAGATGAAGCAATTATCAGACACTTCACTGTCAGAAATACACCACAGCAGAATGGGGTGGCAGAACGCATGAATCAAACTCTACTAGAGAAAGTTCGGTGTATGTTGTCCAATGTTGGGTTGGGCAGATAGTTTTGGGCTGAAGCTATTACATATGCGTGTCATCTCATAAATCGATCTGCTATCAATGGCAAAACACTTTTGGAGGTGTGGCATGGAAAACCTGCTACAGATTATAATTCCTTACGTGTGTTTGGTTCCACTGTATACTACCACGTTAAGGAATCAAAGTTGGATCCGAGGGCAAAGAAAGCTATCTTTTTGGCATTTTCTTCTAGTGTCAAAGGATATCGCTTATAGTGCCCTGAGACAGACAATAATTTTTAGCAGGAATGTTACCTTTGATGAGTCTACCATGTTGAACAGACAAATGGTACTCCACAACAGGTGGAGTGTACTCCCAAACAGGTGGAGTTTGATAGACGAAGAGTAGCTGACCCAGCAATAGTAGAATATAATACTCCTACTCTAGATAAAGAGTCTGAAGAAATGGTAGAAGATGAATCAGATAAGGAAGTAGAGGTTCCAGCATAAGAACCTCCACAGTAATATATGCCAACTGCACTTAGTAAGCCAAAAAGGAACATAAAGAAACCTGCTCGTCTTGAAGATATGGTGACTTATGCATCTCAAATTGAAAATTATGAAGTTCCTACCACTTACAGAGAAGCTGTACAAAGCTCTGAAATAGAAAAGTGGAAGAAGGCTATGGAAGAAGAGATGCAATCCCTTGAGAAAAATCAGATATGGAAGCTAGCAAATCTGCCTAAGGGGAAGAAGACAATTGGTTGCAAATGGATTTATACAAAGAAAGAGGGATTTCCTGACAAAAATGATACTCACTACAAGGCAAGATTGGCAGCTAAAGGCTATGCATAGACGGAGGGAATTGATTATAATGAAATATTTTCTCCAGTTGTAAAACATTCTTCCATCAGAATTTTATTAGCCTTGGTAGCACAAATGGATCTAGAACTAGTTCAACTAGATGTAAAAACTGCATTTTTACATAGAGACTTGGAAGAGGAAATCTACATGAGTTAGCCTAAAGGATTTAAGGTTGCTAGAAAAGAGAATATGGTGTGCAAATTGAACAAATCTTTGTATGGATTAAAGCAATCTTCAAGGCAGTGGTACAAACGATTTGATAAGTTTATGATTAGGCAGAAGTACACAAGAAGCAAATATGATCACTGTGTATATTTACGTAAGCTATAAGATAGATCTTTTATTTATCTTCTCCTTTATATTGATGATATGTTGATAGCTTCAAAGAATAAAGGAGAAATTGAGAAGTTGAACGCTCAACTAAATCAGGAGTTTGAGATGAAAGATTTGGGTGAGGCCAAAGGGATTCTTGGAGTGGAGATAAGCAGAGATAGAAAATTGGGGAGACTTAGTTTGACTCAGAAACAATATCTGAGAAATGTGTTAAAGCGTTTTGGGATAGATGAAAAGACAAAACCAATTAGTACTCCACTTACTCCTCATTTCAAGCTTAGTGCTTCTTTATCTCCGAAGAGTGATGAAGAACGAAAATTTATGTCAAAGGTTCCATATGCAAATGCTGTTGGTAGTTTGATGTATGCTATGGTGTGTACGAGGCCTGACATTTCAC
The DNA here is from genome assembly GCA_947687605.1 of Reutealis trisperma. Lineage (NCBI taxonomy): Eukaryota > Viridiplantae > Streptophyta > Magnoliopsida > Malpighiales > Euphorbiaceae > Reutealis > Reutealis trisperma. The sequence goes on from CANTUT010000008.1 coordinate 2,348,448, forward strand.
AAGCAGTTGGAGTTGTGAGTAGGTACATGCATGATCCTGGCAAAGGTTATTGGCAAGCTGTGAAATGGATTCTGCGGTATATTCAGAATACTGTGGATGTTGGTTTACTATTTGAGTAGGATGAGAAATTTGATCAATGTATAGTTGGATATTGTGATTCTGACTATGTTGGTGATTTAGACAAACGTCGATCTACTACCGGTTATGTGTTTACTCTTGCAAAGGCACCGGTTAGTTGGAGGTCTACCTTACAGTCAACAGTTGCTTTATCTACAACTGAGGCAGAGTACATGGCAGCTACAGAAGCTATTAAGGAGACTATTTGGATTCAAGGGTTGCTAAATGACTTGGGAGTTGGTCATAAGCATGTAAAAGTGCATTGTGACAGTCAGAGTGCTATTTGTTTAGCAAAGAACCAAGTGTATGATGCAAGGACAAAGCATATTAATGTTCATTATTATTTTGTAAGGGAGATTCTTGAAAAAGGTCAGATACTACTTCAAAAGATTCCAACCGCTGAAAATCCTGCAAATATGACAACTAAGGTAGTGACAGGTGTCAAGTTCTAACACTGTTTGAACTTGATAAATGTTCTTAGAATGTGAAATATGGCGCTTCAAAGTGCATTTGGTGACACTACTGAGTTTATGAAAAGAGAGTCTAGAGAAGTTTTGGCTCAGATTTTGAGAACGCCAAGGTGGAGATTTGTTGAAATGGCTCCTCAAAATGGTTTACATATTGAAATTATTATTCAATATGTTTGGCACCGTTTTTTCTTTTGTTGACATTGGTATTCAATATGTTTGGCACCCTTTTTTTTGTTGACATAGGCAGCCATATTTGTTGACAAATATGCAAATATTAATTGGAATAGGAGGGGTTTATTGCATATAAAAGGGAAGAACCTAAGTTTTGAAAAATCATCTCAAAATATTAAGTTCTTCTCTCATTTCTAAGGCTTAATTATTTCTCTTCTCTCTTTTGTATTATTTCACTTTGTAATATTTTTTTGAAATAGTAAAATATTATTTTGGTGGTATCCAAGAATGTAGGCATAATTGACCGAACCTTATTAAATTTTGGTGTTCTCTTTATTATTTATTTAATAGCTATTATTGAGTATCTTATTTTGGTGATATATTGTTTTTAAATTATTTTAGGAAAAATTCTGTCAAAATGACGATAAGAGTCTAAGCTAATTGATTTTTAAGTGAGACCGTTGTGACTCCTCCAATTAACTAGAAATTTTTCTTGTTATAATTTTTGCACAGTTGTTCACATCTGGTAGAAACTAACCTAATTTCCACAACAAATATACCATTATAAATTCAAATTTTAATTAATTACGAAAAAAAAAATTCTAAGCCTAGACATATTGGAGACAAGCACAACAACAAAAGGAGAAGAACTAAGCCATCCATGGGCTTGACCCCCTCCATCACTGATAATTTGGAGAGGTTTTCTAATAATTGATTGAATATTGTATTTTTTTTTTCAAATTTAATTTGTAGTTATAGATAATGTATGATTGCTTTCTTTTTCTGAAATAATTTGCCTTTTTGGGTTAGTATTTTCATATTTTGAATTCATTATGTGAAGCCCAAATTAAGAGATGCCATATACATTGCATTTGCATGGAATAAATACCCCAATTTTTTTCTTTTTGTGCTCTGATTTTTTCTTTTTAACTTTTTTTATTACTATAAAAGGGAAAAATAACAATGAATATTTGATATTTTGATTCTACAATAAAAGAAATTTAAAAATAAAATATATTTTTACAAGAAAAATAAAGGCTAATTATTTCTTTAATAATGTGATTACAAATAGTCATACCAAAACAATTATATGAAACATTTTGTTAAAAAAAAAAAATAATAACACTCTACATAATTAACTTAATTATAGTTCAAGCTTTTGATGTTGCAGTAGGAGAAGTTGGCTGTGATGATGGTGGTGATGATAATGATGGTGTCGGCGAAGATGACGATCTAGGGTTTTTTCGAACATATTTTCGAGCCCAAACATGCTTTCCATTAATGGAGAATTTTGCCTTGCTCATGCCTTCAAGTACAACTTCAATTGTATAAGGAGAATAAACAACAAGCCTTGCATACAATGGCTGATCCTCTCCTAAGACTTCCTGCATATGAATCACTTCAATACAATCTCCATATTTTCTGGTTTTTTATCAAAACAAAAACATAAATAACATTAGCCAAACATTTCTACACACATTAAATTTCAACTAGTTTTATTATAAATGTAAATATTTATGAGATGCACATGTATAAAAAATTTACTTAAAAATTTCTTCATTCTATTACACTAATAATGGACATAAAAATCTTACTACGTATGTTTTGTATGTAAATAGTTTATCACTTATGAGACATACAAATTGTATACGAATATTTAGAAATTTCTCAATTCTAATTAATAGTGATGATCAAGCCCTAGCACACATAAACAAATATATGCATATGTATATATATATTAAAAAGAGAGAGAGAGAGAGAGAGAGAGAGAGAGAAATTAATGGTGCATGTAGAAGGAGAGAATAATTAATTAACCTAGTGAAGAATTCTCTGACTTCATCTTCAGAAATAGGGTACCCTTTGGAGAATGTCAAGAAAATGGTTCTATCATCTGCTGGAACAATATTATTATCATTATCCTTCTCTTCATCACTATTACTAATCTGCAAATTACTCAGTAAATCTCCAATTTCATTGTTCAAAATCAGTTTCTGAAGGGAAAGATCATGATAACAATAATTATAAGGTTGATCAAAACCATGCAAATTATTACTATTATTGTTAAAACCTGAATTATACAACCCTTGATTTCGGCCATGAAAATTAAAGGGTATATTCTTTTTCCCTCCAGTAACTGCCTTCAACTTCTCAAATTGTTGTAAAATATCTTCGAAAGCTCTCAAGCATACTTCGTTAACAATTTTTGAAACTGCATGAAAAATACTTAGACTGTTTTGACGGAAGAACTGAAGAGAAAGGTTAGTTTTAGTAATAGAATGGATTAAGGGAATATCACTAGAAGTAGTAGTAGGAGAGAAAATTCGAAACTGATCATTTTCAATGCAATTTAAGCAAAGAACAGACTCATTAACCAAAGAATTTAAAAGGGTATCAGGAAATGATAATAGTTTGTAAATTAAATTACAAGCATGACCTGATCTTTCTAGCCATATCAAGAGGGCCATAACTTGCATGGATTGGGCAGGGTCACGGTCAAGATTTAGAACAAGTCTAATGTAAAGAATACGGTCTATGTTGTGAAAAGTCTTGAACTCTTCTTGGGTTACTAAAGGGGTTAAAAGAGGATTTTTTGAAGAAGAATGCGATGATGATGATGATGCCATGGTTAATTAATTGAGTGTGCTTGGATTTTTGGAAAATGAAAGAAAATGAGGATGAAGATTTGGGAAAATGTTTTTTTTTTTCTTTTTTTATAAAAGTGAAAGAGTGCAAATTTAGGGTTTTGAAAGGTGATGACTTTTGAGAAAGAAAAGGTGTGTTTGTGAAGAGGTGCCATTTTTTGATTTTATTTTTGTTGCATAGAAGGAAAGTATGTGGTTTAGTTTCTTTTTTAGGGTTTTTAGGATTAAATGTGCTTTGCTGGTTGCGGTTGGAGATGAATACATAGTTCCATGTTTGCAGTTATCTGATAGTGTATTGGTGTTGGATTTTCCTTCTCAATTTTTTCTTGTGTGTTCTTTGAAGATTTAAAAAAAATTAAAAAATAAATCTTCTAATAATTTTTTACTTTGTCTATCATTAGTAAATTCAACACTTATGTTATAATTCCTGAATATATAAATCGAACGTGGAAAGTGCATCCTTAAATTTGCTTAAAAAAGATATTTGGATGGTATTTAATAATATTTAACACTTAAAAGTAAAATTTTCGGTATTTAATCATCTTAAATTATTTAGCAACATTTATCTCTAAAATCTCAATTAAATTAAAAATAACTTATGATTTCTTTTTTTCTTTATGATCCATTGATTCACTTAAATTCAAGTTCGAATGCTATTTCTTGTTGCATATTCATGATAAACCCAAACCCAAATATACTAATTTCACATTCAAATTAATAAGCCTTAATAATGCCCCGCTGTGATGCGATTTCAACTAAATTATCTTTTTTAAAGTTAATTTAAAAAGTTATTTTGAACCTGATTGGATATAGAACAACTACTACATCACTAAATTGCTATTCCAATAATAGTAACATTTGTGAAATATATGGATATAAAAAATTATCATTAATCTCTCGATAATAAATTATTTGCATCAATTAAATTTAGATTAAATGACGGAAAAAACTTGTCAACATTAAGTGTATACACAATCTAATAAGATAAGGATATATAAAGCAAAAATAGATATTGGTATTTTTTAACTATGCAAAAAATAAATAAAAAAGTAATATTTATTAAAATATTTTATCGCTCATTGATTTAGTCTATAAGATAAGATTATACTACTCAATGTACGTAAATGATAAATTGAATTCAGGTTAAGTAATAAGGTAATCAATAATTTAAAATTACTAATTGAATTCATGGATATAAAGTACAACTAGTGTCGTCAACCAAAAAATTCTTTGTTGGGCCCAGTACTTATACTGTCATTTGTTATCTAAGCTCATTTTAGAAACTCATCTATCGTACAACAAATTTGAAATTTGGGCCTAGCTAGCTTAAAGCTATTATCTTTATTTTTCATCCAAAAGCATTACACAAATAGGCCAAAAAAAAACTTGTTTACCACCTGAATTTTCAGTTTGCTAAAATAGTCTAATTTTCTTTTGTTGATTTGCAAATTTATACGCTCACTAAATAAAAAACATGAGTGCAACCAGGCATATCAAAAATTATCATTATTCTCTCGATGATAAATGATTTGGATCAATTAAATTTAGGTTAAATGATGGAAAATAGTTGTCTATATTAGGTATATATACAATCCAATAAGATAAGGATATATAGAGCAAAAATAGGTACTGATATCTTTTTACTGTGCAAAAAATAATAAAAGAATCATATTTGTTAAAATATTTTATCATTTATTAGTTTAGTGTATAAGATAATATTATACTTCTCATTGTAGATAAATATTTTTTTTTAAATTATAACTTGAATTTAGGTCAAGCAATAAGGTAATCAACAGTTTGAAATTACTAATTGAATATATGGATAAATCCGGAAATTCTTTGTTGGCCCAAATACTTGTAGTGTCATTTGCTATTTGGGCTCATTTTAAAAACCCATCTATTGTATAACAAATTTGAAATTTGGATTCAGCAGTTTAAAGCTGTTACCTTTATTTTTCATCCAAAATCATATATGTTATAGGGTTTTTTATACAAATAGGCTAAAAACTAAAAAAAAAAAAAAAAAAAAATTCCACCTGAATTTTTAGTTTGCTAAAATAGCCTAATTTTCTTGTGTTAATTTGCAAATTTTTATGCTCACTAAATAAAAGACATGAGTGCAACCAAGCATATCAAAAATTGCCATTAATCTCTCTATGATAAACGATTTGGATCAATTAAATTCAGGCTAAATGATGGAAAAGACTTGTCTACATTATATGTATACACAATCTAATAAGATAAAAATATATAAAGCAAAAATGAGTATCATTATCTTTTCATTGTGCAAAAAATAGATAAAATAGTCATATTTGCTAAAATATTTTATCACTCATTATTGTAATGTATGAGATAACATTATGCTGCTCAGTGTAGGTAAAAATTTTTCTTAAATGATAAATTGAATTCAGGTTAAGTGATTAGGTAGTCAACAATTTGAAATTACTAATTGAATTCATGGACATAAAGTACAACTAATGTCGACAACTCGGAAATTCTTTGTTGGGCCTATTACTTGTAGTGTCATTTGCTATCTGGCTTTATTTTAGAAGCCCATTTATTGTATATGAAATTTGAAATTTGGGTTGAACCAGCTTAGAGCTATTACCTTTATTTTTCATCCAAAAACATATATGTTATAGGGTTTTTTACACAAATAAGCTAAAAACTAAAAAAAAAATTTTGCCGACTGAATTTTCAGTTTGTTAAATAGTCTAATTTTCTTTTGTTGTTTTGCAAATTTATACGCCCACCAAATAAAAGACATGACTGCAACCGAGCATATAAATATTATCATTAATCTCTTGATAATAAATTATTTGAATGAATTAAATTTAAGTTAAACGATGGAAAAGACTTGTCTACATTATGTATATACATAATCCAATAAGATAAAGACATATAGAGAAAAAATGGGTGCGGTATATTTTCATTATGCAAAAATAGATAAAAGAGTCATATTTATTAAAATATTTTATTACTCACTAATTTTGTGCATAAGTATATATACATATATACTTTGTACACGCACGACTACCCCATCAAATATGAAATGGGACCACACATTATAATCATCCACTTGTAACTTTCTATATATATATATATATATATATATATATATATATATATATATAGTTTTTACTTTATAACACTCTCTCAAAAAATCATTTGTTGTGACTAGTACTTGGTGATCCTTATTTGATTATTATTTTAACTAATAAAATACCTCCACACCTCTCTCTCTGCCTCCTATTTTTTTTCAATTCTCTGAATTCCCAAAACTATTAGTCTATCACAGTTTTATTTTAACATGAAATAGAGAAAATTATTGTTAGTGTTGTATTTTCCTACTTGAATTATTATATTAAAATTTAAAAATATATTGATTGAAGAAAATTAAATTTGTTTTTAATATTTTAATTATAAAAATTTCAAAACAATTTAACTATATTCTTAAATTATTTTTTTAAGGTATGAAATGATATTTTTCTAGAAAAATAATTACTACTTCAATACAAAATCAACACATGTTACTAATATTATTATTGATAACATTAAATATATTTATTTAAGATCATTAAATTTTATTTTCTTAATAAATTTAAAATTATTTAATCATGAAAATCGTTAAAATAACATAAACAAATTTGTCTTTATTTAAAATTAAAGGTAATTAAAAATTACATTTAGGGTTTGAAAACACCAATACAATAATTTCAATCTATTTTTTCTAAAATTATTTTTTTTAGGCTTCATAACAAATAGTAATTTTGAATTATTTTTTTTTCCAACAATATCTAAACAAAAATCTTTTAGTATCTACTACTATTTATAGTAAATATTATACATTAAATAAAAAAAATATATTTCTAACAAATAATTAGTATTTAATATTATTTAACATTTAATATATGAAATACATTAAATCAAAATTCATTATATTTCAACAATATAATTAATATCCACTATTGTTTATACAAGTCATGAATTTCAAATAAAATAAAAAGTTATAGTAAATAGTATAAATTAAATAAAAAATTATATTTTTAACAAATAATCAGTATCTAATAATATACTTTCACAATGTAATTAATGTCTATTACTATTTATACAAGCCATATATTTCAAACAAAATAAAAATTTACGACAAACAATATATATTAAACAATAAACAGTATACTTCTAATAAATAAGTAGTATTTAATACAAATACAATATACTTTCATAATGTAATTAATATCTACCACTATTTATACAAGCTATAGATTTTGAACAAAAAAAAACACATTAAAAAGCATATATTAAACAAAAAGCAATATAATTCTAGCAAATAATTAGTATTTAATACAAATTCAGTATATTTTCACAAAGTAATTAGTATCTAATACTATTTAAACAAACCATTGATTTCAAATAAAATAAAAAGTCATAGCAAACAGTATACATTAAACAAAAAAAATATACTTTGAGCAAATAATTACTATCTAATACAAATTCAGTACACTTCCATAATGTTAGAGTAAAATAGTATACATTGAATAAAAAAATATGTTTTTAATAAATAACTAGTATTTAATATTGTTTAACATTTAATTTATCTTCCAAAAATTGAAAAAAAAATTAAATATTAAAATGAGATAATTAAATAAAATTATCTGCTAATATATTTTTAATAAATAAGTAGTATCTAATACTATTTAATATTTAATTCATAAAATACATTAAATAAAATCCAATTTAGTTTCACAATATAATTAGTATATTCTATTGCTTATATAAGTCATAGATTTTGAATAAAATAAAAAATTATAATAAACAGTATATATTAAACAAAAAATAATATATTTCTAACAAATAATCAATATCTAATACAAATTTCGTAAACTTCTACCTACTATTATTTATACAAGTAACGAATTTCAAATAAAACAAAAAAGCTATAGCAAACAATATATATTAAATAAAAAGTAATATGCTCCTAGCAAATAATTAATATCTAATACTATTTAACATTTAATTTATAAAATATATTAAATAAAATCTACAAATTTTATTTATATTTGATATTATTCTTAAAAATTGAAATAATTAAAACATGCACTTGTATCAATATAATGAAAAATATAAATCAAAAAGACTAACATATAATAAGAACAACCTTTTCAAATATAATATTACTTGTTAACACTAATAAACAATTTCTTAATCCTAATACTAATTAAATAAATAGAATTATAATATTTTCAAATTGAGTTGCACTTTAGCAAGGTGGCCATTAGGTGCAGAAACTTAGAATGTGATTATTAAATTAATTTAACAAATAATTTTGAAGCCACAATCGAACAAAAGCCAAGACAGTCCAAGCACTGAGCTGCTTGGACATTGATAGTGTTCCAAGAAATTTGAGTTTTAGAGCATCTGATCACACTCAAATTCACAGAAATACAAGCTCAAAATTCTTAACAGTCACAAGCCTAGCAATGATAGTGTTCCAAGACACCAAATTCCTCTCAGGCATTTCATCAAACAATTTACGTGCATCTATCATCATCCCACGTTTAGCTTAAATAAGCAGTATTCTATTTCTCATACACTGATCGCGTTCAAAACCATTACGCATCATGTAATTAGAAAATCTCTTCACTCGTAGAATAGCATTATATGTGCTGCTCCCCACATCAAATCCGCAATTAAGTTCAAAGATTTCAAACAACTCAAGTGCATCTTTGTAATTCCCATAAAGAAATAATTTTTCTCTTACTGCAAAGTCTATTAATACAAATAAAGTATCTGAGGCATTTGCAGTTGGCATTAATCTAGAAAGCAAAGATTGGACAGGGGATTTTACTTGATCATGCCACATGAGTTTTTGTTCGAGAAACAGCAGTGATTGCTCTCCCTTTAGAAAAAAATGTGTCACAACCATAGCAAGAAGATGTGTCACAACCATAGTCACCGAGGAGAGGTGACAAAAATGTAATAAAATAAAGGATACAGCGTCTAATTTCCACTATATTATAGCCTGCCGCTGCAGTTGCCACTTTCGACAAAATTTCAGATCAGGGCTGTGAATAGCTAAGCTACGTCTTTCTTTCTGGCAGTCCGCCTCCGTCTCCGCCGCATATTCACCGTCGGCCTCTCAGATGGGCTTCTAATCAGCGGTCGGTTTTTTGTTTTCATAGTTGTTTTTCTTTTCTTTTCTTTTTTTTTTTTTAAGCTCCGTTGATTTTTTATCAACATAAAAGAGAAAAGGAAATTGAAACTACCAAAGCAACCACGCAAATGGCGGGTATTTCCCACCGATTCCTCTTGAGCAACGGCGTCGTTTTGCACTCCACTGACACTCCTTCGGTCTCCACCTTCCTCGAATCCAATCCAGGAGCTTACACAACCACTCGGACTCACAACAATGGCTCATCCCTCTTGTTCTGGGATTCCCATTTACATAGACTTTCCAATTCCGCTAGAATTCTCTTCAATTCCAGTCCAGAACTTTTCTTCAAATTTCGCAAACCCATCATTCATTCATTACCATTGTTGCCGCCGCCGATGTGGGATTCGGCGATTAAGGGTCTGGTTAATGATTCGATGAGGAAAGTGTTGCCGGTTGCTTTGAAAGAGAGGAGGGATGGGGAGGAATTGGCAATTACGGCTCTTATTAGTGGGGATTCGGAGAAATTGAGTGAAGAAAATGTTCTTCAAATGCTTGATGTGTGTGTACATATTGGAAGTTATGTTCCTCCTGTGTTTGGTATGAGAGGAAAGGGAGCACGTTTGGCTGTGGTGGGCAATGGGAGGGATTTTGCAGAAGCTAAATATTCAGATTGGGTAAGGTCAGTTTTGATTGATTTATGGTTTTGATTAAAGTTTCTAATTTTATGGATTAATATTAGTTAATGGTGATGCTTTAATGTGAATTAATGGGAAATTTTTATTTCTATATATGCAGGCTAAGGAAGCCTCTGGAGAATTTGAGACCTCCTTCAGTGACTGAGCTTTTGTTGTCAGATGATGGTGATGAAATACTTGAAGGCTGTGTGACTAATTTTTTTGTTGTTTGTCGCAAGGTGAGGGATAAGAATGTGAAATATTCAAATGGGTAACCTTAATTTACTTGAGCATGGATTAAATTTTTTGAATATGATTATGTATAGGCCATGCAATTCAAGATGAATGTCACAATCTAGCATTGAAAATCCTAAAATTGATGTTCCCATTGAGGTGGTGCACTGAGAGGGGAAAGTCCTGGACCAAGTCTTACTGTTCAGAGTTTATTTACTACTACTCAAAATTTCAACCTATAACAGCCTATATCATTGTAGTTGCAAGCTTGAAACTTTATAGCATTACACCTAGTAGTAGCACCTAATTTGAAATCCCAAAAATGTTGCATGATTTTTCTAGAAATTTTCAAGAGCTTGTGTTAGATGGTAATATACATGGAAGTATCACATGGCCCAATGTAATCTTGTCCATATGTGTTAAATTTTGTGTACTTCATAATTAATCCGTAATGTTTACTTGGACACATATGGCAATCCCTGATTTAGACTATGAAATTGATGAAGAGTATTGGCTTAGCAGTTTTAGCAGGAAACCTCATTCATCAACTGAGTGTGATTCTTGGAATAGGGTTCCCTGTTTTTTGTTTGATTCATAAGGAACCCAAAATTTTTTGGATATTTTATAGTTGGATAACTTGAATTTATATTGAAATGATATCTATTGTATGTGACCTGTATTTATAGTTAATTTTCTAACTATAAGTTGCTTTAGGTGCTTTCAGGACAACAATGAAGGTAAGAGGGAATACATTCATGGTGACAAAAATACATGTCCTTATGAAGTACAGACAGCCCCTATTAGAGCTCGTGTCCTTCCTGGAATTATACGTCAATTAGTAATTGAGTAAGTTTTTCCTCCTTCAGTAATTTGTTTTTTATATGTAGAGGAGCTAGATGACAATATACTGTATCTCACAAATGAGCTTGCTATTTTTTATTTCCATTTCTTAATCAAGGATGGTAAAGACTAGAAGTGGATCCATTTGGGTGAACTCCATTTTATTGCACTGTGTCAGGAAGTACAAAAACAATTGAACATTTTGTGCCATTGCCTACAGTGTAATTAATGGCTCGTTTAAAGCAAAAAAATTAGAAATATAGAATTCATTTGTAAATGAATTCTCATGTTATGGATGTAATATCTTAAAACATGGAATTCAATTACATTCCATATTTTATGTTAGAAAATTGAATTCTTTTTGTTCTTATTTCCTAAAATATTCTTAGGTTAATAATCTTATTGGAAAAGAAAAATAACACAACTAAAAGAAACCAAATACTACCTATTTATAATCAATATTCAATTCTGAAAATATAATAAAAAAAATTTTGATTGCGAGAGAAAAGAGAAACACTTAAAAAAGAAATGGAGAAAGAAAGAAGAGGAGGCAGGGAGAGAGAGAAAAATAAGATAATATGTGCATTTTTATCCATTAAATTTATTTTATTAGGTTTGAAGAATTCATTTAAAAATGGAGAGAGAAAGAAGAGGAGGCAGGGAGAGAGAGAAAAATTAGATAAAATGTGCATTTTTATCCATTAAATTTATTTTATTAGGTTTGTAGAATTCATTTAAAAATTTCACCGATTTTGATAAAATTTGGTTTAGGTTCAATTCTATGAAATTAAAGACATTTTTTATGTTCCGAACATAAAAACATGGAATTCATTTGTTTCGAATCGGCTGTAACTCTTCATTTATACAAGCATGCCCCTAATGAAATCAAGGGATCGAGAATTAGAGCAATACTAGTTCCACCTCTGTATTCTTTTACTATTCAACTGCATCCAAGCTGCTACCCAACTTTGATAAAATGGGAATAGTAATCGCCTAAACTGCTCTTTTACATTCTTCTATGAAAAAGATGTTTGATTTCTCTAAGTTTTTTTTTTTTTTTTTTTTTTTTTTTTGCATAGAGTGTGCTTAAGCAAGGGAATTCCAGTCCAAGAAGTTGCTCCATCATGGTCCAGGCGGGAATTCTGGCAAGAGGCATTTATTACAAGTAATCTTATTGCTGTTTTTATACTTTTGAGTCAGCAGACAGTTATCTGTTTAAGTGAACTCCTCCTCTTTGCTTTTAGCATCTAAAGATTTTTTGCTTGTGACATGGACTATTTCTAAGCTCCCAGGAATTTTATGAAGGACTTGACTAGTAGTTCCATGAGTCAGGTTGGCCAGTCCGTCAATGATAAATTTGACTTTTCACTTTGATTGGAATCTTGGCTTTGGTTAAGGGATAAATCTTATATTGGGATTTAAGTCGGACAGTTTCATTCATATAGCTTTTTAATTTTAATTTTTTGTAAAGGAGGATGAGAATTGTGGGATTTCAATTATCCTTGATGCCTTTTATTATTATTATTTATAGTTGTAGAATAGGTTAAGAGCGCACATGTTTCTCAAGTTCTCTCTTACTTAGAAACCACCCTCTATAATTTTGGTAGAGCCTGACTTAGAAGTCACGATCAGGCAATAATCATAAAAAACCTAATTACAGTAATGATATGCAAATTAAACAGCTGCTATATGATTTCTCACCGGTGAAATTGTCAATTTCACTAGGTCATCATCCCTGAAGTGACATGTTTCTTACCACCTGATTTGTGGTTAAGGTTGCTTGTTCCTGAATCTTGACCTTATCATGAATACTGGAATTTACCAATTTGATGACTGCAAGGAAGTTCTTGGTTAACATTTTTATGCTGCAGATAGCTTGAGAATCATGCAGCATGTGGAGAAAATTCTAGTCCCACGGTCATGGGAATCTTTGGAACAAAAAACTCTCAAGGAGATATCTTGGGAGGAGAAGTGGTTTGGGGTGAGTGAACATCTAATCATATTAGTGAATCAATGGCTATCATTATCATGTTGGAATTATTCTTTTTTCTTTTCTTGACTAAGATTTTATCTTATATTCTAATAGGAGGATCCTGGGATGATTACAACCGCTATCCAGGTAATGTAGTGTAATCCATCTGAATTTCTTTAATGTGTAACTGCTGCACCTCTAAGAAACAATTTAAAACATAAAAAATAAAAAGTTATAAAGCATCTGTAAAAGGCAATTTTTGTGATACCATCGTGAAATATTGACCCTTATTTCATTATTATATTTCATTACACAAAAGAAAGAAATTACTGACTACCCCCACCACCCCATTTTGTGACCAGAAAGAGATTATAGAGAAGGCAGGTCTTGAAGGGTATCCATTCTAGCTTTGCATGACAAGTTAATGATTCTTGAGTAACTTGCGCCACTGAGCTTGAATGAGGATCCATATACTTGCTTGTATTTTAGAAGGACAGAAATCTTGTGTTTCATTGACTTGTCTTCTGTGAAGGTGAGAAGTTTGTATTTATTATGCGTGTTAATTTTGCCAAATCTTGCTCATACTGCTCGAAAATCTAAACTTGTATTCGACTATGTAGATGATAATATGTTGCTTCAGGCCTTATTTAGAGGTGGCAAATTTGACCTGATTCGAACTCGATCAATTCGAGAGTAGAACAGTAAATAAGCAGCTGGATTTGGATTTAGAAAATATCAAATTTTTCAAAAGCTCAGACCAGCAATCCGAATCTGAATGACCTGCAAATTTGAGGGTTTAAGCAAAAACATTTATGCTGCTCAGTTGAAAGCTGAAAACTTTTTGATATGGTCAAGGATTTACAGCACCTTTGAAAGGTTGGAGAGAGTTCAATAGTTTAGGGAGTAGGGCCCCGTATTCAATTTGGCTGCTGGCTGATATAAACCGGGTTTTCGTTTATGTAATTGAGTTGACTTAATCTGATCAAATTGATTAAAAACATATTTACTCGTATTAAAATATTTGTCATTTAAAATTTTGATATAACAATTAAAAAATTATTAAATTATTATAATTTAAAAGTAAATGAATTAAATTTTTTTTTTATTTTGGTCTGGGAAATATAAGTAATTAATAGAAATATTTATTGAAGAAATAACGGGAGAAAAAGGGTGGAAAAATTATAAATATTTTATTGAAATGAGTAGAGTATATATAAATATATGTAATTTTTTTTTTTATCAAATTATGTCTTGATCAATATTAAATATCAACTCGATATATTTTGAAAACTTAGGAAAGATAAAATGGATTTTTTTTTTTTGAAACATATAAATATATACACATAGAGATAAAAAAAAAGACATGTGTATATTTAAAATCATGATAATTTTAAAGAGTCAAAACTAATCTTTGTATTTCGCACAATAAAATGAATCATTTTAAGTATTTTTTATTTAGAAACATTTGATTTCGACTTGCAATATTACAATTTTTTAAGAGGTGATTTCGGAATAAGAAAATCAAAAAAAATTGAAAATTGAAAATTTGTTGTACACTAAAAATATAATTAAAGCATAAGCAGAGTGCTGGGTCTAAGTGGAGACTCCTCAATGAAAGGGCGTCATATTTTTTACATATTAAAATTTTAAACTTATTAAAATTTAAAACCTAAAAGCCTATTAAATTATTAGCTTAAACTCACTCAAGTCCAATAAAGTAAACATAACTCTCTTTTTTTTTAATTTGAGCAAGTTGAAAGCTATGAATGATGAGAGCATGAAGTGTTCATTTGCTATACTTTAAGATTTTTGGAAACATGGGGATGATTCAGATAATGATACACTTGAATTCTTTTCAGAATTTCACTTGTTAAAAAAATCATTATACGTTAAGCAATCTAATTGAAGTGTTAGAGTACATTAAAAATTTGTGTCTTCCTAATACTTGGGTTGCTTATAGAATAATATTGAATATACTACTTACAGTAGCCATTATCGAGAGAAGTTTCTCAAAGCTAAAGTTAATATAAAACTACCTCCGATTAACTATATCACAAGAGAAATTGAATGGTTTGACTATGTTATTTATTGACAAAAAATGGCGGTTAAATTTGATCACAACAATTTATTTGAAAATTTACACATTTAAAAGCGAGAATAGTATAAATCTTTTTCTTTTTAGAATTAGTTTAGTATATTTAATTTCATTTGATGTCATATATAAATTGGAGTTACTTAATTTATTGGATCTTAATAATAATTTATTCATATTTAAGAATTAATTATTATATTACATTTTAAATTTATTGAATTTACTTAAAAAATATATATTTATGTAGAGAAATGAGAAATTATAAATTTATTTTTTAAATCATATAAACCTCATAGTTGTCATATTCGGACCGGTCCGACTAATCAGACAGAGAAAATCGTGGACCAGAGGCCAGATCAATCCAAAATCAGCCTAACACCCTAGATGGTTAGAGCTTGCCGAAATCCAGCCAATTTTTTGCTGGTGAGGCGGATTGATAAATAATTTTTTTTTTACCAAATTAACAAAAATAAATTATATATTTTAAATTTTAAATTATCATTTACTCATGCACCATTTTAATTAAATAAATATTCAAATTTATATTTTTTTTACATAAGACAATGTAAATCTGAATAAATCTCCCACTATCAAATAATGAGACTCATTCAAATTTGATTTTTAAAATAACCGCTTAATATTTTTTCTCTAGTTAATAGTCTTAAAATGATTTTAAATTCATATTTTTTATAAATAATATTTGTTAATTGCTTAGATAATATTTATTAATTTTAATTACATATATATTATATTTATTTTTAACATATAAATATAATATATTAACATATAAATATAAAATATTTTATTTTTATATATATATTATATTTATTTTTGAAATAAAAATAATAAATATATAATATTATTTAAAATTTTTATTTAATTTTGGTTCAATTTCTAATCTGAAATTTTTTGCCTTTACCGATTTTAAGATCGGGCTGATTGCTGAAACAATGATGGGCCTCCAAAAAACACTTTAGCCGGCGCTTCTGATTGGTGGGGGAAAACGGACTGTATTATATATAGGGAGCACAAGAAACGTGCATGTGTCCTATTTGTGTAGGGTAGGGTCCTATAAATAAAGGAACCACCCACTAAAATCAAAGAACAATGAATGAACGGTCTTGATAAACATTACAAAATTTTAAAAAAAAAATATCCAATAACTTCAAAAAAAATAAAATAAAATCAAAATCCCTCAAAAATCAGAAATCTCAAAATTGCTCGCCTTCTTCTCTCTCTTCCATACTCAAAACTCTCTTCTCCATCGTCAGATCTTCTCTCTCAATAAAACAATTCCACCAATCATCAGATCTTCTCTCTCTCTTTCTCTTCAACTCGCGCCAAATACAAAAACCACCTTCTCTTCACTCTCTAACTACCCTCTCTGTCTCCCTCTTTCTCTCTCTCTAGGTATGAGCTTCACTCTCTCTCTCTCTCTCTCTCTCTCTATATATATATATATATAAACACACATATAGGGAAAAACAGAAAGAAAAGCTGAAACCCTGATCTGTTGACCCAAAGCTCCATATATATATATATATATATATATATATAGGGAGAGAGAGACAGAGAGAGGTTTATGGCAATGTCATATTTGTAATTATTTGTTTAATCTAGGGTTTGATTTAAGTAAAGTGATTTTTTTTTGTTATGTTTTTCTAGTTTCTATTTTGAAGAAAGGAAAAGAAATAAAGTTAATATTATTGCTGTATATTTATGGGTGTGTGAAGATTGTTACTTTATATGTTTTTATTTCATGGGTATAAATGGAATGAATTTGTTTATGTGATCTAATGTTTTGGGGATGTTTTAAGGTTTTAGTTTGATGGGTATTGCTTTGAATTTCAAGTAATTTATATTTGTTTTTAATTTAGTATATATGTGCTTAGGTGCGTGCAATTTGGCTATATTAATGTTGTTTGGCGTGGGTTTTGGTTGTTAGAGATTTTGCTGAAATGGCGGATAACCCAACAAGTCCAGCAGGAGGGAGTCATGAGAGTGGTGGTGAGCAGAGCCCGCACTCTGGGGTGAGGGAGCAGGACAGGTACCTGCCTATTGCCAACATAAGCAGGATCATGAAGAAGGCATTGCCTGCCAATGGAAAAATTGCTAAAGATGCTAAAGATACTGTCCAGGAATGTGTCTCAGAATTTATCAGCTTTATTACCAGTGAGTAAGTTGTTTAAGCTATTGTATTACCCTTTTGTGATTTTGGCTTTTGATGACTGAGAATTATTCTTTCTGGAAAGCAACACTTTTTTGAGAAATTATGATAAGTGCTTTTCTTCATTTTGATTGGTGTATTTAATGATAGGACTGTGCTATGTGGATTTTGGTTTAGTTAATTAGTTTTTTCTTGGTGATTGATGTTCTTGGAAATGAGGGTTTGTTTTGTACTTTGTGATTTGGCTTTTGGTTGTATTTCTATTTTGTAAGTCGCCATCTCTGTTTGGGCAATTGTGCTTTTGTTTATGGGAATAAGGATTTTTGTTCATGCTTTGTGTTACTGTACTTTGGTAATGGAAGTTTTAAATTTGGGAAATTCAATTGGTACTCTTGGAAATTAGGGCCTACACTTAGTTTAAGATTGGATTCTGATTTTAAATAATGTAATTGTTGTTATTTTTGTTCTACAGGGCAAGTGATAAGTGTCAGAAGGAGAAAAGGAAGACGATCAATGGGGATGATCTGTTGTGGGCGATGGCAACATTAGGCTTTGAAGACTATATTGAACCGCTTAAGGTGTACCTAGCTAGGTACAGGGAGGTAATTGATCTTTTTAGTTTTGTAACATGCTTCTTTGCTTTTGCATGCTTGATTATGTTTAGTTTTAATTGGTTGGTTGGCAATCTAATATTTTACGTTTTTCCTTGTTGGTTGTCTTGGATTACTATGATGCCACAGATGGAGGTAACTGAACCTCTTCCCTTTTAACTAAGTTTTTTCTCATTGTATGTTACGTAATTTCTGGAGTTACATTGTCAGCTAACTTTGGCAGGGTGACACTAAGGGATCAGCTAGGGGTGGAGATGGATCTGCTAAAAGGGATCCAATTGGAGGTCTGCCTGGTCAGAATCCACAGGTGACCTTCTATCGCCTGATTTTAAATTTTGCTGTAGAGGTTAGATCTTAATATTCTTATAGTATTTTAATCATTGTTCTTATATATTGCTTTCTTGCAATGGCGGTGACATGACAGTTTGCTCTTCAGGGGTCAATGAACTACATTAGTTCCCAGGTAACCTCTCTCTCTCCCTCACACACACACGCGCCCGCGCACACACACACACACACAAACACACGAAAAAAAAAACCATGTGCAGTCCTTGTTATTTGATGCCTGCACATCCCTGCATTTAATTTCTCCCATAGATAACAACGTGTTCATATTTTGCGATCTCATGCATTTTTCTTCCCCTCAAAACCAGTTTAAGTCCTCAGTTTTTAATTGGTTCATTTGGTTCCTTTTATGCTTTCAGTACTTTCATCCTTCTGGGTTGACCAGTAGTGCACTAACTCGATGGATGTTAATCTTGAAGTTTATAATTAAGATTAGTAACCTATGCTGAATGTACTTATAGTAGTCCAGTTTGATTAAAGTCCGATATGATTACATGACTAGATTTGCGTTGTCATGGATGAGGGAGGCATATTATGGATTTCATCTTGGTTTCTAATATGAATTTGAGATTATTAACTATTATATGGTAACTATTTGTACCAACTTCACACTGGAAAGTTTTGGCAATAGATGGTATAAGTAGATAGGGAAAGCTAGATTTGCATGCATTTGCGTACTTGCTGTTTTTCATATCTGGCCACGAGGATTGGTTTTGTGGCTGTAGATGTACTTATTAGTTTTGTTTTCCCATTTCCTTACATTTTAATTGTTGCTGCAAATCCATTCTGGAGAGTGGGGAGGAGACTTATCCACTGAGGACAGAACATGGCTTTTCAAAGTTGCCATTGTTGATTATAATAATTTTAAAGCTCCTTGTATTCTCTGTCCCTAGAAGCCATTTCCTTTCTTGAAGCCTCTGCTAAAAAAACTATTCAAGTTACTTTTTTTTCTGATTTATTATGTGGAAAAGTTTGTTGGATCCAAGTTTTGAGTATAGTGAACTAGGCAATTAACAATGTTAAATTGCCAATTCTTGTCTAATAAATCCTAAGCATGCAGATGAAAAGCCCCAAGTGGCTGCGACAACAAACACCGCGGCCCCCCCCCCCCCCCCCCCCAACCCCCTCCCCACTACCACGTTCTTGGAACTCTAACGTGCTAACCTTCTTAGAGTTGTATAGTTGTTTTAATCTACTCCAATATGCTCACCTCATAGATGGCTATGGGTTTATTTTGGATGGTTCTACATTTAGAGTTGGAACTTCTTTTTGACATGTTTTTCAATGATATAAATGGGCATAATTTAGTCCTCAACCAAAAATCCAACAAGATAGCATGTGCACACAGACTGAGAAAATTTCATGGGAGTCTGGTGATGTAATAAAGTTTAGCTACCATTCTGAATAAATAAATTATTTCCCTGAGTAAAAATTAACATCAATATTATTTTACATATTGCATGATTTAATGATTTATATATAATATGTATGTTTATTAATACCTAATAGTCCATATGTCTTGGTGGCAATGATAGTGTTCTTATGTTGTTGCTTTGTAATATATGGTCGTCTAGGGTATGGGGTTTTCTAATGAATTTGGGTCGTTACTTTTTGTTCCTACATTGCTTCCCATTTGAATAGCCTTTTAAGTTTGCTTGTAGAATTTCAGTACTACAATGGGGAGAGCATTTATTTGAGTGATGTTTGTGTCATTATGTTTGAAGATAATACAAGAGTAGTCTGATGTTTGTCGTGCTGTATAACTCAAAGAAATCTTGAGGTAGCTACTATTCTTCAAAAGAACAAGAATGTAGCAGTGAGCAACACTGGGGTCTTTCAAATGAAAGACTATTCTAAACATGTTTATAGGCCGAGTTAATCTGTTAGATTTTTATGTGGAAAGATACTTGTAATCTATCCAGGGTTTCTAAGACTAATGCATGTTGGACAGAATATTTCAAGTTTTGAAATTATCTTTTAGCCCAATACCCAAGTATTCTTGTACTAGAGTGAAAATATTCAATATTTCATAGAACCTCTTGTAAAAATGCATTTTGTTGATTGCTGTATCAAATATATATTTGAAAATTTAGGGGTATTTGGTATGTAACCAAGTTAAAGTCTAGCTTCTTATCATCAATGCATCACTTCATTAGATATTTTATCTCTGTTTTACAAACGAGATTTATTTGTTGGGCTAGTAGGACTTCATGAGCCTTGAATGTGCTACATTTGTAATGTTGATTTGTATTCTTACAGTTTTATTGACCTGTTACAGGCGCAGGGACAGCATATGATTGTTCCTTCCATGCAAGGCAACGAGTAGTGTGTCCTAG
This sequence comes from Reutealis trisperma, assembly GCA_947687605.1. Lineage (NCBI taxonomy): Eukaryota > Viridiplantae > Streptophyta > Magnoliopsida > Malpighiales > Euphorbiaceae > Reutealis > Reutealis trisperma. Next base: position 2,369,273 of record CANTUT010000008.1, read on the forward strand.
TTTCACATTTACCAATCTAATGAATTTTTAGGGCAAGTAAAACTGTCTAGTTTCAATGCCTATAGCATCTTTTATGTTATTTTATCTGATTAGAAACAAAGTGCTATATCTTCTTGGGGCTTTGGTTTTTTACTTCCTGGGGTTTGAATTTGTTGGGGTCTTCATCAGCAGAACAGTTTTAATAGTCACATAAGTGCTGTAAATTTGATTTTTTATCTGATACATAATCTCCTGACTATTTAAAGAGACCAATTTGTTGGAGCTAAGATTGCACACACCTCAGAAATTATGACCTTAATATGCATATCTTTCATAATTTTGCTCTTGAGATCTGCGCCATGTATTGAAATGATGCAACTCTCCCTACCCCTTTTGATTTGTCGGGACTTGATCTATGCTGAGAAGATCTTAGCATTTACAATAGAGTACTGGAAATTTTTCTGCTTGGAAATCTTGAAATAATCCGTGTTTACTTTGTGAAGTAGCATGCTGTATGCAAAATGTTGGATTTGTTGTTCTTAACATGTTCTACATAAGCTTTCAAGTTCATCATTATGGAGCAATGAATATAACTGCTTAGGTTAAACATTGATGGAGCTAAGACCAACAAAAAATCTGCTGAGTTCTGAGAGAATACCTAGGGTTCTTGTTGGCTAGCTTTTGGACATGGCATGTGCTTTGTGCTTTAGGTTTTTGGTTTCTTGTTCAGAACTCCATTGTTAAGTGGTTTTCACTATCCTTATATAGGAATGAGGCTGCAAGAATGTCTGAATGTGACTTGATAAGCATAATTTGAGTCTCAGGCCACCTTACAGAAATTCTTGCAAATCAACAGGTGAGGCGGAATATCAAAGTTTAAGCTTTGCCTAATGTGAAATGTGTTGGCAACGAGGGTGGCAAGTGAGCTATCAAATGCAGAAAATAAATAGATGTCAGTACCCAACTTGGCTGTGAGGAGGTAAAAGTGACAGTCAGTGAGTCACACTTGTGCTTGTGCCCAAGAAAATTCCCTGCCATCCTCTCAAACACTTGGTAAGCACGTGCTTGTTAAGTGTGACACGTTAGAAGCACGTGTGTTGTGATGATAGTAGGGAGGGCCGCCAATCAATCATCCCTATTCTCTCTCTCTCTCTCTCTCTCTCTAAAATCTTGGACTGGGAGGAGAGAGAGAGAGAGAGAGACTCTTAACCCTAATTGGAGAAATTAAAAAACAAAAAGAGACTTGCAAATTGGGAGTAAATTTTTTTCTATTAGCATAATAAAATAATAAAAAATTAAATATAAGAGTCATTAATTAAAATATTTTTTACTAATTTTAATATAAAAATAAGATAATCTTTATGCTATAGATAAGAATTTTTGGTAAAACGAGTTAATAGCAAATCTTTAAACGTGAAAATATATTCAAGGTATTGAGGTTTTGGATTATTCATACTCAAATTATTTTTATAATTAGAAAATTCCGAATTCAAATTCTAATTAAAGTAAATATTTAGAAAAAAAAAATCGTATTTAAGCTGCCTTTCTTTCTTGAAAAATCACTTATTTTGAATTATATATTTTTAAAAAAATTATTTTATATTATTTTATTATAATATTAGGAAAAAATAATTAAAAATTTAAAAATTTTCAATTTATAATAAAATCCAAATGTCTCAATTCTAATAATAAAATAATTGAAGAACATAGGCGCACGGAAATGTTTTTAAATGTTTAATATGACTATCTCCACACACTAGGTGGCCATCGTTTGTTGCTGCCAGCCAACTCAGAGCTCACCAACTTCACTCTATTTGTTCATTGTTTTATCTTCATGCATATTTTTTTTTCCAAATATATATATATATATTACAATAAATATTAATTACAAATATTATGTTATCATTCTATTTAATTTTTTTTTATACATTGGAAATTTTTAAAGAATAATTATTAACATTTTGAACTCTTGAAATCTTATATTTAAAAAATAAAAAATACAAGTATTTAATATAAAATAATTTATCATCTTTGAATTAGATCAAGAAATGAGCTCCAAATTAAAAGTCATGTTATAGGTTGATAGCCATTGAATTTTACACACTAATCAACTCATAAATTACTTTTCCTTATGATAAATTGATATTGCAATCAATCCTTTTATTTTTTTTAATACTAAAAGAAAATTCTAAATTTAATCATTGGCATTTACTGTAAAATTATGTTTAAGCATAAATTAATTTTAATATATAATTTTAAATTAATATTTTTAATTTGCTTAAATACAAACCATTTACCATCTTTTTATCAATAAAAAAAATTATTGAACTGTAAAATACACAATAAATAATAATTAAATTATGCTTTTACACTCATCGTAAAAAGTGAAATTTCACCAAATATTTATACAAACCATTTATCATCATTACCATTTATATATACAAAGCAATAAATAAATAAAACTTCTGTTAAATGGAGTGAAAAGTCACAACTCAGAAATGAGAACAGACTAGGAAAATAGAATCATGGAATTGGTATCTTTAGGGCAAAGTTCTGTTTGCCAACTCAGGCAGGGAGAAAGTCCAGCTCACACCACTTTCACCCATTCTAGTTGAGTCCTCACCCCTCATTTCTTTATTATAAAATTTAGACTTTAGACTTTGCCTAAACACCTCACCTACTCATCTTCCACCTCAACTGTACTTCAATTCAAAATTAAAACAAAAAAAAAAATCGCAAACTGTATCTAAAATTTATATAATATTTCAATACTTAATTTTTAATTTTATTAAATATTATCTTAATACTCAAAATTCATCGTTATTACTACTTTGTTCATTTTTATTTTTTATTTATCCCAAACTTAAACATTTATAATTCTTAAGATTATTTATTCCCATTTTTTCTAATTTGATTTTTATTTATCTCAAATTTGAAATCTCCAGTGATTTTTTTTTTTTGCCGTCAAAGGCAAAGTTGATTATTATTATTATATTATTATTTAAAAGAATAAATTAATTTGAAGATATGGTAGTTTTGGTGTACAGCTGGCCACGATATTGTCCAGAGAAATGTTGTTGGAGAGATTGAAAATGCAGATGTCGACTGTCACTTCTACTCATACGCTTATAAGAAAGAGAAACAATGGCATCATTCACCCCCAATTATTTTTATTATTTTTTAGAGAATACCACGAATATATTCTCATATTAAAATAAAAAATATATATAAAATACATCAATAACTATTATAAAATAACTAGAAATTTTTTCCTAATATTTTCAATCATATTGATAAAATATTATAACTGACGACTTAGTGAAAAATATATTTTATTTAGTAACTATTAAATCATAAATTAATCATATTTTATACCTTTAAATATATTGGATTATTTGATTATGAATGACAAATCAAAAAATATAAAAATAAACTTAAAACACATAAATAATCTAAAAGATATTTATTCTTATTATTGTTTTTACGTCCTTTTTTTTATTTTGCTTATCTCATAAATACACACATTCTTCGCCTAAGATATTATATTTAATATAAATATTACTCTCCCTATCCCTATTGTATTTGGAATATATATTCCTTCATAAAATTTAAGACTATATTAAATAGTATGTTATTTTTTTTATTTCATATTCTTTATTAAATACAATTAAATTTTATTTTCTTAAAAAGTTAAATTAATATTTGAGGATAAAATATGTATAAATGATAAAAAAATATTAAAAATATAAATAAAATATACTTTTTAAGATATTCAAAAAAGAAAAATATTTCAAACAAAATAAGATGGAAGAAATATCTTTTTTTATGCGATAAAAGTTTAATGAATCAAAATAGACTATGCAATAGGAGTAACTTTTCTCTTTAATATTTTTTATCAAATTAATAATAACTTTTCGTGATTTAAAAGATTCAAATTTAAAACATTCAATTCCCACTTTTTAAGTCCTTAAAAGGATAAAAAAATATAAGTATCATTTATAATTATATTGGATATTAAATTAACAATTGTGTCAAATATAATAATAAATAAATTTAAAAGTCAGATATTCGATCTATGCACACATGTTAATGGCATTCTTCACTTCACTCTACTTTTGCTCTCTTTTTGACCTTTTTCGTTATCTTTTATCATCCCGTTCTACTATAATATCGTTTTCCTTTCATTTTAAGGAAAAAAACAAAACACAAATCCTATTCCAACATTATAAAAATTGTACTTTTGTTGTAGATTTAGTAAAATGAAAAGTGAATTAATAAAATATATAAAAAAAATCTTTTTTTATGCTTCCAATTGCATATATATATATATATATATATATATATATATATATATATATATATATATATATATGTGTGTGTGTGTGTGTGTGTGTGAGCTGGATGAGTCTAATTTTACACTAGGAACTAACTGAACTAGTGAAACCTGCAAAATAAGAAAATAAGTATCCAAGCGATTTGTTTTTGCTAACACTCCAATACTTAAATTACTATGTATTTTGATGGAGAGAAATATATATTTATGTTTTAAAAAAAAAACGTATGCTCTTAGAGTCTGAGAATATTTATAATGACAGATTTGATGAGCAAGTTCTTAAAATTTATGACTATTAAGTTACTGAAAAATGAAAGACGTGATTTCGAAAATCCCGGAAGTGGAGATCGTGGTGATAAACACAAGGCTATCCAGATGAAAGGCTCGTTGGTGGGGGTCGGAGTTCAGTAAATAATCATAGGATATGGAATACTAATGAGATGGGTTCAAGTATATAAAAAGGGGGAGAACTATGTGACTGAATTAGGATGATCTGTATCATATATATATATATATATATATATATATAAAATTTTTGAACAAAAATATATTAAATTCTTTAACTTTTATTTTAATTTATAATTAAGTTTTGTATTTTTTTTTTATAATAATTTTTTATTATGATCACTTGCCACTTAAAGAGTTATGATATGGCGAACATGTTGTGAACAAGAACAGCAATATCCACGTACACCTCCATAATCAACGCCTAAATTTTTCATGTAACCATCCATTAATCACGTACGCGGTAAAGAAAATAAAGAAAGGAAAAAGGAAAAGAAACTATTAAAAAAAATAGAAAAATAAATTATCACAACGTTTGCTTGGATGGTTTTTTTTACATTAACTATTAAACAATTAATGATAGGCTTAAAAATATAGATGAATTAATTTCATTGATTTATTGATTTATTTTTAATTTAATATGAAGATTAAATTCATATATTATTAATTTAGTATATCATTACCAAAGTTACATAGGGGAAAAAAAAAAAATTCTCAACAAAAATTTTTTAAGTAAATTAAATATATCACCTCACCCATATGTTAATTCAATATACTTTTCTTATTATGAAAATCAAAATAAAAACAACTCAAAAAATAATCACCGTAATAAAGTATAATATATTTAACCTTATAACATTCAATTAAGATATAAAATTTGTTTTCAAATTGCTATCGATCATCTTATAAGATGCATAAATTCCTTTTATTTTGGTTTATGAATATATATTTATTACTTATTAGAGTCTACTTATTGGAATTAGATCTTTTCACTACTCATTTATGAATTATTTATTTTCAATTTATATGATTTGTCTTTATCTGAATTAAGAAAATAAATTTAATATGATACGTATAAATTAATCTATATACCATCTAACTAATAAAAAAATAGAGTTTATTTAATTTATTAGAACAATTAATTGCTTTAATACTCTACTTAGTTACTCTCTTTATTTCAAAATATTTTTCACTTTAAAAATTTTATTTTATTTCAAAATATTTGTCATTTTAAGATTTTAAGAAAATATTTATTATTTTTTTTAATTTTATCATTTATTTATCCCTTTATTAAATATTCACATTAATTATTTTTATTTATTTACACCAAAATTAAAAAAAATAATATTTTAATCTTTTTAACTTAAAATTATGATAATTAAATGATTTTTTTAATTTATATATCAAAATTTTAAATAATTATTATTTTGAAATAAATAGAGTATACACAAACCCAACTAATAAGGTGATAAATTAATTAAAATGCTAATACAAAGGCTATTAATCATTTTCATGAAACAAAATAATAAAGTCTCTATCGACGTGCACCCAATCAAATTCATGGTTATTGGATTAGATTCACCAACTAAATTTGTCAACATCATATGTGGAAAATGTCTTACATTCAAACCTTTTTATGATCATCATACAACATATTGTGGGGCCCTTTTATAACATGGCCCCCACAAAACCAATCAATCAACATTTAGAACATGGCTTTCATTTTGAAGTCATATGCTAAGGTTGCAATAACAAGTGGTCTTAAGAAGTAACTTTAATTATGTTAAAATTGCCATCCCAAATATAATGAATTCAAATTTAAAATGTTTAAGGTGGAAATTTAAAGTTTTATTCATTCAAATGTTTCCTCAAAAGCATATTCTAAATCATTTTTACATATCCTAAGTGTATGCACTAATAATAGATAAGGTAAATCTATATGAGGGGTAGAAAAGAAAAGAAAAAAAAATAAATCTAGGTATATCTAAATTTGAAACAAAACTTTTCCTTATAATAATATATGAGATGATTCATGTGAGATCTAATGTCAATCTAACTTTCTATTCACTCATAAAATTTAGCTAGTCGGAAGAGGACTAAGTCAATTACTAATTAATATGATTTTTTTTTAACTTTGATTTAATAATTGGGTCATTTAATATGAAATGATAAATTATCTTCTTAATTTCTTAACTATATTTATTTTTTAACTTATTAGGTCCAATGTAATTTTTTAATTGAAAGAAAAAATTAAACTTAAATTTATTATTCATGCGGTTCATTTGTCATTAAATTATACTTAGGCATGTAATATATTTATTTTTTAAACAATGAACTAATGAAGAAAAGGGTTTTTTGAATATGAGATTCCATCTAATTTGAGATATATTTTTATCGTGAAGTTAAATTTTTTCCAATTTTCAAATACAGAAATACTCAACCAAAATTCTATAAATATATATATATATATATATGATCGAAAATGGGACCCATGCTAAATGGACGGGAGGGTGGGTCCATGTGATCCAGAAGAAAAATTGGTCAGCATTGAGGTTGATGCACGTCAGAGGTATTCTGACTTTGACCATTCGTTGCTTGCAAAAATTTTACATAATAAATAAAAATTAAATAATAATAATAATAATAAAATAAAAAATATTATAAAAGGATAGAAGCCAACAGAAATCAAAATTTTTAACAAGTTTTTATTGAATTTTGCTTAACTAATATATCCAAAATTTGTGCTTGCCAATCATGTGATGCCAAGTCACTAATCACTTTCATCAAAACTTTGTTAATTAGTATTTAACCCTTGGAGGGTGTTGAGGAATTGATTTTTTCTTTTTAATTTTTTGTCTTGGCCTGTTTTATTCTTTTATTTTAAGAAGAAGAAGAAAAAGTGATACCAACCAAAAAAAAAAAAATAGTCATTATGGGAAAAAACAAATTAATTTATGGATATTAACTTACATTTAAAAAAAAATGTTAACGTACTACAAAAAACATTTTTTTAATAATAGAATTTACATATTATAAAAAATAAAAATTTAATATAAATAAAAATTTGCAATAAAATCATTTGATGTATAAAATTTACTTAATGAAAAGAATTTTAATAATATTATTAGAGATGTTTGGTAATGTTAATATACTAATAACATTTCCATAAAAAAGTTATTATATTTGTTTTAAAATATTAATCATTTAAAATTTCAACACATAAATTAAAAAATTATTAAATTATTATAATTTTAAAATAAAAAAATTAAAATATTTTTTTATTTTAATATAGAGAAATAAAAATAATTAATGTAAATATTCAGTTAGATAAATAAATAGAGGATAAAATTAAAAAAAAATAATAAATATTTTTTTAAAATCTTAAAATAACATAAATTGAAAAAAAGAATGCAGTAACATATATTGACATTTAATAACTCTATCAACATATCATTATACGCATCCACTTTCTATTGATTGTTAGTTTTAATAAAAAATAAATAATATTAAATTAATGTTGGTAATTTTTTTTTCTTTTTACAGTGGTGAAAAGTTTATGTGGATAGATATAATATTAGACTTTCTCCTATTAACAATTATTTTTGAATTGTAATTCTTTAAAAAAGAATTTATTATTTAGAGTAATTCTTGTTTAGATTATGGAAAGATTGTACATATAGCCAACTTAGTGTTTGATAATAGTGAAAGTGTAATGGAATTCCATAGCTAACTAGTCTTTGAATTGGAGTTCTCTTATTTAGGGCACTTATCACTTAAGGAGCTTATTAAAAAAAAAAAAATGAAAGTGAACTTTCGAAGGGAAAAAAAAAAAAAACAATTTGTGCAATTAGAAAGTTTAATTAATAAGAAAAAATTACTCCCTCCATCCCATTTTATTTGAGACATATTTTTTTTACAAAGTTTAAAAATACATTAATTAATATATTATTTTTCCTTTTATGCATTTTATTAAATATAATCTTTTATAAATTTTACAGAAAAAAATTGAATTAATATTTAATGATAAAATTATTATAAAATGTTAAAAAAATTAAAAATAAAAATAAAACATATTTTTTAAAATATTTAAAAAATATTTTAAATAAAATGAAATGGATGAAATATTAATTAAAAATTCAAAGCTAATAAAAAAGCAGTTTTGTGAAATGCTATAGGAAGGGGCATAATTGGTAATTGATGTAATGACAGCTGCTGTAGCCCTGGCTGATTATTGTCCGAAACGACCGGCCTTCCTTCTTAGGACTGCACGACGCGTACGTTAAATTCGTTAACTGTGTAGGTCCCACTCCATTCAACGTACGGCCTTTAGTTGTCCCCTTCTCTACTTTTCTGCGCGTGTCACTCGCAATGCTCCCCTAATTTACTTTTTTACCCTTTCTTACAATTTAATCTTTTAGTAATATATTGTATTGATTAATTAATATTATATACACTTGATAAAAATAATCATGCTTATTAAGATTTTTTTTTTACCATTGAAAATTTGTTACTGAAAATTAGATTTAAAATAGTTATGAAAGATTTATTTTAAAAATAATATAAATAAGATAAAAAATAACAATAAATCTTATATGTGAAAACACAAATAAAATTATTTTAAAATTTTACTAATAAATTTCTCGAAAAAAGAAATCATAATTCAATGGAATTATTTTACACAACACCACCATTTTTTTAAGCTAAAATTTATTTAAATTAAAAATGCAATATGGTCACTAATATTTTATCATTAATATTATTTTTATAAGTAATTTTAAAAGATTTTTTTTTGGGATAAGAATAAAAGGAAGCAAAATGCAATGTAAAAAAACAAAATATTTATATGTTAAAAAAATATTTGACAAAAATTTATCTTTTTCTCATAAACATTAGTAAACAATAAATATAACAATCAATATAAAATGTTCTAATATGAAAATTTGAAAATATTTATGAAATCAACTTAAAGGTATTATAGAATGTGAGACATATTTTTTTATTATTATTTTTAAAAAATACACAAGAAAAAAGTATTAATCTATGGTCAACATAACAATAAAAATAGTAGTTTTTTTTAAAACTATTTTTTAAATACTTTTTTTATAGAAAATAAAATAAAAATATTACATTGAAATTAGAATATCAATGTCACAACCTATGGAAAAAGGAAAAATTTATATGTATGTTCTTGTCTCATGGAAATAGAGAAAAGGGCAAACAAGAAAAAATGAAAAATAACCATGGGCATTAAAGGAAAAAAAAAACCATGGACGTTTTGGACTTTACATGTAACTCAATTAACACCTTTTTTTTAACGCGCTTAATTAGTGCGTGAATTAATTTCCTATCAAACTCCACTTATCTCAAGAAGCGTGAAATTCACGCGATCAACTCTAATCTTAAAATTATTATACGTATACGTCAACACACTTATAAATTGTGAGATCACATTAGTTGATGTCCTGAGCGAAGTCTATCTGTCTGCCTCTCTGTTTCTGTGTTTCCTGCAAATTTTTTATTCTCCAGTCTCTCACCATTCTCTTCTTATATCACTCTCTCTTCTTCTTCTTCGTCTTCTCTCTTAGCTCTTCTTCTTCTTCTTCTTCTTCTTCTTCGTAGAATAATAAGTTTGAGTTCAATTCGTATAAGCGATTTATTTTTTCTCTGAATTTCGTATTCGAAGAAATAATAATAATAAATTTGAGTTGAATTTGTACTAAAATGACAATGACCAACAATATTGGACCGTTCGGAGATACCACATTAACCAAAGTGTTTGTTGGAGGATTAGCATGGGAAACACCGAAAGAAGCAATGAGAGAGCATTTTGAGAAGTATGGTGAGATCTTAGAGGCTGTTATTATTTCTGATAAAGTTACCGGTAGATCCAAGGGCTATGGATTTGTAAGTTCTTTTTTTCTTTAAAAAAGCTATGGATTTGTAAGTTCTTTTTTTCTTTAAAAAATTTTTTACATAGTGAGTACTAAGAGTTCATTTACTTCTTTATAGTAGTAATATTTGGATTTTCTGTTATTAGGTTACTTTTAAGGATGCTGAAGCAGCCAAGAAGGCTTGTGAGGATGCTACTCCTGTTATTAACGGCCGCCGTGCTAACTGTAATCTGGCTTCTCTCGGAGCTCGCCGCCCGAGGTCGGCCACACCGGCTCCTCCTCAACAAGGTATTCATTTTACATACACACACGTACATTTACATATATATTTTTTATTCAGTCTCATTTTGTATAACATTAAGCCTATGTTTGGATTAAAGAAAAATAAGGGAGGATGGAAAATAAGAGAAAAAATAATTTTACCTTATTTGGATATAAAAGGAGAATAAAGGGAGAAAAGAAAAATAATTATATGCTTCACTCATATAAAATAATTCCATTCCTACCTTAAGATCCATTTCATTTGGCAAATAAAATAATTTTTATAATTATAAAAATTACGAGTTTAAATTTTATTTAAATTGTTAAATCTTATTAAAACTTAATTAACAAAATGATGTAATATATGTTGTAATTTTAATAATGAAGGATCAAACGTAGGACCGAGGTCCACATCATCAGCACCTGCAAATCACGTGCAGTGGTACTATCCTGCGGGTTCACCTGCATCCCCATTTCATCACCAGCACCATCAGGCCGTTCCTTTTTATGGGTAATTATTATTCTAATTAATCTCCATTAATCTTTTTTACATATAATAATAAATAAATTATTTTTTAATAAATTTAATTTCGACTAAAATTCAATATAGTGAAAAAGATTGACGGCAATAAATGAATTTAATTGTGTCTTATAATATACTTTTCCTCATGTGCAGCTATACACCAACTTATGTTGCTACCGATATCAGTTACAATCATGTGAGTGATACAATATATAATTATTACTATCATTAATATTATTTACTTTTAATGTTTATTTTTAAAAGTAGTGTCATAATTTATTGATATTATTATTTACTAATAAAAAGTTTTATTAATAAGATAGGGAATATTAATTTTTTGGTAAAAGACTTTTCTTTTTTATCATTATATAATATAATTTTTGTCTAATTATTTTGGGTATTTGAATGGTGTGATGATTTGTCCACAGAAGCTGAGCTACACAGGTGGATCCTACATGAACGGGCATTTCTCTCAGGTGTATCCAGGACAGCCTATCATGGGTGCAAATGCATTGATGCCAATGTACCCTCTTTATCACTTCCATCAATCACAAACAATGGGCCTACATGCCCATATCTTCCCACCAACAACAACAGCAGGCCCCATCACCACTGTCCCTACCATGATGTCCAAACCTCCATCAATCGCCCCCGGCCCAGGTAATAATAATATAATAAATATTATATTTTATTTTTGGTAAATTTAGTCAATAATATTATTAAATTTAGACGTGGTATGATCTGTTTGATATTATATTGATTAAAGGATAAATTTACATTTTTTCATTATAAAAATTTCAAAATTAATTTTTTTAACAGCTTAGAGGATTTTTTTTTTCTGAAAAATAGTTTTAATTTAAATGATTTAATATTATTAAATTAAATTAAAAATTAGTGATAATAAAATGAAATATCAAGTAGTATGAAGATACACGCATTGTACATTCATATGTTATAATACATAATGTGGAATGGCCTCACATGGCAACATGTCCCAATTAACGTAGTAGTAGTCAATGAAATGTGAACCAGAATCATTGTGTCACGACACACGTGCCTTTGTGATTGAGTTGCGGTCTACTGCCAACTGGTACTCTTAGAAACCCACGTGCCGTAAAAAGACCAAAATGCCCTTTTAGTCAGTTTGTGTGTGTGGTATTTTGCTGGTTTGCTCCTGATGTATTTAGTACCTTTCTATATGTATATATATAAAAAAAACAGAAGTTGATGCATGGAGACTTTATGTCTTTTGTTCCATTCATTGTCGCTAGTCACTGCCATCCCTAACTCCATGTATTTTCTGTGTGCCAGAATCTCTGCCAGCCAGCCTTTTTTTTTTAGGATGTATTTAGTATATTATAATAAAATATAATATAATTATCAATTAGGCTGTATGTTTCAATTAAAAAAAAAAATTTATATATCAGAAAATTTTTCAAACTCAGATCCATTTATGAACAAGTTTTATCTTAGTATATGTTTACATTAGAAATCTTTTACTTCAAACTAGGAAATGAGTTTGATCATCAGTTTATTCATTAGGGTTTTGGTGTCCATCTATTAGGATAAATGATAACTAACAAATATAATTGATTAATTATATATTATGACCTAAATTTGTTGAGAGTTTATTAGAAATAATTAAATATATTTAATTTAGTAAATGTGAACTGATATTACAAGGACAGTTTGCTTGGCTGTGGAATAGGTACAGTTGGGACAGGAGAAAGCTTTAAAAGGGTTGGCTAAGAGCAATAAGAGAGAAAGAAATGGAAGGGAAAGAATGGCAGCTACTGCAGAGCAACATTATTTTCTCATCTGTTGTGGCTCTTCTTCTTTCCAATTTATATATTTTTTTTTCTATTTTTATAATTACTTTTGATTTTTTTCAAAAAAAAAAAAAAATATTATTATGATTCTTAGTTATTAGGTGTTTGATAAGATTCTTTCATTCTCTTTCTATCTACCTCTAACATCTCAGCCTGAGCTGTGAACTGAACTATTATATATAAAAAAAAAATGTAACAGAGAAGTCAGAAGTTATCATGTATGTTTACCCATCTCTTATGGGTTGCTTTTGTTGGCTTCAATGAACTTTGCTCCATAAAAGCCTGCATCTTTAAATAGATGTCTCCTCTATATATATATATATATATATATATATATATATATATACTGGCATTAGTTGGAATATATTATGTGCAAGAATTTAATTTAATTAAGGATAAAATTTATGTGTTTGAAATAAATTTTAAAGTAAAGAATTCATTTAAATTCTAATATTTGAATAGTTAAAAAATTAGAAAAATAATTATTTTATCATTTTATGCCTGTAGAAAGAGGAATTTAATCATCTATTTGGCCTTTTTCTATCTATTTTCATTCGATGACAATTAGTGACGGTTATAAACCCTTTTGACAAAGCCAAATTTCTTAGACTATAATTTATAATAAAGTGACAAATAATTAGATGAATTTTTATATATTTAAAAAAAAATTCACTTAAAATAAATAGACCAAGTGCAATATATGGACAAATTTTTATAATTTTACATCAAAAAATTTTTATAATTTGAAGGCTAGGAGGCATGGCCTCTCTTCGTCCCCTTCCACCATCATTGATGGCAATGATAAGTAAAAAATAATAATATTTAAAAAAAAGCCTTATTAGTATTGTTAGAATTATTCCGTATTGCTAATTGTCAGAATTATTTCACATCGTTAATTTAATAGCTTGTTATAATGTATATAATATGTATTAGACATTTTTTTTTTTTAACTAACTTTTAGAAATGAGTTATACCTAAATACATTTGACAAATATATTATAAAATAACAATATTACAAGCGAAACAATGTGCTCTGAGGGGGAAAATTGCAATTCTAGTATTAAAATTGTTTAAATTAATGGAGAGGAATGCAAAATGTCTGTGAGAGAGAGAGAGAGATGTAATGTTAGTTCAGGCTTTGATTAAGGTTAGGTCAATAGCTAAAGGATTAATTTGTTAGCAATTATGAAGTGGGACTAATCATTTAATTAAAACATTGCACAAAAAAAAAAAAAAGGGAAAAAAAATCAAATTTCTTTAAAGAAGAGACTGAAACTAGTTTAACTAGCACTTTCTAAAAAAGGAAACATTTATTATATACAAATAAAAATATATATATAACAAAGATAAAAAGATAATTAAGAGTTTGATTAGTTTGTTGATATGTCATATCTGACTTAAGTGGAACAGTTAAATACAGTGTTGTGGTTGGATAGACCTTAAAATAAAAGCATTCAAAAATGGTGGATGTACATGTGTGCCATTGAAGTTGGATTGTCAGATTTAGGAGAAATTGATTTTCTTTTTCATATATAATATTGAGTGTTCATCCATTATATTGAGTCCTTTTTCATAGTTTTAAAATCAGTCAGATTTTAAAAGGTGAGGATAAAGGATCATTAGGTCAAGAGATTCAATTAGAGTTGAATTAATATTGAATTAGAAGTAATTAAATTAATAATATATATTTATTATTAAGTTTTTATTTTTATAATTATAAAATTAAATTGTGAATAAAATAATTAAAATACAATATTTAAATGATGTGGTTGAATGATAATTTGAAATTATTTTTATCTAAAACACCCAGAACCTACAATGTTAAAGAGAGAGAGAGAGAGAGAGAGAGAGAAATATACCTCCTTAATTTGTTGTATTGAATAAATATTGAGTTGATAAATTGTAAGTAGTTAATTATTATGATAAAAGTATAAGATTCATCAGATTTGAAGTGAATGATACTCAATTTCAAATAAAATTAATTAATATATTTTTATTTTGAAGATTAAAGATTCTCTCTATAATAATATTAACTTAAATGAAAATTTTCACTACTAAATTAGTTGAGTAAAAAATAAAAATTTTAACTCATTAATTAAAATACACAATAAGGATAATCTTCCCTTATCTTTTATCAAATTGTCTAGATCTCTCATTTTTTTATTCTTTTAAAAGAGATGAAAAGACTAATCAGATCGCACATGATTGATTATTAATTAAGAAAATTGATTTTTTATGGTGTCAAATTTTCAACATAAAATAAAAATTTTAAGAGTTTTAGCTTGATCTTATAAATATATAGGGTAAGTATTTATATGCACTTCTACCTTAAGCTAGGCTTTTAGAAGACATATTAGTTAGAAAATACATGATTATAGAATTCAAATTAGTGAAATTCATAGTTAACCACTATTAAATTTCAATTTTCTTTTATGTAAATTAAGCGTAATTTAATCGATTGTTTTACCTTGTTTAAGAATGTTCATTCATTATTATAGCAAGAATTTTTATTAATTTGGTGAGATATCTCTATTATTAAATTATGAAATTGGGCCATAAATTTTTGGGCTATTGCAATAGGCCCAAATATGAAAGACCTTTGAAATGCGAATGTTGTCCCTATATATATATATATATATATATATATATATATATATATATATATATAAAGAAGAAAATTGATGTCATTCAATAATAAGAGTAGAAGGCCCTTACAATACTATAATTCAAGTTTGACAGATATTTCCAACAACAGGGATAAATAATGGACTTAGAGTCCAAGAATCTAATCCAAAATGAGTTTTCAACACTAAGTTTAAATACCAACAGCTAATTAGCACTAGGGATAGCAATAGAGCGGAGAATCTCCATTTTCCATGGGGTTTGCTCTGTACGGAACAAAATTTTTTCGATTTCTCTCTCTATAGAGACGATGATGGAGAAAATTCTTTTCCCATTAGTGGAAACGAGGTGGGGATAAAGAGTGTATTCCCTACCCCACAGGGATCCCCATCCCCGTTCCCATTGAGACCTAATAATATGAATAGATAATTATTCATAATATAATTAGTAATAACTTGCATAATTACCCTATAGTATAATTAGTAATTATTAGAAGAAATTTATTTAAGTATTCTCATATTTATGTATGCTGAATTTTTAATATTTTACTAAAAAAATGCAAAACATTGTTAATGTATTACATTTTAATTTTCTTTTGTTGATGTTTTGTGAGTTTGAATCTATTAACATTTTTTAAATATATTTATTTTTATTTATTTGTTATTATTTATGAATTATATAAATATATATAAATTTAGTAAGACAAAATTCAAATGGGGATAGGGATCCCTGTGGGGATGAGGATGGAGATTGTCTTCACATGTGAGGCGGGGACGAGGATGGGAACAGGGTTTTGCATATTAATTATTGTGTACACATAGATGATGATTTCAAAGTGATAAAGAATATATGTATTGGAGAAATTAGCTAGAGCAGGTGAGAGTAGGAAAATTATTGTTGGAGAATATAAAAAGAGAATTATTATTGGAGTTATTGTCATAATCAAATATAATAGAAATTATAATTTTTGCATGATATTAAATATGAAAATATTTATGGATGTTATAATAGATTAAGTAAAAATTATTAATAAGGAAAAAGAATTGACGGATATCAAATGGAGTTATTTGATTATGATAAAATATAATAAGTAATAAATGGAAGTGATAATTTAGGTATTAAAATTAGTTTTAATATTGATAAAGATATAAGGAAAAGATATGCTCAGAATTATAATTGGTTGGATGTGAAATCAAAAGTTATATTAGTTTTATCTAATATTAAATTAAGATTTAAAGATAAAGAATCATTAAAGATTTGTTTTACGGTTTAGTAAGACCATATATTGATATTGGAATAAATTATGTTGGATATTTATTTATATGATTTTGATATATTATGAAGTATGTGTTTTGTTGAATTTAATATGTTATCTGTAGTTTAGATAGTATGTCAGAGTGCGTAGCGGAAGCGTGGTGGAGAAGTTTAATTGAAGTGTATAGTACTTGTTGGGTTTGAAAATTCAGGAATGAATTTTTTTAAGGGGAAATATTGTAATATATTGAATTTTCAATTATTTTATAAAATCTTATTTTTATACGTAAATTTATTATTTTATGTTTTTCTTTTATTAAAGCAAATATTGAAGTTATATTTTATTAAATGTATATTTATTCATATGATTAGAAAAATATATTATTAATTGTAATTCTATTTCAATGTTAAATATGTGGGATAATTGAAGAAGTATTATATATTTAGTTATGAAAATATTGCAATGGTTATCTAGAGAATTTATATTTTAATATATGAAATTAATATTATATTGTTAATTATAGTATTTTATCAGAAGTTTGGAATTTCGTTATAATTACTATTATTATGAATGATTTTTATTAATTGAATTATTATTATGTAAATTAAGGTTTATTATTATTATTATTATTAACATAAGGTTTAGTATATATATATATAATGTTTTAAAAAGGTTAAGAAAGAAGAGTGAGAGTAGCAGCTGATTAGTCCTAGTGGACCAATCAGCCGGCTGCTAGAAGAAGAAAGAAGAAATAGAAGGAGAGAGAGAGAGAGAGACAGCGTGAGGGTGAGGACGGCCGACTGACTTTCGACTGACGGTGCTTGACACCGCCACCACCCTGTAGAAGACTAGCATCCGGCGAGTTTGAGGGAGGTGACCGCCATCAAAGCCGATGAACCGTGAAGGTGTACTTGCATGAGGAAGATTTCTAGCGACCGAATTTTCAAGTCGACTTTTTGGCTAATTTTGGTGGTCAAATCCGGTGATTTTGGTCCCATTCGACTCCTGGTGGTGCAAGCTTCGAGATGGTACCTACCATGCCTTTGATCGACCGCAGGAGAAGGAAATCGAAATTCAAACCACCGAATCTTTGATGGTGTTTTTCAGTGAGATGGCGGCTAGTGGTGGCGAGTGGTGGCTATTTCTGAGATCCTGGTGTTGGGGCGAACTTGCTAGTGTAAAAATCGCCCCATTCCTCCACTAGCACTGGCGGTAGCATGTGGCGGCGGCGCATGAGACAAGTCTGACAGCTCCATTTTTTTTTGTTTCGGTGCGACTCTCGACGTTCGTTAGATTGGGATTTGTGTGGGTAAACCTGAAACTCACGTGTCTTAGTTGTTATTCAATTTAGATTATGTTTAGTGTATTCTAATTAGTAAATATTAATTGATTGATTGATGATGAGTATGAGTTGAAATGACCCAGGAGGGGTTGCTGGTATTGTATTGGGTTGTATCGATTATCAAGATTATTTTAGAAGTGTTGTTTTTTGTTGATTTTGGTAGATTCTGGCAAAAATCTCAGGGGTTGTGTAGATATGTCTTGTTGGACGAGTCGTTATTTTCTAATAATATCCTCCGTTGTTTAATGTCAATATTTCTGGCATCTTTCTGGCTCCATGGGTCACACTTCTGAGGGAAGTCAGTCAAATGCGTCGTCAATTAAGTGAATGATACTCCATAATATATTATTCTATTTTTATATATATCTGCATTTACTGTATGTATATATATATGTATATTATACATTATTATTGTATAGATGCATATTAACATTCGATTGTGGTTGATTAATTGATATTCATTATGATATAATGATTGTGGTTGACAGATGAAGATCAAGAGGATACAGTACCACTTAGAATTATGGATGTGGATATGATTACGACTATGATTATGATGAGATTGAGAATATGAGCTATGAATGGTGGATGTTAGCCGGGCCTACTCATTGCTAAGGCCGCTATCAGTCGAATCAGGGTTGCGTGGTACAGACCAATGACGGCCGGGCCCATTGGATATAAGAAATAGATTATTAGATTCAGATAGCCAAGATAGGGGAATCGGCTCCCCATATTGAGTATTAGTGTAGTATTGTGGACTGTATCTCATTCTTGTTTGATTGTGTGATTTATCTGTCTCTGTGACATGGTGCATAGCACAAGTATTAGAATCTGTGTGTGGGACATCTAATTAATATATTAGCTAGTATCATTCATTGAGTCAAACGCTCATTTCTGTTCAAATTATATTTTCAGATCATGGAATGAGCTTGTGAAGCGATTATAAATTGAGTTAAATTGTCAATTGTCTTTCGACAGTATTTTGTATTATTAAATATTGAGTTATGTAAATAATATGTATATGATGTTATTGGTACTTTAGAACTTTGTAGTGTTACTCTTAAAATCTGTATTCTATTTATTATCAGTTATTATGTATTTTTTGAGTTGAGATATTGTTTGTTAAGCAAAATCCAATAATATATTAATTGATATTTGTGAGATAATTGAGTTAATAGCTCCGTGTGACATTAATTTAATTTGATATGGATTTAGATCTACTTAACATGTGGGCTTATAGCTCTATTATGTGATGATTTGTCGTTTAATGTGAGGTCAGGCTTACTACGGGTATTGGTAGCCACGTGGATCACCTGTGTCCTAGTGCCGGTTACATGCTCTCTAGTTTGAGACGTGACATGATGGGTCATAATCGCCAGCCATAGTAGCAAATTTTTTTTTTTGATACATCGTCTTTAGAGTATCAATGACCTTAAATAAATTTAAGGATATTATATGAATTTAATATTTTTCAATTATTAAAAATTATAAAAAATATTTTTTAATTTTCACAATTATAAAAATTTTATGTAAATATTATTATTAAAAAATTTTTGTACATAAAAATTATTACTAAAAATAATTTTTGTATATAAAATTTGTATACATGAAAAATACTTGCTGATTATACATGAAAATTATTTTTAGCAATTTCTTATTCAATTTTTTAATATTATTTACTTTTGAATATTTTATAAGAAAGTTTATTTAATTTAGAAAAGTTTATTTAATTTAGAATATCTTTTAGTATACCAAATTTATTTTTACTATAAAATTAATTTTTGATATTTAACAATATATAATGAATATAAAATTATTAAAAAAATTTGATACAATTAGTATTTATATGAAAATAGTATGCAAATATACAATTTCATTAATATGTTAATAATTAAATTATTAATATTAATAATTTTTATGTACAAATATCGAAATATTTTTTGCAATTTTTAATATTTGAAAATATTAAATTTATATAATATATAAAAATTCAAAATTTTATAGATAAAATTATTTTTATATATAAAATAATTTTTATATATAAAAATAATTTTTATAAAAATCAACAAGTATTTTTCATGTATGAAAATTTATATATAAAAATTATTTTTAGTAATAATTTTTATGTACAAAAATTAGCAAAATTTTTAATAATAATATTTATACAAAAATTAGCAAAAATTTTTTTTTTTTTTTACTTAATAAGGGAAAAAGCCCTGGAATTGGCCAAGAAAAAGCAGATATGATGATGTGTTCATCTGATTAGTTGTCACAGTCATATGTGACCTGTGGAAAGAGAAAAACTGCAGAGGGAGTGATCATTGCAAGTTTAAAGATAATGTTTGCCTCTTTTTGGTTCAAAAGCTGCAGTCGTAAAAAAAAAAAAAAAATAATAATAATAATAATAATGATAACTTAAAGAGTGATCAATTATTTAAAAGAATTAAACGCTTAAACAATAGATTAATTTTAACGAGCAATTTCCATTTCATTCAATTGTAGATATAATCATTAAAAAATGCTTTTCCCAAAAAAAATTAATTTTTTTTAGTTTTGAAAATTGCTTTATGGAAAAAGCATATGAATCGATATTTTTTAAAAAATATATTTTAAAAAATAAAAAAAATTAATTAATTAAATAAAAAAATTCAAAAAATTCCTTTTTAGCCTCAAATAATAATCTTAAACAGACCCTACATCTAAATTCTTAAATAAAAATTTAATTACTCATAATTTAGAAAAAATATTAATTGAATAGAAAATAAACATCTCAAACAAAATAATTAAAATAGAGAATAAAATTTAGAGAAATTCTAGTAAATAGGATAAAAATCCAACTTCCTTTATAAAAGCCTTCAATAAATTTAAAAAAAAATTAAAACTATGGAATAACCGGAGATTGGCAAGTAATCTCACTCTCTCTTCTTAATTAATATAAAGTTTTTCTATATTTTAGGTACATTAAAAACCTAGGTTTTAATAGTCCTATTTTTTTGTTCATATGTACTCCATTTTCATCATATATAGTATGATATTAATGTGTTGAACCATAATTTTAAATTTTTTTTTAGTTATATAATTTTTATATTTATTTGATAATTTTGCAACTTTTAATGTAATACTATAAATATTAAAATTACATTTATTTTTAAATTTATAGACTAACAAAAGAAAAAAAAAGTTGTTCTTAAAATCAATTTATAATTAATAGTGCATTTAATTAATTATAATTTCTAAAATTATTTGAGTAAAATAGTTATTTAATTAGTGAAAATAATAAAGTATATTGTATTTAAAAATTTTATAGTGTATTTGATCACTCTCTTTTGTAAAATATATATATAAAGTTAATAGTATTTTATGTAAAAATTCTGACTTATTATTTTATGTAATTTTTTTATTTAATTGATACCTTTAAGACGTAATTATCTAATGTACTTAAAAGTATTAAAAAAATAGAAACGATTTCCTATTAAATAGAACAATCTCTATTAATTTCTTTTTCAGAAAATAGTTGTTCTTGTAAACCAACTTTAAACGATATTAAACACCGATAGTTGCCAAACTCAACAGTTAAAAAATTAACTTTTTCAAATGAGCTATTGAGAAGTGCCTAAACTTTGGAATTCTCAACATTAATTGATTTAAGATATTTAGTGAACATAGAAATTGAATATTACCATTTTGAAATCCAATGATTTAAAATTATTAATGAAACATTAAGAATAAATATTTTTATTTATTGACATTTTTATTTGCATTACTCAAGTCAATCATCAATATTGACATTGATTATTGACCACTAACAATTAAACACAATTAAGAAACTGAATAACTAGCCAATGATACATAGTCGGAATGGTTAAGTCTAATTCAAATTTGAATCCTACGTAAGGTAGAGATTATTTAAATTTATTTTATGTAATGATGTGCATATTAACATTATAATTAATACCTAATTTATGTATGATATCTCTTGAAAAATAAGAAGTTGATTATATCATATATAAGATTATAAAAATCGGAAATTAAATAAAATTTATCTGTTTAAAAACCTATAAAAAAAGTAATCAAATCAGGATCAAGAAATAAAATAGAAATTAATTTTTTAATTGACAATTCGAAAGATTTGAGCTGTTAATTCGATTAAAAATTTCATCGCTTTTATTTAATATTAAAAATTACTACTCATATTCGTTGGGTTTTTTGAGTTTTGGAGCTGGTTAACAGCGGTGCTACTGTTTTGATCTTCTTCTTTCATTAAATGATCCTAGTATGTGTGTTGTTCATATATGGCAACTGGTGGAAGATGAAGTAATTGGCTAGCTCTGATTTTGAAATCTCAAGATCTGCGATTTTGTGTTATGATATGATTTTTACAGTGAGATATAAACCTCTTCACAATGCTTTAGGGACAATTCAGGAGCATATTCCCTTGAAGCAAGACAGTTTGCATGACGAAGATAAGAAATAATCAAGAGAAATGGGTTTAGGAAGAAAGAATCAAGAGAAATGGGTTTCGCATAGACTTTTTTAGCGGTGGTATCATCTTACTCTCAGTCTCTAATGAAGATAATAGAGATTTTAACTTATTTGTTGTAATTAGACTCTTAGTCTTACTTTTGTTTCTGCTGTATTTGTTGGGCTTCCCTCATGCAACTCATTTGTACTGATTTGTTGTACTGAATTAGACTCCATGTTCCTATAAATGATAGCACAACTTCTTCTTTAGAAAAAAGAAAAAGTGTTTCCTGATATAATAATTTCAAGGTTAATATACATTATATTTTTATGATTTTAAAGAAAAAATACAAACTATAATGTCGTAAAAATTTTATAAACGAGGCAAATTTAATGACTTGAACATTAATTTTAAAACAATAGAAATAAAATTACTGATTGTGTCAAATTTCAAGATATTAATAGTTTATTCTTTAACCTCAAATTATTGACCAAAAAGATATGATTGGACAAATCAAGTCATAAAAGAATCCATTATTGGTCTTTGACCTATTGGCCGGTGATATTTATCACTATTTCAATTTTGAAAAATAAATAAAATTTGAATATTTGTAATTACGCTCCCAATAAAAGCACAAAATATAATTACAGCCGTTTCAATTATCTCCTCACTAATCATTAATAAATAATAATTACCTCCTTTAATTACTCTTATTATAATTTCTTTTCAATATCTAAAATTTAAACTTTCCCTCTCTTCTCTCTCTCTCTCTTTCTTTCTCTGTAATATAGTGCAATTCAAGAATATTGATCAAGAAACGCTCAAATGTCCTCCAAAAACGACTTCAAAGAATTTCAATTCACAGGTTCTCTCTTTTTATCTCTCTCTCTAAGCAAGAAAAAAAGGAAAAATGAAATCTTTCTTTCTTTTTGTATTGATTCGTTGAATTGTTTGATTCAAAGACTATTTTAGAATTGGTTTGTGGGTTTTTTGCTTTACTGGTAGTTGAATTCTTGATTGTTTCAAAACCCACTTCTCAAATTGCTTATCAAACATCTAAAGAAGTGATGGAAAAGTGGGTTTTATTGATAGAGACAATTCTCATATGAAAAGAAATTGATACTGTATTGTTTTAGTTTCTGTTTCCAAAACCCATTTTGAATTTTTGGGTTTTTTGGTTTGTTTTGTTCATTCACACATTAATTAAATCGAGTTTTGCTGCAAGATACAATACCCTTTTAGATTTTATAGTGCCAAATCTTGCCCCTTCATCTATTTAGGGAGAATCAAATTTGCTTCCTTGAAAACTCCTAATAAGGGATCGATAAACCAATCTGCTTATACTATAAGAGGCTGTTTGTACAATAATTTTGAAGATTTAAATGCTAAATTTTGTAGAATATGAGTTGAATAAGTTTTTAGTTCTTGGTATATGCTTTACTTTTAATGGTAAACTTGGTGCTATATTGTTATAGTTTACGTTCCATAATTTTAGCCTTAGAGACTGTAGATTCAATGCAATAGTTGTGACTTGCAATTTTTCCTTCTCATGTCAGTTCTTTATTTCACACACTTTTTTTTTCGCTGCCAAAACTAATTTTCCCATGCCTCAATTTTGCAGAACTTTCAGATAAAAGAAAGAAGGTTGATTTTCAGTTGATTGAGACTGTGAATCCTCAACACATGGAGAATGCTCCCAATATACTTCAGCAGAGGGAGAGAGATTCTTTACAATCTGAAGCTACGTGTGATTTGCGCAAGAGTTTGGCATGGGATAGTGCCTTTTTCACAAGTCCAGGTTTGATTTATCGGTTAAAGAACCTTGCTTGGCGATTACAGTATATCAATTTTAGTTCTTGTTTTGTTGATTCTAACTTCATTGTGATGTGCTTTTTACTTGCTCAGGTGTTCTGGATCCAGAAGAGTTGTTTGAGACTCTTAATTTTCAAGTGATGGACAATGAAGCAGATATAACTGGGCACAAAGAACCGAAGTCTATACCCTCTGAATCCATAGTAACAGCAAGAACAAGTGGGATTGGTAATCTGCGCAAAAGTTTAGCTTGGGATAGTGCCTTTTTTACAAGTGCAGGTATTCTTTGCATACTTGAGAAGTCTTATTCATAAATGTCATCTCAATATAGGGATTTTTATGCATAGTTCACATATGGATTGTACTTGTTAATTTGTTATTCTTAGGAGTTCTAGATGCTGCGGAGTTGTCTATCTTAAATAGAGGATTTAAAAGGCCTGAAGCGCTTATGTTTCCGGGGTTTGATGAAGAAATCTGGAGGTCTACTGAATCAAATTCTACCATAACTAGTGATGGTTACTCTCTTGCAAGCCTTGAAATTGATCTTTTTGATGACATAAGAGCATCTATTCACAAGTCGCTAAATGTTCCATCCAATGGAGCAACATCAACCTGCAAACTGAAAAGCGAAAAAGGACTGAAAAATGACCATGGTGAGTCATTCTACTTTGGTAAATATGTCCACGTGGTGTCAGTGGGAGAACTGTTTTTCAGTGGGAGAACTGTTTTTCTTCATTTAGGCATAAGCCAAAACCTTTCATTGTGCATTTGTTTTTGTATGTTCTTTACTGTCTGTGTTATTTGCAGTTGAACTGATTCAAAACTTTATTCTATTCTATTTATTCATTTCTTTCTGTTATTTGTGTTTGGTAACCTATTAGTGCTTCATAGAACATATTTTTCCTTCTGTTATGTTTGCTTCTTTGTGGTATATGTCATATGTGTTGATCATTTATGCTCAGTTTCAGGTGCTGCTTTCATCTCTCTTCCAGCTTCAAAGGTATCAGATGGTTCATCTCGAGCAAGAGTAAGTTCTCACCTTTTTTACTTACTATAATTAATGTTCATTCTCATTTGATTGGTACTGTAGCATGAAGGACTCACCAATGTATCTGCTGAATTGTTCTTGATTGAAACTAGCAACAGTACTTTAATTTTGTATTTTAGCTTTAGATAGCCATTAAAGAGGAGCTTTTGTGGCTACATTCATTAACCTGATAGATGCAGGAGTGCGTGAGTGCTCAGTATTATATAATGAGAGGAATACTTTTGAGCACGTTAGAACTAACATCAATTACAGGCTGATCAGAAAAAGAATGCTGCTTTGAGCGGAGAATCCAAACCTTCGTTGTCCGTTAAGCCGCCAAAGATATCTGGCCGTGCTAGCCATTCACCGATAGTTCCCAGCAAGAGGGCTTCTTTGAGTGCAAACCCTGCTAGAATGGATAATAAAGCTACAAAATCTACCTCTGGTAAAGATCCTAAAAGTTCAGGTTTGCAATTCACAGAAAGTTGCTTTCATTGATATTGACCTCTATATATTACTGTTGCAGGAAAAAATATGGCAATGTCAAAGAAAATGTGCGTGCGGGAGCCGTGCAGTATTGTTTCCAGTTCAAAATCACCTTCTTCAGTTTTGCCTGCTGCTACAAATGAGTTTGCAGGATTTTGTCACACTTCAGCTGATTTCACGGCCAAATTGAATATGTTAAGGAGAACGACCAATTCCTATTCGTATACTTCTGGTTCAAGCTTTAGAACTCCTTTGAAATATTCAGTTGGAAACAAAACTGAGTTGGTGAATTCTAGTGATTCTATTTTTTTATTGTCCACACCCAAATCATCGGCTTATACATCACCTGCTGGTTCCATTGATGGATGGTCCTCAGATTCATCATCATCTATGAAAGAGAGATCAAATAGTTCTGCTGCCATTCTTGTAAATACCTCATCAAAAGAGATTTCTTTTGACAGCAATGCCTCTAAAGCATCAGATTCCGAAAGATATCATTCTGGTCAACTATGTTTGGGGCATGAAATTCAGGAAAACAAGTTCATGAATCCACAGATCAACAATATCCCAATATGTACTAGTCCTGCTCCTGTCAGTGTTTCAAGAAAATTGAGACCTACCGGTCTTCGAATGCCGTCACCAAAAATAGGATTTTTTGATACAGTTAGTTATCTATATTCTCATTTCCTGATAAATGGACATCATTTTACTAGAAATATTTCTAATTATAGACGAAATTTTCTGTTCACAGGGAAATTCTGCTGGTATAACCCAAAATGGAGGTCTAAAGCCTGAGTCTGGTTTACAGGGAACTTCCAAAAAAAATGGAAGTGGTATTAGCAAGGTGAATGGATCTGCAGATAGAACAACAAGATATGGCAAGCATCGGTTGGCAGGAACCTCAACAGGACTTGTGAATAAAACAGGCATGAAGGATGAGGGGAAGGTTTGTTTAAGAGAGAAGAAGCAGCCTTTGAAAGAGCGTGGAGATTTCAGGCTGCAATTTCCTGTAAATAATGTGCATAGACCTGGTGAATATAACAAGGAAAATATAGGTAGTTTGGCCAATCAAGTTGATGATCTGAGTCAACGAATGGGAGGCATTAATTTTAGCAGCAATAAAAGGAAATGAAAGATTCTTCTTCATAGTTTGCCATTTAAAATGTTTGTAAGTTTGTTGGACTGGTATCTTCATCTTTGAAGGGTGAGCTCCTTTTAATGTGTGAGGATTTATTGAAAAATTTGCTAGAGTTTGTCCTCAGGTATAACAGATTTTCTTTCATTTCAGTGATTTTATGTAGCAGTAGGGCTTCATTGGCTGTCAAAACGTTTACATCTAGATTTCGTTTTGAGTTGATAGCAGAATCAACATCTCTCTCTTCCTTTATTGTTTATACATAGCTTAAATTAAATGCGTTTTGTCTTCTCCATTGATGATAAGAACAACTGATTACTGCAGAGATTATGAACGAAGATGCATAAAAAAGGAAAAAAAAAATTCATTGAGAACTGTTCCTCTTGATAGCTTTATTGTTTAATTTGAGTTTAAACATTAATATATTAGATTCAGAATCTACAAAATTTTCTAAAATTAATTATCTGAACCTATTTATAGCACTCAAACGCCAATTTCATAATAAAAATAAGTTGATTATGAGGGCTTTAGAAAATAATTTCATTGAATGGTAGGCTCAAAAATTTTAAAGACTCACAATGAACCTATATATTTAGAATGAATTTAACACAAATGCACATTTTTCTCTCATGGTCAAAAAAAAAAAAAAAAAACACCTTGTCCTTGCTATTTCACAATTAAAATCCAAGAAATGCAATTTCGATCTCCTTCGTCTCCTAATGATAGCAGCAAAGCAAGTGCTAAAAAGATTAAAAAGTAAAGACTACCATCACAAGAAATGGCATTAACAGCTTACCATTGGAAAACCTTAAATTCTCAAGACAAACATGACATGTTCAAATTCTAACCTTAGACATGGATAATCATAGTTGTTCGCACATTTCCGTATTAAATAATGCTCAGTATCATCCAGGTAAAATTAAAAGTTGAAAACGGTTCAAAATGCATAAAGTAAAAAAAGACTCCCAGCAAATCTAAGATCTAGGCTTTTCCTTCTTCTCTTTAAAAAGTGCCAGAAGTGAGACCCCAGACACCTTCACAACCTTGAACCTGACTCCAGGAATATCTCCTACGGCATGCCCCTTTCGTCCAAATCCAGCAATCAAAACTTCATCCTGCACCAGTCAAGCATTCATCAAGTCGAGAAAAAAAAAAGGATTCAACAACAATCTACCAAGAGTTCTGCATGCCCACCCCTCTCCCATGTAATAAATTATGACAGCATATACAAAAAACATTTGCACAGTAAATCCAAAGAAAACTCCCAACCAAGGAATGAAAACAAGCACAATGGTAAATCAATCAAAATGTCATTGTTAAGATTATTTGAGGTGAGTATGAAGTATGACTGAAGTGCTCCTTATTTCTTTGTAATTTCAGTTCAGTATTAGTGAGAGGAGATCTTGTCATTATATATTCAAAATAATAATGATCATGATCTTTACAGGATGAATCTTTAAGGATATGCTTTTTCAAATAATTTTAGAGTTGTTTAGAGCTTGGGCCTATAGAAGTTTCAAGTAATTTCGCTAGAGAAATTCAACCATTATAACCATGCAATACTTACATTCTCTTCAATGTAGTTTAAGCAACCATCATTGGGTACAAAGGCAGCAATCTTCTTCCCATTCTTTATCAATTGAACGCGAGCACATTTTCTGATAGCAGAATTTGGCTGCTTAGCTTCAATTCCACTGCATTTGCCAGGTGGCAAATATTCTGTGAGCATGGTAAAAGATGCAACACTTATTGGAAAATGTCAATGAGAAATAGTCTTACATCTTTTCTAGAACAATGCCTTTGGCATGTGATGACCCTGAAAATGGCTTCTTCCATTCATTCCCAAGATGGGCTTTCTTGTAAGACTTATCAGCCCACCTCTCTTCTCTGCGGTGTTTCCTCATCTTACGACCAGCTCTCATTCCACGTGTTTTCCTGCATTTTTTTTATTCAAACTTGATAAGATTTTTCTATTTTCCACCTATAAAAGCAAACCATACTGAAAGCTTCCCATACAATACGCCACAATAGCAATTCCAGAATAGAAAACCATGTTAGAACTCTAGTTTCAAACATTCATATTTATGAAGGAAAATGATTGCCGCACCCAATAATTACACTTGCTAGTAACATTACACAATGCAAACATACAAAAAACAAGCATTCAGCTGCAAGTTGCAAACTTTACACTGATTTTACATTGCTCACACATGTGATATCAAAATTACAGAGAATGGCAAACGATTACACTATGAACCAAATAAATTTGCAATTATTAAATTCAGTTACATACAAGAAAGCAGAAATAAAACACAATTAAAAAAAGATTATTAATAAATAATTAATTATTACCAGCAATACAATCCATTCAAACGAATTAAAAACATGGGTCAATCTAATATCGATAAAATGGTAGCTAAAAATACAAATAAAATACAAAAAATACTTGATGTTGTTGGAATAACTGGATTTTCAAGCTGTGTAATACTTTCTTCTGTTTTCCACAGTTTTCTCAGCAACCAAACAAAGTATAAAGTAGTACGATTAACAAGACTAAAAAAATTGAAAACTGGAAGAACAAACTAAAACACCAATCAAAGCTGCTAAATTCCATAAAAATCAATTTAAAAAAAAGATTTAATTTTTCAAAAAAATAAGATTCATTTTTCAAAATAAGAAAAGGGATTTGAAGAAAGAATACAGAGAAAATCTAACCCCATTTTGGCTGAGACGAAGAGCAGAAGAAGGCGGAAGGTCGATGTACAGAGAGTCACTCAATCGAAAGCTCCTAAACCTAAAACCTAATCTCTTGGGCGTTCTTTATATGAGGTTTAGTTATCTCTTTGATATTACGGGTTTGCCCCGCCGATTATGGCTGGGCTGGTTTGGCTTTCTGGTCTGAAACTTCAATTTGGCCCACAAAAATGGGTTAACTACTGACTGGTTTTCTTGGTATGGCCCTTCTCCTAATTTTATTAGAAAAAAATGTTTTATATGTAAGACTTTAAATTAAATATATTTCTAATCAAAATATTTTAAATTTAAATAATAAGGTATGAATTTATAATATGAAATCTACATTTCTCTTATAAAAATATTGTAAATTTTTTATTTTATACAATTTTTCAATGTTAAATATTTGAATTTTTAATTCATTAATATGTTTTTTTTTTCTGAAATTAAATTAAAATATGATGAACTCTAAATAGTTTTTAACACTTTCTTCCTCTATCCTCAATTTAAATGAAATATCCATGCTTTTACTGCTCATTCCTTGTGCATGTACCCGATAAGATAATACATTCATCAAAAGATTATTACTTTGAAAAAACAATGGCAAATCATAAAAATTTTGGGGTTTAAATACTAATACTACGTTTCATAGGTCATAATGCTTTATAATATAATATAATTAAATTTTTTTCTAGCGTAAACATTATATCAGAAATATATTTAATTATATTATATTATATTATATTATATTACATTACGATTAACTAATCTTACACTAAATAAATAGCTTATTTGAATTTTTAATTGAAAACATTTCAATTTTAGTTAGATGCATAAACAATAGGATGAAACTAAATAAATCAATATTTGTAATTTAAATAAAAGCGATGAAGAAAGAGGAGTTACTATATATGTATCTAATAATTTTTTTTTTATCTCTATTAATAGAAAATTAAAAGTACCTTTCAAAAAAAAAATTATAAGTACTTTACACTAATTTATTCTTTAATTTTGATCCCAAAGCAACAATTCAAAAATTCAAACTTGAATCTTGGTACAATTGTTACTTCTCGGTTTGTTAAAACATTTGTTATTCCAAGTTTACATTAACGTATTTGTGAAAAACTTTAAATTCAACCTAAAAATTTGAATTGTTATATAGTGAGGATCTGACATTATATTAAGTTTTGATATTTTTTATTATTTTTTTATGTGAAATTTTTAACTTTAACACCTTCAAATCAAGTCCAAAAATTTAAACTATTAGGTGGTAAGCGCTCAAAATTATATTAAATCTTAATATTTTTTATTACTTTTTCATATGGGATTTTTAACTCTAGAATTGTTAAAATATTAAAAAGAATTATTTGGAATTTGATAAGAAAATTTCTCAATAATTTTTGAGTATATATATATATGTGTGTATATATATATATATAAGGTTAAAAAAATAAAGGCAAAGATAAAGAAAGAACAAAAAAGAGAAAAATTAAAAAAAGAAAAAAATGTAGAGAGAGCCACATGAAGAGATAATAGAGATCACGGAAAGAAGGGCCTTGTTGGCCGGTTTTCGTAACATTAGAGGTACATTCATACTTCAAAAAATATAAAGTATCAATATGCACTTTTAACAAAATATTAGAGATATATTTGTATTTTATCTGTTTATGATATGAAATCTGCGCATCTCTTATAAAAACATTGCAAATTTATTTACTTTATATGATTTTAAAATATTATATTTGAATATTTAATTTATTAGATGCTTTTTTTTCTGAAACTAAATTAAAATTTTAGAAAATATTATTTCAAAATGATGAACTCTAAATAGGTTTTAAGACTTTCTTCCATGCTTTTAATATTAATTTCTTATGCATGTAATCAAGAGATTATTGCTTTGAAAACACAATGGCAAATATTTATAAATATTTATATTAAAAATATGTTTAAAATATTATATTATAGCTTACTAAATATAATAATCTTAAGAAAGAGAGAGAGGGAGATTAATAGAATAAACTCAAACACAAATACACAAGTACCATAGTTTTTATTATACAAATTGGTGACATGCATGCATGATCCTTATTTTTATACATCAAGATTATCACTAATTAATAAATTCACAAGAAAAACACAACATAGTTTTTTCTTTTCTTTTTTTTTTTTTACATGGATAAAAATATAAGAAAATTATTAATAAAGTACTTAATTCGAAGACATATTTATTGTGGTGGGTGATTGAACCCAAACAAGATGACCTGCAGGTAAGAAATGGCAAAAAGGAGAGCCAGGTTTGATTGGGAGCAAGCGAAAGACGATATGATTCGGACTCATCATTGAAGTGTTCATATGGCAAACACCAATAGCTTCAACTTGATCTCCATTTTCACCTCCTAATAAGACCTTTAAAACTCTTACACCTTCATCATCATAATGACAATAAAAAGAATGATACATTGGATGACATAAGAACTTACCAGGACCTTTAATCTCCTGAGGAGTTTCCAATATAATATAATCTTGTAATAAGGCTTTTGATAATGAAGGATAATGGGTGGTTTCTACAACTTTAAATCCCCCTTCTGATCTAAACACAGTTTTTATTGAATCAAGCATTGATTCTAAGGACTTAGCACAGAATTTTGTAGCACAGAATTTTGTTTGTGCTTCAGCTTGATCATGACTATGTTTAATTTCACATATTTTCCCATATGGATTTTTGTTTGTGAAATAGTAATGAGTTATTTCTCTAGGCATGAAAGGAGGGAAAGTTAAAATGTACTTATCTTCAATAGGGAAGTAAATGGGCATAGTCTTACCAAGATATAAACTAGTTATGGTGAATAAACCTAAATATGAAGGTTCAGGTACATAATCTAGCACAGAATTTTCACATGATGTTATGACTGATGATGATTCTTCTGGACTCAGCCATGCTGGTATTTTCCCTTGAATTTCATTCAAAAACTTATAATATATTTCAAGAGAATTGTTTTTTATTACTTCATTTATATTTCTTCCAGAATGGAACTTCTGACGAGAAAATTTCTCCATATTAATTTTCGACATCTTCAAAGAATAAGCATCAAAAAATTTCTTGTTCTCCAACTCTTCGTCAGTAGTAACATCCCTTGCATGACTACACTGCATCACATACAAATAAATTAATTAATATTCAAGAATCATTGTAAAATCACCACTTAATTTGATTAAAATGAAACTTACAGTGAAAATCAAAAGGTGAAAGAGAAGGATGCAATAGGCGAATTGAAGAGCCATCTTTCTCCAAATTAATAAAGCTTCTCTTAATTATATGTCTTCCTGCAGCAGGATTTGTAGCTCTCATAATTTTTTCATTTAGCTTTAAATAAGCATGAAAGAGCTTTAGGCTGCGTTTGGATTCATAGACTCTGAAATCCATATATTCTAAAAATTTCATCGTTGAAAAATAAAAATTATCACAATCTATTATATATAAAAAATAGTGAATTTTAGACTTTTTTACCAATGAGATGGGAAATTAAAATCTTAAAAAATGAAAAATTTTGAAGGGTAAGAGATTTTATCAAAATTTATTAATTTTGACAATCTTTTAGACGAGAAATTATTAGATAGATTGAGTTTATCTTGTTACTCATACACTAAACTAATAAAAAATTATATATCAATTAATGATACAAAATCACCCATAAACTAATTTAATAGAAATAAACCATATCAATTAATGATACTATAATTTATGACATCATTAATTGACGTGTTATTTTTCTATTAATTTAGTCTATAAATTACATGATAAACTCAGTTTACTTAAAAATTGCCCCTTTTAAATTATTAAACAGTAAATTTAGATTAAATTCATAGATTTTATAAAATTTCTTATTTGAAACCTCTTGTACTAAATTAGGCTTTAGCAACGAATTCTTATCTCTTTTGGCCAACAACCTGATCGTGGGAGCATAATTTAAAGTAAGTTTCCCCTTTTTATCATTTTTCTTTAAGATAACATTTTTTATAGTGAAAATATATAATTAATTAAAGGGAAGAACATAATTGGGTTTTGAATATGGAGTGTTTTTTTATTATAAAGGGATGGATCTATGCACTAATGCTGAGCCAAAGTGTATCTAAAAAATTAAAAGAGAATGTGTTTAGTATATCATTACTAAAAAAAATTAAAATTAAACAAAATGATTATGTGCGATTATTAATTTTGATACTCTCAATTGCCTTATGAAGGTATACATGTGTTTTTCCTAGTTATATGTTACTGCTAGAATTCCATTTAAATGAATTTTTTTTTTATCAATTTTTATACTTGGAAATAGATAGTTCATAAAATACAATAACAATACAATTTTCTTTTTTGAGAATAAAAATACAATTTTTTTAGTATATAAAAAATGTAAGTCCATAATATAAATAGATAAGATAAGAATAACGACAGATATAGAAGAAAAGCAACACATTAGAAGAAGAATTAAAAAAAATAAAATAAAAGAAATATAGGGGCCTCGAGCTATAGAGTGTCCTTAAAATAAATTTATTATTTTTCGTAGATGTTGAAGGATGAGTAGTGTCTGTCTTTCAAGATACATTGGTAGAGATTGAACACCAAATATTTGAGAAATAAAAATTGCAAAACTAAGTTAGCACTGGTTGATTTAGTATTTTATACGCGGATCATATGCTGACACAGCAAAACTATATTTGAATTATAGATTTGCACTCTTTGTATTTGTGCAGGTAAAAAAAAATCTTTTTAATTACTTTTTTAATATATTAAAAAGATATACTTTTTAATATATACTCATTTCGAACTTTGCATATTTCTAATAAGAAATAATTCAATTCCTTGCCTCATTTTTTTAAAATAAAATTTATTTTAAATTTTAAATTATTATTTACTCGTTTATTATCACATAAATCTAAATAGATTTCTCATTGATAACATAACACCTCAAAATTTGCTTTTAAAATCTTTTTTCTGTTTATATATTATATCATATTAATTAACTGAATGATTAGAATAAATAATTTGAAATAATTTAAACCTATTCCATTTGACAATTAATACCAAATCTATGACCCTTTATATGGGCCTTGAGCTATAGAGTGTCCTTAAAATAAATTTATTATTTTTCGTAAATGTTGAAGGATGAGTAGTGTCTGTCTTTCAAGATACATTGGTAGAGATTGAACACTAAATATTTGAGAAATAAAAATTGCAAAACTAAGTTAGCACTGGTTGATTTAGTATTTTATACGCGGATCATATGCTGACACAGCAAAACTATATTTGAATCATAGATTTGCACTCTTTATATTTGTGCAGGTAAAAAAAAATCTTTTTAATTACTTTTTTAATATATTAAAAAGATATACTTTTTAATATATACTCATTTCGAACTTTGCATATTTCTAATAAGAAATAATTCAATTCCTTGCCTCATTTTTTTTAAAATAAAATTTATTTTAAATTTTAAATTATTATTCACTCGTTTATTATCACATAAATTTAAATAGATTTCTCATTGATAACATAACATCTCAAAATTTGCTTTTAAAATCTTTTTTCTGTTTATATATTATATCATATTAATTAACTGAATGATTAGAATAAATAATTTGAAATAATTTAAACCTATTCCATTTGACAATTAATACCAAATCTATGACCCTTTATATTATTTTAAGTTAATCTGACAATAAATCTTATCTAATCTGGCCTATCAATTAACTTGTCTCCATCTGCTCCGCAATTATTTCTTCAGTCTGGGCACTAATTATTTCTATAGACTTGATGCTACTCTTCCATCATTTGCCATCTTAAAAAAAGCACTAAAACTTCATTCATTTCAATAAAAACTGTTCCTTTAACTTTTTCAGCAAAAGGCCCATGTGGGGTACCTCAGGTGGTTAAGCTCCCCACAGCCATGACCTTTGATTAGGAGAGAGCATTCGATCGGTTCAGTTTTCAAACCGAACTGAAATAAATAAAAATTTAAAATTAAAATTGAACCAAATAGAAAATATTTGATTTGATTCAGTTTGATTTAATTCGGTTCGATAAATCAGTCATCGTATATATAATTTTTTCGTTTAATTTTAAATATTATATTGAAATTTGCCTAGGCGGATGATGTATGATTAATTTATATGAGAGGTGCGGGTTCGAATCCTCAATAACGCTCAATTTCTTTTCTTTTTTTAATTATATAACTAAAAAATTTAAATTACCGTGTGTCGAACCTGAGACCTTAAAGTAAAAAATGTCTACTTACCACCAAACTAAAAGAAAATAATTGATATTTTATGGAAAATATATAAACATATGTATAATTCGGTTCGGTTCGGTTTTTTTGATTTTTCTCACACAAAAATCAAACCGAACCAAAATTTTTAAAATTTTCAAAATAAAAACCGAAAATCGAAATAAATTTCAGTTCGGTTTGATTTTTCGGTTAAAATCGAATAGTGCTCACTCCTACCTTTGATCATGGGTTCGAGGCACCTTTGGGTGGGAGA
Source organism: Reutealis trisperma (assembly GCA_947687605.1). NCBI lineage: Eukaryota > Viridiplantae > Streptophyta > Magnoliopsida > Malpighiales > Euphorbiaceae > Reutealis > Reutealis trisperma. The sequence continues at coordinate 2,405,779 of CANTUT010000008.1, forward strand.
TTTGTGGGTAGATCTTACAGGTCTTAAAAAATAAAAAAATAAAAAAAACCTTTTTCAGTAAAAGATTTTGTAACCTAATTTATTATTTAATTTAATATTTTTAGCATATATATATATATATATATATATATATATATATATATATATATATATATATATATATATATATATATATATATTTTCAGCACTTATTATTAAATTCCCGTATCCAAGTGAGGGATGTTTATAATCTACCTTATTACTTAATTATAATAGGAACAAATATATAGTTTAATAATAAAATTTTCTTCTATAATATTAAGAAATCAAAACATGATAATCATATAAAATAATTTTTTAGGTAAATTTAGATTTAATTATAATAGGAACAAATATATATTTTAACTTTTACAAAGTGGCTCTCTCTATAACTGTGTATTATATTTGGCAAGAAAAAAATTTAATGATCTTCACATCTATAAATGCAAGCAAAGATAGAGTGCTTCGTAAAATTAAATTTGCTCTTTGGTCAAAATTTTCTATTCTTATTCACATGTTTGTGAAGTGATCTTAGTCACATTAAGATGAGCAATATGGTTTATTGCTAGTTATTATGGTTGGGGTAAGTGGACATTTGGGGTTTTCTTTTGCTAGGACAGATGCTGGTTTTTGCTTGGATTAATGGGTTGCTTGAGTTAGATATTCTTTGATTTTTTTATTATTTTTGTTTTATTAATTGGTTGTTATGGATAGTGGTCATGGTTTTTTTGTTGGTTTCTGAGTTTTTTGGTAGCGTTGGCGATGTATTCTTGTAGGTTTGTTATTTGATCTTTATTGTATTTAGTTTATTTGGAAATATTATAATTTTTTTTTCAATTTTTTTTTGAGATTTTTCAATTTTAGATATGAGTTTAGTATCACTGAACTAAAAATTTATTAAAGTTGCATTTAGTTATATGGAAATAATAATATAAGACAAGATGAGATAAGACAATATAAAATATGACTAAACAAATATTTGTCATGTTTTAAGTCTAGGGCAACTAGAATAAATATGTTTTAAAAACTAAAAAAAATGGTAATTCATAAATAAATTTGGTGCAACTAATATTTTATATTTATTGAGGATAATTTGAAAATAAATTTTTTATTAATTGAATTTTAAGAACTAAACAAGTAAGATCTTCATAAAATAAAATGACTGAAAAAAAAGTGAAAAACATAATAAAATATAACTTTTATTCGTCCCATTTTATATGAAAATGCGTTAAATATTAAAAAAAATTAAATTTGTCCGATTTTATCGGATCCTACTATGCAAAATAAATGCAGCCTAATATATCAAACAAGCGCAAATCATCAGTTATATCACTAAACAAATGTTGCCATGGTGAGAATTCTAATTAGAACTCAAACTCAAGATATGCAAGTGATAGATAAATAAAATCATCTATTTAACAAAACTTTTCACTTAAAATTAATAGATAAAATATTGCAAGCTTAAAATATAAATTCTAATTAGGATTCAAACTCATGAAATTACTAAATCAATTGGCGTCTTGGTACTAAATTAAAAAAAAAAAAAAAAAAAAAAAAAAAAAAAGCCAAAGCCAACTGTAACAAGTGGCATGATGAATGGGAGCTGCTTTTCTTGAACAAACCTTTTACCTAACGTCTAAATGTTTATTTTTCTTTTATGAATTAGCCGTTGCACAACATTTTGACCAAATCATCACAACTGTCAGTCTACTAGTATTTTAAAAATTAGACCAGTGATCAAATCGATGAAGTTATTAGTATATAGTTCAATCAATTTGATCTATTAAATCGATAGTCCAACCAGTTAAATAAAATTCCTACATTTCTCTTTGTTTTTTTTTTAATTTTTAATTGATTTTGATTGATGCATATTTAACCGGTCAAAAAATGATTAAATCGAAAATTCATTTTTTAATTAAACTGAACCGAATTGACAACAATTCTTAATTCATCTGGTCTAATAGACTAATCCAGTTTAATTTTTAAAACACTGCACTTTACAATCGAAATAGTCAAACAACCATTTGGCAAAAAAAAAAAAAAAAAAAAGAAATAGTCAAACTATTAACTACCAAAAAACAATTATTATCATTATAATTAATCTTGTATTATGTACCGTTTGAGAGGCAATTGGAATACAACCATGCAGTCTAATTTGCATTTTTTAATATGTTTAGCAAAAAAAATTCCAATTCCATTTTTCATAAGCATAATAAAAAATTTGGTGTAGAGTATTTCAAAATATAATAAATGAGTTTCATCTTAAAAAATTGTTTTTAAAATTTATAAGATTACAATCTTAACTTATATTGAAAACTAACTAAAAAATTATTATTTTTTTCTATTTGATGCATCTTACTCAAAATAATTTAAATGTGATATATTATGCCTCATCTAACTTTAAATTTAATTGTTGTCAAGTTTAGTTAAAATTTTGATATGTTGGTTGAAAAGATGAGCTCATAGTTTTACAATAATATTCATATAATGAAAAATCTTAAATAATGACATACCGAAAATTTTAAAAGAAAAAAAAATTGTTAATATTTGAATTATTAAACAGACAGTCAATTGCTCAACTAATTAATATATCAATAGTTATATTAAAATTTAATTATGTAAATATTGTGGAAACAAACTGAAATTTGATTATTAAATAGTATAATAATAACAACGCCTTGATTCCTAGTAGGCAAGAGAAAAATTTGGCTAGACTAGTACAGTCTATTTATTTTATCGTAATTTTGTGTAATTTTTTTTTCTAATTCGACCAATCTAAATGAATATTTTCTTTTAAAATTAAAAACTCTACTCAATGTAATAAATTTAAACTAAAATCCGAATATTTAGATCGAATCAATCCGATCAGTTCGGATGACTTCTTGAACACTTTCTTTATCACGTTGAATTTGAGTTATATTGATAATTTAATTGTTAAATTTATATGTTTTAATTATTATGTCTTAGTTTTGTAACTCTACAATGTACTAATATATGAAAAATAAACAAATAAATAAAGGTTCTCCTGATCAAAGTAAATAAAGAAATAAGTAAAGATTGTCGGGGGCCAGCAAAAGGCTGTCTTTCTTTTATTGAAGAAAGCAAGGCCGACCCACCTTTAATCTTCCACACACAACCCCTTTGTATATATTATTATAACGTTAACAACACAAACACATATACCAAAAGCTTACATCAAAACCAAAGACAGAAACAGAGACAGAGCAACAGAAACAGAGTCTTGGTAATTTGTAATGGCCAAGAAGATATGGTCATTGAAGAAGGTAGGAATCAAGAAGGACCAATTATGGCCATGGAAAGTCTCAATTTCAAGTTTCAAATGGAAAAATATTAATTTTCAGTTGAATATTATAGACAATTTGGTTTTCAAGATTCTTTATGTTGTTGAAGCTATTGTTCTTGTTTCAACGCTCTGTTTCTTTTACCTCTGTTGTGGCTGTCACATTTGAACTTGGTTCTTCATTTTTTTCCTTTTCTTGATTGATTGATATTATTCATTTATATTCTTTCTGTCTATATTGGGTTTCTTGATTTGTATTGGAATTTACAGAAAATTAAGCTCATTTAGCTTTTATGTAATTCTTTAATTTTGTAGACCAAATAAATGTAAGTTAAATACTTTTTTCTTTAATTTTATAGTTCTATTTCCTCATCCTTCTTGCCTCTATAGTTTCTTTGTACTGAATTGCTTTCTTCATTGAAATTCATTGAAAATTGCAACCCATTAACTTTTGATTTTCATTTTTTAACTTGCCTTGTAAAAGGAAATTAGTATTGATTTCAACCTTAATCTCAATTTAATTTAATTGAGATTCAATATTCTATTTACTTGCTATAATAAAATATAATATATAATTTTGTTAATCATCCAATTATTTTAATTATTCTCCTAATTTATTTGTCTCTTTGTTTATTCTTATACTTTAACATTTAAATCTAAAATACAGATTTTATTAATAATTATACTTTTCTTCTATTTTTTTTTATTAATTAATAATTACACACTTGAGGTTAAACTATAATTCTACAAAATTCTTAACCTTCTAAGATATTTTTCACATCACAAAGAAATATGAGAATACACGAGTTTCAAGATTTTTTTTTAGTCTTCAATGACATTTTAGATTACTCAAACGAAATATAATAATTAACTAATGAATTGAAATTTTCAATTCAATGGCACTGAATTTTTAATTCAGTGATACTAAAATTATCGATCAAAGTGTGAGATAAAAATTCTATAACATTGAAATTATCCCTTAAATTATAATGTTAACTGAAAATTAAAAAAAATTTTTGATATCGCAACATAAATTAGAGATAAAAAAAAAATCTTGATATCGCAACATAAATTAGAGATAAAAATTTAGTGATATAGAAATTCAATGATATTTTTAGTGATACTGAAATTATCTCCTGAATTATAACAAGAATACTGAAAGAAAAATCAAATCTCCTGCAGTGTAAATTAAAAATTCAAATTCGAATCAATTGGGATTAAAAGATCATGTTCAAATGCCAGTCGATTGATATTTTTTTTAAAATTATTTTAGTTATTATTGTGAGTGAAAATTAGCGCAAATTTCCATTTCCATCACGTATTAATGAGCACAAACTTAGAAAAAGAAAAAAAAAAGATTTAGTACAAAGAGGAGAAGTTTGGAGACAATGAAATGCTAAGTTTGTGATAAATTAAGAACAACAAAGTCCTCCATTAATTACAAACCATACTGAACAGACAATGATCTGAAACACAGCCCCATTCATATGTCCCAATAACATAAAAATTTTAAAAAAAGAAAAACTTAAAAAAACTATCCAACTAATACATAAATAGCATATATAATCCCTGGTATATATCCCAATATAGTCAGCAACAAATCTATCCAGAACTCCACCTGATAAACATCATAAATTTTCCCATAAAAAAAAATTATCAAATGAGGATTAAAAAAAAAAATTTAAAATTAAGGCCTAATTAAAGAGGAGTTTAAAATTTTAAACTTTTGATGCTTTTTATAATTTTATTTCTAGCTTTTAGGTGCGTTTGGAATCACGTAATAAAATCACGTACTGAAATGAAATATAATATAATGTAATCAATTAAAATTGTAATATAAATTTAGATTAGAAATTTATATGAAAATTTCATGCAACAAACTTCAAAATTTTTGCTATCTCATTGCCAATCCATTTTCAATTTAAGATGAAATTAAACATAATTTTTCTAATCTCATAAATTTAAATTTGTATAATTACTTACACACCACGTAAAAAAAAATTCGTATGAACTACCATAATTTTAGATTCATTAATGTAAATTAACAAAAAATAAAATAAAATTAAGCCTTAAAACTTATAAACCTTAATAGAAACTAAATACCACACTAATCTAAAGTGGGGTTTGATAATACCATTCTATCACTTAAAATTAAAATATTAAAAATTCGAATATTTGATTGTTTTAAATTATTTGGTAATATTTATTTTAGAAGTTTCTAATTAAATAAAGGATAAGTTAGATTTTTTTTAATTAAAATTTTTAATGAATACAATGAATAATTAGATTTTTAAAATATATTTACAATTTAAAAATTATATCACGTATTTTATTTAACACTTATAATTTTAACACTTATATTTCAGAATTTAATTTTCAATTTTATCAAATACCATCAAAATCTTAAAAATTACAAATTCAAATCAAAATTAATTATCAATGAGCCTTTGGCTCAATAATAGCTCAATAGCAGTGTATTTGTATTCAGAGTTGTGATTTATTAAAATTCGAGTTTCAATCGAAGTTAAATATAAAAAAAATAATTAAAAAACAAAGTATTTGAAAAAAAAAAAAAGAGTACAGAAAAAAGTTGGGAAATAATTACCCCACAGCCATAACGCAGGAAGACTCCAACAGGAGGTAAGAGAATAGCCAATATCACCTCTAGAAAAGTTTCTGAACCCATCTTCTTCTTCTTCTTCTTCTTCTTGTATTATTGCTGTAGATGGTGATTTTAGTTGCTGTTGCCTAAATTTGGAATAAAGTCTTTTCTTTTGTTTTTTGTTTTTTATTTTTTTGATGCTAAAATTAGGCATCTACTTGTGCTATAAAGGAGAGTGTGTAGTGCAGGAAAGAAGCCAACTGAGATAGAATAGGTGTCAAAATCACAGAGAATTTTGGTGACACGTATGTCAAGCTTTTAACACGTGTGATTTCTTAGCAATATTGTAGTTCATCATTTTGATCTTTTCTTTCTTTATATTAAATGGATGGATGTTGGATTTGGAAATGATCCACAAAATCTACAACAGGTAGTTCTATTTTTTAAGTATTTCTTTATTTGAATAAATGATTTAGTGAAAGGTCAAGTAAAGTATTTAGTTGTGTAAATAATGTCCATTCACTTTAAACCTGAAGTTTAAGCCATTATTTTATCTTAACAGCTCCAATTCAAGTGATTAACGGTATTAAGACTATGAATTCTAAAGTGTTTAATGAAGTAGGACTGTGGATTCTAAATTATTATCAGTATAAATTTCAGATTTCATTTTAGTCAAAAATATATAGACTCCATAAATATAAAACGGTTAAATTACATAATCCTTTTTTTTGTATTTTCCGCTTTTAATTATGCCTTGAAACTCTGTATTAATTATTGTAGTAATTTTAAGTATGTCCTGAAACTCTGCATTGCGTAATTTATATTATTTTGGATGCATTTTGGAGGTGAGCCTCCCTCATAAAACAGGAAGTCTCGTGTACTTACTCGCAGTAGAAAATGCTTTACATTATACTAGTGGCAGCAGCAGCATATAACGCATATGCTAACTGGGAATCCTGATTGACATAATTATGTTTTTGGTTATGTGCATTTGATTTGATCACAGCTTTCATAAGCTGGCAATTCAACCATAAATCTCACTTCAAGTGCAATCAAAGCAACATTCATTCTAAGGATAAGCTAAACTATCACAAGCTTGATTCTCAGCTTTCACCAAATAAGGACAATGCTGCACATTCATTTGCTATTTTGCAAAATCTCAAACCTTAATCTGTTATTCAACAAGATGAGAATGCAGATTTCTACAATGAGTTTTCAGATGAGGTATAAAGAAAATTACTCATTGCTTATTGATTAATGACAAACCATTTGCAATTAGAATTATGTATAACTACAACTTCAATATGGTCCCAAGTTAACTTTGCTGATTTAGTTGTCTGCAAGGGCAACCAAATGGTAAAAGCTTTGCACCTCTAGCAGGTCGTCTCAAGTTTAATCTTGCCGGGGTTAACATGGAGGTTTTGGAAAGAGAGAGAGTTTAGTCATGTTTTATAAATAATTTTATCCTTAGAAAACCTCTATTAATGTGGTGGATCAGTTTTCATATTATGACCCAATAAAATCAAACATAAATTAGCTGTTAAAAAGACATGAAGCCGTTGATGATTGCAAGCACTAGCTAAGACATCAATAATGTAACAGATTCATTTAACATGCCTTTGAAGATCAACATCATTATCATAAAATGAAAGTTGAAAAAAAAAAAAAAAAAGGCAACTACAAGATCTTCTCTCGATTTCCAAACACATGTTTTCCAAACAAAATGAGAAAATATGTCCAAAAGTTGGCACAAGCAAGATACTGAGTTAATTTTCATCAGAATTTTCATCACAAGCAATAAATCTAATCCTAGTGTTAGGCATATCAGCTCCAACCAAATTCCCTAGTAGTTGAAGTACATTGGATGCCATAGTTCTTCTTGAAATGAATAGGATGAAGAGCAAAACCTCTTAAACATCAGGGAGCTGAAGACCTACACTTGCAGCAGATTTTCCTAGTATTCTTTTCATTTCATCTGATCTATCCACAGCAATGTTGTAAGAGAATAACAACTCCTGCAAAATTATTAACACCATTTCAAAATCGCCAATCTAAGTTATACAATTGGATGAACAAGAAAAAACTACTAGGTACTCAATAGAACGGAGTTCAAAAACCACATAATATGCATGATACAAATTCCTTGAAGATGAAATACATTAAAAAAAAAAAAAGAAAAGAAAAAAGGCCTGCATCACATGCCAAAACCAATTGCCAAATATTGGTCTTCCTCACTTTTTTGATTATACTAGAAAAGAAATTTGTATTATCATCAATCTTATGGCAGAATTAAATCACATTATTCTCCTAAAGTAAAGTCAACAATCATGATAACAACCAATTTCAATTCCACTTAAAACCATGTAATATACAGTATTTGACCATAACAAAAATCTTTCACATCAGAAAAGCCAAGCGCAATGAAAGAGAGCAGTACCTTGTGATGGTGCACACTGTTAAGCATAAATGTATAATCACGAGCAAGCTTGATTTTCTGCTGAATTGATGAATGATCCGACAAATTGCTGTTCTTCCGAAATTCTTGCATTACGAATTCTTCAAAATGCTTCTTATAATCTTCCTGGCCAATGTGTTTCTTAACAGCTTTGAGAAGCTGTCGATATGCCTTAACAGCATGTAAAGCTTCAAAACTCATTTCCCAACACACGAGTTTTCACAACCTCTGTCCTTGTTCACCCTCCTATATCAGAAGCATATATAATTATATATTCAGGATCTATTTAGCACTATTGCTATATAGCAGTTGATAAAACCATCATCTCAATAATGCTAAAAGGTTACAAAAAATCTGCCCTTCTTTCAATTAAAAGACATTTCCTGATATTGTACTTAGCATAAAACAGAAACTCTCTTTCTCAACAAAATCCTAATGTTGCAGACAACAGAGTCCATTTTTAACATTCCAAAACTTGGGAACTTTATAGTTCACAGCCAATAATTACTATTGACAATTGATTCAGATCTGTTCCTAGTCTCTGTAAAATTAGTGTTATTATATTATTAAAACATAGCATATCAAGAACAATCCAATATGATTTTGATTATTACTTAAATTTCTTTTTTTTCCTCATAAATTTTATTTCAGAAAATCAGAAAGACTCTAGCTTTAATGTCCATTACTCAAAATCATAGAGAATCTGAAATGGGCATCGGCCAATATGCATCCAATTACATCCCCAAAATTGGAAAATTCAATTAACACAAAAACACAAACAATTCAATCACACAGATAGAGACCTGAAAACGAAACCTTTTGCAACCGGTAGAGCTAGAAAGAAGCCGAACCGGTCAACTATGGATTCGGCGAGCAATTCGGGCGAGTCTACTTAGTTCACTCGTCTGACTTGGTCGCCATTTGCCATTTTTATCATCTCTTGCCAGGAACCAACAAACTAGTAATGGGTTGGGCCAAAATATGATAATAATAGCCCTTACAAAAGCCCAATAAGTAAAAAAACGACACCGTTTTTGTCTCTTTTGTTTTCACCTTCATTATCGATTTGATCATAGAATTTCAAGCTTAATCAATCAGATCTCTCTGTTGTGAAATTGAAGGAGAAGACGAGAAGAAGATATGTCGAAAGAGAGGCCGAGGAAAGCTAATTTGCCTCCTGTTCAAGAGGTTGTTGAATTTTCTCGACTCTGTTTGGTTGCTGAGAAAATATTTGATTCTATTTTATTTTATTGCTGTTGATTGCAGAATATTGAGAAGTTGGAGAATATGATAAATGGTGGTAATTACTATGGATCACAACAGATGTACAAGTCAATTAGTGCACGGTATAAGCAAGCACAAGTAATAAATTTCATTATTTGTTTAATTATATACATTGATTTAGCTTAATAGATGGTTAATTGATAAAATTGGTTTTTTGATAGATATTCATCTGCTCAGAGATATTCTGAAGCTTTGGATTTACTTCATTCAGGTGCATGCCTCCAACTGAAAAATGGCCAGGTTATTATTCTCTTTCAAGTTCATTTGTCTTGTATCTGTTTATGTTTTTATTAATGGTATTGGAGTACAAAATTTGATCCATTTAATAATAGGATTAGATCTGGATGCTGCTGTATCTGATTTTATTTCCATAAGCTGATAATTGGCTTATGTTATGACTGTTTGGGTACTGATTGAAATATTGAAATAGGAAAAATATAAATGTTAAAATTAAAATTTTTAGCACTTAATCATTTTAAGTTGTATGGTAACACTTAAAATGATAAGTCAAAAATTTTGAACTTAAAAGTTTCTCTAAATACGATAAGTAATTAGATTTAGATTTTTAAATATTTTTGTAATTTAAAATTTATATCGCTTATATTATTCAACACTTAAGTTTTCAGTTTTATCAAATACCATCTTATATTATAAGGGTTATTATATGGGAGGAGATAGACTATAGAATGTTAATAATTGTGCATGTTTTACAGGATTCTCAATTGTTCTCTTGTTCCTAGAACAAATTTTGATGTTTGGAAATCAATTAATTTCAGGTTACTTGTGGGTCAGAGCTTGCTGTTTTATTTGTGGAGACACTTGTGAAGGGAAAAGTTCCTTATGATGATAATATCCTTGGTCAGTGCACTTCTCATGAACTCTTCCTTGGTCATTTTTTTATGCTGTGAAATGATTGCTATTCCCTTGGTCAATTTTAATGAAGTAAATTTAAATATCTTCTATGTGTTCTAAAATAAATCAGCAAATTTTGTTATCTCGCATGTTCTTATAGCAATGGTGACTGCCCATTTGTGATTATGACAAAATATCTATCTTAGATCGTGTCAGGACAATCTACAAGATGTTTCCCCAGATTCCTTTGCCACAGCACTTGGGGGACTTGGGGGATGATGATGAAGATGTGCAACAACTGACTGAAGCCATTGGTGCAGCAAAAACACGTGTAGAGTGCTGCTCCTCTTTCTTAAAAGCTGCTATTAGGTAAGATATGGAGCTCTCTTATTCTTTTGAGGTAATTACAAGTTTATAACTGTATTTTTGTGAGATATATTAAGATGGTCTTTTTTTTTTTCCTCATCCTGTGTGATAGTTGTTGGATTGATCAAGTCACGTGTTGGTTGTGCAAGGTTTTTGGGATGGAAATATGCTTCCAGGAAACCACTCTATCCAATGCCTCTAAACTTATTAGATATTCTAATGGGCAACAAAATCAGGATTTATTATTCTTGGACCCTATAACCAAAGCAAATTTATGTTTGGGCCATCTGGGCTGTTTCATGTTTTTTTCTTGGACTGGTGAAAATCATTTGTTCTTGTTGGGTGTGCCTGTGAGGGAATTTTGGACTGCTCAATAATCACTCATTTTATATCTTCCTGGTCTACATCTATGTCATACATGACTTTGAAGATTTTGGCTTATATGCTCTAACTGGAAGGATGTGACAAGTTTGGGGATTAAAAACGATGAGACTAAGTTGGGGGAAAATAAACTAGAAAATGGGATTAAGTAGCTAGGAGAAAGGGGGTGTGATGAGGAAAGGCTGTTTGGGAGGGACCAAGGGATGGAGGAAGAGATTTCATCCATGTCTACATGTGCAAGAATGGATGTGTGTGGATGTGACTGTTATATAGTCATACACACATAGTCTGACCTTTGGCACTCCATTAAAATGTCTGATTAATTTTTTGGTTGTTTTGTTTGTTTAGGTGGTCTGCAGAGTTTGGAGCTCATAAGAATGGATCTCCAGAACTACATGCTATGCTAGCTGAATATATGTTTTCTGAATCTCCTGAGTTGGTATGTTTGACATAAAGATTTAAGCTTCTTGGGTTGCTGCTGCTTCTTTCTTATTGTTGCTGGTAATTTATTAGATGCCAATGCAATTAATGAGGCCAAGGGATATGGATCGTAACTTAGATTCTTACAGGCTTAAATGTGTTGACCAAAATTTGTGAGTAAATGCAAATGTAACCAACCACCATTTGTCATACTAAGTTGCTACATTGCATTGAACATGTCCATGTTATTATTCTTTGCTTGTCTATTTGAATAAGTTGTCTGTGTTGCTCCTTCCAGAATCTAGTGGATGGCCAGTTTTAGGTCTTAATATCACAGCATGTCAATGTCCAAATGGAAATTTTCTTCAAATGGTAGCCTGATCAAGAAGTAAAAAACCTAATGAATATTAGCTATATGCACATAAATTATTGTTGGTAAATGGCATGCAGAATCTTACCGAAACAAAAGCCTTTCGCCCATGTTCTACATTCATCCCCAACTAGCTTAAAAATTGTGTATTGTGGGATATTGTGCCTTTGCTTATTACATATTCAATATTTTTGCATATTCCTCTAATTCTGGTTCTCTCGAATATGTTCACATGTTTGATATGGCTTCATGTATCTGATATTCTTTTTAAATGAGTGAAACATTGTTTCGATTATAGTTATAGCCTAAGCCCTAATAGGGAACAGTTGGATGTATGTTGGATTCATTTACTTTGGCTTACTTGGAGTAGATGTTTATTATGGCTTTTTAGAATCATTTCCCCAATAGATTCTGACATTCTGTTATGGATGAATGTTTTTGTACATTAACATGCTTGAATAAATGCAATGCAGTGGTTTTATTCCAATTATCAAGTTTTTGTTGGTTCCTTTGAAATTATTCTGATATTTGATCATTAAAATTTGCTTTTTGATCTGGAATCCAGAGTTCCATATCATGCGTTGTGTAATGCTGAGGTTATTTTTCTGATGCACGGTCAGCATTACGTATTGCTTTTTTTGTGGGTGATTGCTAGAGCAGTATCATTTTGTAGAGGTCATTATTATGTCTTGTGCAATGTTGATGTTATCCTTTCATGGCATAGTCATGTAATGTTACTTTGCAGGACATGGCTAGAATCTCATATCATTTTGTTAGAGGCAATGACCCAAAGAAGTTTGCATCTACTTTAGTCAATTTCATGGGCAAGGTTAGTCTTTTGAATTCAATAATAAAGATTAAAGGACATAAATTAACTGAAATCTTATTTTTAATTGAAGAACTGCGCCATTAATTATACTATTCAACCATGCAGTGTTATCCTGGTGAAGATGATCTGGCTATTGCACGGGCAATTCTACTGTAAGTGTGCGTGGAAATTGGATATTTGCTTATGGCTTTACTATTCTTATTGCTGCTTCTCTTGGATGCAGAAATAATTACGGGACCATGTAATTCCTCTTTATATTTATATAACTTTCCACTAACAAGGTTAATTTTCATACTGTGGTAGTTATTTGGCTATGGGTAATCTGAGAGATGCTAATTGTTTGATGGATGAGGTAAAGAAACAAGTGGAATCTTCTACAAAGATTGAAATTCCCAAGTCAGATTTGATGAGATTTATCAATTATCTTTTGCCAACGTAAGTTGTATCTTGTTCTTAAAGAGATATATTTTGTTGTATGATAGAGAATTGGCTTCTTCCAAGTGTTTAGCATTGCTATTTTAACTTCCATTTTAGAATATGCTGATTAGAAGCACATAAAAATTGTTTTTATTAGGTAGATCTAACATGTTCGGGTCATAAAAACTCCAAAATAACCCATTTGGTATGCTTGTTGTCGGTTTTTGTTTTTTTTCCCCCCTCAAATGTGAAAAATAAATCCATTTATAAATTATATTTATTTTTGTTATTTTGTGTTGTGAAACAATAAAATGGTTTGACCCAACAAGAGAAAACCATAAAAAGTGGTTTTCCTGTTTTATCAACTGGCTTCAAAGTACAAACTTTTGATATGGGAATACAGAAACAAAAAATCAGAAACAGAAATGATACCAAATGGCCCCTAAGATAGTTTAAAGCTGTTTACTACGACGACTAAAAAAAGATGCTTCTTTGAAAATAAATGTTTCAATCTCAACGCCAAGCAACCACCACTTCTGTGAAGGGCTGCTAGTTGGTTGACCAATAGAAGGGCAAAGAGAAAAGAAGCATTGAGCCTCTTCGGTTTTGTCAACCTAATAGATTGACTACTGAAACAGTGAAAAATGAAAAATCCAAGCAGATAAATACTAAAATTGACAATTGAGCAATAATCAAAGAAACAATAGACTCCAAAATTGAAGTTGATTTGATATTTTCTACAGCATAATGATTGACCTAACATGTTAGTACCAGAAATTCAAGAAGTACCAGAAATTCAAGCTACTGCACTTACTTTTATACGCATCTTACGACAATAAATAAAGAAAGGAAAAATTATATTATATATTTATTTCAAAAAAAAAAAAAAAAAAAACTTTCCCTCCATGTGGCAATGACATCAATGCCAATATATTGAAGCTTCAAATTTTGTCCTTCATCTGCCTCTGTTCTTTCTCTGCGTTGGATCTTTATGTACCAGATATAGCTTAAAAATTATCTTGAAGTATTATGGGTCTTTATATAATGCTTCAGATAAACTATTTTTTCGGAGATTGTTGGAGAGTTGTTGCTGTTCTGGCATTAAGTGCAACAATAGTTGCTTTGGTTTTCATTATCTTGTAGTTATTGTTTAGATAGCATAGTTAATTAGATAGACTCTCATTTTGATATGTCTAGTTTGAAAATGACTGATATTGAATGGTTGTACAAATTATTTTTTATGCAGGTTGCTGAGAGATTCTTTGCCTCTTTTTAATATGTTGAGAGTGAGTTACAAGTCAAGTCTTGACAGGGAACCTATCTTTAATGAGGTGTGTAGTTTTTGGTGGCTATGTGAACATCTGTTATTGGTTTCCAGATTGCTAAAAAATGGATATCTGATCATTTGTTATTAGTATCTTGTAACACACGCACACAGTTATTTTCACTGGCTGCAAGATAGCTTTTTTTTTTCCTCAAATTTTTGCATTCAATCGACTTTTATTGATGTATGAACTCTGAAATGATAATGATTCAGTTGCTAGATGAAACAGCAGAGAAGCTCTATGGAGTACAACGTAGAAATCCCCTGCAAGGGATGTTTGGAGATATTTTCAAGGTGATATTTCTTTATAGTGATGTTTTGGCATCTGCTATTATTATAACTTGTGGATTGCTAATAACATCTTCAATGGTACTATTTATTTTAAAGAGTATCTTTTACATAAAAAACGAGCATCTTAATCAATTTTTAAATATGAAAGGTGTAAATATTTTTTTTTTAAATCCAATGAACTCTTTAATTAAATAGATGAGAAAATTAATAAATAACATGTATAGAAAATTGTAAAATTTATCAATTAAACTTAAAATAATTAGTGAAATTGGCTCTTTAGATATAGAGCGTCAAATCCACTCTCTATTTTATATTTAAATAACAAAGAGTCAATTGGACTCTTGTTTTATTGTATTGATTTTTTATTATAGAGAGTTTAGATCATATAAAGAGCCACTTGCTGATGCTCTAAATTCAGTATGTTATAGGCAGTTGGTGTCTTGGGAAGTAATAGCCCATTAAAATCCATTCTTATTCAAGAATATACTTGTTTCCTTGACATTTGGCGCAATGCCATTCTTCTCTTCCTAATTTTCCATGGGATGATATCTTCATCAATATGTTTGAAGTATATGCATTTTTCACACTTCTTGACATAGCTTAGTGGCAAGTACATATACAGCTTGAGCAATAGATCTTGGTTCAATTCTTCCTCTATGCTCAAAAAAAGTATATGGCATCTTTTCATCTTTACTTGATTAAAAAAAAAAAAAAAACATATTAGTCCTTCTGAGAAGTGGAAATTTTTATATTGATGTTTAATTTTGCAGATGATGTGATGAAAGCAATATGAAGATAGGTTCAATATCTCGGTACCATTACTGGTCTACGAGCAATTTAACCTTCAATGTTTCCTTAAATGAAGTATTTGGTCTGTTTGATGCATCAGGAGCTTAGTTTGAGTTGTTCCTGATAGTTGTAATATCATTTTTTTTTTGGTCCAGCAACAGAAGATTTTCTCTTCTAATTGAAGAAAAGTTTTATGCCCATTCCATCCATTATAGAATTCCTATTCAGGGCTTGCTATTTGAACTTGAATTGGGTGCAAGTTTTGTCATTTTGCATCAGTATTTATCAATGCAGAAAATTCAGTTTTGTTCTATTTCTCTGGATCTGAGTTGGGGAATCAATCAAACTACACCAATGTGTTACTTTTAGATATTTGAATGATGATGCATCTTCCGCATGATATGGTCATTAATAACTGAATTTTAATTATTAGCATGAGAGGATAGTCGGTAAAATTGGCATTACCCCAAAAAAAAAAAAAAAAAAAAAAAAAGCTCTCTCAGGCTAAGGCTAGCCTGAGTGGGGATGCCAAATTGATCGATAAAACTCAGAAAAGATGTCTGGAATCGGTGAAACACCTGTTTTTCCATATTACTGCAGGATGTCTGTAATCTTTGCACATTCTGTGTGCTGTTCATTCATGGCTAGGGGACCCTAATCCCCAGCTGCTGCTACTACTTTTCTGCATAAAATTCAGAGATTCACGAACCATATGAAGCAACTGACAACCAAATTATCGATGCATTTCAGATCAGTGCATTGATGCCCTTTTCTACACAATTTAATCATAGATGAGAAGTTAAAAGAGGTATTTAGAACTCATATGGAGAATGAGGCAGTAAGCACTTATTTCTTTTATTGTAATACACCATCCATTTTTGGCATACACAATATTTAAACACACAAGTTGTAAAAACTTTACAATTAGTCGTCTATTGAAAATACAACTCCATCTTGCCCCTTGAAGTCGTGTGTTGTGTGATCCACTACCTACATAGGCAAATAGATAAATGTCATATAGAGAATAAACGGCTGGTGAGGTTTTATGGATTAATTTCTTTTCTTTTGGTTTATTTATTCATTTATTTTGAATTTGTAAATAGTTCTTTAACTAAAATTGGACTAAATTGAATTAAAAAGGAAAGTATTTTTATTAATTTGGCTCCAAACTACTTTTGGCTTTAGATAAAAGGGTGAAAGTAAAATTGAGCATTTGTCATTCATGCAAATGCAATGGCAAGTTTCTAAGATGATGTGTCAAATATTTAGCAGCAAGGCAAAGGTTATATGATCATAGTACAGGAAACGATGAATATAGAAGTGATTATAACTGGAGAAGACAATTATGTAACGTCAGGTTTTAAGATATAATGACTGACAGAAAAGAGTTCAATTTCAGAAAACCAACATGTTTTTTAGATCACCAGAAAACCAACATTCTCATTAGTTATGCGCATAAAAAAAATTGAATTCTATAAATTTTTATCCAAACATGACAATTAAAAAAAAAAATTACTACTTAGTTTGATGAAAGTAAATTAACGATTGCATCTTGCATTGCAATTTTTATTCCATCAAATATTTACGTGATTCTATTCAGATTTTTATTTTTTTGTTAAAAATAAAATAAAATTAAAATTTATACCCAAAATACCTTCAGCCCCTACCCTTTCTCTCAATTAATTCAATAAAAATTACATGTTTTCTTTCATACAGAGTCAAACACATATACTCAATTAATTTAATTTTAGATCATTCTCATCCTCACCCTCTGCTCTTTTCTCCTCTCCTTCCCCCATAGCTGCCACCACTTCCCCTCTCCCTATACCGCTCACAATCATGCCAATCGAAGGGTTGTTGGTGAGATCATCGACGGTTGAAGGGAAGCTCTAAACTCCAGCCGTAGCGAGCTTCAATGGACATGTGAGCTCGATTTGTTTAACGATAGCAGCAAGCTTCAGTTTGAAGTGATTCTGTGGTGCCGATCTTGGCAAGAAAAGCGATGGCGTCGACTCCACATACATAATTGTTAGTCTCACTATAGCCACCACGATAGTGTATGAGTGGTTTTGATCCATCGCTGTCGATTCTAGTTGTCCTCCTGCTCCTATTGGTGACGTCTTCGTTTGTTATATTTATGTGGTATCCGTTTAAGACTCATTAAAATTGATAAAGGGAGTGGAGAGTTTAAGAGAGTCAGTGTGATTGAGAAAGCAAGAGAGATGGTTGTTACCGGCAGAAGTGGAAGTGAGGTTAGGAGTTGAGTGGATAAGAGACTAAAGGATTCACATCTAGTGGATGTGACAAAGAACATGGTGATTATTGGGTTGCAGTGCATAGAGGAAGAACCAATTAAACGACTGGATATGGACCAAATTCAACCTTCTCTTCTCAGTTTCAATCTCCGTTTCAAAATGGATCTTATTTTATTGTTGAATTTGAAGGGATTTTAATGTTTTAATTTATTTTTCTTGTCATTTAATTTGTATTCATGATTTTCTTGGACTTTGCTTGTATTCTTTTAGTTAGATGCTTGTTTAGGCATCATTCATGCAGGAATTTTACTAGTTTTGTTTCATGGAAGATCGCAACAAGGGAAAATTTAAGAGTAAATGAAGAGTATTTTAGTGTTTTCATATGCATTTAAAAGTGAAAATGGATAGAAGGACGTAAATGTTTCAATGATGCAATAGTTAGTTTTTCAAAATACATGAACCTTAATATTATAATCGCTAAAAATCCAGAGAGTAAATAATAATTTTCCCTTAAAAAAAAGAATATAGTGAATTCATGAAATAAAAGACAAGGAAAAGAAAGCTTACATTAGTGTCACTCAGTTCCAAATTGAAGAAAGTCATGACATCTCCCTTAAACAGAGGTCCTGCATGCCAAGTTCCAACATTAAGTTTAATAAATTTAGGTCCAGTGATTCTAAAAACCTGCACTTCATCCACAGCAGGAGGCACATAAAAATGCCCCCGACGTGATTTCACAATTTCCCCTTTTTTGCCATTATCATTGTCATCATCTTCTTCTTTCTTTTCCTTCGAACCCACAATTGATGGCTTGACCACACCCAGATACCAAACTTGACCTCCGACCGATCCAAGGCACTGAGTAACGCAGGCGTGATGGGTAATCGTCTTAAAACCAAGTGGGCGTTTTTCCAGGTTCATCATGTAGAATCTGCCATATTATGATAAGCCATTATCATCATTAGAAAAGAAAATATATAAAGAACCAAGCTTTTTCTTTATTACCTGGGAATTCCTTGGCTAAGGTTCAATTGGGCATCTTGAGGACCGAACTCTTCACCATCTGGGGTTGGTTCTATCACTTGACCATATTCTTTGAAGCTCTCCGGTGTCGCTTCGATTGCTTTCAGCTTTATTTTTGCCGGCGCCGACTTGGGTTGCCCGGAGATTTCCATTTCAGATAAGAAAGAATCTGAATTTATCGGTTTATGTCACGCATTTGTTTCTGCTCACTGAAGCTATAATATATAATGGCGACATTGCAATATCACCATTATCGCGTAGTGCAAAACGCACCGTTTCTCGATATCTACGAGGTAACTAGCGACAAGCCATGTGATTTTTAGGTTTTTTTTTGTTTTTGAAGTTTGATTCATATCAATAGAAATACAATTTAATTTAAAAATAAAAATATAAAATTATATATCAAAATGAGAAATTCACTTAAATTTCTTTCAATAATTTTCAATTATATAGGTAAACCATTTGCTAATAATCTCTAATTATGTCAGTATAGTGAAAACCACTTATTTGGTGATTATTATTATTATTTTTTGCTATAAATCAATTTTTATGTATTTAAATAAAAATAAACTTGATTACTTGAATTAGGGATGAGCACGAGATTCACAGATACCGAACCATATCAAAAATCTCTTAAATCAAAAAATATCTATTATTCATTTGACTTTTTCCAAACCGAACTATTCTGATTTTTTTTTTTATAGTACGGTTCTGGAGATTAATAATTATCCATACCGAAAATTATACCAAACCATCTTGAACCGAATAACTGAAATTATAATTATTTTAAAGGGTTATTTCATATATATATATATATATATATTAGCATTTTGAAATTAGTTATTACATTACAACTCTACTTTAATAATATACAAATAAAATAATTTAATTATTTCAAACTTACTTCACTAAAGTAGTTTTTATCTTCAAATGCGATAAATTAAAGTTCAATCAATATTCATTAGTTGAAATTATAAATAAAATTGTTAGTTCTAATCAAAATAAAATTATTTATTCTAATTAAGTTATAAAAATCAATTGAAGTAATAGAAATTAATGGATTGAACATATACAAATCAATTAATTAAAATCTTAGAAATCCATCAATTAACATATAAGAAAATATATAGAACTTAAAAATCTTATTGTTCAATTGATTTAATAAAATTATTTAATTAAATTAGTTTAAGTTGAATTATGGAAATCAATTGATTGAAATTATATTTAAATCGATTGAATCAATGTTAAAAAAATGGAAATCAATTGATTGAAATTATATTTAAATTGATTGAATCAATGTTAAAAAATATAATATTTAATTCTTAAGCTTAATTTAGTTCAACCAATATTATTTTTTAGTATTCAATAATTTATTTTCCATTTATAAAATTAAACACAAATTATTTAATTAATTCTAAAGATATTAAACTCACTTCACAATATATAAATTATAATTCTTTCTTAAAAATTATCTAAATTATAATTTCTCCTTAAAACAATTATTTGGTAAAAAAAAAAAACTCCTAAAAACAACACTGTTTGTGTTTTTTTTTTTTTTTTTTTTTTTTACCCTAAGTACATAATTGTCATTAAGTCTCACAATTCATCTCTCACCATAGCAGACTGCTCGACTCTCATACTCTCTTTCATCTCATTTGCCGCTGCACTTTATCTGCCAAATTATTTGATCTTGAAAATTTTGAATCAAGTATTCACTTTTTATATTCTTTATTTTTCATCTTAATTAAATATAATGGGTTTTAATTTTATTTTTTTTACTTATTACAGAAATTACTTAAGATTTTGAAATTAAGAAAAATGTCTTGCCAATGACCACTATTAATTATTGATTTCCGCCTTATCTTTTTTTTTTTCATGTCTATTTTATTTTTATTTTAGCTTGGTGGACTTTAATTAGATTTCTTTATTTATACTTTATGTAATTTTATTTTGTAATTTCTTTAATTATGCACTATATAATTTAATTTTTATTTTAGTTTGGTGGATTGTAATTAAAGAAATTTAGTTATGCATTATATTTTTGTTATATGTACTAATTTAATTTCATATTTAAGTTAAATATATATATTTTTAATTATTTTTAAAAATTATAGCAAAAACATTATTTAAAAATTGAAAAATTTCCTAATTTCCATTTCTTCGCTCCGTACCGAACCGTCCCGTTAGATCCGAATCTCTGTTCCGAACCATCCTAAAAAATTGGGACTATTTGGTATGGAAATTTTAGTCTAGCGGTTCAGTTCCGGAGATTTCATTTCGCAAATCTCCGAATTTAGGTTCAGCTTTGGAGATTTTCAGATCTCTGAATTCTCTCGAACAATTCTCAGCCCTAACTTGAATACCAACAATAAAGTATAGCAACGATAAAGTCAAATTCAAGCATTTTAACACTAAAATGGTCAAAAATTTAGGCTATATTTGATATATGAAATAGTCAAATAATATAATAACTATTCTATTATTCTTAGTTTTGGTTCAAATTTTAGGTAAAAAATTCTAATTTTATAAAATAGCAATTTCACAATTTTTATATAATACATATTTCACAAAAATTTAAAAAATTTGTATTTTTTAGATCATAGAATAAAATATTTTTATTTTTATGCTTAAAAAATATTGGCAAGTCCAAACTCATAATCATTGCCTTTTTTTTTTGATTTTTATTTTTTAAATTTTAAGTTCAAATAAAAATTTTATTTATTATGCATTTAAATTATTTCTTAAATAAAAATTGATAAAATTATATTTGATTTTAATATTAATAATGAAATTAATTTATAAAGATATTATGATAATTTATGTGAAATAAAATAGTTATTCTATACTATAAGCTAAATTATGAAATTAGAATAATTATTTTGTTCTTATTATATTTTATTTTTTAAGAATAGTTATTCTATTTTTTAAATATTTTATTCCATAAACTAAATATAATTCTAAGAAAATATTATATGTTTATAAAAAAAGAGATATTAAATACTTTTATGAAAGAGAATTAATTAAATCATTTGGAAGAAATAACAAAACTAATAAAATAAACAATGACAATAAAATCGAATCCATTATTGTAAAACATATCTTTAAATATTTGTGTTTATTAAACATAAAGTTAGACAAAATAAGAAAAAGGAATCATTGCCGACTTTCATTTCATTCGCGAATCAAACAATAATGAGGAAAAATTGAGATATTTTGGATTTTTTAAACCAAAAAGAATGATATTTCAAGGGGTAATTTTTAATCTACGAGAAAATAAAAACAAAAAATT
The DNA here is from genome assembly GCA_947687605.1 of Reutealis trisperma. NCBI lineage: Eukaryota > Viridiplantae > Streptophyta > Magnoliopsida > Malpighiales > Euphorbiaceae > Reutealis > Reutealis trisperma. The sequence goes on from CANTUT010000008.1 coordinate 2,428,045, forward strand.
AATAATTATTTGATATTTGGATGTTGAAGTTATAGAAAAGATAATCATGGCTAAGGAAAAATAACATTATTATCTGAGTCCTTACTTTAAAGAGATTGAAATTGTTTTTGGGATTGAATATTCTGCTATATGTAGTTTCAATGTTATTAAATCAATGAATAAATAAGTCATGAAAATAACTAAATTACTATAAAATTAAAAATTCATTGGTACTATAAATAATTTTTAGCAATATGTGAAAAATAATTTTTATTCTTTAATTTTTGAAGATATAAATAAATAAATGTTTGATAGTACAATATTATTATTTTTTAATCCACTCTCAAGTTCTATTTAAAGAAAATGACTTCCATTTTTCAAAATAGAAAGTCATTTTTCGGATTTTGACATACACATTGTGATGAAAGTACAATATGTAAATACAATTTTTTTTTGATTCGTCGATCGCTAATATTTATTATTGGGGACCATTAATGACCATTGCTGGTCACTGCCAACCACAGTAATCACCACAGGTCACTGGCAATCACCAAATTTTTATCATTTTATGTATTTTCTCATATTTAACAATAAAATTTTAAAAATATAAAATTATTTTAAGTTTAACTATATTTATAATATTATAAATTAAACTTTTAATTTTTTAAAGTAACTTTTAATATTGTAATCAAATAACATAAAATTAGTTCTTAAAAAATATTTTTTCATAAAATATTTTCATCAGGAAAGATTTTATTAAAATAAAATATTTTCCGCGAAACAAACAGAATCTCAGATAATAATTATCAAGTATCTTACTCTATTTTATTTATTTTATCTTTTTTATCATATTTCTCAAACTAAGCCTTAAAAAACAATATTCTTATTATTTATTTTCAAACTCCATTTGAATTTACTCTTGTATCATTTACTCATTTGAAGTAAATATTTAACTTTTGGATTTATTATTATTTGGGAAACCAAATCATTCATAAGACACATAAATTGGTATAAAAAGTGATTTGGTGTTGGGACGCAAACAAGTGAAGAAGTAAAATGGCTTAAAAATAGTATTCTCATCATTTATTTTCAAACTCCATTTGATTATTTGTGATACTTTGACAAGAAAAGCTTGTTAAAAATTAAGAGTTTATTTTTATATTAATCCTATAAAATAATTTATATTTAATTAATACGAGATTTATCATATAAAAACTTAATTCCTTGTCAAAATTAAAATTCAAATGATTAATTTTTATTTAATAAGATATTAGGTTTTTTTTTTTTTTTAAAGTGTTGATTTGAATCAATTTGGATATCAAGGTGGAGTGTCAAGTCTATGGCGGGTGTAAAGAATTGCTATAGAGGACACGACATGTCATTTAAAAATGAAATCATCGTCGTTTAATGAGGTAATTGCCGTTTAAGAAGACAGTGCAAGTAAATAGTCTAAGTGACAAAAATGACACTCTATGGTATCTTCTTCAAAATCTACACCATCTCCTTCTACAACTACTAACCTGCTCAAATCTCTCCCTCAACAACTAATCAGCTCATATTTTTACCATTTTCTTCAAAATCTCCATCTCCTTGTGCAATAACTGACCAGCTCAAAATTCCCAAATTTTAGAGAGAAGAGAGAGAGAGAGAGAGACTGTAGCTATGGAAGAACCACCTGAAAAAAAATCCCAAATGGAGTTTCACCTAATAATGTTAGATTTAATACTTTAATAAGTGGGTATTGTAAAGCAAGGAAGCTGGGTGAAACATTCAGGATGATGGATGAAATGGCGAGGAAAGGATCGAAGATGAATTGTGGGAATGGGAAAATTGTAGAATCAGACGTTACCATTAGATAAAAGGCTTAATGTGAGTAGCAGTGGGACTCCTCAAGAATCTAACCCAAATTCTGTTGCTTTTTCAAAACAGATTAATGAGCTTTGCTCGCAAGGGAAATACAAGGATGCAATGCAAATTTTTCAAGAATCAACCTATAAGGACATTGCTTTACATAAATCGGTCTATATTAATTTGGTGGAGGGACTTATTAAGAGGTGAAAAAGCATATCAAAAACTATTATATTATAGTCACTCTCATTGGGTTCTTCCTGGCAGTGCCTAAGGTGGAGAAGACTCATCATTAACTTTAACATCCATTTATTTGCACCCAATAAGAAGTTGTTGAGGTACGAGTTTTTACCACCACGAGTATGATATTTTGCACAAATTGTTCTGTTGGTAGGGCAAGAAGTGGCCTTCTAGCATTTCTTTTTATTTTTTAATTTTTTTTCCGTTCTTTGAATTGATTCATTAAAGAGGAGATTCATATGCATATATGTATGCACCATGTGTACATCAATGATGATATATGCTTATGCTACATGATACATGTTTTTTTTTTTTTTTTTTTGTTTTGTTTTTTTTATGTATAATTGAACTTTTTAATAGCAAAAAGGGGGAGCTAATTGTTAGAGTGATTGTAGGGATTTGTTATGATTAGCAAGATTTAAGGAGATATGTATAGAAATAAGTAAAATTAGCGGATATTCTTAATCTTTTCCTTATATGTAAATCTTCTATATTAGTCATGTAAATCTGCCTGTATAAAGTTTTTCTCCTTGAGAGAAGAATACACAGAAAACATAATTCTCTTATATCTTAGAATTGAACATGGTATCAGAGCATACCTCAATTCTCTTCCTTAAAACTACCAACACAAATTGATCAAAACCTCTCTCTTTTCTTCCTTCTAGTCGGTCTTGAAACTAGGGACCAACTATGGCTGAAGAAAAAACTGCTATTATCCCTACGAATCAAAATCCAATTTCAATTGAATCACCTAACCCCAACAACTTACCATTTGGCTTTAAGCTGAATGATACAAACTTCAAAATTTGGTCCCATATGATCGAAGTCCATGCTGCAGGATTGAATAAACTTGGCTATTTGAATGGACAAACCCCAAAGGTAGAGGAAGAAACTTCAAGCTATTCAAAGTGGTGTATTGAAGATGCAATTGTGTAGGGATGGTTGTTAAAAACTATGGAACCACATCTTCTTGGCTTGTTTATTAATTGCCTACATGCAAAGAAATTAGGGATAGGGTCACACAAACTTTCTATGATGGGGCTGATGAATCTAAATATTATGAACTACACTGCAAAGCTACAAGAATGAGGTAGAATGGACATCCAATCCACCTTTATTATGTTGAGTTGAATAGTATATGGCAAGAGATTGATAACAGACGTCCAATTAAGAAGGATCAAATATGACTTTTTTGCAAGATTAGATGAGTTGTTTGATTCTATTAGAAGTGATATTCTTTGAATAAAACCTGTTCGAAGCACCGAGGAATGCTTCAATACTGTTTGTTGAGAGGCTCAACGATAAGTCACCATGCTTGGAAAGAAAGATGTTAGCGAAAATTCACATATGGCAATGATTTCCAAGACTATCTCATCCAACACCCGCACTCACCGATCAATAGAAGATATTGAAAAAGATAAATTGCATTGCAGCCATTGTAATGGAACTTGACATACCAAAGAAACTTATTTTGAAATTCATGGCTATCCTGATTGGTTTCTGGAAAAGCAAAAGCAGAATAAAGCATGAAACAACAAATGCTCAACCCAATCGAAGGTAGTCAATACAAATGATAATGCCCTCGGCATAGCTGCTATTGCTACAAGTCAAAATGATGAAACTGAACCTGGTGAAGTTCTCTTTCTAATCAACCGTTTTTCCTTGGATTATTCTACTTCATACTCAAGTAAAACATATATGGTTTTATCTGCATCTTTTACTCAAGATACAAATTGGATCATTAATTCTGGAGCCACTGAACATATGACTTATAACAAAACTCTCTTCCAGTACATGACTTCTCCTTCCAAGAATAAAGTTGTGACTACTAATGAGGAATCCACCCCTGTAACTGGAGTAAGATCCATTGCTCTTACTTCCACCCTTTCACTACATAATTGCTTACTTGTACTTGCATTATCAAATCACTTAGTATAAGTCAGTCAAATTATGGAATAGTTAGATTGTGTTGTAATAATGTTTCCCACTTTTTGCTTGCTTTAGGATATCCGGACTTAGGAAATCATTAGGCATGGTACTAAAAGAAGGGGGTTGTATTATGTGGATGATGTTGCTGCAAGTTATGTTCACCAAGTTCAGAGTTGTAGTGATAATAACTTGAAGAATATATGGTTATGGCATCGTCATTTGGGTCATGCCTCCTTTAGTTATTTGAAAAAATTGTTTCCATCTTTATTTTGTGATGTGTCAGTATCCTCTTTGAAATGTGATGCCTACACTTTGGCTAAAAGCCACTGTATTTCATATCCTTTAAGTCTTAATAAGAGAACAGTCCCTTTTGAGTTGATTCACTATGATGTATAGGGACCAGCCTTAGTTACTACTCAATATGGAGTTTGGTGGTTTATTACCTTTGTTGATGATTGCACTCAAATGACTTGGCTATATATTATGCAGCATAAGAGTGATGTTTGTACTATATTTCCAATTTTCTATCACATGGTTCTCACCCAGTTCTCTCTCTTTGTAAAAGATATTCACTTTGACAATAGTGGAGAGTATCTTAGTTCTGAACTTCCAAAATTCTTTCAAGATAATGGCGTTCTCCATGAAACTACCTATCCTCGCACTCCATAACAAAATGGTGTTGTCGAGCAAAATAATAGACATATTCTTGATACCACCAGATCTCTTCTTATTGGTGATAATGTTCCTCAAAGTTATTGGGATGATGCAGTTACAAGCTATCAATTTTCGTACTCCCCTAGAGGTCTTGGCTAGCCATGTTACTATCCCATCGACATTGAACTTAGACCCACGAGTTTTTAGGTGTGTAGCATATGTTTATTTGCAAAAAGACCAACATACTAAGCTTGATCCTTGTGCAATCCGGTGTGTGTTTCTTGGGTTCCATCCTCTCTAAAAAGGTTACAGGTGTTACCATCCATCTACTTGCCTTATGTATGTTAGCATGGATGTTACTCTATCAGAAACTGAATATTATTTTTTGATGAATCAATCAATCTCTAGCCCTTAGAGACAATGTGACGCCTATAACTGGATTAATCTCTTGCAATTAAATGATTTTACTGAATCAATTATACCTATCCATGAGATGTCTAGGGAATCAAATGATACATATGTGTAAGAGGGAGAACTTAATGGTACAAATGTGCAAGAGGGAGAACTTGTATGTAAGCGTAATGAAGCCAACCTTTCCTCTCCTTTAGTACATGTCTAGATCCCCCAGATATTCCTGAGGTAAGTAATACTCCTAAAAACACCATTTCTCCTCATTTGTTTTTTGCTCCATCTTACTCATTGCCTCCTAGAGAAAATCGTGGCAAACCATCTGATAGGTACTCTTCAGATGGGAAAGTGAGATATGCAATTACTTAATATGTCTCTACACATCATCTGACACCACAACATCAAGCTTTTATGAATCAAATGGAGAGTATAAAAATCCCAACAAAAATTGAGGAAGCTCTAAGTGAACCAAAGTGGATAGAAGCAATGCAAGCTAAAATGGATGCTCTACAAAAAAAAAAATGGCAGATGGAACGAATTATCGATATAAGACAAGGTTAGTAGCAAAGGGGTATACTCAGTCGTACAATGTTGATTACCAGGAAACTTTTGCTCCAGTTGCAAAAATGAACACTGTTAGAGTCTTGTTATCCTTGGCTGTAAATTTCGATTAGCCATTGAAATAATTTGATGTGAAGAATGCTTTCTTGCATAGAGATTTAGCAGAAGAAGTTTACATGTAGATTCCACCTGGGTTTGAAACTTTATAATCTAGTGGAAAATTATGCAAATTACGAAAAGCTTTGTACGGTCTAAAGCAATCTCCAAGAGCATGGTTTAGAAGGTTCATAGATACTATGAAAATAATTGGATATCATTAAGGAAATTTAGATCATACTCTTTTTATCAAATGCAATAATGGTAAAGTCATACTGCTTATTATCTATGTTGATGACATGATTGTAACTAGAGATGACAAGGATGAGATGAAGAGGCTACAAGAGTACTTGTCTTCTGAATTTGAAATGAAATATTTAAGAGGATTGAAATATTTTTTGGCGATTGAAGTTGCAAGGTCCAAAGATGGTATTTTCTTGTCATAAAGGAAATATATTTTAGATCTTTTATATGAAATTGGTTTGCTTGAATGTAAACCAGTAGAGACTCTTATTGTTTAAAATCATCACCTTGCTATTTATCCTGATCAAATTCCAACGAACAAAGAGAGATACCAACAGCTGGTAGGGAGGCTTATTTATTTATCTCATACTCGTCCAGATATTGCCTATGCAGTTGGAGTGGTAAGTCAATTTATGCATGCTCCAAATGAAGACCACATGGCTGCTGTGATGAGAATCTTAAGTTATTTAAAAGGTACTCCAGGAATAGGATTGAGCTTCAACAAGTATGGGCATATGGAACTTAAGGATATACTGATGCAGATTGGGTAGGAAACATAACTGATCAACGGTTTACCTCTGGGTATTTTACTTTTGTTGCTGGAAATCTTGTTATATGGCAAAGCAAGACACAAAATGTAGTAGCAAGGTCTTTAACAGAGGTAGAATATAGGGGCATGGTTCATGGGACGTGTGAACATTTATAGCTCAAGATATTGCTTACTGAAATAGGTTTCAAGCCTAATGAACCTATGTTACTATATTGTGACAAGCAAGCAGCTCAAATAACTAATAATTTAATGCAGCATGATAGAACTAAACACATTGAAGTAGACCGACACTTCATTAAGGAAAAGTTGAATCTTAATTTGATAGATATTTCATTTGTAAGATCAAGTGAGCAATTAGCGGATGTTCTTGCGCATGCAATTTCAACTGAGGTTTTTCATAAATCACTAAGCAAGTTGAGCTTGGAAGACATCTTTACACCAACTTGAGGGGGAGTGTTAGAGTGATTGTCGGGATTTGTTATGATTAGCTAGATTGAAAGAGATATGTATAGAAATAAGTAAAATTAGCGGATATTCTTGATCTTTTCCTTTTATGTAAATCTTTTATATTAGTCATATAAATCTACTTATATAAAGTTTTCCTCCTTAAGAGAAGAATACACAGAAAATATAATTCTCTTATATCTTATAATTGAACACTAATAATAGGGAATGTGCCCTATTTATAATGTTTGCATGTAATTAGCATAGGGAGGAAAAAGAAAAGAGTAAGAACAAACTACTTTAGTCAGGTTGGTTTTTCATTACTATTCTTTTGCTCAATTCAGTTACTTTGTTGCATTGAAAAATTTTGATTAGATTAGGTATTCCATCTGCAAAAGTACTCAAAGATGGATTTTTAGAATATAAATCGGTGATGCTATTTAATTATTAATGGGCATTCAGCATAAGATGGAAGAGACCATTAATGGAAGGCTAATCTAATGCATACTGAAAAGCTAGAGGACAGGTAGAGGAGGGCAAGATGAGGGAAGTTTATCTAAAATGGTTGAGACTAGACGTTGAAGTGTTCCATTAAGAGTGAGTAATCCATCAATGGGTTTAGATTTGTGAGAACAGACATGCCCATATGATTTGATATAAAAAGATAGTCTGTTGGTGAGTTATCAGTGGGATAGTATTTGCACAGCAATTAGGTGTATTTTAAGACTTCATTTAGTTGGGTTTAGTTAGTGGTTTGGGTTCCTATTTTTAGGCTTGGGGATGGATAATGTTGCATTGAAAAAATAAGAAAAGAGGTCAAGTGGAGAATATTAGCAATCTTTTCCCTAATTATACTGAAAAACAAATCTTAATATGGATGCTTAATTAACTTTATCTTCTGATTCATGGTTGTAAAGTTATAAAAACCTAAATTTAAGGTTATTCAACTTTAGATCCTACTTGGGTTTGTAGGTTAACTATGTCAGTATGTGGCCTGGTTCTAGAATTCTTTAAACTGAAATACAAAAAGCACTAGAATTTTAGAAAGGACTAAAAAAGCCTTAAAACTATTAAAACATATGAAAATGCTTTAGTTAAAACAAATAATCCAAATTATGTGGCATTAGATCCACTTGGTTGAATAGATAGCATATAAAGACAGGTAGAAATAGCTTATTTATGAAAAAAAGACCATGTCAATATTTCTATCCCTCATATTAGCAATAGTCCTCATCTTATACTAATTCTTTCAATATTTTCTTCTTATATCAATTCTATGGGGATCTAATTCTGTGGGCAATCTGGAATTTTTTTTTTTAAATACCAAAGATAATGAGCTCAATACCCTTTCCTCTCCCTCATTGAATGTCACAGATTCCTTCAACAAATATGAACTTCCTCAAGAAGGAGCCTAGTGTTTGATCAATTTGACTAGAGGCTAGATGAGGTTCAAGATCAGGAAAAAATTTTTAAATGTCTGCTTTGGTTAAATGGGGAGTGGAGAAAGGGCAAGTTTTCAAAAATTCAATTTTGTTAGTATTTGTATAATGAAGTTCCTTCACCTTGAACAACCTAAAGAGAGGACTGTTTAAAAGTTGAGAATCTTTTTGGTATAGAAATAGTGTAAAGAATAGAAAGCAAGAGCCAACATATGATTGGCTAAAGGAGGATGCCATAACCTTTGAAAAGAAGAGGTAATGTAATTTTGCCAAATCACTATGTGTCTGTCTCTGCATAAAAGATGAAAGATAAAACTAGCTATATTTGGAAATCTTCTTTTGCCCCTATATATAGTTTCATATTTTCTTTTATTTAATTAAATTTCTATATTTAACAAAAATAAAAATGCAATTTGTGATTGGTTAATGCTGCACAATTTCTACATAGCTTTTTGTACTAGGCTGGGTTTCAATTTCCAGAGTTATGCATGAAAAAATGCAATATCTCACTTTTGCTCTGCAAGAATTGTATCTTTTAGTGTTTTCTTGTCCAATTTCTTCATTTCATTTTTTGAAAAAAATTTGTATAATTGATTTCAGCTTTGAGTTTAGCATATGTTTTGCAACTTGGCATCAGTGATTGAAAATGGAATATAACTTTTTTTTTTGTGGAATTTTTGATGAATTGAGGATGAAATTTTAATGAATTAGCTCTTTTTGAATTCTTATGACTTGTGATTTGAACCCCAGTTCGCTTCTTTTGATAATTGAAAATTTCCTATTTAGTGAAAGAAAAGAAAAATGACAAACCTAATGCCTTGTAACTCTTTGATCTTACTCTTGTAGTGCTTTATACAATCTTTGTAATTTGAGCCTAAATCATATTGAGATAGATTTAGGATTATTCTTGTGGTCATTAGTCTATTCTTTGGTTATTAAAAGTAAGCCTAATAAACAAAAAAAATAAGAGTAAAAAAAACACAAAAATCTTTTTGAAAAATCATTATTATATCTAGACCTTCTAAAATTGACTAATTTCAAAAATTAGCTACAAGTGTATCTTTTAATAGGGGTGCCAATGTGTGACATGAATCGCAAACATGGTATGGTATAAATAGGTTTGGATTTATGTTAATCATGCTAGTAACGACACCTTTATCGTTATTCTCTGTTAGCAGCTAGGGTTTTACCGACTCACTTTTAGCATTGTTACAGCATCGTTACTAGCTTTAGCGATGCAGTTGCGACACCTGTTGGGTGCCTTTAAACTATTGTTTTCTTGTAGTGTTATAAAAATGTGAAAAATTATTGAACTTTTAATATAGATAACACGAGATAAGGATAAAATTAAAAAATTATAATAATTAATTGCTCCTCAATTTTTTAATGCGATATATAAATTCGAGTAAAATAAATTTTTAAAATAATAAATAGAAAAAGAATAAAGAGAATAGAATAGAAAAAATTTAGAGATTTCAAAATGATTTTTTATATGAATATGTATATGTAAATGTATATGTATATAAAATATTGTGTATTACCTTATTTTAATTTTAATTTTATTATAATATAGCTAGACCTTGTATTGTAGCTTTTATCCCTTATTAGAAGAGTTAGACACCTTGTATTTTTATTTTTTACTATACTTTTTCCTAAAAAAGATTATGTTATTAATATACGCCTCCAATGAGTCTACCCATTTTACCATCCTTTTCCTGCAATAACCCATTTAAGATATACTAATAAATTACTTAATATTCATATTTTAGATGGTGACCTATTAGTATTAGCTACAAAAACAATGATTTTCTATGTGTAATTAATTAACAATTAATTAATTGTGGGTACCCGAAAATAATCAACTAATTATAATTATATTATGTATACACTCTTCACTAAAAAGTTCTATTAATCTCGTTTTGATTCACACAAAAATTAATCCATGTTTAAGTCTTGTAAGTTTTTGCAAGTGACCAAAACGACGCTGTATGGGCATCTTCTTCAAAATCTCCACCATCTCCATGCTCAGAAATCCCCAAATTTTGAGAGGGAGAGAGAGGGGGAGAGATAGACGCACTGTGTCTGTAACTATGGAAGAACCACCCAAAAATATCCCAAATCCGCAATCACAATCGCTCAAACCCTACATTACCAAGCTCTCTTCAAATCCTAATCTTCTACTTCCTCTCTTCTCTGCCAAATTTCTCTCTCAGAGACCCACCCCTCTCCTTTCCGTCGTCAAATGGGCACAATCTCACGTCCCTCCCTCAATTTCTCACTCTCCTCTTTCTCTCCTTTCCCTTCTACCTCCTCTCCTCTCTGATCACAAATTCTCTGATGCCATGTCCCTTCTCACCTCCTTCATCGCCGCCGACAAGACCAATGTTCTCCACCATCACATCCTCCACCCTCCTGCGGCTGTGGAGGAGCATCCCACCTTCAAATCCCTTCTTGATATCTCCATTCGTGCTTATGTTGCCTCTGGTAAATCTTACCATGCCACAGAGATTTTTAACAAGATGAAAAGGCTGCATCTTACACCTAATTTGCTTACTCGTAAAACTCTTCTTAATGGTTTGGTAAAGTACCCTTCTAAGCATTCTGTTTATTTGTCCAAAGCCATTTTTAGTGATTTTATTAAGCTTGGTATTAAGATTAATACTTTCACTGTTAATATTTTGATTTATGGGTGTTGTTTGGAGAATAAGGTTGGGGAGGCAATTGGGCTTCTTGATAAAATGAGGGAGTTTGGTTGTTTGCCGAACCGTGTCAGTTATAATACAATTTTGGATGTTTTGTGTAAGAAAGGGAAGTTGAATGAGGCTAGAGATTTGCTGTTGGATATGAAAAATAAGGGATTGCTTCCAGATAGGGGTACTTTTAATATTTTGGTTTGTGGGTATTGTAAGTTGGGGTGGCTGAAGGAAGCAGCGCAGGTGATTGAATTAATGTCGCGGAATAATGTGTTGCCAGATGTTTGGACTTATACTACGTTGATTGATGGGTTATGTAAAGAAGGTAGGATTGATGAAGCATTTAAGTCGAAAGATGAGATGGAGAATTTGAAGTTGCTTCCTAATGTTGTTACATATAATACGTTGATTGATGGGTTACGTAAAGAAGGCAGGATTGATGAGGCATTTAAGTTGAAAGATGAGATGGAGATTTTGAAGTTGCTTCCTGATGTTGTTACATATAATATGTTGATTAACGGGTGCTTTGAGAGTGGTAGTAGTTCAAAGGGATTTGGATTGGTAGAAGAGATGGAGGGAAAGGCAGTGAAGCCAAATGCATTTACATACAACATACTGTTTAAGTGGTATGTGAAGGAAGGGAAGATGGATGATGCCGAAAAAACTATTGGGAAGATGGAAGAAAGTGGAGTTTCACCTGATAATTTTACATTTAATATTTTAATAAATGGGTATTGTAAAGCAGGGAGGCTGAGTGACGCATTCAGAATGATGGATGAAATAGAGAGAAAAGGTTTGAAGATGGATAATGTTAGTTATAATACAATTTTGGATGTTTTGTGTAAGAAAAGGCAGTTGAATGAGGCTAGAGATTTGTTGTTGGATATGAAAAATAAGGGATTGCTTCCCGATAGGCATACTTTTACTATTTTGGTTTGTGGGTATTGTAAGTTGGGGCGGTTGAAGGAAGCGGCGCAAGTGATTGAATTAATGTTGCAGAAGAATGTGTTGCCAGACGTTTGGACTCATACTACATTGATCGATGGGTTATGTAAAAAAGGTAGGATTGATGAAGCATTTAAGTTGAAAGATGAGATGGAGAATTTGAAGTTGCTTCCTAACGTTGTTACATATAATACCTTGATTGATGGGTTATGCAAAGAAGGCAGGATTGATGAGGCATTTAAGTTGAAAGATGAGATGGAGAATTTGAAGTTGCTTCCCAATGTTATTACATATAATGCATTGATTAATGGGTGCTTTGAGTGTGGTAGTAGTTCAAAGGGATTTGGATTGATTGAAGAGATGGAGGGGAAGGTAGTGAAGCCAAATGCAGCTACATACAACATACTGGTTAAGTGGTATGTGAAGGCAGGGAAGATGGATGATGCCGGAAAAATCATTAGGAAGATGGAAGAAAGTGGAGTTTCACCTAATAGTATTACATTTAATACTTTAATAAATGGGTATTGTAAAGCAGGGAGGCTGAGTGAAGCATCCAGGATGATGGATGAAATGGAGAGGAAAGGTTTGATGATGGATAGTGTCTCTTAATACTATTCTTCACACACTTTGTGGGAAAAAGAAACTTGATTTGGCATATGAGTTGCTCAATTATGCTAGTAAGCGAGGCTATTCTGTCATTGAGATCAGCTGTGGAACTTTGATCGTGGGATATTTTAAAGATAAAAATTCAGTCAAAGCATTATAACTTTGTGGTGAGAGGCAGGAGAAAGAGATCATTCCAAGTATTATCACCTATAACTCAATGATTGGAGGATTATGCCGATTAAGAAAAACTGATCAAGCAGTAGACATGCTGAATGAGCTTTTACGGAGCGGCTTGATCCCATATGAAATAACATACAGTACAATTATTCATGGATACTGTCTGGAAGGAAAATTTGAGAAAGCATTTCAGTTTTACAACAAAATGGTTGAAAAGTCTTTTAAGCCAGACGTGTCTACTTGTAAAATACTTCTTCGGGGGCTTTGGAGAGAAGGTGTGCTTGAAAATGCTCTTAAGCTCTTCAACAGAATAATATCAAGTCTTTGCAAAGTAGGCAGATTTGATGAAGCATTTGATCTACTTGAAGTAACGAAAGTAAAGAAGCTAGGGCCCGATTGCCATACGTATAATACAATTGTTGGTGCGCCTGCTGATGCAGGAAGGGTCAAGGAGGCTGAGGAGTTCATGTCAAAAATTGTGGGAACGGGAAAATTGCAGGAACGTACCTTACAATTAGATCAAAGGCAAATTACGAGTCCTTGAACTTTTTAAATTTTATCTATTAGATATTGCAAATTTAAAGTAACTATAGGAAACAATTATTATATATGACTAAATTATTCTTTTATAAAATTATCCCGTAAAAGAAAACTCACTAAATCAAGTAAAAGGAATAACAAAACCAATAAAATGAATGAAAAAAAAAGAACGGAAAATAACCTAACCAATAAAATGTAAAAGGAATAACAAAACCAATAAAATCAATGCCTATAAAGACTGTTATTTACAGATAAGTAGAGATTTGTATTTATTGAACACAAAATTAAATACAATAAAAAAAATTAAATAGACTTACTGCCAATCTTCTTTATATTGGCAGTGGTTGAAACAATAATATTTAGATATTTTAAAGAAAAAAAAATGATGGTTTATTTAGACTTGGTCTCAGTTACGGAATTTTGTAAGCATAGGAAAAAAAAAAAGGGTAATTTTTAATTCATTGGAAAACTAAAAAAAAAAAAAGATTAACAATTATTTGATATTTGGATGTTTTGTGTAAGAAAAGGCAGTTGAATGAGGCTAGAGATTTGCTGTTGGATATGAAAAATAAGGGATTGCTTCCCGATAGGGGTACTTTTACTATTTTGGTTTGTGGGTATTGTAAGTTGGGGCGGTTGAAGGAAGCGGCACAAGCGATTGAATTAATGTTGCGGAATAATTTGTTGCCAGATGTTAGGATTTATACTACGTTGATCGATGGGTTATGTAAAGAAGGTAGGATTGATGAAGCATTTAAGTTGAAAGATGAGATGGAGAATTTGAAGTTGCTTCCTAATGTTGTCACATATGCTACGTTGATTGATGGGTTATGTAAAGAAGGCAGGATTGACGAGGCATTTAAGTTGAAAGATGAGATGGAGAATTTGAAGTTGCTTCCTGATGTTATTACATATAATGCATTGATTAATGGGTGCTTTGAGTGTGGTAGTAGTTCAAAGGGATTTGGATTGATTGAAGAGATGGAGGGGAAGGCAGTGAAGCCAGATGCAGTTACATACCACATACTGGTTAAGTGGTATGTGAAGGAAGGGAAGATGGATGATGCCAGAAAAACCGTTAGGAAGATGGAAGAAAGTGGAGTTTCGCCTGATAGTGTTACATTTAATACTTTAATAAATGGGTATTGTAAAGCAGGGAGGCTGGGTGAAGCATCCAAGATGATGGATGAAATGGAGAGGAGAGGTTTGATGATGGCTAGTGTCTCTTAGTACTATTCTTCACACACTTTGTGGGAAAAAGAAACTTGATGAGGGATATGAATTGCTCAATTATGCTATTAAGCGAGGCTATTCTGTTAACGAGGTCAACTATGAAACTTTGATCGTGGGATATTTTGAAGTTAAAGATAAAAAGTCGGTCAAAGCATTAAAACTTTGGGGTGAGATGCAGGAGAAAGAGATCATTCCCAAGTATTATCACCTATAACTCAAAGATTGGAGGATTATGCCAATCAAGAAAAACTGATCAAGCAATAGACTTGCTGAATGAGCTTTTACAGAGTGGCTTGGTCCCAGATGAAATAACATATGATACAATTATTCATGGATACTGTCTGGAAGAAAAATTTGAGAAAGCGTTTCAGTTTTACAACAAAATGGTTGAAAAGTCTTTTAAGACAGACGTGTTTACTTTGTAAATTACTTCTTCAGGGGCTTTGTATGCTTGAAAAGGATTAAGAAAGGTCTTGAATAGGCTCAGTTGTAGTAAGCAATTATTATATATGGCTAAATTATTTTTTTATAAAAAATTGTTTGAAATTATTGAACATTTAGTGTAGAAAACAAGAGACAAGGATAAAATTAGAAAAAAAAGAATAATAATATCTCATTGATTTCTTAAAACAATATAAAAATTGGGAGAAACAATTTCTTTAAAACAAAATATAAAAAAGAATGAAGAGAATAAAACATATAAATTTAGAGATTTCAATATATATTACCTTATTTTAATTCATCCTTTTCATTTTCTTATTTTTTTTAAAGCTAGACTTTGTATTATAGTTTTTATCACTTTGTAATTTCCATTGTTTTAATTTCACCGACGTTAAATTTCTCCCTCCTAATGCTAAAAGAACATAAAACTAACTAGATTTTGTCAACAGACCAAAGACACCAAACTTCTTGTAAATTCACCACTTAAGACTATTCTTTTCCCTAAATTGATTGTGTTATTTTATGTCAAATATCTTAATTAAATGCGCCTACCAAATTTCCCTTCCTTTTCCTACAATAACCCATTTGAAGATCAACAATGCTGTACAACTCATATGAAGATATAGTAATTAATTACTTAATTTTCATAGTTTAGATAATGACCTATTAGCGACAAAAACAATGATTTTATATATGTAAGTAATTAGCAATTAATTAATTGTGGGTACCCCAATACTGATCAACTATTATCTCGATTTCATTTTATTTAGAACACATTTTCTCATAAAATTTAAAAGTATATTAAATAATATACTATTTTTCTTTTTATATTTTTTTATTAAATACAATATTTACATTTTCCTATAAATTTTACGAAGAAAAGTTGAACTAATATTTCAAAATAAAATAAATATAAATGATAAAAAAGTGTTAAAAATATAAATGAGACATATTTTTTGGAACATTAAAAAAAATGTTGCAAATAAAATGAGACGGAATGAGTAATTATTATTGTAGTAAATATAAATGATAAAAAAGTGTTAAAATAGAAATGAGATATATTTTTTGGGACATTCAAAAAAAATATTGCAAATAAAATGAGACGGAGGGAGTAATTATTATTGTAGGATCAATTTTGTACTAAACTTTTTTGGTTTCTTTACTAAAAATTAAATTTGTATATTATGCATACACATTTTACTATTTGACATCAACAATAGTAAAAAGTTCTTGTAATCTGGTTTTGATTCGCGTAAGAATTAATCCATGTTTGAGTTTTTGAAAGGTACATTTAGAGTCATGAACTTTTTTTTTCTTCTATTATACTCCCTCCAACTTATTTTATTTGAGATATTTTTTTTCACAAAATTTAAAAGTATATTAAATAATATGCTATTTTTCTTTTTATGCCTTTTAGTAAATACAATTAAACTTTATTTTATTAAAACTTTACGAAGAAAAATTAAATTAATATCAAAGAACAATATGTATGGCAATTTGTACCTTACCATTAATACCCACTCGAGCCCTACCCTATCAAAATGGGTAATACTCTAGTTAATTGGATAATGAGTATGTATAAACTCATATCAGAAAAATAGCATTATATTTGAATAGGGTATGGATAGTATAGTACCTTATCTATATTCATATTCATACCCCACCTAAACTATCAGGTTTATATATTTTATATAAAATTTTAATATTTTATTATTTTATATAAAGTTTTTAGTATTTTAGCATCTAAAATAATTCTTATATTTCTTAAATATTAAAATAGGTTTGAATTGACCTAAAAGTTCTTAAAAAATTTATATTTCAGTCATTTTAATAATAGATTTTTAGTAATTAAATAATTTCATTGAGACTATAAAATGTCATTTAGTTTAGTTAAATAATTTATTATACCTTATCATTTTATAGAGGACAAAAAAGTTATTTTGTATTCCTAATATATAATATTAAACTTAATCCTAAATTTCTCTTATTCTCTAATTTTTTCATTCTGCTCCTTCTCTCTCATCAGTTTTCTCTTTTTTGAGTCTTAATTTCTTTTTTCCTTAGAATCATTCTATTCAAACTCTTTACAAATTCTCCATTTTCAAACTCTCTAAATCTCCATCTCTTTTCTCCTTGGATCTTCTTTATTTTCTCTAAATTTCCTTTTCTTTTCTATAGACTTCTTCTCTCTTTGGTTCAATAATTAAATAAGTTTTCTTTATATTAATATTATACCATGGTTTTTCTTTTTTACTTTTTACAATTTTGAATTTAAAAAAGGTAAAGTAAAAAGTCACTTTCGTATACTTGAAACACATATACTATTTAGATATTTCATACTCACTATAGTTGAAATTAATATTGTCTGTGACACTTATTCCTTTTCTCTATTAATATTAATTCATTCTATTTTATCTTTTACTTTTCCTTATATAAAATAATTGTTCAGATACATATTTTAATACCATTTATTAAATTAAACAATTTATTAGAACACTATGTTCTTTGAAATTTTAGCATTTATAACTTAATATCAAGTAATCAAATCAAATATCCTAAATATCAAGTAATCAATTATTCTAAATCACTATTTTCCTTATTTTACAAATTCATTTTATTTTTTAAATCAAATATTCTAAATTTACACATATATTTAAAAATAATTTGGCAATTATTCTGATAATAGATTACCTGCAGATTATCTGAAACCTTATGGATATAAGGACGAGTTTAAAATTTATTATTCAAATAGGTATGGGTATAAGTATCTATGCACCTCTTTGGATATGGGTATGGTAGTATAATACCTTACCCATACCCTATCCATTGCCATTTCTAAGAATAAAATATATATAAAAAGTAAAAAAATATTAAAAATAGAAATGAAACATATTTTTGAGATATTTCAAAAAAAAATATTCCAAACAAAATGGAATGGATAAAGTACTAATTAATCAAAGGAAACCTGAATTAGAGGAATTATATATATATATATATATATATATATATATATATATATATATATATATAAACCTCTAGCATGAAAGGATTGTTTATTGTTAGCTAAGATAAAATGATGCGGTATATTTTAGATATTTTTAAGCAGGAAAAAAAAAAAAAGAAAAAGAAATGATAGTTATAGTTCATTTAACCTTAGGCTTAGTTACGGAATTTTGTAAGCATAGGAAAAAAAAAAAAAAAAAAAGGGTAATTTTTAATTCATTGGAAAAAAAAAAAGATTAACAATTATTTGATATTTGAATATTGAAGATATAGGAAAAAAAAATAATCATGATTAAATATTATTATCTTGAGTCTTTAGTTTACTAGATCAATGAATTAGTTCTAAAAATAACTCAGTTATTAGAATTAAAAATTCATTAGTACTAAGTAAAAAATATTTTTATTCCTTAATTTTAAAGAGAAAATAAATGAATGTTTGATGGTACAAGTGGTTTATACGCTCTTAAATAATGAATATCTGTTATCCTATTTTATTTTTCATATTTATTATATTTCTCAAATTAAGCCTTAAAATAATAATATTATTATTATTTGTTTTCAATCTCCATTCAAATTTACACTTATATCATCTATTCATTTAAAATAAACATTTAACGTTCGGATTTATTACTATTTGGAAAACCAAATTATTTGTAAGACAACATATTTGTATAAAAAGTGATTTGGTTTGAAACATACACTTTGTATTTTTATTTTTATCGCTTACTGTAAAGTAAAAAAAAATAAAAAAAAAAAAAGTTTAGTGAGAAAGTGAGATTACTTTAGGAGTGAATAACGAAATTTTAATTTTGCCAGTATTAAATTTCTCCCTTTTATTGCTAAAAGAATATAAAACTAACCATTTTGCACAGATTGTTCTGTCGATAGGGCAAGAAGTGGCCTTCCAGCATTGCTTTTTTTTTTTTTTTTTTTTCTGTTCTCTGTATTGATTAATTGACAAGGAGATTTATATGCATATATGTATGCACCATGTGTATGTCAGTGATGATATATGCTTATGCTGCATAGTATATGTTTTTTTTTTATGTATAATTGGACTTTCAAATAGCAAGAAGCGGAAGCTAATAATAGGGAGTGTGCCCTAATTATAATGTTTGCGTGTAATAAGCATAGGGAGGAAGAAGAAAAGAGTAAGAACAAATTTGATTATATTAGCTTTAGTCAAGTTGGTTTTTCATTGTTGCTGTTCTTTTGCGCAATTTGGTTACTTTTTGCATTGAACAAAATTTGATTAAATTGAGTTGGGTTTAGTTAGTGGTTTGGATTCCTGTTTCTGGGCTTGGGGATGGATTATGTTGCATTGAAAAAATAAGAAAGGCCAAGTGGAGAGTATTGGCAATCTTTTCCCTAATTATACTGAAAAACAAAGAGATTTCTACATAAATATCTAAAAAAAAGACCAAGTTATATTTATATTTCTATTTTCAAATCATTACAAAAGTATCCACGCACTTTTATTTTTAACTTTTTTAAGCTTTCTAGCTTCTTTAATGAGTTAGCTTCATTTTTATCCTCATTTGGTCTTCGTTGATGTGCACTTATCAACTTTTTAATTTTTAAATCTAAAATCAATTAACTTTTTATGCCACATTTTAGTACATGGTGGCTTGATCATATAGAAAAATGCCTCTTGACCATGAAATTTTGGTTGCAGCTAAGCTGGAAACATGGTGGCTCGCTTGTCAGGAAGTACATGATAGTAAATATATGTTTTTTTTTTTTTTTCGCCAAATGTATCAACTTTCTGTCACTTCATATTATTAACCTCTCCAAAAATAAAAGCTTTTTTTGGCATTTTAATAAACTTACTACCAATTCTTTTGAAAACACAAAAGATTGAATTAGATTAATACCAATAATTAGTATATGGAAATGGAAATAAAACTTCATCTATCTACAATTTATATCAAATGAATATTGTTAATTTAAAAGATAAATTATAAGAATCTTAAATAATTCAAAAATTTTCAACTTAAAATATAAGTAAAAAAAATTACATATTCAAAATAATCGAATGAATATTTTTGTTAAAATATTTTATTTATTTTTCAAAGAAAATTTTATAAGTTTTATTTTAAATTTTGTTCATTGATTTGAATATTTTTTATCTTTTATATGATTTTAAATTGTGTGAGAGATTATTTTGTAAATTGAACAATAAAAATAAAAATTTAAAATTGAAATGTGAAAATGAAATCTAGTTTTAGTATTGACAAAACAAAAATTTATAAGTTGAAAATAATTTTTAAAACAATATTAATATTGTATTTTAATTTATAAAAAAATATTTTTAATAATACATACTAAAGAGTATATTTTAGATATGTTCTGAATATTTATAAACTATGTGATAATACAATTCTTACTCGCTTCTATATATTTTGATTTGAAATCCATTTTTTTTTTCTTCCTCTATACAAATATAGAAATAAAACAATAATCAACCAACTTCTAATCAACTAACAATCATCAATAAATCAACCTCTAATCCACTAAAAACAACCTGTTTTTTATCAATACTAATGCTAAATACGCAAAAACCAACAATCAACCTATAATATTCCTGAAAACCTGCTATCAATCAACAATCAACCTATAATCAACCACAAATTTGCAGAAAACTCAAAAATAACCAATATATTAGTAATACTAAAGAAAAAATATGCAAAAACAAATAATCAACATGCAAAAACAAACAATCAATCTGCAATTAATATGTTATCAACCAACAATCAACATATAATTAATAACAAATCATCATCTGATTAATCAAAATACAACCTAATAAATATCAAATACCAATGTTGTAAAATCCATATCAATTGAGTAACACAAAGAATATGTAACATGTGTAACTAAGGTTATAACTAATAGACACATGTCAAATGGGTATTTTTCAAAACTTAAATTTTTGACATATGGTGATTAATTAGATAATTAGTAACATGTGTAATTATAGTTATGCCACCAATTGACAATTGTTCAAATGGGTATTTTTTAAAAACTTAAATCTTTGACATGTGGTATAATTATATAATTTTTAATTAACATAATTTTCAATTATTCTAATGTGCAAATCAATATGTGTAACTAGAGTTATATCCAATCGACAGATGTTCAAATGGATTCTTTTTAAAGCTCAAATCTTTGACATATAGTGATTAATTAGATAATTTTCAATTACCATAATTTCTAATTATTTTAATGTGCAAATAAAAAAATAAAAATAAAAACAAAATAAACCAAACATATGCTGAAAATAAAAAAAAAATTATTCACTTTTATTGTGTGGATTGAAAAATTATGATATAAAAAAATAAACAGAATTTAGAATTCACGTAAATAGTATATAATGAGTATATTTTAAGTATAAAATAAGTATATTTTAGGTATCTCTTAACTATATACTATAATTATAAGCTTTCATCTTTCTTGAAAGATTTAATAACCTTAATTTTTTTCTTCTTTAAAGAAGTATAATCAACATTCTTTTTTCCTTTTTTATAGTGAGAATTATCATCAAAATTAACATTAAAATATAAACAAAAATAATAAAACAATGTTTAAATTAAAAATGTTTATTCTTATAATTTATTGGCTCTTTTGATTTGATATATATTTTCAAAAATTTTTAGATATTGAATATTACATGAATATAAATATACAAAAGGATATCAGATAAAAAAATTATACTAAAAAAGTAATAAATAATTTTTAGGATTCACAGTAAACAGTATATAATAAGTATATTTTAGGTATATTTCTAGTTTATTTCAAGTATATAACATGTATATTTTAGGTATATCTTAAATATATACAAGAAATAGATTATTTCCTCTTCTTTGGAGATTTAACACCCTCAACCTTTTTATGTGATAATGTTATTTTTAGTCAAGTTTGCCTATTTAGATTTAAAAATCTTTTCTTTTTAACTCAACGCCAACCAAATATATAAATAAAATGACCAAACATATAAACTATAAGTATGCTAAAATTAAAAATGGTAAAAGAAAATTCAATTAATAAGAAAGTCAATACCATCTAATTTTGAGTATTTGAGGAGTCAAAATGTGCCAATAAATTTTGGTTCAATGAACCTAATGTCATTCTCATGATTGAAAAGTACCAATAAATTTTTAGTTTTACTAAATATATTTTTTTAGCATTTTCAGAATAATTTTAAACACTACTAAAAATAAATAAATAAATAAATTTGAAAACTCATTTATTAATACACCCACATTCAAGATTCATGTGTGCCACATCTCCATTAAAATATTTAAAAATATTGCATAATAAAATATTAAATAAAAAGACTAAGAATAAAAAAAAAATAAAATCCAGCTAACAAAAAATTATTATCTAAATACTTTAAATTTAAATTTAAATTGGAAATAATAATTTACTACTTAAATAATATATATTTTAAAAATATATTTAAAATTATAAAATTGCATATTTGATCAAATTGATATAATTAAATTTGAATTATAGTCTACATATTTCATTGATAATACATATAATATAATATAATACAATAATAGAGGTGTAATTTTAGTTAATTATTACCTTTGGTTTCATTTTAAGCAATGCAATACAAATATTATACAAACATCAATACAATATACATTACGGTTACAAAAACGAACATTATATTTAGTGAGAAATTACTTAGTATTTTAGTGAGAAATTACTTATTAATTGTTAATTATATAAAATTAATACATATATGTATTAACTAATTATAAATGCAATAGGCAGTATAATTCAAAAAATTACTTAGTTTTCATTAAATTTTTAATAATAAAAAGTTTCCAATTTTTTTTTCTTAAAGAAGCAAAATTCAAGAAGAAGATTCTTAATTTTAAAAAATATTAATTAAACAAATCATTAAAATTATATGAATTTTTGATATTTTCAAATCATGTATCCCTTATTTTCATCTTTTGTGTATGCTGCTTTAATATTTATATATACATTTTTAAATGACAATATTCATTTTGTGAAATTTAGAGTTATTAAATCAATTAATTTATTTCAATGTAACACTTGTACATGTTCTTTAGCTCTTTTTTCCTTTAGACAAAAGAAAGCATAAAAAAATACGAATACAAATGTAAAAAGCATATAAAAGAAAAAATGAAAAAGCAAAAAAGTAAAATTTCAAAAAGTAGGGTATAAAAGTAAATGAAATAAAAAAAATGAGTAGATAGTGTAATTTCCTCAAAAACAAATCTTAATATGGATGCTAAACTTTGGTTTGTAGGTTGACTATATAGGTAGGTGGCCTAGTTCTATAATTCTTTAAACTTTTAGAAAGGACTAAAGAAGCCTTAAAACTATTAAAACATATGAAAACGCTTTAATTAAAATAAATAATCCATATTGTTTGGCATTAGATCGACTTGATAGCATATAAAGACAGGTAGAAACAACTTATTTATGAAAAAAGACCATGGTAATATTTCTATCCCTCATATTAGCAACAATCCTCAACTTATACTAATTCTTTCAATATTTTCTTCTTATATCAATTCTATGGGGATCTGATTCTCTAGGCAATCTGGATTTTTTTTTTAAATGCTAAAGATAATGAGCTCAATACTCTTTCCTCTCCCTCATTGAATGTCATATATTCCTTCAACAAACATAAACTTTCTCAAGAAGGAGCCCAATGTTTGACCAATTTGACTAGAGGCTAGATTCAAGATCAAGAAGAAATTTTTGAATGTCTACTTTGGTTAAATGGGGAGTGGAGAAAGGGCAAGTTTTCAAAAATTCAATTTTGTTAGTATTTGTATTATGAAGTTTCTTCATCTTTAACAACCTAAAGAGAGGACTGTCTAAAAGTTGAGGATCTTTCTGGTATAAAAATAGTGTAAAAACTAGAAAGCAA
Source organism: Reutealis trisperma (assembly GCA_947687605.1). Taxonomy (NCBI): domain Eukaryota; kingdom Viridiplantae; phylum Streptophyta; class Magnoliopsida; order Malpighiales; family Euphorbiaceae; genus Reutealis; species Reutealis trisperma. The sequence goes on from CANTUT010000008.1 coordinate 2,451,991, forward strand.
GAGCCAACATATGATTGGCTAAAGGAGGATGCCATAACCTTTGAAAAGAAGAGGTGATGTAATTTTGCCAAATCACTATGTGTCTGTCTCTGCATAAAAGATGAAAGATAAAACTAGCTATATTTGAAAATCTTCTTTTGCCCCTGTATATAGTTTTATATTTTCTTTTATTTAATTAAATTTCTACATTTAACAAAAATAAAAATGCAATTGGTGATTGGTTAATGCTGCACAATTTCTATAGCTTTTTGTATCAGGCTGAGTTTCAATTTCCAAAGTAATGCAGTATCTTACTTTTGCTCTGCAAGACTTGCTTTTTTTAGTGCTTTCTTGTCCAATTTCTTCATTTCATTTTTTGAAAAAAAATTGTATAATTGATTTCAGCCTTGAGTTTAGCATGTGTTTTTCAACTTGGCATCAGTGACTGAAAATGGAATATAGCCTTTTTTATGGATTTTTTGATGAAATGAGGATGAAATTCTAATGAACTAGTTCGTTCGAGATTCTTATGACTTGCAATTTGAACCCTAATTTCCTTCTTTTGATAATTTAAATTTTCCTATTTAGTGAAAGAAAAGAAAATGAAAAACCTGATGCCTTGGAACTCTTTGATCTTACTCTTGTAGTGCTTTCGGCAATCTCTCTTTGTAATTTGAGCCTGAATCTTGTTGATATAGATTTAAGATTATTCTTGTGGTAATTAGTCTGTTGTTTGGTTATTAAAAATAAGCCTAACAAACCAAAAAAAATTTAAAAAAAAATAAACACAGATCTTTTCGAAAAATCACTATTATATATAGACCTTCTAAAATTGACCAATTTCAAAAATTAGCTACAAGTGTATCTCTTAATAGGGGTGGCAATGTGTGACACGACTTGCAACCTTATCTCGCAAACATGATATAGTGTAGATGGGTTTGGATTTATGTTAATTGTGTTTGAGTCAAATTCGTGTTAATCTAAAAATGACATGTCAATAAATTGGTCAAGTTCAGGTTGAGCAAACTAAAAATCAAATGATAAGGGTCAATTTAGTTATAAATTTTATGCTTACAATAATTATCCTTTTAATTATTTGATTGAATTGAAATAAATCTTTCATTTTGTGGTGGTAAAACAAAATCTAATATTTATCGTATTTGTGTCGACCCGATTATGATACGATAATAATTGTATCATATCACGGAATTATCCATTAATTTGAAAATGACATGCTTAATCTATTAATATTCACATGTCTTATTATATTAGCACATTTAACCTTTTATATATATATATATATATATATATATATATATATATATATATATATATATATATATATATATATATATATATATATATATATATATATATATATATATATATATATATATATATATATATATATATATATACACGCACACACACTAGTTTTTTCTAATATGCTTCGCATGTTAATTTCCATTATAACTTATTACAACTCGTTAGAAGTATGAATAATTATTTTAAATTTTCACTTTTTCTTATTAAAAATTTAATGATCAGTTTTTTTTGTTACTTGAATATAAAATTATATATTTTTATATTAAGTAAAATTTTCAATTAAAATGACATAAAAATTATCAAATAAACACTATGAGGATGAAATCTTGTTGGTCAATTTTTAAGATTATTATGGAGGAATATTTATATAACTTGATTATTAAATTCACTTTAGTTATTGAATCCAAGATAAGTTAAATTTTCATGTGAAAATTTTAAAATTAAATGAAAATATAATTATACATAATAAATATTATATGAATTATATAATTGTGCATGTTTAATACAATTAGACTAATAACACAAAATAATTATAAATTTTATATAAATATATGAATATATTTTAAAAGATAATATATGTACAATATTGAAAGAATATGAGTCAAACATATTTAAATAAATTATTTCTTATAATTTTAAATGATATTTTTATGTTCAATAATATGTTAGAGAAAATAAAGTAAATAAATTGATAGATACGTTTTATTATAATTTTCTAATTTATTTTGTTATTGTTATGTTGCCTAGTTATTAATTACATATTTATTTTCATGTTAATATTTGGTTCATCTATTGTTTTCTCATAATTTTAATGTAGGTATATGTTTTTATTAGTTTTGATAAATTTGATCATTTTGACACATTATAACTTAATTGCTCTTTCTCTAGAAAATCAATAATAATTTTTCAAGTGTCTATATGCACTATTATTTTAAAAACTGAAATTATGACCTAACCTGCCAGGTTATTGATTCATGGTTCAATTGGTTAGACTGGTTGGATAAAATTTATTAGTCATTTTATAAAAGATTTTCATTGATACATATTCAATCAATTAAAAATTGGTGAAAAAAAAAGATTTAATTAGAATTTCAATTTTTTCAATAAATAAAAATGGATTAGCTGTTGATTTTCAATTAAACAAGTTAAACTGATTGGTTCAATTTTATTTTTATAATATTAATATGCGCAAATTTTATATAATCAATAATATAATTGTTATCTCTATTGGAATATATATATATATATATATATATATATATATATATATATATATATATATATATATATATATATATATATATATATATATATATATATATATTTTGAGGACTAAAGATTATTGAGTTAGTTTGGAACCATTTTTGGGATCAATCAGTCTTTTGACTTTTATTGCCTAATAATAGTTTCTCAAATTTGTTTTATATATAAAAGTAAAATTAATGAATAATTCTTTGAAGAGGGTAGAGAAATATAAAAACAAAAAACTTATATAAAGAAGGAAAATTTTATTTATCTATGAGCCCATTAAACGTTGCAAAATTTTTTCTTTTTGTTATTTGTAAATTACTTCTTTTTTTCTTGTTGTGTCATTTAAGATAACTACATAAAGATTAAGAAAGCTCTTAAAGAATTATTATATATGATTAAATTATCTTTTTTTTTTTCATATAAATGTGAAAAATTATTGAACATTTAATATAGATAACAAGAGATCAATTACTTAAAATTCATATTAATATATGTCTTCCTGCAATAACATATTTGAAGATATACTAATAAAGTACTTAATATTCATATTTTAGCTACAAAAACAATGATTTTCTATATGTAATTTATTTGTGGGTAACTAATAAAAATCAACAAATTCTTATTATCAGGACCAGTTTTGTACTAAATTTTTTTTATTAAAAATTAAATTTATACACACTTTACTAAAAAGTTCTAATAATCTCATTTTGATTCACACAAAAAAAAAAAGGTCCATGTTTGAGTCTCTTGAGTTTTTTAAAGTGACCAAAACGACGCTGTATGGGCATCTTCTTCAAAATCTCCACCATCTCCTTGTGCAACAGCTAACCAAGCTCAAAATCCCCAAATTTTGGGAGAGAAAGAGACACACTGTGTCTGTAACTATGGAAGAACCACCCAAAAATATCCCAATTCCACAATCACAATCACTCAAACCCCACATTCCCAAGCTCTCTTCAAATCCTAATCTTCTACTGCCTCTCTTCTCTGCCAAATTTCTCTCTCAGAGACCCACCACTCTCCTTTTTTCCGTCATCAAATGGGCACAATCTCACGTCCCTCCCTCAATTTCTCACTCTCCTCCCCCTCTCCTTTCCCTTCTCCCTTCTCTCCTCTCTGATCAGAAATTCTCCGACGCCATGTCCCTTCTCACCTCCTTCATCGCCGCCGACAAAACCAATGTTCTCCACCATCACATCCTTCACCCTCCTGCGGCGGTGGAGGAGCATCCCACCTTCAAGTCCCTTCTTGATATCTGTATTCGTGCTTATGTTGCCTCTGGTAAACCCTACCATGCCTCACAGATTTTTAACAAGATGAAAAGGCTGCATCTTGCACCTAATTTGCTTACTCGCAACGCTCTTCTTAATGGTTTGGTAAAGTACCCTTCTAAGCATTCTGTTTATTTGTCTAAAGCCATTTTTAGTGATTTTATTAAGCTTGGTGTTAAGATTAATACTTTCACTTTTAATATTTTGATTTATGGGTGTTGTTTGGAGAATAAGCTTGGGGAGGCAATTGGGCTTCTTGATAAAATGAGGGATTTTGGTTGTTTGCCGAATAGGATCAGTTATAATACAATTTTGGACGTTTTGTGTAAGAAAAGGAAGCTGAATGAGGCTAGAGATTTGTTGTTGGATATGAAAAATAAGGGATTGTTTCCTGATAGGCGTACTTTTAATTATTTGGTTTGTGGGTATTGTAAGTTGGGGTGGCTGAAGGAAGCGGCGCAGGTGATTGAATTAATGTTGCAGAATAATATGTTGCCAGATGTTTGCATTTATAATACGTTGATTGACGGGTTATGTAAAGAAGGCAGGATTAACGAGGCGTTTAAGTTGAAAGATGAGATAGAGAATTTGAAGTTGCTTCCCAATGTTGTTACATATAATGCATTGATTAATGGGTGCTTTGAGAGTGGTAGTAGTTCTAAGGGATTTGGATTGATAGAAGAGATGGAGGGAAAGGCAGTGAAGCCAGATGCAATTACGTACAACATACTGGTTAAGTGGTATGTGAAGGAAGGGAAGATGGATGATGCCAAAAAAACCATTAGGAAGATGGAAGAAAGTGGAGTTTCACCTGGTAGTGTTACATTTACTATTTTAATAAATGGGTATTGTAAAGCAGGGAGGCTGGGTGAAGCATTCAGGATGATGAATGAAATAGAGAGCAAAGGTTTGAAGATGGATAATGTTAGTTATAATACAATTTTGGCTGTTTTGTGTAAGAAAAGGAAGTTGAATGAGGCTAGAGATTTGTTGTTGGATATGAAAAATAAGGGATTGCTTCCCGATAGGCATACTTTTAATATTTTGATTTGTGGGTATTGTAAGTTGGGGTGGTTGAAGGAAGCAGTGCGGGTGATTGAATTAATGTTGCGGAATAATGTGTTGCCAGATGTTTGGACTTATAATACGTTGATCGGTGGGTTATGCAAGGAAGGTAGGATTGATGAAGCGTTTAAGTTGAAAGATGAGATGGAGAACGTGAAGTTGCTTCCTAATGTTGTAACATATAGTACATTGATTGATGGGTTATGTAAAGAAGGTAGGATTGATGAGGCATTTAAGTTGAAAGATGAGATGGAGATTTTGAAGTTGCTTCCTGATGTTGTTACATATAATACATTGATTAATGGGTGCTTTGAGAGTGGTAGTATTTCAAAGGGATTTGGATTGATGGAAGAGATGGAGGGAAAGGCAGTGAAGCCAAGTGCATTTACATACAGCATACTGGTTAAGTGGTATGTGAAGGAAGGGAAGATGCATGATGCTGAAAAAACCATTAGGAAGATGGAAGAAAGTGGAGTTTCACCTGATAATTTTACATTTAATATTTTAATAAATGGGTATTGTAAAGCAGGGAAGCTGGGTGAAGCATCCAGGATGATGGATGAAATGGAGAGGAAAGGTTTAATGATGGATAGTGCGACTCTTAATGCTATTCTTCACAGACTTTGTGGGAAAAAGAAACTTGATGAGGCGTATGAGTTGCTGAATTATGCTAGTAAGCAAGGCTATCCTGTTGACGAGGTCAACTATGGAACTTTGATCGTGGGATATTTCAAAGATAAAAAGTCAGTCAAAGCATTAAAACTTTGGGGTGAGATGAAGGAGAAAGAGATCATTCCAAGTATTATCACCTATAACTCAATGATTGGAGGATTATGCCTATCAAGAAAAACTGATCAAGCAATAGACATGCTGAATGAGCTTCCACGGAGTGGCTTGGTCCCTGATGAAATAACATATAATACAATTATTCGCGGATACTGTCTGGAAGAAAAAGTTGAGAAAGCATTTCAGTTTTACAACAAAATGGTTAAAAAGTCTTTTGAGCCAGATGTGTCTACTTGTAGATTACTTCTTCGGGGGCTTTGTAGAGAAGGTATGCTTGAAAAGGCTCTTAAGCTCTTCAACACATGGATTTCAGAAGGGAAAGCAATTAATGCAGGTCCATACAACAGAATAATATCAGGTCTTTGTAAAGTAGGCAGATTTGATGAAGCATTTGATCTAGTTGAAGAAATGAAAGAGAAGAAGCTAGGGCCTGATTGCCATACGTATAATGCAATTTTTGGGGCGCTTCCTGATGCAGGAAGGGTCAAGGAGCCTGAGTTCATGTCAAAAATTGTGGGAACGGGAAAATTGCAGGATCATACCTTACAATTAGATAAAAGGCAAAATACGAGTCCTTGAACCTTTTAAATTTTATCTATTAGGTATTGGAAATTTAAAGTAACTACATAAGCATTAAGAAGCGCTATAGTAAACATTTATTAAAATATGACTAAATTATTTTTTTACAAAAATGTTTGAAATTATTGAACATTTTGTGTAGAAGACGAGAATGAAGAAATTAATTTTTTAAAACAACATATAAAAAATAAAAAGAGTGCTTAATACTTTTTTTTTCTCTTTTTTCATGATTACACGTAAGTCAAATTTATAGATAATATATATCTATAAAATTTATTATACCTTATATATTATAATAAGAATATAAAAGACAATAAAAGAAGGTATTTAATATTCTTTAAAAAAGAATAAAAAAGAATAAAGAAAATAGAAGAGAATAAATTTAGTGATTTCAATATATATATTACCTTATTTTAATTTATCAATTTAATTTAATTTATTTATTTTTTTTAAAGCTAGTTTTTGTCCCTTGTGAGAAGAGTTATACACTTTGTATTTGCATTTTTATCACTTAGTGTAAAGTTAAAAAAGGCTTAGTTAGTGATAGGAGTGGACACCATAGTTTTAATTTTACCGATATTAAATTTCTCCCTCTTAATACTAAAAGAATATAAAATTAACTATTAAATTAACTAGATTTTGTCAACAGACCAAAAACAACAAACTTAAGACTATTCTTTTCCTTAAAATAAATGATTGTGTTATTTTATTTTAAATATCTTAATTAAATATGCCAATCAATTGTCCCTTCCTTTTTTGACAATAACCCATTTGAAGATACAGTAATTAATTACTTAATATTCATAGTTTAGATGATGACCTGTTAGCTACAAAAACAATGATTTTCTATATGTAATTAATTAACAATTAATTAATTGTGGGTACCTAATAATAATCAATTACTCCCTCTATCCCATTTTATTTGGAATATATTTTTTCTATCATTATTTAAAAAAAAAAAAGGTAATTTTTAATTCATTGGAAAATAAAAAAAAGATTAACAATTATTTGATATTTGAATGTTGAAGATATAGGAAAAAATAATCATGATTAAATGTTATTACCTTGAGTCTTTAGTTTACTAGATCAATGAATTATTGATATTAATGAATTAGTTCTAAAAATAACTCAGTTATTAAAATTAAAATTCATTAGTACTAAGTAAAAAATATTTTTATTCTTTAATTTTAAAGAGAAAATAAATGAATATTTGATAGCACAGGTGGTTTATCCACTCTCAAATAATGAATATCTACTATCCTATCTTATTTTTCATATTTATTATATTTCTCAAATTAAGCCTAAAAAAAAATAATAATATTCTTATTATTATTATTTTTTTCAATCTCCATTCGAATTTACACTCGTATCATCTATTCATTTGAAATAATCATTTACTTTATTATTTAATCGATATATTGGTAGTTTATTATTAATTTATATAAAAAAATTAATTTATCAGGATTTTTTTCTAAAATTTACAGAGATTTTCTAATTAGGTCAGGTATGTAAACATGAATTTCTTTTTTGAAAAAATATATATGTAATTTTGATTTATAAGGAGATTATTAATTTATATATCAAATGGGATTTATATGTTCTTTTTTCAAAATATATTATCTTATAAATTTAGTGAATTATTAATTCACCACATTGGTTCTAAGTTGGAACAGACTAAAAATATTATTTGTAATAAAGAAAACACATGTGAATTAAAAATGAAATCATATTTTTCCAGCCGTATTATTAGTCGTTTAATGAAGTAACTGCCGTTCGAGAAGACGTGCAAGCAAATAGTCCAAGTGACAAAACGACGCTGTATGGGCATCTCGTTGTGCAACCGCTAACCGGCTAAAAATACCAAAACAGCTCTGATTCAGGAAGAGAGAGAGAGAGAGACAGAGACAGAGACAGAGACACTGTAACCATGGAAGAACCACCCGGAAAAAATATCCCAAGTCCACGATCACAATCACTTGTAGAAGTACAACTCCTAATAAAAATCCTATCTTCAGAGGAACTTCCACTCCAATCACTCAAACCTTACATTCCCAATCTCTCTTCGAATCCTAATCTTCTAATTTCACTCTTATCTTCCAAATTTCTCTCTCACAGACCCACCACTCTACTTTCCCTCTTCAAATGGGCACAATCTCACCTCCCTCCCTCAATTTCTCACTCTCCTCTCCCTCTCCACTCCCTTCTCCCTCCTCTCCTCTATCATGACAAATTCTCTGACGCCATACCCCTTCTCACCTCCTTCATCGCCGCTGACAAAAACGATGTTCTCCACCATCACATCCTTCACCCTCCTGTGGCGATGGAGGAGCATTCCACCTTGATGCCCCTTCTTGATATCTCCATTGGTGCTTATGTTGCCTCTGGTAAACCCCACCATGCCACACAGATTTTTAACAAGATGAAAAGGCTGCATCTTACACCTAATTTGCTTACTCGCAACGCTCTTCTTAATAGTTTGGTAAGTTACCCTTCTAAGCATTCTGTTTATTTGTCTAAAGCCATTTTTAGTGATTTTATTAAACTTGGTGTTAAGGTTAATACTTGCACTTTTAATATCTTGATTTATGGATGTTGTTTGGAGAATAAGTTCGCGGAGGCAATTGGGTTTGTTGATAAAATGAGGGAGTTTGGTTGTTTGCCGAATAGTGTCAGTTATAATACAATTTTGGATGTTTTGTGTAAGAAAGGGAAGTTGAATGGGGCTAGAGATTTGTTGTTGGCTATGAAAAATAAGGGATTGCTTCCTGATAGGCATACTTTCAAAATTTTGGTTTGTGGGTACTGTAAGTTGGGGTGGTTGAAGGAAGCGGGGCAGGTGGTTGAAGGAAGCGGGGCAGGTGATTGAATTAATGTTGCGGAATAGTGTGTTGCCAGATGTTTGGACTTATAATACGTTGATCGATGGGTTATGTAAAGAAGGTAGGATTGATGAAGCATTTAAGTTGAAAGATGAGATGGAGAATTTGAAGTTGCTTCCTGATGTTGTTACATATAATACGTTGATTGATGGGTTATGTTAGAAAAGGTAGGATTGATGAGGCATTTAAGTTGAAAGATGAGATGGAGATTTTGAAGTTGTTTCCTGATGTTGTTACATATAGTACGTTGATTAACGGGTGCTTTGAGAGTGGTGGTAGTTCAAAGGGATTTGGATTGATAGAAGAGATGGAGGGAAAGGCAGTGAAGCCAGATGCAATTACGTACAACATACTGGTTAAGTGGTATGTGAAGGAAGGGAAGATGGATGATGCCAAAAAAACCATTAGGAAGATAGAAGAAAGTGGAGTTTCACCTGGTAGTGTTACATTTAATATTTTAATAAATGGGTATTGTAAAGCAGGGAGGCTGGGTGAAGCATTCAGGATGATGAATGAAATAGAGAGCAAAGGTTTGAAGATGGATAATGTTAGTTATAATACAATTTGGCTGTTTTGTGTAAGAAAAGGAAGTTGAATGAGGCTAGAGATCTGTTGTTGGATATGAAAAATAAAGGATTGCTTCCCGATAGGCATACTTTTAATATTTTGGTTTGTGGGTATTGTAAGTTGGGGTGGTTGAAGGAAGCAGTGCAGGTAATTAAATTAATGTTGCGGAATAATGTGTTGCCAGATGTTTGGACTTATCATACGTTGATCGGTGGGTTATGTAAGGAAGGTAGGATTGATGAAGCGTTTAAGTTGAAAGATGAGATGGAGAACTTGAATTTGCTTCCTGATGTTGTTACATATAGTACATTGATTGATGGGTTATGTAAAGAAGGTAGGATTGATGCGGCATTTAAGTTGAAAGATGAGATGGAGATTTTGAAGTTGCTTCCTGATGTTGTTACATATAGTACATTGATTAACGGGTGCTTTGAGAGTGGTGGTAGTTCAAAGGGATTTGGATTGATAGAAGAGATGGAGGGAAAGGCAGTGAAGCCAAATGCATTTACATACAGCATTCTGGTTAAGTGGTATGTGATGGAAGGGAAGATGGGTGATGCCGAAAAAACCATTAGGAAGATGGAAGAAAGTGGAGTCTCACCTAATAGTGTTACATTTAATACTTTAATAAATGGGTATTGTAAAGCAGGGAGGCTTGGCGAAGCATTCAGGATGATGGATGAAATGGAGAGAAAAGGTTTGAAGATGGATAATGTTAGTTATAATACAATTTTGGATGTTTTGTGTAAGAAAAGGAAGTTGAATGAGGCTAGAGATTTGTTGTTGGCTATGAAAAATGAGGGATTGCTTCCTGATAGGCATGCTTTTAATATTTTGGTTTGTGGGTACTGTAAGTTGGGGTGATTGAAGGAAGCAGCGCGGGTGATTGAATTAATGTTGCAGAATAATGTGTTGGTGGATTTTTGGACTTATACTACATTGATCGATGGGTTACCTAAAGAAGGTAGGATTGATGAAGCATTTAAGTTGAAAGATGAGATGGAGAATTTGAAGTTGCTCCCTAATGTTGTTACATATAATACATCGATTAATGGGTGATTTGAGAGTGGTAGTAGTTCAAAGGGATTTGGATTGATTGAAGAGATGGAGGGGAAGGCGGTGAAGCCAGATGCATTTACATACAGAGTACGGGCTAAGTTGTATGCGAAGGAAGGGAAGATGGATGATGCCAAAAAAACCAATTATTATTGTAGGACCAATTTTGTGCTAAACTTGTTTGATGTCTTCACTAAAAATTAAATTTATATTCTGTATACACATTTTACTATTTGACATCAACAATAGTAAAAAGGTCTAGTAATATCGTTTTGATTCGCAAGAGAATTAATCCATGTTTGAGTTTTTGAAAGATACATTTAGTGTCAGGCAATTATTTTTTTTCCTTGTATTATATTAATTAATCAAAGGATACCCAAATGATCGTATATATATATATAGCATGAAAGTATTGGCAATGGTTTTCAAAATAGCATGTCATCCCCACAGGTTGGGTCTTGACCCTCGTGAGTTGGGTTAAGAGAAGTGGCATCAAACCTTACCTTTGATTGATTGACATGCTTTATGGTGCCAAACACATGCATTTTCCTGCCAAGATTTAAAAAAAAAAAGAAAAAACGATGCTTCACAATGTCTTCTCATTGAGAGACTAAAATCTACATTTTCTTATGAAGGAACTGTTTATATTTTAAGATTTAGTCAACATTTTATTACTGAATTTTTCTTCTTTAAACAATTTGAAATTTTTAATAGTTCTTCTACAATTTTTTAATTTTTCCCATCATTCCATAATTCAATAATAAATTTTCTTCAAACACCAGAATTAATTCAATAATAAATATATAAATATAAGTATATATTAAAACTTCAGTTGGATCGGTTTGAACTGAATTTTTTTTGGCTAAAAATCGAATCCAAATTTAATTCGATTTATCGTATTTGAAATTAAATCAAACTGATTTATTGAAAAATTGAACAAGTAAGTTCGATTTGATTTTTTTTGTTTCAATTCAGTTTGCTAGTAGTGTAAAAGACTAGAAAGCAAGAGTCAACTTACAATTGGCTGAAAGATGATGTAACCTCTGTGCGTCTGCCTATGCATAGAAGATAAAATTAGTTATATTTTGAAATCTTCCATTGCCTCTGTATATTGTTTTATATTTTCTTTCATTTAATTAAATTTGTACATTTAACAAAAATAAAAATGCAATTTGTGACTGGTTAATGCTGCATGATTTCTATAGCTTTTTATACCAGGTTGGGTTTCAATTTCTAGAGTTGTGCATGAAGTAATGCAGTATTATTAGAGCAGGATTGAGTTGCTTGCATAGTGGTCTTCAATTGTTCACTAGAAATACTTGCAAATCTGATGTTTTAGAATGCATTCAAGATAGAAGGCTGAGGTAAAATCTGCTTTGGAATCAACTGTCCATTTGAAGATGAGTGATAGAAAGTTCAAAAAAAAATTCTTATAATATTGCTAGTGTTTTTTCTTCAAATCTATATTTCCCTTCCATGTTTGTGCTCACTTGATTTTGAAGGAATACATGGATGGTGAGGATGAGTATTTGAAGAAAATGGCAGCAAGTTCAAAAAATATTAGGCAGATTTCTGTGTGATACTGACTATAAATGGTTATTTTGGATCCTCGTAATACGCTTCAATTTGTTAAAAATAGACAAACTAGAATTAAATAGGCTAAGGCAAGAAAATCTCCTGAAATTGGAAGGAGACTGCCCCATCTGCGGCAAATCAAAATCCCAGAAATAAAAACACATGCAAAAGCAAAACAAAAGGATGGCACGGCAAATCATTATTATAATTTATTTTGTTGTTAAAGTTCATTATTTCCATCAAATTAAAAGTTGTTGGCACGGTTTGAAAAGGATGTTTTTACAAAATTCAAGTTATTCTGTGGAGTTTGCTTTTTTTTTTTTTTTTTTTTTTTTTTAACTCAAAGTTTTAATTTTGTATCTTGGTTGAAATAGAAAATTTAATTACAAACGAATGATATTTTAGATTTTTTTCAGAATTTTAATAAAAAAAGTAATAGAAAAATTATTTACTGTAACAAAATAAAATATCAACAACGGCAAAGTGATTTTTTTAAAGTGTAGAAAAAATATCATTATTTTTTAGATAAATACTAAGGATAAAGTAGTATTTTATCCTTATCATTTTTACAAAAATATTTGAAATTATTAAACATTTAATGTAGACAACAAAACATCATAGTATATTTTAAAAAAATATTAATACTCATTGATTTTTTTAAGCGATAGATAAATTAGAACAAAATAATTTTTTTAAAATAACATATAAAAAAGAATGAAGAAAATTATATATATATATATATATTACCATATTTTTAACTTATAATTTTCTTTCTTCCATTTTCGTAAAAGTAGACTCCGTATTGTAGCTTTTGTCCCTTGAGTTACACTTCTTGTATATCTTCATTTTTGTAAGTTAGTGTAAAGTCAAGAAGAATAAAATTAAATTGTGTCTTATTCCAGTGGTAAATTGAGATTATTTTAAGAGTGAATATCATAATTCGAATTTCACTAATATTAAATTTTTTTCTTAATGCTATAAAAAAAAGGAATAAAACTAATTATTAAATTAAATAGACTTTGTCAAAAGACCAAAGACACCAAACTTCTTGTTTAGTTCCTATAAAGTCACCACTTAAGACTTTTTTTTTTCCCCGAAAAAGATTATGTTATTTTATGTCAAATATCTTAAATAATATATGTCTCCAATGTGCCTACCAATTTTCACTTCTTTTTCCTACAATAACCCATGTGAAAATATATTAATTAATTACTTAACATTCATATTTTAGAGGGTGACCTATTAGCTGCAAAAACAATGATTCTCTATGTAATTAGTTAACAATTAATTAATTGTGGGTACCCAATAATAATAAACTAATTATTATTTTCTTTATTAAAAATTAAATTTATATATTATGTATATACATTTTACTATTTGACTTCAACAATAGCAAAATGTTCTAATAATCTTGTTTTGATTCGCACAAGAATATTTGGGTTTTTGAAAGGTACATTTAATGTCAAGCAATTAATTTTTTTTTTTGTATTATATTAATTAATCAAAGGATACCCAAATGAAAGGAATTATATATATATATTCTAAGAACCATATAGTATGAAACCTCTAGCATGAAAGGATTGGCAATGGTTTTTAAAATAGCATGTCATCCCCGCTAATTGGGTCTTGACCCTTGTGAGTTGGGTTAAGGGAAGTGGCATCCAACCGTATCTTTGATTGATTGACATGCTTTTATAGTGCCAAACACATACATTTTCTAACTAAGACTTGAAAAAAAAAAAAAAAAAAAAAAAAAAAGATACATCACAATTTCTTCTAATTAGTAGACTAAAATCAACATTTTCTTATGAAGGGACATTTTATATTTTAAGATTTTACATTACTGAATTTTTTTTTCTTCTTTAAACAATTGGAAAATTTTTTATTTATGGTTCTTCTACATTTTTCAATTTTTCCATCATACCATAGTTGAAGAATGAATTTTCTAAAAACACATTAGAAAGTTTTGTGTTTGTTTTGCAGTATAAAAGTTTGGAGTCAAATTGTGATTTTTTTTTATATTTTTTCGTTGTTAAAGCGTCTTTTTTAAAAAAAAAAAAAAAAGAAAAAGAATTTATTGTGTTTTTCAAAATTCACTTCTTGTAAATTTAACTCTCTCTCTATTGTTTTTTTTTTTCATTCTAAATATCATACTAAAATATTTTGAATTACTAATATAATGTCACTATATCAACACTTTTACTCAAGCTGTTCAAATTCAAAATCCTAAAATATTCTACACATATTCTTAATTAAATTTCAATATAAAATAATATTAGAAAAATAACCTTTGTTGACAACTTAAAACCATCATCCATTAACCCAAAATCATTCATATTGGACCATAAAAAAAAAAAAAAAAAAATTAATATGCAGAAGCTAATTGCCCTTTCAGATCAACAGTCCTGCAGAAAGTCCTTTATTTTTGTGTTTTCTAACTGATGATAGGATATTAATTAGAATGAAAGTCACACATGATTTGGGGACTGTAATCATTATACATAAAGATAACTCTTTATCATCCTATTGGTACTATATTTCTATTTTAGCCTATCATTAAAATAGAAATCACCATTTAAAGACTCGCATTTTATTAATTACGTTAAGCCCCAAATTATCCATATCTTAGCATATCACTTTTAATTAGACTTAATTTTATTTGACAATTTACAATTAATAATTATTCTTATATAAGTTCAATACTATATTAAAGATCCAACAAATAAAACATAATTACATTAACCTAAAATTTTCCTAACTTCACTCGCCCATTTGCTTTTAGCATTCAATCTAAATGTCAAGTACTATTATTATTCATCTTTAAAAAAAATTACTATTATAATTGATAGAAACTTGAAGCCAACTCTTGAAATATATATATATATATATATATGTTCAGTCTTTTAGGATATTTTTAGATCACTTTATGTATTAATCGAGATTAATTCACATAAATTTTAAAATATGTTTGACATACATTTTATATATTCTTATATATTCATAAATTATTTTTTAAATATTAATCTTAAAAATTAAATAATGATAAATAAAAAGAGAAGCAAATTCGGTGATCTATTTATAAACAAACTCACAGTATATATATAATTATGAAAAAGATCTATAGTAGGTAGGTGTCCTTGCATTTGTTTCTTCTTTTTCAAAAAGTTTGAAATTGAATATGAAGGGAAAGATAGAAATAAAGAAACCGTGTGGCGTTAAAAAAAAATTCCTACAAATTAAATCCAATCCAACTAAGCAATGACGTGTGGACCTTAATTAATTAATTAGGTTAAAAACTATATTATGTAATGGAAACCAGTCTGCCTGCCAAATCAGAAATTAAAAAAAAAAATTATTTGAAAAGGTATGATAATAATAATAATAATAATGTTTTGTTACTGCCACGTAATTTGAACAAGTCCAATTTGCTGATATTGCTTAAGGTTTAATTATCATTGATTAAATACAAGAGTGGTGCAGCAAATCTTGTTAACTTTATTGATTAGTGCATGAGGGGCAGATTAATTATTACTATTTTTTCTTCCCTTTTTTTTTTTTTTTTTTTTTTTTTTTTTTTTTTTTTGTGTCTTGTATCAGTTGTCAATTTTATATATCAATAATCAGTTGATAGATATGATTAAAAGCAGGTCACTTCTAAATAATAATTTTATAAAAAAATGAGTGTATATAATATTATAAATAAAATTCTTTTTTTTTTCTTCAAAAAAAAATTGTGCTAGTATTAATAAAGGCGTGGAGCTCATGTTAGTTCAACAAATAAAACATATGAGTTAGGCTCAACAATTACGACAATAATTTTTAAAGGTTGAACTGTCCTAAAACAACTCTCCATATTATATTTTTATACATAAGTTTAAAGCTCAAGCCAATAAACACAACCCATAGAGCTGTGAAGAAAAAGCCTAACCACTAGGCTAAATTTTGCAAATACCCCTAGCACACATGCCCTCTTCTAGAATCCTCACACAAACTCCATAACCGCCGCTTAAAGCTAAAAGTGTGATAATACCACTAGCAGTAGGGGAAAATGCGTCTGAGCCATCCCAAAACTAGGGTTCACTTGACAGATATTCAAATTTCTCCTACTTACTTGCCATCATTTTGAGGGGTAAAATATATTGAAAGTCACTAAACTTTTACTTATTTTCTATTTTAGTCATTAAATTTTAATTTTTTATAATTTAATCACTAAATTTTAATTTTTTTTACTGACGGATCACTAAAATAATTTCGATAAAATAATTTACCAGAAAGTTGACATGACATTCTAGATAGGATGACACTTCATTAAAATTGATGACATAAACATACCACATCATATTGAGAGGTTTTTAAAATTTAAAATTTAAAAAATCATATTTTTAAATTAAAAATTAAAATTAAAATATATTTATTTGTGTGATATGGGATGCTTATGTCATTAACCTTAATGACGCGTCATCTTACTTGGAACACCACGTTAGTTTTTTAGTGAATTGTTCATCGGAATTATCTTAATAATCTGTTGGTGAAAAAAAAAATAGTAATTAAATTATAAGAAATTAAAATTTAGTGACTAAAATAAAAAATAGGCAAAAATTTAATAATTTCTACTGTATTTTACCCTCACCTTGAGGCCAGGGAACACAACCCAAAACTCAAATCAGAATGGAGGAACACATATCACGAAACCACAAGGCAGGCTAGGCAATTCTTCCCTCTTCCAATTGTCACCAGACCTAAACAAAAGCAAAGATTAATATGATCCGTCAGTGTTGCTGGAGATCAAAGCAGTAATACTGCTACAGTAGAAGCCACAAAAAAAATAAGCCTAATCTTGCCGAGAAATGAAAAGTAGCACAAAAAAAAAAAAAAAAAAACCTAACTGATATGGACAACAAAATATAAAGAAAACACAAACTAAAGAGAGAAAGGGTTATCCCCAAGCCATCGAAGGTTATTCCAGATTGAAACTCGAAAGGCAGGGTGAAGAGCTTTGAAAAAGACAGAGAGAAAAGAGAGCTCTTTAGTCAATGATACTTATAAAATAAAATTCATTAACAAGAAAGATAAATAAATTCATCTCAAATTTTATACATATGGAATTCTAAAAAAAGCAAGAAGTTTAATTTTTTTTTTTTTTTTTGCGCTGCAAAATACAGATTTGATTATTAATTAGATGACTCCAACTATTATTCAAGTTCAAAACCTCATAATCTTAAAAGTACTTTAAATATTATTAAATCAATTCAATAATAATTCTTAAATTTTGATTAAATTTTGGCTGAGTTTGAATTTACAATTTTATAATTTTTTTTTTTTTTTTGTAAATAATTTCAGCAATATTAACTGAAATCTCAACCATTATTGACATTTTTTATGTTAGGGATAAACATTAATAGCATGTTTGTTTGGCTATCCAGAAACCATGTAAGTCAATCTAACATGTCATGCATAATCTTCAAATGCGTACTTAGTGGGTTTAAAGGCAATCACCGCTTGCTTGAAAACTGATTGATTTAAGATAATTTTGATGAGATTTTTCTCTTTTTTATTTTTTAATCATAAACTAATTTTAATGAGATTCCTCTTTATCTCTCTTTTCTTTTTAAAAAAATATAACTTGAAAGATAATGATCATATCATAGATATTATAACTTTAAAAAAAAAAAAAAAAATTGGTTACTCATATTAGAACCTTCTTATCTTTATAAAAGGAATGCATACCATCCCACCAACAGAATAAGACTTTGTGTTTTTTCAACTTTTTTCAGCAATGTTTCTCATTCTCAATACTCAACAAGTCTAACATTTTACTAAAAATATATATATATATATTTATTATAGTTAGATTCAAAATTTTATAGCTTTAAAAACGATTTCAATACTACTGAATTCATTAGAGAATCATTAATTTAGTAAAATAGATATCATTATTACTATTAGTTAAGTAATTCAGTGATAAAACATTTATCATTTCTCGTAATATAATAGATCAAAAATTTAAATCCAGACAATTAAGAATATCTTATAAAAGGTTAAAAAAAAAAAAAAGGTTATTCAATAATTATATTATTTATCCAATAGCATGAATTGAAACTTTTTTCATGAAAAGAAAGCATTGCTTGATCTGGAATCCCTTGTATTTTCCCCCAATTGATTCCAAAGTGAACCTAAAACCTTTTCAAAATCTTTTCTAATTTGGCAGGTAATAGAGTGCCTTGTATGCTTCATTTGCAAGAATATGTTTTAGGGAGTTCTATTAAACATGTTTGAGTTAATTTAACTGAATTGAAAAAATTATTTGAATCTCAAGATTCAGTTCAAATAAATTGAATTTTTTTCTTTTTTTGGTGAAAATGAGAATCACTACCATTAACTAACTATAAAACACAAAATTCACCAATTCAAAAAAGAAAATGAAAATCACATATTAACATACCTTGACTTATTGATTCCTATAACATCCTCCATAATCACTTGCTGCATGAAGTTTGAGCAATCTTCCAATATATGAGTTTCACGAGCAAATTGGACAGCTCGATTAGTAATAGTATCAGCCGCAAAATTGTTTTCTCTAAATATATGATAAACTTTAACTTCACAATTTTTAACAATCAAAATAAGACATAAATTCACCAAATTAATTGAATTAAATTTTTTTTATTTTTAAGTTCGATTCAACTTAATTATTCTATCCATCTCAACTCAATTAAATTTTAATCTCAAACTAGTTAGATATGACGATATGTTCAACTTGAGTTGATAAATTTAAATCAAGTTTTAATTAATCTTAAATTAACATTTGATTAAATTCAAGAAAAATCAAATTTGAATTATGATTATTAATTAAATATGACATGGAATATAAAATGTTATTTAAAACTATGTATAAAAATAAATTCTCAAGTATGAGTTTCAACTTGAATAACTCATTTAAAATAAAAATCACATTCAAATATTTTATAAATCATGTTCGTACCAATAATTTTTGACTTATTTATATTGTTAATATGCTTAATTAATTACCTTCCTTTTTTAATCAGAAAAATCACAGCTCTCCGACACGAGGAAAAACTAACTATATTCTATTATAATTTTTGAATTAAAAAAAGAGATAATTATTGATAGGTTTTTCTATTTTCTACTTAAAAAGTATAAAATGTGACTGATGAAACCTCATAATTCCAAGTGTATGTGCTCAGCATACTATATATAGATTGCATAGTTAATTTTTAAAAAATACTTTGAAAAAAAATACCTAAGATTTGAAAGAATGGAAGAAAAATTAATTAATTAATAATATTATAGCCAGTCATTCTAAAGGAGTATAGATTCAACAGCTAACAAATTCTCAAGCAGATTTGATTCTTTTGGATCAAACAAAACAAATAGCATAAACAAAAATATTGTTAGCTAAATTAAATATTATGTTTGCTTCTATTGACTTTTGAATCACAAAGAGGATTAATTGACATTAGGATTAAGTTTTAATAATTATTCTTATTATAGTAAAATAAATATACGGCTGGATCAGCGATGAACACTATATTTAGATTAGTGATAAAATATATACGTCTGAATTAGGGATATGACATACTCTTTTTTTTATTATTATTATTATAATAAAGAATTGAGAAAATTTACGAAATATTTTTTTCACTTTTTACTTTGTGACAAGAATTTGACTTGTGTCAATCATGAGCAATAATGAAGTAAAAGAGAAGGGAGAATCCACATTCTTTAATAACCTTTTCCATTTTATGGGTAAAAAGAAAATTTTAGGTCCACACGCAAAAGACTCTTTCTCTTTATTATATATATATATATATATATATATATATTACTATTAAATAGAAATTCAACTATTAAATCACTAGTTGATAAAAGTGTCAATGGATAGCTGTTTTATTTAATTATTATTTCTTATTGTTATAAGAATCTTATTTTTTCTTTCACTTTTATAATTTTACTCTAAAATTTTTAACTTAGAAATATAGTTTTAATTTATCCTTGCTAATTCAATATAAATAAAAAAAATATTATTTTATTATTAATTAAAAAATCAAAATGTTAAATTTATCATTAAATTTAAACTGTATTATCAATTTAGTCTCTAAATATTAACAAAAATTAAATAAAATCTTTAATTTTGCAATTTTGATAAACTATTATTGATCATATTAATGATTCAGTCAATCAAATTTAAAATTTAAATATTAAATTAATAATATTATATAAATTTAAGAGTCAAATTTTTATTCTTTTGTCTTTTAATTATTATTAATAATTAAAAATAATATCATTATCTCACTTTCAATTTTGAAACTAAATTTGCAAAATAGAATAAAACTGATTGAATTACATAAGCAAGAAAATTTTAAATTTCCTTTTCTAAAAGAAAAAATTAGAACTATTTTTTCTTTTCTTAAGTGGAATTTTATATATTAGATTTTTACAATAGAGTTGCAGGCTAAGACTTTGTTTTCTTACCCTCTGGGCCCGGCAAGACAAATAGACAAACATCCTTCTGTAATGTCCTTCTTCTAGTAAAATTCCCATTTTTAGTTTTGCAACGAAAAGGGTTATAATAGCAGGAAAGAAAATTAATTAGATTGCTTCATATTCAAACCATAATTAGCGTTGGTATTTGTGTGGGTGGCCACACAATACGGATGGCACGGATAAGTATGAAACGGATTTTTCATTATTCGTATCAATTTTGTTAATAACTTTTTTTTTTTTATATCCGTCTCGCTTAAAAGCAAGGCAAAATAAATATTTATGGATATATTTATTTTTATTTTTTATTTAAAAATAATTATTTAAAATTAATTTTTCATATAATTTGAAAAATTAAAACAAAATATATGTATAAAATATATAATTGGATCATAATATAATAATATCATTATCTGTTTCGATCCGAATCTCACTCAAATTTTAAAATTTAAATCTGTTCCACTTCATTTAATAAACTGATAAGGAAAATAAATCGTCATCATATATATATATATATATATATATATAACATTATTATTTTTGGGTGGCTCTATTGTCACTTCACTTTTAATTTCTAGCCCTTTTATTTTTTCAAATTGAATATAATATTCTTATTTATTGTATTGTTTAGCTAATAAATATTCTTATTAATTACATTGTTTAACTAATAATTTTCACAATGAAAGAATGTTTAAATTTTATTTATCTTTATTGTTTAAATTTTATTTATTTTATCTTTATTGTTATTATTTTTAACACATAATTTTTTCTATTTTTTATTTTAATATTTAACATTAATTGTAATAAATATTTTTATGTATTTAATAATTATTATTTTTGAATATATAAATCTTTATTTTTAATTCTAGTAATTGAAGAAAGGTTATATATGAAAAAAAGACTTGGATAAAAATTTTATTTGTTAGCTCTCAAAAAAAAGAAGTCTTATGTACTAAAAAAATAAAATAAAGGAAAACCTAAGTTTCATTTATTTCTATTTATTTTATTTTTTATTTTTATTTTCATAATAAAAAATGTAATTTATATTTTTTATTTTAAAAAATATTTTGATAAAAATATATTTAATAAATATATAATATTTATACAAGAAAAAATATAATAAAATTTTTATTTTTACAATTTTTTTAAATGAACTAATCATAAAGTGGATAAGCTCTAAAAAGAATATTAACTGGCAAATTATATCCTGAAACCCGATTCATATTGCATTGTGATCATGTAGAACATATTAAATATTAAATATGTAATAAAAATACATAAAAATTAATGGTGCAATTGGTTAATGAATTAGCTTATGAACTGATTAGTGCATATTTAATTATAGGCTTTTCTTTTTTCTTTGTTTTTTAGTTATTATATGTTTTTTTCTTTTTTCTTTGTTTTTTTGTTTGTTTGTAATATTTTGCGATTAATATTATATTTATCTTATTTTATTTCTCTAAGAAAAAAATTATGTTAATAGTTGAGTTTTTTTATTTTTTTAAATTAAGTACTATTTTTAAGAATATAATTTGAGTTTCAGATTAATTACATTTAATATATATGTTCATTGAACAATAGTTAAATGTTCATTTGAATGAAATATAATATATCATTAAATTTATGTAAATTTATAGAAAATAAATTTTATTTGATGCATTAGATAATTTACCTAAATAAATATAAAATGATATTTAATAATTCTATTAGTTTTATCAAATTAAACGTAAATAAAGAATCAAACTGATAATTTTATAGAAATAAATAAATATTTATAAAAAAATTCAACCATTAATATAATTTTTTCTTATAAAAATTAATATAAATTTAATTAGAACAATTAAATAAATAAAAAAATAACCATTAATATAATTTTAATTGCAAATATTATTAAAAAAGCATAAAAGGAAAAAGGAATATTTATGGATATATTTATTTTTATTTTTTATTTAAAAATAATTATTTAAAAATAATTTTTCATATAATTTGAAAAATTAAAACAAAATATATGTATAAAATATATAATTGGATCATAGTATAATAATATCATTATCTGTTTCGATCCGAATCTCACTCAAATTTTAAAATTTAAATCTGTTCCACTTCATTTAATAAACTGATAAGGAGATCGAATCATATATATATATATATATATATATATATATATATATATATATATATATATATATATATATATATATATATATATATATATATATATATATATATATATATATATATAACATTATTATTTTTATGTAAGACTTAACCACTTAGAAATTGCTTTTTGGGAAAAAAAAATTTAGAAGGGTTAATTACTTCTAAGAAAATTAAAAATAATATAAAACATACATACTCCTAAAATTTTTTTATAATTAAATCTTCTCATTAATATTAATAATAAAGTTAAATTATTTTCAAAATAATGATAACAATAACGTTAATTAAGTTGGGTTCAGTGAGTTAAAAAAATAAAAAAGTTTTTAAATTTCTATTTTCTCCTCATTAATCAAATTTTCTTGGAAAACAAGATAATAGAGAGAGAGAGAGAGAGAGAGAGACTAATTAATTAAACAAAGAAACCAAATTGAAACTAACAAACTCAAAGAAAAAACGCAAAATCCGACTACCTTCCACTTTAGGCCATGTTACGGTACTCAAATTTTTTCCAACTTGTGGAAATGATGGCACTTAAGCGTAGAAAATAAATATCACGTAAAAGCCCCCCCCAAAAAAAACAAATGGTCTTTCTACCAAACAAAAGTCATATTCTTAGACCCTTTTACTAGTCATTTAATTTAATAAAAAAATTTTATATATTATATAAAATAAATAAAATTGATATTTTAATTAATTAATTATAATATCTATCTCTCGCCCTCTCTTTTTCAATTGCTCCTCCACGAGCCTATGGGTTCACCCAACTATTGACCCACCAATGAATCACAGGGTTCTATCTTTTATAGCCTCTTAATTTTATCTTAATTATTTACTTGCTTCGTCTTATAATAATTGGTCTTTTTTTTTACTTCTCTTAAATTATAGTCTATTTTTTTTAATAAAATAATTAATTTATTATTTTTTAATATGCCATTATTTAATATACATCTTTATTAATATGAATTGTTTAATTTTAATGTATCATTTAATATTAATGAATGAATATATTAAAAAAATACTGATAAATTTTATTTGATTTAATTTTATTAACTACATTTTTTTAATTTCCTATAAAAATTAAAATAAATATATTTTTATCGATCGAAAAAAATATTTTTTTAATTAGAGATACGGGCTACAGCACTAAAAAAAATTTATAATTAAATATCTTTAAATGTCGTTTTCAACTAATCGCCACCTGGTTCAATACGTAGTTGAAAAGTGGTGGTTGCAAAGAATATGCTGTCTCACTTGAAGCAACTTTGATTTAAGTCTTAATTCCTCGGTAAAAAGTCGGCAACTTCCGAATTCTCATATAGTGTAGGTGGCAGGTTTGGCCAACTGGCATTCCTTTTGTTAAATTGAAATTTGCTTTGTCAGATTAGCAACATAATATACAAAGGTGAAAAAAATTATATATAAAAAAAATATATGTGATTTCTCTCATTTTCATTTTAAAATGATTTTAATATTGGTGAATTTTTTTTTAATAAAAAGTTACTAATCAATACTGTTAATTTGTGATGCTGTGGCATACATTCCTAATTAAAAAAAAAAAATTATGTAATGCAACATCCAAGTATGTCTGCACGAGTTCACTATGAATTAATATTATATATTAAGAACTTTAAAAATGAAAAAATAAATGTTTGGTTTTTATTAAAAATTAAATCATTTAAAAAATAAGAACAAAAATTTAAAATAGAAAAAAGTTAATAATAGAAATAAAAAAAATAAATAGAAAAATACACGTTCTCTTTGCCTCCTCTTCTTCTTTTTCTTCCTTAAAACTAAGCCTCATTATCTTCGGTTCCTCTCAATATGCTAACTAATGCAATTTAAAATTAGTCAACTCCTAATTGGACCAACAATTACAAAGTCTATCTAAGATAATACCATTTATGGGATGATAATATTGCCTTAGTTGATAAATCAGTTCACTCAAAATTTAGGACTCGTCTGCCAAAGCACTAGCTCATTATCATCCTCGTTATATATGCTTGTACTTCACCTTAAAAGTCATTGAGTACACAAGAGCAAGAACTACCATGTCAGACAGAACATGTTAGGAATAAGCACACCCATGATCACACATAGAGTGACTAAATACATGTAGCGAGTTAAAAGACTCATATACGGAAGGTGGATTGTCTCGTCAACTCAATACCCCACCTCTCCCTTTTACCACTAGAATACAACCACATATGGATTTATCCACTTGTTTACAAGCCAACTAAATCCATTATAAAAGTATAACTCACTTACACATGCAGGAGGATGGATCCCCTCTCAAAGGATGAACTCTCTATAAGTGAACTCTCATAAAACAATTATCTAAAATGACTAGAAAGAGATCCATTCTCTCTTTTGAGGATGCTTCATCTTTATGCCCACTCATTTAGGCATCGAAGGCTCCCCCCACCACCTTAAGAGTCAATCTTGGGGGGGCATTTGATCTATTCTTTCTTTGTCTACAAGCATTGAATCACAACCCTCATACAACAAGCTCTCTAGATCTGAACTAAGGCAATTTTGGCTACAGACTATCATTTTTGAGCTGAGGAACCTTCAACCTCATAAAAAATAGGCTATATCTCTGGGAACTCTACACCATGGGCTTTCCATCTTTGATTTGGGCCTTACATCACAAGGATGAGCTAGATTTTGGCTTTATTACTAACTAAAAAACATAAATTCCAAAATAACTTATTCAAAATCCCTAATAAGTCCATTACAATTCCATGTCCAAGCAATCCTCTCCAATTTTAGACCAAAGACCAATCTCTTTTGAATCATTATCAAGAAATAAAAAATCAATTCCACCGAATAGGAGAAAGATTCTTTGGAAGGACTTATAGTGCTTTGTCGGCTGACGATGGAGGTTTTTGGTGACAATAAAAGGACTTTAGTGATCCTTAATGTCGATATCTAGAAATTTGCTAAGATGCCAATTTTTAAACAAGTGGCTTCTTTGATCCTTGATGGAGGTAGCTTCTTCTTATGATTTTAAAGACAACACCGTCAATCCAGGCGAAATGGACATGAGATTGAACCAATGGGCATTGAGACAATTGGGGTTTAAGCACAAATGTAAGAATTTAGGAATTAGTCAAGTCTTAATTGGACCAACAATGACAAAGTCCATCTAAGATACTACCACTAATGGGCTAATAATATGGCCCCAGTTGGTAAATCAACTTATTCAAAGTTTGGGACTTGTTTGACAAAGCATTAGCTCATTATCGTTTTCGTTATATTTGCTTGTACTTCACCTTAAAAGTCATTGAGTACACTGAAACAAGAGCTACCGCATTAGATAGAACATGTCAGGGATAAGCATGCCTATGACAACACACAAAATAAGTAAATACATACAAGAAGGTGGCTTATCTCATCAACTTAAGACCCCAACTCTCTTTTTTACCACTAAGATACGACCACCTATGGATCTATCCACCTATTCACAGGCCTATTGAAGCCATTATAATAGTAGAACTTGTTCACTCATGCAGGACAATGGATCCCTTCTTAAAAGAGGAACTCTCTATAAGTGAACTCTCATAAAACAACTTTCTAAAATGACAAGGAAGAGATCCATTCTTTATTTTGAGGGTCCTTCATCTTTTAGCCCACTCACTTAGGCATCAGAGACTCTTTCCCACCCCATCCCTTTAAGGGTATGCATTAGATAGAACATGTCAGGGACAAACATGCCTATGACAGCACACAAAATAAGTAAATACATACAAGGAGGTGGCTTATCTCATCAACTCAAGACCCCACCTCTCTTTTTTACCACTAAGATACGACCACCTATGGATTTATCCACCTGTGAAGCCATTATAAAAGTAGAACTTGTTCACTCATGCAAGACAATGGATCCCTTTTTAAAAGAGGAGCTCTCTGTAAGTGGACTCTTATAAACCAACTTTCTAAAATTACAAGGAAGAGATCCATTCTCTCTTTTGAGGGTCCTTCATCTTTAAGCCCACTCACTTAGTCATCAGATACTCTCTCCCACCCCATCCACTTAAGGGTCAATCCTGGGGGGCATTTGATCCATCGTTTATTTGTCTATAAGCACTAAATCAAAGCCCTCATACAAAAGGTTCTCCATATCTGAACTAAGGCAATTTTAGTTGCGAGCTATCATTTCTGAGGTGAAAAACCTTTACACCTATCAAAGCAATTAGATTCATCATGTAAGGAATGATTATGAAAATAGGAAAAAGTCAAGCTACAAGAAAAATTCCCGCCGAATAGTATAGAATTAGAATATTAATCCAATCATAAATTTTATTGAGATAGGTAACTACAAAAACTCTCCCTCCAAGAACCATATATGAGAATTTCATCGTGATCCCGCGAGGGTGAGTTAACTTTAAAAACCCATCCTTAGTTTGGAGGGCATGCGAGTTGTCGGAATCATTAGTAATCTCCAATCAGCCATACGTGTATCAAAATAGGCTATTCTGAGGACTCTACACCATGGGCTTTCCATCTTTGATTCAAGCATGCATCACAGGGATGAGTTAGATTTTAACTTCATTACTAACAAAAAAAAAGTTAGACTCTTTTTTGTTAAAAAAAAATTCATAGACCTTGAAATGAAAATGAGTAAAATTATATGATAATTTTTTATATTTTCTAAAAAAATCCATAATTAATTATTTTTACATTTTTATTGAGTATATGTCATAGTGTAAAAGATTATATATAATTTCAAATTTTTAATTTTTTTACATTTTAAAAAGAAATAAAGATAGTATTTGAATAAAAAGTTACATATACTTTTAATGGACGATACTAATTAGATGTAGAATGAGAAAATTTATTCAAGATTTGGAAAGATTATAAATATATCATTTTAAATGACATTTATTATTATCTTGTTGATTCAAGAGAGAATTCTCAAATTAATATGGTCTATAACTATTGGGAATTTCACATTGAAAAATATTATAAATAGTTAGATACATTTATACTTACGAAAATAATAATATATCCTCTTACAATTATAATTTTAAGTGACATTCACTTGCAGATTGTGAGTGCAAGATATATTGTTTTTATATCTCATACAAAATTATGTAGAAAATTGTATTGGGTTTATTTATGGCATGGAGAGATGTAGGTCCCCTTAATACATAGGGAAAAAAAAAAACATTTCAAAACTTACTAAATGGACCAAAAAAATAAAATAAAAATGAAACATATGATTCTCATGCATGTGGTAATATATACCAACAAATTATCATTCCAAGCTAATGTGCTTCACACTATACATATTACTATAATTGCATCAGACTCGAGATGTCTGCTACAAGTTGTTTGATTAGACTAAATGATGGTACATGGAGTTAGTGATGTCTAATACCTACTTTAAATTTGAATGCAATATATATATATATATATATATATATATATATATATATATATATATATATATATATATATTGGCAAATTATTTTTATAAAAATAAGTTATAAATAAAATAACTTATTAATTTATTAATTATTTTATTTATAACTTATTTTTATAAAAAAAACAATTTGCTATATATATCAGTATTTTAAAAATTAGACCAGACCAACTGTTCGACTGGTTAAATAGAAAATCACCAGCCAATTTGGTTTTCAATTAAAAATTAGATTTTTTGTTTAATCATTTTTTATTGGTTTTCAGCCAGTTGAATTTTTATCAATGGAAATCAATAAAAAAAAAAAAAAAAACAAAGGTATAATATTTAATATGTTGGACCACCGATTCAATCTATCGAACCGATTGAACCGCAAATTAGTGATTTGATTTATTTATTTTTAAAATGCTGATATGTATTTTGAAATTTTATAATATTTTTTTAGTAAATGCGTAAGCTTTAACTATTATATTATAAGTATATAAGACAAAATTTTGAAAATATATATATTATTTTTATATCATAATTTAATAATGAATTTTAAATAAATAAAAATGCACATCCAATAATATTTGATGAAATTTATAATTTGAAATAATTTCTCAAATTTAGTTTAATATATAAAATGGATTTAAACTTTGAAAAAGCCATAACATTTCCGGTGAGAATTTTCATCAATTAGAAAAATACAAAATCATTGAAGAATTTTTATGTGGAAAAAAAAATAATTTCATTAGTGGAATGGTGAACAATTTTGTTTGTTATTGTTGATATCAATATCATATTGTATCACTTTCTTTACTTTTCTTTTTTTCTTTTCCAATGAAAATTTCCAATTTTTCTTAAAAAAAAAAAAAATTGATTTTCTCAATTGCTATTAGAAAATTCTGTATTCCCCACGTTTCTTACTTTGGAATTCTAAGCTTGTAGTAGGCGCTATTTTTCTTCCTACTTTCAAGGTGAAGTTGTGCAAGAATACTCTAAATTTTTTTTTTTTTTTCCAAAGAAGATAATTGCTGAAATTAAAAAGGCTCAAGGTCCAAATAGTAGAATATTTATTAATATAATAAGGACTAATTAAGATACAATAAAATAAAGCTTGTTAGGCTAGCACTACCCATATTAGGGTTTAAAAATGGGCTTCCAATATAAAAAACTACAGACACAAGAGTATGAAAAATTACATAAAGAGCCTTTAACCTTGCAGACCCTTCCAGAGCCATCCTTCCACGGTATTGCCATTGTCATCACTGCTACTAATTGAAGAAAACACCATAATAGCATCAAGACCAAGGGCTTTGCATTTGAATCAATCAAAACAAGATTGTACCATTGAGATTGCTATCCAACATGAATTAAAATCGGGCCTATTAACAGTCGAAAATAGCAATTTAAAAACACATAGGCCAAATTTGTATATGCTAACTCCCCTAATAGCCGGCATTGAAAAGATAAAAGTGAGAGCACCTCCAGTCTAAATGACTCCATTACAGGCCCTAGCAAAATCTTCCCCCTCCCCCTTACAGTCTTCTATAGACCAAAGCTTGAGATAAAGACTAAGGAGACGAGCCGAACATTGCCGAACTCTACCTAGGCCTCATCGATGGCCCAGCAGACAAACCATACTAAAATAATATAAAACTCCAAAATTCATACCAAATGTGAGACATGAACACCACAAATAGGATAAAAATCCATTTATTTGCTAAGCTAAACAAGATAAAAACCTAGAAAATGAAGAGAATCACACTGGTGGCCGAAGCCGCCATGCCCCCAAGAAAGAACCCTAAACCAGGAACTGAGATTTCTAGAGAGATAGGAGAGAAAATTTCCTAGACATTAATTCAATATTAATTATACAGGACATATGCAACATTAATTCAGCATAACTCAAATTAGTTTGGGTCCAATGTTTTGCTTCATCTCTTTTTAATTTGACTTCGATAAAAATTCAAAAGTTTTCAATTTTAGAGATGGCACTATTTAGGGATAGCAATTGGTCTAATTTAAGATGAATTTTACAAAACTTGAACCCGACTTGCTTAAAAAAATAAAATACTTACTCTTTCAATTGCCCCGCTTTAAATTTAGTTGGGTTGGATATTGAGGTGAGATGGAGTGGGTAGAGTCAGATATACCCATTTTTATTTCTTTTTTTTATATTATTCTCTTGAAAAAAAATTTTAGTGTTATTTTCTCTCTCCCTCTCTCTCTCTCTCTCTCTCACACACACACACACACATAGGGTTGAGCGCGGGACTCGGAGATACCGAACCGTACCGAAAATTCAAACCGAAAATATCTAGAACCGAAAATATCCGTTAACTATTTAACTTTCTCCTAACCGAACCGTTCCGAAATTATTTTTTGGTACGGTTCTGGAGATTAGTAATTATCCATATCAAGAACCGTACCAAACCATACCGAACTATCCCGAACCGAAAAACCGAAACTAGAACCGATTTAATATATATATATATATACACACACACACACCCACACACACATATTTTGATATTGAATTAACAATATATTTTAAAGAAATTTAATAATGTATAAGTAAAATTTATGTTTTATTAATTATAAAATTTCAATTTCAAATTAGTTATTACATTACAATTTTATATGTGTAAGCTAAACTTTGAAAAAAAAAATTTAATAATTTATATAGTACTAATATTATTTTAAAATTTCATAAAAATTTAATAATTTGTATAATCCTAGTATTAATAATATATCATGGTTAAAAACTAAAAAAAAATAATAATTATTTTGTCTTATGAGAAATTTTTTAATTTTGGGTAATAATAAAACAATATCGATTTGATTATATAACTTTAAAGTAGTGATAATTCCATCAATTTTTTTAATTGGTCAATATAATTAATTAAGTCAATCATTAAATAATGTAATGATTTTATGTAAAAATTTGATGTTATTTCTTTAATAGATTTAAATTTGTAATCTCACATTCAAAAATTTAAGACCATTATATTATTAATTTATTATTGATACTTATAATTTCATTGGTGATAATGTTAAATTTATAGTATCATATATTATAGTTTATTTTCAATCCATTTTAAGCATTAATTTTTATAATTTTAATCATAAATAAAGTAAAAATATAATAAAAATTTTAAGAAATTTTGAGATATTACAAATTAATTTAAGATAAAAATATATATATTTTAATTATTTAAAAATAAAAAATCTTCAAATATCCGTTCCGTACTGAACTGTCTCGTTAGGTCTAAATCTCCGTACCGAACTGTCTCGAAAAATTGGAACGAATTGGTACGGAGATTATTATATCACGGTACGGTTCCACATATTCAATTTTAAAATCTCCGAAATTCGGTTCGGTTTTGAAGATTTTTAAATTTCCGGATTTCCTTAAACCGTGCTCACCCCTACACACACATATATATATATATGTATTCTACATATTCACACGATATAGTTTATATTTTACATAAAAAAATTATAAATTAAAAGATAAAAATATATAATATATACAATCGAGTTAAGTCAGATTATACCATTATTCAAACTCGATTCGAACTCGACTCGATTATAAATCAAAATCGCTCGTCCCATTAGAGACTGGAGCTAAGTATACGAGAGCATATAAAATTATAATTCTTATTTTTAATATCACTGAACTAAAAATTCAATGGCCTAACATTTTTCTTTGTATTAACAAGCTAAACAAAAATGTCAAATACCAATAAAACCTTTAATTGAGTAATACTAGAGTTGTCTCTAGAACTAAAATGGTTTTTGAATTCAAATTTCAATGAATTGGTGTTAAATTTAGAAATGTTGTTATTATTATATTTGAAAAAGTTATTATTATTATTATTAAGTGTCATTAGTACTCCAAAAGTAGACAGCACAATTAAATTTTTAAAAATGTACAGCACAATTAAATTTTTCATGACCAGAATTTGCAGCTTTATAATAATAAAATAAATTTTCTTAAGAATAAAATAATTTTTCTTCCTGTGCAAATGAAAATAGAAACAGTAACAATGCAAAAAAAAAAAAAAAAAGGGGAAATAGTTACAATATAGAGTATACTCTCGCCTTGTAGGGAATCTCTGACTGCACCCTTGTAGACCCATCATACCGAACTAGAACCATATATTAGGTACAAATTGAATTATAAAAAAAAATTTCAAACAAGTTCTTCATGATATTAATTTTTTTTTTAAAAAAAAATTTAAAAAAAAATTTATAAACTTTTTACTATTATAATTTAAATCAATTAAAATTTAAATATACTGATTTTTCGAGAACTCGTATGTTTATGATAAAAGTGTGTGAGTTATATAAATTAGCATATTTTTATAAAAATACATTAATATTGTAAATGAACGTGTCATTTCTGTAACTTAAAATATGTGAAATCGATAATTTAATTCTTAAATTTAAGAATAATTTAAATGTGATATTAAAAATATTTAAATTATTTTTAGTTTTTTAAGGAAGAATTATCTTTAGTTAAATTTACAAAATTGTCCATAATTTACCAATTTTAATTAACTCTCAATTAGTCTCTCACAAACTTTTGAAGTGCAGTTCTGGCCAAAAAAAAAAAAAAAAAAAACTTTTGAACTGCAGCACTTAATTTCCGTACAATCAGCAAGTGGTTGGTGATGTATGTCTAATGTTCAAATCACAAAAATAAAATAATTTTCATCAAGAATTAATTATTTATTACCGACCTGACACGTCAATTATCAAATCAAG
Organism: Reutealis trisperma; assembly: GCA_947687605.1. Lineage (NCBI taxonomy): Eukaryota > Viridiplantae > Streptophyta > Magnoliopsida > Malpighiales > Euphorbiaceae > Reutealis > Reutealis trisperma. The sequence continues at coordinate 2,485,161 of CANTUT010000008.1, forward strand.
TACCACCTAATTAATAAGATTAAAATGTGATTTAATTAATTTTTTTATCTTTTTAAAAATATAGAAAATAAAATACCTCATATTTAAATTTTTTAAATTATAAATAATTATTATAAATTTAATAAAAAATATTAAAAAGAAAAATTATTTATTGTTGTGGAATTTAATATATTTTTATTGAGTGTTTTTCTCCAAATATTAAAAAAAAAAAGTCAAGTACCACCTAAAATATATATGTATATCAAATCAAGTACCAATGACCCAATAGTCTTAATTAATAATTTTCAACTTTAATAATATATTTAGCATTTGAAATTGAATATTTGAACTGCCCATAAATAAATTAAGCAATCGGGATAAATGCATATATTAAAAAAATTCCCATTTTTTAATATTTTGACTGTAATTTTGAAGTAAATATATATATTTAGATTTTAAAATTTTACACTAATTATTATCTTTATTACGAAAAAACCCCAAATTAGAAAAAAAAAAAAAAAAAAAAAGGAAAAATAGCCGCAACCTCGTGTATTGCGGTTTCAAACTGTGACATCAGAATTAGTCTAATGACGTTTTATTGGCGCAATTAACACTCTCATAGACCTTCTCTTCCTATAAATACAGACTTTTGGTTTTTGTATTAACTATACACAACACCACCACACCTCAGAAATCATTCTCTTCCTCTCCATTCTCATCTATCACTCAAGAAAACCAGAAAAGAAAATGGAAAATCTTGAGAAAGCAACAATATCTCCAATTGTTGTTCCTTCCTCATTATTCTCTTACTCATCATCTCCTTCTTCTTCTTCTTCTCCTTCACCATCTTCTTCCAATCTTCCTTCTCCTACTCAATCTAATTCTCCTCCAACTCCTATTGTTATTAGCCCTTGTGCTGCCTGCAAAATCCTTCGCCGCCGATGCGTCGAAAAATGTGTTCTAGCTCCTTATTTTCCTCCCACTGAACCCTACAAGTTCACCATTGCTCATAGAGTCTTTGGAGCTAGCAACATCATCAAATTCTTGCAGGTATACATACACCACTTAGTTTGGTTTTCTGTTTTAAAAGATAATTGTCTGTATCGATATTTCATAATTTAGTAAGATAACTGGATCAATCACTTGATCTTTTATCATATAGTTATGAACACAACAGCATGCAAGGTTGACTTTAAGGACAATAATTTTTTCATTTTAATTAAATATGATTTTTACGAGTTTGGGTCATATAGAGGACAAGATTATATCTTTTTTCATCTTCCACTACTTGAAGCCTTTAGCAACTTTCTTCAAAAAAGAAAAGCAAATTCCACCTGCTTTATTAGAAAATAATAATGGTGGAGTTGAATTGGGTGTGTACATCAATTGATGGATAACTATTTCATGACAAAAGGGTTAAGCCAATTACTCAATTACAACGTCTAATTAATTAATACATAAGGTAAAATCATAGCTAATGCATTATGAAAGTCAAGACCAAATAAAGGGCAACCAAATTAGAGGTCAATTAATTTATGTTTTATTATCTGTAGAGGTCATTCTAAACTATAACTTGCACATGAGCTTCCTATATATATATGCTTTTAATTAAGTCGTCTAAACCACAACTGTAACGAAGGTGCATGAAGCACACACATGACCAAATCAAGTGCAATTCTTAAAACCCATTTCAAAGTCAACAGTTTTTTTATCCTAAAACGTTTTTCATATTCATCTTTCATGTATTCAAGAATTTCACTTATGACAATAAACCATGAATGTCTCTGATTATATCGTTGTTGTTAATTTTAGGAACTTCCCGAGTCTCAAAGAGCAGATGCAGTAAGTAGCATGGTTTATGAAGCAAACGCAAGGATTAGAGACCCAGTTTATGGGAGTGCAGGTGCGATTTGTCATCTTCAAAAACAAGTGAATGAACTTCAAGCTCAATTAGCAAAGGCACAGGCTGAGCTAGTGAACATGCAATGCCAACAAGCCAATTTAGTTGCTCTAATTTGCATGGAAATGACACAATCTAATAATCATCAAGAACCCATTCTTCAGCAACAACAATACATTGATACAAGCTGTTTTCTGGATGAGACCAATTTTGGAACATCATGGGAGCCTCTTTGGACATGAAGAATTTTCTTATTCTTCTTCTTCTTTTTTTTTTTTTTAAAAAAAAAAATTAAGAAACCTAAGTTATAATTATAATTATTATTCAAAAGCCTTAAAAATGGGCATGAAGGAGACAATGGAAAAAAAAAAAACATACTCAAGAATGAAATTTTCAATAAAGTTGATTTAATTAGTTATGGTTAGATATGAGTCAGTGATGATTTTCCTATTAATTAGTCTAAAGTTGACTATGTGGAAACTTTGAAAAACAAACTGATATTGATGGAGCTTTCTCACTTGTAATTTTCTAGGGTATTGAAGGATTCATATTGAAAGGAAAAAGGAGAGCAGAAAATGAAAGGATGTGGCTACATAGAGAGTGATTTGTGCTGATTATTCTCAGTGAATTAAAGAAGTTTTTATTGGTGACCTAATTTGGTAATCTATATATGTATGCTAGTTTCATGGAACTTCCTTGTCAAACTAGCTAGTTCTTGACCAATTTCTTTAACTTATTTCACTATGGTATATATTATTGACTATGGTATATATTATTTGTACTTGCAATGATGTTTGAGTTATTTTCCTTCATTTGTCAATTTTATTTATTATTTTTTTAGAGGTTGGGAAATACATACATATAATGCAAAACCCTTCATTTTCATAACTCTTACTGTATATATAGATAAAACTTCTATCACAATAATAAATAAAAGCATTCTGAAATCTATTATAGGAAAAGGATATTATTTCTATAAATTTTAAAATAATAAAATCTTTATGCATGTACCTATACATCTCTAAGGTATTGCATTACTGTACTAAACTATATATTGTCTTGACACCTTAAAATCAAATCAACTTGAGTGCCAAACAAAGGTCAAATTCAAAATCTGTGCCTAACCCACCTTTATTTCTATATATATAGAGAGAGAGAGAGAGAGAGAGAGAGAGAGAATTAATGACTTTTCCATTAAATTATAGGATATTATTTTTAGTATTAAACTTCTATAGAATTTTATTTTTCCTAAATTCTATATTTTAATACCCATGCACAGGAGCAAAACTAGAAAATCTAGCAGAGCAATTAAAAATTGAAACCTAATTTATAACCATATAATATCATGCTATATTTAATTTCATTAATCATTAATATGTGCATATATAATATATAAATATATTTTAAAAATTTAAATATTCAATTTTTTTTAATGGATACACAAAAGTCATAAATTTTAAATATTTTTTAATAATTGAAGGAGAGGCGTTGTTTCTAATTTTGAAATATAAATATTTTTTTAAGGGGCAATGTCTTTCTACCTTATACGTAGTTTTATTCTCAGTCTGCACAATAATTTTAGTTTCACAATAAAATGTTAATTTGATTCCTTATAGAAAATTACATAATATTATATAGACTTCATAAAAATTTTCCATTCGATCAGAGTTTATTCTTTTAAATACATCCAATGAAATTGGAAACTATTCTTGGATTCTCTTCACATTTAACAAAGTCAATTGAAAGAAACTTAGCTCATTTTTTTTTCCTTGTTTGATGTAAATTTTGCAGGAATTTATTTTATAAGTTCATACATTGTGTATTTAATATAAATAAAAATTTATTTTAAATTAAGTCTTTCTCATTGATTTCATACAATAGGTTTTACTTGACCTACCTCTATAAAATTTAATGAAAATATTTGTATATGAACTGTAAATTAGCAAGATTACATTTTGACTTTGACTAAAAATTAATTGAATTTGGAAATTAATTTTACACGTAATAATTACTGCGATACCTTTATAAATTAGTGAATTACTAACGCAAGTAATTTTCAAATGAAAGAACTTATTTTATTTAAACATTATATTATTATTATTATTATTAAATTAGTTGAAATTTAATAATAATTACATATTATGAAAACTTTGAACTAAAAAGTTTCATTTTAAAAAAATAAAAATGGGAAAAAGAAAAAAAATAAAAACGGAAAAGAAATAGAAAGAAATGGGGACAAGAAAGGAGTAGGGTGGGTTCCAACTTTAAAGAAAGTGAAATAAAAATGAAATCACGTGCACCCCACATGTGTGTTTTCATTTATAAGCAAAACCCCAAAAGAAATTATATAATAGAATGTTGTCGGCCGGCACCTTATAACATGGTCTGCTCAGTCACTTCTCCTTTTATTACCCTTTTTTTTTTTTTTTTTTATTTTATGTTTTACGCTAAAACAAAGATTCTTTAAATTCTTTTTTTTTTTTTAAATTTATTATCTATATTTATATATAATGTAACATTTCAGTTAACCTCTACCTTACATATCACATCAATTAAAATTGTATGATAAAAATATAATTAATTAATTCATGAAATTAAGGTCAAAATGCTAAATTGTGAATCACTCCAACCATGCATTTTTTTCATTATAAGGACAACCTTTATGTTCAAAGCTTTGCCTTTTCTTTCTTATGTTATTAAATTAAAAAAAAAAGACAAGACAAGACTTTTAACATATATATATACCAAAATTTAAAAAAAGAAAAAGATAATATGAATCACTTAAGCAAAATTTCGAATTCGAGTATTGTAAATGTAAAAAACTAATTTGGGAGATGTTCTTACTCTGCACTTAATAATATATCAGAAAATTAGTCTTAAACTAAATTTGGGTATACATTAAGAAACCGAAAAAAAAAAAAAAAAAAAGATAATGTGAATCTTTTTGTCAATACAGAGGAGGGTAAAAAGCCACAAAAAAAAAAAAAAAAAAAAAAACAAAACTTAACCTCTAACACTCCTAGATCAACAGACCCCTGTATAATTACCATGCAAAACTTACGCTAAAAAATTTGGATAATCTACCAATTCAGTGCAGCCCCTAGGAAAATCAATAGTCTTGTTAGCTAACAGTTTGTTTAGAAATAATGGAGTAAGATAAATTAAGATTTTATGAAATAAATTGAGATAATATTTTAGAAGACAAGGTAAAGTTCTTAATTTTACTTTGTTTGAAATGAATGGATGGTAAATAAATATTTTAAAAAGTACGATATAATATCTTGTTTGACTTGAAAGTACTGAAAATAAGAGTTTAATATTTAAATTATAAATTTTATTCTCTTAAAAACGCTGCCTTCTAAACTCATCAATTTGGTAGGTTGAGATATGAAAACTTTTAAGCCTTGTTTAGTTGTAAAAAACATTTTCTATTTTCATTTACCAATTTTCTTTTTTTTTTTTTCATAATTTTCTAAATCTCCATTTTGAATTTAAAAACTATAATTATATTATAATAGAATTTTCTTTTTTAAAAAAAAAAAAGAGCTGTTAATAGAGCGATTCAAATAACACCCATAGAACGTCGAAGTAGAAATACGAATAGAAAACTCCGTGTTTTACACTAATTGCTAGCAAGGGGAATTGTGGAGAACTATTTAAAATGGTTTTCCAAATGATAAAGTAAATCAATAAAATTGGAAATTTGGTTTTTAATTTTCCAATTAGAAAATTTTGACAAGTAAATAATAAATTCTATTTTTTAATTTTCTTAGAGTAATTTTCTAGAAAACACCTCTTATTTTCCACAACTAAATAAGTTCTTAAAAAACATATTTCTTAATCAGTACTTTATTTTCAAACAGGGGTATTATAAAGTTTCACAACTTTATAATATCCCTAAAAACTTCTAAAAATCTCAATCCAAACAAGGTATAAGGGATCAGCCGCACCATTGCCTTCACGATGTACATGTTACACTTAAGCTTTTAAAAACACCGTAATATATAATGAATGTTTGAATTTAATAATATTAATTTAACATAATCTACTTTCCAAACTCGATATGATTCATCCTTTAAATTTTGATAAATTTGCATAAAATTTAAAATAATTTGAATTTATTGATTGTTAAGCTGCACAATCCTTTCATCGGATTTGAACATATATAATATCTATTTGATTCAATTTGAAATTCAACTCAATTAATTCAAAATCAATTAATAAGAAATATGAATTCTTTTGAAAATTTTCAAAATCACTTTTAAAAATTAAGAAAAGAATTACGATCCGATCTAACTCACAATTTGTAAAATTTATTTGAATTTAATTTAAAATCTTCTTAAAAAGTAAAAGTAATGCAAAACTTTCTGTTTGTAATTTGAAATAATTATTAAATTCAAATTTACTAAAAAAAGATAACACTCAAAATTATTTAAATTTGAAACAATTCAACCAAAATTGTCTAATTAACTTAAATTTTTATCTTATATATTATTATTATTTTTCTTTGTTGCATGTAATTTTTGTTGTTTTTTTTTTTCATTTTTTAAAAGAGGAGAATGTATACGTGAAGTCTAAGTCACATATGGACCGCCAGCTAAATTAAAGAGTCTATGAACAGTCTCAAAAGGGCAGGAACAGTGATGAAATCAATTCTTAGATTCTAAAAAATAAATTAGACTTATTCAAATATACCCGTTGAACGTAAATTTAAACCGTAGCAAAGCGGGCATTTTGACGTATATGCTTTACGAGCCATATGTATTCTACAAAGTCCACAAATTTTCAATCAATGGCTGTTTTATATATTACATAAAATTGGAAGTCTATGCAATTATGAGTTTTTTCTAGAAGATAAAAAGAAAAATCTAAGAATTAACAAAAAAAAAATTATAGTAACTTAATTAATTGGTTAATTTGCATTTATTATTATGTATATATATATATATCCATTTACTTGAGAAATTCCTTCTACAATGACATTATTATTTTCCATTTGTTTTACTTTTCTTTTTTTTAGATGTAAGATTACTAAATTGGGTTTGTAACAATTCATTAATAAGGATGAATTTGATTAAACAACATTTCAAAAATTAAAAAATTGAATTGAATTTACTAATAATTATGATAATTATTGAATTTATTGGTAATGAATAATTAAATTTCAATTTGTATATCAATCCTCAATTTCGGATTTTTTTTCAATAAGGTTATATATATTATATTGCTAATTTTTTTAAATAATAATTAGTTAAATTTTTTTTTATGTGTTGTCTAACATGAAAGCCTCACTTATGCTACATTTTTAATTATTATTGTAGAACTAAATTTAAAATAATTTATTTAGTTATTATGTATAAAAAATATATATATAATTAACTACAAGTAAATGTATATATAGTGTGAGAAATCTACTTTATATGTGAATTGCAAGTGTGAAATTTAGCTGTTTAGATTGGAAAAAAAATGAGACTAATCAAAACAAATTAATAATTAGTCAAAATAATGGACCTATTGGTCAAAATCAAAATTCTTCTAAATTACAATTTCCCACGATGGTTTGCATGCATTAATTCATCTAATTACTTGTTTAACATGTGTTTATACTTATTTACTATCATATTGGCATCCATTGAATGATTCAAAACCCTAATTAATATGTATTATTGCTTTTTTATTTTTTTTTTTCTCTTATTGAATGACTTAGGCTAGACTATAAGGGCAATTATATAATACAAATATATATATATATATATATATATATATATATATATATATATATATATATATATATATATATATATATATATATATATATATATATATATATATATATATATATATATATATATATATATATATATATCAGAATTGACGAAACCATTTTTACTAGTAAAAATATAAAAATTATTATTATTATTATAAATTTATAACAACAAAAATAAGTTTTTTGTGGTAAAAATTAGTTTATTTTAATATTAGTATTAACAACAGTTTGTCATATTTTTACCCCATGTTAACTTTTAATAATAACTTTTCTTATTACTGTAATGTATTTATTTTTAGCTGTAAAATTGGCTTAATGTTAAAATTTTTGCTATTAATTCTACTATTTATTGTAATATATGCCTTTTTTTTTTTTACACTTCTAATAGAAATTTCAATTTTTTTTCTTTATACATTAGAAATTTTTTAAGGAAATAGAATTATCAAAATGTAAACTATTAATATCTTGTATTAAGAAGATATTTGATAACTAAATTTGATGAGAAACAAAAATGTCTTCCATAGGGGTCCCTATTTTTCCTTATATATAAGAAGATTAATGATAAAATCGGTATTAGAATCTCTTTCTAGAGTATTTCTCTTTAGCCAAAACCCTTTTAATCAACTCACTAATTTGGATGTCAGGAGCTTACTAGAAATCATTCACTAAGTACTTTTAACTTATATTTTTTTGCTGTATGCAGGTTTTACTTCTCATTGGCCCTACCATCATAAGCATGAGACGATTTTAAACTCATCAAAATTAATCACAACTTTCTAACTATATATATATATATATATATATATATATATATACACACCTTTTTCTTAATTAGGATTGTGATATTTTAACTTACATAGCCAACCCATTTAAATACATATGGGTCACTTGTAAAAACAACAAAATAACTAGTTTATAAGTTCATACCTTACTGATATCTATTCATACCTTATTGATATCTTATATACATGGGGATTCTTTAAAAGTACTGCAGTTTCTTTCACGCGTTAAGCCATTAATTGCATTTTCACTTAAAGCAGGAAAAACAAAAATGTAAGTGTGTTTTCAACTTCTTGCTATTGTCTTACTTTCTTAATTAATTAATAATCAAAGAGTCTTCTTAATTAGAGAATAAATTCTAAATGATATATTTCTTTCATTCTGAAAAAAAGACCAATAACTAAAAATCATCATTTTTAAAGTAATAATAATTTTATCATAAATTATCAAAAAATCCTTATTAATTATAGTATAAATTTATGAAATATTTCTCATATTTTTAGGAAATGAAATGGTAAATTAGTTATTTTACCATATTTTTTTTATTGAGTTGCTAAATGGTTACTTATTTATGAACAAAACTTACTTTTTTAATTGCCACTTTTTTTTTTAAAATAGAGAAAATAATTATTATCTGACAAAATAAAGATAATTAACTTTTTAACACAACTTATGATATAAAATAAGGATAATTATTTATTTATTTCTTACAGTATGAATTGTTCAAGTTATATTGATTTGCTATAATTTTTTTTTTTTTACACAACTAGCAACACATAACATTGCTTAATTAAAAAAAATTAATTGACCACATTAATTAGTTTGGGCTATCAAGTCAAATTTAGAATTGGGTTAATTGGGCTCCGATTAATTTCGAATTCACAACTTCTCAGTTATAAAAATAACTCTACTAATATTAACATTACTCATTGATTAATTTTGATTTTTTTAGTATAATTAATTAACAGACTAATACATATATATATATATATATATATATATATATATATATATATATATATATATATATATTGATATTAAGGAGGGAAAATACCTCTAGAACCATATTAGACTACACAATATGAGATAACCTTACTCTTTAACATCTCATAGAACCATATTAGACTACACAATATGAGATAACCTTACTCTTTAACATCTCTTACTAAATTGGTAACAATATATATATATATATATATATATATATATATATATATATATATATATATATATATATATATATATATATATATATATATATATATATAACTCTACTAATATTAACATTACTCATTGATTAATTTTGATTTTTTTAGTATAATTAATTAACAGACTAATACATATATATATATATATATATATATATATATATATATATATATATATATATATATATATATATATATATATATATATATTAAGGAGGGAAAATACCTCTAGAACCATATTAGACTACACAATATGAGATAACTTTACCCTTTAACATCTCTTACTAAATTGGTGACAATAATTTGTTATTTTAGGATATTCTAATATGAGACTTCCCACATCTTTAAAAGAGATAGTAAGAATAACTCTACTAATATTAACATTACTCATTGATTAATTTTGATTTTTTTAGTATAATTAATTAACAGACTAATACATATATATATATATATATATATATATATATATATATATATATATATATATATATATATATATATATATATATATATATATATATATATATATATATATATATATATATATATATATATATATATATATTAAGGAGGGAAAATACCTCTAGAACCATATTAGACTATACAATATGAGATAACCTTACCCTTTAATATCTCTTACTAAATTGGTGACAATAATTTATTATTTTAGGATATTCTAATATGAGACTTCCCACATCTTTAAAAGAGATAGTAAGACGAATAAGACAATATCTGATTGGCTTAACAAACTAATGTATTAACCATAAAGGTTGAATTTTAAATATATAATTAATTAATTATCTACCAATCAAAAATTTCTCCATCATGGTTCATATATTTTTTGGTATTAGCTCTTACTAGTAGGATTCCATAAGTGTACATTAATTATATATGCTTATATATATATATATATATATATATATATATATATATATATATATATATATATATATATATATATATATATATATATATTCAACTTTGATGATCATTAACAAAACGAGTGATTCTTGTCAATAAAATGATTCCATTTTTTTCCATTGATTGTCTAATATGCCAAAATTCTTCAACAAAAACTGCCTAGCTATATAGGATTGATAATGATGTGGTAACTAATCTAAATTCTAGCAAGTCATTTATATGACTAGTTGTTTAAAATGATTTCTTATAGTTAGGAGGAAGCCATAAAAAATAACTAATAATAATGATAGCTAATTTTACTCAATATTTTAGCTAACTAATTACTTGACTCTAAGAAATTTTGTCCAATTAATTTTTTTATTATTTATTTATATTAGTCTCTCTCATATTGACTCTTGTCTTATAGATTCTCCATAAGAAAAGTGACAGCTGAGAAATTTCCTACTTGAAAATGAAAAGGCAAGTAGAGAAGAAATTAATGAGTTAATTCATATGTATACTGTGTGAAAGCCTTGAAGCAATGGCATGGCTATTGAATTAATTAATAATTAAATTAAGGTCTAACAAATAAATTTATTTTGAAGTTTACATTTAATTTTTTGCAATTATACTTATTTTTTTCAATTCTATTCCAAATTAAGAATTTAATTGCAATTTTACCCTAGTCCATAATTTGCAAGAAAAATTTTATTATAAATTAAGATTTCATTTGTTTCGTGAAAAAATTTTCCTGAAAAATATTTTTTATTTTTTCTGGTGTTTGAAACATTCTAAAAAATTAGTCAACGAAATTTTTTTTAATCAATGAAAAACTAAGTCATGACTTCATCTTTTTAAAACAAAAAGTCATTTTTCAATTTTTGACAAATTTATTTAAAGAAAAGTATACATATATAAATTTATTAATCCATCGACAACTAATATTCATATCAATGACCATCGATACTGTCAACTATTGGCAATCACTGACAACTACCATCAGTCACTAGCTACCACCAAATTTACAATTTTTATGTATTTTTGTCATATTTAATAATAAACTTTTAAAAATATGAAATTTTTCTAAGTTTAAATTTGTTTATATATATATATTTATGTTTAAATTTTTAATATTTTTCACTAATTTCTAATATTATAATCAAACAACACAAAATTAATTTTTTGAAAAATATTTTTTATATATTTTCAGAAAATATTTTACTTGAAAGTATTTTCCAAATACAAATGAGTTCGGCTAAATAAATGGAGTCTAAAAAGTTAAAAAGCCAGATTAATCCTTAAAAGTATATATCATATTCCCAATTTAATTTTAAATTTAGATTGAAATTAATTAAACTTTTTAATTTTATAAATTTGATTATAATTTGATTAGTAGTAGTTTTACCAAATTCATAAAGTTAAAAGCTCATTTAATTCTTATTGAAGTTTAAAGATTAAATTGATAATATGATATAATAAGTTTCAAAGTTTTTTTTTGATGGGTATAAGTTTCAAAGTTAATTTCAGTTTTATTTTTCAAATTAATGTAAAAATATTATCATTAATTATTATTTTCAATTTAGTTTTAGGACGGAATTGCAACTAAATTTTTAAATTGAGATAAAATTAAAAAAAAAAAGATACAATTATAAAAATATATAAAAATTCAAGATACATTTTTATCCATTAAACATTAAATTAAATTACTGAAAAATAAAATTCAAACATTCTAGAGTACTATGCAATTTATATGTTTCTAGCTAGCAAATTAAGTGATAGATTGTGACAAACATGTGCCTCTGCGTTTACTGGCTCACCTACCTTATTAATTAATTAATTATAATTAATTTATTAATTAACAAACTAATAAATGGTTATTATCACCATAATTACTGAAAGAAAAATATATAACTAACTAAGCATTGTGGATTGACTTTTAAGTGCAAAATAGAATATCGATAAGATTTAGTTGGCCCTTGATAAGAACATATTAATTAGGTTTTGATTTTAAATTTTTTTATATAATTAATTTTAAATTTTATATTATTATTATTATTTGATGAGTTGTTAACTATTTTATATAAATTGTCAACTGAATTAAGCTGTTGGCCACTGTTCTATTAGGAATTGTATTTATTTTAAAGGTATATACTTAATTAATTAATTAATAGGAGGATATAAATAATTATATACTATAGTCTCAGTCATTTGCTTACGCCCATGCATAAATTTATTACTATATATAAAAGAGAATGACTTACTATTAGCATGAATTATTAAAAAAAAAAAAAAAGAAAGAACTATTATAGCATGAAGATAGTAACGTTTGAGAAATATTAATAAAGTGAACTCTATTCAACACAAATTTATATATAAGATTTTTTTTTTTTATCATAGATATCAAGGTATCATTTGGTAGATCGTAATGATATATAATATAATATAATCAAATATATTTCTAATGTAAATTTACTTAAAAAATATATTTGATTGCATTATATTTCATTTCATTACATCACATAATTACATTATAAGAAATATAACTCAAACTCAAGATGATAAGAAATTAAATCTAACAGAATGCATATTTAGGATTATATTATTTGCGAGCATTATTGTTTGTTAATTTTTTTTTAATTAAATCATAATCTCACTAGTTCGATTCATTAACGGTAAGTGCATATATATAATTTTACAATCAACTTATATTTGAAGTCGCTTTTCTATATTGAAAAAATTAATATTTTGACCATTGGCAAAAAAAAAAAAAAGAAATTAATATTTCGACTAGTGTGGCAATAGAATAATATCGTTGTACATTATATAGAAGTTGATCATGGTTAGCAAGAATGGAAAATAGTGATACAAACCTCACAAAAAATTTTAAGAGGGTGTACATTTTTATGTTATGGATCCCACTATTAATTAGACTTCAATAAACCTACGAATCAGTATAAATAATTAAAAATACAAGTATATATAAACCAAAAAAAAAAAAAGAGAAAAATTTTTATTCTATATTATATAGACTCCACTTTATTAATTTTCTAAATCCGTTATATATATATATATATATATATATATATATACTCGCATTTAAATTTAATATGAGTTATTAATGATAATATGATACGTCCCTACCTTAACTAAAATATGATATGATGGTGTATGTTCACTTAAATTTTTTTTCTTCTAATTAATGCTAGTCAATGCTCTTATCACCGTTGAGTACAATTAATTAAAAATTGATTTATTGTTATGAGATCATGCTTCTTTTTTATTTTTTTTTATACCATAACATTCTCTATTTTAATATTTTAAATATTATCACAATTTAAATTTTACTTGATAATTGGGGATAGGAAAATTAAACATGAGATTATTCATAATTTAAATTGCTTACAAAAGATAAATAACCAACAAATCAACCACATACTAATACAAAGTTTTAAGTTAAAATGAAAATACAAATGATTTGAAAAAAAATGAAAATACATATAAATTCTTTAGTCTTGTACTATAAGTACAAACAAACAATCCACCATTAGATTATTAGTCAAGTGATTCAAACAACACTATGACAAATAGTAAAATTAGCAACAAAATATTGAATAATAAAAGTTATTTTTTTTATGGAATAATAAAAGTTATTGTTAAAAAATTAACATACAGCAATAATATGAAAAAAATACTATCAAATTATAATATATAAATAATTTTTTTTAATCTTGTTGAATATTAGAGGAGATAAATTTTTTATTGGTGAGACTTAAAATTTTTATATATTTTATTTTTTTTGTATGTTTGACAATTGTGTATTCTATAAATTCTGTAAAAAAAACAAAAAAGAAAAAAAAAAAAAAAAAGAGATACCCAATTTTGAGTGAAATAAATACTGCCGCTTTGATTTTTTTCAATAAAATCATTATGCAGTAAATAAACAAAGCTGAGAGTGATCTTTTTTTCCTCTTCAAGTTTACCTGCTGTGATACCAGAGTGAACTATTTATCGCTATTAATATTTTTATTTGTAACAAAATAATGTTTGCTGTAAAAAATTAATAATTTTAACTTTTAGCAGTATAATGCGACAACGTATTTTTATTATCATAAATTTATAATAATAATTTTTATACTTTTAGTAGAAAAAAAAAAAAAAGTTGTTGCTAATTCTAATATTTTTGAGAGTCAAATGATTTTGGTCAAGTTAATTATATGTAGCACACTAAAGTATTGTTTAATAATAAATGCATATATGACTTAAATAATAGATCCAAGTTCGATTTCTCATCTATTGCTAAAAAAAAAAAAAAAGAAAATTAATTTTATTTAACATACGTTAGAGAAGTAAGGGGATGTCTAGGGATGAAAGACTGAAACAAGGGAGTCCAATGTTTGTCAATTAGTTTTGATTTCCTCTTCTCTAAATCATGTAGAAAGACAGTATTAATTAGCGGATACTAATTATATTTCAAGCACATAAATGCCTAATGGCTATTGACTTGTTATTGCAATTTCCAGGAAAAGAATGGCTGTTGGCCTTGGCATTTGGTTCCAATGACCATTAGATCAATTTCTCTCAAAATATGGGTTCTGTATACCCTTCAAAAGATTTATATATAGTGAAAGTCTTGCAAGACAATGATTTCTAGTTTTGATGCTTTCTGAAATTTCTTTTAAATTCCTTAGTGTTCTCTCTCTCTCTCTCAAATTGCTTTACATACACTCAATTTGATCTCAGAAATTGAATTATGGCTAGTCTTGGAAATGACTCCAATGAAAATAAATCTTGTCTATAGATGTTGACCATTATATATATATATATATATACACATAAAATGTGATAATAATATATGAAAAATAAAAAATATTAACTAATAACTCATTAATGAATTACATTTTATTTTCTTTAAACTGATTAAGATCTCCATGGATGCATATAGTATAATAAATACTCGATTAAGTAGCATTGAAGTTATTTTTACAATTATAAAATTGCAAATTCGAGTTTTAATTATAACTAAATATTATCGCCCTTTAAAATGAGTTTTAGTTAATCTAATGATATCAAAATAGTTTTTAAAATTATGGGTTTGATGTTAAATTAAAGAGAAGATTAAAAAATAAGAAAATTTCAGTTAAATTTATGGGATCGAATCATAATTTATTAATTTTTCTTTTTTATAATTGGAGAGGACAAAAGAGATTTTAATATCTAAATCTATTTTTAAAATGGTCTCATATTCTTATTATTAGATTTGTGAATTTTAAGTTGGTATTTAGTCTTATACAAATTCTCTTTCCCTCAATTATTTTTAGGTTTGAAAAACAAATTCTTTGTTGCAACTTTAATTATAAATCTGTTGAAATAAAATTGATGATGCATACACTACGTCAGTTCAATTAACAATCATAACAAATGCGTAGCCCTTTTTCAAAATAGAATCATTTTAATTAATCAAATATTCCATATATTTATTATCATAATAATATTTTCAATTTCAAACTCAATTAATGTTTAATTTTAACTACATAAAAAATTCTGAAAAAAAAAATAATAGAATGTTGATCATAGATCAAATTTTAATTTTTCTTTGATTAAGCTTTAATTTAGATATATTAATTTTTTTTTTTACATTTTTATAGTGCATGAATTATCAATTATTGAGTAAATATTGTTGATTAAAAAAAAAAAAAAAAGAGCATCTTGTTGCTCATATTGTTGCCTTGGATAACACTAATTTATTATATTTTTTAAAAATTAATTTAGCTCTCACTGTGATTCAAACTTGTAAAATTATAATTTTAGAAATAATCTAAATACTTATAAAAATATTGTAATTTATTAAAATTTTGAAGTGTGAACAATAGTGTTAATTGGAAAGCTAATTAATAAGGGAAGTGAAGAAAGGTTTGGGATTTATGAAACGTCTGGGCAAAGGTCTATCCACTTTGGCGGTTCATGAAACATCAACCTCTATTGTGGCATGATCCATGCTGTTTGAATTTTTTTTTTTTTACTAAAATATTTTATAAATTACTCAATTTGTTTTAAAATATTTATCGTTTTATTTTTTTTATTTTAAAATATCTATCATTTTAAGATTTTAATAAACTATTGATTATTTTTTTCAATTTTATTCTTTTATTATTTTCTAATAAATATTTATATTAATTGTTTTTATTTTTCACACCAAAATTAATAAAAAAAAAGATATTTTACCCTTTTTACCTTTAAATTATAATAATTTAACAGCTTTTTTAATCTATTTATTCAAATTTTAGATGACAAATATTTATAAAAATTAAGTTAATAATTAAAAGATTTTGAATTTGCCCTTTTGAAGGTAATAAATTAAAATATAAAAGAAAAAAGTTGTTGGCCCATTTAATGTTGGGCCCATATAAGTTCTACATTTAGGCTCATTGGCAAGTCCAATTTTGTCTAAAGAGGCGGAGGCCCTTGCCTATTATATTGTTAATTATGAAATATAAAATTATACTTAAAATATAGAGACGTAATAATCTAATAGTAATGGTAGATATCATCTTCAAAGATTTTTAGGGGAATTAGATTCAATTATAGATTACCAATGATGATTTATAATTAATATCAACGTATTAATTATAATATACATTTTATGATTCAAATAATTAATTATTATATTTATTTTATAGGACAGATATTTAAATCCTTCTCATATATTGAAAAGATATTTAATCATTTTAAAATTTTTATAAAATTCTCATCAAAAAATAAAAAATTTTACGTTGATTAAAATATATTTCTAAATCGACAAAAACATAATTGATGATAATGCTTCAAAACATCGTTTTTATAGATAATATGTTTTATAAAATTTACATTCTCCCAATTTTTCATTCACTCAAACGAACATAGCCTTAATTTTTGGCACGCATATGTTTTGGAAACATTTCACTCCCATTGTGGCTGAAACTCGGCCCAAAGTCTTGTTTCTTTTCTCAAAATTATTTTGTATAGTAAATATAAAAGAGCAGGTGAAATCTGATATGCTATTAATTATTATTTTTACATGCAAATACTTTTTATTTAAGACAAAAGGTAAAAATTATATTTGTTTAAATTGTTATAATATTTAATTTAATTTTATATTTTGTGATTTTAAATAAGCTAATTATGAAGCTTAACTAATGGAGATGTGTTTCAGAAAATGAAAGTGAAAAGGTTGATTTGGAGAATGGGTTGATATTCATTCAGGGCAACACATAGAGACATTAATTGAAGCTAGTTCATTAGGCATCAACCAAGTCTTGGATATCCAAAGAATCCAGCAAGAGATTTTTAGTATATACCATAAAAATCCTAATGGATGCTCTATTATGTGAGTTACTTATTCTAGATTTTTAAGAAAAATAATAGAATTACTATTACTATGTTAGGGTTTAATAATTAATAATAATAGTATTTCCAATAGTATAAGAGATTATTAGTATTGATGATCTTTATTTAAGCGACTAGTACTAATTAAATAAGAGACATTTTCATTATATTTCAAATGATTGATTGTTTTGTTGTTCAATTTGATTTAATATTTTTTATTTTATAATTGTGATCAATCTCACTTTGATATATGATGAATTATATATATAGTGTATATATATTTTAGAATAATTTTGCAAAGAAATGCAATTTGTATCAATATGCAAATACCATACGTTAACAGTTAAACCCTCTTTTGTTAACCAGAAAATTACTCAAAATTAAATCAAGAAAATAAATAAAATTCAATATTCAAGTAATATTTGGTAAACCATAATGAAATATAATTAAATGCTAAAAAAAATTCGATTATATTGCATTACGTTTTATTATGATCTACCAAATATATTCTTAATGTTTTTTAATGCTGAATCCACAAATTTCATTCGTTCAAAGAATTCAAATGCAACTAAGTTTGAGCATGGAATATCTTTATGTTTCATTAATGTGAAGAATGTTAAAATCTATTATATATGGGGACAATTTGCATTTTGGTTACTTAATTTTGGAGCTTGATTATGCTTCAATTAAAGCCATGCATATAATTAAACCTCAAATTTTAATTTGTGCAGGAACTCTATTTCTCTAGAAAAGGGCATAAAATTGAAAATTTTATGTGATCCAATTCTTATCCTCTAAGCATGTTACAAGGGACAAGAAACTATCGCTGGACTTATAGCCTGCCACGGGCTGAAGCAGAGACTATTATGGGAAATTCACATATAAGCACCAGCAGAACCAGGCAGCTTGATTACGATGTGGGTTCATTTCTTTAATATCTCTCACCAATCTGCCAATCTCGCTTCTTATTAGACCACATCTCATTAGCATTTATTTTTATATTTTCAACTTTAATTTATTGCACCCATTCGTTTTATTTTTGTAACCAATGGGCAATAGGCAATATTACTATTATTTTGTTTATGATAAATTAGAATAATGAGCTTTGCGAGTAAATTACATATAAACTCATTAAACTTTATATTATTTTTTAATTTGATTAGTAATTTTTAATTTCTTATAATTTAATTATTAAGTTTTAATTTTTTCACACACTGATCACAAAAAACAAATTTGATAAAAAAATTTGAAGGTTAGTGACCTAATTAAAAAAAATGCAAAGTTTTTAATGATCAAAATTTAATAATCAAATTATAAGAAAATTGAATGTTAATGGCTAAATTAGAAAATATTGTAAAATTTAGTGGTCAAATTAAAATTTATGAAAAAAATTAAAAATTAATGATCAAATTATAAAAAATTAAAATTTAATAATTAAATTAAAAAATAGTACGAAAGTTAATGAGTTTTGATGCAATTTATCCGCCACCTTTGACTTAATTTAACCTTTCTATTTCTTGGTTGGTACATCAAATAGCTTTTTATTTTTTGTCAAACATCAAGTGGCTTTTCATTTTCTATAAATTCCACCATTTAAATTCGATTTTTTTTTAATAAAAATCTAAAATTTTAATCGTTTTAGTATTTCTTAATCGAAGACAAGTCAACTTATATATTTATGGAGTAAACTACTATTTTCATTCTAAAATAATCATCGATTTAAATATTTCTTTTTTAAAATACGTCATTTTAAAATTTTAAAAAGATATTTATTATTTTTTTAACTTTATCATTTTTTTATTTTTTTATTAAATAAACACTAATTACTTTTATTTTTCTATATCAAAATAAAAAAAAATTATTTTTTATTATAAAATTATAAAAATTTGATATTTTTTTAATTTATATACTGAAATCTTCAATAACGATAGATATTTTGAAATGAAATTAGTAGTAACTAGATATTAAAAAAATTAATAATCTATCAATGAAGATTCTCAATTATTTTTACAACATTATTATTATTATTAGTAAATTCAAAATCCAATTATTGGGTTAGACAAAAGTATCCTAGTTTTAAATGTACTGCTCTTGTTTCTCCCATCATTTGCCCTTATATATGCTTAGTTAAAAAAAATTTGCATTAATCATTTTTATTATGTTAGCCTCTCTCTCTCTCTCTTTCTATTAGATGGGAAATAACCACAATTTTAATCCATTTTTATTTCCCTCAGCATTATCTTATTCACCATCTTCTTCTTTTAATTCTTCCTCTTCTTCTTCTTTTTATTCCTCCTCTTCTTCATCATCCTCCTCCTCATCACCACCATCATCTTCTCCAAGTATAAATTCTCCTTTTCCTCCTAATGAATCAGATAAATTCACCATCATTAATGGAGTCTTTGGAGTTACCAGTACCATCAAGTTCCTTTTGGTACACCATTATTATAACTCTTCAAAAAAAAAAAATGTTTAAATCTCACTTTTAATTTTTTTTTTATTTTTTTTTTCATATGATGATTAATGCAGGCAAGATTTGATAGACATACAGGTAACACACAAGAAGGCCTGAGTCAACTGTATACAATAAAGGATGAGGAGAAGGGTAGTGAAGAGGTTAGTTTATCCCAAGATCATTTCAATCATGATTTAATTAATTTATTTATTTTATATTCATTTGTCATTTTGCATTTGTCCAATTCAGGACGATGATACCTATATATGAACAAGCAAGGAGAATTGAATTATAATAAAGGCTGTCAGCATTTTATTATTATGATTGAAATATTGATTAGAGGGGTCGAAATTTGGTTCTATTTGTAAGTTAAAAGATATATTATAATTAGATTAAATCTACAAAATGTGACAATCAAAATTACACATTTTAATTATTTGCATGGATTAAAGATATTTAAAATATGCGAGTTTTCTCTGAATCCATATAATTAAGAATTAGAATTTTTTTTTTTTAATTTTAGATGAGATTATTTTAAAAGTGGAAGTTTGTTTAAAAAAAAAAAATTAACTTTTTTTATTTTATTTTATAGATCTATGCAATCTCTTTTATTTGGTGTGCGTAGTATATCTATGCATTTTAATAGTCATTGGTTTTGTTGCCTTATAATGCAAGAAATCAAAATACTCCAATTAAAATAATATCTTTCACTTTAAACATTTCTGATGTATGAAAAAAAAAAAAAATTTAGTTGCACTCTCTTTCAGGACTCTGAAGAGGAGATGCAACTCTTGATGGAATTGGGACCTTTGATGAGTGAAACAGAAAGGGAGAGAATGCAATCCAAGTTCTCCAATTTAAACTTAGAGCTGTGGGGAGGAAGGCAATATGCAAGGCAATCCAGGATGAGAAAACAGAGGCAGCTTGATGATTTGATGTCCAAAGTGGCACAATTAAGGAAAGTCAATAACCAAATTCTTGCAAGCCTCAATATCACCACCCAACACTACTTCAATGTTGAACGTGAGAGCTCTATTCTAAGGGCACAAGTGATAGAACTTAGCCAAAGACTTTGCTCTATACATGATCACTTATTGTATCAGCACAAGGAATGAGATTTTTGAAACATATATATGAACTTCTGACTGTTGCTTCATCAACCCACTAAAATTGATCTTTCTTGAATCATAATTAATCCCAGACGATAATAATATAATCATAAAATACTTCAAATTTTTTTAAAGTCTCAAGTTTGATCGAATTTTGCTAAGTGCGAAAGCATTTCAAAATTCATGTCAATATTAAAATGGATTGATTTATTCAGTGATATTCTGTTTTTATTGTTTAGATAGAGTTTATGTATGAATCATCACTTTCATATGAGATTAATCCAATTATATATAATGGGACATCCTATATGAGAGTAATCCACCACAAACTTGAGATCATGACTTACTCCTATTTTTTCTTTTTCTTTTACCGAATTGTATTTTTCTAAAATATAAGACTCTATATATCAAACTTATCAATTTAATTTAATTATTCCTAATGGGACACCCTGTGATAAAAACTTGAGATCAAATTTTTAGGAGGTTTTTAATTTGAATCCTGAAATGAGTGAGAGGGATTTATAAAAAAGGGAAAACTATCCTTTTGTTATATGTAATTCAATATTTAAATTCCAATATATAAAAAACTATTAATTTTATTTAATCATTTGCTATAGTCATGGTCCAATATATATATATGAAACACTCTAACCAGTAGGAACTCTAGTGGAATTGAATTATTCGAAAATTTAGATAATTTTAAGTAAATAATAAAAAAATAATGTACATGTGAGTATAGTTATTGGACAATAATTAATATTAAATAGGAAGTAAAGTGTAATTGTATTAAATAATTAAAATAAATAAGATATATAATAGGACTAAATTGAAGAGTACTTAATTGAAATTGAGCAGAAAAAGGGAGTTTGAGGGATAGTGGAGGCAATTAGATAAAAGTTAAAAAATATATATATGTAAAATAATAAGAAGTGATTAGGTGGTTGACCATTGCCACCTTTACCTAGTAGCAATTTACAAGAAACATCCCATTTGGCTAAGAAACAAAACAAAGAACAGAGAAAGGAAAAAGCGAGGAAGAGAGCTTCGGGTAAGACAAAAAATAAAAATAAAAAAAAATCAAAGGAAAAGAAAAGGAAATTATGGTAAAGTTTTAGAATTTCAGCTCTTTAAATTGTTTATAGAAACATTTATGCAGAAATTAATGAAATACATGTGATTTTTAGTTGAGCTTTTTCTCGGGTATTTTGGGAAGAATTACCACGAAATGTCTAATTAATAATTATCTTACTCAATTTAGAAGCTTCAGCTTAGATATGATTAAAGGAAAGTGTGGGTAATTGAATTGGAATTGCTATATTAAAACTTGGAAAATTAGAATGAAATGCTTGAAATTTCATTAAATCCTTTTGATGGCGCGTTATTAAAGAAAAATGTGAATAATTTATGAAAGCTTGAACAACATTAGATTTTAGGGAATTCAAATGCATTTAATAGACCGTAATATAATGTAATGTAGTCAAATTAATGAATTTATAATATAAATTTATATTAAAAATTTATTTGATTACATCACACTACATGCAATTACGGTTTATCAAATGCATTTTTAGTGATTTTGGTTAGAATGGAGAAATACTAGAAAATTTGATTAATTTAAGTTATTGATCTTAATGAGCTTTGAGTTGAGTCTAATTGCAATTGTACTTGAACAATTGAAGAAATTATGGACAAAAATTGATATTGAATGGAACCCTTGCTTCGGGTTGGTAAGAAATGTTGACGAAAAAAGTTAGCAATTTAAGACTACAATTTAGTTGGGATGTTGAATTAAAATTATATGGAGAAAATTAGTGAATAATAGGTTAAAATTCAGCCAAGAATAAAATTTTAGGTGAAAGGAAAATAATTGGAATTGCTGAAGTGAACAAATGAAGATTAGGATTAATTAAACAAATTAATCAGTAGAATAAAGAATTTAAAATTTCAATAATCCAATATATATATATATATATATATATATATATATATATATATATATATATATATATATATATATATATATATATATATATAAGAGTTGATTATGAATTTATTAATTAACTAAATTAATATTTAGACGATTAAAAAAATTGGAAAACCTATTGGAATAGGATTATAAATAAAGAATTGAAAGATAATATTAACATTACAAAGGACTAAATTATAGCGATTGTCCTAAAATGATTTGGATAAAAATTCAAACAAAAAAAAAATGTGAATTATTGAAGTTCTTTATATGAACTATCATAATTTCTTATATAAAAAAAATTTGATTCATTTCAATCCATCGTATGGCAATTTAAAAGCTATTGTAGTACTTTATATTATATGTTCTATAAATTACTTTTATACGAATTCCAATTTTTCAAGCAGAGATCCCCTTATTTGGTATGGGGAATATTGGGCAATGTACACTGCATCGACTCTAGTTGGGAGGAGATATTATCCTAACCGTTTGGCCTAGTCCGCTTGGCATAAAAAGTATGGTATTCTTCTATAAGAAGAGCCTTTAACACTGTTATAGTTTTGATGAGATACAAGGACAAGATCCACACTTATCTATCGTGCAGATTTTTGCAAATTATATGATCTTATATTATTATATGAATGAAATTTTTGAAAGGTATTATAAGATGTGTGGCAAACGCTTTGCAAGAGCTTGCGTTATTGTAGTGCTGACAAGAAAATAAGGATAGAATCCTCTCTCATCTATTATAAAAAGATTTTAAAGATAATATTTAAAGATAGCATGACATAATTACTATTTAAAAGAAGTTTTGAATTGTATATTATCAGTTGTATTCATACTTGAATCGTATTTTGATTTATTTGTTATTTAAAAGAAGTACGTAAAACATATTATCAGTTATATGAAATCGTATTTGAAATTAATTATTAGTTATTGAAATTATATTTGAAATGTATAATTAGTTACTTGAATTTGTATTTAAAACCTATTGCAAATTACTCATATTTGAATGAAAAGTCTCAAATTAAGTAAAAGATTTGTTATACAGATTCAATTTTCGAAAGTATAGCAAATTATTGATATTTGGTAATTTTTTTCAAGAATGATATATGTTATTTGGACTAAAAATTAAAAACATATTTATTAGTTTTATTCGTATTTAAAATGTATTATAAGTTATTCATATTTGAACGAAGATTTTTAAAGCAAATATAAATTATACGTTCTATGAATTTTGTTTTTAGAAGTATTTCAAATTTATTTGTCATTTGGTATTCGATTTCAAAAATGTTATATGATACACGCTATTTAAACTAATATTATAAGTATTCTTAAGACTCAGTTTGATTTTAAATTTTCCAAGTACTATATTTCATCCATGCCAAATTAATATATCCATATAAGTTAGTCAATTATCTTCATTATAAATGAACGTTGAACACCAGGTCACGCAATTTATGGTAGTATAGTTTTTGCTCATTGAATTATAAATTCACCCCCTTTTCCCATCTTTTTTACAGTAAGTAAAAGAATAGTTAGATTAAGCTCGGACATTTATTTTCCCTTGTATATCAAGGGTGCGGTTTATATAAGAAGATTGATCCTTAATAGTGAAAAGAAAATGTAACGTGATTAGTGGATATAAAAAGATGAAGATGGATAGCCCATGAGAATAGATTATAATATAATAATAAGGAATATATATGAATTAATCAATAAATAAATATTATTGATGATTGTTATGAAAAGATGACAAGCAGGTTTTGATCTTAGGGTATTAATGATTAGCTTGATGGTTGTACTTGATATCATATTAGATTTGATAGGAGATAAGGATTCTACAGATTTTCATTGTCCTTATGGTTATTCAAGTCCTAGGACCGTCCATTCTAAAAGTGGGATGTGACAATATATATATATATATATATATATATATATATATATAGAGAGAGAGAGAGAGAGAGAGAGAGAGAGAGATTTCCTGCCACCATAACCATTATCTAAAGATTTAATTTATGGTTAATTTTTTTAATTTCATGTGTCATTTTGCATTTGTCCAATTCAGGATGATGACACCTCTGAATGAACAAGGAGATTTGAATTCTAGTAAAGGCTATCAATATTATCATTATTTTTATTGAATATTGATTAGAGGGGATCGAAATTTGATTATATTTGTAAACTAAAAGATATATTATCAGTAGATTAAATCTACAAATGTTTTTAACAAATGAAAGTAATTATATTATTAATCATGAGGAAGAGATACATCTACTAAAGTAATCTAGTTAACTCTGAATTAGAAAGACCAACTCCCCCAAATTAAATACAATGGAATTTTTTGCACATCAATCAGCTACTTGGTTGGAACTTCTATCTATAAAAGAGAGACTACTATTAGACAAAAACTTCAATTCTACTTGTATCTCCTTTATGATACTATAAATGTCCCAAGGAGTAGCCTTATTGTGGTTCTTGCAACTTTGAATCACCACTAAAGAGTCAGATTCAAACAAAATATTATATATGTTATGAACTCTTGTAAATCTAATTGCCACCCTAAGAGTTGTTGCTTTAGCTACTAGAGCTAACCTACATTTCATCCTTGATGTACCCACAAGTACAACGCTTCCTTTCTCATATCTTATGATAAAAGTTATAGCAGCTTGCTTGGACAAGTCCTTGAATGATGCATCACTGTTACACTTTAGAAATCCAATTGTAAGAGAAGTCCAAAGAGAATAGATCCTCCTATACTGCAGATTAGATGTAATATTATAATATGATATTAAGTTTTCCACCACCTAAATCATTCCTTACATTTTGTAACTCCCTCCAAGCTCAGTCAATACTCTATTTTGTCTTTATTGGATTGATATCATATCTTTGAAATATAGCTTGGTTGTGTGCCTTCCAAATAAACCAGCAGGCCATTGCAAAGACATCTAAAAACTCTACTATACTTATCTCACTAAGATCTTTAACTATATATACCCAATAATCTTGAAAATTTTCCAATTCAAAACAAGGGAATTTGAATTAAATCCTATCAAGTCCCAAGTAGCTTGGACATGAGGGCTTTTAAACATCAAATGAATTGTAGCTTCCTCTTCCAAGTCATAGACTTCATAAGCACCATATCAACTAATGCCTCGATAGCATAAATTTGCTTATGCTGATATAGTGCCCTTCACACAACACTAGAGAAATGTTTTTATCTTGGATTGCACTTTTCTTTTCAAAATTGAATCCCAAAATTCCTTCTTATTTTCCAAATTATTCCTATCTCCTTCCCCTAGAAACATAGGCCGCTTTTCCTCTAAAGCAATGAAGTAACTTGTTTTAATAGAATAATCACCATTATGAGAATAATGCCATAACAACCTGTCTTTCCCTTCCACATTGCCAATAGGAATTTTTGCAGTGTTGATCCCTCCTCTTTGTTGAATAGCTCTTGCAAAATATCTTCCTTCATTTACTAGTTCAGTCATCAATTAAATCAGTCACAAGCAAAGCTTCACCATTAAGCGGTCTAGGAGAACTAATAAGTGAAAAATGCATAAATAATTTAAACTAAAATCCCTTTATTTTGATAAGTAATTTTGCATTTCTTATTTGGAATTTATATTTAAAAAGGAAATTTAATTTTTCAGGTGATGGAGCTTTGATTCAAAGAAAGGAATATGGAAAGCACAAAAATTTTGGTTTTGGGTGCAGTTTGGAGAAAGAAAAAATTTCAGGCAAAAGACTTCTCTTTATGAGACGTGCCCATGCCTTACCAACATGTGACTTGACGATTTCGAAAAAAGAAGCTGCGAGTTTTCAGGCCAAACCACTTTAAAAAGCATCCTTTTATACTTATTTTATGAGTTGGCAGATCCGTTAATTAATTTGGTTCCTATTTTGAAGAATTGAAAAGTAGAATTCTTAGGGAAGTTTAATTCTTATCTTGTAGGAAATTTTTTAGGAAGTCATATCTTTTAGGAATTATAAATAGGTAGGATTTTATTATTAGAAGGGGGGAGAAAGGTAAGAAAGAGCTAGAGAAAAACATTTTTAAGGAGACAAAGAAAATCAAGACGCCATTCATATATTTTTCAATGCCAAAACTCATAAGTTCTTCCTTATACCTTTTTAGTTTTATTTCTTTCATTATGAACTAATTTCTTTTGTAGCTAAGGTTATGGAAAACCTAACTTTTACAATGATTTGATTTTATTTTAATTCAACTAAGATTATTTTTATTTCTATATTGCCTATGATTTATGTGCTTAATGCAATTAAGAGATTGATCACCTCTTAGTTGATTTAATTAATATGAATAAATTGGGAAAGGAGTTCATATAATAGATCAAATAAATCATAGTGTGAATTGAATAATATATAGGAATATATATATATGATTAATCTAATTATACAGGTTTTCATAGAACTTAATGCACTTTCTATCTTAAGAACTCTAATAGAGGAATGTTGGGATTACTTAGGAGAAGTAGGTTTAATATATCTTGAAAGAGAATATTAAGCAGTTTAAAAAAAACTTCGGCTTATGGAAATAATAAATTATCTTGGTTGATTAAATAAATTGATGATCATTGGAATAGTTAGGTGGACCAATAGTCTTAACATTTTTAATTAAATTGCTACATATTCATATAATTGATTGTTTTCTATTTTATTTTAATATAAATTTTTTAGTTACTTAACTTTTAGAATAAAAAATTTAGTTTTCCAAATAATTAAGGTTGACTATAGTTTTAATACTTATTTTGTTAAGTTATCATGGGAACGATATCTTTATACTATTTGATAATTAGTGCACTTGCTAGGGTTTACAATTTTAGCTATCAAGTTTTTTATACCATTGCCAAGGATTTAATCCTAAAATAATATTAAAACTTGTTAACTTTGGTTACTTTTATTTAATTTGTTCAAATTCTATTTTGTTCAGATTAATTTATGTATGGCATGCACTAGTGGTAGAGAACTAGTGGAATTTGATCCTAAAATTGAGAGAACCATCCACACCTTGTAAAGAGCCAGCAAGAATAAAAAGCATAAAGGGGTTAAAGAAGGTGAATTGGAAGAAGAAGTTGTGGAGAAGATGGCAGATGAAGCAAATCGAACTTTGATGGACTACGTTTGTCCAACAATTGATGGAGCCACTTCTAGAATTATCAAGCCAATGATTTAAGCCAATAATTTTGAGATCAAACCTGCAATTATCCAAATGATCTAGACGAGCATTCATTTTAGTGGGTTACCGAGTGATGACCCTAATGCACACATCATTAACTTCTTAGAGATATGTGATACTTTCAAGCATAATGGAACTAGTGATGATGCTATTAGACTTAGATTTTTTCCATTTTCATTGCGCGATAAAGCTAAGAATTGGCTTAACTCACTCCTTGCAGGAAGTACCACTACTTGAAATGATTTGACAAAAAAATTCTTGGCTAAGTATTTTCCTTCCTCTAAAACAACAAAATTGATTAATGATATCACTACTTTTGTTCAATTAGAGAGGGAGTCTTCGTATGAGGCTTGGGAATGATTTGAGGAGTTACTTAGGAAGTGCCCTCACCATGAAATAATAGTGTGGCGCCAAATTCAAAATTTTTATAATGGTATTACTCCATTTAATCGTTCTATTATTGATGTAGCTGTAAGTGGCACAATCATGAGGAAAACTATAGAGGAAGCTCATGATCTAGTGGAAGAGATAGCATCAAATAGATACTAATGGAATAGTGATAAAGCCAACCAAAGAGGAGCTAGAATACATAATATAGATTCTTTTATAGCTTTATCCGCACAACTTGTTTATTTGAATAAAAATTGGATAATCTTAGTATTGTGGTAATAAATGTTTCATGCGAACTTTGTGGTCAATAGCTCTAATTGTCAAGTAAGAAATCCTGTTGCTTCTCGCAAAAGTTCTAAGTTTGTTTCTCAAGATGGTAGGTCAAATTCCAATCCCTATTCAAACATATACAACCCAGGATGGAGGAGCCATTCAAATTTTTCCTGGAGTAACAACCAGTAGAAGGCACCTATGGGATTTCCACAGTAGCAGCCCCCACAAGAACATAAGAGAAATTTAAAGGATTTAATTTCTAAGCTCATCAATCGTATTGTTGAAGCAAAGTTTTAAGATCATGAGAAGATATTCTCAAATCATGAGGCATCTATTTAGAACCTAGAAGTTCAAGTGGGAAAGATTATGAACATATTATTAGAAAGAAGAGAGGGATGATTGCCTAGCAATACAGAGAAGAATCCTAAAAGAGCAACTGAATGCCATTACATTGATAAGTGCAGAAATTATTGGGGAAAAAGAAATTACAAGAAAGGATAATCAAAAAGTGGAGGTTGATGATCCACCAATGGATACCAAAGGGAGTACACCTAAACTAAATTTAGATGCTATTAAACTTCTTCTCCCTTACTCTAATAGACTTTTGAAAGCTAACTTGGATAAACAATTTGAAATTTTTTTTGAAAGTGTTTAAAAAGGTGCACATTAATATTCCTGTTCCTGATGTAATTTCACATATGCCAAGTTATGCCAAATTCTTGAAGTATGTGATTTCAAACAAGAGAAAATGGAAAGACTATGAGATGGTGAAATTAAATGAATAATACTCAGTAATCTTGCAAAATAAGTTGCCTCCAAAGCTCAAGGATCCAGAGAGTTTTTCTATCCTTTGCATTATAGGAGATACTGAGTTTGAAAAATCTTCGTGTGATTTAGATGCTAGCATAAATTTAATGCCATATTCTATTTTTGAGAAACTTGGATTGCATGAATTGACAACTACTACTATTACTTTGCAATTAGCTGATAGAAGTATTAAATATCCAGGAGGAATAGTAGAGGATGTTTTAGTCAAGGTGGCCAAATTTATTATACCTGTTGATTTCATTGTGTTGGATATGGAGGAAGATAGGGAAATGCCTTTAATTCTAAGTAGACCTTTTCTTGCCACTAGTAATGCCTTGATTGATGTAAAAAAAAAGGGTTTACTCACTCTTAGAATCAATGATGAAGAAGTAGTTTTTAATGTGTTTAAAAATATAAAATATCCTAAAACAAATAAATATGAAGTATTTGCAATTGATTGCATTGACATGTGCGCATCTAAAAGAAATACATTAGAAGATCCTTTGGATAATTGCATTATCAATTCTTTTGAAAATGTCCAAGTCGTGGATGAAGAGCATAAGGAATTTTTAATTGATAATTCAAGACCTCTTTAATAATTAAAAAAAAAAAGTCAAGCTAATGACTTTAAAAGAGCGCTTATGGGAGGCAACCCATGAATTTTTTTTTTGTTATTTATTTCATTTCCAAAAAAAAAAAAGCTTAGTTTAGACTTATTTTGATAGTCCACAAGCATAGCTTATTCCTGAGATAATTCTTTATAAAATAATTTTGGGTATGTAAACTACGCTTAATAGAGTGTGCCCATGCTCTATTGTGAATCATCAGACCTAATGGTGATAAAAAATAAGACATGCCCACTGATTGTACGAGCAAGTCTTCTATTCGAAATTTGGAATTCAAGCAAAAAGAAAAAAAAAATTTATACTTTTCTTTATTTCCTTTTTCGGAAAGTTTTTATGTTTAATAACATTAATTTTCTTTCTCTTATTTTATTTCCTTTTCTTTTTCAGAGTCATAATTTAGAATTCTAATTTATTTCCTTTTAACTAAATTCCTTCTTTTTCATTAATTTCTTTTTCTTTACAAATTTGAAATCGGCAACAAAAAAGAAAAGGGAACCCTAATTGCCGCTCTCTATTCTTCCATCTTCTCCTTTCATCTCCAAAATCGATGGATTCCTTGATTCTCAACCACCATATTTGCCGCCTCCTTTTCTTCTTCTTATTCCTCCATCTTCTTTCTTTATCTCTCAAAATCGGAACCCCAAATTGTGAGGCCTTGCCTGAGCATCCGGTCCGATATGCTAAAAGGGAATCGAAAATGTCCATTTGGGAGAAATATCACAATTAGAACTCGCTATGAGTTCAGAAAAATTATATTTTTGTAAGTTGTAATTTGCAAAGGGAGTCGCCATTTTAATTTTATTTATTTTAATTGAAAAAATTAAAGGAAAAACCCAATTTAATTTACTCTAAAATTATAACATTTATCCCAAGAAAAAGCACTAGTTTTCGAATAACCAAAGAGGGCTCAGAGACTAGGTTTTGATTAAAATAATATAAAAAATTAGTTTGACTTAAATACAAAATAGCTTTTGTAAAAAGAAGTTTTTATGTATACATGAATAAATATAATATGATGCATGAAAATTTTATTTGTGCAATGCATGGCAAAATATGAGAATGACTATTACAAAATGCGAAAAATAAAGGAAAATTACTTAAAACTATTACAAATTAAAATATCAAAATCAGGAGATCTTTCTTCTAGCCCTTATGGGTTTTAGAAAAGCACACATTCTCCAAATATAATCTAAACAACTAAAATAAGAAAGAGAGCATTAAAACAATTATAATAAAAAGAATTAAAATTTTGACTTTTATTTAAGAAAAGTAATTCCAATCCTAAGCTATGTAAAGAAAGTGATAGAGAGATGAAATTGTTAATTTTAGCGGAGTTGAATGCATTAGAGACACCAAGCTTGTGTATCCTTTTGAATTAGAATCAAACCCCACGCAGTTTTTCCTTCTTGCAAAGGAGAGATTTTTAAGTCATTACCTTGTTATCATGTTTTGATTGATTTTAAGGGCCTAGGGGATTTGTTAATTAGGTCAGATTTTAATTAACAAAAAAAATTAGATCTTTTCATATTTAGACCTTAAAATTGGAATTGAAAAAAAGGAAAAGGGAAGAACTTTTACCTTTGGCTTCCATCAGTGAGGAACGTAGGGAGGGAGCTTGGTACCGAATCTAAGTTTCATCTTGGCCTGGGGATTCCACAAGCACTCTTTTGGAAGGACTCTTAAATAGCACGAACTCTTTTTTGAAGGAAAGACTTTGGATCACCTTTGCTTGAATATCACGAATTCCCTTTGAAAGAAATAACATGAGTCGTACCTTTTCTTAATTAAAAAGCTTAGAGATAAGGTTTGAGGGTAATTAGGAAGCTTATGAATGCAGTTTTGAGATGATTATGAAGCTTATGAATAAGGTTTTATGTGATGGAGAAGGTTTTGGAATGGGGTTTTAGAGATTTGGAGGTTTAGGAATAAGGTTTTGATGATTAGAAAGCTTAGAAATAGGATTTAAAAAGCTTTAGGGAGAGTATAGAAACCTATAACTGTGTGTT
Organism: Reutealis trisperma; assembly: GCA_947687605.1. Classification (NCBI taxonomy): domain Eukaryota; kingdom Viridiplantae; phylum Streptophyta; class Magnoliopsida; order Malpighiales; family Euphorbiaceae; genus Reutealis; species Reutealis trisperma. The sequence goes on from CANTUT010000008.1 coordinate 2,517,889, forward strand.
AAAGTTGTTTGGAGGTGTCAGGTATTTATAGGAAGAGTTTATGGCTAAAAATTCACAGTTTCCGTGTAGGATTCTGATAAGGGCACACTACGGTAACTGGAGTGATGCTTGCAGTAACTGCAGGGCTAGCTACGGTAGCCAATTGGATACTGCAAGGACATCTACAGTAACTGTAGAGGCGGCTATGGTAACCACAGCCGGCTGCGAGTTACCGCAGTTAGCCCGTAAGCTGCCGCAGCTCATTTTTTAGCCCGTTCTTATCCGTTTTTTATCCGATTTGAGCCCATTTTCATTCTATAGGTTCGTAATTGAGTGCTAATCATTTGAAGGTGCAAGTATGTGTAGCACATGAATCTTAGTAAATGTCAAGCTGCGGTCAGATTCTAAGGGTGTAAATTTAAGGGTTCACACAAAGTGTAAAAGAGAGTTGAATAGTGAAGATGAGTAAGACTTGGAAGAAGTAACCGATATCCCCTCAACATCTAATTCACTGGTTGGTTTTTGAGAGCAAATTGCAGTGCCTTGAACATAAAATCTTGAAGATGAAAGAGAATTTGGCAGCCTATTTTGCAAATCTAGGGCTTCAAGCCACCTTACTCAACTAGCCCTTAGATATCTCGGGTAACGCAACTCATCATTCAGGGAAGTCCTCTGAATTTTCTTCTTCGTCCTCTAAATTTTCTTCTTCTTCTTCTTCTTTTTTTAATTTAATTTTATCAATTATTGGTATATAGTTTGCTCAGTGAGTTTGCTATTTTTGGATACATTGAGGACAATATATGTGATAAGTATGGGGGAGGGTCTTGTGATATTTTTGGTAGTTGACTCTTAGCTTTCTTCAATCTTTACTTTTTAAGTTTCTTGTTGAAATTTCTTCTCCTTGGATGCTTGTTGTTGAATAATTTTGAATTGTCATGACTCATGAGCTTAGCTTAGGTTGATGATGTAAGATAGGATTCAGGCATAATTAGTTGAATTTTTTAAGCTAAATTGAGTATCTCATTGCATTTAATAATCAATTTTAAAGGAAAAATGTGCAAGATCTAATACAAATTAAACCTAGATGTGAGCTTTTGGGCCTATGAGCATTTCATTTATCTTGCTCTTATTATTTTTTGTTGAGTGAATTGTCAAACATAGTTTATTATTCTAGAACTTGCTTTGTTATACATGTTGAGACCACACTTAATAAGTTCATGAATTGGAATGAAAAGGGGTATTTAGGAATAACCACTTTTGAATTCGAAAAAGCCTACCCTTGTTGAATTTTCCCTTAGAAAAACCAAGTTGAGCCTTTTCCCTTTCTTTATTTAACCATGTTAATAACACTTTAAGACCTTTTCAAATTGCCTTTAACCCTAAGATCAAAGGATTAGTTTAAGTTGTATGAAATCCATGATATTCTTATGAATATGTGAGAAATTTTTGGAATTTAGCTAGAGCTATTAAACAAATAAAAAAGAAAAGAAAAGAAAAGCCAAGCAATATTTATAAAAAGAGAAGAAAAGAAGAAGGAAATTTTGTGTGTTTTCATTGATTGCTCTAGTTGTGTTGAATTTGATCGCAAGAGTAATGGAACTAGTTAAAGTAAAATTCATGCACTTTAATTTGACATAATTGCTTTGATCTTTTACACCTAAAAATCCTTTTGTCAAACCCATACCCTAGCCCCTTTGCACCGTATTTAACCCTTTTGATTTTTAGTTCATTGAACTCATAGCATAGTGGTAGAGATGTGATATATGAGCAAGCTTATGGTAATAACATTCTTTATTTTGATATGAGAGTTTATGCATCCCTAAACACTTTGAGTGCATAAAGTAACATTAATGAGAGGATATTAGGATCTTATTGCATTTTGAGTTTAAAAGAGATTGTTGTTGCAATGAGTGCTTATTTTTAGTTCTAAAAAATTTTGTTCTATGAAATGCTTGTTTCCTTAATTGTCAAGTTCATTTGGGTTCATGAAGATTGATGGTCTGAGATTGTTCATTGATGAGTGGAAGAGGAGGAAGTAGTGGAAATTGGAAATTTATAAGTTTGGATTGAGGTATGCTTAAGGACAAGCACCATCTTAGGTGTGAGGGAATTTGATAAGTGAAAAATGCATAAGTAATTTAAATTAAAATCCCTTTATTTTGATAAGTAATTTTGCTTTTCTTATTTGGAATTTATATTTAAAAAGGAAATTTATTTTTTAGGTGATGGAGCTTTGATTCGAAGAAAGGAATATGGAAAGTACAAAAATTTTGGTTTTGGGTGCAGTTTGGAGGAAGAAAAAATTTCATGTAGAAAACTTCCTTTTATAGGGCATGCCCATGCTTTATTATCGCTGATGTGATGATTTCAGAAAAGGGAGCTGCGAGTTTTCAGGCCAAACCACTTTAAAAGGCATCCTTTTATACCTATTTTATGAGCTGGCAAATCCCTTAATTGATTTGGTTCCTATTTTGAAGAATTGGAAAGTAAAATTCTTAGGAAAGTTTAATTCCTATCTTGTAGGAAATTGTTTAGGAAGTCATATCTTTTAGGAATTATAAATAGATAGGATTTTATTATTAGAAGGGGGGAGAAAGGTAAGGAAGAGTTGGAGAAAAACGTTTTCAAGGGGGTAGAGGAAATCAAGATGCCATTCATATATTTTTCAATGCCAAAACTCATGAGTTCTTCCTTACACCTTTAGTTTTATTTCTTTCATTATGAACTAATTTCTTTTGTAGCTAAGGCTATAGAAAGCCTAACTTTTACAATGATTTGATTTTATTTTAATTCAACTAAGATTACTTTTATTTCTATATTGTCTATGATTTATGTCCTTAATGCAATTAAGAGATTAATCACCTTTTAGTTGATTTAATTTATATGAATGAATTGGAAAAGGAGTTCATGTAATAGATCAAATAAATCATAGTGTGATTTGAATGATATATAGGAATATATATACATGATTCATCTGATTATACAGGTTTTTCATAGAATTTAATTCACTTTCTATCTCAAGAACTCTAATAGAGAAATCTTAGGGTTCCTTGGTAGAAGTAGGTTTAATATATTTTGGAAGAGAATAATATTAAGCAATTTAGAAAAAACTTCAGCTTATGGAAATAATAAATTATCTTGGTTGATTAAATGAATTGATAATCATTGGAATAGTTAGGTGGACCAATAGTCTTAGCATTTTTAATTCGATTCCCACATATTCATATAATTGATTGTTTTCTATTTTATTTTAATATAAATTTTTTAGTTATTTAACTTCTAGAATTAAAAATTTAGTTTTCCAAATAATTAAGGTTGACTATAGTTTTAGTGTTTATTTCATTAAATTTTCGTGGGAATAATATTTTTATACAACTTGATAACTAGTGCACTTGCAAGGGTTTTCAATTTTAGCTATCAAGAACCTATTTTAAATTTTGGTAAATTTAGAATCCATGGATCTTCCCAGATTAGAATTTCCTTACCACTCATAACATTCCATATAAGTCTCTTTTTTAACAGTTCTTTACCTTCTATAAAGCTGGACCGTAGCCATAAGGCACGACCTCCCTTCCTAGCCTCCATAAAAGAAGAGTTTTCTAAAAAAAAGAGCCTTAAGGAGCTTTGCCCATAAAGTATTAGGATTATTAATCATTCTCCAACATCGTTTAGCTAAAAGAGATAGATTAAATCACCTTAGATGCTTAAACCCCAATCCCCCATAGGATTTAGTATTTGTTAAAGCATTCCAATCAATCCAATGCACACTTTTCTTCTTAACATTATTGCTCCACCAAAAATTAGATATTAAGCTCTGAATTTTATCTAAAACATTTGTTGGTAGCTTTAAAGCAAACATCAAAAAGGAAGGGATGGCTTATATTACGGCTTTGATTAAAATTTCCCTTCCAACATTAGAAAGGAACTTACTTTTCCACATATGTGAGTTTATTAATTTTTGATGAGATTATTTTAGAAGTGGGTGTTAGAGTTTAAATTTTATCAATGTTAAATTTTCCCCCTCCAATGCTTAAAAGAAAACCTTTTTTTTTTTTTTTTTTTTAATTTTAGGTGATTTATGCAATCTCTTTTATTTGGTATGCATGATATATCTATACATTTAGTAGTTACTAGTTTGCTAGTTAATATTCGAGTGCTCTCGCCTTATAATGTAAGAAGGTCTGAGTGGCCATATAGTATATTTTGTAATTTAAAATGAGTGATTTAACATCCATATATGATCTCCATTAGAGGATTTAGCGAAAAAAGAGGTGAGGAACATTCTTGATACAATTAAAATAACAAAAGTGATATTTGTGTTGCGAATCTTAATTGAGGAATGATAATATGCATTGGTCAATAATTGAAAGACAATAGATGTAATTGAAATTCTAGTGCTCTTGGGCTTATAAGAAGATTTTCTATTATTATTATGATGTGGCATGACGACACTAGCCAAGGTAATTTTATAGTTTAATGTGCTCAATAATTATACAAAATTAATAATTTTTATTGGTAAATTACTATTTAATCTCTGAGTTTTGACTAAATTAATATTAATGTCCCTTTATTATGAGAAATTAACAAATGCATCTCTATATTTGTATTATATCTTACTATTTAGTCTTTCCGTCCATGTTTTTATATTTTTTCCATTAGGTGCATATGAAATAACTAAAGTAACCCTCATTTTAGTCTTAATTTACCATTTTTACCAACACAATTAATCTCTTTTAAACTTTACTTCCACTGTTCCCACCACACCAACCCCCAACCACACCCCCCCACCCCCCTCTCTTTCTCTCTCTCTCTCTCTCTCTCTCAATGGTTGAATATTGTATTAATAACCGCAATTCTCTATTTAAAAAACTTAATTTCTTCAATATGCTAATTTTCACTAATTTTTCATATATATATATATATATATATATATGAGAAATTAGTTGATAAGAAAATCGACTGAACTAATAGATTTTATTTTATTTTATTTTGTGTGGCATCTGGCAATGGTATAATAGCTTGAGCTGGTGTGAGATTCAGTGATAGTGTGGGACAATTTAAGTGCTGGCAAAAACTTGATCGAAGGCTATGTTGTGAGTCAATAATGATAGTGGAGTTGATGACAATGGCAACAGAGAGGTGAGCAGTGGTTGGATTATGATCAGCTACGAATGGAGGAGTATTGATTGACAATGTAAGATGACTGACGGTGAAGATGTGACGTACTAAATTAGTTCATACTAGGACTCGTGATGAAGAAAAAGAGAGAAAAGAATATTTTGATATGCAAAAATTATACTTTTTACTTTTAATTTTTTAATAGAATTAAAAAAAAATAGATGGAAGGATCATATTGTTAAATAGAATTAAAATTGAGGAATGTATCCATTAGTTTCTCAAAATAAAAAAATCTAAGTATAAATTTAGTTAAAATTAAAAGACTAAAAATTTACTTTTTTTCATCTATGATCTTCAAAGATGAAACAACTGTTGCTTCGGGGAACCCACTAAATTTGGTCATTCGAATTAAATATGAAATATGCACATATGGTTAGAATAAACTTAGAGATGCATAATTGCACCAATAAACATAAAAAGAAAAATTAAATTGAATTAAATATTCTGATTTTTTTTTTAAAAGCGAAGGAACATGGAAACTGGAAGGTACGCGCACACCTTCCGTTATTATATCTGGGCAGCTCTTTGCTCTCTCTCTCTCAATTTCGATCCATCTGGATCTCTGATTCAATGGGAAATAAGTACAACCATTATTTTAGCCCATTCTTCTTTCCATCTACCACAAATTCACATTTTCAATTATCATTATCATCTTCGTCTTCATCGCAGTCGTCGCTTTCGCCTGAATCCTATTCTGATTCTCAGTCTTGTACATCTTCTCCAAGTTTTAATTCCCCTTTTCAATCTCCTTATCAAAGTCTTCCCCAACCATCTTCTTGCAATCTTCCTTCTCCTACTCAATTTAATTCCCGTCCAACTCCTATTGTTATTAGCCCTTGTGCTGCCTGCAAAATCCTTCGCCGCCGATGTGTCGAAAAATGTGTTCTAGCTCCTTACTTTCCTCCCACTGAAGCCTTGAAGTTCACCATTGCTCATAGAGTCTTTGGAGCTAGCAACATCATCAAGTTCTTGCAGGTATACATACACCACTTGATCTTTTATCATATAGTTATGGACACAATAGCACGCAAGGTTGACTTTAAGGACAATAATTCTTTCATTTTAATCAAATATGATTATATCTTTTATCATCTTCCAGTAGTTGAAGCCTTTAGCAACTTTCTTTAAAAAAAAAGCGAATTCCACCTGCTTTATTAGAAAATAATAATGGTGAAGTTGAATTGGGTGTGTACATCAATTGATGGATAACTATTTCATGACAAAGGGTTAAGCCAATTAGTTAATTACAACCTTTAATTAATTAATATATAAGGTAAAATCATAGCTAATGCATGATGAAAGTCAGGACCAAATTGGAGGTCAATTAATTTATGTTTTATTATGTGTAGAAGTCATTCTAAACTATAACTTGCACATGGGCTTCCTTTATATATGCTTTTAATTAAGTCTTCTAAACCACAACTGTAATGAAGGTGCATGAAGCACACACATGACCAAATCAAGTGCAATTCTTAAAACCCATTTCAAAGTCAACAGTTTTTTCATCTTAAAACATTTTTCATATTCATCTTTCATGTATTCAAGAATTTCACTTATGACAATAAAACATGAATGGCTCTGACTATATCGTTGTTGTTAATTTTAGGAACTTCCCGAGTCTCAAAGAGCAGATGCAGTAAGTAGCATGGTTTATGAAGCAAATGCAAGGATTAGAGACCCAGTTTATGGGAGTGCAGGAGCGATTTGTCATCTTCAAAAACAAGTGGATGAACTTCAAGCTCAATTAGCAAAGGCACAAGCTGAGCTAGTGAACATGAAGGACACAATGGAAAAAAACAAAAAACATACTCAAAAATGAAATTTTCAATAAAGTTGATTTAATTAGGCATGGTTAGATATGAGTCAGTGATGATTTTCCTATGAATTAGTCTAAAGTTGACTATGCGGACACTTTGAAAAACAAACTGATATTGATGGAGCTTTCTTACATGTAATTTTCTAGGGTATTGAAGGAGGCATATTAAAAGGAAAAAGGAGAGCAGAAAATGAAAGGAGGTGGCTAGATAGAGAATGATTTGTGCTAATTATTCTCAGTGAATTAAAGAAGTTTTTATTGGTGACCTAATTTGATAATCTATATACGTATGTTATTTTCATGAAAGTTCCTTGTCAAACTAGCTAGTTCTTGACCAATTTCTTTAACTTATTTCACTATGGTATATACTATTTGTACTTGCTATGATGTTTGGGTTATTTTCCTTCATTTGTTAATTTTATTTTTTATTTTTTAAGAGACTGAAATGAACTTGAGCATTATGAACTACATACATATAATGAAAACCCTTCATTTTCATAACTCTTACGGTGCGTTTAGTAAGCCATAATAAAATATAATATAATGTAATCAAATAAATTTCTAATACAAATTTATATTAAAAATTCATTTGATTATATATATTACATTACATTCCATTACGTCCTACTAAATATACTTTTACTGTATATATAGATAAAACTTCTATCATAATAATAAATAAAAACATTCTGAAATCTATTATAGGAATAGGATATATATTATTTCTATAAATTTCATAAGATTTAATGTATATTTTTCCTTATGAACTTAGCACTATTAGTCATTTTGCCTCCTAACTTTTTAACATAACGTCCACTTTTGCTCTTAAATTTGTAAAATTGAACCTATTAGCTCCTTTGTAGAGAACAAAAAATTGCATGCAAAACACGCGTCTGACAACTTTATTGACCTGTAATACTTTTTAATTATTTATTATCAAAAGAAAATTTTACTCTACCCTAATCCTAAAAATTCCCTATTTTCTTTTCACGCCTCTTTCTCTCTCCCTCTCTGTTTTTGTAACAACTTCTCAGACCAACTAAAGCCTTTTTCTTCTTGTTTTAATTCAACATTGACATTCTAAATAAACACCAACAACACAAAGAAAATGTTTTCTGTTTATTCATCTACGGCTTTTATCAAATCCAATTTCATCCTATCTCTTCCCTCCTCTCAGTTCAATTCCATGAAGAATGCGTCACTTTCATGGAATTCACTTTTTGATGGTTTAATTGGAGAACATGCATGTGTGTTAAATTGGAGAACATTTCTATTGTTTTGATTTTTTATTATCTTCTGCTATTTGTTTAGGCATCAACTAACCTAAATGGATTTGAAGACTCTTTGGCAATAGATTGGTCTAAATATGAAGGTATGCTTTTCTAAATCATCTTTTTGATCTAATATCTTTATTTTAGATTAGTGTTGTCATATGTTGTTGGTGGATCTTGCTTGATTTTATTGTTTATAGTTGTTCCTTGCGAAGTTGGACAATCGAAATCAATTGCACCATTTTGAAAAATTTTTCTTTATACACTGTTATTTGTTTAGCATTTATTTATATGTTAAATTGGAGATACTAATAACATTATTTTAAAACAAATGTTATGATTATGATAATGGAAGAGTTTTTATATCTGAGTTTTTTGTATATTAGACGAGTACACAAGCTCAAGCGAGTTAAATATATTTTAAAAATTTAAATATTCAATATTTTTTTAATAGATACAAAAGTCATAAATTTTAAATATTTTTTCAATAATTGAAGGAGGGGTGATGTTTCTAATTTTGAAATATAAGTATTTTTTTTAAGCGGTAGTGTCCCTCCACCTTATACGTAGTTACATCCTTGTCCGTGCAATAATTTCACGTTCACAATAAAAGGCTAATTTGATTCCTTATATAAAATTACATAACATTATATAGACTTCATAAAAATTTTCCATTTGATCGGGATTTTTTCTTTTAGATACATCCAATGAAATTGGAAACTATTCTTGGATTCTCTTCACATTTAACAAAGTCAATCGAAAGAAACTTAGCTCAATTTTTTTTTTCCTTGTTTGATGTAAATTTTGCAGGAATTTATTTTATAAGTTCATACATTGTGTATTTAATATAAATAAAAATTTATTTTAAATTAAGTATTTCTCATTGATTTCATACAATAGGTTTTACTTGACCTACCTCTATAAAATTTAATGAAAATATTTGTATATAAACTGTCAATTAATAAGAGTACATTTTGACTTTGACTAAAAATTAATTGAATTTTCAATTAAAAAAATTAATTGAATTTAGAAATTAATTTTATACCGAATAATTACTACGATGCCAAATAAATTAGTGAATTACTAATGCAAGTAATTTTCAAATGAAAGAATTTATTTTATTTAAACATTATATTATTATTATTATTAAATTAGTTGAAATTTAATAATAATTACATATTATTAAAACTTTGAACTCAAAATTTTCATTTAAAAAACTAAAAATGGGAAAAAGAGAAAGAAATAAAAAATAAAAATGGAAAAGAAATAGAAAGAATAAAAATTGAAGAGAAATTGAAAGATGGGGACAAGAAAGGAGTAGGGTAGGTTCCAACTTTAAAGAAAGAGGAGAATATATATGTGAAGTCTAAGTCATTTTTTGATTTTTCATTTTTTAAAAGAGGAGAATATATTATGCTACATTTTTAATTATTGTTGTAGAACTAAATTTAAAATAATTTATTTAGTTATTATGTATAAAAAATATATATAATTAACTACAAGTAAATGTATATATAGTGTGAGAAATCTACTTTATATATGAATTGCAAGTGTGAATTTTAGATGTTTAAATTAAGGCTCCGTTTGGGATTGAATTTTTCAAAAATATTTTTTAACAAAATTTTTTATACTTTTTTTAAAACTGCTTTTAAGTATAAACAAAAGCAAATAAATTAATAATTTTTTTAAAAGCAAATTTAAAAAAATAATTTATAAAAAATAATAAAAATCAATTAATTAAATAAAAAAACCTCAAAATATTTTTTTAATATTCTAACAGTAATTTCAAACGCACTATAAAAATACACAATTCAACTAAAAACCAAATCTACATGCCATAAACTTGAATTACACAGCCTCTTCTCGCAACTGGATTAAATTGATTAAAGCTTTTGCTCTTCTCTACGTCCAATCTTCATGTTTGACATTTTTTTACCTTGATATGCACATGACTTCACTTAGGATCATATCATAAACAGACTCAAATGGTTTCAATTACTTGAAAACTAAACTGTTTGCAGTGGAAACAAAGTGATTTATCTTTGAAAAAAGGTTTCCATTTTCATATGCACATGAAATGTGAATATATAAGACAATCCTTCTATGTTGGTCAATACTTCATTACTTATCCCTATTTTTTATTTTCTAATTGTGATCAATCTCACTTTGATATGATGAATTAATGTGAAAAATGTTAAAATCTATAATATATGGGGGCAATTTGTATTTTGATTACTTAATTTTGGAGCTTGATTACGTTTCAATTACAGCCATGCATATAATTAAACCTCAAAGCTTAATTTGTGCAGGAACTCTATTTCTCTAGAAAAAGGCATAAAATTGAAAATTTTATATAATCCAATTGTCCTCCTGGGAAAAATCAATGAATTATAAAACAACAGAGCATTCACATTATATATATATATATATATATATAGTAGGAACTCTAGTAGAATTGAACTATCTGAAAATTTAGATAATTTTAAGTAAATAATAAGAAAAAAATTTACGTAGAGTATAGTTATTGGACAATAATTAATATTAAATAGGAAGTAAAGTGTAGTTGTATTAAATAGTTAAAACAAATAAGATATATAAGAGGACTAAATTGAAGAGTAGAAAGTAGAAAGTACTTAATTGAAAGATTTAATTGAAATTGGGGAGAAAAAGGGAGTTTGAGGGATAGTGGAGGCAATTTGGCAATTAGATAAAAGTTAAAAATATATATATCTATATATATAAAATAATAAGAAGTGATTAGATATGATTAAAGGAAATTGGAATTGTTATATTAAATCTTGGTAGATTCGGGTGTCTTGGGAAAATTAGAATGAAATGCTTGAAATTTCATTAAATCCTTTTGATGGTGTGTTATTAAAGAAAAATGTGAATAATTCATGAAAGCTTGAACAATATTAGACTTTAAGAAATTAAAGTGCATTTGGTAGACCGTAATGTAATGTAATTTAATCAAATTAATGAATTTCTAATATAAATTTATATTAAAAATTTATTTGATTATATCACATTATATCTGATTACGATTTACGAAACATATTTTTAGTGATTTTGGTAAGAATGGAAAAATATTAGAAAATTTGATTAATTTAAGTTATTGATCTTAATGAGCTTTGAGTTGAGTCTAATTGCATTTGTACTTGAACAATTGAAGAAATTATGGACAAAAATTAATATCGAATAGAACCCTTGCTTCGGGTTGGTAGGAAATGTTGACGAAAAAAGTTAGCAATTTAAGACTACAATTTAGTTGGGATGTTGAATTAAAATTATATGGAGAAAATTGGTGAATTAATGAATTAAATTGAATAATAGGTTAAATGACGCAGCGTAAGTAAAAAGAATAAATCCAATTTAGAGTTTTCAAAGTATGATTGAATTATTCATTTCTCAAACAGGCCAAAACAAGAGTCTAAATAGGGGATCCGAAACCTTAGGAACAAAACTGCCATAAATGGCGAGATTACAATATTACCATAAATAAAAATAGGAAACTAAACAAGATGAATATCACAAACGGCGCCGAAAAGAGAGCTAAATATTAAAACTTATGACAGGAATAAAAAGTTTTCATAAATGGATTAACTGCCATTTTAGGGGCCCAAACGAAGAAATTTGGCCGAAAAACGATGTCGCTCATCGCCAAAGGCGATGACTTTGAACCGGTGGTCCATTTCCTTTTGAATCGCGTATTTATAAGGCTCCAAATCCCAGCTGGCCCAAGCTAGTATTTTTTATACTTGGGCTGCTCAATGGCTCAGGAATCTCTTTGAAATAGCCTCCACGTCAGTCTCCTCCACTTGGCAAAAACTCGTCCTCAAGTTGGACTCTGGATCAGGGTACAGTGGTTCTTCAGAGGAATGGTAGGGTGACAGATCAGCTACATTGAAAGTATTCGAAATAGCCATGCTTTTGGGAAGATCAATGACATAAGCATTGTCATTTATCTTCTTGCTGACAATGTAAGGGCCATATTTCCTTGGCTGAAACTTGCTATAAGTACCCACTGGAAAGCGTTCACGCCAAAGGAACACCATTACTGGATCTCCTACAGAAAAAACTTGCTTCCTCTTATGCTTGTTAGCAGCTTCCTTGTACTTTTGGTTAGCAGCTTCTAATTTCTGTTTAACTTCCTAATGCACTTCTACCACCTGTTGAGCCATATGAGCTACTGCAACACCCTTCTTTGCATCTTTAGGAAGATGAATTAAACCCAGAGTATGCTGTGGCGCCTTAGTGTAGACAACAAAGAAAGGAGACCTGCCAATAGCACTGTGAACAGCATTATTGTAGGCAAATTCAGCTTGAGACAATACTACTTCCCACTGTGAGGCCTCCCCCGAGCACCGGCCCAGTCCGCTAAAGGGAATTGGGATGCTCATTTGGGTTTAGATTCACAATGGAACCCTCGGGTTTGGATTTGGTTGATTTTGAAAAATGATTTTTAGGAGTCGCCACCCTAATTTATTTTTAAATGGGAAAATTAAGGAAAAACCCAGTTGACTCCAATTTATTAATTTTTAAATTAATATGTCCAAGGATAAAAATCACTAACCTTCAAACCAGGTTGAGCTCGGGGACTAGGTTTGGTTTTAAATAATCAAAATTTGGCTCTTAAGTTTAATTTGACTTGAAAATTGGATTTTATGAATGACAGTTATAAGATGATATTAAAGAAAATGCATGAATGAATGCATGGTGAAAATAAAATATTCACAAATTAATTCAAAAAAAGGGAAAAGAGGATTAATTGGGATTTAGATTTGAGATTTGGATTTAGATTCCAAACGTCCCTACGTACCCCATCGAATGGGGATCAAAATCCACATAGTTCGTTCCACTGTTAAGTGGAGGGGTTTAAGAGTTGATCAGATTGATTTTGGTTTGGGTGTGTTGAAAGTGAGGAAAAATGTTGATACCTTGACTTTTGGTTGGCGAAGGGTTTTACCGGACCGAAATTCCGTTTTATCGAGACCGGGTGATTGGATAGATTGGAAGATTAATTAATTAATTAAAATGATTAATTTGATAAAAAGGATGGATGGATTAATTAAATAAAAAGATTAATTAATTAATTTGGATGAAAGGTGGGTTGAGAAAAATGATTATTTTGATTTTGGAAAAAAAGTGATTAATTAATTAATTAATTAATTTTAATTTTAAAAAAAGAGTTTTAGCTAATTAAAAAGATTAATTAACTTGGTTAGGTTAAGATAATTAATTAATTAAAAAAATTAATTAATTAATTAGAGAGTGATTGAAGGGAGAAGAAGAGAGGAATTTGAGAATAGTCATCTACCCAAATTTAAGGATGATGTTAAAAATGAGGGAATGGGAGTCTATTTATAGGCAAATGGGTGGAGGGTAATTTAGGTAATGGAAATGTGAAAAGACTATGGGGATAGGGTAAGAAAATGGCTGATAACTGGACAAAGAGGGGTAAAAAGGGCATTTTACGCATGTGGGGCCCACTGGAGCAGAATGGGGGTGTGCCCTGGCGTGGCACCCCATCAAGCCTATGCGTCACAGTGTCAGGCCTTTGCGGTGTGCCGCAAAGGGGCGGTGTGGTACCGCGTAGACCTGACGCGGCCGTGCGGCACGCCACGTGGCATGGCACGCTTCCCGAGGTTCTCTTTTTTTTTTTTTTTTTTTTTTTTTAGAGATTGGTTGTTGGCATGGAGTTTGAGAAATTTGGATGCTTGGTGACAATGTGAATGAAGTCTAAAAACTTTTCTTTCGGGGGCGCTGCCCCCGAACCCCTACCCGCTAACCGGTTAGCGGGACCACCGCAATAGCTCTGTGTAATGAGTTAAATTCAGCAAGTGTTAAGGCTGCGGTTGGATGCTGAGGGTGTAAAATTAAGGGTTCACACCCACTGCTTTAGTTTGTCCCCACAAATACTGCGAATCAAATTTCCCAAAGTATGATTGACTGCTTTTGTTTGTCCATCCGTTTGAGGATGAGCTGTGCTGCTGAAATTCAAAGTTGAGTCAAATAGCCTCCATAAAGTTTGCCAGAAGTGCCCAAGAAATTTGTTATCTCTGTCTGAAGTGATGGTCTTTGGCACACCATGCAAGCGGACTATTTTTTTAAAGAACACTCTGGCTGTGCTAACAGCATCAGAAGTCTTTTGGCAAGAGATGAAATGTGCCATCTTAAAAAACCTCTCAACAACAACAAAAACAGAATCTGCACCTCTTTGAGTGCAAGGTAAGCCCAAGACAAAATCCATAAACAAATCTTCCCAGATGTTCTCAGGAACCAGTAAAGGCATATATAACCCACTGTTTTTGGATTGTCCCTTGGCAGTCTGACACACATAGCACCTCTGAACATACTTGGTCACGTCCTTTAGGATTTGTGGCCAATAGAAACGTTTGCGGACTACTGCAACTATTTTATCTCGCCCCAAATGAGCTGCTAACCCTCCACCATGTAAATCATGAATTACCTTCTCCCGTAGTGAAGTGCGAAGAAGAAAATGTTGGTTGCCATGCATTAAATACTCATTCTAGATGTAAAAATCAGACACAGGTTGCCCACCAGAACAAGTCTCCCAAATTTATCCAAAATCCTTATCATTAGCATAGCAATCTTTTAGCTGCTCAAATCCCAGTGTCTCTTGGCTCAACGTAACTAATAGACCAGCTCTTCGACTCAATGCATCTGCAATAATATTATGCACCCCTGACTTGTGATGTAGCCTAAAGGGGAACTTCTATAAAAATTGGCACCACTGGGCATGCATGTCTTTGTTGATCCGCTTCTGGCTGTTCAAGTACTTTAGTGCTTCATGATCTGAATAGAGCACAAACTCCTTACCAACTAAGTAGTGCTCCCAAGTTTTAAGAGCAAGTACAACAAAGTAAAATTCTTTGTCATAGGTGCTCCATTTCTACCTTACATCACTGAGCTTCTCATTAAAATAGCATATGGATCTGCGCTCCTGGGACAGTACTGCTCCTATACCCACTCCATTTGCATCACAGTTAACTTCAAATAGCTTGTCAAAATATGGTAAAGCAAAGACTGGAGCTGTGCATAGTTTTTCTTTCAGAATGCAAAACTGTGCATAGTTTTTCTTTCAGAATGCAAAACTGTTCGCTACTTCTTCCCCCCAATGGTACTTGCCCTTCTTCATACACTCAGTGATTGGTGCTGCAATGGTGCTGAAATTCTTGATAAAGCGCCTGTAGAAAGTGGCCAGCCCATGGAAACTCCGAACCTCTGAGATAGTTTTGGGAGTTGGCCAGTCCCTTATTGTTTTCACCTTGGCTTCATCAACCTGGATACCATCAACACTAACAATATGCCCCAAGAATAGCAGTTTATTTGTAAGGGAACTACACTTCTTAAGGTTTACAAATAATTTGTTCTCCTGCAAGGCTGTTAGTACTTCCCTTAACTGCAATAAATGCTCCTCTTCGGTCTTGCTATAAATTAAGATATCATCAAAGTAAACCACAACAAATTTACTAATAAAAGGCCTCAATACCTGATTCATAAGCCGCATAAATATACTTGGGGCATTTGAAAGACCAAAAGGCATCACCAGCCACTCATATAAGCCTTCCTTCGTTTTGAAAGTGGTCTTCCACTCATCTCCAGGCCTAATTTGTATCTGATGATAACCATTCTTCAAATCCAGTTTTGTAAATCACTTAGCCCCATGCAACCGGTCCAGCATATCATCTAACCACGGGATGGAAAACTTATAACCTACAGTTATCTTATTGATTGCTCTACTGTCCACACACATCCTCGAACTGCCATCCTTCTTTGGAGTCAATAAGGCAGGCACAACACAGGGACTCATGCTCTCACGAATATGCCCCTTTCTTAGCAACTCTTCAACCTTCTCTTTTAGGATCTCACTCTCCTTCAGGCTCATTCTATAATGCGGCAAGTTAGGTAGGCTGGCACCAGACATCAAGTCTATATGGTGTTGAATGTCCCTCATGGGTGGCAAACCATCTGGAACCTCATCTGGCATTAAATCTTGAAATTCCAGAAGTAAAGGTTTTATAGCTTCAGGAAGCTCCTCCACTAGCAACTAAGGCTCCTCCTCATACACTTGTTTTACTATCAAGGCATGAATCATCTTGGTCTCTTTAACTTTTGCCTCAAAATTCCTAGTAATGGTTAAGAAATTCTTTATTGGTGGCCCCTCTATTTTGTTCTTCAGTGGCAGCAGTGTGTACTTCACTCCATCCTTCACCAGACTATACTGATTACTCCTCCCCGAATGTTGAGCATCTACATCATACTGCCAGGGCCTCCTAAACAACAAATGACACACATCCATTTCCACAACATCACAATAAATTTCATCTTTATATTTCACAATTGAAAAAGGGATTTTGCACCTCTCAGTCACTTCAATATTTTCAGCCCCTGATTTAATCCAACCTAAAGTATAAAGGCTTGGATGCTTCTCTATAGACACTCCTAACTTCTTGACTATCTCTTTCCCTATGATGTTCTCCATGCTACCACTATCAACAACAAAGCAAATATCTTACCAAAGATAGTGCACCGAGTACGAAACAACTGGTGGCGCTAGGACTCCCTCTCCTGTTTTGGTGCGAGCATCATTCTTCGCACTATATAGGTGGCCCCTTCTAGTTCCTGGTCCTCAAAATCATCCTTGTCGCCATCTGGTTCACAGCTATACTCCTCCTCCTCATCTTCTCTAGCTGCCAAGTTCATAGTTTTTCATTGAGGACACTCATTAGATCTATCTGAAACACTTCCCTGCAGTTGGCCTGGCATAAGGGTTTGCTACTTTTACACCTCCTTGTCTTTCCCTTCATTCACTGCTCACTTGCCTGCAGCCTTATCCCCTGGTTTCGATCATTGTTATAGCGATTATTGCTATAATGCTCAGTACGCCCAGCAACATCCTAGTCTATTCTAATAGCCTTCTCAGGGACACCAGCAGGCTTGTAACTATTAAAGTTCCTCCTACTCTGCTCTTGCTGCATCAATTTTGCTTTCATAGACATGTTCTTGGCCTCAGTTAGGGTTCGCACAAACTGTACACCAATTCTATCTCTGATCACTGGTTTCAGGCCATCCAAGTATATGGCAACCTGCTGCCCTTCTGACTCGGTTAGGTTATTTCTTTCAGACACCTCATGAACTCTGTGGTGTATTCATGGACTGAACAATTGCCCTGTTGACAATGTTGGTATTGTTGAAACAGGATCTGCTCATAATCTGGAGGCAAAAATTCCCACATCAACAAGCTTTTCATTCTGTACCAAGTGTGAACTCGTCCCTTGCCTTTATGTAATCTCCTGTTCTGGGTCCCCTCCCACCAGGCAGAAGCACCACCTTTCAATTGATAGGCCATTAATCTCACTGTGAACCCTTAATTTTACACCCTCAGCATCCAATCGCAGCCTTAGCACTTGCTGAATTTAACTCATTGCGCGGAGCTGTTACGGTGGTCTCGCTAACCGGTTAGCGGACAGGGGTTCAGGGGCAGCGCCCCCAAAAGAAAATTTTTTAGACTTCATTCATATTGCCACCAGGCGTCCAAATTTCTCAAACTCCATGCCAACAACCAATCTCTAAAAAAAAAAAAAAAAAAAAAGGAACAACCTCGGAAAGCGTGCCATGCCACGTGGCGTGCCACGTGGGAGCCGTGAGGCACTGCGTCAGGTCTGCGCGGTACTGCACCGCCCCTTTGTGGCATGCCGCAAAGGCCTGGTGCGGCGCCGAGCCAGGCACGCCCCCATTCTGCTCCAGTGGGCCCCACATGCATAAAATGATATTTTTACCCCTCTTTGTCCAGTTATCAGCCATTTTCTGATCCTATCCCCATGGTCTTTTCACATTTCCATTACCTAAATTATCCTCCACCCATTTGCCTATAAATAGGCTCCCATTCCCTCATTTTTACACATCTTTGAATTTGGGTAGATAGTTATCCTCAAATTCCTCTCTTTTTCTCCCTCCAATCACTATCTAATTAATTAATTAATCTTTTTAATTAATTAATTATCTCACCCTAACTAAGTTAATTTTTAATTAACTAAAACTCTTTTTTTAAAATTAAAATTAATTAATTAATTAATCTTTTTAATTAATTAATTAATCACTTTTTTTTCAAAATCAAATTAATCATTTTTCTCAATCCACCTTTCATCTAAATTAATTAATTAATCTTTTTAATTAATTAATCCACCCATCCTTTTCATTATATTAATTAATTAATCATTAATTAATTAATCTTTTAATCCATCCAATCACCTAGTCCCGATAAAACGGAATTTCAGTCCGGTAAAACTCTTCACCCACCAAAAGTCAAGGTATCAGCCTTTTTCCTCACTTTTGACACACCCAAACCAAAATCAATCTGATCAACTCTTAAACCCCTTCACTTAACAGTGGAACGAACTACGTGGGTTTTGATCTCCATTCAATGGGGTACGTAGGCATGTTTGGAATCTAAATCCAAACCTCAAATCCAAATCCCAATCAATCTCTTTTCCCTCTTTTTTTTCTTTTTTTAATTAATTTGTGAATGTTTTATTTTCACCATTCATTTATATTTTGCCATATTCATGCATTATCTTATAAATGTCATTCATGAAATCCAATTTTTAAGTCAAAATAAACTTAAGAGCCAAATTTAGATTATTTTTAAAACCAAAAACCTAGTCCCCGAACTCAACCTAGTTCGAAGGCTAGTGATTTTTATCATTGGGTAAATTAATTGCAAAATTAATAAATTGCAGTCAATTGGGTTTTTCCTTAATTTTTCCCATCTAAAAATAAATTAGGGTGGCGACTCCCAAAAATTATTTTCAAAATCAACTAAATTCAAAAATAAGGGTTCCATCATGAGTCTAAACCCGAATGAGCATCCCGATTTCCTCTAGCGGATCGGGCCGGTGCTCGGGGGAGGCCTCACACTCACCTGCTTCTTAATAGACATCTCCATATAGTCAAAGAACTTATCAATCTCTGCTATCCAATCCAAAAAATCTTCAATGCCTAGACCCCCATTGAAATTAGGGATGTCAACTTTCAAACGGAAATCCCTATCTTCTCTATCATCTCTACGTCATTTATAATCATCCTCTTGACCCTGATCTCCATTCCCACCATATCTATCATATCGACCTCCTGTAAACTCTTCTTCATCTTTAGACTCAAAATCATTCTCAATATCTGGCTGCCTATGGACAGGGACAAGTCTCTCGACAGGGTTACCACGAGCAGCTTCGACTCTTGGCCTTCTATCATTATTCCGATCCCGGGTCATGTCAATACCTATAGCATCCAAATGATCTACGATTGCATCAAAGCGTTCCTCAAAACGCTGGAATCTGTGATCAATCTGTTGCTCTATATGTGTTTCTAAACGCTGCTCCAATCGTTGCAGCATGTCGTCCCAAGGATTAGGGCTCCAGCCTCTTGACCACCATCACAAAGACCACCGCTAGTCGCCATATGCTCTGATACCACCTGACGCAGCGTAAGCAAAAATGATAAATCCAATTTAGGATTTTCAAAGTATGACTGAATTATTCATCCCTCAAACAGGCCAAAATAAGAGTCTAAATAGGGGTCCCGAAATCCTAGGTACAAAACTGCCATAAATAGTGAGATTACAATATTACCATAAATAAAAATAGGAAACTAAACAAGATGAATGCCACAAACGACGCTGAAAACAGAGATAAATATTAAAACTTATGACAGGAATAAAAAGTTTCTATAAATAGACTAACTGCCATTTTAGAGGTCCAAACGAAGGAATTTGACCGAAAAATGACGTCGCTCATCGCCAAAGGAGATGACTTTGAACCTATGGCCCATTTCCTTTTGAATCGTATATTTATAAGGCCCCAAATCTCAGCTGGCCCGAACTAATATTTTTTGTACTTGGACTGCTGCTTGTCCCAATGACTCAGGAATTTTTTTGAAACAGCCTTCACGTCATTAAAATTCACCCAAGAATAAAATTTTAGGTGAAAGGAAAATAATTGGAATTGTTGAAGTGAACAAATGAAGATTAGGATTAATTAAACAAATTAATCAGTAGAATAAAGAATTTAAAATTTCAATAATCCAATATATATATATATATATATATATATATATATATATATATATATATATATATATATATATATATATATATATATATATATATATATATAAAATTAAGAGTTGATTATGAATTTATTAATTAACTAAATTAATATTTAGACGATTAAAAAAATTGGAAAACCTATTGGAATAGGATTATAAATGAAGAATTGAAAGATAACATTAACATTAGAAAGGACTAAATTATAGTTATTGTCCTAAAATGATTTGGATAAAAATTCAAAAAAAAAATGTGAGTTAATTTCTAAAGGCAAATTAAAGAATTGATGAAATTAGAACTATATACAAGTTCATAAGTGATAGTTAAAGTAATTAAATTATTAATATACGATTATTTAATTGTAGCTCTTTGAGGTGAATTAGGGAAAAAGAATTAAGATGAGATAGACAAAAAGTAAGAGTTAAGTATTTTAATATGAATGTTTAGCATCAATATGCTTATATATGTTTATTGATTAAGCCTAGAAGAGGAGGATACTCAATAAGAGAACAAAGTGCAAGAGGAGGAAGACAAATCTCTATTGGTTGTGCTAAAAAAAAAAGCTAGTCTAAAGAATAAGTGCAATTCAAAGTGAGTGATTATTATCCTATTATCTATTGTGAATTTAAAATCGAAAACTATATTCATTATTAAGTCATCCCCGTATTCATTGTTAAACCATCATATACAAAAATTCTTATATGTCTAGAATTGATAATTACTTTACTTGATTAATAAAATCATTTCAATATACTTATTTGAATATTATAAATGTTTATTCGGTTGAAAGTGAAATGATAAGTTCTTGAAAGCTCCTCTTTTGTATTTATCAAAACTCATTAAATGTTCCATTGTGATTTTATAATTCTAAAAGTATTTATTAAAAAATCTTATATGCATTATTTAGAAATTTATATGTATTTATTAATATTAATTATAAGTTTTGTTATTGATCTTATTATGATTTGATGAATTTATTTTATGAATTCCAAAAATATATTGAAGCTCTATATATATACATTGAAATTTATTATTTATGAATTATTGAAATTCTTTATATGAACTATCATGATTTCTTATATGAAAAAAAAATTTGATTCATTTCAATCCCTCATATGGCAACTTAGAAGTTATTGTAGTACTTTATGTTATATAATCTATAAATTACTTTTATACGAATTTCAAGTTTTCAAATAGAGATCTCCTTATTCGGTATGAGGAATATTGGGCAGTATACACTGTATTGACTCTAATTGGAAGGAGGTATTATCCTAGCAGCTCGGCCTAGCTCCCTGGGGTAAAAAGTATGGTGTTGCTATGTAAGAAGAGCTTCTGCCACTATTATAGTTTTGATGAGTTGCAATGACAAGATCCACACTCATCTATTTTACAGATTTCTGCAAATTATATGATCTTATATTATTATATGAATGAAATTTTTGAAAATTAATATAAGATGTGTGGCAAATGCTTCACAAGAGCTTGCACTGTTGCAGTGTTGATGAGAAAATGAGGATAAAATCCTCTCTCATTTATTATAGAAAGATTTTAAAAATAATATTTTAAAGATAACATGAGATAATTACTATTTAAAAGAAGTTTTGAAACATATATTATTAGTTGTATTTGTATTTGAATCGTATTTCGATTTATTTGTTATTTAAAAGAAGTATTTAAAACATATTATCAGTTATATGAAATCGTATTTGAAATTTGTTATTAGTTTGAAATTATATTTGAAATGTATGATTAGTTACTTGAATTTGTATTTAAAACGTATTGCAAATTACTCATATTGGAATGAAAAGTCTCAAATTAAGTAAGATATTTATTATACAAATTCAATTTACAAAAGTATAGCAAATTATTGATATTTGGTAATTTTTTTCAAGAGTGATATATGTTATATGTTTTTTGGATTAAAAATTAAAAACATATTTATTAGTTTTATTCGTATTTAAAATGTAATATAAGTTATTCATATTCAAAAGAAATTTTTAAAGAAATATAAATTATACATTCTATAAATTTTGTTTTATAAGTATTGCAAATTTATTTGTCATTTGGTATTTGATTTCAAAAATATTATATGATACATGCTATTTAAACTAATATTATATGTATTTTTAAGACTCGTTTTGATTTTAAATTTTTCAAGAAATATATGTCATCCATATCAAATTAATATATCTATTTAAGTCAGCGAAGTACCTTCATTAAAAAAGAATGTTGAATACCAAATCACACAATTTATAATAGTATAATTTTTACTCATCAAATTATAAATTCATCCATTTTTCTCATCTTTTTTTTATGGTAAGTAAAAGAATAGTTAGATTAAACTCGAGCATTTATTTTCCCTTGTATATCAAGGGTGCGGTTTATATAAAAAGATTGGCCTTTAATAGTGAAAGGAAAGTGTAATGTAATTAGTGAATATAAAAAATGAAGATGGATAATCATGAGAATATATTATAATATAATGGTAAAGAATATAAATGAATTAATCAATAAATAAATATTATCGTTGGTTGTTATGAAAAGATGACAAGCAGCTTCTACTTGTCAATATTAGCTTGATGGTTGTACTTGATAGAATAAACTTATAGATGCATAATTATGCTAATAAATATAAAAAGAAAAATTTAATTGAATTAAATATTCTGATTTTTTTTTTTTTTTTTTTTTGAAGGAAAGGAACATGGAAACTGGAAGGTACGCTAGCACACCTTCTATTATTAGATCTGGGACAGCTCCTTTTTCTCTCTCTGAATTTGGATCCATCTCGATCTCTGATTTAATGGGAAACAAGTACAACCATCATTTTAACCCATTCATATTTCCATCTACATTAAATTCACATTTTCAATTATCATTATCATCATCGTCTTCATCGCGGTCGTCGCCTTCAGGTTCGCCTTCGCCTGAATCTTATTCTAATTCTTACTCTTGTCCATCTTCCCCAAGTTTTAATTCCCCTTTTCAATCTTCTTATCAAAGTCTTTCCCCACCATCTGACTCTCAAACTTCTTCTTCTGCTGCTGCTTTTGGACCTTGCGCGGCCTGCAAAATCCATCGCCGGCGATGTACTGATAAGTGTTATTTGGCTTCTTATTTTCCATCCGATGAACTTGACAAATTCGCCGTCATTGATAGTCTTTTCGGAGTTAGCAACATCGTCAAATTCCTGGAGGTATGACTTCAATTACTCTGTAATAATTAGAAAAACCGAATTGGTTATTATAATAATTTGTTTAATTTTGCAGCAAAATAGCAATTCGTTGTCATATGTTCCTCTATTACTTTTGTTGAAAGACTCAAGAAGTCAAGATCATGGAGGAGCGCTCCTGGCTGCTCCTCAACAGCAACTTTCTTCTTCATATGGAATTTCAGATATGGCACTCAATCCAAGCAATTATAACACTGTTTGGGTTCCTCCTAGCCCAGTTCAACCAACACCCAAGTTTACAATGGTTTGTTTTTTTAGCCTATATCTGAAGCTATTTCTTCCATATTTATATAGTTGTGTTAAAATTGGGCTTTTATGTATTTTTTGGGATCACCACTCCATGGAATAGCTTAACCCAATGCAAAGACTTTGATGGTGATTAGTACAGAGAAAATTACAACATATATCATTTTTTTTATTATTATTTTATAATATTTATGTTCTCTTAATTTTTTGTATATATATTTACATTCTTATAAGTACTTTTTTATTTTTTAATTTTAATTTTTTGAAAAGAAAAAACCTCTACATTACTTTTTAAGTTTTTTATATTTTTTGGATAGTAATTATTTCTAAAAATATATATTTTTTATTTAAAATATACTATTTGTTGTCATTTTTATTTTAGTTAAAATCCATAAATTTTTTAAGTATATTGAATTTATATTATATATTAATTATTTACTAGAAGTATACTATTTTTTAGTTAGTGTATACTATTCACTATAACTTTATAATATTATATACTAATTATTTATTAGAAGTATACTGTTTTTTATCAATGTATACTATTTGTTGTAAGTTTTTATTTTTTTATTTTGAAATTTTTTTAAAATCTCAAGTAAAATATAATTTTAAAAGTATTTGATTTTATAAATATAAATTAATTTTTATACAAAATAAACAATATTATACAAATTTATGAAAATCTAATACATAAATTTAGATAAATTATATGTTAATAGTAATTTACTTTGAATTTTTATAAATATAATTTAATATGATTAAATTAATTTTGTAATTTTAAATATAAGTGAAACCAATTCATTATAGTAAAAAGAAAAAATCTAACTTTGATAGACAAAAAAAAAAAAAAAAAGGCTAATTTTGTAAATAATGACAGAAGTTAAAGACATTTTTGCAAAATAAAAAATCAAAAAATAAAAAAGTTATTTCTTTTTAGTTTTTGGATTATTTGTGTAAAAATCCAAATAGTAAATTGAGATATAAAAAGCTGGAAAATTAATCGGTCAATTTTAAATGTTGTATAATTTAAGTCACATAATTTTCAAATTATAAAAATATTTAAAAATTTAATTATATACTATTATTTTAAATACTATAAATTTAAAGTTAAAAATTTTTAACTCTTAATTTAATGGAGACATTTAATACAAGTCTCACGAAATAAAATATGTCTATTAAGACTCATTTGTTTTGCATAAAATAACTTTTTTTTTGAAAAATATTTTTTGAGGAAAATATTTTCTGAAAATTATTTTTAAAAAACTAATTTTTTATTATTTGATTATAATATTAAAAATTAGTTATTTGGCAAAAAAAATAGTTAAAAAACATTAAATTTTAATTTGGAAGACGACAAACATATTTAAATTTATAAGAATTTCATACTTTGAAAAATTTTATTATTAAATATGATAAATATACATAAAAATGGTAAATTTGGTAGTTGCCTGTAGTAAATATCAGTAATTGATGAAATAATAAATTTGAATTTTATATATATTTCTATTTATCATAATAAGTTTATCAAAATCTAAAAAATGATTTTTCATTTTCAAATGATAAAGTTATTTTCTTTAAAAATGACTTTATTTTTTTTATTGATTAGATAAATATTTTTCGTTAATTAATTTTTTAAAATGTTTCAAATATCAGAAAATGCAGAAAATGTTTTTCAGAAAATATTTTTCAGCAGGAGGAAAGGAAAACACAAGTGAAGGAAATAAGAGAAGATGTGAGGACACTTTGGAGATGGTCCAGAAAAGGCCTAGGCATGATCAGTCTGTAGGTTCATCTGGAAAGGTATATATAGTTATATATTCGCAAGGAAAAAATAAGAATAAAAAAATTAATAATTTCCATAAAATTAACACTTTTTTTGGTTGTTGATATATATGTTGGTGCCAAAGGTCGAGCGTTTTGGGGACAGATTGACAGCTCTTCAAAAACTGGTGTCCCCATTTGGAAAGGTAAATTAAACAGAGCAGCTACTATAGATTGCATTCTAATATTCACTTTGAAGTCTTTGCAAATTTCTTTTACAACATGAAATGTGAAATTAATATTTTGAGCTTTATAGCGTTAACATCATCGTAAATTGTTGATTGGCATCCACGTGGCATAAGATGGCTGATGTGGTGACTATATGAATTCTAATAAGTTAAGCTATTGTTGATGTTTTAAAGCTATTGATGATTGGCATCAAGTGAATAGTTTTATGGCGTGTAAATATCACATCAGTAATTTTTGATTTATGTGGATATGACGTCAGCATTTTCTAATGAAAGTTAAGATTATAAATTATAAAGTGATAATGATAAAAATTTAAGATTCTATTTTGTCAAAATGTTTTGACACTTCTCAAAGTAAAAGTAACTGTAGCAACATTTTACTTGTTTATACTTTTCCACTAATAATTTTATTTTTATTTTTTTGAAAAATGCTAATAATTTTATTACAAACTTTTAATCTTGATAATTCCATATGCTAACTTCCAATTTTTTACCATTCTATCGCTCATCTAATTTCAGGTAAATTTAGATTAGAATTTGGGATATGATATTTTAAATTTACTATTATTATTGTTATTATTAATACTAATTTATATTATCAAACTCAAAATTATGCTATATTGACATAAGATATTTTATTATTATAATTTACTATATGATACTTAATAAAATAAATAAATTTAGACATGCAATATTAGTAAATTCATATTTAATTATACTTAAATTATGTCTTGATGGTTGAATAATAAAAACTTAAAAATTATTATATGAAATTTCTAAAATAAAAGCTCGTAATTAAAAGTTTAAAAGTTTTCTTTTAAGCTAGTTCTAACTTCTAAATTAAATCATGCTCTTGTTGTTTCAGGCTGATTTCGCCTCTGTGCTAATCGAAACGATAGGCTATATCAAGTTCTTGCAAGGCCAAGTGCAGGTAATCTCCTTTCTCTATCATTATTCATTAGAAAACAAACAGGTAAAACTCAAAAGGGTTTTAGTAATGTAACAAATGCCCATTAAAACTTAATTAGCAGTTGCTTTTTTTTTTTTTTTTTAGTAGCACAGAAAATTATATTTATTTAGTCATATATTATATACTGAGTAGATCACCCACACAGTGCTGCGTGTTTAATAGTAATTTAACATAAATGTTAAATTAATTTAATCTGATTTAATTTAAGTTTTAATATATTTAATTTAATTTAAATTAATCTTATGTATATAAGTTTTAATTTGAATAATTTTTTTTAAATATATCCAAACATTAAAAAATGACAGGGAAATAAAATATAAATATATCATTTATGCATTATGAAATAAAAACATTCAATTTTTTTTTAGTTTAGACAAACATGAGGAATTAATTATGCATTTAGGTAATTTGCAATTTATTGTTTTCTCATGTCATAAATATATATATATATATATATAATAGATAATAAAAAAATTCTAAATAATTAATTGTTTTATTTAAAACTATCCAATAATACTTATTGAATTTAATAATTTTTTTAAAGTTCTAAACTATAGAAAATGGATCGTGTCATGCAATATTTAAACATATATATAAATATCAATTGTTCTTATCCATGTAAAATTGTTGGCAAAAAAGAAAATATTAGACACATCTTGCAAATAGTCAATCCAATAAGCTGAGTTCATCTGCCAAGCTTGTAACTGCAATAATAACAATAATAATAATAATAATTAAAAAAATTAGATTAAAAAATTTAAAATCAAACAATTATTGTATCTGAAAAATGAATCTCTTGAAATTCTTGAAAAATATTAGTTGCTGATCTGCAGAAAATTAAATATATTTTTTGAACTGAATTATCTTCATGAAACTTCCAAGGCACATATGAATATATCCCAAATATGATTTTATCTTAGAAGAACAAAACCTAATAGTCAAAGTAGAAGAAAAATATCATACTTGAGATGAACAACATGTTTAGATAGTATCATTAGTTAGCGAAAATTTACCCTATATGATAACCAAATCAATTTCAATGGCACTGTAGACTCTACAGTGAAATTGGAACTGCTTTTAATGTATTTATATATATATTGTTAGATATTAAACTTGAATTAAAAAAAAGAAAACATAAAAGCTTTTAAGTTTATTAAGTTAACTTATGTTATTAATATGTGAGTTACATTTAATGAGTGTTAAACGCTTAGTAAGTTTTATATTCTTATTAGCAATGTTGAGTTATTTGAAATTCTCTACTATAAATAGAGATGTAAACAAAGCAAATGTTCAAGTCATTTTGAAAATAGTTCAATAAAAACTTGTGTTCTTCCTATTTCTTTCTTCTTTGGTTAGTATTTGTGTGTTTGTTGTGTGGTGCCCACCATAGCTTCTAACAAAGTAGTATCACAGCCACAAAAGTGAAAAATGGCATCAGGGGGAGCCTCTCTTTCCTTTCAATAACCACAACTCAGCAAGACCAATTATGCGAATTGATCGATTAGAATGAAAGCCATCTTCGGTTCTCAAGGAGTGTGAGATGTAGATGAGAAAGGTGTGGAGGAATAAAAAAAAATGAGGGAGAACTAAACCAAGTATATAAAGAAGCTTTGAAGAAGGAAGGAAAGAAAGATCAATATGCACTCACCATCATTCATTAAGGTTTAGATGATGACATGTTTGAGAAAATTGCTAATGATCTTACGTCGAAGAAAACTTGAGAGACTTTTCAAAACTCTATATTAGAAGTTAATAAAGTAAAGGTGGTTCAGCCTTAACCTGTAAGGGTTGAGTTTCACTCTTAATGAAGGCGAGTGAAACCATTACCAATTACACCATAAGAGTCTTGGCAGTGGTGAATAAGGTGAAAAGCCTTGGAGAGACAGTGCAAGATGTTCGTATGGTTGAAAAGATTCTACGCTCTCTTAACATGAAGTTCAATGATGCTGTGGCTGCCATTGAAGAGTTTAAGGACTTGGAGGCCATGACAGTTGATGAATTAAATGGATCATGTTCAATCATGACAGTTTAATCATGTTGTGGTTACTATTGAAGAGTTTAAGAACTTAAAGGCCATGATAGTTGATGAATTAAATGGATCTTTGCGAACCCATGAAGAAAGAATGAATTGGGGCAAGCCAGACCAAGATGAGCATGCCTTGCTAGCAAGTTTGTCCATCAACTCGAAAAGAAATTCCTCAACTAGAAGTGGTCGTGGTCAATCACATGGAAAAGGTCGTGGTTATGGTCGTGGACGTGGACGTGGATGTGATCAAGAGAGAGGTGAACAGAACTCTTCAAATGAAAATAAAAATAAAAATTTCCAAAGAAATCATGGAAGAGGATAAGGAA
Source organism: Reutealis trisperma (assembly GCA_947687605.1). Classification (NCBI taxonomy): domain Eukaryota; kingdom Viridiplantae; phylum Streptophyta; class Magnoliopsida; order Malpighiales; family Euphorbiaceae; genus Reutealis; species Reutealis trisperma. The sequence goes on from CANTUT010000008.1 coordinate 2,547,063, forward strand.
GCAGAAACTATGGAAGATTCAATGAAAGGAGAAATGACAAAGCTCAAGTAAAGTGTTACTCTTGTGGAAAGATTGGCCATTGCTCTTAGGAATGTCAGTCAGAAGGTGCTAAAGAGGAAACAAAATCTGTGGAGCACATCGAGAATGCTGAAGAACCAACCTTGTTTCTTTTTTTTAAGGAAAAAAACCATAGAAGAAAGGAGTCCATGGTACCTCGATAATGGAGCTAGTAATCACATGATCGGTGATAGAAGCAAGTTTGTGGAGCTTGACACCAAAGTAACTAGCATTGTACGACTTTGATGATAATACAAAGGTGGAGATCAAAGGCAAATGAACTATTTTAGTTGACGTAAAAAATAGAGGTCATAAAGTCATTCATAATGTCTATTGCATTTCTAAGTTGAAGAGCAATATTTTGAGTATTGGGTAACTTATCGAGGCTGGTTATAAAATTATTATGGAAGATCATATGCTTTGGCTTAAAGATCATAATGGTAATCTTCTTGCAAAGGTTATTATGATAAAGAATTAGTTGTTTATGTTGAACCTTTGAACAATTGAACTTGTGTGTTTGAAGACTAACATGGAAGATTCATCATGGATTTGGCATATGAGATTTGGCCATTTGAAATTTTGAAAGTCTGAAAGCTTTAAGAGGAAAGAAGATGGTGAAGGGAATTCTGATAATTGATCACCTTAATCAATTGTGTGAAGCATATTTACTTGGAAAGCATTCAAGAAAGAGTTTTCCTATAGCAGAAAGACTTGGGCTTATTTCTTAAAGAATAAATCTTAGGCTTTTAATGCTGTTAAAAGATTCAAAGCTATTGTTGAAAAAGAGAGTGGTTATGAGATTAATTCATTAAGAATTGATAGAGGAGGAGAATTAACATCCATTGAGTTTAAAACTTTTTGTGAGTTGCATAGAATTCATAATTTTCTAACTATTCCAAGGTCACCCCAACAAAATGGAGTTGCTGGAAAGAAGAATACGACGATCCTGAATATGACAAGGTCAATGCTGAAAAGTAAGAATATGCCAAAGGAATTTTGGAGGAAGTGACTACTTATGCTGTTTACCTTGCCAATTGAAGTCCAACCAAGAATTTGAAGAATGTTACTCCATAAGAGGCATGGAGTAAATGGAAGCCAAATGTGTCGCATTTTCGAGTTTACGGATCTACTGCTTATGTGTATGTTGCAAAGCAAGAAAGATCCAAGCTTGATGATAAAAGTGAAAAGTTTATTTTCATTGGCTATGATAAGAACTCAAAAGGCTACAAAATGTTCAATCCAAACAACAGAAAGATCATAACTAGTAGAGATGTTGAATTTGATGAAGAAACATAATGGAATTGGACTTTACAAAAGGAAGGATCATATGATTTCCTACCTTATTTTGAAGATGAAGAATCAGTGGTCCAAGAAGTTGAATCTACTCCACCAATTTGACCAAATTCATCATCTCAAGCATCATCATCGACAGCTTCACCTTCATCAAGCTCAAGTGATAAGCCCAGAAAATATAGGAGTCTTGATGGCAACTATAATGAAACTAAGAGGCTTGATGATGCAAGCTTATTATGTTTTTTTTGCTAATGTTAAACCTTTGAGTTTTCAGGAAGCTAGCAGAGATGAGAAGAGGATCAAAGCCATGAGCAAGGAGATTCATTCAGTCAAGAAGAATAACACTTGGGAACTTTTATCTCTTTCAGATGATCATTAACCTATTAGAGTAAAGTGGGTGTACAAGGCCAAGAAGAATGCCAAAGGTGAAGTAGAAAGATATAAGGCGAGCCTTGTCATGAAAGGTTACAAGCAAAGACAAGGCATTGACTATGAAGAGATATTTGCACCTGTCACTCTCGTTGAGACTATTAGGCTGATGATTGCAATTGCTGCTCAAAATCATTGGAAAATCCATTAGTTAGATGTCAAATCAGCCTTTCTGAATGGATATCTAGGATTGCTGAAGGTAAAGATGATAGGGTGCTAAAACTTAAGAAGGCATTGTACTGGTTCAAGCAAGCACCAAGAGCCTGGAATAATAGAATAGATAAGTATTTCTAAGAGAATGGTTTTCAAAGATGCATTCATGAGTATGCTTTTTATGTGAAGCAAAAGAAAGGAGATCTTTTGTTTGTTTGCATTTATATGGATGATCTCATTTTCAAGAATGTTTAATGACTTCAAAAGAGCGATGGCACAAGAATTCGGGATAAGTGACATGGGACTTATGTTTTATTATTTGGGAATGAAAGTAAAGCAGATGGCAGATGCGATTTTCATCTCACAAGAAGGCTATGCAATGGAAATACTCAAGAAGTTCAATAGGTCACAGTGCAAGTCTGTTAGCACCCTAATGGAAAGTGAAGCAAAGCTATCTAGAATGGAAGAAGATAGAGAAAATGTGGACCCCACTTTATTCAAAAGTCTTGTGGGAAGTTTGAGATACTTGACATGCATGAGACCAGATATCCTACTTGCAGTAGGATTAGTGAGCCATTTTATGAAGAAACCCACAACATCTCACATGAAAGCGATTAAAAGGATTTTGTGTTACCTTAAAGTTACACTTGACTATGGAATTTTCTATTCATCATTTACTAATTTCAAGTTGATGGATTATAGTGATAGCAATTTTGCTAGAGATATTGATGATAGAAAAAACATTACTAGTTTTGTGTTCTTATTGGGAAATAATGCAATTTCCTAGTGTTCAAAGAAGCAGCTGATCATCACACTTTCTTCCTGTGAATCAGAATATGTTGCAACTGTATTTTGTACATGCCATGCTATATGGTTACGCAGATTATTAAAAGAACTTCATTTGGAGCAAAGGGAAGCAACTAAGATTATGATTGATAATAAATTTGCTCAAGCTCTAGCAAAGAACCTTGTGTTTCATGATCGAAGCAAACACATAGATACAAAGTATCATTTAATCTAAGAGTGAGAACTAGAGATCAAATTGCTGATATTTTTACAAAGCCACTCAAGTATGATAGTTTTCAGCAATTGAGACTAAAGCTCGGAGTAGTGAAGAGCTTAAGTTTACAGGGGGTGTGCTTAAGTTTACAGGGGGTGTTAGATATTAAACTTGAATTTAAAAAAAAAAACATAAAAGCTTTTAAGTTTATTAACTTATGTTATTAATATGTGAGCTATATTTAACAACTGTTAAAGGCTTAGTGAGTTTTATATTTATTAGTCATGCTGAGTTACTTGAAATTCTCTACAATAAATACAGATGTATACAAAGCAAATGTATAAGTCATTTTGAAGGAAGTTCAATAAAGATTTGTGTTCTTCCTTTCTTTTGTGAGTATTTGTTTGTGTTTTGTGTAGTGCCATATAGATAATATATCTTTTTTTTTTTTTTTCCAGGTATTGAGCAATCCTTACATGAAGATGATAATAAATGTAAGCAATTATATATATTTACATACTCTATCCGTCCCAAAATATCTGTCATTTATGTAAGCAATTATATATATATACGTACTCTCTCAATTCTCAAATATATATCATTTTAGTGTTTTTTTTTCCAAAATACATGTCGTTTTAAAATTTTAATAAGATACCTATTATTTTTTCTAACTTTATCCTCCCATTATTTTTCTAATAAATATTTATATTAATTTCTTTTATTTCTCCATACCAAAATAATAATAATAATAAAAAAAGATATTTAGTCTTGTTACCTTTGAATTGTAACAATTTAATTGTTTTCTTAATCAATATGCCAAAATCTTAGGTATTGTTTGGTGTGAAGTGAGTAGATTAAGAAAATAACACTTTGACTTGTTTGATTTTTATTATTGAATCTATTTTCTAAGAAGTATAGACTTTTTCTTCCTTCTTACTTAGTTACTTTCTCAAGGATGAATAGCTAAATTAATTTACGAACAGAAGATCATTTATATCAAATAACATCTTAAATAATACATAAATGAAGGGAGTACATGATTAAAGCCCAAAATAGCTATATATATATATATATATATATATGGTTAATTGTTTTGTTGGTGCAAATTTCAGGATCCTCATATGGAAAATAAGGGAGACGTAAATCTCGAAAGCAGAGGTCTTTGCTTAGTTCCTGTTTCATGTACCACTTCAATTTTATAATTCAGGACCCTCACATGGAAGATAAGGGAGACGTAAATCTCAAGAGCAAAGGTCTTTGCTTAGTTACTATTGCCTGTGCCACTTCAATTTATCATGTATAATATATGATCAGATTTACTAATTAATGATGCATATGAATAGAGGGAATAATTGAGAGCACATGATGCTTTTTTTTTTTTTTTTAATCTCTAGCAATGAATGTGTTTGTCCCTTTGTTAATATACCACTTTTGATTTTGTACTATATTCATAAACAAAAATAACCTAAAAATATAATCACATTAATATTTGTTAAAAAATATTTTATTCTCAATTGTTTTAATTTTGAAAAATAATTTTAATTTATGACATATGATAATTAAATTTATTAGTAATGCACCCAAAAAATTGCAATGCGTGATTAAATATCTTTAATAAATCACATTAAAAATATTATTTACTATTTAAAATCCCAAATCCGAATATCCTTCGAGTAAAACAAAAAAAATTTAAGAAAAAGAGGGGAAAAAGTCATAAAAAAAAAAAGAATAATAATGTTGAAGAAACAAGAAGGAAGTGGAAACAAGACTTTTGTAGGAAATAAAGTAGCAGGAAAATTATAGCGTTTCTGAAATCTTAGGTTATAAAATAAAGTATAATATTTTATTTTTTATAAATTTTACCAAAAAAAAAACAGCTTAATTACCAAAAAATATAAGTGATTTTTCATAAAAGAGTTTTTTTTTCATAATTATAAAATTATTTTTCCATTAATTTAAAAATTTTTTCGTACAATTATTGTTTGCACAAACAAGTTATTTTTTATAAAATTATAATTTTTTTGCAATTAAGAAAAATTAAAAAAAAAAATTTGTTTACAAAAAAAAAATAAAGAAATTGCAATTTTCAGAGCTATTTTTTTGTAATTAAGAAATTATTTTTTATTTTTGTAAATTTAGAAATTTGTTCATAAAGTCATAATTTTACACAAAATAAGTCATATTTTTGTAAAATTAAATTTTTTTCTCAACTAAAAATAATTATAAAAAATAGCTTAATTTATAAAAAAAAAAAATTATGATTTTTCATATGAGAACTTTTTTTCGTAAAATAAATCAAAGTAAATTTACTTTGACTTCTAAAGAAATAAACATAGAATACACCTATAGTCTTAACATTTTACATGGAACTCACACTCTGCTGCTCTGTTTTTATTAATTTTTTTATTTAAGGGATTAAATTAAAGATAAATGTATAGAGTGTAAAGCAATTAATAATAATAGTTTTAAAGGAATATTGCACCAATTATAACTGAATGATTAAAACTACCCATTTGGGCAGTTGGTTTTCACCACATATAAGCTTAACAGTAGAGAGTTTTAATAGTAGATTTGAAAAAATTAATCTTAAAAACTAATAATTAAAATTGAAAAACCCACAGTATTGGTTTAATATAGATTTAGAAAAAGAATCAATATTAATTAAGATCAACAAATTTAAAAGTCAATGAGAAATATTCATATGGGGCCACCGGCCAAGAAGGAGAATTGAAGCTTAATCCTAATTATGATAAAAAAAAGATGGTGCAATGATAGATTAATTTTGACACCATATTAAGTTTTAATATAAATTTAGTATAATTAATTTAAAAATTAGCCATTAAAATTAAAAAGTATATTTTCATATTAATCATTATTAATAATTATTTAATGTGAAATATTTTCCATACATTGCATACCTAACAGTTTTCAATAAAGATTTTTTTTTCAGAAAAATATTATATGTCAAGGTATTTTTTATAATTACTTTGTTTTTAAACAAAACTATTTTGTTTACAAAAAAGAAATAATTTTTTACAAAAATTCATAATTTTATTTATATTTTTTCGTAAATTAAACAATTTTTTCACAATTTTACTTAATTGCGAAAAAAGTTCTAATTTTACGAAAATATAATTTGTTTTGTAATATGATTTATTTTATACAAAACAATAATTTTATAAAAAAAATAATTTTATAATTATGAAAAAATATTATTCTTTTTAAAAAAATCACAATTTTCTTATAAAATGTATCGTATAGATAAATTTTTATATTATTCTATTTTAAAATAAAGTACAAAATTTTATTTTTTACAGCCAATAAAATAGTTATAAATAATAAATATAATTAAAATATTTAAAATATTATAATTAAATTAATATACTATTACATTTCACTAATTAAAAATTAGAAATATTATAATAATTAAGATAGTATTTTAAATTTATATATCTATAAACTTCATAAAAAAAATCTAATTTATGAAAAAATATAAGAAGATTACGATTTTTTATAAAAGAGCTTTTTTTTGTAATTACAAAATTATTTTTTTTTCATAAAATTATTATTTTGCAAAAAAATAAGTTATATTTTTGTAAAATTAAAAATTTTTTTGTAATTAAAAAAATTAGGAAAAAATAACTTAATTTGCGAAAAAATATGGATAAAATTATTATTTTTTATAAAAACTATTTCTTTTTCGCAATAAACAAAATAGATTATTTTATTTAAAAATAAATTAACTATAGAAAACACCTGTGTATCAAACATTTGTATATTACAAATATACCATGCAACCTGATAACTCAATCGGACTGACAAAACACAAATAAATTAAATTCTTCTCGTAGAATTGTCTTTGGAATCCACACCTACCCTTCATTTTCATTAATCTCTCTGCGTTCTCTCTTTTTCTGTCTCAATGGGTAGCAATCACACGACAATCTTGATCCTTTTCTATTTCAGTATACTTTCTCTAATTGCTCTTCATCACCATCACCATCTTTTTCTCTTCTTCTTCGACTTCGTCTTTATTACCATTTCCCGAGTCTTCTCCTAGGACTAATAATGATTCTTCCAAGTGGTCTTCAACCAGTTTTCCTCCATCTTCTGCTGCTGTGACTCTTGTGCTGCTTGTGAGATCCTTTGTCTTAGATGCACCGATAATTATATATATTTTTCAAAAGTTAAAATTAATAAAATTGGATTGAATTGAATTTGTATTAAGGACTGAAAATTTATATTTACTATACAAAATTTCAGGAATTGCCAGAGTCACAAGGAGCAGAAGCAGTGAGAAGCATGATTTATGAAGCAAATGCAAGAATTGAAGATCCCGTTTATGGCTGCACTGGCACTATTAGCCAACTTCAACAGCTTGTTAATATGCTTCAAGATCAATTGGCCAAGACTGCAGCTGAACTAGAAAACATGAAATCCCAACAAGTCAATTTACTTTCTTTACTCTATATGGAAATGGCAGGTCAAGAACTTATCTTTCTGCAAAAACAATATAGGAGCCTTGATAATCCTGATTCATCTTTCCCAAGTCACAACGGACTTGGACATGTTGGAGGAGACCCTTTTTCCACATTATTAATATGCTCAATTTTTATACTGTTTTAAAATTCTTCAAAATGGGAAAATATATAGCTATAAAAGCAATTTTACTTGGTGTAAAAGTGATTTCATTAATTTACATTTCCGTGAGTGCATAAGGTAAGAATTTAGATATATTCATGAATTAGGTTTGAATTTAGAAAATTCGCAATTTTTTATAAATTAAGATCTGCAATTTGGTTCATAATTTTCTTTATAAATTAAATTATATAGTTTGATCAACGAAAAAATTTAAGTAAGATTGTATATTTAATTATATTCAGTATTTCGCATTAAAATTTTTTAATATAATTATTTGTGCTTAATTTGTTCAAATATTTACATTAGAAGTGAAACTTCATTAATTTGACATTTATAAAAAAAAAAAAAAAAAAAAAAAAAAAAAAAAAAAAGGAAGTTGGCTGCTAATAAAAGTTAATTTGGTGTTTAATTCTTGAAGATCATAATGGAGTTATTTTCATTGCTTGCTAATCTCAATGTGAATTATTTTACTTTTAGTATACTGAAAACATAAAATAATTGGCTTGTATTGTAATATTACTTGTCCATATGATTTTTCGCTGTATTTGGTATATGCAGCAGCAGCAGCAATAATAATAATAATAATAATAATAATATAATATTAAAATTTAGTCCATTACTTTTATTTAATTAAATTCTAATCAAGCATAGTCTTAGAATTTTCATATTTAAGAAAATTTTTTTTTGAGAGATTAAGAAAATGGTTAATAATTTAATATTTGACATAATTCACAAATAAGGATTTTTATTTTAAAGCTGAATTAATTAATTCCAATAATTTTATTAAGTCAACTATTTAAACTTTCTATTAAATTTTAGTATAATTTTTCATTGGTCAAAAATTAGTTAGAGTTGCTAAAAGTTTTAGGATGAATTATTTTTTAATCCTTAAAGTTAAGTAAAATCCACTATTTAAGATCTATATTTTTATAAAATTCAAGGATTAAATATTCATTCACTTTTTAAATTACAGTTTAATACCATGAAATGACTAAATAGTTAACCAAAATAAATATATATTTTTAATATTAATTTTATTGGTGAAATTTAAATCCTCAAGTCTAAAACATGAATTAACAGAAATAAATATTAAAAAAAAAACTCATTTCTTATTTTAATTATTAAAAATAATCTAAATAAATAACCAAGCTCCAATCTGGCCTAAGCTTAGTAGAAGAAGGCCACTATTAAGCCCATTAGCCTAGCCACTAGGTTTTCAATACAATACAAAACGACACCGCACGGTCCACCAAGGCATCATCTCCTCCGGCAGCAGGCGAGTCTCAGTGTTGGTGTAACATTGACAGAAAACCAGAAGTCTCAAAAGTTTTGTTTGACGACTGAGAAAGTAAGGGAAAGTCGAGAAAATGAGTGGAACAGTAAAGAAAGTGACTGATGTAGCATTTAAAGCATCGAAAAACATTGATTGGGAAGGTATGGCCAAGCTTCTCGTCTCCGATGAGGCTCGCAAGGAGTTCGCCTCCCTTCGTCGCGCCTTTGATGAGGTTAATTCCACTCTCCAGACCAAGTTCAGCCAGGTCCCTTCTCTCTCTCTCTCTCTCATTTGGGTCTAAATTTGTTCATATCTAGGGAGGATTTTGCTGGATTTTCTATCTGATTAAGGTTCATTTTTTTTTTTTACCTGGTTCCGTTTCATGGTAGTTCAATGGATCGGTTAATGATGTAGATTTGTAGATTTAGGTTTGGATTTGTATTCTGAATTTCGTTGTTGTCTTTGCTAAAGGTTACATCTTTTAAGGTTATTGATCATCTGTTTTGTGCAGGAACCTGAACCCATTAACTGGGAATATTATAGAAAAGGAATTGGCTCACGTTTAGTGGATATGTACAAAGAGGCTTATGACCGTAAGTTTTTGTAATTGTATCACAGTAAGTTTTTGTAATTGTATCATAATATAGTTTTCTGCTTTGATACAAATATACTAGAAAGCTTTGAACTTTAATTTGTTTGTGTTACACACTAGCTATGTGGTTTCGCTATGCTTAACATGCTGATGCAAGGATACTTTTCTTTCTTCAACTGCAGTTATGTAAGCCTTGTTGTGTTGTGGGTTCTTTTTTAAGAGTTTATCATTGAGAGAACAATCAAGGATTCTCATTTCCCCTGTCATCAAAATGTAAAACAGTTTCTCGTTCCAAATACTTTTTTCTAAAGCAAATGTTTATTGCCCAACTTACTTATTATGTTGCATTACATATTTTACTTATGTTATAAGCTTTATTCCCACTCTTAGAGGGCATTGGAATTTGCTTTTCATCTAGCAAAATTTAGAGGTATTTGGCTTTTTTTTTTATAGTTGTTGTGTGTATATATATATATATATATATATATATATATATATATATATATATATATATATATATATATATATATATATGTCTGGGTAATAAATCCCAGATGCACCTAAAAACCAATTTTAGTTGTTTTTAATCAAAACAAGTATATATATATATATATATATATATATATATATATATATATATATATATATACTTGTTTTGATTAAAAACAACTAAAATTGGTTTTTAGGTGCATCTGGGATTTATTACCCAGACATATATATATATATATATATATATATATATATACTTGTTTTGATTAAAAACAACTAAAATTGGTTTTTAGGTGCATCTGGGATTTATTACCCAAAAAAAAAAAAAAAAAAAAGAGAGAGAAAATTGTAGACATCTTACATGTTATGAAAGGATCTTAAAATTTTCTTTTTTAAAATGGAAAGTGGTATAAAGTGCTATGCCAAACAGGTCATAGGCCCTAAGATCAGTTTTTTCTCTTGAAGTCCTTGTGAGCATTTCCACTAGACCCATCTTTTACTAATTTGATTTGTACATCAAGGTGACTTGTGTTTTTTTTTATTTTTTATTTTTCTCATTGTATGTTCTTTTGTTTATGAAGACTTCCATGTTTCTGTGCATTGGTGCCTTGCTCCTTATATGTCACATGTTGCTATTCATTGACTTGATAGTCTTATTTTTTGGTTCTAGGATCCCACTTATTAAGTGCCAGTTTTCTGTTAATTGCTGACCTAACAAGGGCAATTGTGATTTACATTGAACGTCCAACTTTGTTTACACAGAGTCATAGCTTGGCTATTTGAAGGGATCTTTATTCTGCTATTGAATTCTGCACTGGAAACTTTTTTAGGAAATGATTGTACGTGGAGAAAACATAGTTGGCTTTTCTATTCCTTGTAACATCAAGGGAAAATAGTGCAGTATTCTCTATATCAGAATAGTAGAATGCTTATTTGAGCCAATTCTTTCATTCTCTTGCAGGTGTAGAGATCCCCAAGTATGTGGACACAGTTACTCCACAGTTCAAGCCTAAATTTGATGCATTGGTAGGAACCAACCATCCAATTGTCATATTCCAGTTTGCATCTCTTTCTCACTTTCTCTTTCATAATATATTCTTTTATCGGGGTTGTAGGTGGTGGAATTGAAAGAAGCTGAGGAGAAATCCCTGAAGGAGTCTGTGCGTTTGGAGAAAGAAATTACAGATGTTCAAGAGTTGAAGGTAACGAAAACAATGCTCTCTCTCTCTCTCTCTTTATTCTCAATCTCATCTGGCCTTTGATTTTAACAACTGGTGATCTATTCAAACAGAAAAAGCTTAGCACCATGACAGCTGATGAGTACTTTGCAAAGCATCCTGAGCTGAAGAAGAAATTCGATGATGAAATCCGAAATGACTATTGGGGTTATTGACCACATTGGTGCTGTAACACCAAATCCAACCTCTGCCAAATTTATCAACACAACATGTCCTTGTTCTTTTTACAATAATAATTACCAACAAATTGTTTCCTTGCAGTTGCTCTCTGGATGTAGAGTTTTGAGGTTTTATGATGTCTATGTCAAATGCTAGATTTCCATCTGACAAGCAGGATAAAATTTATGAATCAGCATAAATAAACAATCGTTTTTTAGTTCTTTTAATAATCACAAGCAGGATTAAATTTATGAATTAGCATAAATCAGTCTTCGACACTAGTTATTCCCTTCAAAACAAGCCAGGTGCCATCATCTTTTAATGGGTGAAAACTAAGCTTGCATTTACCTTTGTTGCTGAATTGATAGTCTTTCAAAATTCCACCGGAAACAATTGAATAATTTCCATTTATGCTTTCAATATTAATAGGTGTCAATCTAATACCACCATGCCAATGACCAATGATCAGTGGTAAAAACCAAATTATAAAACGATTTACAGTGTCAAGATCACAAGGAAAAGATACGAATAATACAACTATTGTTCATGATTTATAATGTTCAGAGGTAAATTTAATAGAGTTAAGAAGTTTGTATGGTCAAATTAGAGGTAAAGCATTTAAAAGAGTTCACCTTTAGTACAAGAGGCTTAAGATTAGGAAAAGTACAGAGGATTCAGATTATGGAAAAAACAAAATTAACTGCACATCAAATGTACACCAATGAGGTAGATACAAAGACTAAACAAAAAAAGATCTTGAGAAACCTTCTGAAAAATACATTGTCATGTCTAAAACAAAATTAAAAGGCTTGTCGGCAAATAGTATTTGATGCATATGCTGCTGAAAATTCAGAAAGAGCACAAAATTTTCCAGCAGCATTCATGAAACAAAAATCTGGAGGCTCTGGAATGTTTTGAGTTTGAAAAAGGCTACCCAGAACTAGTTAACTTCTTTTGAGGCTGCTGATCATTTGTTGGCTCCTCATTTTTATCCATGGCCTTCCTTGCTAGTTCATAACCAGCAAAGTTCATGGCACCCAAGGGGGCAATCCAGAAAAATCTCGGTACTGCTCCTTTAAACAAGCCGAGGGGTCCTTCACGACGAAGTATAGAGATGGCCACCATTGACATTGGTAAAGATCTTCCCCGTGCAGTCATCATTCTAGTTTTCATCACATCAAAAGGTGTGGTGGTGACAGCAGCTAGCCCTCCAGATAAGGCACCAACGACAATTGTTTCCCAGGGTTCCAGCTCCCGTCTTAGAAGATGTTGAACAGCCTAGAAGAAGCACAACAATACTCAGTACACGATTAAATAAAAGCACACAAAGAAAACATGGTTACAGAAATAATTCTACAAATTCAACAAGACATTTAACTTTGTTCTCATGCACAAACAATAACTAGAAATTTGTACATGCCATTGAGAGTCAGGGAGCTACTCCCAAAAATTTTGTATTTTGAACTAGTATTATTTGAATCAAGTTGTTTAACAAACTGATTTTAACTAGCAAGTCAGGCATTCTGCCAAAACTTCAGTAGTTTAGTATTTGGGACTAACTGATTCATCATAATTTCATGGAATTCCTCAGCAATTCCGCATTTGTCATGTTCAGAATCTCAAAAGTAATCATTTCAATCTTATAGAATTTATACTTGGAATAATTCCCATCAGGGCTGATGGAATTTACAAATGAATTATACACCACTGGAACTACAGAATTAAACAGATTTCAGTACCCTTTCTTATTTATTTGTTCAAATATAAAGTAAAGTTGAAATTTAGATTTATTGACATAACATTCTGTACATGAAAAATTCATATGTAAATGATTTCTACAAATAAAATGACTTCCTTGTCTAAAGTGATTCCTTTAGCATTACTCAGTATTTGTAAAATATATTCTTCAGATAACCTGCTTGATTTTTGAACATCTCAGTCTATCAAATTTCCTTCCACAGAAAACTATTATACAGACAGAAGATTTATGCTTGCATAGAAGACTTATCACCAACAGAAATTTTCATGAGGCAGAGGTGGCATTGAGTAAGCCTAAAGAGAGAATTCTTGAGTTAATTTTTTCGGATAGCCATAACTTCATTCTTTTGTACAACTACTACATTTACTATGAAAGTGCTGCCCCCCTTCCATAAGCATTAACATTCTGTTCACTTGTATAACTTCAAAATATACTGGTGTTACCCTTAAACAAACTCCTATCAAACTACATTCACACATGATTGAAGTCCAGTCTTTAGCACATTTTACTTTAAGAAGCAAATTCTAGATTATGATAAGACATCTTAGTTTAGTTGAAATGTGATAAAAATGAATCCTGCACCTTTGAAACATCATGATGAATGAATAAATAAAAATTGCATGTTTGTATACCCAAATCTCCTTACCTTTTTAGATTCAGCATATAGGCACATGCCAGCAACATAAAATGGAACCTCACGGCAAAGTGTGGCACCAGTACCACGGAAAAACCCCTTCAAACCATCTTGCTGCCAAGTACCAATGATAGCCTGCCCAACATTGTCAAAAAGACCAGCCTGTAACCGCTGCTTCAATACCTCGCACGGGATCCGAACTGCTGTCCCCAAAAATGTACTGCAGAATGATGATATAGATTGAACCTGAGAAAGAAAGAAAAAAAAAAAAAAGGGTATACTTAACTTTTACAGCACTTGAAATCCAATACGAATGTATAAGAGGTTCTAATCAGACCAACAAATGTCACCAACCAACACAAAAATCATCTTCTCTTGACAAAGTTATATCAGGAAAATAGAGCCCCTTGTCAAAATTTCTTTTGAGGTAATTTTCTGAGTCAATGCTTGTTTTTGAGCTTCATATATGCACAGAAACGCAAGAGGATTCAAATACCCAAATGTAGACAAAGTTTCTATTAGCTGCAAATGGGAGGAGAACACTCAATATACGGGCAAGAACAGCATTACTAACAGTGTCACAGCAAAAGCTGGTTACTACTAAATATCATATTTGCTACGCCGGTTGGAAATTGGAATGCAGCCATGTACTTAGAATAGGAAATTTTTTTTAGCTTAATATGACAACACATTTTGCTCAGTTCATAATTAAAGTGCACAAGCATTGAAGTAAATGCTTCCATGCAACATTGATCTAGCTTTCCTCCTTAACATACAATGACTCCTTATAGTTACAATGTACAAGTTAACAAAGAATGTTTGGACACTCTTTATACGATTAAGGAAAGGACTGGGTGAGAAAGAGAGCAGCTATTACTGTTTGGACAGGTAGAAATAATAACAATAGGAGCAGGGATAAGAAAACAATAAACTTGTCCGAGTAGAGCAAGAAAATGGGAACTGGGATGGAAACAATCTTTGAATCATTGAATAATTCAGGCTCAAACATAATCAATTGGTATTCAGACTATCACATTCAAGCAATGATGCTCTCCATTATAACTAAAATTTATTTGGGTTATCAAGCATCATTTGAGAAACCAGGAAGAAAAAATAAGAAATTTTGCATGTAGTTTATGGAAATTTTAACTACAACAGCGTAATAATAACCATTACCTGTATGTCTGGGAGTGTTGGAGCAACATTTATTAGCACTAGTTTACTAGCTTCAAATATCCCAGTTCGCAGGCCATGGCTGCAATGTCATATGTCAGCCATATAAAAAAGTGATTGCCATTCAAAAATAAAAAGGTGGAACTGAAACTAAGGACTAACCTTGAAAATTGTCCTAGAATAGCAGGGATTGAACCTCTGTACACTCCCTGAACTCCAATTTCTGGAAGCTTTGAAATAATCTCCGGGAAACTAAGAGTTGATGCTTGCACCCGAGTCTAAGATATCATAGGAAAAAAGAAAACCAAAATAATCATGAGCAGACATCAGCAATAATAGAAAAACAGAGTACTAGAAAACCATATTTATTTCCTTTTGATACACATTGATGCATATAATGATCCCCAAAAAATTAACAAGCATCTTTCTGCTATGCATTCCCATATGTTGCAAACAAAAAGTATATTTTGAAAGTACATCCTAAATCTTTATGATGATCAAATACAGGTTAGCCAGCTTGACCGAAAAAGCTAAAGCATTTGGTCATGAATATCCCCTACATGGCCAATAGTAAACAGCCAAAATGACTGGTAGAAAAAGTCTCTCATTATACTAAAATTACCTCAAAAGAAATCACGCAGTTTTTTCTATCAGGTAAAAAATTAGGAAAGAGGAAAAAGGAAAAAGAAAAGAAAGCACATTGTGCAGAAACTTTTGACCCCACATCTATGTTTTTCCCAATGAAGTTTATTTAACCCATAGTTGTAAAAGGTGCAAGGTGCAGGAGAATGCTCAGAAATTCATCAAAATATGCATAAAACACTTACATAATGTTTCAATTTGTGAGTCGTAATAATTAATATATAAAGATTCATAAATTCATAATGACAAAATATTAGAAAGAAGAAAACTAGTTCAACACAGGTCATATGCCCGCTAGAGTACAAGGAAATCCAAATGCACAAGCTAATTTAAAGCTAACTTAGTTTGGCAAAAGCCAAGGACATATAGAGTGCAAAACATTAGCAACCATCATCAAGTATAGTTCAAAATAACACAAATCAATGTGCATGCCCTGCCCTTGTGGGCATATGTGTTTACTGCTGCTGGACACTTGGATTTAATAGGGGAGAGTGGAAATTTCAATTTGTTACAATTAGAAAACCCAATGCATGTTGATATTAACCTTGTAAAAAAAGTTGATGTTATGCTATTGTACTTATTTTATTAGTGTACCATCTTTGCCAAGGTATAAAGTAAAAGCATCCAGCAGTGCCAGTAAAGACAACTTATAAAGAGTAAAATAGAAAAAACAAAAATATCATGGGCTCCTACAATGCACACAAAGGCGCCAAGAATCTCATGGGCTAAAGATGCAAACTAAGGCACCCCTTAAAAGCAGGTGTGCCTGGGTGCACAACATAGAGATGGAGCCTGGCCTGAAACCATTTGAGGGGCTTGATCTTGGGGCATGAATGGGAGCATGGAGCCTGAGGAGTACTTTCAACAACTATGATTTAATCAAGTAATGGACATAAAATTTAAAAAAAAATATTTTTGGAATCACAGCTTCTCTGTGACTACATTGCAGTTTAAAAACAAGGGATATACATAAAAGATTCCAGTAATATTCAACAAAAGCCTAAGACTAAAATTGAACAGAATTTTAATTGCCCATGATTAGCCAGTGACAAAAATATCTGCACTGAAAGGTTTCAACTTTCAATCACAATTGAAAAGCAGTACACCAGAGTGAGACTAGCTCTCCTAAAAGTGATTGGTGCCACCCACAGCAGGATGTCATCATGGTTTTACCATGCTATTCTCCAAGAAAGTGAGACCAGCATTCATAGTAAAGCCAAAGCAACATCTGGGAGGCATGATCTAATTACAGTCTTTGATGAAGTGGCTGCCCTTGGCAGTTCCATTTTTGCCAAAAAATTTCACATTTGACCCATTTTGCTATTTTTGTTATTCTGTGGGGCATATCTTATGTAAAAATATGAGTACATGATTATATGATTCTTAAGGAGAAGAGCTTACCTTTATTGTATCAACAGGATGCATCAAAGCACAAGAGAATGCACATGATAGGCCTCCAGCCAATGCAGATCTTAGAACACTTCCAGCAGGTATCTCCACAGGCGGTGCAACAGCAACAACAGTGGCAGCTTCAAACCATATGCTCCTGTATGTAGTAGAAGAGGCCAGTATCAGTAAAATTAATACGGTAAGTACAATAGCACACCTACACAGGATTGGAAGGGGGAAAAGGAAAGGGGGAAATTTTTGGACAGGGTGGAGGAAGGGTGAAGGGATGCTGAACAACCATCATGTTGTATAACTGCAGAAGTTTCTCTGTGCGCAATCTCATTACACAATTTTGTACCCTATAAGCTATGTATTGATACTCTTTCCATTGTTTGAATAGGAAAAAAAAACAGTTCTCATCACACAATTTCATACTCTACAAGCTATGTATTGATTGCCTAAAAATAGGGTAACTGTTGTCATCCTCTTAAAAACAGTATACACACGGTAATCAATACAACCAATATTGCCTGACTGAATTAGACAACATTTCATGAATGTATGAGTCAAATCATATATTTGAGCACCTCTTCACACTTCTGCCGAGATAAAAGGTAACATTACAAATTCGTAAATGAGTTTGCACCAAACTTCTGTAAAACCTCCTTTGAAACGAGGGAAAAAATTTAAAAAAAAAAAAAAACATATTACCTAGGGTCATCTTGAAGTCGATCAGAAGGTAGCAAAAGCATAAAATTCCGAAAATGCCCATAAGATATAGATTCTTCTGTGTCAGCATTCAGAAATCGCATCATAGCAACAGCATTGTCTTCATTTGCCGGAAGTCCAGAATTTTTAAGTGATGCCAATATTTCACTCTTTTTCAGGGTACCAGACTTGTTTAAACAAAGAGAAGTATAGGCACGAAGAATGGTTGGTTCCTTCTGTTCCATCAAAGACAGAAACTGTTTCCAACCAAATGATTTTGAAAATAAGTGACTTCTAGTACGCTGCATGAATTCCCGAGCATATCTTGGTGGCAATTTCCTTTTTCTCATAGCAATTTCAAGATCTTCCAAAGTTACTTGACCATCACCATCCCTATCCAGTTCCTCAAAGAACCTCCTTCCTGTAAGAATGTATGGACTAAAATGAGAACCACATTTGCAGATGAGCTTCCAACAAAAGAATGTGCTATAATCACAAAAGCCATATGAAGATAAACAATCAGATGCCCAAGTTGATGGAAGGAAGGTCAAGAATACATAGTTCAAAAATGATGACAATTGAACAAGCAAAGTCCTAGGAACTACCAAAGTGAGGACTACTGTTGTATAATATCTCGCTTTGGTGTTACATAATATCCATGCATCACAATGTCATAAGCAAAACTTAGACTTAGTTATACTTATTACTGATCTGAACAGTTATTCAGACATGCATACGCTTATTACAGCTTTTCACAAGTAATTAAAGTTTGCTTTAAGTTGAAACCAGATGATCGGTTCCTTCTTACATAAACTCTATAACATGAACTCAACATATAGTTAATACTAACAATAAAACAGATGACTGATAATAATGCCATAAAATCATGAGAAAAGGAGATAGACAAAGATCTGCAAGTTTTTTATGAAAATGCATTATTTTTTTTTTATAGAGAATGACTGGAAAGAAGAAGAAGAAGAAGAAGAAGTTGAAGAATTTCTTTGCATATTTTCACGAAGAAGAGGCTAATTTCTTCAATGTGTCCGTAAATGCCAAATTGCAAATTGTGGAATTATGCCATGCTCTTAGAAATCAGATCCCATGTCATTAGCATGCCATTGACATAAACGATGGCTAATTGTGCTCTAAATAGCCTTGTTCACCATAAAATTAACAAAATTATAAATATTTTTGTCAAATATAATGAAAAACCGTTATGAATGCTAAAAAAAAACAATTTTGCTCTAAAAAGGCAGTTTCAAATAAAGGTTAACTAATGCTTTGAAGCAGATCCAATAAATCATATTAGAACACAGGTATTCTGACAAACAATTTTGCATATCATCCAAATGAAGGAAAATGATTTGTTATGGTTAATGATGCTGCATTCTTCAAGAAAGATGGTAACAAAAGCTTTGTTCAGCTCATCTTGTGTAGACTTTATCCAATCAAATATACATCATAAATTCTCCAATAAAACGAAAGAGTATGATAATGGTATTTCATTGAGATATTCCATTTTTCCAGTAGAACAAAAGACAATAGGAGTTCATTGACTCAGTTGACAAGAAACCATACCTTCAGACTCAGTATATCTAAAGAAATCCTGGACAGAGAATAGCTTCTTCTTGTCAGGATAGTCTTTAGAAGAACGCCCCAGGTGTGGCACAAGCTCAATTAGCTCTGTCAATGAAACAGTGGATAATGTGGATCTCAAACGCTCTACATTCGACAAGGGGATACTGAGTAACCCACTTGCCAGTTTCTGCGGTGAACTACCCCCAGTTTCCTCCCCACTGCCAGCACCAATACCATCATCACCCTCTTCGTTGACTGAAGAAGATACTCCAACTATACCAGATGGTACACCTCCTACTCTCGCAAACTTCAGATTCCCCAAAAACCCATTTACATCTACCTTTCGACCTTCCCAAATACTCATGATTGCCCTTAAATGATCAAACTGGGGGGGTGCTGGGGTTGGAGTTGAATAATCATAATCACATTCTTTGCAGTTTGTTTGCTGCAAACTCTTATCAAATTTCTGCAGATTATGAACCAATTGATCAAAAATAAAACCTATGAAGCATTCAAGCGATACATGTTTCCCTTCTTTATCATTCCCACCCTCATTCTGAACTGCTTTAACATATTGATCCTGTGATTCCCTTTGCTTTAATTCGCTTGAAACCTTTGATTTTGGCCCATGTTTGCACAAATGCAAATAACCTTTATCATCATGACCTCCTTTCTGAAACCGCCTCTTGCTTGTTTTGAAATGGCTAGGAAATGCCTGAACAAAGCTACTAACTAACAAGGACCAAGTCGCTGCAAACTGCAAACAATTCGTGCAAGAACCGTCTTCACTCCCCACTTCCCTCTCTTTCAGCCCTTTCTCCACCAACTCAACTCTGGTATTTCCAGTTTTCTTATTATACCCATTTTCCAGATTCAGTGAAAACATGCCCAACAAGGTTCTAATAGGAACCTTAATGGAAAGACCTTTCTTTTTCTCTTCAACCCCCAGAGAATTCCTATTATTGCCATTATTACTATTACCAATACTCCTCTTTTTCGCAGCACAGATCTGAACCTTAGTGTTAAGTTTCCTATTATCAATAGAATTCAATTCAAGATGATTAGATTTAGCCCCATCAATGTTCTTGGAAACTCCCCAGCAACTCTCAATATCTTTAGCTGCTTTTCTAATCCCAAGTTCAAGTGGGGAAAGTGCATCTTTCACCACTTGAATTGAATTAAGAAATGATTCCATCGGTTCATTTGCAGACAACATTACTGCACAATAAAGGAAAAAAAAACCACCAGCCAAAATAGCTCCTTTTCTCTCTTCTATATATATCCTAATTCAAATCTCACCATAAAAATTCATAATACAAAATACCAATCCACTACCAGCAGCACAAGTACCCAAAATCCTGCGTCTATAGAAAATCCAATACAGAAGATAAAGAAAACCAAGATTCAAGAACAAGAAAAAGTTAAAAAATTTAGAGTTCAGAGAACCGTATTGTAAGATCCATTGAAGATGCCTGTTGATGCAGTAATTGAATCTGAAACATCAAGAAACAAAAAGAAAAGCCCTAACAGTACATTTCCATCAATCTTTTTTTCTTTCCTTCTTCTTCTTTTCTTGACTTTCTTGGTTCTTGATATACAGAGATTGTGAGCTCTTGAGTGTTTAGAAGAGTTGATATTGATGAATTTGTAAATAAAAAATTATGTGGATAAATGAATTGATGATAGAAATAAATTAGATTTGGAATTAAAAATAAAGAATTTCATTTTAAAAAAAAAATAAATTTAGTGATGCTCTTTGGACAGTTTTTCTAGTTTTTTTTTTTTTTTTTTTTTTTTTTTTTTTTTGTGTTTGTAAATATTTTTGAGACCGAAAGAAAGGAATGGCAGTGGGAGAGCAGCAGAAGAAGAAGAGTGGTGAGCCTTTGTTTTGTATTTTCTGGGTATTTTTTTTTTATTTAATAAATTTGATGAAAATTTTAAGGGAAGAAAAAAAAAAGAAATTATTAAATTAATTTTGTTTTTGTTATTCTTTTATTTGGATAATGACTGTGAATGGATAAAATCTGACGTAAGGGTCTAGTAGGAATTTGGAAGGACACTTGCCCTTTGGGTTTAGGGCTTTTAGGTCCCATAGTGGGGTTTTGTTGGGCAGAAATTGGTTTTTATTATTATTTTATTATGTACATAATTATTATTATTAGTATTATTATTATTATCAATTTAAAATAAAAAGGAAAAATTAATATGTAAACAGAATCATCTCTATCCACATCCACATCCACATTCAATGTATACGTTTCTTAAAATAAATAAAAATGACAAGAGTCATTTGCAAAAGGTCAAAGGCCTATGCTTAGGTTTCTATTGTAAATTAATATATTTTCACCGTCCTATTTTATTTAAATTATTTTTTTTAAATATCTTTAAAAATATATCTCATTTTTATTTTTATTATTTTTTATATTTATTTTGTCTTTGTATATTAATTTAATTTTTTTCATAAAATTTATGAAAAAAATATAAAGATTGTATTTAATAAATAATATAAAAGAAAAAATAATACACTATTTAATGTACTTTTAAATTTTATAAAAAATATATATATATCAAATAAAATGAGACGGATAGAATATTTATGTATCTATCAAAACCTAATAGTTATTTATTTCTAGTAATTAGAGTGATTAATGTTATTAGTTTCTGGTCTAATTATCATTGAATTTAAAAAAAAAAAAAAACTTTCATTTTTTTTAAGAAAATAATAAAATCTTTAACACAAGACTAAAAATTCCCACGCCAAGCATGTGTAGTATCTATTAGGTTTTTATTTTTCTACACAAAATCATTTTTATTATTGTTACTTATTAAATGTTATATTTGTATTTTTATTATTATATTTATTAAATTTTTGATATAAAAATTTCTATAAAAAAAATGTTATTATATTTTTTTCATAAATTTAATTTCAACTTAAATTTAAACTTAAAATTTTCCTGTTTTATATTCAAACTTAAAATTTTTCAGTTTTAAAAACAATTTAGTACTGAATCAAAAAAAAAATTTTCTATTATTATTATTATTGAGATAGATACTTATTCACTAAGTTATAGATATTTATTCAATAAGTTTATTTGATATGGTTAAGTGTCATTTTATTTTGTTTGATTTAAGTTCCAATTAGTTGGTAAACAAAGCCAAAAAAAAATCTTGTAAATTTTTTTAGTATTAGCTTGTGGGATTATATTTAAGGAATACTAAAATTAAATTGATAGAAAATTTGTAAATCTAAACTAAATAAAGTTATTTGAATTAAAAATATTATAAAGTTTGAACTTGAGGAGAATGGATGGAATTGTAGCATTGGCTATTAAAATTCCTTTGTCCCTTCTTTAGTTAAGTAATGCCAAATTTTGCCTGCTATTTCACAGGCCATTGTTTAGTCTTCATTTGTTAATTATTTTGCTTTTATATTATACACACCCATCTAAAATGATTGTTTTGGATGTTTGGAAAAGGCCAAGGGAAGGGTATTTGAAAATATTTTCATGGGAAAATTGCCCTTTTAATTTTTAAAAAAGATTAAATAATAACAATAATAAACTAAGAACATTTTTGTTTCATGAAAAATAATTTGTTTTTAAAAAATATTTTATAAACAAAAATAACTCCTTTTATTTTTTATTATTTTGTTACAATATTAAAAATTAGTTACAAATTTTAATTTATAATACTAAAAACCTATTTAGATTTATAAGAATTTTATATTTTAAAAATTTTTTGAGAAAACAAATAAAATGATAAATTTAATGATTATCGACAACCGATGGTGATTATAAGTGATTGCTGAAAGTAGCTAGTAATCCTTCGTGGTTTCTGAAAGTAAATATTAATGATTAGCATATTAATATATATATATATATATATATATTACTTATTCTGTCTTATTTTAGATATCATGTAAAAATAGAGTACACAAGCGAAAATAATGATAAGTAATATAAGTTTTATAAAAAATTTATATAATTTACCTAATTATCTTTTTTCAATAATGCTAAAAAAGAAAATGAGTAAATTAGCTAAAATTAAAGAGATTTAATGAATAAGGGTAAATTTAAAATTTTTTAATTAAAATTATATTGAATTTATAAAAGTGATATTTAAAATAAAATATAATTTTCTTTTTTAAAACGATGCTTGAAATGAAACTGAGAGAATGCGAGAAAAAGAAGGTTTTATTTTCTTGGAAGCTAACATTTGACATTTAGATTTTCAATCATTAATTTAAAGTGCTTGATAAATTATATATTTAAAATAATATTTGAAAAATATAATCTTTAATCATTTAAAATAATAATGGAAACATTAAAAAGTTGAAATTTATAGTAATTGTCAGTGTTTAGCGCCTCAGTTATTAATTGTTCAATTATTAAAAACAACCACTAAAAAAGGTGGTTGAATAATTAGTGTGTTCACATTTGGAGCAACTTTGGAAATTACATGTTGATAGTATTTTCTCTAATTTTTAAAAATGATTTCTAATTTATTTTATTTTATTTTAATTTATGGTTTGAAAAGTTAAAAAATATAGTTTTTTTCTCAACAATAATTTTTTAAGTTGTAAATAAAATAAAAGCAATTTACAAAAATAAATTTTTCTCAACAATATCAAATGCACACTATAAATTAAGCTCAAGAAGTTGAATGTTAGTTTATTATTTGTAAACAATTTTTTTTTAATCAAATAGATTTTAATTTTTTAATAAATTTAATTTTTACCAAAATTTAAAATTTGAGATTTTTCAGTCGTAAATATGGCTGCAATACCATTAAATAGATGACTCATTTGATAGGTTTTTAATTATAGATATGAAATAATATGGTAATAGATTAAAAATTGCAATACAAATGGAAAATTTTATATTTTCACATTATAAAAATAGGAAAAAAATTTTAGTTTTAACTTTTAATATTTAAGCTACACCAACGAAAGGATAAACATTTTATGATGTTTTTAAATTTTAATAATTATTTTTCAGTATTTTCCAATATTAAACTCTAAAATAAAAAAAGTTAAAAGGTTCCCTTTAAAAGTATTTCTCAACACATACTAAAAAAAAAAAATTTATAGTTACAGTTCACATTTTTTTTTTTTTAAGTTTACAATATATTTTAAAATTTCAATCGATAATTGTTACACTATATTGCATAGAAATTATGAGAAAGTCACATATCTATATTTAGGAAAAAAAACTCATGAAAAATTTATTAAAACGTTTTGGACATATTTTTATAATTTAAAAAAATTAAAAAATTTAAATTTTTAAAATTTTTAAAAGAGGTGAAAAAATTAACTAAATAACGAATGAGTGGCTTGAAATTTTAAATTTTTGAATAATAGTAAATGGATACAATTTGCAATTATAAAAGGACAGAGGACGAGAAATTGTAAGGAACTTTCATTTTGTATTAGTGGCCTATATGAACTGACACGTAATATGAGTATCGATTCTTTAATTGACACGTGAAACAAACAGACAATTTTCAGTATCGTGGCGACACGGCATCCTATTAGCTATGGATACATATTGGTGGATACAAAAATTACGCAATCTTATTAGTATTATTTTATGAGTAAATTACTATTTAGTCCTTTAAATCTAATTAATTATTTTTTTATATTTTTTAAAGAAATTAATTAATTAATTCATTAATTTTTATTCTGTTAAATTACTTAGTTCTTTTGTCCGGTTTTTATACTTTTTTATAAAATTTTTATAAAAAAAAAACTAAGATGCCCTTGTATATATAATAAATTTAAATTTAATTTAATTATTTAAAAATAAAAAATTTAAATTAATAAAATTGAATAATAATTATATAATTATAAATAATTTTATAATTTGATAATACTAAATATAATTATTATATGATTTTATAATTATTATATGATTTTATTAATTTGACTTTTTTATTTTTGAATAATTAAATTAAAATTATATTTATTATATATATAAGGGCATTTTATTCAATTTTCATAAATTTAATATAAAAAATACAGAATTGGACTGAAAATAGTCTAATAGAACTAAAAGTGAAGGACTAACTAATTAATTTTTCAAAAAATTGAAACAAAGTAATTAAATTATTCAAATTTTAAGAACTAAATAATCATTTATCTTTATTTAATTTATTTTTTATTTATAATTATAGCATATAAATGGGGAATAAATCTTTTTATTTAAAAATTTAAAATTATATTATTTTATCAGTATGAGAGGATAATGTTAGACAAAAGTTTGATTCCTTCAAACAATTTTTTCTTTTTTTTTATTTAAAGTCTACCATATCAAAATAATATTGTACACTGTATAGTAAAAAATAGTCATTTCTTTTAATATTTTTTACTAAATTAATTATAATTTTTATAATTTAAGAAATTTTAATTTAAAACCTCTTATTTTTTACACTTTAAAAAAGAAATAACTTTTTACGCTTATATATATATATATATATATATATATATATATATATATATATAAAAGAAGGCCAATCACATCACATCTTATTACCAAGATTCTTTTTCTTTTCAAAAGAACAATTTTTATACTTTGATATATATATATATATATATATATATATATATATATATATATATATAATTTTTGGATTACATGTACCTTTATTACCATAAGCGAATATTACTATTCTTAAAAAATTATATTTTCAAAGTGTATCCTTATTGGTAATGCTTGGTATATGTTCAAAGTATTAGACATTTTCTTTGATTATATATATATATATATATATATATATATATATATATATATATATATATATATATATATATATATATATATATATATATATATATATATAAAATAAAAGTTAAATAAAAAAATTATTTAAAATTTTTTTCTCATGTATCAAATAAACCGAAGATAGTTTTATATAAAATTATTTCATCATTTTTTTTTCACATCATTGTATTTTTATAAATTTCAAATAATAATAATAATATTTTTTATTATTTTTTCAATTAGTTCATGTATTTTTTAATATTAATATTTAAATTATAACAAAATAATAATAATTTTCATGTCTTAAAAAAATTAAAAAATATATATATTAAATAAAAAAATATAATTAAAATCAGCACAATGTGTGCGCTCTCAGCTATTTATTCTAATAATCTGAAAAAAAGGAATATGAAGAGAGAAGAAAAGGAGAAAGGAGATAAAGGAATGGTGGTCAAAAGGGGGTTAATGTATCGTGGCAATAGAAAATTAATATATTATGTATTTAAAATGTGTTTGGTTAACCATAATAAAATGTAATATAATTAAATAAATTTTTAATATAAATTTATATTAAAAATTTATTTGATTACATTATATTACGTTCGATTACATCCTACTAAGCGCACTTTTAGGCAATAAAAAATTAGAAATGGAATTGAAGACTATCAATTTTCTGTGACAATTAAGCATGTGTTTAACCCAATAATTATTAGGCCATAGATACAATATAATACCTGTTGAATATATCATATAAAAATTCACTGCACATGCCCTACAGAGAGAGTTAGAGATTTAAGCATCTACACAGCCAATTAGGTCTCACTGATATTCCAAGGCTTAGTTAAATTTATTCATAACATAATGCTAAGATCATTATTAGGACATATGCTAACAATAATAATTAAAGCATTCATACAGTTAATCATCTACAAGCATATAACTCAAATCAAATTTATTTGAATTTTCAATTGTGTGGTTAACTAGAAACCATTGAATCTCTACTTAACCCCCAAAAAATAAAAAAAAAAGGCTTCCAATAATTTATTGTTTGCATGTTAAACCACACAATCACACAGAGTCTCTGCATTAAATAATACTAGAAGATAAACCCGCGCCGCGCGACATCTAAAAAAAAAATTAATTTAATTATGTAATTAAATATAAAATTAATAAAATAATATTAAAATTTTTTAAAGCAAAATATACATAAAAAAATATAAAATATATTCAAAATAAATATAAAAAATTATTTGTAAGTGATTGATCTAATTCTTAAAAAAAAAAAGCATCAGATAATAAAACATGTTAAAAAATAAGAAAATAAAATAATAATTTTTTATAAGCTTATCACTCCATAAAATAAAAAAATAAGAGAATAAAATCATAATTTTTTTTAAACTTATCATTTCATAACTTCTCACTTGGCGTGAGTCTTTTTAATATATTTAAATATTTTTAAGAAATTATATTAAGAATATAATCTCATATTGATTAATTACAAATATATTAAATGATTATTTTTGTTTCATACTAATATTCAACATTTATATACATATGCAATACGTGCAATTGTTTATATAAAAATGAAAAAATCAAAAGTAAATTAAAAGGCATAGGCAATTTCAGAAAATATAAATAAAACACTAGCTTTCAACTATCAAAAACATTAGCCTTCAACTATCAAAATACAATAAGGAGCTTAGCAAATGCAATTTTAACAAATAACAACAATGGAAATAGTAAAAGTCTCACCTCATCCTTTTAATAAATACTTGCAATGCATTATTCAAATTTAACATAAATGAGAATTAAAAAAAAAGCCAATAAGCAACATTAAAAATTTCTGACTTCAATTCCATGGTGATCAAAGACAATGATGGATTAATAGTCTAGAATACAATACCATAAGGTATATCGCAAAATTGGCAAGCTAAATTAAAACCATAGAAAGAAAAACAAAGGAGAAATATAACAGATGAGAGGGTCATGTAATCTCACCATACATTTTCAAGCTCCTTCTCTCAAGTTTCATCACTTCTAACCAAAATCTAAACTTCAAATATTTGGACAACCAAATATATAGCCAAGTATATATCCATATAAAATACAATCTAAACTTTTGATAAGTCATTATTAATGCAACTGACAGTGTAGTTTATGATCCAATTAACTATAACATCACTAACAAAACAAAGAACTAAATGGTTGGATTTAAATTTGCATGCAACGGATAATTAAGGGAAAGGCAAATTAAATGGGAAGCTAATTAAGAGATTGGGATTTATGAGGTGAAGAGGCTGAGTTAAGGGGAGATACAGAGTCAAGAGAGAGAGAGCATGAATTAAACTGTAAGTGTTCAATGAATTAAATTGTAGGTTTAGAGAAATTAAAGATAAAAATCAATGAATTTATTTTCTTAGTGGATTAACCAGATGTAAGATAAAAGCATTTCAGCCTCATAAGCCTATCCCCTTATCTAGGATTTTATTCTTTCAGTTTCAAGCTTAATATATTAGTATGTAGATTGTTATACAAGAAATATCTTTTATAAAGAAGTCCAAGATACACATCCGTGGCTGAAATATTCAGGTTCGAGTTTCAGTTAAAGCCAAATTTAAAAAAGAAAAAAAAAATCCAATAATTTTTTTCTGCCCCATGTGAACAAGACTTCCCAGGTCTTTAACAAATATCAAATTTTTCAAGACAAATTATCATCTAATGTTGGGCAAATCTATACTAACAATCATCTAAGACTAAACATGAAACGGATTCCTCTATTTGGTTTCCTGTACTGAAGAGTGAAGTTGGAGGTTAATTAAAAGAAAACAATTTACAGTATAAATGAGAGAATCTTCATGAGTTTGAAGCACATACTATTCTCACTGTTAAGTGTTAACCATGCACTTTCATGGCAAGGGTAAATACTAGAATTCTTGATCTGCATTGCAGGTTTTCTCACACACAGAGTAGCTAATGCTATCTGCAACTTGTTTGTGTCAAAATAAAATATGGAATTGACGGAAAATAATGAGAAAAAGAGATAGAGATTAACAATAACTTATCATCCTACAGATAAAGATAAGATTATGATTGATGAGCAAATCATAAATCATATCAGCAATAGAAGTTAAAAATATTCTATTCCTGATATAATAAAGATTACGTTAAGATAAACTGGGGCCATAGCAAGAAAACATCTTCAGGCATCAATTTAATTTCATAAATTCGTTTTGTTCTCATGGCTGATATTAGTCATTAGATAACTTAAACCATATATATCATCTAAGTTTTATTCTCCAAAGATCTTTTAGGAGGGGAAGAAAGATAGGAGGAAATGGTTATTTAGCATTATAGTACATTATGATGTAAGATATCCTCATAACAAAAACAATATGGTGAGATAAAAATGCAGCCACCATCGCAAGGTGCAGAATTGTAGTGTAATTAAGATGCAGAATGCAGCTAGTGTTTATGAACAGCAAGAAGGGTCGTATGATGATATACAAATGCATAGTTAGCAAATTAATCTTTTAACAGCCATATGACCCAAGCCTTCATGAGCACATTCTCCAATCAAACTTCAACACTGCATGTATGATATTCATATATCAAAAATATTAGAAAATGAAAATTTTGAACCGTGAAATTCTAGCCATGCAATCCAACAAATGTAGACAAATTCCCTGAGTTGGGTGTGTGTAAAAATAAATACAAGAACATCATATGAACATATATAAAGAGAATAAAATGCAAGAGAAGAAATTGTAGAGAAAATAGTAAAATTAGATTCTAAATCCACACTGTCATTACTGAAATAAAAGCTGAAAAAATAAAACCTTAGTCCAAAATTTGTTAAGGGCAAAAATACAACCACCAGAGTAGATTATTTCCATATCCAACTAGCAGTAGACGCCCTCTACATTGACTCTCCTATGTGGTTCGTGCTTCACAGCAAAGGTGATCGATTTTAGCCAACCTTTTCTTCTAATTCTTCACTTCAATTTTGCCTTCAGATTTCCCTTAAATGCCAACAAATCTTCCTTGAGCTTCTTTGGCGTCATACAACCCTCATTTTTAGTTTTGTGTACTATTTTCTTTTGTCTGACACCATTTTCTTTCTTAACTTCTCAGTTTTCCCTTTATCTTCCTTCTTTCTCTTCTTAATCTCTAAATTCCCATTCCCCTTTTCATCATCATCAATATCCCCTTCACCATCACTCTTCAATTCAACATCATTTTCATTTTCATCAACATTGTTGTTATCCATATACCTAATCTCATGTATCCTCCCCTTCTTCTTCTCCACTTTCTTCTCTTTAACCATCTCTTCCTCAATCCCTTCTTCCTCTCTAACCCTTTCAATCTTCAACTTCAAATCAGGAATCGCCTCATAAACAGGCAAAGCCAAACTCTCAAGCAATTTCAAATGCAAAGACCTAATACCATCCCATTTTCTAGGTACAATCTCTGCAACTCCATCAATAGCAGCCACAACATTCTTCACAATCTCCTCTTTTCCCATTGAAACTCTCCCAACCTTAATTACGCTACAAGTCCCAGTACTCAAAAACAACAAACCAGACCCACATGCATTTTCAATCTGCTCCTTCCAATTGTTGTGCTTCAAATCCACTGCCACCGGAATCTTCTTCTTCTTAAAAAACTGTTTCCCCAACATTGTAGGCAAAAGAGGAATTACCCTTTTATCTGCGAAAAATATATCATAAGAATCACAAAGTTTCCTTTTTGCTTCAAAAGGACGGTAATCAGACTTGAGCTTGGAAATCTTGATGATTTTGGAGATGGGTATATTGTCGTTTTGAATCTTCTTCATGACTGCATCTTTAGTAAGGCCAGATTTGGGTCTATCATCGATGATTAAGCAAAGCTCAGAGTTGTCGTTTTGAGGATTTATTAAAGGGTTAGGGAGAGAAATTTTGTGGGCATTGATACGGCTAACACCTTTTTGTGGGATTTTTTTAAGAGTTAAAATTAGGTAAACGAACTCATCAATTTCTAGCAGCTGAGGCTTCTGGGTTTTGGATTTGGCAGCTCGCCATTTCAACAGAGCGTTTACGGCTCTGTCTACTGTTTTAGGGTTTACACCACCAGACGGTGGTGGAGGTGTATGCATGATTATGCAGAGAAGCAGTACTTTCAGAGAGGACGAAAGGGGTTTTCGGCTGCAAAAATATATAGGGTTTGGGAGAGGTTCTTACAGGGCATTTAACGACGTCATTTCTATGATTTGAAATATAATTACAAGTTAAAACAAAATTCCTCTTTATATTTTTTCGAGAATTTTTATATACAATTTTTAATAATAATCAATATATAGAATTTAAAATGTTAGACATTAAAATTAATTAAAATACAACATATTAAATAAATAATATTATTGTGTCAAAAAATAAATAATATTATATATATATATTAATTTTAAATTAAAACATATGTGATATAATATTATATTATACATTAAAGTTTTAAGTGCTCTATGCTAATTGCCTAATGAGAAATATATATATATATAGAGAGAGAGATTCAAAAATAAATAATCACTTTTTTCATTTAACTAAATTATAAATTAAGAGTCTCAATATTATCATAAAATTGACCATATAAAATAAATTCAAAAAAAATAATGGTATTTATAATGATTGAACTTGAAGGTTTTATTAAAAGAAAATTTGTATAATAAAAAATAAATTGAAAGAATTAATTTATATAAATAAATATATATTAAAGTGTAAATTAAACATTTGGCAAAAAAAAAGTGTAAATTAAACCAAAACTAATAAAAAATTTATAAAAAAAATTCCATCTCAAATATAAAACATTGATTTTATAAAACGAATATAAATATAAGAGAAATAATAGTCGTATTAATATATTTTTATAGTGAAATTATTAATTACAATCAGCATATAATTAAAATTAAAATTTCCATTTTTATTAGAATTAAGATTGATTTTGTCTTTAATTATAATACAAAGATAGCAAAAATAATAATCTGAATTAAATATGATAATAAAATAAACAATTTAATAATAAAAAATTCTTTTTATCTTTTTATATTAAAAATTATATCTTTAATTGACAATTTATTATTATTTTTTTTTGCCGATGGACAATTCAACAATTATATATATATATATATATATATATATATATATATGCCAAAATAGCAATGATTATAACCATTAGGCCCAGTAGGTCTATTAACAAACTTTTAAGTATAGATTACAACCAATTCTCTTTCTAAATTATCCAAAAAAAAAAAAAAAGTTATTTTCATATATAATTAACAAAATTTGCATATTCATATGTAAACTACCAAAATTAATTAAAAATTACCGTCTTTAGAAATTCTTAAAATTTTCACTACTTCATGGAATAACTAAAATTAGGTATAAAAATGATATATTTTTCTTTTCACATACTCAGAAATACTATTGTGAAAAAATTTACAATTAAATTATTTCATCAGTTTCTCATAAAATTTTGAAAAATGAGTAAACACATAATTAAGAAAGAAATTCAGGGTTAAAACTAAATAATTAAATAGGGATATATATATATATATATATATATATATATATATATATATATATATATATATATATATATATATATATATATTATGTCTCAAAATTTTAAAGACTTAACTGCAGTGTTATTAAACTAGAACTCATTGGTAATGTAATACACATAATAAATACATCATATGAACTGCAAAGATAATACTAAAAGATTTAGGCATCTAGAAGAATATTTACCCAAATGAGAATTGTTACAATGGTGTGATTCATAACCATAGAACTTCCAAGGATTACTTTTGAAGGAAACTAGAAGTGAATATAGCTCAGTGTAAATAGATTCACCAAGATGGATTTATTGCCATTGAACCATGAAATTTCCAGCACCTCTACATTGACCTATTTTGGGGCATAGCAAGGAAAGAAGTCTGAAACAAAACTCAATTTCAGGTTCCCTAATAAAAGCCTATATAGCTCATAGGTAAGCAAGATTTCCACCAAAATAAGAGACTTCAAGAGAACAGGCAAATCATTTTTATCACAGGAGCATTCTTAAAACTAACCCATATTCAATATATCAGAAAGCAGATCCACCATCCCTAGTTTTTCCAAGCATCACGTCCTTTGCTTCATTGATCTTAGAAGCAAGGTAGTGGCTACCACCAGCATCAGGATGATTTGCTACCATTACTTTTCTATGTGCTTCCTTGACCTTATCTGCTGTCGCATTCTCCCTATTAAACCATGAAAAATAATAGAATAACTTATTTTTGACAAGGTAAATAAAAGAAAAAAAGCACAAGGTAAATAAAAGAAAAAAAGCAAATGCATAGCCAGATCACAAGGATGCTATCTCTAGTAAGTCTTTTTAATCCTTAATTATCATTTACATTAAAACATGAAATAGATTCCTTCATTTGCTATACTCTAATGAAGTGAAATTAAAGGTTGAAAAAAAAAATGAGAATCTTCATCAGTTTGAAGCAAAAACTATTCTCACTCAGCGTAGTTAATCATGCACTTCCAAGTTCCAACTCTCTCTGTCTCTCTTGTTTAAGGGCACTTTATTTCCATCAGTCATTCAAAAGACCCTCTTAGCAAGGGCAACAAATATTTGCAGAACTATTGAAGAATGAAAATTATGGGAATTTTGTTTTTCATCTACATTCTCATAAAAGGAAAGCTTTCTAAATTCTAAGTGACAGATCATAGTTTAGCTCCCTAGTCTATATCTTCGAGTCTTTCCAAATCTTCATCAACTTGGATTTGGATCCTCTCTAAGTCATTTAAAACAATGACCTTTTATGTTTGTACAATATCTACTTTTCTAAAGCAAAATGAACGATTAAGATTTGTTTGAAAAAAATTTAATTTTTCAGAAGATGATCAGTTATGTTTTGAAAATGAATCTCAACAGCTAATTTTGAATATCAATGAATGAGATTCTGCAAACATAATAGTAGATCATATATCATATTGAGCCAAACATGAGAAACTGCAAACAACAAAATTCATCTGCAGTTCATTTCCACCCTTAGTAATGAACTTGGATCCTATGATAATATCATCATCCAAAGCATACATAATTTTTTGATCATTTAAGCATTACCCATTACTACCCAAGATCTCAATAATGTGCTATGATATCTAATCAAGTTGCATCTAAGCAAACTAATATTAAATCTCTAAATTAAACCATTTGATTATTAATTTAATTACCTAATACCAAGAATTAGAGCTGCTTCTCTTCTGGTCATCTTAGGCTGGAAACCACCATCATAGAACTTGCGAAGTTTAGGTTTAGGAGGTCGAGACTTGAATGCTTGCCAAGCCTGGATTCCATATCTACCAGCAAGAGCAGCAGCTGCAACTGCAAGCCCAGCCAAAAAGGGTGTGGCCTGATTTTTCACATCTAACAATTTCATTATAAATTTATCAACAAAATTGAAATTAAACACAATAAATAACAGAATCTCGAGCTATTAATTCACAGATCAAAATTACAGATTTGAAAAAAGTGAGAACGTAATTAATTTTCATACCATTTTTGTTGGATTCGAGACTCTGAATTGAGGATTTTTTGAGATTTCATTCGAAATTTTGTTAAAAATACAACCTTTAAATTATTTTTGGAGGGTTTTGAGTTTGAAGAAGGTGACTGTTAGCTTCGTGGATTTGGTGTATCTATGCACTTAACCAATCAGGTTGTGCCGCGTTGCCATGACAATACAACTGGCTAAACAAGTGGTGCCTTGCTATGGGCTTATATAACAGATGGTAGATCTTTATGTATAGCAGTAGAAACCTATGGCATACTCTAAGGAAATACATTTGCACAGTTCAACATTGAAATTAAAAATTTTTTAAATCAATTTAGCTATTATTAAAGAAAAATAATTTAAACTTAGTATGCTGGTAGCCTAGTGGTCAAATGTCTGTCTCATAACACATGAAATTAGATATACAAACCCATTAAATATTTATCTCATAATATAAATTCTCACGACTTTAATTCCTTTTAATGAATTTTTGATGTACTAAAAAATAATTTAAAAGTATTATTTAAACTATTTTTAAGGCTTATGATTAGACTATATAAATCGCATTATTATACCTGTAATAACCTATGTAGTTCGAAAATGGAAAATAAAAAATACAGAAATAAGAAACGAGAAATAGGAAAACGACATTTTTAAAAAATATAGGAAACAAAACATGAGAGAAACGCATAAATATAAAAATATAGAGGTATATATATATATATATATATATATATATATATATATATATATACTTAAAATTATTAAACATATATTTATAATTATTATTATTTTTAAATATATGTTTAATAATTTTAAGTATATATATATATATATATATATATATATATATATATATATATATATATATATATATATATATATATATATATATATATATTATCATTATTATTATTATTATTATTATTATATATAGGGAAAAATTAAGTTGAGAGTAAATATTTTTGTTTAGAGGTTGATCTTGACTAACTAATTTTTAAAAAATATAGGAAACAAAACATGAGAGAAACGCATAAATATAAAAATATAGAGGTATATATATATATATATATATATATATATATATATATATATATATATATATATATATATATATATACTTAAAATTATTAAACATATATTTAAAAATAATAATAATTATAAATATATGTTTAATAATTTTAAGTATAAAAATATAGAGGTATATATATATATATATATATATATATATATATACCTCTATATTTTTATACTTAAAATTATTAAACATATATTTATAATTATTATTATTTTTAAATATATGTTTAATAATTTTAAGTATATATATATATATATATATATATATATATATATATATATATATATATATATATATATATATATATATATATATATATTATCATTATTATTATTATTATTATTATATATAGGGAAAAATTAAGTTGAGAGTAAATATTTTTGTTTAGAGGTTGATTTTGACTAACTAATTTTTTTTTTTAAACTTGGGAACGGGTTTCCGTTTATGGAAACAAGTTTCTAATTTTTTTAAATTACGGAAATATGTCTGAAACGTTTCAATCAAGTTTCTGCGAGTTTTAAGATACGAAACATTTTCAAAATGGGAAAATGTGACCTCCTGAGAATTTCTGTACAGCATAATAACTTTTAATCAACATTTTCAACTTATAGTTTTTTCATAATAGTCATTCATATCATGCATATCCATTATTGTCTAAACTAGCAAGAAAAATACATTTTCAGTGATAATATACTTTTGCTGCAAAAAGACGAATTTAATCATTTTATTTGCTATAACATTCACATCATGCTGGCTTGCATTTTTTCTGAAGACAAAATAACACCACAGCATAGCTGAAGCGCAGAACAGCCTTGCATTGCTTACAAGAAAAAAATGAACTTCATTATCCAACAGCAAAGGAAGGAAGTGATTGAGAACTGTTTATGAATACACACTACATCTAGTTTTCCTCACAATCTCAAGAACCCAAACTAACTGGACAACAGAGAAAAAGAAATGTAACAGTAGAAAAGCAATACCGGTAACACTAGAACTAAATAAATCATAATATTATCATCCTCAAATCAATCCTACAATCTTAATACACAACAAATCCCTAATAAAAGCAATTTGTTTAGAAGAATAAAAAGGTGTTCATGGCGATGACCATGACACTAACAATTACAAAAATAACACATTTTTATTGCCTTTTCTTTTTTCCTCCTTTTTCTTTTCTCCCCTTCACACTTCTAACCAAGGTAGTTGCTGACGAAGAAAATGATGCAGATATCAAAAAGCTGAACTGATATTTTATTTGTTGTTCCGAAATTTTTTTTGTTTCTCACTAATACCTAAAATTAAATTTCTTTTGCATCCCCTATTCTACCTGCTGCTTTCTCCATTGATAACTTTCTCTTCCATGCGCACTGCAATGTTGTTAATGGCACTGGAATCCACCCTAGGAGGACCGGAATGCCTCCTTGGTCCAGCTGGGGAAGCAGAGAATGAAAGTCGCTTCTTTGCGGAACTCACAGATGCCTTTTCTGGTGTTCCATTTTTATCTATCCCTAATGGGCTTGGTAACCGGGATTTTGCTTTTGCTGATTGTGTGGGTGCCATGTAACTCGGAAATGAAGGTGAGCTAGCAAGACTCTCATCGTCTCTCACTGATGACCCTGCTATGCTGTGTCTCCGATAGCGCTCAGACTGGACGCTGAACAAGCTCCTTGAGTCATCATCCCCACCCCAGGCACTCCCTCTTGGGCTTGGTGGCTTTGTTTTCCCTGTTACTGATGATGTGGAAGGTGCTTTGGAGGGAGGAGTTGAAGGGGATTGGCGACTTGGAGGTCGGCTAGACTTTTGGGCAACAGGTGAAGGCTTATTATCATGGTTAAGATCACGGCGAGAGTAAGCCCTGCTGATTTCCCCAAGAGACATGGCACGGCTTGTTGTACTTTTAACAGAGGCACGGTCATTGTTATCTATTGTGCTCCGGCTTTCCCAAGGCCGAGCTGCCATCCATCTTTCTAACCAACTCCACCCCCATTGAGGATTGTTTGGATCCATAAATGTTGCATTTGCTGATTTTGAAGCGTTCTTCCATGCTTGCTGTTCCAAAAATTATCATGTGTTAGTTATGAAAGGAAGTTTGATTAAGATTTAGTCTCTAGGTGTTGTAATCTCAATACTGACCCGAACATTTTTTTTTTTTTTTTACCCTCAAAATTAAAACCTAAGTATTTTCTACCAACATCTATTTAATACATTAAAAGAGGACAAGTGGCACTGTAGACGAACAGCAACAGGCAAATTCAATTTAGACAGCATGAAATGTCCAGATTGCCCCTCTGTTAGTATCATATAGGCAGAGATAGCCTATATAATGAATCAAATTAAGACCCTAATATGAAGGTTGTAGTAAGCAAGAAAAAATTGAGGTTGACAGTAAAATCATCCTCATTTTTTCATAAAAGAAAATGTAAAAACTGGAAGACTAATTAATTGTAATGTTAATTGGTTCCCTTGCAACCACATGAAATTAAAAAATAAAAATAAAAAGTAAAGAGGGGAGAAACAAAGAGTAAAAGAAAAGAGATAATTCCCTTAATTTTTGTGTGTGTGTTTATATATATATATATTAGAAACACTCTATTACCTGATGAGAGAATGCATAAGCCAATGCCCTTTCTCTTCTCATTGCCGCTTCTTGCTTGTGCAGTAAGTTTGCTTCAACTTGCTCCCTTGACTGTGTGCTATCATCCCACTGTTCTCCCATCTGATGCAAAAATATATGAAACTTGGAATCCAAACATCAAAACAGAATTTTTTACAGCTTTCAAGACAAACATGGAAACTGATTCCACTTTTTGGATGGAGAAAATATAAGAGAAATATAAAGGAGAATGTCATATCAAGTTTTTCTACAGAAAGAAGATTCTAAGGATTGATAAAAGTACTTCATCCAATAAATGAGCAATTATTTGGCAAAAAATAAATAAATAAATAAATGAGCAATTTAAAAGAAGCCTTGAGCCTAAGGAAATTGGAATATGAGACTAAGGAAAAAGAGAATAAATCATAACTATTTTACAGAGAAAAGAGGGGAAATAATGGCAACAAATGTAAGAAACTGGCAGTTGGCAAACTTTCTAAATTAATCTGGCAATTATAGATTCATGATCGGGAAGAAAGCGTTGAAAAGTATAAAACAAAAAAATTTCATTCTCTCATATCCACAATTCATGAATTAATATTAAATTCCAGACACTAGCAGAAAACAGATTGGGAGACATTTGCATACCAATCAAGAAATGAACCAAAAAGGAAGGCAATAGAATAGCAATATCACATTTTGAGATAATGAACATGAACCAATAGCAGAAAAGGCATGCATGCAGACACAAAAACAAATAGACTTGAAAATAAAAAAGTATGAAATGAGCACACTCACAGCAGTTCTCAACTTCTCAAGCTCATTCTCCCGTTTTTGTTGGAGCTGGCGCTGGAGGGTCTGGTTCTCCTCTGACATTCTGATCCTCCTTGCACGAATCTGAGACTGCACACGTGCAAGAGTCTGCATTGCTCGTAAGGTATTAGCGGCCTGCCTTTTGACAGATTGACCTTGTATCAATGTCTTCAATCTCACCAACCCTCTCAAAGCTCGCAGTGCCCTCCTTGCCTGAAAATCAAAATAGCAAATACCTACTTTATAAGTGTAGGTTAATCATATCAATTATGAAGAACTTGGAGTCCAACCAAATGATGATGTCCTTGTTTTGAGCAACCACAATGATAATAGTTCATTTTAATTCCCATGATAAGTACTCCAATACTTCCAGCCTTTTTCCCCATTAAAAAAAAATTCCAGAAATTGTGACTATTCCCCAGATAGAACTAAAAGCCAGATACATTTAAGTTTTACTAAACTCCCAAGCACTGTATTGTTAAAGGGGGGAAAATCCTTGGGAGTAAATAGAAATGTACCAAGTATCCTCTGAATGCTGTTTGAATTTTAATAGCTGCTATTTCCTCCCTTGATTTTCCAGCGTAGTGTGCCACGGAAGTGAGCCGAACAACCTCAGCAGCAGCCCGGACAGCGGCAACAGCTGTCTCAGCAGCCACAGCAGTGGCACGTGCCATAGAATATGCATGCTTGCTCTGCTCATTCTCCGCTTCAGTTAATTTCACATCTTCTACAGGACGATAAGGAGGAGGAGGTGGTGGTGGAGGTCGAAGAGTGGCAGGAGCAGGAGCAGATAATGCAGTAGTTTCTTCATATGAAGAAACAACTAGATCTGAATTCTTCTCTAGCTTCTTTGATTTGGATTTCTTGTTGAACAAAAAAGTAACTCAATTTTAGTTTTAGATTATAAACAAATCTAAATTGTCAAAAGTACATAACATACTTCCAACAAACCTTAGGACTGAGAGCTTTCTTCAAAGTAGAGAACCAACTCCCCTTTTTCCCCATTCTCAATCATTCATCTTGCTCAGGCTACACAAGAAATTTCAAATTCAAGTGAGATCAAATCATAAAAACAAAATACCAACATATAAATACACGAGTTAAAACGTAGCATGAAGTAATTTGTCACATAAAAAAAGGAAAGTTAATAATCAAATTGCACATTGGAAACCACCCAAAAAAAAAAAAATTCAGTAATTCAACCTCAAAATGTGCTTGAACAATTAAAGTTCAGAACTTTAAAGGGTCAAAACTTAGAAACTAGATCTATCATAAACACTAACAGAAAGGTAATTAAGAAAAGGATTAAATAAGGATACAAATTAATGAAACAACATCTCCTCGTGAAAAAAAGGTGGAAACTTTAAACCAATTACTAATGCTAAACAACCCAGATACTGAATTTGCAAGATCGTCAAAAAAATACTTAAACCCAGTTACGAATTTGAAATTTATAAATAAACCGAGAAAGCTATAAGACAATAACATTAATTAGAGTGAAAAGAATGAGACAAAAAATTTAATAAATGTACATTAAAAATTCCAAAATTTTTACCAGTACATTGAAAAATTCTCAGATCTCTGTTAATACAGGAACATTCTCTTCTCTCTAAAGAAAAATATCAAAGGAAGTTAATGACCACGCGTCTCTTGTAAAGATAGAGAGAGAGAGAGACACAGCAGATCTTGCCAAGAAAAGCTTGAACGATCGGGAACTGGATCGGTAACAACTTGGGTATGTGTTTTTCCCCTTTTTTTTTTTTTTTTAATTTTTAATTTCTGTGGGACCCTATTTCTCTAGTTATGTGGGGCCCACCTCACTAGATTTTAATTTAACAACAAACGGCAAATCGGCAATGGCAAAAAAATAACAGACAACATTTGCTGTCTTTTCGGCAATAACTGTTGGTATTATTTATTAATTTATTGGAATTTATTTTCAATTATTAATTTTTATGAATGAGATTTTGTGACCTTTTTGCTTTGTCCAATAATAAGTTGACAAGTCCTCCCATATCACATCTTATATTATTAAAAATTTTAATTTAAATGCTAAATAATGCTAAATCCCAACTTTATAAAATACTTTCAACATTTTCAATTGGACACATTCAATATTGATTTATAAATATAAACATTCTTATTCTCAATTATCTATCTCAAAAATCTTAATCTTTTTATTAAAAAATAAATAATCTTAACCCTAAAAATCAAATTTTTGATAACTATATTTTTAAGCATAAGAAAAAAAATCAATCTGATTCTTTTATTTAAATCATATATATATTTTTCGTTAAATTTATTTTTGATGTGCAAATAATTATATTTTTTTAAGTTTTGAAATTTTAATAATTATACATTTTAAAATAAAAATAAATGCGGGTGTCACTATATAGAATCCAAGTCTTTATCTAATGACACTTACATAAGCAATAATTACACTATATTAATTGATAATTATGTTTTAACAAAATTTTGACCAAAAAAAATAAAAATAAAAATCTTACATATCTATGGATAAGTTGAAATTTTGAATTCACTTACATAACTACTATTATTATTATTATTATTATTATTATTAAGATCTTCATTCCACAGCTTAAAGTTATAAAAAGTTTTGCCATTTTGTGTTTGACTAATCCTTTTTAATTAATTTTGGATGGCTTCATTATTTTTTTAACATTATATTCATTTATATGATTAATTATAATAGTATTTGACAAACATTAGTAATTAAGAAACAAATGAAAAATTATGAATAAAAAAATTGAACATCAACACAAAATCTAATTAATATTTTAAAATAATGATACTTGAAACTTTCTTATTATACAAAATAAAATAATATAACATTTAAAAATTCACACTACAAAAAAAAATCAAAGTAAGGAGAAAATATTGAAAAAACGTAAAATTAAATTAGAAAGTTTTTTGATTTTGGAAATTAAAAATTAAGATAACTTGCGAAAATTAGGACATTCAATTTGTGTCAATGTTGTGTATTTATTTATTTGAAAAATTAAATAGATCAAAAAAATATTATAGAGTATATAATAGGAGATAATACTTTTTTTTTTTTAATAACTCTCACTAAAATACTTTTTTTTTAATAACTCTCACTAAATTAGCAAGAAAACTAATCATATCACCTTTTAATTATATTTTTTATTAAAAGAATTAATTCTTATGGTATAATATTTTTTTTTTCTTTTTAGAATTAAGATATAATATTATTATGTTGCAAGGGTAGTTTTAGTAAGCCAAACTCAAAATTATTATGATATCATAATAATTAACATAAGCTTAACTCAATAATTTTTTAAAATTATTTTTATTTAGATATTTTGTGAAGATTGAAGACTATGATTTTTAGGCAATTTAAAGAATGATGGATCATATATTTAACCGAGATTGAATTAAAATTTTAAATAATATTATATATTTATTATTTACATATTAATATTCATAAAAAAATATACATTACATATTTTGAACGAACACTACAATTAATTAAATGTTCATTACATATTGCTGTTAAAAATTTACTCATTATTAATATGCAAAAATAACACATATTTATATATTCTAAATTAACGTTATAATTAATTAAAAACTTATTACATATTGTAAACGCTCACTAAAAAAAATTTTGATATTATAAACGACTTGATCTAATGTGTGAACAAATTGTTAATTTTTTATACAACCAGCCGGAGTAGGGTTTGCCAATGTAGCTGAAGACCATCAACAGTGTTAGCCTGTTATTACAAGGCAAGTTACAAATGTGAAGCTTTGCTATCTCTCGCAACACGTACGTGTGCAACACACTCCACAAACAAGTGGTACGTGTTCTTCAAAACTTG
This sequence comes from Reutealis trisperma, assembly GCA_947687605.1. Lineage (NCBI taxonomy): Eukaryota > Viridiplantae > Streptophyta > Magnoliopsida > Malpighiales > Euphorbiaceae > Reutealis > Reutealis trisperma. Next base: position 2,589,953 of record CANTUT010000008.1, read on the forward strand.
TCACATGCGCGTAGAAGAGGTGCTTCGCAGATACGCAACAAACACCCTCTTTATTAGATAACGTCAAAGTACATTTAAATCTATGGGTATATTTTTTGCGGTGACATTAATGACATCACATGTTTCAATTCTCTTTATCCCATATCTATGCCACGCCACCATATAAATAATTTTTTTTTCTAAATATAAAAAAAAATTACTTAATAATTGTCTTTTTCTATTCATTATTTTTTTTTGTTGTATATAAAAATTTAAATAAACTATACAATTATCGATGATAGTCTTACTCTATTCCGATGAGAACATGCATTTTATTTTTTACAAAATATGATATACAATATAAATATTGAATATCAAACTCATAAATTTTACAAAAAATAAAATAAAATATGAAATTTAGATATCATTTAGTATACTTCTCAAAAAAATAATTGTATATTTAATCTGCATATAACTTTTTAAAAAGTAAAATTTTTTAATTTAATGAAAAAAATAATTACTCATTTATTCAATCATATTTAATTGATAGTAAATATATCAATTTATATCTATTTTAAGTAATAAAGTCTAACTTCACAAATTCTACCTAAGAAGTGCACCTCCCCCCAAACTCAACGAATAGACAATTTACTTCCAAAAAATTTTTTTTAATAATAATTACCAAACAAGTCAAAATTTTTCACTTTTGAAAATGTTCTACTTCTTTAATTCACCTATCATATATACTAAATAATACCTTGATCTTATAACCTCTCCCTTGCCCATCCAACCAAGCTTGAATTTAGATCACTTAATTTTTTTTTTGTAAATATGGATAATTTGTTACATAATGTTTATTTTTTAAAAAGATATTAGCAAATAATATTTAAAATTTAATATATATATACGTAAACACTAGAAGTAATTTATGAATATACACTAAGACATAACTTAATAGAACACTAAAATATAACCCAATGGTAAGATTATATATGCCATAAACGATAGACTTAAAGACTATGTTTAATTAATAGAATATTCAAGAAATACAATTACTATTTTATATGAAATAATTATTCTAAATTTTAATTCAAATTTTAGATAAAAAATATTAATTATATAGAATATTAATTCACAATTTTTATGAAATACATATTCGATAAAAAAAAATAAAAAATTAATATTTTTTATACTATAAAATAAAACATTTTCATTTTTACTCTTAAAAACATGTTAACAAGTTCAAATTCTCCACTATTGCCTTATTTTTTTTTTATTTTCAAATTTTTATTTTTTATTTTTTTAACTCAAATAAAAATTTTATTTATTATGCATTTAAATTATTTCTTAAATAAAATTTAGTAAAATTATATTTAATTTTAATATTAATAATGAAATTAATTTATAAGAATCTTCTTATCATTTATGTGAATAAAATAATTATTATATACTATGATTCAAATTATAAAATTAAAATAATTATTATAATCCACTCTATTCTATTTTTCAAAAATAGTTATTTTTTTCTTTCTGTATTCGATTCCCAAACTAAATTGGAAAGGCAATTTGTATCCAGTTAGAAAGGCACTTCACATGCTACCAATTACCATGTCCTTCTGGCATCCCCCATGCTTCCTTTTAAAAATGGAAATTAAAATCCGCCAATACAAGATATATAGGAAATCTCTCACTCCCCACCCAAGTCCTTGAATTTTAAACTAAATAGATACTGATAAAATAACATTACAAAAAACTCATCATAGATACACCGATTCATTTTACGAGGATAACAGAAAGCTGCAACAGTGAAATCATCTATAATATCAAATTATCAACAAACTTCACTCTTCATTTACAATCGCACAGTACACTAACGATGATGTACTTGCACAGATTTTGCAGTTCACACAAGATTTTGAGAGTCAACAGACTAAGAAACTCTGCAAACATGTTAAAAAAAATAGACAACTCTCGCAAATAGAGCAGATAGAGAAAAATATAATCACTACAACAATGACCGTTCAGTATTATGGCAATTGGCTGGCTATTATTCGTAGAAAGGGAACTGGCAGAAAGGAAATTCACACACAGTTGCAAAATAAGCAAGAAAGTTCATACACAGTTGAATGAAATACAAAAAATTGATATCAAATTGATATTTTGGGTTGAAATCTAGATCCCTTTCCTGCTCAACATGCAACGAAAACAACATAATATACAACTAGAGTATTTCTGATAACTGCCACATATTGAAGTGAGAGTCCTCACCTCAATGACCAGTTTGAGCATAAAATGACTGGTTTAGGCATAAGAGTGATGTCTATGACGATCCTTCTCCCTTGAAGAATATGAGGAACTGTGGTAGTCACGGTCTGAAAATGCAGAACTTCACCAGGTGATTGAACTGGTAAATATTTAAAAAAAAAAACTGGAAACAAATAACAGATAAATCATAACTGCTGAAAGAAAACTGAAATGCCTACCACGTGATGAATGATATCTTGATTTCTCTGAATGTCCTGAATTTTTAAATTGGAAGAAGACACAAATAGAAAATCAGTTAGGATAATTAAAGTAAATTTCTACTATGAAGTTAATGTTACAAAGCATGTGCTTCAGGACTAGGCTGACCAATCAAACAAGCTCAGCAACTAACCTGAATCCTTTCCTCTATCCTTCGAACGATGACCTCGATCCTTGGCTTTATCCCTGTCCCTTTCAGTCTCCTCCCTCTCCCTTTCCCTGTCAGAATCTCTACCCCTCTCCTTTATTCTATCCCTCTCCCTCTCCCTCTCTCTCTCTCTTTCCCTCTCTCTGTCCCTGTCTCTCTCCTTGCTCCTATCACCACTTGCCTCAGTCCTGTGCTCAGATCTGGATCTTGGAATGGGCTCATCTCTTGCCTCTCCATCAGCAGGCTTGGAGTCATCATCACTCTTCTTGGAGTCCTTAAGCTTGTCTAGGGCCACTTTTATTAATGTACCCTTGGAAGCCCCAGTGTCAGCACTAACAACTGACTTGGAAGCAATAGCATCATTAGTTGGTGAGCTAGCCTGCGAAACTTCCTGCAGAAAGAACAGTGGGAAAAAAAAAAAGGCTGCAAAGTTAGATTTTTTTCAATTAGTGGTACCATATGATAAAGAGTAAGTATATATATATATTTTTTTCATCAAATCTCTGCAATACTTTCTGATTACAACCACTGCAATGCTTCATTTTCTTGAAACACCAGGCAGTACTTGCTATATCATTGTGCAATATGCAATCTTTTATGACAGGATAACCATTGCAAACATTGTGAAATATAAAGGCAGAACCTCAGATAGAGAGTTTTAAGACAATTTATAAGAAACAGAGTAAAACCACCTTTTGAACTGGCTGCAACTGTGAATCTGAAGACTTGCTAGAAAAAGAAAAATCTCCATCCTTGCAGACTGATATGTACTTTGACTTGGGAAGGCTGTACAGGTGAGCTAGAACTCTACAAACTTCATCAATCCCAGATTTATCTGCATCAAATGCCTTCCACCACGGTGAATTCTCAGGAAGAGGTACTTGAAACCTACGTGCAGCAGCATATACAACCCCACAAGCCACAACCTCGCTCTTGAAACGAACACACAAGGTTGTGCGCAAACTGCTCCAAATAGAGAGTTGATATAGAATAAGACCCACAAGAAAGAACATATTAAGTTCTAGGATAAAAAGGGATATAATGGCGGAAGACAACATTAAAACACTTGACCTCTAAAGAAGCAATATATTACAAGCATGAGGAGTTCGACCAATTATTCTACCCAACTTATTTAGACTATAATTTTTCATCAATAGCTTTAATCAAATAACCATCCCCCACCCAGATGAGATTCACCTGGGTTGTACTTGCTAACTGCTAATCAAAAGCTAGAACTCGAACTATAGCAAAACAAAATTTAATTACTAAAAAATTTTCCTGGTGGCAGGAAGCAACATAAACAGAGAATGTGATCATATGTAAGACACACTACATATTTTTCAACTTGACTCTGAAGATTAACTAAATAAAATGATGCTATATTCATTTTTTGTTTTTGACTTTATTTAAGTTCCCAATCTCTAAATAATGTGATTCTTATTCCTAAACTTACGAACAAGGACATAATAAAACATCCAAAATTATCATGTTGATTGGAAAAATCAAATTCAAAGAACTGGCAGAAGAACCATAGGATGATAAAACCTATCCACGAGAGTTATATTGTGTTAGTACCTATCATTTGCAAGATTCCAAGCTTCTTGTCTCAATTCTTCAGGCGTTTCAAGGGTAGCAAGGTAGTTTGAAATAAATTTGTGAGGATGCTCAACATGACAAACGAAACCCATCTCTTTCAATATGTGTCTTTCTGTTCTGCTCAATTCCACCTTCAACTCTGCAAATTTCTTTTTTTTAACAAAATAAAAAAAAAAAAATTCAGTGCAAAGCCCTTGGATAACTAAGATAACTTGCACACAACATCGAAAACATCAGAGTGTAAATTATAAATGATACCCATATTCTAACCTTTGAAGTTAGGTCCAAAAACTCCATGGGCAAATTCTCTCTTCTACATTCCATTCTGTGAAAAACAATAATAACTTGCCTTGATTTCCTTGGACTTTCCTCTAGTTTAGACGCAAGCCACAGACAACTAGCCGCGACTTTCTGTAAAATATAATATCACAACCTAAGAAAGTAATAGAAAAAATGAAAAGCATTGAAACCCATTTTTGCACTGCTTCTACTCGAATTAAAACACACGCTAGCTTTTCGTTACTTGCGACTCTAAACAATAAAGTCCAAAATTAATTATGTCTCAAAAAATTAACCTTGACATTGAAGCGGGCAAATGATTTCTTGCAATAGAAACGATGGAATAGGACTTGAGCAGTGGCCATCACAGCTTGAGGTCTGTAAAAATATATCAAATATAATTCATATAGAACCTAATATCATAAGACGAAATTAAATTTAAATAGCTAAAGAAAAGAGGATTACAATCTAAGTAAAATGCCGCTTTCCTGAATCAAATCACAGCCATAGATTCTGAGAGTTGTTTCGATAGGTTCATCGATCCCATCTTTCCTCGACGGTGAGTTCTCTAACTGCTCGTCGGTCAAGTAGAAGTTATCGATTGCAGTGTAAATCATCCTTTCCCAGAACAGGGATTTTGGTTTAGATTTAGGGTTTGAAGTTTTGATTTGGATTTATTTTGATTATGGAAAACTTTTCTGGTCGTTGGAAAATAATAGAGAGTAACTGCGGTAGCAACCGGCGGCGAGATGTTCTATCTAGGGCGTCCGGCGGCGGCGGCGGTAGCTTCGTCTGTTGGCAATGAGGTAGAAAGAAGGTAGCTGCTCGGTGAGGTTTCGAGATTTAACAGAAGACGATGGAATAGGAAACGACACAGTTTTGGTTCAGCGTGAAAAGTTATAAATACGTAAGAGAATTTTTCTACCATTTCTTACCACAATAAATTAATTAAATAATTTAGTTATAAATTTAAAAACATGATGAAACTGAAAAGATATTAGACTAAGTTACACACAAAAATTTAATATATATATAGTTGTAAATCAAGACATATTCTAATAATAAACGTGTATAGGTTTAGATAATAAATTTATATTCGATTTTTTTTCTCAAAAAAATTAATATATATAATTTCATATAATAATTTAATATAATTTTGTAGTTGTGTTATCATCTTAATATTTTCTAATTATGTAATATTTAAATAATGTGTATACATTTCTATCATGTAAACTTTTTAATAATATGATAATTTTTTTTAATACTATTTTTAAAATATCTTCAAATATAGTATATGAAATTCAATTAGCTCAGTTTGCAAATAAGTTTTCTTTTCATATTATTATTAATGAAATTTAAAATTTTATATTTGATTACATTATAAGAGAAGTAAATCTTTTATATAATATAAAATTTTTATCATACTATTTAAAAAAATAAAAGAAAATTCATGAGAGGACAAGCAAACTGAAAACAGCCAAAAGAAGCCTTGACATTGCCCTCACCCTCGAGGGTCTGATCACTAGACTCAAATAACTTTTTCCGCTGCCACCGCAGCCACCACCATCGTGGCTACCTCCATCAACAATCGGAGGCTCTTCTTTATTGGGGGTCACAACCGGAAACATGGAAAGTGGGACTAGCCAAGTTTGCCTTTCCCTTAAGTCACTGAGCTCCAATTTTGTTGGAATCTTTGCCAATTCAATCAAGAACTTGCACTTTCTTGAAATGATATTAGTTGTTCGAGGCAGCAAACAAGGCTTGGAAGATGACTTTGAACTCTTATTTTCTTTTAAAAATTAATGCTCAGCTGATGAGCTAAATACAGGAAAAACTGAATTTCTTTGATTATGTTCGTCATTAGGAATAATATTATTATTGGTAGTTTTATAGGATATAATTTTCCCACAAAATATGATGTTATGTGGTTCTTCTTGTTCAGTTTTTAATGAAGAACTTGGACTTGAAAATTCAAACAAATCTTGGTCTGAAGAAGGAGAATCATAAAGATAATTATAAGTATTGTTATATTCATCAGTTTCTTGGCTGGAGAATGAAAAGTCAAATAAGGACAGAGTATCTTCAAATTCTTCCATTTCTTGGAGATTTATTGTGTTTTCCATACTTTGAGTGTGCTATTGAAGTGAAGTTGGAAAGATTAGACAGAATAATGTGTGCTTGAACTTGTCTAAGATTAACAAATATATATAAGAAGCAAGAAAGGACAAAGGTATTTGTATAGGATAATTAGTCATTAGAAAGGGCCATAAAAGCAGTATTATGACAATGATCTTTGACCATATAGTCATAGCTAGTTAAGGCATCTAATACTAATACCATGCAATGATTGATTGCTATAGAAAGAAAGAAAGGAAAAATGCTTGCTACTCATGGAAGTTAATTTTATTCTGGAGACTATACCATAAATAATTTTTTTTTCTTTATTCACATATTATTCTTATTTATATGTCTCCATCTAAATGTTTTACTTTTAACCGAATCAGAAAAATAGATTAATGTATTATCCAAAAATTGAACTATTACACGATCTCACTATTAAAAAAATGTTTGGTACCAATAGTAGAATAGAGTTGAGAGAGCAAGTTAAATTTATATAACATTGCTTAAATAATAAATATAAAATATTATTAATTTTAGAGCATTTTGAATCAATAAACTTCTAATTTATATACAATAAATTATGAGAAAATGGTGGATTTATATAATAAAAAGCAAATTGACTTTTAATTATTAAATTTCAATAATAAAAATATATAATGCTTCATTGTCATTTCAAAGAGTTAAAAAGAAATAAAAGTGTATACAAGAATAAACCAAATTAAATAAATTGGTATTGTATAAACTTTTAACTACAAGCGCTTAATCTAGATTACAAAGCATATAAATTCTTTTTTTTTTTTTTAAATTCCACTCAACCAATAAAATCAATATGCATGTACAATGAAAATTACACAATGATTAGTGATTGCAATAGAAATAAAAATGATTGGTATTATCCATAGTTGCTATGGTTAATATGTTATTAATTTTTTTAAGGATGTGTTTGGATAAAATTAAAATGTAATTATAGAAGTTGATTGAAAGGAAAAGACACAGAGTAATAGTACAATTAGAAGTTGATTGGAGAACTAAATTTATATAATTTTTTTAGTATTGTTTTAATTTATTTTTGAGAGGAGGGAATTTTCTGCTAGTCACTAAACAAATTAAACAGAGACTGTGACGTTCACAGCAACAATTTAGTTTGGTCAAGACTTGCTTAAACTGTTCATTACACTTAATTAATTAATTATTCAAGTAATAAAGGGTTGTCAATATCAAGCTAATAAAAATAAAAAAAGAAGGTATAGTCAAAGAATTTTCCCTAGCCAACTCGGTCCAAGTTTATTCATGACCTTCTCCTCTATGATACCCTTTCTTGTTCTGCTAAATAATTGTCCTTCTCTTTATAAATATTTCTTTATCAATCTCACCATTCGTGAAGAATCTATTCAACAAAAGAAGCATCTTCTTTTTTACCAATATCGGCTATGGGATCCATAAAATTTTCATTGTTTTTTAATTTGATTACTAATGTGATTTTTGATTTGGGAATTCGATAATTGGTTAGCAGAATTAATACATTAAAATTTTAAATATTATCTTTATTTTATCACTGCTAGAAACTGTCTGATTAACAACACTACCATTTTTTATAGTTAATTAGTAATTAAATAGTGACTAATTAGAGACTACATTATGATGAACATAAATGAATGAATAAAATGTTGTACGTTAGCGACTATTTAGTTGCTAAAAAATATATCAACAATTAGCGAAACACCATTCTCGCTCTCCCTGTATCTCTCCGCCACCGGCCAATCCATGTAAAATATTTGATTTTTTATTTGATTTCATCGGCATAGGATTTGTTCGCCGTCTCCGTACTTGCATATTTCGGATAACAACAAAGGTAACCATAATTTCTTTATAATATATATATATATATATATATAGATTAATTTTCGGTATATATATTAATTCCTATTTTTAATTAATTTTTAGGTATATAAATTAATTTTAGGTATATATATTAATGTTTAGGTATTTATATTAATTTTTATATACTATATATATATATATATAATTTTTTATTATTATTAGGTAGTATTAATATACTAATTAGTTTATAGCAGAAATTAATTAATTAATGAAATGAAGTTTTTTTTTGATAAATTTTGCATATTAATTTATCTGAGATTATTGAAATTTGTGTGTTTTTTGCATATGAAGTTGAGGTTATAAAAGGGGATATATTGGATATGCTATTTTATTTGCAGATTGTGTTGGAGTACATTATAGTTATAATTGGCACTCTGCAGGATTTGAGTTAGAATATATTATTAGGGTTAATAAACTATTATATGTAAGTCACCTTAATATTATAATATAATTAGGTTAATATTATTTATTAGTTTTAATAAATGAATTTAATTTTTGGATAATTTTACCGATAGTAAAATAGATGAATTTTTGTTGAAGTGGGATGTCATATATAGGGTAAAGGAAACATTTTTCCTAAATATACTATGTTTATGGGCTTCAAATGTATAAAAGTTATTGTTTTTAAGTCATGTTCATCATACCATCAAAATATTTATAGAGACTAGCTATAAAAGTGGAGGGTTAAGTTCTAGAAAAAGAAATTTTTATGGACTCAGTTGAAACAAGTCTTGAAGAGCAGGCATGGTCCATGGATCAATTAATCAGTTTCAATGCTAATGTGAGTTTTTATTTGGATCAATTAAGGTTTCACCATTTATTTTTGTGTTTTTTTCAAAGAAAAATATTGGTTAGAAGAGGTGATGAAGTTGGTAGTAAGAGCAGTATGGTTAGCCCTTGCAGTAAATGGTTATGCGGACACGACGTACAAGTGGTGAAATAGTAGGCCGGTTGGCCAACTCACATTTAGAGGAAGTGTGGGCGAATTGGATAGAAAAATGGGCCGAGCCCAGTTTCTAGAATCGCAATAATGTCATGTCCTCTAACTGTTGTGCGGAGATTATTGGATTAGAAACATGACCTTTAAATACACTGGAGGTCTCATGCATTTTTTTATCATAGTGGGAAGATGGTAAGTTTTAACATTAATTTTTATTAATTGAAATACTCAAAATCTTATATATATATATATATATATAATCATGAATTAAATTAACATATATTTTCAATGTAGATTGCAGAGTTGGAAGGCACTCGACCTTTCTTGAACTTAGAGGTTGCACATCTCGAAAGCTATTCGAGAATGGGTAGACGAGATGTCGAGGTAAATAGTGGTAAATATTTTCACATATCAAATATTTATATATGCCTAGGATTAAATTTTTTTAATTTAATTATTTTGTTATAATTATAAATATTATTCACGTGATAATTTATTAGTTGCAAAATATTGTGCTATGAGCTGCAAGAGGAGGTGCATGCTGCTATACAGGCCCAATCTAGATAGGAGGGTGAAGAGGAGCTTGATATGTAGCCCCTGGTCATGAATAAGGATGCTATCTATCTGTACGTGGTGGGTAATGTAAAGAAGAGACAACAGCTCATCTATGAGATTGGAAGCCGATGCATTGATTATCAAGTTGGTAGCCCCTCCTAACTAGCACAGTTCCTCTCATTGATTGAGGATCGTGTTCGAGAAATAATTCAGGAGGAGATTCAAAGAGAGTTTCACATTACATTGACTTCTCATTTTCATTCAACACGACGCTACAATATATTTGAAAAATAGTTAATGATAATTTGCGCCCTCGATCAATTGTACCTGTTTCTGATTCCACAAATGAGCATCCGACTGTCGACTCTCATCCTGATCAAGTTGAAGACAGCTTAGATGATGATTCGCTCACCCATCAGCCATGAACTTTTAATATTTTTATGCGGACGTGCGCATGCATGTGTGTGTGTATATATATATATATTCTAATTATAATTAATTTTTTTTTCTAGAGAATCTTTATAATTAAATTTTAAGTGGTAATTAACTTGTTAACCTACTATAGTAAGTCATGTTAATTAATAATTATTCAAAGATATATAACCATTTAATGTTTGCACAAATTATTATGATGGTTACCAGTGAAACTGTAATAATTGAAAATCTTCAATATATATATATGTGTGTTCTAATTATAAAAAATTTATTAGTGACTATTTTTGATAGTCACTAATGGTGGTTTTTCTTGTAGTATTAAGATTGAGGGGATGAGTAACTATGTCATTGACCAGAGATATTCACTCAAACTCGAAACCTATGTATAACTAATTATTACCCAACAAAAAATTCATCGATAATTTCAATGATATATTAATAAATATAAATGGATGATCTAGGCAGAATAAGAATTGGCCATGTTGGAAATCTTATTAGAGAGATATACCTGCTATGTTCATGGGTTTAACAATATGTAGGACTAGACTAATTAAACTCAAATTAAAAAAAAAAAAAAATTAAACAAAGAAGGATTATGTATAAATTCGATCTTATAAAACCTGCTTGAGCTCTAAATTTTAAATAACTTCCAAAATCATAGTTGCATATAATCTTTATTCAACCAATATATATATATATATATATATATATATATATATATATATATATATATATATATATATTATTTGGAATAAAATTTAAAGTTAACTAATTGGATTAAAATTAAAATTTAAAGTTCTATTAGGTTTCTAGTAAACTAAATAGTGGTACTCAGGTAAGGAGATCACTGGAACTGGCTGCAAACGACAGTAAAAGAAAAAACGACTTAAAAAAACAGAGGAACCAAAAGGTTAAACGAGAAAAAACAAAACGGGGGCATTCCGAGAATTGAACTCGGGACCTCTCGCACCCTAAGCGAGAATCATACCACTAGACCAAATGCCCTTTTTGAATATTTCAAACAAATAATTATATATAAGATATTTTTTTTTTGTTTTAAATGTTCTTATCATTGTTAAGTGCATATGATGTACATGAAAATATTAACTTCATCAATTATTATTATTATTATTATTATTATTATTATTAAATTAATTATTTGTACAACATGAAATAAAAGGTTAAATTACAATTTCATAAAAATACTTAAAAAAGAATAAATGTTTTTGAAGAATATCTATTTATTAAAAATATATACATCTCAAAAATTATAAAAGGTACTATAAATATTTATATTATTTTATTTATTTAGATTTAATATGGTTAGCTACTATCATTTTGTAAATTTAAAAGTACAAGTATATCAAAATATATAATATAATAATAAATGCATACACGATTTTGATAATAAATTTAAATTCGATTCCTCTTTCTTCTATTGAAAAAACTAATAAAAATAAAATTGTGGGAAAGTTTATCAGCTTAGTTAAATAATCAATTGATTTTTGGTTTTTTTGTTAAATAATCAATTGATTTTTGGTTCTTTCTTTTCCTAATTTTCAGATTATTATTTTTTTCATCATTTCAAGGCACAAATATGAGTTTCTAAATTATAATGGATAAATTTTAATGAAAATGAAAATTTTGAATAATTTATCCTAAATATAATTTAAGGACAAATTTAAACAACTAAATTTATTTTTTGAAAAAAAAGTCAACCTTTTTCTTAATAATTAAAACAATATAATTCAAGGACAAATCTATGCCAAGGATCAATATTATATTGCTGTCTTAGAAGGTGCCATGTGGCCAATAAAAACTATTCAAATTTTTTTTAATCTTAATTAAATGACTTTTCCATTATATATTAAACTTATTTATTAATTAAATCATAAAATTAACTTTTTTAAAAAATTACAAATTGAGTAAATTATTTTTTTTTTTTAAATTTTCAAATTTAAATTCAACGTTTGAAGTTATCTATTGTACATTAGTTGAAACATTAACATCCCAATAAGCGAACAAACCAATTTGTAAAAGCATTTGATTGTTTGAAAGTTAGACTTCTCTCATACCGTTTGATTTACTCAACGAATCTTTTGACTATTTGAGTGATTATTGGATGACTTCTCGTACCGTTCGATTTATTCAAGTCTTTTGAGTTACCATTGGATGTGAGATTTAGACTTTATGCCCTCCTTTTTCATTTGATAAATGTCCATTTGTTAAACATGTTTATTTACTGGCTAGTAAATTATTTTATTGGATATAACTAGCTAATGGATGAAAATACAATTTTACTAATATGATTCATATGTACACAGATGCTTTTTATGGTTATTTTATTTTTTAATAAAATACTCTACTTTATTTGCGATTTTTTTTATGAAAAATAATAATTTTATTTATATTTTTTTGTAAATTAAACTATTTTTTCGTAATTTTTTTTAATTACAAAAAAATTTTTAATTTTATGAAAATATAACTTATTTTTTGTAAAATAATAATTTTATGAAAAAGAAAAATAATTTTGAAATTATAAAAAAAGACTCTCTTACAAAAAATCATAATTTTCTTATTTTTTTTGTAAGTTATACTTTTTTTTTATAAAGTTTATAGATATATAAATTTAAAATACTATTTTAATTATTTTAGCATTTCTCATTTTTAATTAGTGAAATGTAATAGTAGGTTAATTTAATTCTAATATTTTAATTATATTTATTATTTATAACTATCCTATTGACCCTAAAAAATAAAATTTTATACTTTATTTTAAAATAAAGTAATATAAAAATTTGCCTATACGATACCTTTTGTAAAAAGATTATGATTTTTTTAAAAAGAGTAATATTTTTTCGTACTTACAAAATTATTTTTTGTTGTAAAATTATTGTTTTATATAAAATAAATTATATTACAAAATAAATTATATTTTTGTAAAATTATAATTTTTTTTTGCAATTAAGTAAAATTGGAAAAAAATAGTTTAATTTATGAAAAAATATAAATAAAATTATGATTTTTCATAAAAAAAATTAATTTTTTTGCAATGAAATAGGTTATTTTATTTAAAAATAAAATACCCATAGAAAATATCTATATACATATATATTTTATCAAGAAATATTTATTAATTATTCTCTTTCTTTTATTTTTTCTATATCGTATAGATTTTTTTTAAAATGTATATATATACAAATACATACATAAACAAAGATAGAGACACGATAAGCACACATTTTAAAATTATAATAATTTTTGAAAAGGCATATTAACCTTTATATCTTTTACACATATTTTATATTATCAATATGAAAGATTGAAATCCTAACACACTATTCATTAATTCATCCATGAAAAAATGAACTCTCATAAAATTTTTAAATTAAGCCTTAAAAAAGAGTAGTATCCATCATAAAACATTTCTCCACAACATAACGTGATTTTGGAAAATTTGCATTTAAAAATTTTTTAAAACTAAACACTAAAATAAATTTTTTTTTTCTACTAACGCGTTGTTGACTATTAGTTATTCCAAGTGTTTGATAATACATTATTTATTAATTACAATACCTCTTTTTTTTTTTTTTAAAAAAAAAGAAGTTAAGATTATTCTTGATCATAGCTTTTTTTTTTTTTTTTTTTTTTGTATATGTAAATTTTATTTCGGTTAGAGTTTAAATTCAAGAATCTACATTAATTTTTTAAAAACAACTCAATATTTTAAAATTATTATTCGCAATATATATATATATATATACATATATATATATATATATATATATATATATATATATATATAAAATCTCTTTTTTACTTAAATAAGATATAGTTTCAATAAACAGATTCAAATACAAAATAAAAAACATATACAACTAAAACAAAATAAATTTTTACTTTTTGTAATATTATTAGATAAAAAAATATTTTTATTGGATGAATATGTAAAAATAAATAGATTTGAGCATAATTTGTGAAATAATAAAATATTTAGAATTAATAAAAAGGAATATAAAATGATAGATGAAAGGAAATACAAATGGAAATTTTTTTTTATTTTTTTATTTTTTTGTGTTAGAAATAGAATTGATGGTTGGGAATGAATTTATTGTAATTACTGTATTTTGATGTTTGTAGTTGGAAATGGTATAAAGATAGAAATGAAACAAGAAGTTGGAAAGTAGACTACCTTCACCTATTTTATAGACTTTGGCTGAACAATTCATGATGAAAAGTAATTGGTAATTACTTTGTTGGGAGTCTTATCTTCATTTTCTTTTTCCTTTTTTTCTTTCTTCTTTTCACATGACAATTGGTAAGTAAAAGTTGAAATAACTCAAAAATTTTCATCACCAATGACTAAACATTTTCTATATCGAAAAAGTGAATTAGTCCAAATGAAAAATTCCAAGGCAGAATGCGATAGTGGATGCACATTACCAAGTGCCAATTACATATATATACAATTGAATGCTTTCAAATCAAAGCTCAAATTAAAGGAAAATGTACTTACACAAGTGCCGTCCCAACTAATTACCAAGAAATGAAAGGCCGTCCTAAAATACTTTAGAATAAAAAGAAAAAGAAAATTAGAACAAATTACTTTAATTTTATTTAATTAAAGTAAATTATTTATTTTAAAATTATAACAAATTCATGTATAAATAGAAAGACATATTTTTTTTTTAAAATAATTTGATAAAATTTGAACTCTAATTAATAAAATAAGGAGTACTTAAATAATTAATTCACATGTTAACTTAAGTGTTAGTTCCATCCTATTTAATACTAATGTTGAATCTTAGCTAAATAATATTAGAATCATATGTTTGTGAATTACAAATTGAAATTCCAATTAGAATTCAATTTATATTAAAAAAAAAATAGAGGCTTCATCCTATTTTCTTTTATTTCTTCTCTTGTTCTTGATCATCTAGAAGCCATCCCTATCAACAAAACGACTAGCTATAGTCAATATGTCCATTTCTGAATCTATAAAATATCTCTCTATAGCTTTTAATTTGTATATTTATTTCAACTTCTAAGTCTCTCTTTATTTCTAAGGTTAAAAAATTATTCCTTCAACAAGCAATATTACTCTCTTTTTCATCCATTTTCTTGAATTTCAATACCCTCTTCAGTCCATCAATGCTTGCCAAAGATCTCAACCTAAACCCAGTCCAAGAAAATAGTGTCTGCCAAGATTTTGATGATGCTGATGAAACACTTTCATTTTGTGATCTTCCATTAAACAACAATTCCTCTGTTACTTGGGATGATGAATTCTCCAAAGAAGATCAAAATCAAGATTGCTTTGAGTTCTTTAGTGAAGATTTTAGTGATTCTATTACATATCCCACAAATAATAATATAATCTTTTGTGGGAAACTCATTCCTTATAAAGAAGCAACAGTAGCTGATCATGATCAAAAGGTGCAAAACCAAGATATCAAATTCACATCCAAATCACAATCTTTTGACTTGTCATCATCAGGAAATATGACTTCATCGAAGTTGCTCATGAAACAAGAAAAGCTTTACAAGAATTGCAAATCTCTCCCAGTTGATAATCATTATAATAAGTATGGTTTTTCAAGAAAAAGGGCATCAATTTCAGTGAAGTCAAGATGGTTTCTGTTTGGAAGGTTTCCAATCGAGATGGAGCTGAGAGATATCAAGACAAGGCAAAGCAAGAACCAACCGAAGATGAAAATGTTTCGGTATGATGACAGAACTGAGCTAATGGCTCCTAAGAGTAGTGATAGTCAAAGAAAGAAAGTGAAGAATTTGTGGGGTTTGCTTAGGGTTTTCGCTCGTAAAAAGTCACCAATCAAATGATATGTGTTTCATCTGTTGATGCAGGGCTCAACTTGAAAAATGTTGAATTTTCTCAAGTTTGATCCACTCGATTTATAATTTTCTTTACTAATTACATGTTAAGCCCTCAAACAAGTATAGCTTCAACTTACACTAATATAACTATTTAGATCACTTCCTAAATTAAAAAAAAGTAGCTGAGATTGGTTATACTAATATGAGAATGACAATTTTCTTTTTTTGAGATTTTTACATAAATACCTAAAAAAATAAAATATTTATGTATATATTTTTTGTTTTAAAAAAATAGCTTATTAAATTTTTTATTTAAAAAATACTTCGCTTTTAAAAGTATATTATAAATATATCAAAAGTATATCGTGTAAGTGTATATATATATATGTGTGTGTGTGCAAGTATTTTTGAAAATCTAAAACGTTAAAAGGATAATTTTGAAAAAAAATTAAAAAAGCGTATTTGGTGTAATTTCTTTTTTTTTTTCCATAGCAAGTCCATTAGTCCAAAAAATTCTATAGCTACTTGGTTGAGGGTGTAAAATTAATTAAATTAATAATAATTATGTGGAAATTTAATCAATAGTGTAATGTGAGAGTTTATTAATGGGCATATAATAATTTCTCCTTGCCTTATATTATATCACGCAAGAACTCATATCCTAAGAACAAGATCGATTTATGGCAGTTTGACATTCTACTTTTGAAAATTTATTTATTTTATTGTTTTCACTAATTTTTAGATGTTTTTCTAAAAAGTTCGATACTAAAAAGTAGTTAAAAAATTAAAAATTAAAAGCATGTGAAAAAAAAAAAGTTAAATTGGCCCTAAATATTTGTTGAGTGAATTGTGGCAGTTAAAAAAAAAAAAATTCAAATATATTGTTAATTTATGAATGATAGTATACTATCTGTATGTGTTTAATTTTTTGGTATGGATTAGGAGAAGATAGTAGCATGATAATATGAATGATTATAAAATCTTCAATAGCCAAATATTTTATTTATATTAATTTATATTACTTATTTTAATTGCACCATTGAAATCTTAGAATAGTACAATGGCAAAGAAATAAATAAATTTCAATAATTTTGATTAAAAAATATTAATAAAATTGTCTCTAAAACGGTAAATTAGTACTCTAATTTCAGCTTAAGTTAAAAAAAAAAAAAGCCAATAATTAACACCTATATTAAGTAAATAAAACTTTTATTCATATAAAATAAGGTACCGTTTAGTAGGATGTAATGACATGTAATATAATGTAATCAAATATATTTTTAGTATAAGTTTATATTAAAATTATACTCTATTACATTTCATTACGGCTTACTAAACGTATTTTAATATTAGATTTGTTAGACTGTAATAAGACGCAATGCAATATAATCGAATACTTTTTTAATGTAATGTTTAAATTAAAAATACGTTTGATTACATTATATTACGTTTCATTACTATTTACCAAACATTACCTAAGTATTTTATATATGGTTTCTTTAATTTTTTTAATCATTAGAATTTAAACGATAAATTATATAATAGGAATAATTATTCCTTTACTGTAAATTCTTCTTGCTCATTTTTGAATTTGAACTTGAAATTTTTTGAAATGTATCATAAATTTATGCTAGGATCCCTTGGGAACATTTGCCTTCTTGTATTGTACAGTTGCCAATTATTTGATTTAAAAAATAAAATATAAATATTATAATACTAGTTTACTTTTATTATATATAACTAGGGGTGGGTAACAAATGATTTCTTTAAATGGGGAAATCACTATGATTTTAGACTAATTTTTAGCGAACCAAATATTAAAAATTATAATCACTCATTTTAATTATAATTTCGAACTTTTTTAGCCAACCAAACATGTTACTTTTTTTTATTAGAATTTTCCTTTTGTTATTTGCTTTGTCATGAATTAGTGAATTTAACTATATCATGCCAATGAAAGCTTGTTGTATTTACAATTTAATTTTGGGTCTAATATTTTTTCCCAGATTGAATAGACACATGTTAATTTTGCATTATATATTATTACACTCAAATTCATAGTATAATTATAATCCTTTCTTTTTTAATATATCAAAAATTCTTTTTAAAACCAAGAGAATGTGGGATTTTTTTATTAATGTTGATACGTAATCCTTACGTACACTCTGGTCAGAAAAAAATATCAGTTTGGTAAAATGATGTCGTCATGGATTAGTCTGCATGATGGTCCAACAAAGTTTTACTGCCACAATTCCAAAGGCCGGCACAGTTGCATGGCGCGACTAACATCACAAGTTTTACTGCTACAATTTCAAAGATAGCAAACGGGAATAAGGGAAAAGATGACATAACTTAGTCAAATAATAGTAATGGACTCGGCTCAAATATTTAGTTAAACCTTAACTTCAGTTAGAATCAGACCAGCTCATGGGCTTGGACATAAATCTTTTTTTCTTGAGCCTGCCCGAGTTTGAGTACGAGTTCAAAAAAATTCGACTATTTTTTGGACAAGTTTGAAAATATTATTTCTTTGATATCTGTCTGATAAATTCAGTCGCTTTAAAAATTTACATGCAAAATATTATATATTTTTAGATATAAATTAAGCTAAATTAAAATAATAGGTCTGTATAATTGAACTGAGCTGAACTTGAGTTTAAAGTTAAAAAGTCAAGACTGGTCCGAAACCTAAACTATAAACAGGTCTAGTTAGAATTAAAATTCAATGTATTATAACAAAAACGAAACTCAAAAGTCATTTGAAAAATTTTTCTCTTTTGTGAATTAACCAAATTAAACATATAAAAAACTATCATTTCTAATTTTTTCTATGTGGTTATATTTCTATAGATCTCAATTAAAATTTACGCAAATTAGTAAATATAAGTATCTTTTTATTATTTTTCTAATTGACCATCATGATCTATACATTTTCTTTATATAAAATTTTTCTTTACATAAAATTTTAAAAGGATAAACTCTTAGTTTCTCTTTTGAACATAACATAAATATTTGATTAGGCATAAAATGACATTTTTCAACCAAAAATTTCATTTCAAAATCAGATGAGCTGAATTTATTCTGGATCTTGTGCTTGTAATACACAGGCTCAAACTAAATTAATATATATATATATATATATATATATATATATATATATATATATATATATATATATATATATATATATATATATATATATCTCATTTTAAATTTATTTTTTCTTTATTTTCTTCTTCCTTATTTCTGTTGGCTCCATGGACTCTTCCTTACTTTTGCTTGAGCCAATTTGGTATATTTGCCCACTAACTTATATGCCCTTTATCTTTTCATTATCCCACCCATGTGAGATTCCTATTTTTAACGCTCTCTCTCTCAAGTATAACTGGGTTGGACTTTTTTCTATTTTTTGGTCTAGTTGTCACTTAATTTCTTTGTAGCCTGGGCTTGAATCCTTGAGTCTTAGAGGCCTTAGGTCTCCATTTCTTCTTTGCTTACACTTTGAACTTTAGAGGCCACAAGTCTCCAGTAATTTGCCTAGGTCTTCCTTATTGAGTCTTTTTATTCTTAGGCTTAAGGTCTTGGGCCTCAGCTTACATTTTAATTACCTCAATATCTATAGTTCATGGTCCACTATCATTCCTCTGTCAACCTTCATGGATGGATTGTTCACTTGGGTTTGCATTTTCATATGAGTCTTTAGGATCTTCTTGGCTTGTTAGAGCACTATGAGTTGTGATACCATTTGTTGGCTCTACGGAGTCTTCCTTGTTTTTACTGTAGCTTATCTTTAACTTGGAGAATAGAGTGTTGGGCTTCAAATTTGACTTCATCTTATTTGTGTTAGTGGGCTTGTAATTTATCAAAATGGTCTAAGCCAATTTGATATACTTATCCACTAACTTATATGCCATTCATCTTTTCATTATCCCACCCATGTGAGATTCTCATTTCTAATAATTTCTATCTCTTACTGTTGGTGCCACTTGCTAACCACCACTCTCATTGCATAATAGTGGAGTCAGCCCTTGTTCATCGTTCACAAGATTAAACTCTAGTCATCACAAGGATCCTCTCACAGACTTTGATCTTAGCCTTCACTCAACCATCGATGATAAACCTAATCACCATCCCTAGCGTAGCAACCAAGTCATGATCATTGTATATGACAGTCTAATTTTAGTTCCACTGCTATCATCAAAGCTTAACAAACCAACAGCAACATTTTCGAGCAATGCTTTCTCACCCATTAGGTTGGTGCCTCTGGACTCCTCCATTCATGTCATTGTTTATGCTTCTTTAGTCGTCTTCTCCAATCATGATAATCTTTGATTTTTTATTGATTTTTTGTTTTGTAATTTGTTCCCTTTTTTCTTGTTTTTGTCTCTTTGCTATGAGTGTTAAAGATGCGTGTAGAGATGCTATTAGGGTTTTATTGAATTTACATTTGAAGAGTCGTAGCGGCTGTGGTGGTGGAGAAGATGAGTATCAAAATAATACTAATATATAATAATACTAACTTGCGAGTTACGAGTGTATTCCAGTTTATAATGGTGTGGAAACCAAAACATAATTCAACCAAAGATATAATATCCTGCTTGCCTTTTCCTCAATATGTCCAAATCTTTTCTAGGGTTGGTAGTACGAAACATCTTGTTTTTTTTGTTTTCCATCAAGGATTAAGAATATGGATGCTATTGCCATGGAGAATGATGGTTTTGTGGTATGTGAAACACTAATGAAGGAGCTCAAGGTCAAGAGGAATGGCAACGAGCATAATGATAATGCTGATAAAAAATTCATAGGGTATACAATGATGAAGAGGACTGCAACAAGCATTTTCTCCTTTTAATGCTTTTGAAATTTTAAATTTCAAATTTAGGGTGGTTTTAAAATAAATTTTCAATTTAGGGTGAATATGTATAGAAATACAGACTTTTTTCATTATGCCATTTTGAAAATAGGATTTCCAACAATCTGCCAAAAATTTTAACTGATTCTAACATTCTTCTAAAATCTTTGGCGGATTGCTAATAGTTTACACAATTTTTTTAAAAAGAAAATAATATTAGCGACTTTAAATAATATAGAATGCATATATTGATCCATAATCTATAAAAAATTTTAGTGAAATGTTAAAGTCCACTAAAATTTTTGGTCGATCGCTAATATTTTGCATAAATTTTTTTAAAAAAGAAAATAATATTAGTTAGGTGTTTTCTATGGTTATTTTATTTTTAAATAAAATTACTTACTTTGTTGCGAAAAAATAATTTTTTTTTTATGAAAAATCATAATTTTATTTATATTTTTTCATAAATTAAATTATTTTTTCATAATTTTACTTAATTGCAAAAAAAGTTCTAATTTTACTAAAATATAATTTTTTTGTAATATAATTATTTTATACAAAACAACAATTTTATGAAAAAAATAATTTTATAATTAAGAAAAAATATTACTCTTTTTAAAAAATGACAATCTTCTTATAAAAAATATCATATAGGTAAATTTTTATATTACTTTGTTTTAAAACAAAGCACGAAATTTTATTTTTTACAACCAATAGGATATTTATAAATAATAAATATAATTAAAATATTTAAACTATTATAATTAAATTAACCTGCTATTACATTTCACTAATTAAAAACAGAAAATGCTAGAATGATTAATTATTAAGATAGTATTGTAAATTTATATATTTATAAACATTATAAAAAAAAAGTCTAATTTAAGAAAAAATATAAAAAAATTATAATTTTTTATAAGAGAGCCATTTTTTATAATTACGAAATTATTTTTCTTTTCGTAAAATTGTTATTTTGTAAAAAATTAAGTCATATTTTCGTAAAATTGAAAATTTTTTCGTAACTAAAAAAATTACAAAAAATAGTTTAATTTACCAAAAAAATATAAATAAAATTATTATTTTTCATAAAAAACAACATAAATAAAATTATTATTTTTTATAAAAAATTAATTTTTTTCTTTGCAAATAAAGTAAGTTACTTTATTTAAAAATAAAATAATCATAGAAAATACCATATTAGCTATATTAATAATGTATCATGCATATTCCGTCAAAATTATTTTACAATTTTAAGCCACTTTTTTTTATTATTTATAAGTCTTTGCCAAAATTTATAGTGATGTTTATTGTATTTTTTAAATTTTCGTTAAAATTTTTTTGGTGTTTTAAACTTTTCAAACCTAAAACCCTGCAAGAATTATTTTTATAAATACCCTAAATTTAGATTTATTATTTTCAAAAGCATTAATTCGGTGAATTACCCGATTGCAACACCCTCAGCGATTTTGAAAGTGAAGGAGAAAGGCAATAATTCATTCGCTATAGCAAGCAAATGCGCAAAAGCGAGGGTTTTGATGTTCCTTCCTTCCTTTTCTTGGTGGAATTGTTCCCATCTCTTGCCATGTGCAGGTGCTGTGTTTTATGTATAACTGTATATTTATAAAACCAAAGTGTATTTTAGGAATTTTACTGATGATGGAACTGAGGATATGCTTTTCAGGCTAAAACCAACCTCATAACTAAGGTAATTTTACTGATGATAGACATAAAAAGGCCTTGATGTAATGCATTGAGTCTTAAACTAATAGCCAATTTTTTTTTTTTTATTTGAAAGTTGTTATACTTTTATTATTAAGGAATGTTAAAGGAACTATTACCTAACTATAGAGTCTGGTGGCTTTCAGAAGTTGAAAATTAAGTTAATAAAGAAACTATTTATTATGAATTTTATTTTTGGATTTTCAATATTCTTCCTATTAAACATTATATAAATTGCAAAGTGAAGACAAAATTCTTGTCAATATATAACCTTATTGTGTGCGTACATAGCAAGTAATAATAATAATAGTTAATACATATGTTCACATTGGTTTTGTTTGTCAAGTACAGCGTATAAGTTAAGCCTACCTTTCAAGATTTTTGACTTGTCTCAAGTTGTGCTGACTGCTGACTATGTTTTGCTTATTCTAGAAGTAAAGAAAAGAAAAGAAAAGAAAATTTGGTCACAAGTGATCAAGTGAAGAATAATTAAGAAGAAGAAAAAATAAAAATAAAAATAAAAATATATATATATATATATAGAACCTGAAATTCAGGAGACTAAAAATACTGTATAATCTTAGCTAAAAATATCTAGACATGGACATGAATTTGTTATTGTTATATATATGCATGTGGCAGACCAAAAGAATTTTAGAGTATGTAGAAAGATCCATGTTTTGAGCAAGAATTTGTGTGTTACATATGCACAGTTGAGGAATTTTAATTTTGTTTCCCTTCTTGTCAAGATAAACTAATTATTATTCTTGAATTTTATCAATTATCACCAATAATTCTTTTGAATGTATAAAATATAAAGGATATGATATTTTTACATTACCCTTAAATTTTTTATAATGTTGCACTTGAATTATAAATGTTAATTTAACTTTGCAAATATGCATTACATTTTCTTTATATTACTTCATTAGTCTTTTCAATTTTTTAAAGATATGAGAAGTGGAAAGTCTCAATTTTTAGTATCCTAAACTATAAAGAGTTGTTATCAATTTGATAAAAAATATTAAAGGAGATAGTATTTATTTCTGTTGTGTGTCCTATTAAATTTTCATTCTACAAAAAAAAATAAAAAAATTGCATTTCTAATTATAATTTAATGATGCTACATCTATCAATTGAGAAATAGATAAAGATAATAATGGATAGTTAATTTAATTAATTATGCATAAAACGAAATCAAAACGAATATTTCTTATAAAAAAATTCAAAGAAATTCGATTAAAAACTAATCAAATTTGACTATTGGGATTATTTCATAAAAATTTTGATAATAATTTTTATCGATCCTTCCAAAATTTTAGTCCTAAATTAGTCCATCAAATTAAAAACTCCATTCTTATAAATCTCTTACGTACAAATTGTGTATTCAGTTTTTCTTTGTTTTTTCCCATCTCCATGTGAAATTAAGACCATTCTATTATATACATCCGTCTAGAAAAAGCAAAAAAAATTCACAGTTTATGGAAATACTTTAAACTATTGAATGCAAAATTTCTTTTCATGAGTTTTTGTGTTTTTCCATGAAGTATTTACTAGAGACATTAAAAAATTTTAAGTTGGACGAAGTAATTTACAGAAATTCAGTTCCAAACTTGACCATTAACCAAGAAATATGTTTGTAGAATTTGTGGCATTCCATCTTCTAGAATTGGACATCAATACATTATTGAATAATAATTAATTTTTGTGACTTTATTTTAAGAGATTTTGGATAGAGTAAAAATTTTCCTTATTAAAAAGTAGGTAAAAAATCTCTTCGCAACCGGATAGAAGGATTTCGCTTCGAATCCAAATAATTTTTTATTTTTTTCTCTAAAGATATTTTTATTTAAAATTTGATTATAGGATCAATTGATTAAGCTACTTTTAGAAATATCAATATCGCTGCATAAGTAAATGAAGCAGAAACAAGAATGTCAGCTTGAGTCATGCAAATATTAGTAATAATTTAATATCCTTTTTACTTTTCATGATAGATTGACTAAATTAAGAAAAAATAAAAAAGAAATAACATAAATTAGAATTATGATGAATTATACGATCAACTAATATTTATTGAATTTGATAGGGTTAAACAACATGTATCAATGAAAAATTCTGTGAATATTTATTTTTTACCGGATCAGTCCAAGCCTTGCACTTTGTTGATTTACTGTATGATGAATTTACCATCAATCTATATATAGAATATTGATTGATATAATATAAAAATAAAAAATATCAAATAAATAGGACTTCTTATTTATTTATTTATATATTATTTTATTTATATTATATTATATATTATTAATTTATACTTTAATTATTATTTTTAGTTACCGTGATTATGAAAATTGAATAAGTTTTGATAATTGAATAAAAAATTCAGAAATTAAAAAAAAATTTGAAAAGAAAAGAAGAATAGAACGTCTTGAGATAGTTTGAACCATATCCGAGGTGAGTTTTGGAGCGTTAAGTGGACCTTTCCATAGTATCATCTCTTATTTGTGATTTTTAATTTCCGTTAGAATTATGTTTTTTTTTTTTTTTTTTTTTTTTTTTTTGCATGTAAGTTTTTTTTTTTTGAAAGGTAAATCAAACTTGCATTAAACAGAACAATAAGAACTTATTACAAGAGAAAGTTTATTATAATAATAGTTGTTTATTATACTCTTTCCTTTTCACGATAATAGCCATTTTAAAAGATTACATAAATATTAAGAAAATTATCAAATAACTTCAATTTTTATTGAAATGAATAAATATATTTTTATTTTATTATTAAATATAATAAATGCTGCATAGAAAGTGAAAGAAAAAAATCAAGTTAGAGATGAGGGTGAAATTAAAAACAGATAATACTGTATAAAACTCTTAAAATGACAATTAATTTATTTTAAATAAATTTTTTCGATTATTATTATGAAACAGAAATAGTATAGATTTGGAATGTTTAACAATCTTATAATTAAAAAAATAAAGGACCATTAGTTTAAGATATATAAAGGTTATATATATAATAATACAAATTAGTTACTAATTCAACATCCTCACCGCCTAAAAAAATTTCTGATTTTTTTCTTTAGATTATCTAAAGGTTATAAAGGATCATTAATTTAAGATATCTAGAGGTTATATATATATATAATAATAGAAATTAGTTCAATCAAGTTGCATTTCTTAGTTTGAATTAAAATTAATTTTTCTTTTTACTTGATGTATCTATTGAATTTTTTTATTGAGATAAAAATACAAGTACATTCCATATTCATTGAATATGTACATTTAAAAATTTCATTATAAACATTTAAAAATATAGTGGAAAATTTATAAAAAAATTATGATAAATAAGCAAAATTTTTAAAAAGTTAATATTTTTTTTTTAATTTAAACTCGATGATGCATGAATAATAATATCCGAATCATAATCGGACATGGAATATATAATCTAATATATGTAACGTCACCATCTGCCACTTTAATGTGTAATACTTAAAAGTGTAACCCAATAAATGAGACCCATGTATGTAACATGAAAAATCAAATCAGCCTCCTCATCAATTCTTCCCCATTCATGCATTATTGTATTTAGACCTTCAAAATAGACAAGCATTAATAGACAAATGTTGTAACCTAACAAACTAACAAAAGGCCGACCCATTAAAACAAAGTGACCAAATCACAGATTAAAGATTAAAAAAGTGACAATAAAGCTAGCAGACTAAGATAATTTAATGCTAAGTACACGTATATACGATCTGAATAATAAATTTAATTTAATTTTCTTTCTCTATGCTAAAAAATAATTGACGGTAAAGCCATAAAAATCCATCTAGAAAATACTAAAATTAAAACTCTTTTTATGATTTGTCAAGCTATGACCGCCTGCTCTTCTAGAAAGGCAAAAAACAAATGAGAAATATCAATTTATAATTATCATCTTTATCTACTCTTCTAATATTCACTTCCTACTCTAGAAGCCACCCTCCGTATATGCAATTCTTTTTATTTAAACTTAAAAAATTTTAATTAATTGTATTCTTAGGCTAATTATAATATTACTGAATCAAAATCTATTGATAGATGCCAATTAAAATTTTAAAAATTAAAATACAATAGGCTCCTTATATATTGTGACTTCTTGGCTTCTCTTTGTCATCAAACTCTTAGCAAATCCCAAATCTTTCCTTTTATTACTTCTTTCTCTTAAGTACCCATCTTGCTTTATTTTCCATATTATCTAACAATGAATACCAAAGATTGGAAGCTAAAGCCAGTGCAAGAGAACTATGACTTGCATGATATGGAAAATGATGATGATGATGATGAAGAAGCACTCTCTCTTTGTGATCTTGCTTCTGATGATTATTGGGGTGATGAATTCTCAAAAGAAGATCAAAGCAATTGTTTTGATGAACAAGAAATGTTCGAATTCTTCAGCGTGAACGAAGACTTCTCTGCTTCTGCTTCTCCTAAAGATGATAATATAATCTTTTGTGGAAAGTTAATTCCATATAAAGGAGAAAAAGAAGAAGATGAATTACAGGAACAAAGCTATCAAGAAAACATTAGTAATCAACCGAAAGAGACAAAGAAAATTAGTAGCAAATTCTCTTGGAAATCATTTTCTTTAAATAGATCAAGAAGCACTTCTTCATTAAAGATTCAACAAGAAAAGAGTTACAGAACTTGCAAGACTTTTCCTGAGTCATCGTCGGAGAATAAAAATAACAATAGTAATTGTGATTTTCCGATGAAGAAAGTATCGTTGTTATCAAGTCCATCAAAGTCTAGATGGTATTTGTTTGCATTTGGAGTTGGAAGATATCCAATGGAGATTAAATTGAGTGACATCAAGACGAGGCAGAGCAAGTTAAGTGATAGTAAAATGAGGCAGAGTATCAAGAATCCAGGGAGGATTTTCCGGTCAGATGATAGAAGAGAATTGGCTGATCAGACAAGTGGAAAAAGAGAAAAAGGTTGGTGGGGTTTGTTTAGGAATTTTGGTTGTAGGAGCAGCCATGCAAATGCCACGGTTAAGGCTTCATGGGGTTGCATTGCATAACAAGTGTACGATTTTTTTTTAAATTATGATTTCCGTTCAAACCTCGAGACTACATGTTTCTTGCAAACTATCACTGAGCCCTTGGTTAATTAGGTGTATGAGAATTGACTAGTAGGCCAAGATTGAGCTTCAACTGGTGGAAAGAACATAATTTTTTTTTTTGTACAAATGATTTGTCCCAAATTCTTCATTTGTAGAAGATGAAAAGTGTGTGAAAGAAACATTAGAAGGATTATGATCAAAATCAACCACATTAATGGCGATGAACTCGAACCTAAACTTCCCTATGTGATGGTAAATCTTATTATTAGACCATGAGTGTTGAGCATCCATATTTTGCAATCATAGTATAATTTATTTGTTTAAAAAATCTAACCAGTCGTAATTATTGAGCTTATAAAATATGAAGTCAAAGATTTGAAGCTTGAGATACCCACCTAATAATAGTAATAAATAATCATTATGGGAAACAAATTATGTACTTAATGAATAAATCACATAAAATTTCATATTCGGAATCAAGAATACCTGCATATTAAAATGAAAACAGGTAAAATATTGGACGATATTTCTTCTATTTGGATGTTTAAATCATTATATATTTATATATAAGCAGTGACGGAGTAAAAAAAAAAAATTATTAGGCTAAATTTCTTAGATTATAATTTATATTAAGATGGTATATATAATTAAGCTAATTTTTATGTATTTAAAGAAAATTTTCATCTAAAATAAAGGGGCCAAATATAATATATGGTTAAATTTTTATAATTTTTACACCTAAAAATTTTGGTATTTTAGAGATTATGATCTCTTGGTCTCCTTAGCTCCATAATTAAATACAAGGGTTGTTTTTTCTTAATTATTATTATTATGACTATTAATTTAGATTCGATTAGGAATCAAATTTATGAATTCGATCTTGTTCTTAATTATATAGTCAAATGAACACTTAGAGTGTATTTAATAGGTTGTAATAAGATATAATGTAATGTAATCAAATAAACTTTTAATATAAATTTATATTAAAAATTTTATTTTATTTTATTATATTACGACTTATTAAACGCATCCATATTATTTCATTAGTCAGCATTTCTTGAGGAGCCATTATGGTCATTATAGCACAAAACCTGAATAATATTTGAGTGCGACCATCGCATATAGTGGAAAGAGGCAAATCTGCCGGCTATATATTATATATTAAATTCGAAGAAATTGAAATCAAATATTGTTGTCAACCTCTATCTACTTGCTTGACTAAAAAAATACGTAAAATCAAAATGATACAAATGTGCAGAAATTAAATTTAGAAAGATTAAAAATCATTATAAAACAAAAGATGCAATCCTTTCTTGATTTGTAACTAAGGGTTGTCTATAATTAGTGCTTTCTGTGTCATGAGCCAAAAAACAGTTTGTCACATATTTAATTGCCACTATTTTATAATTAGAAAACGCACATATATAATTAATAAAATGTGCAGACTGCTGTTATTAGAATAGCCAAAATTCATTTATCAACCTATCCATGCCTCCATGGCACATACACCCCAAATATAGACTATTTTTTTTTTCCCCTCTTCAAACTCAAAAAAGGGGGAAAAAGGTGTCTCGCTAATTAATGGCAAGCAAAAAAAACCCTTGAGCTCAAACAAATCCAGGGCTTATCACAATCTACTTGACTACTAAACTTTGTTTCTGCATTCCATAACCTTATAGAAATCCTCAGATCACAAGTTTTTGAAAGCAGATTCATGTTGAGGTTTCTTTGGGGTCAGTCTAGCCAACAATGCCTTGTTATGACAATGCTCTGTGTCAACAAAGTAGAAATTCCCATTGGCCTTAAATGTCACAAAGGGCCTATTGGTCTCTGGTGGTCGGATATCAGCAAACTTGATAGTCTTTGGAATGTATGTTGCCAACCAAGACATCATCTCCACCTCAAAGCTGTCTGAGCCAGGTTGCCACCTAAGCTTGTGAATATATGGGCTAACGAACCAATGCAAGGCAGCAGTTGTTGAGGCACTTAGGAATATCACTGAAGAAGCAACTGCACCCTTCAAGATGACATTCATGTCTGGAGATGTCATAAAGGTTATGACGGGACCCAAGGATACAGAGAGACAACAGGTCGATAGGGACAGCAGTTTTACTTTCTTGATGGTGGACGAGATCGGACCATAATAAACCACCCCATTCTCTTTTTCATCCTCTCCATTTTCTCTCTCTCTACGTGGTCCAATGCTAATCCTACTGTCATCTTCTGTTGTCCTAGCTTGAGATGCGCATCTTGTCTGAGAAGCCGCAATCTGGATAGCATGGTTTAAGTCAGGTTTGGCACTCTGAGTGTGTGGCCATGTGCCAAACCTACAAGAATGATAGCCTAAAGCAAGAAGAAAACTAATGACAATAAGGACCAGTTGAGGATGCCTTTTAGAAAAGGATGTCAATCAAAATCCATATGAATGTGTGTCTGTGTGTATGTGTGTGTAGGATAGCCTGCCCTTGCCAAACCTCAACCCACCTGTGAAGGTAGGCATTATATATATATATATATATATATATATATATATATATATATATATATATATATATATATATATAGACTGGTAGTACAGCACAAAAGCAGTCATTACCTAGCAGTATCATACACAAACAAATTTGGAAGGATAAGCTATAAAAGAAACAAAAGTTGTGTGTTAGACTACTCAGTAAACTTTGTATACCTACCACAGAGATGCACTATTAACTAATGCAAGATGAGCATTCCTTATCCAATTCAAGACATTTCATTAAGATTGGATAAGATTATAATAACATATAAGAACAAGATCACCAAAGTGAATGATGAGAAAAGGTTAACAGAAAGTAAACTATATTCTACTAAGGGGTTGCTGAAGAACTGACAGAAATTGCCATTGTAATTAGAACTTGCTTCGTTATCAATGGACAGCCAATCAAAGAGCATGTGCACATTGATGAAATAGAATTAAAAGCAAAAAGGAACTTGAAGAAATATAATCAACTAAAAGAGAAAAAAAAAATTATGGATCCTAAAAAAGCAACATTTTACTGAATAGATGCTGGAACTGAGACAGTCAATGGGTTCTTAAGTCTGATTTGGTAAGACCATACAATTAGCCTGCATGTACAGCAGGAAAAAAGGTCCTAACATTGCTCTCAGTAGATGACATAATCAGCTGCCTGGACCTTTTTGCAAAATCAGGCAGAATATATTCACTCACACAACAAAGAATTATTGGTGAAAAACTGAAATCAACTTATGATGAGATAGCCAGGAAAAAAAAATTTTCTTATTTCACAAAGCCACCTCATATTCTAAATTAAGATCTGCACATGCAGGAATAGTCCCTTTTTCTTATCCTATGAAAGAAAGCAACTTTCCCTAAATATTCCTCACAACGTTGATGACATTTGTAAGTAAAGTGATAGAAAATCCAGAAAACAGGTGCAAAGAGATCCATCATCCATAAATACACTACCTTCAGGAAGGTGAGCCATATGCAGATTAAACATTAATAATTTTATTTTTTTTTTCACAATTAACAGAACATTGAACAAATATTTTTGATAAGGCAGGGCAGAACAGAATTTGCAAGCCAGGAAGATGACAAAGAGGGAAAAGATTAACACAGATGGAATTAACTAAAACATTCAGTTCCTGTTGACTAAATGAACAAAATCCTCCTGCTCTTAAAATGGTTCTTAAGCACATAAAGTATTAAGAAGCACATACATCAATAATTTAAAAGTGCATAATAGTCATAGATTACGAAGAGTTGCAGCACGTTGGACAAAACATGACTGGGAACAAGGCTGGTACCAAGCAAAAAGTTTCCATAAACAATCAAGAAAATGGTTTTTAACATTACACCTAAAAAGACACCATTAGAGACTAATGGCACTAGCAAGACACACTTAAGATATTCTAAGTTCCAGACAATACAAAAATCACAAAAACTCGATAGGTTTAGGTTATCATGCACATTGACAACCCTTTGGCTAGCCTGGATAATAATGTAAATGACCTATCTCTAAGTGGTCTGGTCTTGTCTTCTATGGTATTTCTCATACGATTTGAATTATAGCATTCTAAATCCTAATAGATTAAACAAGTTCATAAGCCTTTGATCTAGCAAAAACCCTAGCTTACTTCACCTGCCAGTAGCGAACAATTACCCAAAAAACAAATATGGTGCGATAAAAATCCAAATTAGCTATACCCAGTAATCAGAAATTACAGATCATACTTTAAATTAGCTATTTGGACAGCGATTTTTATTTAAGCAAAAATGAGAAAGTATAATGCAAAACCCTAATTGAGTATCAAATAGTTAAAACGAAATGAAGACTGGAAAAAGAACCGAACCTGAACCGAATGCTGTGGATGAGTAGCGTTTAGTTTGAGATCGAAGCAAGTGTAAAAAGGCTGCTCTCGCCATGTTTTTCAGCTTCTGAATTTCTTTGGAGGCGCAGGGTCGAGTAAGTAGCATTTCAAGGCCGAAAAGTTTGGACTTTTTCGTCATTAATTACTTAAATAAAAGTAAACTTGGACTCACGCCATCGTAGGGCATTTGGTCTAGTGGTATGATTCTCGCTTAGGGTGCGAGAGGTCCCGAGTTCAATTCTCGGAATGCCCCATTCTACTTTTTTTTTTTTTTTTTTTTTTTGCATTTTATAAAAGTTAATTAAGATATATATATATATATATTCCGTCTTCCTTTAATATTTGATTTAGAGTTCTTGAGTACTAAAGTCTAAATAACGTAGCAATGATAAATAAAATATGGCATTATGTAGGCAATATATAATGTGAATTCAAATACTTGATTTTTCTTTAAATAAAAATAGAAAAAGGTGGATGTAATATCAATTAGTGTTTATTTGAAAATATGAGAAATTGAGATTCATCTGACTTGGTTTAATAATAACAATAATAAAATAAAATATTTTATTTCAAAAGGGGTTTTATCTTTATCTCTAAGTAAATTCTCTAAGTAAATTCTACCATGTTTGATTTTGATTTACCTTTAAAAAATCAAATTTAAGATTTTTTTCTAAACAGTTGCATGTATTTTTAATACAGTTTACATATTTGGATTGAGTGTAGACATATCTACATACATGGTCCATATAAGTTTTGGATTGATTTCATGGACATCAAATTCACATATTAAGGTTGCGTTTGTTTTACAAAAAATATTTCCTATATTTTTTGATATTTAGAATACTTCAAAAAATTAATTAATAAAAAATATTTTTTTCATCAGTGGAAAATTAAATCATTTTTAAGAAAAATGATTTCATATTTTTAAAATGAAAAGTCATTTTTCAGATTTTAATAAATTTATTAATCTATCGATTACTGATACTCATTATCATAAACCACTAATGATTATCACTGGCTTTTGGTGACTACCAACAATTACTACCAATAATCGACAATCACTAAATTTACTATTTTTATATATTTTTCTCTTAGTCAATAATAAAATTTTAAAAAATAAAATTCTTATAAATTTAAATATATCTATAGTCTTATATATTAAAATTTTTAATATTGTAACAAAAAAATAGTGAATTAATTATTTGAAAAATATTTTTTCATTTTTCTTGAAAATATGTTCTAAAGGCAAATTATTTTTTGTAAAACAAATAGAGCCTATGACTTAAATCTTTTTATTTACCACTGGCCCCAAATTAAAACCAATTAAACAAAAACTAGCTACTAGTTTTTCTTTTCCTTTATCTCCAATGAGTCAATTTATTGATTTCAGTTTAAGTCCTATTCACCTGGACTTGAGACCAATATCGATTAAGTTAGTGAATCTTAAATTGAAATTGAGTGAGACTTAATCAGTGTTTAAATTTATTTAAGTATAGTAAATAAACAGTCCAAAAAAACTAGTCATTTATTGATAAAAAATTTCATTAGTAAACATAAAAAATCCATCAATAATTGAACTTACGGATAGATTGGGGACGGCTAAAGTATTTCAGTAAATCGATCGTCAGTAATTCCACAATGATGCTTGGAACCATCCGTTAATAAATTTATCGATGGATAAATGGTCAATATTTCTTTACAAACCGTAAGTAATGTCATTCTAAAAAATATATTAAATAATCATAATTCATTAGTAAATATAATAATATTAATATTTTAATGATACAAGCGGTCAGTAATATGTCGGTAAAGTATTTTAAAAAATGATTTTATATATAAAACGATTAGTAATCTGTCAGTAAACTGTTTTAAAAAATAATTTAATAACAGCAACGATCAGTAATCTATCACTAATGTATTAAAAAATATTTTTTTAACAATTACAGTCCATTAGTGATCTGTCAGTAAATTAGAGAGTATTTTTTTTAAAAGTATTTAAAATATTTAATAAATTAATTTTATAAAATAGATATTAATTAAAAATTTATAAATAATTATATAATATAAATATCAAAAATAAATATAATATAATGTAGTATTATTTACAAAAAATAATATACTGTACACCTTATAAATATTCAAAATAACTAAACTAAAAAAAGAAAAAAAAACTAATCGTGTTATTCAGCATCATCATCCTCCTCGTCCTCCTCATCGTGGCCCTCCTGACCCTGCTGGTCATACTCCGAATATACTATATATGCATCAATAGCAGCAATAG
Organism: Reutealis trisperma; assembly: GCA_947687605.1. NCBI lineage: Eukaryota > Viridiplantae > Streptophyta > Magnoliopsida > Malpighiales > Euphorbiaceae > Reutealis > Reutealis trisperma. Next base: position 2,624,572 of record CANTUT010000008.1, read on the forward strand.
CAGCATCTCTAACTGAAGGGTGCTGAGAGGTAATAGAAGTTGGTAGAGGAGCAGGTGGAGGAGCAACACCATGTTCGCCTCAAAATATACTGTCCAAAAGCAATCTATAAGTATACGGGGCAATTGTAGTATATCGGAAGCACCCAAGGTAATATCTCTCAAGGAATTGCAACTGAAAATCACTTGTCCCTTTTTGAAGCAAATTAAATGTAAAAAGGTTTGTTTGATTTGAATTCGAAAAGAAATAATTGCAAAACAGGAAATTAAAAGAAAATGCTGATTAAAATGCAATAGGTTTAAATGCAATGAATGAAGGATGCCTAAGATTTGTATTTAGTTTATCAATCCTATATGTTCATGAATATACCTAATTGATTATGCTAAAGCCTTAGTTTCTAACAATTCAAAGGAAAAAAATCAATCAATTAGAAATCACATTCATAAAAAATCATTTTATCAAATCATATATCAAAAACTAAATCCTAATCTTAAAACTTATATTTTTAATTCATTTTAAGATCTTAAAGGAATGAAATTTGGAATTGAACTTTTACTCGCGTTCCTTCATTCAAAACCTAGGTCAAACAATTGGTAGCTAAGCAATTATTCAATACCAATCAATCAATTCAATTAAGAATAACAAGATTAATCAAATGGGATTTAATTCAATTCCAGATCATGAACACATTATACAAACCCTAGATAAGACTGAAATTAGTTCATGGGAAACATAATAACAATCTCCAAATTATTAAAATCAAAAGAATCCATTGAATTAAAACTTTCAATTCAATAATCAAAAAATGAAAATAACAAGGAAATTAAACTTACAAACCAATTCGATGTTCTAACCTAATTTCTTGGCGTCTTCACAAAGAATTCCCAAGATAACTAAAGACAATCTTATCTAAGTATGAAATCTAGAAACTAAAAATGAAAAAAAAAATAGAAATAGAAGGAGAAAATATTGTCAAAATTGAAATGAACAATGTCTTAGTCTCTTCCTCCAGACAACTCCCCCCTAAAATAGATGTTTCTTCTTCTCTTTATACTTTCCAAAATGATCTAGGGTTAAGAATCCCTAAAAAACTTGGATAAAATTTGATTACAGCTTAAAAATAGTGCAGATGGGCGTAGGGAGTTTGCAGCTGGGTGCAGCGGGGTCGCTGGGGGGTCGCGATGATTGTCAACACACCGTTGTTGCTCGCTGGGCCTTGCTGCGAGGCGCTGAGGGTCAGCTAGGGTGTTGTCATGTGCTGGCTTGCTGCCGTGCGATGACATCCTATCCTGCCGTGCTGTGACAAGTTGTCCAGCGTGCAACGTTTCGTTGAATTTTCCAATTTAGCCTAAATATCTTTCATTTCTTCAATTATTAATGTAACTGAAAACAACTTAAAAAACAAATTAAAAGCATCATAAAATCATAAAAATAAACTATAAATTAATAATTAAAAGAACCAAAAATAAGATAAAACTATGACAAAACAACTACCCCACACTTAGAAATTTGCTTATCCTCAAGCAATAATCATGGCATATAATAGGAATTCATTAATCATCTAGCAATCTCAGTACTCATATAACAATAGCCTCAGCAAAAAAAATTCAAAACTTTGCACATGTCTTCTCTATTTAGAAATTAGTTACCTCCAAACATGACTAACAAGATAGACTACTTACTCACTAAGTGTTTCTCTCAATTTATATAGAAAATCACTCAAACCATACTTGAAGGCAAACTACCATAAACTTGTATATTGATCCAATCTCCACCACTAATTTAATTCAAGGCATCAATCAAAAGGTCTTTCATTTTGTTGTAATGGGATTAGGATAAAGATCAGAAAAGGGAAAAACAAGTTTAACCATTGAGCATAAGAGCATTTAAGATCAAATAATAAGCTCAAAGACAAAATACTTCCCTGAATTCTACCTAAACCTTTGTTGCAACATCTTTCCATAGTCTTTAAATTAATAATTGCAATGCAACAATATGTTCAAATTCATGTTAGACTTCATCATTCATTCATTTTCCATTATTTTTTTTTCAAAAAAAAAATTTTAAGAAAAAATGAAGTCTATTATATCATAGTTTACTCAAGAACATGTTCCTAGGGCAATATAAATTCCCTCACCCCACACTTAAAATCTTTACTTGACCTCAAGCAATGTCAACACATTCAACTTCAATGAAATGATCTCCAAATGCTCAAATCCTCAAGGAGGGACAAACAAATGAAAATTAAAGTGAAAGGTTAGGCTTACACTATGTGTTTCCAAAGAAAAGGTCAAAACTCGAAGTGGCTAGCTAATGGAAGTAACATTCAAGGTTGGCAATTTAAGCTAAAAGGGTGAATCCTAATGCTTTAATCATTTTAATGTTTCAATTGAAATTATAATATGGTCTTGACAAGTATGCCCAGGCAAGCTCTAGAGATGCTCAATCAAAATGGCACACTCAATTACAACAAAGAAAAATAGTGTTTAGGCTCAAAAGCTAACCAAGGTATGGTAGAATCTAGCTTGCTTTACAATTAATAAGAGGTAAACAAAAACATTTAAGATCATGACAAGTGCAAAATATTTGAAATATTAGTACTTGAGATTGCTTGAAAAATTTTCCTTAAAGCACAGGACAATTAAATTGTTTCAATAATTATGCCATAAAAACAGCTTGAAGCAAACAATTTTCGAGATAGGATTTTATTAAAAACAAAATAGATTTTGAAAATGAAATTTGAAGAAAATGATGGGTTGTCTCCCATCGAGTGTTTCTTTAACGTTGCTTTAGCTGGATGTTTTGGAGGACATTAAGGAACATTAAATTCCTTAAATTTTTTCACTCCCTCAAAATGTGGTTTAACTCTCTGACCATTGACTCTAAAAATTTTATCTCTACAAAAGTTAAACAAATCTACTACACTAGAGGGATGTACCACATTCACAATAAAAGGACCACTCTAGTGGGGTTTAGATTTACCTGGATCGTGACGCCACCATGAGTTGTAGAGTAGTACTTTCGTACCTGGTTCAAGGGATTTTCGGACATGGCTTTTATCACGAAGTGATTTGGTCCGTTCCTTGAACATTTGAGAGCTCCCATACACTTCTTTCTGGAGCTTAACCAACTGAGACACTTGCAACATTTTTTTTTATCATAGGATTCCTGCAAAAAAAATGTCTTCGATAGTAGTATTAAAGTATTCAATAGAAGAGCATTCCTCAATAAGTGATGTGGTAGGAATAGATAAACTATTAAACATGGAAAATTCAATAGTTTGACCCAAAAAAGTCATAGTTAATTTTCCATTTTTAACATCAATCAAAGTATTAGTAGTTGCCATAAAAGGTCTGTCCAACAAGATATGCAATTCTGACCTATTAGACAACTCATCTCCTATATCCAACACCATAAAATCAATAGATACTATCAACCCTCCTACTTGTATTAGCACATCTTCTATAATTCTCCTAGGAAATCTCAATGACTTATCAGCTAATTGCAAGCTCATTTTTTCAGCTCTTCTAAATTCAACTACTTAAATAAGCATATGGCATCAAATTAATATGCGCACCTAAATCTAATATACCTTTAACCTTTTCACTACTGCCCATACTAAAGTCAAAGACAAAACTACTAGGATTCTTAGCCTTCGGAGGTAATTTTTACTGGAGTACAACATTAATCACCTTAGACACTACTACTTTCTCCTCCATCTCTAGCCTCGTTTTCTTAGAATTTAGCTCCTTAAAAAATTTTCCATATATAGGCATATTCTTAATTACATTAAGCAATGGCAAATTGATACTTACCTTGGATAGCATTGTGAAAAGCTCATCAAATTGCTTGTCTAGCTTACTATTTTTTAAATGGCCTGGAAATGGGAGGTCGATAAGAGTCGTCCACTTTTTGTAACTTAAATGAGAAGGTGTCTCCATTTCTTTCTCTTCCTCCACTGCATAGTTAGAAACTTCACCAATATTATCATTTATTTGCTTACTACTATAAAGAACTATGATGGACTTAGCTTGCTTCGGTTGGCTAGGAAGTTTCCCTTTTTTATTTGATTGCACCTGATTTACAATCTGACCAACTTCAGTCTCCACATTTCTCACTGTTGCTTCTAAAGAGTCAAATCTTCGGTCATTAACCTCTTGAATTTGAGTGCTAGCCTGAATGAAAGCGTTCAAGCTATCTTCTAAGGACAGCTTCTTTTGCTGATTTTGATTTGATGCTTCTCCTTGAAACTAGTATCCTCTTTGCATCATTTGAACTTGAGGTTATTGCTACTGCTAATTGTTATTCCTCCAAGAAAATTTTAGATGGTTCCTCTAACCTTGGTTGTAAGTGTTAGAGAAAGGGTTATTTCTTGACCAAGGTTGGTAATCATCCAAAGCTTTTGCTTGCTTTGGTTCTCTTGCATAGGCATAAAAAATAAAAGGACAAATATTAGCACCATGCCCATAAATACCACAAATACCACATACCTCTTAGTTTTGAACCAGTGTGTTTCCTTTCATTATCAGGAGCTTAACTTGCCTTGTGAGTTCGGCTATTTGCATAGCCACATCTTACCTAGGAGCTCCTTCTTGTACTCCAACTCTTCTCCTTCTCACACTTTTCTATTAAGAGTTAGCACTAAGCATTTCAAATAGGTCATATGTCTCGTCAGCAGTTATTTCACCCATTGCCCCTCCAGCTGCATTATCGATGATGCTTTGGCTATGAAATATAAGCCCATTATAGAAAAATTGGTTGAGCAACTGTAGTGGATAATGATGATGTGGGCACTAGATTTGCAACATCTTGAACCTCTCCCATGCGTCATAAAAAGGTTCTCCTTCCAACTGTGCAGTTCAGCTATCTTTTGGTGAGAGTAGAACTTTCCCATAAATTTATTGTACACCTCCTCCCAAGTGGTCAATGGGTTAGGAGTAAGTGTCCTCAACCATAACTTAGCACTGTCTTTTAGAATGTAGGGAAAACATCTCATCCATAACTGATCTTCTGCCAGACCTTGTAGAGGGAAGGTCTGGATGGTAGCATAGAAGTCTTAGATGAAGTTCAGGGGATCTTCATTCAACACACTATAGAATGATGGGAGCATGCTATAATGTATGTTTTTTAGCTCATAATTTCAGGCAGTTGCATCGAGTCTAATGCATGATGTTGCGGTGCCTACGATTGGTCGAGCATACTCCTTCATGGGTCTGTATTCTTGTGCCATTTCTTCTTGTTCTTCTTGACCAATTTGTTCTTCATTTGGGTCAAATCTCTTTCGACCTACCCTGTGAACATTATCGACAAAAGGGATAATTTCTCCTTCCAGAGATCTTCTCCCTTGTATAAAAATCTCGAAAAATAAATATAAACAAAAACTAGAAACAAAAATAATTATAGCGTGTGAACCCTCAAATTTGCACCTCTTGATTCAGCTGCAGCTTGACACCTACTAAGAATAAGGCGATACATATACGGCGGTCCCCCTAGCCGGTTAGCGGGCAGGGGTCAAGGGGGCAGCGCCCCTTACGGGGTGTGGGGCAGCGCCTCATAGAAAAATAAATTTCCTGAATCTTTCCTCCTCTAGTCGATTGCTTTTCAGTCACAACCTACAGGATCAAACCGAGCTCGAATCGAAACTGAAACAGGCCTGAAACGGATGGAAATAGGTCGAACCGTACGAAGTGAGGCACTGTCGCCTGGGAGGCACTCTTGCCATGCCGCCCAGAAGGAGGCACACACTTGGTGCCACCAACAAGGCAGCACTCCTGCCGTGCCGCCACAGGCGGCATCAAAATGGTGCCGGCGACCAGGCGGCATGCTTACCGTGCCACCTGGATGGCCGGCACGTCTGCCGTGCTGTCCATGCCACCAATGCCGCCGTCCGTACTGCTGGGTCCCCCTCTGGTAGCTTTATAAATAGAAGCCTCCTCCAACCTCATTTGACATGACTTCCAAGGCATTCCAAGGCAATTCAAGAGATTTCAAAGCAGTTGTGGCATATTTCAAAGCATAAATTTGTTCTTATACTCACACACTTGTTGCTTTTAGATCCAGATTCCAAGTTTCCTTTGAATTCAAGGTGGAGTTGAGATCCGGAGCAAAACTCGTTCCATTCGTTCAAAAGTCAAGAAAAGCAAAGGTATAATCCCTTTTCTATTTTTAAAATTCTAAATTGTGATACAGAATTCTCTTTAGGTCTAAAACTGAAAAGATCTGAAAACTTATTAATTTAAGAATCAGAATTAAGTTAATAAGCAAATCAACACATTTTTAAAACCCCTCCTTCTCAAGAAGGGAGAATTGCATGGGATTTGATTACTATTCAATAGGATACGCAGGCTGCCAATCTGAAGGGCATCAACTCCAAAAATCTTTTTATCAATATTGTTTTCCTTTTTATTTTGATTTATTCATATTAATCTTTTGTTTGTGATTTTATTTTTAGTTTATTTTGGAGAATGTGTGCTTTTCCTAGTACCCATAAGGGCTAGAGGAAAGATCCCCTTTATTTCATTTGTTTTGATATTTTAATAATTAAGTAGGATTTATCTTGCCTATTTATTTATTATTGTCATTCCATCACATCATATATCTGTTCATTCATCATTATATTCATGTTTATGCACGCACAAAAATTCATTTTTCAAGAGTTATTTTGCATTTTTAGCCAAACTAAAGAAAATAACATTTTCTTAATTGTATAATTACCAAAACCTGATCCCCGAGCCTTCTTTGGTCACTCACGGATTGGTGCACTTTTCCATTGGGATAAATCAAAATTTGGAGTCAATTATGTTGGGTTTTCTTTAATTTTCCCAATTAAAATAAATAAATTAAAGTGGCGACTCACTTTTCAACTGTCACATTACAAAAATCAATTTTCTGAACTCACAGCGAGTTCCAATCGTGGAGTTTCTCCTGAAGAGCATTTCAATCCCTCGGTGGATCGGATCGGTGCTCGGGTGAGGTCTCACACAGTGAAACAAATAAATTCACCTTGCAATTCCTTGGCAACGACGTCAAAAACTTGTTCGCCTCAAAATATACTATCCAAAAGTGACCCGCAAGTATACGAGGTAATTGTAGTATATTGGAAGCACCCAAGGTAGTATCTCTAAAGGAATTGCAGATGAAAATCACTTGTCCCTTTTTGAAGCAAATTAAATGTAAAAAGATTTGTTTGATTTGGATTTGAAAAGAAATAATTGCAAAATAGGAACTTAAAAGAAAATGTTGATTAAAATGCAATAAGTTTAAATGTAATGAATGAAGGATGCTTAAGGTTTGTATTAAGTTTATCAATCCTATATGTTTATTTATATACCCAATTGATTATGCTAAAGACTTAGTTTCTAACAATTCGAAGGATAAAAATCAATCTATTAGTAATCACATTCATAGAAATCATTCTATCAAATCATATATTAAAAACTAAATCCTAATATTAAAACTTATATTTCTAATTCGTTTTAAAATCCTAAAGGAATGAAATTCAGAATTGAACTTCAACTCGCGTTCCTTCATTCAAAACCTAGGTCAAACAATTGGTAGCTAAGCAGCTGTTCAATACCAATCAATCAATTCAATTAAAAATAACAAGAATAATCAAATGGGATTTAATTCAATTCTATATCATGAACACATCATATAAACTCTAGACAAGACTGAAATTAGTTCATGGGAAACATAATAGCAATCTCCAAATTATTAAAATCAAAAGAATCCATTGAATTAAAACTTTCAATTCAATAATCAAAAGATGAAAATAACAAGGAAATTAAACTTACAAACTAATTCGATGTTCTAACCTAATCTCTTGGCGTCTTCACAAAAAATTTCCAAAATAACTAAAGACAATCTTATCTAAGTATGAAATTTGGAAACTAAAAAAAAAAAAAATAGAAATAGAAGGAGAAAATACTGTCAAAATTGAAATGAACAATGTCTTAGCCTGTTCCTCCATATGGCTCCCCCCTATAATAAATGTTTCTCCTTCTCTTTATACTTTCCAAAATGACCTAGGGTTAAGAATCCCTTAAAAACTTGGATAAAATTCGGTTACAGCTCAAAAATAGTGCGGCTGGGTGCAGGGAGTTTGCAGCTGAGCACAGGGAGTTTGCAGCTTGGCGCAGCGGGATTGCTGGGGGTTTGCAATGACAGTTAGCACACTGCTGCAGCTCGTTGGGCCTTGCTATGAGGCACCAACGCCTGCCAACGTGCTATTATGTGCTGGCTTGCTGCCGTATAATGACATCCTATCCTGCCGTGCTGTGACAAGTTGTCCAGTGTGCAACATTTCATCGAATTTTTCGATTTAGCCCAAATATCTTCCATTTCTTCAATTATTAATGCAACTGAAAATAACTTAACAAACACATTAAAAACATCATAAAATCATAAAAATAAACTATAAATTAACAATTAAAGGAACCAAAAATAAGATAAAAATATGACAAAACAAACCACCAGCAAAGTACCATAATTAAGAAGAACTGCTGCATCTGCAACTAGATCTGTTGGCAGACCTGTTTTTGGACTGTCTGCTGCATTAAACTTATGTTACTAATAATAATAATAATAATACCAATACTATTTATAATAAATAATTACTTAATAAATGTAACAAAATCTCAAAATTTCCAAATAAATTTTCTTAAATTAATTAAACATAATAATAATTATAATTATAATGCAATTCCAAAATTTTCAATTAAAATTTATATAATTAAAAATATATTTTAAATTAATTGAACACGATATTAACTTCTAAAAATACTTAAAAATTAATATTCAAATATCATAATATAATTTCTCAAAAATAACCACTATAATATTTTCATAATTAAATATATTTATACTTTCTTCAATTATACTCACATATTTAACATTTAAATAAAATTAGAATTAATAATATGTTTTCAAATCATAAAATTATATAAAATTTTGTAAAAATATGAATTTCAATTTTAACTTTAATAAAGAAAAAAAGAAAATATTACATTTCCATACAAAATAAGATTTTATAAAATAAATCAAAATTTATATTATTACATTAGTATATAAATAATAAATAATAAATAAAATTTAAAATTAATTTATTAATAGTATGTATCTATTTAATACATACTACTAACAAATTATTATATTTTAGTATATATTATTATAGTTTATTATATATTATTATATGTAATTATATCGTATTATAATAATTATGTTATTATATATTATTATATAGAACCTATATTTTATTATGTATTATTATATTTATTATTTTGTCTATTTATTATTCTATTTTTCAGGAATTTTTAGAATACATATATATCCTATATATTTTTGTTATATATATATATATATATATATATATATATATATATATATATATATATATATATATATAATTTTATTTCGAATTCTATATAATAAGTTATTCATTACCTGAAATTCTTTTCAGTATAACTCTTTGGTTTCTTAAGGCACTGATTTTCAACGCGTAACCTCAAGTCTCAACTGGTTTTTAAAGATCTTATAAATTATCCACATCGATTCGAGTGGATACATCCTACAATTAAATTAATTAAATATTAATTAAACAAAAAGTAAGAGATATTATAAATTAAGAATTACATTAAGAAATATAATACTTACACATCTCCATATAGCGTGAGATACTGCCTATACCTCGGATTCGATGACAAGAATGCTGGGGCTATAAATGGACCTGCTGTAGTGGTAGGAGCGGCAATGGGTAGATGGAGGAGTAATGGGCCAAGGAACAGTGGATGGTGGGGTAGCGAAAGGAAGAATAGTGGATGAATGGGTAACGGAAGGAGGAACAGTGGATGGAGGGGTAACGAGAGGAGGAATAGTAGATGGATGGATAACTAAAGAAGGAACAATGGATGAAAGGGTAACAAAAAAAGGAATAGTGGATGGAGTAACAGAAGAAGGAATAGTGGATAGAGTAGTAACTGAAGAAGGAACAGTCAAAGGTGATGAAGATATAGGACCAGTGGGTATAAGATGAACAATAGAGGGAATGGTAGTTGGGATAGTGGATGAAAAAATAGTGGATGGAGCAGTAGACATGGGAAGAGGAGAGGATAAAGGGATTTGTGTGGTGATGGTCGAAAGGGTGAATGTGGGAGGTATAGAAGGAGAGATAGATGGTAAAGAAAAAAATGTAGTGGGAAGTGATGTACTAGGGGTAGGAAGACTACTAGTGATAGCATGCCCTCCTTGCACATGACTCCGTTTCCTGGACGTTGATGTATTACTACCAAGAGTCGGTACACATCTCGGAGTCTACATTTATATAATTCATTAATTGGTATAAATTCATTCTTTCTTTAATGATAAATAAAAATTAAAAGAACACAAATAAATTGTGGTAAATTAATATGACGTAATTGAGGAATAAGAATATACACAGACAACGAGATTTCTAAACTGTCCACTTTGGACAATTTGATGTCTTTTTATCATTCGGTGAGCAGGACATCAAATAGGGTCTACAGTTAATCCTAAATATGTTAATTATTTTAATTAACAATATTTTTGTGTATTTGATTGTCAAAGTCCAAAAATAAAGTTAATATCATTTAAATGTTTTCATTAACAAAATGCTATAAATTTTTTTTCAAATAACAATTGCAACATTACAACATCAAAATATATAACAAAAATTAATAAAATAAATTCATAGGATAAATGCAAAATTTATTGAATACCCTACAAATTTCTAAATGCATTATACTTTTTTCCATTTTTAATTGTATTGCAATTTTATATATATTTTATTATTTAATAATAAAGATATTAATATTGTATTAGTCACTTTTTATATCATTTAAATAAAATTTTAACTAAGATTCTTTTAATCATTTTAATTTTGATTTTGATTTATAATTTTATATTTTCTTATAACTTTATATTTTCTATATTAATTGCTCTTTCAATTCTTAATTTTATTAATGTTGTGTTTTTAATTATTTTTGGCATTATTATATCTATTTCATTTTTTTTTGTGGATATTGAATTTTAATTATTTACTAGCATAATTAAGTTGTTTATGCATTATTATATTTTTTAGGCTATTTTTTCTCTAAGAGGATATTTGTCATTTTTTTATATTTTATGAAATGCATTTAAAATTTCATTTTAAAGGCATATTTAAATTTTATTGTTTTCTTTATATTTTTCTCAAAATATTTTTACACCTAACTAAAAAATTTCTAATTTTTTTTAAATTTTATGAAATGCATTTAGATTTCAATTTTTGGGAGCATATTTATTGGATATTTTTATATTGTTTAATATGAAGTATATTTTTGGTATTTTATGAAATTCATGTAGTGTAAATTTCACTTTTATGGCATAATTAAATATAAATTTATGGTTCATTTTATCGGTTCATTAACGGATTCACTCAAATAAAATAAAATTACGTCCATATATATATATATATATATATATATATATATATATATATATATATATATATATATATATATATATATATATATATATATTCACATAAACTTAACAATGTAAATAAAATTACATGGCAAAATACAAATTAACCATAAATTACAAATTTACATCACAATATTTATATTTTTTATACACATTTACAAATAAACATCGAATTAACAACGTAGCAAATTACAAATTATACATAACATTCAAAAGCACATTACAAATTATTATATTTATATATTATTATAAATAAATTAAATTACAATATGCACATTTTGACAAGCAAATACGACTTTTATTGTTACTCCACATGTAAATTATCTGAAATAAAATTAAAATTCTATTAATAAAACCTAAATAAAATAATTACTAAAATAATTTATTAAAATAATTTCACCATATTTAATACTAGCATAAATTTATAAAAAATTTATTATGCTTAAAAATATTAAATCTCTCGAAAAATTAAAAACAACAAAAAAATTTTCTTTATATATATATATATACACACACACACACACAGAGACACACACAATGTTTATATACACTATGTGTGTAAATTATATATATATATATATGTGTGTGTGTGTGTGTATATTTATACACAAATGAATATATATATATATACACACCAAAATTAATAAATACCACAATAAAATTTTAACAAAATCTCAAACATTATTTTACCAAAATCATATAACACAAATTATTCTCAATAAACAAAATTCAATAAAAAATTAAATAAATCCATGCAGCTGGTGAAGAAGATAATTGCTGGTGAAAGAAGAATGGCGATCAGAAAACCAGAGCACCAGTCGAGCACCACAATAGATATCGGAGAGAGAAATGGAGGCAGGAAGAAGAAGAAGAAAGGGAAGAAAGAAAGAAAGAAAAGGAAAGATGAACATGTTTTATTTAAATATTACTGACAGATTGTGTCATGTGGATTAAAGAAATCCGTTAGTAAATGACTAAAGGCGGTAAAAGGCTCGCCACATTATTTCATTTTGGTCTATAATTCATAAGTAAAAATTAACAACCATTTTGATATGAACCCCAAATGACCTGCTTTGAAACCCAATACGTTTACGCTTGAAAGCGACTTCATCAGAAAGTCAAATCAAGTTTGCAAGGAAAAACCTCAACTCAATGACGAACTTATGTCAAGGAACCTTATTATGTTGTGAACAAAACTAAGTGATTAACTTTGGAAGTGTGGATTGTTGGTTCAAGCAAGAACTGAAATTGAGCATTTTCTCACAAAGCACAAGGCTGTATTTTCAAATTATCAAAAAGTCTTCCTATTCTTAGATTAGCTAAGTATTTATATCATTTTAGCTAAGTTACAAACCCTAAAATTCTTACTAACTAAAATTCGGACTTGGGCTTAAATTAAATAAACTAAAAGCCCAAATAACTAATTAAAATACTTAAAGCAGACAAAGGATAGTTATGGGCTTAATTAATAAAATCAGCTCAATGATAATATGAGAATAAAGTAAAATAATTAAATTATAGAAAACATAGGCAGCCCAATCCATTATGTGCAGCTTGCTTAACACCTCAACCCAGCTCACTCGACACCTCAGCCCAATTTGAATGAAGAATGGCAACCTTGTAAACACTTGAATAGATTAGGCCCAAGCCAATAGGAATGTAATTTGGCCTCTTCATCTTAACATTGGGCTTCACTAGATGGACTAAGCCCTTGAAACTTCCTTGAATACAATTGAATTCGTATGCAAAGCTTATAATCCAAATATCTTTGACTAGTTCATAGGAAACTTTATACAACATTATTTTCTTCTTGAATGATCCATCAATCATGCACAATGATAGTATTGCATGCCTTTATAAGCTATCTTGATAGAAATAACAATCTTGAAGAATCTTTTTGAAATCTTTATCATGTATGTATTTGTAAGCTTCTTGCAAGGCATATGGATTCTTATTATAACTGATATGAACCCTGAATGATCTGCTTTAAGACCCAATACCTTTACACTTAGAAGTGACTACCTCGGAAAGCTAAATCAAGTTTGCAAGGAAAAACCTCAACTCAATGACGAACCTGTGTTAAGAAACCTTGGTATGTTGTGAACAAAACAAAGTGATTAACTTTGGAAGTTCAGATTGTTGGTTCAAGCAAGAACTGAAATTGAGAATTTTCTCACAAAGCACAAAGCTATATTTTTGAATTATCCAAAAGCCTCCCCATTCCTAGATTAGCTAAGTATTTATAACATCTTAGCTAAGTTACAAACCCTAAAATTCTTACTAACTAAAATTCCGACTTAGGCTTAAATTAAACAACTAAAAACCCAAATAACTAATTAAAATACTTAAAGCAGAAAATGGATAGATATGAACTTAATTAATAAAATAAGCCCAAGGACAATATGAGAATAAAGTAAAATAATTAAATTTGAAAATAGAAAGCATGGGCAGCCTAGCCCATTGTGTGCAACTCGGTTGAGGCGTCGAGTGAGCTAGCTTGATGCCTCAACCCAGCTTGCTTGACGCCTCAGCCCAGCTTGCTCGATGCCTCATTATTTTGAAGAGACTTCTTGAATTCCTTTTTGAGCATATCTTTATATACTTCTTGCAAGGCTATTAGATTCCTGTCATTCCCTCTCTCCTCAAAAGGATTCAACCTCGAATCTGTACTTCCATTGAGGAGACAAGGATTTGAAACTAAAATTGAAGAAGTAACATAACATCTATCTTGGAATTGCAGCTTGTAGATTATTCCTCCAAAACAAAAAACTCTTTGTCTATAGATAGGAATTTGTAGCAAATGACTGCAAATTCTTCTAATCATAATCCTGATCTTCTCTCCATCCTTCTTGGTTACTTGGATGGCATTGAATGTAGAATGACCATCATGTTTTCTCCATGACAATCCTTCTTTGAAACCCTGAACAAGAAAAGCAAGAAAGCTAGAGGAAAATAAAGGAAATTTGTTAGTGAATAACACGCTCTTTTCTTTTTCAATCACACAAACTCCTTTTTCTTTTCTTGACTTAAGCCTTCAATTTTTCTTCTTTTCAAATCTTTACACTCATTTTTTTATTTCAACTCATCACTCTCTTTTCTTTTTAGTTCATCCTCAAATACTTCCACAGGGGAAAGAGGTACAAGAGTAATGTGTTTGCCATCCTTATCAAAAGTGTATCAATTTGTAAAACCATCATATATGGCCCTTTTATCAAATTGCCAAGGCCTCCCCAAAAGAATGTGACCAGCTTGCATAGGCACAATATCATAAAGGACTTCATCTTTGTACTTATCTATAGAAAAGGCAACTAAGACTTTTTTGGTAACCTTAAGACCAACACTCTCATTAAACCACTTCAAATGATAAGGATTAGGATGTTTCAAATTTGGTAATTTAAGCTTCTCAATAAGACTGTAACTAGCCACATTAGTATAGCTACCTCCATCAATGATTAAATTACAAATTTTGTCTTGAATAAGGCACCTAGTATAGAACAAGGCTTCCCTTTGCTAGTGTCACGACCCACCTTTTGAGCCGCGACAGTCCTAGGGCATGGGTAGCCATAAGGGCACCAAAACCCGTAGAACCCATTCCACTCATAATCAATTGACATTCATTACATTGAACCATATCCCAAGACTGTAGCCTAATCACATTTCCTTAATACCCATTACTTGCTATCATTCCCACTTATAATATTATTTACATATATAACTTGTAAAACCTTTAAAGTTTCATTTCATGTCATTAACTCAACGTTCAATAGTTCATATGTATTTACAATAACGGTTATGATACAAATCATATTATACAAACATCCTTTAACATATTAATGCTAACCCACTAATAACCATTCATGTTACATATAGACCTTATAACTTTCAATAACCATGGAGTTCTACTTACAACACCGAAACTTATCAAAACAGTTCCCAAACGAATGATGAGCTTGGGACTTTTTACTTTGTTAACTCGTTGACTGTACCTGAAAAGTTTAAACCACTAAAATATGAGACAGAGCTCAGTGAGTACATAATAAAACTGTATAAAATAAGCAAGTGATAGGTGGTTTAGTGATAATTTCTTATAGCAATGAAGTGAAACGAATCAAGAATCATTCTTATGGAATAGTTTTCCATATACAGTAATTATTGCATTTTTAGCAGAATATTTCCTTTATGAAAACGGTGTGTTTCCCACATTATCATTATCACTTGAGTGGCGGCTTACGCCTTGCTCACTCCCATTTCAGTCACACGTACAACTGATCGGGTCGCACGTACTGGGGACCATAAACCCTTCCCAGCTAGGGTTCGGATACTCTTTACCCTATCTGCAAGTTCATTACCATTGTGCACAATGTCTGACGTATTGCCCCACATCAGAGGGGTATTCTGCTTGCCACGATATCATTAAAACATTTTTCCTTTCCATCCATGAAATACTTCAATGGATAATATATCAATAAATAATCAAATTTCCCATCATTGATCATATTAGGAAATGAAACAATAAGGCTCATGTGGCCAAATGCCATAAGGGATATTTAATTCAATAATTGGTAAAACATATTATGCATGCCAAAGAATTGCAATGCATTTTAATTAGAAAAGAAATCCAACATTTAGGCTTATATTTAAAGCACAAGAAATGTAATATTACAATGGATAATATATAATATCAATTGGGTTCTCATTATTAATCATATTATAAGATCAAACAATATAGACTCATTTGACCAAGTGCCATAAAGAAATGTTTGGTTCACTTTGGCTCAATAATCAAGGAAGTATTATATCAACGGTTCAATATTCAATAAGCAGATTAAGCTTATCAAGAAATCAAGATTTTGGAATATCAATGAGCCATTCAACTTTTCAAGGCATAGAAACAATTCAACCATTAAGGTTGGAACAATAAAGGTTCAAGTATATGGAACAAGGAATATTATATTATTAAGTACTCACCGTGGACTCCTTTGCTCCTATGTACATTTGACTCTGATACGATTAGTGCTTCTCGCACTTTACCCAATATCCTTGTCCTTGTTATTAGACTCTACACATGCATTTCAATCATATATTAATCACTTCATCATTTATCACATTACTTAACTTAGCATAAGTCATTAACATTTCTATCTTATTCACAACTTAGCATTCTAAAATTAAGATATTCTAAACTTATACTTACTATTAAACTTAACATTTCTCTAATTATTTTCCAATAACTCACTTAAAAGAATGATTCTCCTTTCTTTCAATTTTTACATTTCAATCTTCATACTATTCAAGTAAAATCGATTAAGCAATTTCCATAAGTTCAAATTATCCACAATATCACAATCAAATGGTCCAACCCGGACCTTCAATATACTAATCCCATCCGCCCATTTTATTCCTTATTATCAAGCTAATAATTACTAATTCAATTCAATCAATACAATATCCACATCTCACTTCATTCTTCCAAATAATTCAATTCAATCAAATCAATTCAAATCTCAATATTTCACTTCAATCTTTCCATTTAATCACCAATAATACTCCATAATCATATAAATAACAATTAATTCAATTCAATTATCTCATTTAATCACTTAATTCCATTAAACTATCTACCTAAATTCTTACAAATAAAATCATAATTCACTATCTATACATAATTGGAAATCGAGATTTATACCATATGGCTCGGTTTAATGAGCCGGAGCTTCTGTCCGAATTTGTCGATTTCAGAGGTCGCCGGAATCCGGTCGCCGGAAAATTCCAACGACGACCAAATCACGATCCGAGGATATCATCAGTTAGCTTGTGATGGGAGGAGTCCAAATATCACTTTTGTTTACCATAATCCGCTGGAAAACAGGTAGAAACGGCATCGGTAACCGTTGATATCGCCGGATTCCGGTCAATAAAAAGATTATCTAAAATTAGCAAACAATATACCAAATCGAAGCTGGAATCACAAGGGATTCAACCATACCAATTTTGTTAAAAACGGAGATCGGAAAGTCGTCGGAAAATGGCCTAGAAGTTTCGGCCGGTGAAACTTTGGAGGGAGCGTGCGCCGCCGTCCGGTGGCTTCAGGCGACGGGCCTCTACCGGTCGACGGGGCGGCGGGCGTCCTTCCTCCTGGTGCGGCGCGTGTCGGTCGGCGGTGGCCGGAGGGCGGCATTCCGGCGTGCAGTCCCTTGCGCGTCTCTCTCTCTCTCTCTCTCTCTCTCTCTCTGCCCTCTGTCCGTTTCCCTCTGCTTCCTCTCTGCTTCTATTTCTTCTTCTCTGTTCTGTTTGGCTGCCGACTTTACTTTTTTTTTTTTTTTTTTTAAATACTAACTTTAATTATAATAACAATAATAATAATAATATTTATCATATAAATTCTAAAACAGTAATTTTAACCAAAATATTAATTTTATTAATTTCATCATATTATCCATTAACTTTAATATAAAAATTATAATATATAACTTCAAATATTAATTACAAAATTTTCTATATTTTATAATAAAATTTCAATTTCTTTAATTTAAAATGTTATCAATTTAGTAAATAATAACTCAATAATTCATTTAATAAAATATTCTCTTAAAAATATTAACATAATAATAAAATAAACCAATACCCTTTCAAATATCAATTTTAAATTTGAAATAATTTTCTACTATTTTAAATACTCATATAACAATATTTATAAATCATATGTCAAATATCAATATAAGTTTAGCTTATTAATATCAATATAATAATAATAAAATATCAATATCAATATCACTATTCAAATGGAAGTTTATAACTTTAGATAATTTTGAATATCAATATAAATATAACAATAAAGGAAAATATTTTCATATAAAATTATTATTTTAAAACGTTTATATTTAAATCATTTGAATATTGAAAATATTCATTTTCAGTTTGGCAACGTATTCTGATGTTAAATGGGTATCTTCACTCGAATACTGTGCATATGTCCTATATCGGGTTGGGATATTACAGCTAGTTATCTTCTACTAGAATTTTTGAACTCAAAACCCTCTTTGTGATCAATAACTCTCCTCTTTCTGGCATTGCTATGATTTCCTCTCCACTATTTTATTGATCTCTTACATCTTCCAAAGGGGGTATGCTATAATTGTCATCATCCTTGTCACTCTCAGAAAATAACTCTCCATGGAATGTAATCACCACCCTCTTGTTAGGGCATTGGGAAGCTACATTTGAATCCAAACACTTAAAGCATTTAATATCATAAGAATGGTTTGGATTTTCAGATTTACCTTTCTCCCTCTCCTTTGACATTGGTGCAATTTTTCCCTTTCTCGAATCAAATTTGGACTTGGAATCAGTCCCCACATCTTCCTTCTAACTTGATTTCCATGGCTTGGATGAATCTGAAGAAGATGAACTTCGATTGTTGCCCTTGTACCAAAGTTGCCTCTTAACCTTGATTGCCATATGCAACGTATCCTCAAGCTCCACATAATGCTGTAATTCAACAACATTGGCAATCTCTCGATTCAGCCCATGTAGAACCTAGCCATGGTGGACTCTCTATTTTCATCAATGTTGGCTCAAATCATAACAACTTCCATCTCTTGTAATACTCATCCATGCTCTCGGATCCTTGAGTAAGGCTTTGTAATCTATTATGCAAATCCCTATAAAAATGGGTAGGGACAAAACGCCTTCTCATTAAAGCTTTAAGATCTTCTCACACCTCAATGGGCTGTTCTCGATTCCTTCTGTGTCATCCCACCAAGTAATTGCATAATTTTCAAATGTAGCCACGACAAGCCTTAATTGTTTTGTTCCAGAGTGGTCATGACAATCAAACACTAGCTCCATCTTCTTTTCCTAATCTAAGTATACTTCTAGATCATTTTTGCCTCTGAATGGAGGAATCATTAACTTGATACCCCCATTACCTTCTTGCCTTCTTTCCCTTTTGTATCCTCTCCTTTGTGTGGTATCATCTTCAAATTCATTATTAGATCCAGAATCTTCATCATCTTGCCTTCTTTGGACTCTACTTCTAGGTGGAGTCTGTTGTGAATTTGCTCTTTTCAACTCATCAAGATCGATACTGTCTCTTTGCATGGCATCCATCATGCCATCCAATCGAATATTTAACCATTGGAAGCTTTGTTGAATAGCTTGCATATTGAAGGCTTGATCATTATCTTGATTATTAGTCATTTTTTTTTTGAACTTACAAAATAAGGTAAGTAAAGCAAAATAACCTCACTTCACTCCCTCACGTGTTTTCACTCAAGTAATAAATTGCTCAAGTTCTCTCATGTTTATTTTTCACACAAGTTAGCAGGCTTTTCTCTAGACAATCTCACACTCTTGCCTTTTACCTCTCAATTCCCTCTTATAGTTCTTACAAGAGCCAATTTCCAAATTACACAATATTATTATTAGTTTTTTTTTCTATTTTTTTTGCTCAACAATTAACCAAGATTTAAAAAAATGAAATTTGACACAAGTTTAATTAAGGCAAAAATAGAAACGAGAATACCTAAAACCAAAACCCTAGATGATTTCGATGCAAACAATACAAAGACACAGAACACGAATTTTGCAAGAAAAATGGAAAAATTATAAAATTTAATAGAAATAAAATAGATAACAAGATGAGAAGAACGCAACTGAGAGCACTCAAAATGGAGTTTTCTACAGAAAGTTATAACAAAATAAAATTTACTGAGAAACCAAAAAACGCGAATTTCGAGGCCTAAACGATGGAATTTGACTGAAAAACTACGGACATCACAAGCAAAGCTTGTGGCTTTTGATCATTGGCCTGTTTCCCTTGAAACTAGGTACTCAGAAGGGTTAAAATAACGCACTTTCTCAATACTAGATTTTTTTTTTTTGAATTTTCGAGAAAGAATAGACAGTTGCTGTAGAATTAGGGTTGGAAATGAAAAAGGAAACAAAAATATTAATGAAAATGAAAAGGAAACACTAAAATAAAGGAAAAATAAAAAAAAATAAAAATGAATCAGAATGGGATAAGGAAACTCAAACTAAAATTGGAAGCAAATCCTAGCTTGTTTTAGAAAGTAGGTTTGATTTGGTCAACTCTTTGATTCTCCTCAATTTGATTTGATTTCAATAATCTTCCTTTTTTTTTCTTCTTTCACTCTAGAATTGGAAACAAATACTATATATTTCTATATATTTTGATTTGGCCAAGATTCTTTCCTTCTTTTTTTTTTTTTCCTTTCCTTGTCTGATTTCAAGATTCTTTCTTTTTTTTTTTTTTTTTTCTGGCTAAATGCTCTTTTTTTTTTTTTTTTTTTTTTTTTTTTTTTTTAATTCAGCAACAATTCGATAGAAAAAAAATAAACACTAGAAGATCAAATACAATAAGCAAATGAAAACACAAAGAACAAAAGGAACAGAAATATGAACGGATAGAAGACAGAGAACCAAAATAGAATGGATTGACGAATTTGGATTTTTTTTTTTTAATTTTCAAATTCAGATCTGAAATCACAAGGGAACGTAATTAAAGAAAATGAAAACAAAACAATTTTACCAAAAACGAAAATGAATGGAAACAAGAAAACAAACGAAAATAGGAAACATAACCGAACGAAAAGGTATAATATGATTTATAGCCTAAGCTCTGATACCAAACTGATACGAACCCTAAACAACCTGCTTTAAGATCCAATACCTTTATGCTTGGAGGCGACTCCCTCGGAAAGCCAAATCAAGTTTGCAATGAAAAACCTCAACTCAATGACAAACCTATGTCAAGGAACCTTGGTATGTTGTGAACAAAATAAAGTGATTAACTTTGGAAGTTCGGATTGTTGGGCAAAGCACAAGGCTGTATTTTTGAATTATCCAAAAGTCTCCCCATTCCTAGATTGGCTAAGTATTTATATCATCTTAACTAAGTTACAAACCCTAAAATTCTTACTAACTAAAATTTGGACTTGGGCTTAAATTAAATAACTAAAAACCCAAATAACTAATTAAAATACTTAAAGCAGAAAAAGGATAGATATGAGCTTAATTAATAAAATCAGTCCAATGACAATATGAGAATAAAGTAAAATAATTAAATTTGAAAATAAAAAATATAGGCAGTCCAGCCCATTGTGTGCAACTTGCCTGACATCTCAGCCCAACTCACTCGACGCCTCATCGTTTTGAAGAGACTTATTGAATTCCTTTTTTGGGCATATCTTTGTATACTTCTTGCAAGGCTATTATAAAAAATGAAAATAAGCAAAAACAAAAAACAACAAATGAAAACAGAATTAGCGGAAATAAGAAAACAAAAACAGAAAACACAATGAAACGAAAGAATATAACATGATTTAGAGCCTAAACTCTGATATCAAACTAATACGAACCTCAAATGACCTACTTTGAGACCCAATACCTTTACGCTTGAAAGTGACTCCCTCAGAAAGCCAAATCAAGTTTGCAAGAAAAAACCTCAACTCAATGACGAACCTGTGTCAAGGAACCTTGGTATGTTGTGAACAAAACAAAGTGATTAACTTTGGAAGTTCGGATTGTTGGTTCAAGTAAAAACTGACATTGAGAATTTTCTCACAAAGCACAAGGCTGTATTTTTGAATTATCAAAAAGTCTTCCTATTCCTAGATTAGCTAAGTATTTATATCATCTTAGCTAAGTTATAAACCCTAAAATTCTTACTAACTAAAATTCAGGCTTGAGTTTAAATTAAACAAATTAAAAACCCAAATAACTAATTAAAATACTTAAAGCAGACAAAGGATAGATATGGCCTTATTAATAAAATCAGCCCAATGATAATACGAGAATAAAGTAAAATAATTAAATTTGAAAATAGAAAATATAGGCAGTCCAGCCCATTATGTGCAGCTCTCCTGACGTCTCAGCCTAGCTCGCCCAACGCCTCAACCCAATTTGAATGAAGAATGGCAACCTTGTAAACACTTGAATAGATTAGGCCCAAGCCAATAAGAATGTAATTTGACCATTTCATCTTGACATTGGGCTTGACTAGATTGATTAAGCCCTTGAAGCTTCCTTGAATACAATTGGATCTATATGCAAAGCTCATGATCCAAATATCTTTGACTGATTCATAGGAGACTTTATGCAACTTTATTTTCTTCTCGAATGATCCATCAATCATGCACAATGATTGTATTGCATGCCTTTGTAAGCTATTTTGATAGAAATGATAATCTTGAAAAATCTTCTTGAAGTTTTTATCATGTATGTATTTGTAAGCTTCTTGCAAGGCATATAGATTCTCATCACATTTATTTAAATGGTTGCTATTTACTGACGAATTACTGACGGCCTGACTACTGTCACGTGGTATTCTGTCAGTAAATACATTAATTGCTACCAAAAAAATCGCGCCTTTTCTTGTCTATCTGTAATTGGTCAGTACACTGTCGGTAATACCAATATAAGTCAGTATTTTCCGTCAGTAATGCATTAGTAATTTTTTAGTTCTGTCAGTAAACTGTTAGTACATGTTTCAAATATTTGAACGTATTGTTCTATCAGTATTCTGTCAGTACATATTGACGGATAGCTAGTTGTCAGTAATTTTTGTCAGTAAATAACATGTTTTTGGTAATGAAATTAAACCTTTAATCTTTGAAACGAGAATTTAGGTTAAAATATACAAATTTTTTTAGTCCAATTAAATTTGGTTTAAATTCAATCTAGTCTATTATAAAAAAAAAAAATGCTTAAATCTAACTTCAATAATAAAATTGAAAATTTTTAATATAGAAATACATGGTTGTTAATTTTTTTTTAAACACCATTGAGATCAATCAGTTTAGTAAATTTATGAGTATTTTTAAAAGCTATTTTTTGTTTTACATGTAAGGACCACATGAAATTTAATATTATTGCAATTAAAATAGTATCTAATATCACATAATTGAATAATTTTAATGTTTTACAAAATGTCTTTTAATTAAATGGTACTTTCTAAGGATGTCAAGCAATTGTATATGAGACGGATTTTGATATATTTATACCTTACTTATCTTGTACTGGGGCGAAGCAATGTAGATCGGATAGCATATACCATTTATTTTTTAAAAATAAAAATATATACATGTATTTGTAAAAAAATTATATATATATACGCGGCGAATTCAGGCGAATATACCAACTTCCACTCAATCCTATTTATAAACAGACGTGTTTTATCTATCTTATTAGAATTGGGTTAAACAGATATCCAACGAATGTATCAAAATTATCATCCCTAGTACTTCCAGCTAAATAATTTTAATTAAACACCCAACCTACCAATATTCAAAACTAAATAATGAAGGAAAAACAAATAAATAATTTTCTTTTATTCAGTAGTAGGATGATATAATTCACTTTTTTAATTCGGTTAAAAGTAAATCATTCACTTATAATTCATGGAAATGAATCAAATCTTATAAATATAAATAAGTCTTTTAATTAATTAATTAATTAATACTAATAGTAGTATTATATATGCGGCAGCCTCTTCTAGAAGGGGCTTAGCCATGGCCAATAAGACTTCTTAATTTATCTCCCAGATCATCAGGAAATTTTAGTTGTCTAGTTTTTCTAGACAGTCTTTGCTCAATAAGTTCCCTGAACTACCCAAAATTATTTTTTTTATTATTATTATTAATACAAAATTTCAAACTCTTCTAGTAATCTATCCCTAGTCTAACGGGTCCTCCACTTCCCCTTCTTTTAATTAATAATTAATCGATTAATTAATACCTAACTAGGCCAAATACAAACAAAAAATAAAATAAAATAATATTCCTTTGGAAGCCTTTCTCTCCCCCCCTTTATATACCTGAATGGTTTTGCATTGCACAATCAAGCTATTTCAATTGTCAAATAGTCATCCATGAACATGGAAAATACTGTCAATGAAGAATTTGAAGATACTCTTTCTTTTTCTGATCTCTCTTTTGAAGATCAAGAAATTGAAACTAACAACGACAATATTCAAAATGATCAAGAGTTGCTGATTTCAAGCCAAGAATTTTTTGAATTCTCCACTTCTTCTTCTTCATCTTCTTCTTCAAGTTCTGAAACAAATTCTAATATCATTTTCTGTGGGAAAATTATTTCCACCAAATCAGATCTTGATGATCAAACAAACCCAGTTTTGCCTCCCAAAAACAAGCCGCGGACAAGGAGTCTCCGTTGCCAATCAATTGGCGGCAATTCAAGAAAGCAAAAGGTTATGATTGGATTGGCTAAGATTCCATCCAAAATGGAGCTTAATGATTTGAGAGAAAGGCAGAATCGCCGGACTCCGCCTCCTATGTTTCCGGCTTCGCCGGTGATTGGTGGTGAAGCATCGGGGGTTGTTAATGGTAATAGAAGTAGCAACGGAAAGAGCCATTGGGGTCTGCTTAGAAGCTTCAGATATAGGGCACATGGCCTTGGTACCATGTTGCCTAGGGCTTGTTTTGGTTCTATTTGGCTAGCCAGGCCTTGCCTTGACTGAGATTTGGAATTTTTTTTAATTTATTCATTTTAGTGTATAGGCAAGCTAAAAGAATTTGAGCTCAATCTAATTGTTTTCCATGAAATTTGAAAGAAATCATCTGCAAAATTGGTAAAATTCAATTTGAGAAATTAAATCTAATATATGATAACTTATGTAACCAATAGTTAATCCCTATGATTTCTATTATCACCAATTAAAATTGAACAGTCTCCACAATTTAATTAATGACGAGCTAAGAGCAAGAGGTCATGTCCCATCCTAACTTTTGAAAATTTTAATATATAATATAGTAATTTATCTAAAAAAATAAAATTGGCCACCTCTAAATTAAAAAGTTTTCAAATTCTATTAGACTAACTATGTAAAATTTAATAAATTAAACTTAATACTATTATCCATAATAAAAGATAATTATAGAATTTATATGTTTTTCATTTAAATGGATAGAAATTAGTATAAACTTCATATTATACTTAGCTTCTTATGAAATAATTATGGATTGTGTATGATGACATTGTTTGTATTATATATTATACTACTCAAGGTCAAACTAAACGAAAACAAATGGCTGTAGCACGTTGATATTATTTGCAACATAAATTTTGTTGAGCAATCTTAAAACCCAAATATGAATATAATAATGTTTCAGAAAGTATAGGTTCATGCGCTTATACTTTCAAGAAATGAAACTAGGCAAATGCAACTGTTCAATTTGAGAACGGAATTTGAAGTTCTCAGGATGAAAGGCAATGAACTATCAAAGAGTATATTCCAACAAACTGTTGAAGGTTGTGAATCAAATTATATTTGCTTGAAGAAGAACTCCCCGAGAGAAGGATAGTTGAGGTCTTAATGAGCCTAATAGAGAATTTGAGCATAAGATCTCTTATTTAGAAGATTACAAAGATTTGAACGAATTCTATCTAGTTAATGAATATTATTCATGCACGAGATCACAGGAGATGATTTAGACAAGAACAAGAAGCTATTGAAGGAGCTTTTATTGCAAATTAAAAAGGAAATGCATTCTACATCATTAAAAAATAATTTCAATTCGTGATCCAAAATTCTTAATAAATTTAGTTACAAATTAACTAATTAGTCACCATAAGTTTTTTAATTTGTGACTCATTTTTTCATCATAAATTAGTAGTATTTAGTTATGAAAAATTTCCCTCCAAATTTTTGAGGAAAATGTCCCTCTAAATGTAATTATGACGATTTTTATAATTTCATCATGAAAAGATATTATTTAATAATGAATTCAAGGAATTTTTTTTTTACACTTTACAAAAGTTTTTTTTTTATTTTTTTATATTAAGTATAACAAAAGTTATAAAGCATGATTTATGGATACATAATACATAATTTAGGGATTTTTTCCCCTTACTAATTGATTTGAATTTATTCTTTTTTATGATATTTCTTTTACTTGAATGTATTTGAAAAAAAAATGTAAAATGCAATTATGGGTAATGTGGTATAGCAAATAAATACATTTTAATTTTCCATGAAATAAGTATTACCCAAAAATATACATATTTGGTATTTGACCATATGTATATAATTCAGTGCAAAAAAAAAAAAACTTATGTATATAATGATATCTTAATTAATTTCCCTTCACAACGTTAAAAAAGAATTTAAAGTTGTACATATATTAAATAATCAATTTAAATAAAATAAAAAATCTATATACGAAACATTAATTAAAATTAAACTTAAGGAAACAAAAAATAAAAAAAAAACTCCTAAAATAGACTAATAACAGTACAAAATTTAAAAACAAAATTGTTTGGCAAATAATATAACTAAAAAGGTGTTAAACTACTAAACGCATAGATCAACTGATAAGAGACTATTCTAATTTTATCAAGATCTAATGTTCGAGTCTTGGGAATATAGCATAATTAAATACTGGGTAAGGATATTACAACATATAATTGCATATAAGTTACTAAGTTGTTAGCTGGTATACTTTGCTGTAATAATTTAGTTTAATTAGCTTGGTTGTTATAAGTTGGTTAATTAGTTTTAACTTGCATTGTAACTCTATATAAGCAAGACTTTTGTAACTAATTTAGCCGTGAGAATCTATTTTTTTTTGTTTCTTGGTTCATTTTCTTGTTAAAGGAGAATCTTATTACATGAGTTGTTATATCATGGAACTCGGTCTATATTGCATTGTGGATCCAAATTTGAAACATTAAATATTATTTACGTAGTAAATTAATAACAAATTTCAGCTAGTACAGCTAGTTAATGCATTTAGTATATACAGGGTTGGGAATTTGAATCTTGCTCTATGTTTTTGTTTTTTTCTGTTTTTTAGTTATTTTTTATTTTTTCCTTTTTTAGTTATTTTTTCTTTTTCTTGCTTTATTTGTAATATTTGTAATTAAAATTATATTAATAGTTGAATTTTTTTATTTGTTTAATTATTCTAATTAAATTTATATTTATTTCTATAAGAAAAAATTATATTAATGGTTGAATTTTTTATAAATATTTATTTATTTATTTCTATGGAATTATCAGTTTAATTTTTTATTGATGTTGAATTTGAAAAAACTAATAGAGTTATTAAATATTATTTTATATTTATTTAGGTAAATTATTTAATGCATCAAATAAAATTCACTTATATATATATATATATATATATATATATATATATATATATATATATATATATATATATATATATATATATATATATATATATATATATATATATATATATATATTTATATTTATATATATATATATATATATATTATAAAATAATATTTTTATTTTTTTATGATAAAAAAATTTTGCTGTGATATTTATATTATTAAAATAATATCTAAAATTTTTTATGCTATAAACTAATCTATCAAAGTTTATAAATCATAAATGATAAGTTTATCAGTTATAAAGTATAGATTCATAAAATATAAAATATAAATTCATCACTTTTAAAAAATATATTTTATTTTCTTACTAGTATAACTGATAAATGTATAATTTACAAATGATGAATTTACACTATATATTTGATGAATTTATAAGTAATACTTAATAAACTTGTTGCTTATATTGCATTAAATTTCACTCGATTGAAATAACAGAGCTATTTGTTGATTAATAAAAAAAAAAAGATAATTTAGTATTGATTTATAATCATGAATCTGATAATAAAAAAATAATGAATCTACATGTGATATATGATGAATCTCAATGTCATATCTAATGAACCAAATAGTTATTTGTAATGAACGTAAACTTTAAATCCAATAAACATCATAATTATATGTGAAATATTAAAGAATGAAAATTATAAATATGAGAAATGAATAAAATTAAATTATAGAATAATTAAATTATGAATCTGACAGTAAAAGTAAATGAATATGCATATAATATATCTAATGAACCTGATAGTTATATGTGATAAATCTAAACATTATATCTAATGAACCTGATAGTTATATATGATGAACCAAAACTTTAAATATAATAAACATCATAATTATATGTGAAATATTAAAGAATAAAAATTATAAATATGATGAATGAATAAAATTAAATTATAGAATAATTAAATTATAAATCTGACAGTAAAAGTAAATAAATATGCATATGATATATCTAATGAACATGATAGTTATATGTGATGAACCTAAACGTTATATCTAATGAACCTGATAGTTATATATGATGAATTTAAACTTTAAATCTAATAAATTTCATAATTATACGTGAAATATTAAAAAATAAAAATTATAAATATGATAAATGAATAAACTGATAGTAAAAGTAAATGAATATGCATGTGATATATCTAATAAATCTGATAGTTATATGTGATGAATCTAAACGATATATCTAATGAACCTGATAATTATATGTGATAAATATAAACTTTAAATCTAATAAACCTCATAATTATATGTGAAATATTAAAAAATGAAAATTATAAATATGAGCAATGAATAAAATTAAATTATAGAATAATTAAATCATGAATCTGACAGTAAATAATAATGAATCTGCATGTGATATATAATGAACCTGAACGTTATATTTAATGAATCTGATAGTTATATGTAATGAATCTAAATTTTAATTCTAATAAACCTAATAATTTAAAGTTTAATATAAATTTATAGTTTATAAATTATAAACCTACACTATATATTTGATGAATTTATAAGTAATATTTAATCAACATATTACTTATAAATAGTGAACATGATTATCATATAAATTATATTTGACGGTGAATTTTTAATGAATTTATTATTATTTAAAAATTTTAATTTTTAAAAATTCATTGTCATAAAAAAATTGATATTTATCTTTTTATTAAATTATCTTTAAAAACCATGTAAAAAAATTACCCATAAAATGTTAAAATTAAAAAAAAAATTACGTTGAAAAATTAATGATATTAAATTAATTGTCATTATAAGAATCAAATAAAAAAATTCAACTATTAATATAATTATTTTTAATATTTTTAATATTAAAAAGCAAAAAGAACAAAATTGAAAAAAGAAAAAAAGAATAAATAAAAAACAAAATTGTCATTATAAAAATCAAATAAAAAAATTCAATCATTAATATAATTCTTTTCAATATTTTTAATGTTAAAAAGCAAAAAGAAAAAAAAACTGAAAAAAAAAAAGAATAAATAAAAAACAAAGAAAAAAATAAATGGAAAAACAAAAAGAGAGATTGATGTGGCTTCATTCTGGAACCTCCATATCACAAAATTAACATATTAATTAATTATGCCAACTTATTATTTTATCATTCTTAATATGCATATAATATTTAACATATATTTTAGGATCATGATGCTACATAATTTTGGATCTATGATATAAATTGCTGAATTTTTACTATGTATTATAATGCTAAGAGCTGATTGAATAAAAATGAGTGTTGGTTCCTTCATGGAAAAAAAAAATTACTAGATGATTAGAAATACCAAGATACACAAACTATAAATAATAGAAATTTGAAAATTATCTTAAAATATATATTTCTACGTAATGCAAATTTTGTGCGTTTCAAGCTGGATTCAAATATTCATTATGTTAATTTTTTTTTTTAAAAAACAATTTTGCTATTAATTTAAATCAAATAAAATTAGAATAGACTGAACTAAACAGATGAACTTTAGATTTGTTGACGAATTGAAATAGTTGGCCTATAAGTAAATAGATATTTTAGTATTTTTCAATATTTACGAAGTACAATACAAGTAGAATATAATTATATATAAAGTATATGAATCTATTTGGACCAATTTAGAAAAAAAAAAAAAAAAAGTATTTTTTTTTTTTATCACATAGCCTACCTAAATGAACTCGAACCTAAATTTCCGTATGTGATGGTAAATCTTATTATTGGACCATGATTGTTGAGCATCCATATTTTACAATCATAGTATAATTTATAACATATTTGCTAAACGATTGTGGTGGGATACCATGTTAATAAAAAATAATAATAATAATAATACAAGAAACTCAAAATGCAAGTACACCAACATGTGCATGTATTATTTTATTTGATTAAAAAATATAACCATTCATAATTTTATTGAGCTTATAAAGTATGAAAGTCAAAGATTTGAAGCTTGAGATACCCTCTTAATATATAATACTAATAAATAATCAGTATGGGAAACAAATTATGTACTTAATGAATAAATCACATAAAATTTCATATTCGAATCGAGAATACATGCAAATTAAAATGAAAAACAAGTAAAATATTAAATATTTCTTCTATTTGGATGTTTAAAAACAAGGGTTTTTATCATCATCATCATCACTGTAGCTACCCCTTAAAGAAATAACAAACTGTGATTTTGAAGTCTGTTTATTACTAACAAGTTCCTAGTAATATCATTATTTTTATTTCCTAATGTGGATGACTTTTTTTTTTTTTTTTTTAAATTATGCTACCCATTTAATAGTTAGATTTCTATCACATGATGATGATATTGTCCAATCATATGAACATCTCCAATATAACACAAATTTTTATTTACT
This sequence comes from Reutealis trisperma, assembly GCA_947687605.1. Classification (NCBI taxonomy): domain Eukaryota; kingdom Viridiplantae; phylum Streptophyta; class Magnoliopsida; order Malpighiales; family Euphorbiaceae; genus Reutealis; species Reutealis trisperma. The sequence goes on from CANTUT010000008.1 coordinate 2,655,599, forward strand.
TTATTTTAATACAATTTTAATACTATTTTTTCTATCGGACAAATTTAAAGAATAAAAAATTAAAATAATTAATACTTATGAAATAAAATAAAATAAATAGTAAAATATAAAAAGTTCATGAATTTAAATAAAATTTTTTACTTTTTACTAATTATATGTTATCTATTAAACAAAATATACTCTTTAAAATAAATAATATCATTTAGGATACTCTTATATTTAAACACAACAAACCACTTGCCAAAACAATGACAACGCCTTCTTTAGATTTAAATATAGATATAAAATAATTATTTCATGAATTAAAAAATTTATAATTTCAAATTTGTGTTAGATAATTTCTTTCATATGATTAAAAATTTTTTGAATTTATTAAATAAAAATTTATACAAAGAATAATTATTTCATTTTTATGAAATAGCTATTTTAATTATTGTAGGGAGGAAATGGCCATTTCTATAATCAATTCATAAATGTTGATTTTGCAATTTCAAAACAAGAAAATTTTCTTAAACAGTTTTGAGGCAGACGATTGCTTTTCACCTCCTTAAAATAAAAAATATTATATATATATATATATATATATATATATATATATATATATATATATATATATATATATATATATATATATATATATATATATATATAATAACAAGTTTTTGAAAGCAGATTCATGTAGGTTTATATGGGATCAGTCTAGCCAACAATGCCTTGTTATGAATAAGATCTGTGTCGATTAAGTAGAAATTCCCATTGGCCTCTATATATATATATATATATATATATAACAAGTTTTTGAAAGCAGATTCATGTAGGTTTATATGGGATCAGTCTAGCCAACAATGCCTTGTTATGAAAAAGATCTGTGTCGATAAAGTAGAAATTCCCATTGGCCTTAAATGTCACAGAGGTATTATTGGTCTGGTGGTCGGATATCAGCAAACTTGATATAGTTTTTCGAATATTTGCGGTCAACCAGGCAACCGAGTCATCATCTCCACCTCAAAGCTGTCTGAGCCAGGTTGCCACCTAAGCTTGTGAATATAAGGGCTATCGGCAAAATGTATGGCACTTATGACTAGCAGCGAAGGCACAACTAACAAAGCTGCAACCTTCCAGATAACGTTCAAGTCTTGAGTTAGAACTAAAGGTTATGACAGGAGCCAAGGATACAATGAAAAAATTGGCCGGTAGGGACATCAGTTTTAGTTTCTCGATAAGGATTTTAATTTTATAAATATAGTGAACTATTATAATTAAATTAAAAACTTAATTAATTAAATAATTTATTAATAAATTTATAGAAACTTAAATTAATTTTTATAAATTTGATTAAATAAACTATTATAATTAAATTAAATAACTTAAGTAATCTATTATTATGAATAACTTATAACAGTTTAACTATAATAGTTTACTTTATCAAATTTATATATTTATAACAGTTTAACTTATGTTGAATTAAAGATTTTTCTAACCATTTTTATTTATTTTTAGTGCATTTTAGATACTCCATCCGTCTTAAAAAAATTGTTTACTTTTTTTTCACACAGTTTAATAAAATATCATTAATTGCTTAATTTATAAATTTTATTATATTTTTTCACTTATATTCTTGCATATACTCATTTATTACTATCTTTATTATTAATTTTGAAAATACACACCTTTTAATTAATAAGGATAAAATAGATAAATTTTGTAGCTATTTTTAGAGTGGGTAAGTATTTTGAAACATTTTAAAAATAAATAATCGACAACTTTTTTGGGACGGAGAGAGTTTTTAAATTGAGTATAGACAGTTCTACATATTATGGTCCATATAAGCTTTGGATCGATTTCATGGACATCGAATCCAAAGATTAAGATTTAGATCGATTTATTTAGCACCGGTCCAAATTAAAACCAATTAAACAAAAACTAGTTAATAGTTTTTATTTTTTCTTTTTCAATTCTGATGAGTCTATTTATCGATTTCAGTTTAATTCAAAGTGATATAATAAAGTCATTTTTGCCTTGACTTGAGAACAATATCAATTAAGTTAGCCAATTTTAAATTGAAATTGAGTTATACTTAATTAGTGAATAAATTTATTTAGGTATGTTTAATAAATTAAACTTTTAATCTTTCAAACGGTAATTTAGATTAAAGCATACAAGGTTTTTTAAGTCCAACTAAATTTTGATTAAATTTGGGTTTAGGCATACCAAATAATCTAAACTTTTAATACTTTTAATTAATCACCCAACCAACCTTTATTCAAAACTAAACAATTAAGGAAAAATAAATAAATAAAATAAAATAAATAAACTTTTATATTTAGTAGTAAGGTGTATAATTCATTTTTCTAATTCAATTAAGGGTAAATCATTCGCTTATAATTCATAGATATGAATCAAATCTTGATAAATATAAATAAGTCCTTTTTTTTTTATTTAACTTGAGCTGGTTAATTAATTAATTAATTAATACTAATAATAGTATTATATGAGTAGGAGCCTCTTCTAGAAGGAGCTTAGCCATGGCCAGCAAGACTTGTTAATCATCAAGAAATCTTAGTTGTATAGTTTTTCTAGAGAGTCTTGCTCAACAAGTTCCTTAAACTACCCAAATTTATTACTACTCTTTCCGCTTCAAAATATTTATCTCTTTATAAATTTTATTTTATTTCAAAATATTTGTTATTTTAGGATTTTAAGAAAACATTTATCTTTTTTTTTTAAATTTTATCATCCATTTATCTTTTTATTAAACATTCATATTAATTGTTTTTATTTTTTATATCAAAATTAAAAAAAAAGGATATTATAATCTTTTTAACTAAAAATTATAACAATTAAATGATTTTCTTAATTTATATGTCGAAATCTTAAATGACTATTATTTTAAAATGGATGGAGTATTCATTATCATTATTAATACAAAATTTCAAACTCTTCTGGTAATTCATCCTTAAACTAGCGGGTCCTCCACTTCCCCTTCCTTTAATTAATAATTAATTGATTAAGTAACACCTAATTAGCCCAAATACGAAGAAAAAATAAAATAAAATAATATTCCTTTAGAACCCTTTCTTTCCACCTTTATATACCTGAATGGTTTTGCATTACTCAAATCAAGCTATTTCAATAGGCAATTAGTCATCCTTGAATATGGAAAACACTGTCAATGAAGAATTTGAAGATGCTCTTTCTTTTTGTGATATCTCTTTTGAACATCAAGAAATTGAAATTAACAACAACAATATTCAATATGATCAAAAGTTGCTGATTTCAAGCCAATCCACTTCTTCTTCTTGTTCTGCTTCTTCTTCAAGTTCTGAAACAAATTCTAATATCATTTTCTGTGGGAAAATTATTTCCACCAAATTGATCTTGATGATCAAACAAACCCAGTTTTACCTCCCAAAAACAAGCCGCGAACAAGGAGTCTCCGTTGCCAATCAATTGGCGGCAATTCAAGAAAGCACAAGGTTATGATTGAATTGGCTAAGATTCCATCGAAAATGGAGCTTAATGATTTGAGAGAAAGGCAGAATCGCCGGACTCCGCCTCCTATGTTTCCGGCTTCGCCAGTGGTTGGTGGTGAAGCATCGGGGGCTGTTAATGCTAATAGAAGTAGCAACGGAAAGAGCCATTGGGGTCTCCTTAGAAGCTTCAGATATAGAGCGCATGGCCTTAGTACCATGTTGCCTAAAGGCTTGTTTTGGTTCTATTTGGCTAGCCAGGCCTTGCCATGACTGTTATTTGGAATTTTTTTTTTTAATTTATATTCTTTTTAATGTATATTACGAATATTATTTTATCTTAGGCAAGCTAAAAGAATTTGAGCTCAATGGAATTGTTCTCCGTGAAATTTGACAGAAATTAGCTGCAGAATTGGAAAGATTCAATTTGAGAAATTAAAAATCTAACCTATGGTATATCTCAATTAAATGGCAACTAATCTCTATGACCTCTATCATCACCAGTCAGTCTCCACAATGCTTTAGTGTGATCAATGGCGAGCCAGGGCGAGGGGGTAATCTTAACTTTTAAAAATTTTAATATATAATATATTAATTTACACAAAAATAAATAAAGAAAATTGGCCCCTAAATTAAAAAATTTTCAAATTCTATTAGGTTAACTATTTAAAATTTAATAGATTAAACTTAATGATACGCTCAAGACGAATTCTGATCTCAAGCACATTGTTAGGCAAACTTCGATACCTGTAAAGCAGAAAATCAGAGAGCCCAGGCCATATGCCTAAGAGATCACTCCGATGCGTATAAATTATAGAATTTAGAGTTAAAAGTCTAGAGTTACATCATTATAAAGATTTAATGGCTATTTATAATCATATCTTATGATATAAATCCTTGTTAGGAGAGAATTTACCTATTACAATATCTCACTTGTAAGCGGATTTCCTATAGCTATATTATAATTAGATAATATAACTCATTCTACTTGTGATCTAGTAGAATATGGACATTTTATGTGAGCTCCTAGCTCAGGTAGGATGACAAATTCAAATAAGTGTATGACACATGTTCTCCCTAATAGTTTTGAGTCAAAGGCTCGGAATCACTTTAATTTTTGGAGATCTTATCATAAGACGATCCCTCAAGAAGGCAATATTATTAATAGTTTATTTTCTGAAAATATATATGGCATTGTTTCTGTTACTTCATAATTATTCCAAAAAGACAGCAGTATTATAAGTACTTTCTTATTCCATGTACCCTTGGAGAAAAACTCCTTTCGGTTCTGCACTACAACTTATAAATAGGGTCTTCACCTTTTACTTAGTTTTTTTTTTTTTTTTTTACTTTTTCTTTTCTGCAGTCGCTCTTCTTTTCTTCTTCTTTCTTTGTCCATGAAATTTTTATATTTTTCTCTCTGCACTTTCTTTTTTGATTCTTTTTCTTTTTAGAGATTTTGGAAATTTTGCAAGTTTTCTAGCGATTCCTTAGTTATTGGTTAATTTAGTGCACCCCCACCAATTCTAAGTCAAAGGCTCAAAATTGACTTCTACTCTTGGAGATCCTATCTTATAGTGATCTTCTTGCTTTTGCTGGCAAACAAATCCATGATGTAGATCCTCCCCTATATTTTTCGAACTCTTTATCATTGCATTCCATATATATTTTATTTTTTTCAAGTTTGATATTTATGATGATTTTGACCAAGAACTTTTGTAAATATTTGTAGGATATTTTTCGAACGAATTCATGGTTTGCTAATTTCCAAAACTTCACAACTTAAACTTTAAGGTCCTTGGGCTAGCTTTTCATTAATCATTAATTTAAGGATCTCGAGTGATCTTTTAGCTAGTTTATTCCCTTGGCGATTTTCTCTTTTAATTTTTTTAGGAATCTTAGGTGAACATGTAGTTCACCTATCCCATGGCAAATTTTCTCTTTAGAGTATTGGACGTGCTTTATAGCTTTGGCTATTCCATGGTGATTCTTCTTTTTAGGGAGTCTTATGTGAGCTTTTTACCCATTATTTATAAAGAGTTCTGGGTAATCCTGTAATTTGTCGATCTCTATTATCAAAGCGTTTCTCCCCCTTTTTTTTTTCTCTCTCTCTCTCTCTCTCTTTTATTTTAAACAAAGACTTAAGGAGTAACGTACATGTGGTTTGCCTATCCCGTGGCAATCTTCATTGTTGGCAATCTTGGAAGCCCCTTTGGGTATGTCTATCTCATGGCAATCTTTAATGACTTAGGAAATCTTGGGTGCCCCTTTGGGTACGCCTATCCTGTGGTGATCTTCAACGTAGGAAATCTTAGGCGCTCCTTTGGGTATGCCTATCCTATGGCGATCTTCAACATAGGAATCTTAGGCACCCCTTTGGGTACACTTAACCCATGGCAATCTTCAATGACTTAGGGAATCTTGGGCATTCTTTTGGGTACGCCTATCCCCTGGCGATCTTTAATATAGAGAATCCTAGGCACCCCTTTGGGTATGCCTATCCCTTGGCAATCTTTAACGTAGGGAATCTTGGGCACTTCTTTGGGTACACCTATCCCTTGGTGATTTTCAATGACTTAGGGAATTTTATGCGCCCCTTTGAATATGCCTATCCCGTGGTGAGTCTTGATTCAATTTATAGAGAATGCATGCACATCTTAAAAATCTGAACTTTTATTGGTCAAAAAACACAACTAACCATTAGGTTTAACAAATAAAGAAAAATTTAAAAAAGACATTGCTAATGACATATTCTCAAGTTATTTTGAGTTCTATGTCCGAGGTTGGAGTCTCTCTTGGTGATCTTTTATATGTCACAAGCTTGAATATCATGATTGACTTCATGATCTTTAGTGTCATTTCCCAATATATGCATATTGCTATGTAAAACTATTACTGATCTTGGAAAAAAAGTATAAAGGTGTAGTATTGTGATATTTTTATTTAATTAAATGCATATAATTAATGAAGAATGAGCTAGTACATATATAAAAAAGAATTTCTTTTTTATTTTTCTTATGTACATGATCAGAATATTTTATGATTAATTTACACGTCCTTTAAAATTAGTTTTTGTTTAGAGATGAGTTTAATGATACAATACCATTGTATATTCAATATGTATATTTACTATGTGCATTTAAAAATATTAATCTCACAAATTAAAATATTTAAAATTTATGATACCATCAATCCCTAGAATGAAATTAACATGATCAATAAAAAGTAAATTCTCTAATAAGTAATTTTTTTTTTTATAAGTTTAACACTGATGAGAATACCTAGCTTCAAATAATGATTTGTGATTTATCACGCATGTGATGTATCATTCATGTGATTTATACACCTTAATATAAATTCACTAAAAAAAAAAAAAAGAAGATGCAATCAATTAATAGGGTTATTATGTTGCTGCTTAACATATAGTAGAGAACACCAGAAGGTGCATGGATCATGTTATTTATAAGCATAACTTTCCTCTTTGATGTATCTTTAATTAAGGAAAAGTGGATGTCTTAGATGGACACCAAAACATATATCATGAAATATTCATAGTAAAGTATATTTCTAATTAACGTAGAAATATATGTAGGATGTCACTCTCTCGTATTAGCTAGCATATCACAATTTTCATGCCTTTATTCACTTTTATATTGACTTTTATTCCCCGCTAGTTCTTCCAAACCAAAGCTGTCGAACCATATCCATCCTTAGATATTGCATCCAATATCTTAAAACAATTACATAATTCAAACACCCACCATAGACCTAGAATTCAGCTGAGGATAATATTCAAATATATGAAGGTCATGTTCGATCCATACTTACTACACCAATTGATGCGCTCAATTGCTAAGCGATTTTCGATACTTGCAAGGCAGAAAATTAGAGGGTCCAGGTAATGTGTCAAGGGGATCACTCTGATGCTTAAATCAGTAAAATTTTGATTTATAGAGAGTATACAGTTTAGAGTTTAGAGTTAAGAGCTCAGAGTTTAGAGTTTAGAGTTACCTCCTGATAGAGATTTAATGGCTATTTGTAGTGATCTTATGATGTAGATCCTTATTAGGAGAGAATTTACCTATTGTAAATGGATTTCTCATAGCTATATTATACTCAGATAAGGACTCCTTCTATAAGTGGTTTAGTAGGATATGGACTCCTTAGGAGAGCTTATTGTTTATGTAGGATGACTAGTTCAAATAATTATACAACACTTGATATGATCCATAGTAAATAACTCATTATAGTATTTACATGTTTTTCATTTAAATAGGCAGAAATTAGTATAAACTTTATATTGTATTTGACCTTTTAGGAAATAATCCTAGCTTTGTCACTCAGTGTGATGACATTGTTTGTATTATATATTATCTGCTGCATGGTCAAACTAAACCAAAATAAATGGCTTTAGCAATTGACATTATTTGCAACATAAATTTTGTTGTGCAATCTTCAAAAAACCCAAATATGAATATTCTTTTAGAAAGTATAGGTTCATGCACTAATGTTCTCACCATAGATAATTAATGCAACTTTAGCTCAAATGAATCAATGTGGTGAGGAGTGCGCCGAAAAATCTAAAACCTTTTTTTTCATACATTAAACAATCTCAGATAGATTTTAGTACAAATTATGGCAGGAAAGATCAATCTTATGTTTTTAGAAAACTGAAATAATAGAAAAATAACAGTTTTGTCATACAAAAATTGACATAATAATATAATAAAGTATTGAAAATTTGGTTGAATTGAAAATTTTGTTGAACTTATATCATATAACAAAAGTTATAAAGTATAATTCATGAATACATAATACATAATGTACATTCTCACATGTACACACTGCACATTTTGTACACTTTGCGTATGCCAAACCTAAAAATAAACCAAAATATATAATAAAATCAAATTAAACTTAATAATAACATCAATGGTACATACTTTAATATGATTATGTACAAAGCTAGAAAAGAGATGATTATCCTCTCTAATTTTAAACATCTAACTGGACCTTCATGTGCAGGAAAGTGTCTACCTCTATTGAACACGTGACTCTTTCATGATTTTGATACTAGGTTTTAAATAACAATAATTTGAGTTGTATCGGTAACGAAATCTAAGTAGTGGTATCAAATTGAATTAGGCTGAATCTGATAGAAATGGATTTTTTTCTTATTGAACTGTTTTGACCTATTACTTAATAAAATTTTATCTAAAATATTATTGTTAGACTTGTGTGGCGTGACACAAAAATCTTGTGGATTACAATTTGCAGTCCTTGATTAATATCACATTAAGGTTCTATTTGTTTGTGGTTTTGCTTTTTTCTTATTTTTTCGTTTGCGATTGTAGAATAAAAGAAAAGATCAATCTTGTGTTTTTGGAAAACTAATATAATAAAAAAATAAGGTTTTGTCATACAAAAATTGACATAATAATATAATAATATATTGAAAATTTGGTTGAACTTATATCACATATCAAAAGTTATAAAGTATAATCCATGTATACATAATACATAATGTACAGTCTCACATGTACACAATCCACATTTTGTACGCTCTGTTTATGCCAAACCTGAAAATAAACCAATATATATAATAAAATCAAATTAAACTTAATAATAACCTCAATGGCATATACTTTAATATGATTATGTGCAAAGATAGAAAAGAGATGATCATCCTCTCCAATTTCTAAATATTTAACCGGACGTTCATGTGCGGAAAAGTGTCTAGCTCTATTGAGCGCGTAATCCTTACATAATTTTGATGTTAGGTTTTAAATAATAGTAATTTGAATTATATTGGTGTTGAAATCTAAGTAATGATATCAAATTGAATTGGACTAAATCTAACTGAAATTAATTTTTTTTCTTGTTAAACTGTTTTGACCTATTATTTAATGAAATTTTGTCTAAAATATTATTATTGGACTTGTGTAGCGCGAAATAAGAATCTTGTGGATTACAATTTGTAGTCCTTAATTGATATCACATTAAGGTTCTATTTGTTTCTGCTTTTATTTTTCCATTGTTTTTTTTGTTTGCGATTATAGAATAAAAAAAAAGATCAATCTTTTATTTTTGGAAAACTGATAGAATAGAAACATAAAGGTTTTGTCATACAAAAATTGACATATTAATAAAAGAAATTATTGAAAATTTGGCTAAACATATATCATATAATAAAAGTTATAAAATATAATTCATGAATACATAATACATAATAGACACTCTCACATGTACACGCTATACATTTTGTATGCTCGACTTATGTCAAACATGAAAATAGACCAAACACTTTCTCGCACATGAAGGTCTAGTTAGATATCTAGAAATTGGGAAGGATGGTTATCTCTTTTCTAGCTTTGTTAATAATCATATCAAAGTATGTACCATTGAAGTTATTATTAAGTTTAATTTGATTTTGTTATACTTTTTTCTATTTTTGTTTATTTTCAGGTTTGACATAAGCAGAGCATACAAAATGTGCAGTGTGTACATGTAAAGTGTCTAGCTCTATTGAACACATAACCTTTTCATGATTTTGATGCTTAGTTTTAAATAACAGTAATTTGAATTATATCGGTATTGAAATCTAAGTATCAGTATCAAATTGAATTATACTGAATCTAACTGAAATTGATTTTTTTTTTCTTGTTAAACTATTTTGATTTAGTATTTAATGAAATTTTGTTTAAAATATTATTGTTGGACTTGTGCAGCATGAAATAAAAATCTTGTTTCTATTTGTTTCTACTTTTACTTTTTCCTTTTTTTTTTTTTTGTTTGCGATTGTAAAATAAAAGAAAAGATCGATTTTGTATTTTTAGAAAACTGATATAATAGAAAAATAAAGGTTTTGTAATACAAAAATTTACAAATAATATAATAAAATATTGAAATTTTGGTTGATGCAAGGTTTTAAATAACGATAATGCGAATTGTATCGATATCGAAATTTATACAATAGTATCGGATTGAATTAGACTAACTTAGACCGAATCGGACTGAAATTGATTTTTTTTTTGTTGAATTGTTTTGACTTATTACTTAATGAAATTTGGTCTAAAATATTATTATTGGACTTGTTTGTCATGAAAGAAAAATCTTGAGAATTACAATTTGCAGTCACTGATCGATATCAAATTAGGGTTTTGCTTTTTCCTTATTTTTTGTTTACGATTATAGAATAAAAAGAAAATGTCAATCTTGGTCAAAAAATAGAAGAAAACATCTAAAAAATAAAATAGTTGTTGTTTGTGAAAAGCATAAATATGTTTTCTGTTTGTAATTGTCATTTCTTTCTTGTATATGGCAAAATTTATGAGTTTCTCAAGTATTGCCTTCTTATAATTGCATTTTTTTAAAGGCAAAAATTAAACCAAAAGAAGTCCAAAGAATGTATAAGAGAATATAAGATATAACACCTCTTACAGAATTCAAGCAATCTTTTTGCATCAAAGTGAGACCACCATTTTCTGGAATACCATTTTGGAGATTAAAAATCTATTGAGAAATTTGAAAATGATATTTCACATGTGTATATAAATATGAGAAAAGAAAAAAGTCAAATATGCATATAAAACATGCATTCATATTTCCAGCCAAGCTAAAAAAACGCAGAAAGTATGATATTGGCACAGATAAAGCAAGAAGGTGATAGTTGAATTACGAGTTGTCTTTGGACTCTCTCAACTGTGTATACTGCACATCTTGCAAGCTTTGCTTATACCAAACTTAAAAATAAAACCATGATAAGAAAAAGGTACAACAAAATCAAATTAAAATTAATGATAACTTCAACGATACATACTTTGATATGATTATGTATGGTGCTAGAAAAGAGATGATCATCTTATCCAATTTCAAGACATTTAACTAGACTTTCATATGCTAGAAAATGTCTAGCTCTGTTGAACACATTTTGCTTTATCGCATAGTGTCAAATTGCAATACATCCGTTTATCACCAAAAGAAAACAAATCTTTAATCCTAAAAACATTATAGAGATTTTTGGTATATATGCACATAAAAAGGCAAATGAGAATGAAGATAGAAGTTACCTACATGCTAGAAAAAAGTTTCGCATCACACCATTCTAAGGACATAACCTTTGGTATACATGTCTTCCAAAAATGACGACAAAGTAACAAAAAATTTTTACAAAAAATTATTCAAAACATGATTTAAATGCAATGAAAACATTATCCACCAAAATACTATAAGATTAAGCAATTGAATAGCAAATATACTTTAACCAAGAATATACAAAGAAAAACCTTTTATATAAATATGAAGATATTTACTCTTTTACTAATCCAAATTGAATTATTTAGCCCAAAAAATATCAGTGATTTGAACTTGTCATGCAATTTATTATTTCATCAATGCTCCATTCATAAGTTTCCTGTAGAGTAAAAAAAACAAAAAAAAAATAGATAAACAATGATATATGAAATGAGTTATAAGATTATTTCTTTAATAAAATTAGAGCATATGTAATTGCAAGTTATACTTTATTAATAAAAATAAAAGAAGCAAAATTCACAAAAATTCAAAACGTGAGCAAAGAATGATATGCTATAACAAATGCTTTTTTTAATAAAATTATGACATATGTAATTGCTACACTTTCCTAATAATAGTAGAATAAGCAGAATTCATAAAATATCCAAATAGAAAAATAATCAAAACAACCTTACAACATTGAAGAGAATGAAATTGATAGCTTTTTATAAGCTCTACTTATACTAAACTTGAAAATATATATTTAATTTTGCGTATGTTTGTATAGCAATAATGATATAAAGAAGAATAAATAGTACAAAAATAAAGGAAATGTTCCTTGGTCTTTTTATAGTATTTTATTGCTTGCTTTGAAAATGATCTAATTTTCTGTTGGGCTACCCCTTTCTGCAACCCTTGAATCATATTGGTGTAACGGTATCGAACTCAATTGGACTGAATCGGACTGAAACTACTTTCATTTATGTTTTGACACAATAATTTTGTACCTATTATTATTAATAATTTAAAATTATTATATATTTCTTCTTCTTATTTATAAAAATATTTTAAAAGCCTAGCAAACAAAGCCTTCTTATGGTTAATAGAATAATATTAAAGCAACTAAAATACTTTTTGCGAATTTCTTTATAAATAATTTAAGATAATTCAATAAATAGTTTTAAAGTTTAAATCTTACCACCATTCAAATGATAATCAATAATAGAATATACTAATAGTCCTAAATTGTCTCCAACAAAATATGCTAAGTTGAAGATTAATGTCATCTTATGGCCGGATGACTACTAAATTCTAAATTGTTAGAGAAAATACTTTTCCTATTGCTCTTATAGGAATGTTTGCAACTCCTTTCTTTTGCAATGTCAAAAATAGTGTCTTTGTAGCTATTTCTTGACCATAACCAATAAATAGAGTTAATTCATTAAAATAATTTTAAATTTAATTCAGCATTGCATAGCCATATCTTTCATTGATGGCCATATTGGTAACTGATTTTAAATGCAATTAGATGAGTTTCCATAACTTGTTTGCAGTTGCGGCTTAAGCTAAAGTATAGTTCTCATTTCTATAGTAAAGCCATAATTGCAAGCTGACAAATAGCTCAGTTTTTTTTTCTTTTTTTGTGTGCATGCGTGTGTAATTATCCAATGCTATAGAGGCTATTTATCAATTTGTCTTCTTCAAAAACATTTTCAAAAATTTTCATTTGACGTAAACTATTCCAATTGAATCAATTGCTGCAACAACTCTTAAATTGGCACCATAACTTAATGTCTCCTAGGTTCAATGGTTCATTTTGCTTTAGAATTCTTCCTTGCATAGTTCATTGGTTGGTTGGTTGTCCATTTATAGATGATATATGATGGTAAAACTTACTTCATCTTATCGGCTCACCTTCAATTGATAAGATTAATCAAGTTTCCTTGTTTTAGTTCAATTGTATTTTTCTATGATTCTTTGCTTAAAATGCCATTATCGAATTCAATAAAAAGCCTCACTTTTTTCATCGATTTTTTGTATTTGTTATGGCAATCCATTTTTGCAGCAAATTTCATAAAGATGGTTTCTTTGTATAATAAGTTGGTGTATGGATAGTGTGATAATCGTATAGTAATGCTCATATATTTATTTATAAAAATGTAGAATTTATATGTGCAATTTAATTATGTACAAGAGTTACAATTTAATTAAATTATGTACAATTTATATAGAATGAAATTGATAGCCTTTTGTAAGCTCTACTTATACTAAATATGAAAATATATATTTAATTTTGTATGTGTTTGTATAGCAACAATGATATAAAGAAGAATAAATAGCACAAAGATAAAGGAAACATTCTTTAGTCTTCTTATAGCATTTTACTGCTTGCTCTGAAAATGATCTAATTTTCTGTTGGGCTATCCCTTTATGCAACCCTTGAAGGGGGCAAATCCCAAAGTTGTTAGTCACACCATATCCATTAACAAATATGAGTTTGAAACAGATAACTTGCAAAATAAATACGGACAACACTTATAGCGTTGAAGATAATCAAATTGATAGCATTTGACCATCTCATCTATGCTTCCAACAATGTATTTTTGAGTCCCAAACTTCTTCATGACTATGATGCAAGATTTTGAATAATAGTAATGTGAATCGTATTAATGTAACGGTATCAGGCTAAATTGGACTGAATTGGACTGAAATAGATTTATTTTTTTTTTTTGTCGAACTACTTTCATTTATCTTTTGACACACTAATTTTGTACCTAGTACTATTAATAATTTAAAATTATTATATATTTCTTTTTCTTATTTATAAAAATATTTTAAAAGCCTAGCAAACAAAGCCTTCTTATGGTTAATGGAATAATATTAAAGTAACTAAAATAATTTTTACGAATTTCTTTATAAATAATTTAAGATAATTCAGTAAATATTTTTAAAACTTAAATCTTACCACCATTCAAATGATAAACAATAATAGAATATACTACTAATAGTCCTAAATTGTCTTCAACACAATATGCTAAGTTGAAGATTAATGTCATCTTATAGCTGGTTGACTGCTAAGTTCTAAATTGTTAGAGAAAATACTTATCCTATTGCTCTTATAGGAATGTTGGCAACTCCTTTTTTTTTTGCAGTGTTAAAAATGGTGTCTTTGTATGACCATAACCAATAAATAGAGTTAATTCATCAAAATAATTTTAAATTTAATTTAGCATTGTATGGCCATATATTTCATTAATGACCACATTAGAAACTGATTTTAAATGCAATTAAATGGGTTTCCATAACTTGGTTGCAGTTGCAGCTCAAGATATAGTATAGTTCTCATATCTACAATACCGGCCATAATTGCCAGTTGACAAATAGGTTAGTTTTTTTTTTTTTTTTTTATGCATATGTGTGTGTAATTATCTAATTCTACAGAAGCTATTTATCAATTTGTCTTCTTTAAAAACATTTTCAGAAATTTTCATTTGACTTGAACAATTCCAGTTGAATCAATTGCTGCAACAACTCTTAAATTGGCACCATAACTCAATGTCACCTAGGTTTAGGAGTGTAAGCAAGCAGAGTCTAGTCCAGTTTTAGCTTGTTTAATCTCGATACATATTTTTTTTGAGCTCGAATTTTGGATCTAGCTTGAAAATTATGTTCAAGGTTAACTTGTTTAAAACTCAAGTCGAGCTCGAGCTCAGCTCGTTAATAAATTATAATCGAGTTAAACTCAAGCTCGACTCATTATAAAACTTATTTATAAATTATTAAAATACTCAACTTCCTAAATATTTATTTCTAATAAAATAACTATAATGAAAATACTTAAAACTAATATAAAAGTAAAAACATCCAATTCGTTAAAAAATGCAATCATAAAATTGAGCATTACATGTATTACAAAAATATTAATTAATAAAAAAAATATATTTTATATAGTATGAAAATATTAGATTATGTTAATCAGAAATATATATATATTTTAGTCAATTTAAATTAGTAAAAAGTTTATAAAAATGTTAAAATATATTTTTGGAGTGTCAAAATTATTAAGTTAATAATAATAATAATAATAATGTTGTTTATAAGCCTATTAATTGAACTGTTTGCGAGTTTATTCATGACCTTATAATCGAGCTATTTACGAGTCTAATCAAGTCAAGCTTTATTTTGCTCAAACTTAACTCATTTATTTACCGAACTTTAAAATAAGGTTTAAACTTGACTCGTTTATAAAGTGATCTCAACGTAAATGAACTTTTATCGAACCGAACATTGAGCGGTTTGTGAACAGCTTGGCTCATTTACACCCCTACCTAGGTTCAGCGGTTCATTTGCTTAAAAATTCTTCCTTGCATGGTGCATTGGTTGGTTGGTTGTCCAGTTATAGATGACGTATGAGGGTAAAACTTACTTGATCTAATCAGCTTACCTTCATATGATCATATTAATCAAGTTTCCTTGTTTTAATTCAATTGTATTTTTTCTATGATTCTTTGCTTAAAAGGCCATTATCAAATTAAATAAAAAGCCTCACTTTCTTCATCGATTTTTTATATTTGGTATGGCAATCCATTTTTGCAGCAATTGCTAAAGATGGTTCCTTTGTATAATAAGTTGGTGCATGGATAGTGTGATAATCGTATAGTAATTCTCAGATATTTATTTATAAAAATGGATAGTTTATATGTGCAATTTAATTATATACACGAGTTACAATTTAATTAAATTTATATGTGTAAAATATTTAAAATTTAGTTTGAAAATAAATTTCTTTATTTAGCAAAAATATACATTCGTAAAAATAAAAACAAAACAAATTAAGTATAACTCTTGAAAATTATATTTTCAAAATGTAATAATTATTTTAACAAATTAAATATATATATATATATATATATATATATATATATATATATATATATATATATATATATATATATATTAAAAAAATTAATATTGATGAAAATTTAACTCTTATATTATCTTACTATTACATTAAAACACCAATTAGAAATTCTTTCAAGTTTAGTGATATTATTACTGCTTAAAATTTCAATCTTTTAAAAGCAAATAAATGAGTTTTAGCTTTTTTTTTTTTTTTTTTTTTTTAATTTCATCATTGTTTCACATTTTGCCCCTCATCTTTTACTTAACATTAACATTTTTTTTTATAATACATAAAATAACATTTTAGAAACTCGTTTTTAAATAAATAATATTTTTAATCAATATGTAATGTCTTTTTCTAATCTTCCCTTTAATTTTACAACTTATATTTAGATAATTGAATTCATAAGTTAGCGTAATGCATTAATTTACTCCAATTTTTATGTTTCTTTTACAATTAGTTTATATCTTTATTTTTTTTTATAATTTTATTAAATTTAATTGCAATTGCATCCTAAAAATTAAATCAAAAGAAATTTCCGCAATTCTCTCTTTTAATCGATGCTTTTATACTCTACTTTTAGGCATAAAAAGAGTTGTTTAGTTATTCAGGCTTTCTGGAATGTGTTCGACTTACTTCATTTGCTACTTCTCTAGAGCCTTATATTTTTCTTCTGATGCAGTCAAACAATGATTTTAATATTGAATGAATTCACTTTCTAGTAACTCAACTACTTTCTAACCAGTACTGTTTCTCTTCCATATTCTTTTACTAGGTCCTCTTTCCAGAAGCCTTAACAGAAAGGTAAAAATATATTCTCTTTCTCTCTCTACAATCCAAATATATATATATATATATATATATATATATATATATGTGATATGATGGTCTCCAGCAACACACTTACTCTCAACTTTCGTCACTTTCTTCAATACCCTTTCCTTTTCTTGTGAACCAAACAGAAGATGGAAAACACCAATAATCTGCATGAAATGGAAGAAGAATTTGAAGACACCATCTCTTTATGTGATCTATCATTCGACCACCAAGAAACTGAACCCAACACCTCTCTTGATCAAGATCAAGATCGAGAACAACTCAACTTTCCTTCAAACCAAGACTTGTTCGAGTTCTCCACGACTCAAGACTCAAAAACAGACCTTACAGTTGATAAAATCCTCTTCTGTGGAAAAATCATACCCTACAAAATAGAAGAACCTACCAATATTTTATATAATCAAAGAAACTCTCTATTCCCATTAAGTTCAGCAGATCTTCAGTTGCTAAACAAAAAAAACCGCTCAAATTCATTTCATATGCCGGCTTCCAAGCCTTCGCCGCTGCCACGGGCAACTAGAAGTTTTGGCAACCAGTCAAGTAATTCCAGGAAGCACAAGTTCATGATAGGATTGGCAAGAATCCCAATAGAAATGGAGCTTAGTGATATGAGAAAAAGGCAGAGTCAGCAGGCCCCAGTATCCATGTTTCCAGCAAACGTGGCCGGTGATAAAGCACCAACTCCTGCCGGCAATAGAGATGGCAAGAAGAGTTATTGGGGTCTACTCAGGCCATTCAGGTGTAGGTCATATCTTACAAGACGGTTGACTAGGGCTTATCTTGGGTGTATACCAATCGCCTGAGGCGTAGGCTTGGTGATTAGGGTGGAGGAAGATGGGTTGAGTGATTTTTCAGATCCGTAATTTCTTTGTAGCACCTAGAATAACAGTTACGTTGACAGTAGAATATAGAATATCATATAACAGTAGAATATCGATCAACATATAATTATATAATTCTCAGAAATGTGACATTTTGAACCCATTTATCATATGTAATTTCCCAATTAAAGATAAAATAAGCAGGTCGACAAAGCTTGTTAAAGACATGGACCACAATAAAATGCAAATTGACTAAGCTGCGACGACTAGAAGAAAATATGATGACCATCATATATTATCGTCTTACATATTACAATCTAACTACAGCACAGGTTGAACTGGAGATCACAATTTGCCAGAATAGCCGACATCATCCCGGCTTGTTAGCTTTTTGGCTGAAACAAACTGCACCTGCAAATGACTTGCTGCTTGAAGGAGATTACTTGCAGTAATTAGTACCACATACAGAAAAAAAAAATCATTTTCCGATTAAAGATCAACATTCTTGCTGTCTCCCATCAAAAACCTGTCATGCTTGTGGCCGAGTAAGAGTTGATGCCCAGAAAACTGTTCCACATGCAATGCAACCCAAGACGAAACTGAACAAAATCACGCTTGGCTATAGTACAATATCATCAAGTAGAGGCCTTTTTACTCTTTTTCTTGGCAGTTCTGGCAATTGCCTCACATATCTCCCTTTTCCGTTTATTATTGCTATTGTTGTTGGTGGTGGTGGTGGTGTTACTGTTGTTGTTGTTGTTGTTATTGACGCCTGTACTTGCTGCATTTTTGCCCTGAACTTCTAGCGCATCTTTCACGAAAAACTTTAACCTCCATAGGGTGGATTCACTCTGCACAGGGAACAGACCATACTCAAATACAAATTATTCAAAAATCTAAAATAGTAAGATAAGAAGTAGTAGTAGTGAATAAATCATAACCTGAGCATCAATGTCAAGGTCCACCACTTCAGCTGTAGCTTGAAAACCTGGATTATTTTGAGCAACAATTTCCAATGCTTTAGTGAGATCCTCAGGAGACAATCTTGTAAGAGCTGCCCCAAGCTTTCTTTTTTCTTCGGTCGATATTTTTCTGATTTCACATTTTCCAAATTAACTTTAGTTGCCAAGGAATTATAGTGCAGAATATAACTTCAGGCAGAGAAAACGCATTCCTTAATGGCAGATCATGATAACCCTTATTAAATTAAAGATCTGCATACGGAGAATTTTAATAGAATTGTTGATGCAACAAAGGTGTTTTTTGGCACTGTTGTCATTATAGTAGGTTAAGCACTGGTCCCATTAGTTTATAATCTGCACACATTTTGACCCCTCATTCAGATCATGTCCATCAAAAATTATTATTATAACATGTGGTTTACATTATATTTTACAGCATTAGATGAGAAATTCATAGAAAATAACATTCACCTAAGAGAGTCAAAGATCAAACATTTCATAGCCTATTAGATAGCATACAAAAGTTTGATGCATTTCACTGTTTCAGCATTCATTGGCATAATTTGATAATGTTGTTATCAGTCATATTGAGGTGCACAAACAGGGAAGATGATGTGCAGCAATATGGAAGCTTCAGTTACAAGGAAATATAAGATAAAAATACACCAAAGAGGAATAAACACTTCTTGTTTTGGTACAAAGGCAGACGTCAGTAAGTAGCAGAGGTCTAGAATACACTATAGCAAGTGCAATGCAACTTCTACAGTAATAGAATTCATGGTAAAGTTACAAGGCAAACCTGCACTTTTGAACAACCATGTCTCTAAGTTCATCCAAACGCGTATCAATCTCATAAATCTGAAAATAGTTCATTACAATGTATTTAAACATATCCAGCTTAAAGATTCTATTCATTATTCTGAAATGTTTCTTTCAACTAAACCATTTATCTGTATATGGTTAACAAGTTCAAGTATACCTCATTACTTAATTCTCTCGCCATTTTAGCATGAACAGCCTCCTGAGCAAGTTGCATGTCCAACTGAGCCTCTGCTTCCTCCATTTCTCGTCTTTTCTCCTGTGGCAATGATTGATTGGAAGTCAATAAACGGATACAGCAAGCAGAAACAGGAAAAGGTGATTTTGCATTTCTCTTCAGCAAAATAACTAGGCTACTGACAACATGAACTAATCTTGATAACATGATACCTCTTCAGTGACTTTAGGCAGAAGTTGAAGCCACTTCTCCTCGAATTTCGCCAGTAAGGTTTTGGCCATGACATGAACATCGCTTCTTTCATCATTATATTTCATTGCATTCTTAAAAACTAACCTCACGTCAGCACATATCTCCCTGACATTCTTATATCCCGTACCATCCTTAGCCTCCATTTGATTTTTTATGGTACTGAAGTCCATGGGCTTGTCAATAACCTAGCAAATAGCAGTAAACAAAGATTAGTCGAAGTTATATCTGAACAAATCCCACACCAAATGATCTAGGAATCAACAATAATATGAAACTGGAAAATGACAATGAAGGACAATGTTCTCAATTAAGTAAGAAATAGCACTTGTTTTCCTCGTATGACACTTACTCATGTCAAATACACAACACTCCATGCTATAAAGTTTTATCATGACTTGCCAACAAGCAGATGGCCCACTGTTTCTTCCTCACCATGCTTTTGAAAACAAATCAATAAGGTTCTTACATGAACATTTATGTCTATGCAATGTGTGCATTTTTTTTTTTTTTATTCATACATGTATTGGGAAATGATATGGGGAAAGGGAGTTAGATGCAATAATTTCAGTTTTAGCAATATCCAGAGTTTCATTTTGTGAGAGTGGGACCTTTCTGCACCATCCCATTGACGCATGGCTAGAGTAAGCTGAGCGAATATGAATTTAAAGTTCTCAAGGTTTTTACTCTTATCAGTTATGGGCAAATATACCAGCTGAGGCAGAATTGTAATTTCAACAATTTCCTATGAAATATACATTTGAGTCAAATCATGCTTTATATACATTTTAAGAGCTTCAGTATAATTATCTTTGAGATCAAGTTATTCATTTATGCTTTGTTTATTTGGAGGGAAAGGAAAGGAAATTAGAAAGAAAATCCTTCATAATTTCCTTCCCTTCGCTCTCACTTCCTCCAAACAAACAAAGGATTAGTGTGTGTTAAAAAATTTTTCATTTTAGTAGAAATAATATCAGGCAAGATAGAGTCCATACTCCATAATATACAGATAAATCGTTTTTCTTTTTGATAAGTGGGTCTCTATTATGAATACTTAATAAGCTAACAATTTACTTAGACTATGACAATAAAGCATTGAGTGCTTTAGTTTGCAGTTGAAGCCATCTGTGCCTAATTCATTCCTCTCCCTAACAATCCATGTTTATTACTCTAAAATTATTCTTATTTGTCTTTTTATCTTATTCAAGCCAATTTCCAGATCCCCTAATTCTCTCCTCCCTAATCAGCTGGAAATTTCATACAATGATAAAACAAAAAGAATCACTGATTTCAAAGTTTTTTTCTTTTTCTTTTTTTTTTTTTCTAACTTCTTCTCCAATAATTAAATGACACAACCAAAGCTTCAAACTTTATGCAACTGCTGTTCCAGAAAACCTGTATCTTGACAACGAACATCATTGTGCACCAACCATATAAAAACCCTAAACTTTTTACATATCATGCATCAACTTCAACTCCGATAGTCCTCATTTTCAACAAATCTTAGTCCAACACACAGCACATGTACAAACTTCTGCCCAAATCTGATCTAGGTGGTCAGGAACATACTGTTCACATATCTGAATTCTGGAAAGTTGCCCACACACAATCCTCTGGATTGTGCCCACATGTGAAGCTTAAATTGCATCCACAGGCCAAAGGGAGGAACAAATTTTTTATTGCAGATTAAGAAAATATCAACATTTTTTGGGCCAAAAAGAATCAAGTAGTTTATTGAACCTTAATAAGAAAAAAAGTAAATAAAAAAATATACCTTTTTTTTTTTTTTTTTTTTGGGTTTACAAGGAAAGAAGGGGGACCCAAACTTAGGAACTTGCCCAAGTTGAGATATGCACCCAATGCTAGGCTAAGCCTATGCAAATACCACATTTTCAAAGTAAAACAACAGTATGTTATTGATGAACGAAAAACTGAGGGAAAAAAAAAAAAAGGAAACTTTACCTCATAGTAGTCATGTAATTGAAGACCTTTGACATCTACTGGTTGCATAAAGGGCCATGCCCACTTGTGCTGTGTGATCTGCAAGCGCCAATTGAAGTACATTACAGAAAATAACTTATAAGCTACGACACAAAATTCTGCTTTAAAACCCTCAAGACAATACAAATGATTAACCACTAGCAGTAAAAGTTATAGGAGACAGTGTTGTAGTTACCAAAAATAAATATTAGCAACTTATCCATAATCATAAAATGAAAATAATTAAATTCTAGTTTCGAATAAGCAATTAAAATAAGCAAAAATTAGTGAGAATGAGAGATTGCCTGTCGCAAAATGGTGCCAAATTGGCGCATAAGCTCTTGCATTCTCTTAGCAGCAGCTGCCTCTCGTTTCGACGCATCTTGCTGTTGTTTCCTTATACTAGGTACATGTCTTTCCTTTTCTTTTTCTTTATCCTTAACAACAACAATAGAGCTACCTTTCGACCCAGTTGTCTGTTGCTTTTTACTCGTATTCAAGTAAAATTGTTCAACCTCATTCACTCTTTGCTCAAGCTTATCAACCTTGTGGAAAAGTTCATCCACGCGATTTTTGTAACCCTCAACTTCCATTGAATTTCCAAATTCTGGAATTGATTAACTTATTAATTCTTCCAACTGATGCACAAAAAAACATATAAAATATAAAAATAATGACAAAATTAAACAATTTGATTATTGAGAGAGATACAGAGAGAGAGAGAGAGAGTACCATGGATGGATTAAAGAGAATTTGCAAGGTTTTATCTTTGTTTTGATATTGTGAAGAAGATGAAGGCAACGTAGTGAGGCAGCCGCGGAGGCGATGTTTTGTTGAAGGGAGGGAATTTTTACTTCTATACGGCGTCGTTTATTTAGGTTACTGTGGTTTTCCCTTTTTTTTTTTAATGTCAAACGACATCGTTTCCTAATATAGGAATAAACTCTCCATGCTAACTGTTTACATGCGTACCAATCAATTATTAGCCGTTGGATTGAATCTTTCGATTATACATTGTTTGGTAAAATAAAAAATAAAGAAGAGAGAAATAGAGATATAGGAGCATAAGAAAGGAAAGAAAATTTTGAAAGAAACTTATTTTCTTTCCTTTTGTTCAAATAGGATGGAAAATAAAATTATTTTTTCCTTATTTGCATCATTCTTCATTTTTTTTTCTCTCTAAATAGGTGAAAAGACCTGGGAGAAAATAAGGCATTTTTTCTTCTCTTTTCTCGATTATTTTCTTTTGTCTCATTTTTTTTTTTTCCCCATGATTTGAAGATGTTAAAGGGCATGAAAATTGACTGACTGACCTGGAAATAAATAATTTTTCAATCAAATGCAGCAATGCACGCAAATGTCCAATAATGACATAAGTAGGCAAGGACCGAGAGTAGAAGCTAGAGTGGTACAATTCAATCACCACAGCCAAACAATTGTTTTTGGTTGTGGAAGAAAGAAGAGAGAATAATTTTCCCAAAGAAACTTACAAATTACAATAATTTATGTTCAAAACTCAAACAGAGTTACATTTGATGCCTGTAAATTCCCTTAGCAAACAGAAAAGTTAAACAGTACTTATAAAATCTCTTTCAATGTTCATACATGCAAAGTCTCAATGACCATCTATGAAGTTGGAACTGCATCTGCAGCGTTGCTCCCCATAGAATTCACCTTTCTTTCAGCCTGAAGTGATCGACACAATGATTCCAACTTTTCTTTTTGATTCCTTGTTTTCTCCAGTTGCTTTTTCAATCTCTCACGCTGCCCAATGCAAGAATGCCAGTGCCTTATTTTTTAAGGTTAATAAAAAGTGCATAATGTTTACTCATCTAGCATTGAGGAGGTCATAAACTGGTATTAGCAAAGATTTCTCAAAGAACTTGGAAGTAATGTATGTACACTATGTGTGGGTTTCTGTATGATATTCTGCTGTCAGCACAGCTAGAAAAAATCAGTGAGCAAAATTATATGCAATTAATGTGACCAATTTTGTGTGGTTGGACAAAAGAATGTCAACAGTATAGCTTATATGCAATGACGTATATGGAGTGAAAGAAAAAAAAAAAGCATCATATCCTCAGATTATGCTCAGTAATATACCCCTGCCTAAACATGCTGAGCTGTCAACAAAGTTATGTAAGCATGAAAGAAAGGGCGTTGTTTTGCTTGGGAGTTTGGAAAACCTATATCTCTACCAAAACCTTGACCTTTAACCCACAAAAGCTAGGCTTCCCAGGTAGCCAAAATACTCATTATTGATCAGGAATAACTGAAGACTATTTTAACGTTAAAATACAAGCCATTATTACCTCCTCGACAAGTTCTATGAGAGTGACATCTGATTTCTCGGATTTGCTCTTCAAGAAAGCGTTTTCCTTCTTGAGTTCCTTGATTGATTTCGCCATCTAACATTTACACGCATAACACTCAGAATGGACTAATTTGACAGGGTATATTTCTGAAAATGAAAACAAATGTACCTTCTCAATCTCTTGCTTAAATGTTTCAAAAACTTCATTGCTCTTTAACAACGCATCCTGCAAAATCAAGTTAGCACATTAGATCTGTCAACTTTATGCTAGTATGGAATTATAGAAGAAAAGCATAACTCCAATTGTGCAATGAGTGATGATTGCCACAGAAACTGAATTTATCAATATAAAATGTCAGATTATGAATAAGAATCAATTACTCTTTTTCAGGAGAAAAGGGAACTGATGACAATCTCAACTAAAAGATCTAGTATTAACATCCAGAACAAAAATATGAATCTTTCATGAAAAGATGATTATCAATATAAAAATGCAACAACTAATACTTCTGTTATTGTCACACACATGAAAACTCAGTCGTCCAACAATCCAAGGATCAAGGTTTGCTTCAAAACAACAGTAAGGTGATACATGACATCAGAAGAAATTGACCTGGAATTGTTGGAATTTTTCTCCATCAGATGTCAACTGCAAGCGCAAATTCTTTTCAGTTGCTAATAACTGTGACACCTGTTCAGCATATATTTTCATCTGAGACTGCTCCTGGACTAGTTTCTCTTCATGTTGCTTGATCTTCAAATCAGCAAGCTGAAGTTCCAGCGTTTTCTGTTTTAACTGTGCATTCAAATTCCAAACAGAAGGAAAATGGTAACTTAAAATCACAGAACCAATACACATTCTACATATTCAAGAACCAAGTAAATGTAAACTACTTACCTTCTGTGCAGATTGCTGTTCGGAAAGAGCATACTGATCAGCTAGTTGCTTCAGCTTATTTCTTAACCTAAGCAAGAAGAACCACGTGGATTAACATGATAGTGATGATAACGTACATTGTACAGATGTAATAAACACATCTATTGATATTTAACTCTTCTACAGTATGCTAAACTCCGGAAAATAGTTTTTGCAGATTAATATCATACAAGCTCAAAGAAAAGATTGAAATCATAATCATTCTAGATAACTGCAAGAAATGAAGTATGGCCAAACTCAAATTTTAGCATATAGGGACTCAGACAAATTGATTTCCACTTGCTTACAGATCAGAGGCCAAATGAAGGGAAGATTCAATAATGATCTGAAAGATACCAGGTTCAGGACAAACGATCTCAGTTTCTACACCTCTGTGCAGTGTCTACAGTCACTTTGTGTATACATCTTCCATGTAAAATATTTTCAAGTACTTGAAATTTTTTTAATTATACCCTCTAAGATGAGTCAAAAACATGTAATCTTGAATAATATTTTCAACCTATCACCAAAAAGAACCCCACGATTCTGCCAGAAACAAAGGGATACAAGAGGGTATGAAATGGAGCTAAAGAAAACGAATGGGCAAAGGTGAACACAAACAAAAGTCATGTGTTTCCAATTTGAAAGAATCTTGTAATCATATATGTGAAACAATCCACAAGGCAAAGTAACCCAATGAGAATCAAACTAAAATACTAGCAGTATGTCAAGGCGAGGGGAAAATTTGGGAGCAAAGAAACAAGCAAAGTCTGAACTATTAGCTTGAGATCAAGTGCCCTATTATTCTAATGCAAAAAACAAACATCAAATGAGAAAAGCCACTTTGTTATCAATTGAACAGAGGTTTCAGAATTGTTTCTTCCCATGATTCAGTTATTTCAGAACATGAAAAAATACAAAAATGTTGATAGGACAACGTGGCTCTTATGATTCTTGCTTATGATTAAGAAAATGCCAATTGTGATAGACACAAAATATTAGGGATTTTAAAAGCATGATATTGGATTCTGTTGTCCATCCCATCTCCCATGCATGCTATATCTCATAGCTAAGGTCACTAAATATCGATGCATCACGTTCAGGAAAGGAGAAAAACAATCTAATATTTTTCATGATTCCAGCATCTTACATCTCATTCTCCTTCAACTGCGTGAAAGATTCCTCCTTCTGTTCCTCTAGCTTGTTGCTCACATCCTACAGTGCAAAGATATTTGTGACCTCAAGATCAGATAGTTCACCTCCCTAGTCAGGACTAAGAAAAATGCACATACACTATATACTTTTGATACTAGGCATAGATACTCCATTGAACCCAAAAGAATATCAAACTAACCTTGATCGCGTCTTGGAACTTAGCAGATAAATCTAACCTCAAATTTTGCCCCTCTGTGGATACCCTTTTACATTCTTCCTGTCAAATTATCAGAGTTAATACCAACCAACCAAAGTAGAAAAAGGACAAGTAGCTACAGATGGTAGAATACTGGCACTGGATATTGAAACCATTAAAAATAATAGCTCCAGGTTTCCATTGAATTAAAACAAGCATAGTACTGAGATTTGTTCACATAATTGTCCTGCTCCAAGAAAGTAACTCCCTAAGCTGAAAATTTGCTTCAATTTGTTTGGATGCAGAAGGCATTAAAAGTGAGCTCTACAAGCCAATTCTTGAGCAGTTGTGATTGAAGTGCTTAAATATTTGCCTAGAGCAACATGGTTAATGACAACTACTATAATAGGATAAATTTTACATTTCACCTTAAATATAAATTTCATTTACCATTGATACACCTATGAGAACCTTCAGCCAAAAAGAGTGCAATAAATGAGATTGCATCTTCAACTGCATCCTTTATTCAACACATAAAAACAGAGGCCTAGTGACAAGCCAACCTAGGGGTTGATTCACAGAAAATTTTTAATAATGGCTCACAAAGTGAAATAAAAAAGTTACCTTTAAACAAAGCTTATGTTTGCACATCACTAAACTAAAAATATTTGTAATTAAAATGTGTAAAAGGAATCAGAGTATTATTTGTTTTATGATGCAAATTTTTTGTCAGTAATATCATGGACATTTTGGTCACTTTAGTTCTGCAAATACTGTGTGGTAAGCATGGGCTAAGCTATTGCATGAATGGTCACTATTCAGTTTTATGAGGTGTTGAGACTTGAGGCATATCACCTAATATGTAACTATCAAAGATATGCTTTAAGTTCACTACACTAAAAATGGAAAACTATTTTTCATGCATTCAAACAATAGATCATTGAAAATATCAATTAGTCGAGCAGTAAATCCACCACAACATAAAGGGGAAAAAATATCCAGAGAGAAAAGTTAATGGCTTTTGAGAAATATGTTTTGCATGGTCAGAACACCAATCCCAACTCACAATCATCTTCATGAAATATGTTACACGTCAGCATCTGAGACAAAGTATCAACTTATCAATACAATCATGTAATGCAGTAAAGTCTGACACAGAACTATACCATTAACATTTTATTCTGGCGTTGCAACTCTCTGCAAAGTGACTCAAGTTTATCACGAATGGCAATTGCTGCAAAAGCCACAAGGGAAAAAGGTAACTGAACAGGACAATTAATCTAACTTCATGATTGTATATCATAGTTCCTAGCAATCATTCTGAATGAATTAGATAAGAATATTTTTCTATTTCAATGTAATTGTTTCTTCAAGCATCCCCTAAATCACAAGAAAAATTGAAATTGCATTAGAATATTTGATGTTTCTTACAGAAACGGTTACCATCAGGGTAAAGGCAAAGAACAATGAAGTTCAATCTCAAACAGCATCATCATGAAGGGAAAAATGTATTACTTATGACGATAAACAAAACTTTCCAAAACTGTATTTTAGCAGTGTATTAAAATACTTAGCTTGATATTTTCCAACTACTAATATTTCTAACCCAAATGAGGCTCCAAATAATATTAGAATGGATCCATGTGACAGCAAAAGGCATGTACAAAATTTGTATGATTTGAGTAGTCCTAAGAACTTTCTTTTCAGAAAGAGAAACATCATCGTCTAAGTATCACATCATTCAGTGCAAAATATCCATGAAATAGGCTCAGATATGTTCTCAATTTCAGATATCACCATTACATAACAAATCCACGCGAGAAAGGAAGGTCGTTTTTTACTTAAAATGCCCATGTAAAATCAAATTGTGTGTAGAACCATTTCTTAACAGTTGCATATAAACCTTCCACAGCAAGCAGTCTGGCTATACAGTCATGTAAATGTGAAAAAAATACATAAATAAATAACAGGTTCACAATTGATATTGAAGACGTTAGAATCATTTAACTATAAATATCTAGATGTTAGAATCACTTAGCTATGAACATCTAATGTCCGCTCATCAATCACATAAGAGTAACCTTCAGATATCATAAACAACATTAAACTCACCCGTGTCTCTTTCAGAAAGAACTTGTTGATACTTCAAAGAGAACTCCAGAAACTCTTTCTCTGATTTAAAAGACCTTTTTGCATTCTTACGTTTGGCTTCAGTGGTTTCCTGAGGCTATAAATAGTGTCTAATGAATAATGATAGCATCTCTTGACACTCAGGTAGAATGAGATGAAAGAAAGCGATGGAGAAAACAAAAATTGAAATGACTAAGAACCTCATATGGATGTGTTAGCAATAGTGTTAATCTCAAAAAAAAAAATAAAACTTTAATTGAACAATATTTTTCAAATAAGGTTACATAATCTTCAAAATGATGGTATTTTTGTGTCCATAATATAGTTTTTAACATAACTTACCAATTTGCCATACCCGACAATCTTTCTAAACAGACTTGTGCATTGCCTAGTGCCATATCAAAGATGATATCATAAAATCAAAAAGGGGGACAAAAATTAGTACAGTGTAGATAGTGATAACTAGCAACACTGCTCCAAATCCTAAAGGCAAGTGCTGGATTGATATTTTATCTGTTCCAAGTTCATTGGAAAACAGATTTACTTTAAGACTTCAACATAAGGAAAACAACATTACACACTCTCTAGTATCATACGAGCAGTACAAAACTGAAGAAACATATGAATAATCCTCGCATAGAATTTAAAAAAGAAAAAAAATCTTGAGCAAAAAGAGCATCAAAAATGTAGGGGGAAAACTCTATTTAGGGTCTTAGAAAAAAAAAATAAACAATATAGTAGTACTTACTAGTTTTCTTCCTTTCTGTAACTCAATGCTTTCTGATGAAGATATTTCCTTTGCATCTGTAGCATGAAAGCCTGAACCTCCTTGAATGGCTGCAAAACCATCCAAAAATCAGAAAACTCAAAGCAAAAACAAGAAAAGGGAAAATCCATTGGAAGGGTAGATTGTTACATCTCTTTGAACTTTGACAATTCCCTTGAACTTGTTCTTTTAATTCACTGCATCCGAACACCCCAGTTGAAGAATCAGAAACTAAATTAGAAGAATTAAGCATGGCCATTGTACCTTCTGCCTGCTCCACATGGGCCTTATCAGGAACTTCTACTATTTTCACTGAATCATCAAATCCATCTCTTTCAGACAATGAAATTGGAAGTGGTCTCAGTTTTTCCGTCTTCCCATTGCTCTCCAGGCTTGTTTGAGATGCCTTTGCTGCCAAATCTGATACTCTTTCATTTGAATGATCAAGTTCTGAGATACTATCCTCATTGCAATTGATCAAAGGCTTCTCTTGCTCGACAGTTGGAGTTAGAGGAGCCAGAGGTTCATTTGGGCCATCAACAAACCCATCTGGCAACGAATCCACTTCAGGAAGATGATTTGCATCTACGTTCTCCATTTTACCTACAGTTTCAGCATAGACATTCTGAAAATCGACATACATTGCCATTGCTCTTTTCTGGTGGTTGCATAAAATCCAAACAAGTGTAACTAAAGCTACGTTCAGTTAAAATTAACAGAAGAGGGGGAAAAAAGTATGAGAACTAAGTAGAAAAAATATTCAGTTCTAAATCTACATAGAAAGAAAAATGTTCAAAACCTATATGTTTTAAGTCAAAGGCGATCAGCCAACACACAAAAACAAGTCATCACCATGCAAAACAATACAGATTTATAAGCAGCAAAGAAACATAACTTAAACCTCAGTAGCCAATTTCTTACAAGTGGGGGAAAAAGTTAAATTGTTTCTTGTTTCAATCCGCAAATTTTTTCCATTGCCAAGAGATAATTAGCCTTACTCCGAACACATATGACATTGCTATTCCAACCAAAGGTAAAATTGAAATGACAATGCAACATCAATCTCAATAAATCATCAATTTTACCTTAGAGAATAAAGAAATTCAAAATACCCAAAACCTACTTCACAACTGAGGCTTTCTTTTTAAATTTAATTTTTCTGAAACTTACAAGCATCAGTTCAAACGAAGAAAGGTAAACCTCAACAATCAAAACGTTAAGAGCAAAATTCGCTTTCATTTCTACATTTTCTCAGCAGCCAAACGGGAGGACATGCGTATAGGTAGTGATTTTGAGAAACAAAAACTCCAAAATGGGAAAACAGATCAAGAACTTACCATGTAATTGTCAGAGACGAAATCTAATTTAGAAATTTAAGAGAGAGGACAAAAGAGAGAAGGAAGAGGAAGCCACCAAGAGCTGATGAAGTGAAACTGAAACTTCGCCGCGGAGAAGTCGTTGTCACTTGCAGCAGTGGGGTTTTGCCTACTGGTTTATATGCGTGCTGGTTGTTTGTCTCCATGGCTGTGATGGGTATTTGGGTTTTTCACCTTTTTTTTTTTAACAAATAAATAAAAATTACTCCAGCTGCTGTTCGATAAAATATTAAATTTTAAATTTAAGAGTAAATTTCAAGTATGAAAAATAAAAATTTCTAACTTATAAAAATATTTAAAAATTTGATCTATGTCATGTTTAATAAAATTAAAAATTTTAAGTAATGAATTGTAAATATTAAGTGATTCAAATGGTATAATTTTAAAATTATAAAAATATTTAAAAATTTAAGTCATCTTTACATTAAAATTTTAAGTTAAAAATTTAACTTATAGTTAAATAATTTAATTTGAGTTTTTATTACAAATATTTTTTCTAAAAGCCAAATTAAATAAGCAATTGAACAATAAATTTAGTCAATTTAGTATAATTATCGAGCTAAGCTTACGAGTCAATAATATTAAGTGCCCTTCCTAAAAGAGTCTAATGGCACACCCTCACACTTAATTTATATATTCATAAATTATTTATAAAGTATTAGTGCTCATAAAATGCGTATGTAATTACCATCTTATCGAAGCAAAATAAAATAAAAAATTAGACTTGAAATCCGTACAATTTTGCACTTTTAGTGGTAATTACATAAGATAAAAACAGAAATAAGATCAAATTATTCAAAAGAAATTGAATCATATT